>CM077030.1:8434099-13234099 GCA_039090855.1 Macrothele yani | reverse complement strand
CTTTGACCCCATTTTGCTATTGGTGGCTTATTACCAGATACTAAAATTTCATCTAAATCGAACCATTATTACGCAAGTTATGACGCATAAGGGCAATGGAATAAATACCGCTTTTATGCCCAGCCTGACCTTTGACCCCATTCGCCCATTTTCATTAGGGTTCGTACTTAGTGGTTTCCTACCACATACTAAAATTTCATCGAAATGGAACCATATTTATGCATGTTATGACGCATAAAACCAATGAAATGGATCCCGCTTTTATGTCCTGACCTTTGACCCCATTCCACCCATTTTCAATAGGTTTCCTTCCCAGGTGGTTCCTTACCACATACTAAAATTTCATCGAAATCGAACCATTTTTACGCAAGTTATGACGCATAAGGGCAATGGAATAAATCCCGCTCTTATACCCTGCCTGACCTTTGACCCCAATTTGCCAATTTTCAATAGGGTTCGTGCCCAGGTAGTTCCTTACCACATACTAAAATTTCATGGAAATCGAACCATATTTACGCATGTTATGACGCATAAAGGCAATGAAATGGATCCCGCTCATATGGCGTGACCTTTGACCTCACTTGACCCATTTTCAATAGGGTTCGTTCCCTGGTGGTCTCCTACCATATACTAAAATTTCATCGAAATCGAACCATTTTTACGTGAGTTATCGGGCCGACAGACGGAAGGAAAAAGCTGGAGCATATACGCTTCTTCAAACTTCGGTTGGAAAGCGTAAAAAAAGGTCAAATATACTTTTTTATGGAATTATTTCAAAAGAAACCCTCCTAAATATAAGATATACTCTGGATAGCTACAATAACTTTGTCTTAAGTTGCCTAAAGACTGAAACATAGACATCGTGATAACCATTTGTACAATAAGTAAAGTAACCGGTTTCTTACAGTGACACAATACCCACTATATTGATAAAAGTCACCGGACCTCTAGAAAAGAAACAAAACATAGCATTTATTGACATACGGTAGTACGGTGTTGGTCCACCTTTGGCCATAATGCATGCACCGACCCTTCCAGACCTGCTCAGTACATAATGCTGCCGCTAACTATTGCTTAGTAGTAGGCCTTGGTTCCAAACTTCTTATGCGGCGCTTCTAATTCATCCCATAGGTGTTCTATGGGATTAAGATTAGGGTTCTGTGCTAGCCAGTCCACACACCATACGAAATTATCGTCAAACCAATTCGTAACAGTCTTTTCTTTATGGCTCGGTGCATTATCATTCTGGTACCAACAAGACTCGGCATAATAGTATTGCTACAGAGTTGGTAGGGCATAATTGTCGAGAATATCGAGGTAGACGTGCTGGCTAACAGGTTTGTCCATGATAACCAATGGGCCGGTACCATACCACGAAAAACACCCAAACACGAGTACACTGCCAGCTCCAAATTTGACCGTAGGAACAGTACACTGTGGTAAATAGCGTTCCACCGGCTGCTGCCATACCCACAAACGACCATCAGACTGATGGATTGTGCATCTCGATATATTAATAAATAGGACCCGTTTCCATTGATCTACGGTTCACGATAAATGTTCTTTACACCATGCTAAACGACGTGTAGTATTTCGAGTGGAGATGAAAGGCTTATGAGTAGCCTCACGACCACGGTAACCCATGGAATGAAGTTCTCTGCGAATGGTACGTGTACATACCGAGGTTCCAGCATTTTTATTCACCTGTACACTGAGGTCTTGTGCAGTACTCCGTCGATTAGCTGTAACGACTCTTCTGAGGCTTTGACGTCCTCTATCACTGATTTTCTTTGGTCTGCCGGTACGTTTTGCTACTTCAGGCACGCCATGTGTCTTCTACTTATTCAGTACATCCAAAACAGTGGACTTGAGTATGTTTAAACGCCTCTCGGGTTCTGTAATGGACAACACACTAATACGCTGCTGGACAATTGCTAAGGACGGATGATAAACGGCTATATAGCGCATAAAAAAGTAAGTGTGTTTGGATGCCAAGTGAAATAAAATAATGTAAGAAAGCCAGGACATTACAAGAAAGACAATTTATTGTGCTCTGAAATCCAGAAGGCTTTGGAACTTGTTCAAGGGACAAACAGCCCATTTTGTGCAGAATACGTAAACGTGAAAAAAATGCAATTACCGTCCGCAGGCGTTCCGGCGTAACATGTCAATACGGGATATGGCCACCATGGAGGGTGATGCAAGATTCCACACGTCGTGTCATGCTTTGAACAACATTATCAAGCAGCTGTTGGGGTAATTATCCCATTCCTCTGTCAGTGCACGGATGAGGGTGTCCTTGTTTATTGAAGGGCATTGGCGACCAGCAAGACTCCTTCACAAAGCATCCCACACATTTTCAATGGGATTCAGATCTGGAGAACGTGCTGGCCATACGAGGCGTTGAATATCCTCGCTCTCAAGACACTCCTGCACAGCGACTGTTCGATGACACGTTGTGTTGTCGTCCATGAAAATGAATCTATCACCGACAGCACCACGGAACATGCGAACATGAGGTAGCAGAACATCATTAATGTATCGTTGGCCAGTCATAGCCTTAGTTGGAAGCATATAGAGGGACATACGGCCATTGATCATGATGCCAGTCCATACCGTGACACTACATGTCGGATATCGGTCCCTTTCCTGTATGTTTGCTTGACAATATGCAGTACCACTATCACGCCAGATCAGTTGTCTTCGACAATCAGACGATAGACTGTATCTACTCTCATCTGAGAAGAGGACAGCAGACCAGTCGTTATCAGTCCAATTGCGATGTTGATGGCACCATTGCAAACGGGTGGTACGGTGACGTCTGGACAATGGGATGCACACAACAGGACGGCGGGCGTATAGTCCTCCTTCATGCAAACGTCTAGCGACAGTTTTTCGGGAGATCCGCTTGCCAGTAGCAGCCATAAACTGATTTGCTACCTTACTAGCTGTGCTGTGCCGGTGTATTTTTGTTGATAGCACTATGTACCGATCTTATGCAGGTGTCGTACTGCGAACACGACCTCCCCTGTGACGTTTGCTACACTCTCCATTTGTTTGAAATGATTTCCAAAGCCTTGAAACAACACTGTGGCTGACGTCGAACTCCCTGGCAACATCTGTTATTTTTCGCCCTTCTTCAATCTTGCCAATAATACGGCCACGCGTAAAATCATCTAGGTGATGTCGGGAAGACATACTAAAAATTGCAAGTTCGTCAATTGATTCTTTCCCTTTCAACTTTGCGTTTGAACAACAACGGTCAATACGCGTCAAACCCTTTATATCTCTTATCAGCGCTATGACGTCATGAACAAGTTCGGCAATCCAAAATTTGCATACGCACGACACGTCTTACTGTATCCCGCACTTATGCTAATTTCCACATTTTCCTGCCTTCCATTTTATGGTTGCTATCGTTTCTATTGTCATCCGTCCTTAGCAATTGTCCGGCAGTGTATAACACCCAACAATCGGTCCTTTCTCAAAGTCAGTTCTCTCCTGCCGCGACATTTTCACTCAAACTCACAGTGTGACATGATCGCGGTCAGCTTCAGGCTTGTTTTTATACCGTTTGCAGCTGTAACGCGCATCGTAACAACGCAGCGGATCCGTTCATTTGCTTTTGAAGGTTGTCCGGTGACTTTTGTCAAAATAGTGTACAGAATAAATAGCTAGTGCATAAAATAGAGGAGAGGAGAAGAAATAGCCTGTGCCACAATAAACAAAATGCATACGATATGCTATCCACAATATCCGATATCGCTACGGAACTTCAATATCAGTTCCTTTAACAGACGATTGAAATTTAAAAGTTGATCAAACCTCAAGTATTCTCACCAATCGCTCCTATTAATGGTAATTTATCGCCTTACGGATTCGGAAACGGTGAGAACGGAGTTTTTTCGTTAATATACGAAACGAATTGGGGCAAGGTTTCTGAAAATTCAGAGTTTTCCGTTGACACATCTATGAAACGGTAATTTACCGTCAATATAAAAAAAAACACTGCTTAAAGCTTTCTGAAAATTCCGAATTTTCCCGTGGTACGAAGAATCCGTGAAATTCAGGTTTCTTTCCGTCACTTAACGGACAAGGTTTTGTCAGAAATATGCTTCGTTAATTCACGAAAGAAATCACAGAAAGTGGCTCGTGGCTTTTAGAAAGTTTTTTACAGTGTATTGCTACATGGGAGAAATGGATGTATCTCACAAAAAGGATGCAAAAATTCCTGCCTGTAAGTGTTCCCGACTTTCATTCCAGTTTCAATGCTCACTTTAACAAAACTTTTATCTAAAACTAAGAAAGCCATTTACGTCAACTTAAAGAAAACTCCAGACTAAGTGATGTCGACTGTTTCTTCATCATACGAAAGAATAAACTGAAACTCATGCTGCATTTTTGTCATTTTGCAAAGCAATTTCGCGGTTTGACAAATCGTTCCTTCTTTATCTCAACAGAAAGAGTGCTGTAAATTGTCGGGAATCTATTCCACCGGAGTATGGGCCTTGCCATTACGTTTATATCTATCTCTCTTTTTTCTGAATAGAAAAATGGAACAGACAAAAGAGATACAAAGATTAGATGTGTCTGCAACATACCTAATCTTTGTATCCCCTTTATCTTCGATCTACAACCAGCAGAGAATACAACATGAATTTCAAAAAAAAAAAAAAAAAAAAAAAACTGAAAAAAAAAAAAATGTATATTTCCTGTTCACCCAAAAATTGCCTTCAGAAGATTGGACTTCTTCTGGTCTTTGTATATGTCATCGTAAATTTGAGCCATGGAATATACGAAAGCAGAGTCATCAGTTGTGCGACACTGTTATTCCGAGTATCTGGTATCTCGTGAAAGCCGAGAGTTACTACATAGTCTGGGACAATGCCAGAATGTAGATGATATTAGACCCCGGTCAGTAATTTATAATACACTGACATGTTATTCAGTTGCGGGATTTTTGACATTTTCTTGCGCGCATATCATTAATCCCAGAGTCTCGCAGCAACGATGGTAGAAAGAAGAATAAAATGGGAACGCAATATCAACTCTACTTACAACCGGTGGCAATCTTCGTAAGAGAGACGACTTACACAAGTCATAGACTACACAATTATATTTAAAGCAGTAAACTTTTTAAAGCTGACAGTTAATGAATAAAAAATGCAAGCAGAATATTTTATTGCATAAACAAGGTGATACAGTTAATACTATGTTTTGTTTTTTACCAGCAATGTCACTTATCAATGTAATGGTGTCAACTAGCCTTTATCGTGAACAAGCGCTTCCTCTTAATACACTATTACAATACAGAAGATATTTAAACATAAAAGAATGTAGCTAGTGTTTTGCTTGCTAATTTCCGTAATGGATTTCATGTTGTTAGAGAAAATATGCTTTAGCTTGGTAATTTAAATTATTGTGTAATATTTTTTTATTTATTCTTTACTTCACGTAAAGATCACCTATCGTTCGATCGGTCGGTTTTTTACGCTTTCCAACCGTAGGTTGAAAAAGCGTATATGCTCCAGCTTTGTCCGTCCGTCTGTCCGCACGATAACTGGCGTAAAAATGGTTCGATTTCGAGGAAATTTTAGTATGTGGTGGGGGACCACCTGGGCACGAACCCTATTGACAATGGGACAAATGGGGTCAAAAGTCACGACATAGGAGCGGGATCATTCCATTGCCTTTATGCGTCATAACTTGCGTAAATATAGTTCGATTTCAATGAACGTTTACTATGTGGTAAGGGACCACCTGGGGACGAACCCTATTGAAAATGGGACAAATGGAGTCAAAGGTCACGACGTAGGAGAGGGATCATTCCATTGCCCTTATGCGTCATAACTTGCGTAAATACGGATCAATTTCAATGAAATTTTACTATGAGGTAGGGGACCACCTGGGGACAAATCCTAGTCAAAATGGGTAAAGTGGGGTTAAGGGTCAGGACATAAGAGCGGGATGCATTCCATTGCCCTTGTGCGCCACAACGTGCGTAAAAATGGTTCGATTTCGATGAAATTTTAGTATGTGGTAGGGGACTACCTGGGGCCGAACCCTCTTGAAAATGGACGAAATGGGGTCAAACGTCAGGACATAGGATTGCGATCCATTCCATTGCCCTTATCCCATATTATTAAGGTGGACGTCAAGTAATTTTGTTTCCTATACTTCCAATGGAAAAACTTTTGTACACATTTCCTTCACAATTAATGTGTTCCCAAGGATGAAAATTTAAACATCGATTAAAATAACTTCATATTGTAACTTGGAATACTTAATATTTTCTAAAACATAACCATAATTTTATTAAAAATCAATAACTTTTCCTTTGGTGGTGTTAAAACCAGAAAAAAGATGGCGCGACCTGTCTTTTCATGACGTCAGTAGACAAACAAATGTTGGATTGCATAATTATGGTTATGTTTTAGAAAATATTAGGTATTGCAAGCTATAAAATAAAGCTGTTTCAATCGATGTTCAAATTTTCATCCTTGTGAACGCATTAATTGTCCAGAAAAAAGATGGCGATACCTGTATTTTCATGACGTCAGTAGACAAACAAATGTGGGATTGCATAATTATGGATTAAGTATTGCAAGTTATAAAATGAAGATATTTTAATCGATGTTCAAATTTTCATCCTTGGGAACGCATTAATTGGGAAGAAAATGTGTACAGAAATTTTTCCATTCGAAGCACAGGAAGCAAAATTGCTTGACTTCACCTTAAAGGAGCAATTCTTGTATGTATGTAAATTTTATTTTGAAAACGGCTCTAAGGATTTTGATGAAAGTCGTTAACCTACCGTTTTCTGGTACTAGAAATCGATTTAGCTTGTTCTCGACTTTAGGAAAATTCGTTTAGTGGGTTAAATAACCACCCCGAATTATCACGTTTTTAGTGTAGTGTCATGGCGTCGCCCCAATAGACGTTGGCGCGCGGTCACGCCATCTGTTTCATTACGTCACGCGTTGTTTGTGGATCCTATTAAGGTTTTATGACGTTACACTCTTGCGAGCAGATGGTCGCGATTCCCATCTGCCTCATTACGCCATGCGTTGTGTGCGTATGTTCGTCCGCACGGTAACTCGCGTACAAATCGTTCGATTTCGATGACATTTTAGTATGTATTAGGGGAACATCTGGGAAAGAACCCTATTGAAAGTGAACGAAATGGGGTCAAAGGTCAGTACATAGGAGCGGGATCCATTCCACTGCTTTTATGCGTCATAACTAACGTAAAAAAGGTTCGATATCGATTAAATTTCAGTGTGTGGTAAGGGACCACCTGGGGACAAACCCTATTGAAAATGGGCGAAATGTGGGTCAAAGGTCAGGACATAGGAGCGGAATAACTTCCATCGCCATTATGCGTCATAACTTACGTAAAAATGTTTCGATTTGGATGAAATGTTAGTATGTTGTAGGGGCCTGCCTAGGGACGAATCCTATTAAAACGGGCGAAATGGGGTCAAACGTTAGGACACAGGAGCGGGATCTATTCCATAGCCCTTATGCATCATAACGTACGTAAAATTGCTTCGATTGCGACAAAACGTTATCATGTTATTTCGGAGGTATACTGAACCAGTTCTGTTGAATATCATCGAAATGGGATCAAAGGTCAGGGCACAGGAGTGAGATTTATTCCACAGCCATTTCCCTCATAACTTGAGTAATAAGTTGAGTAATGATTACTGGTATGTTGGAAAGCTTATCATAATCAATGCATTGCATGCTTTTACTAACTTGTTATAGTAGCACTGGAACTTCTAATGTTAAGTAACAGATAGGTAGTACACAAAATCCTTCATTATCAACTAAGCTAAATTAGCCTACATAACGACCAGGAGAGAGAAGACTACAATTATACACATAAATAATCTCTTTTGGTAATTCACGAGTAGCGTAACTATGCTACGAGGTATTGGGTTGGAAAGTACTATATGCAGATGCAAGGCAATAGAAAAGTGATAATTACCATATACTGTGTACAGATACCAATCAGTCCAAAATGTAGTCGTCATCGTTTGCCACGACCTGCTTCTATCGACTGAGTAGCTGTTGGATACCGTCCTTTTAGAATTTTGGCGGCCTGGACGCAAAGAAGAGAGTAAGTACGCGTTCTACATCATCCTTGTTGATGAACCGCTGTTAGTTCAGGAAAAGCTGCAACTCTCGTAAACGGCGGTAGTGGTTTGGGGACAATGTCAGGGGAATAGACTGTGTGCGTCAGCAGCTTCGAGCCCAGTCCCCTGATCTTTTCACAGGTCACCCGTTCTGTGTGAGGTGTCGCTCCATCCTGCTGTAGGAGGACGCCCTTGCGGTTCAGCAGTGCTGGTCATTTCGATGTGAGCGATGACTGCAGATAGTCGAGCTAACGGCAGTATACATCGAAAGGATAATGGTGTTGCCCGCAGGGTTTAATTTCTAAAGAAAAAAGTACTAGAGCCCCCTTTTAAGATACGTCATTAAGCATTGCGCCATTACCAGTTTGATTGTATCCTGTCCTTTCACCCAATGAGGAGAGAGTGCTAAAAGAAGCTGCGTTACATGGCTTTAGGTTACGGGACCAGAACTTTTCTGTGTGGTTAACGCTGAAGACAGAATAAACAAAACAAACAAACAAACAAAAAATTATCTTACTGAGCTCCGGAGCTCTCCAGCTAATATTGAAATATTCGCCAAAAGTGAAGAAGTACCTGAGCTGAGCTATGGTGAGCTCCGCGTAAATTAAGCACTTATTGTCCGGCAGATGCTCAAACAAGAAAGATGATACCGAATTTTCGGGTGTAATGAGCACGTCTTTTGAGTCCGTTCTGACGCTAATTAAATTTATCAAAACTGTTCAAAGTCAATGGAACCGGTATGGAAAGCGATAGTATCTGACCGAAGAAAGAATTTTTTCAATAGAATTTTTAATCCCGCATATACTGCTGTAAACGGAATCGTGAACTTACCACCTGTGATTGCAGACTTGTGCGTTAAGAAAATTTTGAACTTATATGAGGAACATTTAGCAGAGGAAACGCTCTACAACAAAGAAATTTTTTTTTTAAATCGGACTCTTCAAAGCAGAGATATGGACAAATATAAGATATGCATTTATGCCCCTTGGCGGGAAAACCATGCATTATTTTAGGAAGAAAGTATTCTCAAAAGGTTTTTCGATGTGAGTGATATCGGTCCAAGAAACCAAAATTTTAGTCAAGTTTCAGAAGCTCAGATTTTTCTGCAAGTACATCAGAAGCAGAAACTAACTCTTATGCCCTCTGGTGGCTAAACAATTCTTTATAAAATATTAGAAATTATATGAAAAACACTCATGAATCAACCTGGATAGTTTGTTGTCATGTCTTGTAAATATCTCTGCGCGAGATGGCTGCTGCATTTAGGCATCTATCGTTTGTCTTGGCTACATAATGAAGACGTCCCACAGTGTTACTGCAGAAGCGAAATAAATGACAGGGTACAAGGAATACACTAAACAAGGAAATCACCTCTAAGAAGAAGTGTGATTTCAGCTGGTCAGGGTAATTTGTAAAACCAAGTTCAGAAATGAAAGAGGCAACACACCACGCTATGCTGATAGGACAATTCATTATACGAACTCACCTAATAACGTGTGGGTACAACATTTGCTCTTACAACAGCACTAAAACTTCGTGGTACAGGCTCTACTATGTGTTTCAAGCGTTCGGGTTGTACTACAGCCTATGATTCCTAGATAGACGTCCGTAAAGCGCCGAGATTTCCCAATGATGAATTTCTAATAGAATGCATCGCTCCACTTGTGTACTCAATTGGCTGGGAGGAAGAGGGAGATTCATGGTTTGAGAGCTTACAGGAATACGTTCGCTAAGTGGAAGTGAAAGATGGCTCCTTGCCACAAGAAATGGGTAGGCATGAACGGATGTAACTGGTCGGCGAATACGCCAAGATAGCTTTGTGTGGTGATGGAGATCTCCGTAGGTACAAAAGGCTTTGGTGAGGCCCACATAAACACATCCAAAAAGATTTTCCCTCCTGCACTGACCTGTAACATTGATCCCAACTTAAAAGTTGGGGTCCACGGCCTCCTGTGGTCTACACTATACACCAACCTCACCGGTTCGTTATGTTATAGTTGGAATCCCGATTTTTTGAATTAAGCAATCTGTTTCCAGTCCTGTTGTTGAATTAAGTTATCTGTTTTCAGTTCTGTTGTTGAATTAAGTTAACTGTGTCCAGTCCTGTTGTTGAATTAAGTTATCTGTTTCCAGTCCTGTTGTTGAATTAAGTTATCTGTTTCCAGTCCTGATGTTGAATTAAGTTAACTGTTTCCAGTCCTGTTGTTGAATTAAGTTATCTGTTTCCAGTCCTGTTGTTGAATTAAGTTATCTGTTTCCAGTCCTATTGTTGAACTATGTTATCTGCTTCCAGTCCTGTTGTTGAATTAAGTTATCTGTTTCCAGTCCTGTTGTTGAATTAAGTAATGTTTCCAGTCCTGTTGTTGAATTTAGTTATCTGCTTCCAGTCCTGTTGTTGAATTAAGTTATCTTTTTCCAGTCCTCTACTGTCCAGTGACGATGTTCCGTCTCACATTGTTTCCTCATAACCTGGCGACGAGCTCTTAATAAGTGTACTCGATATGGACTTGCGCTGCAATAAACCAGTGATGTCGTCGTACGTGTAAAGATTTTTGTACGAACATTCGTAGTTGCTTTGTCGCTGAATGCCAAATTTTCCCTCTGCACAGTGATCCTCTTTTCCGACGTCATGATGCAGAAGAGGTGACACTCATCTCGGACATCAACAGCCAGATTACGGCAACATGTTTTGTGGTGGCTGCAGGTTTTGCCGGCTTACATGTAGTCACAGTACAACCGCACACGGAAATCGTTCTGCAGTCACGGAGAATCCGAGACGTTCTGCGAATTCCAAACGTTCTGCAACAACAACTAAATTAGCTCATTTCTCCACTTCTACTCATCGCCACACCGCAATTACGCTGTACAACAGCTAAGTGGCTTTCCTATTTATAGCTCTTAAGAAATTTCAGCTGGCCACATTAATGTGGAAGGTTAAGCCAGGCCGTGAATGGTTATTTGTGTATAATAAATTACGCTTTCAATGCACACCGAAGAGCCAAAACATTATGACCACCTGCCTAATATGATGATTGTCCTTCCTGTCCCGCCAAACCAGCTCTTACCCAGTGAAGCATGGACACTACAAAATTCGAAAGGTGTCTTGTGGTACCTGGAAACAACACGTAACCAGCAGATTATTTAATTCTTCTATGTTACGTGCTAGAGCCACAGCAGATCGGATTTCCTGTTCTAACAAAAACCACAGCTGCTCTATTGGATTGATCTGGCGAATTCAGAGGCCAGGGCAATACCTGGAAGTCTTCCTTATGTTTCGCGAACCATTCTCGTACAATCCAAGTAGTGTGGCATGGCGTATTGTCCTGCTGAAAGAATCCACTACTAGAGGGCAATACCCGTGCCGTGAAAGGATGCACCAGTTCTGCAATGATGTTTACGTAGGTGATAAACGTCATAGTTTCCTGCACATGAAAGACTGCACCAGAGGTTTCTCAGCAGAAGACAGCCAAAACCATTATACTTCCTCCACCGGCTTGTTCTGGTTCACGGTGCATCATAGTGCCAACACTTCCCAAGGCAAACGTGGCAGACGTAACAGGCTGTTCACATTTTGCCACAGGAAATAAAAATCATCGGACAAGACGGCCTTTTCTCAATCATTCGAGCTTTAGTTTTGATGCTCGCATGCTCACTGTAGGCTCTTTCGACAGTAAACCAAGATTAGCATGGGGACTCGGATACGGCCTAAGGCTACGCAGCCCCATTTTGAGCAAGGTTCGATGTATTTTGTGTTGTGACCCGTTACTCCTATCACCAGCATTCGAACTACTCTCGAGGTGCGCCATAGTATCCCTTCTGTTGTATCTTACCATACGGGATAGCCTTTGCTCGCGTAAAGGATCGATTAGTTGTGGTATGCTCGCATCTTGACTGCGGATCGTGGTTTTTTCGTCCCTCGAACTATTTGTTGAAGGTACTAACCACGAATGACCGTGAGCATTCCACAAGATTTGCCATCTCTGTAGTGCTTTGACCCCATCATCTGGCCATTAGAATTTGGCCTTTGCCAAACTCGCTAAGTCCGTTGCCTTTCCCACCCGAAGAACAATAATAACACTAAAAAATAGAGCTTAGTATCACGTGTTAACGTATGGTTGCCTTCACGGTTGCGGTCATCTACCTGCAATTGTTTTGATTTGAATCAGTACATTCTGGTCATAATTCTTTGGCAGGGTGTATATATATGTTCATAACATACTCTCAACTACTGTAAATGCCATGAATTATCGTGAACAAGCAGTCACCCGCAAGGAATTATTTAATAACGAATACTCTAACACGAGGTCAGTTATTGGGGTTTAACGCACTCTAAACATGTCTTCTTGAGCAACTAATGTCTGTAAATGCTCTTCGAGATTAACTGATATCCATTATGACGTATAGCATAGTTAAAGAACAATTCCACTTCACTACGTTTTTCCAACTGTTAAAAAGTACAAGTTTGTTTGCGCCGGGGATCGAACTATGGTCCCGTCACTCCGGAGTGAGTCGCTCGCCCAACTAAGTTACACGGACATGTGCTCTCGCTTCTATCTGACTTTATCTCATGTGCGTCCTGCGGCGCAGGCAAATCACATCCTCCTCCCGACCGAAAGGGGGCCGACGGGTCAGCCGGGACTATGTGTCGCTGTAGACAGTCATCACATGAAGAACGTGCATTTGAGGAATTTGAGAAATCCCAGACAATTTTTTTCTAAGCACTCAAGAAGGGATTCTCATTTTTCCTGTCCCGCCGTGTGGATAGAGCAGCACATCATTGCGATAAACTTAACAGCCGGGTCATTCTGGGAGTTCGGCCGCCAATATAACGTATAAGTTTGTCTGCGCCGGTCATCGAAACCGGGTCCCCTCACTCCGGAGTGCGTCGCTCTCCCAACTCAGCTACATGGACTTGTCCTCTCACTGCTATCTGCCTTTATCTCATGTGCGTGCTGCGGGGCAGGCACGTCACACTATGAAATATTCAGATTGTGATCTTACTGTACGAGCGTGTCTCTCGTCACAGAATCACTAGTTGCAATACAAGAAACAACGGATACGGTTTCATTTTCTACATGACGATGGGTGCATTTTTCTACTTTTGCGTTGAACGGGCACTTCGAATCGGAGCACCGCCAAATATACCATTTCCGATGTTAGGACTAGCGTAGGCCTGCTGCAAATATAACCTACCGCAAACTGTCTGCAACTTTCAACACGAAATTACTTAAAACTGGTCAATGGCTCACTTTAAAACACATCATGTCTAAATATGATGCAGCACATTATAACTTTCAATGAAGGGGCAATCTGTTTGTAATGTAAGAGACCCATGCCTTTTGAGTCAGTTTAAGATTCGCGATTAGCCTTGAGGAAGGGTAATTTTTGAAGAATACTGTTCTTTTTGATACAAAATGACTTTTTAAAATGAAACATCTCTCATCACACCCACTTTCAAATTTCGCGAAAAGCTGATTGACTGGCCATACGAGATATTAAAATCCACTGGTTTTACCCACTCGGTTCCACAGTGGTCAAAGGTATGGCTTCTGATCGTTCGGTCGAGAGGGTTCAGGCACAATACCCATATGAAGCAAGAGTGGTGTTTGTCTCACAACCCTGTCTGGAACCATTGGCCCTAAATTAGGGACGGGCAACTGCTTATACCTATTGCTTAGCTCATGCTGCTCATTAAACCCCGAAACGAAAGAAAAGTCCGCCTTTGCTAGAATTGAATTATATTTAAATATGAAAAAATACTAATTGAAATTGTCTTGCCTATCTTTTGCGGTTATTTACAGAACATACTTTGCAAACACAAACTGAGATCTTTGTATAGCTGATGAACTGAATGAAAAGGCACTTTATTGATCTGAGAATTTTGTCCTCACGCTTGCTTTCGTAGTCCTATTAAGTCACGTGATTCGAATAAACGCTAATTCGTGCCGTTTACTGTAAGATCAGGTTCAGTGAATTCTTAATTCCACTTCCTTTCATGTACACTGGTGTGCAAAAATTAAGGACGAACAGGAGAAATTAGAATAACAGCGGAACGAGCAGGCAGAACGGACCAAAACACCACTCAGGAGATAGACTAGGGTCCGGTACGGTAGGGAATGCGCATATATGCAGCATGACGTAGGGACGGGAGTGTCGGAAGGGTATAAAGCACACTGGCGGTGTACGCTCAGCAATTCGGTGCAAGCTATTGCACGGTGTACATCGGTTTTAACGACGTCGAGTTGCTGCCACCGTGTGATATGGCCAACAGGCAATCCAGTAGACGATATCTATATGCCTTTACCCGAGGTCGCGTCATTGGGAAGTTGGAAGAAGCTCGAAGGGTGACTAGTGTGGCCGAGGAGTTCGGGATCGCTCACAGCATGGTTTCACGAGCTTGGAGAGCATTTCAAACGACAGAAACAGTTTTCCGAGAGTTTAGCAGTGGTCGTCCACGAGAAACCACGGCGGCGGACGACCCGTATATTGCCCTACAGGCGAGAAGAGACAGATGGCAGGCAGCGGAAGAAATCGCAAGGCACATGCAACAGACAACTGGACGTCCGTTATCGCGTTTTACCGTGGCCAGGAGGCTGCACAAAGGTGGCCTATTTGCGCGACGACCAGCACGGTGTGTGCCATTAATGCCTGTTCATCGGAGACAGCGGTTTCTGTGGTGCTAGGAACACAAGAACTGGACACATCAGCAATGGGATCGAGTTCTCTTTACGGATGAGAGCCGATTTAGTCTGACGAGCGATTCTGGACTTATACACATCTGGAGAGAGCTGGGAACACGCAACCACACCTCCAACATCATCGAAAGAGACAGGTTTGTAGGTGGCGGAGTTCTCGTTTGGGGCGGTATCATACTTGGTAGCCTTACTGACCTCCACATCCTCCAAGGAGGTTCAGTCACTGGTGTCCGCTATTGTACCGAGGTTCTCCTGCCCCACGTGCGTCTGTTTAGAAGTGTTTTTGATCCTGAATTCCTCTTCATGGACGACAACGCTGCACCTCATTGTACAGTGGCTGTCGCAATGCTGTTGGAGAGTGAAGATATTCAACGCATGGATTTTCCCGCAAGGTCCCCGGACCTAAGTCTAATCGAACACGGGTTAGACCTTCTCGGAAGACGCTTGGCAGCACGTCACCAGCCGCCAGCAACGATTCCGCAGCTGCGATTAGCGCTACAAGAGGAATGGGCCGCGATGCCTCAACAGCTCCTTGACAACCTCGTCTTCAGCACGAACAGACGTTGTAAATCCTGCAACGCAGTCAGGGATGATCATATCCCCAACTAAAGACTGGATTTTTCTTGGCAGCTGGCTGTCAGATGGACGTTTCTGTCTTCTGTCCAGTTGTGCTCGAAGCTACCTTTTCAATAAAGTGTCTTTGTATCCTTTGGATTCCTTGTTTGGACGGTTTTGCTCACTTGTCCCATATTCTTACATCTTGGGGATCTTATGGTATGATTTGGGTTGATGTATAGCACTTCTGCACGACGTTACATTCGGAAAACCGTCTCGTCCTTAATTTTTGCACGCCAGTGTATTTTTGAAAAAAATTCCTTATCTTAATTTTATAATATTGACGTGAACACGCGTTTTTGAAAAATTACGGATTTTTGTTTAATTTTCCAAGCAACCTCAATACTAAATATGTACGTGAATCAACAAGTAAAAGAAATTTGAAAAGTTTATGAGCGTGTAGAAAGGTTTAAACAGGGAACAACAAGCTTAACCGAAGCGCGAAGCTCGATCTGGTCGGCAATCATCATCTCCCGCACGGAAGTCCAAGTCGACAGGGCGAACAGCTTGATCAGAGAAAATTGACTGATTACAATGTCCGCTGGTGCTATGCATTTTGATATCAGCTATGGATCCGCACATGCCATACTGCGTGAGGATTTGTGGTACCGTAAAGTTTGCCCAAGATGGGCACCCTAACAGCTTACTGATTTGCACAAGCAACAGTGCATGGGGGTTGTAATCCAATTCCAGAAACGCTATGAAGAAGATAAGAGTGCTTTGGAGCGGACATGGGCTCATCACTATGGACCGGAAAGCAGCAGACAAAGGACGTAGTGGAAACAGCCGTTTTGCCCAATGAAGAATAAATTCAAACAACAGCCCTCCGTTAAGGAAATCATGCTCATCTTCTTTTTGGTCATGAAGGGTCCTATTCTGGCGCATTTTCAGGAACACGTAAAAACAGTGAACAGTGCAGTGTACTGTACTATGCTCAGAGAGAAACTGAAACCTATTCTGGCGCATTTTCAGGAACGCGGAAAAAGCAGTGGTCAGTGCAGACTGTGCTATGCTTAGAGAGAAACTGGAAGCTATTCTGGCACATTTTCAGGAACACGTAAAAACAGTGAACAGTGCGGCGCACTGTGCTATTCTTAGAGAGAAATTGAAAATTACTCTGGCTCATTTTTAGGAACACAGAAGAAAAGTCATCAGTGCAGCGCACTGTGCTATGCTTAGAGAGAAATTGAAACCTATTCTGGAGCATTTTCAGGAACACGGAAAAACAGTGACCAGTGCAGCGTACTGTGCTATGCTTAGAGATAAACTGAAACCTATTATAAGCGCATTTTCAGGAACACGGAAAAATAGTGACCGATGCAGCGTACTGTGCTATGCTTAGTGAGAAACTGAAACCTATTCTGGCGCATTTTCAGGAACTCGGAAAAGCAGTGACCAGTGCAGCCTACTGGGCTATGCTTGGAAATAAACAAAATGCGCACAAAGGAAAAGGCCTCCCCGGTGACTCTGTGGTCTGAGCGCTGACCATTGGTCCGAGATGGGTCCAGGTTCGAATCCTGGTGAGGCATGGATGTTGTGTTTGTCTTACGGCACTGGTTCTCTACCTTCCCTGGAACAAGTGGCCCTGAATTAGGGATGAGCGACTGCTTTTAGCCCATCGAGTTGCACACGGTGGCCCTTAAATCACCCAATCAAGAAAAAAAGAAGAGGAATACTGTCAAAAGGTGTCTTGCTTCACCATTACAATGTACGTTCCCGTGTTTCGGCTGCAACGGTGGAGGGAAAGCAACAACTGAGGTTTGAATTTTTCTACATCTTCCTTACAGCCCTGATCTGGCACAAGGCGATTATTGCGTCTTCGGTTTATTTATAGAGACTCTACGCGGTCGCAGGTTCACCTCTGGCGATAAGGTTAAGGAAGCGGTCCATATTCGAGAACATCCGAAAACTTTCTCCCAAGGAATGAGGAAGACAGTGAAACGATACAAGACCTGCGAGGACTATGAGGAGAAGTGAGATAAGCGTTATGTTCATTTGCTCATAATTACACGTATTAAAGCGGGTAATCTGTCTTTACTTTTTGATTCTCCCTTGTACCATTCCTTTTAATGAGTGGAATTTCAGCTGCTTTTCTTCCATTCCAAGACAATTTATCATTCGCCTTAAATACATTGGAATGAAAAATTTCGATACGTAATTCTATTTAAAGCCATGAATATTTCTTTTGTCAAGTAGAAGAAGCTGTATTTTTCTCCTGGGGATTTCAACTGACTAAATAATACAACAAGTCCAGTAAATGAAATTTCTTTTTGTTATGAGATGCAATTTGAAAGGATGTGAATAACTATGGGCTTATTTAGGTTTTGATTGGTCGCAGCTAATTCATTTTCTCAAAAGGAAATGATTCCTTTCATTCAGGAAAACGAATTTGATTGAACTTCTATTAAGTTAAACGACGCGACCTAGCATCGGTAAATCGGATAAATTGTGTTCCCACGTCTCAGTGATAAAGCACCACTCAAATTCGAAGCTGATGTATCGAAAAATTAAAAATATATTTCCTGAAAGATATTTTCCAATTCCATCATTATCATGAGACGTACGTTACATGTGATGAATTTCTCTACCGAAAGTTCGATACCTTTCAATCGTTGTGATGCTTTACTACGGAAATGTATTTCGAAACATTCTCGTGAGTATGTACAGTATATTTGCTGCTTTTACGGAATTTCTAATTAAAGTTCTACCAATTTCGGGCATTGAAAGAATTTCCTCGTGCTTAATATTACTAAAAAGTTCACATTTAGGAAATAAATAATCTGATATTGTTTGTGTTATCCAGCTTCAATCCTTTTTCGGAGTATAAGAACGCAGATGATGTTTCATATCTTTTCGATAAAAAAGGTGCATATAATGTTAGCGAAGATACATCATTAAGCAACTTCTTGACCACTCTCTTGACCACTCTTCGTGCTGTTTGGACTCCTGCTTTACTTATCGTTTCAAGACAGATAACTCCGCTGAAAATGCATTTTATTAAGGGGGGATTCCCATTTCTTTTGTTAAAAAAATCGAGTTTTTCACGTTATTTTATTATTTCAAGTCTTAAGAATATGTGTACCAGATTTCAAGTCGAAATTCGCCAAATTGGCCAATTTATTATCTGTTATTGTCCAGTGGGGTCACAGAATTGGTGCAACTGGCGCAAAGCCGAAGCTGAGAAAACTCTGGACGAATTCAATCACGAACCGTCACTTCATAAAATTGTCGAAAATGCTATAAAGCCGATGTACAACGAATTGTCTTCAAGAGAGTTGCTAGAAAGCTGTTTGGGTGGTAACACTATAAACAACAATGAAAGTTTCAATTCTACTGTTGGGCGGTTTGTGCCCAAACATCTTCACTGTGGCTCAAAAGCCATCGCAATGGCAGCTTATGTAGCAGCAGGCATTTTTAATGAAAGCTTTTCTGCCGTCCTGAAAATGATGACAACGAGAGGAATTAATATTGGCGAGCAAACGAAGGTATTTGCCCACGCACGGGACCAACGGCGTCTGCAGAGATCGCCAAGACTCAGCCTCGAGGCTACAAAAGAGGCTCGTGCAAGGCGTAGAAGCGAGCAAATGTCTCTAAACGAGTTTTACGTAGCAGAGGAAAAAACACTGTATGGCCCTGGTATAGATGATTAGCAGAAAAATACTGTAAGTACTCGATATGCTTCCGTAAACTGTACTTGAAACTTTAAACGCGTTTTTCTTGAAACAGCTTTTTCGCGAATGGTTGGCATGATGTTTCAAAAACTATTGGATCGATCGACTTCAATTGTAAAACTGCATGTTAAGCAAACATCCTTTTATCGTTTGATGAACCAGAAACGCGATACGTTATGTATATGTTTTTAATAGCGAAAAATATTGTCAATTTTTTTGAGCTAAATTGATAATTTGAGTTCGACAAGTCACAATTTCCTTAAATATATATATTTTTTTTCTGCTTCATCAAACGATAACTACTTGCGTATGGAATTTATATGAGGAACATTTCGCACCGGGAACGCTCTTCAACACCGAAAGAAGTTTTCAAATCGGACTCTTAGAAACAGAGATATCGACAAAAATAAGATGTGACTTTACGTCCCCTGGTGGGAAAACCATGCATTATTTTAGGAAGAAAGTTTTCTCAAAAGGTTTAATCCATATAAGCGGTATCGGTCCAAGAAACAAAATTAGTAGAGTTTTCAGGAACCCAGATTTTGCACAAATACTTCAGAAGCAGAAATTAACACTTATGACTCCTGGTGGCTAAACTATTCTTTACCAAACATTAGAAATTGTGTGAAATATATTTTCCACCAGGTCTTGTATGCGATACAGGAATTATTTTTCAAATAAGAGCTTTAGGAGCAAAAATAACGCAGAAAACGCAATTTACCTATGTGCCCCTTAGCGGAAAGTCTATGATTTACTTGAAAATTTTGAATTTATAGGGAGAACATTTCGCATCGGAAACACTATCCAACAAAGAAGGAATTTTTCAAATCGGACTCCTAGAAGTAGAAATATTGGCAAAATAAGATATACATCTACGCCTCCTGGTGTAGAAACCATGCATTATTTCAAGAAAAAAATGTTCCTGAAAGGTTTGTAGACATGAGTAGTATCGCTCAACAAACGACTTTTTTTTTCAATCGAGATTTTAGCTCATATTTTGCTGCATATACAACAGAAGCGGAAATTAAGACTTAAGACACCTGGTGGTTAAACCATTTTTTACAAAAATTAGAAATTATGTGCAAAGGATTCCCCATCAACAGCTGTATCCGGTGCAGAAAGAATGTTCAAATCGGAGATTTAGAAGAGGAGATATAGGGGAAACGCAATTTACCTCTACGCGCCCTAGCGGAAAGTCAATGAATTACTTGAAAATTTTGAAATTATATGAAAAACGTGTCACGCTGAAAACACTATCCAACAAAGAAGGAATTTTTCAAATCGGACTTCTAGAAGTAGAGATATTGACAAACATAAGATATACATCTACGCCCCCTGGCGGAGAAACTGTGGAATAATATGAGAGAAAAGTATTCCGAAAAGGTTCATCGATGTGAGTGGCATCAGTCCACGAAATAATTTTTTCAATTGATATTTTAGAAGCTCAGATTTTATGGCAAATATATCAGAAGCAAAAATTAACACTTACGCCTCCTGGTGGCCAAAGTATTCTTTACCCAAAATTTGAAATTATATGCGAACGATTTTCCATCAGGAGGTGTATCAGCTAAAGATTTTTATTTTCAAATCGGAGTTTTAGAAGAAGAGTTATCGGGAAAAATGTAATTTACTTTTACGCCCTCTAACGGAATATCTATGCGTAATTTAAAAAAAGTAACTATATCTAAAATACTCTTCAACATAAATGGAAATCTAAAGATAAAAGATTTTCTTTCAATTGGATGTTTAGAAGCAAATATGTGGGAACAAAACGTATTTTTGAATTCGACATCATCTGTAAATACGCCCTCTAGCGACGAAATTGTACATCGTAAAAAAAAATGAAGGATCGTCATTCACATTATCCAAGCTTCCCAATGCAAAAAGAAGTTTTCAAATCAGACTAATAGTTGCAGAGATATCGTGGGTACAGACGGACGGACGTATGGACGGACAAACCGGTTACTCAAGCACGATCTTTTTTTACAAAAGGCGTGCTAAACAGGGAGGTGCCTCAGTGTACAAGGCGCATGTTAGTTTAGTGAATGTGTGTACTTTTAAGGGAAAATATCGAGGGACCTTGATGAAGCCTAGCTATTTTAGATAGCTACGACGGTAGCTGTCTTAAATAGCTGCGCGCCACGTACTTTGTATGTACGCTGCGTTAGTGACCTATACGTACATGTCCACAAAGTTTGTGAATTCAGTAATCGGTGTGTAGTATGTATTATAGATGTCTGTGTATACATAACAAAATTTTTCGTAATACTGGTATTTTAAAATATCCACCGGATGTTTTCGAACAACCATCTTTCTAACTTCGTCATGTTTCGAAGTAGTTACGGGAAAGCCAAAATATAAAAGGCATCCTGAAAGAAATCCCTCGTACCTCAGGATTTTTATTTGCAGTAGTAACAAGAAAGATGAAACGGAATTTTCGGGTGTAATTAGCACGTCTTTTGAATCCGTTGTGACGCAAATTAAATTTATCAAAGCTTTTCAAAGTCAATGGAACCGGTATGGAAAACAATAGATCTGACGAAAGAAAGAAGATTTTCAGTCGGGTTTTTAATCCCTCAGATATTGCTGTAAACGGAATCGTGAGCTTACGAACTCTTAGAAACAGAGATATCGACAAAAATAAAATGTGACTTTACGTCCCCTGGTGGGAAAACCATGCATTATTTTAGGAAGAAATTATTCTTAATAGGTTTATCCATATAAGCGGTATCGGTCCAAGAAAAAAGTTATTAGAGTTTTCAGGAGCCCAGATTTTGCAACAAATACTTCAGAAGCAGAAATTAACACTTATGACCCGTGGTGGCTAAACTATTCTTTACCAAACATTAGAAATTATGTGAAAAATATTTTCCATCAGATCTTGTATGCGGTACAGGAATAATTTTTCAAATCAGAGCTTTAGGAGCAAAAATAACGCAGAAAACGCAATTCACCTTTGTGCCCCCAAGCGGAAAGTCTGTGATTTACTTGAAAATTTTGAATTTAGAGGAAAAACATTTCCCATCGGAAACACTATCCAACAAAGAAGGAATTTTTCAAATCGTACTCTTAGAAGTAGATATATTGACAAAAATAAGATATACATCTACGCCCCTGGCGTAGAAACCATGCATTGTTTCAAGAAGAAAATTTTCCTAAAAGGTTTGTCGACTTGACTAGTATCGGTCAACAAACGACGTTTTCTTCAATCGAGAATTTAGAAGCTCATGTTTTGCTGCAAATACAACAGAAGCGGAAATTAAGACTGGTGGCCAAACCATTTTTTTACAAAAATTAGAAATTATGTGCAAATGATTTCCCATCAGGAGCTGTATCCGGTGCAGAAATAATTTATCAAATTGGAGATTTAGAAGCAGACATATAGGAGGAAACGCAATTTACCGCTACGCCCCCTAGCGGAATTCTATGAATTACTTGAAAATTTTAATTATATGAAAAACATGTCACACGGAAAACAATATCCAACAAAGAAGGTATTTTTAAAATCGGACTCCTAGAAGAAGAGATATTGACAAAAATAAGATGTACATCTACGCCCCCTGACGGAGAAACTGTGCAATATTTTAAAAAGAAAATATTCCTAAAAGGTTTATCGATGTGAGTGGTATCAATCTACGAAAAAAAATTTTCAATCGATATATTAGAAGCTCCAATTTTATGGCAAGTACATCAGAAGCAAAAATTAACACTTATCCCCCTGGTGGCCAAAGTATCCTTTACCAAAAATTGAAATTATAAGCAAAGGTTTTTCCATTAGGAGATGTATTTGCTGAAAGAAATTTTTTTCAAATCGGAGTTTTAGAAGAAGAGTTTATGAAAAAAATGTAATTTGCTTTAACGCCCCCTAGCGGAAAATCTATGCGTAATTTGAAAAAGTGTATATATATCTAAAATACTCTTCGACGTAAATGGAATCGAAAGATAAAAAAAAATTCAATCGGATGTTTAGAAGCAAATATGTGGAATAAAACGTATTTTTGAGCTCGAGATCATCTGCATTTACGCCCTCTACCGGCAAAATTATACATTGTAAAAAAAAACGATATAAAGGATCATCATCTGCATATTTCGAGCTTCCAAATGCTAAACGAATTTTTCAAATCAGACTAATAGTTGCAGAGATATCGTGGGTACAGGCGGACAGACAGACGGACGGACAAACCGATAACAGAAGCACGATCTTTTTTTACAAAAGTCGTGCTAAAAATGCGAAACTTCGTGGCAAAATACTTGCACATGTTGTTAATAATGCTTGTCTATACAAAGTATTGTCCATCACTTTCATACATTTTCGCTATCATAGAACCCCATTGGTAAAATCCATTTTGGAAAAATTCCTGAGTCTGTCGTTTCACCCATGAGTTCACAGCCAGTTTAACGTTTACCACATCGTCGAAACGTTCCCCACGAACGGTGTTTTTAAAATCAGCAAAAAACAAAAAGTCTGAGGAAGCCAAATCAGGACTGTAGGGGGTTTGGGATTAGAAGTCTGCACGGGCCTAATTTGGTGATCCCGGCCGGGCCCAAGACTGTACGTTTAAGGTCCAGGCTGGCCAAGCCCGTTTCAAATATCAGACACTCGGCCCGGCCCGTGATGTGCCATTTGGTATTGTTTTGTCTTTGTATTGTATTTCATTAAAATGTGAAAATTAATTAATGAAAGGAGATATTATTTAAAATATTTAGTTGAATGTAAGCCTAAAATATTAACTAAACTTTGACAATTATCGAAAAATACAACCTTTAAAAAGAGAGAAAAAGGAAGACTATGCGCTTTCAGAATCTCTCTTTCTCTGAACTAGTAAGAGGTAGCACTACAAAAGTTAATCTGTATACAGATTAGGGATAGGAGAAAAATATCCATGTCGTCCCACTCTCTCTCTTTCCCTCACACACACCCTAATGCAGACAACAGACATCCGCCGTCCCCCACTCTACACAACACACACACACACTCACTCGGGGTGGAACCTTTTTTGTTGTCAACAAGCCCCAAAATGGTTTTACCATCTTAATATCTATAGATTAGTAAGATTAGTAAAAACACTGTGAGTGCCCCTAGGAATAATTAGGTAAACCGTTAATAGGACCACTTAGATAAACAGTTAGATGGAACAGTTGGATAAACAGTTTATAGGAACGATTAGATAAACAGTTAATAGGAACGATTAGATAAACAGTTAATAGGAACGATTAGATAAACAGTTAATAGGAACAGTTAAACACACCAGGAAATCGGGGAACACGACTTTTTCCTTTCTTTACCATTGCGATAAAAAGAATGGGTCAACTTCGCCCGGCCCGTGAAGACCTCTAGTTGGGGCATCAACGTCTACCCCATTTTGGTAGTAGCCTGTGAAGCCTCCATTGAGACGTGCGTTATCATGGTGTAAAAATAACACTGTGAATTGGAATGTCAAGTCTTTTCCTTCTGATAGCTTCCTTTAACTTCTTCAATGTCTTCACATAGTGAGTACTGTTTGTTTATTGCAACTCCTGGATGGTGACACGACGATCAGCTGCGATGAGGTCTTTCACTCGTTACCAGTTGTCATCAGTCACTGCAGTTGCGGGCCTTCCACTCCGTTGTTTGTCGAACCCTGAACTTTCTCCCTCTCGAAACCTCTTCATCCAACTTGAGTCTTCTGTGGATTTCTGGAGCCTTATATCCCTCTTTTTCCAAGAATTCAATTACGGCTCTCTGCTTTTCTCTGTCATTCATGATCTTTATTTTCGATTCTGAAGAAAAAATTGTTCCCACATTGGTAACATATCATAGTAAATGTCAGTGCAGTGTCTTTAAAATCACTTCAAAATTTCGAAAGTTATTAAGAAGGTGGCATTACTTTCAGGATGCCCTTGTACAAATGGAAATTATTAGGCAAACACATTTATCCATGTAAACATAAAAATAATATTTTGCGGTTCCACTAGAGAAAGAGGAGCTACAATATATACAAACATGCAGGATTATATAGATTAAGATAATACAACGTAGTTGTCACAAATGTTTATTTTTTTTTTCAAACCGACTATGGTTTCGCTGGGTATTGACCTAGCTTCATCAGGACGAATGGCACGCAAATATTCAAATTGTATATGACATCATAAATGGTGTTTACAGTCACGTGTTTTGATTAGATGCTTCCACGCGTTTGATAGAAATGGCGTGGATGCCATGTCATTAACAAGTTGCGAAGACTTCTGATATATATGGAAAGCTTCCAAAATATCAAGTTTGGTGGTTGAATCTGGCTTTGTCAATTAGTTTTGCTTCTTCAAAGAGAAATTTATGGTCCTTTTCGTAACAGTGTTTAGCCATCGATGAATTCTTTAGGTCACAGTTCCGAATATAGGTCTTGTCCTCCTTCAATTGAAAACCCAATGCTCTACGGGTTTGTCCTTTATATGAAGCGCCACATTCACATGGAATTTGATAAATTCCCCACGGAGGTTTTGTCTTCAACATAGTCCTTTGATCTTAAAAATCTCATTTGTTTATGGGTTTAAAAATCACCTGAAAATTAAAGGTTTTGAGAATTTTTGAAATTTTGAAGGCAATGCCACGGGAAAATGGAATAATGGCAAAATTCTCGCGCAATGAGCGCATCACAGGAGTTAACGTGGAGCTAGGCTTCAGTTTCTGAAATTTTGTCAGAGCCTTGTCTATAATGGAAGGGTTGTATCCACGCTGTACTGCAACACGTTTAAGAAAATAAAGTTCTTTCTCCAAACTGTCTTTATCTGAGCATATGTGTAACGCGCGATATACACAACTGTAAACGGCGCTGAATTTTTGTTGCCAAGAGTGATTGGATTTGGCATGTGGAGGTGAGGAAACAGCGAAAGGCTTCCGATAAATATAATAAACTACGTTTTATTATCTTAATCTCTATATAATCGTCATAAATCTGTAGTCTTCGAGATAAAGAATGCAGGAGGATAGATTGGTATAAAGGCCACATTTCATCCTCCTTATCATTGAATGTGAATTTTACAGTTCTCCTGTGGCTTCTAAGAGAGGATATATCGTTTTCCTATTATCCAAGCTGAGTAACAGAAGAACAAAAATACGTAATTAGCCTGTCCTTCTTTCTCAAACGTAAAAGACGTGTTGACGTACAAATGGACAAACAAAGAGATATCATGAACACATGCTTGTTCCTTACCCTGTTGATGCAGAAAGGTGTCAATAACGATCTCCAAGTAAAATATTTCCAAAGTACTGCTTTAACGCGATACTTTCCTGTCACTGCTCTGTAGAAGCAAATTATTGCTGTATATGAAAATTGAGTAATACATCAGAATCAATTTAACAACGTTCGCCTCAGAAGAAATTGCATCGATTGTATGGCAAACGTCAAATGTGATTACCACAGTTGTAACGCACGGAGTGTCCATTTAATGTAATCTAATTCAGATCTGCTGGCTTGTTTAAAAACTGATATAATAAAGCTGAAATTGAACACATACCGGTCTGCGATTGTTAGCCTCTCAGCTTATATGCAAGTCATGGGAACATGTCTCCCTATGCATATCCCGTGAGAGATCAGGTGCATAATACGAAGCCGGCGATGTCTGTAATTCGGTTACGCATTAAGGCTCCAGAGTTCATTGGAATTTCTGAGATTACAAATTTAATCATATGCCGGCTTTGGTGTATCTAAATTGTCGTACTGCTTTGCAACGAGAGCATGAGGTTATATTTAGCGCGAAATATTGATTCTGCTTTTTATTTTTAAAAATGCAAAATCTATCAGGAAAGCCAAAACTGGGACCAATTTCGATTGTGTTATTTTTTAAATGTTGACCAGTAAGAACGCAATTAATTTTCACTTGAATTAAAGTGCTTAAAATGTTAATTTTCATGCAAAAAGAAGCTGGCATAAAATACCAAAGATTTGTTCAATAAGAAAAGACGGCTTTTGCAAAGTTGAAAATTCTTCAGTAATACACCAAACGGGTGTTGGTCATTGCATTTAATCACTTGCACAAAGATGTGTTTTGGAAGTTGCATTTTTATCAACAGGAAGCGAAATGGGTTCTGGTCCTCGCATTTATACCGGTTGCTTGTCATTGCTGGTAATCAATTAGACACAAAATGGGTTGTTTGTCATCGCGCTTAATCAACTGGACTCAAAATGAATTTTAGTCCTCGCGTTTATTCCGGTTGTTGGTCATTGCATGCAACGAACTAGAAATAAAATGGGTTACTGGTCAGAGCATATAATCAGCTGGACGTAAAATGGGTTTTGGTCCTCATATTTATTTAATTTAGTGGTCACTGCACGTAGTCTGATGGACACAAAATGAGTTTTGTTCCTCGAATTTATTCCATTCGTTGTTCATTGTACGTAATAAATCGGACATAGAATGGGCATTGGTTGGTCTTCGTATTTATTTCATTTGTCAGGTATTGCATGGAAACAACTGGACACACAACGGGTTTCGGTTCTCGAATTTATATCTTTTGTTTTTTCATTGCATGCAACTAATTGGAAACATAACAGGTTTTGGTCCTCGTATGTATTTCATCTGTTGGTCATGGCATGTAACCGACTAGAAAAACAAAATGGGTTGCTGGTCAGCGCACGTATTCAACTGGACACAAAATGAGGGCTAGTTTTCTTATTCATTCAATTTGTTGGTCATTGTACTCAATCAACTGGACATAAAATGGGTGTTTGTCCTCGGGTGTATTCCATTTATTGGTCATGGCACATAATCAATTGGACATAAAATGGGTTTTGGTCGTGGTGTTTATTCAGTCGTAGGGTCATTGTACGTAATCAGATGGACACAAAATGGGTTCTGTTCCTCGAATTTATTCCATTCGTTGTTCATTGTACGTAATCAAATCGGACATAGAATGGGCATTGGTTGGTCTTCGTATTTATTTCATTTGTCAGGTATTGCATGCAAACAACTGGACACACAACGGGTTTCGGTTCTCGAATTTATATCTTTTGTTTTTTCATTGCATGCAACTAATTGGAAACAAAACAGATTTTGGTCCTCGTTTGTATTTCATCTGTTGGTCATGGTATGTAACCGACTAGAAAAAATGGGTTGCTGGTCAGCGCACGTATTCAACTGGACACAAAATGAGGGCTAGTTTTCTTATTCATTCAATTTGTTGGTCATTGTACTCAATCAACTGGACATAAAATGGGTGTTTGTATTCGGGTGTATTCCATTTATTGGTCATGGCACATAATCAATTGGACATAAAATGGGATTTGGTCGTGGTGTTTATTCAGTTGTGGGTCATTGTACGTAATCAGATGGACACAAAATGGGTTCTGTTCCTTGAATTTATTCCATTAGTTGGCCATTGTATGTTATTAACTGGACACAAAATGAGTGTTGGTTCTCGAATTTATTCCATTTTTTGGTCATAGCACATAATCAACAGGACATGGTTTTTCTCCTCGTATTTATTTCATTCACTGTTCATTGCATGCAATCAACTGGACATAAAATAGGTTGTGGCTGGATTTGTTAATCAATGCAGGCAATCATCTGGACACAAAACAGGTTTTCCTCGCATTTATTCCGATTATTGGTAATTGTGCGTTTGATACAAAATTATGTTTATTACTGAGGATCATAATGAGTAAGCTAGCTGGCATTTATCAATTTATAACCCAGTGGCTATTGCCGCGATTTATGTATATTTGCTGACCAACACCGACACTATCATCATCCATGCATTATCATACAGTATTATGCCTTGGCTCAGGATTTGATCAGAATCATCTATTGGGTCGTTTCATAATTATTGGCCGATGCCGACAAGACGAATGTGTATAGCCGGTTACAAGAGACGCCTCGTAGAAGGAATTTACCAAACGCCCATGCAAATTGAATCGGTTCAGTCCACGTGTATAAAACGGTATTTCAGATAGATCTCAGCAATTGGGGACGTGATGGAGCAACCCGACGTGAGATCAGTGATTTTGCACGAATTCAAACTTGGCCGGAATGTGTCCAAAACGGTCACAAATGTCAATAGAGCGTGTGTTGTCGAAACGACGAGTGACAGAACTCTCCGTAGACTGTTTTCCAAGTTCCATGTCGGTGATGTTGCCATCGACCATAAGCCAGGAGCCGCTCGTCCGGTTCGGTGTGACACTGTACGTTTAAAGCGAAAAGTGGAAGAAAAACCAACGTCCACAGTATATAAGCTCAGTGCCAAACTTTTCGTATAATCAGCGACAGTTTCCAGACACCTGGCAGCTATGGGCAAGGTTCAAAACTGGATACCTGGGTTCCACAGCAGCAGATACGGCGTCTGGAAACATGCATTGCCCTCCAAAATCGTGATGCTAGTGCTGCTGTGGCTCGATAAAGGGGAACCACTCAAAAACATGTCCAAACCCGCGAGTTTCACCCACAGAAAGTTCTGATCTCTGTGTGGTGGAATGCCAAGACTGTGGTTTATTATGAGTTTTAGCCGCAAAGTCCAACAATCACAACGGACGTGTGCTGCCGCCAGCCAAGCGAATGTCACCAGAAATTATGCAGCAAGCAACCATCGCTCGCCAATCGTTTGGATCCCATACTGCTTCAGGATGGCGCACGACCGCATGTGTCTATTGGAAGCGTGCGAAGAATCAACGCTTTGGGATACGAGGTTCTCTCTCACCCTGTTGATTCACCTGACTTGGCCCGCTCAGACTTTCACATGTTTCGCCATTTGAACCAATTCTTGAGGGGCAAACGGTTCGCTAACAAGGATGCTGTGATTTCCCCCGTTAGCGATTCCTTGGACCACTGTGATGCCAGTTTCTGCCACCGTAGTATTTTTGCACTGAATATGCGTTGGGCACGGTGTATTGCTGCCAAGGGCAGACATTTTTTTGGAATGAAATACATTTCGTTGTCTGTTACTGCTGTTTGTTTCTTTGTGTCCGAATCGGCCAATAATTATTAAACCACCCAATATATGTTGTAACGTACCAGGAGATGTGACGTACCTGCCAGAAGGACGCACACGACATAAAGGCACATAGGAATCAGAATAAAACGTCCGCGTAGCTTAATTGGTAGAGCAACTTATTCCGGAGTGAGAGGATCCGGGTTCGAATCCTGGCGTGGACAGATATGACGGAGAAATTTACTTCGTTATAATGGCGCCCGAACTATCCGGATGACCCGACCGTTCAAAATCTCGCATTGGTGTGATGTTATTTCCACACCGCGAGATAGGAAAAATAAGAGAATCCTTTCTCCAGCACTTCGAAAAAAAATAATAAGGGGGAGATGATGTAACGTACCAGGAGATGTGACGTACCTGCCCGAAGGACGCACACGACATAAAAGCAGATAGCAATCAGAATAAACGTCCGCATAGCTCAATTGGTAGAGTGACTTATTCCGGAATGAGGGGATCCGGGTTCGAATCCTGGCGTGGACAGAAATGACGGAGAAATTTACTTCGTTATAATGGCGCCCGAACTATCCGGATGACCCGACAGTTCAAAATCTCGCATTGGTGTGATGTTATTTCCACACCGCGAGATAGGAAAAATAAGAGAATCCCTTCTCCAGCACTTCGAAAAAAAAAAAATAAAAAAAAATAAGGGGGAGGTGATGTAACGTACCAGGAGATGTGACGTACCTGCCAGAAGGACGCACGCGACATAAAGGCAGATAGGAATCAGAATAAAACGTCCGCGTAGCTCAATTGGTAGAGTGACTTATTCCGGAATGAGGGGATCCGGGTTCGAATCCTGGCGTGGACAGAAATGACGGAGAAATTTACTTCGTTATAATGTTACGATTGGTAGCTAAACTTAACGCTACCGATTTTTTTGTATCGCGGTTTAAGAACTATCAAGATCAGCTGTAAGAGTTATAAACATTATCCTGTCTCTAATTTAGAGCAAATGGTGCCAGGAAAGAATGAGCCAGAGACGTAAGACAAACATACCACTCCTGGCTCTTTCGGGCATAATTCTGACCAATAGTGGGAAACGACAACGGTTTACAAGGAGGGTGTGTGTGAAGTATTAGAAACAGGATAATTAATTCCATGGTAAGGAAATGGGTGTAGAAATGCGTTTGCTGGAATAATGATCATCATATACCGGATTTCATGAAGTGTTGGGTGTGATGCTACCTCACTAATCTCAGCCATACTCATCCAAACTTCCGTAGTATAGCCGTTAACACTGTAAAAGTCTTACGTCTGAGCAACTGTGCGGAGTAATGCTAAAACTCCTTAATCTCTATGTTAAAATCCTGAGAGGAAGTTTAGCTGTTTGGTGGCCGCAAACGTCTGGCGAGCACTTAGATCCCACAGAGAAACCAAAGAGAAATTGCACAAATTTGCATTCATCGTGGTTCCATTATTTTCAAACAATATGATTTCAGTGCTTGCCGGGGTAGTCTTAAGTTTTAATTCACTCGACAGAAAAGTGCTCGTCAGATTATTATGCGTGCAAATGTTCCTCTCCATTTTGCTGCCCAGACACAAGCAAACGACTTTTCCGTCGAGAAAAGGAATTATACGAATGAATCTATTGAGCTTTCCAGTTCAAACGTTGGACGAAGATTACAAAGAGACAGTAGACAGAGCAATTTATCTATCCCATTGCGTGTCCTGTCCAACGCCATCTGAATCTAAGTTTTCTCCTTTCTGTCTTCACCGAAGCAGAACTGATGACAACAGATCTACTGATCCTATTATTTCAGTTGGTATCGTTTAATTCCTCTCTATCTTATAAATGCTTTATCACTGTCTCCTTTTCATTACTTTAAACACTCACTGAAGAGTAAAGGCACAACAGGCCAATTGTAAACCTCCATTCCAAAATTTTCTATGTTTGACAGATTATATTGCCACGGACATTTAAGGACTAGTGAATGAAAGATGAGTTTCCAACTGGTTTTACTAATAATTTATATTTGGCATTTCAACGGCCGATGGGCACTCAGCATTTGCTATTTCCCCGTTCCAAACGCACCGTCTCTCCTGTTTGTTTAATTTATATTAAGCATTTCAACGGCCGGTGGAACTTTCTCTCATTTTTTCCAATCTGAGAATTGCTCTTCCAGTGCTGCCTAACGTAATACGTTTAAGTATGAAAGGGCACAGCTTTTAGAATTTTCACAAAATCCATCTATTTCCACCATATCTGCTGACAAATCACTTCAAATTGTGTTCCTTGACAAATCCGATTACTATCAAAATCTTAAAGAGGCAATAGACTCCATTCCGCATAAAATTATTACCACTAATCCAACATCTGCCACTATCAGTTCACTTAGTATACTAAAACATCAGGGCTTTCTTCCAACGTCTATTGTTTCAAATATGCATCCACCCAACGGACCAGGTATCCCATTGCTTTTTGACAAATTAAAACTTCATAAGGAAGGCTATCCAATTAGACTTAGTCTCCGGATTTCATAGTCCTACCCGTGTGTTAGAGAAAGCCATTTCTACTTTTTCCCCCTACTTTTTGCCCTCAAAATTTACCATCCAAAGTTCTCGTCAAGCACTTGATATATTAAGGCTTTTAACCGGACTGATATTCCTTTTTTTATGGCAACCCTTGATGTTAATTCATTATTTCCCAATGTACCTATTTCACTTGCCCATGAAGTTATTGAACAGAAATTAAACTCTACGTCTAATATTTCACCTATTAAAATTGAAGCTATCATGTCAGCCTTAAAACTTGTTGCAAAGAGGTCATACTTTAAATTTGATGACATCATCTTCCAACAGCTTGATGGGGCTCCAATGGGTTCCCCCTATCATCTATCCTTGCCGAAGTTGTGTTAGAGTTTTTAGAAGAATCTATTATTTCACAAACCCCATTCCCCCTTTACTTTATTTACGTTATGTAGAAGATGTTTTGATTCTTTGGCCACATTCACTGCAACTGTTTCAACAATTTGTCCAAACACTTTCCTCATTCATCCCCACCCATTACATTTACCATAGGTACCGAAGAAAATGGTTCCCTTCCCTTTTTAGATTTTTGTCTTCATCGTCAACCCGGTACCAATCGACTATCTTATTCAGTTTTTCGTAAACCGACTTTTGTACCATCACTTATCCCTTTCACGTCATACCATCCGATTCAACGTAAACTAGCAGGGTTACGTTCATATATAGCAAGAGCCTTTACTCACTAGTCTTCAATTTGTCGACGTCGAACTGAACTTGCATTTTTTTTTAATTTCAAACTTAGCTAAGACTTTTGGTTACCCACCTTATATAGTACCGAAGCTTATTTATCGTTACCAGCGGACTGTCTCCACAAAACTACAAGTAGACAAACCGACTGTGAAATGTGTTGGCTCTGTAACCTTTAACATCCCTATTGTCAACATGTTTAACAAATTTTGTAATAAACATAAATTATATTTCGGGATCAGAACTTCGAACATTTTTAAGAATTTACGTTCTGACCGAGATGTTTTATCAACAGGCGATAAACATGGTGTGTATTGCATTCCTCTACGCCCCTAAACCCCTAATCAACCGAATTCGAGTTACACTGGCTTCACTTTACGAACAATTTCGGTTCGATTCCGTGAACAATAATATGACATTTCCAGGAAAGCCACAACCACGTCTTTGGCTCGCATATAGATTTTAATGCTTTCATTTCATTCGAATTTCACTATTTTATACTTGGGTTTACACCGTTCAATTAACGTTTTACTCAATTGGTCGTTTTTACCATTCGTTGTGATATATGTCTTATCGACCGCTGATATTCGTTCACTACCAGAAGAAGCCAGACGACAATGGATGTAGGCCTACTTTTCAAAGTTGGGGTAAGTCCTTTTGATTGTGCTACTTGTAGTTAGTTTTATGTTAATATTACCAAGAAGCTGTTGACTTCTGCTTACAATTGCTAATATAAACACGTGAAGAACAGTATTTTGCTACTATAAGTAGTTGTTATAGATTCATTTTCTTTAGCCAAGTATTATTCATTATGTGCATTTATGCACTTACGATTTTCTAGTTACGGATTCTTGCTGGTTTCTTATACAATGGGAAATTAAAGTTAAGAACAGTTCAAAGGAATGGTAAATTCGATTCTACATATTACCAAAATAATGTTTTAATTCCTATATTTAAAGAAGATATACCTTTCCTTCATCCAGCTTTCAAGGAGTAGAACTACATCAGCATAAGGCTACAATTCATACATCCAAATCTACCACTCTATTTCGGGAACAAATGAAAACAGAAACGGGTATCAAGTTGATACCTTTAGCTCACATTCCTCCAAAGTCCTCTGATGTGTTACTAATGGACTATTGTGCCTTCGTACTGCTAAAAGGAGTGCTTTCTAAACGCAGACCTGAAACAATGACCGGACAATGAAAAACAGTAGTAGAGGAGAGGAATAAAATACCACTACCAACTTTACGAAATGCCCTGTAGTTTCGTAGCCCAGAAAAAGGACTATCAGATAGAACATTTAAGAAAAAAATATTGTTTTTTAAACATTAATTATATTATTGGAAAATCGTTCTGAAAATGTGCGAACATTCTCTGAACATGGGCCATTAGTGATGTCATTGAATTTCTTCAAGTCGTTGCTTTGAATAACAGTTCTCTCTACAATGTAGACACACAGACAGACAAATAGATAAACACACGAAAAAGACAAATAGAAAAGAAATGCCAAACATAAAAATAAATAAAAAGGAACATAACGGTCAAACAGGATATCATTCTGCGTTACGTAGTATTTCAGATTAAATTATCGCAAATAATTGGCCTTAGGGAATAAAATCAAACTGCGAGCTCACTGCTAGTCAGTGTCCATAAGAATGAAGGAATACCCGAATAAGAGGCTAAAAAGGACAGCATTACTTCTAGCGCAACGACAACGTCGTTTCCCAATAAATAAATAAATAAATAAACCATATAGATTATTACAGTATTTAACAAGAAAGAAGACACCAAATTTTCGGGTGTAATAAGCACGTCTTTTGAATCCGTTCTGACGCAAATTAAATTTATCAAAGCTATTCAAAGTCAATGGAACCGGTATGGAAAACAACAGTATCTGACGGAAGAAAGAAGTTTTTCAATCGGGTCTTTAATCCCTCAGATATTGGAGTAAACGGAATAGTGAGCTTGCGAACTCTTAGAAACAGAGTTATCGACAAAAAAAAGATGTGACTTTACGTCCCCTGGTGGGAAAACCATGCATTATTTTAGGAAGAAAGTATTCGCAAAGGTTTATCCATATCGGTCCAAGAAAAAAATTTAGTCGAGTTTTCAGTAGCCCAGATTTTGCTTCAAATACATCAGAAGCAGCAATTAACACTTATAACCCCTGGTGGCCCAACCATTCTTTACAAAACATTAGGTATTATGTGAAAAATATTTTTCATCATGTCTTGTGTGCGATACAGGAAGAATTTTTCATATCGGAGTTTTAGGAGAAGAAAACGCAATTTACCATTATGCGGTCTTAAAGTTTATGATTTACGTGAAAATTTTGAATTTATGGGAAAAACATTTCGAATCGGAAACACTATCCCACAAAGAAGGAATTTTTCAAATCGGACTTTTAGAAGTAGAGATATTGACAAAAATAAGATATACATCTACGCCCCTTGGCGTAAAAACCATGCATTATTTCAAGAAGAAAATGTTCCTAAAGGGTTTGTCGACGGGAGTAGCATCGGTCAACAAAAATCTGTTTTTTCAATCGGGATGTTAGAAGCTCATATTTTGCTGCAAATACATCAGAAGCGGAAATTTAGACTTACGCCTCCTGGTGACCAAACCATTTTTTTACAAAAATTAGAAATGATGTGCAAACGATTTCCTATCAGGAGCTGTATCCGGTGCAGAAAGAATTTTTCAAATCGGAGATTTAGAAGCAGAGATATGGGAAGAAACGCAATTTACCTTTACGCCCCGTAGCGGAAAGTCTATGAATTACTTGAAAATTTTGAAATTATATGAAAAACATGTCACACGGAAAACACTATCCAACAAAGAAGTAATTTTTCAAATCGGACTCCGAGAAGTAGATATATTGACAAAAATAAGATATGCATCTACGCCCCCAGGCGGAGAAAATGTGAAATATTTTAAGAAGAAAATATTCCGAAAAGGTTTATCGATGTGAGTGGCGTCAGTCCACGAAAGAATTTTTTCAATCGATATTTTAGAAGCTCAGATTTTATAGCAAATACATCAGAAGCAAAAATTAACACTTACGCCCCATGGTGGCCAAAGTGTTATTTACCAAAAATTCGAAATTATATGCAAAAGATTTTCCATTAGGAGATGTAATCGCTGAAAAAAAAAAAAAATTCAAATCAGAGTTTTAGGAGAAGAGTTATCGTGAAAAAATGTAATTTACTTTTACGCCCCCTAGCGGAAAATCTATGCGGTATTTGAAAAAGAAACTATATCTAAAATACTCTTCAACATAAATGAAATCGAAAGATAAAAGAATTTTTTCAATCGGATGTTTAGAAGCAAATATGTGGAATAAAACGTAATTTTGAATTCGACATCATCTGCATTTACGCCCTCTAGTGGCGAAATCGTACATCGTAAAAAAAAAACGAAATAAAGGATCATCATTCGCATATTTCGTGCTTCCGAATGCAAAAAGAATTTTTCAAATCGGACTAATAGTTGCAGAGATTCCGTGGGTACAGACGTACGGACGGACGGACAAACCGACAACAGAAGCAAGATTTTTTTTTTACAAAAGACGTGCTAAAAAGGAACATAACTGTCAAACAGGATGTCATTCTGCGTTAAGTAGTATTTCAGTTTAAGTTATCGCAAATAATTGGCCTTGGGTAATAAAATCAAACTGTGAGCTCACTGTTAGTCAGTGTCCATAAGAATGAAGGGATTCCCGAATGAGAGGCTAAAAAAGGAGAGCGTTACTTCTAGCGCAACGACAACGTCGTTTCCCAATAAATAAATAAATAAATAAACCTTATAGATTCTTACAGTATTTAAAATTACCAAGTTTCAGCATCATTGCGATATCCTGCTTCAAAAAGAAGTTATTTTTTAACTCCACTGTACGATACTGAAGTTAGGTTGAAAATTCTGTTCTAAGAGAACATAAAGAACCCTAAAAATTCTGTGATATGCTTAATTTCTATTTCCATTTTTGAATGAAAAGAAACACTTTTTATTTCTGTTTTTCTTTTACACCTAATTTTTATTTCTAATTTTGAAGGGAATGATAATCGCGAGGAAAAGCAAATACAGTTGTGCCCATCAAAACAAAAAATTCTGCATCTGTAAAGGTAGAACACTTATGGAATATTTTCGGAGTGTTTATTTCAGGCCCATTTGAAAGTAATGTTTGCAGTGCGTCTTTTATAATGACAGATTCAGATGAAATAAATGTGAATGCATTAAAATTGCATATACGTATGCACGCATATACAGATACATCACCCACAATAAAACTACTTAATAATAGCTTGTTGGACAGACTTTAGCAGCGATCACCGCTTGTACTTCTAGACCAATGATAACAGCTCCATTGCTCTACAACTTTGAAGGAGTACTCATATTCTGTGCAGCTGGAATGAATGTCCTCTTGGAGTTCAGCGATGGATCGAAGCACTGGTTTCGACCACCGAATGCTGAGTTTCGCTGCATCCCACAATCCCACAAATGATCAGTTGGGTTCAAATCGGAAAAATCTAGCAGCAGGATTATTCTTTAACAGGAATCATTCTTTGCTTGAAACATTCGTACACAATGGCGACTTTGTGATGTGGGGCATTGTTTTGATGTAGGAGTCAAGTTATATCCCGATACGAGGTTCTCGTGTAGGGCAGCACTTTGGCCGATGCCTAGGGGAGATCTGTCAGTGTCTGTGTGTTCAATAGGGGCAGAGATGACCCAGTGATGTCCACGAAAAAAATCTCCATACCATGATAAAGCCGCAGTTAGCCTGTTCCCATTAAGCCGTGCAGTTTGTTTACAGATATTCATCAGCGCAACGTCGAAGGCGGTCATTGTTTGGAGATAGAATCCGGACTCGCTCAAATAGGTGGCTCTGTTCCAGATTTTCAGTGTCCGTTCACGGTGCTCTCTGTTATCGGAGGGGTGCATGACATCTTTTGGCATGGGCACATGAGCGAGCTTCCGTACCTTTAGGCCCATTCCGCAATAGCCTCCGCTAGACTCTCTGTAAGGAAGTTTTTTCCTGTATTACCTGTTTGTGGTCTGTCCTTAACTGAAGATCATGAGATTTTTGTTATCTCGGTCAGTCGTGCCAATCGGTGTTCACATCGACTGTGAACATCAGGTGGTCTCCCATTTCTGACACTTCAGGTAGATGACAGCGTCTGCTAGAACAATGCTCACCATAAAAAAGCGGCTATCGAATTTAAAACAATACGCAGGAAAGAGCCGCAACCTTCCTCGCTTGGAAAAAGTGCTAAATGAAGTATTTTCAACGTTAGCCCAGCTAGAAAGTTTCTATCTCAATACGACGCTGTTCTGATTGCTTCAAATTCTTCGTTAGTTGTTCTATAACCTATATTAATGTTTTGTAACTTGTTTAACGGCCAATCAACGAGTGTAATTCTTCATATTTTTTTGTGTACCATGCTACAGGTTATTTCTTTTGATGTAGGAGTCTCCAAATAGCCAATAAACAGTGGAAGTGGAGAACATACACAGTCTAGTAAAAAAAAAACGACCACCCTGATGTAAGAAGAAACCGTAACCAGCAGGCAGAATGCGTGCGCAGCAACATATGCAAATCATGTAAAGCATTTGAAAGGACCCGAACTTACAGACGGTATGAAGTGTCGCGTGAAAATGGGAAAAGGACGTGATCTAACGGAGTTTGAAAAAGGAATGATTGTTGACAACCAAATGAAGGGTGGTAGCATAATAGAAACGGCCAATATTGGGGGCTGTTAAAGTGGGGCTGTTGTTACAGTGTTCCAGGAATGTAAAGAAACCGGCAAGACCTGCAGCAGTCGTGGTAATAGTGGACGCCCACGGAGCGTTGACCACCGTCGGCAGCGACGGCTATCCTGACTAGCACCATCCAACAGACTGACCATAGTGGAAAAACTGGCCAGAACATTTAATGCAAACACAAAGAGGAGCGTATCGCAGACCACAGTCTGACGAACTCTGCTCTCTATAGGTCCCCGGAGCAGCCGTCAATTCATAGTACCCATGCCGACCGTCAGACATCGACGCTTACGGAGTGAATTTGCATCTGAGAGGACGCATTGGACCATCGAACAGTGGAACAAAGTCGCCTTTTCAGACGAATCACTTTTTCTACTTTATCGTATGAGAGGTCGATAGAGAGAACTGTAAAACACTGCTGACGGAAACCATCCCGACACGATGCTCGAAAAGAAACAGGGAGGTGGTGGCAGGCTGCTCGTGTGGGGCATGTTTTTCTGGAATTCACTGGGAGCAATCATCCCCGACGATAGCACGACGAACGCTTTTGGTTAACTATTCATTGTGAAGAATCAGGTACTCCCATTCATAATGACTGTCTACCCAGACCGAATGGGTTGCTTTCAATAAGGTAATGCCCCGTGCAATGTTGTTATGCGTGTGAGAGAATGATTTGAGGAGTATTTGCGTGACTTTAGCTTACTATTCTGACTACCGTACTCACCAGACATAAATCCCATTGAACATCTATGGGAGTATCATGACCAACAGGTTCGGCGTATTGATCCCCCACCTATGAATTTTGATGATCTGCGAAAAGCACTGGTGTCTTCATAGTATAGCACCCCTCAGAAACATTCAGATGGATCAATGCAACGCCGTATATCTTGTCCAACAAGTTCGACGTACGGATCAACCACCGATGACTCTTGATGACCTGCGAGAAGCTCTGGTGTCGGCATAGCACCCCTACAGAAACATTCAGAGGCCTCACTGAATCCATGTCACGCCGTATATCTTGTTCAACGGTTTTGACGTATTGGACCACCACAGATGACTGTTGATGATCTGCGAGAAGCTCTGGTGTCTGCATGACATAACATCCCTACAAAAACATTCGGAGGACTCATTAAATCAATACCACGCCGTACATCTTGACCAACAGTTTTGGTGTATTGATCCACCACAGATGACTGTTGATGATCTGCGAGAACCTCTGGTGTCTGCATGGTATGGAATCCTACAGAAACATTCAGGGGCCTCACTGAATAAATGCCACGTCGTATATCTTGACCAACAGTTTTGACGTATTGATCCACCACAGATGACTGTAGATGAACTGCGAGAAGCAGGATCCCTACAGAAACATTCAGAGGCCTCATTGAATCAATGCTACTCCGTATATCTTGTCCAACAGGTTCGACGTTTGGAACCACTACCAATGGCTCGTGATATTGAAGAAACGCTCTGGGGTCTGCATGGTATAGCATGCATATAGAAACATTCAGCGCCCTGATTGAATAAATGCCACGCCGTATATTTTGTCAAACAAGTTCGACGTTTGGAACCACTACCGATGACTCTTGATGATCTGCGAGAAGCTCTGGTGCCAGCATGATATGGCATCCCTACAGAAACATTCGGATCACTCATTGAATCAATACCACGCCGTATATTCTTAGCAACAGTTTTGACGTATTGATACAACACAAATGACTATTGATGATCTTTGAGAAGCTCTGGTGTCTGCATGATATAGCATCCCTTCAGAAATATTCAGAGGCCTCAGTGAATCAATGCCACGCCGTACATCTTGACCAACAGTTTTGACGTATTGATCCACCACAGATGACTGTTGATGATCTTTGAGAAGCTCTGGTGTCTGCATGATATAGCATCCCTACAGAAATATTCAAAGGCCTCAGTGAATCAATGCCATGCCGTACATCTTGACCAACAGTTTTGACGTATTGATCCACCACAGATGACTGTTGATGATCTTTGAGAAGCTCTGGTGTCTGCATGATATAGCATCCCTACAGAAATATTCAAAGGCCTCAGTGAATCAATGCCATGCCGTACATCTTGACCAACAGTTTTGACGTATTGATCCACCACAGATGACTGTTGATGATCTTTGAGAAGCTCTGGTGTCTGCATGATATAGCATCCCTACAGAAACATTCAGAGGCCTCAGTGAATCAATGCCACGCCGTACATCTTGCCCAACAGTTTTGACGTATTGATCCACCACAGATGACTGTTGATGCTCTTTGAGAAGCTCTGGTGTCTGCATGATATAGCATCCCTACAGAAACATTCAGAGGCCTCAGTGAATCAATGCCACGCCGTACATCTTGACCAACAGTTTTTACGTATTGATCCACCACAGATGACTGTTGATGATCTTTGAGAAGCTCTGGTGTCTGCATGATATAGCATCCCTACAGAAACATTCAGAGGCCTCAGTGAATCAATGCCACGCCGTACATCTTGACCAACAGTTTTGACGTATTGATCCCCCACAGATGACTGTTGATGATCTTTGAGAAGCTCTGGTGTCTGCATGATATAGCATCCCTACAGAAATATTCAGAGGCCTCAGTGAATCAATGCCACGCCGTACATCTTGACCAACAGTTTTGACGTACTGATCCACCACAGATGACTGTTGATGATCTTTGAGAAGCTCTGGTGTCTGCATGATATAGCATCCCTACAGAAACATTCAGAGGCCTCAGTAAATCAATGCCACGCCGTACATCTTGACCAACAGTTTTGACGTATTGATCCACCACAGATGACTGTTGATGATCTGCGGGAAGCTCTGGTATCTGCATGATATAGCATCCCTTCAGAAATATTCAGAGGCCTCAGTGAATCAATGCCACGCCGTACATCTTGACCAACAGTTTTGACGTATTGATCCACCACAGATGACTGTTGATGATCTTTGAGAAGCTCTGGTGTCTGCATGATATAGCATCCCTACAGAAACATTCAGAGGCCTCAGTGAATCAATGCCACGCCGTACATCTTGACCAACAGTTTTGACGTATTGATCCACCACAGATGACTGTTGATGATCTTTGAGAAGCTCTGGTGTCTGCATGATATAACATCCCTACAGAAACATTCAGAGGCCTCAGTGAATCAATGCCACGCCGTACATCTTGACCAACAGTTTTGACGTATTGATCCACCACAGATGAGTGTTGATGATCTGCTAGAAGCTCTGGTGTCTGCATGGTATAGGAGCCCCACAGAAACATTCAGAGGCCTCAGTGAATCAATGCCACGCCGTACATCTTGACCAACAGTTTTGACGTATTGATCCACCACAGATGACTGTTGATGATCTTTGAGAAGCTCTGGTGTCTGCATGATATAGCATCCCTACAGAAACATTCAGAGGCCTCAGTGAATCAATGCCACGCCGTACATCTTGCCCAACAGTTTTGACGTATTGATCCACCACAGATGACTGTTGATGCTCTTTGAGAAGCTCTGGTGTCTGCATGATATAGCATCCCTACAGAAACATTCAGAGGCCTCAGTGAATCAATGCCACGCCGTACATCTTGACCAACAGTTTTTACGTATTGATCCACCACAGATGACTGTTGATGATCTTTGAGAAGCTCTGGTGTCTGCATGATATAGCATCCCTACAGAAACATTCAGAGGCCTCAGTGAATCAATGCCACGCCGTACATCTTGACCAACAGTTTTGACTTATTGATCCACCACAGATGACTGTTGATGATCTTTGGGAAGCTCTGGTATCTGCATGATATAGCATCCCTTCAGAAATATTCAGAGACCTCAGTGAATCAATGCCACGCCGTACATCTTGACCAACAGTTTTGACGTATTGATCCACCACAGATGACTGTTGATGATCTTTGAGAAGCTCTGGTGTCTGCATGATATAGCATCCCTACAGAAACATTCAGAGGCCTCAGTGAATCAATGCCACGCCGTACATCTTGACCAACAGTTTTGACGTATTGATCCACCACAGATGACTGTTGATGATCTTTGAGAAGCTCTGGTGTCTGCATGATATAACATCCCTACAGAAACATTCAGAGGCCTCAGTGAATCAATGCCACGCCGTACATCTTGACCAACAGTTTTGACGTATTGATCCACCACAGATGAGTGTTGATGATCTGCTAGAAGCTCTGGTGTCTGCATGGTATAGGAGCCCCACAGAAACATTCAGAGGCCTCAGTGAATCAATGCCACGCCGTACATCTTGACCAACAGTTTTGACGTATTGATCCACCACAGATGACTGTTGATGATCTTTGAGAAGCTCTGGTGTCTGCATGATATAGCATCCCTACAGAAACATTCATAGGCCTCATTGAATCAATGTTACTCCGTATATCTTGTCCAACAACTTCGACGTTTGAAACCACTAATGATGACTTTTGATGTTCTGCGAGAAGCTCCGGGGTCTGCATGGTATGTCTTCCCTACAAAAACATTCAGAGGCCTCATTGAATCAATGCCACGCCGTATATTTTGACTAACAGTTGTGACGTATTGATCCACCCCAGATGACTCTTGATGATCTGCGGGAAGCTCTGATGTCTACTTTGTATAGCATCCTTACAGAAACGTTCATAGGTCTTATTTAATCAATGCCACGCTATATATCATCTGTATTGGAGGCACGAGAAGGACATAACTTACTTTAACAGCTGGTCATAATGTTTTGGACTGGACGGTATATAATTTCAATTACCATGTTAACTCTCTGAATGTTTAGACATTGTACGTCCTACAAATATAGGTAAATACGGCTAATTCACATCTAACGAAAAATAACTTATTCGACTTGGATCCCTGTGAATCGGGTTGAAAACATAAAAAATCAGTAATTATACCTTATTGAAACACAATGCTCAACAAATTTGTGAAACAGAGCTTTTAAGATTATTTACCTATAAGTGTAATGGAGGTTTTGGAAACTAATAATCTTCAATTTGTTATAATATCCAATGAGAATGCTACCAGATGACAGATACGACCCGACATGGAAATAATCCATTACGTAAAGGAATTTTTACATAAGTTCATGCACACAAAAATGTTAGATTTGCTTGGTGAAAACTTGCTGCGACATCTTGTTGAACCATGTCATAGGCGATGACGAATTTCCATCTAAAATATGTAACAGGGATTTAAATCGTCTTCTGTTGATCAGCACAACTAAATGCATCGATGCGATGAACATTCATATTCATCGTCCGACGTCCGGTGTTAATGCACTTCGTCGCGTGATTTGGATTATTTGCGTTCCACGTGCACGCATTCTGATGGTACTCATGGGCTATGACGTCACGATCGATCTTCATACCGTACATACAACAATCCCTTACAAAGGCAAAGTGTTTTGAAACAGCAAATGCAGCCAGCTCTCTTTTTTGCAGAGACACCGCACTCATGCAGATCAAGAAGTGAACTTTTGCCCTCTATGGTTGTTTCGATACATTAGTCTGGGCAAATAGCACATTGCCAAATACTGACATTAGTTAATATTTCGTCTTTTATATTACACTGAAGATCAAATGAATTAGAGACAGCTGGCGTTATGCAAATGTGGCGCTGTCGGCGGCCCTGTAAACGGAAACGACATGGCGCATGCAGCGATCCGTCAATATAAGGAGTGATGCTACGGGAATCAGGGAGAGTCGGACTCAGTATGAGTAAGACTAAGGATCTAAGCACATTTGATCGTGGGCAAATTGTCGGGACCCGAAGAATAGGTCACTCCATCTCGTAAGTCGTGCAGGCACTGGGATTTTCACGAGCCACTGTGTCACGGGTGCACCGTGAGTTCATCGAATCCGGTAAAACCATCCCTGCAAGGGCCACAACAGCGTGTGGATGAGCGGAGTCATCGTCGGCCATCTCGCATTGCAACAGCGGATAGACGGGCCACAGTGCAAGAAAGCATTCGGAAATTTAACGCTGGTGCACAAAAAGGTGTAAGCACCCACACCATTCAGAACCATCTCCTCGCTATGGGGTACAGAAGCCATCGTCCCATGAGGGTACCGCTGCTGACCGCACATCACAGGGTGCAAAGATTAGCATGGGCACGGGAGCATCGCCAATGGACCCTAGACATGTGGAAAAATGTTGCCTGGACTGATGAGTCGAGATTCACGTTGGTACATGCGGATGGCAGGATACGAGTACGGCGCAAATCACATGAAGCGATGTATCCTTCTTGCCAGCAGGGTACTCTTCAAGCTGGTGGTGTGGCATTCTCGTCTGGGGACTGTTTACGTGGACTGAAATGGGACCCCTGGTACGTGTGACATCGTCCCTCACTGGTCAACGTTACCGGGATATCCTGGTCGACCATTTGCTCCCATTTGTGCGTCTTCAACATCGCACTGGGGACCTCATCCTGCAACAAGAAAATGCACCGTGCCATCGCTCCCGAATTGCATCCGAATGGTTGGATGAACACTCCACCGACGTCACCTCGCTTCCTTGCCCATCTAGGTCACCTGACCTCAATCCCATCGAGCACATCTGGGATACTATCGAGAGAGATGTTCGAGGCTCTGACCCCTCCTCCATCAAATCTTCGTGAACTGTGGGAGCTTGTTCAGGGGTCGTGGATCCGTATGGCTTCCCAACGCTTCCGGTGTCTTGTCGAGTCCATGCCGAGACGAATCGCCGCCGTCATCAGGGCGAAAGGTGGTGCTACACGTTACTAGACAGACATCTGTAATTCAATTGCTCTTCAGTGTATATAGTGTACAAATCTGTGGAAATTTAACCTTTGAGAATTTTTTTAATGAAGTGGAATTTTTATTGCTGGAACGATAAAATAAATTATTTGGTATTTACCCATTTTAGGAACAAGGATTAAAAGAATTTTATGAAATTTATTTCTGTTTCGTAAATAGAGAGCGCAGAAAAGATTTGAAAACGAGGTGCCAGCAGTAAAAATTCTTTCACAACAGATCATTCATACCTGTGACAGGAATGCTGGATTAGGCAATGCGGACAATTTCTTTCCTCTAGTACTTACTTATTAGCACCTCTTCCGAAAAAAATACATGCTTTTCTTATCACTATGTCTGCCCTTCCGTCTAAATGTTGACACTATATCTTTGCACCTATTAATCTGATTTGTAAAAAAAGATCCTTTTTGCATTGGGTAGCGTGGAATGTGAGAATGATAATCTTAATTTTTATTCGATGATAAATTCGCAGCTAACTTGCTCAAAAGCAGATGCTACAGAATACAAAATACATTTTATCCTGTTTCACACGGGTGTCACTAAAATATAACATCTAAAACCCGATTAAAGCAACTTTTATCATTTTGCTACCGCTTATCAAAGTCATTCTGATTCATTCGCTATCGTTTAACAAGAAACGATTCTTCCGATGGTGTACAGTATTTATATTGGAGGGCGTAAAAGTATATTGCGTTTTTCCTTATACACAGTGCGTCAAAGAATTTTTAAGACTCGGTCTGTAAAATGAAATAGAAACAAGAAATTATAATTTGTTTTGGTTTGTTATTCAAAATAAGTCCCTCCGGCTTCAATACACTTGTTACAGCGATTTAATAATGATTCGAATGCCTGTTCGAGTTCACTTTGCAGAATTGCCTCCAAAGCACGCGTCGAAGTTATTTGTATGGTCGAAATATCATCAAAATAACACCCTTTTAACGTCATTTTAAGTTTGGGGAGCAAAGAAAAGTCGCAGGGTGCTAAATCAGGCGAATACGGTGGATGCTTCAGCACACAGACTTTATTTTTCGCCAAAAATCTACGAACAAGAAGTGAGGTGTGACTGGGTGCATTATCGTGCAACAAACACCAACTGTTTTCATTTCGATATTCTAGACAAATGCGACGAATTCTGCCCATCAAACGCCTCAAAACATTTAAATAAAACTCCCCAGTAATTGTTAGTCCACTTGGAACAAATTCTTTGTGCATAATACCCTTACTATCGAATAATGTAATGAGCATTGTTTTGATTTTCGATGGAACTTTTCTTGTTTTTTGGTTTTTGGCGAGTTTTTTGACATCCATTCCGCACTTTGTCGCTTTGCTTTAGGATCATATTGAAAACACCATATTTCATAACCTGTAAAATCGATTTTAAGAAGTTTGGATCATTTCCAGCGGCTGAAATGATGTCTCTGCAATGTGCACTTCTCCTTGATTTTTGTTCATTGGTTAACGTGTGTGGAACAAATTTAGCACAGACTTTTGTTTTGCCCAAATCTTCATGCAGGATGGTTCGAATCGTTTCTTTGTTGATGTTTAAAGACTCTTCCATCATTCTTAGTGACGCACATCGATCGTTCGCCACGAAATCACGCACTTTTTCAATAATCTCATGTGTCCGAGATGAACTTGGTCTTCCGGTATGCTTATCATCTTCTAGCGTCACTCTTCCGTCGAAAATACGTTTTTGACACAGGAAAACATTTGATCTACTTAAACAAAACTCGCCGTTAACTTGTTTCATCATTTGGTACGTTTCCGAGGCACTTTTATCAAGTTTTGCGTTAAATGTAATAACAGCCCTTTGTTCCATCTTAATAATTCAACATGAAAAGAATATTACTTCTGTAATGAACGCCCGTTTCGTTTGAGTTACTTTAACAACTGCGCAGTACTTTTGGCAGAAAGCAAGCAGATGGTCACGGTTTATAAAGCATTCGCGATCACACTGGTGGCGCCACCGTAGGCTGAAATCTAGCGCCAGTCTTAAAAATTCTTTGACGCACTGTGTATACAGTCCAGTTACATTATTATGACAAACTCCTACTTCTCACGTCAACAGTGCGTAGCCAATGAAAGAAGGCACGTGTCGTGATCTGGCTTGGCGGGCATATAAAGTGTGCTGTGACATTCTGAAAACATATCTCCCGTTGCACTCATGCATAAAAGGAGAGATTTATCGGATTTGCAAAAACCGATGATTATCGGCTTTCGGGCCAAAGGTGGCAATATTTCTGAGACAACGCAATTTGTGAACTGTTTGAGTGCTGCAGTGGTTAAAATGTATCGTGATTGAAGAAATTGCACCATTGCGAATAAGCGACGTGGAAACTACGTAGCACTACGTGCCATTGATGTGAGAGGTGAACGTCGGCTGCGACGTTCACCTCTCACATCAATGTGAACGTCGGCGATTGACACGCTACAGTAGAGTAACTCACTGGCCGAAAGAACCAGGGGGCTACCGGCTCCAATGCAGACAATTGGTCACCGCACCAATGCTAACGAAAGTGCATCAACAGAAAAATCTTACATTTGTACGACCGTATCGGAATTGGACCTCCGCTGGTAGGCAAAGGTTTGCTTTCTCCGATGAGTCACGGTTTTTGCTTCATCGAACGGACGGAGGTTGGCATATAAGGCGACAAACATCGGAGAACAAACACTCTTCAACAAATGCTGGAAAGACACAAGCTGGTAGAGGCAGCATTATGATCTGGTAAATGTTTTCGTGTCATTCTCTGGGTCCACTCATACCTGTGGAAGGCACTATGGACCGAATTCGTTATGAATCTATCCTTGCAGAGTACATGCACCCATACATGCTGATTGTCTTCCTGGGGTGGGTGAGATCTTCCAGCACGACAATGCAACGTGTCACACAGCTAGAATGTTTCATAACGAATCATTCTAGCTAGTGAGTCGTTGGAAAGGGTTCTGCTGGCTCCCTAATTTCCCAAACTTAAACCCAATTGAGGATCTGTGGGACCACCTCGATGGTGTTGTTTGATTTATGGATCCTCCTCCACGCACCCTCTAGCAGCTGTCAGATGCACTGCAGTCAGTATGGCTCCACATACCTGTGAACACCTTCCAGTACCTTATTGTGTCACTCCCAGCCCTCTAGCTGCTGTCCGCGCTGGCACACGGCGGTTACTCCGGATATTAGTTAATGGTCACAATAATGGGACTCGACTGTGTGTATCTACATGTAGGTAGTTACTTTCGGGAGATGGAACATGTGACTGAAGCTTTGCGGATATTAGAATACATAACATTCAAAATTATGAATTAAATAATTAAAGTAATTTAAATATCCATTGAAACACAACCTAAGGCCAATAAGTTCCAGGATTGACCGCATAACGGACGTAACAATAATGGGATAGAAATATCGCGTGTATTCTGAAGGTAACAGTCCTTGGGCAATCAGCGTACTGCTAGAATCCGTTTTATGCTGGTACCCACAGGCGACAAACGGTCATTAATGGAGTAATAGCAAGCGTTCTCGTCCCATTTTAATTTAGCCATAGAAGAGCAGAAAATAAACATCCGTTTTCGTTAGACAACTTGGTAAACAAGCTACTGCATTATAGAGAATGTTAAAGAAAGCGTGTGAAGACACAGCATGATCCCTCAGCAAAGTTTTTCAATGGTATGCAGTTTCCCGACAGGCGGGAGTCCTTTGATGATGATCTGCGATTTGAGCTCCCCTCCAGTGTGTGTTCAGCGGAAAAAATCGAAGAGGTGCAGAATCAATCAAAGAAAGATCGCCAAACTATAGTGGGACTTTCGGCTGCGTCTGCGGTTATCATTAAGTATTAATTCAGACATTTGATGTGCATTAGGAACATGAAACAGAGGTCATCGCTCTTTCCACGTTTATAAGTGAATCACGGAAAAAGTCCCATTGGCCGCAACCGGGAATCGAACCCAGGGTCTTCCAGTTATGCGCCGGATATGCTTCTACTGCACCACAGCGACCTCAATTTCCTCCAGACTCACATACACTACCTGCCAAGCCAATTTGGCAGGTTGCTTCTTGGAGCCTCGCACAATGCTGGTGACTCACTAAAGATAGTATGGGTGCGTAACTGGAAGACCCTGGGCTCGACTCCCGGTGGCGGCCAATGATATTTTTTCCGTTACTCACTTATAAACGTGGAAAAAACGATGACCTCTGCTTCATGTTCCTAGTCCACGTCAAATGTCTATATTAATTATTTATTCGCCTTCTATTTATTTGTTCAGTTGCTGCTTACCTCCTTTGGTGAATTCCCAGCATTGTGCGCGGCTCCAAGAAGCAACCTGCCAAATTTGCTTGGCAGTTAGTGTGAGTGAGTCTGGAGGAATTCGAGGCCGCTGTGGTGCAGTGGAAGCATATCCGGCGCGTAACTGGAAGACTCTTTTTTAAACATGGAAAGAGCGACTTCTAAACATGAAAGAGCGATTTTCCCGTGACCTCTGTTTCATATAATTAAGTATAACACATCAGAAGGACGAATAATGCTACGTCTATGCAGCAGTATTCGTCGCGGTCGTCTCCAGTTATGGGAATCCAGGATTTGGTTCTTGCTCCATGATAACGCAAGACCACATACTGCGTTGTCAGTCCAACAGTTCCTGACTTGCCATCAAATCACTGTTTCGCCACATTCGCCATACTTCCCTGATTTTTCGCTCTGTGACTTCTTCCTCTTCCCCAGGACAAAACGGACACTAAAATGACAGTATCATGCAGACATCACATCTATCGAAGCAGCCGTGACAAAACAACTTGCGTATATCCCGGGAAAAGCCTCCCAGAACAGTTTTCCGGATCTTCAGAAACGCTGTAAACTAGTTGATTCAGAAGGGCGGTATTTTCAAAGCATTAAATGTGTGCATGGTACTTTTTCATATTCTTTTTTGTAACAGTCCAGGAACTTTTCGGAAGTAGGTTGTACATGTGTTCCAATATACGAGCAGTCTCTTTTTTAAAAAGAAACTGAATTAATATACACAGTCGTATCAGAATAATATGACCACCTACCTAATAATGGGAATAACAACCTTTGGTCCGGATGATAACTCATAGATGGCGTTTCATGGTCGTAATGTCGTCTCAACCTCCCAGCTCACCCTGGAAGGTTGAGCTGGGGACACGTGCCCAATCGGATTTCAGCAGAGCACGGAGGTCCCGGAGATGACGTGATTGTGAGTCGGCACGTCGAACCTGTCGATCCAAATAGTCCCACAAGTGCTCTATTAGATTGAGGTTGGGCGATTCCGCCGGTCAATGGAGAACGGAGACATCGCCGTCGTGTTCCTGGAACCAGTAACGCACCCCGTTAGCGGCGTGGCACGGCGCCAATGCGCCGTAGATGCCATCACTACCAATGTAAACGCCCAACATGAAAGGATGCATGTGGTCAGCGAAAATGTTACCAGCAGTCCCAGATCATACCAGGAAAACATTTCCCAGCCATGAACACTGCCACCGCCTGCCTGTACTTAGCCGACAAGCGTGTCCGGGTGTTGGTTCTCGTGTGTCTGACGTCATATCCGCCACCGCCCGTCACTTCCGTGGAGTAGAAACCTCGATTCGTCGCAGAAGGCAACCTTTTTCTACTCTTCCACTGTCCGATAACGGTAGTCCCATGAGAACTTTAGGCGTCGTTGAAGATGGACCTGGGTTAACGTGGGCGCCTTTCGCACGCGCCGACTCCGGAGACCCATACGTAACAGGGTTTGCTGTACTGTTATCGGGGACACGTGCATGGGTACCCCAGCGTTCATTTACATGGTCAATTGCTGCACAGTTGCGCGTCAATTACCCTTTACCAGTCAACCAAGCCGACGTTCTCCTCTGGTAAGGATGCTGTAGTAAGGATGTACCACCGGTCCATCCTTGGTACATCCTTACTACAGCTCCTCGCGAACAGCTAAGGAAGTCTGTTGCTGTTTCTGAGATGTTTCCAGGCTTGGTGCGGTAGCCGATGATTATTCATTTTTGAACGTCCTTAAAATTACTGTCTCTGCCCAATGTGCTCACGCAACGGACTATAGCTCATCTGTTCTATCCGGCGGCTTACGTATATCTCCGTGTGGTCGACCTTGTCACGTGCACTCTGTGACGCACCTAGGCGGGTACACTGTGATTTCGGGGGTGGTCATGTTATTCTGATACGGGCCGTGTATTTTCAATACTTTGGGCTATGCTGAAATTCAGTTCTGCTGGAACTATTTAGTGATGGTAGGAAAACATAATTCCCATTTTAATGCTTTATAGGTGTAGTGGTACGATAAAAAATTGCCGTGAATAGTTACACAAACAGGCGATTCAATAACTATTCCTTTTATTTCGCTAATGGTTCTCGGTATAAACACTATCCTTTTATTAAATATGACAAACTCACAGCCTTGTGTAATTTAATACGTTAAGCTGTTATTTAGCACGACTCTTAAACGCCATATGCATAAATCAGAGATTGCCTCTCTTTTTATGAGCTGACTTCATCATCTTAGAAGCAGAGATATTAAATCCTTTAAAACTTTCAAGCATGCATAGATCCTTTGCATTGACAAAAAATAATTTCATACGTTACCATACTTAATCTTAGCTGCTTAGGTTCCTGCATTTACAACGCAAGTAACGAAATTTAATCTTCACGTGTGACACGCACAGCAGAAAGGATGTGAAAGAATTATCAACAGTTTCAAGAAATAAGGGGAATGTTAATCTAGGTAATTGTCCGCGGAATTATCCAAAGGTTAGAGAGGGATTACACAAAAACGTTCATACTGCTCAGTTTAATTAACTTTTTTGTGATTTACCAATGCTATTTTCGGTGCACAAAATGTCGTAACTAGGAAATAAACCATAATCTTTCACTGGAAACAAGCAAAAGCTCATAATCTCTCGGAGCACTTAAGTAATTAGCATACAAACAAGCGGAATAAAAGCAGTAAGTGAGCCAAATAAAGTCGTCTGTGAGGGTTGCACAGTGACTTCAAATTTTCTCAGAAGTAGAGTGTTTCCTATGAGGTCGATTCCCTTCATTAATTTCAAATGCAAAGTCATTTTAAATTCTCGGAAGGGAAATTGGTTCAGAGAGTTCTTGTTATTTTTATTTTTCCGGCGGGAAAAGTTCGAAGGGACAAACAGCTCATCCAGATTTAAGCTAGTGTCCGAATTGCACTGAATGAAGTAAGTGTTCAGGAGAAGATGGCAGGAAATTGTTTCTTCCTTTGTCTCCCTACTGCAGCTGAACTTCATAATGTAGTGTTCCAGCTATATGTTTCCGATACGCTTTTCGGCACTACTAACCCAAATTTCTAAAGACATTTTAAAGATCACGTAAAAATCAGTAACAAAAAAGCAAGAGAGGTAACATCAAATCTTCATTAACAAAAAATTTGATGTTACCTCTCTTGATATCCTTTCTTTCTTTGTATCCTTTCCGACAAAAACATTTCGAAGCACATTTTCAGAAAATCTAAAAATTCACCAAGAAAACAGAATACACTTGCTCTACACAGGGAAGAAGTGCGCATAATTTAAAATACGGAACGTTAGAGGGTATTCCATCAATAAATTTTGCAGAAGCGTAGAAACACTTGAAATAGAAATTAGTTCTATCAAGGGCCACAACTGTGAACTACAAAACCTCTAATGTTCATGAAAAACGCCCAATAGGGTGATTAGTATTCGGTGTGGAAAGAATTTTTCAATCAGACATTTAGAAGCAGAGATAACGAGAAAAACGTTAAAACATTTCCACCCTTAACTGGAGAATTGTGTGTTATTTTCAGCAAGAAATGCATATATAGGTATTTCGTAATTAGAAGTATAAGACAAAAAAAAAGATTTTTTACTCGGGATTTTAGAGGCAGGATATTTTAGCAAATACATGGTCGAGTCATATCATTGTGACCACCAGCTATGATAATATTCAGAGTAACCGCCCTGTGCAGCGCGGACAGCACCTAGACGGACTAGGATTGACTCAGTATGGTGCTGGAAGGTGTTCACAGTTATGTGGAGCCATGCTGACTGCAGTGCATTTGACATCTGCTGGAATGTGCGTGGTAGAGGATCCATACAGCGAACAACACGATCGAGGTAGTCCTACAGATGCTCAATTGGGTTTAAGTCTGGAGAATAAGGGGACCAGCGAAGTACTTTAAAGTATTCATCGTGCTGATTCAACCACTCACAGATATTTCTAGCTGTGTGCCACGTCGCATTGTCGTGCTGGAAGATCACACCCTCCCCAGGAAGACAGTCAGGATGTATGGGTGTACGTACTCTGCAAGGATGGATTCATAACGAATTCGGTCTATAGTGCCTTCCATGGGTATGAGTGGACACAGAGAATACCAAGGAAACATTCCCCAGACCATAACGCTGCCATCTTCAGCTTGTGTTCTTCCGGCAAAGGTTGAAGAGTGTTTGTTCTCCGATGTTTCTCGCCTCATACGCCAACGTCCATCCGTTCCATGAAGCAGAAAACATGACCCATTGGAGAAAGCAATCCTTTGCTAATCAACGGATGTCCAATTTCGATACTTCGGTACAAATGAAAACCTTTTCTGCCGATGCATCTTCATTAGCATAGGCGCAGTGACCATCCGTCTGCATCGGAGCCCCATACGCAGCAGCGTTCGCTGACTGTCGTTTCAGACACACTTTCGCTAGCTCCCTGGTTCATTCGGCCAGTGAGTTTCTGCACTGTAGCGTGTCGTTAGGCCCTCATACACCTTGGAAACCGACGTTCACTTCTCATATCAATGGCACGTAGTGCTTGGCAGTTTCCACGTCGCTTATTCGCAATGGTGCCATTTCTCCAAACAAGATACACTTTAAGCACTGCAGCACGTGAACAGTTAACAAACTGGGCTGTTTCAGAAATACTGCCACCCTTGGGCAGAAAGCGGATAATCATCCCTTTTTGCAAATTTGATAAATTGTTCCTTTTATCCTTGACAGGAACGAGTGATATGTTTTCAGAATGTCTACAGCACACCGTGTATACACTCGAAGCCAGCTCACGACACGTGCTTTCCTTCTTTGGCTACACGCTGTTGCCCTCAAAAGTAGGAGGTGGTCCCAATAATGTGACTCGACTGTGTATATGCCCTCTAGTGGCAAATTTGTGCGTTAAGAAAAAAAAATAATTTTACGCAAAACACGATGCACCAGTAGCGTTGTTTGACAAAGAAAGAATTTTACCAATCAGACAGGTAAAGTGGAGATATCGAGAAAAATACGATTCACATATCACCCTGCCTGGTATAAAGATCATGCAGTTTGGACGTCGGATTGCTTGAAGTAAGGTACAGTGTGCTCGCGTTTTTTACTCTACTCCGAGGATGGTCGTGTACGTATTTGGTGCAAACAAAATGAGGTGCTGGATCCATCTTGCATGGTCTCCACAGGGCAAGCCGGTGGAGTCGGTTGTACGGTGTGGGGCATGTTTGCTTGGCAGCAGCATGGTGAATGTGGAACAACGAATGATTACTGCCCACTATCGTGAGTTGCTTGACGACTCTGTACAGCCAGAAATGTTGCAACTTTTTGTCGAATAACGACTGTTTCTTCCAAGATGACAATGAGGCAAGCCACAGGTCCAGTGTTGTGCAAGAATGGTTTGAGGAACACAGTTCAGACTTCCAGCATATCTACTGGACTCAGAATTATTCCGATATCAATCCTATAGATCACTTGTGGGATACTATGGAATGGCATACCAGGCGTCTCGATACACTAATCATCACCATACCTGCATTGAAGGCCGCATTACACACAGCTTGCATGGTCAACTGCTTCCGGCATTTTATTGAATTGATGTCACGTGTTGTATAGCTGCTGTATTTTAGGCGAAAGGAGGAATCAATGCCACGTTTCGTATAGATGCTGTATATAACGTTACTAAATTAATAGTTAAAATACTCTTTCTCACTTTTCTTGAGACCGCGTGGGCGCCTTGTGTAAAAGTATCATAGAACAAACTGTTGATATTTGTAATAGAAAGTGCAAAAATAAGAATAAAATAAAACATGAAGACTTACCAGTTCATCTAGGTCTGTGTTTAAGTGCATCTGCACTCAACAGGGAAAGCCTTTCAACTGTTACTCTCCAAAATTGAAGAAACGTGGTCAGGAGATAGTACAGTACTAAGTGCAAAAACCAATGGGTGTATTTCCGTTTTGGCCCGAATCCAAAGAACCAAATCAACTGACAAAGGTGAACGAGTGGTCTGAAAATGGCCTTAGACCACAAGTGGAGAAAATCATCGAACGTATCAATGAACAATCAATGGCAGTCAGAAAAATTCAACAACATGTTGTTATACACGTGGATAAAAATTGGATACTGTGAAAGGTATGATGCTTCTATTAATAATGTTCAACGTATTTGTTTTTCAGATAACAATGACAATTTTCAATTCTGTGATAACTTTGGGATCTTTCGTTGATCTCATTGTTCCAAATTAGTTTGCTTCGGTCATGTGTTCAATGCCACAAATGTTCATTTACACCTGTAAAAAAGTTTTTTGTTGCTTTTTGTATGACATGAGCTTATTTTCGAATCATGGGGACATAGCTGATATTTGGGGTTACATATCACGCACCACAACACATGTTAGATGATTTTTCCCAATTGTGCTCTAAGGCCATTTTCAGACTACTCGTTCATCTTTGTCAGCTCATTTGGGCCAAAACGGAAATACATCCATTGGTTTTTGCCCTTTGTACTATCTCATGGCCACGTTTCTTCAATTTTGGTGAGTGACAGTTGAAAGGCTTCCCTTGTGAGATGGAACATGTTGAGACAACATCAAGCGCATGCGCCCCGAGTTGTTTAGTTTAGCTAGCCCACGTTTATAACTTACAACACTTGTATTAATGCATAGCTGCTGTATTTGGGGCGTAAGAAGGACCTACGAAGTATTAGGTAGGTAGTCATAATTCACTGATCACGCAGTGCATAATGATGATTATTATTAATATTTTATAATATAAATTATAAAATATTTATATAAGTGATTTAATTTTAAATTATTAATATCAGTAATATGAAATATTAAACACTACATATAACATTGCTAAATAGTAAGTATTAAAATATTGAACAACGTATGTGATACATAAAACAAAAAATATCAAAATATTAATTATAGAATATTAAAATGTAAATGCCAACATTAAAGTACTCAATAACAAGTATTAAAATATTAATGTTATGATGTCAATTTTAAATTATTATATTTATTAATCATTACTGTATTTCAATATTTTATAAAATATTAATTATTTATTTTTTACTCTACAAACTTCTTGCTTCCTAAGATGTATAAATCCGTGCTCCGAAAATATCATGTAAAAGTAAACAGAGTAAAACCGACACCTTTTCAGAAGAATAAGGAATGTGATCAAATTATGTTTAAGAAAAAATAATTCAAAGAAGCTCCAAATCTTATCCTGACATTTTGTTTGATGTTATAATTTTTTTTGTTAATTTTTTTATCGGCATGTATATTATCGTTTTTCTGCTACGGGCAAATATTTTTTCCCTTTCTCATAGAAATCTCTGCTAATTATAGGAGAGCAAACTTTGCTTTACGTTTGCTGCGGAGGAATAAAATCGGTAGTTCAATGAATAAGAGTCACATTATAAGACAAGTAAATAAGGTGTCCCTTGCAAGAGAAGGGCAGAAAATCTTTCTACGTCAGATTTAACCCAAAGTATTGATTAGTTCTGTCAAATTATAAACAGTTTTCTAGAGATATGTATCTAGACGCTAATAGCATCTAAATGATTTATTTTCCATATGACACGTGTAAAGTTGATGGAACAGAAAATGTTCAGTTTGTTAAGAAAAAGAGGTTATAAAATATTCGGAGAGCAACCCGATATAAATATTTAGTAAATTTCTTCTATTTTAATAGAGGACTGATCGCAGAATTCGAAGCTTACAATGCCTGGTAGCATGATCGATTTTTTTAATTAGAACGAAGAACTATTCCAAAGAACTCAAAATAGACAACTGTACTAGTGATCCAAATTTCTTGGGGTATAATAGAAATCAAAGTTTCTAAGCTTTCGCACATCAACCTGATGGCGTTTTCAAGGAAGGTAGACAAAAAACTGCAAACTGAATAATTAATAGAAAGCTTCAGCAATTTGAACATGCTAACTTGACTTGACAATAAACGAACAGATGCAGTTGTAAGTACTCATTCAAAAATACGAGGCATCATGTTCGTTAAGCATGTGGAATCATGTGAACAAAACAAAGCCATTCACTATTTGTAGAACTGGTTCCAAATTTGTAGCGAGTCCAGCGAGACGCTATCATTGCAGGACTCACTGCTGGTAATGAACTCCAAAGTTTCGCAAATAGCAGTAGATTTAGGGGGAAGAGTAAGAAGCTAATTACTTCTTCATCCCACATAGGAGTAGCGGACCTGAACTACCGTTATTTTTTTTGTCCCTTTTATGTTCGTTGACTCTAATTCTAATTGTTGTTTTAAATTAGTTATTTAAAAGAAATTTGTTGTTCTTACATTTGGGTAAGTGGGAGATGCAACAGGAGATAGACTGGAGAAAGATAGACCGGTGCAGCATCTTCTTTGCTGCACATAAAAAAGCTGCTGGGTGATAGACATTGGACGTCATGAAAAGTGCGTCTGACCCATCGAGTTTAGGTTGATGGAGGGATTCGTATTAGATGCCACTCTGGAGAGCATCTGCATCAGACTCCACAGTTGAAGGGAAACAGTGCCACCAATGGCGGTATCTAAGTAAATGTAATGTAAATTTCAAAATACACCAGACCGTGCTCAAACCAGAAACGTTTATAACGCAATAAATCCGTTTATTCACTGTTGTAAATCGCATAAAGTTTTGCGATGCTTTCGCATTCCAGTGGGAACCTTTTTCAAGGAAATGGTGGATATAAAATTGCAGTGAATAAGAACACTATTTCTAATTTATGAGTGCTCTAATTCCTACATTTTATGCGTTTCTAATTAGAATACATAAAATGAAGTAAATTAGAACAACTAGAACACTGTTCTAATTCACCGTATTTTTATGTCTACCATTGCCTTGAAAAAGGCTCTCAGTGGAATACGGAAGCTTGGCGAAACTTAATGCGATTTTTAACAGTGAATAAACGGATTTATTGTGCTGTAAGCCTTTCTTGTTTAAGTAAAGGTATTGTTTGCAGTGGAATCACTGTAGTTTCTTCAACCCAGTCGGAATCACTGCCGTACTCTAACTAGGCATTGTTTTGGATACATGTGGTGACCATGTATGCGAGTAGAAATGGACTTTTTAAGAAACATAACTGGCCATGTCATAAATCCCCTATTATGCAAGAATGGTCCGAAAATCACATTCAAACATTCCGTGTTTTTCCATGGCAGCCAAATTTCGCCATCTTGAATTCCATTGCATATTTGTAGGATGCAATGGAATGCGCCATTCGGCTGTTCAAGCTAATGTCTTACTACATCACCGAACTTGCGCATGTCATGCTCTCTAGCTGCTACGCAATACCTGGGAAAATTGTTTTTTTTTCTTCGAAAAGGGGGGGGCCGGTCTAACGACTACCGTATGCAACCCTAAGTGCTATCAGAAATCGACCGTCCCTAATTTAGAGAAGGGAGAGGTTCAGTGCCGTACGGAAAATACAACACTTGTGCCTCATTCAGAACTCGAACCCGGGGCTCACTCGCACGAACGGTCAGAAGCCAGTGCTTAGATCACTGTACTACTGGAACGGCAAATACTTTCTTTGGTGTAGTTAAATCGATACCACTCGAATTGCAAACGATTAATGCTGCAAAAGGAAGACCAACATGCTGTTAGCCAAGTGCGCACAATAATTTGGCTCATTATTGCATAACATAACGGGTAAATAAGCTACTTTTGAGCAATCTTAGTGTTTTTCGGTTCCGGGTTTTACGACCACCATGAGTAGGTCTGAGGATTGTACTTCGAATCAAGGGAAAAGGGGTGGAAGAATTATCTCAGCATTCGTAACACACAGACAATTAATTGACAATCGGGAAAGTTCGAAGAGAAGGGGTTACTTAGGTAGGCATTAGTGGAAGAAGTTCGGACCCACCACACTTCCATTCACAATTCCTACTGCTTATGTGTGTCAATTTGGGGGTCAGTGCAAGTGCAATTTCTCGATAGAAAGGAAGCAGCAGGAGTGCACTAGAATGCGGAATGATACAGTTCTTGCATTCCACGGAGAGGTCGTGATCAGGCTTCCCTTCCTTTAACAACAGTACACTCTTACAGTGATATAAAGTACGAAGTAGCCGCCAGTACTGGATTTTGAGCCACTGGTTCCAGGAAAGGGAGAGAGTAAGCGTAGTATGATAAACACAAAACCATGACTCATCAGATACTCGAAAAAAGACTCCCACCAGGTTACATGCGCAGCCCTTACTATTTATTGTAAATGAAAAATAAAATTAACTGCGCTTCTGTGCACTTCTGATGGTTACTGCTTTAAAGTTTATTTCTTTTGGCATACAGTTATGTAAGTTATTGCCTCCTTTATTTTTACGTTTTAAGAGTTTTGTGCCCAGAATATTTCTCTCAGTACTGAAAGACATAACAACACAGCGTTAACAAAAACTTGTGATGAAGTAATAAAAAATAATAACAAATATAACAGGAATAAATACCAAAACAACAGGATATTTTTATCTTCTTTGACACCTTTAACATTACCGTACATGCAACACAGTAACAGCTGCCGAAAGATCCATGCTGTGTGCAAAATTATAATACATATTGTTCGCAAAAATATTCATTACAATAATATAAAAACAAAAGTACGATATGTGAATCCTTATGAATGGCAAACTAGGAAGAAGTTTCCTAGCTGAACTTATTTGGATTTATATAATATTCATGACGTGTGGTTGCATATATCATATACTGAGACATATTTCCTCCGCTATTTGACGTTTCTCATATATCAATTGAAGGCATCTCACCTGAAGGAAGTTGTAATAAAGAAAAGACACTGAATAAAGTAAGAATGCTATACGCGGATTTTTTCTGCCGGTGTGGCGCGGAATTGGCAAATATGCACCTTTCGGTTTTACCCCTGATCGGATATTCCACGTAATGTTTCAAGGGACATAATGCAACAGCAACTTTAAATTACATTTTTATGAATGCACCAACATTTTCATCTCTGCGTGTAACACATCGTTCATTTCAGTTGACAAGTTTCTAAAAGTTTTACCAACACACTTTCTTTTTATCCACAAGAAATTTGTATGCAACGAAACGGTAGGCTACATGTTTTCTGAGTGCGGTAAAAGGAAATGGAATTTCTGAAAGGGTTGAAAGAAAACGGCTTTTATTAAACAAACAAACAAACAAACAAACAAACAAAAAAGAATGCAAATGTAGAATATTCCGTACTCTCATGAAACTTTTCACAAAATTACATGATAACACATATATCATGTGTACTTACATACGATAGCCATGTATTTGTTTACCCATGCTGTAGCGTCCCACTAGGTTCTGCATTTAAGCATGTAAAATACCTTGGCGTTATTTTCCGTATACCATTTAAAATGGATTCTTCCATTCGGTTTCCAAAATACATTCGGAAAATATCCATTCATGTCATTCAGGACAAAACTAATGGCACAAATTGTGAAGTAACATAGTACGTGAAGATCACAATCACTGTACATACTCGTGTGTAGGTATGGTTTAACACTTTCAGCGTCCAACGTACACTGGCGTCCAAAGTTCGAATTTTGTTTTCTTTTTGATTGGGGTTTTAACGACCACCATGTGCAACCCAATGGGCTATAAACAGGCGCCCTTTCCTAATTTAGGGCCACTGGTTTCAGGGAAGGGAAAAATCCAGTGTCGTAGGACAAACACAACATGCATGTCTTACCGGGATTCGAACCCGGACTCTTCTCGGACGAATGGTCACAAGCCAGCGCTTAGACTACTGTGCCACCGGGGTGGCCAGTTTGAATTGAAATTCGAGAATATATCAAAACGGAGAGAATCGATTGTAAAGATCTTTCAGAAACACGTGATAGGCTAAGCGCAAATTTGACGTACGGAGTAATATCGTGTTAGCTTCCATGGTAATAAGCAAATGACGACCGTATGGAATCAAGCTGGCAGACACGCGACATTGGTAAAGGCTACTTGGAGCCTGGCGCGGCAACTGGAGCTTTAGTTAGACTGCTAGAGGAAGAATGGCTCCGCATCAACACTTAGAAGACTTTTTACGGTGGAGAGCGATAGGTGGAAAGGAAGCAAAGCAATCGCAAGCTGAGGTAGCAAGTGCCTGATCTGTAGAGGCCAAATGTCTTTAATATCTGAAGAGTCTTCCAGGAAACCGGAACAATAACCAGAAGGCCGGAGCAAGGACACCTACAGCCACAACAAGTCAATACGATCGGTATTTGTCTAACAGCTTGCCTCCATAGTGAGTCGATAGCAAGACAACACTCGCAGGGGATCTTCTTTGTTACAGGAACCGCTATGTCGAGACAAACAGTTTTCAGAAGACCCCACGAGAGAGATATGTATGAAAGAAGACTAATAGTCTGTGTCCCAGTCACCGCTTCGCACAGAAGGGTCCGTATGAATTGTGTTCCGACATCACCCCTGTATCTCTGATCAATACTCTTTAGTGACGATTCGCTGTACACCCTAAACACGGATTCTCTACGTTCGTACATTTGGGCAGAGTCGACAAGACGAAATCTTCCCTCCAACATTAGGGAAATTAACTACTCCGGGTGTGGAGGACTCCTGGTTTGGGTTGGCATCATGTTGGATGGATGTACGTTTCTGCACGTGTTTCCGGGAGGCACCCTGATTGCTGCATGCTTCTGGGATGACATCCTAGTGCCGTATGTATGGCTTTTCAGGGGAACTGTTCACCCCAGTTCCTTTTTATGGAAAATACAGTAACACCGGTCCCCACAGAGCTCCTCTAATCGATATCTGCAGAGTGAGGATATTCACAGGGCAGAGCGACCCATACGATCTGCGGACCTCACCTCGATAGAGCATGTCTGGGATGCCCTAGGGTGAGCAATTGCAAGCCTACGTACCCCTCGCAGAGCCCTTTGGAGACGCTGATACACCTTGCTGGAGCAGTGGTACCTATTGCCCCAAACTCTGATTCACAGCCTTGTAAACAATATGAAGGCTCGTGTGAGCTCCATCGCTGTTCCGGGTACTCACATTTTCAATTAGCCCTTCGAATTACACACCATTTGCAGCCTCCCTTTTAGATTACCGTGCTGTCATTCGAATGTTTCCTCCTCATGCTGTGAGTGCATTCCTTTTCTGTTGCGTATTGATTCTTTATCGAGAAAGGTATGTCCGTGTAAAGTATCATTAAATTCCGTAGTGTGGATTTTGCATTTGTCACGTTAATGTTTGCACCAGTGTACATGAACTAAATGGTGATCAAAATTTTCTACGCTCTCCTAACATAAACGTTTATATAGCGACAGGGTTTAAAGCTTGTTGTTGCCGCCCAGGTGGCGCAGTTGTCTAAGCGATGGCTTTTGATTTTTGGTCCAAGATGGGTCAGGGTGCAAGTTTCGGTGAGGCATGGATGTTGTGTTTGTCTTACGGCACTGGCTTTGTCCCTTTCCTGGAACCAGTTGCTCTTAATTAGGGACAAGTGACTGCCTAATAGCCCAAGGAGTTGCTCATACTGGTCGCTAAACCCCAATTAAAAAAAGCTTGCTGTTCTTTTTTTGTTATGTTCCATCGCATCATGTTCGCTCTTGGTGACTGTATGAACAAAAGTCCGCCATATTGACCGGTTCTCAACAAGACCTCGAAACTCTTCTATGGTGATTACACAGGCGTCTTTCAATACGTCCATCTACCTTGTTCTCTTTCTTCTCATTCATCTGCTTTCTCCAACCTTACCAAGCACGTTTATTTTTTCTAATACATTATTGCCATGCATCATATGTCCAAAATATGAGAGTTTTAGCTTAGAGATCAACACCTCAAGGGAAAAGCTGGGCTTGACTTGGTCAAGTACTGATTGATTAGTTCTTGCAGTTCATAGATTTGTATGTAGTCGTCCCCAGGTCCATAATTTAAAATCAATTATCTTCTTACTCACACTCATCCTCAATATCCAGCTTTCATAGCCAAACATTACTACAGAAAGCATTACTTTAACAATTCTGATCTTTGTTACCATTTAAATGTCGTTATCTTTCATAATCTTCTCTAGATTTGCAAATTTAATTAGTTTTATTAAAGTTAATTTTCGAACGTTACAGCAAAATAATTTATTTTCCTTCCATTTATCTCAGAGGTGCCGAACATAAACCTGTTACTGGTGATAAACGCTCCATTCTAGTCCTATGTTCTCAGCTTCATGGCATGATGAGACCTCCTGATACGGACATCATGCCACTGGGTAGAAACATATGATTCAAACATCTCCTCTCTCCTTTCTTAGGTTTGTCGACACTGTTATTGCTTTTTTAACAGGAAATCAGCCTGAAAGAGTGAGTTTCAGTTATCCCCTTAAATGACCAATTTCAATAACATAGCTAAGGGGAAAGTAGTGTTTTCTGATGTGTAGATACACTGGTTCCAGCTGCATTCGGCCCACTTCTTAGACAGCAAATATTAGATCGAGCTGATTTTAGCGTATTTCGGTAACCCCGAATTAATTCGTTCCAGTCGGTTAAAGGGCTAAAGACCAATTTTGTAATGAAAATTATGAGTTCGACCCATACGCTCGTTACACTTTTTTTTGAGGTAAGAAGAAATCTGAGCTTCATCGGTGGCGCAGTGGTCTAAGCCAGGGGTCGCCAAACGTTTGGAGAGAAGGGCCAAATGGTAAATTGGGTAAAGCTCGGCGTGCCGGATTAAGACAACTCAGTAAAATCATGCAATTGATTATGATACGCTTTTCAACATACCAGAAGTCATTACTCAAGTTATGAGGATTATAGCTGTGGAATAAATATCACTCCTGTGACCTGACCTTTGATCCCATTTCGATTATATTGAATAAAAACAGTTCAGTATACCTCCGAAATAACATGATAAAGTTTTGTCGCAATATAAGCATTTTTACGTAAGTTATGATGCATAAGGGCTATGGAATAGATCCCGCTCCTGTATACTAACCTTGGACCCCATTTTGCCCATTTTCAACAGGATTCGTCCTCAGGCAGGACCCTACGACATACTAGCATTTTATCCAAATCGAAGAATTTTTACGTACGTTATGACGCATAATGGCAATGGAAATGATTCCCCTCCTATGTCCTAACCTTTGACTCCCATTTTGCCAATTTTCAATAGGGTTTGTTCCCAGTACATCCCCTACGATATACTAAACGTTAATCGAAATCGAATATTTTTTACGTTAGTTATGACGCATAACAGCAGTGGAATGGATCCCGCTCCTATGTGCTAACCTTTGACCCCATTTCGTTCACGTTCAATAGGGTTCCTTCCCAGGTGATCCCCTTCCACATATTAAAATTTAATCGAAATCGAACCTTTTTTACGTTAGTTATGACGCATAAGAGCAGTGGAATGGATCCCGCTCCGATGTCCTGACCTTTGACCCCATTTCCTTCACTTTTAATAGGGTTCCTTACGAGGTGTTCTCCTTCCACATACTAAAATTCCATCGAAATCGAACGATTTTTAGGGGTTATTGTGCGAACAGGCATACGCACACAACGCGTGACGTAATGAGGCAGATGGGAATAGCGACCATCTGCTCGAAACAATGTGACGTCAGGAAACTTTAATAGGATCCACACGGAACGCGTGACGTAATGAGACAGATGGGGTGACCGTGCGCCAGCATTTCAATCGTGAAATTGTGACGTCATAGGATTTCTAAGCATGGGTAGCATTAATAGGACGCCATGACACTAAAAACGTGGTAATTCGGGGTGGTTATTTAACGCACTAAACGAATTTTCCTAAAGTCGAGATCAAGCTAAATCGATTTCTAGTACCAGAAAACGGTAGTTTAACGAAATTCATCAAAATCGTTGGAGCCATTTTCAAAATAAGATTTATATACATACAGGAATAGATCCTTTAATAATATGGAATAAGGGTGATGGAATGGATCCCGATCCTATGTCCTGACTTTTGACTTCATTTGGTCTATTTTCAATAGGGTTCGTTCCCAGCTGGTGCCTTACCACATTCTAAAATTTAATCGAAATCGAACCATTTTTACATACGTTATGACGCATAAAGACAATGGAATGCATCCCGCTCCTATGTCCTGACCTTTGACCCCACTTCAGCCATTTTCAATAGGGCTCATTCCCAGATGTTCCCCTTCAATATACTGAAATTTCATCGACATCGAATCATATTTACGCAAGTAATGATGCAACATAGCAATAGAATGGATCCCACTTCTATGCCGTGACCTTTCACTCCATTTCGTCCATTTTCAACGGGGTTCGTCTCCAGGTGATCCAATACCACACACTAAAATTTCATCAAAATCGAACCATTTTTACGCGAGTTATCGTGCCGACAGACGGACAGAAAAAGCTGGAGCATATACGCATCTTCAACCTACGGTTGGAAAGCGTAAAAAATGGTAAATAAAAGGTCAATTAATGCAGATACTGTAAATTTTCATTGAACTAATTATTAATATATGTCAATGTGTAAGTAATTTTATATATTCTGTAATTTAACATGAAAGATTTCAAATAAATATTTCAAGATATTTATACACATCCAAAACAAATACAAAGCTAAACTTACTAAATGAGTTCATGACATCTTAAACTAGAAAACAAATTCGGTCAGAAGAATGATATTTTTTCTGGAGTGATTTATATCAAAATTCAATAACCGAACTCAAATAACGAAAAAATCAAGAAAAACACGTGTATCGGGCCAAGTGAAATTAGCACAGTGGCGCTTAATCTCTGTGATTGAGATGTCGTCCGACTCGAATACTGCTGGGAACAAGAGTCTGTGTGGGAGCAGGTGTGGGAGTAAGTAACTGTGACCCTCAGTTCTAGTCTATTTAGTTCTAGTTAGGGCGGGGCTACTGGGGCTAGCCCTTCGGGCCAGAGAGAGAGAGATAGAGAATGTGTGTGTGTGTGTGTGTGTGTGTCAGCAGATGCTGTAACTCGCCGCGGGTGGGCTGTGAGCCACAGCACTGAAAATCCTCCCTCACTCTTCTGAAGGGCACTTTAGTAGTAATAATAAACAGGTTTTAAAAGCGAAGCATTAATCAAACGTTGCTATGATATCCCGTCATGCTATGACATATAGCAACTCTCTTTCTCAGTCACATATGTAAAATGAATTTTAAAATTGTAAAAATAGAAATTTCTTGACGGGCCGTAGTTTGGTGACTCCTGGTCTAAGCGGTGACTTCTGATCATTCGTCCGAGGCTGATCTCTGTTCTAATCCCGACCCATCTCGGAAGAATGATCAGAAGCCATCGCTTTGACCACTGCGCCATCGGGCCTGCAGGAGAGATTGTTACATGAGACATCTCTATTCCGACTCGAGTTGATACAGTTCCTTCCCTTCGCGTTTCTAGCGGTGTTTTATAGCAGTGCAGTGCGTCGAATACAAGGTTTATCAAAATAATGACTGCGACTGGACTACACGCAATGTGTCATATGCAAATCAAAGGGACGACGGTACCTGCGATGTGAGGTATATAAAGGGGTGAAAAACGATGTCAGCTATCATGCAGAAGTGCTACAGTCGCAAAAGAAACAGTGTAATATTTATCGACGATATCAGATCTCAGTGACCTCAAAAATGGCATTAATCATTATTGCGCGTCTTGCAGGAGCTTCAGTAACCAGCACTGCAGAAATAGTAAGTGTAACATGAGTAACTGAGTCGAATATTATGACTGCCTATCAAAAAGACAGAGCGCTGCCTCAAAACCAGACAGGGATAAGCGAACGCTGACAGGGATTGTGCAATGGAAGCCCGAAACCACTGCACTGCAAATATCAGCAGAGTTGGAAACCAGTCGGAATGATTTCGATTTTTCGGATATCTTCCTTTAGCTAGAAGAAACATTTTGTACACAGTTTCTTAATTTTCGTATTACACTTTTCAACATCTGCTGGGAGAAAATAACTGTTTCTATTTATAGATGTTTTGTCGATTGTAGAAATGCGGTTGATTTCTATTTTTTTTTTTGCTGTATTCTGTAACCGTTTCCACTCTTGCATTTAAATATCCATCTATAAATTTTACAATGGAATTTGAATCTAACTTCACCATCCCATTTCTGGATATTTTATTACAGCGTGACCCTCTAAATCATGGAATAACTACCTCTGTGTATCGAAAACCCTCGTCTGTAACTTCCATGATACCGTGTACATCAGCTCACCCCCTGAATCAGACTCTGTCTTTGATCCATTTCGTGTTGAGACGTGCTTTATCACATTCATCAACAACTGAGTTGCGTTACAAGGATATTGCAAGAATCAAGGACTTTGCTGCTACATTTGGCTATTTCCAAGCACTTGTAAGCAGTGTTTTTCAAAAATTTCTTGAAAAAACTCGAATTACCTTAACTTGAGACCCTAGATCAAGCAAATTTGTTGGATCCTTACCCAATGTCCCAACTATAACCAACATTCTTAAAAGCGTCTGTAAAGCCTATGGCATACATTTTGGGATCAAGAATGATAACATTTGGAGAATGCTGAAGAAAGACAGGGACTTGATCCAGACTCAAGATCGACACGGCATTTATGCAGCCCCGTTGAAAGCCTTGGAACCAGACCTGGAAGATCGGATCGAATACCCGTAATTTGAAGACTCGCTTAACGGAGCAAAAATCTAATATTAAAACTAGATCTACCTGTACGGCCCTATCGCGCCTAGTTCGTGAAGGTGCATATCAACCTCAATGGGATGAAGCAACTATATTAACCACTTGTCACGAAATTTAACATTATTTACAGAAAGTTTGCAAATGTTTCTTCACCAACCATTATGCTGTAATGACGATCTTCCTTGCATTATTCCAAACTCCTGGAAAGAACTATTCAAAAAGACTCATGAATAATTGACTTTAAGACTATCGTTTACGTTTGTTTGTTACCTCATTATAATATCACCTATATGCGCATGTCTGTACTACGCATACATCTCCATACCCAGTGTATTTAAATACAACATTCACATGCTACTAACCACATCTGAGGAAGCGTTCGATGCGGACCTAAAAGATCTTATGTGCTTTTAATCCGTATATATGATTTTAACTAAAATTTTTATATTGAATACTTCATACCTCAAGATCGTGCTGAGGCGGCAATTATCATCTAACTTCCGTTTCCATTGACTACGAATAACTTGGAAATATCTTATTCGTTTCTTTTTTTTTTTTTTTTTTTTTTTTGTATTGGAGGTTTAACGACCACCGTGAGCAACTCAATGGGCTATAAGCAGTCGCCCGTCCCTAATTTAGGGTCACTGGTTCCAGGGAAGGGAGAGAGCCAGTGCCGTAAGACAAACACAACATCCATGCCTGACCGGGATTCGAATCCGGACCCCTTACGGACGAATGATCAGAGGCCAGTGCCTTAGACCACTGCGCCACCGGGGCGGCTTTATTCGTTTCGGAAAGAATTTAAAATAAGTGCGCATTGCAATCGAAAATTCCTAGTCATTTTTCTTGTTAAATTTAGGAAACGTTTTCTGCCAACTGCTATTCAGGTATATTTGTCTCATTGTACAGTTCTTTATAAAAGTTTAAGACGATCTGTTGGCATTAGATTTTTGTTGATTGCGTCAGCTACTGTCTGTATTACTCAACGGCCGGTCGGTGTTGCATCATCCTACAGAGGCAGCTGTTGATAGAGTTGAAGGAAGCGTGCGAAAGTTAGTTTGCTTCTGGTTTTCATGCTGAGAGGTTTCGCATATTTTTTTCTATATAGCGAAAAATGGGCAAAAAAGCAACATTAAGTGTTACTCGAAATGCACAAACAATGACTTTATGTCATGAATGATAGACACTCCGAACGTGACATAAGCAGAAAAGGGAATTTGAGCAAGACTGTTATTCATAATATGATCATGAAATAACATGATGAAGGTGAATTTAGTGACCGAAAGAGAAATGGACGTCCAAAGAAAACAACCCCACGTGATGGCAATACCAAAAATCAAATAGTTCTGCGGAGTTCGTGCAAGAAAACCTTTCTACATTCAAAAGAGTTTGATATTAGTATCAGCACTGTTTCCTGAAATTTCAGCAAAGATTTTGAATTAAAGTCTTATAAACCTGCACATAGACCTAGACTAACCTCTGTCATGGAAAAGAAGAGACTCCAGTTTGTGAAGCGTCATCAATCGTGGACTGCTGAAAATTGGAGCCAAGTTCTTTTTCCGATGAATCAACTGTGCGTCGATTTGAATCAAATGAAGCACATGTCCGACGACCAAAAAGCAAAAGGTTTGATGAAAAATACACCGTTAGCGCAGTGAGACATCGGCTTAGTCAGATGATATGGGGTGTGCTATGTAGGCATCCGGTACTGCTTCATCATCCTTTTTGCCGACAGACTGGTCCTTTTTATGTGGAAATGTTACGTGAGAAGCTGTTAGCTCATATTTAAATACACAGATGCACAATCTTTAAGCATGATGGTGCTCCATGCCACAGATCAAAGACAGTAAAGGACTACTCGCATAGCAAAAACATAACTGTGTTTTACTGACCTGGCAATAGTTCCGACCTTAACTCCATCGAAACTTTGTGGACCATTTTAAAAGACAAGGCTGCAGAAAAAAAAAAAAAACGTGAAATACCAAGCTTTGACTGACGTGATAAAGTACGTATTCTGTCCATTATGAAAAACAAAGGTGGCCACACAAAGTACTAAATTCGGTCTTTTTTACGCTTTCCAATCGTAGGTTGAAGAAGCGTATATGCTCCAGCTTTGTCCGTCCGTCTGTCGGCACGATAACTCGCGTAAAAATGGTTCGATTACGATGAAATTTTAGCATATTGTAAGGGACCACCTGGGAATAACACCTATTGAAAATGGACGAAATGGGGTCAAATGTCACGGCATAGGAGTGGGATCCATTCCATTGCTATGTTGCGCCATGACTTGCGTAAATATGGTTCGATGTAGATGAAATGTTAGTATATTGTAGGGAATCACCTGGGAATAAACCCTATTGAAAATGAGTGAAGTGGGGTCAAAGGTCAAGACATAGGAGCGGGATGCATTCCATTGCCTTTATGCGTCATAACGTGCGTAAAAATGGTTCGATTTCGATGAAATTTTATTATGTGGTAGGGGACCTCCTGGAGACGATCTTATGACGTCACAATCTCGCGCTTGATATGTTGGCGCGCGGTCACGCCATCTGTCTATTTACGTCACGCGTTGTGTGTGGATCCTATTAAAGTTTTATGACGTCACACTCTTGCGAGCAGATGGTCGCGATTCCCAGCTGCCTCATTACGTCACGCTTTATGTGCGTATGTTCGTCCGCACGATAACTCGCGTAAAAATCGTTCGATTTCGATGAACGAAAATCACCTGGGACGGAACCCTATTGAACGTGAGCGGCATGGGGTCAAAGGTTAGCACATATAGGAGCGGGATCCATTCCACTGCTCTTATGCGTCATAACTAACGTAAAAGATGTTCGATTTCGATTAAAGTTTAGTATATCGTAGGGCACTACCTGGGAACCAACCCTATTGAAAATGGGCGAAATGGGGTCAAAGGTCATGATATAGGAGCGGAATCACTTCCATCGCCATTATGCGTCATAACTTACGTAAACATTCTTCGATCTGAATGTAATGTTAGTAGGTTGTAGGGGCCTGCCTATTAAATGGGCGAAATAGGGTCAACGAATCCTATTGAAAATGGGCGAAATGGGTTCAAAGGTTAGGACACAGGAGCGGAATCTATTCCATAGCACTTATGCATCATATCTTACGTAAAAATGCTTCCATTCCGACAAAGCTTTATCATGTTTTTTCGGAGGTATACTGAACCGGTTCTGAAGAATATCATCGAAATGGGATCAAAGATCAGGGCACAAGACCGAGATTTATTCCACAGCCATTATCCTCATAACTTGAGTAATGATTTCTGGTATGTTGGAAAGCGTATCATAATCAATGCATTGCATGATTTTACTAACTTGTTGTGTTCTAAAGAATGTAAGTATTCATCTGTGGTGTGATTTTTTTAAATATCTCTGACTAGTAATTAGTTGTTTCTTTGAAAATCTTAATTTTCAGTAAATTGACAGGTGCTTTTAAACTTTTGCAAATGACTGTACAAAGACACTTTGAAAGAATTGCGCTATGTAGAACTTACAAATTGATTTTTTATTGTTACGACGTGTTCGTGTTAGACTAAATATCCCGATGCACAAATATGTGTGATTTTAATCTTCGTCTTCCTATGAAAAATCCAAATATTTTGGTAGTTACCTCTGATTCAGATAAAACACGGAGTTTCCTCCAAAGCCATGAAAATACCTGTGCTTCAAGATATGTTTTGATCCCATTTTCTCTTTTCTTTTGATAAATGCAGAATTTTGAAAGACGTTTCCATTTTTTTTCATAGTCCGAAGATTACTGTATCCTCACAAATTCTCGTTCTTTTCACAACAGTCACGGTACCTGCGAATGCCTTACAAAAAGGAAAGAAATTCCCCATTACAGAGACATATCGGAATATTCCGATCGAAAGAATATCCTTTCGTTCACCGGCGCAACGACATGTCTGAATATTTGTTGTTGCATAGTTGCTCTCATTACCGGCGCGGCGGCGGCTTTTGACAAACAACTGTCTTTTCTCTGCGATGTTTCTTTACGTCTCACTAGTCGAACAAAAATATGAGAGACATCGTCGTCATGATCGTACAACGTTCGAAATCGGAGGGGTCCGATTCACCGTTGATAACGCCTGGAGCAGCACTAACTGATGATATCAAGTGTAACACTGCATAACGTGAGCTACGATTTCAGTGGATGTTATTTGTTTCTCAGTCCGACATGGTAAAAATGCACTTCCGCGAGAAAGAATAAAATGAACTACAGTTCTCTTCTTGCGATCTGGCAAAAAAGCAAAATCTGATCGCAGATCTCAGTAAAACTCATTTTTTAAGTTAGCTAAATTACCGAGATGCAGAATTCTTATTCATTATTCATTAGTTTTAAGTTTCTAAAACATTTGTTTATGTAAGCTAATCAGATTTCATATTAGGGAACGCAAAACATGGCATCAAAGTAAATGACTCACATAAAATTTGCAATCCGATTTCCCGTGCTCGTTTTAAATACAAAGACATCGTATTTCCCCCATATCATTTCACTTTTTAGCAATTTTGAATATTTCAATTCATTTATTGATCTTACTGTTACATAATAAAGTAATAATTCGGAACAGTTGCGTATTAGTCAAAAAGTAAAGCCAGGCAATATAAAGGAAAAAGCCTCGCAGAGATCTATCTTAGCCTCGATCTTCCTGGGTATATATGCCATGCCAGGAGCATTCACAAAATAGCAACAGCAAGGTCAAGAGAAAAAAAAAGAGTAACAGACCTAAAACACAACACGTTAACTAAGTTAAATATCTAGTTTTATATTCAACATTCAACAGAGAGTATATTAAAGCAAATAAAACATTAAGGTATTAAGAACGTAGTTGTCCCCCTATATCCGATCCCAATTGTTAAAGATTCCCTATCCTCTGCTCATCCGCAAAATCGCCGCCTCTTCCCCTCTGTCAATAATCCTCTTTCAACCTATCCCCCATCCTGCATTATTGAATGAATATTAGTTACTAAGTAAGTAGTGTTTTAATTCTTTTAAACTGATCAAAGTTATTAATAGATGTTAATTCTCAGGCAATGAATTCCAATACTCATTTAAAGAGATATCATTTCGTTCTGTCAGATTATGTGGCAAAATCATGTTAACTGTTTTATTTTGAATATTGCGAATACGGAAAGGTATAAATGGGAAAAAGAAAATTCTTGAACTGCACTGAGCACTTGCGAGATCTGCGTTATCAGTACGTTACCAGCAGGTCCTTTAACTTTCGTAAATTACGCAGTTGAGCCACCGCATATAAGATTTGCTATTCCAATACAAACCACCGGTACTCCATTGAATTATTCTGGGGAAATTAGAGGCCAAGGCGACACTTGAAAATTTTCTTATGTTCTGCTGCACGTTCTTGAATTCAGAACTCAGAATTAGTTGTCGTGCACCATTCAAATAATCCAACAATAATCAACACTGTCACTGCACGATTTAAAATCCAATATAACAAGATCACATTAAAGGTTTATTACATTAAAATATAAGACTGACAAGTAACAATCTACTAGATCTTTCGGGCCGTCGAACGTGCCCATCTTCAAGTAAAATGTAAGGTATACAGACAGTAGGGACTTATACACTGATTGGCAACTTTATTATGACCACCCCCTCAGTACTTCGTTGGGCCACCTTTTGCCTTTAATACCGCGTCGATTCTTCGTGGCATGGACTCCATGAGATGTTGATAGGTGGTTTGTGGAATTTGAGACGACCATACTTGATGAATAGCACTTTCCAGGAGTGTGAGATTGCAGGGTTGTGGATCCAGCTGTCTGATGGCTCGTTCAACTGTATTCCACAAATTCTAAATCGGGTTGAGATATGGAGATTGTGGGGGCCACCTAAGCAAAGTAAACTCACCGGCATGTTCCTGAAACCAATCCTGTACAATACGAGCACTATGGCAGGATGCATTATCTTATTGAAGTAGCCATCGCCATTGGGATAAACCATCCACATGACAGGATGCTGTTGGTCCGCAACAATGTTTAGGTATGATGTGCCAGTCAGAAATTGATCAACACGAATTAAAGGGCCCAAAGCATGCCAGTAAAACATTCCCCAAATCATAACGTTGCCCCCACCAGTTTGAAGGGTTGTAGCAATGCATTTGGGGTCCATGCTTTCCTTTAAGACTCTTAGCTCTTTGAGCATGCACTTGGATGACTTTTCTACGTCACTAACCAACAACCAACTGTATACACTGAGTGGTCACTTTATTATGACCACCTGACAGTTTTAAGCAAATGAGCTATGGCTGCACGCTGTTGCCGCCAGAGGGCAAGGCTAGTATAAAAAGGGAAAGCTTAGTGCTTGCGACAGTAGTAGAAGTGATTTTTGGGTGACGAGTGGGTAAAAAGTGCGATTTGACGGACTTTTAACGTGGGATGATTGTAGGAGCTCGGAGCCATGGAGAGAATATCACCGAAACCGCCGTATTCGTGAAATGTCACAGAGCGGCTGTTGTTAAAGTGTTTAAAGACACTTAACAACAGCTGTTGCCAAAAAAACTGGGTCTCTACGTGCAACGTGTGGTCGTCATCGACTAATGACAGCTCAGGCGGAATGGAGAGTGTCCAGACTGGTAACAGACAACAGAAAGTCAACAGTGAAACTAATTACAGACCATCTTAATTAAGGATCCCCTCAAATGATCTCTGCATGCACTGTTCGCCGTACACTGCATCGGATGGGATATGGCAGCCGAAGGCCCTGTTCGAACACCTTTGCTGTCTGCAGTTAACAAGAGAAAACGTCTCCAGTTCGCACAGGGGCACAAGGATCGGACAGTCGATAATTGGAAACAAATTATGTGGTCCGATGAATTACGTTTTCAGTTCAGCACTTGGCAGTACCGCTGGTACACTTTACGTGGAATTACAGGTCAGGATTGCGCTACTGTTGCTTCTAGGTATTTCCACTTCACAACAGCATCCCATACAGTTGATCGAGGCAGCTGCACCAGGGCAGAAATGTTCCAAACTGACTTGTAGTTAAGAAGGCAACCGATGACCGTGCCACGCTGAAAGTCACTGAGCTCTGTTGCACGGCTCATTCATGCTTGTCCATGATGTTTGCTAGGTAACGTCCTAAACTGACATGTTGCTAAGATGGTATCCTATGACCGTGCCACGTTGAAAGTCCCTGAGCTCTGCTGTACGGCACATTGTACTATTCATGCTTGTCTATGATGTTGGCCAAGTCATGTCCTAAAGTGATTTGTTGCTAAGATGGCATACTATGACTGTGCCAACTTGAAAGTCACTGTGTTCTATTGTATGGCCCATTGAACTATTCATGCTTGTCTATGATGTTTGCCAGGCCACGTCCCAAACTTACTAATTGCTAAGATGGCATGCTATGAGGTACCTCGTTGAATGTCACTGAGCTGTACCGTACGGCCCAATCTACTGTTCATGCTTACGTATGATGTTTGTCATGCGTCACGACAACTGGATCCTTTTATACCTGCACGACCCATGGATGGTATGTATATGGCCAAATTAATTAGTCACAAGGGGTAGCGAGATACATTTAATCATATAGTGTATGTGGATAACAAAATCATTTTTATGTTATTGGATAAATTTCAGCGTGACGAATATGTTGAGCGAAAATTAAACAACCCATTTAATGCTAAACGTAAGTGCTGATAATAATTATTAGCGTTATGGTTTCTTACTCAGACACTGCAGAAGTAAAATATATGTTTCACAAGTTCGTGTTTTCAAAACACAGTAGTTAATTAATTCGTAAAACAACTAACTAGCGGCTGCAAAAGTTAATAACTCTACGAAATGCTAACTGTAATGTTATAACTGTGAACGAACCCAGAGTTATCTCCAATTATAAAATTAAGACTCCTGTATCTAGTACATTAACCTAAATTTATTTGATTTTAAGAGATGCCGTCAGCTCAAGTACAAGCCTTTCATGATTATGCATAAATATAGGGCTTCAGGGTTCCAGTATCTGCAAAAAAGTGGTGAATGTTAACCGAGACAATATTCATGTTTCTAAAGACTCCATTCTCACTGGAATGCCTTACATTTGTGTGATTAACATCTTTTACACAGTAAAACATATACGTTGACTAGTTGTTATTTTTCATTGGTTAATCATTTTCCGCTGGCAGTATGTTCATAAATCAGTAGAAAAGTATACGTGTGCATACGTTTACTGCTGAACTCATTAAAATGCATGGAGGAAACTTAATTACGATTTCTATTCTAAGCGCACTTAACTATTTATACGTTTCAATGTAAACCATCCTGATTATTACAGAATGGGAAAATACAGAGCTTAAACTACTCTCTAAATCGTAGACGCAAAAAAAAACAGCATAAACGTCTGTCAGGTTACAGGGAGTTCTGTTAGAAATTAAAGCAGAGAAAATTAAAGGACTGGAATAGAAGCAAAAGATCTTCAAAGCTGCTGGTCTGTAAACCTCTGCGGTTCAAATATGCTAAAATTGAACTGTAGGTTGTAATAACAGATGAGCTTCTTCAACTTGGCTCCGTTCAAGATGATTAAGTTCCTTTCCTCCTTTTGCTGACACATTACGTTCGAGTGAGTTTTCTTTACTTCCAGTTAAGAAAGGTTTTGAAGACAGGGTATACGAAACGGTAGTAAAATTTATAAAGAGAAATTCGGATTGATCAAAGCATCTTCCTCCATAAGATGAAATGAATCTTTTGTTGTCACGCTGCTGAGGTTATGAAACTCATGCCATAAATAGCAGCATCACTGTCATTTGAACCAATGCCAATGAAAGAATGAGAGCTGTTATTGGCAACATATATTTCAAAATGTTGCTGCTGCAGCTTCGTGGGACTTGTCGAAAAACAAGAAATTCAACAAAGTATCCGTTCTCACTCAAAACAGTATAACTGTACTAATGATCCGAATTTCTTGGCGTAGAATGGAAATAAAAGTTTCCAAACTTTCGCACATCAACCAGATGATTTTTTCAAGGAAGGCAGAGAGCAAGCTGAATAATAGAAAACTTCAACAATTTGGACCCGGTGACTTGACTAGACAATAAAGGAATAGGTGCATATGTGATTATTCATTCGAAGAAACGAGGAGTCATGTTGGTTCAGCGAGCGGCGTCGTGGGAAAAAACGCAGCATTATTTGACGAACTGGTTCCAAACCAAACTTGTAGAAAAGCCAGAGAGACGTCATTGAAAGCCTCACTGTTAGTAATGATATCTAAAGTTTCGCGAATGGCAGACGATTTAGGCGTGAGGTAGCAGTAGAATTAGGGATTATCTGTTCTCACACTTAATGGACTGTTCTGTTAATTTCCTGTGATCTTTGAGGATTCATATTATTTTTTGACGGTCTATGGATAAATCTGTCGCAGAAGCGCCCAAAATTCACTACTTTGACGTCATACTGCTTCAATTAAAATTGATGGATGAATGAATGGTGACGCTTTAGACTACCTTATTCATATAAATATAGAAAAAAGAATAATTTTGTAAAGTTAGCGGATATTGCTACACATGTAGCTGGTAACGTCTTGCAATAAAATCTAAATTGTACTTCCGTCATGTGGTATTGATTTAGTTTTGTGAGCTGCTGAAGGTGGAACATACTTTCTGATAGCAGAATGTTGATAAACGATGCATGTTTATCGATTCTATTTGTGCTATCTGATACAACCGACATTTCAGCTTCATGCTAATAAAGCGTTTTTCCAGGAGTGACGTATACTGCCTTTCTCGTCTGTTCTTGTAAATTTTCATGTAAATGTTAGTAGCTTCTCGTTAGGGTTTTGATATTCAATGACTCATCTGTACTCCTATGAGCTTTACTTCTTTGGTTATGACTAGAAACCAGATTATATGCACTAAAACGCAGTAAAATATGCATGCAAGTATTAACTTCAAATCCTTGAATTACGCAGTTAAAACGTGAGATATACACTGGTAAACCATTATATTATGACCACACCCACCCTAGAGAAATAAGCTCGCCAGGAGACCAAATGGTGGCGTAGGTGAAGTTCACAGAGCAGTATATATATACACTGAACAGCAATTAAATTAGAGATACCTGTATAATAACGCGTAGCACCACCTTTCCCTCTGATGACGGCGGAGATTCGTCTCGGCATGGACTCGACAAGACACCGGAAGCGTTGGGAAGCCATACGGCTCCACGACCCCTGAACAAGCTCCCACAGTTTACGAAGATTTGATGGTGGGGGTCAAAACCTCGAACATTTCTCTCGATGGCCTCCCAGATGTGCTTGATGGGATTGAGGTCAGGTTACCTAGCTGGTCAAGGAAGCGAGGTTACGTCGGTGGAGTGTTCATCTAACCATTCGGATACAATTCGAGAGCGATGGCACGGTGCATTGTCTTGTTGCAGGATGAGGTCCCCAGTGAGATGTTGAAGACGCACAAACGAGAGCAAATGGTCGTCCAGGATATCCCGGTAACGTTGACCTGTGAGAGACGATGTCACACGTACCAGGGTTCCCATTTCAGTCCACGTAAACAGTCCCCAGACGAGAATGCCATCCCGACCAGCTTGAAGAGAACCCAGCTGGCAAGAAGGATCCATCGCTTCATGTGGTTGCGCCGTACTCGTATCCTGCCATCCGCATGTACCAACGTGAATCTCGACTCATCAGTCTAGGCAACATTTTCCCACATTTCTAGGGTCCAGTGGCGATGTTCCCGCGCCCATGCTAATCTTTGCATCCTGTGATGTGCGGTCAGCAGCGGTACCCTCGTGGGACGATGTCTCCTGTACCCCATAGCGAGGAGATGGTTCTGGATGGTGTGGCTGCTTACACGTTTTTGTGCACCAGAGTTAAATTGCCGAGTGATTTTTTGTACTGTGGCCCGCGTATCCGCTGTTACAATGCGAGCTAGCCGACGATGACCCCGCTCATTCACAGGCTGTTGTCCACGGCACTGGGCTCTTGCAGGGATGGTTTTACCGGATTCGATGTACTCACGGTGCACCCGTGACACAGTGGCTCGTGAAAACCCCAGTGCTTGCACGACTTCCGACATAGAGTGACCCATTCGTCGGGCCCCGACAATTTGCCCACGATCAAATGCGCTTAGATCCTTCGTCTTACCCATACTTGGTCCAATTCTTACTGATTTGTGTCGGATCACTTCTTATATTGTCGGATCGCTGCATACGTCATGTCGTTTCCGTTTACAGGGCCACCCACAGTGCCACATTTGCATAACGCCAGCTGTCTCTAATTCAATTGCTCTTCAGTGTACAACCCGACGACCGGCTTCTGGTTAGTTGAGTGGTTGGAGTCAGAATGGGAAAAGCTGCCGATTTATCAGAGTCTGATGAAAGACAAATTGTAATGGTACATCGCCTCGGAACTACGATCTCGGAAGCGGCGCGGCTTGTGGGTTATTCACGTGCCGTTGTAGTGATTACGTATAAAAACTGATGCACCGATGGCCAAACGACGAACCAGCTGTGTGTTGCTCCCAGCTCATTGATGCCAGAGGAGTACGGAGACTGTCGCGCATTGTTCACAGCGACTACAGTGCCACAAATCACCCGCAGCTAGAACAGTGGTGATCAGGGCAATGTGTCACAGCACACAGTTCATCGCAGCCTTCTGTCCCCATGCTCACTGCACGTCATCGCCAACATCGCGTAAAATGGGACTAAGATCATCAAGTTTGGACCGTGGATGATTGAAAGAAAGTCGGCTGGTCTGACGAATCATGATTCCTGGCGCATTACGGAGACGGCCGAGCGCGGATACGCTGATTACTAACGCAGGCTATGGCACATGGATGCACTCTTGGGTGGAAACAGGCAGGAGGCGGCGGTGTTATGCTTTGGGTGATGTTTTCTTAGCACAATTTTCGTCCTATTGTTCCAATATCACAATTTCTGACTGCTGTCAGGTATCTGAACATCGTTACGGACCAAGTTCACCCATTCATGGCAACTGTGCGCCCTGCTGGTGATGGCCATTACCAACAAGATAATGCGCCATGCCACACTGCCAGAATCGTCAAGGAGTGGTTCGAGGAAATTACTGGTGATTTTCTGTTAATGCCCTGGCCTCCAAATTCACTGGACATGAACCGAATCGAACATTTCTAGTTCGACGTGGAAAGGTGGGTTCTCGCTGCATAACCACCACCCCGAAATGTACCGGAATTGGAGGACCTGCTATTGACACTATGGTAGCAGATACCACAGGATACCTATCGCCACCTCATCGAATAGATGCATCGCGGAGTGGCCGCTGCGGGCTAAAGTGGATCCTACAGCTTATTTGGTGGGTGGTCATGATGTAATGGCTCATGGGTGTACATTCATATATTTTCGTTCTTTATTATCTTTCTTGTTCTTCATTTTCTTCATTTCTTTCGCAGTGATAAAGGATGATTTTACAAGCTGATGGATTGACAGTTTTATCTCCAAGCGATATATTTCTCACAAAGCGCGTAATATGCAATTTTTGCATCACTAGTTAAATTCTTACAGTAGTAAAGATCCATACTTTCATTTGAACTTTCTACTTTATTTAATTTTAGACTTCTGGCGTTTGACTTATACTTTCGAAACTGCGTTTCCCAAAACACTCATCTATTCACAGTATTTCTTTTATGACGCACGTACCCAAAGATATGTTATATTGATTTGACATAGCTAACATTTGGTCTGATAATGTTTGAAAATTAGTTCACAAAACTAAATACCGCATCTGTGTTTATCCACAGCTACGTGTGAATTTTGCCTTATTTTTTGTGGGACTTGAAAGTAAATTTCTGTTAGGAGGGTCAAATATCAAAGCAAGCATACCGGCAGAGGACATTTCTGATGCCGCGATTTTCGCTGCCACTTGAGGAGAAAGGAAGTTTTTATTATTTTCTAATTCGCTTCGCTTTAGTGAATTGCTGATCTTTGAAGATTCTTTTACCAACTATCTTTATGTCGTTTGCCGATTCTTATAAAGGATCCTTATACCAATTACTGATCCTCGTAGAGGATCGTTATACAGATTGCCGTTCCTTATACCAATTATCAAGTCATAACAAATGGTATAAATACAGTGACCACCCAAATTCACGCTTTTGCCGGATATCCTAGTAGTCAACTTTCCTCACTGCCATGGAGAAATCTCAGGATCGATTCCAGGCAGGTGCAAATGCACGAACCACTAAATATCCGTCGTGAATCGGATGGGCACGTTAATCCATCGGACGTCGGGTGCTGGCCTCCTTGTTATATATAAACGCGTCTTTCTCCCCATTTTCATCTCGCTTCGTGTGACTTTCCTTTCGGGCACCTAGACAAAATCTCCTACTTCTAAGACTTTTGGTTTTCTACATGTTTAAGACCTTTGGTCAGACCCCCCCCCCCCCGTTCCTAAAATCCTCTACACGAATCTCTAATTCTCTGTACGCTAATGTTGACTCCGTGTATGAAGGTGCACTATTAATGCTGTAAAATCTTCGGTTATTATTACCAGTTAAATTTTCTACTTTAAATCAAGGAATAATCAAGTGACTTCGAAGACTTGATTGTAGGACAATCTTTCAATTGCTTGTGTCGCTTTTACGAATCCAGAATAAACATAGTAGCCTGTTGGTAATAATAAAACGCATCGTTCTTCCTAGCTGCCTACAGTGATGCTATCTGCAAGATAAAGGGTAGTAGCAGTTAGTAAGCAATCATCAGTTCCTCCGATACTTTTCAAAATCAGCGCATATTTAGAAACTTTGTAGTTCATCATTGACGTGACGTTTTTATCCAAAATGATCATGTCCTCGACTAAGAATATTTTCCTAACTGTCTCGTCCTAGATGATTTTCGGAATCCCTCAAGCTCTTCAAATGTTATTAAATTTGGTGACGCGAGCCACAGTCCTGTTATGCAGATAATCTGAAGTTATCATCGGCCTGGATGAAATTCAGGGATTTGATGCCGTGAACTGGCCAATACTCAAAGAATCGAAATGGTGTTAATTGTGTCATTTGCCCATAAGCTAAATTTGGCTGAGATGGTGGTAGCCGGAATAATTTTTTTGTTTTTTCGTTTCCCATATATTTTGTTATAATATTTTCTTTTGTTTCGTTTCCATTTTTTTCTATTCCCATTCTTGGAACCAGTGACCCCAAATTTGGGACGGCCGATCTGCTTATATCCCTTAGAGTTGCTCATTGTGGTTGTTAAACGACCACAATGAGGAACTGTAAAAGGATATAAACAGGTCTGCCTTACCAAATTTCGGGCCATTGGTTCCAAGAATGAGAAAGAGCCAGCCTCTAAGATGAAAAAATCATCCATGGGTCATCTAAAAGTGAAAACAAGGCCCACTTGGGATGACCGACCGGAATCCTATTCCCCGGACCATTCGCACACCGGTGTGGAAAATGTCCTGTATATATATGTCTCACACGAAAAAATCACTACCGTTTGTTTATTATGCAACACCAATAAACAAACAAGCTATTCAAATGAAATTTATATCACAGGTTCCTTATGTTACAAGATAACTGATTACATTTGTAGAGCCACACAAGATGTTTTCGCTTCAAAACTCAGTATCGTGTGAAGCGACCTCGAGGAAAAATAACAGTCTCTGCACTGAATGGCATTGAATGGAAGAGGGTTTTGATATCTTTCTGGAGAAAAGCCTGCTAGGCTGATTCTATGCCACACCAGGGTTCACTTGTGGTGACTGCTGTAGGTTTCGACATTCCGGGCCGCATCTGGCTAGAATATAGCGCCAGGAGAAATCTGAAAGAAAGGTTCACTTCTTCCTACAAAACATCAATTGTGTACCGCTGGTTATTGAGGGTTTCCTCAATTACTTTCAGGCAAGATCGAAAATTGAACCCAATGGCGCCCCAAATCATGACGCTTGCGTTGAGCAGGTATGACGCTGCAAGTGCAGTTCAGGACAATGTCTTCGAAGATGTATGCGACCATCATGGTGCATCAAGTTAAAACGTTACACCGCAGAAAACACGACCTTTTGCCAATCAGTGGGCCACTGTCTGGGTTCGAGACCTCATTGCCGCCTGAGGTGTCTATGAAGCAGAATCAAAGGGATTTGCAGCAATGGGATGCTAGCGACCAATCCCCTTTTAAGTTCGTCATCCCTTGCAATAATGCACCTTTGCGGATCAGTGTGCATCCGAGCCTCAACTTTCCACTGGTGCCACGTCCACATCACTGTACTGGCGCTTCGTCCCCTACGAGTACATTCGGATTAGGAAAATGAGGCTTTTCTCACCCCAGGAATCCTTCTTTGCACAAAGTTTGTCAGGTGTTCCTAATGCGACCTTCTTTGGGGACGGGGCATAGTGAGACACAAGAAACACCATTTCGGCTCACTGTCGGCTCTTCACTGTTTGCAACATCTCGTTCGAGCCAGCTCTTTATACCCAAGACATAGTGAGACACAAGAAACACCATTTCGACTCAATGTTGGCTTTTCACTGACTGCAACGTCTCGTTTGAGCCAGCTCTTTATACCCAAGACATAGTGAGACACAAGAAATACCATTTAGACTCAATGTTGGCTCTTCACTAATTGCAACATCTCGTTTGAGCCAGCTCTTTATACCTAAGACATAGTGAGACACAAGAAATACCATTTCGACCCAATGTTGGCTCTTCACTGATGGCAACATCTCGTTTGAACAAGCTCTTAATACCAAAGACATAGTTAGACACAGGAAACACCATTTCGACACAATGTTGGCTCTTCACTGACTGCCACACCCCGTTTGAGCCAGCTCTTGTTACCCACGATATAGTGAGAAACAAGAAACACCATTTCGACTCAATGTCAGCTCTTCACTGTTTGCAACATATCGTTCGAGCCAGCTCTTTATACCCAAGACATAGTGAAACACAAGAAACACCATTTCGACTCAATGTTGGCTTTTCACTGATTGCAACACCTCGTTTGAGCCAGCTCTTTATACCCAAGACATACTTAGACACAAGAAACATCATTTCGACTCAATGTTGACTCTTCACTGATGGCCACATCTCGTTTGAGCCAGCTCTTTATACCCAAGACCCGACAGTTCAGAGGGTGCTGCTTCGAACCCGCATGCGCATTTTACTGGCATCTCAATAATTTGATGTCCTAACCTGTTGTACATATTATGTAAGTTTCAAGCTAAAGCAGAAGTCCTTCATGGTGTTGCAATTTTCGCAAACAGTAGTATACAATAAGGAAATCTGTCATTCAGCTACTCAAGATTCTTTCTTCGGGAAACAGCAATGCCAAAAATACAGATAAATAATTGTAAGGACACAACCAAGTGAAAGAAAAGCTGGAAAATCGGGATGGCTGTTACAGCAAACAGACGAAAAAATATTTTTACAAACGTGTTTTTCAGAAGTGCATATACCACACTCAGTTATATTGTTACTCTATCTAGTGGGAAAATCATCATCATCATTGCCAACCATTATCAATTCACTGCTGGACGAAGGTCTCCCCAAGTTTCTTCCACAACGGTCTGTCTTGTGCCAGTCTCCTTTATGTTACTTCCGCATACTTTCGAATTTCACCAGCTATCTCCCATGTGGTCTTTTTCTGGGTCTTTTCCTGTACCTTGGAATCCAGTCTAAAATTTTGGATTATAAGGGACAGGAAAAGACCCGAAAACCACATGAGAGGTGGATATTGATCTGGAAAATCTGAAAAAACGGGAGCAAAACTGACCGCAGTTGTAACTAGGCGACGTTAAATGTTTTTTTTTCTATAAAATATGCAGTTCTTAAATATCAAAGAAATAATTGTAACTTACACAGGAAGCATTTTAAGCCAAAAAAGCGTGGAAAGTACTTAAAATTGGGGTCTTAGCTACAAAAAACATGTTATGAGAATTTTGTAAATCGTTGTAGGGTGTAGTTCAAATTGCAAACACACCGAAACTCGCTCTCGTGGAAAAATGAGGCATCTTTAAGATAGATGTTGGGCGGATGGCTGTGCATGGCTACAAATAGCAAATGCGAACTAATATTTGCAATCAGACAGATATGGAGATATCGCTGAAGAAAAAAAAAAAGAAATGAGATTTCGCAGCCATGTAAGAAAAGTTTGCATTACAAACGGCTGAGAAATGTAAGAAATGTTTTAGTGGTAATTATTTTGTGTTGAAGAGATAGTAATGTCTACATTTACAAGACAAGAGAAATGTATTAATTAGAGTATATACAAGTATAAATCTGTCAAAAATCGGATTGGACACAAAGAAGTAGTTAAATTGTTCCTGTAGAATTGTGGCGGATTGGACACAAAGAAGTAGTTGAATTGTTCCTGTGGAATTGTGGCGGCTTGGACGCAAAGAAGTAGTTGAATTGTTCCTGTAGAATTGTGGCGGCTTGGACGCAAAGAAGTAGTTGAATTGTTCCTGTAGAATCGTGGCGTCTTAGACGCAAAGAAGTAGTTGAATTGTTCCTGTAGAATTGTGTCGGCTTGGACGCAAAGAAATAGTTGAACTGTTCCTGTAGAATTGTGGCGGCTTGGACGCAAAGAAGTAGTTTAATTGTTCCTATAAAATTGTGGTGGCTTGAACGCAAAGAAGTGAGTGAGCGTGGTTTTTACATCGTCCGGTTCGTGAACCACTGTTTGTCCAGGAAATACTTCAACGTTCGGAAACGGTGATAATCTCTTGGAGAAATATTCGAGGAATAGTTTAGGTGCGGCAGTAGCTCCCAGCCCAGGTTGTTGATCTTGTGCCAGATCACCCGTGTTGTGTGAGATCGCGCTCCTTCCTGCCGTAGGAAGACGTCCTAGCGGTTCAGCACTGATGGTTGTTTCGACGTGAGCGGTGAGTGCAAATCATCGAGCTGACGACAGTACATATCGATGGTGATAGTATTGTTGTCAGCAGCAGCTCAACACCACTACCACCAGCGATAAACAAAAGATCATATGTGGGTGTAAGCAGGCTATGGTGGTCTTCTGTTTTGGGTCCAACCACTATTTCCGGAAGCTGACATTTTCATACAAGACCCATTTTACGTCACTTGTCAAAATGGGGTCCAAGAACGGTTCAGCTTAGTCACGTGCAAACCGGGAAACGCATGCACTGATGCAATTTGCTTTCTGCTCAACTGTGAGTTGATGAGGAACCTAAACTCTCCTCTTGTGCATCTTCCGAGTTTGATGCAGGTGCGTGATAAAGGTTGTGTGGGCAGTCCTCAGCTGTTTGGCCCACTCCCACGTGGTCACACGTGGGTTGGTCTCCCCTAAGGTATTCAGCATGTCCACATCCACTGTTGTGGGATTTACGGCTTTGGGACGGGCTGACAGGTCAAAATATGCGCCTCAAAACCGTTCGAAACAACGACAGCATTGACGATGTGATATGACATTGGGATACACACTGATAATGTTTCTTACAGCTCTTTCGTGGGTGCAACCGCGACGAAACTCATATTGAATGTAATGGCGGATGCATACTCCTTGTCCACTTCCATGCTGGTTGCCTCTTACACTACTCTTCATCTTCTGACTGCTAACTGCCACTGACTTAAGCCACACACCTACTGATGTCATGCAGGTGTGCTGGGCAATCTCAGTGCCCAATGTGCACCGCGGACGGGACGTGGACTACAGGTACCTCGTCATCGTACATAACTTTATTTCCAACCCAACAGCTATGAGTTCACATCGGAGTTTTCGAAACGGGAAATACATATGTACCGTGAGTCGCAATTTCGCATCGACTGCACAAGGCTGAAAAAGTGCGTGGAAAGTATTGCACTATGCTTTATATATAGGATAATATGAGATCATTCGAGGAGTGAGTCAATGCTTTAAACTTGCAATAATTCCTTGCATAGCAAAGTAATTATTAGTAGTTCCCCTTATGTCAGCGGAAACTTTCTCTGATTTGGAGATCCATAACTTGTTTGGTGTTAAAACGAGTTCCAGGCATCTGCATTTCAAAATTGCCCTAACAGTTTAAATCACAGAAATTTGTACCTGATGACTACGGTAGACGGGAAGGCTCCAACAAAATGTTCAGTTCAATGAACAGCCTTACAGTTCGGGTCTGGTGCTGCAGTGCGCTGTCGTGTACGATGGAATGTCACTGTACATGATGACGCAGTGTCCATGCAGGGATATGCACCTCTAGAAACGACGCGTGTGCAGATTGCTATATGCTAATGACCCTGTCCTGTTGGCAGAGGGTAAAAGTGAGTTGCAGAGTATGTTGTCCCCCATGTACGAAGTTTACATGAAATTCAAACTGAGTATAAATACGGGAAAATCCGGAGTTATGCTGTTTGAGCGAGGAACTCGTAGTACTGAATGTAATATAAGTCTATATGGCCCATTTATTGACCAGGCGAGTGAGTGTGTGTATTTTGGAAGCATGTTTGACAGAGAGAACAAATTGGATGGTGAAATTAGTAGGCGTGTGTATTCTTCATTGAAAGTCATAGCTGCCTTGGGAGGTTTTCACAGGAATGATGTGTTCTCAAGGGAGTCAGTCCCACATGGCTGTGTATGAAAGTTTAATTGTTCTTACTCTGATGTGCGGCAGTGAAGCGTGGGTATTACAGAAAAAAACATAGGAGTCGTTCGTGCGCTATAGAAATGCATTACATTCTGGGGGTTTGTAGGATTACACGTTCTGATTGTGTGAGAAATGAAGATGTGTTGCAGTTGTGCAATGTGAAGTAAAATGTTGTTAGCAAGGTGGAGACTAATATGCTTCGGTGGTTTGGGCATGTTGAGAGAAAAAGTGAGGAGATGCTTACTAAGAAATTTTTTTTAGCCCAAGTGGCAGGAAGGAAAGGCAGATAAAGGCCAAGGAAGTCATGGGACGATCAGATTCAGGAGTATCTGCATGAGAAAAAGATCATGAGTACGAAGTACAAAAGATCTTGTGTGCGTCGTGTGATGGATGTCAGTGAAGCCCGAGTTGTATGTCAAGATCGCTGTAAATGGAGAAGTTTAATACGGTAACAGTAAGTAAATAAGCAGTTAAAAAAACATTTCTGGTAGTTTGTTTTTTCTTTGTGGTGCCAACCTCTGAATCCCAGAGAAAAGTAAAAAACGACGAATAATGTTCCGATGTCATGGTGATGCTATCATAATATTTTAAAAAGCGACGGTGTAAACATCCATGTCAAGGACCAGTAAAAGTTTATGCTCATGCAACTCTGCATGGAGTAAAGACTTTGCAACCCACGACCGTGATTGATGTCTTTTCCTGGGTGCGTAAAATTCCACTCAGCCTTAATACAGGGATAGGAACCTTGTGAACACCCTACTCTTGCGACTGGACTACGCAAGGTTACTTTTTGAAATTTCGTACTGGAATTCCTTCAATGTCGTGTTCCGAAACATACGTCGCTAGTTCGTTCATTAGGCTTAAATCTTCCGTTAGTACGGTATAAACTGTTGTGTGAAGAATACCCAATCGTGTGAAAAGGCAACTGACACTCACCCTACAAGACTACTATAAGGCCTTTTGGATGCGTTGTTTAGCTTCTTGTCCGGAAGTCCAAATCGATCGATCGCATCTAGGAGCATCTTTGGGTGATGTCCTGCCTTTTTTATATCCTTTCATCCAATAGTGCACGGCCGTTATATTAAGGGTATTGTGACCTCCTGCTGTCCGCAGATGGCTTTGTGCCACGCCCTTTGAATACTACCATAAGACACAAAACTTACTTAAAACTGCCACTTACCATCACACCTGCTACATCGTTATCACACCTGCTACATCGTTAAAAAAACTTACTTAAAACTGCCACTTACCATCACACCTGCTACATCGTTATCACACCTGCTACATCGTTAAAAAAACTTACTTAAAACTGCCACTTACCATCACACCTGCTACATCGTTATTGCCACTTCCACTAGCTGATCAACAGGCACAAACTGAGCCTACGTAGGCTGGCGGCTACTACGCATTCGCCAGCCATATTACTTTTCCGAAATGAACGCCCATGCAAGCTTTATCGAACTATTTCAGCGACCTAATATTTTATGTTTAAGGACGACTCAAAGAAGTGCAGATTCCATTCAACACATAAAACTACATATATGCCGACCTTTAGCAGAACTGTTCATCACACAAATGCGAAGTGCATGAGTCCTTGCTCACATGGTTATCGCTATCACTTGCTGAAACCTTTTCAATCCAACTCTGAAATACGAAGATATCGCGTCTACAGATTGATGGACAAACAAGGTGATACTATAACGAAGTGAATTTCTCCATCATTTCTGTCCACGCCAGGATTCGAACCCGGATCCCCTCACTCCGGAATAAGTCACTCTACCAATTGAGCTACGCGGACGTTTTATTCTGATTCCTATCTGCTTTTATGTCGTGTGCGTCCTTCGGGCAGGTACGCCACATCTCCTGGTACGTTACATCATCTCCCCTTATTATTATTTTTTTCGAAGTGCTGGAGAAAGGATTCTCTTATTTTTCCTATCTCGCGGTGTGGAAATAACATCACACCAATGCGAGATTTTGAACGGTCGGGTCATCCGGATAGTTCGGGCGCCATTATAACGAAGTGAATTTCTCCGTTATTTCTGTCCACGCCAGGATTCGAACCCGGATCCCCTCACTCCGGAATAAGTCACTCTACCAATTGAGCTACGCGGACGTTTTATTCTGATTCCTATCTGCTTTTATGTCGTGTGCGTCCTTCGGGCAGGTACGTCACATCTCCTGGTACGTTACATCATCTCCCCCTTATTATTTTTTTTCGAAGTGCTGGAGAAAGGATTCTCTTATTTTTCCTATCTCGCGGTGTGGAAATAACATCACACCAATGCGAGATTTTGAACGGTCGGGTCATCCGGATAGTTCGGGCGCCATTATAACGAAGTGAATTTCTCCGTCATTTCTGTCCACGCCAGGATTCGAACCCGGATCCCCTCACTCCGGAATAAGTCACTCTACCAATTGAGCTACGCGGACGTTTTATTCTGATTCCTATCTGCCGTTATGTCGTGTGCGTCCTTCTGGCAGGTACGTCACATATCCTGGTACGTTACAATACTATGAGCTCGTACTCCTCATTCTTCCTCCCATCCCCGAAAAATAACCTAAACGCTACACAACTGAAAATTATAGTACCACCAAAAATTGGTATGTACTATACCAGCTGCAACACTTTCTAAGAAAAGGTACCCCGTTGTGTGGTGCAAACAAAAGCAACAGGATGGTGCAACTTTGCATCCCATTGTGGTAAAAGTTTGCACTACATTGTGAACCATAATGTTAGGTCCAGTTTATGCCATGCAATGCTGTTTATTTTGTCAGCAAGTGGTGCAGCTAGTGTACAACGTTTGGTGCAACCTACCAGAAAATGTTGGACTGTGTATACTTCATAAAATAAAAAAATTACACTTTTCTTGAGAAATATTCTTTTGCGCACTATTTTGATATCACAATAGTCTTATTTTCCTGCTCTTTTATCGTGCACATGCATGGAAAGACCAAAAGTGTTAAATAAAGAAGACCAAATGGTCGTTGATATTTGTCTGGAAAAAAATATTTTTTAGAAAAGTTGTGCATCAATAGAAATCTGAAATGTAAGGAATAATAAAATTCAAGATAAGAATTTCAAAACTTTGTGCTATTAGCAACTTTCTTTTGTCCATATGATAAATTCCATCCAGTAAACCAAATGAAGAACAATTACTTCAGAACAAACATTACTGGCTTACCTGCGCAGTAAAGAGGATATGAAAAATGTAAGCTCTTGGTATAACAAAATTCTTGCTTCTCTGGGCTTACTTGCAGTACAAAGGGCACGGTTTTGAAGAAGAGGAGACAAGTTATTAGTTTTCTGAAAATAAAACAGGCAAAAAATGTAAAACTTTAGGAATTCGGACTCCGTTTTAATGACTCAAATTAATTAAACGACATCACAGGACATTATGTTCAACAAGAAGGAATATTTTTCATTCTTAAAGGAGTTTTTCAATTCAAAGTCATTTTATGAAGAAATGTAAGAGAAAACGAGTTTTAGAAGACATACTTTGATTTTGAGAGTGAAATAAAAATAATCGTTTAATTCAGACAGAAAACAGTTCTCTTTTTTCCGCAGAGCTGTATTATGTTCTTTTTATAAAACAGAGGCATGGATTAGTGGAGCTACGCGAAATACAGAACCATACGCAATGTCTCTGAGTGAACATCTCGCTTACGATTGGTTTATCCATAGAGAAATAAAAACAGAGGCACATACCTTTAGTAAAATCTGGTAGTTAGATAGCAACTACAGATTTCTTTGAGGAACAAAGACATCATCTGCTCTCAATCTGTGGCGTCAACACTGAGCAAACATACTCACACTTTTTTGAAGAAAGATATTAGTTTGTTAAGATTCGCAGATTCGCATTCATCTTCGAAGCATTCTTTATAACTTATCACTTGTAATGTTCGTTTAAGTATAGATGCCTGAACACTGCACAAATCTGTTCTTAATAACTTAACTTTCAAGCGAATTCGGAGTCACTCAAACAACTTCAGAAAATATTTCTTACTATTAGTCTTTATTCAGCAAAAACTTCTTTAGCACGACTAAGTCTTCAACAATATTAGTGAAAAAATCCAATTACTTGGTAGAGAACGTTTAACGAGAAACAAAAACACCAACTCTAAATATTAACTAGAAAATCCTAAATGCATAAATGCACATAGTGAATAACACGTGGCTAAAGAAAATGAATCTATAACTACTACATACATTAGCAAAATACTGTTCTTCACATGTTTATACTAGCAATATTAAGCAGAAGTCAACAGGTTCCTGGTTATATTAACATAAAGCTAACTACAAGTAGCACAAAAGGACTTACCCCGACTTTGAAAAGTAGGCCTACATCCTTTGTCGTCCGGCTTCCTCTGTTAGTGAACGAATATCAGCGGAAGACAAGACATAAATCACAAGGAACGGTAAAAACGATCAATTGAGTAAAACATGAATTAAACGGTATAAAACCAAGTATAAAATGGTGAAATTCGAATGAAATGAGAGCATTAAAATCTATTGAGAAGTAAAACCAACAAAGTTAAAAGTTGAAAATGACAAAACCACGGAACCTATCTACGTTCTATCCATGCTACTAGCATCCATACATGTTTCAGTAAATATTAGGCCTTCATCAGTGGAAGAGTTCACAAGTGTCTAGTACTCAGCAATTAACTCAGATTTAATATGGCATGCCTGAATGAAAGAGAGTAAATTAACTTCATCGCATAAGCTATGAACACCTATACCCTATCGCGCAGTTCTTGTATAGCGCCATCTGTGGGGATTTCGCCGACGTATTCGTCCTGCTGATCGACCAAGCCAAGCAAGCAGAGTTTATCTGACTTCTTTTTAGAGTTTATCTGACTTCGTTCACTGGCAGAAGAAGCCGGACGACAATGGATGGAGGCCTACTTTTCAAAGTTCGGATAAGTCCTTTTGATTGTGCTACTTGTAGTTAGCTTTATGTTAATATTACCAGGGACTTAATGTAATTATAAATACACCAAACTGTGAATACTCAAGAGGCGCAAATAGCGTATTAAATCCGTTTATTTTTGCGGCGTAGTAAGTATAAAGATTCGCCAAGCTTTCGCACTCCACTGGGAGGCTTTCTCAAGGCAATGGTAGACATAAAAATGCAGGGAATCGGAACACGTAAGGAACAAAGACGACTTTTGAAATAACGCGGGTGACATCACGAGCGTATTATACGAATTTTTAGAGCACGTGCGAAGTGTCAACCAGGACATGCAGAATACAGCCCTCGCCAGAGAAATCATGCATTCCTCTGCTGCTCCTCAATGGAATAATATTAGAAGAATTGCCCCATACACGAATTTTAAAGAGACTGCCATTAGGGAAACAGTCGAAATCCTATCTAGCAAACTAGCGTGCAAAGATATAGTTTCTACTGAACTACAAAGAGCTTGGCATGCATTATTAAAAGATGGAAACACATTGCGACACACCATATAATTGCGTGATGAAAATTCGTATAATACGCTCGTGATGTCACCCGCGCTATTTCAAAATTCGTCTTTGTTCCTTACGTGTTCCAATTCCCTGCATTTTTATGTCTACCATTGCCTTGAGAAAGCCTCCCAGTGGAGTGCGAAAGCTTGGCGAATCTTTATATTTACTACGCTGCAAAAATAAACGGATTTAATACGCTATTTGCGTCTCTTGAGTATTACCAGGAACTTGTTGACTTCTGCTTAAAATTTCTAGTATAAACACGTGAAGAACAGTATTTTGCTACTGTATGTAATAGCTATAGATTCATCTAAATATTAAATACGCAGACATCAAGAAATCAAAATTTCCAGTACTTCAACTTCCGCAACTACTGTTATATCATCACACTACTATCATCTCCACATACTGCCGCTCTAACACTATATAATTTATATCACTTGCACATGTACTGAACTCTACTAAGAAAACTATACATTTCTTTACTTTTTTCTTTTAAGTTTTCTTTTGCAGGTGTTTGAGAAAATGATGAACTTGAAAAGGAGTAGTCATCAAGAGATAGTGGATATTTCAAATGTGAAACACTCTTTCGAGATTCAAAGTTTCTGTCAGAAGCAAGGAAAATGTTTCGAGCGATTTGCCCATGATGATAATTTTGATGCTGATGATGATGATAATGATGACTATAAACATAACAATGCCTTTCAGTTGCACTATATTTTCACTAAAGAGCTATTCCGGGTCTTGATTACGTTGGGTGCCAGAACGATACGTTCTTAAGATCGATTATTTCTTCGACAAAGAAAAGATAGCAGATGACAAAACCATGAAAGCCCGAATCCCAGCAAGTCTGTTACACAAAGCACAGATTCAAATTATTCTTTTATTTCGTTCCACATCAGCAAATTTTAGGACACAAAATCTAGGAAAATATTCAGTCATTCTTCCACAAATCTCCCTCGAATTATCACTTCATGTAAGTTTTTTAAATGCCACATCATTGATTATGAAAACTATCTGTGTAATACGAAAATAAAAAATAAGATTTGTTAGATAAAAAGGAATGTGGATAATAATGTCATTTTTAATATTCAAAAATGTGAATATCAGAACTCGTTACAGAGCAAGTTTGGGAATCTCCAGGCTGTCATTGATACACAGTAATGCTTGCAAAAAAACTGTCGTCAACGCGCACGCATGCGCACTCCAAAACTTGTTTGTGTGCTGGATTGTAAGTATTGTCGTTAGTACGTAAGAATGTGGTTTCTAGGACTGTCTTATTTGTACAGTACTAGGATTACTAAAAATTTCCTGTTCATACAAATGTGAATTTCAAGACTCATTATTTTTCAGGATTGTGAATACCAAAACTGTCATTCGTACGCCACATATTAATTAAAAGACGGGTTACTACTCATAAAGTTATCTCTAACTGTAACCCAATGAAATTTCCGTGTGTCACGTTCACCAAGGACAAAATGTGAAATATTTGCAGTGTCATTCTGCAAGACTGCAGCTAGTTAAAATTCTCCATTGTGCAAAATGTATAGACTTCACAACTCACTTGAAGAATGTCCGAATGTTTTGATGTAGGTAATAATTTCTTTCGTAAAGAATGTTGCGCAAGATTGTAATGATCGCTTTTAATGCACTATGATGTTTACGCACAATTATGTTATAGCGATCACTGTATATAAATCTACTGTCGGTAGGGATGTGCTTAGAAAAATGAAAATAAATAAATAAGCGTTTCTTACAGGGACGAATTTTTAAGTTCATAGAAATGCCAATTTCAGGACTGCCGTTAGTACGCGAAGCTGTGAGTACTAAAGCGGTCTCTAGTAAGTACAAATGTGAATTCCGAGATTCAGTACTGCGGAAAAGCATGAATACTCTCATTAATCTGTAGAAATATGAGTCCTAAAATTGCCATTGTTATACAGAATTCTGAATAAGGATATTTTACTTAGTCCTAATGATAAGATTTTCCAAACATTTTACAAACTCAGCACTAAGAGAGTGGGTACTTAGGAATAATTGTATTAAACTTCTTCATGTGAAGAAAACAGTATTTGTATTACAGGATTCTGAGTAAAAAATACTTTGGAACACAATATTTGGAATATGTAAGTCCAGCACCAAAACTAGACTTTAGTTTCGAGGTGGGTGCGTGGATGGATGGGGATTGAAAAAACATTACACAGCAAAAATGCAATCTATCTATCTATCAGGACCGTAACTAGACTTTTGTTTCTGGGTTTTTAAAAAAAAACCTATTCAACGGAAAAAATCTATGAACTTAAGTTCGATCAAAAAGTTCCAAGACTAGGCCGATATACAACAAAGTACTTACATTACTTAAGTCTGGCTATGATGTTCCTCAAAGTAGTCTTCTTGGGCAGCGATACAACGCTTCCAGCATTTTTGCTACTGTTAGAACGCTCCCTAGAAGTCCTGTTCGCGAATCGTGTCAAGCACCATCTGCGATTCGCGCTGGATCACGTCCACGGTTTCAAAACGGCGATCCTTCAGCTTTAACTTCATCTTCGGGAACAGAAAGAAGTCACAGGGCGCCAAATCCGGCGAGTAAGGCGAGTGAGAAAGGATAGGCATGCTGTTGGGGCTGCAAAACTGGCGTGTTGCTAACGCTCTGTGAGCCGCTGCATTGTCATGATGGAGCAGGAAATCGGCCCTGCGCCACATTTCAGGTCGTTTGCGGCGAATGTCCTCCCTACGACGCCGCAGAACATTGCAGTTAAAAAAGGGCGGTGACGGTTTGGCCCTGGGGGACGAATTCACGGTGCACAACCCCACGAATATCGAAGAACACGATCAGCATTCTTTAGGTTGCGCTCCGGACTTGTTGGGCTTTCTTCGGTCGTGGAGATGCCGGGCTCTTCCACTGCGACGACTGTTGTTTGGTTTCCGGATCCGAACCGTAGACCCAATATCGTCTCCAGTGAAAACCCGCGACAGGAACGTTGGTTAATTCACCACCTGCTGACGAGGATCTTGACAGAGTTCGACACGGAGAGCCTTCTGTTCGCGGTTCAGAATCTTTGGCACAAAGTTTGCAGCAATGCGGGGCATGTTAAAAACCGACGTCAGAATTTCTTTCACTGTTCCGTAGGACACATTGACAATGGTAGCAATGTCTTGAATGGTTTTCCGACGATACTGATGTACCAGTTCCTTACGTTTGTCCACATTTTGGGGGATTTGCTCACGACGGTCGCACTGACCTCTCGTCGTCTTCTAGTGCCATTCTGCCGCTCTAGAAGCGCGAATGCCATTCAAAACACCTCACACGACTCATTGCTTCATTGTCATAAGCTTGCCGCAATATTTCATGCGTCTCCGTTCCCGATTTGCCGAGTTTGAAGCAGAATTTGATGTTCTCTCGCTGCTCTAGTTTGCAGTCCATACCGAAATCGCAGCTGTGTTTTGCACGTGACCAGCAAATATCGTGTAGCACAGCTCGCGGTGTTCACAGAACGACGCCACTGGGCACAATGACTCATGAAGGTCACTGCCACCGACCGCTGCTAGCGCACCCGCGTACTGCCATCTGTTGGCGCGCTACGTGCCTAGTCTCGAAACTTTCTTATCGCAGTACGTATTAACAGAAAAACAAACTGAACTATATGAAACAGAGATCACATGAAAACAACAAGATTACACAGAAGACAGGAAGAAAGCAAGTACAGTCTGAAAAATGAAAATAATAAAAAAGCGTTTGAAATCTCCGTCAGAGAGAGACAGAGAGGAGGAGGACTTAAAAATTCCAATAACGACAGTTGAAGCCACCAGGGATTTTGACGTTGAATTGGCTGCGTAATAGTTGCTCTCATAACAACGAGGGTAATTTTCGCTCACGTCTGAGGTTCCGAGTTTCTTCTGGGAATTCTGTGCTTGCAAAGCATCTCAAATTAGGCGCAGCAAACGCGCAATATACCGGTCGTTTAATTCAAAATCAACTTATCAACATTTGCGGAAACATTATTCAGGATACAATAGCAAAAATAGTAAATGCTGCAAACATTTTCACCGTGATGGCGGACGAAACGATGGCCATTTCGCAGATCAAACAAGTATCAATATGGAATGTCTATGGAATCAGTAGGCCTATGGAATGCAATCACTCACTGCGCTCTTGCATTTCTGAGCACAACTCAACCGAGTCTGGTATCTTGATGTGATAAAGAAACATTAAACTACGATTTCAAGTGCCATTTTTTTTCGTCTCTCTTAACACTATAAAGAAATAAGCGATTCAAAAATGCCTGATAATATAAAAATTCCGATTAATAAAGTACCAGACACAGAGCTTTCTGTATTTCTATAATTTTGCTACTGCTGACCATTGGGTATATTGAGGAAAAAATGGCCTTCTGAAATAATATTTATCAGTGGGAGTAACAGAAACAATTTGTACATAATAAAAATGAAAAGAAGATAATGGCGACTCATGTTGACCTAATAACTTGCCATAAACAAGCAAACAAAATGTTGCTCAAAAATATTTCGGGAGGAGAGGGGGGGAGATTGGACCCTAAAACTCCTCCCCCGGATATGGCCATGTGTAGGCCGCACAGTTGTTTTTCTGATGCAGTAAAGTAGTGAAGAGGAGCAGTCGTTTCAATGATGATGCTTTTTTGTGTTTAACTAAACAAAAAGCTCTTCAGATCTCGTGAAGCGTCAGGACAAATTTGATCTTACTATGAAAGATCACCGCATATCACAGACATAAGCACCGCACCAGAGATATCCTAGAGCTCTTCAAGATATTTTTTGAAGTTGTTTCTAGCTTCAATGGAATTTCACTTGATCGATCATTTAAGCCAGAACAGGAAAAGTGGTACCTTTTACACTATTAAAAATTTTGTGGTTGGTTGCACCAACTGCCCTATGTTGCAGAAGACGCCGTATAAAGTTGCAATATCCCATTGAAATCAATAGCAGCCAGTACACGTTGCAGTATTCCATTGAAATCAATAGCATTCAGTACACGTTGCAATATTCCATTAAAATCAATAGCAGTCAGTACACGTTGCAATATTCCATTGAAATCAATAGTAGTCAGTACACGTTGCAATATTCCATTGAAATCAATAGCAGTCGCATACACTAAACACTTGCAAATGTGTAATCCACAGAGTTAAAAGATTTACTGTATCAAAACATATGCACACTAAAAACTACAAGATCTTTCAGTTCAGGAGCTGAAGAATTATGAAGTAAAATACACCAGGAGATTACAAACTACCAGGTGTTAAATACAGACCGGAAAATGTTCATGACGTATAAAATCATACAGCGCAATCTCAAAAGATTTCGTTACCATTAGTTACGTGGGCTAGTTCATTGTCTCTCTTATTTGCCAAAATTAAAAAAAGACCATGATCAAGTCATAGATAATATTAAACATGGCATTTAATCCATTCCCTTGATGAGCAATGAACCTAATACTCCTGATTCTGTCAATATTGGTTCAACACTGCGAACATTTGGTGTTTGGTCAATGGAGCATAAATATGATGTACGGATAAATTTAAATGCTACCGCTCTTTCACGTCTTGTGAACACAGGCTCGCATATTCCTCAGTGGGACAATACCTCAATTTTGGGAACGTCCAAAACTAAGCAATCAAATTTGATCATGGAAAGTTTATTTACTGTATTTATCTAGTGGGAAATTAGTTGTAACGATGATGTCCCTTTTAACATCCCACAAGCATGGAAATCGCTTGTCAAAAAATTAAATTTTCATGCATCCCATAATCTACTCTCTCCCCAAATCCAAAGTGAGGATGAGACAATGAACCAGTCCACGTAACTAAAGGTGACGAACAATTTTGCGATTGCGCAGTAATATTTTATACACCATGAACATTTTCCGGTTTATATTTAACATCTGGTAGCTCGTAACCTCCTGATGTATTTTATCTGATGATAGTTCAGCTGCTGAACCGAAAGATCTTGTACTTTCAGTTATAACGAAGTGAATTTCTCCGTCATTTTTATCCGCGCCAGGATTCGAATCCGGGTCCACTCACTCCGGAATAAGTTGCTCTACCAATTGAGCTACGCGGACATTTTATTCTGATTCCTATCTGCCTTTATGTCGTGTGCGTCCTTCTGGCAGGTACTTCACATCTCCTGGTACGTTACACAGTGCGCATATATTTTAATATAATAAATCTTTTAGCAATGTGGATTACACATTCGCGAGTGTTTAGTGTATGGGGTACTGACAGCTATTGATTTCAGTGGATTACCCTTTCCAAGAAAAGATACACCATTATGTTATGCAAATAAAATCCCAAAACATGGTGCAGCTTTCAACCATGTTATGGTACAAGGCTGCACTATGTTTTTGGTTTTACTTGCACCACACGGAGCTGTATCGGTTCTCAGAAAGTGGTACTGTGAGAACACAAGTCGGTGAGGAAGATCAAAACCACGTCTCCTCGCTCGGAAGCCAGTTGTTCTAATCGACTAAACTACACCGACAGAATGTATCGCTGCAGATTTGTCATCTTGACACTTTTCTATCCAATTAATGATGTTTTCATGGCACGTGCTTCACCTCTGTAGTACGTCACATCATTTCCTTTTTTTTTTTTTTTGAAACGAAGAAGGAATTTTCATTAATTTTGGGCGATGTGTGGAACAAATATCACACATTTTTCGAAAAACCCAACGGTCAGTAGATTTGTTTTCCACAATCTTGCGGCAAAAAGAAAACACACATTTTTCGGTACCAGAGATGGAACCTGCACCCTCCTCGCCCCGTAGCCTGTTACTCTAACAGAAAAAACCACATTTAAAAGCCATTTCTTCGCCACCTTTTTTTTAAATGCCATTTCTTCATAATCTTTTTTAAAAAGCCATTTTTTCACAATCTTTTTTTAAAAAGCCATTTCTTTACAATTTTTTCTAAAAAGCCATTTCTTTATAATCTCTCACCCCGCCTTAATAAACCAGTTTCACATATTAATTCATTCTTCTGAAATCTTTTGCTGTTTAGTGTTTGACAAATTTTGTTAGAAATTTGAGTTGTATGTATTTCTTATTTCATTCATTTTCCCCCTCTTACTCGGTTACTTTCCTATTTAGCGAATAATAAATTAAATAGTGTGCATTTAGCATTGGCTCTATTTTCGCCAAAAAGGAGTTCCGTTATATGGTTTTCATCATTAAAACCGGAAGAAATGAATCAAGTTATTGCCGAAGAGAACAATAGACGTTGCGTTTCCATTAAGCTGGGGTTCATTTTTTTGGATCATGTTAATAAAGAAGGATCTTAGGAAAGCGGATTACTTTCCTTAACATATTCATTTAGCTGGATAATTTATGGCGGCTTCCAATTCTTGGGTGAAAGCCATATGTAAATCGCATCGAGTTTATTTCGTTAGCAAAAGAGCTCGATATATGATGCCGAGATACGATTGTTTTATCCACTCGGTGCTCATGTTTTATAATAGATGCTTCACATCTGCAGCTAAATGATTCTCGTAAAAATGTAGGTCAACGTGAAAACAAAAATGAAAGTATATTACGTTTAATCAGAATAGACCACTAAAAGAACAATGTTATTGTCTCGTGAGCAAAGCGTGTATAATTCATTTTCTGCTTTAGATTTTTTTACTATTTCTAGAATTCTTTGTTCTAAAATATTTGCATGGTTTTCCAGATTCTAAATTTATTTCGGTAAGTAATCAAGTTTTATTAGTTTTAAAAACAGTTACATAGAGTTTATTTACGTAATAGATCTTTTGAAGCAATTTTTCTGCATGTATTTCCTTCTTTCAATGGCTCAGTCTCTAAGAACATTAAAAGTCAGAAAATGTCGACAACGTCTTATGGCTCCTGGTCCTAAGGGAAGGAGCAATCCAAACCTCAATCCCATTTACTGAAGATCTCAGTAAGCAGATTAATTTCCAAATTAAACAAATGTTTTTTTAACTAATTCCGAATTTCCAAAGACGACATTTTTTTACCAATTCTGAGTTTCCATATTCAACAAAAGTGTTTCACAAATTCAGAATTTCGAAATTCATATGTTTTCTTACAAATTCTGAAATCCCAAAGTCAACAAAAGTTTTTCTAGAACAATTTTCATTTTTCAAATTCAACAAAAGTGTTTTACCCATTCAGAATTACCAAATTTAAAAGTTTTCTTACCAATTCTGAATTTCCAAATTCACCAAAAGTTTTTTTTACCAATTCTGAATTTCAAATTCAACGAAAGTTTTATTAACAATTCTGAATACGCAACAAAACTTTTTTACCAACTCTGAATTTCAAAATTCAACAAAAGTATTTTTACCAAGTCTGAATTCCCTCGAAAAGTTTTCTTTTGCCAATTCAAAATTTCCAAAGTCAATAAAAGGTTTTTTTACCAATTGTGAGTTTCCAAATTTAGTAAAAAATATGTTTTCCAATTCTGTATTTCCAAATTCAGCAGATGGTTTAACTGTGTTTCCTTTAGGAGTAACACATAAAATATTATTTTCGTTTGACGTCCAAAGTGCCTTAATCCTAATTTATTTCATATCATTGGCTCTCTAGGTATGCATCATAAGTATGCTTGATGAAATCTGTTCTACGTATTCTTTTCATGCAAGTGTACTTCAAGCAGCAACCGTATGACTAACTCTTTATTGCTGGCGAGTCAATGCTTATTTTTAATACATTTTGCCGGTTTACTTACAATTGTTTCGTCTATCTTTCTGTGTAGTTTTTAGTTAAATGAACATCAGCAGATGTTTGGATAATAATGGTATAGATAATAGTGATTTTATAATTCTATAGGTGCTGTCAATTTTTTTCCGTGGGATAGGTCAGAAAGAAACCGTTAACCAGAACTGTAATAAAGTTATAATCACCCTCAGGATGAAACGTAGGTGAGATTATAATCTAAATTTCAGTTCAGGAATATGGTTTTTATAAAGCAACATCACAAAATCTCTTATCTGACTCGTCAAGCTTTTAATTTCGGAACAAATAATAATATATATAACTCTACGCCTCTTATATGTAACGGAAAAGTTCAAAATAGGGGGAAAGAATTCTTCATGACAAAAGCTATGCTAAGGAAAAAAAACTTTTTAAGTATGTTTCCCGGAAGCAGGGATGGGGAGAAAAGGTTTTGGCATTTGTGCCTCCTAGCGGAAACGTTCTGCATTATATAAGGGATAATACTCCCAATTTTAATTGTGGCGAATGGCATACAGCAAGACAGAATTTTTTCAATAGGTTTTTTAGAAGAGGAGATGCAGCTGCAAACAGAAGTACAAAAACACCAACTAGTGACAGAACTTTGATCTACAAAATCTACTGAAGAACAAATATAAACCATCACAAGTTAAATGGTGTTCATAGTGCTGTATGGGAAGGTACTTTGTAAACCACATGTCACGTTTCTAAACAGTGTTGCAAAATATAACTCATTCTTTTAGGGGGGCTACCTAATGAAATACCCTGCATAAGCACGAATGATTTTTACAACTGACGTACTAAAACAATACTTATGATACCTTGAAGATAAACGGCAATAAGGTGTCATCCTATTTCGTTTAAGATTACTGATACCAAATTGTTCTCCCAAAAACACTTATGTAATTACTTTAAGTCTAAAAATTATTTTTCAGGGAATTATTACGAAAACTTTTGATTTATTTAGTGCTCGCAACCTGGCAGACAGATTCCAAATAACTGAAACATATTATTCACATTGTAATCTGAAAGAGAAGTGCAGTTTCTTTATAGCGCTCATTTTACGAAAATTACGAGTTTCATGTTAGAGTCAAGAGTTTTTGTTGTTCCAGAAGTAATTATGCTGTTCGAAAAATACGAAGATGCATTAAACGTGACACGAAAGCACCTGATATAACCTGATTTTAATAAAACGCAATTTTTAATAATGTATGCCGAAATAATACTGGGTTGATGTATAGGTTTCCAGCGTTTTATGGTTGAGAATATATGTTGTACTTACACAAGCAGTTTGCATTCAGTCATCGTCGCAGTATGCGGTCCTGTGAGCAATAACTGTAAAACTTCACTCATCGTCAAAAATATAGTTGCACACAGAAAGACCTGTCGGGTTGCAATGCTATTCGGGAAGAACGTAAAGGTTACCAGGAACAATAAATGATTAAACATTGAGACTGATATGGACAATATTTATTGAGCTACACGCCAATAAGTAGTGTCTCTCATTATGGCGGCGGGCCGCCATGTTTGCTCACACAACATGCCAGACGTCTCGGCATGGAGTTGTACAGGTTCTTAATGGTGTCTTGCGGTAAGCCATCCCATGCAGCTTGAATCTTCTCACGCAGTTTTTGCAGATTGTGCGGTAGGGGTGGATTGTGGAATGCGCGACCAATAGCATCCCACACATTTTCAATCGGCGATAGGTCTGGCGATGCGGCTGGCCATAGCAGAGTGTCAGTGCCTTGAAGGAAAGCTCTTGAGACAGCAGCAGTATGCGGACGAGCATTTTCCTGTTGAACATTTGCACAGGAGTGAGCTTTCCGAAAAGGTAGGGCCACTGGTTGCAGGACCTCATTAACCTAACGTTGGGCTGTCACAGTGCATGTAATGAGCACCGAAGGTGATCTGTCATCGTAGGCAATTGCACCCCACACCATAACACCAGGTGTTCTGGAGGTTTGACGCTCGAAAACAAACCGTTCATTTTGGCGCCCATGACGACGCTTCCACACACGGATTCGTTTGTCCTCTCCTCCATCACGAAAGGCCGCCCCGGTGGCGCAGTAGTCTCAGGCGTTGGCCTCTGATCATTCGTCCGTAAGGGGTCCGGGTTCGAATCCCGGTTAGGCATGGATGTTGTGTTTGTCTTACGGCACTGGCTCTCTCCCTTCCCCTGGAACCAGTGACCCTAAATTAGGGACGGGCGACTGCTTATAGCCCATTGAGTTGCTCACGGCGGTCGTTAAACATCCAATCACAATCACAATCACACCATCACGAAAGCGGGACTCGTCACTGAAGATGACCCCCTGCTATTCTGAGTGGCTCCATGACAGTCTGGCACGACATCATTGCAGTCTTTGGCGACGATGCAATGGTGTTACGGGCAGTCGTCGTAACGGTCTGCGTGCGTGTAGTCCTCCGTCGTGTAGCCGTCTGCCAACGCTGATGGCACTAATCCAACGATGCATGGAGGGCACCACTACTCGCTGAAAATCCGCAATCGTGGCTGATGGGTCACTTCGCGCATGTCGGAAAACCCGTCGGTCCTCTCTCTCGCCGTGGTTCGTCTAGGTCTCTCAGACCCTTCCTGTAGCTGCTGCGTGCTTTGTTCTATCCACTGCCGCCAACAACGTGCTATGGAGATGTCCGCACGACTGGTATGGCGCACGATATGGCTATAAGACCATACCGCTTCCCAGAGCCTGACGACGTGGCCCCTCTTGAACTCCTCTAACTGCTCGAATTGCTTCCGAACTTTTCTCCGAGGCATACTTCACTTGCAAAGGATACAACCAACACAACAGCGCGGGTCAGGATGGCAAGTGAGCGGAACGGTAAGACCTTATGCAGCCTGTCAGGCACAGCACTACGACCCCTCCTTGCTTGCATCACATGCGCGGCCAAGCGTGATACTTGAATCATTTGCATGTCGCACGATGTCAAACCTACCCACCATGTTTTATTCCTGTTGGTTGCTTCCTTCTGGGTGCAGCTAATTTTTTGACGATGAGCGTATGTTGCTAGTTCTGTGGTCGAATAGGCGGTATCTTCGTCTAGATGAGCTTGAAAATCTACGTTCATCATTTTCTTCTGCCGTTCGCTACGCTGCTTGTCCGCCACGTTACAATCACCACTTCCGAATTTCTCAGATCACTCATGACACACGCTTGTACCTACAGCTTTCTCGCCGTATGCCAAACACGATCAGCCGTATGCATCCGTATCTAAGGAGTCTCCCGTCTCGAATTTAAGAAAATTGTTAATTAGAAAGAGTTACTTCGGAAAGGATAGACACATTAACCATTACCTGATATTTGAATCTAGGGTGTGTAATGTTAGATTTTAAACCAAAGTGCACGGTGTTGCGATATAAAAGTAAATTATCTAATTGAAACTGACACGTATAACCCATACCTATCTATTCTAATGATAGTATCTATAAGGTCAAGTGCATCAATAAAAAGTACTATCATGTATCTTAACGTTCAATGTCTTCCACCATACATCTGAAGAAAAAAATTATATAACCCCACATCTCTTACGTGGGATATTTGTGCCCCCCCCCAACTTTTAGTGTTTTGTTCTTCGGTGTTGCAGACCATTAGATTTTACGTGAGTTTAAGTAATCTTATTTACCATGCGCTCGTCTCTGAAACTGCGCCAATATTTCCCTACGTCGCTAAGAATTATTCATATATTAATGGAAATTGAGCTGAAGCCTACATTTTGCGATCACAACTTTCAGAAAGCATTACATTTCCCTTCCCCAACGAAATAAAACTGATAGCTGCCTTATTTAAAGAATTTAATATCCTAACCTTCCGGCAAGCAATTTTTTTTCTTGTCTTGGACGACATTTTTTTCATGAATTAATTTCCATAACTTACCATATTCATGCATGGATACATTCATTAGATAGGAGATTTCCTCTAGGAAAAAATGCTTTCATTAAAATAACGAATATGGTGATAGTGATGCAAAGTCTGTATCCAAGGAGCTAAGGGAATTTCCTTTAATTTCATGCTTCACCTCTAAGAATATTAAATCAAGACTTGTGGTTAAGTGCCATGAAAAGGTGACTTGTCTTACATTTAAAATTTAAGACAGCCTTTTGCTGCTGTATTTATCGAAAAATAGAATTTAATCAATTTTTGTGTACAAATGGCGTGCCAGAAATATTTTCCAGAGCTATTGAATTATGTTTGGAAATTCCGCTGCTGTGCTAATCGATTATTTATTAGCGACACTGAATTTGGGATCTTTACTAAAAGGGATTGTGTCGCAACGAAGTTTAGTTTGCATTTGTGGACTAAATATAACTTTATTTGAGAAGCAAAAACAAGAATTGAAAGGGCAATAAAGAAAAAGAGGCGAATGACAATGAGGGTTGACGAAGAGGTAGCGAGAGAGCAAGAGAGAGAGAGAGAGACAGACATACAAACAGACAGACAGAGAACAGAGAGAGATATAAACAGACAGAGAGGCACAGAGAAAGAGAGAGAGAGAGAGTGTGGCAGAGACCCAGAGAGAAAGAGTGGCAGAGACCCAGAGAGAAAGAGTGGCAGAGACCCAGAGAGAAAGAGTGGCAGAGACCCAGAGAGAGAGAGAGAGAGAGACAGACAGAGAGCAGAGAGATATATAAGCAGACAGAGAGGCACAGAGAGAGAGAGAGAGAGAGAGAGAGAGAGAGAGAGAGAGAGAGAGAGAGAGAGAGAGAGAGAGAGAGTGGCAGATACCCAAAGAGAGAGACAGACAGACAGACAGAGAGCAGAGAGAGAGAGAGAGATATAAACAGATAGCGAGGCACAAAGAGAAAGAAAAGACCATATAAAGACCATATGGCAGTGACCCAGATAGAGAGACAGACAGAGAGAGAGAGAGAGAGAGGCAGAGACTCAGACAGGCGGAGAGACAGAGAGATAGGCACAGAGAGAGCCATTGAGCCAGAGGAAAGGACAGAGAGGAAGAAAGTGAAACATACAGAAAGAGAGAGAGAGACGCAGAGAGAGGCAGAGACCCAGAGAGAGACAAACGAACAGAGAGGGAGACAGAAAGACAGAGAAAGAGAGAGAGAGAGAGAGAGATGGTGGGGGAGTCATTGGATGAGACTAATGATTATTTCAAAGTTTTAGCCGAGCTTTTGAAAATCCTTTTGTTCAAACTTTTTTTAAGGGGAGAACTGACTGTGTCATCCAAATTCTGTAAAATATAATGTAGGGGAAAGCAAAACATCTGGCACTCTTCAGCGTTCGTTTAGTCCATTTAGACGTTCCAGTCACCTCAAAGTGCAAAGCTGTTAATACAGAGGGTGAGTTGAAAGTTTTTCAGTATTTGAATAAACGCATGTGCTGCTGCGGGTATGCCACGTTTTTAAACTAGTTTAAGGCGCGTACTGCAATCCGTCGAAAGGGATATAAAGTGGTAGTCGTTGCTGTGAACAGCATTGTATCTCGTCGTTCTGTCTGTGGTTGGGACGCCTAAAAGATGAACATCCACAACTGGTAAATTAGGGAACATTTGCTTTACCGGTTTGAACTCGGCCATAACGCTGTTCAAGCAACACGAAACACTTGTCATGCGAAAGGGGAAGGTTCAATGGACCACAGCACCACAACCAGACAGTCCATGAAATTACCTCGGGTGACAGGAACCTCGACGATCAGCCAATGTCAGGTAGGCCGCGAACCGTGTATTTGAAGGCCATGCGCCAGGCCCTATGGGCAAATCCGACAACCAACACCCGGAGATTATCACGCGAGTTGGGCATATCACAGATCACTGTGGTTCGTCTCCTACAGGACCTCGGTAAGGACTACAGGAGTTGCCGCATTGTCCCTCACTAACTGAGGCCAGCTAAAGTAAACCGCCGAGTGGAACTGTGTACGAAACTCCTAGGAAACCCGCGCGATGTAAGTTTCATCAAGTAAAATTGTTACCTGCGATGAAAAGTGGATCTAGTTTTGTAATCTTAAAACACTACGGCAATGGCTGAGCCCGGGCCAGCTTCAAGAACCTGTTGCCAAACGCCGGCGCTTCGAGCGGATAATCCATTGCGAATTTGTTTCAGACGGTCGGTCACCAGCCTCTAGTTTGAGCAAATGGAGCAGATGTATTCTATTTTGGAGGAGAAAGTCCTAGTGCTGATGAATAGAAGGTGCGCTCTCCTACAGCAGGCCAACGCTCGGCCTCATACCGCGCGAACATACCGAGCAAAACTCCAGGAACTTGAGGGCATCAAACGCAATCCACACCCAGCATATAGTTCAGACCTGGCCCCGTCTGATTATTACCTGTTCCCGTCATTGTCCCACTTCCTTCTCAGGCGGCAGTTCAACAACCGGGAGGAGGTGGCAGCAGTTGTGAAGGAGTTCTTCGCCTCGAAAGAAAAAAACTGGTAGTACAGCGGAATCGAAGAACTGGCAGACAGATGGCTAAAGACGGCGCAACACGATGTCCCATACTTCAAATGCTAGTCATCTTTCGTCGTAAAGGTACGTAAGAACACATAGAGTGATACAAATATTGCAAAATTTTCAAATCGCCCTCTGTATAATGCTTTTTCGAAAATCCATATCTCTCCCAATTCTTGCTGTTTAGTTAAGTTGTGATGTAGCTGGTTTATTTTTAAAAACGAAATGAGTTCAGGAAAAAATGACTTATTGTGGAAAACAAAATAACGCTTAGTGCATGAAGTATTCAGAAATCACTGTACGAAACCTTTTTGGCAAGATCTGTATGATCATCTGCGGCATTCGAGAAAGTCTAGTTAAAATAATTTCCAAACTTATGCGCAAACAAATTTATCACTGTGCTCAACTAATCGTGATCGAATTTGTAACCGTACTGGAATACTTTATGAAATACGAACTCAGTGTCTAAACAGAAATAAATATGCACCCATGCTCATAAAAACAAAACACCGGAAAGGTGTCCAGCTAAGACTTTGATTTTTGATTGGATATGCTAATCAGGCAATATCGCAGAAATTATTAGCATTTAGGCGCCATACATGCATATGTACCGCGTGTAGTCAAATCGAATCGCTTAACGTCACGTACCGGAATCCGGCCGTTTTCCTGTTGTAAGCGCCGCTGGGCTCGATTGGCATGTTAGTGCTTCGTATGTAATGGGTAAGGATGCCTCATCGTAGTGTAAGACGGTCGTTCAGGCACATCAGCGAGTTCGACAGACGTCGCATTATCGAAATAAGCGATTACAATGCTTCCCTCCGGGAGATTGCAAGTCCGGTGGGGCGCAATGTAACCATCGGGTCAAGAGTATGCAAGGAATGGTACAAAGAAATGCCTAGGACACGAAGAGAAGGTACATGACGATTTAAAACAGAAAACGCCGAGGGACAAATGCCATTTCATGAGAATGTCTTTGAGTGATCCATTCTGCATCATCAACGGCGTTGGTGCAGAAATTTCTAACTGTTACGCATTCTCCCATGTCAGCTGTTAAAGTACCTAGCCTGTTATTACAGTTTGGACTGCAGGCTTGTTAGCCGCTTTTCAGGGAACTTTTGACACCGACTGCCAGGCTGGAATGGTGCACCGAAAGAACAGAGTGGCGTTACGAATGGCACAATATCGTGTTCTCGGACGAAACACGGTTCTCTGTAGGCATAAATGATGGCCGCGTCTTTAACCGTCGAAGATCGGTAAGAGCGTATTCGCACAAGGCATACGGCACCAACACGAGGTTTTAGGGCCTGGGGTGCTATCGGGTACGAAAGCAGATCACATGATGTGAGAGTCTGTGCCACCATAACGAGTGCCCGTTACGGGAATAACATTCTACGGTGTCTTGTGGAAGGTTATTCCCGTTACGGGAATAACATTCCACAAGACACCATTCACACATTATTTGATTCGATGCCTCAGCGGTACGAAAGAAGAGTAGATACGTCTGATGGAGTGAAAAAGATACTGGCTTCTTTCCAGGCAGGATAGTGGGTCCCACTTTATGTAAGCCGAGTGGCGTAGAGTTCATAGCCCCGGTCTTCACACTGTAAATGTGTTCTGAAAGGCGAAGCTGTAAAGGACGTTTTGTGGAGCCAATATACAGTTTTTGTGATGAACTACTGTCCACTGGTTTCATGGGGATGCTGTAAATTCTAAACCTTCGACTGAGATCTATGCGGTCTCTGTCTTTCTTAATCATTCATAAGATACTTGATGTCCTAATTCCAAATGCCAGGTTGTATCGAATACAAACATTCCTGAGAACTGACAAGGGGGCAGGGTAAAAGTTGATAGACACTGAAAACCTGGGGTTCTCCCTCTCACGTTGAAGAGTAGAGATAGTGGTATTGAGCTGGTTTCTCAAGATGTGATCGACAACGTCATCGTCATACCCATGTGTTCTTGTAATACCTTTGATTTTCAAGATCTCCAGTTTACGTAGCTTTACACTTGACCAGTGAGCAATTGCTCTCTTTACCATAAAGCGGATGGATGAAATCTTACAACTAAGGGGATCAGCTGAGGAGCTAGGAATAACTGTAGGGTTCATCGTATGTTTTCTATACGCAGAATAAGTCAAAGACTGGGTACGAGGGTCACGGACAAAAGGATATACAACAAGGGGATTGCATGGTTTTCTTCAACCTCGAAGGTAAACTTATTAAAAACAAATTGATTTGACAAACGTTCAGCAAATAAAGATAGCTTTTCGAGAGAGTGCTGCCAAAAAAGGTAGTCTGAGGATGATCCCAAAAAGATGGAACTATTTTTATCTGTAAATATTTTAACTTTTACCTGACTTGTAAATGGGTTTCTCCTTTTATAAGTTTTAATCGTGTATTTAGGGTTTTGTCTTCAACTATTGAATTTTAATTGCACGAATGTTTGCCGTTCTTATCTGATTTAATGGATATCTTTTCCAGGCGATTTTATGAAGATATATTATGAACTGTCATCCTTGAATTTTTATTGTCTTCATCGCACATGTAATTTGGCACAATGGTATTGTTATTACATTTTGTTCGGTACCCATGTAAACGAGAAAGGATGTGGTTTTGTACAACTGCTTTTTTGTGTGGGATCGTATTCTAGACCCAGTGGTTCTTTTTTTTCAAAAATAGCGTTTCTAAATGGAAGCTTTATACAGCTTGCAGCAGATGCTTTACCTCGAGACGTTTCGCTACCAGAATAAATTTTAAAGTATGATTGTAAAGCGGTAGGCCATTTGTTGAGGAAAGACGTACTTCTGAAGATGAGGAACTTGGATGCTCCTGTATTACGGAACACCTGCTGGTTTCTTCCTTTGAGGCAGAATGGAAGATAATATCCACGGAGAAGAAGTGATATTCAGCAAAATTTCATTTTAGATGCGTGAAAGATTATTTCAATTTATGGTACATTTCATCTTGAGGCCATCATGGAAATCATAAAGGTTTCGAAATGAGAATAATAAAACCATTCGAAGAAATTCTCGCATTTTCTCTCCATCCGAATCAAATACAATTCGAATTGATGCAGCGAGAGAATCCCTTATTCCTGCATTGCTGTAATCTTCATGCAAATAAAAAAAGAAATTTTCTAACAAAGAGTGAAACGTTTCTGCTCAAGTATCAAGTTCCGAAACTTTAAAATTTATTCCACCTGTTAGCACAGAAATGAACATTTATAGAATGTACGTTATTTTCATTTTATGCGCATCTATGAGATCCTAGTTGGCATTGCGAAGTTTTCTACAGAGCTTACTAGTTGGAGTTATGACACAAAACATTCTCATCATTTTATCAATGGCCGCTCGAGAATAAATTCCAGATAAAATTTTAAAAAGAAAAGAATAGAGAAAGAGAAGGCGTTAAAAACATAACACTGCTAAAGAATATTAGGGAAAAATTCAGAAGCACAGTTTCCTCCACTACGCCTCAATTTGCACAATTTTCGATTATTAACAAAAGCAAACGTAAACGAAATTTGAGTTATTCCGCACAAGCCGAACACGTGTCTGAAGGGGAATTAAAAACATTCGATGTACGCGAACTTCCCTGTAGTTCAAAAGATCAGGAAACAGCAATTTTTGGCATATTACATTGTGTCAGGGCGAAACTAGTTTACCATAAACTGTTTGCTAATTATTTGAAGACTAACTAAAAACTGCATAACAACAAAAATATCGATTCCAATGTTTCCTCATTATATTTGGGTGTAAAGAGTGTGGTCAATCAAGGCTGCGAATTAATTGTTTCATTAATTCATGGTCACAGGATGAGGTTTGGTACAAAGAAAAGATCTTCCCAAAGCGACACAGGGATAAACCAGATGGGCGAGCTTTTGTTCCTTGTGTGGGGGTATTCACGCGACAAAACAGTCGTAATTCTGTCGTGGTGGGGACAGGGGGTAGGCTATACAGGAAATTCGAGAAGTAGACATATTTTTGGGGAGTGATGTCAGCAAAGACAAAACATTCTCGTAAATCGGCGATACTAAGTGCTGACTAATGCGTTCTTCTCTATTCTGTTGTCCTGGTGTACATGGGAGAAATTTGAAAGACTTGGTGTGTGCTGAAAAGGAAGGAAAAATTAATTAGTGCTTCCCAAGAGCGCTAGAAAGGTCTGGCAATGCCATAACAGCCTTAAAATAACGATACGGTGGAGAATGTTTCGTGTTCAGTAATTCGGATGGATCCGCGGACAAGATTCTTCCGATGACTCAGCTCATGCCTCAGATTATGCGGAGAAACTTAAGTCTGGTGGACAACAGTTGGCCTGAACCTATTTCCCTATCGAGCTGCGAGGGACGAAGGGATCAAGATGATTCTTCTTGTGTATCCGAAGTATTGCTAACAGCCTAAGAGCAGCGGTATACCCTTTCTGCTTAGCGTTGCCCCTCTCTCATCGTGATGGAGAAGAATGGACCAATGTATCTATATGTGTAGTGCGTGTCACAAACGAAAAACGCCGGACGGAGGAGCAATAACGTCCGTTAGTTGAAAAATGTTTACCGGGTGAAACACATAATTTTTTTAGCGTAGTGTTCGTGGGAGGTAAAGTATAGAAATATCAGATTGTTTGAAAAATAACGGACGGTTTTCTGAGGTGCCACATTCAACTCGCACATAATGCTTGCAGTGCCATTCGTGCCTGTTGAAGGGTGCCTCAGACGCCCCTTACACGCCATAATCGGTTGAGTTGCAGTCATTGCTACTCGTGTAAGAGTTTTCTGTACAACATGTTACGAAGGAGTGATTTGCGGGTGATTCTGCTTCATGAGTTCAAATTGGGTCGTAATCGGCACAAACCTTCCTTCATGTGGTCGAGGCATGGAGCTGGGAGACAACATATGAACGTACTGTTCTTCCGTGGTTTGAAAAGTTCCATTACCGTGACACGAGTCTAAAAGTCGAGGAGGGTGGAGGACGATACGTGGGTTCCACACGAACTGAGGGAGCATCAAAAACAACGACGGTTTGAGATGTGCAGTGACCTGCTTCGCAACGAAAAGAAGCCTCTACTTGTTCGCATTGTAACCTGCGTTGACAAGTGAGTGCTATAGTACAACCGTAAGCGATTTGGACAGTGGTTGAACCATGGTGTACTACCGGAACAACATACTAAACCAAGGTTGCCGCCAAAGTATATTTTGTTGACAGTGTGGAGGACTGTTCACGGTGTCGTACACTACAGGTTCTTGAATGCTGGCGAAAGCATTATCTCAGTCACATACTTTGGAGACATTGACCGAATATACCAAAAGTGTGTTCCAAACAGCATCTTCGGTGAACAAGAAGGGTCCTATACTCCTCCAGAATAACGCGAGACCATACGTGTCACAAATGAACAAATGGAAACCGCACGAACTGAGGTTCGATACCATCCCACATCCAGCCTACTCGCATGACTTGCACCCTGCGATTTCCACCTGTTCATGCATTTTACTAATTACCTCAAGAACAGGATCTTCAGAAAATGGGAGGAAGCTGAAATTGCATTCCGAGACTTTCTTTCATCCAGGGAGCCAAATTTCTTCCAGACTGGCACTGAAGCACTTGCCACACGCGAGCACAGCCGTGTAGCTGCTGAAGGCGCCGATGTTGAATAAAACAAGGATGTGTGCTATGGAATATGTCCTTTTCATTTTTACCCTTCCAAATCGGCCATTATTGTTTGAACAACTTGGTATCATCCAGCGAAATCAAGGAATGATTCGTGGTGAGCTGGCTACGTAGCCCACAGCTACGTGTGATTGGTTTTGTGCGCGCTTTTGAAGTGGTTTTGGGTTACATATTCAAGGAAACTGATAAGTGACATTTAATTTGTTACGTTGGCCACTAGAACTGATACTGTACACGCGTGACAAGATGTTTGGTTGACTGTCTCGAAATCGGAAAAGGGACAATACAATCTGCTCAAAATCTGGTTATTGGTCGTAGCGACCTGTTATAAGTAATAATTCAACTTTATAAATAATATAAATAGCAGTTACATAATTAAAGTGTATATATATGCTGGCAATCCTCGTAGTTAATTGGCGGGTGCTCAAGCGACAATAAAACTAAGTCAGTCATAAGATATAAAGAAAATAATTCGTGCACAAAAGCTATTATATTTAAAACAAATGCTGTCTCTTGCACGACACACTTTAATCATAAAAACTATGTACAATTAAAATAAATATAAGGTTAAGATCTTTCAACACCACAACAGTGTCATCCTCAGAAGAAACAATGCAGCAGCGAACATAGAAGTGAGAGACCTATATACTTTAATGAGACAAGTAGCGGTTAATGCGCATGTGCAATATCGGCAAAGTCCAAATCAAGTTTCGTCGGTAAAAAAAATAGTTGGGGGCGTGACCTTGCTCAGAAGTCTTTTCCAAGGCCGGGGTATAAACACGGGGGTTTATCGTTGCAACATCCTTTGCCCTTGACAAATATGCCAATACTTTCGGAGAAAAGTGTTGATCGAACGATTCCTGGGAGAATCCAGGATAAAGGTATCATTCCAACATGGTCGGCAAGAACCATTTAAACAAAGTCTCGACAAAGCTGTAAGGCCAGAACGCGTTCTAAGATTATATTGATGTTCATTAATGCGACGCCCCAAATTACGAATGGTAGAGCCAACATAACATAAATCGGGCTCAATTTATGCTATGTTGGCTCTACCATTCGTAATTTGCGGCGCCGCATTAATGAACATCAATATAATCTTAGAACGCATTTTGGCGTTACAGCTTTGTTGAGACTTTGTTTAAATGGTTCTTGCCGATCATGTTGGAATGATACCATTATCCTGGATTCCTACAGGAATCGTTCGATCAACACGTTTCTCCGAAAGTATTGACATATTTGTGAATGGCCAAAGATGTTGCAACGATACCCCCCCCCCCCGTGTTCATCCTCCTGCCTTGGAAAAGACTTCTGAGCAAGGTAACGCCCCCAACCATGTTTTTACCAATGCAACTTGATTTGGACTTTGCAGATATTGCACATGCACATTAACCGCTACTTGTTTCATTAAAGTATATAGGGGTCTCAGTTCTATGTTCACTGCTCCATTGTTTCTGAGGATGACACCGTTGTGGTACATAGTTTTTATGGTTAAAGTATATCGTGCAAGAGACAGCATTTGTTTTCAATTTAACAGTAATAAAAGTTTAAGGTAGCAGTCTTAAAAGCACGATAATTGAAAGAGTACACCAGCTTTCGATGTAGTGAAGAACTTATTTAATGTATAAGTTTAAAGGTTAAAAATAAATCCATAAGAACTTTCGGCCTTCCTAAAGACCATCATGAGATGGAAGTACATCATCTGATGATGGTCTTTAGGAAGACCGAAAGTTCTTATGTCTTTATTTTTAACCTTTAAACTTGTACAATAATTAAGTTTTTCACTTATCGGAAGCTCGTGTACTCTTTCAATTATCGTGCTTTTAAGACTGCTACCTCAATCTTTTATGACTGATTCATTCTGCTCGAGAACCTGATGCCTTTGAGTAAAATTAAATTTAAGTAAAGTACAGTCTTCACGAAAGAACTCACTGTTTTTCAAAGAATCATGCTAGGTTCGTGTCAGTAGGAATAAGATCTACAACAAGCTAAATATTTAATTAATGTAAAAATTAAAAACTCCAAAATGCGAGACAAAACTTCGTGCAAATAATCAACTGGATACTAGTAATACCGTCTTAACACGACGTATTAAAAGATGAAAGCTATGCACAGGTTAAAAACACACAACACATTAGCACTTTCGAGGTGACATTCACCTCATCTTCAGATGTACTCAAAACACGGCAACACGACATCTTATATACACACGTGCACCATGGGTACCTCACTGTATAGACACGTGACAAGACAGGATTATTTGTAAACAATATATGCAAAACATGATAAAGGTACGTTGTGAGAACGAATTGTTCCAGAATTAAACACATTATGCCACTTGAAATAATAGTTTGTTACGAAACGTATGAATGAGGTATTCCCAAGTTCCAGACAATTCAAAAGAGGTGTAATTGTTGCAACACTGTTCACCGAAAGCTGTAAACTAGATACTATCCATGCATAGTAGTGAGTGGGCAGAGGCAGGGGTTGCCAATAATTTGGTGTTCTGCCAGTCCCGGTACATAGCTCCAGAGTTAACGTTCCTTGCTAAGGCTATTCAACTTAGCTTTTAAACCATATTTGTGCTCTTGCGAGTGCAAACCTACCTGCCGTTTTGTAGATCCTATGTAGTTGCTGATAGTCTCACCTGAGCATGGATCTAGCATAGGGATATTGTAAACACCCCGCGCATGACATCTTATATACACATGTGCACCATGGGTACAGTGACGTATCCATGGTGCACATGTGTATGTAAAATGTCATGTTGCCGTGTTTTTGGTACATATGATGATGAAGTGAACGTCACCTCAAAAGTGCTAATGTGTTGTGTGTTTTTAACCTGTACATAACTTCATCTTTTAATAAATCGTCCTAAGACGGTATTGCTAGTATCCAGTTTAAAACCTGCAAAAATGGAAATTTCACCTGCTGCATTTGGTTCCCTGTTTACATGTTTACGTCTGAAATATGAGCTAATTGCCACATGTTTTGCGTTTGTTACGATACCAATCATTAATCTTTTAACTTCCTGTAACTCAGTGGGAGAATTTGCCGTAGAGCAAAAGAAAATCTAAGATACACTGACGGAAAAATAATCCCAACACCAAGAAGGGGTTGTGTCAGATAAACGACAGTTGGTAGGTGGTGAGAGCACATCTGTAAGATGACGTCTATGCAAATTTCGCGCTCGGCGCATACGTGTGGCGCTAGTAGCGTCCTCGGAACATGCAAAGCAGGTTTGCTGTAAATACGCGCTGTAACGTTCGTGAGCGTTAGTTATCCTTGAGATTCGACGTAGGGTGTTGATGTTAGTCAAGAATGCCTTTAAGAAGACGAAGAAGCCATTATCAACAGCTCACGGAGTTTGAACGAGGTCGTGTAATAGGGCTACGAGAAGGTGGATTTTCTTTCCGCAATATTGCAGAACGACTTGGCAGGAATGTAGCCACTGTGCATGATTGTTGGCAGCGGTGGTCAAGGGAAGGTACTGCCTCAAGAAGATCGGGTTCCGGCCGGCCACGTGGCACTACTGAGAGCGAAGACCTCCGTGTACGGCGTATGGCCGTGGCGTATCGTACTGCGTCTGCGGCAGCAATTCGAGCTGCAGTTGCCACCACAGTGACACAACGAACTGTTACAAATCGGTTACTTGAAGGACAGCTCCGAGCCAGACGCCCTGTAGCGTGCATTCCACTTACTCCAAACCACTGCCGTTTGTGACGTCAGTCGGTCTGGTTCACTTCGTCGACAACTCATTTTTTCGACGCCACTTCGTCGACAATCATTTCGTCGACACTCACTTCGTCGACACTATACAGTATATGCTTTCGTAAAATCTACAGTTTTCAATTTAGAACCACCAAATTTGGTTTACTATCTCATTGTACTCTTACACCAACTTAGACCACCGACGGAAGGGGTCGGGGCCCGGAGTGAAGGGGGCCCCATACAACATTTTCGTAAAATCTACAGTTTTCAATTTAGAACCACCAAATTTGGTATGCTATCTCATTGTACTATTACATCAACTTAGACCACAGACGGAAGGGGTTGGGGCCCGGGGTCAAGGGGGCCCGGTCCCAAACAACATTTTCGTAAAATCTATAGTTTTCAATTTAGAACCACCAAATTTGGTTTACTATCTCATTGTACTCGTACACCAACTTAGACCACAGACGGAAGAGGTCGGGGCCCGGGGTCAACGGGGCCCCATACAACAGTTTCGTAAAATCTATAGTTTTCAATTTAGAACCACCAAATTTGGTATACTATCTCATTGTACTTAGACCGTACACGGTTTTTGGAAGGGGTCGAGGCCCGGGGTAAAGGGAGTCTCATACAAAATTTTCTCAAAAATTTCCATTTTTTACTTAAGAACTGCAACACAATTCTGCACTCCAATACCCTATCTGCGAGCTAAGTTAGAGTACCATGAGATAGTATACCAAATTTGGTGGTTCTAAATTGAAAACTGTAGATTTTACGAAAATGTTGTATGGGACCTCCTTCACCCCGGGCCCCGAGTCCTTCCGTCTGTGGTCTAAGTTGGTGTAAGAGTACAATGAGATAGTATTCCAAATTTGGTGGTTCTAAATTGAAAACTGTAGGTTTAACGAAAATGTTGTATGGGACCCCTTGACCCCAGGCTCCGACCTCTTACGTCTGTAGTCCAAGTAAGAGTACAATGAGATAGTTATCCAAATTTGGTGGTTCTAAATTGAAGATTTTACGAAAATGTTGAATGGGGGCCCCTTGATCCAGAGCCCCGACTTCTTCCGTATGTGGTCTAAGTTGGTGTAAGAGTACAATGAGATAGTATACCAAATTTGGTGGTTCTAAATTGAAAACTGTAGATTTTACGAAAGCATATACTGTATAGTGTCGACGAAGTGAGTGTCGACGAAATGTACCTGTCGACGAAGTGAGTGTCGACGAAATGTACCTGTCAACGAAATGTACCTGTCGACGAAATGATTGTCGACGAAGTGGCGTCGACGAAAAGAGTTGTCGACGAAGTGATTGTCGACGAAGTGGCGTCGACGAAATGAGTTGTCGACGAAGTGATTGTTGATGAAGTGAACCACTCCCACGTCAGTGGTGTCAAGCTAGAGCTCATTGGAGGGCGGAGTGGAGTTCTGTTGTGTTTTCTGATGAAAGCCGGTTCTGCCTGGGTGCCAGTGATGGCCGTGTGTTGGTTAGAAGGAGGCCAGGTGAGCGCCTGCAACCAACCTGTCTGCGGCCGAGACACACTGGTCCTACACCTGGAGTTATGGTCTTGGGAGCAATTTCCTATGACAGCAGGAACACTCTCGTGGTTATCCCACGCACCCTGACGGCACAGTTGTACGTCGGTCTGGTGATTCAACCTGTTGTGCTGCCATTCATGAACAAAATTCAAGGGGGTGTTTTCCAACATGATAACGCTCACCCGCATACCGCTGTTGTAGCCTAAAATGCTCTACAGAGTGTCGACATGTTGCCGTGGCCTGCTAGATCACCATATCTTTCTCCAATCAAGCACGTATGGGACATCATTGGACGACAACTCCAGCGTCACCCCAACCAGCATTAACCGTCCCTGTATTGACCGACCAAGTGCAACAGGCATGGAACTCCATCCCACAAACTGGCATCTAGCACCTGTACGATACAATGCATGAACGTTTGCATGCTTGCATTTTACATTCTGGCGGTTACACCGGTTATTAATGTACCAGCATTTAACATTTAAAATGGCTCTTCTCTCGCTTACATTAAACTGTGATCTTGAAACCTTAATCGATTACATATGTTACCTATACAAATGTATTGCCGCCATTTCATTCCTCTACAACTATTTTTTCGTGGTGTTGGGATTTTTTTCCGTCAGTGTATATGAACATGTGCGCAACTGCCCTAAACAGAGAATAAATGACTAAACGGGGAGAAAAAGACGGCACAAAAGACAGCTTTTGCCAGGAGAACTGTAGCTAGGGTTTATGGGAGGAAAATATTTTTTATGCAAACAAACCTGTCTGTAAAGGGAGCTATGGATTGCTTTTAAGGCTCCGTTATCCCTAGTTTTAAGGTGAAAGATGAAGGAATACAAGCTAAGTGAATGCCGTTTTTTCTTTGCTGACAACGGTGATAAACTTCGATATACACTATTTCTCCAAAACTTGTTAGTCGTAACAAGGAATTAAAATAACAAAGGTGGTTGTTGCAAAGATCGTGGGAATTACAAGAACTGTATGCGAAACATCGTGTTTTACATTACTGCTTGTAAAAATTACAACACCATGAAGCACTGCTGGTATTAGCGTGAAACTTACAGGATATGCACAACAGGTTGAGCCATGCAAACGAATAAAATGCCCGTGTTAATGCGCATGCGTTTTTGGACCACCGCACACTGAACTGTCTGGTCACGGATATAGAGAGCTGGATTAAAAGAGATGTTGCAATCAATGAAGAGCCGACATTGAGTAGAAAGGTTGTTTCTCGTGACCCACATGATCTGTTGCCAAAGAAGGTGGCATTATAAACACCTGGCGGATTTCGAGCGTGGACGGATTCTTGGAATGAGAGAAGCTGGATGTTCTGTGACGTGACTGTGCCGCAGGACGCACATGAAATAGAGGATGATAGCAGTGAGAGCACACGTCTGCGTAGCTCAGTTGGAGAACGACTTACGCCGGAGCGAGAAGGACCCGGTTTCGGTGCCATGAGCGGACAAACTTGTACGTTATATTGGCGCCCGAACTTCCAGGATGTCCCGGCTGTTAAGTTTCTCGCAATGATGTGATGTTTTTTACACAAGGCGAGACAGTAAAAATGAGAATCCCTTCTTCATTGCTTCGAAATAATAAATCAGTGTGATGTTACGTTCCACACACTGAATCGTCTGGGATTTCTCAAATGCACCTTCTTCGTGGGATGACTGCCTACAGAGCGACATGCTTCCGCCTGACCCTTGGGCCATGCCCCCGGCCCTCTTTCGGGGAAAGGGCACATGTGACGGGCCTGCACCGCAGGACGTACATGGGATAAAGGCAGATGACAATGAGAGCACATGTTCGCGTAGCCCAGTTGGAAGAGCGACTTACTCCGAAATGAGGGGACACAGATTCGATGCCCATCTCCAACAAACTTGTGTTTTCACAGTTTGTCCAAGATGGGCATCGAATTCAATTTCATCGAATTCAATTTTGTTTTCAATTTCAACTCGTACGGGACGAAACGCCAGTACAGTAATGTCACGTGGTGTCAGTGAAAAGATGTGGCTCGTACACACAGTGAGAACTGTACGGTAAAATCGCACGAGTGCACGGGATGACACACACCTCTACCGCATGACAGTACCCGATCGCACAGCGACATCCACGGTTTTAGCGCAGCAGTGGAGCACTGGAGACCAGTTCTATGTTAAGCAGACGACGACGTCAGACTGCGCTGGAGGACAAAGCTTGACCTGTGACAATGCTCCACTGCTGCGCCAGCACCGTCGCAAGTCAAACTTTGTCCTCCAGCACAGTTCGACGTCGTCTGCTTCACAGAGGACTGGTCGCCATTGCTGCGATTTTCTTTGACCTCAACCACAGACACCTCAGGCTGCAATGGGGTCACGAACGCACACACATTGACACGCTGATTGGAAGCAGTTCATATTTTCTGGCGAGTTCAGGATTCAACTTGACGCATCATGATGGTCACACACGTGTTGGATGACAGCGTGATGAACGGTACCTTGCAGCTTACATTTTGCAGCGTCATATTGGCTCAACGTCATTCGTCATGCTTTGGGATGCAATTGGGTTCAATTCGTGATCTCTCCTGACACGAATTGTGGGAACTCTCAACAGCCAGCGATACATCCTAGATGTTTTAGAGGGAGAGGTGATACCCTTCTTTCAGAGTTGTCCTGGAGCTATATTGGCAAAAGTCAGTACGGTGTCGGCAACCATTGGCCTTAATGCATGCAGTGACCCTTCCAGACATGCTTTCGACAACGTTTTAGAACACAACGTTAGGTATACGCTTCCATTCAGTATATAATTCTGCCGCTAACTGTTGCTTAGTAGTAGGCCTTGGTTCCAAACTTCTTATGCGCCGATCTTATTCACCCCATAAGTGCTCTATGTGATTAAGATAAGAGATCTGTGCCGGCCAGTCCATTAAGATCAGGGATCTGTGCTGGCCAGTCCATTAAGATCAGGAATCTGTGCTGGCCAGTCCATTAAGACCAGGGATCTGTGCTGGCCAGTCCATTAAGATCAGGTATCGGTGCTGGCCAGTCCATTAAGATCAGGGATCGGTGCTGGCCAGTCCATTAAGATAAAGGATCTGTGCTGGCCAGTCCATTAAGATCAGGGATCTGTGCTGATCGTCAAACCACGCCGCAACAGTCTTTGCTTTATGGCTCGGTGCATTATCCTGCTGGCACCAACAAGGATCGGTTCCATAGTATTCCCACAGAATTCGTAAGGCATAATTGTCCAGAATATCAAGGTAGACGTGCTGGTTAACAGGTTTCTGCACGATAACCAATGAGCCGGGACCATACCACGAAAAACACCTCCACACGAGTACACTGCCAGCTCCAAACTTGACCCTACGAACAGTACGCTCTTGTAAATAGCGTTCCCTCGGCTGCCGCCATACCCACACACGGCCATCATACTGATGGATCGTGCTGGATTCATCAGTCCATAGAACCAGTTTCCATTGATGTACGGTCCACGATGAACGTCCTATACACCATGCTAAATGACGAGTAGCATTCCGAGTGGAAATGAAAGGCTTATGAGCAGACGTACGACCACGGTAACCCATGGAATGAAGTTCTCTGCGAATGGTACGTGTACATACCGAGGTCCCAGCATTGTTACTCACCTGTACACTGAGGTCTTGTGCAGTACTCCGTCGATTCGCTGTAACGACTCTTCTGAGGCTTCGTCGTCCTCTATCACTGATTTTCTTTGGTCTTCCAGTACGTTTGGCTGCTTCAGGCACCCCATGTTGCTTCCACTTACTCAGTACATCTAAACCAGTTGTCTTGGGTATGTTTAAACGTCTCTCGGTTTCTCTTATGGACAACCCACTAACATAACATCCAACGATCTTTCCTTTCTCAAAGTCAGTTCTCTTCCGCCGCGACATTTTCACTCCACCTCACAGTGCGATATGATCACGGTCAGCTGCAGCCTTATTTTTATACCGTTTGCAGCTGTACAGCACATCTTAACAACGCTTCGGATCCGTTCATTTGCTTTTGAAGAGATATCCGGTTACTTTTGTCAATACAGTGTATTTAGTTATATATTGCTTTTTGGAGAGTTTGGCATTCGGAGGATATTAAACTAAAAATATTTATCAGTTTGTTTGTAAGCACATCCCTACAGATGGTATTATCTGGTTACAGGAATTGCTATAGCGATATTTACAGTGACATTTGCATTGCCAAGTGATATTTAGTGTCTTGCAAAACATGCTTTATGAAAAAAATTATGACTCAAGTTAAACATATCGAGATATTCTTCAAGTGAGTTGTGAAGTCTATACATTTGTGAATTATTTGCAGTGACATTCTGCAGAATGTCACTGCAAATAATTCACATTTTGTCCTTCGTAAACGTGGCACACGGAAACTTAATTTGTTTACAATTTGAATATCATCTATCTCTCCATTAATGATGCCGTACAGGAACTTGAGTAGGAGAGTTTTCCTTCTCAATTGTAGAGATGTCATCTTGAAGTATGATACACTGGTGTGCAAAAATTGAGGACTAAGAGGAGAAATTAGCGTTACAGCGGAACGAGCAGGCAGAACGGACCGAAAGACCACTCAGGAGATAGACTAGGGTCCGGTACGGTAGAGCATGCGCATATATGCAGTATGACGTACGGGATAGAGGGGGTCAGAAGGGTATAAAGCACACCGGCGGTGAACGCTCAGCAATTCTGTGAAAGCTATTGCACGGTGTACATCGGTTTGAACGACGTCGAGTTGCTGCCACCGTGTGATATGGCCAACAAGCAATCCAGTAGACGACTTCTGGATGACTTTACCCGATGTCGCGTCATTGAGAAGTTGGAAGAAGTTCGAAGTGTGACTAGTGTGGCCGAGGAGTTCGAGATCGCTCACAGCATCGTTTCACGAGCTTGGAGAGCATTTCAAACGACAGGAACAGCTGTCCGATAGTTTAGCAGTGGTCGTCTACGAGCAACTACGACGGCGAACGACCGGTATATTGTCCTACAGGCGAGAAGAAAGAGACGGCAGACAGCGGGAGAAACCTCAAGGCACATGCAACAGACAACTGGACGTCCGTTATCGCGTTTTACCGTGGCCAGGAGGCTGCACAAAGGTGGTCTATTTTCACGACGACCAGTACGTTGTGTGCCATTAACGCCTGCTCATCGGAGACGGCGGTTTCTGTGGTGCCAGGAACTCAAGAATGGACACATCAGCAATGGGGTCGAGTTCTCTTTACGGATGAAAGCCGATTTAGTCTGACGAGCGATTCTGGACGTATACACATCTGGAGAGAGCAAGGAACAAGCAATCACACCTCCAACATCATCGAAAGTGACCGGTTTGGAGGTGGCGGAGTTCTTGTTTGGGGCGGTATCATGCTTGGTAGCCGTACTGACCTCCACATCTTCCAAGGAGGTTCAGTCACTGGTCACTGGTGTCCGCTATTGTACCGAGGTTCTGCTGCCTCATGTGCGTCTGTTTAGAGATGCTGTGGGTCCTGAGTTCCTCTTCATGGACGACAATGCTACATCTCATCGTACAGTGGCTGTCGCAGAGCTCTTGGAGAGTGAAGATATTCAACGCATGGATTGGCTCGAAGGTCCCGGGACATAAATCCAATCGAACACGTGTGGGACCTTCTCGACAGACGCTTGGCAGCACGTCACCATCCGCCAGCAACGATTCCGCAGCTGCGATTGGCACTACCAGAGGAATGGGCCGCGATGCCTCAACAGCTCCTTGACAACCTCGTCCTCAGCATGGACAGACGTTGTAAATTCTGCAACGCAGTCAGGGGTGATCATATCCCCTACTAAAGACTGGATTTTTCTTGGCAGCCGCCTGTCAGATGGACGTTTATGTCTTCTGTCCAGTTGTGCTCGAAGCTACCTTTTCAATAAAGTGTCTTTGTATCCTTTGGATTCCTTGTTTGGACGGTTTTGCTCACTTGCCCCATATTCTCACATCTTGGGGATCTTATGGTATGATTTGAGTCGATGTGGAGCACTTCTGCACGACGTTACATTCGAAAAACCGTCTCGTCCTTAATTTTTGCACGCCAGTGTAGAAGGTCAGTTGTCGAAATGTCCGCGATATAAACATCAGTCGATTTGTAAAAAAGGTGTCGAAGAAACCTTTTTTTTTAAATTCCTTGATTTCCTTTACTACGGTTACAAGGCTAGAGCTACAAATAATGGCCGCATACTCCAGCGAGGATCTGACCTGTCTCAAAAATGCGAATACGTGCTTGAGGATTCTAAAAATACTTGGAATGACCCACGATGACTTCAAAATTTCTATATGCTGTAAGTACAGTTTTTTTATATGACCTTTAAAGTCCAAGTTCGAATCAAATGTGACTCCCAAGTCTTGGACATCGTTTGTCCGGCTAAGAGAATAGTCGCCAGCTTCGCAGTAAAAAAGAATTGGATTTATTTTCCGCGAACAGGAAACGACATGACACTTGAAAATGTTGAAGGGGAGATGGTTTAACGTACAGCACTGAAGCAGATTATTGACGTCACTTTGAAGAGCAAGACAGTCATTGGGAGTCTGTGCATTTCGATAAAGCTGAAGATCATCAGAGAACAAGAGACATGGGTCGTTAATGTGTATGGAAAACAACAAATACAAGTAATAAGAAAAAAACGTTTTTTTACAAAAAATATTACCTCTAGGGAAAGGTTTTTAACATCCACGTGAGGCGAAAATTATAAGTGGCCGGATCTAGACAATAGATACATGTTTTATCAACTAATTGGAAGATTTTGCTCGATTCCTCTAATTTTTCATGATAACAAGCAAGCTTTTTTTAAATAACTTTATCTTTTAATTCAGAAAAGGAAAATTTAAAAGAAATTTATTACAAATGAATTGATTTTTTGAATAAAACTCCCTTTTTCCTGGCCGACGAATATGGATTTGAATACTTGCTAAGTTTTTATTCACATATGCACGAGTATTCAATTATACTCAACGGACAAATAGAGAAACTAAGTTTTGTGATAATTCATCTTAAACACATAAAATATTTCGCGCTTTCTTTAGATATTAATGTATCGTAGAAAAAATTCAAGGGAGAAAAATGTGGCAGAGGTCACTAGAGAATTTAATCATCGGAGATCAATTAATTTTCCTTGGGTAAAATTATCTTCTGCCTTTACTCTTGTGCCTGGGAATCTTTGAACAAATTCTGGGTTACCAGAAAGTAGAGTTTGGGGTTTGGGAACAGAGTTTTAATGAAGAGCGAAGTCCCGATGGGACATGTCCTTCCCTGCGTTGTCGAAGATCTGCTGACGCAGCCTCACCTTGCGTTTTCACGCACCATTAATTCTCTAACTAACCGAATCTCTCCGTCCTGTCCGCACTTTCATAGGCGCCGTATATTTGCATAGCTAAGTATCTTCAGCAAGAACGAGGAGCGAATACGAATTTTCTGCAAGATAAGCATTCTCTCGGAAGCTTCAGGGAAGTGCCGTTTAAGATCATGCTTTTTTTCAGAATCGTTCCGCATTTAGTGAACACCTTATTACCTAATCGTTGAGTCTGTGGGCCCTTTCCCGCAAAATTATGTCATTCACTTAATTATTATTACTTATTTTTGCGTGTAGAGCTGTGCATAGACTATCTAACCACATTATCGATAGGTAATTCAGCATAAATTCTGCTAAAGTGATCGCTTCAGCTGTTTTCATGTTCCTACTTTAAAGTTAATGATTTAAACTTCCGCATGTGTTGCTAAGAAAGATAAAAAGTTGCTAAATTTGTTTCAAACTATTGAATATTTTTTAAACAATTTCTGAATTTAAAGAAAAATTTCGTCTTCAGTCTCAAAGGAAAATTAATTTTCGAAGCAAGTAAGAGTGACCAGTTTCGATCTCTGACCTGTACCCGATTTGCTCTGGAAGCTCGAGAGATCTCAGCGTTGTACATTCCAGAGATAGAAATGGGTCACGGGTCAACGGGTAGACAATTTCTTGTGGGTCCAACGGGGCGTGTCAAGGTTTTCCTGACCCGATTTCGACCCGATTTTATTTCCGTTTTATTTATGAAAAAGGAAAAATGCGCTTTGTGGAATTCTGTTGTCGATACAGGTGCCCACGGAGTGAATAATGATTTGCCATGCAAAGATATTGTCGTCTCGTTTTTAAATCAACGAAGATTTTCACCGACCGACGTCAGACATACCGACACCATACCGTAAATAGATACTTCCTTTGCGTTCTTTTACAGTGCGATTGTCCAGGGCTAGGTACAGGCAAACGTCATTCGCCTGCTGCTCGGCTGATTCTTTCTCTCGGTGCAAAGTTCACTGTATGACTAAGAGTTACTTTTCACATCGATCTTTTACGCTGAGCATTCAGAAGTTATCGATTGATGTGCTAACATCCCGTTCCCATGACATGTCATGTCGAAATTAACTCCTTACTAGACGAAATCCGTCAGAATCGACGGTCTGTTTTCATTTCTTTTTAATAAAGTAATAAACTCATATGAAACAACAAATGTAAACTTTGTTTGATTGACAAATTCATTCAATCACTTCAGTAAAGACAATAGTACAGGTTCGTGATTTTTTTTTTTTTTATTTTTTGTGACTGAAGATTTAACGATCACCAGTGAGCAACTCAATGGACTATAAGCAGTCGCCCGTCCCTAATTTAGGGTCACTGGTTTCAGGGAAGGGAGAGAGTTAGTGCCGTAAGACAAACACAACATCCACGCCTCACTGTGTTTTGAACCCAGTAGACGAAACCTGTCGGAATCGACGAATAGTTTTTTTTCCCGGTAGACGAAACCCGTCGGAATCGATGAATAGTTTTTTTCCCGGTAGACGAAACCCGTCGGAATCGATGAATAGTTTCTTTCCCGGTAGACGAAACCCGTCGGAATCGATGAATAGTTTTTTCCCGGTAGACGAAACCCGTCGGAATCGATTAATAGTTTTTTCCCGGTAGACGAAACCCGTCGGAATCGATGAATAGTTTTTTTCCCGGTAGACGAAACCCGTCGGAATCGATGAATAGTTTCTTTCCCGGTAGACGAAACCCGTCGGAATCGATAAATAGTTTTTTCCCGGTAGACGAAACCCGTCGGAATCGATGAATAGTTTTTTCCCGGTAGACGAAACCCGTCGGAATCGATGAATAGTTTTTTTTCCCGGTAGACGAAACCCGTCGGAATCGATTAATAGTTTTTTTTCCCGGTAGACGAAACCCGTCGGAATCGATGAATAGTTTTTTCCCGGTAGACGAAACCCGTCGGAATCGATCAATAGTTTTTTTCCCGGTAGACGAAACCCGTTGGAATCGACGATTAGTTTTTTTTTTTTAAAGAATAAACTCATATGAAGCGTTTAGTTTCATCTTTACATAATGGAAAACGTCTTATCTACGTGAATAAACTGGATCGAATGAATGTTGAATTGTATATATACATCACACAGTCCAATGGCACAACGCAATCAGGTCTTCGAGAGTTCGCTGTTCCGATAATAACTTTCAAACAAATTCCTGCTAGTGTTGTTTTGCCCAACGGTTCGCTGAGAAGAGAGACGTCGGGTTTTGGACCATCTGGGTCCCTCCATACATCCGCCTTCAACAGCGCGTGAGTCAACCGCAGGCGATCGGATGTCAACCGCACGCTTCTCCTATTGACTTTACATGGAACTTTGTCGCCCCACAACGCCCGAACCGTTGCCCCAATCTCATTTTTCTCTTCGACTGGTACATTTACAGGGTAAGAACCTTTATTTTGATACCTCAACCATATGTTTACGTTCAGGCGTTCTCTCACAACTGGTCTTACAGTAAAAACCTCATAGAATTAATATGGATGGATTTAATATTAAGGAGGGTGAGAAAGGCGTCGAGGCCAACAAATACGTGTTTGTTGAAAACCACAAGGGGAAGAGTGAATGCTGGAAATTGTTTCGTCTCATTTATTAACAGGTGAATAATTCTGTGTTGTTTGGTCTTGCTTGTTGTTTAAAATGTGGAAAGTGAAAGTGTACATTACACTTTAGTGATAATCAAGTCTTCAATTTCGTCTGCCCTTACAATTCAAGTCTTGATATCCTTAAAGATAGCTTTAGCATTGTACTTTTGTTTTTAATAGTAATTTTTGCGGACATAATGCATTTGTGTAATCGTAAATAATGATTCCCATTTGCAATATACTCTATGGTCACGTTCATAGTCAGCCATTAGTTCCGGACTACGCAAAATAGTGGCACTAAAATTTAGCAAGTAACCAATTTTATTATTAAAAAAAGATTTCAGTTATTAAATATCAAGCAGTTATTAGGATGAATATATATATATTACGTTTATATGTATATATACATAAATTGAATTTCGAATTTATAGTTCAATGCAGATTTGTCCGGGTCAGCTACGGCCCCGAATCGGGTCTGGTCTGGGTCCGAAATTTTTGACCAGTTTTCCAACTCCGGTACATTCGCGGAGGTAGGATTAATATTACTGATAATTTGAAATAAAAAAATTAGAATTATTGATAACTAGGTAAAATTATAATTGGGATTTGTGATAATCTGGCAAGTTAGAATTAGAAATTCTAAAAAGTAGTGTTACTAAGTATATATATTAAGATAATACAGCGTAGTATGTCACAAATATTTATTTTTGCAAACCGACCATGGTTTCGCTGGGTATCGACCTAACTTCATCAGGACGAATGGCACGTAAATATTCAAATTGTATCATCATCATCATCATCATCATTGTCAACCATTATCAATCCACTGCTGGACGAAGGTCTCCCCAAGTTTCCTCCACAACGGTCTGTCTTGTGCCAGTCTCCTCCATGTCACCCCTGCATACTTTCGAATTTCATCCACCCATCTCCCATGTGGTCTTCTTCTGGGTCTTTTCCTGTCCCTTGGAATCCAATCTAAAATTTCGGCTGTCCATCGATGATCTGTCCTTCTGGCAGTATGTCCAGCCCATTGCCATTTCAGGGATTTAACTCTGATCATGATGTCTTCCACTCTTGTCATTTTTCGGATCCATGAGTTCCTCTTCTTATCTCTCCTGGTTACACCAAGTATGTACCTCTCCATGCATCTTTGAGTTGTCTGCAGCCTTTGTATGTCTCTTTTAGTTAAGGTCCACGTCTCTGCACCATACGTAAGCACTGGAAGGATGCATTGATCAAACACTTTTCTTTTAAGACATAATGGCATATTGCTCTTGAAAATTATGCTGTTTCTTCCAAAGGCTCTCCAGGCAAGTTTTGTACTCAGATTAATTTCTTCATCAATGCGACCCTCACTTGATATCTGCTGTCCAACGTACGTGTCTGTTATCTCCAGCTTTTCTCCATCAATCGATAGATCTTCATTTCTTGTAAAAGCATTGAACATCACTTTTGTCTTCTGAAAGTTCATTTTTAATCCCACTTCTTTACTCTTGTCAGCAAGTTCCTGGATCATACTCTGCAGCTCTGATGGGGTAGTTGCAAAAATGACTATGTCATCAGCAAAACGAAGGTGGGTTAGATAATCTCCATTAATCTTTATCCCCTTGTTTTCTTAGGTCAGTGACTGAAAAACACCCTCCAATGTGGCATTAAAGAGCTTCGGAGATATGGTGTCACCTTGTCTCACTCCCTTTCCAATTTTTATGTGTGTTGTATTTTCAAACAGCCTAATCTTTGCACTTGCATTTACATAGATGTTATTAATAATATTAATGTATGCATCTTCAATACCGCAGGTTTTCAGAGCCATTGTAACTGCTGATGGTTTCACCGAATCAAAGGCTTTTTCATAATCGATAAAAGCCATGCACAATGGAAGTTCATATTCCCTCGCTCTTTCAATTAGTTCTCTCAGCACATGAATATGATCTATTGTGCTGTAGCCACTCCTGAATCCAGCTTGTTCTCTCGGTTGAGACATGTCCAGTGTTACCTTCAAGCGGTGTGAAAGAATTTTAGTGAAGATTTTATAAACTACTGATAGGAGGCTGATAGGTCTGTAGTTTCCGAGATCCTCAATGTCACCTTTCTTATGTAGCAGGATCATTGTAGCGGTGTTCAAATCCTCAGGAATCTTTCCTTCATTTAGGCATAGAGTGAAAATTTGGGCGAGTACTGTTTCGATTTCTCCACTTGCTTCTTGTATGATGTCTACAGTAATTCCATATTCTCCTGGAGCTTTTCCCCGCTTCATGTTCTTGATTGCATGTGCAACTTCTGCTGGAAGGACTGGAGGAACTCTGGTACTGGTATCTTTCATGATGTCTGGAGTGCATGTATCATCCCTTTCATATAATTTGGAGTAGAAATCTTTCACTCTTGTCAAAATTTCGCCTCTATTTCTTGTTACAGAACCATCTTCTTTTCTCAGTGCCATAATCTGTTTTCTTCCCTTACTGAGATGTCCATTTGCTATCTTTAGGCTTTGGTTGTTTTCAATTGCTTTCCTCACTAGTTCACAGTTGAATTTTCTTACGTCTTCAGTGATACTTTTTCGTACTGTCTTGCATAGCTCTATATATTCCACTTTGGAAGTCACATCTTCTTTAGTTGTCCTCATCACTCTTCTTTTTTGCATCAACATTTTCGTTTTTCCTGATAATTTATTTACATGCAACTTGTTTCTTAGACACAGCTAATTTTGTTGCTGTTTCCATAAGAGCTTTGGTTACTTTTCTGTTAACTTCAGAGATGTCCACTTCTTCCGATGTTAGGCCTTCTAAAGCAGAGAAGCTGTTCTTCAGTTCCAACTTGAAGGTATTATGGTGTTTTTTAAGGTTGGTTATGTCAATAGATTTTGTTTGACTTATGAGCTTGCCACGTTCCAGTTTAGTGTTGAGGTGCATCTTACATCTCACCAATCTATGGTCACTACCTGTGTTGAACTTGTTTAGCACACTGCAGTCTTCTATGACGAATTTTTTGTTACACATAATAAAATCAATTTCACTTGTCGTCCCATTGGGATGTCTCCATGTCCATTTCCTGTGTGGCTTTTTCTTGAAGAAGGAGTTCAAGATGAAAAACCCTTCTGCCTCTGCAAACTCAACGAGAGTATTTCCACGCTGGTTTCTGTTGCCGTGACCGAATTTACCTACTGAAGTTTCATTCTGTTGCCGTTGCCCTATTTTTGCATTGAAATCTCCCATAATTATTTTCAAGTGCTGCTTACCTTTATTATTTAGATGACAAATTTCCTCATAAAATTCTTCAATTTCTTCTTCAGGATGACTTGTGGTGGGTGCATAAGTTTGAATAATCTGAGCCTGGTATCTTTTCGAGAGTTGGATAACAAGCCGTGCAGCTCTGTCAGAGGAACTTTCAACTTCTACAACTTTATCCTTCAGTTTCTTGTTTATTATAAATCCAACACCACTAGTTCTGCCAGTATCTGTCCCACGATAGTAGAAGAGATGTCCACCTTTCAGTTCGATGAGATCTTCTCCCTTTCTCCTTACTTCACTTAGCCCCACGATGTCCCACTTGATCCTTTGTAGTTCCTCTTCCAATTCAAGAAGCCTTGAATCAGAAGATAGGGAGCGTCCATTGTACGTTGCCAAGGTCAGCATCAGATGGCAGCCTAGTCCGGTCCTCCGGGGATTCTTAGCACCCTCTGCCTTCATGTCGCACTGGCCGCTGCCTTAGCCAGGTACATTCCAGCTGCCGGAGACTGAGGGCCAAGATTTAAGTTGTGGAGTCCTTTTGGAGGGGTTTGGCCATAACTCACCACGCTGGCCAAGCGGGTTGGTGAGTGTGGGATAGAATTTCCTCTAATCCCGATGGTATAGTTATACCGCTATTGGCGGTCGTCAGAGCCCCTTTAGTAGGAACAGGATGCACCACGAGAAGGCGGGGTTGACATTTGTCAAGGAGAGGCTGTGATGTTACGCATCACCTGACCTTACATCCCTGACATCACCTGACCTTACAAATTGTATATGATATCATAAATGGTGTTTACAGTCACGTGTTTTGATTAGATGCTTCCACGCGCTTGATAAAAATGTCGTGGATGCCATGTCATTAACAAGTTGCGAAGACTTCTGATATATATGGAAAGCTTCCAAAATATCAAGTTTGGTGGTTGAATCTGGCTTGTCAATTAGTTTTGCTTCTTCAAAGAGAAATGTATGGTCCTTTTCGTAACAGTGTTTAGCCATCGATGAATTCTTTAGGTCACAGTTCCGAATATAGGTTTTGTGCTCCTTCATTTGAAAACGCAATGCTCTACGGGTTTGTCCTATATATGAAGCGCCACATTCACATGGAATTTGATAAATTCCTCACGAGTTTTTGTCTTCAACATAGTCCCTTGATTCTAAAAAGCTCATTTTGTTTATTGGTTTAAAAATCACCTTAAAATTAAAGGTTTTTGAGAATTTTTGATATTTTGAAAGCAGCGTCATGGGAAAATGGAATAATGGCAAAATTCTCTCGTAATGGGCGCACCACAGGAGTTAATGTGGAGATGGGCTTCGGTTTCCGGAATTTTGATAGAGCCTTGTCTATGATGGAAGGGTTGTATCCTCGCTGTACTGCAACACGTTTAAAGATATAAAGTTATTTCTCCAAACTGTCTATATTTGAACATAGATGTATCACGCGATATGCACAACTGTAAAAGGCGCTGAGTTTTTGTTGCCAAGAGTAATTGGACTTGGCATGTGGAGGAGAGAAAACAGCTAAAGGCTTCCGGTAAATAAATTGTAGTTGCGAGAGATCCATTTGAGCGAGTAACCAGTACGTCAAGGAATGGTAGGCATCCGTTATTTTCAGTTTCGTAGCTGAATTGAATGTGAGGATCAACGGAATTTATGAATTTGACTAATTCTGGAATTTCAGAATGTTTTCCCTTCCATAGAACGAAAGTATCGTTTACATATCGCACCCATAATTCACATTTCACGAGTTTAAAATTTGTTTCTTCAATCGACGGATGCAGATTTCACATAAAAGCGGCCAACGGAAACTAGTCTCTCGAAAGAGATTTAACGGGCACCTGTCCTTTAGGATTGTACTACATTTTTTGGGAACGTCAGCGAGAGGGAAAATATATGAGTAAATAATATTGTTGCGAAAGTAAGTAAGTCTCTAGAAGGGTGGGTTGCATTACAGCAGGTACAATGACGTGTTTAAATAAAAAGAAAGGATCTAAAGTTTAGTTGGAAGTGAGGCGAGCTCCAGCTCCTGTGTATGTTTCAGTCGGAACCTTGGGAGGAGGGGAATGTTGTTATTTGAAATGTTTTCCTTTTGTCGGCGGTATATCTCTGCTTATTCCCTATGGGCTCTGTTCGTATATTTTGGCTCACGACCTGCTACGTATGCAGTTCGATTTCACTATTTAACATTTTTCATTTTTTCCCCCTTAGCTTATCCTAAACTCAACCTTTTAGCTCGTTATTTCTAAAGGGAAATTTAAGGTGGTTCCACCTAAAATATGTGCCTTATATTTCCAAAGGTAAAACTTCTTTACATATTTTCTTCGCAATTAATGTATTACTAAGGATGAAAATTTGCACATCGATAAAACTAACTTTAAGTTATAGCATGGAATACTTAATACTTATTAAAACATAAACATAATTAAGCAATCCGGCATTTGTTTGTCTACTGACGTCATCAATGTACAGGTCGCGCCATCTATTAGCAGGTCTGAACATTACTCAAAGAAAAGTGCTTGATTTTTAATATATTTATAGTTATGTTTTAGCAAGTATTAAGTATCCGATGCTATAACATAAAGTTAGTTTTATCGATGTGCAGATTTTCATCCTTGGGAATACATTGATTGCGAAGAAAATATGTAAAGAAGTTTTACCACTGGAAACATGACGCAGAGAGTTTAGGTGGAACCACCTTAAGAAAATGGGTCAGACACTACTTTCCTAAAATCCTATACACCGCGATTTTTCTTTTTTAGTTTATGATCTTGAGTTTTATTGAACATTGTGCGGTTGCAGAAAGCTCTGAAACCGTGTTCTTTATGCGTAAGCTTTGTACGACCATTCTAATTTTGCACCAAAGCAACGGATTAACGATTTGAACCTAGGCCTAATTCTCAGAACAACGGCACCTCCCAAAAACGGTCATTATTCCCCAGTCCGAGTAGCAAATGTTATTTGGACGTTTCGCTGTATTAGCAATATAATAAAATGAAAGTTTATCTTATTGAATAGATATTGCAGGCAGTACCGGTGGCAGTGTGGTACGAAGAGTTTTATACACTCGTCCGAAACGTGTCCGAGTGAGAATTCTTGGAGAGACATGGATGGTGTGTTTGTTTTACACGGCACTGGTTCTCTCCCATCCCTGGAACCAGTGGCTTTAAATTAGGGACAGGCGACTGCACGTAGTCCACAAACTGGCTGACGTTGTCCGTTAACCCCTCCCGGGCTAAATGATATGGCCGGACCTGTGGTCAATACGTCCGATGCCCTGACCTCTGACTATTCCTACGAGATGGGCCCAGGTTGTCATGGAGAAATCATTGGTAATGTGCTTCTCTTACGGATCTGATTCTGTTCCTTCGCTGGACCCAGTGACCCTAAACGTGGGACGCGCGTCCCTCCACAAGCGAAATAATTCTTCATGGTAGTCGTTAAACCCCAAAAGAAGGAAACAAATAGCCCTTAGAGCTGCTCATAGTGGTAAGTAGCCGTCCTTGTGTAGAAGTGATCTAAGACGTGTCTTCTGACCATTCGTCTGGATTCAAATCCTGGTAAAAGATAGATGCTTAGTTTGTTTTACAGAACTAGCTCCACCCTTCCCTCGAACCACCGGCACTAAATTATGGTCGAACGAGTGCTTACAGCACATCGAGTTGCTCGTGATAGTCTTTAATCAGCAAAAGAAGAAAAACTGCGGTAATTAACCACCTACTCCTCCCTAGAAAATTATACACAGTCGAGTCACATTATTGTGACAACCTCCTACTTTTGAAGTCAAAAGCGCGTAACCAATGAAAGACGGCACGTGTCGTGAGCTGGCTTGGAGGGTTTACACTCAAGAGCAATTGATTTAGAGACAGCTGGCGTTATGCAGATGTGGCGCTGTGGGCGGCCCTGCAAACGGAAACGACAGGACGTATGCAGCGATCCGACAATATAAGGAGTGATGCGACGGGAATCAGTAAGAGTCGGACGCAGTATGGGTAAGACTAAGGAACTAAGCGCATTTGATCGTTAGCAAATTGTCGGGACCCGACGAATGGGTCACTCCATCTCGGAAATCGTGCAAGCAATGGCATTTTCACGAGCCACTGTGCCACGGGTGCACCGTGAGTACATCGAATCCGGTAAAACCATCCCTGCAAGGGCCAACTGCCGTTGACAACAGCGTGTGGATAAGCGGGGTCATCGTCGGCTAGCTCGCATTGTAACAGCGGATAGACGGGCCACAGTGCAAGAAATCACTCGGCAATTTAACGCTGGTGCACAAATACGTGTAAGCAACCACACCATTCAGAACCATCTACTCGCTATGGGGTACAGAAGCCATCGTCCAACGAGGGTACCGCTGTTGACCGCACATCACAGGGTGCAAAGATTAGCATGGGCGCGGGAACATCGCCACTGGACCCTAGACATGTGGAAAAATGGACCTGGACTGATCAGTCGAGATTCACGTTGGTACATGCGGATGGCAGGATACGAGTACGGCGCAAACCACATGAAACGATGGATCCTTCTTGCCAGCAGGGAACTCTTCAAGCTGGTGGGTGTGGCATTCTCGTCTGGGGACTGTTTACGTGGACTGAAAAGGGGCCTTGGTACGTGTGACTTCGTCCCTCACAGGTCAGCGCTGCCGGGATATCATGGACGACCATTTGCTCCCGTTTGTAGGTCTTTAAAATCCCACTGGGGACCTCATTCTGCAACAAGACAATGCACCGTGCCATCGCTCCCGAATTGTATCCGAATGGTTGGATGAACACTCCACCGACGTGATTTAGCTTCCTTTGCCAGTTAGGTCACCTGGCCTCAATCGCATCGAGCACATCTGGGATGCCATTGAGAAAGATGTCCCCCTCCATCAAATCTTCGTGAACTGTAGGAGCTTGTTCAGGGGTCGTGGATCCGTATGGCTTCCCAACGCTTCCGGTGTCTTGTCGACTCCATGCCGAGACGAATCGCCGCCGTCATCAGGGCGAAAGGTGGTGCTACACGTTACTAGACAGGTATCTCTAATTCAATTGCTCTTCAGTGTATAGGGTGTGCTGTAGGCAATCTGAAAACATATCACTCGTTGCTGTCATGGATAAAAGGAGCGATTTATCAGATTTGCTCTCTGAGTGATCGTGCGTTCGTAGATCGTATACTCGCGATACACTCTTGACACAGCTACCCTCGAAAACCAAAGGGGTGCTTACCACTTGGACCATAGGATGACCCATCTGTCTTGCGCCAACAATGGGTCCACGATCAGAATCGCAGAGATCACCACGCTTGCTCATATTCGCCAATTCCGATACCCTGTTTGGAATCCTTGTTGTGCGGCAATTTATCGTTTGCGTTTGGTTCGGGTCTGTTTCACTGTGCGCGGGGAAGCCCACGCTAACAGCCCAATACCCCTACATTCAAAGGTTTATCTACTGAGGGTATAGGCTAGATGGGAGGAGCCTTTTCATGCTGGAAAGCCGCATTAATTTAGCTGTAATCTAACACAGCCGCGTTCAAGAAACTTCCATTAGATATACTTCGAAATGTACATTATTTTGTAAAAATCTTACTATCAACTAACTAACTTCAAAAAATGAAAAAAAAAACAAATGTTAATTCTAAAGTTAAATAACCTTTTAATGACTTTGTTGTGACTGCTTTTCGTTGGAAAGCATTTAAATATTTGGTTGCAACATGCAGTTCCGTACTTTTAGCTGATCCTCTAAATGAGTATCCATCATTTGTGGCCTTAAGGGTGCCTTGATCAGGGTTAGGTAGAAGAATGTAGATTCGCAGCAATAAGTGGTTGAAAAGCAAGAAAGAATTTTTCGTTCATGTTGCTGAAGGCATGGTATTCTGATGCATTTTTCCATATTCCAATCTTTCTTAGCGTCAAATACGGACTTTATTTAAAATGGCATCTTCTGAGAGCTCAGTCAACTCCATCTGTAGTTCTTTAGGAGCCATAAAACGAAATCATAAGCTCAGCAGGTGTCAAAAATAGCCCTTAGGACTTACTAAGGTTTTAAGTGTGGCCATCAGTGTTATTCCCTTTGATATTAGTAGCGTCGGATATAGCATTCCCCCGGATAAATAATTTAAGATTTTTATTGTTCCCGCCTTCTTTGTTTTTACTCGTGTTATAATCGATAACTGAGAGAGAAGGGAGGGGGTGAACAATTTACCCCCTCCCCTTTCTTCGGGGTTAGGCCATAGTGGGGGGGGATAGATTTTGCTATTTTTTCTTTACACTTAGCTGGGCGTCTTCTATTATGGGGGTTGTAAATTTTATTACTACAATTATTAATATGCGGGGGTCAAGGATAACTATAGAACGAGTTCCTTTATTTGTGTGATCTATAGTACTGATTACAGCTATTTTGTTGTTATTGTCTTTACCAGTGTTGGCCGGGGCAATTACAGTGCTTTTAATTGATTTTAATACTTCTTATTTTGACCCTGCGGGGGAAATAAAGTATTATTTCGTTGAATCTTCTTTTAGTCTTTCGTATTTTAAATACGGTCATTTTAAGATTAAAATAAACATAATAAGAGACGAACAAAATCATATTAATAAAAATAAAAATATTTATTCGGCGAAATTTGGATTCACTGAAAAAGCCGCACTTAAATGCCTAGGAGGCCGTAGGTTCTCCACTGCTGGTATAGGCTAAGTAAATTTAGGTCATTCAATTTTTCTTAAAGGCTTTTAGTAATTATCTCAAAGGGATTTAACTCAACGCACATGTAACAATGTTTTCTTGATAAATAATTTCAAAAATCTGAATCTGGCATCCCGCAAATAGAAACGTTGAAATATGAATATATCCCGCGATTCATTTAAATTATTCTCGGTCCTTGATTTTAATATTTCCCATGTTTTGTTCTCGTGCATATCTCTTAGATATTCACGAGTTATTTAAAAATTCTTTGAAAATAGGATGGTGTTTTGCATAACAGATAAGTGGAGGAGAATTTATTCATTCTATTTTTCAAAAGCTGTCTTAGTTTGGTCAGCCATGGAACGACAAGTAAAAATCAGTTTCGGAGCTTAGATATTACGAATAAAAAGATACTCAACCATAAGAAATCAGTAACTTCTGGAAGAACAACAGTGGGAGGAAAAAAGTTTATTGTTTATCGATACTTTCGCCGAGAAAGATAAACGGAGATGAACGAGCTGGGAGATAAGATTTGAGGATAAAAATATGATTAACTGGTGTGCCCGGCAGACAGAAGAAAATAAGCTTCCCTGATAAAAGAAATCCTGTCTGTTTCCGCTGGATTCTATGTAACAGCATGTACAGCCACGTTTCGTTTTTACGATACTTCCTTGGAAGTAGTTCACACGTGAAAAAAAAACTGTCAGAAAAATTTCGGAGAAAAAGTAGGCACTTCCCGTTGACTCAGTAGAAATAATCAAGCGACCAAACATCGTCAGCGGCTAAACGTGGAAGAGGCAACCACAAGCCTGGAAGCAAATACACCCTCGGGACAAAAAAACAACAACAACTAATAATCCTTTTGTTTCTAAGAAGCAGTCAATGAATCTACATGTCCTTTGTAAAATTGCACAGATAAATAAAACTAAAAATGCATTTTCTTTTGAAATCAAAATTTTCAATCATTCTTTATGCAACCATGTCAAGAATTCATTATTAGTTCTTACTGCTTTCCTAAAAAGTTCTACACATTTCTTAATATACTACCCTTTTATAACGACTAAATTTGGCATTTCGCCAAAACACAAACCAATGAAAGCAAGAACTTTAAAAACTGAAAGAAACGAACATCAAAAAGGAAATCTATAACGATTATTTTTCAGCTTCTCATCACAATAAGATGCGTTTCATTTTTTTAATTTTCGGTTATTTCTTTCGATATTTCCTATACAATTTTCAATGAGCTTATTATACTTTTTCATCCGTTTTCAGTTTGTCTTCACAAGTCTGACTTTTAATTTTTCATTCTCCTTTCTTCACAGCATGTATTTCAATTGCATGTTATTGTGGCATATACAGAGTGTCCCAAAATGTACCTACAAAGAGTAGGGCGTTATGACTGAGGAATGAAGAAGAACAGAAAGAGGAATCTAACTGTGCAGGAGTCTCTAATTCCAGACATTTACGTGATAACATGTTCAATGTGTCTGCCTTTGATTGTAGTGACATTAGGTAATCGTTGTACAAAACTGTAGACCACATGGTTAAGGAGGACAGTAGAAATGGCGCAGCTGTGATGTTCATAAGCTGTTGGAAGCTCCTCCAATATCGATGGGTTGTACGGGTGCACCTGGTCTATTAGATAACCTGATAAGAAATAGTCACACAGATTGAGGTCCGGAGAATAGAGTTGCTAATCCACTTTAGTGTCTTAGTGTTTGCGATAGTCCAAGGCAATGCCAAGTTCACCGAAATGTTCGTGGAGCAGTTCAAATACCGGTGCTGTACGATGCGAAAGTGCACCGACTTGCATGAAAAAGTGACCTTGCAGGACACCACCAGTTCAACCCTGCAGGCATGGAATGAAAGCCGGTTACAACACTGCCTGATATCTCGCGGATGTTACAGTTTCATTGATGAAGATGGGCCCGAAGATTGAGCTTTTCGCCAGGATATCTTTAAATTTCAGCATCTGGATTAGGTAAAAAATAATCTATTGTTTAGTAAAATAAAATAAAATAAAATAAAGTAAACGTTTATGGTTAGCATTAATACATGTTTACTTAAGTTTTTATACATCAGACATGTTTATTGATGTCTGACTTTTTGGATCATCAGACTCAGACCCACATAATAGATATGACTTCTTCATAACGCAGACCTGCTTGTCCACTATTTAACGTGAAACTGTCACTAGTAACGCTGGTGACTGGGCATAGAAAATAGGTTTTGTTGGGAGGTAACTATTAGGAGAGCATTGTGAGTTGACGTAGATTATTTTCCTTGTCATCGCTGTAAAGTGTATTTCACTCAAATGTTTTCATCAGTTATTTTAAGAAAAAAATGACTTGGTGTGTTTCATTATGCAAGTCTTACAAACTCGTTGTTTCGTAGCAAATATTTAGTGCAACGACCAGAATCCTTCAAAAAAAGAAAATGTAAAATAATAAATATAACGTCAGGTTTCTATAACTCTCGCGAGACACACCACAATTTACCTTACAAAATCTTTAAGGCAGTAGAACATCTACCAAAACTCCATGGTTTATGTTTCCGTTGCGAGATGTTTACATCTATGCATTTCAATTATCACTAAAATGAAACGTCTCTATCGCGATAATATTGAGATAAAATTAAATGGCTATCTTTTTTCATTTTTATTTCATATTGCGTGTCAATCATCGTGTGAGTTACGCAGGGGACGCTTATGTTGTATTAAATCCATTTATTTTCGTGATGTAAATTTCTATGAAGATTCTCCAAGCTTTCACACTCCACTGGGAGGATTTCTCAAGGCAATGCACATATAAAATAGCATTTTATGTCTACACTGCCATTTTGTGTCTAAATGGAGCCATTTAAGCCTACAACATAGCATTTTACGTTTGCATTGCCATTTTATGTCTACATGGAGTCATGTATGTCTACAAAATTGTATTCATGTCTACATCATAGCATTATGTCTACATTGCCTTGAGAAAACCTCTCAGTGGAGTGCAAAACTCTTAGAGAATCTTTATACAAATTTACAATACGAAAATAAACGGATTTACTACGCTAGAAGCATTCCTTGTGTATTCACGACTGGCGAACTTAAAATAAGAGTATCGTGTGGGTTTATTTAATTTTAAACGACATTTTCGTTAGCGAAACCACATTTGCCATCACCGTCGTTTACATTTTTAGTTACAGTCTCCACTGACATCTAGCGGTCAAACCTTTCAACAGTGCGGCCACTTTTTCTCGTAGAGATCTTCCTTACGGGGTGATTATATCTGTTACGTGGGTCTCGCATCAGACATGCGTACATTAGACTTGAGAATATTGTTTTTTTATTATTAGTTTATGGGTCGCACATTTCCAAAATTACCTCTTCAGGACATATAAATAGCAGTGCTTAAATCGGAAAATGCGGTAGTTAATAGCAAGTTTACTCATTTCGTAAATTTTACAATGAAAATTTCGGTTAAACTTTTAGAAACTGATTAATATAGAGAGCACAGAATGTAAGTACATGGATACATTATTGTAGATGATTTTTCTGGGGGAAGATAATGCTAAGTTCTCGTTTGCTAAAACCTTGGTAAGTTCCAAAATCAGCAATCTCCAAAACACACTACAGTGATTTCCTAAAAGATACAAAATTTGCAGAAAAATTAATATTGCATGCTAAATTACCGATGAAACGTTACACCAGTACGTGCTTTAGTTGGTGTGTTGGCACATCCAAATGCACACCACTATACCCTTTTGAAAGAAGTAAAATATTTTTGACAAACATATATTTTCTCTGTTACCACAATGGTGAATAAGTACTCCCAACATCCATCTGGGGCTGCCGGGGTGGCGCAGTGGTCTAAGCGATGGCTTCTGATCATTCGTCCGAGATGGGTTCGAATCTTGGTGAGGCATGGATGTTGTGTTTGTCTTACGGTGCTGGCCCTCTTCCTTCTCTGGAGTTAGTGGCCCTAAATTAGGGACATGGAACTGCTTATAGCGCGTTGAGTTGCTCACGGTAGTCGTTAAACTGCCAATAAAAAAAACATCTCACTGGGCGTGACAACACCCTCAGAGTCGTCTGCTACAAGTGCTTTAATTTTATAAAGCCATTTCCATCTGTTCTACCCTCCTTGGGTCTTTCATTTGCCGTTTATAACGAAGTAAATTTCTCCGTCATTTCTGTCCACGCCAGGATTCGAACCCGGATCCCCTCATTCCGGAATAAGTCGCTCTACCAATTGAGCTACGCGGACATTTGTTCTGACTACTATCTGCCTTTATGTCGTGTGCGTCCTTCTGGCAGGTACGTCACATCTCCTGGTACGTTACATCATCTCCCCTTTATTTATTTTTTTTTTCGAAGTGCTGGAGAAGGGATTCTCTTATTTTTCCTATCTCGCGGTGTGGAAATAACATCACACCAATGCGAGATTTTGAACGGTCGGGTCATCCGGATAGTTCGGGCGCCATTATAACGAAGTAAATTTCTCCGTCATTTCTGCCCACGCCAGGATTCGAACCCGGATCCCCTCATTCCGGAATAAGTCGCTCTACCAATTGAGCTACGCGGACATTTGTTCTGACTACTATCTGCCTTTATGTTGTCCTTCTGACAGGTACGTCACATCTCCTGGTACGTTACACGTTCTCATATGGCATTCTAATATAGTAGAATATATCCAAGCGATAGAACTCCATATATTTATCAGTCTCAATCAGTAAACTTGCTCCTAACTGCAATTTATAAATTTTGCCAATAAAACAAGGAAACTGCCAAGAAGTGGGAGCAGAGAAATTATTTCACTGAAGTGGTAGGTGAAAGAACAAATGAAGACACAGATTTAACTGAAAGTGATGAGTATTTCAATTCAGTGTTCTCTAACTTTAAAGCAAACATATTTCTAAATTGAGATATCTGTGCATGTGTTTTATTGTCAGAATAGTATTCAGCAATACGTTTGAAGAAATCTTGATAAATTTCATTTTCTATCAAGTCTGGTAGTTCAAGAGCGAAGCTTCTGTATAGTATGCTCCACCACGAGATATACATATTTCATTGGTTACACGGATCTCAGTAATGACTCATCTGTCATTGCAGATGGTACTTCATCAATCTTATGCGAAGATAAAAGAAAAATTAGTGATGATGAATCCACATATCCAGTAAATTGCATCACAACAGGGTGTCAACCAATGAATTCAATATGGATATCTTGGCGCATGCTCAGAAAAACATTCAGCTCATTGTACTGGTTTGTCTTACTCTAGAAAGTGTTTCTGGCATACGTATCAATTCATTACATCCGAAAGCGCTGAATAATTCATGTATGGAAATACATTCTTAATAATGTAACCGAAATGTTAGAAATCTCTGCTGGTGCGAGAGCTATGCATTACTCAAGAGTTTCTGATTGGTTCTTCTACAAGAAAAAATTTCGATTTCGTAGCAAGCCCAGTGAATGCTCGTTTCCTTACTTTTCTTGAGTTTCTGTTGTCTCGGTCATGATTGTTTCATACATCATGAGCGTAATGCCTGTGGCAAAACTATCAGACATCATTTTCGCCTAAAAGCGTTTGATGTCTACAGAACCAAAGTTGACTAGAAAATACAAGGCCATGGTATTAGGCAGATGAATTTCCTCCGTTTGTGACGTCACTATCATGTTACACAGTCTGATAGGTCAGTGTCGTGTTTGATGTCATACACGACAGCGCTGAAAATCAATCGGAATTCTTGGTTATTGCATGACGTCACTAAAAGAGGGAACTCATCTCCTTGATGTCATGGCCTTGTATTTTCTAGATGGTATTGATAGAACAACGAATGACAACGCAGCTGAGCTCATTACCCAACCTGCCCAACAGTTTTTGTTAACACGCAGGTTATGCACAAATGCAATTACCTAACTCCTTTCTGTTCTGAAGAGAGTTAAGAAAACGTGGAAAGCAAAAGACTTGTCGACCGAAATAAGATTAACTTAAATTGCTACCAAGAAGATTTTATGATTCCAAACTCATTCGCTGTGGTGCTTCCGAAAGTGGAAGGACTATTGATTAAGCGAGTATGACTGACAAAGGGTAGGAAGGTAAATCTTAGGGGATTTACCTTCCTACGTTATGAATTAACTATTTTTGGTTTTGATAGTTTCAATCCAGATGTTAGACTTTGGACAGGCTCATCAAATCTTTTTTTAAGTTTTAGGAAGTTTAATGAATTTTACTTAAATTCTTCAAAACTATTATGAATTTTAGAGATATATTATGAAACATTTTGTATGTTCCCATTGAACTTTTGCTAATCTTAACTATAAAACACAAAACGTCTGTTTGTCTGAAGCAGCAAAAACTCTCGAACGCCGAACTGTGGCGTCGTGAAATTCGCATAGCTTATTAATACTGGAATTTCTAGGTCAACGCAACTATTTTAAGATCTCTACGTTGTTCCGTTGGCGAGTTATGAATTAATTAATGAGCTAATAAATAAAGTCAGCGTCGTTTGCTACGTCATCCTGTTCCAAATCTTAAAGCACGTGACTGCGTTCATTGCCGCAGCACGTCCACAGGTGTTTCTATTCTTCGAGAACTGTACATAAAAAAATGCAGAAACGAACTTTGCGAAATCTTAACGAAACGGGCTGAAATTTTTTATCAACACCATGAATAGGTATTAAGAGGAGTCCCTCAAAATTTCACTGGAATCCGGTCAAAACTTTTTAAAATAGGCATGGAATTTTTAATTCATTGGTTAACAGAAATATATGCGCAGAAACAGTTAATAAAATTTTGACGGCTAATTAAAAACTATATTTACCGATTCAGGCGAAATTTGGAGGTCATGTTCCTATTAACGATTTATGGAGTTTATTAAAATTTCAGCCAGTTTCATAAAATATTCGCAAATATAAGTTTTTAACTTTTTTATCCCAGAGATTCGCCCCTCAAAGACGTCTAAAACCGAAAGCACGTGATGCATTTGATCGTCGATAACAAATTGTTAACGAATTTTGTTCAGCTAGTGTTCTAATGCTGTGTCGCCTGGACGCGTGTTCAATAATTCGTAATGCTTTTGGTTCGTTTGTTTCTACAGATTCCATACATTCTGTACCGGGCAAAGCCGGGTAGTAAAGCTAATCATTCTATAAACGGTACTTTAATGCTTTTCATACGTTTTATTACATGCCATCCGTATAGCTGTGGATTAATCCAAGATTCTTAGTATATAAACTACTGTTTATGAAAGTTGCAACACCTCGAAGGACAGCTGGTATTAGCTTGAAACTTACAGGATATGCAACACAGGTTGGGACATGAAATGATTAAAATATTACTAAAAATGCCCACGCGGTTTTGGGGCCGCGCCCTTTGAACTGAACGGTCTTGGGTTAAAAGAGCTGGCTCGAACGAGATGTTGCAATCAGTGAAGAGCCTACACTGAATCAAAAGGGTGTTTCTTGTGTCTCACTATGCCCCATCGCCAAAGGAGGTCGCATTATGAACACCTGACGGACTTTGAGCAAGGAAGACTTATTGAGATGGGAGACGCTGGATTTTCCTACCGCGAAATTATTTCCACTCGTACGGGACGAAACGCCAGCATAGTGACGCAAACATGGTGTCAGTTGACAAATGAGGCTCAGACGCACAGAAAACCGAGAAAATGGATCGCAAAATCGCAAGCACGGCTGCACGGGATGATAGACACCCCAACCGCATGGCAGTGACCAATCGCACGGCGATATCTACAGTGTTAGGACAACAGTGGAGCACTGCAACAGGTAAGATATTTCTTCCAGCACAGTTCAACTTTGTCTTCCAGCACAGTTCACCTTTGTCTTCCAGCACAGTTCACCTTTGTCTTCCAGAACAATTCAACTTTGTCTTCCAGCACAGTTCAACTTTGTTTTCCAGCACAGTTCAACTTTGTCTTCCAGCACAGTTCAAGTTCATCTTCCAAAACAGTTCAACTTTGTCTTCCAGCACAGTTCAACTTCATCTTGCAGAACAGTTCAACTTTTTCTTCCAGAACAGTTCGACTTTGCCTTCCAGAACAGTTCAACTTTGCCTTCCAGAACAGTTCAACTTTGTCTTCCAGCACAGTTCAACTTTGTCTTCCAGCGCAATTGAACTGTGTCTTCCAGCACAGTTCAACTTTGCCTGCTTAACAGAAGACTGGTCGCTAGCAGCCCATTGCTGCGCATTCCTCTGACCCCCAACAACAAACGACTCAGGCTGTAATAGGGTCTAGAACACAGACATTAACGCGCTGATTGAAAATAGGTCATGCTTTCTGACGAGTCACGATTCAAACCGATGCACCATGATGGTCGCATGCGTGTTCGGAGACATCAGGGTGAACGGCACTTTCCAGCTTGTATTTTTCAGCATTATACCGACCCAAAGCCCAGGGTAACGGTTTGTTCCGCCATTGGGTTCAATGCTCGTTCTCTCCTGATGCGAATTTAGGGAACCCTCAACAGCCAGCGATACATCAGCAATGTTTTAGAGGCAAAGGTGATACACTTCCTTCAAAGTTGTTCTGGTAGGACAATGCTATGGCCCGTCAGTCTAGTTAGTCTACCATACGGGAGGACCATACGGTCGATTAGGCATTTGTAACGGGTTACGAACAGTCTAGCAGTAAACCAGAGAGTAGGATATACTGATGTAAACTTAAGCTCAATGTTCTGGTTGTACTTCTTCAAAAAATACTACATATCTCCACAAATGATTCAAGCGATATCTATAGAAAATTTTTCAAGGTTTCATTCATGTTATATAAAAGGACTAAACGCGAAAGAAGTTGGTTCATATGACTTCGTTCAAAAATTGCTTTGATAGAGTACATATAGCAACATTCGATTTTTAAAAAAGGAAAGCAGGCACTGGTGTACTAATCACTAGCAACAGAATATTGCAAGATATCTGCATAAAGCAATCCATAGCCAAGAATAGATTTTAAATTCATTCGTTAAAACTATGTGTCCAGAGGAAACAAAAGCAGATAAGAATATTTATCGGAAAAATTGAAGTATTCTAATCAGATCCAAAATAATCATGAGAATCAATATTGAAAGAATAATCGTAGGTTGTTTTATAACATCATTCGTTCACCGTCTTGACACCTTCCATTCTACACCGGTAACGGCTCTACTATCTATTGATATTTATTTGTAAAATATTTATTCGAATTCGCAGAAGCCAATGGCAGGAAAACAGGGGGGGAAAGAAGCAATGTGTTCAAAACTGCACCACTTGGCAGTTTTTCAGAAATGCAGCTGCTTTATCCACACGTTCATTTGGCTTATGCCTTTTTATCACGTCTTTTGTAAAAAAAGATCGTGCTTCTGTTATCGGTTTGTCCGTCCGTCCGTCCCTCTGTACCAACGATATCTCAGCAACTATTAGTCCGATTTAAAAATTCTATTTGCATTTGGAAGCTTGAAATACGCAAATGATGATCCTTTATTTCGTTTTTTTTTTTACGATGTACAATTTAGCCGGTAGAGGGCGTAAATGCAGATGATGTCGAATTCAAAAATACGTTTTATTCCACATACTTGCTTCTAAACATCCGATTGAAAAAAATTATATCTTTCGATTCCATTTATATCGAAGGGTATTTTAAATATAGTTTCATTTTTTAAATTACGCATAGATTTTTCGCTAGGGGACGTAAAAGTAAATTACATTTTCCCCGATAACTCTTCTTCTAAAACTCCGATTTGAAAATTTTTTTCTTCAGCGGATACATCTCCTGATGGAAAATCTTTTGCATATAATTTCAAATTTTTGGTAAAGAATACTTTGGCCACCAGGGGGCGTAAGTGTTAATTTTTGCTTTTGATGTATTTGCCATAAAATCGTAGCTTCTAATATATCGATTATAAAATTCTTTCGTGGACTGATGCCACTCACATTGATAAACTTTTTCGCAATATTTTCTTTTAAAAATATTTCACAGTTTCTCCGCCAGGGGCGTAGATGTACATCTTATTTTTGTCAATATCTCTACTTCTAGGTCTCCGATTTGAAAAATCCCTTCTTTGTTGGATAGTGTTTTCTGTGTGACATGTTTTTCATATAATTTCAAAATTTTCAAGTAATTCATAGACTTTCCGCTAGGCGGCATAGCGGTAAATTGCGTTTCCCCCTATATCTCTGCTTCTAAATCTCCGATTTCAAAATTTCTTTCTGCGCCGAATACAGCTACTGATGGAAAATCGTTTGCACATAACTTCTAATTTTTGTAAAAAAAAATAGTTTGGCCATCAGGGGGCGTAAATCTTAATTTCCGCTTCTGTTATATTTGCAGCAAAATATGAGCTTCTAAATTCTCTATTGAATAAAACGTCGTTTGTTGACCGATACTACTCATGTTGACAAACTTTTTAGGAAAATTTTCTTCTTGAATAAATGAATGGTTTCTACGCCAGGGACGTAGATGCATTTCTTATTTTTGTCAATATCTCTACTTCTAAGAGTACGATTTGAAAAATTCTTTCATTGTTGGATAGTGTTTTCGATGCGAAATGTTTTTCCTATAAATTCAAAATTTTCAACTAAATCATACACTTTCCGCTAGTGGGCACAAAGGTAAATTGCCTTGTCTGCGTTATTTCTGCTCCTAAAGCTCTGATTTGAAAACTTCTTCCTGTATCGCATACAAGACCTGATGGAAAATATTTTTCGCTTAATTTCTAACGTTTGGTAAAGAATATTTTAGCCACCAATGGTCATATGTGTAAATTTCTGCTTCTGAAGTATTTGTTGCAAAATCTGGGCTCCTGAAAACTCGACTAATTTTTTTTCTTCGACCGATACCGCTTATACGGATAAGCCTTTTGAGAATACTTTCTTCCTAAAATAATGCATGGTTTTCTCACCAGGGGACGTAAAGTCACATCTTATTTTTGTCGATATCTCTGTTTCTAAGAGTTCGTAAGCTCACGATTCCGTTTGCAGCAATATCTGAGGGATTAAAAACCCGATTGAAAATCTTGTTTCTTTTGTCAGATCTATTGTTTTCTATACCGGTTCCATTGACTTTGAATAGCTTTGATAAATTTCATTTGGGTCACAACTGATTCAAAAGACGTGCTTATTACACCCGAAAATTCGGTGTTAACTTTCTTGTTTACTTGTGCATTCACAAAAATCTCAACAAAATTTACGTACATTATATGATCAAAAGTTTCCGGATACACAGTTTGAGTAGTGGTTTTGTCTATATGTATGTCACAACCGTGACATACAGGTATAGAAAGACAAACGCTCCCTGGCAGACATCATAGAAATAACGCTGCGTTTTTTTACCACGGTACTGCGTGCCCAATCAACGTGACCTCGTTTCTTCGAAAGAATGATCACATTTGCGTCTATTCATTTATTGTCTAGTCACGTCTCAGCGTTCAAATTGTTGAAGTGTTCTATTATTCAGTTTGCAGTTAACTGCCTACCTTTGATTTCTATTCTACGCAATAAATTCGGATTACTAGTATAGGGATACTATTTTTAGAAGAACAAAATGTTGCTGTCAGAAGAACAGTTTCCTGTTTTTTGAAAGAAATTTGACTCTTGAAGGATTTCTCACTTTTTCAATCGTCTCTTTTTGTAAGGAATTACACCGCATACAGCACAAAACGTTTCAGAGATGTATCAATAATGTTACAATCTCTCATTTTCATTACACTTTCAGAGATATCTTACAATTACGTTTCAGCAACATCTATTTTGGAACATAACTATTTTGGAACACCTATTTTGAAACATAATTGTTACCTTAAAAATAGCATTCACCGATACTACTGTTTTATAATTTCCATTTTACATAATTGCTACCTTGATGTTACATTCCGGCGTTATTTAAAATTTTTGGTTTGGAAACGCCGTGGATGCGCATGCACATTTATGCCATTTCACCGAAGCACTCTCGTAGTCGTATTACCACGTGTTTCTGGGATATTCTTTGGTGATATTGTCGTACTCGAATTAGCTAGTTAGTTGACTTAATATTTCATCCTTTTTTCTGTGATTCAAGGTCATCTAAAAGTAAATAATTGTTTTGATTATTATAATTTTTAAATTCTAAAAAGCATTTTATAAAATCTAAGTAGATGGCTGTATTGTTGTATTAATATACTATACCAGCATGTTTTTTTTACTCGAAGCTGAGAAATTTCATACCGGTAGGAATTTAGAGAAATGACGAATTTGATTTTCTTTCTTTTTTTCTCTGAAATATAGTCTATTTCACATGTATAATAGAAATTCGACACCCTCATTTGGGATCTATTTTTATTTCTTTTGTTATCAATGTATAAACGCCGCCACTGTTCCCAATGGACAGCGGACTGCGTTGAACATATGAAAACGTAAACAACTCGTAATACGACTGTTGTTGCTTTTGAAACAGCTGTGGAGTCAAATATTTTTTATTGTGAATTTACAAAGTTTATTGAAACTATAACGTTCAACGTAGTAAATACTTAACAGTAATATGTTGATGTCACAAATATCGTTCAAACACGTAACTAAGGTAACGAAGTTACAAATATCTTTCAAATACGTAACAATAACATGAAGTTGGTATGTTGAAGTTACAAAGACCTTTCACTGTAACGTATCGGTTATGTTTCAAAGTTGTGTAACATTTCAGGACATTTTGACGTAACAGTAAGTTTTCTGAAACATTACTGTTACATTGCGCAACATATCTGAAAAGTCTCAATGTTTCAGTGCGTACGTTTTTGGAACATATACGAAATATTCTGTACTGTGTGGGACAGGAAACAAAAAATTTCTAAGACTGATTAACCAACATTTTTTTATTATTGGTTGTTTAACGATTACCGTGAGTAACTCAATGAACTGTAAGCTGTCGACCGTCCCTAATTTATCCCCTTTGGTTGGTCGGGTTAGAGCTAGTACCGTAAGACGAACGCAACATCCATGTCTCACTGGGATTCAAAACCGGACCAATCTCGGACAAATGGTCATAAGCCAGCGCTCAGACCACTGCACCACCTGGCAGGCAACCAAATATGCTATGCCTTTTTATTGCAAATGCAATAAAACAAATGAAGTCGCAATTTTTATAGTACAAAAACACCATTGGCTGTTCGTCCTGGCGTCCGAGTAGTCAGAGACATAGGTTTTTCTATTTCCTCGAACCAGTGGCCCAAATTTCGGAACGGGATTATTGACTTTAGAGTTGCTTATGTGGGTTGTTAATCCTCGAAGCGAGAATTAAAAAAATGAGATCACCATTGATTCACAAATCTGAACTACAAAACAAGCAGTTTATTTCAACTGACTCTAAACTTTCAAGAAACTCTCTATTAGTATTACCACATACTGTACGTCAGGAACAGACACCCACAGCTTTAACCTGGAATCGTTGATTTTCAAATGCTTTAAAGCAGCACTTAATGCGAGTAAGATCACCGTGAACAACCATAACACACACAACAGCAGATATTGGTCTTAGCAAATATATCTGGAGTATTTGAACAATTAATCACCATTTATACGAAAATCTGTTCTAGCATAATACTGACTTGATCTGTAAGTGAAAGATGAAAGTAATAACAAAATGAAACGTAAAATATGAGATCGAAATGAGCCGTGCCGTTATAGATTAGATTTAACATAATTGCTTCTGCTGCGTTTATCATGCTTCAATGGACCGCGAGGCCGCCGAAACCACTCCTACCATAGCTTCTCCATGGTCTATGCAATCACGATTGAGACCTTCAGCTTCTGCATCTGCGGAGACCTACACTAAACAATAGGTCGCAATTTAATTGAGGCCACCGCGGAATAGCCAATTACCGAGAATGCTATAGACGCCTGACAACGAAATGAATTCCAAATGGAAATTAATGTTCTTTACGGAACAGAACTGCTTATGGCATCAGTCACTCTTGTGTTAAATTACTGTTCAGGGTGTTCCAGATCTTTTACATATGACCGATGAATTGCGCGAGGCATTACTACTGACGAGGTCATGCACATAATCACCATTTTATTTCACTCTTCTTTTCCCAGAAGTGTTCTTACTTTGTTCCTCTTAACCTTTGCGTATGTAGCTAATTAAACATGTATGCAGCGACATAAACAATGACAAAATGCTGAGCTGTTTTAATTAAGCATTATATAGAAGGAAACGGGATACTGCACCAATACAAAATTGGAAACGGAGTGAGACAAGGTGACACCATATCTCCCAAACTCCTCTATGCCACACTGAATTTTTCAACATTGAACTAAGAAAACAAAGAGAAAAAGATTAATCGAGATTAGTTAACTTACCTTCATTTTTCTGATGCAGTAGTCATTTTTGCAACTGCTTCTTCAGAGCTGCAGAGTATGATCCATGAACTTGCTGACAAGAGCAAAGAAGTGGAATTAAAAATGAACTTTCAGAAGACAAAACTGATGTGCAATGCTTTTACAAGAAATAAAGATTTATCGATTGAAGGCGAAAAGCTGGACATAACCGATACCTACATTTACCTTGGGCAGCAGATATCAAGCAAAGGTCACATTGATGAAGAAATTAATCGACGTATAAAACTTGGTTCGAGAGCTTTCGAAAGACACCGTACAATTATTAAGAGCAATATGATATTATATCTTAAAAGAGAAATGTTTAATCAATGCATACTTCTAGTGCTTACATACGGAGGAGAGACGTAGATCTTAACTAAACAAATTAGCAATATCACGCAATGCATTGATTATGATACGCTTTCCAACATACCAGAAATCATTACTCAAGTTATTACACAAGTTATCTGGATAATGGCTGTGGAATAAATGTCGTTCATGTGCCCACACCTATGTTCCCATTTCGATGATATTAAACAGAACCAGTTCAGTATATCTCCGGAACAACATGATAAAATTTTGTCGCAGGCGAAGCATTTTTACGTAAGTTATGACGCATAAGAGCGATGGAATGGATCCCGCTCCTATGTCCTGATCTTTGACCCCACTTCATCCATTTTCAATAGGGTTCGTCCCCAGGTGGTGCCCTACCGCATACTAAAATTTCATCGAAGCCGAACCATTTTTACGCGAGTTATCGTGCGGACAGACAGACAGACAGACGGACAAAGCTGGAACAAATACACCAAACCTTGAACATTGGAAGAGTTGAAAATTGCCATATGGCAAGACATTGGCTGCATTTTAGTCGCCGAATTGCGGGGCTTTTACCTGAGTATGCTTCCACCAGCGGTATAATGCATCGAGGCAAATGCGATCACTTCCAACACAGACTTTGAAAAGGTATGTAAACATGCAGATAAACGTGTCAATTGTTAGCATTACGCTCTTTTTTACGCTATCCAACGGTAGGTTGAACAAGCGTGTATGATCCAACTTCGTCCGTCCGTACGTCTGTCTGTCTGTCTGTCCGTCCATCTGTCCACACGATAACTCGCATAAAAATAATTCGATTTCGACGAATTTTTAGTATATGATAGGAGATCACCTGGGAACTGACCCTATTGTAAATGGGTGAAGTGGGGTCAAAGGTCAGGACATAGGAGCGGGATGCATTCCATTGCCCTTATGCATCATAACGTGCGTAAATTAGGTTCTATGTCGATGAAATTTTGGTACCTGGTAGAGGACCACCTGGGGACGGCACCTATTGAAAATGGGTCAAGTGGGTTCAAAGGTCAGGACATAGGAGAGGAATGCATTCCATTGCTCTTATGCGTCATAACTTGCATAAAAATGGTTCGATTTCGATGAAATTTTAGTATGTGGTAGGGGACTATCTGGGAACGAATCCTATTGAAAATAGGTGAAATGGGGTCAAAGGGCAGGACATAGGATTTTGATCCATTCCATTGCCCTTATGCGTTATAACTTACATAAAAAGGCTTCAATTGAGACCAAACTTTTCACGTTCTTTCGGAAGTATATTTTACCGGTTCTGTTGAATATCAGCGAAATGGGGTCAAAGGTCGGGTCATAGGAGCGAGATTTATTCTACAGCCATTATCCTCATAACTTGAGTAATTATTTCTGGTACATTGAAAGCGTATCATAATCAATGCATTGCATGATTTTACTAACTTGTTTATGGTTTCCAACCGTAGGTTAAAGAAGCGTATATGCTGCAGCTTTGTCCGTCTGTCTGTCTGTCCGCACAATAACTCGCGTAAAAATGGCTTGATTTCGATGAAATTTCAGTATGTGGTAGGGGACAACTTGGAGACGAACCCTATTGAAAACGGACGAAATGGAGTCGAAGGGCAGGACATTGGAGCGGGATCTATTCCATTGTCCTTATGTGTCGTAACGTACGTAAAAATGCTTCGATTTCGAAAAAACTTTAACATGTTGTTCCGGAGGTATACTGAATCGGTGCTGTTGAATATCATCAAAATGAGGTCAAAGGTCAGTGCACAGAAGCGATATTTATTCTACAGCCATTATCCTCATAACTTGACTAAAAATGCTTCTATAGCGACAAAACATTAGTATGTATTTCCGGAGATGCACAGAACCAATTCTGTTTAATATCATCGAAATGGGGTCAAACGTCAAGGCACAGGTGCGAGATTTATTCAACAGCCATTATCCTCATAATTTAAGTAATAACGTGAGTAGTGATTTCTGGTATGTTGGAAAGCGTATCATAATCAATGCACTGCATGATTTTACTAACTTGTTTTAAGTTAAAATTACCATTTACCTTACCAAATGTAACCGAAATTTACGAAACGTTATGACCTAATAAAGCTGTACAACTGTCTTTTGTGCGTGGTGCCGTTTTGTGTCGCTCTGTAACTTTTTTACCAGAAAATCACTCAGAATGAATTAGTGCCCCCCTTCACCCTAAATGACCATTTAAAATAACAAAGCTAAGCGGAAGGCAAATCTTTCTACCGCGCAGGTTCACTTGTGCTAGCTGCACTCGGCTCCTCAGATAACGAATATATTCGCTGGAGATTTCAGTCAATTTTCCTACGAAAAAAATGAGAAACTTCTTCTGTATTGCAATGCACTAATTCAAGACGTCTCGTGACTCTCGATTCAACCCCTTCCTGTCCCTATGCTGCAAATGATGTCATTTCACCAACAGATCTGTAGTTGAGAAAACGGTTTTGCTCAAAATCTATGAGTATGTTTCTTCTCCGAAATAGCGCCGAAATTGTTTTGTTCTGATGATGAAGCACTCATAACAATATGTCTTTACAAGAAAGTGGTGAATAAAACAGTCGCATACTGCAGCGAAATTTCGAACATAAGTGGCGTTAAAGTTGTACATGCATGCACACGCTCTATAGATTATTCCGACACTTACGTAAATCTTCATCTTAAACTCATTTCTATTTTGTCAGAGGATTACATGTAAATCATTGAACTACAAGGCAAGCGTAATCAAGATTTCAGAGTTTAAAAATGCTAAGTCACTAAAGAAAAATATGGCAAAGGAAACGCAGAAAAGATCCAAACCAGTACCAATCAGAAGTGAAGAGGCTGAGTCACAAATAATCGCAAAAAAGGCTAGATATACAGAGTGGAAGAAATATTCTTCTCATAATACGTGGCAAATACGTCATCATAATTAATGCAGCAAACAGACATCGCTAAATTGACTGTAATTATTGTTTCATATGTAAATACAATCACTTCAGAAAACTTGCTCCCGCTCGACGACGATTGTAACACGTGTGAAACAGTAATTACAGTCAATTTAGCGATATCTGATTGCTGTATTAATTATCATAAAAAAAAGGTTGGATGTGCTTTATTCGTGATGAAGATCGCTTAGAAAATGCGTCTTTCTGTAAATGTTTTGTGAGGTTTGCATGATAAGTGTGGAGGTATCGAAGGAACACAAATCTTTAAACTTACAGATGTCCAGAATGTGCAGAGTGATGGCTTAACCCCTATGAATTTTCAAACTCTTATGTATTTCAAAACTTTGTTGTTCGTATTGTGTGAAATATTATATTTTTGTCCCATATCATTCTTTTCAATAACCCAGTAAGTTCACTACATATTTTTGTCTATTACAGCTCTTGTTCCAGCTGCAGAACAAGAAAGACTTAATAATATGTAAATATTTATCATTTTTTTATATAAACTCAAAATAGATTTGATATTGTTGAATTTTGATTAAATAACGTTAGTTTTGGGGGAAATTATTTCGCAATGCTATATTAAAGAAAAGATGTCGTTAATTGGGCTACCTGTTCCTAATAACGCCATCATGCAAGCATTTGATTTTTATTCGGGGTTTAAAAAAATTGAAAGTTTTTATTGAACTTGTTTGACAGATACAGTTACTTATACAGGATGTCCGAGAATTATTGGACACATTACAAAATTACATAAAACAAAACATTAAACAGATAGAAAGAAACTGACTGTACTAACTTACAGTGTAACTACCCAAGTTAATAAATTTCAATGTGAGATTCCTTGGTTGCTCGTAGTACGTCCAAGCGATACTGGATTTTTGCCATGAATTGGCAAGCATCTTAGGAGTTATGGAATTAATAGCAGCTGTGATACTCTGCTACAGTTCCTGCAAATCAGTACAAGGCATCTGATAGACACGACCGTTCACATAACCCCACATGAAATAATCCAATGGAGTTAGATCTGGAGAGCAAGGAAGCCACGGAATGAGACCACCACGCCCAATCCATCTGTTGGGGAAATGCTCATTTAGGCACTTCCGAACACATGTTGACTAATGCGGAGGCGCGCCGTCTTGTTGGAAAACGACGTTGTCAGATCTTTTGGTCTGGGGTATAGCGAAATTTTCTAGCATATCCAAGTAAATGTCACCATTTATGGTTTTTTTCGCAGAAGAAGAAAGGGCCAATCACTTCTCTTTTTGATAGGGCGCACCACACCTTAACTTTTGGACAATCACGTTCCAGTTCAATAGCAGCATGAGGAGGTTCACTCCTACATTTGTGACGATTCACAATACCTGATACATGAAATGTGGATTCATCACTAAGCATTACAGTACTGAGAAAGTTTTCGCCGTTTTCCACTCGATTCAGCACATCCACAGCGAAATCGTATCGCAGAGTGTGATCATTTACATGCATATTTTGCACTATTTGAATTTTATAAGCATGAAACTTTAATTTCTTGTGCAAGATATGGTGAACTGTCGATTTCGGAATGCAGAGTTCTCTGCTTGCTTTACGAACGGATTTCCTGGGGCTTCGTCGAAAACTTTCATTAACTTGGTCAACCGTCTCACCGCTGACGCTAGGCCTACCGGCTCCTCCACGATGTTACACATTGCCAGTTTCTTTAAACTGTTTCATCCATCGCTTAATTGAATTCGTATACGGAGGATTACAACCATACTCTAAACGGTACCGTCTTTTAACTTTAATTTCGCAAGCTACAACACACACATCGCCTTCTGCTGTACGGATAACATGACTACTGATTGCGCATTTCTCATACATTCTTCCTCGTCAGGCCACACCTAGCGCCATCTATCGGATTATGGGAATAACAATTCTGCAAAACAAAAAACATAGAAACCGTGTTAGTGATACGTGACATGGAAAAACAGAAAATGGTCATAGTTTTTTTGTATATAATTTTGTAATGTGTCCAATAGTTATCGGACACCCTGTATATTAAACATATATTGGACTTCGTTGACAGATATACGTATACAGTATATGCATTCTGTGTTTCAACGACAGCAATGTACATAAGTGAACAAGGAACTCAGCGAATAAACCTCCGAAAGACAAACCCAAACAACCATGCCTTACCTGGTATTCGAACCTAGACCTCTCCGTTAGGTGAATGATCAGAAGTCATCGCTTAGATCATTGCGCCACCGGGGTGGCCGTAAGACAAACACAACACCCATGTCTTTCCGGGGTTCTAACCCAGACCCCTCCGTTGGGCGAATGATCAGAAGCCATCGCTGAGACCACTGCGCCACCGAGGCGGCATATACAGGATGCATATACTTCACATTAACAAGTACATACAGGGTGTCTACAAATGATTAGAGCGGTTGCGTGATTTTTTTGTGGCTGTAATATTAGCGATATGTTGCTCGAGTTGAATGTTACCAGACACGCATTGCTCAAAGTTAACTTTGGTCGCCGCGAGAGGGCAGTACTTGTCTTATAGTCGGTAAGATGGCTTCAAAGAGCAAGAAAGCGTTTGCTGTCCTCGAATTTCGTGCTAGTCAATCTGTGACAACCGTTAAACGGCGCTTTCGAACGAAATTTAGGAAAACTCCACCCAGCGCCAGCTCCATTCGGCGATGGTATGAACAGTTGGAAGCGACAGGATGTCTGTGTAAAGGAAAAATCAACGGATCGTCCATCAGTGCCTGAAGAAACTGTAGAACTCGTGCGGTCAAATTTGGTGCGTATCCCACGTAAGTCGACGCGCACAGAGAGTAGAGAACTGGATATTTCACGATCGACCGTTTGGAAGATCTTACGCAAACGATTGAAGCAGAAGCCGTACCGCTTGCAATTGCTACAAGCCCTGACGCCCGATGACAAAGTGAGTTCCTTTGAGTTTTGTTCGCGATTTCAAAGTTTTATGGAAGAAGAAGATGCGTTTTCTAATAAACTTGTCTTCAGTGATGAAGCAACATTTTTTGTTTGTGGCAAAGTGAATAGGCACAATGTGCGAATCTGGGGCACGGACACCCCCGCCTTCGCGGAGTACATTCGGGATTCTCAAAAGAACCATGTTTTCTGTGCGGTCTCAAAATCTAAAGTTTACGGCCCCTTTTTCTTCTGCGAAAAGGCCGTTACCGGACACGTGTAAATAATCTGGACATTTTGGAACATTGGCTTATGCCGCAGTTGGAGACCGAAGTGCGGACTTCATCTACCAACAGGATGGCGCTCCGCCCCATTTCCATCGCGATGTTCATGAATTCTTGAACGTCAGATTTCGAAAGCGATGGATTGGTCGTGCTGGAAATGGTGATCCCAAACTGCTGTTATGGCCTTCACGCTCCCCCGACTTAACTCCCTGTGATTTTTTCGCGTGGGTTATGTGAAAAGACTCGGTGTTTGTGTCGCCTTTAGCTCGCATCATCAATGCTTTTGCTCACATTGATAGAGACATGCTAACTCACGTGTGGGACGAACTTGATTACAGAGTTGATGTTTGTAGAATCACTCAAGGGGCGCATATCGAGCACCTGTAATATTCACAAAAACCCTTTGTGCATTGTTACATATAATTGTGAAGTTTCATGATAGTAGGTCAAATAATATACCTACAATAAATTCGTGAAACCGCTCCAACCATTTGTAGACACCCTGTATAATACGTTGTTTACGGCCAAATGATCAATTTATACAGAGATAACCAGTGTTGATCAAGTAACACACTGTGAACAAGTACACATCAAACATGGTTTTTACAGTATGCTAAATGAACAACGTACACAGAGAGAGAGTGCTGGACAAGTAATACATTGAGATCCGGTGCCGAAAGACAAACACAAACATCCATGCCTCAACGGGATTCGAACCCGAAGCCTTCCAGGGCGAATGGTCATAAGCCAGCGCTTTAGACAATTGGGTCATCGGGGCGGCATAAGCTTTTTCTAACTTACCCTATTTCACCTCCTCAAACACTTATCATAAGCTTTTTCTAACTCACCCTATTTCACCTCCTGAAACACTTTTCATAAGCTTTTTCTAACTCACCCAATTTCACCTCCTGAAACAGTTATCATAAGCTTTTTCTAACTCACCCAATTTCACCTCCTCAAACAGTTATCACAAGCTTTTTCTAACTCACCCTATTTCACTTCCTGAAATACAGTTATCACAAGCTTTTTCTAACTCACCCTATTTCACTTCCTGAAAACAATTATCATAAGCTTTTTTTAACTCACCCTATTTCACCTCCTAAAACACTTATCATAAGCTTTTTTTAACTCACCTTATTTCACCTCCTGAAACACTTATCATAAGCTTTTTCTAACTCACCTTATTTCACCTCCTGAAACACTTATCATAAGCTTTTTCTAACTCACCCTATTTCACCTCCTGAAACACTTATCATAAGTTTTTTCTAACTCACCCTATTTCACCTCCTGAAACACTTATCATAAGCTTTTTTCTAACTCACCTTATTTCACCTCCTGAAACACTTATCATAAGCTTTTTCTAACTCACCCTATTTCACCTCCTGAAACACTTATCATAAGCTTTTTCTAACTCACCTTATTTTACCTCCTGAAACACTTATCATAAGCTTTTTCTAACTCACCCAATTTCACCTCCTGAAACAATTATCATTAGCTTTTTCTAACTCACCCTATTTCACCTCCTGAAACAATTATCATAAGCTTTTTCTAACTCACCCTATTTCACCTCCTGAAACACTTATCATCCATATTATTATGCTATTATCTGCTGAAGTGTTTAAAGTATCTGCGTCATTACTTTCCTGTTTTATGTACCTTATTCCCTGAGCTACACTATTTTGACTGTTAAGGTGGCGTCATTAAGGCCTGGTACCTTATTCGATTAGTTTTGTAAAGTTTGACGTGCTAAATTATATAGCTATTTTAAATTAAAAGACTGTATGTCTCCATTGCATACAAGACTTCCTATCTATTTAACATCTTATAAGAAAACAGATTATGGCACTGAGAAAAGAAGATGGTTCTGTAGCAAGAAATAGAGGCAGAAATTTTGACAAGAGTGGAAGATTTCTACTCCAAATTATATGAAAGGGATGATACATGTACTAAAGACATCATGAAAAGGTACCAGAGTTCCTCCAGTCCTCCCAGCAGAAGTTGCACATGCGATCAAGAACATGAAGCGGGGAAAAGCTCCAGGAGAAGATGGAATTACTGTAGACATCATACAAGAAGCAAGTGGAGAAATCGAAACAGAACTCGCCCAAATTTTCACACGATGCCTTAATGAAGGGAAGATTCCTGAGGATTGGAACAACGCTATAATGATTCTGCTACATAAAAAAGGTGACATTGAGGATCTCAGGAACTACAGACCTATCAGCCTCCTATCAGTGGTTTATAAAATCTTCACTATAGTTCTTTCACACCGCTTGAAGGTAACACTGGACATGGCTCAACCGAGAGAACAAGCTGGATTCAGGAGTGGCTACAGCACAATAGATCATATCCACGTACTGAGAGAACTAATTGAAAGAGCGAGGGAATATGAACTTCCATTGTGCATGGCTTTTATCGATTATGAAAAAGCCTTTGATTCGGCGAAACCATCAACAGTTACAATGGCTCTAAAGTCCTGCGGTATTGAAGATGCAGACATTAATATTATTAATAACATCTATGAAAATGCAAGTGCAAAGATTCGGCTGTTTGAAAATACAACACACATAAAAATTGGAAAGGGAGTGAGACAAGGTGACACCATATCTCCGAAGCTTTTAATGCGACATTGGAAAATGTCTTTCAATCACTGAACTGGGAAAACAAAGTGATAAAGATTAATGGGGATTTTCTAACCCACCTTCGTTTTGTTGATGACGTAGTAATTTTTTCAACTACCCCATCAGAGCTGCAGAGTATGATCCAGGAACTTGCTGACAAGAGTAAAGAAGTGGGAATAAAATTGAACTTTCAGAAGACAAAAGTTATGTTCAATGCTTTTACAAGAAATGTAGATTTATCGATTGATGGAGATCTTGGACAGCAGATATCAAGTGAGGGTCACATTGACGAAGAAATTAATCGGCGTACAAAACTTGCCTGGAGAGTTTTTGGAAGAAACAGCATAATTTTCAAGAGCAATATGCCATTATGTCTTAAAAGAAAAGTGTTTGATCAATGCATTCTTCCAGTGCTTACGTATGGTGCAGAGACGTGGACCTTAACTAAAAGAGACATACAAAGGCTACAGATAACTCAAAAAGCATGGAGAGGTGCATGCTTGGTGTAACCAGGAGAGATAAGAAGAGAAACTCGTGGATCAGAAAAATGACAAGAGTGGAAGACATCATGATTAGAGTTAAATCCCTGAAATGGCAATGTGCTGGACATACTGCTAGAAGGACAGAACATCGATGGACAGCCGAAATTTTAGATTGGATTCAAAGAGACAGGAAAAGACCCAGAAGAAGACTACATGGGAGATGGGTGGATGAAATTCGAAAATATGCGGGAGTGATATGGAGGAGACTGGCACAAGACAGACCGTTGTGGAGGAAACTTGGGGAGACCTTTGTCCAGCAGTGGATTAATAATGGTTGACAATGATAATGATGATGAATTATACTTCTAAAGGCACGAATATCACAAGCAACCAGCTAAGGCTATTTATCAACCAATGCAATGCATCTTTGTGTAATGTATGAGTGAACAAAATTTCTGCGTAAATTGCCTTTGAGTACAGTCACGCATATTAACCCCAACTTTTCTTTACGTGTGTAAGAGCAAACGAAATGTCATCAAGCCGGAGTAGCCTTTGATCTAAATTACTACACTCAGAAATGTTTTCTTCTGAATGAGCTACACTCGTAAACTATTTGCATTTTTCTTCTTCCAGTACTTCCCGCAGACGAGCCATTCTTTTGCCCATTTTCTGCGCCTAAGATTCTTATTTCATATTTTTTAATGGTCGCATTGTCGGTATTTGTAATTAGATAGAGAATTTTATGGAACATTAGCATGCATATTTCTCCATTTTCTCTCGTATATCATACCTTTTAGTTAGACGCTGCGTTGTTCCGCTTCGTTAGTTTGAATGACGTCAAACACCAGAATGTTCATGGAACAACTTTCAATTAAGGGAAATGTTTGAAACCTTACGGGAAAATAAGTGGCTTCCTTGCATTCCGTGATCTATACTGTCATGCAGAGAATATGAAAAAAAGAAATTCTGTGCACGTCTGCTCTGAGCTGAACGCCAAAATCCTGTAAATTAAGAAAAGCAAATAACAGCAGGAAAAGAATGTTACGCAAGTGGGGCAGAATTATTTATTCTCTCGTCTTTCTCTGATGTTCTACTGGATTTAATCGGAAGCTGTCTAAGATTTAAAGATCAAAATTCTGTCCTCTCCTGCAGGAAGCCGAAGTTCGTCTCTTGTGTAAGACGTGCGCTTTCTTTTCGCCTAGAGCTCTGGTTACCTTCCTTTCCTAAAGGTGCTGACCCAAATAAGGTATATTAACTTTCATCCACACTTTCATGCACGTTCTGTTCGTTAATCCCTTATACAGCCAATCTACGTTTGCCAAATTGTGCCTGAAATCAGCCCCATGTTGCGGACGCTTTGGTTCTGAATATTCTCCGCAATCAGAAATGGTCGTCTAGTGGCAGGGCTCTAGAAAAGTTGCTTGTTTTCACGGCAAAATAATTCCTCCCCCTCTCGTCTGAGCAACATTGACAACAAACCTGTCAAAGCTGATAAACGCTCCTTTCAGAAATATTTTCTTCTCCACGACAAAAGCTATGAATGGGGAAGGGTTAGTCCCCCAAGAACGGATATCACCTTACTCCTTTATCAAGCTCGTCTTCATTGTTATAGCCCTTTTATAAGGTAATCAGTCAGATAAGATTGTTATCAATCGGGTATCGCTTATTTCGCCGAAAGATCATTTCACCGAAGGTCACTTCACTGAAAGGGTTTATTCCACAGAAGGGTCATTTCATCGAAATTTGATCTAATTGGACTACTTAATAAAGTACAGGGACCAATCAATCGGCAACGGCTTCTTCACACTCGGGTTTTATGAAAAACTGCAGAGAGAAAAAAATCTCAGATTTAACCGATGCAACGTGGGAATAATTAAAACAAATATCACACCTTAATGCAAACGAAGTTCAAAAAAGGTCCTTGTTATCTAAAGATTCAAAGTAAGAGCCTTCCTGGAAACTTCCGGTTATCCAGATAGACGATTTTAGACTTACAAGGAGACCTTACAGCTGACCACCCGCGGATTTCGGTGATTTTTTTTTCAATGAAAGTAGAGGCAAAATGAGGATATATGTGTCCCGGCATTTCATCTAATGCCTCTTATTTTCGGAATAAAAAATTATAACGATCCGAGGATATCATAACGAAATTCGTGATTTCCTGTAAATGATGCTTTACTTTAATGCCACGAGGTCCTGCAACAGCGCATTATACACTATCTACCAACAAGTAATTGGACACCTGTGATAGCAAAGGAAAACGAAGTTTATTCACCTTCAATAGTTGGTGGAGCCTCCACGAGCGGCGATTACAGCTGCGATCCTCCGGGGCATACTCTCAACCAGGCGTTGTACGACGGCTAGCGGTATTTTCTTCAACTCGGCTTGGAGAAGACAGGTCAGTTCCTTCACCGATTTCGAACGGTGGGGGCACCCCTTAAGTCGACGCTCCAACTCGTCCCAGAGGTGCTCCATAGGGTTAAGGTCCTGGCTCTGCGCAGGCCAGTCCATTCGATTAACCCCATTGTCACCATACCAAGGGTCCCGTACCATACCAGGAGAAACACCCCCATAGCATAATTCCACAGCCGCCAAACTTCACAGTTGGCACAATACATTCCGGCAGGAGGCGTTCTCCAGGCAGACGCCAAACCCAGACCCTGCCATCAGAACGGTAGAGGATGAACCTTGATTCGTCGCTCCAGAAAACCTATTTCCACTGTTCAACGGTCCACTGTCGACGTTCTTTGCACTACGTTAGCTATTGGACTTGGTGATCAAAGGCTTGTGGGCGGCAGCACGTCCATGATAACGGAACAGATGGGCTTCCTTACGGATGGTATTCATCGAAAGAACACTCCCGGATGCCTGTTGAAACTCCTTGTGGATGTGGCCCATCGATTTGGTACGGTTCTTCCGAATTCCTCTGGCCAGCACCCGTCGGTCTCTAACTACCAGTTTTGTGGGTCTGCCGGGTCGGAGCACATTCTGATAGTCACCTCTCATCTTCCCCTTGCCAATCACGTAGGCCACTGTCAATTTTGGGTACTTCAGCAAGCTGGATATGTCACGTATGGATCGGCCATTTCTGTGATACCCGACGATTACACCTTTCTCGGAATCAGAGAGCTCCGGACTGCGTGGCATCTTGCATGCGACTGGTTGCGTTGTTGTTTCCCACACGATATTTAACGGCAGCGGCCGTGACGTATATCAGGACCGCAGATATCGTCAATTGCAGGGGTGTCCAATTACTTGTTGGTAAATAGTGTAGTTATAGCATACATTTCCTGTTATGGTGGCTAATGTTGAAAAGCGAGGAATGAACAGTGAACTATCAGTAGCAGCAAAGAACGGAATGCCTACATTTTCCCATCCTCCCTTAAAGCTCTCTCGTTCTCACTTTTCAGAATTATGGAAGAAGTTACCACAACGTTGTGTGATATAGTTAGATATTGAATGAAACATCTATTTCTGTGCAATATTTGCATGAGCTAGCTATGTCGTGAGCTGCAGGCCTTGTAGTGATGTGGACCTTACATTTAACATTGTATTGTGTCATTGTCAATGGCAATTCGCTATAATTTCACTAACAAATAATAAGGAACTTGTAGAAGTAATCGTTGAGTAATGATGTTTAATAATAAATAGCACATATGGGGACAGAGGAATTGTAAGTAGAATCGAATTATCACATTTTAGCTTATAAAGTATAATTACGTATTTTTATTTGAAGACCTAACATACATGTATATTACAATAATGGAACTTACACCTTAGTATTATACAACTTGAAGTATTTATTCCGTATTAAATGGTGTAACAATTTATAAAACATACAACGACTAAGTGCCGAGCTTGCACACTCCGAATGGGAGGCTTTTTCAAGGCCAGTGAACACAAGAATAATTTCGGGAACGACGATAATTGGAAATCTTGGAATGCGTTTCTACTACGTGTCTATGTGATATTACGTCACGCGGAAGGCGGTGTCTCGTGACCCACCTATCAAACATTCTCTCTCATTTCCCCTTTAATATTCTGTGTCAGTAGGATCTTCCACGCAGCCGAGAGTTCGAGAGAAGGTCTCTCGTTGCAAGGGTTAATGTGCATGGATATTTCGATGCTTTCTCTAGTCAGTGTTTCTCTGTAGTCAGTGTACGGAGCGATCCTCTTCATGTTTTTCCACATCGGTACGACGTCATATTGGGCTACTTCTTTGCAAAGCGCTGTTTGTGTTTTTCCTGCTTTAATGTCCCTTATGGGTTCTTTCCCCCTAATTGTAAGGGATCTTTTGGCCATTCCGATGTATGATCGAGACAAGCCATCTGGATATTCTAATGGTATCTCATACACCCCAGATCCAGAATTCATGTCGAGGTCCTTATGCCTATTTGTTGTTGCTGTGGCAATGGACATTGGGGATTTGATTCTAATGCGTAATCCATGGCGCTTTATAAGGTTCTTGAACACAAACGAAAATTTCGGGATATATGAAATGAATCCAGCAAACTGCAAGTTGTCGACTCCTGGGCGTGGTATCGTGTGGTTTCTGGTTATCACCTTGGGTGAGATGGATCGCAAAGTCCGTTCCGAGAATCCCGCAGTGACCTCTTTGTTGATGATATTTGCTATTTCTCTGTCCCTTGTTTCTTTGGTGGAGAAAATCGTGATTGCTCTATTGAAGTGGGTACGGAATGCCGCCATTTTATATGAGCTAAGGGATACGGACTTAGGAGGGATGAAATTTGTCACTGTTGTTGATTTGTAATATACGATGGAGCATAAGCGGCCATCTTGAGCAAGAAATTGAACGGGAAGGTGGATTAAAGGAAAAATATGACATAATCAACAAACGAACCTCCGATCGATTTCGCGAAGCTCGAGACAAAAAGCAGCCAGTAACCACCCGAATGATACAACAATGGGCTTCTGCTGCAGCGGTATAACATCAATCGGACGATATTGTTTTACGGCATCACAAGGGTGGGTTCCGAAATTCAAACTGGTTCATGGCATTCGCCAGCGAAAAGTGACGCGCTGCATCAGGTCGCAAAATAAATTGTATTTGTCAACTATTATCGCGGAAGCAAAAACGTCTTTCACGACTGATCAAAGAATTTCCATTGGCTTACGTCATTGACACTGATCGAACAAGATGTGAGTATGGAATCGATGTTAACAGGACACTTTCTCTGCGTGGAGAAGAAAACAACAGAGGTATTCTTGGGAGATTTTAACAAAGTAACGCTTCTTACACTTCTTCTTACACTGCACCGTATGCATTGACCGCTTCTAGAACATTACTTCCAAAAGTTGTTCTATGTACGCAAGAGCCTCAGAGACAGTTGGGACCTGTTGTTTCCAAGATTGTGGAAGGACTAACGGCGGAATATGGAAATGCATTCGTGACATAGTCGAAATCAGGAAAATTAAAGAAAGAGCATTTCAGCAGTTTCGTGAAAAACATTATCTGACCATTTTGCGAAAAAGAGAAGTGTCTATTGATCTTGGATTCATGGGGAGATCAAACAGATCCAGCACTCTTTAGTAGTGTCTTCACAAAGGACGACGGCAGTTGTTGTCCTTCTACTGATGTAATCATCCCCCCCAATTGCACCCCATACTGTCAATCTTGTGATGTGTACCTTTTCCGTCAAGTAAAAAAGTTTATTAAAAAATTACAAACCTCTGTCGAACTTTTTGAAGAAAATAGGCATTTAAGCAAGCGAGAAAATGTGTTGAAGATCCATTCACTTATACATCAATATCTTCCTGCGCCGATTTTCAAGAATGCGTTGCAGTACGCTTGGTTTATTACAAAGTTAATAAATCAAAGAAAGATTTTTGGAAATGTGAACGAAATGTGTTTTCCGCAGGACCTCCTGACATTACAGGAAAGTATCATTTACAGGAAATCACGAATTTCGTTATGATATCCTCGGATCGTTATGATTTTTTATTCCGAAAATAAGAGGCATTAGATCAAATGCCGGGACACATATATCCTCATTTTGCCTCTACTTTCATTTTAAAAGAAATCACTAAAATCCGCAGGTGGTCAGTTGTAAGGTCCTCTTGTTAGTGGGCTACATTAGTGCAATATCTATAAATACCTACATAATTTAGTCTTCATAAGATTAAATATGAGCAAATCTTCCACATATGAGATTTTCACAAAATACACGTTTTCAAGGTAGTACTAATATTTAAGGTACAAGGAGACAAATCTGTGGATGAGATTGACATTAGGTTTCACCTCACGGAAATAAATAAATAAGTAAATTAGAATTTCAAATTCAAAGAAGATTGCCTTTTGATCGAAATTAGCAGCTGGTTAAAATGATCTTTCGATGAAGTGAACATTCGATAAAGTGATCTTTCGGGAAAGTGAACTTTTAGGCAAAACGACCTTTTCGGCGAAATAAACTTTTCGGCGATATAAACTTTTCGGTGAAATAAACTTTTCGGTGAAATAAACTTTCGGTGAAATAAACTTTCGGTGAAATAAACTTTCGGTGAAATAAACTTTCGGTGAAGTGAACTTTTCGGTGAAATAAACTTTCGGTGAAGTGAGCTTTTCGGTGAAATGAACCTTCGGATGAAATATACTTCCGGTGAAATGAACCTTCGGATGAACTATACTTCCGGTGAAATGAACCTTTCAGTGAAACGACCTTTCGGTGAAATGAACTTTCCGGTGAAGTGATTTTCGGTGAAATGACCCTTAGGTCAAGTGATTTTCGGTGAATGGACCAAACCCTTATCAATCATCCCCATAAATGACGACTTTGAATGACAAAGTATGCGAAAAAAGCAAGCTTTCTGGTGTTCTGATCTTGTAGGTCACCCTTTCTAGCGGCGTTGGGACCACTTAACACCCGAATGAATTCATTCCAGCCGCGTTCGGCCCATTTCTTAGACAACGAATATATTTGTTCGAGCTGATATCAGCCCATTTTGCTAAACCCGAGTTAATTCGTTCCGGCCGGTTAAAACGTTGTCATAATAAAATTACGAATATCTTTCTAAGCATTTGAGAAATTCTTGTCACCGATGTTGAAAAATTCCTGTTTTCTCTCCTGCTTCGGCCCATTTCTTAGACAGCGAATATATTCGTTCGAGCTGATATCAGCCCATTTTGCTAAACCCGAGTTAATTCGTTCCGGCCGGTTAAGACGTTGAATCCTTGCCATAATAAAATTACGGATATATTTCTAAGGCTTTGAGAAATTCTTGTCGCCGGTGTTAAAAAATTCCTGTTTTCTTTCCTACAAAATTTCCGTTAGTATCGTTGTGGGATAATAATTAAATAAAAGAGTATTTGTATGATGTTACTATGTATTCCTCTAACGTTAAACTTTTTTGTAAAGCACTACACAGCTTATCTGACTAAATTCTTAAACATGCTGTAGTAACACCGCGCATAAGGCTTACAGAATTACTTTAAATTTACTAGATAGTATCACTTTTCGTTGCAGTTTAAAGTCCTAATTAAACATAAAAGTGCAAAACAGACACTGTAAGAATAATAACATTCAGATATATTCATAAGCCCTTATTTACAAATAGTTTATTTTAAATATGCCTGGAAGTGTCTTAATTTGGTCTTTAGGACCATGCCTTTATTCACCATATTTGGGATCATGTCTTTATTGGCTCTTTTCAAAAAGTATCCCACTTTTTAGACATTTTGTTCAATCAGTATAACTTGCTAATCAGTATAATATCCAAGTAGAAACCTCATATATACCCAGCAGTATGCAACACCGCTCACGCACTTGTACTGTCGTAACAAATCGCAGTAACTAAAAATATAGTGCTCGAAACATTGTGCTCAAAGCATAGTAATCGCAAAACAAAACAACAGCTGTTATTTCCAGCTTGAGCATACACCATTGACTCGTGACAAGCGTTGGGGTTGCCAAATTCAAATTCCTTGGATAGCATTCCGTTTTTGTTTTTTATTTATTGGAGATTTAACGACCACCGCGAGCAACTCAAAGTGCTATAAGCAATCGCCCGTCCCTATTTTAGGGTCACAGGTTCCAGAGAAGGTATAAATCCAGTGCCGTAAGACAAACACAACATGCCTCCCGGGATTTGAACCCGGACCCCTTTCGGACGAATGGTCAGAGGCAATCGCTTAGACCACTGCGCCACCGGGACGGCTAGCAATCCGTTGGGTTAAGTTTGAAAAAAAACATTTAACTAGAAGAACCCAAATTTACATAAGAATTCGGAAACTGAAAACGAAGGTTAAATCCGAGTATACGTCACATGGCACTTGAGAAATTCCCTTACACATTTTGCAACCTATATTTATTTCGTTTTTTTATCTCTCATTCTGTAGTCTCTTAGATCATATTAAGTTCCATTATTTCTAGTTTAGACGCATGCTTCCTTTCCTTTTTTTTTGTTTAAGTGTTCAACGTCAACAATGAACAACTCTCTGGGGGCACGCAGTCGCCCGTCCGTAATTAAGGTCACTGGTTCCAAGGAAAGGCCAGAACGAGCGCCGTCAGCCAAACATACAACCTATGCCTAATCGGGGTTCGAACCCTGCCCATCTCGGACGAGCGGTCAGGATCTAGCGCCTCATACGAGTAGAGAATCGGGTAACGTTAAATACACATTTGTTCTCAAGAGTTAGTGCATTTTCTGTTGATTATAACGTATTACGTAATATGACGTAGATGACGTACTACTATGGTGACGTATGAGTCAAATCGGCTAATGTGCAGCTATAAACCTAGCCGGTGCTGATCAGTTGGAAAAACATCTACTCCTAAGTCGGGTTCGAAAATATGAGTGATGATTCTTCCACACATCGTACGAAATTAATAAGAATCCCTTCTTCTACAATGAGATGGTTCTTCAAGCATGAAAGTCGACGATACCGAAAACCTGCAATTTCGTGCATCCTGCCTCCTCAAGGCGAAAAATCGTGTAACTTACGATATAATATGATGTACATGACGTACCACTGCGGTGACGTGTGAGTCAAATAGGTAAAGTTGCAGCGATACGCCTAGTCGGCGTTGTTCAGTTGGTAGCACTGCCGCTCCGGAGTAGAAAGACGTGATTTTGATAGCACCATGTGCAAAAGCTATATGTTTTTACGATACAGGAAGGCTCTTGAATATTCACTTACGGTATCGATGTTAAGAAAATGTGGGAACCATTTAAAAATCCCCGTCGTACACAAATGTTAAATAAATTAAAAGGGATTCTGTCCTTTCCTCACCAAGTAAATTTTTGGACGCTGTTGTGTCTATAGTTAACGATATACAGTATATTGAGAAAAGTCACCGGACACCTAGAAGAGAAACACAAAATAACATTTATTGATATGCATTAGTACAGTTTCGGTCCACCTTTGGCCTTAATGCATGCACTGACCCTTCGAGATATGCTTTCGACAAGGTTTTGAAACACCGCGATAGGTATGCGCTTCCATTCAGTACATAATGCTGCCGCTAACTATTGCTTAGTAGTAGGACTTGGTCCCAAACTTCTTATGCGGCGCTGTAGTTCGTCCCATCGGTGCTCTATGGGATTAACATCAGGGCTCTGCTCTGTGCTGGCCAGTCTACACACGAAACGGAATTATCGTCAAACCACACCGTAACAGTCCTTGCTTTATGGGACGTAAGTCGTGTCTGTTTTGAGCTCCGTGTTTCGCCGTCTACTGAGTGTGTTTTGTGTGCTCTGTCGTTTAACTTTTGTGCGTGCCTTCAAGACGAAGGTTGTATCTTTCATTTAAGACATCTCCCGAGTCGGTGAGTACTATTTTCAATTAGCTATCAGCACTTTATTTTCTCGACCAGTTGGTCGTTTTTACTAAGTTAGGCCTCGCCATCGGCGATGGCAACTGCTGATAAGAGCAGAATTCCCGCTCTCGTCACAGCTTCTCCTACTACGTCGATCCTTATCTCTGACGGAGCAAACCAATCAGCGTCCGTCCTTGATGATAGGGAATATCGTCCTCCTCCTGATGCCTATTGCTCTTCTTCTTCTACGCTTCAACTCTCTGACTCCACCACCCCTCCTGGTGGTGAGGCTATGACGTTCGTTCCTGATGCTACCGATGACGTAATGGATATCTCTGAGGGCGTTGCTTCTCTGCCCTCGGTAGCCTTGCCCAGTGTTGTGTCAGCTCCTTCATCCAGCGCTGCACCTCTGCCTTCCAATGGAGGATTGCCTTCCCGCTCTTATTCTAGCGTTACCTCAGGTGCGTCCCTACCGACGCAATCGACTCGCCTTCCCCTTGCAGATGCCCATGTCCAGATACATGGTGACTCACTTCAATTGGACGTTCCGCACTTCTCACCCGCTGCGCAGGAACTTCACTCCACCCGCGAGTTGGGAGTGTGCCTAGATGCTCTTCCGAATACACCGCTGAAAGTCTATTGTGATACGCTCCTTGCTTTTCTTCCAGCCGGAGCCATTACTCACCTCACCCGCCGGCCGCGGACGGTGATTGTTTATTTCACATCCAAAGAGCATGCAGACACGCTTCTAAACTTTGGTCTTGACCTGGGAGACCACCACCTGGAAGCTGAACCGATTTCCAGGCGCCCTGTTCAGGTCTCCTTGCATCCGGTGCCCCCGAAATCTCGGATGCGATGATATGTACTGCACTTAGTAAGTGTGGTAAGATTGTTGGTCCTGTTATCACACATTCAGCTGCGCCCAAGGATCCTGCAAATAAGAATGTTCGTAGTTTTCGCCGGAGTGTTCGACTCATCTTTCCATCAGAGGAGCATCTCCGTAAGTTCCCACGGATTCTAAACGTCCGATGTGGGCAGCTCTCCTACAGAATTGACATGCTAACATCAGAACACTGTGCTAATTGCAAAGAACTTGGGCATCAGCGTGCTCGATGCCCCAACAACCAGTATCCAGCTCCCACGGCTTCTACAGTGCCTACCGCCTCTAAGCAGCATCCTGCTACATCCCGCTCTCGACCTGCACCGTCTTCAAATGTGCCAACTGCCCCAGGGCCGAGTTACACAAAAAGTATATCTACAGCCTCTCGTCCACGAGCGTCTTTTGATGCTGATCTCACCTCCCACCTTCAATTTCCAGTGCTCACCTCACCTATTACTCCTCATCCCGTGGCAACATCGGGAGACTTCGCCGCTGGTTTCCCACCAGTCTTCACTGTTGGTGTCTCCGAGTGTGACGGCGGTGCCGATAACTCCTCTGACTCTGCGTCAGCTTCCCGAGCATCGTCGCTCCCTGGAAAACGAATTTCTGGCACTCGTACAGGTACCCGACGTAAGAGGAAGAAGAAGAAATCTTCCTCTGCGGATGAGCAACCGTTCCGTACTACCAAATCTTCAGGAGATATCTCTCCCTCTCCTGCGCCAACAGAAATTGAAAGGGACACTGATGATGATGGGTCTCCACCTTCGTTTGAGGTCTTTTCAAGTGTTCTCTCCAAATGTGGTGCTCCTTCAAAACCTCTCAATCTTGGAGATTACTATCAGTTTTGCACCCACACCACGAACCTGGAGTCGACGTATGACTACCTCCGAGAGCGCGAAGACATTCTTCCCGCGCTGCTCCTGCAAGCCGGATGCATTGCTAAGTACCTTCGTGGGTTTGTTCATGACCCCATGCACCACTCATGGACCCTTGACTGCGTAAACCGATTACAACAACTCCTGAAAGTTGCTCCGCGACTCCTCCAACCAACGACTGACCAGTCCATTCAAGGTCACGACCCTTAATTGCAGAGGGTTCGCTAGCCCCTAGCGAATGCTCTTGTTATGGAAGACCTCTCGCCCCTCGGGGCCGATCTGTTACTACTACAAGAAACAAACTGCCATTCCTCCACTCTGTTTACTCGCTGGCGTGCTAGCGATTATGTGTTCCATCATGCTTTCCGCTACTCATCTCATGGTGGACTTGCTATCGGAATACATCAACATTTCCGATCCACCCTCACTGCACTCTCAGTGCAGAACTTATGCCGAGATTTACTCCAGCAAGTCTCCTTCACAGTTGGCGGAGCTCGATTTCACATCTTTAATGTGTATATTCCATGCACCTCTATTCATTTATCCATCTTGTTCACCAAACTCCGTAAAGCTCTCTCGAAAGTCTCACCTTCGGATCGTGTGCTCTTGGGTGGAGACTTCAATTGCACCCTTGACCCGGCTCTAGATCGCTCTCCTTCGTCACGAGAGCGTCGGACAGATCTCGTCGCACTACTCCATGACCTTGTTGCTGATTTCTCCTTCACCGATGCTTATAGGCGCCTTCATCCACAAGAGACCTCACACACGTGGCGCTCGTCTGGGAGTCAGCTTCCATCAACTGCACGCTTGGATCGGGTTTACGTTTCCACACCGCTTCTTGCGTCTATTACCGAGTTGCAACATCAACCTACTGCTTCCTCAGACCACTGCACGGTCACCCTCACAGTGTTTGTTGCGGCGTCACTCCCTCGGACTGTTCGTCCGTGGACATTTGACTCCAATCTCCTCACTGATCCTGAATTTTGTGCCTCTGTCCGTTCTTTTCTCGCTGCTCGTCGCGCAGGGTTGCATTCCGCACCCTGTACCTTGACGTATTGGCTTCGTGTCAAGCATCAGCTCCTCTTACATATCAAGCAACTTTCCTTCACCATGAAGACTTCTAGTCAGATGCGCCTCGATCACGCCAGGCAGATGCTCACACTGATTGGGTTATCAGATCCGCTTTTTCCAGCATATCAGGCGGAGCTCCAGGCTTTGCTGAAACCTCTTGCGCAGCAAGCACTTTTACGTCTGCGCATTAAACATCTCAATCCGGAGGAATGCACCTATGATTTTCTAACATCAATGGAATCTGCACGTAAGTCTTCTACCTCGCTTCGTCATCTTCGCCTCCCCTCTGGCGAAATCACATCCGATTCGGCAGCGATTTGCTCTCACGTTCGTCAGTTCTATACCACCAAGTTCAGTGAAACTCCTCCCCCTTCTCCCTCTGCTCTCCCCCATCTTTTCAATAACCTACCACAAGTTCCGTCTCATCTTGCTCACACCCTGTCTCTTGCACCCACATCCACGGAGGTGTCAGACACCTTCTCTTCCCTTAACCCCCATGCCGCTCCGGGTCCGGACGGCCTCTCTTTTCCTTTTTACCGTGCGTTCTTGCCTCTTTTGTTGCCTTTTCTCCTCTCCGCTTTTTCTGCTGCATTTAACTGCTCCCCCCTCCCGAGGAGTTTCACGGACGCACATGTGGTCCTATTTCCCAAGAAGGGTGACCCTCTTGACTTGGGAAATTGGCGCCCCATTTCTCTTCTCAATCAAGATTATAAACTCTATACTAAGCTTCTTTCCCGTCGACTAAACTCTATCCTCCCTCACATCCTTGCTGACTCTCAAACCTATACTGTTCCTGGCCGTTCTCTTTCCTCCAATGTTCAACTTCTTCGCGATCTCATTCATCTTGCCAAGACTCATTCTGAACCTCTTGCTCTCCTTTCCTTAGACCTCCGTTCCGCTTTCGATAATATCTCACACGCCTATTTAACACAAACCCTGCTACACTTTGGCTTTCCTCCACAATTTGTCTCCGTTCTCCTCTCCCTCTACCGGGACGCCGTTTTCCATGTCAAGACGGCATCTTTTCTCACAGCACATGTTCTTTTCAAGCGGGGAGTTCGTCAGGGCTGCCCGCTTTCTGGTCAACTGTTTGCGATTGCCGTCGAGCCTTTTCTACGCTCTCTGCAAACATCTCTTCTAGCACAACTTCCACCACCAGTTGCCAGCTCACGGCATCACTCAGTCATTTACTCTGCTTATGCAGATGACATCACCGTCTGCATTCGTAGCGACTCACAGTTCCAACTGCTTCGTCGTTTGTTCTCCGCATATGCTTCATGTTCTGCAGCTGAACTGAATACGTCTAAGAGCACTGGATTGTGGTGCGGGTCGTGGTCCAATCGCTTGGATGCTCCATGGGGGGCCACATGGTCATCCACTACCCAACGCTTCCTGGGTGTGCACTTAGGCGCACCACAAGCTACATCCAGTGCAACTCGCTCGGAACTCCATCCTCGCCTCCTCCGCACAGCTGCATTCTGGTGTCGTGCGCAGTTCTGTACGTCCTACTACCAGCGTGCAAATCTCACCAGGACATACCTTCTGTCCATCTGCAAGCATTCTTGGATTGCATCTACGACTCCGCTTTTCTGTCTCCAAGAGGTTACACGCTGCCTTACTCGAGTAATGTGGGCGGGTCATCACTGGATTAACGTCCACAAGCTCTGTGCTCCTCCCTCCTATGGTGGTGCTGGCCTACCTGATGTCCCGTTGTGCTACAAAGCAAGCCGAGTGATCAACTTCATTCACCTTTTCACGGCTCCAGTAGCTTCCGCAGTTCAGGTACGTGACGTTCTTGCCTCCTTGCGTAACCCACATTTTTCCTTTCTTTCTTTAGTTCTCATGGATTGCTGTCCTTTCCCCCTCCAAACTCCCACCTGCATATTCTGAAGCCCTCATTCACCTTCGCTCTCTCCCCCTCATTCGCTCCCCTCCCTCTTCAACTCTAGAGCTTCTTTCTGAACCCCTCTTCTTCAACTCCCTTGTTCATCCCCCCATCTCCCCTGTTTTTCATTCCCCTCTTGGCTCCGAGCAGGTGTAGTAACTGTACAAGACCTCACTAACTCGGATCTATCCTGGCGCCCTCTCTCTGGCCTCCCCCTGCTATTCTCTCGTCCCCATCCGCCCATTTGGTCTATGACTCTCTGCTAACTGCACTTCTTTCGCTTTTCCCTGATCTTGTCTCCCCCACCGGTCTCGTCTCTGTCTTTTCTGCCCCTCTTCCGCTGCCGTTTTTCCTCCGACTCACAAACTCGGTTCTTCCTCTCTCCTCTCTCTCCTCTAAATCTCTTTATCGTTTTCTAGTACACCTTGCCACCCCTTCACCGCTTTCTATTCTGGAGGTTCCCCTGCTTCTCTTCCTCTTGTCTGGGCCGCTGCCCGCTCACCCTTATCTGCCCCTCTTGAAATTAATACCCACTGGCTCTTTTTGCATAATCGCCTCCCTGTTCCGTATTTTCTCTTTCGCATGTCTCTTCTCTCCTCCCCTCTCTGCTCCTTCTGCGCACAGGAGGCAGACGTTTCTCACGTCTACCTTTACTGTCCCATCCTGATGCCTCTCCTCCACCAGGCTTTCCGGATTGCCAGTCGCTCTTGTTCTCAAGATCTTCCGTTCACTGCCTACAGACATCTTCTTCTGCGGGCTCATCCACCTACAACTCTTCCTTCAGTATGTGCCTATCTTTTCGTGCTTGTTAAACATGTTATTTACGTATACCTTCAACAACTCCGCAGCATTTCCTCGCCGGTCTCTTTACACCAGGCCAGCGCAGCACTTTTGTGCCATTTTCAAGATCGGTTGCTTTCTCGACTCCGCCTGGAGTACCAGTCGGCTTCTTCCAGTCGTCGAGAAGCCACCTTCTATGCTACCTGGGCGCCGGCCGCTCCATGGTTTGCGATTGATTCTGGACTGCTACACCTATCAGAACCCTAGGACATTCTACACCTCCTTTGCTGAGTTCCTTGGCACCCTGGTGGCCCTCCTCCACTCTACGACTCGTGCAATCCACACTACCGTTGAATTGTGAATGCTAATGCCATCTCAGTGTATTTTCATGCTTACTCGTGTACATTACTTACTTTCACCCCGCCTGTATTATGTTGCTTTGGTGCCCTCGTTAAATAACTTGCACAATTGTGCACGCTGTGTTTTTATCTCATGTATGTAATGTTTTACCTTCACGGCGGTGTTTGTGCTGTTCTTTTTTTAATTGTGTACTATTGTTTCGCCTGTGTTATCCTGTAAATCATGCCCAGCCAATGTCATGTGACACGATGTGTTTCTCTTTGTCACTTCTGCAATTTTTTATTCAATAAGCTTTGCTTGCAGCATTTGTTACTCATCCCCATTGTCATTGCAGTGTATATACCATCATGTTTTTAACAGTTTTGTATTATTTCCCAGTGAGATGCCCAATACTGTACGTCTCCCTCTTATGTTTTCTTATGATAAATTTGAATAAAGCGATTTTGAAACCTTGCTTTATGGCTCGGTGCATTGTCTGTTGAAACCAACAAGGCTCGGTTCCATAGTATTGCCACATATCTGTCAAGGCATAATTGTCCAGAATATCGAGATAGACGTGCTGGTTAACAGGTTTGTCCACGATAACCAATGGGCAGGGACCATACCACGAAAAACACCCCCACATGAGTACACTGCCAGCTCCAAACTTGACCGTAGGAACAGTATACTGCGGTAAATAGCTTTCCCTCGTCTGCCACCTTACTCACACACAGCCATGTGACTGATGGATCGTGTATCTTGATTCATCAGTCCATAGGACCCGTCTCCATTGATGTACGGTCCATGATAAGTGTTCTTTACACCATGCTAAACGACGAGTAGCATTCCGAGTGGAGATAAAAGACTTATGAGCAGCCACACGACCACGGTAACCGATGGAATGAAGTTCTCTGCGAATGGTACGTGTACAAACCAAGATTCCAGCATTTTTACTTTCCTGTACACTGAAGTCTTGTGCAGTACTCCGTCGATTAGCTGTAACGACTCTCGTGAGGCTTCGACGTCCTCTATCACTGATTGTCTTTAGTCTGCCGGTACATTTTTCTGCTTCAAGCACGCCATGTGTCTTCTACTTTTTCAGTACATCCAAAACAGTTGACTTGGGTATGTTTAAACGCCTCTCGGTTTGTTTTATGGACAACCCAGTATTATAACACCCAACAATCTTTCCTTTCTCAAAGTCAGTTCTTTCGGTCTGCCGGTACATTTTTCTGCTTCAGGCACGCCATGTGTTATCTACTTTTTCAGTACACCCAAAACAGTTGACTTGGGTATGTTTAAACGCCTCTCGGTTTGTCTAATTGACAACCCACTAATATAACACCCAACAATCTTTCCTTTCTCAAAGTCAGTTCTTTCCCGCCGCGACATTTTCACTCAACCTCACAGTGTGATATGATCGCGGTCAGCTGCAGGCTTATTTTTATATCGTTTGCAGCTGTATCGCGCATCTTAACAACGCAGCGGATCCGTTCATTTGCTTTTGAAGGGGTGTCCGGTGACTTTTGTCGATATTGCGTAGTTAGTGATTAAAATTTCATAGCCCAAATATAGGTCACTAAGACCTTCATCATTTATATTTATCATGTAATTCTCTCGAAAACTTTAGCTTTTAATTCCAATTCGCCGGTTGTCATTTCCAGCTCTTCCATCGAAATCCCCAAGGGCAACAACCTTGTTTGTATTAACTGCACTAACGAAGTTTAAAACAAGATCAACAGATATATTTGTTATTGTTAACCGGAAGAGAAAGCTTATTATGGAAAAACCTTATTACAGAAATACTCGGTAACAGTGACAAAATACGTACATTTTCTAGCAGTATAAATAAACGTGTGCTGAATTCACCTCGATTTCAGAAAATCTGTACGAGCAGTCAAACCTCTTAAATAATATAAAAACGGTTTCCCTACAGTAGTGCATACTGATATCTTATGTTTGCGAAGTTCATTGAACGAAAGCTGTGTAATTATTTCTTTCTGAGTAAAACCAAAAAAAGCTTCTTCCACGGTCTGAGAACATCCTGAAGCGAGAAAGTTAAGCGCTTACAAGAATATACAATTAAAAAATTTGAAATATTGGTGAAGGAGTTTCTCTTATATATATTTTCTGGTTTTGTTTACCTTCGTGAATAGCTGAGACATTTGATAAGTAAACATTTTGGGAATTTAAAAAAAACGAAATCATCGCAAGTTCCACTGTCGCTTTGCAGTCCAATACAAGATGTTTCTTTTGTTTAATTTAAAGATCTTTCATTAAAACTTAGCTGTCGCTCAGTCCTATTTAAGTTCAATTGTTTCTCAGTCGTGCTGTTTGCGAAGAAGGGAAACATTTGTGAACAACAATGCTCTTAAATTAAGAAAAGAAACAAATCCATCACTAAGTGGAAAAACTATTTCAATGGAAGAGCTCTAATTACATAAGAAATGCCTTACGAAAACTTTCGGAATCCAGCAACAGAAGCTTTCTTTTTCCAACAACCGCTTGCTAACATTGGTCACAGTTACGCAACGCCAAAGCGATTTCGTGAAGTATTAGTCATGTAATTAAAGGGCGCCGACTGTAAAACTTCAGTTTTTCTTTGAGGGGTAAATTTGTTGTGTTGTAATTTAATTGCAGTGCGCTTTCTCCATTATTTTGCTGTTAACTGAACTGTGCTATGTTCCGTGAACGCGATGTTTTTCGGAACATGAGCGCAATAAAAATGGCAAGCTGTCGCAAAAAATGCAGAAACCGACAGGTTGTAAACAACGTAATTAAACATGCTGCATGCTAATGTTTGAGGGAAATTCTTGTAAGGTTTTGAGAAAAGTCTTAACGCGTTTGAAGTAAAAATAGAAAGCTTTATACAAAATGGAGACATGATTCATTTTATTGGTGTAGTTTTGTAACTAAACATGATTCCTTCTATTGATGTAGTTTTGTAACAGCGAAAACATAGAAGCCTGTAGGTATAATGCCTGATTCTTAGTGCATCATCAGCTGAAGTGAGTCCAGGGCCATCATTTGCATAAACAGGGGTTTATCAAAGAAATGGAAAAACTTACTGTTTGTGGAGAACTTTTTAATAAGCTTTAGAGGCACCTGGGGCTTTCACAACAGAAGAAAGTCGACTTGGAATAAACTTTTATAAGTCATGAATACGCACTGAAGTGCAAGAAAACCTGGTACACCAGTCAACTACTTGGTAGGTCCCCCACGGGAGAGCAGGACTGCAGAAATGAGACGGGGCATGGACTCCACTAGCTTCTGGAAATATGCTGTAGGCAATGCACACCATACTTCCTGCAGATAGTTCCACAATTTGGGTGTATTCTGAGGTCTCGGATTCCTGTGTTCGATAGCGCGTTGCATGGCATCCCAAATGTGTCCTATCACGTTCAGATGGCGCAACACCCCAAACTCAGATGAATGCTCCTCTAAACATAATGTGGCGTTGCGACACTTGTGTGGAGGTGCATTGTTCTGATGGAATAGGCCCAACCCATCAGCATGAATGCAGGACATAAACGGGTGTACCTCGTCAGAAAGGATGCGTACATAGAGTTGGCCGGTCACAGACGATTGTAGACGTACCAAGGATCTCAGTGAGGTCCAGCTAAACACACCCCATACCATTACGACCCCCGCCCACCAGCCGGTACAGTTCCCTGTTAATTGGCGGGATCCATGGCTTCATGGGGTTTGCGCCACACACAAATCCTTCCATCTGCCCGGTATAGTTGGAAACGCGACTCGTCAGACCAGGCTACTTGTTTCCAGTCACCAAGTGTCCAGTGGCGGTGTTGCCGTGCCCAAGCGAGGTACATAGCTCTGTGTCATGCGCCCATCAAGAGGACTCGAGTTGGGCGTCGGCTCCCAATGCCCATATCGTGCAGGGTGCGTTGCACAGTTCGGACGCTGATGCTTGTTGAGGCTCCAGCATTGAATTTCCATGATACCTGCAAGAGTGTTGCACGCCTATTGCGTGAAACGATTCTTGACAGCCGACGATGGTCACGTTCACCCAATGTCTTTTTATGGCCGCACTGGTATCGTAGGTTGGACGTTTTGCGGAATTCTTGTAGTCAGTGTACACCCTTGCAATGGTCGTCCGTGAAAATCCGAACTTCGTTTCTACCTCCGAAATACTATGGCCCATCTCACGGGCGCCAACTATGACACCGTGTTGAAAATCGCTTAAATCTCTAATACTTGTCATTCTCCTGCCGAAAACAGCTCTGATAGCTGGCAAGGATGTCTATCGCTTTATATACGCACTGGCGGACGCAACCGAGTTCACGCATAGGTGGCGTTGCTATGTATTTTGCATAAGCTCGTCTGTACCAGTTTTCTTGGCACTTCAGTGTGTAACGTATAATCTAGATTCAGTTTCTTTTTGATTTTACTATCTCTTGCTATTTTATTTTCCTATGCAAATTATCTTCTCACTTAACGAGATGTTGTTTCTCCCGCTGAATTATATGTGGCAACGAGTGTAAGTCATGACGTGGTGGTATGCAGTATATATAGGCGCGCTGAAGTATACCAAAGAGCTTCGTTTTATATGTGATAGGTTCTTCCTGATTATTGATATGCGATTTACCTACTTTTCTACGATATTACGATAGTACGAAAGTTCGGGCTATCAGTAGTTGTGTTATTTTGGAGTGTGTATTTGAGTAATACCAGGAGCTCCCCAATAAAAGGTTAAAAGTGAGTACGTTTTCTTAGGTCATTTTATTTTCAGACCTCTGTCTGGCCGTTAAGACTATTTCATTGAGTGTTTTCGTTAAGTTCAGGGTATATTGTGTTTACCGCTCTAATAAGGAGCCTTCAAGGTACTAATGTACTGAAACCGAAGTTATATTACTGATATTCAAGATAATGAGGAACGCTGAGTAAAAATAAATTCCATATTCCTGGAATTTATTGCACGTGCGTGTCTTACCTAAACAAACTCTAGCACTTTTCGCTCTAGAGATATTCCCTCAAATGTTCAATAATATTGAAGTCTAGAGATTGAGCGATAGACATCCTTGCTATTATGCTAAGTTATGACTTCATGGGGGATCTAATCACACAGCTCTTCAACAGATTTTAATTCATGTGGCGGTTTTGATTCCACTCACACATACTATTTTTTGTGGTACCGTTGGACAAACACATTCTGCACTTATCATGACCAGCCGTTTCTCATTATCACAGGTGGGCGCAAATTAACTTGAATCATCAAGTTGATATCAAGTTGAAAAACACATGGAATAATTAATACAGACATAAATCAAGCGGTTCTTCCATGAAACGTAATCGTAGAAATATGAAACTTTTATCGTCCTGGAACATGAATCGAACCCGCATCTTCCGATTTCCGCTCGAGTATGCTAACTTTTACACCACCCAGAGCAATGAAATCCTAACAACTGAGAATTTTCTGAGACGTCAGACTTTCACTGCACTAGTCGAAACAAACGTGCCCTATCGTAGCACTAACTAATATCGCCACCAAATGAGTAAATATCAAGTTGAGAACACATAGAATAATTAATACGGACATAAATTAAACTGTTTTTCCATGTAACGTAAGCACAAATATTTGAAATTTTTTTTTTTTAGTTTTTTTTTATTTAAATTTTTTTTTGTTGTTACGTTACATGGTTACACTATATTGACAAAAGTCACTGTATTGACAAAAGTCACCGGACACCTCTTCAATAGCAAATGAAAGAATCCGCTGCGTTGTTAATATGCGCTGTACAGCTGCAAACGGTATAAAACAAGCCTGCAACTGACTACGATAATACCACAATGGGAGACTGAGTGAAAATGTCGCGGCGGAAGAGAACTGACTTTGAAAAAGGAAAGATTGTTGGGTGTTATATTAGTGCGTTGTCCATAACACAAACCGAGTGGCGTTTAAACATACCCAAGTCAACTGTTTTGGATGTACTGAATAAGTGGAAGACACATGGCGTGCCTGAAGCAGCAAAACATACTGACAGACCAAGGAAAATCAGTGATAGAGGACATCAAAGCCTCAGGAGAGTCGTTACAGCTAATCGACGGAGTACGGCACAAGACCTCAGTGTACAGGTGAGTAAAAACACTGGAACCTCGGTATGTACACGTATCATTCACAGAGAACTTCATTTCATGGGTTACCGTGTTCGTGCGGCTGCTCATAAGCCTTTCATCTCCACTCGAAATGCTACTCGTCGTTTAGCATCGTGCAAAGAACATTTATCGTGGACCGTAGATTGATGGAAACAGGTCCTATGGACTGATGAATCCATATTCACGATCCATCAGCGGGATGGCCGTGTGTGGGTATGGCGGCAGCCGGTGTAACGCTATCCACTACAGTGTACTGTTCCTAGGGTCAAGTGTGCAGCTGGCAGTGTACTCGTGTGGGGGTGTTTTTCGTGGTATGGTCCCGGCCCACAGGTTATCGTGGACAAACCTGTTAACCAGCACGTCTGCCTCGACATTCTGGACAATTATACTATGGAATCGAGCCTTGTTGGTACCAACAGGATAATGCACCGAACCATGGAACAAGGGTTGTTACGGCGTGGTTTGAAGATAATTCCGTAACGTGTGTAGCAAGGGCTGTTACGGCGTGGTTTGACGATAATTCCGTATCGTGTGTGCTCTGTGCTGGCCAGTCTACGCACGATGTTCCATATCGTGTGTGGACTGGCCAGCACCGAGCGCTGATCTTAATCCCATAGAACACCTATGAGATGAATTAGAGCGCCGCATAAGAAGTTTGGAACCAAGGCCTACTACTGAGCAACAGTTAGAGGCAGCATTATGTACTGAATGGAAGCGCATACCTATCGCTGTGTTCCAAAACCTCGAAAGTGTGTCTCGAAGAGCCAGTGCATGCATTAAGGCCAAAGGTGGACCGACACCGTCAATAAAAGCTATTTTGTGTTTTTCTTAGGATATTTTTGTCAATATAGTGTATGTCCGTATTAAGATGAAGCATTATTCGAATAAATCGCAAGAAGTCAGATAAATAGTTTTTAATAAATGCAGACGAGCCAAAAGAGGGTACAACACATACAGAAACATTTAAAACTACAAAATACTACTTCTCCGCATATGGAGAGAACAACCTCTCAGACGCCAAACAACCTCATTCTGCCCGCGGCGCTTTCAACGAAGCCAACCACCTATCGTTAACCATTTCTGGGTTTTTGTTCACCATTCGTTTGCACGCGTCCGCAGAAATATAAACAAACTCCAGCGCCTTTAAAATGCTGTATTAGGCGGCAAGTGACTTAATGGCAAAAAGCTTTTATTACTTTGCTCAATTCAACGCCGCTGGGTGGTTGTCTACATGACACATAAATTCTCTCTGTCTTTTTTTACGATGGCGGTACGCATCATTACAAAGGTGGCCAATGTAGCTGCCATATCTCGTCTACATGCTCTGCAAACCACAATTCACACATTTCCCACAATGCAAGGGTACATTACCTGTTTGAAACCAGGGACGGTCATTAGTGAATAATGCCTGCAGAATTGGTTGCAGGTGGTCCTCAAGAATCGATTCGTGTGTTGCAAATGTCACACGCCCCAAAATTAATGGCCCTAAGGAATGCCATGATATGACACCCACAAGCATGAGAGATCCGCCTCTATGCTACTCAGTCTGAACCAAAACGACGGTATGGTACGCTTCTGTAGCTTTTCGCCAGACGTACACTCTATCAGTGGTGGGAAACAATGTGAGGTACGATTCAGCAGATCAGATGGCATGTTGTCAGTCATTAGCATCCAAATTTTTATGTGCCTTGCACAACCTTACATGTTTTATTGCATTGATATTGGTAATCAGATGTTTGTGGATTGCAACACGGCCATAAGTACCTGAAGAAGTTCCCGACCGACTGTTATGACGGAAACAGTATCATCGACTAGTGTTCAAATCAACTGATATTTGCGGGTGCCGTGATCTTGCGCTTCCGTTGTGCAATCCGTGCCAACGTTTGCCTATCCGTATCTTACGCCTTCGTTTGACGTCCACAATTTGGACATTTGGAGACGGATCTGACGTCTTCGATCGGCGTCCACAATTTGGACATTTGGAAGGGTATCTGACGTCTTCGTTTGGCGCCCACAATTTGGACATTTGGAGACGGGTCTGACGTCTTCGATCGGCGTCCACAATTTGGACATGTGGAGGCGTATCTGACATCTTCGTTTGGCGTCCACAATTTGGACATTTGGAGGCAACGCCGTGTCCTTGCTGACAGATGGTCATAATCTTTGATACAGTTCCTCGTGTCACACTTATTATTTTCGTTTGTGTTGTGTTAGTTGCTGAAGTTTATGCAAGACGAGCACCACTGATCATGTTTTTTTCGAGGTCACTGAAGTCTGGCATTGTCGACAATTGCTCCATAACAGCTGTTTCACCTGCAACTGTGGCACTGCTACGTTATAGCCGACGCCGTACTGCACCCCTTTATGTACCTCACATCGTGGGTGACGTCATTGGTGTGATTTACATGCGATGCATTGCGTGTATGTACTCCATTTGCAGTCGGTGTTTCCATTCTTTTGATAATCCCTGTATCACATTCATCAACTTCTTTCGTTACAAGAATGACAAAAGGTTAAAACAAATCTACGCAAATCCAGTTAGCTTCTGCCGAATGAGTTTAGCATCAGATGATACACTGTCCTACACTTAATATCGGGGCACCCGTCTATTTATAGTGAATTCTGTTTTACGCAAACACCAAGTCACAGACCGAACTACGAGGGTTGTACCGAAAGTAATGCAAAAGTGGGCATAACTTTTTATTAACAGGCAAAGGTCGTTCAAATTGTACATATTGGTAGAGTAACTCTTCCTCTATAATAAACCCTTCTTCATTGCAGGTAAATAACGAATTCCAAGCAGAAGCAACGTGTCGTCATTGAATTCTTGACGAAAGAAGGGTGCAGGCTGTCCGACATTCACAGAAGGCAAACATTCCCAGATAAAAATATTCACAGATTAACTGATGAATCATGAGCTCACTGTTGACTTGGATAGCATATGCCAACCGGTGTTTACTTCGACCGTCAAACAATGATGATCCTACCATTCTGGCAGATCGGGTAGATGCATTCCGCTATTCAGGTAATTCTCGCTTTTTCTTCACTATGGCATCCTTCACACAGATAAACATACCTCTGGTTGCAGAATTGCCGTCCTTCTCTTTTTTAGCTCCGGTGACACAACTCTGAAAGATGTTTCAGTAGTTTTGGCAGATAATGAGCATATTTGCGATACTAATCGTAACTATTACTTCAGTTTTGCTCTCTCAACTATGTTCTTATTTTCGCGTAATGGTGTAGCATTTTGGGCAAGGTATGCGTAGAACAACTGGTTGTAAACCATTAAACATGAAGAAACAAATTGATTTAATTATTCAAGGTACTCCCGTTACATTTAAAACATTTATACTTATCATTTCTTCTTACACCCAATGAGTTTCAGACTCCTTGTAAAATGTCTGTCTTTTTCCTTGCGAACTGCGCTCCAAACTACTTTTTATGCGTTTGTTGGGGCGTATTTCTGTGCAGCATTTAGCAGCATTTGTGCTTCATGTCGGCAATGTATTTACCTTTTGTCCCTCAGTTTTACATTCTGGTGCAACCTTTCACCTTCTTCTCACACACCTATCAGATTCACGTTAAATTAGTCCAACTGAGAATTCAGAAAATGTGCTTTGAGACTCATTTACAGCATCTCAGCGCATTAAACTTCTCCAACATCGTGTTCACAAATTTTTGTATAGTTCGTATCTTTGTAGTTACCTAAGAACTCTTTATGACGGTTTTTTCAGGAAGTTCAGGCCTTTTTTTTAATTCCGAGCCGTAGTTTTCATTCAAACTTCTCATCTGACATGATTTCTTTATTTCTGATCTGACATACAAGTCTACAGTGGGCTTGCTATCCAAATATTCTGGAAACGTTTCACACACAAACCGTTTCTCTCTCTGGGCAAAGCTTTCATAAATTACGTCATTCACGAAGGACATAATTTAATTCATAAATTATGTCACTCACCAATGACAATTTAATTCATAAATTATGTCATTCACCAATGACAATTTAATTCATAAATTATGTCATTTACCACTAAATTATGTCATTCACTATGCGTACAGGAGAGGAGAGAACAGTTTCCAGATCAACAAATCTCTCATTTTTTCTTTGCTTGGTAAGTTTAATTCTACCTGGCCGTTGCTTCTTTGTGCAGTGTAGTTAGTCCCTTTGCTCTGCTACCCGACTTACACGAGAAACACGGAACTTTATGTAACAGGAATGCAGCCCAAGCAAAATGCAATACAAAGTTCCTGTGATCTACGTATTTTATGTTAGTTAAAACCAGTGCTACATTTTCGTAACTTTTCCTATGGTTGCACAAAATGGCCCCCAAGAATCAGAAGCATAATTGTGTAAAAGAACTTGTGACGCACTACAGAATTGAAGCACGTGTTAAGACGACACATTTGCACCGATACACTCCATCAGTGTAGTTTAAGTCGGTTAGAACAGCTGCTTCCGGACCGAGAAAGAGCGGAATCAATCCCTGTCATCAACAAATTCGTGAATTTTAAAAACTGCCTTAAATCATCTTCCAGAAGAATCGATGAAAATTCTTCTGTAATCAACATTATACTCGACACCAATTTTTTCTGCTAAACCAATGATGTCTGCATAGTAGATTGAATCACCTCATTGCGCAAGAAGTATGGAATACATCTTTCCCGCGGTTCCGATAAAAAGCGAATCGTGTGCTGTCTGCTAATGAGTAATTTTATTTCAGCCTGGTATGTAAAATCTGTGCAAAATGTTGAGCAAGTCGTGTCTCTTAACAGGTCATTAAGCTCACTTTCAGAAAGGTCTTGGGGTTCTCACACTGCAAATCTGAGTGAGGTTTAAAGTAAACATAATCAGGCGTTTTTTCTTGTTACCTCGCAGTTTAACACCTCCATGAGTAACTTGTAAGTCAATAAGCAGTTGCTCGTTCCGAACTTAGGGCCGTTGGTTCGAGGGAGGGTGTGAAAAAACAAATGTGCCGGCGACAGAGCTAGTTGTTCTAGCTCCATTTTTCAATGAAGAAACAAATTGGCGTCACTCCAGAACTAGTTGTTCTAACAGATTGAACTACACCTACAGAATAGATTGCTGAATATTTGTCTTATTGACACGTGCTTCATCCCTGTATACAAGGGGAGATAGCTAGTGCCGTAAGACAAGCGCACCATCCATGACTCATCTGGAACTCGAACCTGGACCCATCTCGGATGAATAGTCAAAAGCCAGCACCTCGCTTCATTCGGCCTCCAGGGTGGCCTTAACGTCTTGATTCCCCTTTTTTCTTTGCTCAGCTGATTACGTTCCGAAATGTTGATTGGTATAGCCCAGGACGATTTCCATGGGTAGCTGAACGTTAGGAGCTTTCTCACCATTTTTATTTTCAGTTTAACAAACTCAATGAATTGAAAAGGGCTCCCATTTCTAATTTAGGGATACTTGTTCCAAGAAAGGGAGGTTCAGTATTGTCCGAACAGCCAAATCATCCACGTGTTACCTGGATTCTGACCTAGACTAAGCTGTGCTGAAACACGTAATCCTGCTTCTTATAGATAGAGTACCGAGCGACTGCACAAGTTTTGTTGAAGTCAATAGTGCTAAAACTTGTGAAACACCTAAGAAACTGTCTGTTGCCTTGATGCACAACTGCGATAATTAAAAAGAAATTTCTGTGTGTGTCTGCACGACAACTAATCTAGAAATCATGGTAAACATTACAAAAATTGGCAGTTTGTGTTTCATTGTTTTACGAGCTGTAGCTGAAGTTTTCAAGTTCAAATCCTAAAAGGAAGACTTACTAGAAGAGAAAAACGCATCTACCATTCTGCTTCCGCGGAAGCCATGAAGTTATGAACGGGACATCTGAGAAGGGCATGTGACTCTAGATCCGACGATGTACGGGCGGTATGATTGGCGCTGGCCTATAAATGTTCTTGGCACGTGTGCATCAGAAGTAGTAAAATAACTTCCTTTTTTAGGCATTGACATTACAGCGGTGGTCTCAATCTTTGGGGGTGACGAATCTGCTTCACTCTCCGGTAGCCGTTCTACGCTGACTTTCTCACCTTTCCTTGAGTTGTATAAGTTATTTTACACACGGTTCATAAAGGATTATATCCAGTGTGTTTATTGACTGTATTGCCTTTCTAGCTTTACAGCTGCAAATGTGTGAATACTGTTGAAATAGAGACCATTATTATAGGATTCAGGAATACAATCATTTACTATTCAGATTGCATCTTAAAATTTACATCCAAGAAACGCAAGTACAATTTAACTACTTAAAAAACAAGATAGAAAAGTGTTTCTTCATTATCGTCCGGGACAATTTGATAATTTGAATGCTTTATTTTTTTTATTGTACCAAGTCCTTATCATCGGTATGCTTATAATTTGATCAGTGCCGTTATTCGAAATAAAATGAAGTATTTCAAACGTTACAATTATCTTTTTCTTTCTTTTCTATTAAACACACATTTTATGCTTGCATTCTTAGTTGCATTTTAGTTCCTATTTCAAAATCAAGTCTTCTTTTAGAATTTCAGAATGGTGATTGGTGGTATCTATAGTGAAGGAACGGTGCTCCTTTATACGATTGGCTTTTTTCTCCAAACTTCAAAATGATCGTATCAGTTTTTCCTTTGGGATTTAATTATTATTCTTCCCTCGACTTTGTATCTACTTATATCTTTTATGAATTCAAGCAAATATCTCTGTGGAGAATGGAATTCTTAGTAATATTGTTTCAGGTGAATGCAATTTTTTTCCGATTTCACCTTGGGATTTTTTTTATCATGAATTTTTCCTTTGCGAATACACCGCGACCCAATTTTACAGCATAATAGCGAGGTAGCTACCCTGTTCGGATTATCTAATGAAATCTACTTTAGGTGAAGAAAGTATAGTTTCAGCAATTGCCGATGCACTTCGAAACCTTTTTCTGAGTTCCTGCTCTTATTCATTCAAATGGGTTTTGTCCTCGTGGCAGGTAAATAATCAGACGATCTATTATTTCGGTGTTTTTCATTATTGTACTCCCAACTGCAACTACTTGATCTTCGGGGTTACAGTGGTGCGTTGGCAATTTTCTTTGCATATTTTTAATTTAATAAGCTTAAAGTTACCTGGCCGCCCTTGTGGTGCAGTGGTCTAAGGCGCTGGCCTCTGATCATTCGTCCTTAAGGGGTCTGGGTTCGAATCCCGGTGAGGCATGGATGTTGTGTTTGTCTTACGGCACTGGCTCTCTCCCTTCCCTGGAACCAGTGACAATAAATTAGGGACGGGCGACTGCTTATAGCCCATTGAGTTGCTCACGGTGGTCGTTAAACCTACAATCCAAAAAAAAAAAAAATTACCTGAGGGGCATAATTTGTCTTTTTGTATTATACTTGGCAAGTTAAAAAGTTGGCGATAAATAAGATTGCAATAATAATGAAAGTTTCCGTTCTCATAGAACCGTAAGTGGCTGTACTTCTTCGATAAACTTCCGGAAACTATAGAATCCCCGAGAGATTCAGAATTGAATCGGGAAAAAAGAAAGAAGTGGACATTCCTGTTTCACTCACGTCTTATTGCTTATTCTTCTGCGATTTGCTCTAATTCCTATACGTATCCTGAAGGCATAATTTTAGAATTACTTTCATTGTATACCTCACCCAGCTTCTATCCTCTGCAATATCTCCATATCATTCCCTACATACGAAACAGAAACATTGCTTGATATTAAGGCTGGGAATCAAATGTTGTCTTTTTTCAAGAAAATTTAAATAAGTAAAATGTCGATAAGAACGCTTGTCTTTCATTTGCTTCCCTATTTTTTTAAGGATTTAGATATTCACCAGCTTATTATCATCTCGCAATTTTACAAACCTGGCTTTAATTATTGGAGCAAAAACTACCTACACGCCAGTGGAAGTGGCTATTTGTCTGAAGTTATCGATTTTTTTTTCTGTATTTTCCCTTTCTCTTACGCATTAGTTTTATGCTTATGGTCTTCTATTCATTAGGGAATCCTCTTCTTTTAGAATTTTGTTTCAGAAATTAATTAGAAAACTTTTTCTTTTTTCCCATGGTGTTTTGAATTCTTCTCTCTGACGAATTTTTGAACAGGTGATTTGTCATTTTTAATTTTTTCGGAACCTCGTCTAACCCACTCTATCTCTCTCTCTCTCATTTCTTCATTTAGTTTAAAGGCCAGTTTTTTTGACTTCATACAGCTTTAAGATTAACAGTTTTTTTCTCGCTATCATGAAAATTCACATTCGCTTTGTTTTATTGCCCAAACAATAATTGTGTTTTTAGGTATCGTATCAATTTTTAGTTTCTTTTTAATGTTTATTCAACTGGTTAATTCAGTATTGTCAAAACTAAAATATTTTATCTTAGTTGCCAAAATTGCTTTTGAATGACCTTATAGAGATTTCTTCACTTGCCATTTCTGGGTTTGATGAATGCATCTAGGTTATCTGTAATTTCAGTGTTATTACAAGCGCATACCGAAAGAGTCTCGGAGAAAATGTGAAGAGATGTTATTCACTCGCCTGACACAGTTGGTTTTGCAGTTTCAGAAAAAGGCACAGAATGAGTTTCAAAGAAATCTGCGGTAAAGCTTGGAAAACGTCTGTCGAAACAGTGATTAGGTAACAGGAAAGAAGACTTCATAGGCTCCTCAAAGGATATAAGCTTCAAAACATAGCGTACGGTGATGTAATTGGTTCACGTTTTCGTTCACTGCCTAGCAAACCAAACTCTGCGTGAAGGAAGGAAAATGTGCTGCAGTCGAAAGACAGTTCAACAGTTTTTGCGTGCTTGTGTGGCCCATAGATGGAAGGTAACCAAAACTTCAATTGTTTAAAGAACTGGAAATGAAAAACTACCAGTTCAGTGGCAAGCAAACTAAATCCTAGATGACTGTAAACGCCATGGAGGATTGGCTCGTGACTTAACTCAGGAACGATCAAGCGCCACGGGCCATGTTTATTTCTGGGTAATACCACTTACTATCCACGTATTGAACTATCAGATCACATGGTTTAATCGACACACAAGAAGCATTATTCAACCAGTGAATGAAGGAATCATTCTCAATGTGGAAATAAACTTTCGAAAACTTATGGCGAAAACTTGCCCTTTTCTCCTGATGATGGGGTTCGAACCAACATCTTCCTTCTCCGCAGCGAATCATTCTACCAATCGACCAACGCAGGCAAGAAATTATCGCTGCAACTTGCCTATAACGAAGTAAATTTCTCCGTCATTTTTATCCGCGCAGGATTCGAACCCGGGTCCTTTCATTCCGGAATAAGTTGCTCTACCAATTGAGCTACGCGGACGTTTTATTCTGATTTCTATCTGCCTTTATGTCGTGTGCGTCCTTCTGGCAGGTACGTCACATCTCCTGGTACGTTACATGCCGTTTTGACAACCACGTCACCTCTGAGGCAGGTGCGTCACATACACAGTCGTATCTGAATACTATGAATCACAGCGCACCCGCCCAGGAGCGTCATCGAGTGCACGTGTCATGGTCGACCACACGGAGATATAAGCATCCGAAAAGGAAGCATGAGCCATAGTGCGTAAGGTGAACAGAAATCGCAGAGGTAGTGAGTGATTTGACGGACGTTCAAAAAGGAATGATCATCGGCTACCGCACCAAGGTTAGAAGCATCCCAGAAACGGCAGGCTTTGTGGGATGTTCGCAAGGTGCTGTAGTAAGGGTGTACCAAGAATGAACCGTTGGCACACCGAGCACCTACAGACGTCATAACTGTGGGGCACCAAAAGCTATCAACCCCAGAGGAGAACGTCGCCTCCGTCATCTGGTACAGGGCAACTGACGCGCAACAGTACATCAATTGACCACGCAAATGAACGCTGGGTCACTCAGGTATGCGTCCTCTATAACAGTAGAGTGAACCCTGTTAGCATGGGTCTCCGGAGTCGATGCTGCGTCAAGGCGCCCATGTTCACCCAGGTCCATCGGCAACGAAGACTGCAGTTCGTATGGAAATATCGTCATTGGTAAGTGGAAGAGTGGAAAATGGCTGCCTTCTCCGACGAATCGAGGTTTCAACTCCTCAGAAGTGACGGGTTGTGCTGGATAAGGCGTCAGCCACACGAGAACCAACACACAGACACACTTGTCGGTCAAGTACATGTCGGCCATGGCAGTGTGGATGTCTGGTGGATGTCTTCCAGGTATGATGTGATACCTCTAGATAGGTCCGTGAGCGCCAATAGCTTCCTGTCCATCTTCGCTGACCACATGAATCCCTTTATGTTCGACGTTTACCCTGGTGGTGATGGTGTCTACCAACAGGACAATGCGCTGTGTCACGTCGCTAAGGGAGTGCGTGACTGGTTCCAGGAACGCAACAGTGATGTCTCCATTCTCTTTTGGCCGGGTAAATCGCCCGACCTCAATCCCATAGAGCCCTTGTGGGACTATTTGAATCGACAGGTTCGAATTGCCAACCCACAACCATGTCATCTCCGGAGCCTCCGTGCTCTGCTTCAGTCCGAATGGGCACGTGTGCCTCGGGAAACCTTTCAGAGCCTCATTGCGTGCAATCCACGCCGTCTCACCGCTGTCATCCGGTCCAAGGGTTGTTATTCACATTATTAAGTAGGTGGTCACATTATCATGATGCGACCATGTACAAATTCCCATTGAAGAAGGCGGATGCATGAAACGCAGGCTTTTGAGCGTGCCGACAACCATGCTGTAGAAGAAGGAACTCTGATTAATTCCAAACGATGTGTGGAAGAAGCTCCACACATTTTTCTCAAACCTAACGCCCAGGAGCTTAATTTTACGTTCGGCCGCCATTACAGCAAAACTTTCCCTTTTCTTTCGGTGATAGAGTTCTAACCCACATCTATCTTCTCTGGAGTTGGAAATTCAACCAACTGAAATATGCTAGCAAACGGTTATAACTGCAAATTAGCAATTTGACATGTACGTAACTGGTGAGGTAGATGTTTTAGAAATTGGTGTCATTTCTAGAAAATGTGAAATGTGTTACTAAATTTACAAAATATGTTACAGTTTTTAACGCTATGGCGTGACTCTCAAGGGCGATGGATTTGGCACGAAATGAAGCAAGATTCGTGTAAAAGTTCAAGGCCATTGAACCTAATCGCGCCAGCTTGGCACGCAGTGACTTAAGACTGGGTTTCTCCAGGGATCTAGATACAAGGGCTGGCTCATACGGGAGATTTCAGTTGTCCCCGGAAGTTGCGGCTGGTGACGTAGCTGGGATGCATCGCTGAGTGTTAGGAATCGCGTTTGCTTTACTCTCTGCGGGAAGTCTGATGATAAACACAACCACTGAGCTGCCGAATATGAAAGAAAATGCTGAAATGAATTAAAGAAACAAAAAAGTGAAGCAGAATATATCATTGATTGTTTCCTCTTTTATATATACGTGTATTACTTCCATCAAACGCGAAAAGAAGTCGTTTTTGTTAATAAGAGCACCTCGGTTAGTGTAATTTTTGTGAAACGTTTTGGATATTCATATGTCCATTTAATTAGACTTTTACCACCTACAAGCGAGTTTACATGAGTTTTTGTAAGTATGTTTACGAAAGCATTTGCCATTTTTTTTTTCAATTTTTGATTTTTCGTATTTTGGTTTTTTACCTTACTTTTCAGTTCTCTGATTTGTTTCAATAAAATCCGATGCGAACGATTCCATCTTCTGGCTTTGCGAGAAAAGCTCTTTAAAATATCCTTCCCCCACCACTGTTTTCAGAAAGTTTAGCTCTTTTTCCGTTATTGACAATTTGTAATTTAAAATATGTACCTTTTATTTTTTTTGAAACGTATCACATTTCACGTAGAAAGCTGTCTCTTCATGTGATGCAGATTAAATAGCGGCCACGTTTTCTTCAAAAGACCTTTTTTTGGGACCAAGATTTTTAAGGCTACCAAAAGCATCATACAGTATTTTTCTCATTCTTTATCTTTTACCTCTTGCACTGATCTTTTCAATGTTTGATCTCGGTAAATTGACTGTTGGTGTAGCCGACAATTTCAATATTTTTTTCATTGGTAAACCAAGCAGACGATTCATCATACCGTCTTCGTACTTACTATTTAAAAAGTGCTCACTGCAAATCCTTTGATTTTTCTCATTAAAAGAATCTGCTCTGCAACACTTGTTAACCCAGTCTTTTGCAACTACTGGGTCGTCTTGAGAGAAAAAGTGAAAAATTATGTTTCTCCGTTTCGTATTTTTGCTGGTATTCCGGCACTTAGCAACAGTAGAGGAAGCCATTGTACGAAAACGATGTAGTAAAGAAATTAAGCGAAAACATGTGATGTCAGAAATGCAACCAAACAAACAGCAGATAACTAACGCAAATGCGACAAACGTGGGTTAACAGCATCCACCGAGCACTTTATATCGCACAATGACAAGTGACATGCATCCCCGTGACGTCACTGAGCGCAGGCGAAGACCACTTCAACGACCAGAAACACAGAGCGATCAGCCAGCCCTATGGGGTTCCTCGCCGTTGATACAAACGGACTACAGCAAGGCCATCTAGAAAATACAAGGTCATGACATTAGAGAGATGAGTTTGCAGTTTTAGTGACTCACGCTTAAACCAATGCCTCCGATTCGTTTCTAGCCCTGTGGTATATGACGTGAAACACAAAACCGACATATAAGGCCGTGGACGATGAGAGTGACGTCACAAACGGAGGGAACTCAGCTCTGTAATGTCATGGCCTTGTACTTTCTGTACGGCTTTGAGTAAAGACTGTGTAACGTACCAGGAGATGTGACGTACCTGCCAGAAGGACGCACACGACATAAAGGCAGATAGGAATCAGAATAAAACGTCCGCGTAGCTCAATTGGTAGAGTGACTTATTCCGGAATGAGGGGATCCAGGTTCGAATCCTGGCGTGGACAGAAATGACGGAGAAATTTACTTCGTTATAACTGGTCTGGTTTGAAAGTCTTGGGTTAAGTATCCAACCTCAAAATTTGCATCCGGAAAAGAGGTATTGAAAGCCTGATGGAATGAACATGCATAATGCGTACTATTCTTTCGATTCATTGTCATTCAAGTTCATGCACCAATATAAAACTTTCAGGGCTTATAACTGCAGATACGGATATATCGGGTTAAATGTCCCTTAAATCTATTTCTTGAGCTCTTAAATTTTAACTCATTGCTCCCAGAAGCTACAAACTTAAGTAAGTACTTGCAAAGTATTTAATTAAACACTTGAAATTACATGGGCAGAAAAAAATGATCAACAGAACAAATTACTTACTGATATAATGTTCCACTTTTATTTCCGTAGCTAAGTACAAGAATGACAGACAATGTTGAGTCTGAAAGTAATGCAGGTTTGGCGTCAGTGATTGATACTCTGAATAAGGTCATCTTGCGAGCGGGAAGGAATTGATGGCCAATGGCGACTGGGAAACACCTTGAAGTGTAAAGTTTGATGGAGGAACAGGTAGAAGACTGACCCACTTTTGGAGGAAACCTGGTTGCATGCGTTTTTCTTCGACATACGCATTGATGGCCATCAGGAATGTGAGAACGTGGGCTATCCTCTACCTGGTGTGGCGTGCCTGCCCAGAATGACGCACACGACATAAAGGCAGATAGCTGCTATAATGAACGTCCGCTTGATTGGTAGAGCGACTTATTCCGGAATGAAGGGACCCGGGTTCGAGCCCCGGCGTGGACAAAAATGAAGGAGAAATTTACATCGTTATACTGGATGAAGTGTACGACAACTGCGCTGTCATGTGACCTCACACAATTGTCGAGAATTTTCTCCTGGCGCTTTTCGACTGTCATTTATCTTTCGGAAAAGACATGGATGTTGTTACTCACTTCCAATCAAAATCCAGGAAACACAACCACACGCCCACCCCAAAAAGCACTTATTTCGATGACGATATAAGATGAGTAGCGGGTTCTAGCTTTCTGTAGAAATAATGCATGTTAACAATTCCCTTCCAGGGAGAAACACGATTCGTCCTGAAACATAACATTACGCCACTCTTACCAGGCTCAATTGACAAAATCGTGACATCTCCATAAACGGTGGTTGCAACGTGACGGCACATATGCAGCAGATCTGTACGCATATAAGTCACAGTTACGAAGTCCTTCGGTCAGAGTTGACACGGTTTCTTGGCTTCTTTTTTCGCACGTCTTTTGTACGAAAAAGATCGTGCTTATACGTATTTATAACTTTGTCCGTCCATCCTTCAGTGGACATTATGCCTCTTAAACTATTCGTCGATTTGAAACATTCGTTTTGCATTGGGAAGCCTCAAGTGTGAGAACAATGATCCGTGTATTCGAATTTTCCCCTATACAAAACGTAGCCTCTAGAGGGCATAAAAGCAGATGATATTCAATTCAAAATACATTTTATTCCATATGCAGTATTTGCTTCTAAACAACCGAATGAAAAAAAATGTTTTTTCTTTTGAGGCCATTTATATCAAAGGCTATTTTAGGTACAATATCTTTTTCTAGTAACGCATAGATTTTCTTCCAGGGGAAGTAAAAGTAAATTGCATTTTTCCCGATACCTTTTCTAAACATCTGATTTGAAATATTCTTCCAGCATCGGATGGAGCTCTTCATAGAAAATGTTTTCTATATAATTTCTAATATTGGGTAAAGAATGGTTTAGCCACCAGGGGGAGTAAGCGTTTTCTTCTGCTTCCAATGTATTTTCAGCAAAATCTGAGCTTCCGAGAACTGGACTGAAAATATTCTTTCGTGACCTGATACCGCTCACCTCGGAAAATCTTTCTTTTAAGAATACCTCCTGCTTAAAACATTGCAAAGCTTTTCCGCCAGGGGACGTAGATTTGTATCATATTTTGGTCGATATCTCTACTTCTAAGAGTCCGATTTGAAACATCTTTTCTTCGCTGGGGAGCGTTTCCGGTGCGAAACGTTTCGCATGTAATTTCAAATTTTTCTTGAAGAAGTGTGTCATCATGGGGCGTAAATTCACGTTTCGGTTTGACTTCAGTGAGCGTCTCTAAGTCCTATAATTGGTCTTCAGTGAGCGAATCTAAGTGATATAATAAGACTTCAGTGAGCGACTGTAAGTGCTATAATTTTTCTTCGGTGAGCGAATCTAAGTCATATAATTACACTTCAGTAAGCAACTCCAAGTCCTATATTTGGCCTTCAGTGAGAGAAACTAAGTGATATAATAAGACTGCAGTGAGCGACTCTAAGTGCTCTAATTGGTATTCAGTGAGCGACTCTAAGTGCTATAATTGGTCTTCAGTGAGCTAATTTAAGTGAAAATAATTAGACTTCAGTGAGCGACTCTAAGTGCTATAATTGTACTTCAGCGACTCTAAGTGCTATAACTGGTCTTCAGTGAAAGAATCTAAGTGCTATAATTGGACTTCAGTAAGCGACTCTAAGTGCTATAATTGGTTTTCAGTGAGCGAATCTAAGTGATATAATTAGGCTTCAGTGAGCTACTCTAAGTGCTATCACTGGACTTCAGTAAGCGACTCTAAGTGCTATAATTGGTTTTCAGTGAGCGAATCTAAGTGATATAATTAGGCTTCAGTGAGCTACTCTAAGTGCTATCACTGGACTTCCGTAAGCAACTTAAGTGCTATAACTGGACTTCCGCAAGCGACTCTAAGTGCTATAATTACACTTCAGTGAGCAACTTCAAGTGCTATAATTAGACTTCAGTGAGCTACTCTAAGTGCTATAACTGGACTTCAGTAAGCGAATCTAAGTGATATAATTAGACTTCAGTGAGCGAATCTAAGTGCTCTAATTGGTATTCAGTGAGCGACTCTAAGTGCTTTAATTGGTCTTCAGTGAGTGACTGTAAGTGCTATATCTAGACTTCAGTGAGCGACTCTTAAGTGCTATATTTGGTCTTCAATGATCGAATCTAAGTGGTATAATTGTACTTCAGTGAACGACTCTAAGTGCTAGAATAGGACTTCAGTGAGCGAATCTAGGTGATAAAATTAGACTTCAGTGAGCAATTCCAAGTGCTATAATTTGACACCCGTCTCCAATTTGGGGCCAACGGTTCTAGAGAAGGAAGACAGTAAGAAGGCTCGAAGAAAGACACACCACCCAGGCATTATCCGGGATCCGTACCCGGGCCCATCTCAGAATAATGGTCAAAATCCAGTACTTATGGCCAACTGGCTTGCGGATGCTTGGCTTTCGTAACCGAACTGGGTACTGTTACTCTCCACTTCCGTCTGCCAACTAATGCGATGAAACGGTGAGGAGATGTCGCTCTTCAACTGCCCGGAATAGGTTTCTGCAAGATGGGAGTACTCGCTTAAAACTGGTTTCAAAGTCTTGACGTCACGAAATGCTTGATTCTAAAGAAACGAGCTGTAGTTTATTGGTGAGCCTCTAACATCACAAACACTCTACATCATTGTACATTTTGTTCATTTCTTTTACATTTTTTGTACGTTTTCTTTCTGACGTGACGAAGGAAGTAGCTATTCCAGATATGCGTAAGAGCATTTTACGTCGACTTATGTCCGATGATGGGAATCATTTCCTTTAATTGGTGTTCTGATTTGTATATTAATTTCTGCGTGAACAGCCATCGAACCCGTGCTTTGCCTCTGTACATTTGAACACGGCAGCACAGTGAAAAAAGTGTATAATTATTTATGCTTCACCTGATGTTCGCGCTTTGGGACTCTTTATATGGTGGTGGTTTAAGAACCATCATGAGCAGAAAACAGAGCTACACAATCGAGTCTCATATTATTGTGACCACCTCCTACTTTTGACGTCAACAGCCCGTAGCCAATTAAAAAAGGCACGTGTCATGAGCTGGCTTGGAGGGTATATAAGGTGTGCTGTAGGCATTCTGAAAACACATCACTCGTTGCTATCATGGGTAAAAGGAGCGATTTATCAGATTTGCAAGAAGTGATGATTATTGGCTTTCCTGCCAAGGGTAGCAGTATTTCTGAAACATCGCAGTTTGTGAACTGTTCGCGTGCTGCTGTGGTTAAAGTATATCTTGATTGGAGAAATGGAACCATTGTGAATAAGCGAAGTGGAAACTGCGGAGTACCATGTGCCATTGATGTGAGAGGTGAACGTCGACTACGAGGTGCGTGAGGGCCGATCGACACGCTCCAGTGGAGCAACTCACTGGCCGAATGAACCATGGGGCTACCGGAAATGTGTCTAAAACGACAGTTCAGCGAACCTTGCTGCGTATGGGGCTCCGATGCAGACAGGATGGTCACTGCACCTATGCTAACGAAGGTGCATTGGCAGCAAAGGCTCACATTTGCACGGCGGTATCGGAATTGGACCTCCGCTGATTGGCAAAGGATTCCTTTCTCCGATGAGTAACGTTTTCTGCTTCATCAAACGGATGGACGTTGGCGTATAAGGCGAGAAACATCGGAGAACAAACACTCTTCAACCATTGCTGGAAGAACACAAGCTGAAGAGGGCAGCGTTATGGTGTGGGGAATGTTTTCTTGGTATTCTCTGGGTTCACTCATTTTTGTGGAAGGCACTATGGACCGAATCCGTTATAAATCCTTCCTTGCAGAGTACGTACACCCATACATGTTGATTGTCTTCCTTGGGGCGGGTGAGATCTTCCAGCACGACAATACGACGTGTCACGCAGCTAGGAAAGCCCGAAAAAGGTTTTTTTTTTCTTCTTTTGATTGGAGGTTTAACGACCACCGTGAGCAACTCATTGGGCTATAAGCAGTCGCCCGTCCCTAATTTAGGGTCGCTGGTTCCAGGGAAGGGAGAGAGCCAGTGCCGTAAGACAAACACAACATCCATGCCTCACCGGGATTCAAACCCGGACCCCGTTCGGATGAATGATCAGAGGCCATCGCTTAGACCACTGCGCCACCGGGGCGGCCCCGAAAGGGGTTGGAAGGGCACGATGAAGACTTCGAAGTACATCTCCGGCCCCCTAATTCCCGAGACGTAAACCCAGTTGAGCATCTATGGAACCACCTGGATCGTGTTGTTAGCTCTATGTATCCACCACCACGCACATTCCAGCGGTTGTCAGATGAACTGCAGTCAGCATGGTTCCACATACTTCTGAACACATTTCAGCATCTTATTGAGTCACTCCCAACCCGTCTAGTAGCTGTGTGCGCTGCAAACGGTGATTACTGTGGATAGTATCTGGTGGTCACAATAATATGACTCGACCTTGTATAAGCAGCCGCCCGCACATCACTTGTGTCTACTGTAGTTTCAGGAAAGAGAGAAAGCCAGCGCCACAAGTAAAAACACACCACCTGCGCCTTCAACAGGGTCTCGAGTCCGGGCACAGCTCAGACGAATGATCAGAAGCTCGATTCTCAGAGCAGTTGATCACGAAGACGGCTATTTTGGGTTTTGTGCTTAACATTTGAGCGGAAGTTCCAATCCTCTACGTTATAGCGAACTTTGAGTTGCTTTGTTGCTACCAGCGAAACTCTGATTTGCTTTGTTAATCAAAGCAAATCAGAGTTTCGCTGGTAGCAACACAGCAACTCCGTGTGAGTGTTTCTAAATTGTTTACCTTCACGTTTCTTTTCCAGTCCTATTCATTTCAAGAAAGTCTTTTTGTAATAATTATCCAGAAGCATTTTATTTCCCAGCGAAGCAAACATTGGCAATACTTATTTTAATGAAGTCAAGTTAACACAAGGCGCATAAGTAGCTTCGAATATTTCGGAATTACGTGAAAGAAATTGTTATTGCTCTTACATACCAACTTGCATTACCATTTTCGATTGTCTCGAAAACTCTAAATCTGTCTCCTATTAAAAAATACTCGTTACAAAGGTATTTTTAGATATAAGATTACATCAGGTTCTAGTCAGCTAATCTTATTTCTGTTTCACTCTGATTTTTTTTTTGAAAGGAAGTACGTAATGTTTTCCCTCTTTTTTACGAAATACGATCTTTCACTTTGTACTGCAATTTTTTTTGCTTCATATTCAACGTGACTGAAGTTTATTGAGTCACTTACGGAAGCTTTTTCTTTCCCATCGTAACTTCGTAGATGTTTCAGAATTTCGCCCTCTATAAGAGATTAATTTCTCTGTTGCAGGAATGCGTAGTCCTAAGAAAGGTTACTGTGATGAGCAGTACACTGAAGTGCCACAAAAATTGGTACACCAGTCCAACACTTGGTAGGTCCCCCACGGGAGCGGCGAACTGCAGAAATACGACAGGGCATGGACTCCACTAGCTTCTGGAAATATATTGTAGGCAATGTACACCATACTTCCTGCAGAGCGTTCCGCAATTCGGGTGTATTCCGTGGTCTTGGATTCCTGTGTTCGATAGCGCGCTGCATGGCATCCCAAATGTGTTCTATCACGTTCAGATCTGGGGACTTGGGTGGGATGGCATCACCCGAAACTCAGATGAATGCTCCTCTAACCATAATGTGGCGTCCTGACACTTGTGTGGAGGTGCATTGTCCTGCTGTAATAGGCCTGACCCATCAGCATGATTGTAGGACATGAATGGGTGTATCTCGTCAGAAAGGATGCGCACATAGCGTTGGCCGGTCACAGACGTTTGTAGAGGTCACAGGGGTCCCAGTGATGTCCAGCTAAACACACACCATACCATTACGGATCCCCCACCAGCCGGTACAGTTCCCTGATGACAGGCGGGATCCATGGCTTGATGGGGTTTGCGCCACACACGAATCGTTCCATCTGCCCGATACAGTTCAGACCAGGCTACTTATTTTCCAGTCATCAAGTGTCCAGTGGCGGTGTTGCCGTGCCCAAGCGAGGCGCATAGCTCTGTGTCGTGCACCCATCAAGGGGACTTGAGTTGGACCTCGGCTCCCAAAGCTCATATCGTGCAGGGTACGTTGCACATTCCGGATGCTGATGATTGTTGAGGCTCCAGCCTTGAATTCCGATTATGCCTGCGAGAGTGTTGCACGCCTATCGCGTGAAATGATTCTTGACAGCCGACGATGGTCACGTTCACCCAATGTTTTTTTACGGTCACACTGGTATCGTATGTTGGAGGTTTTGCCGGAATTCTTGTAGTCACGGTACACCCTTGCAATGGTCGTCCGTGAAAATCCAAACTTCGTTTCTACCTCCGAAATACTATGGCCAATCTCACGAGCGCCAACTATGACACCGCGTTGAAAATCGCTTAAATCGTTATTACTTGTCATTCTCATACCGAAAACAGCTCTGACAGCTGGCAAGGATGTCTATCGCTTTATATACGCACTGGCGGACGCAACCGAGTACGCGCATAGGTGACCTTGCTATGCATTTTGCATAAACTCGTCTGTAACAGTTTTTCTGGCACTTCAGTGCATATCAGTCACTCTTTTTCCCTCCAACTTATGCTCTACTTTTATTTATTCCCACGATGAATTTCTACTACCTTAAGATGGTGAACCATACAATTTTCACCATCCTTTTTTATTTCAAGGAATAACGTTTTTAAAATCGTTTGGTTAGACATTTGAAAATTTACCAGAGATTTTTTGTTCTGATCTTCGCCTTTTTTCATCGTAATTGTTAGATATTTTGCTCCTTATAATTAGCCTATAGCCCGTCCTAGGACGGTTGTTTTTAAGTTTTAAATAAATATTAATATATAGCGGATGCTTTCCGTCTTAAGATGGTGAAATTTCCAATTGAAGCAGATAAAAAACAAATTAAATACATGCCGGCTGTTTTGTAAGTATATATAGTAAGAACTCATTCTTGTTAGAACTGAAAATTATATGCTATTTACTTCCCTTTTTCAAAAGATCTCGCGATAAATAAACATTCTCTGTAAAATATTTGTTGTTCTTTAACAATTTTCCTTGTAGTCCATTTGCTTTCGTGTACACTTAACCTTAATAACTTTTGCTTTGATTTTTCGGGTTAAATTATTTTTTCTAACAGCACACATGTTGTTCTGTTCACGGCTTGTTTTAGACTGTCTTATTCGATGGCTAGTTTTAAATTTCATACAGAAGCCTTTTATACAAAATAAGGCGACATCTGGCATTATAGATCGGAACTATTCGATGGCTAGTTTGAAATTTCATTATAGATCGGAACTATTCGATGGCTAGTTTGAAATTTCATACAGAAGCTTTTTCTACAAAATAATGAGACATCTGGCATTATAGATCGGAACTATTCGATGGCTAGTTTTAAATTTCATACAGAAGCTTTTTTACAAAATAAGGCGACATCTGGCATTATAGATCGGAATTATTCGATGGCTAGTTTGAAATTCCATTATAGATCGGAACTATTCGATGGCTAGTTTGAAATTTCATTATAGAACGGAACTATTCGATGGCTAGTTTGAAATTTCATACAGAAGCTTTTTCTACAAAATAATGCGACATCTGGCATTATAGATCGGAACTATTCGATGGCTAGTTTGAAATTTCATACAGAAGCTTTTTCTACAAAATAATGCGATATCTGGCATTATAGATCGGAACTATTCGATGGCTAGTTTTAAATTTCATACAGAAGCTTTTTACAAAATAAGGCGACATCTGGCATTATAGATCGGAATTATTCGATGGCTAGTTTGAAATTCCATTATAGATCGGAACTATTCGATGGCTAGTTTGAAATTTCATACAGAAGCTTTTTTCTACAAAATAATGCGACATCTGGCATTATAGATCGGAACTATTCGATGGCTAGTTTGAAATTTCATACAGAAGCTTTTTTCTACAAAATAATGCGACATCTGGCATTATAGATCGGAACTATCCAAATTATCCACAGCGGGTTGTTGGGGCACATCTGTTTTTAGATGCAATTTTGCTCACTTCGACATCGCAAGATTTCAGTTTTTATTGTTAGTTTGAACATTTAGATAGATCGATATTTTGAGAAATGAATAATATAATCAGAAATAAACCCAAAAAATTAGTTAAATTAAAAAAGTAAAGAATAATTGAAGCGTATAAAGTTAATATTGGAATTGTGCTAAATTAAATTAATATACAAACGCAACTTGCGGTGATATTAAGTTTGTAATTCGAATTTTGTAGATCAGAAAAATAGAACTTGATTCATTGATAATCCAATGCTTTTAAATTAGCACGCAATCACCTTGGCATCTTAATGTGATCGAGTGAAAACTCAACTTGCTGTGATATTAAGAATTCAATTCGAATTTTGTAAATCGGAAAAATAGAACTCGAATCAATATAGATATAAATCAAGCAGTTCTTTCCATGTAACGTAACCGCAGAAATTTGAAAATCTGATCGTCTTTGAACGAATAAATTTTTAAATTTCTGTGATTACATGGAAAGAACAGCTTTATTTATGTCTATATTAATTATTCTATGTTTTTCCAATTTCATATAGAACTCGAGTCATTAATAATCCTATATTTTTAAATTAGTACGCGATCACCTTGATATCTAAAAGTGATCGCACGCTATTATACAGCAGGCAAATATTTTGACATCGCGAGAGCACACACGAATTGATTGATAAGTGACGACACAAGAATGCAGACGTTGCTGTGACGTCAAGAGTTCAGATAGACTGACGGGTCTGGGTGTTTATACAAATTTTGAAGATGACAATCCATTTTTTGGTGTAAATATGACAAGGATGGTAAGTCAGATAATATCCGAAAACTTGAAAAGTTCGTCGACCTGGAGCGGGAATTGGACCCTCGTCTCCCAGATAGCGCCCGGGTATGCTAACCACTACAGCACCCAGAACGATCAAATCTCAAGTTTCCGATTAATTTCAATATAACCATCACAGGATTCGCTAGTCGAAGCAACCAGCATTCATGTTTAGCGAATCTAGAGGTTAAGAATCTTATCCCGTGATTGCCCGGAGGAGCAGATAAATCATGAATGGAATACGGGATTACACCATACAATACAAATTTTGAAGATGACAATCCGTTTTTTGGTATAAATATGACAGCGATGGTAAGTCAGGTAATATTCTAAAACTTAAAAATTTCGTCGTCCTAGAAGGGGAATTGAACCCCCGTATAGCAGATAGCGCCCAGCTATGCTAACCTCTACACCACGCAGAACGACCAAGGCTCAAGTTTCCGATTCATTTGAATAAATATATTATTAATAGCGTTCTCAGAATTATAAATAGATCATGTTTAATTGAACTGAAGCATTTTACTACAAACATTTTTACAAATGCTTTTTCGCTTACGAATACAAGTCAAAAAGGAATGTATTTATTATATTAGGGTGATTCAAAAGTCATTGCTTTTTTGAGGAGTCATCCTGTGTCAAGAAAGTATTCAGTGTGCATGCGTTATGCTGATGAAAATAACGCATGACGGGAAAACCGGTATCGTCTGGTTGGTATAAATAGGAACAAGCGCTGTCGTGATTTATTGGAAAATTTTGTGCTGTCAAAAGTAATGGACGAGAAACCCACGATCTGAGAGCTGTTGCGGTTTTACTTTGAAAACATTGACTGCTGCACTTGTAGCGAGGGAAATTTGTGCTGTGGACGGTGAAGGAGCAGTGTCTGAAAGAGCGATTTCGGTTTCAGCTATTCAAAAATGGGGACTGCAGCCTTGAAGACAAAGCACGAGCTGGAAGACTTTCGACGGTGAATTCTGAAGCTGTACGCGAATTCGTAGAGTCAAATCCGGGCACAAGCACTAGACAACTGTCAAATGAGCTGAAAATACCTCGGACCACAATTGTACGAAGCTCTACGCCAAGCCGTAAAGTCAAATCCGGGCACGGGTACTAGACAACTGTCAAATGTGCTGGGAATACCTCAGTCTACAATTGTTCGGTGAATTATGAAGCTGTACGCCACGCCGTAGAGTCAAATCCCGCACAAGCACTAGACAACTGTCAAATGAGCTGGGAATACCTCAGACCACAATTGGTCGGTGAATTCTGAAGTTGTACGCCATGCCGTAGAGCCAAATCCGTGAACAAGGACTAGACAACTGTAAAATGAACTGGGAATACCTCAGACCACAATTGCTCGGTGAATTCTGAAGCTGTATACCACGTCGTAGAGTCATTTCGTGCACAAGCACTAGACAACTGTCAAATGAGCTGGGAATACCTCAGACCATAATTGTTCGGTGAATTATAAAGTTGTGTGCCCAGCTGTAGAGTTAAATCCGTGCACAAGCACTAGACAACTGCCAAATGAGCTGGGAATACCTCAGTACACAATTGTCCGAGAACTCCATGAACTCGGAGGAACGCAGGGCAGCTGTCGACAAGTACCTAATGAACTGAGTTCTGTTCAAGCTCAGCGAGATGTGCATGTGTGAGTCACCAATTGCTGGGAAATCCCCAGTTCATGTAGGATAATTCTGACACGTGATAAAAATGAATATTTTTTTTAAAACGTGTTTTCTCATGTCATGTTTTCTGACATGAGAAAACAGAGATTAGATCCCAAAAAAGCTACCAGAACCAGTTCCAAAAAGGGGGCGATTTGCGGTCAAAGGTATGCTCTGCGTATAATGAAACTTTTAGGGATACATTCAGTGGACATTTGTTGCAAATGGCAGGGACATTAATATGCAGCTGTACTATGGCTATTTGGAGCTCATGTATACCGTTTTAAGTAAAGTACCCTGCTCTGGTGAACCATAAAGGAATTGTCTTCCAACAGGATAATGCTCTTTCTCATCGTGCCGGGTCAACTCAGGAAAAAAAACAGGAACTAGAGGGTTTGCGCTAATGCTCCACTCTGCTTTTAGTCCGGAACTAGCGCCGTAGGACTATCATTTATTCTGCTCCATAGCCTATGTTGTACGTGGAAAACAATTCCAAAACATCAACGATATTGAACTTGGGACCAAGTCTTTTTCACCTCGAAATCAAAGGAATTTATTCGCAAGGGGTTTCAAGACATGGCATTGCGATGGTGTAGGACTATGAAGCACGATGAACTCTATTTCGAAGATTAAACTTTTGCATTAGGAATTTATTACACGTTTTCATCTAATGTCAGAAAACAGCAATGAGTTTTGAATCACAATGGTGCTTTTCGTATTCCTACGTCTGTATCACGATGTCTTTGTATTATAACGAAGTAAATTTATCCGTCATTTCTGTCCACGCCAGGATTCGAACCCGGATCCCCTCATTCCGGAATAAGTCACTCTACCAATTGAGATACGCGGACGTTTGTTCTCAATGCTATGTGCCTTTATGTCGTGTGCGTCCTGCTGGCAGGTACGTCACATCTCCCCCAAATAGGGCCGGGGGCATGGCCCACGGGTCAGCCGTGATCATGAATCGGTGCAGGCAGCCATCCACTGTAGAACGTGCACTTGAGAACTCCCAGTTAATCTGGTGTGTGGAATGCAACGTCACACACATTTATTTTTCGAAGCGCTGGAGAAGGGATTCTCTGATTTTTCCTATCTCGCGGTGTGGAAAGAACATCACACAATTGCGAGATTTTGAACGGTCGCGTCATCCGGATAGTTCAGGCGCCATTATAACGAAGTAAATTTCTAAGTCATTTCTGTCCACGCCAGGATTCGAACCCGGATCCCCTCATTCCGGAATAAGTCACTCTACCAATTGAGCTACGCGGACGTTTGTTCTGAATGCTATGTGCCTTTATGTCGTGTGCGTCCTGCTGGCAGGTACGTCACAGTATCTATAAGTGGAATAAAAATTATATTTATTACACTGAAGTCTGTATTGATCTGTGTGGACAGAGGTCAAATACGCATAATCTGCAATATCTCAGAACACTCTGGACTTTCTCACTTAATGTGTCCTCGTCGTGATACCGAATGCACAGACCAGCATGGCTGTCATACGACCTATTTACTCAGGCCACATTTTACTTTCTCCTAGCTCACAGCTTTCATGTAATCCCTCAGAAATTTAATCACATCTTTCTCACCTTCTTATCTACATGTGTGACATTTTTTGTCCTATTTCGTGCATTCTTGTTTAGGTATTCTCTGTGTCGAACAGTGTACGTTACGAACGTTACGAATTAGCGAATTCCTTCGTCCTTTTCATGATTTTTTCAAATTATTTTCAGATCATATGAAAATTTCCCGCTGTTTAGGCTGTTCAAGAAGTCATTTGTTCCCGGAAATCAGTCCAGTGGTATCTTACAAGATAAGAGATCAGGTGTCGTTCACTATCAAACAGTGTGATTCGCTCTACAGGCTATGTTTTAGTGTTGCATTCAGAGTAAGTTTCTATATCAAAATTAGTGTCGCACTACTATATGGATATTAACTTGGGAAAACCGCAGCCTAGGCATGCCACCGAATTTACAAAACAAACAGAGAGGATAAGGTAGGTATTCTTTCTGGACAGACATGGTTTAAATGATTTTAGGGAAGCAAATAAGACCCTTAGGATTCCCTAATATCCAGACGAAATGCTAGTGGTAGCTCACTAGACCAATCACCATTAAATATGTGAGATGTCCACCAAGATAATGCCAAGACTCTGTGGAACAACCTACGAGAGCAGCAAAAACTTAGAAAGTTTGACAAATGGGTTCTTTATGCTCATACTGAACGGAACAAAGTGCAGCGGATAGTAGTCTGTAATTCCGCCCTCAATTCAGGATCATAAACCTTGTACTCAACTTGATCCTGATGTTAGATGAAAAATTAAACCTGTACAACAGAAACCGTTGTTAGTATCAGTGGCTACCCTTCGTAGGTGCTACCCATCCAGAATTATGTTGTCATATGCTCGAAGATATTAAAATACACGACGGTTAAGTGCGAAGAGTTATAACCATCGAGTTTATATTAGCTGGAGTCACCACTCCTATCCACGCAGCACTGACCGCCATAAGTCACTGTCCGTGCTGCGTGTGACGTCACATCCAGGCAAAGAAGCTGCATTGAAACGGCTGAAACCAATGGGGAAAAAAGCTTCAAGACGCGTAGACAGATATAATGAGGAATTTCATAATGTTAATCAATTATACAAGCTTACTGTTTTAGCACCTCTATAATTTAGTTTGTTTTTGCCTGTATGCGACTTCACTTAAAAGATTAGCTGTGACCTATGGCGGCAAAGCCATAGGTCACAGCTAATCTTGATGCCTCCATCTAATATAAGCTTGATGGTTATAACCAACCTTGGCGAATCCTTACATTTCACAGATGTTACAGGAGATGCAAGGACACACACACACACACACATACATCTGTCGTGACCTGAGACACAATTTCTAACCTGGCATAGGAGGTTTTGATACATCTGCCATATTTCCCTGATATTTTATCGACCAGTTAGCATTTATTCTGTGCGCTGTACAATCGCATGCTGTGATGGCGGTTCTGTTACAAGGACGGCTTTGTAGTAGAATTTGTAGCATTTTTTTCACCCTTAACAACAACACTCAGTTCTATCTGAAGGGTGATTTTGACCTACAACGTTGATGTCATTACTTGAGCTAGTGATAACTTTGACAAATACTAGTGTTCCTCTGCAAAAATAGTGTGTTAGTTTATGTAAGCATTACGGGCAATGAAGGTGTTTCAGTCTCCTTTAAATGTTCCGTTGGCTTTTCTAAGTACCGAGGACTTCTAATTTTTCTTAAGTTGATAGCTGACATAGCAATAAACGAATGGGATTCGATTTTCTTAAGTAGCGAAGACGGAGTTTTATTCATTACCAAGAAAGACGGAGTTTTGTTCATTACCAAGGAAGACGGAGTTTTATTCGTTTCTTAAGAGCTGCTGCTTTTCTCAAGAAAGAAGGAGTTTCAATGTTCCTTAAATAGATTGGTGGCATTATCCGAAACGTGGAGAGTTCCCCGCTTCTCGTAAGTAGATCACTGTCATTATTCAGAAACAGGAAACTTCAGTTACTCTGAGATTAGTGTCCGGCATTATCCAAGAATGCGAAGACGCTGAGAAACCGTTTTGGCCAAAAAGTCATGCTGTTACTTGATAAGATATGTATTGGTAACGATATTGTTTTGGCAATAGCTGATGATGATAGTCAAGGGTTTGGTGCAAATTTACCTCACGAGGGGATAACATTTGATGAAAGATATTTTGAAAAATTACGCTGACCAGGAAGGATTTTAATGTCATTCACCAGAAGGGTTATAATTAAAATGCTGAAGGGCTCGCTTTAAATATTTTGTTGTTATTATACTACTTTCTGTAGTTTTTAGCACGTCTTTTGTAAAAAAGATCATACTTGTATTATCACTTTGTCTGTCCGTCCGTCTGTAGAGACCATATCTCTGCAACTATTGGTTTGATTTGAAAATATTTCTATCTTTTTGCAGTGAGATCACGAAATGAATTTTTTTCAATGGAGGTTTAACGACCACCATGAGCAACTTAATAGGCTATAAGCAGTCGTCCGTCCCTAATTTAGGGTCACTGGTTCCATGGAAGGTAGAAAGCCAGTGCCGTAAGACAACCACAACATTCATGCCTCACCGGGATTCAAACCCGAACCCCTTTTGGACGAATGGTCAGAGGCCATCACTTAGACCACTGCGCTACGGGGGTGGCCGAAATGAATTTCAAGAAACTTCGCTCAGGTGACGGAAACCTCGACAATCACCCAAGGACAGGTAGACCGCGAACCGTGGATTCGGAGACCGTGCGCCAGGCCGTAGAGGCAAATCAGACAACCAGCACTTGGAGATTATCACGCGAGCTGGACATATCACAGAGCACCGTGGTTCATCACATTCAGGACCTCCGCAAGGTCTACAGGAGCTGCCGCAATGTCCCTCATGACCTTACGCCAGCTGAAGTAAACTGCCCAGTGAAGTGTGAACGAAACTACTAAAAAACCCGCCCGATGTACATTTCATCAAGGTAGTTGTTACGTGCGATAAAAAGTGGGTCTATTACCGTAATCCTAACACACAACGGTAGTGGTTGAGACTGGGACAGCTTCCTCAACCTGTTGTAAAACGTGATCCCTTCGAGCACAAAATGACGCTCGGTGTCTGGTGGATTTCGAGGGGATAATCCATTATGAGTTTGTTCCCGACAGTCGGACCATCAATACCAACCTCTACTCTAAGCAGATAGAGCGGGTGTATGCCGTTCTGGAGGAGACGTACCTGCACTGGTGAACAGAAAGCGCTCTCGCCTTCCATTAGGGCAACGCTCTGCCTCATACCGGGCGAACAACCAGGGCAAAACTCCAGGAACTTGAGAGCATCGAACTGATGCCACACCCAGCACATAGTCCGGATCTTGCCCCGTCGGATTATTACTTGTTCAGTCTACGGCCCACTTCCTTCGAGGGTGGCACTTCAACAACCAGAAGGAGGTGGAAGCTGGGGTGAAGGAGTTCTTCTCGAAGGACAAGTATTGGTACCGCCGCGGATTCGGAGAACTGGCAAACACATGACTAAAGACTGTGCCACAAGATGGCCTATACTTTGAATGCCAGTCAGTTTTCGTGGTAAAGGTACGCATGAAGACATAAAGTGATCCAAATATTGCAAAACCTTCGACTCCCCTTCTGTAGTGTCTAGTAGGGATCGGACACTGCAATTTGTTCGGAATTGGTGTCATTTATTTTTACATTGGGGCTTTAAAATATTTTTCGAGGGAGGCCTTAAAATTCACGCTAAGCCGCTGATTCCAAGCTGGTGTTTATTTTAAAGATTTATTTAAATTGTCTCCAGAATTCATGGATAAAGTTTGAAAAGCTTTTAAACTTTCTGGTCAAACTTTCACGTCGTAGTTTGAATTCAGCGATAGCTTGTTCAAAAGTATATCAAAGAAGTTGCCATTTTTTAAATTAAGAGCTCATATCGCCAAAAAAGAAAGGAGCTTCGAGTTTCCTTAAGGAGCCAGTAAAAGTGCTTCTAAACTACAGTCTGTTTTTAGAAAATTTAATTAGTTAAAAATTCGCTTCATATGCTTTATAGTGAAACTTCAGACCACTTTCAGAATGGTGATGAAACTGGCTCGGAATTTCTCTAAGGTTTCAAGTGCTGTGTTCAGAAACTGAGGAAAAATCTATAAATACATGTAAAATATATTAACTGCTCATGACTCACCTTTCTTCTTTCCCTTAATCTCTCTTTTTTTTACCAAATAAATTTAAGTCATAACCCCCTGGTGCTATTGAACTGGTACTGTAGTATAATATACCATTTTGTTTTCCGTAAGGCGTCTACTATTCCACGTCCAAAGATCGCTCGCAACTAACCTTCAAGAGAGAAGGTAGGAATCGATTACTTTTACCGTGATTTCCAAATCTCTCTCTTTCTCCCTCGGACTCCCAATCTAACATCTTGTTTCGTGTAACAGAAAAGTGAAAAGAATATAAATTGATATGTAACGCAGTCGGGTGGATGAACCGCACGTCACTGAGCACGCATTGTCGTACTCTGTGTGAAATTATAACTAGTTCCCCAGCGAAATTGATGAGGCGTATTATTGTACCCAGATCTAAAACGAGTGCTGGTTCAAACATTACTGGTAATCGATTTCTCCGGCTGCCAAATACACCATTAATTCTCAAGTCACGCATATCGTCAATTTCCGAATCATTCACCAGCCGATACTTCACACGCAACTGTCGGAGGATATGGGAATCCATACCAAAAGCCTCTCCATGACAAAAATAGTAACCCCTAAACTAGGGGTCACCGGCGATTCCTGATAACGTACTAATTTCCTGCCATAACCATGATCTAATCAAATTAAGTCACCGACTCAGAGATGAAGTGGTTCTACAGTGATTTATTTCCATATCAAAAGTGAAGGAGGTAGTTTGGCTTTAACTCGGTCGTGCGTGTCATCTCAAAAGTGTTTGATAAGAATCATCACTATCACCTAACATTATGTGGCTGCAGATAACAGACTAAATATATTCTTAAATTTGGGGTTTTTTTTATGGAATAAACGTACGCCTCTCTAGTACAAGGTTGAACACTAGTCGAAGTTAACATGATGCATTTGGTTTTGGGCATATTAAGAAGTTATTATTCAGTTCTCGTGGTATAATGAAAGAATTTTTTGGAGGAACAGTGATTCATCATTCCTCTCGGCCTCCATGGATCCGAAGCACTTTCTGGTATTGACATTTGCCGAGAATGAAGCGGAAAAAAAAAACTTTTTTTTCCTTAATTTTAAAATTATCGACTTCTGGGAACGTAGTCTGTAAGATTCTAGAAAATACCGTTGTTCAAAAACATGCGGTTAGTATCGAACTGCAATTTGGCTGATGTTTACTGTGTAGTATTGTCCGTGAAGGTATTGGAAGATAGATTATGCCCACGCGCTTTATGACGAATTTCATCTAGATTTTTCCCAGCTCAGGAGCCCAGAAAATGGAGCGTATGATGCGTGGGTGAATGTATACATACTTGAGATGGATTTGAACCTTATCTCTATATCGATGAAAATTCTTCTGCGTGATTTTTTTATGAATAATCTTGAGCGCCGTAATCCATTAATTAGGCTGCTGAAAAGCCTTTCTTGTTTACTTATATCTCCTGAGTAAGAAAATCTTTCTATGGTATATGCTAATGAGCTGAGAATTATTTTATTTTTCTCTTGACGTCTGAAAGTCTCCTTTTTTGTGCATATCTTCATCTTATACACTGAGGGGCGAAATTCTTATGTCTATCAGATCATTTTATGGAAAGTAACTATCCCGCAAATACAGCTGACGCAAGACGGCTGAATCGGTGTGAAAAGGGAAAGCTGAATGCATGCAGAGAGAAATGAAGTGCATTTCGTAAGACATAATGAGTAATAAATGCGATCTGACGGACTTTGAACGTGGAATGATAGTGGATGCTCGAAGCATTGGTGTAAAAACGGAACGACGAATGCATGCAGAGACTAATGAAGTGCATTGCGTAAGAAATAATGGGTAAAAAACGCGATCTGACGTACTTTGAACGTGGAATGATCGTTGATGCTCGAAGCATTGGTGTTAAAAGGGAACGACGAATGCATGCTGAGACTAATGAAGTGCATTGCGTAAGAAATAATGGGTAAAAAACGCGATCTGACGTACTTTGAACGTGGAATGATCGTTGATGCTCGAAGCATTGGTGTTAAAAGGGAACGACGAATGCATGCAGAGACTAATGAAGTGCATTGCGTAAGAAATAATGGGTAAAAAACGCGATCTGACGTACTTTGAACGTGGAATGATCGTTGATGCTCGAAGCATTGGTGTTAAAAGGGAACGACGAATGCATGCAGAGACTAATGAAGTGCATTGCGTAAGAAATAATGGGTAAAAAACGCGATCTGACGTACTTTGAACGTGGAATGATCGTTGATGCTCGAAGCATTGGTGTAAAAAGGGAACGACGAATGCATGCAGAGACTAATGAAGTGCATTGCGTAAGAAATAATGGGTAACAAACGCGATCTGACGTACTTTGAACGTGAAATGATCGTTGATGCTCGAAGCATTGGTGTGAAAAGGGAACGACGAATGCATGCTGAGACTAATGAAGTGCATTGCGTAAGAAATAATGGGTAACAAATGCGATCTGACGTACTTTGAACGTGGAATGATCGTTGATGCTCGAAGCATTGGTGTGAAAAGGGAGCGACGAATGCATGCTGAGACTAATGAAGTGCATTGCGTAAGAAATAATGGGTAAAAAACGCGATCTGACGTACTTTGAACGTGGAATGATCGTTAATGCTCGAAGCATTGGTGTGAAAAGGGAACGACGAATGCATGCAGAGACTAATAAAGTGCATTGCGTAAGAAATAATGGGTAACAAATGCGATCTGACGGACTTTGAACGTGAAATGATCGTTGATGCTCGAAGCATTGGTGTGAAAAGGGAACGACGAATGCATGCTGAGACTAATGAAGTGCATTGCGTAAGAAATAATGGGTAACAAATGCGATCTGACGTACTTTGAACGTGGAATGATCGTTGATGCTCGAAGCATTGGTGTTAAAAGGGAACGACGAATGCATGCTGAGACTAATGAAGTGCATTGCGTAAGAAATAATGGGTAAAAAACGCGATCTGACGTACTTTGAACGTGGAATGATCGTTGATGCTCGAAGCATTGGTGTGAAAAGGGAACGACGAATGCATGCAGAGACTAATGAAAGTGCATTGCGTAAGAAATAATGGGTAACAAATGCGATCTGACGTACTTTGAACGTGGAAATGATCGTTGATGCTCGAAGCATTGGTGTGAAAAGGGAACGACGAATGCATGCAGAGACTAATGAAGTGCATTGCGTAAGAAATAATGGGTAAAAAACGCGATCTGACGTACTTTGAACGTGGAATGATCGTTGATGCTCGAAGCATTGGTGTTAAAAGGGAACGACGAATGCATGCAGAGACTAATGAAGTGCATTGCGTAAGAAATAATGGGTAAAAAACGCGATCTGACGTACTTTGAACGTGGAATGATCGTTGATGCTCGAAGCATTGGTGTTAAAAGGGAACGACGAATGCATGCAGAGACTAATGAAGTGCATTGCGTAAGAAATAATGGGTAAAAAACGCGATCTGACGTACTTTGAACGTGGAAATGATCGTTGATGCTCGAAGCATTGGTGTGAAAAGGGAACGACGAATGCATGCAGAGACTAATGAAGTGCATTGCGTAAGAAATAATGGGTAAAAAATGCGATCTGACGTACTTTGAACGTGGAAATGATCGTTGATGCTCGAAGCATTGGTGTGAAAAGGGAACGACGAATGCATGCTGAGACTAATGAAGTGCATTGCGTAAGAAATAATGGGTAAAAAACGCGATCTGACGTACTTTGAACGTGGAATGATCGTTGATGCTCGAAGCATTGGTGTGAAAAGGGAACGACGAATGCATGCTGAGACTAATGAAGTGCATTGCGTAAGAAATAATGGGTAACAAATGCGATCTGACGGACTTTGAACGTGGAAATGATCGTTAATGCTCGAAGCATTGGTGTGAAAAGGGAACGACGAATGCATGCAGAGACTAATGAAAGTGCATTGCGTAAGAAATAATGGGTAAAAAATGCGATCTGACGGACTTTGAACGTGAAATGATCGTTGATGCTCGAAGCATTGGTGCGAAAAGGGAACGACGAATGCATGCTGAGACTAATGAAGTGCATTGCGTAAGAAATAATGGGTAAAAAACGCGATCTGACGTACTTTGAACGTGGAAATGATCGTTGATGCTCGAAGCATTGGTGTGAAAAGGGAACGACGAATGCATGCTGAGACTAATGAAGTGCATTGCGTAAGAAATAATGGGTAAAAAACGCGATCTGACGTACTTTGAACGTGGAATGATCGTTGATGCTCGAAGCATTGGTGTGAAAAGGGAACGACGAATGCATGCTGAGACTAATGAAGTGCATTGCGTAAGAAATAATGGGTAAAAAACGCGATCTGACGTACTTTGAACGTGGAAATGATCGTTGATGCTCGAAGCATTGGTGTGAAAAGGGAGCGACGAATGCATGCTGAGACTAATGAAGTGCATTGCGTAAGAAATAATGGGTAAAAAACGCGATCTGACGTACTTTGAACGTGGAATGATCGTTGATGCTCGAAGCATTGGTGTGAAAAGGGAACGACGAATGCATGCAGAGACTAATGAAGTGCATTGCGTAAGAAATAATAAGTAACAAATGCGATCTGACGGACTTTGAACGTGAAATGATCGTTGATGCTCGAAGCATTGGTGTTAAAAGGGAGCGACGAATGCATGCAGAGACTAATGAAGTGCATTGCGTAAGAAATAATGGGTAACAAATGCGATCTGACGGACTTCGAACGTGGAATAATCTTTGATGCTCGAAGCATTGGTGTGAAAAGGGAACGCTGAATGCTTGCAGATTATAATGAAGTGCATTGCGTAAGAAATAATGGTTAAAAGACGCGGACTGACGGACTTTAAACGTGGAATGATCGTGGATGCTCGAAGCATTGGTGCGAGCATTAGTAAAACAGATACACTCGTGATATGTTCGAGGGCAACTGTTCTTAAATACAGAGAGTAGAACGCAATCCAAACTCCTGGTCTGAGCATATGATGGTCAACGGCTACTGGATGCTTGTGCTGAGCGGAGATTAGGCAGTCTTGTTCAGTCCAACAGAAGGGAAACGCTTTTTCACATATAATCTGAATCTCGGACCAAGTTCGATGCCTCTCGACGTACAGTTCACCACACAATACATCGTATGGATTGCAGCCACACGATGGCTGTAACTTATTCAGTACAACAGAAGGGAAACACTTCATCACTTACATATAATCTGAATCAGGGATCAAGTCCGATGGCCTCTCAACGTACAGATCACCGCATAACACAATGTATGGGTTACATCCAGACGATGGCTGTAACTGTTGTACCTCTCACCCGTGTACGAGCAGACCTGTCCGTAAGCCGTTGCTATTTGCAGCGAACAAGAAGAAACGCCTCCACGTTGCTCAGGAACGCAAGAATTGGACAGTAAATGAGTGGAAAAGGGTAATGTGCTCCAACGAATCACGTTTTTAACTATACATACTGTAACGTACCAGGAGATTTGACGTACCTGCCAGAAGGACGCACACGACATAAAGCCAGATAGGAATCAGAATAAAACGTCCGCGTAGCTCAATTGGTAGAGCAACTTATTCCGGAATGAGAGGATCCGGGTTCGAATCCTGGCGTGGACAGATAAGACGGAGAAATTTACTTCGTTATAATGGCGCCCGAACTATCCGGATGACCCGACCGTTCAAAATCTCGCATTGGTGTGATGTTCTTTCCACACCACGAGATAGGAAAAATAAGAGAATCCTTTCTCCAGCACTTCGGAAAAAAAAAAAAGGGGGGGGAGATGATGTAACGTACCAGGAGATGTGACGTACCTGCCAGAAGGACGCACACGACATAAAGGCAGATAGGAATCAGAAAAAAACGTCCGCGTAGCTCAATTGGTAGAGCAACTTATTCCGGATCCGGGTTCGAATCCTGGCGTGGACAGATATGACGGAGAAATTTACTTCGTTATAATACAAATGGAAGAGTGAGGATATGGAGACAGCAGCACGAAAGCATGCAAACATCTTGCATCGTTACCAATGTTTAAGCTGGCGGAGGCAACGTCTGGGACAAGTTTTCGTGGGTGTGTCTGGGCCCTTTCATTCCAGTGCAGCAACGTCTGACCACGCAAAGGTATTTAAATATTCTTGCAGATCAAGTCCGTCGAGTTGTGTTGGTGGTTTATCTCAATAGAGATGGACACTTCCAGCTGGACAAAGCTCCATATCATAGTACTCACATTGTACATGAATGTCTTGAGAAGCATCTCGGAGACTTTTCCCTGTTATATTGGCCTAATCAATCACCGGATCTCAGTCCAAAGGAGCATTTATGGGATGAAGTCGAAATGGGCATCAGACAGCTGGATCCGCTACCATCAAATATCCAAGAGCTGGGGGTGGGGTGCAATTTATCCCATTTCGGCTAATATACCCCGGGCCACTTACCGACATTTAATAGAGTCTACATCAAGATTAATTCAAGCAATATTAAGGACAAAAGTGGGCCCAGCAACGTACTAACCAGGTGGTCATAGTAATTTGTCCACTCAGAGTGTGTCCTGCAGTATTTTACCTTGTATCTTTTTAAAGTAACGTTTAAAAGAAATAGGAAGTATTTTACGTGTTTTGAAATTATCTCTAGAGTAAGAGAGGGATGTGGGCTTTTACATTTTTGTTTGAAATTAACTATTTGGAGAAAGCAGGTTTCTGAAGTAGATAGTTTTGATCATAAACACCGACTACGTGGGTGCTCTGGAGCCGAGACAACATTTGAAATTCAGCAGTGGGTGCGTAGTATCCACAAAGTCATTGATAATGATATAAGTTTCAAAGAAAACCCCCTTTGATTGCCTTTTATTTAGGTTTTAGGTGTATAACACTGTGATTTATTTCTTTTCTGTACTTCTACAAGAACTAAATTCACAGATTTATGTAAAATGATTTACTACAACGCTAGTGAATACTGTGAAAAAAGCTTGCATTTAAGTCTCTTGATATCGTTTTGGGGAAGGTGAAAGATTATGGTTCATATAGTTATGAGAATACTATCTACCGTGAAAACAACATAAACCAATCGTGTTCATAAAAATTATTCAAAACTTTAGTTTTAAAATCTTACGGTAACAGTCATGCAGGAAGAAGTGGAAATAACTTAATTAAAAACCTGATTTTTGGAAATACGCTATTTATCTATCTATATCGAACTGGAACCCCATTTGACGTCATCTCCAGGGCTCGCTCACCTGCGGGATATGTGAAAAATCCGCGTCGGTGCTTCGGGTAATTTCTTTTTTATTAGAGATTTAACGACCACCATTAGCAGCTCAATGGGCTAAAAGCAGTCGTCCGTCCATAATCTAGGGTCACTGATACCAGGTAAGGGAGAGAGTCAGTGCATTAATACAAACACAACATCCATGCCTCAGCAGAATTCCAACCCGGACTCCATTCAGACGAATGATCAGAAGCCATCGTTGCGCCACCGGGGCGGCACTTCTGTTATCAGGAGTTTGCTACATGCCGGTAAAGGTAAAAATGCTTCTTTTTATATATTTATATACTGTATGTTTCATCATTGTCAAAAATACCAATCCATTGCTGGATGAAGGTCACTACAAAGTTGCTTTGACAACAGTCTGACTTGAGCCAGTCTGCTCAATGTTCCTCCGGCATGCTTTCGAAATTAAGCCGCCCATCTCCCACGTGATCTTCTCCTGGGCTCTTTTTCTTCCCCTAGGAATACAGACTAATATTTCAGTTATCCATCGGTGGTCCGTTCTTCCAGCAATATGTCCAGATCATTGCTATTTCTCGAATTTTATTTGTATCGTGTATTCCACTCTTGTCGTCTTCGTGATGCACGAGTTCCTTTTCTTATCTTTCCCTGTTACACCAAGCATGCATCTTTCTATGCTCTTTCAGTTGCCTGCAATCTTTTTATGTCTTTTATTTTATGTCCATGTGTCTGATTCATACGTGAGAAGTGGAAGAATGCGCTGACAAAACACGTTAAACTTCAAGAAACGGGATGACGTAAAGATTCATTTGATATTTGTTTCTAACTGATATATCTTAACCTATAGTTTTTCCCTCATGCGTAAATTAGATGGAAATTTTTTATAGTATTTATCACAACAACGTTGAAACTCCATCATCTGGTCACTTGTCTTTGGGCAGCCAGATGATATTGACTTCTCCAGTGGCATTGCTCTGGTAAAAAGCTGAAAACATCTGTAAAACATACCCTTCTTCAGTATGTTTACCACACGGTTAAGTGTTAATAAAGTACTTTTCTACAGCAGCAAACTTTACAAGACATGGGCTCCAGCTCTCCTGAATGCAAATGTTTTACCTCTGAATTCAAATAGTTCCAGACTCCTAGTATCTTCCACATGTTGTGACTCCAAAACGTGATTTCACTTCGCAACAAATAAGGTCATCTTCAGCTGCTGACCCATTTATTTCCTTTCCACGTGATTTTTCTATATGGTACCTTAGCCAAAACATCGTAGCTTCCTATTCTGAAGGTCTATTTAAAACAGAGGGTCAGACTCTCCTTTCCTGAAATCCGATGCAATCAAACTAACGAAAAGAGAAAAATCCATTGTTTACCAACTGAAAGAAACCTTGAACGGTAGGTGTGAACGGCATGTCAATCCGCTCCAAAGTTTTAGAAAGAGGATTTTTCATATTTTTTTAAAAAATAAAACATTTCCTTTGGTTTCAGAACATTTAAAATTTTACATTGTTTAATTATCGGTCCGGGTAGAACAGCGAATGCTCAAAACACGTTACTTTTCGTAATTTTCAAGTCAGAACCTACAGATTTGTTCGCAAATATAGGAAGTTATTTGTTACCAAAGATATTCTAAGCAACCTCTTGTTTTTCGTCCTGTATTCACACGAAGGCAGCATGGAAATTCAACTTCTTCCTGAATCTATAAACATGTGCTTAACTTCAGCGAACTTACGACGTATTTGTGCCTCGCCTTAGAAACCTTTCCTTTCTCGGGAGAACGGAAATTTTACGAAGAATCTTTGAGAAATATTGATTCACTTTCTCGGAAGATCCATGACAGGCTCGCGGGAAGATTTTTGATTTTCCACCGCGGCACAGTGTGCACAAACACATCGTATTTCCCAGACGTTCCAAGATAACCAGTTCGGTTGAGAGAGGGAGTCTACGTGTTGACGTGCAATGCCGAGGAATTGGAAATATGACTGATTTTAAAAGTACGTGAGGGGAAATGTTATTACTCAAGAGGGGCCAGGGAGTTTTACGTACAGTAGGCAGTAATCCCTGTTTTTACCTCAACTTGCAGATGAAAATTGTATCTTTACGAGGTAATAAATCAAGTAGAGATATTACGGAAATCAGAAGAACAAACTTAAAATTCTTAAGAAGGATCTCCTTCGAGCTTCAACCCCTTGAGTTTACATTACAGCCTTCTTCTGTATAATCGCGCTAGAACTTTTGTCAAATTATTAGATCATACAGCGATAGCTAATCCTAAGAACTCGCAATGCTCATACTGATATATATATATATATATACGGAAAACACCAAGACTGTAAATTTTTTTAACAATTGCTGAATAGCAAGACCAAAACCTTACTAACCACTGGGATAAGAAGAGAGGGATATAGAGCTGTGGTAAGCTGTTCTCCGTGGCGTTGTCAAAGGGCCAGACACGGACAACACCAAACCAGGCTCTACAGAGACCTGAAAGTGTGGGTTTCTACGAGAATCTAGTCTGCAAGGTTACGGCAACGAGCCAACCTGAACCAGCAACATAAAAAATAATAAAAAAATCCCACTAAATAAATAAAGCTTCATAATAAAACCACCTACCACCTTTCTCCTGTTTCTGGTAAGGAACTTGCTAATAAGTTCAAAGCATTTCACAAGCAGCTTCAGCTTAAATTTGATTGGAGTTATGAACCTGAATTTCCTTATCTTTTTGCCACTGCAAAATTGCATAAGGAAACGGTGAAATTTAGGTTCATAGCTAGTGGAACAAAAATCCACAAGAAATCAACAGATAAATATTTTGAGTCAGTTTTGAAGCAAGTTTTAAGTCGAGTTAAGTCTTGTACTAATTTCAGTAGTAGAGAATTTAGGATTATAAATAGCAATGCAGAGGTTATCTCTGATATCCTTACTCTCAAGCCTATAAATATTGATACAGTAGCGAACAAAAGTATTTGGCAAAACACTTTTTCGACCATAATGTTTTTTCTGCTGGACCAAATCGGGTCATTTTGGGATAACATATGTGTTGATTCGTGGGTTAAAATGTCGCGTAGTTTGTATTTCGCTCAGAGCGAATTTGTCGTTCGAAATGGGCCATATTCAAGAGTCGCCAATTATTACCCATTTGTTTCCTGCATGTATTAATGTTTTTCTTGCGATTTTTTGTGGGTTTTGTGATGTGTAGTGTGATAATAAGTCAATCTTAGAGTTTTCAGAAATGGGTAAAAAGGCGGATATCCCTGTTGGAGCTCGCCAGGCGGCCTTGAACATAATGGAATCCGGAATGCGCGTCACCGACTTTCCGAGGGCCCTGAAGATCCGACACCAGTCCATTTCAGCTATCCTGCAACGTTATAAAAAGACTGGGACCATCGGGAACAGTGCACGATGTGGTAGGCCTCGTTCCACTACGTTGCTTCAGGATAGACGTATCATCCGTCGATCTCGTGCTGATCCCACCTTGACTGCTGTGGACATCGCCACCGAATTCCGCGACAGCGACGTCCTGAACGTCAGCCGAATGACCATCTCCCGTCGTCTCATTGCTGGTGGATTGAATGGAAGACGTCTCGCCAAGAAACCACTCATCGCAGTCCAGAATCGACGCGCAAAATCACGTTCGCGCGCCGTCATCGACACTGGACCGCGGCGGACTGGAGTAAGGTGCTTTTCACCGACAAGAGAAAGTTCAACTTGTTTGGAAGTGATGGCATCCGATACGTACGACGTCTGTGTGGCCAGAGATTCAACCCCCAGTTCATTCAGCCGACTTTCAAGCACGGAGGAGGATCGCTTATGATTCACGGCGCCTTCTCTCGCAATGGAATGTGCCCAATCATCAAGATTGACGGAATAATGGCCGGCCAGAGCTACAGGAACATGCTCATCAACGATGTCTTCCCATGGGCAAACCAGAACATGCCACCCGGATGGATCATGCAGCAAGACAGCGACCCCAAGCACACCTCCAGAGTAGCGAAGGCAGCCTTTCAGCAGCAAAAGGTCACACTTCTAGACTGGCCAAGCCAATCTCCAGACCTCAACCCCATCGAGCACATGTGGGAGGAGCTAGAGAGACGATGTGCGAAGAAAACCTGCCAGAATAGGACCCAGAAGTTCGACCAGCTGTCTGCAGAATGGGCGCGAATTCCGCAGGTCACCGTCGAGAAGCTAGTGGACTCGATGCCGGCCTGTTGTGCAGCTGTTATTAATTCTCGTGGTTATCCCACTAAGTATTAGTTATTGTTTTGTCGTTTTCTCGTATTTTTTTCTGTTATCGTTGCATTAAATAAATGTGATACACACTTACTTTGTTGGTCAATTTGTGTGATCTTTGCTATTAAGCTCGGTACCTGATCTGTGTTAAGGTTTCCGATCCATCTGCATATGGGTCATGTTTACAACTGAATAAGGCATATAATATTCCAAAATGACCAGATTTGGTCCAGCAGAAAAAAAATTATTGTCGAAAAAGTGTTTCGCCAAATACTTTAGGTCGCTACTGTAGATATGACTTTGAAAATTTGTATACCAGCCTCCCTGTAGACAATATTATTCTAACACTTAAATTACTTGTTGAGGAATTTAAGGTCTCTGACATTATTTCGGAAAGACACTGGAACGTTCTGTTAAATTGCTGTGTTAAAAATAATTACATCCTTTTCTGCAACAAGTCCTATAAGCAAGTTAATGGTATCCCCATGGGTTGCTCACCTTCTACTAGCGTTTGCAATCTTTTCCTATTCTTCAAAGAATTATTTCAGTTTATTAAGAACAACCCTTCAAAAAGTGACAGCTATCTTTACACTTATAGGTATATCGACGGCCTTCTCTGCTTGAACAGAGCTGGAGTGCTTGAATTTGATTTTCCTGCAATTTATTCAGGCTGCCTTAAGTTAATTAAAACCATTTCTAGTAACCAGGAACTTGATTTTCTGGATTTATCCATTAATCTTAATAATAGAAACTCTGTCATTAGCTTGTATGATAAGAGAAGTAACTTCAGTTTTAAAATTTTGAAAATCATAAATTGGTCTAGTAATATCTCTTACAGGGTTGTCGAGAACGTTTTCATCCCGCAGGTCTTTAGGATGTCTAAAATTTGCAGCTTGGAAAAAGATTTTATTAAAAATGTTCATTTACTAATTAGTCAGTTTATTGCCAACCAGGTTCCGAAAGCTTTCCTTAAAGCCACACTATGGAAAATAGTACTTAATTACAGTGTCAAGATTGCAGACCTACTCTAATTTAACAATATTGTAACCGAATGAATCATCTAAATGAAAGCTGTAACACAGAAGTTTAGATGAGGATGTGGTTACATTCTTCTTTTCAGGAACAAAATAGGCTCTCACTGCTCCCCCCCCCCTTCCTTTTAGTTTAAAAAAAGTATAAAATGACAAAAAATTACCCCCCAAAAAAGTTTTATAATGGTTAAAAATACAATTCCCAATTGGAATTTTTGAAGTATTCTGGCTGGTTAATTTTAACCTTTAAACTGTTCGGCATTGTTCTACTTGGCAGCCCCTATAGAATTATCTGGGAATGTTGTTTCCCCTTCGTGCGGCAGATGGCGGTGCGGTCGTTGCTCTTCGGGTGGCGTCCATTTAATTTTTGCATGTCATGGATGCAGCATGCGGTCTTGGTAAGGGGTTTGTTTAATAATTTGCTTTGTGCGGGTTATTAATTTAATTTTTGTTTTCAGGTGCTCTTTTTAGAATACTTCATTTTTCTAAAACATTTGTTTATTTTTGCCTCGGGTTTTAGGGCAGAGTTTTTAGTTTTCGAGGTGCTTTGAACTACCTTCTTTTCTTTCCATACAACGTTTAATTTTCCCAATAGGCAGTTTTCTTGTAAATAAGTAACTTTTTTAGTCCTTATCCACCTTTAGGTTTCATGTTCTTGCTTATATATAATTACAGTTCGTATTTGGCGGTTGTAATTTATTTCCTTTGTAATCGGCATCTTTGTTTCCCTATGAGTTTTTGCTCAGTATATTTTCGGTTCAGCTATGAGGTTGGGTCTCATGGAATTTATTCTGCTGTGGGTAGTGTCTGATTTTGGAAAGGGTTTTTGTTATTTTACCAATACGTTTTCCCCATTTTTTTTAAATTATTTTCTTTATTTTATTTTTTGTTGGTTGTTTTTTGGATAGTCAGGGGTTTGGACGAAAGCTTGGTCCATTTTCTGGGGTGTTTGTTCTAAATTATTTTTTTATTTTTATTTTTATTTGTTTTAATTCTTATTTTTTATTTATTTATTATTTATTTCTTTTTTATTTATTTAGTGGGATTTATTATTATTTTTTTATGTTGCTGGTTCAAGTTGGCTCGTTGCCGTAACCTTGCAGACTAGATTCTCGTAAAAACCCACAGTTTCAGGTCTCTGTAGAGCCTGGTTTGGTCTTGTCCGTGTCTGGCCCTTGACAACGCCACAGAGAACAGCTTACCATAGCTCTATATCCCTCTCTTCTTATCCCAGTGGTTAGTAAGGTTTTGGTCTTGCTACTCAGTAATTGTTAAATAAATTTGCAGTCTTTGTGTTTTCCGTATTTAATTTGATTTTTCTTTAATGCACCCTTTTGGCGCTTTAGAACTTCAAAAACAATTTTAACTGTTGCCTCGTTTGCATTTTCTATATATATATATAATTATCATATCCCCCATAATTGAAATATCCCATAATGATCTTCAATTGCTGCTTGCCTTTATTATTTAGATGACGAATTTTCTCATAAAATTCTTCAATTTCTTCTTCAGGATGACTCGTGTTGGGTGTATACGCTTGAATAATCTGAGCCTGGAATCTTCTTGAGAGTTGGATAACAAGCTGCACGACGTGTGACTAAATCGTACTTTCGACGTCAAAAGCGCGTAGCCAATGAAAGAAAGCACGTGTCGTGAGCTGACTTGGAGGGTATATAAGGTGAGCTGTAAGCAATCCGAAAACATGTCACTCGTTGCTATTACGGATAACAGGACCGGTTTATCAGATTTGCAAAAAAGGGACAATGACCTGCTTTCAGACCAAGTGTGGCAGTATTTCTGAAAAACAAAACGTAGTTTATGAACTGTTCGCGTGCTGCTGTTTTTAAAGTGTATCATGATTGGAGAAATGCCACAATTGCGAATAAGCGACGTGGAAACTACGGAGCACCACGTGCCATCGATGTGAGAGGTGAACTTCAGCTACGAAGGTGCGTGAGGGCCGATCGACATGCTACAGTGGAGCAACTCAATGGCTGAATAAACCAGTGGGTTACTGGAAGTGTGTCTAAAACGACAGTTCAGCGAACCCTGCTGCGTATGGGGCTCCGATGCAGACGGATGGACATTGCACCTATTCTGACGAAGGTGCATCGACAGAAAAGGCTTACATTTGCACGGCAGTAACGAAATTAAACCTCCGCTGATTGGCAAAGTATTTTCTTCTCCGATGAGTCATGTTTTCTGCTTCATTGAACAGATGGACGTTGGCGTATAAGGCGAGAAATATCGGATAACAAACACTCTTCAACCACTGCTGGAAGAACACAAGCTGGTGGGGGCAGCGTTATGTTCTGCGGAATGTTTTCGTGGCATTCCCTGGGTCCACTCATAGTTGTGGAAGGCACTATGGACCGAATTCGTTATGAATCCATCCTTGCAGACCACGTACACCCATACATGCTAATTGTCTTCCCTGGGGCGGATGAGATCTTCCAGCACGACAATACTACGTGTAAAAGCAGCTAGAAATGTCCTTGGAAGAGCACGATGAAGACTTCGGAGTACTTCCCCTGCCCCTAATTCCCGAGACATAAACGCATCTGCGGGACCACCTCGATCGTGTTGTTCGCTCTATGGATCTTCCACCACGATTCCTCCAGAAGTTGTCAGATACACTGCAGTCAGCATGGCTCAACATACCTGTGAACACCTTCCAGCACCTTACTGAGTCACTCCCAGCCCGTCTAGCTGGTGTCCGCGCCGCACACGGTGGTTACTCTGGATACTAGCTGGTGCTCACAATAATGTGACTAATGTGATATATATATGACGTATGTATGCCACTAGGATATCAACAAACTGAAAGACTTTGAATCACGTAATTCAGAGATAGCATAGAAAGGAAGCAGCAACGTAATTTTCTGAGCGAAAAGTATTTTCACTTTAACGATTTTTCTTCTAAAAACAAACTTTCAAACAAAATTTCAGTCGCACAGACTTCATGCGTGTAATACACTGCTGGCCACCCAAAATCCAACACCAAGAAGGAAGCATCCGATTGGCCTGAAATTCGCAGCGTGCACCGAGAGCGAGAGGACATGCAAACGATTAGCATTGCAGGGCATATGCAAATCATGTGCGCCCGGCACGCCACCGAGAAGCACTATATGCACAGAAGACGGGGTGTAAGTAGAGGAAGTGTGTTGTGCTGCCAAAACTGCGCGTCTGAAGCTTCCTGATGCCTCGTCGCAGAATACGACAGTCATTCCTGCAGGTTTCGGAGTTCGACGGAGGACGAATAGTGGCTTATCGCCACAGCAGTTTATCGTACCGAGACATCGGCGCCCGTGTGAGACGACATCCAGCCCCAGTGAGGTGAGTATGGATTCTGTAGGTGCAGGAGGGACGGACGGACCGACGTGAGTGATTGCCGAAGCCGCGGCACACCACCGAACGAGAGGACCGGCATGTTGTGCTGCGGACATTGACGGCTCGCACCGCCACATCACGAACGTTAGCGCAGAAATTTGGGTGTGTTGCGCAAAACCCTGTGTCAGCACGTACCGTTCGACGTCGTCTGCAGGAGCAGGGACTTGTCGCACGGCGCCCATTGCTCCGATTACCACTAACGTTACACCACCGGTGAGTGCGGCGGCAGGGGGCCATTGCACGCCCACCTGAAATACGGAATTTCACGACATTGTCTCCTCCAACGAATCCCGCTTCTGCCTTCAACACCACGATAGTCGGATCCGCGTGTGGCGGAACCACGGCGAGAGACTGTATGACGTCTACATTATGCATTGCCATACCGGTCCGCCACCTGGCGTTATGGTTTGGGGCGCAATTGGATATGACACCCGCATCTTTCTGGTACGCATCGCCGGTACACTCAACAGCCACCGCTACATCTCCAACGTTTTGGAGCCTGTAGTCCTCTCTTACCTGCAGGACCTGCCAGCGTCCACGTTTCAACAGAACAATGCGCGCCCGCACGTGGCACGCATCGTGCAACAATTTTTCACGGCCCACGAGATGTAACTGCTGCCGTGGCCAGCCTGTTCTCCCGATGTGTCGCCCATCGAACACGTCTGGTCGCTGATCGGCTACCGAGTGGCCCGGCTAGCACCACCCGCGGCTACGGCTGATGAACTGTGGCAACGTGTGAAAGCAGCCTGGACGGACATACCCCAAGCCCACATCCAAAGCCTCTTTCATTCGATGCCGTGGCGTGGAGCGGGCGTTATTGCCAACCATGGGGGCCAGACGGACTATTTATGTCTGCGTGTTCCGCAAGTCGCACGGGCCTGTAAGCTCAATCGTTTCATCTTTGTATCTGTTGTTATGTGTCCAGTAAATCTGGCTTTGCTATCTCGTGTCCTTCTTGGTGTTGCACTTTGGGTGGCCAGCAGTGTATGTTACGAAAATTAACAAATCGTGCACAAAAAGTTTCTCGTACCAGAAGGAAGGTAACGGAGACAAACAGATTTCCAAATAGAACAGTTAAAAAACAAAATGTGGAAGGAAACATGATATAACTCTAAGCCTTCTACCAGTAGAATTTTGCATAATGGGTAAGTTGAAAATAGGCAAACAATGTTCTTCATGGAAAAATCTATGCTAAGGGAAAAATAACTTTTCGAGTATGTGTCCTAGAAGCAGAGATAAAGAGCAAAAGTTATTGGCCTTTACGCCGCCTAGCGGGAAATCTGTGCATTACATAAAGAGGATGTTGGCCGCCCCGGTGGCGCAGTGGTCTAAGGCGCTGGGCACTGATCATTCGTCCGTCTGGGGTCCGGGTTCGAATCCCGGTGAGGCATGGATGTTGTGTTTGTCTTACGGCACTGGCTCTCTCCCTTCCCTGGAACCAGTGACCCTAAATTAGGGACGGGCGACTGCTTATAGCCCATTGAGTTGCTCACGGTGGTCGTTAAACCTCCAATCAAAAAAAAAAAAAAAAAAAAAAAGAGGATGTTGTTCCACATATCTCTAATGTATCCAATGTCATGCAGTAAAAGAGAAAATTCTCAATAGGGTTTTCAGAAGCAGTGATACAGCTGCAAACAGAAGTAGACAGTTGCCACTCAGCGACAGAACTGTGAACTATAAAATTTGCGAATACCTAAAGTTTTCCACAAGGTAATAGAATGCAGTGTTGAAACCATTTTTAAAAACAAAATCGTACATTTAGAAGCAGAGATAGTAAAAAAAAACAACAGATTAAACATTTGAGCCCCTTGAGCGGCGAAACTGTGCATTACTTTGGAAAGAAAATGCACACGAAAAGTTTCCATACCTAGCAGTATTTAACCGAAAAATAATGTTTTATATCGGGTTTTAAGTCACGCAGATATTTCTGGAGCCGCGGATGGCTGAGTGGTTCAGGCTATCGATGCTGGGTCCCCAGGTTCAAGCCTGGACTGATCTTTCAGAGATGGCGTGATTTACTAACAATCGCTGAATATCCGCCGTGCATCGGACGAGCACGTAAAGTGACGGCCCCCAGGCTGGACCCACTGGTTAAATGGGTATCCTTTCCTATGTCCTCCCTGAAATTCTCTCACCCATCTATGTGCAATATCGTACTTGTACGGTGGCGCCATGTACTGTACTCTAACCTCACTACAAACTGTTCTGTCAAAGTCGCTAGACTTGCTCTCATTCCTTCCGTTTCTGTGTCCTGCCCAAAAGGCGATCTCGCTGTAGGTGGCTGGGACCTAAACTCTACTACCTGTGGACGGAAGTCCTACAAGAAAATGACGCTGACAATGCAGATATTTCTGTAAACGGAGACGTGAACTTACACCCTCTAGTGGCAGAATTATACTTTAAGAAAAATCTGAAATTATATGAGGTACATTTTGCGGCGGAAACATTTTTAACAAAAAAGGTTTTTTTAAATCAGGGTCTTTTTTTTTCTTTTTTAGCACGTCTTTTGTAAAAAAAGATCGTGCTTATGTTATCGGTTTGTCCGTCCGTCCGCATGTACCCACGATATCTCTGCAACTATTGTCCGATTTAAATTTTTTTTTTTTTTGCATTGGGAAGCTTGAAATATGCGAATGATGATCCTTTTATTCCGTTTTCTTTTACGATGTACCATTTTGCCGCTAGAGGGCGTAAAGGCAGATGACGTCGAATTCAAAAATATGTTTTATTCCACATATTTGCTTCTAAACATCCGATTGAAAAAATTATTTCATCTTTCGATTCCATTTATGTCAAAGCAAATTTTTGATATAGTTACCTTTTCAAATTACGCATAGATTTTCCGCTAGGGGGCGTAAAAGTAAACTACATTTTCCCCGATAACTCTTCTTCTAAAACTCCGATTTGAAATTTTTTTCTCCAGCTGAAACACCTCTTGATGGAAAATCTTTTGCATATAATTTCCATTTTTGGTAAAGAGTACTTTGGCCACCAGGGGGCGAAAGCGTTAATTTTTGCTTCTGATGTATTTGCCATAAACTGTGAGCTTCTAAAATATCGATTGAAAAAATTCTTTCGTGGACTGATGCCACTTGCATCGAAAACCTTTTCGGAATATTTTCTTTTTAAAATATTCCACATTTTCTCCGCCAGAGGGCGTAGATGTATATCTTATTTTTGTCAATATTCTATAAAGAAGATACCTAAGCAAAATCTCTATTTCTAAGAGTCCGATTCGAAAAATTCCTTCTTTGTTGGACAGTGTTTTCAGTGAGACATGTTTTTCATATAATTTCAAAATTTTCAAGTAATTTATAAACTTTCTGCTAGAGGGCTTAGAAGTAAAATGCGTTTCCCCTTATATCTCAGCTTCTAAATCTCCGATTTGAAAAATTCTTTCTGCACCGGATACAACTCCAGATGGGAAATCCTTTGCACATAATTTCTATTTGTTGTAAAAAATGAATTTGGCCCCCAGGGGGCGAAACTCCTAATCTCCGCTTCTGATGTATTTGCAGCAAAATATGAGCTTCTAAATCCCCGATTGAAAAAAAACGTCGTTTGTAGATCGATACTACTCATGTCGAGAAACCTTTTAGAAACATTTTCTTCTTCAGGTGAACCTCAAGTAATTTTGCTTCCTATACTTCCAATGGGAAAACTTCTGTACACATTTTCTTCACAATTAATGCGTTCCCAAGGATGAAAATTTGAACATCGATTAAAATAGCATCATTTTATAACTTGGAATACTTAATATTTTCTAAAACATAACCATAATTATGCAATCCAACATTTGTTTGTGTACTGACGTCGCCAAAGTACAGGTGGCGCCATCTTTTTTTTGGTTTCAACACCACCAAACGAAAAGTTATTGATTTTTAATATAATAATGGTTATGTTTTAGAAAATATAAAGTATTCCAAGTTATAATATGAAGTTATTTTAATCGATGTTCAAATTTTCATCCTTGGGAACGTATTAATTCTGAAGAAAATGTGTACAGAAGTTTTTCAATTGGAAGTATAGGAAGCGAAATTACTTGACGTCCACCTTAAAATAATGAATGGTTTCTACGCCAAAGGGCGTAGATGCATATCTTATTTTTGTCAGTATCTTTACTTCTAGGAGTCCGATTTGAAAAATATCTTCTTTGTTGGATAGTGTATCCACTGTGACATGTTGTTCATATAATTTCAAAATTTTCAAGTAATTCATAGACTTTTCGCTAGGGGCGTAAAGGTAAATTGCTTTCCTTCTAAATCCCTACTTCTAAATCTCCGATTTGAAAAATTCTTTCTGCACCGGATACAGCTGTTGATGAGAATTCCTTTTCACATAATTTCTAATTTTTGTAAAAAATGGTTTGGTCACCAGGTGGCGTAAGTCTTAATTTCGGTTTCTGATGTATTTGCAGCAAAATATGAGCTTCTAAAATTTCGATTGAAAAAAAAGGCCTTTGTTGACCGATACTACTCATGTCGACAAACCTTTTAGGAACATTTTCTTCTTGAAATAATGCATGGTTTCTACGCCAGGGGATGTAGCTATATATCTTATATTTGTCAATATATGTACTTCTAATAGTCCGATTTGAAAAATTCCTTCTTTGTTGGATAGTATTTCCGATACAAAATGTTTTTTCTATAAATTCAAAATTTTCAAGTAAATCATAGACTTTCCTCTAGGAGGCACAAAGGTAAATTGCCTTTTTCTGCATTATTTCTGCTCCTAAAACTCCAATTTGAAAAATTCCTCCTGTGTCGCTTACAAGACCTGATGGAAATTATTTTTCCATTAGTTTCTAATGTTTGGTAAAGAATGGTTTGGCCACCAGGGGGCATAAGTGTTAATTTCTGCTTCTGATGTATTTGTAGCAAAATCTGGGCTCATTAAAACTCGACTAATTTTTTTCTTCGACCGATACCGCTCATATGGATAAACCTTTTGAGAATACTTTCTTCCTAAAATAATGCATGGTTTTCCCACCAGGGGACGTAAAGCCACATCTTATTTTTGTCGACATCTCTGTTTCTAAGAGTCCGATTTGAAATATTCTTTCTGTGTTGGAAAGCGTTTACGGTGCAAAATGTTTCTCATATAAATTCATGTTTTTCTTAACGCACAAGTCTACAACCAGAGGGCGTAAGCTCACGATTCCGTTTACAGCAATATCTGAGGTATTAAAAACCCGATTGAAAAACTTCTTTCTTCCGTCAGGTATTATTGTTTTCCATACCGGTTCCATTGACTTTGAAAAATTTAATTTGCGTCAGAACGGATTCAAAAGACGTGCTTATTACACCTGAAAATTCGGTGTCATCTTTCTTGTTTTTTGTTTTTGATTGGAGGTTTAACGACCACCGTGAGCACCTCAATGAGCTATAAGCAGTCACCCGTCCCTAATTTAGGGTCACTGGCTCCAAGAAAGAGAGAGCCAGTGCCGTAAGATAAACACAACATCCATCGTCCGTAAGGGGTCAAGGATCCGAACCCGGACCCCTTACGGACGAACGATCAGAGGCCATCGGTTAGACCAGTGCGCCACCGGGGCGGCAAATCGAGGTCTGACAAGCATATCATCATCATCATCATTGTCAACCATTATCAATCCACTGCTGGACGAAGGTCTCCCCAAGTTTCCTCCACAACGGTCTGTCTTGTGCCAGTCTCCTCCAGGTCACTCCCGCATACTTTCGAATTTCATCCACCCATCTTCCATGTGGTCTTCTTCTGGGTCTTTTCCTGTCCCTTGGAATCCAATCTAAAATTTCGGCTGTCCATCGATGGTCTGTTCTTCTGGCAGTATGTCCAGCCCATTGCCATTTCAGGGATTTAACTCTGATCATGATGTCTTCCACTCTTGTCATTTTTCGGATCCACGTGTTCCTCTTCTTATCTCTCCTGGTTACACCAAGCATGCACCTCTCCATGCTTCTTTGAGTTGTCTGCAGCCTTTGTATGTCTCTTTTAGCTAAGGTCCACGTCTCTGCACCATACGTAAGAACTGGAAGGATGCATTGATCAAACACTTTTCTTTTAAGACATAATGGCATATTGCTCTTGAAAATTATGCTGTTTCTTCCAAAAGCTCTCCAGGCAAGTTTTGTACGCCGATTAATTTCTTCACTAATGTGACCCTCACTTGATATCTGCTGTCCAAGATAAACGTACGTGTCTATTTATCTCCAGCTTTTCTCCATCAATCGATAAATCTTCATTTCTTGTAAAAGCATTGAACATCACTTTTGTCTTCTGAAAGTTCATTTTTAATCCCACTTCTTTACTTTTGTCAGCAAGTTCCTGCATCATACTCTGTAGCTCCGATGGGGTAGTTGCAAAACTGACTATGTCATCAGCAAAACGAAGGTGGGTTAGATAATCTCCATTAATCTTTATCCCTTTGTTTTCCCAGTTCAGTGATTGAAAGACATTTTCCAATGTAGCATTAAAGAGCTTCGGAGATATGGTGTCACCTTGTCTCACTCCTTTCCCAATTTTTATGTGTGTTGTATTACCAAATAGCAGAATCTTTGCACTTGCATTTTCATAGATGTTATTAATAATATTAATGTATGCATCTTCAATACCGCAGGATTTCAGAGCCATTGCAACTGCTGATGGTTTCACCGAATCAAAGGCTTTTTCATAATCGATAAAAGCCATGCACAATGGAAGTTCATATTCCCTCGCTCTTTCAATTAGTTCTCTCAGTACGTGGATATGATCTATTGTGCTGTAGCCACTCCTGAATCCAGCTTGTTCTCTCGGTTGAGCCATGTCCAGTGTTACCTTCAAGCGGTGTGAAAGAACTTTAGTGAAGATTTTATAAACCACTGATAGGAGGCTGATAGGTCTGTAATTCCTGAGATCCTCAATGTCACCTTTTTTATGTAGCAAGATCATTGTAGCGTTGTTCCAATCCTCAGGAATTTTCCCTTCATTAAGGCATCGAGTGAAAATTTGGGCGAGTACTGTTTCGATTTCTCCACTTGCTTCTTGTATGATGTCTACAGTAATTCCATCTTCTCCTGGAGCTTTTCCCCGCTTCATGTTCTTGATTGCATGTGCAACTTCTGCTGGAAGGACTGGAAGAACTCTGGTATCTTTCATGATGCCTGGAGTACATGTATCATCCCTTTCATATAATTTGGAGTAGAAATCTTTCACTCTTGTCAAAATTTCGCCTCTATTTCTTGTTACAGAACCATCTTCTTTTCTCAGTGCCATAATCTGTTTTCTTCCCTTACTGAGATGTCCCTTTGCTATCTTTAGGCTTTGGTTGTTTTCAATTGCTTTCCTTACTAGTTCACAGTTGAATTTCCTTACGTCTTCAGTGATACTTTTTCGTACTGTCTTGCATAGCTCTATATATTCCACTTTGGAAGTCACATCTTCTTTAGTTGTCCTCATCTCTCTTCTTTTGCATCAACATTTTTGGTTTTTCCTGATAATTTGTTCACATGCAATTTGTTCTTAGACCCAGCTAATTTTGTTGCTGTTTCCATAAGAGCTTTGGTTACTTTTCTGTTAACTTCAGAAATATCCACTTCTTCCGATGTTAGGCCTTCTAAAGCAGAGAATCTGTTCTTCAGTTCCAATTTGAAGGTATTATGGTGTTTTTTAAGGTTGGTTATGTCAATACATTTTGTTTGTCTTATGAGCTTGCTACGTTCGAGTTTAGTGTTGAGGTGCATCTTACATCTCACCAATCTATGGTCACTGCCTGTGTTGAACTTGTTTAGTACACTGCAGTCTTCTATGACGAATTTTTTGTTACACATAATAAAATCAATTTCACTTGTCGTCCCATTTGGATGTCTCCATGTCCATTTCCTGTGTGGCTTTTTCTTGAAAAAAGGAGTTCAAGATGAAAAACCCTTCTGCCTCTGCAAACTCTACGAGAGTATTTCCACGCTGGTTTCTGTTGCCGTGACCGAATTTACCTACTGAAGTTTCATTCTGTTGCCGTTGCCCTATTTTTTGCATTGAAATCTCCATAATTATCTTCAAGTGCTGCTTACCTTTATTATTTAGATCACGAATTTCCTCATAAAATTCTTCAATTTCTTCTTCAGCATGACTTGTGGTGGGTGCATAAGTTTGAATAATCTGAGCCTGGTATCTTCTCGAGAGTTGGATAACGAGTCGTGCAGCTCTGTCAGAGGAACTTTCAACTTCTACAACTTTATCCTTCAGTTTCTTGTTTATTATAAATCCAACACCACTAGTTCTGCCAGTATCTGTCCCACGATAGTAGAAGAGATGTCCACTTTTCAGTTCAATGAGATCTTCTCCTTTTCTCCTTACCTCACTTAGCCCGACGATGTCCCACTTGATCCTTTGTAGTTCCTCTTCCAATTCAAGAAGCCTTGAATCAGAAGATAGGGAGCGTCCGTTGTACGTAGCCAAGGTCAGCATCAGATGGCAGCCTAGTCCGGTCCTCCGGGGATTCTTAGCACCCTCTACCTTCATGTCGCACTGGCCGCTGCCTTGGCCAGGTAAATTCCAGCTGCCGGAGACTGAGGGCCAAGATTTAAGTTGTGGAGTCATTTTGGAGGGTTTGGCCATAACTCACCACGCTGGCCAAGCGGGTTGGTGAGTGTGGGATAGCATTTCCTCTAATCCCGATGGTATAGTTATACCGCTATTGGCGGTCGTCAGAGCCCCTTTAGTGGGAACAGGATGTACCACGAGAAGGCGGGTTGACATTTGTCAAGGAGAGGCTGTGATGTTACGCATCACCTGACCTTACATATATATCGACAAAAACAGGATATGCATCTTCTCTTTTTGGCGGAAAAACTATGCATTATTTTAGAAAGAAGGTATTCTGAAAATATTTTTCCAGGTGATTAGTACCGATCCACGAAAGAAGTTTTTCAATAGAGTTTTCAGAATCTTAGATTTTGCTGCAAATACATCAGAAGCAAAAATTAAGAGTCATATCCCCTGGCGGAAAAAACACTTTTTATCAAAAGTTAGAAAATATAATCAAAACATTTTCCACCAGGAGCTGTATCCGACGCAGAAAGAATTTTTTAAATCGGACTTTTAGAAGCAGAAATATCAGGAAAAACGCGATTTACCTTTACGCCCTCTAGCGAAAAACGAATGAATTGCTTGCAAAGGAAACCGTGCTTAAAATAGTCCTCGTTATAAATGACTCGAAAGGAGGGAATAATTTTTTCAATTGTATATTTAGAAGCAAATATAGAATAAAATATTTTTTTAATTGGACATCACCTGAATTTACGCCGTCTAGCGGTTAAATTGTGCATCGGAAAAAGCCAGAATGCAGTTATGATCATTCTCACATTTCAAGTTTCCCAATGCAAAACGAATTTCCAAATGGGACTAATAGTTTCAGAGATATGGTATTCACAGCGGGACGGAAAGACAGACGTACAAACCGATAACATAAGAACGATCTTTTTTTACAAAAGAAGTGTTAAAATTAATTATGGAAAAAGACTGGTGTTTAGGTCCGATTTTTATGTGAGATGATTAAAATGCTGCCCCGACTGCTCCTAAAGAAGTAACTCATATTGCTTGACCCAAATTAACCGAGGCGCTCTTTGGCCAATTTTGGCCCTTGCGCCAATAAAACCAATCAACCTACCAACCAAATTAACCGAAATCAGTTTGAACCTGGCCCAGGGTCGGGCTTATCCGGATCGGCTCTGCACTTGCAGGTCCCTAATATGAACTTTTAATTTTTTACTGTTTTTTTTTGTTTTGTTTGTGGATAAAAATACCACCGTGAGCTTCTCAATGCGCTATAATCCGTCGCCAGTTCATAGTTTTAAGGCAAGTGGTCCTAGGAAAAGGAGATGGCTACTGACGTAAGATAAACACAACTTCCATACCTCACAGGAATTCGAAGAGGAACACTCCTTGGACGAATTTTCATAGGCCAGTACTTACACTGTTGTGGTCAATTCTTTACTTAGTTACACCTTCCAAGGAAATTAGAACTTTCACATCAAAGGATAATAACCTAACGTGCGCAATTTTGTGTCTTGGAAAAGGAAAGCAAATGAATGGAATGTTTAGTGGTATGACCTTTTTTGATTTTTTGCAGAACTTGTATTACATTATACAATTTCTGCCTTTCACGATCACTCGTGAATCAAACTGTTTAAAGAGATTTTTTTTTTTTGATTGGAGGTTTAACCACTACCGTGAGCAACTTCATGGGCTATAAGCAGTAACCCGTTCCTAATTTAGGGCCGCTAGTTCCAAGGAAGAGAGAGAGCCAGTGTCGTAAGACAAACACAACACCCGTGCCTAATCGGGATTCGAACCCGGACCCCTTTCGGACCAATGAGCAGAAGCCACCGTGTAGACACTGCGCCACCGGAAAGGCTAAATCAAAAAGATGTGCAGTAATGTTTAAGTGCTTTTCTGCTTACATGAAGATTTGGTTTCTGATCAATAACCCGGAACCATCGCCAAGCTACAGTAGTAGGTGCCTGCTTTTTTTGTTGTTGTTGTTTTTGTTTCGGCTGTCATAAGTATCTACGGCGATGAGGATTCACCTACTCCTTAAGCAGAGTTACTCGTTACAAGGAAGGAACGGAACCATCACCGGAAGGACACGCACGGCATACACTCCGAACCCTATGCTTTTGCATTTGTAAAGAGTATTTCACAAAGCATTCAGGTGTCGAATCAATTTTTATTATTTGTTTCGCAATGACAGAACAGAAAATCTAGTGTTGCCACCTTTCGGATAAATGCTGTAAAAGCAAAAAGTCATCCCTTGCTTGTTTATTCTGAACTGTTCATAACAATGTAATACTCGTATATATACACATAATAAGGAAACTCTTGGCAAAGGTTTTTTGATTTATCCTCACATTCTCTAAGTTTCAGCTTAGAATAAATTACGGAATACTTGCAAACATGTGTACGGCTGCTGAAGTGCATACCGATCGTTTTCTTCTGCTCATGGCGATCCTCGAATGGAGAGCTTAATTTCATTTGAGAACTGCCTCAGGTCATACAACACCCACGAAGAGGATTCTTTTCGTAATAAAAATGATACAGTGATACGTGAAGTGAAATTGAAACGATGTTAATCGCAGAAACGCGAGTCGCATTTTGTTGCGACTGTTTACTCCTGGGGAGAATTTGAAGCGTTAGATCATTACAGACAGAAAGCTTCACTTCCTGAAAATCCCCAGGCGTTTCAGATGGAAGAGATATGCAGCTGGAAATCAGATCCACTGGAATAGAACCTTAGAGTCCTTTTCGGAAACCCCAAACCAAGTTCGACTTTTCCCACCGCTTCAATCCCGCCCCTCGCACGTCGGTATCGAAAGCCACGCACCTGGTTTCGAGGATATAATAGAAAAGAATTCATGGGAAAATAAATATAGCCATTCAGCAGAACCAAAAAGTGGTGCATCATATCCCACAAAAATATTTCCAGTTATATTCTAGTTTATCGATACGTTTGGTCCAAATATAATTCACTTTATTGCCGCCACATGCATAAACGTCATCAGCTTCTAACAAATAACTGCCATGTCATCATCATCATCATCATTGTCAACCATTATCAATCCACTGCTGGACGAAGGTCTCCCCAAGTTTCCTCCACAACGGTCTGTCTTGTGCCAGTCTCCTCCATGTCACTCCCACATATTTACGAATTTCATCCACCCATCTCCCATGTGGTCTTTTTCTGGGTCTTTTCCTGTCCCTTGGAATCCAATCTAAAATTTCGGCTGTCCATCTATGGTCTGTCCTTCTGGCAGTATGTCCAGCCCATTGCCATTTCAGGGATTTAACTCTGATCATGATGTCTTCCACTCTCGTCATTTTTCGGATCCACGAGTTCCTCTTCTTATCTCTCCTGGTTATACCAAGCATGCACCTCTCCATGCTACTTTGAGTTGTCTGCAGCCTTTGTATGTCTCTTTTAGTTAAGGTCCACGTCTCTGCACCATACGTAAGCACTGGAAGGATGCATTGATCAAACACTTTTCTTTTAAGACATAATGGCATATTGCTCTTGAAAATTATGCTGTTTCTTCCAAAAGCTCTCCAGGCAAGTTTTGTACGCCGATTAATTTCTTCATCAATGTGACCCTCACTTGATATCTGCTGTCCAAGATAAACATACGTATCTGTTATCTCCAGTTTTTCTCCATCAATCGATAAATCTTCATTTCTTGTAAAAGCATTGAACATCACTTTTGTCTTCTGAAAGTTCATTTTTAATCCCACTTCTTTCCTCTTGTCAGCAAGTACCTAGATCATACTCTGCAGCTCTGATGGGGTAGTTGCAAAAATGACTACATCATCAGCAAAACGAAGGTGGGTTAGATAATCTCCATTAATCTTTATCCCTTTTTTTCCCAGTTCAGTGATTGAAAGACATTTTCCAATGTGGCATTAAAGAGCTTCATCTCAGGAACTACAGACCTATCAGCCTCCTATCAGTGGTTTATAAAATCTTCACTAAAGTTCTTTCACACCGCTTGAAGGTAACACTGGACATGGCTCAACCGAGAGAACAAGCTGGATTCAGGAGTGGCTACAGCACAATAGATCATATCCACGTACTGAGAGAACTAATTGAAAGAGCGAGGGAATATGAACTTCCATTGTGCATGGCTTTTATCGATTATGAAAAAGCCTTTGATTCGGTGAAACCATCAGCAGTTACCACGGCTCTGAAATCCTGCGGTATTGAAGATGCATACATTAATATTATTAACAACATCTATGAAAATGCAAGTGCAAAGATTCGGCTGTTTGAAAATACAACACACATAAAAATTGGAAAGGAGTGAGACAAGGTGACACCATATCTCCGAAGCTCTTTAATGCCACATTGGAAAATGTCTTTCAATCACTGAACTGGGAAAACAAAGGGATAAAGATTAATGGAGATTATCTAACCCACCTTCGTTTTGCTGATGACGTAGTCATTTTTGCAACTACCCCATCAGAGCTGCAGAGTATGATCCAGGAACTTGCTGACAAGAGTAAAGAAGTGGGATTAAAAATGAACTTTCAGAAGACAAAAGTGATGTTCAATGCTTTTACAAGAAATGAAGATTTATCGATTGATGGAGAAAAACTGGAGATAACAGATACGTATGTTTATCTTGGACAGCAGATATCAAGTGAGGGTCACATTGATGAAGAAATTAATAGGCGTACAAAACTTGCCTGGAGAGCTTTTGGAAGAAACAGCATAATTTTCAAGAGCAATATGCCATTATGTCTTAAAAGAAAAGTGTTTGATCAATGCATCCTTCCAGTGCTTACGTATGGTGCAGAGACGTGGACCTTAACTAAAAGAGACATACAAAGGCTGCAGACAACTCAAAGTAGCATGGAGAGGTGCATGCTTGGTATAACCAGGAGAGATAAGAAGAGGAACTCGTGGATCCGAAAAATGACGAGAGTGGAAGACATCATGATCAGAGTTAAATCCCTGAAATGGCAATGGGCTGGACATACTGCCAGAAGGACAGACCATAGATGGACAGCCGAAATTTTAGATTGGATTCCAAGGGACAGGAAAAGACCCAGAAAAAGACCACATGGGAGATGGGTGGATGAAATTCGTAAATATGCGGGAGTGACATGGAGGAGACTGGCACAAGACAGACCGTTGTGGAGGAAACTTGGGGAGACCTTCGTCCAGCAGTGGATTGATAATGGTTGACAATGATGATGATGATGATATATGCGATGTTAAATGTCCTATGACGGAGTGAAATTTTTTACTGAAGCAGATTGAAAACAAATAAAATAGACGCCGGATTTCTATAAGGAGATCTAATAAAAACTTATACAGTAAGAAATCATTTATGCTAAAACTAAAACTTATGTTATTTATCTCAGTTTTTCAAAAGACCTCGCGATAAATAACATTCTGAGTAAAATATTTATTGTTTAACAATTATAAATTAGAGCGTTTAGATAGATCGACATTTTGCAAAATGTGTAATTATAATCAGCACTAAACTCCGAAAGTTGTTTTCGTGTAAACTTATACCTTAATAACTTTTAATTTGATTTTTCGCGTTCCGGCACAGTCGTTATTTCCCCCACGGCTTGTTTTCGACTGTCCTATCCGACGGTTAGTTTCAAACTTCACACCAAGGCCTTTTCTATAAAATAATGTTAAATCTGGTATCACAAATTGGAACTATCTAAATTCATGACAATGTGCTATGGGCGCGACATCTGCTTTTAGATGCAATTATGCTCACTTTGACATCTCAAGATTTCAGTTTTTATTGTATGTTAGAGCGTTTCGATAGATCAATATTTTGCAAAATGTATAATATAATCAACACTAAACTGGGGAAGTTAGTTAAATTAAAAAAAAAGTAAAAAATATTTAAAGCGTGCAAATTAATATTCGAATTGTGCTAAATTAAATTAATATACAAACGGAACTGGCCATGATATTAAGATTTCAATTCGAGTTTTGTAGAATGGATAAATAGAACTCGAGAACTCGAGTCATTGATAATCTAATGTTTTTACATTAGCACGCGATCACCTACCTACCTTGACATGTGAATGGGATAGCGTGCGAACTCATCTTGCTGTGATATTAAAAATTCAATTCGAATTTTGTATAGCGGAAAAATAGAACTCGAGTCATTAATAATCCAATGTTTTTAAATTAGCACGCGATCACCTTGACATCTAAAAGTGATCGCGTGCTATTATATAGCAGGCAATTATTTTGACGTCGCGAGAGCACACACGAATTGATCGATAAGTGATGCGCAACAATGAAGGCGTTGCTGTGACGTCAAGCGTTCCAGAGAGACAGACATAGAGAGAGAGAGAGAGATCTGTGTGTTTATATTTACTATGATTGACCTGCTGAATGGAAATATTCTAATACCATTTTAGCTTCTTTGTGTATTTCACTTATTCGGAAATAACTAATACATGAAATAACACAATATATAAAGTTGAATGTCTGTTTGTTTGTCTGCTATGCAAATCTACAGTTTTCCATTTAGAACCACCAAATTTGGTATACTATCTCATGGTGCTCTAACGTAGACCGTAGATGGTGTTTGGAAGAAATCGGAGCTCGGGGTCAAGAGGCCTCTATGCAAAATTTTCCTAAAAAAATTCAATTTTTTATTTTCTTTATTTCGAATTCGAATTTCATACTTTTTGTTGTGATAAGTGCAAGAATTGATTTTTTAATAACAAGTCCTTTCTAGTGAAGAACTGCAACACAATTCAGCATCGGAACTGAAGGTAAGTAAACACCAAAAATCAAATGGAGAAACTAAAAATACGGTGTGCCTAAAGACTCTACAGAGAATAAAATTCAAATTCAATGAAGAAATGAAATACAGCATTAGCTACGTTACATGCCTTAAAAATTAATCGTTTTCATTTGATTTGTACAAAATTTAGGTAGTGAATTATCACCAAATTCTCCCGAGCAACGCCAGGCTATTCAGCTAGTAATAAAAATTTTCAGGTTTAGCACATTATTGTTACTCGTATTTACAACAAGTGATTTGCGTTTTATATTTTGACTAGCACATAGCCTGTACCATGCACGAGTGAAAAAAGCTATGATTAAAATTTTTATAGCACGAATCGTGAAATACATATACATAACTATAATAAACGGTTGAATTTTTAATGAACAGTCTGCGAGATAGGTCACCAACAACAGACTTCTCGTAATATTCCCATGACAGAAGCCTATAATATATGTTAATAGATTTTAACCAGTCATTTGATATTAAAAATTATATAATATAAAAACATAAGTAATAAAAGTGATGTTAACACCTACGTAACAGAACAAACGTCGCAGACAGTTGTTCGAGCACGTGCGTGTTGCCACAGGTGAAGTCTTACTAACTTTATTTTATTTTCTGGTGTTTCTCCTTGATTTTACGTATCGTGCGATGGCAATGAGCTTAGTTCCGATTTCGGCCACCGGATAAAAGCAGATGGCGCTGCAAGTACTGAATGACGTCAGAGAGATAGGGACGTATGGAGCCTATTATATAGGTTATATTCCACGTGATTCTGTTTTCATTTACTTTCTTCTTCTTTTTACTAAAATAACGCACCTCTCCCTACTTTATTTGACTTCTATGCACAGCTGACTTAATCCAGATTATTGAGAACAGCCGTTTAACTGGCTGGAACAAATTTAGTGAGGGTAAAAAAATTGGCTGAAATCATCTCGAAGGAATATATTCGTTGCCTAAGAAGTGAGCTGAACGTACCTGGAAAGAGTTGCTTCCCTTCTTAGAATTGTTCTTTAAAAGGGTGTTATAGGGAGGTTATTAACACATCGTTGGTAGCGCTATGAGCATTTTTCTCACGCTTCGCATATAAAGAGCTCCATTTATTTGGAAGTAACCCTGGGGCACCATCTCCGCTCTAGCGGATTATTAGAATCTTCTCAACAATATGTTATCACTTCCGCTAATGACTGGCGCTACTGACCATCAACTAGTTTGCTCTATCCTCCCGTGTGCTTCGTGTGAACATTTTTCTCACGCTTCGTATACAAAGAACACCAATTATTAGGAAGTGACCATAAAGCCACCATCCATGCTCTATCTGACTTTCAGAGTCTTCTCAACAATCTGTTATCACTTCTGGTAAGGACTGGCGCGTGTTTGACCTCCAAACAGTTTGGTCTTCGCTCCCGTGTGCTCCGTGTGAGCATTTCGCTCACGCTTCGCATATGAAGATCGCCATTTATTTGGCGATGTTTATAAATGTTAGCTAGAGCGGGGGCACTACCCCCGCTCTAGCTGACATTTAGGATCTTTAGAATAATCTGTTATCAGTCCGGTTAAGGACTGGTGTGTCTCAGACTTCCAAATAGTCTGGTTTTTGCTCACGTGTGCTTCGTGTGAGCATCTCTCTTACGTTTCGCATATAAAGATCGCCATTTATTTCGAAGTGACCCCTGGAGGCACCACCCCCGCTCTTGCTGTATTTTAGGATCTTCACAATAACCTGTTATCAGTTTCGTTAAGGATTGGCGCGTTTTAGACCTCCAAACAGTCTGGTCTTCGCTCATGTGTGCTTCGTGTGTACATTACTCTTATCAAGAGACCTCTGACGCTTGCGTCACGTGAGAGCTTTCCTCACCAAGCCAGTACTGGCGTTTGTGTTTTGTATTTTTGTAGATAATGCGAAGATACGAGTGCGTTTTTCGCCTAATTTCTTGCTAAGAAATCTGGAGTGTTATTATTGAGTAGACTACTTAAAACAGCGGGAAACGGTAAAGTTAAAACACTCTCACACAAACCAGCTTCACGCGGGCAGTGGACGGCCGCAGAACGCAAGGTTCGAGAGATTGTGAAAGTCGCACGAACAAAACGGAATTAGTCGCTCTCAACCACATCTGGCCATGTTGCGTCGTCTACAGGTACGGTAGTGGTCATTATGACCGTTGAGAGACGACTTGCAGCAAAGGTACTACATTCGAGGAGACCATACGTCCTTCTACCACTAACCAGCGAGCATCACCGACATCGCTTGCAGTTGTGTCGGGTCCGATCATGTGCGGTGGCGTCGTGTTGTCTTCAGTGATGAGTCAGGGTTTGCACTTGGCGCCGACAGTCAGCGCATACGTGTTTGAAGACGAGCGGGCCAACGCACGGATCCTGCCGTTACCGTGGAACTGCACGCTGCTCGAACACCAGGAGTCACTGTCTCGGGAGCTATTTCTTACTGTAATCGGATACCAGCGGTAGTTTTCCACACCACTCTCACAGCTCAACGGTACGTGGACGACATTCAACAACTTGTTGTGTTGCAATTTCTGTCGGAGCATCAGCGAAAAATTTTTCAACAGGAAAATGACCGACCACACACGGCATGGCTCTCCTAGGCCTGCCTCCGTAATGTCGACACCGTTCCATGGCCCTCCCGATCGGCCGAGCTCTCACCGATCGAACATGTTTGGGACATGATGGGACGCCACCACGCCCATCTCAGAATGTTGGTGAACTGGCGCGCAATTTGAACATCATCTGGCATGCTATATCTCAAAACTGCATCCGCAAACTGTATGCGCCTATATCACGCCAGGTAACCGCTTGTATCCGAGCCAAACGTGGCGCTACAACCTAATGACTTGTTCCACTAGTGTAGCCGGTTTGTCTGAATAAACGCTCTGGAATTGCAATAATTTATTTCCCTATGCATATACCTTGCACATATTAATTTTCATGTGGATTGGATGATTCCCTCTGGGTACAGCGTTTATTAATTTTTTGCAAAGAGTGTATCAGCCGACATTTTAAAAAAAAATTAAATAAAAGAACAGATAGAAAGTAATTCACGAAAACTAGAGGCCGTGATAACTGTCCAAAATTTAAACATACAATATTATACCTTCTATAAATAAATACAGAAGGTAAGTCGAAAGTTTTGCAATATTTACATAAACGCGTGTGCAGCGGCGGGTATGTCACGTGATTAAACTAGTTCAAGTCACGCACTGCAGTCAGTCGAAAGGGATGTAAAGTGGTAGCCGTTGCTGTGAACAGCATTGCATGTCGTCGTTCTGTCTGTGGTTCGGACGCCTAAATGATGAACAGCCACAACCGGCTAATTAGGGAACTTTCGCTTTACAAGTTTGAACTCGGCCATAACGCTTCTCAAGCAACACGGAACATTTTTCATGCGAAAGGAGAAGGTTCCGTGGCTAGAGATGAGGTTAGGCACGGCCCGAGCTCGGACGGGCTCAGAATTCATTAACTACAGAAAAACCAAGGCCCGGGCTGTGCCTGGGCTCGGAATTACACGTCTTGAATTTCATTACTACAATTAATTCAACACGTGCAATTCCGAGCTCGGTTCAATTACATGTGTTGAATTTCATTGTGGATTTGTTGCCATGGTGGAAGGATTTTCAATTTCCTAAGATAGCTGCCATTGCAAGACAAATTTTGTTTAGCAAGACTTGCATTATGCATTGTCCAAAGCTATGGCTCAAGCAAGGATTAGTTTAAGTAGGTCTGGTAAACTGGGAAAAAATGACATTCCCATTTTTTGTATTTTATTAAAAATCAAAAAATTTATCTTTAAAATGATGTATTAATTTATAAAATTGTGCAGTTCGAAGTATTGTTATTTATTTTTTAAAATTTTCTCACTCCCGCGATTGTTGAGGTGACGTTGATTTTTAGTGCAGCAGGTCGAGTTTTAGATGAAAGAAGATCAAGTTGAAACGCTGAGGCATTAGATGCAATTTTCTCTCTCTCTTTTTTCATGATGAACTTGATCTGGAAACTGCACACACATATGATAATATTGTGATTATTATACTACACTAGCGTGCAAAAATTAAGGACGAGACGGTTTTTAGAATGTAACGTCGCGCAGAAGTGCTCCACATTGAATCAAATCATACCATAAGATCCCCAAGATGTAAGAATATGGGACAAGTGAGCAAAACCGTCCAAACAAGGAATCCAAAGGATACAAAGGAAATTTGTTGAAAAGGTTGCTTCAAGCACAACTGGACAGAAGACATAAACGTCAATGTGACAGGCGGCTGCCAAGAAAAATCCAGTCTTTAGTAGGGCATATAATCACCCCTGACTGCGTTGCAGGATTTACAACGTCTGTCTATGCTGAGGACGAGGTTATTAAGGAGCTGTTGAGTCATCGCGTCCCATTCCTCTTGTAGCGCCTATCGCAGCTGCGGAATCGTTGCTGGCGGCTGGTGACGTGCTACCAAGCGTCTCCCGAGCAGGTCCCACACGTGTTCGATTGGATTTAGGTCCGGGGACCTTGCGAGCCATTCCATGCGTTGAATATCTTCACTCTCCAACAGCTCTGCGACAGCCACTGTACGATGAGGTGTAGCGTTGTCGTCCATGAGGAGGAACTCAGGTTCCACAGCACCTCTAAACAAACGCACGTGAGGCAGGAGAACCTCGGTACATAGCGGACACCAGCGACTAAACCTCCTTGGAAGATGTGAAGTTCGGTACGGCTACCAAGCATGATACCGCCCCAAAAGAGATCTCCGCCACCTCCAAACCGGTACCTTTCGATGATGTTGGAGGTGTGATTGCGTGTTCCCTGCTCTTTCCAGATGTGTATACGTCCGGAATCGCACGTCAGACTAAATCGGCTCTCATCCGTAAAGAGAACTCGACCCTATTGCTGACGTGTCCAGTTCTTGTGTTCCTGGCACAACAGAAACCGCCGTCTCTGATGAGCAGGCGTTAATGTCACACACCGTACTGGTCGTCGTGCAAATAGACCACCTTTGTGCAGCCTCCTGGCCACGGTAAAACGCGATAACGGACGTCCAGTCCCAGTTGCATGTGCCTTGCGCTTTCTCCCGCTGTCTAAATCGGCTCTCATCCGTAAAGAGAACTCGACCCCATTGCTGACGTGTCCAGTTCTTGTGTTCCTGGCACAACAGAAACCGCCGTCTCTCTTCTCGCCTGTAGGACAATATACCGGTCGTCCGCCACCGTGGCTGCTCGTGGACGACCACTGCTAAACTCTCGGACAGCTGTTCCTGTCGTTTGAAATGCTCTCCAAGCTCGTGAAACGATGCTGTGAGCGATCCCGAACTCCTCGGCCACACTAGTCACACTTCGACCTTCTTCCAACTTCCCAATGACGCGACCTCTGGTTAAGTCATCCAGATGTTGTCTACTGGGTTACCTGTTGGCCATATCACACGATGGCAGCAACTCGACGTCGTTCAAACCGATGTACATCGTGCAATAGCTTTCACCGAATTGCTGAGCGTACACCGCCCGTATGCTTTATGCCCTTCCGACACCCCCCTACGTCATGCTGCATATATGCGAATGCCCTACCGTACCGGACCCTAGTCTATCTCGTGAGTGGTTTTTCGGTCCGTTCTGCCTGCTCGTTCCGCTGTTATACTAATTTCTCCTCTTCGTCCTTATTTTTTGCACACCAGTGTATTAAGCGCAAAGCTTTATCAATGTTACAAAATGCAGAATAATCTGGTTTGGAATGCTTTTACGTTTTTTTTTTTTTAATTTTGGAAATTTCCCTACATGCTTTTTTTATATATTCTACTACATCACTTTAAACTACATTTACCAATTAGCATATACGTAAATTATATTCCAAAGATTAGTTTTCTAGATTCAAAATTTCAAACACTTGCAACTGTCTGTACGGCGTTGTACGTTTTATAATACAAATTATTCAAAATAGAATTAAATTTAGAAATCAAAACAAAATAACGAATGGAATTTTTTGTCTCTAAACGATTTTCTTTTTTTCAGCTTTTACCAAAATTACTGATTTCCCTGATACTGTCAAAGGGCACGTTGATTATTTATTTATTTTCAAATCCACATTTTAGAACATTTGGCTTTATGCGTAGTATTTCTAAAAAACATATTAATATTACGAAGTGGATTGACTGAACTAAACTTTTTAAACTAATGATTTTTAAACCAATCCTTGCTTGGGCCAAATCTTTGGCCAGTGTATAATGCATAAATGCAAGCTTTGATAAGCAAAATTTTCCAAGAATCCGGGGCCGGGCAGGCTCCTAAATTTGAGCCCGAACTCATCTTTACCGTGGACCACAGCATCGCAACCAAATGGTTCAAGAAATGTCGCTCAGGTGACAGAAACCTCGACGATCAGCCAAGGTCAGGTAGGTCGCGAACCGTGGATTCGGAGGCCGTGCTCCAGGCCGTAGAGGCAAATCCAACAACCAGTACTTGTGGATTATCAGGCGAGCTGGGCCTATCACAGAGCACCGTGGTTCGCCACTTTCAGCACCTCGGCAAGGTCTGCAAGAGCTGCCGCATTGTCCCTCACGAGCTGACGCCAGCTGAAGCAAACCACCCAGTGGAAGTATGCACGAAATTTATAAAAAAACCCGTGAGATGTACTTTTCATCAAAAGAATTGTTACGTGCGATGAAAAATGGATCTATTTCCGTAAACCTCACACACAACGGCAGTGGTTGAGCGCGGGCCAGCTTTCTGAACCTGTTGCCAAACATGGGCATTTCGCGTACAAGGTGATGCTTCGCGTCTGGTGGAATTTCGAGGGGATATTCTATTACAAATTTGTTCCAGAAGGTAGGACCATCAACCCCAATCTCTACTATGAACAGCTGGAGAGAATTTGCGCCGTTTTTGGAATATAAGTACCCGGCACTAGTAAATGAAAGTGCGCTCTCCTGCAGCAGGACAACGCTCTGCCTCATACCGGGAGAACAACCAGGGAAAAACTCCAGGAACGTGAGGGCATCGAACTGATGCCACACCGAGCATATAATCCGGATCTAGCCCCGTCGGATTATTACTTGTTCCAGTCCATGGCCCACCTCCTTTGCGGGCGGCACTTCAACAACCAGAAGGAGGTTGCAGCTGGGGTGAAGGAGTTCTTCTCCTCGAAGGACAAGAACGTTTACCGCTGCGGAAGCGAAGAACTGGCAGGCAGATTGCTAAAGACGGTACAACACGACTGCCTATACTTTGAAGGCTAGTCAGTTTTCGTCCTAAAGGTACGTATGGAAACATAAAGTAATCCAAATATTGCAAAACTTTCGACTAACCCTCTGTATAATTTTTAGACATTCAGGCGTCCGAATATTAATGGTAGGAAAGTGTATATTTTGTGAGAAGTACTAAGCAAAGAGATATCAAAATAATTGTGACCATCTTTTTATTTCCTATTTTATTAATATTTATATCGATTCCTAGTTTTCATTCCTTAAGTATTCTGCCTTTATTCAAAACTAAATCTAAAAATTTGTAAAATTGAACTAATAAAAAATCATGAAATACTTTTTATTGCTCCTAAGTAATTCAGCTCACATAATTGCAAACACTAACAAGCCGCAAATCTCATTATCAATTTTAGATAAAGATAAAGCTCCCGTGTGACCAACAGCAAAAACGTAGATTCTACATATTCCCGTACTATCTCTAGAGACTAATTTATTCATGCTTAGCTTCTTGTTTGGTGTTTTCAAGAAGTCGTGCGTTAGCGTTTTCAAACGAAGTTTGATACTGAAGTGTGAAAACTTCAACGTCGCGAGTGAATGGCCTGCGGGAACAACCACTAAGACAAACTTTTTTTTCTACTTATTTCTTAACTTCGTAATGAAAGCATCTCTGAGGACTCATAACATAATGTTGTTCTTCATGATCTCTGATTTTTAAAAGTTCTGGAAATTAAATGTCATACATTTTAATGGGTACTTTTACGCGAAATGCTTCGAAAAAAAATAAGACTCATTAACACAAACGGTGGGGAACATAAAGAATTTATCGGAGCTTTAATATAATTTATGTTATTAATGAAATTACACGGTGTTTTGCTACAAGTGCAACAGATATTGGTCTAATGGGATGTACAGAAGAATGGAAGCTTAATTACAGTAAATTTCTTGATATCTATGTTTTCTGTAGTGTTAGAAAAAACCTAGAAGGAGCGAAGAGAAAGAAAAATTATCATGGGTTTTATGTTATCAAATATATAACGTATCAACAATATGACAAGATGACAACGAATTTGCGGTTGTAATGAGCATATCTTCTGAATCCTTTACGCGAATAAAATTTACCAAAATTGCTCAAAGTCAAAGTAACCGGTTTTAAAAAAAGATAATCAGCCGGATTTCTACAATCAATAAAATATTCCGCAATAGAAACAGCTACATACTTCCCCCAGTGGCTAAAAATTATGTTACGAAAATTAACAAAAGGCGCGCGAAAAGATTTTTATAGCGAAAAGTATCAGACACAAAGAGTTTTTTAAATCGAACAGTTAAAAGAAGAAATATAGAAATAAAGATGATAGAACTCTACGGCCTCTGGCTAAAGAATTTTGCATAATGGAAAAGTTGAAATTAGGCGAAAAGTAGTCTTTATGGAAAAGCTACGGAAAAATAACTTTTCAAATACGTCTTTAAATAGGCGAAAAGTAGTCTTTATATTAAAGCTAAGGAAAAAGAACTTTTCAAGTAAGCCTTTAAAAAATAGGCGAAAAGTAGTCTTTTTTTTTTTTTTGATTGGAGGTTTAACGACGACCGTGAGCAACTCAATGGGCTATAAGCAGTCGCCCGTCCCTAATTTAGGGTCACTGGTTCCAGGGAAGGGAGAGAGCCAGTGCCGTAAGACAAACACAACATTCATGCCTGACCGGGATTCGAACCCGGACCCCTTACGGACGAATGATCAGAGGCAATCGCTTAGACCACTGCGCCACCGGGGCGGCCAAAAGTAGTCTTTATGGAAAATCTAAGGATAAAGAACTTTTAAAATACATATTTAAATAAGCGAAAAGTCTTTATGGTAAAGCTAAGGAAAAAGAACTTTTCAATTACGTCTTTAAATACGCGAAAAGTAGTCTTTATGGAAAAGCTAAGCAAAACGAACTTTTCAAATACGTCTCTAAATAGGCGAAAAGTAGACTTTATGGAAAAGCTAAGGAAAAATAACTTTTCAATACGTCTTTAAATAGGCGAAAAGTAGACTTTATGGAAAAGATAAGGAAAAAGAATATTTCAATACGTCTTTAAATAGGCGAAAAGAAGTCTTTATGGTAAAGATAAGGAAAAAGAACTTTTCAAATATGTCATCCGGAAGCAGAGATAGCAAGGAAAAGGTTTCGACATTCACGTCCCACTAGCACGAAATCGGTGCATTATTTAAAGTAGGTAATGTTTCACATATCTCGGTTGTAGCATATGGCATACAGTCAAAGATAAAATTATCCATAGTGTTTTTAGAAGCGGAGATTCAGCTGCAAACAGAAGTACAAAAACACCACCCAGGGATAGATATGAGAACTACAAAACGCCTTAAATGGAAACCTAAAATGTTCCACAAGGCAAATGGTATCTTGTGTTAAAAAGTTTTCAAATCGCACATTTTGGTGCAGATATTGAGCAAATATTATTAAACATTTGGGCCCCCTAGCAGCAAAACTGTGTATTGCTTTGAGAAGAAAATACACACAAAGAGTTTTCACATTTGATCATCTTTCAGATTTGCACTATATCGACAAAAGTCACCGGACACCTAGTAGAGAAACACAACATAGCATTTACTGACATACACTAGTACGATGTCGGTCCACCTTTGCCCTTAATCCATGTTCTGATCTTTCGAGACAGGCTTTCGACAAGCTTTTGGAACAAGCGAGAGGTATGCGTTCCCATTCAGTACATAATGCTGCCGCTAATTATTGCTTAGTAGTAGGCCTTGGTTCCAAACTTCTTCTGCGGCGGTCTAATTCATCCCATAGGTGCTCTATGGGATTAAGATCAGGGCTCTATGCTGGCCAGTCCACCCACGATACGTAATTATCATCCAACCACGCCGTAACAGCCCTTGCTTTATGGCTCGGTGCGTTATCCTGCTGGTACGTATGCCACAGAGTTGGTAGAGCATAATTGTCCAGAATATCGAGGTAGACGTCCTGGTTAACAGGTTTGTCAAAGATAACCAATGGGCCGAGACCATATCATGAAAAACACCCCTACACGAGTACACTGCTAGCTAAAAACTTGACCGTAGGAAGAGGAAAAGTACACTGTGGTACATATCTTTCCTCCGGCTGCAACGGCCATCAGACTGATGGATCGTGTATCTGGATTCATCAGTCCATAGGACCGGTTCACGATAAATGTTCTTTACACCATGTTAAACGACGAGTAGTATTCTAAGTGATGAAAGGCCAATGAATTATTAATACATACAAAGGACGAGGATGAGGAGCATCAAACAGAAGTCATCGCTCTTTCCTTGTTTGGGAAGCATGTCCGGCGTGGTGAAAGCATATCCGGCGTGTAACTGGAAGACCCTGGGTTCGATTCCAGTGTCGGCCAATGAAACTTTTCCGTGACTCATTTATAAACGTGGAAAGAACGCGATGACTTCTGTTTGATAATGAAAGGACTATGAGCAGCCGCACGACCACGGTAACCCATGGAATGAAATTCTTTGCGAATGTACGTGTACATACCGAGGTTCCGGCATTGATACTCAGCTGTACATTGAGATCTTGTGCAGTTCTCCGTCGATTAGCTGTAACGACTCTCCTAAGGCTTCCACGACTTCTATCACTGATTCTCTTTGGTCTGCCGGTAGGTGTTTGCTGCTTTAGGCACGCCATGTTGCTTCCACTTATTCAGTATATCCAAAACAGTTGATTTGGGTATGTTTAAAGGCCTCTCGGTTTCTCCTATGTACAACCCACTAATATAACACCCAACAATCTTTCTTTTCAAAAGCCAGTTTTCTCCCGTCGCGATATTTTCACTCAAACGTACAGTGCGTTTTAATCAAGGTCAGCTGCAGACTTGTTTTTATACAACGCAGCGGATCTGTTAATTAACTTTTGACGGGGTGTTCGGTGACTTTTGTCAATATAGTGAATATATATATATACACTGCTGGACAATTGCTAAGGACGGATCATAAACGGCTATATAGCGCATAAAAAAGTAAGTGTGGTTGGATGCCAAGTGAAATAAAATAATGTCAGAATGCCAGGACATTATGTAACGTATACTCTAGATTCACTTTCCTTTTGATTTTTACTATCTCTGGTTATTTTATTTTACTATGTAAATTATCTTCTTACTGAACGAGATGTTATTTCACCCGCTGAATGAGATCTGGCAATGAGTGTAAGTCATGACGTGGTGGTAGCCAGTATAAATAGGCGCGTTCAACGATACGTAAAGAGAGTTTTTGTTGATGTGCGTAGAGTGAGCTGTTGTTGTACGAAGTGAGCTGTGGTTTATGTGTCAGAAAGCTGTTGTTGTATAAAGAGATCTTCGTTTATGTGAGAGCCAGAAGTTTACCAAATAAAAGATTGTCATCGTAAGTACGTCTTTCTCAGTTCATAGTTTTGTCAGATCTCTGTCTGGCTGTTAGGTTTATTTCATTAGTTGATTATTATTAACAACCAGCATAAGACTTTATTCATCTTAATTACTACTACAACATTACTAGCAGTTAAAAGCTTGTTCATTATTATTACTACACTACTAGCAGGAAAGTTTATTCATGATTAACAAACAACAACCATTTGAACAAGCATTAGGAGAAGCTGAATTCATTATAAATATATAATTCAGTAGCAGAAGCGTTGTATTCATTATAATTAGCTTAGTGAAAGCGATATTCATTATAATTACAAGAAAGACAATTTATTGTGCTCTGAAATCCAGAAGGCTTTGGAACGTGTTCAAGGGACAAACAGGCCATTTTGTGCAGAATACGTAAACGTGAAAAAAATGCAATTACCGTCCGCAGGCGTTCCGGCGTAAGATGTCAATACGGGATATGGCCACCATGGAGGGCGATGCAAGATTCCACACGTCGTGTCATGCTTTACACAACATTATCAAGCAGCTGTTGGGGTAATTTGTCCCATTCCTCTGTCAGTGCACGGATGAGGGTGTCCTTGTTTATTGGAGGGTATTGGCGACCACCAAGACTCCTCCCCAAAGCATCCCACACATTTTCAATGGGATTCAGATCTGGAGAAGGTGCTGGCCATACGAGGCGTTGAATATCCTCGCTCTCAAGACACTCCTGGACAGCAACTGTTCGATGACATGTTGCGTTGTCGTCCATGAAAATGAATCTATCACCCACAGCACCACGGAACATGCGAACATGAGGTAGCAGAACATCATTAATGTATCGTTGGAAGGACATAGAGGGACGTACGGCCATTGATCATGATGCCAGCCCATACCATCACACTACATGTCGGATATCGGTCCATTTCCTGTATGTTTGCTGGACAATATGCAGTACCACTATCACGCCAGATCAGTTGCCGTCGACAATCAGACGATAGACTGTATCTACTCTCATCTGAGAAGAGGACAGCAGACCAGTCGTTATCAGTCCAATTGGGATGTTGATGGCACCATTGCAAACAGGCGGTACGGTGACGCCTGGACAATGGGATACACACAACAGGACCGGGGGCGTAAAGTCCTCCTTCATGCAAACGTCTGGCGACAGTTTTTCGGGAGATCCGCTTGCCAGTAGCAGCCATAAACTGATTTGCTGCCTCACTAGCTGTGCTGCGCCGGTGTCTTTTTGTTGATAGCACTTTTTATTTTTTTTATTTTTATTTTTGAGGTTTAACGACCACCGTGAGCAACTCAATGGGCTATAAGCAGTCGCCCGTCCCTAATTTAGGGTCACTGGTTCCAGGGAAGGGAGAGAGCCAGTGCCGTAAGACAAACACAACATCCATGCCTCACCGGGATTCGAACCCGGACCACTTTCGGACGAGGAATCAGAGGCCATCGCTTAGACCACTGCGCCACCGGGGCGGCATTGATAGCACTATGTACCGATCTTCTGCAGGTGTCGTACTACGAACACGACCTCCCACGTGACGTTTGCTACACTCTCCATTTGTTTGAAGTGATTTCTAAAGCCTTGAAACAACACTGTGGCTGACGTTGAACTCCCTGGCAACATCTGTTATTTTTCGCCCTTCTTCAATCTTGCCAATAATACGGCCACACGTAAAATCATCTAGGTGATGTCGGGAAGACATACTGAAATTGCAAGTTCGTCAATTGATTCTTTCCCTTTCAACTTTGCGTTTGAACAACAACGGTCAATACGCGTCAAATCCTTTATATCTCTTATCAGCGCTATGACGCCACGAACAAGTTCCGCAATCCAAAATTTGCATACGCACAACACGTCTTACTGTATCCCGCACTTATGCTAATTTCCAAATTTTCCTGCCTTCCATTTTATGGTTGCTATCGTTGCTATTGTCATCCGTCCTTAGCAATTGTCCGGCAGTGCATATACACTATCTACCAACAAGTAATTGGACACCCCTGCAATCGAGGATATCTGCGGGCCTGATACACGTCACGGCCGCCGCCGTTAAATATCGTGTGGGAAACAACAACGCAACCAGTCGCATGCAAGATGCCACGCAGTTCGGAGCTCTCTCATTTCGAGAAAGGTGTAATCGTCGGGTATTACAAAAATGTCCGATCCATGCGTGACATATCCAGCGAGCTGAAGTACACAAAATCGACAGTCGCTTACGTGATTGGCAAGTGTAAGATGAGAGGTGACTATCGAAATGTGCCTCGACCCGGCAGACCGACAAAACTGGGAGTTAGAGACCTACGGGCGCTAGGCAGAGAAATTCAGAAGAACCGCACCAAATCGATGGGTCACATCCGCGAGGAGTTTCAACAGGCATCCGGGAGTGTTCTTTCGATGAATACCATCCGTAAGGAAGCCCATCTGCTCGGTTATCATGGACGTGCTGCCGTCCACAAGTATTTAATCACCAAGTCCAATAGCGCTGCTCGGCTAACGTGGTGCAAAGAACATGGACAGTGGACCGTTAAACAGTAGAAACAGGTTCTCTGGAATGACGAATCGAGGTTCACCCTCTACCGTTTGGATGGCAGTGTCTGGGTTTGGCGTCTGCTTGGAGAACGCTTCCTGCCGGAATGTATTGTGCCAACTGTGAAGTTCGGCGGCGGTGGAATTATGCTTTTGGGGTGTTTCTCCTGGTATGGCACTGGACCCTTGGGCGCAATTCCTGGTAGAGTCAACGCCAACACCTACTGCACCATTTTGGATGATCACGCGCTTTCTACGTTGTGGCAGTTTTACGGGGTGGACCCATGTTACTTTCAGGATGACATTGCCACCTGTCATGTTTCGAGGTCCACCATTGCTTGGTATGGTGATAATGGGGTTAATCGAATGGTCTGGCCTGCGCAGTGCCCGGACCTTAACCATATCGAGCACCTCTGGGACAAGTTGGAGCGTCGACCTAAGGGGTGTCCCCAACGTCCGAAATCGGTGAAGGAACTGACCTGTCTTCTCCACGCCGAGTGGAAGAAAATACCGCTAGCCGTCGTACAACGCCTGGTTGAGAGTATGCCCCGGAGAGTCGCAGCAGTAATCGCCGCTCGTGGAGGCTCCACCAACTATTGAAGGTGAATAAACTTCGTTTTCCTTTGCTATCACAGGTGTCCAATTACTTGTTTATAGATAGTGTATATATATATAAGAATTTTTTAAATCGAAATTTGAGAATTTCAGGTTGTGTTCCAATTACATCAGAAGCAGAAATAAACACTTACGCCCTTTTGTGGCTAAACAATTCTTTAGAAAAAATAGAAAAAAAAATGCAAAGCTTTTCCCATCAGGAGTTGTGTCCGATGTAAAATGGATTTTTAGAATCGGACTTTTTTAGAAGCAGAGAATATGCAAAACATTTTCCATCAGGAATTATATCCGATGTAAAAATAATATTTCAAATCGGGCTTTTAGAAGCTGAGATATCAGGTAAAACGCAATTTACCGTTACGCCCCGTGTCGGAAAATCTATGCATTAGTTGAAAAAGTGACTACATCTAAAATAGACTTCGGTATAAATGTCATCTAAAGGAGAAATAATTTTTAATCGGATATTTAGAAGCAAATGCATGGAAAAATATGTATTTTGAATTCGATATCATCTGAATTTGCGACGTCTAGCGGCAAATCTGCCCATCAGAAAAATACCGCAATTCAAGGACCATCATTCTCATATTTCAAGCTTTCCAATGCAAAAATATTTTTTTTAAATAGATCCAATAGTTGCTGAGATATGGTGTTCACAGCAGATGGACTGACGAACAAAGTAAAAGCATATGGACGACCCTTTTCTTTACAAAAGACGTGCTAATACTCGGAAAAACAGAAACACATTCAGATTCTGAAAGATACAGATTAAGAAAAAGCATATGATGAAAAAAGAGAGAAAGAGAAATATTTTAAGAATCCACAATGCCGATAGAAGTGACATTTTCTAGACATTCTTTTTGTTTTCTTACATTTGAAATTTATTGTGCGAGAAGAAAAACCGTGGGGACATGAAAAATACAAAAATGAAAACAAAAAAAGAACACTCCGCCATATCCGTATGGAGCTAAATGTTTTGAGTCAGTTTTTTTGTCTCTTTGCCAAATGACCGCCATTAGAAGCTCTAAGGGCCATAAGCCGGTTCCTAATTTAGGGCAGCAGGTTTCAGGTAAGGAGAGTGTCTGTGATCGATCGATCATTTGTGCGTCTCTCAAAGCCAGCGAAGTTTCTTCTCACAATTAATTTCACCCCTTTGTACGTTCTCGCATTACATCTTCCTGAATAATCTACAGCCCTTGCTATAAAATGCGATAGATAATTATTTTTTCTTTCGAAGGTAAGGAAGAACGGATTTCCCTTGATTTCCCAATCTTTTTTTATTCCCTTTGTTATTTCGAATTATTCTTTAGTTGAGGACAGCATGAGTTGTCGCTGACTTCTAGTTTTACTCCCCTGTAACACAGAAAATGAAACTAGAACAGGGAGGAAAACGCTGCTCCTCTATCCCACCTAGAATCTGAAATTCAGCTGTCTGCAGGAAAAGTAATAACTGGTTACTCTCGAATCGATATTAAGAATTGCCTACTGTGACTTGTTATCGGTGCTCATGGAAAGTGATTAAGCCGAGGAAATACAGGAGTTGGACAAAATAATGTTAATACTTAGGAAGTAGGCAATATGTCTTCATTAATAAGGTGTTGGACCACCGTTTGACTTCAATGCAGCTTCAAGCCTTCTTGGAATAGATTCAAACAGTTTTAGAATAGACTCCAGTGGAATGTTGTACCATTCGTGGATCAGAACGTCAGTCAATTGCTTCATAAATGTTGTTGACGGGATTTGCTCCTCACTCTGCTCTACAAACCTGCTCACACTGTTTGATGATATTCAAGTCATGAGATTTAACTGGCCAGGGAAGATGTTGAAGTTCATCTTTGCGCTCCTCAAACCAGGACAGAACTGTTCTGGATCTGGATACGTGTATTATCAAGGTTAGTAGATGACAAGGTTATGCTCATCCCGTACTTCCGGTGATTGCTTTGTGACGTCACTGTCCAAATCGCTATCGTAAGATTACCTAATCGCAATGTTTCTTTGTATCTGCACCATAGCACCGTATAGGAATTATTATTCGTAAACCAGCTGGCATAATCTTCAAAAATTCTACCAGATTTGTTTAAGGCATAATGTTTTCAATTTTTAATTAAAAAAATTTAAGGAAAGTTGCCGAGATGCTTTTCTTATTCCTCGTAAAGAAATTATTTATTAGATAACAACAGTACGTCTTGCTGTGCGTTATCCCTTCTAAATTTATATAAAAACGGCAAAAATCCCCTTGTAACTAAGTTAGCATTTAAAAATATAACCCTTTTCCCTCTCTTTACGTAACAAAAACGTGTGGGAGGTACTTTTTGAAATCCCCGTTACTAAAATATTCACATGGCTGTGAGTTTCTTCTGTATTTAATGTCATAGTACGTTTGCACAAGTTCTTGTTCTGTGTTTGAGTCATAAAAATTATTGACAAGACACCTTCCTCCATAGTTCAGTTCGGATCTACGATACACATGTTAGGACAGTGACGTCACGATTATCCGTCCGCGAGAAAGGCGGGATCAGCAAACCTTACTGTCTATTAACCTTGGTGGGTGCATTATCATTTTGAAAAATGGAATCATTGTGGGGAAGCAACAACTTGCGAATAGTATGCATCTGTTCACCTAGAGCGTTCAAGTACTCACTGGAAGTAACTCGAACATGTACGGTAATGAAGAGCCAGCCGAATACTAAGATATGGCCACCCACATCATCACAGATCCATTCACATATTTTGTAGTCCGAATCAGACAATCCTAATTGTATGCTTCCTTGGGGTTTCTCCATTCATCAACCCGATCTAATGTTGGGAATAACGCAAACGAGGACTCACAGGACCATATAACAAGTTTACTGTCATCAGCTGTCTCGATTTTATGCTCACCATCTTTTTCGTACTTTAGCGTTGTTTCTTAGAATTAGCAACTGCAGCTCTTCCATGGATGTTGGCTTCGTGAAGTTGTCTTCGGACTTTTTTTGTGGAAAGAGAGTTTTCCAGGTGGATGTTGAGTTCCGCTGTCACTTTTGCTGCAATAGTTTCGTATTGTTTAGATACAATCCTCGTTAATGTTCGATAGTCCCTCTTATTCAAACTAGAGCTGTTCACGGCTTTCGGATTTTTGGATATCCGGATATTTTAATATCCGAAAACCGAATTTTTAGCATTCGAATAGTTCGAAATCCGGATATCTAGATTTTAAACCGAGTTTAACCGGATTTCGAACTTTGGAAGTGCTGCTCACGGGTTTCGGATTTCCGGATATTTTATTATCCGAAAACCGGATTTTAGCATTCGAATAGTTCGAACTCCGGATATCCGGATTATGAACTTGGGATGTTCGGATTTCGGATGTAAGTATTAATACAGAAAGCTGAATTTCCCGATAATACGCCAAGACTGTTTTTTTCCCCTTTCGAAAGGGGAAAATTTTCTGCTTAAGAAGACGCAAACAAAAATTTACAAAGAACGAACAAAAGAAACGATGGCTGGTTATTATTGCTGAACTGGGTAAACCAGGTATCTTCCCACTCACTAACACTTATAGTGTTAGTGATTAATTCACTAGGCCACTGGGGCAGCAAAGAAAGAAAGAAAGGATAGAAAGAGATATCCGGATTTTGAAATTCGGAATTCATGCGGCAAACCAGATTTCGGATTTATGATATTTCGGATATTTTGAAATCCGGATTTCAAAATATCCGGTTTTTGACAGCACTAGCCGGATATCCGAATATCCGGATTTTGAAGTTCGGATGTCCGAAATTCGGAATCCGGATTGCCGCATTTCGGATATTTTGACAGCACTAGTTCAAACTCGGTTTTCGCCCGCAATTCTTTTTCGCCGATCAAGTCTTGCCATGCTTTGTGTTTGCAGTCATAATCGTGGAGACTGTTGCTCTTGAAACACCAAACAATTTGGTTGTTATGGTTACAGACTCTCCTGCTAAACGTGCTCCCACGAATTGTCCACTTTTTGAATCTGAAAGATCACGCATTTCACCGACCACTCGTACGAACCTATGGTGAACACAACCTGTACTAAACTGGCATACAACTCTAAGAATATATACAATGAAAAGATACACAAAGGAAAATAACAACGTTTTTGTTTTCAGTGTAGCGTACACGAATGACGTTAACTCCTTTTGTCATGGTGTTCACATTATTGCGTCCAACTCCTGTACGTATCTGCCAGTTTAACACCTACACGATTCATTCAAAAAACGATTCGTTTTCAATTAAGCATAGCACTTTTTTTAATTTCCAACGTCACCTAGCTGATCCGGAAAATATATTTAGCATTTCCCTTTTAAAATTTCTGTGAGCATGTCACGACTGTTAAAAGTGATAGGTATGCACGCTATAAAATCAGCTGATCTTTGTGTGTGTGGTTTTTTTTAAACATCTGCTCTCATCTTTCCCGCTGCAAACAGTCCGTTAGCTCTACTTCTATGGGTGATATACGTTTGAGTAATTTTTTATCATTCCATCATCATCTGGCATTAGTTAAAGACAATCCAGCTACTTGATTTGCAATGTCGGAGAATGGTGGCAGGGGAACCGTATAGTTAAAACCCCAGGAAGTATTGGAATGTTTAGTGAAAACAAAAGCCAATTTTCACGAGCGTGTCATTATTATTTATGAGGACTCTACAGCAGAATATGACGCTGTCAACAAATCTACAGCTCTATTAAAGAACTGCATGAAGTCTCTCGATGATGATCCTCACTGGGATAGCACATTGAAGTGGGAACAGACAGTGTTCGAAGTGGGCCGGTATGAACCGGTATGACATACCGGTATTTAACAAAAATAGACGTGAGCATACGGTTGTTAAAACACACTGTTTACCATCCCGGTATGTAAAAAATTATAAACCCGTCACAAACTACGTAAAGAGATTAGAATGAAAGCACAAATTTTAATGCAAAAATCGGCAAATGACATTTTTAACGGATAAAATTGATAAATAATTAGCAGCTGGGACTGAAAGAGAACACAAAGCCTTCAATGAAGGTTCTTTTAAATTATTACATTATTTTTTTAATATTATATATATTAATTTTTTAATACCAAAAAAAATATTTGTGAAATGGTATCTATTTCTTTCGAAACCTCCTATTTATACACTGGCGGAAAGTGAAAAAAGAACACCAAGAAGGAGACGTCTGATACCAACGAAATTTATACAGCATAATAACGGAATACAGAGGATAACGTGATCAAAACATTATGGCAAAATACAGCTGTATTTGCTGGTAAACTAAAAAATAACATTTCCATGTAATATGGTTAGTACGAGGTTGAACCGCCATGAACTGCGTCACACTGTGCAATTCTGGCATGGAGTCTGTCGTACAGATGTTGGATGTAAGTTTCGGGTTTTGAGTTAAAAGCATCCTCAAACCTGGACGCGTAAATCGGGGATGGTCGCGGCTGGCCGTGGAGACCGGATAAGTCGTTGTCCCATAAAATCCCACACGTGCTCAATGGGGGACAAATACGGTGAACGTGCAGGCCATGGAAGTTGTCTCACACCCTGAAGTGCATGTTGCGTTGCACGTGCCGTGTTTGGGCGTGCGTTATCTCGCTGGAAAACACCACAACGGACCGATCTTACAAATGGCACAACAACAGGCTGAATGATGTTGTTGATGTAAGAGGTCCTGTTTAACGTACCCGGTACAAACACTAGTTGTGTAAGGGAGCGATAGCGGATCGCTCCCCCACACCAGGAGACCAGGTGTAGGCCCTGTTTGTCGCTGGCGGATGCAAGAAGGGTGGAGACGCTCCCCTGTGCGTCTGCGAACACGCATACGGCCATCGGAGGCTCCCAAGTAGAATCTTCTTTCATCGCTGAACACGACAGATCGCCATTGCGTTCTCCAATGCAGACGTTGGCGACACCACTGCAGCCGTTCCTGACGGTGGGCTGGAGTCAGAGGTACACATGCCAGAAGAACACGTGCGCGTAGTCCTGCATCCAGTAGACGGTTGTGGATTGTGCGCACAGTCACCTCAGTTGCAACGGCAGCTCGGATTTGGGTCGCAGTGGATGTTCTGCTTAACAACGCCGCTTTTCTTATGCGTCGATCGGTCCGCTCATCAGTCCGTCTGTGACTCCTGGTTCCACGTCTTCTCGTGTGGGAATGTTCCTCGGACCATCTACGCGACCATCGTACCACCACTGATACTTCCCGTCCAATTTGCTCCGCAATACGACGATACGACTACCCGGCCTGGCGGTGTCCGACTAGACGACCTCGCTCAAAGTCCGATAACTGCTGAAATCGTACACGTCTTTCATGTCCAGGCATTGCAGCTTCTTCAGGATCTTCTCACGTGTCCGTACGCCGACGACTGATTACATTTATTTCGCCGTACTCCTTAAATACCACCGACGATAATTTGCATATTATGCCATGCTGTGGCGTAAGCGCTCACCGGTTGGTCCCGAAATTAACATCACACCTACGTAAACTTGACATCATTAATATATGTAAATTTCATGATCGTCCGCCAATTCCTTCTTGGTGTTCTTTTTTCACTTTCCGCTAGTGTGTGTTGTGGATCTATGGTCGACAGCATACCGGCAGTAGGGCTGTCCCACTTCGATCACTGGTAACAGAAAAAGTATTCGGTGAGATAGTGGCTTACGTTACGCATGGATGATGTTCGACACCTTGTGGAATCCGTTCCTATGCGTCTGTGAGCCTTGATTACACAGGAAGGTAGACGAAAGCGTTATGAGGTAGGTGTTTCTAATGCACAGCTAACTCATTGTAAATATCTGCTATCAAAATAGATATAAAATTTAACTGATCTCTGAATAAAAATCTGAAACATAAATGTTAAGAAAAGTCCTAGCGATAAATGCCTGCTAATAGTTAAATTATCACCTTTTAACACACTACTTGATCTCTTTGTCCTGTCACGTTAATTTAACTCGAGTTTCATCTCTTTGACATTAATGAACAAAAAATTATGTACCAATTTGCAAAATCTTGGAAACGTTTCCAATAAATGCTGGCGTTGTTCACTGAAAAAAAATAGGATAAAAAATTGACACCGAACACTGAGAAGAAAATGGATGAAGTATTCAAAGAAAAGACAAAAAAGAAGGAAATAGAGAGAGAAAGGGAAAGGTTAATTGCTGCAGTGATTCTGCGAAGGAGTTAAAAAGAAGAGGGATTCGGCCTTTTTTTCATGCATTGTTCTCTTTCTCCTTTACACGAAGAGCTGGTTGGTGGCTCGGAAAAATGATTGATGATGATGACTCTGGAAGAGTCCCACACCGGAAGTGGCCAACGGTATACTAACACACACTAAAAGAACGAAGCTAGAGAAGATTCGGAATTTTCCATGTTTGCAGAGAGCTTTCTATGCGTTTTTCCAATGCTTCTAAAAGCCGTTTGTTGGAATGTGCAAATAAGTTGTGTTTACATCGGTTTCTGCTTATCGGGGACGCTTTTAAAGAAATAGGAAAACCAGTTAAATTCATTTCTTGAAAAGTAGTAAATCAATGGAATCTAATTTTCCAGGTTCACAACCACGGGCATGATACCTTCCTGGTGACTAAAAAAATCCTTTACGCCAAAATATTGATTATTTTGTTACGTTGTGCTAATTTCGACTATTTTACTATTATATGTACACACATCGGCAACATAATTAAAACCCTTTAGGGAAATGTACGTAAACGTCACTTTCATAGCGCATATGCCAAATACGTACGTCACCACGTGATCTAGGCAACTATTCAAGACTGCTGCTCTTCAGTAGAGTTGATCACAAAGCGAAAAACAAGGATTTTTTCGGAGTTCAATAAAAGGTTTATCGTGGCTTCAGGTCCAGCTGGAACGAAGATCTTGAAATCAGCAGATGTGACTGGTTTCTCAAAAGGTGAGATATCCCGTGTCTTTAATCCCTGGAAAAATATCTTTCATTGGTTGTTTAAGAGGCGTAATTATGGCGAAACGACATTCTGTCAGGAACCAGATAGCGATCATCTGATAAGGCTTGTATGGAGAAACTTCCTGTGTTCAGTAATTCATCGAAGCATTCCATAGGCTGTTTCCGGCCCATATTTCATCTAAGTATGTGCGGGAAATTAAACAGAATCGGTATTGGCAGTTGCATACCCGTGCGGAAGGCCCTGATTTCTGCGAAGAACCGGAAAGTCAGGAACACCGTGACTGGACACTGGAAAAAAGTCATGTGGTCCGACGAGTCCTGTACGCAAACCATTGATTTCTGAGATGAACCAAATAGTTCCTCTACAGTGATGTCAGGAATACCGTGGCTGAACTTGGGAAATATCATGTGATCTGAGGAGTCGTATTCGCAAACCACTGATTTCTGCGTAAAACCGGAAAGTTCTTCTACAGTGGTGTCAAGAACACCGTGACTGGGCACTGGAAAAATATCATGTGGTCCGGCGAATCCTATACTGAAACCACTGAATTCTGCAGAAGAACCGAATAGGTCGTCTGCAGTGTTGTCAGGAAGACCGTGACTAGACACTGGAATAATGTCATATGGTCCGACGAGTCAAGGTACACTTTATTCTCTACCGACCCTATGACGTACTACAGAGGTAAAGCATGTGTCTAGACAAAAATCTGCAGAGATACATTGTGTCCGTGCAGCTTAGTTGGGAGAACAACTTGCTCCGGATTGAGGGGACGGGGATAACTGAGAAATATGTGTTTTCACACCTAGACAGAAACTTTGGCAGTAACCTCATTAAGCACTTGACTCAACTTGCCTCTTAAATAAAATTTAAGTTTCTGTAGATGGTGTCATCGTGTATGGTACGTTCTGTTGGTACGCAATAGGTCCCCAGCTATATCAGGAAAGCCGTGTGCCCTCCATGGATTACTTGAGCATCGTCGACGATCTCGTCCATCCAGCAAAGTTGATTTTATCCAGTAGGTGATGACTGTTTCATGGACGACAATGTTATTGTTTATTGCAAAATTTGTGTCCAGCATTGGTTCAGTGAACATCACAGCGACTTTCACCATCTTCCTTGCCCACCTGAAAGCAATGACTAAACCCCAGTGAGAATGAATGGGGCATGTTAGAAAAGCATATCCGGGAGCACAGTCCTCTTCCATTAAACAGGAGTCAGTCAGGACTGTCTGGTATGCTGAAAACGTAGATGCACTCTAACACTTTGTGGAACCTATGCCATGATGTGCTGTAAGTCGGAAAAAAGGCGTCCTACCTGGTATTGAATAAAATTTTCTAATTGTTTGGCCGGTATGTGTATAATGTCATAAGACAAACATAACATCTATGCCTTACCCGGGATTCCAGCTGGGATTCAACTTGGACGAATTCTTAAAATCCAACGCCTCACACCACTTGTCCACAGGGTTAGCAGTGGACTGAGCACTCACATAAGAATAAAGCGATGGAACCTAGGAGCACAGGTACATGTCCACTGGCACGCACATAACCCTTTGCCACTGGAGCTGAGTGGTCAGAATCGTAGAACTGGCTATTCATCAAAGCTGGGCTCGAGCCCTCGATGAGGCATGGATGTGTGCTTTTCCTGCAGACCTGACTCTCTCCCCTACCGGGAGCCAGTTTCCTGAAATTACGAACTAGCGAAGAAGCACTCCCGTCCTTAATTTGAAGCAACAACCCCTAAGATCTTCTGATGGCGGTTATTAAACTTCGAAAAAAATATCTAACCCCATATGATGCTTTCCTCTGGAATTTAGACTGAGGCAGTAGCCTGTAAACTATTCCAGTGAATCAAGAGTAAATCCACCCATTTTCACCAAGCATGCAAATGAAATGTACTATGGAAATTTCTTGTTTGGATCGTTTGAGGTTTAAAGACCACCGTGAGAAACTCGATGAGCTATGAACAGTTTCCCGTCCCTAATTTAGGGCCAATACTTCCAAGGAAGAAAGAGACCCAGTTGCGTAAGACGAACAGCGCATACATCACTGATAAAAAAATCTTCTTAAAAATGAGATCCTGAACCTACTCGTATTTTTTAAGTGCAATCTTATCGTAAACGAGTGCTTGACCTGCTCAAATATAAGTAACCATTCGTACTCACAAATAACTGCGTCAATGAATATAAATATAATTTCGTATTACTTCATTTTAGATATTATAGATTTCAAGAGAAATTGTTTAATAAATGTGTAAAGTGACACACATAAATAATTAGCACAACAAAGTCACTGATCACAAGGAATTTAATTATGCATAAAGTATATTTGTGTATGTTTTTACATTAACTATATTTGTGCCAATCTCATAAATAATATATTGTTCCTTCATCATTATATTTGTCATAAAATTGTTCTGTCCATTTGCCCAGCATGCGAATGATCACAAGCCAATGCTTACGTGGCTGTCTGGTTTGGATCAGTATGACTATTCATTTTGTATTGTACCCGTCAAAAGTCATCAGTATTTCAATATCTTTTCTTCGTATTCTCCGAATTAAGTCGATTTTGCTGCGAAATGGGCCAGCGATCGTAAAGGCTGCGATAGTTTATATGGAAGTATTCTAAAAATTATATGCATCTCCCTCTCTGATGTAATCATTTACAGAGCTTTCAGTCTGAAGTGCCTTTCTGAGATTTTTAGTTTGGCTTAATTTACGTTGTCATGGTGACAGCACAAATTTCGCATTCCACGCACGTTACTACAGAATGTTGAAGGCATGAAAAAGAAGTTTCAAAAAACGCAAAAGAATTTCCTGTGTTATGCTCCTCTTTTGCGACGCAGTACACTTATAATGGGCCATCTATTCTTGTTGAACGTCTTTGTGCTCTTTCTATTCTTCATAGCCCTCTTTGGACGCAGTCTTTTATCGTAGTCCTTTTTTAAATTAAATATTTGATATGCTGAACGCATAAACAACAGCTAAGCAAAGCCATATCTTTGTTAATTTGATAGATCATCTTTATTTAACATTTGCGAACGGAAATTGGAGAAGAAAATTGTGAAGAAGAAATATCTTTCATTGATATTCGATGATTGTTTAACCACGTAGGAAGAATAAAAATATGGTCTGGAGTTTATTAATAATGCGAAGGTTGTTTGCCTATTATATTTTCCGTTAATGGTTTAATCGATTTGTAAGTTACGTCTTTGCTGCATTATTTGAGAAATATTCTCATTCAATGCTGTTCAAAATGTTTGATAATTATTTTGACTAAAGTGATTATGCTGAATAATTGCAAGAGAAAAAAGTACCGTTGCATTTGAAATGCTGCTGGTTTTTCCGGAAAACTATTTTCCTTTACGCCGGCAAGAAATTAATGATCTAAGCCTGGATTTTCCAAAGCACTGCAGTCATAATCACTACAGTCGAGATAATAGTTAAAAAATATTTTACGATATTTCAGGAATTTTTCTTGAAAAATTTTATTTAAAAAATGAGGAATTAATTCCTTTTCGGTACCATATTTTTGAGATCGTAATTTATGTACCAAAATTAAAAGTACTACCTCTCGTGATCATGACCAATTTGATGGTATTTCATGTACAAGTACACATGATTTTTTTAGTTGCTTTTATTTTAAATGTAGAAATATCAATCATAAAACAGAAGTCATCGATCTTTCTACGTTTATAAGCAAGTCACGGGAAAATTCTCATCGGCCGTCACCGGGAATCGAACCCAGGGTCTTCCAGTTACGCGCCGGACATGCTACCACTGCACCACATTTGCATCAAATTCCTCCTGACTCACATACGACTAACTGCCAAGCCAGGTTGCTTCTTGGAGCCCCGCACAATGCCAAAAATGGTAAGCAGAAACTGAACAAATAACTAGGAGGCGGATGAATAATCAATACAGATGATTGACGTGGATTAGGAACATCAAACAGAAGTCACCGCTCTTTCCACGTTTGTAAGTGAGTCATGGAAAGAAGCAACCTGCCAAGTGGCTTGGCAGTTAGTCTTATGTGAGTCTAGAGGAATTCGAGGCCGCTGTGATGCAGCGGTAGCAAGTCTGGCGCGTAACTGGAAGACCCTGGGTTCGATTCCTGGTTGGAGGCCGATAAGAATTTTTCCGTGACTCACTCATCAAACGTGGAAAGAGCGATGATTTCTGTTTGATGTTCCTAATCCACGTCAATTGTGTGTATTAATTATTTCTCTCGTAATACGTGGAAAGTACGTCATGATAATTAACACAGCAGTAAGACATCTCTGAATTGATTGTATTTACTGTTCTTCACGTAATATCAATCACATCAGAAAACTTGAGAATTGCATCGCTCTGGAGTGGAAGGCGAACCCGCATCTCCCGAGTACCGTTCGAGTATGCTACGGGAATAACAGTAAATACAGTCATTTCAGAGAAACCTGATTGCTGTGTTAATTATCATTTTCCACGTCTTACGAGAGGAATATTTCTTCCACATTATATACTTGGACGGCTGGTGATACGCTTAATAACGCTAGATGGCAGCACAGTTGCTTCATTAAGAATGCTGTTGCACTACTTTCCGCTGCTCTAAACACTCAGATACTTGTGATTTTCTCGTCCTGGGTGATGTAACGGTTAGCACACTAGAACGGTAAAAGGGAGATACGGGTTCGATTCCCGCTCCAGGCCGATGAAATTTCCAAGTTTTCTGATTTGATTGATATTACATGAAGAACCGTAAATACAGTCAAATCAGAGATTGCTGTGTTAATTATCATGATGTAGAAGAAAGTTTGAAATTTCTTTTTTCCGAAGGTAGTGTTGTTACACACTGCAGTAGTATATTATTAGGAACATCCAATAGCAATCAGACACGTTCCATTTGCACTTACGTTAGCAAATACAGCTTTGAGATAGCTTTTCCGGTGGTGGACTTCGAATCCATTTTTTCTTACTTTTGAGTGGATGTTCTCCCAAATGAACTATGCCGGCAGATTTATCGCTGCTGCGTTCAGATATGACTCATGCGCCCTTTCAGTAGTATGTGATCAACATCATGTCACGTAGTGCCTTACAACCTCTGTTTAAACGTGCATAAATTCATTGATAAACTATATTTTAAAGCATCATGATCTACACTGCTGGCCACCCAAAATGCAACACCAAGAAGGACATGAGATAGCAAAGCCAGATATACTGGACACATAACAATAAATACAAAGATGAAACGATTGAGCTTACAGGCCCGTGCGACTTGCCGAACACGCAGACATCAATCGTTCGTGTGGCCCCTATGGCTGGCAATAACGGCTGCTACACGCCGCGGCATCGAAAGGAAGAGGCTTTGGATGTGGGCTTGGGGTATGTCGGTACAGGCTGCTTTCACACGTTGCCACATTTCAACAGGCGTAGCCGCGGGTGGTGCTTGCCGGGCCACTCGGTTGCCGATGAGCGACCAGACGTGTTCGATGGACGACATATCGGGAGAACAGGCGGGCAACGGCAGCGGTGACACTTGGTGGGCCGTGAAGAATTGCTGCACGATACGTGCCACGTGACGCAGATCTACTAGAGCATTAGGGCCTCGGATTACCTAGTGGTCAACGTTTGTGACTGCCACGGGGAGACCCCAGTTTCGATCCTAGGCTGGAACGAACGCTCAAACCACTAAATATCCGTCGTGCGTCGAATAGGCACGGTAATCCATCGGGTTCCAGGGTACTGGCCCCCGGTAATAAATAAGGGCGTCTTCCTCCCTCTTTCTGCCTTGCTTCCGTTTCACTTTTCTATCGGGCACTCTAGCCCAAATCTACTGGCGTCCTATTTCTGAGGGTTGTTTAAGACCTGGGGTCAGACACTCCCTTCCTAAAATCCTCTACATATGTTCTGATCTACTAGAGCATTGTAGTGGTGACTTTTGTTCTTATTAGTGTATCATTTGTGTGCATCCTCAATAATGGTAAAAACTACGGAATTGTCCACAGCAGACAGGGTAACAATAGTTGTTCTGCATGAAGATGGATATTGTTTAAGGAAAATCTCTGAAAGAGTGGGCAGTAATACATCTACAGTTATTATGCTACTTAAGAAAGTAAAAGACACTGGTGGCATTAAAAATGTGTCGCAGTGGAAGGCCCAAATCCACTACAACCAGGCAGGACAGAGTGCTCAAAAAGCTAAGCTTGGCAGACAGGAGGCTCAAAGGTGATCTGAAGTGACTGGTGTTACTGTTAGTACATCTAATGTTAGGAGGAGGCTGCTTCACTATGCTTTACGTGGCTGCAAAGGCAGGCGTAAGCCACTGTTGACTACAAATCAAAGACAGCGTAGACTTCAGTGGGCAAAACAGCATGTCTCATGGACAACCAAGCAATGGGAAAATGTTCTTTTTAGTGATGAATCAGAATTTTGCCTTCATGGAAATCAGAGTAGTGCCTGTGTAAGGAGATTCAAGCATGAAGAATTCCATCCAAGTTGCTTAGTGACTACTGTTAAATATCATAGTTTGGAGCTGCGTGTGTTATAACGAAGTAAACTTCTCCGTCATTTCTGTCCACGTCAGGATTCGAACCCGAACCCTCTCATTCCGGAATAAGTCACTCTACCAATTGAGCTACGCGGACGTTTTCTTATTCTGACTACTATCTGCCTTTATGTCGTGTGCGTCCTTCTGGCAGGTACGTCGCATCTCCTGGTACGTTACAGTGTGCACATGGCGTTGGAAACCTCCATATTGTCGATGGTACAGTAAATGCTCAGAAATGCATCTGGATATTAGAAAACAAGATGCGACCATTATGTACAAAACTTTATGACGACAATTTTATTTTTCAAGATGACAATGCTCCCTGTCATCGTGCTAAAGTAGTGAAAAAGTGGTTTCAGGAAAAAAATGTTCAGCATCTTCATTGGCCACCACAGTCACCGGTGTGGTGGCCAATCACCTGATCGAAAATTTGTGGTTCAAAGTGTCGTACGAACTATCAAAAAAGAAGTCAACAATCAAAGTTCAACTCAACAAACATGTAATTCAAATTTTGAAGATGACAATCCGATTTTTGGCGTAGGTGTGACAAGGATGGTAAGTCAGACAATATCCGAAAACTTGAAAATTTCATCGTCCTGGAGCGGGACCCGAACCTGCGTCTCCCAGAAATACGGGATGGCGTAATCCCGTATTTCTTTCATGTAATTAAAATTTGGAATCGTATCGTTCAACTCAATCTTTTACATAACCTTGTTCCCAGTATGCCATCAAGATGCAGAACTATGACTAAAGCTAAAAGCTGGAGAACAAAATATTAGGTGCCTTTTATAATTTTGATTCATTATATTTCTGTATTTAAATGTTATTTTATTCCTCATGAATTACAAAAACGATTTATTGCTGTAAATTTTAGTATTGGATAAATGATGTTTTTCATACTGATTTCGACTTGGTCATCATTTTTGTAATGCATCTTAAGAACAGAAGTATTACAGAAAAAACTATGACATATTTGAAACCTCCATTAGATTTCGCATTTAATGACACATAAATGATGAAATAAATATGAAAATTAGTCAGCTAAAAAAAGAGTTAAACTTAAAAATACACGGTTTTTGCAGGTGATGCAACACTCTTGCACGCCATTTTAAATCTTCAATTTTTGTAAAATCGTTACACATCGCTTTTGTTTTCTGAAAATTCATCTTTTACACGACTTCTTTACTGTTGTCATCAAGGTGCTGGATCATATTCACCAGTTCTGAGGGGATACTTGTAAATATGCCTGCGTCGTCAGTAAAACGATGATGAGATAAACAATCTGCATTAATGATTATCAACAAAGAAAGACATAAATATCAAATACGATTATGAATGTATTATATTATTCAAAAGCACTGATAATAAATGATTAGCTATTGAGTACGATGACTGTTGTGTAACTTAAATGATTAGATTGCAAGTTCGGAGACTTTTAAATTGTCTAAGATCATTTAATTTTGATCGTTAAGCAAAAAGTATTACGGTTTATCCTGTTCGAAAGCGTTCAAGTTAAATGACTGCCTATTTAATGCTGTGAAATATGTGGCGTCCGGAAGTAATTAAATAGCAGATAAACCACGCGTGATGATTAACTGTTATGATGCTTCAAACCTTTTAATTTTAACTTCTCTTCTAAAAAATAATTCTCTTTGTTTGCGGCGTGAGTTGTTCATCAACTTCAAGGTAAAGTACTTAAACAATTGTTTTTCTTTTCGCATGGGACAAGATCTATGTTTGCGCTTACATTATTTGCCGAAAGCATAACTCTTGGTAGTAAAGTTAATGAAATGCTGTATCCGAAATGTTTGCTTACACGTCTGCAATGTGCATAAGACGGCCTTATTTCTGACAAGCCCGTACATATTTCTCGATGAGACGCTTGATTTATTGCTTAGAAGAAGAACATTACTCATAACGACGACAATATTTTTCCCTTTGAACTCCGCAGAAATTTTGCTGAAATAAACGTCTCCACGAATGACAGTCTATCTGTAAGTGTCTAGGAGAAAATAAATATAGACCTGGAACTACCTCTACGATTGAAACGAATGAGAGGAACATTTTTCCTTGTGGTGTACGAGAAACATTCTTTTTTATTTTTTTTAGCTTTATGCTAGGTTTAACTCTCCAAATAAAACCGACGTGGGAAAATTATTGCAGCGACTTAATTACATTACTTACCAAAAATCGAGTAAGCAACTTTGCTGACTAAACGAAGTTATAACATTACGAGCATTATTAGATTAGTCTCTGGAAATCAAATTTATTAAGAGTTTCTGTCGACCTCTCATTTTTCACTGGGAGCAGGAAATGAACAAAACATGTAGAACGTACCTCGGAAATCACGTAAAGCTTTATTAAATCCGATTCGCAGAAGTTAGAAATGAACCAGGTGCTACAAATATTTCGAATTTATTTCAAAAGCATTTCGGATTACTGTAATGTGATGATTTAAGGAATGGTTCCGATGAGAAAACTTTACGAGAAATTTTTACGCATGCGCAGTACATGCATAAAGCTTTTCTTTCATATTTTACAAAAGAAATATTTCATCTTTGTGAGTACTAAAATATTTGATGTATCCAAAAACAAAACTGATGTACAATGCTTTTACAAAAATTAAAGATTAACTACCAATAGGGAAAGGGCTTGATACGATTCGTCCAACGATGATTTGTCCAATGCCGATAGGTCCAATGCCGATTCGTTCAAAGGAACAATTCTTCCAATGGACAATTGGTCCAAAGGTACGATTGGTCCAATGCCGATTCGTTCAATGAGACGATTGGTCCAATACCGATGGGTCCAATGGTACGATTAGTCCAATTCCGTCCGAAGTGCTACTCGTGCTATAAAAATTTCATCCGTTCTGATTCTATCTCCGTTGTTATACGAAAGTATCGGCAGTCCAAAGAATGTAAAATAATGTTACATTTCATGCGTACTATTTTGGATACAGATCCTTTTTTCTTTCGGAATCGCGTTTTCTTGTTATAATGTCCTTGCTGCCGTATGAAGTTACTGATGTACTAGCCGTTCAATCAACTTTCATGATTTTCTTTTGCATTAAATAACAACAAATACTAATTTTCTGTTTCTTTTTGTAGCATGCATTCGGGTTCGACCAACTGGCCAATGGAGACAACTGGTCGGGGCTCGGACCGAAGCCTTTTTAAGAGTTTTTATTCTACCGATGTCATAATCATAACGTTTACATATTAAATCAAGTTAATAATAGTGCGCTTTTACTCAAGCACGAAATATTAATTCACAGGCCCTAGGCTTAGGCCTTTTTAACACTTTTTGTTCTCCCGATCTCATATTCATAATGTTTACATATCAAATCAAGTTAATAATATTGCACTTTTACTCAAGCACGAAGTATTAACTCATAGACCCTAGGCGTATGCCTTTTTGATAGTTTTTATTCTACCGATGTCATAACGTTTACCTAACAAGTCAACTTACTGTTGTGCTAGTATTTTTAACTTTACTTACTGTTTAAACGTTAGAACATTACATTGGTAGAATAAAAAGTGTTAAATGACCTAGGCCTAGATGCCTTGTAAAGAGCTGAGAAATTATCCGTTGAGTGCCTTTTATAAGGTTTTATAAAATGTTTACAAATACCAAATATCTAAATTGTAACTTAAATTCTTCTAAAAAGGACAACAGCCTAAGTAACTTTTAAAGAGCTGAGCAATGATCAGATGAGTGCCTTTTTTTCGTAGATTTTTAAAAAAAATGCATACAAATGCCAAATATCTATGTTGTAAGTTTATATCTCCTAAAAAGGCCTGGGGTCTAGGTGGTTTGCAAGCAGCTGAGATATGCTCCATTGACTAACTTTTACCAGGTTTATGTAAAACGTTTACAATTACCAAATATACGGAAATTACCTTTTAAAAGGATATAAAGAGGAGAATAATTTAAATTACTATTCCTTTCTGGAAAATAAAAAAAGTTTACCGTTGGTAGGATGATATCATTGGACGAATCGGCATTGGATCAGTCATACCTTTGGACGAATAGTCCATTGAGCCAAACGACATTGGACCTGTTGTCCCTTTGAACGAATTGGCAATTGACCAATCGTCGTTGGACGTATTGTCCGGGACCGATGGGGAAAAGACGGAAATTACAGATACCTTGGGCAACAGATATCAAGCGAGGGTCACATCGATGAAGAAATTAGTCGGTGAATAAAAACTTGGTGGGAGAGCTTTTGGAAGGAACAGTACAATTTGTAAGAGCAACATGTAATTATGTCTTAAACGAAAAATGCCTAACCAATGCAAACTTCCAGTTCTTACGTACGGAGAGGAAATATGGACTTTAACTAAAAAAAGACATAAAAAGGCTGCATGCAATTGAAATAGGTATGAAGAGATGCATACTTGCTGTAACCCAGGAAAAGTAAGAAAAGGAACTCGTGGATCAGGAAAATGCCAAGAGCAGAAGGCATTGTGATTACAGTAAAATCCCGGAAATGGCAATGGGCGGGACAAATTGCCTGAAGAACGGACCACCAATGGACAATTAAAATTTTCAGAGCACATTTAAGAAGACAGGGAGCCTGGGGGCTGGACAGTATTTTGGGAAACATATTAGTGGCATATCTAGGATTTCTTTATAAGTGGCCGAATGAAAATACCCAGGAGAAAACATTCCAAAACTATGATGAGGAAATTATAGAAATATCTCCGCCATATTGAAGTGTGTATCCCATGATTCATGGACGAATTCGCGTTAGTAAGAAAATGTAAAAGTGCAGGGTTGAAAATTGGATACCAGTTCAGTACTGCTTTAACCTACCCCTCCTCCAGGGTTCAAAAATGGATACCAGTTCAGTACTGCTTTAATCCAGCACTTCTCCAGGGTTCCAAATTGGATGCCAGTTCAGTACTTCTTTAATCCACCCCTCCTCCAAGGTTCAAAATGGGATACCAGTTCAGTACTGCTTTAATCCACCCCTCCTCCAGGGTTCAAAATTGGATGCCAGTTCAGCACTGCTTTAATCCACCCCTCCTCCAGGGTTCAAAATTGGATGCCAGTTCAGTACTGCTTTAATCCAGCACTCCTCCAGGGTTAAAAATTGGATGCCAGTTCAGTACTGCTTAAATCCACCACTCCTCCAGGGTTCAAAATTGGATACCAGTCCAGTACTGCTTTAATCCACCCCCTCCTCCAGGGTTCAAAATTGGATACCAGTTCAGTACTGCTTTAATCCACCCCTCCTCCAGGGTTCAAAATTGGATACCAGTTCCGTACTGCTTTAATCCACCCCTCCTCCAGGGTTCAGCTTGTTGAAATTACCTCGAAGTAGTGGACAAAATAATGTAATCCGAATATCATGATTCAAACGACTTCCTAATGTATGAAAATTTCCCCCAATTACAGATGCGTACAAAAAAAAACCCGTCTCTAAAGCTTTCGAAATATTTGAGAATTGACTGGGGGTGACTACACTTTTTGTGGACTGCTAAAAAAGCCGAAAGAAATAGATTTTTATTTCACAAAGTACTTTCTCATAGTTTTTGCTGTGCTATCAGCAATAAAAAACAAGAAAGATGACACCGAGTTTTCGGGTGTAATGAGCACGTCTTTTTAATCCGTTCTGACGCAAATTAAATTTATCAAACCTATTTAAAGTCAATGGAGCCGGTATGGAAACCAATAGTATCTGACAGAAGAAAGAAGTTTTTCAATCGGGTTTTTAATCCCTCAGATATTGCTGTAAACGGAATAGTGAGTTTACGCCCTGTGGTTGCAGACTTGTGCGTTAAGAAAAACGTGAATTTATATGAGAAACATTTCGCACCGGAAATGCTGTCCAACACAGAAATAATTTTTCAAATCGGACTCTTAGAAACAGAGATATCGACAAAAATAAGATGTGACTTTACGTCCCCTGGTGGGAAAACCATGCATTCTTTTAGGAAGAAAGTATTCTCAGAAATTTTATCCATACGAGCCGCATCGGTCCGAGAAAAAAAAATTCGTCGAGTTTTCAGGATCATAGATTTTGCTACAAATAAATCAGAAGCAGATATTAACACTTATGACCACTGGTGGGCAAACCATTCTTTGCCAAACAATAGAAATTATGTGAAAAATATGTTCCATCAGGTCTTGTATGCGATACAGGAAGAATTTTCCAAATCAAAGTTTTAGGAGCAGAAATAACGCAGAAAACGCAATTTACCTTTGTGCCCCCTAGTGGAAAGTCTATGATTTACTTGAAAATTTTGAATTTATTGGAAAAACATTTCGCATCGGAAACTCTATCCAACAAAGAAGGCATTTTTCAAATCGGACTCTTAGAAGTAGAGATATTGACAAAAATAAAATATACATCTACGCCTCTGGCGTAGAAACCATGCATTATTTCAAGAAGAAAATGTCCCTAAAAGGTTTATCGACATGAGTGGTATCGGTCAACAAAGGACTTTTTTCTTCAATCTACATTTTAGAAGCTCATATTTTGCTGAAAATACATCAGAAGCGTAAATTTAGACTTACGCCACCTGGTAGCCAAACCATTTTTTACAAAAATTAGACATAATGTGCAAATGATTTCCCATCAGGAGCTGTATTCGGTGAAGAAAGAAGTTTTCAAATCGGAGATTTAGAAACATAGATATAGGGAGAAAGCAATTTATCTTTACGCCCCCTAGCGGAAAGTCTATGATTTACTTGAAAATTTTGAAATTATATGAAAAACATGTCACACTGGAAACACTATCCAACAAAGAAGGAATTTTTCAAATCGGACTGCTGGAAGTATATATATTGACAAAAAATAAAATATACATGTACGCCCCGTGGCGGAGAAACCATGCATTATTTCAAGAAGAAAATGTACCTTAAAGGTTTGTCGATATCAGTAGTATCGGTCAACAAAGGACTTTTTTTTAATCTAGATTTTAGAAGCTCATATTTTGCTGCAAATACATCAGAAGCGGAAATTAAGACTTACGCCTCCTGGTGGCCAAACCATTTTTTACAAAAATTAGAATTTATATGCAAAAGATTTTTCATGAGGAGGTGTATCCGCTGAAGAAATTTTTGTTCAAATCGGAGCTTTAGAAGATGAGTTTTTGGGTAAAAATGTAATTTACTTTTACGCTTCCTAGCGGAAAATATATGCGTAATTTGAAAAAGTAACTATATCTAAAATACTCTTCGACATAAATGGAATCGAAAGAAGTTAAAATATTTTTTTAAATCGGATGTTTAGAAGCAAATATGTGGATTAAAAAGTATTTTTGATTTCGACATCATCTGCATTTACGTTTACGCCCTCTAGCGGCGAAATTGTACATCGTAAAAAAAAACGAAATAAAGGATCATCATTCTCATATTTCATGCTTCTCAGTACAAAACGAATTTTTTCAAATCGGACTAAGACCTGCAGAGATATCCTGGATACAGACGGACGGACGGACGGGCTGACGGGCGGGCGGACAAACCGATAACATAAGCACGATCTTTTTTTACAAAAGACGTGCTAAAAAGGGAAAAAAAAAGGAAAATGTAGAACTCTGTCAATTCTTCAAGCATCCTGCATAATTTTGGGTCCCCTTGAAACTGCGGGTCCAGGGCTGCAGCCCCCCTGTTACCCGTCTTAAATGGGTTCTGAAAATTTTAGTACCAAGAGACAAGAAAAAACGTAGATAACTGATGTACAACGGCTTCGTTGCTTGTAATATAAACATGATGGGTAAATTTTCTTTTAATGGATTTCGTCGGTACGTAGTTTTATTACATTTCAAGTTTTGTGATTAAAAATCAGTGAAACAATTTTCATATATAGTCACCCCGTGGGATGAAATGGACAGACAATATTTTAACCACAGATTGTTGTATAAATTTCTTTTTCCGTTGTCGTTTAAGGTATAGTCATTGCGAAAATTTTGTTCGGTGTTGCTATGATCTTGAACCAAAGTAGGCCTCACAGTTGTTTCGATATGCGGTCAGACCGTATTTAACGAAGTTGAAAGGAAATTTCAAATCTTTCTGTGTATGCAAACTTTGCTGTATTCCGACAGATCAAAAACGGAATGTTTTTTGAAAAATATACCAGGCTAAAACTAGTAAATAATACATTTTTATCAATATCGCAGATAAATAATATTTGTTAATTAAACATTATAGCTAACAATAAAAATATACACTATATTAACAAAAGTTACCGGAAACCCCATCAAAAGCAAATGAACGGATCCGCTACGTTGCTAAGATTCGCGGTACAGCTCCAAACGGTATAAAAACAAGCCTGCAGCTGAACACGATCATATCGAGCCGCGGATGTCTTATTGGTTAGCGAGTCAGACTATCAATGCAAGGTCCTCAGGTTCGAACCTGTGCTGATCTTTCAGAGATGGCGTGATTTACCAACAATCGCTGAATATCCGCCATGCATCGGACGAGCACGTTAAGTGACGGCCCCCAGGTTGGACCCACTGGTTAAATGGGTATCCGTTCCTATGACCCCCCCCCCTTGAAATTCTCTCACCCCTCCGTGTGCAACATCGTACTTGTACGGTGTCGCCATCTACTGTACTCTAATATCACCACAAACTGTTCTGTCAAAGTCGCTAGACTTGCTCTCATTCCTTCCGTTTCTGTGTCCTGCCCAAAAGGCGTTCTCACTGTAGGTGGCCGGGACCTAAACTCTACTCACTGTGGACGGACGTCCTAGAAGAAAATGACAAATACTGTGTAGCTACGCACTAAAAAGGTACCGCGATCATATCGCACTGTGAGTTTGAGTGATAATGTCTTGGCGGGAGAGAACTGACTTTGTGAAAGGAAAGACTGTTGAGTGTTATATTTGTAGGTTGTCCATAACAGAAACCGAGAGGCGTTTAAACCTATCCAAATCAACTGTTTTGGATATACTGAATAAGTGGAAGACACATGGCGTGCCTGAAGCAGCAAAACGTACCAGCAGAACAAAGAAAATCAGTGATAGAGGGCGTCGAAGCCTCAGGAGAGTCGTTACAGCTAATCGACGGAGTACTGCACAAGACCTTAGTATACAGGTGAGTAAAAATGCTGGAACCTTGGTATGTACACGTACCATTCGCAGATAACTCCATTCCATGGTTTAGCAAGGTCGTACGGCTGCTTATAAGCCTTTCATCTCCACTCGGAATGCTACTCGTCGTTTAGCATGTTTAAAATGGTATAAAGAACATTTATCGTGGACCGTAGATCAATGAAAACGGCGGGTTCGATGGACTGATGAATCCAGATACACCATCCATCAGTCTGATGAGCAGGTGGGGATATGGCGGCAGCCAGGGGAATGCTATTTACCTCAGTGTACTGTTTATACGGTCAAGTTTGGAGCTGGCAGTGTACTCGTGTGTGGTTGTTTTTCATGGTATTGTCCTAAGATTATGAATATGAAGTACAAAAGGTCTTATGTGCGGGGTGTGATGGATGTTAATGAAGCTCGAGCGGTGTGCACGGATCGTTGAAAGTGGAGAACTTTAATACACCAATAGCAAGTAAATTCTAGTTCTATCAGTTAAATGTGTACTTGGCACATGGTCTTTCTTTGAGGAGCTAACCTCCAAATCTCACGGAACAGCTTAATGATATGTATGTATGTACCGCGTTCCGTGAAATAACACATAGTAGACTCATCGGCAAAACACGCGCTACGACTTTTCGCAACGGTGACAAAACGTTACCAGATCTGACGACTGCGCCTGCACATAAATCAGAAGGGAAATCGTAAAGACGAGACGCTGCATCATACGCTGTATTCTCTAAATGTCAGCAGTCGCTAATTTGGAAACATGGCATTTTTCATGTTGTGAATCATTGCGTTTTTCTTTAATTTCAGTTCTTTTCTGGCGTTTGTTTTACGAGCTTCCTACCGACTATGGACAAACGCCTTATTATTATATTTTTTATTTATTTCTATCTTCGAGCTGTGTTTCGAACAATCAGAATGAAGAGTTGATCTGCGTCGAACCCTTCGAATATTGGTGTCGTGGTTGAGTGTTCCCGTGCGGCTACAGGTTTGATCAATTTTAAGTTTTCTGCCAGAAATTATGATGAAGGAAAGGATATAATTGAAAAAGTGAGACACACTCCTTCACTTAAACATTAAGAAAAATAAAGAAATACAGTCAGCGATTTTTCAGGAAACGCTTGTACAAAAAATAGTGTTACACAGTTTCAGGGTCTTGAAACTACGCCAGATATATCGGACATGTTAATTTTGGAGATCATTTGATTCAGTTTAAAAAAATCGAGGGAAATTATGTTTTAGCTCAGCCTAAAAAAACATTGAGAAACACATGGAAGCTGTAATACATAACGTTCGTTTTTTCAGCACTAAACCGACTCAGTCATCTGTCTAGGCAAGCAAGATTTACTATTGAGAGACCATTGTGAAGCCGAAGATTCTGAAAATAAAAGTAACTAATTTCTAATAACGGGTAGTTACAACACAAACTTTTCGCACTTGGCACCATTTCTTTTGAAAATAATGATAAACAATCCTTGTTTCTACAGTCATGTTATGGAGAATTTTGTTGCGAAAGTGCACCGCCATATCCGTATCTACGTGAAATACAAAACTAAAGTAATGTTGGAATGAGCGAACCTGCGCATGAAAAAAGGAAAACTTTGCTATCTCCCTTTATTTGTTATTTAATATAAGAACATGAAAGAAACGCATTTCCCTTCTGATTTATTGCCGTCTAAAGGGATTATAACAATGGCGATGAATTTAAAAAGGAGAAAGATATTGGAGTAACTCGTTTCTATCCAGCGGCACGATGTCCGAGTCAGCTGCACGAACGTTTCGCCATCGTACCTTGGATCATGGAACATTGTGCACTACTTGCTTCAGGCACATCGGCCGGTGTATGCACCACTTGCTTCAGGCACATCGACCGGTGTATACACCACTTGCTTCAGGCACATCGGCCGGTATATGCACCACTTGCTTCAGGCACATCGGCCGGTATATGCACCACTTGCTTCAGGCACATCGGCCGGTGTATGCACCACTTGCTTCAGGCACATCGGCCGGCGTATGTACCATTTGCTTCAGGCATATCGACCGGTGTATGCACCACTTGCTTCAGGCACATCGATCGCTTAAAAGGTTAAGTGAAGTTAAACATAACGAAAACAAAAATCTATAAACCATAAAAAATATATTTTTTATCAGTATTTTTGACCTGCTGATTCAATTTATGAAAATGATGGTAGTATTACGTCAAAAACTGAGGATCGTCCGTATATTATTTTAAATCTAATTAATTACTTGTACAATTTTTTCAATTACGACGCATTAGGCAAAACCATATATCCTCTTTTATTTTTCAAGGAGGCCCTTTTCTGCATTGTGCACAAATAATAAACGAAGCAATTTCTGGTGTAGCTGTTGAAAGGTCAGTTTTCTTTGTTACCCTTTCTTTCGTGTGCAATATTTTACTCCCTAGTGATTGATTTATTATTCAGAAGGAATTGACTCTTTTCAGAATTGTATTGATTTATTGCTTGACAGACCATCACTCATAATGACATGTCGGAGCTTTTTCTCTTATTACTGACTGAAATTGTTTTCTGAGAATTTGACATTCTGTGCAGCTCCAAACGAATTGCTACTAATTATTTACCAAAAAGGCAAATGGAAAGGTTGCTCCTGGGGCAGAAGGGTTGGTTTACAATCATTCCTTTCAAATAGGTCTGGAGCCCAAATCCTGGTTGAAGTATGGATGGCGTTTATGCTTTAGGGGCCTGGCTCTCTCCTCTCGCTGCGATAAGTGGCCCCAAATTAGGGACGAGTGAGTGCACGTAACTTATGGTAGTGAGCTATAGACAGTGGCGTATATCCCCTGGGAGCAGTAGGGACATGCCCTCGCAGAGCAAAGGGTGTGTGGCATTGCCCGTCCCCCTCCCCAGATTCCTTTAGCCAGAAAATCTAAACAAACATTATGTACATAGTAACATAGTATTTTTTTTTCTTTTACATTTCTTATATCAGCACGAAATGGAACATCAACATGTTATTTAGATATCCTTTTACTGCTACCAAACCATAAAGTAGTTTTCTACGTAGATATACTCAGCAATGAGCCCTGAACATAACGCGTCAAGACGCTCTCTCTCTCTCTCTATCTTTCTTCCTCCTTCTCTCTCTTACTTTCTCTTTCTCTCTCTCTCTCTCTTCCACCCGTCAAAGGGTCGCACCTACAAGTGCGTCTTCATCTATTCATTTATGTGCCCTACATATAGCCATAAATTATTTATCCGTTTCCTGAAATTTTCACTGCAACACAGTGACAGAGGAAGGTTGCGGTGTCCAAAGGGAAGGTTGCGGTGTCCAAAGGAAAGGTTAAACGCTTTTTTCTGTTGAGCGTGGAAACATTCTTTCTGAACCTTTCTTTCATTGACACTAAAAAATACCGGACAATCATGAAACGCTTCCACCACACCCAATTACTGTGATTGTATAATAACACAAGTCGCCGAGAATCGAACGACTTTCGTGTGGTAAAATTTCTCTTATAAATATTTTGAAAATACTAATAATGCTAATTAAAAATACAATGAATAAACATATACATCGCTCTTTCCACTTTTTAGCACCCCACAGCAACCGAAAAATTGTTATTCGGTTGCTGGGTGCAAAACGTGGAAAGAGCGATATATCTGTTTATTCACTGACGTATTTGCAGGATTTTCACTAAAAATCAATGACAAGCACAGTATAATCTAGATAATATACCTTCATTCGTTCTTCTCATAGAGGCAAGAAGCACATGAACCAAAATATTGAAAATTTTACTTGACGAAACTATAATTTTCTGTCAAGAATACACATTGAAGTTAAAAAAAGTTGTATATACACTCAGTACTCAATATACAAATTTCTTAACTTCAACTGAAAACAAAACAAAACGAAGACCCCAGAAAGAATCATACAATGCAGATGCAAATTACACTGCCGGCCACCCAAAATGCAACACCAAGAAGGACACGAGATAGCAAAGCCAGATTTACTGGACACATAACAACAGATACAAAGATGAAACGATTGAGCTTACAGGCCCGTGCGACTTGCGGAACACGCAGACATCAATAGTTCGTGTGGCCCCCATAGCTGGCAATAACGGCCGTTTGACGCCGCGGCATCGAACGAAAGAGGCTTTGGATGTGGGCTTGGGATGTGTCGGTCCAGGCTGCTTTCACACGTTGCCGCAGTTCATCTGGCGTAGCCGCTGGTGGTGTTTGCCGGGCCACTCGGTTGCCGATCAGCGACCAGATGTGTTCTATGGGCGACATATCGGGAGAACAGGCGGGCCACGGCAGCAGTGACACCTAATGGTCCGTGAAGAATTGTTGCACGATGCGTGCTACGTACGGAAGCGCATTGTCCTGTTGAAACGTGGCCGCTGGCAGGTCCTGCATGCAAGGGAGGACTACAGGCTCCAACACGTCAGAGATGTAGCGGTGGCTGTTGAGTGTACCGGCGATGCGTACCAGAGGGATGCGGGTGTCATATCCAAATGCGCCCCAAACCATAACGCCAGGCGACGGATCGGTATGGCGATGCATAATGCAGACATCATACAATCTCTCGCCGTGGTGCCGACACACGCGGATCCGACCATCGTGGTGTTGCAGGCAGAAGCGGGGTTCGTTGGAGAAGACAATGTCGTACCATTCCCTAGTCCAGGTGCGGCGTTCAACGCCCCACTGCCGCCGAACTCGCCTGTGGTGTAACGTTAATGGTAATCGAAGCAATGGGCGCCGTGCGACAAGTCCCCGCTCCTGCAGCGATGTCGAATGGTACGTGCTGACACTGGTTGTTGCGCAACACACCCTAATTCCTGCGCTAACGTTCGTGATGTGGCGATGCGAGCAGTCAATACTCGCCGCACAACATGCCGGTCCTTTCGTTCGGTGGTGTGCCGCGGCTGCGGCAATCGCTCACGTAGGTCCGTCCGTCCCTCCTGCACCCACCGAATCCATACTCACCTCATTATGGCTGGATGTCGTCCCACACGGGCGCCGATGTCTCGATATGATAAACCGCTGTCGCGATAAGCCACTATTCATCCTCTGTCGAACTCTGAAACGTGCTGGAATGACTGCCGTATTCTGCGACGAGGCATCAAGAAGCTTTCCACGCATAGATTCAGCAGCACAACACACTTCCACTAATTACATCCCGCCTGCTGTGCACCCTTGTTATAGTGCTTCTCGGTGGCGTGCCGGGCGCACATGATTTGCATATGCCCTGCAATGATAATCGTTTGCATGTCCTCTTGCGGGCGACGCATGCTGCGAATTTTACGCCAATCGAATGCTTCCTACTTAGTGTTGCATTTTGGGTGGCCAGCAGTGTAGTGTGTGCAATGTACATGTACAGGAAATAAAGTGATCGCATTCCCAGAGCAGATTGAGTATTTATTCCGAGATAACAGCAACACGAGTGTTACAAGTTAGTGCGCTGTAGCATCGCCTCACGATGGATAAAGCGGTTATCCGGCGTGAATTCAGTTCAAGAAAACTGTTCTGAGGTATAGCATGCCAGATCGTGTCCAAATTGCGGCTCAGTTGGCCGACATTTACGTGATGGGTGTAGGTAGAAGACCATCATGTCCCAAACATGTTTGACCGGTAAGAGGTCGGGTGATCAGGCTGTCCATGGAAGGATGTCCACATTATGGAGACAGATCTGTGAGAGCTATGCCACGTGTGTGGGTGGACATAACTCTGTTCAAAAATTGCTCGGTAATTCTGCAAGAGGAATGGCAACACAATAGTTCCCTATAATTTCGTCGACGTATCGCTGAGCTGTGAGGATTGTATAGAGGACTACCAAGGGTGACCAGCTATCGTAGGAAATGGCTCTCCTGACAGTCACTCCCAGTGTGTGAGCTGTGTGCCGTTGCTCGGTAACGGCTGGAGGCGTGCTATGACAACCTCGTCTCCAGACACGCATGAACTGGTCTTCGGTGCCAGGTACAAACCGTGACTATTCCACGTTGATCGGTCCTGACACCACTCCAACAGGTGACGGCGATGCCCGCTGCTGAGTGGTTGCGGAGGCGTGGCCTCCTTGAATGTAGTCCTCGTGTCGCATGTCGTCTGGTAACAATCGGATGACCACTTCTGTTCCTGTAGAGCGACGAATTCGGTTCTGTTCGTGAGGCTCCCACAATCGCTCAATCCTCGCGTTTTGTCATTGACCTCGACCGTTCACTGCGAGCGTGCCGCTGGGAAGTGCTGTTCTCGACCCATTGGCAACAATATCGTCCGATTGCCGCTTCGCTCCGACCCGTGTGCCTGGCAATACGGCGACTTAACCAACTGGCCTCTCTCATTCTTGAATGGCTCCATACATAAGAACTGCAAGAATTCATTGATAAAACTATTTTCTTTTAAGACATGCTGTCGTATTGTTCTTGAAAATTGTACTGTTCCTTACAAAAGCTTCTCAGTCAAGTTTTGTATGCCGATTAATTTCCTCATCAATATGACCCTTGCTTGGCATCTGTTGATCAAGTGTATCAGTTACCCCAAGCTTTTCCCTATCAATCGCAAAATCTTCATTTCTTGAAAAAGCATCATACATCAGTTTTGTCTTTTGATAGTTCATTTTTGATTCCGCTTCTTTACTCTTGTCAGCAAATCCCTAGATCATACTTTGCATCTCTGAAGGTCTAGTTGCAACAATGATTATGTCATTAGCAAAACGAAGGTAAATTGAATAATCTCCATTTATCTTTATCCCTTTGTTTTCCCAGTTCAATGATTGGAAGGCATTTTGCAATTTGGCATTGACAGGCTTGGGAGATATGGTGTCACTTTGTCTCACTTCCTTTCCAATTTTTATTGGTGCTGTATCCTTGGATATCCGAATCTTTGCACTTTCATTTTTATTGATGTTATTAATATTGCTAATGTAAGCATCTTCAATTTCGTAGGATTTCAACGCCATTGTAACTGCTGATGGCTTCCCAGAATCGAAGGTGTTTTCATAATTAATAAAAGCCATACATAATGGGAGTTCATTTTCCCTTGTACTTTCAATTAGTTTTTTCAGCACATGAATATAATCTATGGTGCTGTAGTCACTCCTGAATCCAGCTTGTTCTCTCGGTTGAGCCACGTCCAGTGTTATCTTCAGGCAATGTGAAAGAACCTTAGTGATAATTTCATGAACAACTGATAGGAGGCTGGAGGGCCTATAGTTCCTGAGATCTTCAATGTCCCCTTTTTTATGTAGCAGGATCGTTGTACAGCATTGTCTCAATCCTCAGAAATCTTCGATTTATCGAGGCATCTAGTAAAAACTTGGGCGAGCGTAGTTTGAAGTTCTCTACTTGTATCTTGTATAATGTCCACGGTAATTTCATCTGATACTGGAGCTCTTTCCCGTTTCATGTTTTAACTGCATGTGCAACTTCTACCCAAGGTACTGCAGGGACTTTAGTACTGGTAGTTTTCATAAAGTTTGGAGTACATGTATCATCCCTTTCATATAGGTTAAAGTAGAAATGTTTCACTCTCGTCAAAATTCCACCTCTATTTCTTGTTACAGTAACATCCTCATTTCTTAGCGCCATACTCTGTTTTGTTCCTTATTGAGATGCCCATTTGCTCTCTTTAGGCTTTGTTTGTTTTCAATTGCTTTTCTTATTAGTTCACAATTGAATTTCCTTACGTCTTCAGTGATACTGTTTTGTACTGTGTTACGTACCTCTGTATATTCCACTTTGAAAGTTGTATCTTCTTTATTTCTCCTCATCTCCCTTCTCTTTTGCATCAGAATTTTTGTTTTTCCTAATATTTTCTTCATACCCAACTTGTTCTTAGTACCACCTGTTTTTATCTCTGTTTCGATAAGAGTTTTCTTTACATTTCTGTTAACTTCCCAAATGTCCAATTCTTCCAATGTTAGGCATTCTAAAGTAGAAAATCTATTCCTCAGTTCCAATTTGAAGGTATTATGATGCCTTTTGAGGTTGGTCCTGAATATACATTTGGTTTGTTTTGAGTGTTTGCCACGCTTGAATTCAGTGGAACATTTGTATGCTGTTAAGTATACGATGAATTTCAGGGATGTAAGGTCAGGTGATGCGCAAACATATCACAGCCTCTCCTGGACAAATCTCAACCCAATCTTCTTGCTGTGCATCGTTCACCAACTAAAGGGGCTCTGACGACCACCAAATAGAGGCATAACTATTCCACCGGGATTAGAGAAAATGCTATCCTACACTTACCGATTCGCTTGGCCAGCAAGCTGAGTAATAGCCAAGCTACCCGAAATGATGATATAAATATGCATAACGTTGGTGTCATCTGTTATGTAGTCATAATATACAATTTACTCAACATCTGATTCGTCATTTTAGTGTTTCAAAGGCATAAAAAAACAACTTTTACACTTGAATAACTATTGACCATAGACATTCGTTAATACAGTAATTAGACACTTCTGTATTTATTATTCTTCATGTAACATTAATCCCATCAGAAAACTTAAAGGTTACATCGTCCTGAAGCAGGAATCGAACTCGCTTCTCCTGATATCCGTTCGAGCACGGTGTCCGTTACACCACCCAGGATGATCAAGGATGAAGTATCTGAATGTTAAGTGTCAGAACATTCTCTGAGTTTCACACGTCGAAGCCCATTTTGCTTCCTCGTAGCGTCAAGTAAATCTCCAATCTGTCAGGTAACTTCTGTGGAAGAAATTTTCTTCTCACAATGCGTGGAGATATGTCAGAATCGTTAATGCTGCAATTAGATATAACTGAGATGCCTGTATTTACTTTTTTCTGTATTTTCTTTTTTTTTTCGAGCATGCTATAGGTTACACCGCCCTGGGATGATGTAACGGATAGCTAACTCTAACAGAATCGGGAGACGCAGGTTCGATTTCCGCTCCAGGACGATACAATTTTGAAGTTTTCCGATGTGATTAATTCTACGTGAAGAATAATAGTAAATACAGGTAATTCATATATGTTTGATTGCTGTGTTAACGACTCTGGAATATCTCCACGTATTGTGAGAAGAATATTTCTTCTACAGAATTTATTAACCATACACTTCTACCAACAGATGTTTGGTATACAATGAATTTGCAGTGGAAATCCGTCTACTCGCTTTTCGTTGTTTTAGTCAGGCTTCTTATCAATAAAAGTTTTAGAGGCATTTTCTTTTTTTTAAAGATGTGGTATCGTGCATTCAAAAAAAAAATCTAGAACGAAGGAAAAAGACTTGTATTGCTAAGGGAAACAGTTTCAAGAAACATGTCTCCTTTGTTTGAAAACCTGCAATGTTTCAACCGCTGGAAGGACGAAATTTCTTGTAATGTGGTTGGTTATAAGCCAGAGACTCGGAAGAGTTTTGATCGCACACTTGTTTCAACTATTCCTTTGGGTTTCTGGAATTTGAATAGGGAATTCTCCGGATGGAAAAGACGAGTGGGTTCCTTCTTTGGGAATCACTGAATATTTTTCTGTAAGTTAGTTTGCGGAGAAGTGTCCGCTTGACAAAGTGATGTTAGCCATAGGAAACTTTGAATTGAATGTTTTAGTGACTCGAAAAGAAAGGAATTTCTGTATTGTTGTCGTAAAAAGGGCAAAAATGTCTACAGACAAAAGAAATACAAACTAATCGATATAAATGGATCAAGGGATTACAGCGAACCGTCTGCCCATGTTTAACAAGCTTCAGTATGTAAGTATTGTGTAGCTAGAAACGCAGCTGGACCTGACACTATGTTCCGCATAACGCGCAGAGTTATAAATTTCCCAGCAAAAGTAAGAATTGATTTTTTTCCAATTCATCTATGTATTTATGTATTATGGCAGGGTGAGGGTTTAAATATAGTGAAGTGCCAACAGTCATGGGATAGCAGTATACAAATGTTTAACTGGCGCTGCCGTCGATAAAGGCTTCGACGCACTTCCCTATTTTTATCAGTTGCGAGGTGTAATCTTCTTAGTCAGGTTGTACAACCGCCAGTAGGATTATGGAAAGCCGAAGTGAATTATCGGAGTTTCAACGAGGCATGATAGTGGGAGCCAGGCGGATGGGACATTCAATTTCCGAAGTTGTACGAACATTCAACATTCTTCAGCCCACAGTTTCACGTGTGCACCAAAGTTACCTCATTGAATACATTAATTACCACCCACCGTGTACAGCGCAGTGGCCGCCTATGAGTGCTGAATGGCCGTGACCAGCGGTATCTGATCAGGAATGTCCATGCTAACAGGCAAGCAACACAGGCTCAAATAACATCCACGGTCAACGCAGGAGGTACGAGAAACATATCCATTAGGTCAATGCAGCGTAATTTAGCGTCCATGGGGTATGGGAGCAAATGACCCACCAGAGTGCCTTTGTCAACACCACGACATCGGACACAGCGCCACATCTGGAATCGTGAACACGGTATTTGGACTTTGGCAGACTGGCAATGTGATTTGGACTTTGGCAGACTGGCAATGTGTCCGATAAGTCACGTTAAAAGACGTTACGAGCTTATAGTAGGGTTCGAGTGCGGCGCAGAATTCATAAAGCCATGGACACAAGCTGTCAACAAGGCTCTGTGCAAGCTAATGGTAGTTCCATTCTTGTGTTGTAAAGTATATTCTATTTTAACTTGCATTTTTAGTTCCCTTTCCTATGTAAATTTGAGTTTGCTCTCTTTTGCATTTTCCATACTCAACGTGATATCTCCACTTGAATGGAGGTTTGGAAATACCATGAAGTCCTTAGGTAAGTGAGGTATACATGTAATAAGAACAAGACGAGATATATAATGGCTACGCAGTAGCTGAGAGAGGGGGATTTTGATAGGGAATGCTAATGCTCCTTTTGGATACGAGAGTGCTTAATTGCCGTTTAAGTATTTTTGAAGGTTAGGTGTTCTACTTTAATAACAGTGTTGTGTTTCGTATTCAAGTATTGCCGTGGAAATTAACTCAAGTCCCAGTGTTGTGTTTCATAGTTAATTGTTATTGAGGACATTAACCAAAGTTTCGTGATTTTACCTTGTTGAAGATCAAATGATCATGTGACTACTGGCAGCAATAAAGGATTAGATGTAAGTAACAACTCATTCAACTTTATTTGAGTGTCTCGTATTTCCCTATAGGTGAAGCTTTTGATCTATGTAGTGTTTTAGCAAGTCAGCCACACTCAAACGATACAGTGTGGGGTGTCTTTTCCTGGCACGGTTTGTGTCCTCTGGTCCTCGTAAACACGTCATTAACCGGTAATTACTTTATTGTTCTGCTGGATGACCATTTTTAGCTCTTCGTGGGCATCATGTACCCCAACAACGATGGGATTTTCCAGGCGGAAAATATATTATGTCATCTGGCCCAAGTTGTCCAAAATCGGTTCGAGGAGCATTGTGGACATTTCCGACGGACCGTGTGGCTACCACGTTCGCCCAACATGAACACAATAGAACACTTATGGGACGTGGTTGAAAGGTCCATTCGCACACAATATCCTGCACCTACAAATACCAGGGAACTGTGAGCTGCTGTTTAGACGGAATAGCTCAACATCTCTCCAGAAGTGTTCCGGATACTTGTGGAATGGATGCAACGTAGGGTTGCTGCGCTCCGCCGGTCCAGAGGAGGTCCTACACGATACTAGGTACGTGTCCCATGACTTTCGGCACTTCACTGTATATGCGTTTTGTTCTCTAAGGGATTAACTTGTCTGGAAAAGTAAAATTTAAAAACGACAGAGCGTCCCGACTGAAAATGTGAAAAAAATAAGAAGTTTACCATTTTAAGCAAACAGGTTGAAACGTCATGCATCGTCGCCATCTCGCTGTGGCTACATATGATGCACGGAATACACTATATGGAAAAAACCCTCCAAATACCAGTGTTTTTACATAATACTGCAGTTATGGCAACATCAACGAGGCGTTGGCCCATCTTTGGCCACAATGGCATTGTGCACTCACCATGGCACACTTTCAATGAGATTCTGGTAAGTAATCCCACGTATATTTTTCCATTCCTCCCGCAAAGCATTTTTCAGTTCAAAAACAGAAGTTAGACATGTCGTTCTAGCCCGAATCCGACAATCAAGTTTCCAAATGGCCTCTATGTGATAAAGATCGGGGATTTGCCTTGGCCACTATGAATTATGTACACCCATATCCTGAAACCATGTCGAAATGGAGCGTACTTTATGGCACGAGGCGTTGCTTTTCTGAAACAAGAATAGCCCGTCTCCATAAACCTAGTAAAATGTAAGCAGTGAGGCGTTGTCTAGAATGTCCCGGTACTTTGTGGCGTTCATATTTCTATCCACAACCACTGACGGTCAGAGTTCGTACCACGAGAAACATCCCAAGACCATGAAACTGCCACCACCAAATTTAACAGTTGAGATAACACATTCTATCAGACACTGTTCACCTGCTACACGGTACATCCAGAACTACCATCGTAATTAATAACGGTGTAGTGTTATTCGTTACTTCATAACTCTAGTTTCCATTTGCCTAGGTTCCATAGGCGATGTGTTTTGCACCAAGTTACTTACTCGCATGCTTACCAGATATTAATGACTTGTATGCAGCAGCGCAGCCATGGAGATCTAATTTCTGCAGTTCCTTACAAACTGTCGTAGTGCAGACACTCATTCCTGTTGAATCCTGAAATTCTTTGGTGATGATTTGTTTCAGAGGAATGATGGTATGCCCAGACGACACGTTAGAGAGTCCTCTTGGATCTTTCCGTCAATTTACCTACTTTGCCTTCGTGAACGTTTTTTGGCAATCGCAGGTTCCTCACTTTTCCGTTTACTAATAACGTCTTGAACAGTAACCGTGGGTGTTGCATTTATTCTGCAATCGCACGCATGGACGAGTTGCTGCTATGGCGCACTAGTATAACACCTATTCGGAAGTCAGTAGTTGCTGCTATGGCACACTGGTATACACATATTCGGAAGTCAGTAGTTGCTGCTATGGCACACTAGTATAACACCTATTTGGAAGTCAGTAGCTGCTGCTATGGCACACTTGTATAACACCTATTTGGAAGTCAGTAGCTGCTGCTATGGCACACTAGTATAACACCTATTCGGAAGTCAGTAGTTGCTGCTATGGCACACTAGTATAACACCTATTCGAAAGTCAGTAGTTGCTGCTATGGCACACTAGTATAACACCTATTCGGAAGTCAGTAGTTGCTGCTATGGCACACTAGTATAACACCTATTTGGAAGTCAGTAAGCTCGCCACGCGTGGCCATGTGTCACGAGTAGACGATATACGACGTCTGAGGAGCTTACTAGCAGAAAATCTAAACTAAGTGATCTATTGGAATGTTCAATTCTTGCTCTGGAAGTGGGTGTCTGGAGACTTTTTTCCACAAAGGGTTACTCCAAATATTAATTCAGGGTAAGATCAACAGAGCAATATTTACTGCTTTAAAAAACACAAATTAACTGAAAGGGTAAATTTTATGCATGGAATGAAATGAATGTAACAGATTGCCTTAGATTCAAAATGAAGCCAAGCTAACGTATTATAGAAAACGTTCACCTGAAAACAGTATCTAATGATACAAGGGGTTTTGAAGTACTGTTGCATACAAAATTCACTTTATCTGGTAGGAGGTGAAACTGACGGGCTATGGGCATTTGTGACCGTGTAAGTAGAACAGAGTTATTTCCCACCATGAACAATGATTCCACTTTGCTTCAAACGCACTGAAGGAGTTACATAAAGATCCGTCCACGTATTCTAATTGTAGCCTACAACGAATTGCTGAGCTAGAGCTGATTTTTAAAAATATAGTGATACTCATGAGGGCTTGTTAATGTCAATAAGCTCACTTTGATGGATTACCTTCTTTGTAAGAACGAAAAGAAATCGACACATATCTGGAGCGGAGGAAGTGAACGCATATGACGGACACAGCGCGTTATAATCCATGTGGTGAGTAGTTGGGCAAACTGCAGGAGTTGTCTTTCACATAAGACGCAGAAGTAGTTGAATTACCGACCATCACAAAAAATGTGAACCTGGCCCCCTGCGATGGAGAAAAATATGCAAGTTATTGTCGAAATTAGATTAAAGTGGCTAGCAACGGCTGACACTGGCAATCTCCCGTGTAAGAAATGCCATTGGACGTCTCGTTTCCACTGAAGGATTCCAGGTCGTTTTAGCTGTGCACAAAATTCTTCGTTGTAACGTAATGCGAGCCACCAGAAGAGGCTTCACTGGTGAAAATTTCCTGAAGAGAAGGTGACGACATATTTATGTCGCAGCCAATGTACTACGAACGGCTTCTTGTGTAGATAGATACTTTACAGAAGAACATATGAGGAAAAGAAGCAGAATGGACAAAAGGGCAACTCTAATGATTCAGCAAAAGAGAAATACCATTCTTTAAACTATCTGAAGATGCTTTTGATTCAGTATGCTTTCCCTGTGGGACGGAGTCATTGAGATATTTGAAGTGCCATCTTTCATTGTCTATTTGCAGCGGAAAGGTCACCAATTAGATGAATTTTTGCTGTTACCCACCCACTGGGGGCCATTTTGGGAATCGGTAAGCTCATTTTAAAACAGCTTGGCGCCTGATAAAGCCGCCCTGAACGAATTGTATTCTTGGATCTGAGCGAACACTTTGCGATAACTTACTGCATCGTAATAGTGTTATGGTAATCTTGGAGAGGAATCAAATCCTTTCTACTTGAGATTCAACAGTACCGGGAAAGTAAGGTCACCGTTGACCACACGTAGCTAAGCATCGAACGTGACAGACGTATCTGGGTGAACACTCATAAGTTGAGGGGATACCGCAGTTATCCAAAATGCCTTGTTCTTTAACTTATTCGGATGAGTTTCAATCCCCATACGATAGTGACAAACTCAGTCCTGGCGCATTCTCCCAGTTAAAAGTTAAAACGATCCCACACAAAGTTTTAAAAGTCCGCTAAATAGATGAGAGAGACTAGCCATGCAGCGCCAAGTTTGAAACATGCCAGATGACTGGAAGGATGAACATACTATTAACAACCCTGGCACGGTTACGAAAAGATACATCTGACTTCAACACAGAAAATATGCGAATACACTTGTTCAAGAACTCTCCATGTCTGCATACCAATTACCGTGTCATCATCAATGCAAACACCAATAAACTGTTGCGAAACAACAGGCCACAAGGTCCACAACGGACAATAAGATCTGGCGTGGGCCAGAGACACACCAAGAAGTCAGATGCTTTTCTACCTGTTCAGCATATCCCTGAATGTTCAGATTATTGACGGCAAACTTTTTCAATCTATTTAAACTCAAATCTAATCTGAGGAAAAGCTTAAATCATCAGCGTACGCTGAAATGCGGATTCTTTGATGCGGTTTTGATTGAATCCAGCTTCGATGAGAAATCAATTTTCTCTCAAGAAGGAATGATTCACACACTACGAAAGACGCTACCCTGCCTTATCCCTCGCCAAAATGCTATGGCTACAGTTTTACAGATGTAATCCTTTGTAAGAACAACTGCACAGGTATAAAGATAGAGCTGGAAATTACAAAAACGTGAAAGGAAGCAACATTTCAAAAGTAGTGTACGAAGATTCATTGAAGTACCATGAAATCAGAAATACCTTCCTAGTAATGCTTTGGGCAACATTTTGTCTTAATGACGACGATCACAGGGCGAGGCATAGATTACACGGGCTTACGAAAATGTTCTGCAGCTAGCGCCACCCATGACTCTTTCAAAGCGGTCCATAATTCCCGCTGGTTCTTAGCCGATGGGACATATGCAAGAACAGTCTCTTCCACGGTATCTTGAATATGTCGGATTGGGTTCAAATCCGGGCTTCTAGGTGGCCACCAAAGAATTCCAAATTCACTACTATGCTCTTGTAACCATGCAGCAAGAAGGTGGAACTTGTGTGGGATGGGAAATTTTTTTCAGGGAATACGCCATTGCCACTGGGATGCATGCTGTACATGAATGGGTGTAAATGGTCAGCTAGGATGTCCACATATTTTGGGGCACTAAAAATATGTGCACGTAGCAAGTTCCCAATATGAGCACGTGTCGAAATTACCGAAGTATTCCAGCTAAATACAGCCCACATCACCATTGAGCCACCACCAGTCTGTACTGTTCCGACTTGGCATAAAGGAACCATGGTTTTGTCAGGTTGACGCCATTGGCGCCAGATTCGCACTCACCCATCGGCTCAATACAACTTATATCTGGATTTATCTCTTCAAGCTATCCGCTTCCAGTCCTCCGTGATCCATTGTGGGTTATGCTTTCAGTTCATTTTAATCTGGATTCATCTCCTCAAGCTATTCGTTTCTAATCCTCCGTAGTTCAGGGTCGACTGTGCTTTTGATTGATTTTAACCTGGATTCATCGCTTCAAACTGTCCGCTTCCAGTCCTTCGTGGTCCAGTGTCGGTTGTGCTTTTGATTCATTTTAATCTGGATTCATCTCTTCAAGCTATCCGCTTCCAGTCCTCGGTGGTCCAGGGTCGGTTATGCTTTTGATTCATTTTAACTTAGATTCATCTCTTTAAGATATCCGCTTCCAGTTCTCCGTGGACTAGTGTCTCTTGTGCTTCTGATTCATTTTAATCTGAATTCTTCTCTTCAAGCTATCCATTTCCAAGCCTCCGTGGCCCAGTGTCGGTTGTGTTTTTGATTCATTTTAATCTGGATTAATCTCTTCAAGCTATCCGCTTCCAATCCTCCATAGTCCAGTGTCGGTAGTGCTTTTGATCCATTTTAATCTGGATTCATATCTTCAAGATATCCGCTTCCAGTCCTCGGTGGTCCCGTGTTGGTTGTGCTTTTGATTGAATTTAACCTGGATTCATCTCTTCAAGATATCCGCTTCAAGTCCTCCGTGAACCAGTGTCGGTTGTGCTTTTGAATCATTTTAATCTGGATTTTTCTTTTCAAGCTATCCGTTTCCAAGCCTCCGTGGCCCAGTGTCGGTTGTGCTTTTGATTCATTTTAATCTGGATTCGTCTCTTCAAGTTAGCCGCTTACAATCCTCCGTAATTCAGTGTCGGTGTGCTTTCGTCCAGACAAAACGTGGAGCCCTGGTCATGTTGTTAAATGTGGGACTCTTTTAGGCAGGTGGCTCCCGAACCCAAGACGCTTAAGAGTACATTGTACAGTCATTGGATTGACATGACGACTTGACGTACTGTTAAAATCGGGGGTGATGTATGATATTGTGTTGCGCTTATCAGTTTGAGCAAAGCGACACAAATGACGTACATCACGACCTGTCAAGGTTTGTACACTTCTGCAATTCATTCGGGAGTTTGTTCTGTTGTCAAAATGTTCGTATTTCCGAAACGCCCTGGACATTGTAGCACAGAAAAAGTTGAAGACTTCCGAGATGGAGTGCCCCATCCTGCGGGCATCTGCAATCTGCCCTCTTTCAGAAGCATCCAAGTCACTCGTCTTACCCATCAAGCCAGTAATCGAACACCATTGGGCAAGATGTGGGCGATGGCTTATTTTACCACAGTTTTGGTTTTATAATACGGGAGTACAGCCGAGAATTTTCATAATTCTGTTATCTATATAATTCCGTAACACTTCTACGTAGATGCATGACTTCCTACCGAATGCTCGATTCGGATTAACTGAAAAAATCGTCAGGTGCTGATGATTTATACTTGCTACGTTGATTAAATCATCAGGAATGCCCGACAGTCTGCCTTTTCTTTCCACGTCACGAAATTCCATAGTATGAATTGTGGTGAATCCGTGGTAGGAGCATTCAGTTCAGTCGACGTGTGACATGACCTAGGCCCGACGCAGAATAATACAACCAGGCCTTCAGGTCCAGGCGCAGTATTAAAAAAAATATAGTTGCTCTTACTCTCTGATGTGAAAATATGTTACGAAAGCGTATTCTCCTCCTGATACAAAGTCAGTTCCATAAAAACTGAGAGTAATTTTGTTTGAGTTGAAAACAGTGCTAAGTAGAAAAATAAGCTCGCAGACGACTAACTGAATTAAGGAAGTATCTATGGAAACAGTTATTAACGATTCTGGTTTTGTTATTGCGCAGTTGTTTAAGGTACGTCTGTATTTCGTCATAAAGTTATGGAGGTGAGTGATTTAGAGTTAAGAAGTGAAATGCGTTGTGCGAAAAACTTTTGCTATCGATTTGGGTAAAGCGGAACCAAAAACAGCTGGTTTAATGAAAACAGCTTACAAATATAAATGTTTGGGTGAGTCAACGATTTTTAGATGGCACCATGATTTCAAGAAAGGGCGTTTGTCGGCAGAACTCGCTCCTAAGCCTGTCAACCTGAAAGTGTTGTTACGGAACGTATTGTTAACACTGTTTGGGCAATCCTGCAAGGAGATCGACAAATGACGTATGAAGACATAACTGCGTCAACTGATATTTAAAACAAAGTAAAAAAGTCGGCATTCTGCATTCTACGCAACAAATTGCTGCTGCATCATGTGTGTTCCAGATGGGTACCTCGTCACCTGACGAGAGAACAATTGTTAACCAGAGTTCAGGTGTGTCATGAGTGGAAACAAATTATTTCGAAGGATCCAAACTTTCTAAACACAGTAAAAACTGCCGACGAAGCATAGGTCCAAAATATTTTGACTCCCTCATGAAGCGAGCAAGAAGTGTTGTCAAACCCAATAAGCTAGGATGGTGATGATGATAATTTTTTTATCATAAAGATATAGTCTACCAGCATGCCATTCTTCCACACATTACTTTCAATGTTGAGTATTACATTTCAGTCTTAAAGCACCTGCGACACTCATGTCGATTAAGCGACGGGAATTGGTGGGCAAGTGGACCCTACCCAATGATAACGTCCGCCCCCATGTGGCTGCTTGTGTTCAACAGTTTCTTACGAAATGAAAAATTCTCACTGCAATACAATATGACCATATTAGGTGGTAAATATGCGGTGATCTGAAAGTGATATCACACTTGCTTGGGCTTCAAAGTAAATTTACTAACTTTTTTCTTTGTATCTGGAACAGTAGGACAACAGCAGAACACTACAAACGGGCAGAGTAGCCTAAACGAGATGTTTCATTCTTGGAGAGAGTAACGTTCGTCACAAGCCCCTAGTTAATCCCTCTGATGTACTGCTTCCATTATTTCATATCAAACTGGCGCTGCTGAAAAACTTTGTAAAGGCTATGGAAAAATCTCTCCCAGGTTTCTTGCACTCAAAGAAGGCAACTCCGTTGGTTCTCAGTTATGGAAACTACTGCGCGATTCTGTTTTTACCAATAAGTTAAACAGGAGCTTGCCGTATGACAGTCTTTCATGTCTGCCTTCAAGGGATTTCTGGGTAATCACAAAGAGGGCAACTACAAACAGCTGATTCACAACCTTCTCAAGAACTATAAAAACCTTGGGTACCGGATGACCTCAAAAATGCATTTCCTCCATTCGCATCTGGAATTCTTTCCTGTAAGCCTAAGAGAGGTCACCGATGAACAAGGAGAAAGATTGCACCAAGATATCCGAAAGATGGAGGAGAGGTATCAAGGCAGGTGGGACCGCTCAACGATGTGTGATTATTTCTGACTTTGCGGAGGAGGACAACACGACACATAAGAGAAAAAAATGAGCTACTTGTACGGGTATACGAGTATATGTGTATACATTTAGATTTGTGTTATGTTGTTTACTCTATTTGTTTTTTCTTTTGCTGTCTCATATGCAGTAATATATATGAATACGTTATTTATACTTTGTAACACTGATTCTGTAGCTAACAAGACACATAAATGCTGTAATGCATTGCAATGCGAAGCTGTAATACATTACATTGTGAAACTGTAATGTGTACATCTTGCATTGTGTATATACTACACACAATGTAGTACATACACAATGCAAGATGTACACATGTGTATATACTTCTCCTTTACTTCAGATCTCAACATAGTGTGATCTGTCCGGGCTACGAAGCTTCTTTGGTTCGCTTCCACGCGAGTTCAATTTTCAACTAATATATCTGGAAATATAGCAAATGTTCATACACAAAATACTGTACACGATGGAGAGTTTTTGCAGTACTATTTGAATTCAGCACTCCGAAATTAGTTAAAAAAAACTTATTTCACCCATGCTATGAAAACAAAGATTAAAAATGTTGACTAGGGATATCAAATAAAAATATTCAGAGCACCGTATGTTACGACTCTCTCTCTTTCTCTCTCTCTCTCTTTCTCTCTCTCTCTCTCACACACACTCTCACTTATTTTCTTTGCTTACCTTTCTTTGCATGAATCTATCTGTTCGTCTCTCTATCTGTTCTCGAGTCTTTTCTCTCTCTCTCTCACACACTCTCTCTTTTTCCTATTCACTTCTCCTTTACTTCAGATCTCAACATAGTGTGATCTCTCCGGGCTACAAACTTCCTTTAGTTCGCTTCCACGCGAGCTCAATTTTTAACTCTTTCCAATCACCCCTCTCTTCAAAAATCCCTCCAAAAAACCATTTGTGAAGCTACTTCGCAATTTCTTTAGTTGTGCTTTCGCTTTTGCATATTCTAGAGGAAGTGGTTTTACTCCCGCTCCAATCCTACTCATATTCTTCAACTACAGATGTCTGCTATCTTCAGGAAAAGAGAAGAAATATAGGAAACGAGAACTTCGTCTGAGATCCATCAATTCAGTTATTACGTGGCCATGGGTATTAACTTTCGAGATCGAAATTTAAAAGTCGATAGTCCGAAGAATCAAGAGAGTAGAAAATTCTGGTGTCTCAGGATGAACATCTGCTGCTTTTGAAAGATGCAACGTGATGCTGTATTGCTGAATTAACGTGAAACCCCTTACATTTCGATGCTGTAGTCCTACGTGAATATGGAAACAATGAAGAAAGCGTGCGCTAATGATCTATAATGCAAAGACCACGTGTAAACTAGTACATACGAAGTTGCTTTTTCAAATTTACAACATCAAACGCTATTCTGAGGAAATTTCTGAAGACGTGTTATAATCATTGTGATGAAACGGAGTGTTGCACAAAATTTCCAGTAGTTTGAATTCTAATAAAGAAGGAAAAATTAAAAATAACTATTGCGCCATTTCCGAGAAATCAAGTTTCGTGAGCATTTCAAAAATGCACCATATGTTAACGACATCTAAGGGAAGTTTGGTAAGGAAATAAATGATGAAAAATGTTTCTGCGTACTCTAGGACAATACAGAAAGAGTTTTCCAATGAATTCTAAAAAAACACTAATAACAAAAAACAAATCAATGTTTTCAAGTAAAAACAATGATTAGGGCACCAGTATAAGTTAAACCATATACGGTTGTAGCAAAATAATATGCCTACCTACCTAATAATAGGAATAATTACCCTTGGCCAGGTTGACAGCTTCCAGACGGCGTAACATGGACGCAATGAGGCCCTGAAAGGTTGCCCGAGGTACACGTGCCCACTCAGACTACAACAGAGCACGGTGGTCCCGCAGATGACATGGATGTGGATCAGCACGTCGAACTTCTTGATCCAAATAGTCCTACAAGTGCTCTATGGGATTGAGGTCGGGCGATTTCGCTGGCCTAGGGACAACGGAGACATTGCAGTCTTGTTCCTGGAAGCAGTCACGCACACTTTCCGCGACGTGGCAGGGTGCATTATGCTGTTGGTAGGCACTATCACCACCAGAGTAAACGTCCATCATGAAGGCCTGCATGTGGTCAGAGAGGATGGATAGGCAGCCATTGGCGTTCAGAGACCCATCCAGTGGTACCAGCGCTCCCACGTCATACCAGGAAAACATCTCCCAGACATGCACACTCCCACCGTTTTCCTGTACCTGACCGACACGCGTGTCTCGGTGTTGGTTTTCGTGTGTCTGACGTCTTATCCGCCACCGCCCGTCACTTCTGTGGAATACCCTCGATTCGTCGGAGAAGGCCACCTTTTTCCACCATTCTAGTGTCCAATGATGGTAGTCCCATGTGAACTGCAGGCGTTGTTGCCGATGGACGAGGGTTAACACGGTCGTCTTGACGAAGCGTCAACACCGGAGACACAAGCGTAACAGGGTTCGCTCTTCTGTTATCGAGGACACGCACTCGGAGTTCATTTGCCTGGCCAATTGCTGCACTGTTGCGCATCGATTGCCTTTCACCTGTCGACGGTGGCGACGTTCTCCTCTGGGGTTGATGGCCTCACAGTTATGGCGTCGGGATGTACTCAGTGTGCCAGCGGTCCGTTCTTGGAACACCCTTACTACAGCACCTCGCGTACAGCCCACGAAGTCTGCTGTTTCTCAGGTACTTGCACTCTTGGCGCGGTAGTAGATGATCATTCATTTTTGAACGTCCATCAAATCACTATCTCTGCCCAGTGGGCTCATGTTATCCCAATATTGCTCATCTGTCCTGGCGGCCGCTTATATCTCCGTGTGGTCGACCTTGTCACGTGCATTCTCTGACGCGCATGGGAGGGTGCATTGTGATTCCGGGGGTGCTCATATTATTCTGATACGTCCGTGTATATAGGGTCTGGTTCATTTGCCCGACGTTTACTTCACCGAAGGGTCACTTGACCGAAAATCACTTCACCGAAAAGATTGTTTCACCGAAAGATCACTTGATCGAAACGTTCATTTCACCGAAGGGTCACTTGATCGAGAGGTACATTTCACCGAAGGGTCACTTGATTGAAACGTTCATTTCACCGAAAGGTCTCTTTACCTAAAAGTTCATTTCATCGAAAGGTCATTTCACCGAAGGGTCAGTTTATCGAAAACTTTGGATTTCATTACAGGATCTGTTGGAGCATGGTGCAAGTTTGGCAGACAGACCACCGAAACGTTAGGGGATCAAACTCAAATTGCACTTTTGATTTCTACGTGTCACAGAAAACGCAAAGATTTAGTTTTAAGACAAAAATAATTAATTTTAAGTCCCTAGGCCTTGGCTTAGGCCTTTTTAGCAAAATTTAATCATGTTCATAAGGTTTACATAAAAAAGTAAAATTAATAATGTTGCACATTTTTTCAGGCAAAAAGAATCAATTTTAGGTCAATAGGCCTTACCTTAGGCATTTTTACCCGATTTTAATCGTACAAACTCATGTTCATAAGGTTTGCATAAAAAGTCAAGTTAATAATGGTGTACATTTTTTCAGGCAAAAAGAATCGATTTTAGGGCCCTAGGTCTCGGCTTAGGCCTTTTTAGCAAATTTTAACCGTTCGTGCTCATGTTCATAAGGTTTACATAAAAAGTTACTTTACATTTTATGTAATGCTTATGAATATGAGTAGGGTTAAAATCTGTTAAAATGGCCTGTATTTAGGCCTATGGTCAAAAAATTAATGTTTTGTGGTTGAGTAAAAGTGGAACATTATTTACTATGCAACCCTTATGAATATGAGCTCGGAGGATAAAAATTTGACAAAAAGGCACAGATCTAGGCCTTATAATTAATGTTATATTTCTAAAAATCTACTCATGGGGAGGTGTTTCATAGAAATTAAAAGTGTATTTTTTATACAATCCGAGAATGTTTAGGTGGCCAGTTTTTCAAAAACCAGCACCACACTCCAACAGATCTCTAACAACAAAATTCTAAGTTTTCGGTAAACTGACCATTCGGTGAAATGATCTTTCGATATAATGAACTTTTAAGTAAAATATTCCTTCGGTGAAATGAACTTTTCGATGAAATGTCCTTTCGATGAAATGAACTTTTAGGTGAAGTGACCTTTCGGTGAAATGAACTTTTCGGTCAAGTGACCCTTCGGTGAAATGTACCTTTCGATCAAGTGATTTTCGGCGAAGTGATTTTCAATCAAGTGACCTTTCGATCAAGTGAACGATACCCGTGTATATACATACATACACCGAAGATCCAAAATATTATGACCTCCTCCTTAACATGATGCTGCTTCTCCACATGCCGCCAAGGCAGCTCTTACCAGCAGAAGCAGAGACACTATAAGATTTCTAAAGGTTTGTTATGGTATCTGCTACCGATACGTTACCAGAAGATCCTTAACTCTTGTAAGTTACGTAGTTGAGACGCCACCGATCGGATCTGCCGCTCGAACATGAATCACGGGTGCTCCATCGGGTTAATGTTTGGAAAATTTGAAGGCCAGAGTAATACTTGGAAGTTTTCGTCATGTTCTGAGAACCACTCTTGAACAATCCGTGCAGTAGGGCATGGTGCATTATCCTGTTGAAAGAAGTCAATGCTAGAGGGCAGTACTATTCGAATGAAAGGATGTACCTGGTCTGCAATGAGCTTTAGCCAGGCGGTAGGCGTCATAGTTTCGTGCATGAGAATGAATGACTGAACCCAGGATTCCAGCAGAACATTGCTCAGAGCATTACACTTCCTCCATGCGTAGTTTTTGTACCATGGTGCACCGTGGTGTCAACACTTCCCCAGGTAAACGACGCACACGTGCCCAGTCGTCCACATGATGCAACAGGAATTCATCGCACTAGACGATGTTCTTTCCAGTCATTCATCGCACTAGACGATGTTCTTCCAGTCATTCATCGCACTAGACGATGTTCTTCCAGTCATTCAAATTCCTGTTTTCATGCTCGCTTGCCCATTGCAGGCGCTCTCGACGGTCAACCGAAGTTAGCATGGGCACTTGGAGCATCCTGCGGCTATGGAGCCCAGTTTTCATAAGAGTTCCATGTACTGTGTGTTGTGAGACATTTCTCCTATTCAAATTACCGGCGAATTTCGCCACGGATGGCTCGTACCATACGGGATATTCTTCGCTCACCTCTAGCATCGATGAGCCGTGGTCGTCTCACACATTACCGACGGTTCGTGGTTTTTCCTCTCCTCGGAACACTTTTTGAAGGTACTTCTGCAGTATTCCTGATCCACTGCAACTCAGCCTGTTCAGACTGTGAGGAAGGAGAATTTGTAATTGATCTTTTGATATAGTAAGACAATGCAGCTGTTTTGTACTTCGTAGTTTGCTTTTAGTTAATATTACCAGGAACCTGTTGACTTCTGCTTAAAATTGCTAGTATAAACACGTGAAGAACAGTATTTTGCTTACTGTAAATAGTAGCTACAGATTCATTTTCTTTAGCCACGTATTATTCACGAGGTGCATTTATGCACTTAAGATTTTCTAGTTAAGAAAAGAAATCGTTTGTGGACCGATACTACTCACGTCAATAAACCTTTTTTGGAATACTTTGTTCTTAAAATAATGTATGGCTTATCCGCCAGGGGGCGTAACTGTGTATCTTATTTTTTTGTCAATATCTCTACTTCTAAGAGTGCGATTTGAAAAAAATCCTTCTTTGGTGGAGAGCGTTTCCGGTGCAAAATGTTTTTATATAACTTCAAAATTTTCAAGTAATTCATAGACCTTCCGCTAGGGCGCGTTAAGGTAAATTGTGTTTTCCCCGATATTTTTTTCTTCTAAACTCCGATTTGAAAAATTCTTCCTTTATCGCTTACAGCTCCTGATGGGAAATGTTTTTCATATAATTTCTAACATTTGATAAAGAATGGTGTGGCCACCAGGTTGTATAAGTATTAATTTCTGTTTCTGATGCATTTGCAGCAAAATCTGAGCTCCTGGAAACTCGACTGAAAAAAATTCTTTCCTGGACCAATACCGATCACATCGAAAAACTATTTGAAAATACTTTCTTCTTAAAATAAAGCATGCTTTTTCCGCCAAGAGTCGTAGATGCATATCTTATATTTGTCAATATCTCTGCTTCTAAGTGTCCGATTTCAAAAATTAAATTTTTTCTTTGTTGGAGAGCGCTTCCGATGCGAAATGTTCCTCACATAATTTGAAACTAAACAAAACCCGTCGATATCGACGGTTAGACTTTTTTTATAATAATAAATTCATGTGAAACAGCAAATGTAAACTGTATTTGATTGCCAAATTAATTCAACCACTTCAGTAAAGACAATAGTCCAGGTTCGTAATTTTTTTTTTTTTTTTACTGAAGGTTTAACGACCACCGTGAGCAATTTAATGTGCTATAAACAGTCGCCCGTCCCTAATTTAGGGCCACTGGTTCCAGGGAAGAAAGGCAGCTAGTGCCGTAAGACAAACACAACATCAATTCCTCACTGGGATTCGAACCCGGACACTTCACAAACGAATCATCATAAGCCAGCGCTTAGACCACCGCGCCACCGGGGCTGCCAGGTTCGTAATGAGAATCACGACTGCACCCTTTTTCAGTCATAAAATGTTAGGTGGAAGTCTACTCATCTTGATCGTGGGCAAAAATTCAACTGGATAGTGCACTCTTTCACTCTCATCGTCAGTCACGATTGTGTGTGTAAATGTTGTTGAAATGAGATTCGCTTTGCGAATACTCTTCATTCTCTCTTGTCTGAGACATATAGTTGTGACCCATTGATCGCTCACGTCTTCCAGTAAGGCTCTTACGTTTTATTTTATTTTTCTGCGGAAGGGGCATTCTGTTATGGGTAAGTATGCAATAAAGTATTTACTTACTTTAGGACTGACCACAGAACACCATGCACACATCAAGTCTAACACTGAACTGAGCGCCTGATGTGAGCGCGCTTCTTTCATAGACTTTACATGGGGACTTTGTAGCCCCGCCCTGCCCGAACCGTTGCCGCAATCTCAGTTTTCGGTTCTCTCAAAATAGGTCTCACAGTGAAAAACCTTATGGTACGAAGATATAGAGGGCCCAACTCAATATGTTCTAAATATTTTCACTAACAATGGTCAACGGAATGTTTATTTACATCTTTACATAATGGGAGACGTCTTACCTACGTGAATAAACTCGATCGAATGAATATTAAATTGTATATATACATCACACAGTGCACCGGCATAACGCAATCAGGTCTTCGAGAGTGTTCGCTATTCCGATGAGAACTTTGATATGAATGCCTGCTAGCGTTGCTTTGCGCAACCTTTCGCTCAGAAAAGAGAAAACTTCGGAATTTTGAGTATCTCAGTCCCTCAATGCCTCCTACTTCAACAGCGCGCGAGTCAACCGCAGGCGATTGAATGTCAACCGCATGCTTCTCCCATAGACTTTACATGGGAAATCTGCCGCTCCACAACGCCCGAACCATTGATCTAATATCATTTTTCTCTTCGGCTGGCACATGTATATGGTAAGACCTTTATTTTGATACCTCAACCATATCTTTACGTTCAGCCGTTCTCTCAAAATAGGACGCACAGTGAAAACCTTATAGAATTAATTAAAAAACAAATTACGCAAAAATCTGCAACCGGATGGCGGGAGTTCACGATTTCGTTTACAGCAATATCTGCGAGTTTAGACACCCAATTGAAGAATTTCTTTTTTCGGTCAGATAGTATTGTTTTCCATACCAGTTCCATTGACTTTGAATAACTTTGATAAATTTAATTCGCGTCAGAACTGATTCAAAAGACGTGCTCATCACATCCGAAAATTCGGGGACATGTTTCGTTTTTTTATTTTCATTCTTTTAGTTTTTTTTTTTTGATCAATACAACTTACGTCCGAAAAGTTTCAGGACTGACGTAATGAAGATTATAAGAAGACTAACATACTCACGATTAATGCTGATCACCTTCAAAATACCGCCTTCCTGAATCAACACACAATTTCCAGCGTTTCTGAACATCTTGAAAACAGTTCTGGAAGGGACTTTCCGGGTTGTCCGCAAGTTGTTTTGCCACGGTTGCTTAGATTCGCTGCATGATATTGTGAGTGTGTATCTTTATATTTAGGGCTTTTTTGCTTGGTTTATGGAACTTACATCAGGCATCATGTTTCATAAGAATAATTGTCTATGTTTGATTTATTTCGCCTCTATTTCGAATTAAGTTAGCATTTTGATCTACAAGTTTTACTTTTGTTTAAAATTCTGAAATGACAATATATTTACAGTTTAGTATTAGAGTGAATTGGGGTCTTGATTCTATTTCTCTATGTGGCGTTTTGTTAACAATTTACATTTATCCATGAATATTTAAATTCTTAAGAGGAGATTTTAGAACCCTCGTATTTACTGCTTTTCGGGTTTTATTCAGTCTTCTACCAAGAAACACTTTCTCCAGTAGAGAGCAAAATAGAAAGATTTTTGTTTTTCGTCTAATTTATATTCATTAGATTTTAAACATCTGTTGAATTCTATGCTCATTATGATGAGTAAATAAAAGAAGTTAATTGCACTGCGTCTTGTAGAACAGAGGACCACTTCTTATCATTAATTTGCGTGGTCATGTGTTAAACACTGTATTTGTTTCGATGAGTAGTATAATAAATAGCTAAAAGCCAATAACTTCTAATCAAGGACTTTTCAGCTCTTGTTAAAGTGCAGCGTCAATGGATATGTCGTTGTAGAGAATGACGTCCCCTTAAGAATGGTTCTGGAACTCAAAAGCGTCTGCTGTGTTACTTCACGGACGTGACAAGAAGAAGTACCATCCAATATCAAGGCGAAAATCGCGTCCTCTTCAAGTGCAGATACATTCTCTCTCTCTCTCTCTCTCTCTGTCCGCTGTTCTCCTTTTGTAAAGTGATTAGTCTCACACAACTCTCTTCGGCAAGTATTATTGTCACATTCAATGTCTTTGCCTTTGTTTCAGAACAAAGGGAATACGAGAAGAATGCTGCCTCCCTTCGTCCCCACGCTTTTGATTTTTAACACTTTACTCAAAGACATCCCTAGTGCATATACACACACACACACACACACACACACACAAAAAGGCATTAAGCCGAAGCAAAAGTTTCTATCAAAGCGTTGCAGTATTTTCTTTACGTGAAAAGAGGAGGATATTAAAATTCTAACTGAGTGGTGTGACCGCAATCGAAACACACTTGAGTCTAAAGTTTCTTGCAAAATTTTGTATAATTTAAGAAGTCTTTCGGCTTGTATATATTTAATGAATGTGTCATATTGACATATTTAGAGGTGCTTCCGCATCTTCTCGAATAGTTCAACAATACCTGGAAACGATTCGATTAAAATGCATATTCAATACTCGTACTCCAGACGACGGGAAATTTGAAAATCCTCCAAATACGTGGCGTCAGTGAATAAACAAATACATCGCTCTTTCCACGTTTTAGCAACACACAGCAACCGAAAAATTGTTATTCGGTCACCGCCGGGGAATTGAATCCCGGATCGCTCGATATCCAGCCGAGCGCGTTAGCTTTACACCACGATGGCCAACAATCTGTGACGTACCTGCCAGCAGGACGCACACGACATAAAGGCAGATAGGAATCAGAATAAGCGTCTGCGTAGCTCAGTTGGTAGAGCGACTTGTTCCGGAATAAGCGGCCTCGGGTTCGAATCCCGGCGTAGACCAAAAATGACGGAGAAATTTACTTCGTTATATAATGGCGCCCGAACTATCCGGATGACCCGGCCGTTCAAAATCTCGCATTGGTGTGATGTTATTTCCACACCGCGAGACAGGAAAAATCAGAGAATTCCTTCTCCAGCGCTTCGAAAAATAAAAATGTGTGATGTTGCATTCCACACAGCAGATTGACTGGGAGTTCTCAAGTGCACGTTCTACAGTGGATGGCTGCCTGCAACGATTCATGGTCATGGCTGACCCGTGGACCATGCCCCCGGCCCTCTTTCGGGGGGGGAGATGTGACGTACCTACCAGCAGGACGCACACGACATAAAGGCAGATAGGAATCAGAATAAAAGTCTGCGTAGCTCAGTTGGTAAAGCGACTTGTTCCGGAATAAGCGGCCTCGGGTTCGAATCCCGGCGTAGACCAAAAATGACGGAGAAATTTACTTCGTTATAAATCGTCTTCATCTGGTATAAGGCTAACGCGCTCGGCTGGATATTGAGAGATCCGGGATTCAATCCCCCGGGCGTTGGCCGAATAACAATTTTTCGGTTGCTGTGTGTTGCTAAAATGTGGAAAGAGCGATTTATTTGTTTATTGACGGGAATTTTTTGAGAACCTAAAAACTTCCGGAGAAGTAATCTTTAAATGTTAGAAAGGAAGAAATATCCTATCTCGTCATGGAAGTAGGACTGAAAAATATTCTTATCGAAAATTTAAAGCTCAGCTCTAAAACGTACACTACTAAACGGAAAGTATTTAAATAGCCCCCAACACAATAGGCAAACAACGGAGTAGCTGTTTTTATTATTGCAAATGTACGATGAAGGGAAAATACGAGGGATGTTCGAAACTTTGTTGAGACTAGTCTGCATATTTGCACCCGTTCCTTCGAAGTGAACGCACTACGATTTTTTTAAGGTTATCTAAACTTTGCATTAATTTTCAGACCGAAGGCATCTCACCATTTCTCCAGTTAATCCCACAAATGTTCAATAATATTGAGGTCTGGGGTTTATGGGGAATTACGGATTGAATTACAGACACAAACGTAAAAATAGACTTTCGAAGAAGAACTTCAGAACCAGAAAAGAACTTTAGAACGTAAAAAAGACGTTCAAAAAGTTAGTTTTTTACCACGTTTTCCAAAACAAATATGTTCCAAATAATATAACACATGACTTAGTATCCAGTATGTCCACCAGGGTTCTTAATTAATGCAAAACTCCAATCAGGAATGGAATATATTAATCCTTGTAATACTTTCTGCCCATTTAGAAAAAAAAATTCCGCCTTTAGTTCGATAACATTCGTATACTGCCTTGCATTTCACAGCATTTCTAATAAAAATGCGTATTTTAAACATTTATATAATTTATTCACTATCACATGCAGATAGATATAGGGGATTTTACTGCTCCGTAAATAACGTTGTTTTTGCTGTCTTTTGTTCAAAATGGTGGGTGGTCATATCATCATGAAACGCGGTGTAGGAATTAGCTTTCCTGATATAACATTACAGAATGGATGCACAAATTCAGAGAGAGACGACAGAGCTTCGGAAACCTCCCTCTTCCAGGTAGACCGAGGGGGTTCTGATAAAAAACAACAGTCGCAACTGTTCATGATCTTATAAAAAAAACCTTACAATAAATTTATTACCCAGTCATATAAATTTATTACCCAGTTCAGGTAATAAATTTATATGACGGTGTACATTGGCAGTATGACAACGACTATTCTTCAAGTTTTGCAAAATCTATGCTAAATGAGTATCTCGCAAACTGACAAAACAGCCGAAAAAATCTATGGTTGATTCTAGCAAGGAGTTCCTGGTAATGTTTGAACCAGGTCGCCGGAAACAGTTAAAAGACATAATCATAGATGAAAAGACATGTCTTTTTTCCCATAGATCTCCCACAAAGGTAAAAAAGTACGTTTGAGTTACAGGAGGTCAGCTTCTTCTCCAAATCATCCGACAAAACTTTCGCTCCAGGAGTGAATATTCACATTTTGCCGCATCTAACAACAGGAGTGTCATGCCATGTCTCCGTCACAAAACCAGGTAAATTACGTGGGCCCATTTTAGGTACGGGGACTGTTTATAACCCGTTGAGTTGCTAGTTGCTCACGGTGTCCGTAACAATCGTAGACCCCCAAACGAGGAAGGATATATTCTTCCTGATATGCTTCCAAAGACACAGAGATTCGATCTGAATACCAAGGAGGCAGTGCGCAAACAATGGACCAAACTAATCCAGTGTAAGCAGTGATCGTTGGTTAAAACAAGCGTTGTTCTTCGATTTAGCTAACTCCGAGTTAGCCATTTGCAACACGTTTGTTTGCTTTTCAGCATATACTAATGAGCCAGTTCACTGGCATCTTCTCTCTGCACGAATTAAAGCGTTATGCAGCCCGTAGCAATAGGGTCTTCGATCTGCATCGAATATACAGGGTGATTCAAAAGTTTAGTGCAAAAGTAAAATGCGATTAAAAAAGATCTATATGTCGGAGGGACGTTTGTAGAGTAATATTCACCGAGGTACGTGATTTTGTATGCATCAAGAAGTAAAAAATAGTTAAAAATCTCGACAATAGAGGACGTTGCTGCAGAGAATACCACATAACTGACGTTTGCAGATTTCTCACGCAAAGCAACGTTACGGTGAAACATAAAAAAACATTACGGAGAAATGCAGTCACATCTTCAATGTGCGATAAAAATAAAGGTACGTGCTGTCATCCTGATTGCAAAACCACACGGCTTTAATAAGCTAATAATTTGCATATAACGTGAAATCGGGCGCACAAGTTTAGTTCCGATCGTCTATTGAGCAGGCATAGTGCCCACGAATGGCCTCCTAGATCTCCAGAATTCACACCCGCTTATTTCTGGTTGTGGGGTTAGTTGAAATCCCGTGTTTATAGAGGTAATCCCCAAACCTTTTCGTCGCTGAAAGACGCCATACGGCAGGAGGTATTAGCCATTCCCGTTGACATGTTCTTCAATGCTGTATCGGCCGTAATACCACGACTGCACGCAGTACTGGAATGTGGTGGTGGACACATTGAGCACTTGCATCTGTAGATCATGCTGAAATAAAGCAAGTTTCACTAATTTAACGTAGATCTCATTTCACAATTCTCACAACTCGTTGTTTTCTCTGCAGCAGCGCCCTCTATTGTCGAAATTTTGAACTATTTTTTTCTTGATGCCAAACAAAATCCCGTACCTCGGTGAATATTAATCTGCAAACCGCATATCTCTCCAACCTATAGATATTTTTTAATCGCATTTTAGTTTTGCACCAAACTTTTGAATCACCCTGCATATGGACGGCGTGTTAGTTCACCAGGACAAAGATCGTGCAGGGAGAAAAGGTATGGGACTGTCGGAGTTTGAACGGAAAATGATTACCGGCGGGGGCCAGAATCTTGGCAAGCGCAGCACTTTTAGGCTCTTCGCGTGATGTGATAGTAATGGAGGAATAGAGTGGTGATGGAGGCACATCCACCCGACGTGCGTCAAAGTGGAAGCTACAACGTATCCACAGTCGAGATGAACGCCGGTAAAAACGTGATGGTTGGGAAAACGATCCCATATTTTATGGCATGGCGTGGAAAGATTTCCTAGCACACAATCCCGCGGAGGCTCTTACAGATGGAACTAAGGACTCTGTGGCTCATTCGTTTGCATAGATTAACCAATCGTCATCGTCAGCTCCGCCTTCATATAACATTGGACCACTATGACTGAACATTGTGTGACTTGAAAACTGTTGTCTGCTATGATCATTCAAGGCTCCACTTCTAACATTCCTATGGTGCATGGGACCATATTCGACACCGGGAATGTGAACAACTTAAACCAGATTGTACGGTTAGACCGGAAGAGGCTGTGTGCAGAGGTATCAGAGCATGGAGTTGTGTTCATGAGCATTACTGCAACCCTTAGTTTCTGTTAAAATTCCTCACTGCCAAAATCTACCTAGACATTGTTTCGCACCAAGTATTTCCCTGCATGACGACCTAGATGGTACTAAACTCTTCCCAAACTACAACGCCTCATGTCATGTGTCCGGCATTATGCAGGAATGATCCGAGGATCATGCACTAACACATCGTGTGCTTGTTAGGCAGAACTTTCTATCGAAGTTTTGAGGATCGTAGTAGAACGTACCATTAAGCAGCCTATGACAATGCGCCAAACTCCAGGAGGACATTCACTATAGATGTGACACCTTTTGCGGTCTAATAAACAGACGGCTCTCAGAGTACATCTCCCGAAAAAGCAGTCCAACACACTATTAGCTAGGTGATCATAATATCATCCCTCATGAGTGTATTCGAAAGCCATAGACGAACATTGGAGGACAGAATTCCTCTTTATTTGATTTAGCTTTTGATAGCCTGGTTTTAATACCCTTTTTTTATTGGGGGTCTATTTCCGTAATCCTAACACACAACGACAGTGGCTGAGCCCCGGCCAGCTTCCAGAACATGTTGTCAAACGTGGGCGCTTCAAGCACAAGGTGATGCTCTGCGTCTGGTGGCATTTCGATGGGATAATCTATTACGAATTTGTTCCAGACTGTCGGACCATCAAGGACAACTTCTACCCTGAACAGCTGGAGGTGACGTATGCCGTTTTGGAGGAGAAGTACTCGGCACTGGTGAACAGAAAGCGTGATCTCCTACAGTAGGGCAAAATTCGGCCTCATACCGCAAGAACGACCTGGACAAAACTCCAGGAGCTTGAGGGCATTGAACTGATGCTGCACCCAGTATATAGTCTGGACCTTGCCCCGTTGGATTATTGCTTGATCCGGTCCATGCCCCACTTTCTTCGCGGGCGGCACTTCAACAACGAGAAAGAGCTGGCAGCTGGGGTTAAGAAGTTCTTCGCCTCGAAGGACAAGAATTGGTACCGCCGCAGAATCGTAGAACCGACAAACTCATGGCTAAAGACGGTGCAACACGATGGCCTATACTTTGAATGCTAGTCAGCTTTCGTCGTAAAGGTACGTATAAAGACATAAAGTGATCCAAATATCGCAAAACTTTCGACTCACCCTCTGTAGAATCGAACAACTGGCAGACACATGGCTAAAGACGGTGCAACACGATGGCCTATACTTTGAATGCTAGTCAGCTTTCGTCGTAAAGGTACGTATGAAGACATAAAGTGATCCAAATATTGCAAAACTTTCGACTTACTCTCTGTAGAATCGAAGAACTGGCAGAAAAATGGCTAAAGACGGTGCAACGATAGCCTATACTTTGAATGCTAGTCAGCTTTCGTCGTAAAGGTACGTATGAAGACATAAAGTGATCCAAATATTGCAAAACTTTCGACTCACCATCTGTAGAATCGAATAACTGGCAGACAGATGGCTAAAGACGGTGCAACACGATGGCCTATACTTTGAATGCTAGTCAGCTTTCGTCGTAAAGGTACGTATGAAGACATAAAGTGATCCAAATATTGCAAAACTTTCGACTCACCCTCTGTAGAATCGAATAACTGGCAGACAGATGGCTAAAGACGGTGGAACACGATGTCCTATACTTTGAATGCTAGTCAGCTTTCGTCGTAAAGGTACGTATGAAGACATAAAGTGATCCAAATATCGCAAAACTTTCGACTCACCCTCTGTAGAATCGAACAACTGGCAGACAGATGGCTAAAGACGGTGCAACACGATGGCCTATACTTTGAATGCTAGTCAGCTTTCGTCGTAAAGGTACGTATGAAGACATAAAGTGATCCAAATATCGCAAAACTTTCGACTCACCCTCTGTAGAATCGAACAACTGGCAGACAGATGGCTAAAGACGGTGCAACGATGGCCTATACTTTGAATGCTAGTCAGCTTTCGTCGTAAAGGTACGTATGAAGACATAAAGTGATCCAAATATCGCAAAACTTTCGACTCACCCTCTGTAGAATCGAACAACTGGCAGACAGATGGCTAAAGACGGTGCAACACGATGGCCTATACTTTGAATGCTAGTCAGCTTTCGTCGTAAAGGTACGTATGAAGACATAAAGTGATCCAAATATTGCAAAACTTTCGACTTACCCTCTGTAGAATCGAAGAACTGGCAGAGAAATGGCTAAAGACGGTGCAACGATGGCCTATACTTTGAATGCTAGTCAGCTTTCGTCGTAAAGGTACGTATGAAGACATAAAGTGATCCAAATATTGCAAAACTTTCGACTCACCATCTGTAGAATCGAGTAACTGGCAGACAGATGGCTAAAGACGGTGCAACACGATGGCCTATACTTTGAATGCTAGTCCGTTTTCGTCGTAAAGGAACGTATGAAGACATAAAGTGATCCAAATATTGCAAAACGTTCGACTCACCCTCTGTAGAATCGAATAACTGGCAGACAGATGGCTAAAGACGGTGCAACACGATGGCCTAAACTTTTAATGCTAGTCAGCTTTCGTCGTAAAAGTACGTATGAAGACATAAAGTGATCCAAATATTGCAAAACTTTCGATTTACCCTCTGTAGAATCGAAGAACTGGCAGAAAAATGGCTAAAGACGGTGCAACACGATGGCCTATACTTTGAATGCTAGTCAGCTTTCGTCGTAAAGGTACGTATGAAGACATAAAGTGATCCGAATATTGCAAAACTTTCGACTTACTCTCTGTAGAATCGAAGAACTGGCAGAGAAATGGCTAAAGACGGTGCAACGATGGCCTATACTTTGAATGTTAGTCAGCTTTCGTCGTAAAGGTACGTATGAAGACATAAAGTGATCCAAATATTGCAAAACTTTCGACTTACTCTCTGTAGAATCGAAGAACTGGCAGAGAAATGGCTAAAGACGGTGCAACGATGGCCTATACTTTGAATGTTAGTCAGCTTTCGTCGTGAAGGTACGTATGAAGACATAAAGTGATCCAAATATTGCAAAACTTTCGACTCACCCTCTGTAGTTTATCCAACACGTTCCTACTTTTTAGAACTTTATCTTTCCAATATTTACTTCTTTAGTACCAGGAGAATTTCTACCGAAATGTGTACGGGAATTTTTTTACAATTGAATTACTGATTCCGTTTCAAAATTCACGCGACGCAAATCGCTTTTTACTTTATATCCGCCATTACAGTTGGCAGATATGAACAGGAAGATCGACTAGCGCCACCTATATGCAATGATAGACAAGAAAACTTCAGCTGCTTACCTCGCAAACGCTGCAAATGCTATTTATGAAAATAATGTAATTATTATTTTATTAATTTTATAAAAATAGAGCGAAATGTTTGTACCACTCTGTATTTTCTATGAAGTTGGCTGGATATATCATCTATGCAGTTTGACATGATTCAGCTAATTACTTTTGAACACGATTATTTCCTTTTTTTAACTTATGCGACAGTAATATACAGAAGCATTAATGCTACTTGGAAGAACTGTACAAAAATATAAAAAATGAATTTTATTTAAGAGAAAATGAGAAACGTATAAAGTCATCACTTCTCTGTCGTACAAATGGAATAGAAAAACTAAAGAAATAGAGCTTAAAGGAAAGGAGGAAATAGCTGTCTTGATGACAAACTCTTGTTTCCCATTATTTGCATCAATTTTTATAGCCGGCGATTGCTGCTACTTATACATCATTTTCAGGGATTGACGTTTAATTATTAGATACATCTAAACAAATACTACAAAACGGGGTTTTTCATATCGTTGCTTTAAAATTTCAAATAAAGACATGAGTATAATAATCTTTGCTTGATACACTTTGAAACACCGTGTATTTTGAACACCCTGGCTTGTTAAAATTAATTCCAAAATTTTGCTTAAAAATGTGAGTTAATGAAAATGGTATCCCTTCCTCTAATTGCGGCACTGAAATACTGAAATCATCTATGAATCCGATGCCATGTTATTAATAGCTGACATGTTATCAGAAAGCTGAGAAGCGTAAGATATTAAAAATGCTTTGGTAAACCGCATCATCATTTTGCATCGAGAGAACTTATGCATTTTGTTTATGTTAGCAATTACACAAGCTCTTGGCGAAATTATCAAGATATGATCGTTTCGTGAGAAAGCATTATATTACGTTCATGAATTAGGGGTGCGAAGAATGTCATTCAAGCAATTAATTTCCGAGGAAACTTATCAAAAATGTATGCAGAGCTTTCAGTAGGAACATAAAACTCAGTGATGGAGTTATAAGTAACTGATTAAACACAAGAGGCTGTTTGGCAGCATTTACAGTGCACAGCAAGTAATTTCATAATAGAACCCATAATAAATTATTTCTATCTGACTTATAAATTACTTCAACAATGAAGCTGTTACTGTTGTAGATAAATATAATAGTTGGTTAAGTGCCACAGATGCTAAGCACGTTGGAAAATTCGTTGTGTTTCAAAGAATTCTATTTCAAAACAGTATTTTTGAAGAGCTGTAAATAAATACAAATTACCCAAAGCGAAACTTACACGTTGATATCAGAATAATATAATCACCTACCTAAAATTGGGAATAACCACCCTTAGCCCGGATGACAGCGGCGAGACGGCGTGGCATGGACGCAATGAGGCCCTGGAAGGTTTGTGACGTACCTGCCAGCAAGACGCACATGACATAAAGGCAGATAGTAGCCTGAACAAACGTCCGCGTAGCTCAATTGTAGAGCAAGTTATTCAGGAATGAGGAGACCCGGGTTCGAGCCCCGGCACGGATAAAAATGACGGAGATATTTACTTCGTTATAGGTTGCCCTAGACACACGGGCCCATTCGGACAGCAGCAGAGCACGGAGGTTCCGGAGATGACGTGGTTGCGGGTACGCACGTCGAACCTATCGATCCAAATAATCCCCCAAGTGCTCTATGGGATTCAGGTCGCGCGATTTCGCCGGCCAAGGGAAAACGGAGTCATCGCTTTCCTGGAACCAGTCACGCATCCTCTTAGCGACGCGGAAGCATGCACTGTGTTGGTAGACGCCATCCCCACCAGGGTAAACATCCAACATAAAGGGATGCATGTAGGCAGCGAGGATGGACAGGTAGCCATTGGCGTTCACGAACCCATCCAGTGGTACCAGCGGTCTCAGGAAAACATTCCCTAGACATACACACTGCCACCGCCTTTCTGAACTTGACCGACAAGCGTGTCTGGGTGTTGGTTCGCGTGTGGATGACGCCGTATCCACCACAGCCCGTCACGTCTGTGAAGTTGAAACCTCGATTCGTCGGAGAAGGCAGCCATTTTCCACTCTTCCACTAACCAATGACGATATTTCCCTACGAACTGCAGACGTCGTTGCCGATGGACTTGGTTTAACATGGGCGCCTTGACGCAACATCCATTCCAGAGACCCATGAGTAACAGGATTCGCTCTAGTTTTACCGGGATCACGTATGGGGTACTCCAGCGTTCATTTGCATAGTCAAATGCTGCACTGTTGCGAGTCGATTGCCCTTTAGTAGTTCACAGAGGCGACGTTCTCCTCTGGGGTAGACGTTGGGAGGTACTCGGTGTGTCAGCGGTCTATTCTTGGTACACCCTTAATACAGCACCTCGCGAATAGCAGACGATATCTGATATTTCGGAGATGCTTCCAACTTTGGCGCTGTAGCCGATGATCATTCCTATCTGCCCATTGAGTACACGTAACGCACTATGGCTTACCGTCCTGGACGACGGCTTATATCTCCGTATGGTCGACCTTGTCATGTGCACTCTGTGACCCACCTGGGAGGTACACTGTTATTCCGGGAGTGGTCATATTAATCTGACACGGCTGTGTACGTTTAAATTGTATTTAAAAGGCCTCTTATAAACATTCGTAAACTTGTTGTTGTAAAATTATTTTGAAAGAATCAGTAAAAATCAAAAGAGAATGTTCATACGTTTTTCGCATAACAAGCACATTACGAGGTCTGATAACAAATTATCTGTAAGGGTCGCCCGCAATCAACCTGTCAATTATGAATTTATTTAATTTTAATATTGTGATGAACACGTGCAATTATAGACGGACGTTTCTTCCGCCATTTTGTTGTTTCGACTAAGAACTGACCTTCTTCACCACCCACGTGGTACAATTTTAATCCTATGTGAGGATTAAGGGAGTGGTGCCATGGACACCTGGGTCACCTGACCTTGAAGAGTCGGCTGCTCAAGTGCTTCTGTTAAACAAGTTGTCATACTTCTTTTGTATACGTGCAAGGTTGTAATCGCCTGCTGGTATCCGACGACATTCCTGAGTTCAGGTACTTCACGTGCTGACCGGGGAAACCAGTTTTTCTAGCGCATGCGTGGTAGAGGACAAAAAGGGCCAGGGGAATTGAGTGACACAGTTGAGCTTCGGTCGTCCAGGAGAGAGGGTCCTGGTTGGGAGCCCGGTTTTTGACGGAAGGGCTGCGGGTATCGCAGAAGTGCAGCGTGGTGAACGGGAAGGAGGATTCCTTCGTCCACCGGGTATCGCGGAAAAAACTGTAGAAAGGTAGCACGTGGTCAGCACGGGGAACCTGAGCGGAAAGTAATCGGAAACCCGTGAAACAAATGTTATCGGAAAAATAAAATCTTGCTGCTTTTTTATTTCCGTGTACTGGACTGAGTTTTGTCGAGGTAATAATTCTTCTACACAAGGACGCCTTGATAGCCAGATCGTATAGTAAAGACGAGGCGGAAGCTCGCTATAAGGCGGAAAACAAAAGGTATTTTCTAAGAATTGATATGTCTGGCCCGACAGTATCCGAAAGCAGATTCTGTCTCCTAAACTAGACAGGACACGGCGCGAAGACTTAGTGATACGCGAATTTGTACATAAGTGCGCATGCCTGAATTATTTCCACGCTGTCTCATTTAGACTCTGGTAGTGAAGGTCCGGCGTTGTGACCTCCGTTCCTGTCTCATTCTTGTTTATCACCTCTGTGCCTTCGAGTCTACATCCCCTCAACGGCATTGTCATCTTCGAGAACAGTCAGAAGACATGTCTGAGAGTATGGTGCTTGCCTCACGTGCTTACTGAAAGTCTGAAAGGGCTTGAATGAGGTGAGACGAATGAATGGTGCATGATCACGAAGCAGCTGCCAGTCACCTGACCGTCCCAGCGCAGGTCTGCATCTCGTAGGTGAGGGAAAACTGTTTGCTTGTCAGTACTCCTTGTTTACAGTTTATCTTTCCGGAGCGTGTTCACCACGAACCGCGCCTTGATGTTCAAACAAATACCGTCTGCATGACTTTGACATTGCAGCAGACCTTTCGCTCGTTTTTAGCTTTGGAAACTCTGGAATCGTCCACTGGGACGATTTGGCTAATCATTAGAAGTATTTTTTCTGATGTGAGACTTTAAAATAGATGATTATTTTAAAACTGTGGCGACAGGTGTCAAACAATGATGAGTTACAGTGTTTTTAACTCATTTAAATGTACCTCTTAAAGAAATTCCCGCTAGATTAGTGGCCGCTTATCGTCCTGGAACTTTGGACATAAGCAGTGTTCATCGCTGGAAAGAAAATCGAAGAACAGTGGAGAAATGTTTCTCATAGAAGATCAGCCCGGGTGTGGGAAGCCGGTAATTGCAACTTGCAATTTGAACATGAAAACGTCGCTGAGATTATCAGGGAAAATCGAAGAATAACTCAGATAACCATAACCGGTAGGCTGAATATTAATTTAGATAGTGTCAGTGATATTGTTAACGTTTTAGAATACAACAAAGTGTGTGCTCCTTGGGTACCGCGTGACCTAACGACTAAAAGGGAGAAATCAAGACATGATGCATGCCAAATGTTACTTGCTCGCTGTGAAAAATATGGAAGTGATTTTCTCGAAAGCATTGTGACAGGTGATGAGAGTTGGGTTCACCATTATGACCAAGAAATTAAAAATTAATTGCTGGAATACCGATATCCATCTTCTCTTCGAATGAAAAAAATTCAGAACTCAAATTTCTGGCTGTACGTGCATGCTCACTGTGTTGTGCTAGTACAAAGATATAATTCATTATGAGTACATGGTCAAAAGTACTATTATCAACTCTCAGAGCTAAGTGCATACTTTAAAAAAATTGAAGCACTTGGTCAAGTTTAAGCACTTTTTGTTTGAGCACTTAAAAAGTTTAGACTTGGTCGATCTGAGTGGTGTAGGGGTTAGCATAATAGGGCGCTATCAGGGAGACGCGGTTTCGATTCCCGCTCCAGGACGACGAAATTTTCAAGTTTTCGGATATTATTTGACTTACCATCCATGTCATATTTACATCAAAACAATCTTCAAAATTTATACTGTATGGTGTAGTCGCGTATTCCATTTATTACCCTACCAACATTCCAGATTTGGCGTCGTCCGCCTTCTGGTTGTTTTCCGCTCTCAAGAGACATCTGAAAGTAACTCAGTTACCTGTGGCGAAGGTATTCAAGCCGCTATGAGGAAACGGTTCTGAGAACAACACGAATATCTCTACAGAGACAGTTTTAACAAACTTGTTAATTTTGGCGTGTTTGTATGGAGCGTGAGGGGGATTTTTACAGAGACGGGTTTAGCATACTTGCTAATCTTGGCGTGTCTGTATGGAGCGTGAGGAGGATTTTTACAGAGACGGGTTTAGCATACTTGCTAATCTTGCCGTGTCTGTATGGAGCGTGAGGAGGATTTTTTACAGAGACGGGTTTAGCATACTTGCTAATCTTGGCGTGTCTGTATGGAGCGTGAGGAGGATTTTTACAGAGACGGGTTTAGCATACTTGCTAATCTTGGCGTGTCTGTATGGAGCGTGAGGGGATTTTTACAGAGACGGGTTTAGCATACTTGCTAATCTTGGCGTGTCTGTATGGAGCGTGAGGGGGATTTTTACAGAGACGGGTTTAGCATACTTGCTAATCTTGGCGTGTCTGTATGGAGCGTGAGGAGGATTTTTACAGAGACGGGTTTAGCATACTTGCTAATCTTGGCGTGTCTGTATGGAGCGTGAGGGGATTTTTACAGAGACGGGTTTAGCATACTTGCTAATCTTGGCGTGTCTGTATGGAGCGTGAGGAGGATTTTTACAGAGACGGGTTTAGCATACTTGCTAATCTTGGCGTGTCTGTATGGAGCGTGAGGGGGATTTTTACAGAGACGGGTTTAGCATACTTGCTAATCTTGGCGTGTCTGTATGGAGCGTGAGGAGGATTTTTACAGAGACGGGTTTAGCATACTTGCTAATCTTGGCGTGTCTGTATGGAGCGTGAGGGGATTTTTACAGAGACGGGTTTAGCATACTTGCTAATCTTGGCGTGTCTGTATGGAGCGTGAGGAGGATTTTTTTACAGAGACGGGTTTAGCATACTTGCTAATCTTGGCGTGTCTGTATGGAGCGTGAGGAGGATTTTTACAGAGACGGGTTTAGCATACTTGCTAATCTTGGCGTGTCTGTATGGAGCGTGAGGGGGATTTTTACAGAGACGGGTTTAGCATACTTGCTAATCTTGGCGTGTCTGTATGGAGCGTGAGGAGGATTTTTACAGAGACGGGTTTAGCATACTTGCTAATCTTGGCGTGTCTGTATGGAGCGTGAGGGGGATTTTTACAGAGACGGGTTTAGCATACTTGCTAATCTTGGCGTGTCTGTATGGAGCGTGAGGAGGATTTTTACAGAGACGGGTTTAGCATACTTGCTAATCTTGGCGTGTCTGTATGGAGCGTGAGGGGGGATTTTTACAGAGACAGGTTTAGCATACTTACTAATCTTGGCGTGTCTGTATGGAGCGTGAGGAGGATTTTTACAGAGACGGGTTTAGCATACTTGCTAATCTTGGCGTGTCTGTATGGAGCGTGAGGAGGATTTTTTACAGAGACGGGTTTAGCATACTTGCTAATCTTGGCGTGTCTGTATGGAGCGTGAGGAGGATTTTTTACAGAGACGGGTTTAGCATACTTGCTAATCTTGGCGTGTCTGTATGGAGCGTGAGGAGGATTTTTACAGAGACGGGTTTAGCATACTTGCTAATCTTGGCGTGTCTGTATGGAGCGTGAGGGGGATTTTTACAGAGACGGGTTTAGCATACTTGCTAATCTTGGCGTGTCTGTATGGAGCGTGAGGAGGATTTTTACAGAGACGGGTTTAGCATACTTGCTAATCTTGGCGTGTCTGTATGGAGCGTGAGGAGGATTTTTACAGAGACGGGTTTAGCATACTTGCTAATCTTGGCGTGTCTGTATGGAGCTTGAGGAGGATTTTTACAGAGACAGGTTTAGCATACTTGCTAATCTTGGCGTGTCTGTATGGAGCGTGAGGAGGATTTTTACAGAGACGGGTTTAGCATACTTGCTAATCTTGGCGTGTCTGTATGGAGCGTGAGGGGATTTTTACAGAGACGGGTTTAGCATACTTGCTAATCTTGGCGTGTCTGTATGGAGGGTGAGGAGGATTTTTACAGAGACGGGTTTAGCATACTTGCTAATCTTGGCGTGTCTGTATGGAGCGTGAGGAGGATTTTTACAGAGACGGGTTCAGCATACTTGCTAATCTTGGCGTGTCTGTATGGAGCTTGAGGAGGATTTTTACAGAGACGGGTTTAGCATACTTGCTAATCTTGGCGTGTCTGTATGGAGCGTGAGGAGGATTTTTACAGAGACGGGTTTAGCATACTTGCTAATCTTGGCGTGTCTGTATGGAGCGTGAGGGGGATTTTTACAGAGACGGGTTTAGCATACTTGCTAATCTTGGCGTGTCTGTATGGAGGGTGAGGAGGATTTTTACAGAGACGGGTTTAGCATACTTGCTAATCTTGGCGTGTCTGTATGGAGCGTGAGGGGGATTTTTACAGAGACGGGTTTAGCATACTTGCTAATCTTGGCGTGTCTGTATGGAGCGTGAGGAGGATTTTTACAGAGACGGGTTTAGCATACTTGCTAATCTTGGCGTGTCTGTATGGAGCGTGAGGAGGATTTTTACAGAGACGGGTTTAGCATACTTGCTAATCTTGGCGTGTCTGTATGGAGCGTGAGGAGGATTTTTACAGAGACGGGTTTAGCATACTTGTTAATCTTGGCGTGTCTGTATGGAGCGTGAGGGGATTTTTACATAGACGGCGTATAACATACTTGTTAATCTTGGCGTATCTGTATGTAGCGTGAGGGGGATTTTTACAAAGAGGAGTTTAACAAACTTGTTAATCTTGGCGTATCTGTATGGAGCGTGAAGGGGATTTTTACCGAGACGGGCTTAAGAAACTTGTTAATCTTGCCGTATCTATATGGAGCGTGAAGGGGATTTTTATAGAGACGGGTTTTACAAACTTGTTAATCTTAGCGTATCTGCATGGATTGTGAGGGGGATACTTACAGAGACGGGTTAACATACTTGTTAATCTTGGCGTGTCTGCATGGAGCGTTAAGGGAATTTTTACCGAGAAGGGGTTTAACAAACTAGTTAATCTTGGCGTGTCTGTATGGAGCGTGAGGGGGATTTTTACAGAGACGGGTTTAACAAACTTTTTAATCTTGGCGTATCTGTATAGAGCGTGAGGGGGACTACGTAGGAAAATAAAATATGTGAAGTAGAATTTCGCAGCTTTGTTCTTGTTTTGTTTCAATTGGTTCCTTGCCACTAAGCTTGCATATAAATATGGAGGCACCATCTGTATAAAAACTTTAATGCGTTTATGTATCGAACGTAGCTGAAAACAGCGCGTCGGGAAAAGTGCGAGGTACACTGAAAAGAATTATTATTCGTGCATCTATTAACTCGAAGAATAATTTTCCTGGTAAGATAGCTTAAAGCAGAGATGACTGTCACTTAATTGTTTTCCATTGAAATATTTATACGCATATAATAGGATTTGCTTTAATTAAAGAAAAAAATGAAAACGGTATTTTAATTCCAAAATAATTATGTGCCCACGCCGTGACAGATTATCCATGAACACACCATGCCCTAAAGCTCCGTGAAAAAGTCACGTCACCTAACGCATGCTTCTTTTACTAAAATTTAATATTTTGTTATATTTTGTAACAATTTCTCCTGAAATCTCTTCGCATTAATTGTTTACTGACAGAATATTCATGAGTTCCCTAATATTGTTAGCTACATTCGAAAAATTCCGCACCACGAATAGACAGCTTGAAAGATAAAATCGGGCACTAACTTTTCTTAACACTTTCATTGAAAGAGACTTTCGTATTCATATCATCATCATCATCATTGTCAACCATTATCAATCCACTGCTGGACGAAGGTCTCCCCAAGTTTCCTCCACAACGGTCTGTCTTGTGCCAGTCTCCTCCATGTCACCCCTGCATACTTTCGAATTTCATCCACCCATCTCCCATGTGGTCTTCTTCTGGGTCTTTTCCTGTCCCTTGGAATCCAATCTAAAATTTCGGCTGTCCATCGATGATCTGTCCTTCTGGCAGTATGTCCAGCCCATTGCCATTTCAGGGATTTAACTCTGATCATGATGTCCTCCACTCTTGTCATTTTTCGGATCCACGAGTTCCTCTTCTTATCTCTCCTGGTTACACCAAGTATGCACCTCTCCATGCTTCTTTGAGTTGTCTGCAGCCTTTGTATGTCTCTTTTAGTTAAGGTCCACGTCTCTGCACCATACGTAAGCACTGGAAGGATGCATTGATCAAACACTTTTCTTTTAAGACATAATGGCATATTGCTCTTGAAAATTATGCTGTTTCTTCCAAAAGCTCTCCAGGCAAGTTTTGTACGCCGATTAATTTCTTCATGAATGTGACCCTCACTTGATATCTGCTGTCCAAGATAAACGTACGTGTCTGTTATCTCCAGCTTTTCTCCATCAATCGATAAATCTTCATTTCTTGTAAAAGCATTGAACATCACTTTTGTCTTCTGAAAGTTCATTTTTAATCCCACTTCTTTACTCTTGTCAGCAAGTTCCTGGATCATACTCTGCAGCTCTGATGGGCTAGTTGCAAAAATGACTACGTCATCAGCAAAACGAAGGTGGGTTAGATAATCTCCATTAATCTTTATCCCCTTGTTTTCCCAGCTCAGTGACTGAAAAACACCCTCCAATGTGGCATTAAAGAGCTTCGGAGATATGGTGTCACCTTGCCTCACTCCCTTTCCAATTTTTATGTTCATATATGATCAAATAAATGCTAATCTTTCACTTCAGGCAGCTAAAAGAACTTGTAATTTACTCTTCTTGTGGTTGCTGATGACCAGGTTGTAATTATCAAACTGTGAAGACATAATTTTTTTTTATTTTAGATCTTGTTGAAAGAATACCATATTTAAGGCTTGTCTACTAACATTTTAATAGTAGGAAGAAGAATCGCGATTGGTAAGAAAGTCATTATAGTGCTAAATCCTGTTTCTGTTACATAAAAAGAAAAAAAAACGGAATTCTTGTTCATTATCGCAACAGAAACATAATATCAAGTAACACGAAGGAAACAAATTTCTTGAGGCAAGGCTGAACTTTCGGTAATTATCTGCAGAATGCAAGACTAAAAAGGATAAAAAGGGGGACGCCAGAGTCTTAAAGGAATTTGTTGAATTTTAACTGAAATTTTCGAAAAGAAATAATGAGAGATGGAACGAACGGGCATGTTAAGCATGCAAATGGAGAACGTTGTCTAAAATTGTTCTGTAATGGCACCTGAGAGAAGAGAAAGACTTTAGAAGTTGTGAGCGGAGAGAGTGCGTATTGTAATTGGGAAAACAAAATTGTAAAACGAGGACTCTGAAAACTGTAACAAATAAAGGAAAAGAACTTATATGATTTTTCTGCTAACTTTGGGTTACCGAAAATTATGTACTACGGAAAAATCCGGAAAATGATAATACAGTGAAATCCGTTTAAAACAGAATCCAGGGGATTGGAACTACTTTTCGTTTTATACAGGTTCATCCAAATAGACAAAGTCATCGCTCTTTCCTCATTTTTCTTTAACTAACGCACAGCAGCAACCTAAAAATTGTATTTCGACACTGCTGGGATCGAGCCCCAGATCTCTCGCTAACTAGCCGAGTGCGTTCACTTTACGCTACGGTGCCGACAATCCGCGGCGCTATGTGTGTTTGTCTGTCAGTATCCGACTTCACAAATCCGTAGAGATGATTTCAGCAACTGAGACGACTCCATCTGCTGGGGTTTAACGGCACAAGCTATTTAAATATAACTAATAAATCCAAAGGGCGAGAGAAATGGTAAAAATCTTCCAAATACGTGGAGCTAATGTAAATAGACACAGTCATCTCGCCCTTTCCATGTTTTTCTTTAATTCACACACAGCAACCGGAAAATTGTATTTCGACACCGCTAGGATCAAACCCCACATCAAATTCTATTTCGACACCGCTGGGATCAAACCCCACATCAAATTGTATTTCGACACCGCTAGGATCAAACCCAATTCAAATTCTATTTCAACACCGCTGGGATCAAACCCCACATCAAATTGTATTTTGACACCGCTGGGATCAAATCCGAGATCAAATTGTATTTCGACACCGCTAGGATCAAATCCGAGATCAAATTGTAATTCGACACCGCTAGGATCAAACCCCACATCAAATTATCTTTCGACACTGCTGGGATCAAACCCCAGATCAAATTGTATTTTGACACCGCTGGGATCAAATCCGAGATCAAATTGTATTTCGACACCGCTAGGATCAAACCCCACATCAAATTGTATTTTGACACCGCTGGAATCAAATCCGAGATCAAATTGTATTTCGACACCGCTAGGATCAAATCCGAGATCAAATTGAATTTCGACACCGCTAGGATCAAACGCCACATCAAATTCTATTTCAACACCGCTGGGATCAAACCCCGCATCAAATTGTATTTTGACACCGCTGGGATCAAATCCGAGATCAAATTGTATTTCGACACCGCTAGGATCAAATCCGAGATCAAATTGTAATTCGACACCGCTAGGATCAAACCCCACATCAAATTCTATTTCAACACCGCTGGGATCAAACCCCACATCAAATTCTATTATGACACAGCTGGGATCAAATCCGAGATCAAATTGTATTTCGACACCGCTAGGATCAAACCCCACATCAAATTCTATTTCGACACCGCTGGGATCAAACCCCAGATCAAATTGTATTTTGACACCGCTGGGATCAAACCCCACATCAAATTCTATTTCGATACCGCTGGGATCAAACCTCAGATCAAATTGTATTTTGACACTGCTCGGATCAAATCCGAGATCAAATTGTATTTCGACACCGCTAGGATCAAATCCGAGATCAAATTGAATTTCGACACTGCTAGGATCAAACCCCAGATCAAATTCTATTTTGACACCGCTGGGATCAAATCCGAGATCAAATTGTATTTCGGCACCGCTAGGATCAAACCCCATATCAAATGCTATTTCGACATCGTTGGGATCAAACCCCAGATCAAATTGTATTTTGACACCGCTGGGATCAAATCCGAGATCAAATTGTATTTCGACACCGCTAGGATCAAACCCCACATCAAATTCTATTTCGATACCGCTGGGATCAAACCCCAGATCAAATTGTATTTTGACACCGCTGGGATCAAATCCGAGATCAAATTGTATTTCGACACCGCTAGGATCAAACCCCACATCAAATTCTATTTCGACACCGCTGGGATCAAACCCGAGATCAAATTGTATTTTGACACCGCTGGGATCAAATCCGAGATCAAATTGTATATCGACACCGCTAGGATCAAACCCCACATCAAATTATCTTTCGACACTGCTGGGATCAAACCCCAGATCAAATTGTATTTTGACACCGCTGGGATCAAACCCGAGATCAAATTGTATTTCGACACCGCTAGGATCAAACCCCACATCAAATTCTCTTTCGACACTGCTGGGATCAAATCCCAGATCAAATTGTATTTTGACACCGCTGGGATCAAATCCGAGATCAAATTGTATTTCGACATCGCTAGGATCAAACCCCACATCAAATTCTATTTCGACACCGCTGGGATCAAACCCCAGATCAAATTGTATTTCGACACCATTGGGATCAAACCCGAGATAAAATGTATTTCGACACCGCTGGAATCAAACCCTCGATCAAATTGTATTTCGACACCGCTAGGATCAAACCGCAGATCAAATGGTACCAGCGGTGTCCAAATACAATTTTGCGGTTGCTGCTGTGTGTTACTTGGAAAGACGTGGAAAGAGCGATGACTTTGTCTATTTGCATTGTCTCCACCTCTTCCAGTATATTGAGATTTCTCCTTCTTATACATATATTTAAAAGGAAACAAAATTCCATTCCAGCTTTCATGCGAACTGATTTCTCACAGAGGACGACTTCTCTATCTTTCCGCCATTTTCAGTTGTGAACAGAATATGTGAAACATGGAACTTGTAACGTATTGCAGAAGTGAAAACACGTGTCAAGACGACAAATCTACAGCAAGACATTCTGTCCGCGTAGCTTACTTGGGAGAGCGACGTACTCCAGAGGGAGGGGACCCGGCTTCGACGGCCGGGCGAACAAACTTGTGTTTTCACAAACTCAAATGGTATGTCTAAATGCTTGTGTAACTGCAATGTAGAAAATAAGTGACACTTAACGGTAGTGCTCTACACTGGTTTCGTCTACTTCAGTATTCCTTAAGAGCAGTTCCTGCTCATTGGCATTTGATCAAGGGAGGGCTGGTGAACACATCTCTGAGTCAAAACTTCTGCCATACAGTGGAAAATTTGTACTTCACAAGAACCAGGAAAATATATCTCATGGTTACAACTATGCAAAGGAAAAACATAATTTGTCCACTCAATTCTTGAAGCAAGGGCATGTGTGTATGTGTGTGTGTGTTCTAGATTTCCGACGATCAAGGAATTTAAAGTTTTGCAGTAGGGGTTAATTTCAAGAACACGAACTACCCATGCTGTTCGATATTTTTCTAGGTGCATTCCCTTTATTAGCAGTGAGATATTTCTCCGTCAGTTCTTGTAATTTCCCACTAAGATTTCTCCTCATATATCCTAAAAGCTCTATAAATATCTTTTGCAAATATGAATGGCATGTATGATTCAGCAATGGATTTACGTGGACATACAAGGTGCCTGATACGACGCGTAAAAAATTATATACACTTCTTGTCAAAAAAAAAGGAAACACCCCGGTAAAGCCGTTTGATTCTGACGAAACTCCGTATGCGAGTACTATAGGACCGCATATGCAAATCATTAGGAAATAACGACCAATGACTAAATAGTGATCCGCCACAGAGCATGGGCAGACCACTATGGATGCATCGAATAGGGTATATCAATAGCAAAGCTCCCATGCAGGGACAACTTTGGGGCCTGCATGGGAGGTTTGCTGTGCATTGTTCATAACTGCTATGGAGAAGACCTCAGGTTCGATCCCAGGCAGGTACGAACGCTCGATCCACTAAATATCCGCCGTGCGTCGGTTGGGCACGATAAGCCGTTGGACCCCGGATACTGGCCCCCGGTAATAAATTAGGGCGTCTTGCTCCTTGTTCTACCTCGCTTCCGTGTCACTTTCCTATCGGGCACTCTAAGCCTAATATCATAGCTTTCTATTTCTAAGGGTTGTTTAAGACCTGGAGTAACACACTCCCTTCCTAAAATCCTCTACATATGATCATATGATCATATGCAGGGACAACTGCGACAGCTGATTGCGGTTGCATTAACTTGCACGCAATGTGAGGATGCTTCGACGTGAGGTCCGTGCAAAATACGAACAGCTCAGCCAGTTTGAGAGGGGACGTATAATTGGGCGGAGAAAGGCTGGTTATCGCCAGGCAAAGGGTTCGGTGCGACGCAGCAATTGCACGATGTTGGCACCAATGGATCCAGGAAGGCATAATTCAGTGGCACGCGGTAAGTGGACGGCCGAGGGCAACGACAGAACGCGAGAACCGATCGATTGTGAGAGCCGCATGAACAGAATCCAATTCGGCGCTGTCAACCATCCGTAGACATGTTGCGTCGTCTACATTTCCGGAAGTGACCTTCCGGATCATTGCCAGACGACTTGCGTCAAGGGAGCTACATTCTATAACGCAACTCCGCCGCCTACCACTGACCAGTATGAATCCTCGACACCAGCTGCAGTGGTGTCGGGCTCGATCAACGTGAGTTGTGTCTAGTGGCGTCGTGTTGTCTTCAGTGATAAGATACGGTTTGCACTTCCCGCCGATGACTAGCGCAAACGTGTCTGGAGACCAGCCGGCCAGCGCATGGATCCTGACTTTAACGTGGAACAGCATGCGACTCGCACACCGGAATTGACCATCTGGGGAGCCATTTCGTACGATAGCCGGACCGTCCTCAGTACCACCCTCACAGCTCAACGGTACGTCAACGACATGCTACGGTCTATTGTGTGGCCATTCCTGTTGCAGCATTACGGAGCAGTTTTTCAACAGGATAACGCCCGCCCACCCACGGCACTGTTCTCCCAGTCCTACCTCCATAATGTTGACACCCTTCCATGGATAGCCCGATCGCCGACTTCTCACCGATCGAACATGTTCGGGACATGATAGAACGCCACCTACGCCCATCCTGAAACATTGCCGAACTCACCCGCAATCTGGTCACCATCTGGCATGATCTAATTCCGGACAGTATCTGTGAACTGTATACATGTACCTTGCACATACCACTTTTCACCTCGATGGGATGATGCCTTTTAGGTGCTTCGTTTTTTTAGCGGAGAGTGTACATACATGTATATATGAAGACATATACACTGAAGAGCAATTGAATTAGAGATACCTGTCTAGTAACGTGTAGCACCACCTTTCGCCCTGATGACGGCGGCGATTCGTCTCGTCATGGACTCGACAAGACACCTGAAGCGTTGGGAAGCCATACGGATCCACTAACCCTGAACTAGCTGACCCATTCGTCGGGCCCCGATAATTTGCCCACAATCAAATGCGCTTAGATCCTTCGTCTTACCCATACTGCGTCCGACTCTTACTGATTCCCATCGCATGACTCCTTATATTGTCGGATCGTTGCATACGTCATGTAGTTTTCGTTAACAGGGCCGCCCACAGCGCCACATTTGCTTAACGCCAGCGGTCTCTAATTCAATTGCTCTTCAGTGTATTTGTTCCATGCATACACACTATCGTATCAAAGGTATCCAGACACTTGTCTATCTACAAACCCCCTACGATACAAAAGGAAGTAATATCGAGTTGGTTCAACCTTTGCAGCTATCACAGCTTTCACTACAATTTGGTGCAGGAATTGCCTTCAATTCTGCAGTAACAGCATTAATCAGGTCGGTCACCGATGTCGGGAGGTTCGGCTTGGATCACAATCGGAGTTCTAATTCAGTCCAAAGGTGTTCAGTGAGGTTGCACTTGGAGCTCTGTGTAGGCCAGCAATTTCTTTCACACACATCTCATCAAAACATTCCTTTCTGCACGGACACGCTTTGTGGACGGAGGCTCTTTTCTCTTGTTAAAGGAAAGGGCTTTCACCAAACAGTTGCCATAATGGCGGGAGCACAGAGTTGTCGAGAATGTCATTATAGGTTGTAGCGTTAATATTTCCGGGCATTGGAAATAGGGAGCCCACCGTTAACCATTAAAAACATCCCCACAACATGATGATTTCTTTACCAAATTTCACAGTTGGCACAACACAGATATTCAAGTAGGGTTCACCTGGCATTAAGCACATCTAGAATTGTTCGTCGGACTTCCAGAAAATGAAGAGTGATTCATCTCTGTACGGAACGCGTTTACACTGCGAAAGGCTCCACTGGTGCTGAGCTTTACACCACAACAATGAAAGCTAGGCGTTCTTCTTGCTGGTGTTAGACTTGTGAACTGTTGTTCTGTCATGGTAACTCATACCCTTTAGCTCTCGACGAACCGTTATGATGCTGGTGTTGCTTCAAGAGGCATTTCGAAACTCTGTGGTGAGTGTTGCAACCGAGAACAGGTTTCTGTCGTATCTCTGGGTTCAGCATTCGGTGGTCCTGTCCTATGCGTTTCCACTTCAAAAAAACAACACCTAGAACTTATTGGAGCAGCTGCAGGAGGAAAAAATTTCCTGAACTGATTTGTTACTGAGATGTCATCCTATGACCGTGCCACGTTGAAAGTCACTGAGCTCTGCCGTACGGCCCATTCTAGTGCTCATTCTTGTCTATGAAGATTGCCAGGCCACGACTTAAAATGACTTGTTGTTAAGATGTCATCCACCTTTCGCATTAAAGACCACCTGAATTCTTTGAAATGGACGCATACAAATTATGGATGGTGATTAGGGGGATGTTACACCATTCTACAAGCAGAAACTGTTCCAGGCCTGTGAGAGATGTAGGAGGAAAATAACGGGATGTTACTCTATTTTCCAACAAACACCACAGTGGCTCGATGATGTTCGAGTCTAGTGATTGGGGATGTCAAGGAAGGTGTGCAATTTCGTCCTCATGTTCCTCAAATCATGATTGGACCTTCCGAGCTCTGTGAATTGACTTGATAGATACCATCCCCTGCAGGAAACAATGTCTGAGCCACTGGATGGACTTGGTCGGCCAAAATGGTTTTATACGCCCTGACAATCATCCGTCCCTTCAAGGTGACCAAGCGACCTGCTGCAAACCACGTTATGACCACCCGGATCGTAACAGAACCACTACCATGCTGCACTGTTGGGAGCAGACAGTCTGGGTCGTACTCTTCTGACGGTGTTCTCCACACGTTAACTCGTTCTGCAGTGGGGAATAATGTGAATGTGGATTCATCCGACCACATTATATGCTTCCATGCATCGGCAGTCCACGTTGTATTCTCGTGGCACCACTACCGTCGCCGTTGTACAGTCACCATGGTCACCAGAAGTTTTGCAAAAGTAGCTTCGCCAGGAATATCTTGTTTATGCAGTTCCCTGCGCATTGTTTCCTTTGATACTGGGGTCTGAAGTTGCACAATGAGCTCCGCACTAATTTTTGGAGCCATGGCCTTTTTATTACGGATACCAATCCTTTTGAATGCTCTCCTGTTTCTATCGGCCAGGTTCGTCTTTCGGCCGTTCTTGTGTTTCGCAGTCGAAGCCATGAACACGGTATACTGTCATGACGATAGACACAGCAGCTCTCGATATTCCCACTGCCCAGGCGACTGTTGTCAGGGAAACACTAACCAGCCAGTTACCAACAATTAGCCCTCTTTCGAAGTCCGTTCAGCCGCTAATTTTGTCTTCACGTTGAAGGAAATGTTACAACAAAGCACTTTAAATGCACTTAAACAGGACCTTGAGGATATAAACAAAGCTATTACAACCAAAAAGTGATGGATAGTTTTTCGTATTGCGACGTACGTAGCTGCATTAAAAGTCACATCTCTGAGCGTGGTGTTTCCATTATTATGTACACATCTGTATGTTTTTTCATACTCTGATGTTGTTTTGTTGACATGTGAAGTTCCAATTTTGCGACGTAAGTTTTGTCCACTGGAGAATAAATGCTTCCTTGATGCTTCCAAAATGTACAATGAAATGCCAAAGGTCATGGGATAGCAGTATGCAAATTTTTAACTGGGTCTGCTGTCGTATAAAGGCTTCGACGCACGCCCAGGCTTTCATCAGTTGCGAGGCGGAATCTCGTGAGTCAGGTTGAACAACCTCCAGTAGGATTATGGCAAGCCGATTTGACTTATCGGAGTTTGAATGAAGCATGGTAGTGGGAGCCAGACGGACGGAACATTCAATTTCCGAAGTTGTACGAACATTCAACATTCCTCGATCCAAGGTATCGCTTCTGTACCGAGAACACTTCATGGAAGGCATTACCACCCACCGTGGACAGCGCAGTAGCATACCACGGGTGCTGAATGACCGTGAGGAGCGACGTCTGAACAGGGCTGCCCATGCTAACAGACAAGCGACATTGGCTCAGATAACATTCACATTCAATGCAGGAGGTACCAGAGACATATCCATCAGGTCAGTGCAGCATAATTTAGCGCCCATGGGGTATGAGAGCAAAAGACCCAGCAGAGTGCCTTTGTTAACATCATGCCATCGAACACAGAGCCACACCTAGGCTCGTGAACAATATAATTGCACCCTGGAAAACTGGAAATATGTAGCGTGGACCGACGAGTCACGCTATCAGTTGTTACGAGCTCATGGATCCAAGCTATCAACAACGCACTGTGCAAGCTGGTTGTGGTTTCCTACTTGTGTAGGATGTCTTTACTTGGCACGGTTTGTGTCCTCTAGTCATTGTAAGCACATCATTAACGGGAAATCGCTTTGTTGCTCTGCTGGATGACCATTTGCAGTTTTTCATGGACTTCATGTACCCCAAAAGGATGAGATTTTCCAGGCGGACAATGCACCATGCCATCGGGCCCAAGTTTTCCGAAATTTGTTTGAGTAGCATTCTGGACTGTTGCGACAGAATGTGTGGCCAACACATTCGCCCGACATGAACCCAATAGAGCACTTATAGAGCGTGGTGGAAAGGTCCATTCGCTCCCAAGATTCTGCACCTACAAATACCAGGAAACTGTAGGTGGATGTTCAGACGGCATGGCTCAACATCTCTCCAGAACTCTTTCCGCTTCTTGTGGAATCGGTGCCACGTACGTCGCGTTTCTGCACTTCGCCGGACTGGAGTAGGTCCTACACTATAAGAAGTACGTATCCCATGACTTTTGGCACTTCAGTGTATAAGACCTAGAGGGAAACATCGGATCAGGAAAAACACACAAAAAAAAGCAGCCCATCAATTTTTTTTGTTCTGTAAGATATTTCTGATTTAGCAAGAAAAACGTGTATTTTTCACTTCGACGTGCTGAGGATGCGGCTAACTGAATGTTAAGCCCAAAAATACATCTGTGCCACATAAGAAAACCTAATCTACAAAAGAAATATCAAAACGCGAACAGTGCAAGAAAACGTGTAATCCGATTACACCTTCTTCTTGTGCTCGAATTTTCTTTAGGATAACTATCAAATCTGCCGCCCGGAGAATTGAGTTTCTTCCAATGACAACATAAAAGCCCCTTTTCGCTTCCTTTTCTCTTTTTCAAAGCTTCAGTAATTACCAAAACTTGTCGCTCGAAAGAGTTTTTCAAGAGTGTTCTCCTTCTTTCTTGAATTTAATTTTAATTGGCTTTGCGATTATTTTTAGATGCTTGCAAAGAAATCCTGGAGAAAAAAACTCTTCAATATCAGATTACCCCACCTCATTACTTTAGCTTCAACTTAATGTATTTTTTAAGCGATTTTTTGTTCCACTCTAGAAAATTTACTGCCTCTTGCTTCATGGTTTATTCGATCTAAGAAAGGCGTCTGAAAGTGGCAAAACAGTCTTTAAAATGCGGTGATGATCATAACCGAATTTTAGCTCCAAAAGAGAAAAACATAAAAACCTGCTTAATATGCGTATCATTCATTAGAAGAAGCGTGTGTCAAGGATGTGATGGACCGTACCAAAACAATAGTCGTAAAAGTTTACTAATGGACACTCTTTACTCAATAGCGCATCATCCATAAAAGATGTGATTATTTCATATCGTGCTCATGGACAGAGGGACGGATCTGGTTCATGAATCCAACTTTGGCTTCTTCTCTTATACACCAAAGAGCCAAAACATTATGACCAGCGTGACTTTATGAAAATCGAAGCAACTGCAGGTAAACGACTGCTCGTGCAAACTTTATGAAACAGCATAAATAACACGTTACTCTGGTTCTTAAGATGGGAAATGCAGCGGACTTGGGGAACGTTTATGTTGCAGCTTTGCGGCTGGCCCATCGTCGAGATGTGTACATGGATGCCTAGCGATGATGAAACAAAACCATAAATCTTTACAGGCTCATTTACCGTGTAGCAGCGATGCTATCTGCGTTGCTCGCTGCGATAATCGCCACAGCGATTATATCAAACTGGTTTCTTTTTCGAGCCTCGACCATCGCTAGACATCCTCAAACTTACGCTGTGATTGGTACCTTCAAGGCCACTCTTCCCGTTCATTGACCCATTTTCCCAACCCAGTAGGCCGCAGGTCGCCGAGTGGGCAACGTTCGTGACTGCCACGGGAAGGGCCTCAGGTTCGATCCCAGCAGGTACGAACGCTCGATCCACTAAATACCCACCGTGCGTCGGATGGGCACGTTCAGCCGTCGGACCCCGAGTACTGACCCACCGGCAATAAATAAGGGCGTCTTCATCCCCCTTTCTACTTCGCTTCCGTGTCACTTTCCTATCGGGCGCTCTAGCCCAAATCTCCTAGTTTCCTATTTCTAAGGGTTGTTTAAGACCTGGGGTCAGACACTCCTTTCCTAAAATCCCCTACATATGATCATGATCATGATCATTTCCCTACCCAGTATGAAACTACGCAGTCATCGCTCTCGTATCTTTAAAAACCGTGTTGTGGTTTTATAGAAGCAAGTTTTATTTGTGGAGTTTTCCTTTGATTTGAACTTTTATTTCTTTTGAACTTCTTCTTGGATTGATCAAGAGTTTTTCTAGCATTTTTTGTTCCACTCTAGAAGATCTGTCTCAATAAGGGATTGGCTTCATCACCTGTGAACACAAAGGGGGCTTGCATGTCAATATTTAATAGGAAGTTATCTTCAGGAATGCTAAGTACACCCTTTTTTATTCTGTCATACAAGGCAGACTTTCTAAAAGTGCCCCATCACTTTGGTTTCCATAGGCACCGACCTCAATGAAAATAAATTTACACTGTGCATCACTGACGGCTTGCAGAACTATTAAAAAGTAACTTCTTTAATTAAAGAGCATGGATCTTGACCATTGAGGGCGAAGTATTCGGATGTGTTTTCCATCGATAGAACCAAGACAGTTAGGGAATCCCCATTTTTCGTAAAACATGTCAGCGATTTCTCTGAATTCTTATTTAGTTAGTGGCTTCATGTGCAGTGGTTGTAAAACTTGCTATAACACTGGTAAAGTCTGTTTGACAAAAAAAGATACAGTCGTAATTCCTATAACAATAAAAGCGATGTGAACAGCTGCAGGGAAAATGCTCCATGGCGAGCATCGCAGTTACATGCAAGCAGCGAAGTGCCTGAGTGAGCATCTGTGTGCCAGCAGCGACGCTGCAGCATAAACGTACACTAAGGCGAGTTTGACAAAGGCTGAATTGTAATGGCCAGACCATTATGTCAAAGCATTAGAGAGATGGCAGGGCTTGTGTGGTGCCCACAGTCACTCGTCGTTATAGCTTCAAAAGTGGTTTGAAGTGGGAACCGCAGAGAAAGTTTGTGCCAACCACGGCTCATCGTTGATAGAAGTGAGCGAAGGCTATATCACGTATGGTACAAGCCAACAGAAAGGATACTGTAGCCAACAAAAGGTATATCGTGGCGGTAATTAAATGGTGGTGACAGAAATAATGTGCCACAACAAGAAGTACATAGCATGTCCCAAAACAACTGAGAATGTTTTTATAACAAATGAGCAATACTGCGTCAGACCTTGGCACCAGTCTCGAAAAAGCAGTAGTAGTTGTTGTAACTATAGCAACTGACCACACCTGTTTGCCACGCATACGTCATCGGTAGTGCGCAGTTTAACAAGCGTTGTTTCGCGATCCCCTAAAAAGTGTTTTCGAGCTGTGATTCTTCGATAAAATGGATGTGAAAGAGGAGCAGATATGCGCCATAACATTTAGCTGTCGACTTAAGAAGTCTTTCGGAGAGATTTTCCGTCTTATGCAAGAGGATTATAAAGATGAATGTCTAGGAAATCAACAATTTACAGATGGCATATAGAATTTATGGATGGTCGTGGGTCAGCGGCTTTAATCGCCCATGGAGGAAGACCTTCAACTAGTGTTACAAAGGTAAACATCAATACAGTAGGTGTTATTATACGGGAAGACAGACATCTACCGATTAGATATATCGGAGGTATGGTTCACATTTCAAAATCATTAATTCCTAGAATTTTATCCGAAAATTTGGGCATGAAAAGAGTTTTTCAACTTGGGTTCCCTTTTATTTTTATGTGCGGCCCGATACAAGGCGTACATGGCCAGTTCTGTCGTTTATTATTTGAAGAAAAAAATAATATTAAGTTGATGCACAAACTACATAAAGTCCAGACTTGTCGCATTTGACTTCTGGTTGTTATCCTTTAAAAAATACATCTCTATGACGACAATTTGAGACTGATCAACAACTTATTACAGCTGCACAGGGGTTCTTCAACAGCATCTCAGAAGACGAATTCCAGAAGACATTCAAAAAGCGGGTGGACGTTGGGACACCTGTATTCAATACAATGGACAGTATTTCGAAGAGGGCCACTTCCTTGATAATTAAGGTATGCATATTTTTTTATAAAACCGTTCTTGGTTGTTTGGGGATAAGCTATGTATATCGAAGCCTGCTGAAAAATGGAGCTGCGTAGCTGCATGCAGCTCCAAGTGCAAACGCAAACCACGGTTTACTATCGGAAGCGCCTATAATGGGCACGCCTACATCAAAACTCGTCCTTGAATGATTGCAAGAAGGTCGTCTGGTCTGATGAATCTCGTTTCCAGTTCCACTATGTGGACGCCTGGGTACACGTGCGTCGTTCACCTGGGGAAGTGCCGGGACCATGATGGCCCGTGTGACGAAAACAAGCCCGTGGTGGAAGCGCAATGTGTTGAACAATGTTCTGGAGGGAAATCCTGGATCCAGTCATTAATGTATACGGAACAATGTTGGTCAGCTCTTGCCTGAATATAATTGCAGACCAGGTATATCATTTCATGGCAAGGCATTCCCTTCTAGTAATGCCTTCTATCAGCGGAATAATGCGCCATGCCACAATGAGCGTATTTCTCGAGAATAGTTCGAGGAACACAGAAAGACCTCTAGGTATTGTCCTTGCCTCCAAATCGCAGACATAAATCCAATTCAGCATCTGTGGTTTGTGTTGGAACAGCAAATCCGTTCTATGGTAGCTCAACTACGTAACTTGCAAGTGTTAAAGAATCTGCTGATAATGTAAGACCACGAAAAAAACTCAACGTATTGTCCTTGACATGAAAAGACCTCCGGGCATTGTCCTTGACATGAAAAGACCTCCAGGTATTGTCCTTGACATGAAATGACCTCCAGATTTTCTTCTTGCCTCCAAATCACAGACATAAATCCAATTGAGCATCTGTGGTTTGTGCTGAAACAGCAAATCCGTTCTATGGTGGCTCAACTACGTAACTCACAAGTGTTAAAGAATCTGCTGATAATGTAAGACCATGAAAACACCTCCAGGTATTGTCTTTGACATGAAAAGACATCCAGGTATTGTCCTTGACTTGAAAAGACCTCCAGGTATTGTCCTTGCCTTCAAATAGCAGACATAAATCTAATTGAGCATCTGTGGTTTGTGTTGGAACAGCAAATCCGTTCTATGACAGCTCAACTATGAAACGTACAAGGTTTAAAGGATATGCTGAAAATGTAAGACCATGAAAACACCTACAGGTATTGTCCTTGCCCTTGTATTGTCATTGACATGAACAGACCTCCAGGTACTGTCCTGCCTCCAAATGTCAGGCATAAATCGAAGTGAGCCTCTGTGGTTTGTGTTGGAACAGCTAGTTCGTTCTAAGGCTGCTCAACTAAGTAACTTACAAGTGTTAAAGAATCTGATCATAATAATCTATTTGTAGCAGATACAGCAAGGCACCTTTTAAAATCTTGTAGCGTCTATGCCTAGTAGGGTAGGTGCTGTTTTTGGATCACGTAATGTTTTGTCTCGGTGTATACCCAGAAGTGAAATAAATAGCAGCTTTGTACATTGACCAAATTTGTCGTACTTTTCGTTGAATAATTAGGGAATTATCTATTAAGTTATAAATTAAGGCTCTGTAGATTATGCGATGCTTTAGAAGCCAAGCAACACGAAAGGAAAACGTTTTTGGGGCGCTTTAGTTTTTAAGAAAATCTGTGTCGTCATTACCAGAAATGCACTAACGACAGAAAAACGAAATGCAATAACCTAAAAAAGACATCCGAAAGGGAGAAAGACGAGGAGGAGGAGGCAGAGAAATAGAATAAAAACGCCTGAGTTGTAAAAGATAAAAGGCAAACACAATAGGGAAAACAGCATGTAAATCGTTGAGACAAGCACAGAACACTGATTTAAAAAAAATAATTCATTCAAAATCATAAGATTTCTCAGAATGATCGCTCATATACAAAAGAGATTCTTTACAATAAAAATCGCATCTACGAGTGAAATGAGATGGAAAAAAGACAATATTTTAATTTACAATTTCCCGGGATATTCGATATGATTTTATAAATCAATCAAAGAACAGGGAAACCCGAACAGAAGGATTCGTAACCATATAACATTCCTCATAAAACAAATAGGTCCAGACTTCACAGGAAACAATTTAAAATTTTTAAACAACGTTACTGTGATCTCACGAAATCTGCCTGATAAGATACCCAAAGTCTTGAAATAACAAAATATAATTCAAGAATCATTTTATCTTTGACTGCAATCTGACTCGGAAAGATATAGTTTTTTTATTGCATCTTCTTAAAATGAATCCTGAGAGTTGCAATTCAGCACCGAAAATCTCATTATTTCTTTCCTAAACCTTTACTTTTGCAAATGTTTACCAAGCAGCGGAATCATCTAGAACAGAACATAGAACTTCCACTCATTTTGATCTCACAGTATTGAGCATCGGATCGCATTACGACTCCATCTTCGGTGCATCTTTTTTGTGATCTTTTTCTTCCATACAAAAGAGCACTTCGTGTTTTCAGAATCACACGAACAATAAGGGTTTCTTTTTCCACTTTTCCAAATAACGTATATGAAGTACACATGTATTTTGCTTTTACTCATACAATAGAAGAATATAATGTTTCCAGAAGAATTTGTGCACAACATTTATATATAAAAAATCATTTTGCCGTTCTAGAGAAAACAAAATTTATCACTAACGCAAGGTCAGATCAATTTGTTTGAATATACATTATATTGACAAAAGTCACCGGACACCTGGAAGAGAAACACAGCATAGCATTTATTGACATACATTAGTACCGTGTCTGTCCACCTTTGGCCTTAATGGATGCACTGACCCTTTGAGACAGGCTTTCGACAAGGATTTGAAACACAGCAATAGGAACGCGCTTCCATTCAGTACATAATGCTGCCGCCAACTGTTGCTTAGTAGTAGGCCTTGGCTCCAAACTTCTTATACGGCGCTCTAATTCATCCCATAAGTACTTTATGGGATTACGAACAAGGCTCTGTGCTGGACAGTCCACACATGATACGGAATTATCGTCAAACCACGCCATAACAGTCCTTGTTTTATGGCTCGGTGCATTATCCTGCTGGTACCAACAAGGCTCGGTTCCATAGTATTGCCACAAAGTTGGTAGGGCATAATTTCCCATAATATCGAGGTAGACGTGCTGGTTAACAGGTTTGTCCACGATAACCAATAAGCCGTGACCTTACCACGAAAAACACCCCCACATGAGTACACTGCCAGCTCCAAACGTGACCGTAGGATCAGTACACTGTGGTAAACAGCGTTCCTCCGGCTGCCTCCATACCCACACACGGCCATCATACTGATATACCCTGTATCTGGATTCATCAGTCCATAGGACACGTTTTTATTGATCTACGGCCCACGATAAATGTTCTATACACCATGCTAAACGACGAGTAGCATTCCGAGTGGAGATGAAAGACTTATGAGCAGCCTTATGACCACGGTAACCCATGGAATGAGGTTCTCTGTGAATGATACGTGTATATACAGATGTTCTAGCATTGTTACTCTCCTGTGCAGTGAGGTCTTGTGCAGTACTCCGTCGATTAGCTGTAACGACTCTCCTGAGGCTTCGACGTCCTCTATCACTGATTTTCTTTTGTCTGCCGATACGTTTTGCTGCTTCAGGCACGCCACGTGTCTTCCACTTATTCAGTACATCCAAAACACTTGACTTAGGTATGTTTAAGCGCCTCTAAGTTTCTGGTATGGACAATCCAGTAATATAACACCCAACAATCTTTCCTTTCTCAAAGTCAGTTCTCTCCCGCCGCGAGATTTTTACTCAACCACACAGTGCGATGTAATCGCGGTCAGCTGCAGGCTTGTTGTTATACCGTTTGCGGCTGTACCGCGCATCTTAACAACGCAGCGGATCCGTTCATTTTGGTTGTGAAGGGTAGTCTGGTGACTTTTGTTAATATAGTGTATTTCTGCGAAGCCTACAGAAGTAAAATATTGAAAATTTAATAATAAACTACTGTTTGTGAAAATTGCAAAACTATACCATGAAGGACTGCTAGTATTAGCTTGAAACTTACAGGATATGTACAACACATTCGAGCATGCCAATGATTAAAAGCCCAGTGAAAATTATTTTTCCACTTTTGAATTAACGTATGCATGTGGTTTCTGAGCAGCGCCCTCTGAGCTGTCGGGTCTTGGGAATAAAGCGCTGGCTCAAACGAGAAGTAGCAATCAGTGAAGATCCAACATTGTTGTCAAAAGTGTGTTTCTTGTGTCTCATTCTGCCGCCTCGCCGAAGAAGCTCGCATTATGAACACCTGACGGAGTTTGAGTGAGAAAGGATTGTTGTGTTTAGAGAAGCTGCATTTTCCTACTGAGAAATTGCCACCCGCACGAGACGAAATTCCAGTATAATGATGCAAACATGGCGTCAGTGGACAGATGAGGATCGGACTCGTCGAAATCCGGAAAGTGGAACGTAAAATCACATGACTGCATGGGATGACAGAAACCTATACTGCATGGCAGTTACAGATCGGACAGCAACATCCAAGGTACTAGCGCAGCAGTGGAAAACTGCATGTCACATGTCAGGCTTTTCCTCCAGTATAATTCGACATTATCTGCTTAACAGAAAACTGGTCGCCAGCAGCCCATTGCTTCTCATTTCTTTGACCCTTAACCACAGACGCCTTGGCCTGGAATGTGGACACGAACACAGATATTGGAGTGCTGATTGGCAGCAGATCGTGTTTTCTGACGAGTCACGATTCAACTTAATGCATCGTGATCGTCGCATACATGTTCCAAGCTATTTCGCTATATTCCAAGCTATTTTGGAATATATTCCAAGATATGTTGTTATATATATGACGCTGCAAATGCACATTGCAGCGTCACACCAGCGTAACGCCGATGGTCATGGTAAGGGGTGTAACGTACCAGGAGATGTGACGTACCTGCCAGAAGGACGCACACGACATAAAGGCAGATAGGAATCAGAATAAAACGTCCGCGTAGCTTAATTGGTAGAGCAACTTATTCCGGAATGAGTGGACCCGGGTTCGAACCCCGGCGCGGATAAAAATGACGGAGAAATTCACTTCGTTGTAATGGCGCCCGAACTATCCGGATGACCCGACCGTTCAAAATCTCGCATTGGTGTGATGTTATTTCCACACCGCGAGATAGGAAAAATAAGAGCAGCACTTCGAAAAAAAAATAAAATAAGGGGGAGATGATGTAACGTACCAGGAGATGTGACGTACCTGCCAGAAGGACGCACACGACATAGGGGCAGATAGGAATCAGAATAAAACGTCCGCGTAGCTTAATTGGTAGAGCAACTTATTCCGGAATGAGTGGACCCGAAATCGAACCCCGGCGCGGATAAAAATGACGGAGAAATTCACTTCGTTGTAGGGGCACCGTTGGGTTCAATTAGCGATCTGGCCTGACGCAAATTGAGGAAACCCTCAACAGCCAACGATATATCAGAGATGGTTTAGAGGCAGAAGTGATGCCAATGCTTCAGAGTAATCCAGGATGACAATACTCTTCCACATATCGCTCGGAATGTGCAAGAACTATTCCATGCACGGCAGTTACAGCTTCTTCCCTGGCCTCTAGGTTCTCCGGATATGTCCATGATCGAACATGTCTGGGACATGGTAGCTGAGCTACTGGCCCGTAAAGCGCATCTGCCAGTCACCACAAACGGACTTTGGCCTCGCATAGAAGCAGCCTAGTAGGCTATTCTCCACGATGATATCGAAAGCCTCTACCGTTCAATGCCACGACTTGTAGAGGCTGTTATTTTTGCACTATGTGGCTTCACACGATACTGAGACTTGAAGCGAAAAAATCTTGTACAGCTCTACAAATGTAATCAGTTATCTCCTGTAACACGAGGAATCGGTAATATAAATTCCATTTGAATGGCGCGCGATTCTTCTTTTTGTTGGAATTTTCACAAACGGTAGTGTACAGAACCTTTTGATTTTTAAAGAAAGTTTCATTCGAAAACTACACTAGTCAACTTTTCAAACTTTGTTTTCATGACATGGGTGAAGTCAGGTGTTATTAACTAATTTCGGGGTGCTGAATTCAAATATGTATGACTGTATAAACTCTCCATCACGTACAGTATTTTGTGTATGAAAATGTTCTATATTTACAGATACATATATACAATGCAAGGGATGTAAGGTCAGGTGATGCGTAACATCGCAGCCTCTCCTTGACAAATGTCAACCCCGCCTTCTCGTGGTGCATACTGTTCCCACTAAAGGGGTTCTGACGACCGCCAAGAGCGGTATAACTATACCATCGGGATTAGAGGAAATGCTATCCCCCAATCAAAAACGCGCTTGGCCAGCGTGGTGAGTTATGGCCAAACCCCTCCAAAATGACTCCACAACTTAAATCTTGGCCCTCAGTCTCCGGCAGCTGGAATGTACCTGGCCAAGGCAGAAAAAACCACACAGGAAGCGGCCAGTGTGACGTAAAGGCAGAGGGTGTTAAGAATCCCCTGAGGACAGGACTAGGCACCCAACTGATGCTGACCTTGTCTACGTATAATGGGCGCTCCCTATCTTCTGATTCAAGGCTTCTTTAATTGGAAGAGGAACTACGAAGGATCAAGTGGGACATCGTCGGGCTAAGTGAGGTAAGAAGAAAAGGAGATCTCATTAAACTGAAAAGTGGACATCTCTTCTACTATCGTGGGACAGTTTCTGGCAGAACTAGTGGTGTTGTATTTATAATAAACAAGAAACTGAAGGATAAAGTTGTAGAAGTTGAAAGTTCCTCTGACAGAGCTGCACGACTCGTTATATAACTCTCGAAAAGATACAAGGCTCAGATTATTCAAACTTATACAACCACCACAAGTCATCCTGAAGAAGAAATTGAAGAATTTTATGAGGAAATTCGTCATCTAAATAATAAAGTTAAGCAGCACTTGAAGATGATTATGGGAGATTTCAACGCAAAAATAGGGCAACGGCAACAGAATGAAACTTCAGTAGGTAAATTCGGTCACGGCAACAGAAACCAGCGTGGAAATATTCTCGTTGAGTTTGCAGAAGCAGAAGGGTTTTCATCTTGAACTCCTTTTTCAAGAAAAAGCCACACAGGAAATGGACATGGAGGCATCCAAATGGGACGACAAGTGAAATTGATTTTATTATGTGTAACAAAAAATTCGTCATAGAAGACTGCAGTGTGGTAAACAAGTTCAACACAGGTAGTGACCATAGATTGGTGAGATGTAAAATGCACCCCAACACTAAACTCGAACGTGGCAAGCTCATAAGACAAACAAAATGTATTGACATAACCAACCTAAAAAAACACTATAATACCTTCAAGTTAAAACTGAAGAACAGATTCTCTGCTTTAGAATTCCTAACATCGGAAGAAGTGGATATTTCTGAAGTTAACAGAAAAGTAACCAAAACTTTTATGGAAACACCAACGAAATGAGCTGGGTCTAAGAACAAGTTACATGTGTACAAATTATCGGGAAAAACCAAAATGTCGATGCCATAAAGAAGAGAGATGAGGACAACTAAAGAAGATGTGACTTCCAAAGTGGAATATATAGAGCTATGCAAGACAGTACGAAAAAGTATCACTGAAGACGTAAGGAAATTCAACTATGAACTAGTGAGGAAAGCAATTGAAAACAACCAAAGCCTAAAGATATCAAAAGGACATCTCAGTAAGGGAAGACAACAGATTATGGCACTGAGAAAAAAAGATGGTTCTGTAGCAAGAAATAGAGGCAAAATTTCGACAAGAGTGAAAGATTTCTACTCCAAATTATATGAAAGGAATGATACATGTACTCCAGACATCATGAACGGTACCAGTACCAGAGTTTTTCCAGTCCTCCCAGCAGAAGTTGCACATGCAATCAAGAACATGAAGCGGAGAAAAGCTCCAGGAGAAGATGGAATTACTGTAGACATCATACAAGAAGCAGGTAGAGAAATCGAAACAGTACTCGCCCAAATGTTTTTTCGATGCCTTAATGAAGGGAAGATTCCTGAGGATTGGAACAACGCTACAATAATCCTGCTACATAAAAAAGGTGACATTGAGGATCTCAAAAACTACAGACCTATCAGCCTCCTATCAGTGGTTTATAAAATCTCCACTAAAGTTCTTTCACACCCTTTGAAGGTAACACTTAACATGGCTCAACCGAGAGAACAAGCTGGATTCAGGAGTGGCTACAGCACAATAGATCATATCCACGTATTGAGAGAACTAATTGAAAGAGCGAGGGAATATGAACTTCCATTGTGCATGGGTTTTATCGATTATGAAAGAGCCTTTGATTCGGTGAAACCGTCAGCAGTTACAACGGCTCTTAAATCCTGCGGTATTGAAGATTTATACATTAATATTACTAATAACATCTATGAAAATGCAAGTGCAATAATTCGGCTTTTTGAAAATATAACACACATAAAAATTGGAAAGGGAGTGAGACAAAGTGACACCATATCTCCGAAGCTCTTTAATGCCACATTGGAAAATGTCTTTCAATCACTGAACTGGGAAAACAAAGGGATAAAGATTAATGGAGATTATCTAACCCACCTTCGTTTTGCTGAAGACGTAGTCATTTTTGCAATTACCCCATCAGAGCTGCAGAGTATGATCCAGGAACTTGCTGACAAGAGTAAAGAAGTGGGATTAAAAATGAACTTTCAGAAGACAAAAGTGATGTTCAATGCTTTTACAAGAAATGAAGATCTATCGATTGATGGAGAAAAGCTGGAGATAACAGACACGTACGTTGGACAGCAGATATCAAGTGAGGGTCGCATTGATGAAGAAATTAATCTGAGTACAAAACTTGCCTGGAGAGCCTTTGGAAGAAACAGCATAATTTTCAAGATCAATATGCCATTATGTCTTAAAAGGAAAGTGTTTGATCAATGCATCCTTCCAGTGCTTACGTATGGTGCAGAGACTTGGACCTTAACTAAAAGAGACATACAAAGGCTGCAGACAACTCAAAGATGCATGGAGAGGTGCATGCTTGTTGTAACCAGGAGAGATAAGAAGAGGAACTCGTGGATCCGAAAAATGACAAGAGTGGAAGACATCATGATCAGAGTTAAATCCCTGAAATGGCAATGGGCTGGACATACTGCCAGAAGGGCAGACCATCGACGGACAGCCGAAATTCTAGATTGGATTCCAAGGGACAGGAAAAGACCCAGAAGAAGACCACATGGGAGATGGGTGGATGAAATTCGAAAGTATGCGGGAGTGACATGGAGGAGACTGGCACAAGACAGACCGTTGTGGAGGAAACTTGGGGAGACCTTCGTCCAGCAGTGGATTGATAATGGTTGATGATGATCATGATGATGATGATATACAATGCAAGACGTACCCATTACAGTTTCCCGTTGTAATGTATTACAGCTTCGCATTGTAACGTATTACAGAATTTATGTGCCCTGTTAACTATAGAATTAGTGTTACAAAGTACAAAACCATATTCATATATCTCTGCATATGAGACAGAAAAAGAAAAAAAATAGAGTAAACAATATTAGCGGAAATGTAAATGTATACTGTTGGGTGCCTGCACCGCAGGACGTACATGAGATAAAGACAGACAGCAGTGAGAGCATGTATCCGTGTAGCTTAGCTGGGAGTGAGGGGACACGGTGAAACTTGTACGTTATAAATGCACACATACTCGTATACCCGTACAAGTGGTTCACTTTTTTATCTTATGTGTCGTCTTGTTCTTCTTTAAAAACCAGCAGTAATCACTCATCATTGAGGTATCCTACCTGCCTTGATACTTCTCCACCATCGTTTGGTTATCTTAATGGAATCTTTTTCCTCGTTCATTGCTGACTGCTCCTTAGTTGTCAGAAAAGAAGTCCAGATCGACAGATGAAATATATTTTTAAGGACATCTGGCACCCAAGTTATTTATAATTCTTGAGAAGGTTGTGAATAAGTTGTTGTAGTTGTCCCTCTTTGTGGTTACCCAGAAATTCCATGACCACAGAGGCGAAACATTGCCATGCGGCGAACTCCGTGCTGTTTAGATTTTCAGTAAAAACCGAATCACGCAATAGTTTCCTTATCTGAGGACCAACGAAGATGCCCTCTTTGAGTTTTGCATCATTTAATTGCGGGAATGTTTACTTTAAGTTCAAAAAACCTGGGACAGATTCGTGCATAGTCTTTACAAAAATTTTCATCAGCCTCACTTTCATATGAAGTGGTGGAAGCAGCTCATCAGTTTAATTAACTAGGAACTTTTTACGAATGTTACTCTTTCCAGGAATGAAAACATCTTTTTTAGGCCAGTCTGTCCGTTCGTAGTGTTATGCTGTTGCCCTACTGTACCACATACAAAGAAAACAACAAAATTTGTTGAAGCAAGTTTGAAGCGCGAGAAAGAGAGATGTCACTTTCAGATCACCGCATATTTACCACCTAAACTGGTCATGTTGTATTGCAGTTAGAATTTTGTCCAAGCTTTCTTACGTCTCCTTCATCCCTACAGCATGTGTTACCGGAATGGAAGGTTTCTGGTCTCCGTTGGACAAAAGGACAGCTTTGAAACTAACCTTGGATGAGTCGATACATAGAAGCCATTTCGTAGGATCGTGAGATCTCCCTAATCCTGTCATTATCTGAACAAAAGCACATACCATTCTACATTTCATAGACAGATTCTGTTTCTGAACACAGACACACGTGTACTCTTTGCAATCAGGCTCCACTATTACAGTCGTCTAATTTTCGCTAGCAGGTTCCACTCTTAGAGTCGTCTACTCTTCGCTAGCAGGTTCCACTTCTAGAGTCGTCTACTCTTCGACAACAGGTTCCACTCTTAGAGTCTTCTAATCTTCGCTAGCAGGTTCCACTATTTTTTTTCAAATCGGATTGTTCGAAACTGAGATGTTGGCAAAAATAAGATATACATCTGCACCCCTGGCGGAAATCATATACATTATTTTAGGCAGAAGGTATTTTGAAAAGATTTGTTGTAATGAGTCGTATCTGACCTCGGAAGAATGTTTTAAATCGAGTTTCTAGAAGCGCAGATTTTGCGTCAAATACATTAGAAGCAAAAATATACACATACCCCTAGTTGCAAAAACATTTTTTGCCAAAAGTTCCAAATTATTTGAAAAAGCCCTATCCGGTGCAAAACGAATTTTTCAAATAGGAAGTTTAGAAACAGAGACATCGGAGAAATATTAATTTAACTTTACACCCTAGCGGAAAAACTATGCATTACTTGAAAAAGAAACTGAACCCAAAATATTCTTCTTTATAAATGGTATAGAATGGAAGAAAGGATGTTTTCAATCGGATGTTTTCAATCGGATGTTAGAGGCAACTACACTACCGGAAAGTAAAAAAGAACACCAAGAAGGAATTGGCGGACGATCATTAAATTTACATATGTTAATAGGGTCGAGTTTACGTAGGTGTGATGTCAATTTCGGGATCAACCGGTGAGCGCTTGCGCCACAGCACGGCATAATGTGCAAATTATCGTCGGTGGTATTTAAGGAGTACGGCGAAGTGAATGTAATCAGTCGTCAGCGTAAGGACACGTGCGAATACCATGAAGAAGCTGCAATGCCTGGACATGGAAGATGTGTATGATTTCAGCAGTTATAGGACTTTGAGCGAGGTCGTCTAGTCGGACTCCGCGAGGCCGGGTGGTCGTATTGTCGTATTGCGGAGCGAATTGGACGGGAAGTATCGATGGTGGTACGATGGTGGCGTAGATGGTCCGAGGAACATTCCCACACGACAAGACGTGGAACCGGGAGTCAAAGACAGACTGAGGAGCGGACCGATCAACGCATGAGAAGAGCGGCGTTGTCAAGCAGAACATCCACTGCGACGCAAATCCGAGCTGCCGTTGCACCTGAATTAACTGTGCGAACAATCCGCAACCGTCTACTGGATGCAGGACTACACGCACGTGTGCCTCTGGCATGTGTACCTTTGACTCCAGCCCACCGTCAGGAACGGCTGCAGTGGTGTCGCCAACGTCTGCACTGGAGAACGCAATGGCGATCTGTCGTGTTCAGCGATGAAAGCAGATTCTGCTTGGGAGCCTGCGATGGCCTTATGCGTGTTCGCAGACGCACAGGGGAGCGTCTCCACCATTCTTGCTTCCGCCAGCGACACACAGGGCCTACACGTGGTCTCCTGGTTTGGGGCGCGATCAGCTATCACTCCCGTACACAACTAGTGTTTGTACAGGGTACGTTAAACAGCACCTACTGCATCAACAACATCATTCAGCCCGTTGTTGTGCCATTTGTAAGGTCGGTCCATCGTGGTGTTTTCCAGCAAGATAACGCACGCACATACGTGGCACGTGCAACGCAACATGCACATCAGGGTGTGAAACATCTTCCATGGCCTGCACGTTCACCAAATTTGTCCCCCATTGAGCACGTGTGGGATTTTATGGGACAACGACTTACCCGGTCTCCACGGCCAGCCACGACCATCCCCGATTTACGTGTCCAGGTTGAGGATGCTTGGAACTCAATACCCCAAATTTACATCCAACATCTGTACGACAGACTCCATGCCAGAATTGCACAGTGTGACGCAGTTCATGGCGGTTCAACCTCGTACTAACCATGTTACATGGAAATGTTATTTTTCAGTTTACCAGCAAATACAGCTGTATTTTGCCATAATGTTTTGATCACGTTATCCTCTGTATTCCGTTATTATGCTGTATAAATTTCGTTAGGATCAGACGTCTCCTTCTTGATGTTCTTTTTTCACTTTCTGCCAGTATATATTGAATAAAGTGTACGTTGAAGTCGAAAGCATCCACGTTTGCGTCCCCTGGTGGCGAATCTAAGCATCGTAGAAAAACCGAAAAGCTAGGATAATCGTTGTCGTATTTCAAGCTTCCCAACGCAGAAAAAATAAAATAAAATAAAATAAAATCGAACTGATAGTTGAAGAGATATAGCGTGTCCTCAAACGGACAGAGTGATAACATAAGTACAGTATTTTTTACAAAATATGTGCTAAAAGGCTCTACATGAATACATAGTTGCAGCGAATCCTAAAGGTGACATCACGTGGAAACTGAAAAAGGTTTCCAATGTTTTTTGTTTTGTTTTATATTTATGTTACCTCCATTTTTGCCGAAAAACACCTACTACATTAAATACCTTGACATTGTCGTAGTCTGTTGCTGAAAAAAAAAACGCAAACTTTAGAGGCAATTAGTTTTTTTTTTCAAATGATGGTATGATAGTACCCTAGCGTTTTCCTTTTCGCTTTCTTCACTTGCATCTGAGTGCATTTCTATCAACGTTCTTGCATTAGCACACCAAGATTACCCTGCGTTGTAGCAATTTCACCCCAAGTTCACCCTTTGCGTGTTTCTTCACTCCAGCACAGTGCGCAGTAGCAAAATTTCCTCTGCCTCCTTAAATATGGGATTTCATTAGATTTTGTTACCTTACTTATTAAAAGTGATCATCTTACCTTTTCTCTCTCTCGTTAAATCAGCGAATTTCATTAAATGTTGAGACGATCAAATTAGTTAAATCAGCGAATTTCATTAAATTAGAGACGATCAAATTAGTTAAATCAGCGAATTTCATTAAATTAGAGACGATCAAATTAGTTATGAATTCACATTATACCTAGCAAAAGTTCTTGTTTTGCTTGTAAGTTGAGCTAAATTCCGCCTTGTTTCAAGCGGGTTCTACTGCATCCGTATTAATGGATACAGCGTTTTTCACTTGGAAAATGCGAATGCATATTTGTTTGCTTCTACACTGTTTACTCCACGGAAAACTAACTGGAAAACTTTTAGTACAAATAATTATGTGTTCATAAGTTTCTCATTGGCTCTCTAACTATCAGGTAACCACAAAAGTATTTGCCGTTTTTCGAGGGAGCAAAAGAAACACCTTGTAATGATTGAATTTACCGAGAGATGGCGCTCCTCCCGGTATATTATCAGCTGAAATCCAAAGATGCCCTGCGCATATGAATCAGATGAGTAAGCAGTTTAGTAGTGGAAGGACATGCGATTACAATGGCGGTATCAGTGGAGTTTATTCGTGGGTGTTTCTTATACGAATTTAAACTTGGTTCATCTGCTGTAGAAACAACTGGTGGCATTTGCTTAACATTCGGGGCAGATGCTGTGAAGGAACGGGCAACTTGGAATTGGTTTTGAAAGTTCAAAAACGGAAATTAATAACTTCAAGATAAGTCCAGAATTGGTTGTCCTTTGACACATAAGCCCTGAAAGTTGCTGTGCTAAACATGCCAGGAACTAGCCCAGTTATTTGGTGTTAGTGATGAAATCGTCCGAACACAGCTGCATGCAATACTTAAGGCATACAAATTGTCTAAGTGGGTCCCACAAAAATTGTCTGCAATAAACAAACAGAAACGTGTCTCATCTTGTCCTGCATTGCTATCTCACTATGACTGGAAACCATTTTTGAATAGGATACTGACATGGGATGAGAACCATTGTCTGGAATGGATAACCATTCCACACAATGGTTATCCACCAGTGACTCAGTTCCTCACACATCGAAGCCAGCACTGTATCCACGTAAAGTAATGCTGTGTGTATGGGGGACAGCGCGTGGTGTTGTTTATTATGAACTCTTGCAACGCTGCCAAACGATCACAATCGCAGTGTACTGTGGGTAACTGAAACGTGTGCGTGGGGACCTGAAAAAAAAGGAAGCAGCACTGGTCAACAGAAGGAGAGTTCTACACCTTCAAGACAACGCTCGTGCCCACTGTGCTTCATTGATCAGAAATACTTCCAAATAACTTGAGTGGGAGGTTTTATATCATCCAGCTTGCTCACCAGATATCTCTCCTTCAGACATTCACTTGTTTCTTTCACTCGACAATCATTTGCGTGCACACGACTTCTCCAACATTGATGAGCTGCAAGCTGCCCTCCAAAACTTTTTCATTTTATCGCAAGGGTATATACAGTATATATACACTATATTGACAAATATATACACTATATTGACAAATGTCACCGGACACCCGTTCAAAATCAAATGAACGGATCCGCTGCTTTGCTAAGATGTTCGGTACAGCTGCAAGCGGTATAAACACAAGCCTGAAGCTCACAGAGATCATATCGCACTGTGAGGTTTAGTGAAAATGTCGAGGCGGGGGAGCACTGACTTTGAAAAGGGAAAGATTGTTGGGTGTTATATTAGTGGGTTGTCCATAAGAGAAACCGAGAGGCGTTTAAACATACACAAGTCAACTGATTTGGATGTACTGAATACGTGGAAGACACATGGCGTGCTTGAAGCAGCGAAACGTACCGGCAGAACAACGAAAATCAGTGACAGAGGATGTCGAAGCCTCAGAAGAGTCGTTACAGCTAATCGACGGACTACTACACCAGGTCTCAGCGTGCAGGTGAGTAAAAATGATGGAGCCTCGGTATGTACACGCACTATTCGCAGATAACTTCATTCCATGCGTTACCGTGGTCATACGGCTGCTCATAAGCCTTTCATCTCTACTCGGAATGCTACTCGTCTTTTAGCATGGTGTAAAGAACATCTATCGTGGATCGTAGATCAATGGAAACGGGTCCTATGGGCTGATGAATCCAGATACACGATCCGTCAGTCTGATGGCCGTGTGTGGGTATGGCGGCAGCCGGAGGAACGCTATTTACTACAGTGTACTGTTCCTACGGTCAAGTTTAGAGCTGACAGTGTACTCGTGTGTGTGTGTGAGAGGGGGTGTGGGGGTTCGTGGTATGGTCATGGCTCATTGGTTATCGTGGACAGATCTGTTAACCAGCACGTCTACCTTGATTTTCTGGACTATTATTCCCTACCAACTTTGTGGCAATACTATGCAACGGAGCCTTGTTGGTATCAGCAGGATAGCGCACCGAGCAGTAAAGGAAGAACTGTTACGGCGTTGATTGAAGATCATTCCGTATCGTGCATGGACTGGCCAGCACAGAGCCGTGTTCGTAATCCCATAGAGTACCTATGGGATGAATTAGAGCACCGCATAAGAACTTTGGAACCAAGGCCTACTACTAAGCAACAGTTAGCGGCAGAATTATGTACTGAATGGAAGCGCATACCTATCGCTGTGCTCCAAAACCTTGTCGAAAGCATTTCTCTAAGCGTCAGTGCATGCATTAAGGCCAAAAGTGGACCGATACTAATGTATGTCGATATATGCTATGTTGTGTTTCTCTTCTAGGTGTCTGGTGACTTTTGTCAACACTTTGACAAAAGTGTCTATGTTGTGTTTCTCTTCTGTATAAGTTGTTAACACTTAAGGAGAACGTTGTTGATGCTCATGGTAATTATTTTGATGAATAAATTTCTTTTCTACTACGTGTGTGTTATAATTTATCTCAGTCTCCGGCAAATACTTTTGTAATTACCTGATAAATAGAATGACGCTATTCTGTATGCCATGGGAAATAATCTGTTCAAAGTACCGTACCGCTTTTCAGAAAATGACAAGTTCATGATCTCCTTTCCGGATCGCATAGTTGTGCTATAATATCACATCGCGGCTTTCCGAATGCGGGACGGCAAAGTCCATTTTTGATCTGACAGAAGTAAGCATGACAAGAACTTTCCAAATTTCTGGATTCCTTATTAAAAAGGTAAGCTTCAGCCAGGTGAAACGCCATCATTTAGCCATCGTTTCCTATAACACAAAAGTATAAAACATTTTCTTTGAAGATTAACTATATCCGAAGTTTTAAATTTTCTGCAAGATTTATGTGATTCGAAGATACTTTGAAATGCAAATTCTTTTTCAACAAGAACTTGCTCATCATAACCAAGAATTCGGCAAAACAAATTTTCGTTATAGGAAACGATTAAAAAACAATGAAAAATACATTTCAAAGCATTTTCTGACATGAAAACCCATACGTTATATCAAGGTTAAACTTTTATTCACTCAATGAAAGCATATCGAAAAACGAATTATTTTGTTTGATTCGCTGAAACGATTTAATAGGTCGCTGAGGGATTTACTAAAACGAAACCATAAACAAAGATATATCTCTTGACAAGAACTTCTGTAAATTTCAAAAAAGTAATAGTTCTAAAAATTCGAAATTGTTTTTATGCTGTTAGTGCTGCATCTAAGCCAAAACTCAAACCATAATTTATCTCCTGAGAGGTAGTATTTAAGGAAACATCGTTCGCTGGCCTTCAAAATAAGCTTAACAATTTTTCGGTTGTTGTGTGTAGCTAAAACGTGGAAAGAGCGATGTCTTTGTTTATTCACTGGGTATTTGGAGAATTTTCACTTCAAAATAATCTTCTCCGACCTGCCCTGATACAATGAACTTTGGAACCGTTCGTGTAAATGTTGAAAGCTATATGAAAAGTTTTTCTTTGCTATCGCCTACTGCTGGGTTGTCACGTACGCTTGAGTGATAGAAATGTCTGCGAATCTACTTCCTTTCGTTTCTAATTTCAATTGCTTTATGACGTCACTGTCCCAATTGCCATCGTAAGACTACCTAATCGCCACATTTCTTTGGAATAATCTTCATAAATTCTACCTGATTTTTTTAATGGATATTGCTTTCAATTTTTAATTAAACAAAAATTGGGGAATGGTACTGAGATTCTTTTCCTATCCCTCATGAAGAAATTCGGCTGTACTACCGAATTACAACGCTTTCAAGCAGTTTCCGATTTCCCGTGTATCATTCCGTTTTGTTTACATGAAGCCTGATCACACCCAACGGAAAGAAAGTAGTTCACGATATTATACAGATTTTGTTTTATTATATTCATCGAAATAAATCTTATTGAATGGAAGTAATTATAGGCATTTAATTTATTATGGAAAATAATAGTACATTTATTTTCATATCACAGATTTATGCGTCATAATTCCGATAAAGTAAATGCTACGCATTTTTTACGAAATTAACGTGTCTAATATTCATTGTAAAATGTATCGTGAACTGCTTTATTTCACATTGGGTGTGATCAGGTTGTATGTAAACAAACCGGTATGATAAACGGCAAATCAGGAACTACTTGAAAGCGTTCAGATTCAGTTGTGCAGCCAGAAAGTCTTCATTATTTTATAATAATTATAAACACCCAGATCTATCTGTCTGCTTCTCTGGAACGCTTGACGTCACAGCAACGTCTGCATTGTACGCCATCACTTAGCGATCAAATCGTGTGTGCTCTCGCGATGTCAAAATGATTGCCTGTTGTGTAATAGCACGCGATGACTTTTAGATGTCAAGGTGACCGCGTGCTAATTTGAAAATACTGGATTATCAATGACACGAATTCTACTTATCCGATCTACAAAACTCGAATTAAAATCTTAATATCAGGGTAAGTTGCGTTTGTATATTAATTTACTTTAGTACAATTCGAATATTTATTTGTACCCTTTAATTATTTTTTACCTTTTTAATTTAACTAACTTTCCGAGTTTATTGCTGATTATATTATACATTTTGCAAAATATCGATATATCTAAACGCTCTAACCTACAATAAAAACTGAAATCTTCCAAAGTGAGAAAGGTTGCATCTTAAAAGCAGATGTCGCCCCAACAATACATTATCGAGAATTTAGATAGTTCCGATTTGTAATACCAGGTGTCGCATTATTTTGTACAAAAAGCTTTGGTATGATGTTTCAAACTAACCGTCGAAAACGGCAGTCTAAAACAAGCCGTGGAGAGAACAACAAGTGCGCCGGAAAAAAGTAATTTAACGCGAAAAAATCAAAGCAAAAGTTATGAAGGTAAGTTTAAACGATAACAACTTTCCGAGTTTAGTGCTGATTATATTACACGTTTTGCAAAATATCGATCTATCTAAACACTCTAATCTACAGTTGTTAAATAAATATTTTACACAGAATGTTGTATTTATCGCTAGGTCTTTTGAAAAATGGAAATATAGTTTTTAGTTCTAACATCAATGAGTTCTTACTATAAGTTTTTACTAGTTGTCGGAAAAGTCGTGACGTATTTTGGCACCCGATGGCGGTTGTGCGGTTTTGGAAGTACTAGAGGCATACGCAGCTCTGTTATCGCTATGGCATTCGACAGGTGCCAGTTCTAGCTGCAGTCTAAAAAGAATAGTGAGCGATATGGTTGATTTGAGAAGATTTGACATCAAGATGAAGATGGAAGAACAAACTGTGTATTTTCGCCATATTTTAATGTTTTACTTCCGTAAAATGAAGAACGCGCTTCAAGCTTGTGAAACGTTGCGTAAAGTGTACGGTGATAGTTCTCTACAAGAACGTCAGTGCCAGCGGTGGTTCGCAAAATTCCGTGCTGGTGATTTTGACCTCAACGATGCTCCTCGGTCCGGGAAGCCAACCGAGGTTGATGAAGGCCAGATCAAGGCATTGATCGAGTCAAACCCACGTTACACGACACGAGAGATTGCAGATATATTGCACATCCATCATTACAGTGTTCACGACCACCTGAAGAAGCTGGGATACGTAAGCAAGCTCGATGTGTGGGTTCCTCATGAACTCAAACAAGCTCAATTGACAGCGCGTATAAACATCTGCGATATGCTCATTAAACGTGAGGAAAATGGTCATTTTTTGAAGCGACTGATAAATGGTGACGAAAAGTGGATTGTGTACAACAATGTGCTGCGCAAACGGTCTTGGTCCAGACGTGCTGCTTCGCCTCAAACGACATCCAAAGCAGACATTCATCAGCGGAAGGTTCTGGTCTCAGGGTGGTGAGATTTTAAAGGTGTCGTATTTTTCTAGCTCCTATCACGGAGCCAAACAATCAATTCGAATGTGTACTGTCGGCAATTGGACAGTTTGAACGAATCCATCATCCAGAAACAACCAGAGCTCGTTCATCGTAAAGTTGTTGTGTTCCATCACGACAACGCGAGACCGCACACAAGTTTGATCACCCGCCAAAAATTATTGGAGCTTGGGTGGGATTTGTTGCCACACCCAGCATACTCGGCTGAACTTGCGCCGTCAGACTTCCACTTGTTTCGCTCTCTTCAACAGTCCTTGCGTGATATAACGTTCAATTCAGATGAGGCTGTAAATCAGCACCTTGTACAGTTTTTCGCCATGAAAGACAGGTCCCTCTATGAACGAGGCATTCTGCAGCTCACTGAAAGATGGCAAAAGGTTATTGAACAAAACGGGCATTATATCATTGATTGATCTTTGTTCTTTCTATTAATAAATGACCTTTGAAAAACATGGCTAAAATACGTCATGACTTTTCCGCAACCCAATATGTTCCCTTACAGATATCCGGCGTCTATTTAATTTGTTTTCAATCTGCTTCAATTAAAAATTTCACTTCGTCATAGGACGGGCAACATCCCCTATATATTAATATTTATTTAAAGCTTAAAAACATCCGTCCTAGGACGGGCTATACGTTAGTATGACAATAATATGTCCTGCTGTGCGTTTTTTCTTCTAAATTTATAAAGAAACAGCAAAAATGCCTCTTGTAACTAAATTTACATTTCAAAGTTATAAAGAAGTAAATTTGTCCGTCATTTTTGTCCACGCCGGGCATCGAACCCAGGTTCCCCTCATTCCGGAATAAGTCGCACTCCCATCTCGCTGCACGGACGTATGCTCCCGCTGCTACCTGCCTTTATCTCAAATGCGTCCCGCGGTGAAGACACGTCACAAAGTGTAAATGTTTTTCTGCCCTATACGAAACAAAAATGTACAGGAGGTATTTTTTAATCTCCGCTACGAAAGATTCATATATCTTTTAGCGAATTTCTCCTGTAGTTAACGTAAATGTGCTTTTGGATAAGCTTTTGCTCTGTGTTTGATTTATAAAAGTTGTTGACAAGACATCTTCCTCCATAGCTATAGTTCGGATCTACGATTCACATGTTAGGACGGTAATGTCCCTCAGTGACGTCACGATTATTCGTCTGCGAGTAAGGCGGGATGAGCAAACTTACTTGGTCTGCGACAGGTAGTTTTCAAGGTTGTCTGAACAAAAATTTCTTTCACTTCTCTGGGACAGTAACCTTTTGAGTTTGCAGTAAATAAGCAAGATGCGACATAATAGTACGAAACATTGAGTTCTATAGTAGTTTCTGCTTTGCGTGCGCGTGTGTGTGTGTGATGCTTAATTTAAAAAAAAACTGATAATTAGCGAACTAAAAGTTTCTGTTTCTCCAGCATAGCGTCATTGAAAAATTAAACAGCAAATTTACATTCAGGCATAAACCGTAAAATATGTATCAGAAAATAAATAGTAAAAATATTTTGACAGCTTTCCTGTGATACATTATAATTACCAAAGTTCTTCATAAATCATCTTACAGACAGCAAGAGTTTAAGAAAACAATTATTTAGAAATTTAGAGATTTCGAAACAACGAATCTCTTTTTAATGAGAAATTAACTTCATCTTGTATGAAGAAAATAACGTCGTAAGATTTCAAATGAAGATTGCGCCATTACTACTATTAGTCATTAAATTCTAATTACCTTGATTACTTTAAGAGAACTTGTTTTGCGTGACGAGCCATCTTCTCAATAGCAACCAGCTACCAATTTTTGAACAATGCCTTCAGTGTTAACTCTGAAAAGAAACAACAGTAATCAGCTGAAGGGATTTTGAAGACAGCTGGGTGCTAAAAACAACGCAATGTGATATGAATTATTATGCTCAGTTTAAAGCTGCATTTGCTGTCATTTCTAAAACACACTGAATGAAACTATGCATCGCACTGTTCCAAGTAAGATTTTAATTACACTTTCCTAAAAAAAAAGGGAATGATGTTGATAGAATAAAGTAATATCGAAGTTAATTAGTTCAACCAGGGCTTAAAAGTCTCCTCCTAAGACATTTCTTTAAGAGTTAGTAAATTGCAAGCTCTGTGGAATAATGGAGATTAGTATTCCAGAAATACATTTCGGCTGCAATATTCGATGTATCATATCAAAATCTGTATAGTCAACAAATAACTTCGCACAGCACAGCATTCGTTTCTATAAAAGTTAAAGAACGCAACTCAAGTTTTTAAAGCTTTTCTCACAAAAGAGATAAAAGGAGCGAAATTTATAAAACATAAGTCAATAGATAGTAATGAATATTGTAGGTCTGCGAAAATGATTCGCAGTTTCGAAGTTCATTTACCATGATTTCTGCATCTCGTGTATTTCCAAAAGCACTCCCAGATTTTCGGGTTTTAGAGATTTCCACTGTCATTGGTCTTTGTGATATGAATTCAGTTTTTATTAACATAATTTTGCAGCACTTCTTCCAAACAGTTATCAAGCATATGCTCCTTCCCCGTGTTCATGTGCGATTTCACTTTCACTTGCACAACGCATCTGCTTTCACAGCGAGAATTTTGTTTGGGGAAGAGTAATTTTAACTATATTGCAGATGAAATATACACCTATTGTACAAATAACCATGTAAAATTCGTAAGTTTCTATTAACAGAGGTAAAGCTAGAACTTTTCAGTACAACTGGATCAGGGCTATGATTATCCAGTGGAACATGATGAATATTCATCTGGCTTTTGAAAAACGTTTTTAACCTAAACATATCGGAAAAAATATTACGGGATGTAAACTTTATTCCTTAATATGGAGTTGTATCACCACCTACTTTAAGTAGAGCTTTAATGTTGCTCGGCATGCTATTAATATGACTCAGTACCACATGCGTATCAAGTTTATTCCATTTCATGCTCAAAAGATCCCTTAATTCCACAAAATTTGCAGGGTGTTTTTTTTTGTTCTTCATGGCCTTTTCTAACATGCCCAGAATTTTCATTCATATTTAGATCGGATAAATTTGCAGGCCAGTTGAGATGTGTAACGTCTCTCTCATGTTCTTTAAACTAATCCAGCACAAATCCAGCTGGACGGATCCACTATGCGTCTTCTTATTCCAAACACTGGACAAATGGCAATAGTACATTATATAAAAGTGGCATATAATCCATAGATTTCATGAGATTAAATAGCTAACGAATAGTCCAACTCCAGTACTTGAGATACAGCCCCAAAACATGAAGCTTCCACTTTCGTTTTGTGCACCACTTTGGACACATTCTGGGTTAAATGCTTCTCAATCCTTCTGCTCACCCTGGAACAACCATCATTGGAATTCAGGCAGAAACTGGATTCCTCGGGCGATGTTATTCATCTCCACGTTTCAGTGGTCCTGTGACGACGCTGTTTTTCTCAAGCAAGGTGATTTTTTTCTGGACAGTTAATAGCTTCGGATATATTAGAGCAACACTACTGTAAATGCACAAGCCATGTAGTTCTCTCAGTAGCGTTCGTTCTGAGACTGATTTGCTGTGTTCAGCATTGTACTATTAAAGCAGTTCTTGACGAGTCTGGAAACGTGCAGCAGTTGCTGATCGTTCCAAACGATTTACTGATTTACTGCGTCCAGCATTGTACTAATTTACTGCGTCTAGCATTGTACTAATTTACTGCGTCCAGCATTGTACTAATTTACTGCGTCTAGCATTGTACTAATTTACTGCGTCCAGCACTGTACTAATTTACTGCGTCCAGCACTGTACTAATTTACTCCGTCCATTTACAAATTTACTGCGTCCACTGTACTGATTTACAGCGTCCGTTGTACTATTTAAGCAGTTCTTGACTAGTCTGGAAACGTGCAGCAGTTGTTGATCGTTCCAAACGATTTACTGATTTACTGCTTCCAGCATTGTACTAATTTACTGCGTATAGCATTGTACTAATTTACTGCGTCCAGCATTGTACTAATTTACTGCGTCCATTGTACTAATTAACTGCGTCCATTGTACTAATTTACAGCGTCCGTTGTACTATTTAAGCAGTTCTTGACTAGTCTGGAAACGTGCAGCAGTTGTTGATCGTTCCAAACGATTTACTGATTTACTGCGTCCAGCATTGTACTAATTTACTGCGTCCATTGTACTAATTTACTGCGTCCATTGTACTAATTTACAGCGTCTGTTGTACTATTTAAGCAGTTCTTGACTAGTCTGGAAACGTGCAGCAGTTGTTGATCGTTCCAAACGATTTACTGATTTACTGCGTCCAGCATTGTACTAATTTACTGCGTCCATTGTACTAATTTACTGCGTCCATTGTACTAATTTACTGCGTCCATTGTACTAATTTACAGCGTCCGTTGTACTATTTAAGCAGTTCTTGACTAGTCTGGAAAAGTGCAGCAGTTGTTGATCGTTCCAAACGATTTACTGATTTACTGCGTCCAGCATTGTACTAATTTACTGCGTCCAGCATTGTACTAATTTACTGTGTCCAGCATTGTACTAATTTACTGCGTCCAGCATTGTACTAATTTACTGCGTCCAGCATTGTACTAATTTAATGCGTCCAGCATTGTACTAATTTACTGCGTCCATTTACAAATTTACTGCGTCCATTGTACTAATTTACAGCGTCCGTTGTACTATTTAAGCAGTTCTTGACTAGTCTGGAAGCGTACAGCAGTTGTTAATAGTCCCAAACGCCTGCGATCCCGATTTGTCATTATGGAGCTTCCACAACAGTTGCACCGCCTACAGTGATAGCTTCCATACTTCTTCCACTGGAAATGGACACTACAGACTGTTAACTTGGACCCTCCAACAAACTTTGCCACCTCTTGTTCTCGGCCAAAAACATTTGCCCTATTTTTCCACTCAGTAACGTCTCCTCTGCGACCCATTATTGTATCTGTAAAAGGAAATACAGAATGGTACAAATGCTTTAAACACACACCTCATACATTCACACTCATAATCCAGCAGTTTCACTCTCCATATTTATACAACTCGTTACGTTGATCGACTTATGTACATGTTTCAATTAGCATTCCGTAATTTTTTGTCCGGTGTGTTTATGTTTGATGCAAATTACTGTAGAACTGCTGAACGCATATCTCTAAATCTGCGTGTTTGTGGAACAAATGTTTCTGCGAGTTCTTAGTAAAATAAATGTTTGCTGCTCATTATAATAAAGTGCATTACACTTTAAAAAATATAAGCAAATTTAAAAGGGTGAGTCAAACGTTCGTCCCGTTTGCATCTAAAACGTTTAATGATGCAAGAATGCCATATGCTCTCACCTCTATCTGCAAAATACAGGCCGTTTGTTTTCTGTAATCCTTTGCCAACGCTCCACCAGAGCTACAATCGCACGTACTAGTCGGCATGTTTTAAGAAGAGAAACTCTCTCATGCCACATTCTAGATCCACCGCTGAAGCAAGTTCCGTCCTGGTAGGATATAGTACATGGAGTGAAACAAGACGTAGTAGGATGGGGCAAGGTCTGAACTGCACGGAAAATGGCAGACTACTCTAGTTATCGGCAGACCACTCTAGAGGTATGGCTTGCTGCAATATCCACTTGCAGCAACACGCACTTCACCTTGGTGGGCGCCGGGAACTGAAGGCTTTAAAGCATCATGGACCTGCTGGAGCTGTTCGGCTAGACGTTTCTCCGTCCACATTCTGACTATCTGTCACGAGTTCCTATTGCACAGGACCCTCACAGTACCACCAAAGCAGAGCTATGATGAAGTAAATTTATCCATCATTTTTATGCCAAGGGCTGAATTCGAAGCCACAACTCTCGGCTCCGGAACTCCGAGTGCTATCCACTATACTACACTGGCATGTGTTCTCACTGCTATCTGCCTTTATTTCATGTGCGTGCTGAGGGGCAGGCACATCAAAGGGCATGAATTTCATATGGAATCACCATCTCTGAGCTACCGGCTGTGCTTCTTGGCCTTGACTTCAGCCACTGGTTCCCATTAGTAGAATGATGTAGGAATACTCACTGTTCATCACGTGTTGCGATGCAATCCAAAACCAATGGTTATGTTAATTTGACGGCGATCTGGGACATAGAACGACACGTTGTGTCACCTGTTGGTGTGTCATCTCATGGGGGTCCATTCGATGGACCCTGAAGGAGAAACCAGCCTGGTGCAGGTGATGAACAGAGATGGATTGGGAAAATCCCAATTCAGCTGTCGATTGGCGTGTACTAACACAGAGGTTCACTGTCAATCTCCGACAAGGGTGTCACTGCTTCTGTACATTGGATGCCCTGATCTTGGCTTGTCTTCGAGAACGGTGTCCCCAACCTTGTCTCGTTTTTGAGACTGGTATCCCTTGTACTGAAATGCTGAAACCAATTTCTTGCAGTACTTCTGTCAACTGTTTCCTTATCTTCAAGTGGACAAATGTATCACCCTGTTGGCCACCCCAGGAAGCATAGTGGTCTAAGCGATGGCTTCTGTTAATTCGTCCGCCATGTATCCGGGTCCAAAACCCGGTGAGGCATGGATGTCGTGTTTGTCTTAAGGCACTGGCTCTCTTTCTTCCCTGGAACCAGTGGCACTAAAATAGGGACGGGTGACTGCTTATATCCCACTGAGTTGCTCTCGGTGGTCGTTAAACCTACAATCGAAAAATAAATGTCGCTGCTGCCACCGTGTTTAGCGTTTTTTTCCAATAATGGTATTTATTAATGCAAATGGTACACATAAACACCATATGCAAATTTTAGCTGTGCCTTCTGTGTTATCTGACCGTTTTTGACACACATGCACACGCACAAACACAACAGAAAAATTTAACCGAAAACCAGAAGAACCGAAATGATATGAAAGAGATGGATGCAGAAAATTAGACACAAACTAAGGTCAAGCACATGTCATGACGGCAAGGTTCTAGCGATAAATTACGTTGGTGTAGCTTACTTGGGTTAGCGATTCGACTCCGGAGCGGAAGGATTCGGATTTGCGCACCGTCATCGTCAATATCGTGTTTTCACGTTGGCGCCCAATCGTGGAAATAGATCTATTGGCCGTTGGATTCTTCGAAAATTGTGTTATGTTTATTCCACACATGTCTGGAATTGATGAGGATTCCTTCTTCGGTTTGAAAAATGTTTGATTCATCTCCCACATAACATCTGGAATTACTTCGAATTTCTTCTTTTACAGAGAGTTACTTCAAGCATGGTTTGCGGCTGAGCCGAAACTTATTATTCCGCGCCCCCGCCTTTCTCAAACGACCATATATGTGACGCACTACAAAGTAAAGCACATGTCAAGACGGCAAAGCTGCTGCGATAAATTCCGTCGATGTAGCTTAATTCGGAAAGCATTCGGCTCCGGAGAAGGACGGTGCCAGTTCGGGGCAGTCACAGGCAAATTTGTGTTTCCACAAATCTTGAGAGAATAAGGACATTTCTTTGTTGTTCTTCCGAATTTAGCATTTTTTTTGGCCATTTTTGACGCATGCGCTACGAAATCCGAGCGATCACTCAATCGGCTACCGAGGAGAAAAACCACCCTTAGACAAAATTCAGGAAGAACCTTCGGGAGATATGAAAGCTGGGCTCGAATATGCCATGAAGAATTTCAATATTATTTACCCTCTGTTTCTATCGTTTCTATTATTTCTACTGCATACAAATAAGCACACCGACACACAAAAGTTTCATCAGGAAAAATAGCAATCAGAATTGGTGTTTGTATTTGCAGTATCTCCCAAGAAGTAAAATTGCACTGTCAGATTCGAGGGTGGGCGTAAGCACCCTGTTGTCCCCCTTCATATGGGTGCCTATACATAGTGTTCCTAATATTGTATGTATTTGTATGTACTTTTATTTCTGTTCTTTGGATTTTAGTGTTAATTAAGTACTTGACAAAGAAGGAGATTTAGTTCAGTTACCCTCTACCTATTTGCTATTTGGGTGCATTTTTTATTGCAGCGACTTTGTTATGTTGCTGTGTTTCTTTTAAAGGAAGAGACACCAGATACGCTTTTGGCTTCCACCATAAAGGTAAAGCGAAAGACTACCGAACCTGTTTTGGAACGGATTCCAATGGCTTCTCATAGTAGTTTTTTGCCTCTTTTGTCTGACTTTCTCTTCTATAAGCTACGATTTCCCTAACTCTCAAAATTCCGCTTCTTTCACCCTGAAGTTTTTCATTATTTTACAAGACCTTAAGAATACAGGGTTCTAAACTCTGGATATTCCAGGCTACACCAGTTTGCTGAACTAATTACATTCGGCTTATGGATCCAGTGCCCTTTTCCAATCCGCATCACTGACAGCTTTAGCAGTAAAATTTACTTAGGGGTCATGTCACCATGAATCTTTCCTTACGAAGACAGTCCAATTAAATTACATAATTCAACGTCCCTTCCAGACTTGGTTCCCACTCATGCTCTGCTTCCGTTATTGGGAGTGTCTAGGAAACAAAACCAAATGATATATACACACTAGACAATAATATATGGTTCTGGTGTTGTTACTGCGCATGCGCATGCAAATGTGTTTGACATCCTCTACGTCCTGTTTTATGTGGCTTTTTTTTTCTCTATCCTTTCTTTTCCATCTTCCAATCTCTCTCTCTCTCTCTCTCTCTCTCTCTCTCTCTCTCTCTCTCTCTCTCTCTCTCTCTCTCTCTCTCTCTCTGTCTCTCTCTCTCTCTGTCTCATTCTAGTAATTATTTCTCGTATATATTTTCCACAACACTACACTTTCCTTCTACCATTCGCTTTATTTCTCTGTTTCTGTCTGTATCTTTTGGCTCATTTTCCTTCCAATAGTCCATTCTCGCCCCCTAATTAGCATTTTTGGCCGTTCCTCTATTCTATTTTCCCTTCTCTTTCTTTATTTCTCTCGTTGGCTTACATCTCTCTCTATATATACACCTACTTCCCGCATTCTCTCCTGTTTTCCCTTTGCTTTTCTCTTTTAGTATATATATTTCTCTCTTTCATTTCCCTTCTTCCTCTTGCTATCCCCCATTCTTATACATCTTTCGCTTGCTCCACTCTCTTCCTCTTTGCATCTCCTCTTTTCTTTCCCTGTCGGACACTCTTCTTTCTCCTTATTCACCTAGTTCTCTGTCATTCCGTATATATATAACCTGCTGTCTCCTTCTTCCTCTAGCTTTTCTCTATTCTTCTGCACTTATTTCCTTCCCTATCTTTATATCTCTTTCTCCACTTTGGACACTCCTTTCTTCTCTTCGCTCTCATGCATTCTGTAAAAAAACAATCTCGCCTCACCTCCGTTTCTCCGCTATTATTTTGTTCCTTTTCTATTCTCTTTTCGGCTCTCAAATTTTTCTCTGTCATCCTCTCACTCTCTTGCTGCCTTTTTTTTATTTCCCCTCTTTCTCTGTCTGTCTGTCTGTCTGTCTCTGTATCCCACTTTCTATTTTAATCACCCGTTGTTCTCCTTTGCGTGCGTCCCCTTTTCACTTTTGCTTTTGCCTCCTCCTTTACTCCCCTTTTTCCTATATTCTCTTTCTGCCTAACTTTGTCATCTCACTTTATCTACCATTCGTCCTCTCAAAATGTTTCTCTTCTTTCCTTTGGTATTTTAATTGCCACTTCCATTGCTTTCATCTCATTCTCTCACTTCTTTCTCCCCGTCGTTCACACACTTTCTTCTGCTTCACTATTCACTTTTATCTCTCTCTCTCTCTCTCTCTCTCTCTATCTCTCTCTCCTTTTCTTACAGTTTTTTTCGTTACTTTCTCCATTATCCATTTATACTTCTCTTATCCTCTTTGCAGCATCACTCCCTCTGCCTTTACTTTCTATCTCTCGCTCTACCTTGATCCAAACTTACTTTGGATAACGGTTTTCCTACTTTCTTGGCGAAAGAGCTCAACTTAAAAAGATTCACACGAAATTTCATAAGATCTGGCTTCTAAGTTTGCTAGCATAGAACACAAGAAGTTTCTATTTTGAGAATTGCAGGTTCCTGAAAATATATGACGGTAAAAAAACTTATGAACACGTTACCCTCATACATGCAGTTAGCGATATTTTTTATCTTCCTAATGCAACTTCCACGGCTGTCCAAAATTGTAGTGGTGCTGATCAATTGCTCGCAAACTAACTTTGGTCTTCGATTAGGCCACTGACGAAACAAACGCACGAACATAAAAGTTTCCCCTCTTTCGGCAATCAAAAGAAGAGAGGCAGTAATCGGATTTCATTGATGAACATTTCTACAGCATACAGCGGTATTCCCCCGTAGTAGTTAGCCCATGTGTGTGCGAGAGATAGAGATGGCATTTACGTGATACATTAAGAACGGACAGAGAGTGAGATGGGATGCTAGAAGGAAAAGGCAGACGAGGGAAAACGAACCCTCCCCGATCGTTCCCGTACATGATAATTCGATTTTTATCTACTGCGGAAGCATTGAAGCGAATGATCACTTGGCAATCGGCAGTTTTCGAACTAACGGCATTATTTCGCGATAGGAGGTTTTAAATTGGCGCAACAGTAACAACAAGTTAAAACGCCATCAATTTTATTTTCGGCTTTTGAAACAAAAAAAAGATAACGGAAAAAGACGAAAGATAAAGTAGGCTTTTTTGTGTTCGAACAGAACAGGCGGCGAAAAAACTGAAAATTGATTCCCACTCGATCGGAAACTTACGAAACGCTTCCAAGTTCCGTTCTGGGACTCTCATCATATATGTTTTGAGCACATATGATTACGTACGCCGTAGGTTACCAAGAGCATTGAGCTATCTCAAAAGTTTAATGATGAAGGCAATGTTTATGTACACTGCACATATAATTTATACTCTCTGTTTCCAAACAAAAATTGATAATGCACCAGAGCTTAACGATTTCGGAAACGGGCAGATTGTATATTGTATTGCAAGGATAAGCATAAAATGGATTTCTAGAACTCTAAAGCTTAGGACGATGTAGAGCACTGTACAAAAATGGGCGCTGTGATCTTTTACGGAAAGCACAATACTTCATAAAAACTATCCAGTATTGGATATCTTCATTCCAAACAAAAATGGGTAATGCACCAGACTAAACGATTTTGGAAACGGGCAAGCTGTATATCTTATTCCAAGGATAAGCATAAAATGGATCTCTAAAATACTAAAGCTCTTCATTACAAAGATATAGAGCACTGTACGGAAATGGGCGCTAAATGGAATTGTCAGAATGAGACCTTTTATGGTAAGAACAATAATGGATATCTTCATAAGAAAATGCCCAGTATTGGAGATTTCCATTCCAGAAAAAAATGGGTAATACATCAGAACAAAGCATTTTCAGAAACGGACAAACTAAATGACGTATTGCAAGGATAAGCATAAAATGGATCTCTAAAACGCTAAAGCTCTTCATTGCACAGATGTATGGCACTGTACAGAAATGGGCGCTAAATGGAATTGTCAGAATGTGACCTTTTATGGGAAGAACAATGCTGGATATTTTCATATGAAAATGTCCAGTATTGGAATATCTTCATTCCAAACAAAAATGGTTAATGCACCAGACCTAAACGATTTTGGAAACGGACAGATTTTTTGAACAGATATCGTATTGCATGCATAAGCATAAATTGGATCTCTAAAACGCTAAAGCTCTTCATTGCACAGATATAGGGCACTGTACAGAAATGGGCGCTAAATGGAATTGTCAGAATGTGACCTTTTATGGGAAGAACAATGCTGGATATTTTCATAAGAAAATGTCCAGTATTGGATATCTTCATTCCACGGAATTGAATACTACAGAATCTACATATGAAACGGTCAGGTCTAACTACGGAACTGCATACTATTGAAATTAAGTATGGAACTGTCAGGTCTAACTGCGGAATTGCATAATACTGAATCAAACTGCGAAACTGTTAGGTCTAACTACGGAACTGTATACTACAGAATTGAACTATGGAACTGTCAGGTCTAACTATGGAGTATACCAAAATCTAACTGCGGAAATGGCAGTTCTCACTAGAGAATTTCATACTACGCAGTCCAAACATGTAGTCGTCAGGTGTAACTACGGAACTGCATACTACGGAACCTAACTATGGAACTATCAGGTCTAACTAAGGAATCTAACTATGGAGCTGTCAGGTCTAACTACGGAATCTAACTGTGAAAATGGCAGGTCTAACTATGGAATGTACCGAAATCTAACTGTGGAAATGGCAGTTCTCACTAGAGAATTTCGTACTACGCAGTCCAAATATGTAACTGTCAGGTGTAACTACGGAACCTAACTATGAAACTATCAGGTCTAACTGCGAAATTATCATGTCTAACTACCGAACTGCGTTATACAGAATCTAACTATGGAACTGTCAGGTATGGCTAAAGAATTGCGGTAATGCTGAAAGAAAGAAATTCAACATTTTTTTCACTTTATTCACTAGAATGTAACACAAAAGCATTTCAAAATGACATTTGTTAAATAAAAAAATATGTTTTTACTGTCTTAGACTGCTTGGTCTTTCTGTGTATTGCGACTTTTCTGTACAAAATTATGGTTCGAAATAAGCAATATGTGCACGGATTATACAACGAATTGTTTTTTCTGAATTTCAGCGCCTACGAATTTTGCGCCGCCGAAGATTATGCTAAGGAATTATTTTTCTTCTCCTGAGTTTCACTGTCTGCGGATTATATAAAGGAACATACAGTACACGGGTTTTATGACCGTAAAATTTACTGATGAAGCAAATGTCATTATAAATCTGTATTACAACTCCTCAATAATACAGAAAGAACTTAACTTTCCTGAAAAACCAAATGACAAGAGAATGCGTATTATCCTGTTTTGCAGGAAAGATAATCTTCGTTTGGTTCTATTCAGAAGTCTTAATAATCCTGATAATGAAACTATGTTTCGAAAACACAAAGCACTTTTTCTCAGAGGATTCCTTCATATCCAGGTTTTGCATTCTACTTAAGAAAAATGAATTCCCCTGCAAACAGGACCTGTTAGACAAATTTTAAAGAACGCAAATGTCTTCTTTCTGCCGTGGGGAAATCAAAGCAACTTTGACAAGCTTTTGCTTAATAACAATCAAAAACTGAAGTACTTATTACATTCAAAATTTTAGAAATACATCGAAGAGTCAACCAGCACGTCTTTAAGCAAATAAAGAAACTGCAGGTAAACGACGGCGTGTGTGAAAGTCATGAATAATGAGCTCTGTCCAGAGGCGTAACAATGGCGGGCCACGAGAGGCGGCTGCCCCGGGCGCAGCTCAAGAGATGGCGCAAAAATCATAAATATAATTAAAATCAGAATTGAAACTTTGCTCTAGTTTTTGGTACAACATTTTCACCCCATACTTTGTCGTTTATCCATTTACAAAATTTTCTTATATATCTTTTTCCAGTTTCAGTAGCCTTCGCAGCTTAAAATTTGAATTTCTTCCTCAAAATGTGCAGGGGATGTTAGCTGCGCACATTTAGAAATGAAGACGTTTTTGTGCGTACATTTGCAAGGTAAGGATCTCGATCACATTGTTAAATATTCTCTGGTGGCAATTCGATCGTTACTGCCACTCTTGCAAGCTTCACTCGGCCTGTTTAATGACGTACCGAAGGCCCCAACTAATAAGCTGTTGGAAATCTCTCCCTCCTCCCGCCCTCTTCACCTTCAGTATTGATGTAAGTAAAGGTAAGGGGAATACTGGAAACTCTTCAGCTGAGCGCTGGTCCCTATTTTCTAACTTCTTCCGACGCAAGTGAACAGGGCAAAATGACGTTCCCGGGTATTATTTTTTTTATTGAAGGTTTAGGGCCACTTGTTCGAGGGAAGTGAGAGAGCCAGTGCCGTAAGACAAAGGCAACATCCATGCCTCAGCGGGATTCGAACACGGACCCTTCAATGGTCAGAAGCCAGAGCTTATATCACTACGCCATCGGGGCGGTGTTCCCCTTTGGGATAAGAAATTGCATCTACAGTAGCTCCATTATACTCTATTTACTATACAGTACATCATACCGCAATAAAAATACTTAAGCGTCAATTTGTTAAACTACGATAAAAATTGCATTGAGAATACCGGTAAATTCTCAAATTTGGGTCTTCCTCTGGTCTGCCGAAAACTAGCTGGTTCTTCAAATATCCACTGTTAACGATTATTAGTTAACTGTTAACTAAAAGAGAATATCACAAAAAAAAATACAAAATTCAGTGTGAAGCAAAATGCCAGATTCAAATTCCAGTGTTAGTTATTGGAAAAATTGTAATTGCATGTGTGTGTGTGTGTGGTTAATAAATAATTCAAAATTGTATGTAATCAACACAGAAAGCTAGTTTAACCTAAAAACTCATGCAACAGTCATCATTAAAATATTCTAAACACCAAGCACTAAACATATCTTTTTCGTTTCAACGACTTCAGTGTGGGGGGCGCAATACTTTGCGGTTTGCCCCGGACGCAGAAAAGCCTAGTTCCGCTTCTGGCAGTCAATCAGCGTTACTCTTGTTTTCATGTTGTGACGTGTATTCTAATTTAACTTTCATTTTTAGTTCCTTTTCCTATGTAAATTTGAGTTTGTTCTTTTTTGCACTTTCCAAACTTAACATGATATCTTTCCTCTATCTCACATGAATGAGGTTGGCAGTACTTTGGAGGTCAGAGGGAGTGACGTGTGAATGTGATAAGAACGATAGATAAAAAAGACGATACAGCAGTTGATCAGTTTATGTGTGGGTGTGCAGATGTTTTCTCTACATAAAACCTAGATCCCATGTGGCTCTATTGTGGATCTATTGAAATACTGCTGGACCAATAAAAGGTTATCGCAAGCTGACTTCCGTTTATGTTTCGTTGGGCCGTAAACTATTGAATCGTATTCTTATTTAGTTCAACATTCCTTAATTATGATTTTTGGCACAGAGTAACACCAATCTTGCTCACGAAAAAGTCTTACCTTATACACTGAAGAGCAATTGAATTAAATATACCTGTCTAGTAACGTGTAGCACCACCTTTCGTCCTAATGACAGCGGAGATTCGTCTTGGCATGGACGTACTCGTATCCTGAAGACACCGGAAGCGTTGGGAAGCCATACGGATCCACGACCCCTGAACAAGCTCCCACAGTTCACGAAGATTTGATGGAGGGGGTCAGGGCCTCGAACATCTCTCTCGATGGCATCCCAGATGTGCTCGATGGGATTGAGGTCAGGTGACTTAGCTGGCCAAAGAAGCGAGGTCACGTCGGTGTAGTCTGCATCCAAACATTCGGATACAATTCGAGAGCGATGGCATTCTGCATTGTCTTGTTGCAGGATGAAGTCCCCAGTGGGATGTTAAAGACGCACAAACGGGAGCAAATGGTCGTCCAGGATATCCCGGTAACGTTGACCTGTGAGAGACAATGTCACACGTACCAGGGGTCACATTTCAGTCCACGTAAACAGTCCCCAGACGAGAATGCCACCCCCACCAGCTTGAAGAGTACCCTGCTGGCAAGAAGGGTCCATCGCTTCATGTGGTTTGCACCGTACTCGTATCCTGAAATCCGCATGTACCAACGTGAATCTCGACTCGTCAGTACAGGCAACATTTTTCCACATGTCTAGGGTCCATTGGCTATGTTCCCGCGCCCATGCTAATCTTTGCACCCTGTGATGTGCGGTCAGCAGCGGTACCCTCGTAGGACGATGGCTTCTGTACCCCATAGCGAAGAGATGGTTCTGAATGGTGTGGCTGTTTACACGTTTTTGTACACCAGCGTTAAATTGTCGAGTGATTTCTTGCACTGTGGCCCGTCTATCCACTGTTACAATGCGAGCTAGCCGACGATGACCACACGCTGTTGTCCACGGCAGTTGGCCCTTGCAGGGATGATTTTACCGGATTCGATGTACTCACGGTGCACCCGTGACATAGTGGCTCGTGAAACTCCCAGTGCCTGCACGACTTCCGAGATGGAGCAACCCATTCGTCGGGCCCCGACAATTTTCCCACGATCAAATGCACTTAGTCTTAGCCATACTGCGTCCGACTCTTACTGATTCCCGTCGCATCACTCCTTATATTGTCGGATTGCTGCATACGTCATGTCGTTTCAGTTTACAGGGCCGCCCAGAGTGCCACATTTGCATAACGCCAGCTGTCTCTGATTCAATTGCTCTTCAGTGCAATGTGGATAATGCAACAGACTCAAGCTGGCTGTACAAAGGACAAATTGTAATGGCCAGATGAATGAGTTAGAACATTTCCAAGATGGCAAAGCTTGTGGGGTGCTCACCTTCAGCCATAGTTACTACCCTCAAAAAGGAGTCTGAGGGGGGACAAAACCTAGGGCCACCGGCAAGATCTGTTCCAACCACGGCTCATAGATGCTCCAGAAGGGATACGCTGCAGCGCAATTCACCGGTCATTTGAATGCTGGTGATGAGAGTAATGTGTAACAAGAGACAGTACATCGACTCCTGCTGAAAATGAAGCTGTGTAGCCGCGGAGTGCCCACGCTAAGTCGGTTCACAGATGAAAGCCTCTCCAATAGGCTTGCGAGCAGCAGAACTAAACCTTGAATGATTAGAAGAAGGTCCTATATTCTGAAGAATCTCGTTTCCTGTTACAACATGCAGACGGCTGTGGACATGTACGTCGTTTACGATAGTAAGTGTACCATGTGGACGGCCGTGGACATGTACGTCATTTATCTGGGCAAGTGGAGGAAGTAGAATGCGTCAATGCTCTTCTAGGAAGCGCTGGGTCCTGTCATTCCTGTGCAGGAAACTATAGCGTTTATCACCTACCTAAACATCACTGCAGACCAGGTAAATCTTTCCCTAGGAACGATATCCACCCCTCTAATAACGGCTTATTCCAGCAGAATGTTTCATGCTCCACTGCCCAGGTTCTTCGAAAATCGTTCGCAGAACAAGAAGACTTCCAGGTGTTGGCCTCCAAATTGCACAGATTTGAATCCAATTGAGCATCTCTGGTTTGTTTGGGAACAGCAAATCGGATCTATGGCGACTCAACAACGTAACTTAAAAGAGTTAAAGGATCTGCTGGTAACGTGTTGGGAGCAGATGTCACAATACCATAAGACACCGATAGTGAAAATCTTCCAAACACGTGTAGACAATGTGAATAGATAAAGTCATCGCTCTTTCCACGTTTTCTTTAATTAATACACAGCAACTGAAAAATTGTTATCCGGACACCGCTGGGATCAACGACTTTGTCTATTCACATTGTCCCCAGGTATTTAGAAGATATTCACTGTCACTCTCGCTGTTTGGATTTTATTAGCTATAATTCAATAGCTTGTGCTGAGCCCATCTATACGGATTTGAGAAGTCAGATGCTGACAGATAAACACACATAGCACCGTGGATTGTTGGCCACCATAGCGTAAAGCGAACGCACTCGGACAGTTATAGAGAGCTCTGGGATTCAATCCCAGCGGTGTCCGGATACCAACTTTTCGGTTGCTGTGTATTTATTAAAGAAAACGTGGAAAGGGCGATGACTTTGTCTATTCACCATGAGACATCTTTAGAAATTTTGAAGATTCCATGTCTCGTCTGGTAAGAGCTATTTTGGCGGACCCTGGAGAACCAACATCGCATTAGGAAGCTTGTCATAATGTTTTAGCTATGTGGTGTATGCCTCAATTGTACACAACTAAACACCATGATTAAGCTCTCTCTAAGCACTTTCGGAAAACCTGTCCCGCGGTATTTTCACAGAAAATATTCGGGATTGTTGGTCAAGGGATTAATGTTGCGATTGTTTGGTTACGTATTTTCAAAAAACCACAAATTTAATTTTTCTAGAAAAAGCAAATAGAGATAATAGCAATAGTACAAACCGATCAAAACAAAGTCATTTCAGAAACAAAAGGTACGAGCGAAAATATTACAGGTTAATTTCGTAAAGCCAGAAACTAGGAAATCTTCGTTGCAGTTTTAAAAAATTAAAGCCGAACTAGTGAAGTATAAAGGAAAATTCATTAACCTGTTAATTTGTATAATCATTTTCACCGAAACAAAAAATTTATAAATATTCACTGGTAAGTCGACACATCGGCGAGAATATTTACTGGTATGCAGCCACACAATTGAGAATATTCACTGGTATGTAGCCACACAATTGAGAATAGTCACTGGTATGTAGCCACACAATTGAGAATAGTCACTGGTACGTAGCCACACAATTGAGAAAATTATCTGATATGTAACCACACAATTGTGAATATTCAATTATATGTATCCACACAATTGAAAATATTCACTGGTATGCAGCCACACACTTGAGAATATTCACAGGTATGTAGCCACACAATTGAGAACATTCACTGGTATGTAGCCACACAATTGAGAATACTACCTGGTATGTAGCCACACGATTGAGAAAATTTACTGCTTTGTAGCCATAAAATAAAGAATGTTCACTAGTATTCATATGCACTGCTGGCCACCCAAAATGCAAAACCAAGAAGGAAGCATCTGATTGGCGTGAAATTCTCAGCATGCGTCGACCGCGATAGGACATGCAAACGATTAGCATTGCAGGGCATATGCAAATCATGTGCGCCCGGCATGCCACCAAGAAGAACTATAAGAAAGGTGCACAGAAGGCGAGGTGTAAGTAGTGGAAGTGTGTTGTGCTGCCGCACCTGTGCGTGGGAAGCTTCCTGATGCCTCGTCGCAGGATACGGCAGTCATTTCAGCACGTTTCAGAGTTCGACAGAGGACGAATAGTGGCTTATCGCGACAGCGGTTTATCGTACCGAGACATCGGCGGCCGTATGGGACGACATCCAGCCACAGTGAGGCGACTATGGATTCGGTGGGTGCAGGAGGGTCGGACGAACCGACGTGAGTGATTGCCGCAGCCGCGGCACACCACTGCACGAGAGGACCGGCATGCTGTGCAGCGGCCATTGACAGTTCGCACAGCCAGATCACGAACGCTAGCGAAGGAATTAGGGTGTGTTGCGCAACAACTTGTGTCAGCACGTACCGTTCGACTTCGTCTGCAGGAGCGGGGACGTGTTGCACGGCGCCCATTGCTCTGATTGCCATTGAAGTTAAACCACCGGCGAGTGCGGCGGCAGTGGGCCGTTGAACGCCGCACCTGGACTACGGAATGGGACGACATTGTCCTCTCAGACGAAACCCGCTTCTGCCTACAACACCACGATGGTCGGATCTGCGCGTGGCGGCACCGCGGGGAGAGACTGTATGACGCCTGCATTATCCATCGCAATACCGGCCCGTCGCCTGGCGTTATGGTTTGTAGCGCAATTGGATATGACACCCGCACCCCTCTGGTATGCATCGCCGGTACACTCAACAGCCACCGTTACATCTCCTACGCTTTGGAGCCTGTAGTCCTCCCTTACCTGCAGGACCTGTCAGCGCCCAAGTTTCATCAGAACAATGCGCCCACACGTGGCACGCATGGTGCAACAATTCTTAACGACCCACCAGGTGTCAATGCTGCCGTGGCCTGACTGTTCTCCCGATATGTCGCCCATCGAACACGTCTTGTCGCCTGATGAACTGTGGCAACGTGTGGATGGCATACCCCAAAACCATATTCAAAGACTCTTTCGTTCGATGCCGCGGCGTGTAGCGGCCGTTGTTGCCAGCCATGGGAGCCGCACGAACTATTGATGTCTGCGTTTTCCGCAAGTCGCACGGTCCTGTAAGCTCAATCGTTTCATCTTTGTATCTGTTGTTACGTGTCAAGTAAATCTGGTTTTGCTGTCTCGTGTCCTACTTGGTGTTGCATTTTGGGTGGCCAGCAGTGTACATGCCAAGCAAAACAATTTAATTCACGCAAACAACATCGCAGGAATTGCTACGTGCAAAACCTATAACGATGAGCCATTCCATTATGACCACCCCCGGATTACAGAAATGAACGCGCCTGGAGACAGAACCGTAGCGCAAGTGAAGTTCACAGAGCAGTATATATACAACCCGAGGACCGGCTTTCGGTTAGTCGAGTGTTCGGAGTCAGAATGGGAAAAGCTGCCGATTTATCGGAGTTTGATAATGGACAAATTTTTTTGGCACGGAGCCTCGGAACTACGATCTCGGAAACGGCGCGGCTTGTGGGTTGTTCCCGTGACGCTGTAGTGAGTACGTATCAAAAGTGGTACACAGATGGCCAAACGACGAACCGTCGTCAAGCCGTGTGTCGTCCACAGCTCATTGATGCCAGAGGAAAGCGGAGACTATCGCGCATTGTTCACAGCAACCTCAGGGTCACAGTGCGACAAATCAGCCGCAGCTACAACAGTGGTGATCAGGGCAATGTATCACAGCACAGTTCATCGCAGCCAACGTACCCGAATACCCAGCCTGATGCCTATGCTCAATGCACGTCATCTCCTTCAACGCATTAGGTGGACCCAAGGTCATCGAGACTGGACCGCAGATGATTGGAAGAAAGTGGCCTTTAAAACGAATCAAGGTTCCTGGTGTATCACGTAGACGGCGAGCGCGAATACGCCGATTAACAACGGAGGTACTGTTGAGCGGAAACAGTATGGCGGCGGCGGTGTTGTTCTGTGGGCGATGCTTTCTTTTGACAATTTAGGCCCCATTATCCCAAGAGCACAACCCCTGACAGTTGCCAGGTATTTGAACATCGTTGTGGGCCAAGTTCACTTATTCATGGCAACTCTGTTCCCTGCTGGTAATGGCCATTACCAACAAGATAATGCGCAATGCCGCGCTTCCAGAATCGTCAAGGAGTGGTTCGAGGAACATGCTATTGACTTTCTGTTAATGCCCTGGCCTCCAAATTAACCTGATATGAACCCAATCGAAAATTTGTGGTTCGCCTTGGAAAAGCGGGTCCGCGCTATATCACCACCACTCCGAAATGTACGGGAACTGGAGGACCTGCTGTTGATATTATGGTACCAGATACCCTAGGATACCTATCGGCACCTAATCGAATCGATGATTTGCCGAGTGGCAGCTGCTTTTACTGGTAAAAGGGGGTCCTACAGCTTTTTAAGTAGGTGGTCATAATGTAATAACACATCGGTGTATGTTGCATGTGGTGGTAAGAAACAGTTATGGTAATAAACAGCAAAATCAAATCACCCATGGAAACAAAAACAATTCTGCCTTCCACATGTACGTATATCGTGCAATACATATATGCTCAACTGTAGATTCCTTGCAGAAAGAGCTTGATTTTTTTAAACGAATTGTAGTACTAAATACACCGTTGAGGTGGACTAGGAACATCAAATAGAAGTTATCGCTCTTTCCACGTTTTGTAAATGAGTCACGGAAAAATTATCATCGACCGCCACCGAATATCGAACCCAGGGTCTTCCAGTTACGTGCCGAACATGCTTCCACTGAACCACAGCGGCCTTGAAATCCTCCAGACTCACATACGACAAACTGCCAAACACTTGGCAACTGTGTATTTATTATTCATACGCCTTCTAGTTATTTGTTCAATTGCTGCTGTTTATCTTTGGTGAATCTCCAGCATTGTTCGGGGCTCCTAGAAGCAAAAGAAGAACCTGCCAGGTATTTGACAATTATTCGTATGTGAGTCTGGAGAATTTCGATGCCGCTGTGGTGAAGTGGAAGCATGTTCGGCGTGTAACTGGAAGACCCTGGGTTCGATTTCCGGTGGCGGCCGATGATAATTTTTCCGTGACTAACTTATAAAACGTGGAAAGTGCGATGACTTCTATTTAATGTTGAATTGTAGACACAGATGATACACTCATTCCTTTATAGACAAAGCTGTCCCAAAATTTAGGAAACTGAAGCCTGTCTGCTTGCTCTCGTCGATAGACCACCCAATACGACAGAATTGGGTGATTATCCCATGTGCTTCTCAGATTTGTTTCGGAATTTCTAAAATTCTCAATAGTTTTGATTTCAAAGTCATGTTTTACTCGGTGTCAGAAACCAGATCTTCGCCCATAGGCGAACCTAAATCCTCAAATCTTCAATCTCTCTCCAGATGAAATTTATCCAGAATGTTATAGAGTCGGGTAGTTTAAGGACAGCGCAGTTCTCTCTTTAACATTTACACATTTCAAGAAATATTAATAATGATCACGTTAGGTCTTGCCTTTCGTAATAAATTCACAATAATGAAATAACACTTTATCATGTTGTGAAATTCCTATTTCGCTGTCGCTTCAAAAACATGAAGAAAATGAGAGAATAAAAAAAGTAATTCTCCTACGTACATTCCTAGATTCGTACCAGAAATGATAAGTTCTCAGAAAATAAGACTCCTTTGGACGGATCGCCAGAGTTTCTTTTATACACATTGCGTAAGTATTTGCAGAAGGCTTCAGTAGTCCCCATAATGGTACACAGATTTCCCTTCAAAGAGTAAGTTCATCTATGAGCACTTCAGAGAGTAAGTTCATCTATGTAGCGCTTTCAAATAAAACGCTCCATATATTTCATGATGACGTAGTACCTCCCAGCATCTGAAGAGGCACTTTTAACTACCTTGTATCATCGAGAGATATTTCTTCTTGTTTGCCTTGCTTATGTCGCATCATGGGAAAACTGGTTTTTACGTTAGAAAAATGCACTTATGTTTACTGCCATTGCACCATATTTACTTTTTAACAACTACGTACCAAGGTCACTTGAAACTGGTAGTTGTTACATTATACGAGTAAATGTTTACCCCTTACTAGACATGCTTTCGAGAGAATTTTGAAAAACCGCTTTGGTGAAAGTACAAGATGCCATAAATGACACATAATTAATTTTCTTTTTCAAACAGATACAAAGGTTTCTGATAAGCATTACACATTTATTTTTGAAATCTACACTTTTATGGATAGTTTTAGGATCCAAATTATTTTATGGAGAATGACGCTCAATTGCAAGATTTCTGGTTTGATAACAACGGAAGCAATTTCAAAAAGAAATATATTAGTGATCTTCACGTTACAATAAAAGCCGAAGAACCGTCTTTACAACAAAAAAGAAAGAATCCACTGGCATACTTAAGGCTCTACGAGACCCGCCATCTTGTATTGCTGCTTTTTCTTGTTAACCAACGGGCAAGCGTATTTCAGAAATTGCTCGGGCAGTTTTGCACATTTTGGAACACCGTTTGTGGCTAACGCAAGATATCTGATGAATAAAGAGTTCCCTGGTTTCAGAATTTTTATTGATTTTTCCCTTCATTTTTAATCTGCAGCGAAAGTCATACCAAGGCGTCTTCCATAGTTTTATTAATTAATAAAAAATACTTAAAGGGTCCAAAATGAAAATCTGAAACCAAGGAACTCTTTATTTATCATATATCTTGCGTTAGCCACAAACGGTGTTCCAAAATGTGCAAAATTGCCCGAGCAATTTGTGAAATACACTTGCCCGTTGGTTAACAAAGGAAGGCAGCAATACAAGATGGCGGGTCTCGTAGAGCCTTAAGCCATCATTTAGCGCCATTTTTTTATGACGCACAATGCTTCTGATAATCAGCCAAAAGTTTACATTTTTACATTGCTAGAATAGAATTGTAATTAAAATTATATCAAATAAAATTGTAAATATCATCTTCATTTTGTGTCGATCTACAGCAGAACTGCGAGCATAGAAATTTATGTATTTTCTGATGCCATGACAAATAAGTAGAATGACTGCCTCTTATATTGGGAGAACAGTCTCACTAGTAATCCTAAATCCAAGAGAAAGTCAGTTATTTGTTACCACCCCGTTTTCCGAAATGGAAGTTGGTACGATCTGTGTTATGCTTTGTTTCCCAGATCGCTTTTTTCGTTCGCCGGTTCTCACATTTCGAGGTTTTCTGAGACACCGTTCTTTGGATGTTTTCTGCAAGTGTTAATATTAGTTGTGTCTTCTTCGGCTTTTTGTGTACAATTGGAATATCAAGTCGATTGTGGTCAGCGGTCCAGTCTGTATTGATGGATTTGTTCCAGTATGTGATGCAATTTTGATTTTCGAAATAGGCTCTGCTTGGTACTTGTAACAAGGTGGAGTATAGCTTTGGCTTTGGCCGAATTGAACTCCATTCTTACGTAAGATCTTAGCTAACTGGTCCTATCTGTTAATGTGTTGTTTTTATGCAAGGAGAAAACAACCAGCTAAAATGTGTTTTATTGCTTCGTTGGCTTTTCCACACATATTACAGTTATCATCAACTGCAGTTTTCATTATGTGTTCCCTGTAAATCTGGGTGGCAATAACTCGGTCTTGAATCCCAATGACGAATCCCTCGGTTTCTGAAGAAAAATGACCTTTCTTTAGCCGTTGTAATGAAGAGATTTTGTTAATGTTATCCAGATCTACGTAGTTTGATACGCGGTCCAGTCTCATTATTGTGACCACCAGCTAATATCCAGAGTAACCGCCGTGTGCAGCACGGACAGCAGCTAGACGGACTGGGAGTGGCTCAATAAGGTGCTGGAAGATGTTCACAGGTATGTGGAGCCATGCTGACTGCAGTGCATATGACAGCTACTGGTGGGTGCGTGGTGGAGGATCATTATAGCGAACAACACGATCGAGGTGGTCCCACCGATGCTCAATTGGGTTTAAGTCTAGGGAATTAGGGGGCCAGGGAAGTACTTTGAAGTCTTCATCGTGCTCTTCCAACCCCTATCGGACATTTCCATCTGTGTGACACGTCGCATTGTCATGTGCAAGATCTCATCCGCCCCAGGGACGACAATCAGCATGTATGGGTGTACGTGGTCTGCAAGGATGGATTCATAAGGGCTTCGGTCCCTAGTGCCTTCCACAGGTATGAGTGGACCCAGAGAAAATATTCCACAGACCATAACGCCGCCCTCACTAGCATGTAGTCTTCCAGCAACGGTTGAAGAGTGTTTGTTCTCCTATGTTTCTCGCCTTATACGCTAACGTCCATCCGTTTGATGTAGCAGAAAACGTGTTTCATCGGAAGGCCAATCCTTTGCCAATCATCAAGGTCCGATTCCGACAACTGCAGTGCAAATGTAAGCAATTTTCGCTTATGCACATCTGTTAGCATAAGTGCAGTGACCATCCGTCTGCATCGGAGTCCCATACACAGCCGGGTTCGTTGAACTGTCGTTTTAGACACACTTCCGGTAGCTCTCTGGTTTTTTTTTTTTTTTTTTTTTTTTTTTGATTAGAGGTTTAACGACCACCGCGAGCAACTCAATGGGCTATAAGCAGTCGCCCGTCCCTAATTTAGGGTCACTGGTTCCAGGGAAGGGAGACAGCCAGTGCCGTAAGACAAACACAACATCCATGCCCGACCGGGATTCGAACCCGGACCCCTTGCGGACGAATGATCAGAGGCCAACGCCTTAGACCACTGCGCCACCGGGGAGGCAGCTCTCTGGTTCATTCGGCGAATGAGTTGCTCCACTGTTGCGTGGCTATCGGCCCTCACGCATCTTCGCAGCCGACGTTCACTTCTCACATCAACGGCACTTGGTGCTCCGAAGTTTCCACGTCGCTTATTCGCAATGGTGCCATTTCTCCAATCACGATACACTTTAACCACAGCAGCATGCGAACAGTTCACAAACTGCGCTGTTTCAGAAATACTGCCACCCTTGGCCCGAAAGCCGATAATCATCCGTTTTTGCAAATCTGATAAATCGCTCCTTTTATCCATGAAACCAACGAGTTATATGTCTCCAGAATGCCTACAGCACACCTTATATACTCTCCAAGCAATCTCACGACACGTGCCTTCTTTCATTGGCTACACGCAGTTGACGTCAAAAGTAGGAGGTGGTCACAATAATGTGACTCGACTGTGTATTTACTGTACAAAATTTTGCTTTCCCAACTCCTCGGTGGATGTGAATCATTTTTTGATTAAGGAAGGAGCTCCACAATATTGAGGTTCGGTTGGAGCTATTGTCATCTGCATTCTTATAGTTATTATTTCTTATCTTTTCTGCTTGCTTTTCTTTTTATCATTTAAGTTTATTTCTCTTTGTCACAGGGTTCAATAATTTGAATAGGCAGCTAACCCTGTGATCATCCAAAATTAAGAGTCATTGGCTCTATAGACGAGAGAGGACCAAAGTCAGAAGACAAACATAATATCCCCATCTTTCACTAGGATTCGAATCCTGACCTAGCAATATGGGAAGTAGATCACTCGGCCACTGGGTAACTTGTTACTCCTTTTTAAATTCCATTAAAAGAGATGGTAAAACCAGAAAAGAATAAGAAGAGCTCAATGGTTTAAGCTGATCTTTATTAGGTACCATTTCTTATTGGTGTATGTATCACCAGGACGCGAGTCCTCTACAAAGTAGAACTTGAGGCGCACTGACGTTATGCACAAAATCACCCCTAGGTGTCCCTTAGAGCCCAACCTGTCAGAAGAAATTGCATGCTGACCACAGCAAAAGGAGAACGAGAGTAAAATTAGCCAAATGCTCCCTTGTAGAAGACCCATCCGCTGAGGAAAGAGGCACCCAGAAGAAACGGCTTCCGGTAAAGCCCTGCTTATCTCATTGAGCAGTACTTAATCTGACAATTCCGTCAATCCTCTAATGCAGTGTTTCCCAAACTTTTTCGATTCTCGGCGCCCTTGCTGAATCCAGGTTTTTCCAAAGCGCCCTATGTCAAATTCTAACAAGTACCCTTTGCCTATGTCAAATTCTAACAAATACACTTAGGTAAAAATAAATAAAACACGTATTGAATATTTACAAAAACTGTAATTGAAAATATTCAACTAATTATAATTAGTGGGATGGATGAGCCTGTTGATCACCGCACAGTTTCTCAAATATTGGAATCAAACTGGACACAGCCACCCTAATTTCCTTCTCCACGTTGATTTTCGCGCGATACCTGGTTTTTATCACAGCAACCGATGTGATAAAACAACTAAGTAAATGGATCGGTTTTTACTGTTTAGTAAAAATCAATCCATTTTTAAAAATACATACGAGAAGAAAAACTTCAAAAACTTCACTTCACTTAATCACAACAACATTCAGTTGATACGCCGAAACTCAGCGACAGAGCATCAACATAACAGACTGCTAACCACCAAATGAGTCACAAATGACAACGGATGAGCATATTTAAAGTATCTGGTGACCTTCTCGAAAAATCTGGACTGAGAGTCTCATTTCTAGACACTCGGAGAACGAGGAAGGAATGTTTATCAAAAGCACGGAGGCTGGTGCGAAAGCTAAGTTTACTTCCGGTAGCGCCCGCGCAGAAAAGACACCTGCGCCCGTCGGGCGGCTATCGTTCGGGGGGGGAGCTTACGCTTGTAACACTATTGTAGAGCGCCATCTAGTAACCATTTGTAGAGGCTCCTGAAAACAGTTATTACTAAGTGAATTACTGGTTTGCACCAGGTCCCGTAGATGTCGCGATGTTGCGTCCTATCATACTGAATCGAAAATGGAAATAAAATTATGAAAACTTTGTAAATTTCGCTGCGCCCCTATGAGGAAGCCGCGGCTCCCCAGGGCGCCCCGGCGCACACTTTGGGAACCACTGCTCTAATGAATTGACACAGCCGCAGTGGTGGGCGAGCGGACTGAGGCGTTAATTGCTGAACGTTCTTCCAATTTCGTCCTGATCGTTTCTCCTAGACTACGTTTACTTCCGGTAAACTTAGTCTAGGAGAAACGAGGCTTGTGTGTTGTACCTGTCTGACGGCAGTGTCTCTGCCACTTCCTCGGAAGGAGTGGTCCCGAATTACTGACAACCGATTGCATATAATACTTAGATTTGCTCATGGATTCCGTATTTTCAGACAACAATCGTTTCTAACAATTTACGTCACTTTTAGCATTCAAATTGCCATTCGCGAGCACCTTTCACGATTCGAACCTCATTTGTACTTCGGACCTGTCAGTTAATATTGATTTTTAGTCCATTTTAGTTATCTAACTTCCATTCAACTCCCGTTTCAAGCTCTATTTGAGTCCTATTTTGTTCGGACCTGTCAGTTAATATTGATTTTTAGGACCTGTCAGTTAATATTGATTTTTAATATTGATTTTTTTTCGGACCTGTCAGTTAATATTGATTTTTAGTCCATTTTAGTTATCTAACTTCCATTCAACTCCCGTTACAAGCTCTATTTGAGTCCTATTTTGTTCGGACCTGTCAGTTAATATTGATTTTTAGGACCTGTCAGTTAATATTGATTTTTAGGACCTGTCAGTTAATATTGATTTTTAATATTGATTTTTTTCGGACCTGTCAGTTAATATTGATTTTTAGTCCATTTTAGTTATCTAACTTCCATTCAACTCCCGTTTCAAGCTCTATTTGAGTCCTATTTTGTTCGGACCTGTCAGTTAATATTGATTTTTAGGACCTGTCAGTTAATATTGATTTTTAATATTGATTTTTTTTCGGACCTGTCAGTTAATATTGATTTTTAGTCCATTTTAGTTATCTAACTTCCATTCAACTCCCGTTTCAAGCTCTATTTGAGTCCTATTTTGTTCAGTGTATAAGTTTTAGACTGTGCGAAATCATTAGTACTTTGTTTTCTTGGCGTAACACTATACAGGCGTGATCTTTTCGATAGTGTTACCAAAATCCTATAATAGGAAAGATAAGAGGTGATACTATTAAAGCGATAGCTTATTATGGTGTTAACAGTTTTTTAATCATTACATTTCAGAGCTTTTTTCGTCTGTGGGTTCTTTTATGTTGCCTCTCTCTGCAGGGTTTTTTTATTTAGGGAAGAATACCTTTAAGCAAAATTGTCTATGTCTTGATGTACTTATCTCTAGAAAATTACAAAACACAATCTCGTATTTTTGACATCAGAATTGCGATAGTCTTTACACAGTCAAAATATTTGAAAGTGCATAGGAAAATTCAGTGGGAAAAGGGTGAGCGAAATGAAATTCCTTTGGGTTTTTTTTTAAACTGAGCTAAATGATGTACGGAATTATCATATGCTGGAGATATTTCGTGAGGTTATTTTGAGTCTCAAACTGCTTAAGTAGTGCACGCCAACGTTTGTTTCTGGAGAAAACAAATAAAACTGCCAAAAGTACATTCTGTTCCCTTTTTTGCAGCCACACTTCTACGAATAATCAGAATCCTATGGGAATCAGTGGTGGAAGTGGTAAATTATAATTTTAGACATTTTTAATGTTTGTAGCGAAGGACGGGATTTTGGTTTTTCTTATTGTTTTATTTATTTTGTTTTTCTTTGGGGATTTAACGACCACTGTGAGCAACTCAATAGGCTATAAGCTGCCGCCCTTTCCTAATTTAGGCGCACTGCTTACAGGGAAAAGGGAGAACCAGTGCAGCAAGACAAACACAAAATCTACGCCTCATCGGAATTCGAACCCTGATTCATCTCGGACGAATGGTCACAAGCCAGCGCTTATACCACTGCACCACCGGGACGACGATTTTACTTTTTCAAATAATTTTCATCATAATTTCAGGCAGAGAACAGTAAATTCACAGACCCCGTACATACATGTGCACATTCATTCAGGACATTAATATTCCATGGTTTTCGACGGAGATGGAGCACTTCAGTTCGTCCTGGATGTCGGAAGCACAGCTTGAAGAATGAAACAAATAGATAAGAATCTTCCAAGAAATAAAAAAAAACAGCTACTCACATGCAGCAGTAACTCATAAATCAAACGCAAGAAGAGCGATGAAATGAAAGTCAAAAATAATTATTTACAACCTAAGAATACGAGGTGTAACCAAATGGTGGAGTGGTAGAGAAAGACTCTCCAAGCTCCTGCTGTGTCCTCTGATTCCCGCGCAAGCAGAGTTGACAGAATTCGCAGTATTTCGTAACCACTACCGGAAGTAAAAAATTCTCATATTGCAGCTTGCCAATAGCTTCACAATCAGCTCCTTCACAAGAAAGATTGTTGCATGTTATCTTTCGACAGCCAATATGGAATGAGCAACTTAGTATGTAATTTCCTCTTCATTACAGTTTCCCATTACAATTAGTTATTGCTAGTTGTTTAAAACTGTTTCCGGTGGATACTCACACGCTTCGCTGCTACTTCTGAAATTTTATTCTTCACGAAATATTATGTTCCTTATATTGCAATAACTGTTTTGCACCAATTTATAATCATCATTACAAAATTTTTAATGAAATTCCGATATTTCATTTTTCGAACACAAGCACACAACTTAAAGCTTGTTAAAAAGAAATATAAACATAATTAAATCTGATGAATAGTATTTTCACAAGATTGCGGCGTTTCAACACCGATCTTGCAATAGAAAACAACAACACTTTATTTTTAGATCCTCTACATCAGTATTTATAGAAGGAAGGTTCTGCTGCATTTTTAAATATACATTTCTAATTAGTCACTAGGGATATAAATTCCGCACTACATTTAGATTATACAATGAATATTTACGACCGGTTCTCCTTGAGATTCTTTTTAATTATCTGATCGAAATCTTAACTAATGTGAGAGTTAGGAAATTTTGTTTAACTAGAAATGAAATTCCATCTGAAAATGTCAAGTGCATGTTTTCAAACTAATCGTTTCATCGGGTGTAATTATTCCGCTATCTTTCGTGTTTTAGCTTGACGGTAACCAATAGTAAACAGTGCGGCTAAGCGAAAGACCCACTATTGGGCGTAAGGTGAAAGGCGATAGAGGTCCAATGCGACAATAGCTGGCTCCGGAAATCGAAGTCATGTTTCACCTGCCCGGGAAGCTGTCAGCAAACAAAGCAAGGAACTGTCAAAGGGGTCATTTGTATCAGAGGCAGGGCTGTAACCACCAGGCATAAAATATTTTGCTTTCCAATGGAATGACCGCTCGCTAGTGATCTCGGGGGATCCATCATCGGTGGTATTCCTTGTCTACTTAGCGTCTGCAAAGTGTGAAGGTACGATTCGGGAAAATGGGACCCGGCAGCAGGTTTCTGTACGTCGTGTATTGTCGACAAAAGGAGAGAAACTTCGACTACAAGCATAACTACTTGGCAGGCTTCGTGAATACGCAAAGCGTACGACTTTCTAAAACATGGAAATTCGAAATAATCTTCCACTTAAAATAAATATTAAAAAGAATCCTATTGAAAACAAAAAATCCAGTTGCATCAGGAAAGGTACACACAGTATATTTTTAACTGTTTGGAAACACTGGCTGTCTAATATCGAGCTTGCACTCTCAAAATAACTGAAAAAATTGTAATATTTTTAGTGTACTTGCTTGAAGATATCAGTTAAAATGTGTACATACGTACACGAAAACACTAGCATTATTTAAATGTAAATAGTCTTCGTACGGAAACGTTCCGTAGAATTAAGTCGTGCTGCGGATAGCTTAAACTCAACACTTAAAGCAAGCTTAGGTGCTAAATAATTCATACTAACGGTCAGAAAAATCAAGTCTACTTACGAATTTAACCGTTTGTCGGTCTCGATAGGTATTCAAGTCAGCACATCAAATCAGAATTCACTTGTTACGTAATCATCTAGTAATTCAACAGCGAAATGCAACACACTTTCGATATACAAAATACTTGTAGTTTTTTATGAACTCAGGAACAATTTAAGGCTTCAACATCAACGAAGCGCAATCATACTCAGCGTCAAAGAATTAACAATCAACAGGTAGACACTTAAAACAAACTTAGGTACTTGATACATTTGCAAACATCACTTTTTATTTATCTCGTTAAAATACGTCATTCAATAGGTTGCCAAAACATCATTCATCAAGAGAGAAAATGTAGAGTTCAGTTTAAAAAACGCTTAAGAAGAACGAACCAACATGTACATAAGATAACAGGAACCAAAAAAGAAAATTAAATTACAGTATACGTTACAGAGTTTTGTGTTCTTACTTACATATCGTGCATAACAAATTGCGATGCAAAGGAATCTTAAACAAGCTCAGAGGTTCCAAATTTCATAACCAGCTATTTGTACTTTACGAATGCATTCCGTCTTTTTTATTTTTCTCCATCTAATGTGAATGGGATGATATTGGAGAATATCAAGGTTAACAAGGTTAGTCTCCGGAAAAGGTTAGAACACACACACACACACACACACACACACACACACACACACACACACACACACACACAGATATACAGTATATATATATACACAGTCGAGTCACATAATTGTGACCACCTCCTACTTTTGACATCAACAGCGCGTAGCCAATGAATGAAAGCACGTGCCGTGAGCTGACTTGGAGAGTATATAAGGTGTCCTGTAGGCATTCTAAAAACATATCACTCGTTGCTGTCATGGATAAAAGGAGCGATTTATCAGACTTGCAAGAAAGGGATGATTATCGGCTTTCGGGCCAAGGGTGGCCTTATTTCTGAAACAGCGCAGTTTGTGAACTGTTCGCGTGCTGCTGTGGGTAAAGTATATCATGATTGGAGAAATGGCACCATGGCGAAAAAGGGACGCGGAAATTGCGGAGCACCACGTGCCATTGATGTGAAAGATCGGCTGCGAAGGTACGGGAGAACCGATGGACCCGACACGCTACAGTGGAATAACTCACTCGCCGAAAGAAACCACGGGGCTACCGGAAGTGCGTCTGAAACGACAGTTCAGCGAATTTTCCTGCGTATGGGGTTCCGATGCAGACGAATGGTCACTGGACCTATGCGAACGAAGGTGCATCGGCCGGAAGGCTCACATTCTCACGGCAGTATTGGAATTGGACCTCCGATGAGTCACGTTTCCTGCTTCATCGAACGGATGGACGTTGGCGTATAAGGCAAGAAACATCGGAGAACAAACACCCTTCAACCATTGCTGGAAAAATACAAGCTGGTGAGAGCAGCCTTATGGTCTGGGGAATATTTTTGTGGCATCCCAGCACTACAATGCGACGTGTCTCACAGCTAGAAATGTCCGAGGGTGGTTGGAAGAGCACGACGAAGACTTCGAAATATTTCCCTGGCTCCCTAATTACCCTTACTTAAACCCAACTAAACATCTGTGAGACCACCTGGATTGTGTTGTTTGCTCTTTGGATCCTCCACCACGCACCCTCCATGCAGTCAGCATGGCTCCACATACCTGTGAACATCTTCGAGCACCTTATTTAGTCATTCGCAACCCGTCTAGCTGCTGTCTGTGGTTACTCTGCGCACGGTGTTTACTCTGGATATTAGCTGGTGGTCACAAGAATGTGACTCGACCGTATATATACATATACATATACATATGTATAACACAAAGTTTAATGGCCCAAGTTGGGTTTGTCTCTGACGGGGGTTATTTGTGTTTGGCCTGAGATTGGTGTCTTGGTGTGGTTTCCAAAGGTAGCCTGGTTGTGGTAGCTAAGCTCCAGCCGAAGATAATTCGGCACCACCTCGTACGCTCAGACCATAAGACGAGTCAGCCTCCGTGAGGTCCACGTGATTAGGGGTTGTTAGCAATAAAAGTATCGCACAATTACAGCAATATAATTGAAATAAAGACGAGAACATTACATTTATAGAATTATAGTGTCACCAAAGATCAAAATCGGTTTCTGAATCGGGGTTTAAGGAACACTATCGGAAATTCTCAGTGTTGCACGCCAGGGAAGGCGGAAAGTGAGGTTCGATGACTGAGCCCGATGTTTCGAATCGTAGAGCACCCCCTCCCTTCCCGTTTCCCGGGACAAACAGAAAAAAACAATGCCTAAGGAGCTTTGTTAGGGATTAGGACCACCTGACCACTTAGGGGCCGTCCATAAAGTACGTCCGGGATTTTTTACTAGTTTTAGACTAGCCCCCCTTACCCCATGTCACATTTTGTCCGATTGTTGACACCTTCCCCATCTCTAAAAAGTACGCCCTAATTCCCGCTACCCCCTTTATTTTTGACAACTGCTTTTACAAGTCCGTTGAGAAACAGAAAGAAAACATGTAATTATTTAAAGGAATCTTCCACATATTTACACTTTTTCTCCAGAAAATATTTATTATTTAGGTATCAATTTGTTCCCAAACGCCACCCGAACTTTATCATTCTGAAATAAAGATCTACAAATGAACGTACGCATTCAAGGTTTTCAACACTCCCGATCATAGCATCCACAAAACACGATAGATTTGGTAGTAAAAATCATCATCATCATTGTCAACCATTATTAATCCACTGCTGGACGAAGGTCTCCCCACGTTTCCTCCACAACGGTCTGCCTTCTGCCAGTCTCCTCCATGTCACTCCTGCATACTTTAGAATTTCATCCACCCATCTCCCATGGGGTCTTCTTCTGGGTCTTTTCAAATACGAGATAGTGGAAGTCTACCACTATCATATATTTTTTTAGTACAAATACGAGAACTAAATATAGATTTTCTAATTTAGCTAAATATATCATCAGAAATCTGAAATATTTCATACCTCTTTTTAACTATTCAAAGAAGAAAAGAAGAGAAAACAAAACGAAGACATACCATTCACTATATTTTTGCCGCTGGTTGCCCGATTTACTACACCTCCCCCCCCATGTTACATTTGGTCCGGTTGTCAAGAACCTCCCTCTCCTTGTAATCTTGGACGTACTTTATGGACGATCCCTTACCTAAAGAAACTTTCTAAGGCACATCACAACAAAAAAGCGCACATTCGCCAAATAAGAAAAACATAGAAATAAAAATCTGGGCTAAAATTATTGACCGGTCCCGGGCGGTTCCGCCGCCACTGTTGCACGCTGTCGTCTGCACTAATTTGCGGACAGTAGTTCCTGGTAAATGACGGAACCAACTCCGATAAGCAGCCATGGTGGCGCAATGGTCTAAGCGCTGGGGCTCATGACCATTCGTCCGTGAAGGGTCCGTGTTCGTATGCCGATGTGGCAAGGATGTTGTGCTTGCCTTACGGCACTGGTTCTCTGTTTTCCCGGAAACCAATGACCCAAAATTAGGGATGGGTGATTGCTTATATCCCATTGAGTTGCTCACGGTGGTCGTTAAACTCCCATTCAAAACAAAAGTCCGATAAACAGGCCCATGCCTCCTCCAAAAGGCGTAACCTGGTCCAGCTTGGTCGACTAAGCAGATACGCAATCTTCCGGCAACTCGGCTAACGGGACTGCAAATACATTGGTGTCCAAAATTAAAGTTCAGAAGGCAATAGCTGGCAACTAACCCAAAGCGCTCAATGAAATGTAGCTTACAGGACATCTGCAAATTGAAACGAGAAAGAAATGCCCACAGTGAAATTTTCAGATCAGTGAGCAAAATGCTATACAAAATGTAAATTGAGTTCCATATACACCAACGAAAAATGGCAATTTCATTACCCATTGACAGCTAGCATCGGAAACGTTCCGATGGCAGAAAATGCTCTCCTTATGTCTCACACACCTGTATGCGACCCCGTACAACGGGAAGCGATAGTATGACCAGAAGCAGGCGACTCACAGGTCCAGGTCACAATAGACTTGAATATCTACGCCAGAGTGGTTTTGAGGCTACGGTGGCAATTCAATAACACCTGTGGGGTGTCACAAAGCCTGTCCAAGGTCGTCCAAGGCGTACGAAACCTCGTGAGAACCATCATGTTTCACTGCACGGCGTCATAGGTCGTGTACAGCCCGGCAATTGCCTTCGGAGCTTTCTGCTGCCACTTGGACCACGGTATGAAGGCAAACGGTATTCAATAACACCGATTGATAATGAAATTTAACATGTTTATGGTGGGTAACAACGATATTCAATAACACCGGTGGGGTATCACAAATGCCTGGCCTAGGTCGTGCAAGACGTACGACACCTCGTGAAGACCATCATGTTTAACTGCATGGCGTCGTAAATCCTATACAGAACGGCAATCGCCTTCGGAGGTCACTGCTGTCACTTGGCTACGGTACCAAGGCAAACGGTACATCGAAGACTTAATGCAATTGGCCTTTATGCCAGAAGATCCATGGTTTGTGTACTGTTAACCGCATCTCATAGGACTGCTTGCTTGATTTGGTGCAGGCAACAGTGTTTGTGGAGCCTAGACGTATGAGCCGTTGTTTGTTTTTTACACCCCAGTAGAGATTCAGTTTACAAACGGATTCTCGTTGGCATTTCATCTGCACTGTTAAACATTTTGCACCAAAAAGTTGTGCTACACTAGCTGCACCACTTTCTGAGAAAAGATACGTCAGTGTGTGGTACAAACAAAACCCAAAAAATATAGTGCAACCTTGTACCATATCGTGATGCAAAGTTGCACCATGTTGATGTGTTTTGGTTTTTTCACCACAGAGTGGTACATCTTGTCTTAGAAAGTGGTTCAGCTAGTGTAGCACCACTTTTTGGTGCAACCTACCACAAAGTTTTTAACAGTGTCGAGGGATAAAGGAATGATAATGATCTTAACATCTTCCGCAAGCGAGACTCCTTCAGAGGTAGGGGTCTGCTCGTGGGGGGGGGGGCAGACGCCCACATCCGAAGGAGCCTCGTTCAATGCCCTTACACCACTCCATTTGCAAGAGGAAATGTGGTTGCTGAGATATAGAGGAGCAGGATCCTAGGGACCTATGTCAGACCTTTTCGGGGAGATGTTGGCCCTGAGCCCATTTTAATAGGTGGTATCGCCGGTCCACACAGGTGCTCAGCTCGGCAAAGATTTCCTGCAGAGCGAGAATATTCGGCATGGATAGTCAAGTCAGGTCTCAGATCAGCAATCTGGTGAAGAGTATGTATCGTCGCGGCGAGAGTTGTCTGGCGATCACATTCTTTAAAGACATTTTTAGGTTACATTCTTACATTTCACCTTGGTGACATTTGAGGATGTGACCCTATATACGCAAAATGTTTACATATTTACCCGTTATTATAAAATGTGTATTACCCTTATGATTGTGTCTATATGCAAAACGTCTCTACCTGATGCTACGTGCTTTTTTTTTATTTTACAAATAATGCTTCAGACAGTGTGTGTAAACGTTCCGCTTTGTGTAGCTACCTAACATTAAACATTCTCTGTTATGTTAAAATTAAAAAAAATAAATTTTCTTACTGCCACGCGTTTTCCTTTTTACCCCTGCGAATGCCCTTCGGACATTAATTTTGTACACCAGTGAATTACTGGGTGCAAATTCTGGGTGATAAACAGGAATGGTTCTGGATAATGAAAGCACTAAAAAGTCGCACTACACTAGCACCTTTTTGTTTTCTCTTCTACTAAAACTCTCTGAAAACATTGGAGTTATCACCTCGGTATTTACAAACCATTCCTATAAAACATTAATTCAATTATATTATGTCATGTTTCAGACTCATATTAATTATGCTATCTTCTCGTGGGGACAGACGACTAAATATAATTTGAAAAACTTCAAATTCTTCAAAACAAACATATAAGATTAATTGACCTAAAATTTGATTGAAATACACAACTAACACTATTTAATAACGCAAGAGTTTTCCCAAACAAATACAACATTCTTACGATTAGCCAACTTTATCACTTTAATTTTGGGAACATTATGTTCAACCGAATTAAGAATAATTTACACACTGATATCATACAAATCGTACCACGGATACACTCACATGACACACGATTTAAATCACATATTTGGCCTATTCATCTGAAGACGGAGACCATGAAGCAAAGTGTAAATTACATTGACCCACACTACTGGAACTCATTATCAACAAAACTGACTTCTTTAAATAACTTTAACTTTTTAAAAAAAATATTAAAAAACTTCGTAATGAAGTGCGGCTGCTCAAATTGATGATCGCAGTGGAGGGGAACTATGACTATTACTATGACTTGCATATCTCGATGTAAATTGATTTTCAATGGTTATTACCTGTAGTATTTATCATCTTTTCATACACTGAGCGGCCACTTTATCAGTACCACCCCCTCAGTACTTTGTTGGGCCACCTTTTGCCTTTAATACTGCGTCGATTCTTCGTGGCATGGACTCCACGAGATGTTGATAGGTGGTTTGTGGAATCTGAGACCATGCTTGATGAATAGCACTTATAAAGAAGCAAATTTCTCCGTCATTTTTATCCGCGCCAGGATTCGAACCCGGGCCCCTTCATTCCGGAATAAGTTGCTCTACCAATTGAGCTACGCGGACGTTTTATTCTGATTCCTATCTGCCTTTATGTCGTGTGGGTCCTTCTGGCAGGTACGTCACATCTCCTGGTACGTTACATCATCTCCCCCTTATTTTTTTTTTTTTTTTTTTTTTTTGAAGCGCTGGAGAAGGGATTTTCTTATTTTTCCTATCTCGCGGTGTGGAAATAACATCACACCAATGCGAGATTTTGAACGGTCGGGTCATCCGGATAGTTCGGGCGCCATTACAACGAAGTGAATTTCTCCGTCATTTTTATCCGCGCCGGGGTTCGAACCCGGGTCCCCTCATTCCGGAATAAGTTGCTCTACCAATTGAGCTACGCGGACGTTTTATTCTGATTCCTATCTGCCTTTATGTCGTGTGCGTCCTTCTGGCAGGTACGTCACATCTCCTGGTACGTTACACACTTTTCAGGAGTGTGAGATTGCAGGGTTGTGGATCCAGCTGCCTGATGGCTCGTTCAACTTCATCCCACAAATTCTCAATGGGGTTGAGATCTGGAGATTGTGGGGACCGCCTAAGCAAAGTAAATTCACCGTCATGTTCCTGAAACCAATCCTGTACAATACGAGCACTATTGCAGGACGCATTATCTTCTGGAAAGTAGCCATCGCCATTGGGATAAACCATCGACATGACAGGATGCACTTGGTCCGCAACGATGTTTAGATATGATGCGCCAGTCAGAAGTTGATCAACACGAATTAAAGGGCCCACAGCATGTCAGGAAAACATTCCCCAAACCATAACGTTGCCTCCATCAGCTTGAAGAGTTGTAGCAATGCATTTAGGGTCCATGCTTTCGTGCTGTTTCACCAAATTCTCACTCGGCCATCAGCATGGTGCAACTGAAAACGTGATTCATCGGACCACATATTTCGTTTTCAATTATCGACTGTCCAATTCTTGTGCTCCTGTGCGAACTGGAGATGTTTTCTCCTGTTGCCTGCAGACAGCAAAGTTGTTCGAACAGGCCTTCGGCTGCCATATCCCATCCGATGCAGTGTACGGAAAATAGTGCGTGCACAGATCATTTGAGGGGATCCTTGATTAAGATGGTCTGTAATTTGCTGCACTGTTGCCTTTTTCTTGTCTGTTACCAGTCTGGACACTCTCCGTTCCGCACGAGCAGTCACTAGTCGATGTCGACCACACGTTAAACGTAGAGACCCAGTTTTTTTGCTGACAGTCCAGTCTTTAAACTCTTTAACAACAGCTGCTATCGAACATTTCACGAATGCGGCGGTTTCGGTTATACTCGCTCCACGGCTCCGAGCTCCTACAATCATCTCACGTTGAAAGTTCGTCAAATCGCATTTTTTACCCATCTTGTCACCTAAAAATCACTTCTACTACTGTCACAAGCACTAAGCTTTCCCTTTTTACACTAGCCTCGCCTTCTGGCGGTAACAGCGTGCAGCCATAGCTCATTTGCTTAAAACTGTCAGGATGTCATAATAAAGTGGCCACTCAGTGTATATTATTATTACATTTTTTTCTTTCTGAAACACTGACATGTTTGTAACTTGAACTGGCGACCTCAGTGTAAAATTTGTTTAGGGAGCATGGGACACTGTCAGACCTTACTGGCCTTTTCCCCGCGGCTTCCTTGCTGTGCTTTGTTTCAGTTGATATTTTTGTAATACTGATTTTTGGCTCAGCAAAATCAATGAATTGACTTGATAACGCCCAGTATCATTAAATTTGTGCAGCTTCATTGGCAGAGTGGTCTGAGGCGCTGGATTCTGACCATTCTCTTGTGGTGTGTCGGATAGGCAGCGCTGCCCCTGCCCCTAAGCGGAAGAAGGGGTCACAAATTGGGCACGGAAAACCGTCCTGGTGGTCATTAAACCATAAAAAAAACTACACTGCTGGCAACCCAAAATGCAACACCAAGGGGGACACGAGATAGCAAAGCCAGATTTACTGGACACACAACAACAGATACAAAGATGAAACGATTGAGCTTACAGGCCTGTGCGACTTGCGGAACACGCAGACAACAATAGCTCGTGTTGCACCCATGGCTGGCAATAACGGCCGCTACATGCTGCGGCATCGAAAGAAAAAGGCTTTGGATGTGGGCTTGGGGTATGTCCGTCGAGGTTGCTTCCACACGTTGCAACAGTTCATCAGGCGTAGCCGTGGGTGGTGCTTGCCGGGCCACTGGGTTGCCGATCAGCGACCAGACGTGTTCGATAGGCGACATATCGGGAGAACAGGCGGGCCACGGCAGCAGTGACACCTGCGGGGCCGTAAAGAATTGTTGCACGATGCGTGCCACGTGCGGGCGCGCATTGCTCTGTTGAAACGTAGCCACAGGCAGGTCCTGCAGGTAAGGGAGGACTGCAGGCTCCAAAACGTCGGAGATGTAGCGGTGGCTGTTTAGCGTACTGGCGATGCGTACCAGAGGGGTGCGGGTGTCATTTCCAATTGCGCCCCAAACCATAACGCCAGGAGACGGGACGGTATGGCGATTCAAAATGCAGGCGTAGTAAAGTCTCTCGCCGCGGTGCCGCCACACGCGGATCCGATCATCATGGTGTTGCAGGCAGAAGCGAGATTCGTCGGAGAAGACAATGTCATGCCATTACGTAGTCCAAGTGCGGCGTTCAACGGCCCTCTGCCGCCGCACTCGCAGGTGATGCAACGTCAATGGTAATCGGAGCAATGGGCGCCGTGCGGCAAGTCCCCGGTCCTGCAGACGACGTCGAAGGGTGCGTGCTGACGCAGGTTGTTGCGCAACACACCCTAATTACTTAGCTAACGTTCCTGATGAGGCGGTGCGAGCCGTCAATGCCCGCCGCACAACATGCCGGTCCTCTCGTTCGGTGGTGTGCCGCGGTTGCGGCAATCGCTCACGTCGGTCTGTCCGTCCCTCATTCACGCACCGAATCCATACTCGCCTCACTGTGGCTGGATGTCGTCCCACACGGGCGCCGATGTCTCGGTACGATAAACCGCTGTCGCGATAATCCACTCTTCGTCCTATGTCGAACTCCGAAACGTGCTGGAATGACTGCCGTATTCTGCGACGAGGCATCAAGAAGATTCACACGCGCAGGTCCGGCAGCACAACACACTTCCACTACTTACACATCGCCTTCTGTGCACCCTTCTTATAGTGCTTCTCGGTGGCGTGCCGGGAGCACATGATTTGCATATGCCCTGTGATGCTAATCGTTTGCAGGTCTCGTCGAGGGCGACGCTTACTGCGAATTTCAGGCCAGTCGGATGTTTCCTTCTTGGTGTTGCATTTTGGGTGGCCAGCAGTGTATATAACTCGGCTTTTATTTTCGTAAAGGTAAATGAAGCACGCCAAAAAAATGCAAAGTGGAAAATCCCAAGCCGCTCTAGCGGCTCAGCGGGCGAACTTCTGGCTTCTGACCATTCATCCGAAAAGGGTCCGGGTTCGAATCCTGGTGAATCACGGATGCTGTGTTTGTCTTATGGAACTACCTCGTACTCTTCACTGGAATCAATGGCTCTAAATTAGGGACGGGAGGCTGCTTATACTCGCAGTCCATTAAGTGGCTTATGCTGGTTGTCATACCCCCTAATAAAAATGAGAGTCAAGAAACGTAACCCTCCCCCTAAATATCTGAGTAGAAACCAGTTCTTTGTAACTAACGACAAGAACAATGTTGAAATATGCTATTTTCCTCACGCGTATGGTTTCTTAACTTACGCACTCCATCAATTGCAAGGTTATTTGAGCTCGTTATGACTCTACGCTGAGAACATCCAAAATTTGTGCATCAGCTGGTAAGGTGTTCGGCAAGTACCTTCCAGAATAAATGACATTCAGGGCTTTTGTGTGTGTGTGCTGAAATACCGACTTCGTGCTGTGAGCGCTGTAGAATATTATAAAAAGTTATTGGGAACCATAAATCATTTTTATCCACTCCTATCCCTTTTATTTGCAAGATTATATTTCTTCCAGATGCTTTTCCTTAACGTCGGACGCTCAAAAATGCGCATTTCTAAAGATCCACTTGAAATGTTTCTATTCTTGGACCGAACGATGATATCAAGCCGTTCACAACCTTGGCAAAAAGAAATGTTGTGAGGTACTTGATGGCGCGATCTCGTTCTCAGCTAAGACTAATAGGCTATGCTTTTTAACTCAAGTGAAGAAGACTTTCTTGCTTTTTTGTGAAATAAGGATTCTCTGCGGAAGCACTTACCGAAGCTCTCTATTTTATAGGCTATCAAGCCGACATTCCAAAAAGTCTTAGCGGGGTTCAGTCATTTTACCTCCGATAATAAGTTTTAAATTCTGTCCTAAAGCATCTCCGAAATTCAAGGCAAGCTTCAATAAACCAAGGATGCCAAAATTTATTGTGAAACCTTCTTTTTCACACCAGATTCATGGACTTCATATAGAATATCGTTTATGTTACTTAAGCTTGATGCACAGCCTGTTTAGCAGAGATAAATTAAACAAGGAATTACGGCTCACCAATAAAGTACTGAAAGGAGGAAATTTTTGAAACATGTTTGGGGGTATTTATATTGTCAGTTCTTTTCTGTTTTACTTCGCTTATCGAAATAGCATTTTAAGAATAAAAAGTAAAGTCATCCGGTTTACGAAATCTTCGCACGCAAACTACATCTCCAATTATTACATCTTATAAAGTTAAAAATGCGGTTTTCGCTGTAGGTGGTAAAATCGAGAGAAGAATGATGGAAAGAAGTTTCATTTCACAACATATTTCAAATGACTGTAGATTTGAATTGGGAGAAACGAATAGCAAAAATGCCAATCATCAAATAGGGTGATACGTAGGTGCAAAGTTCGAAACAAATCTGCTGCTTTTAAGGGGCATGCGAGGTAAGGCAATGCTTTTCTTTTTCTTTGGCGATGTGAGGAACAGAGATGGAAACGGGTCAAACATTTTGCACCCGGATCTGACCTGGACCCGGACTTGTCCGAACCCGGACGTCACATGATTGGACCTGACCCGGACTTGTCCGAACCCGGACGTCACATGATTGGACCTGACCCGAAGGTGACCCTGACAAATCTTTTTTGAACTATAAATTCGAAACACAATTTATAATTATACATAATCATGTATAATTATTTATAATTATACATACACTATAGTGACAAAAGTCACCGGACACCCCTCCAAAAGCAAATGAAAGGATCCGCTGCGTTGTTAAGTTGCGCGGTACAACTGCAAACGGTATAAAAACAACCCTACAGCTGACCGCGATCATATCGCACTGAGAGATTGAGTGAAAATGTCGAGACGGGAGAGAACTGACTTTGAGAAGGAAAAGATTGTTGGGTGTTGTATTAGTGGGTTGTCCATAAGAGAAACCGAGAGGCGTTTAAACATACTCAAGTCAACTGTTTTGGATGTACTGAATAAGTGGAGGACACATGGCGTGCCCGAAGCAGCAAAACGTACCGGCAAACCAAAGAAAATCAGTGATAGAAGACGTCGAAGCCTCAGGAGAGTCGTTACAGCTAATCGACGGAGTACTGCACAAGACTCAGTGTACAGGTGAGTAAAAATGCTGGAATCTCGGTATGTACACGTACCATTCGCAGAGAACTTCATTCCATGGGTTACCGTGGTCGTGCGGCTGCTCCTAAGGCTTTCATTTGCATTCGAAATGCTACTTGTTGTTTAGCATGCTGTAAATAACATTTATCATGGACCGTAGATCAGTGGAAACCAGTCCTATAGACTGATGAGTCCAGATACACCATCCATCTGTCTGATGGCCGTGTGTGGGTATGGCGGCAGCTGGGGGAATGCTATTTTACCACAGTGTACTGTTCCTACCGTCAAGTTTGGAGCTAGCAGTGTACTCGTGTGGGAGTGTTTTTCGTGGTATGGTCTCGGCCCATTGATTATCGTGGAAAAACCTATTAACCAGCACTTCTACCTCGACATTTTGGACAATTATGCTCTACCAACTCTGCGGCAATACTATGGAGCCGAGCCTTGTTTGTACCAGCAGGATAATGCACCGAGCCATAAAGCAAGGGCTGTTACGGCGTGTATTGACGATAATTTCGTATCGTGTGTGGTCTTGCCAGCACAGAGCCCACATCTTAATCCGGTAGAGCACCTACGGAATGAATAAGTGCGCCTCATAAGAAGTTTGGAACCAAGGCCTACTATTAAGCAACAGTTAGGGGCAACATTATGTACTGAATGAGAGCGCATACCTATCGTTGTACTCCAAACCTTGTCGAAAGCATGTCTAGAAAGGTCGGTGCATACATTAAGGCCAGAGATGGACCGACACTGTACTAATGTACGTCACCATATTCTATGTTGTGTTTCTCTTCTATATGTCCGGTGACTTTTGTCATTAGTGTGTATATATATATATATACACACACAGTGCGTTCAAAAATGTCTTTCCGCACTGGGTATCGTATGTTATATTATGGAAATCACCTAAATGCATTATGGAAAAGTGTAATTTACTCACTTACTTACAGAAAGTGGTGAAGCTGTAGTTCTTCACATAGCCTAACTGTTTCACACATGTTTTCAAACACATCTGCGAGAGTCAAAAAGTCCCTCCGCAATAGTGTTAAGGCCGTTCCACATAATTTTGATGGTGCTACAGTCAAAAGTGTTGAATTAAATAACTTATCGTATGTTTAATTTCAGTTTCTGTTGTTGTTTTGATGACATATCAAGCTTCAGAATATGTTTCCTAGGAACACCCATTTTCACAAGCTTATGATGAGTTGAAAGTTTCCAAAATGTGGATGTTGTTTTCATCATTGCCCCCTCAGAAGGAAAGAACACTCATGAAATCAACATTTACATTGGGGAAACTTTCAACTCATCACAAGCTTGTGAGCATTGGTGTTGCTGTGCAACATATTCTGGCTTTCTAATGAGATGGAACTATTTGTTTCCAACACGGACGTATTTGTTCGCATCGAAGCCATTTTCAAACTCCTTAATATTAAATTCATACATACACTGATGGAAAAAAATCCCAACACCAAGAAGGGGTTGTGTTAGATAAACGACAGTTGGTAGGCGGTGAGAGTACATCTGTAAGATGACTTCTATGCAAATTTCGCGCTCGGCGCATACGTGTGGCGCTAGTAGCGCCCCTCGGAATATGCAAAGCAGGTTTGCTGTAAATACGCGCTGTAACGTTGGTGAGCATTAGTTATCGTTGAGATTCGACGTAGGGTGTTGGTGTTAGTCAAGAATGCCTTTAAGAAGACGAAGAAGCCATTATTAACAGCTCACGGAGTTTGAACGAGGTCGTGTAATAGCGCTATGAGAAGGTGGATTTTTTTCCCGCAATATTGCAGAACGACTTGGCAGGAATGTAGCCACTGTGCATGATTGTTGGCAGCGGTGGTTAAGGGAAGGTACTGCCTCAAGAAGACCGGGTTCCACCCGGCCACGTGGCACCACTGAGAGCGAATACCGCCGTGTACGGCTTATGGCTGTGGCGCATCGTACCGCCTTTGCGGCAGCAATTCGAGCTGCAGTTGCCACCACAGTGACACAACGAACTGTTACAAATCGGTTACTTGAACGACAGCTCCGTGCCAGACGCCCTGTAGCGTGCATTCCACTGACTCCAAACCACTGCCGTTTGCGACGTCAGTGGTGTCAAGCTAGAGCTCATTGGAGGACGGAGTGGAGATCTGTTGTGTTTTCCGATAAAAGCCGGTTCTGCCTGGGTGCCAGTGATGGCCGTGTGTTGGTTAGAAGGAGGCCAGGTGAGCTCCTGCAACCAACCTGTCTGCGGCCGAGACACACTGGACCTGCACCTGGATTTATGGTCTGGGGAGCAATTTCCTATGACAGCAGGAGCACTCTCGTGGTTATCCCACGCACCCTAACGGCACAGTTGTAAGTCGGTCTGCTGATTCAACCTGTTGTGCTGCCATTCATGAACAGCATTCCAGGGGGTGTTTTCCAACAGGATAACGCTCGCCCGCATACCGCTGTTGTAACCCAACATGCTCTACAGAGTGTCGACATGTTGCCGTGGCCTGCTAGATCACCAGATCTTTCACCAATCGAGCACGTATGGGACATCATTGGACGACAACTCTAGCGTCACCCCCAACCAGCATTAACCGTCCCTGTATTGACCGACCAAGTGCAACAGGCATGGAAGTCCATCCCACAAACTGACATCCAGCACCTGTACGACATAATGCATGAACGTTTGCGTGCTTGCATTCAACATTCTGGCGGTTACACCGGTTATTAATGTACCAGAATTTCACATTTAAAATAGCTCTTCTCGCGCTTACAATAAGCTGTGATCTTGAAACCTTAATCGAGTAAATATGTTACCTATACAAATGTATTGCCGCCATTTCATTCCTCTACAACTATTTTTTCGTGCTGTTGGGATTTTTTTTTCCATCAGTGTATTAACAAATACTGAATTAATTCCGACACCACATTGAATGGTACGAGATGTTACAGTAGCTCGTCAAACAAAAACCTCTCAATGCTCAATGCGAAAAATTCGATGTAAAAAGTAATTCTCAGTCTTACAATGTGGCATGCGAGGTGTGAGGGAATGAATCACCAGAGAAGCAGGTCATGCGTTTGCCTGTATCTTGCTCCGGGCAATCGCACTGAAAACAAACGCAAAGGAAGTATCGTTTTACGATGTGGTATCGCCGGCTTGTGGAAATCTTCTTTGCTTTAAGAAGGAGTCTGCGATATTTTGATATGACAAATCATTTCCCCCTCCGCTGACGGCAGTATCGAGCACAAAATTCCACAGAACGCATTTTTCTTTAAAATATTATTTTTTTCCTTTTAAAACAAAACGGAAATCAAATCGGGTCGAAATCAGGTCCAGAGTTGGAAAGGGTTCAAAAATTTTGGACCCGGACTTAACTGCTTGATAATTAATAACTGAAATCCATTTTTTACGCTTTCCAACCGTAGGTTAAAAAAGCGGATATGATTCAGCTTTTTCTGTCCGTCCGCCTGTCCGAATGATAACTCGCGTAAAAATGGTTCGATTTCGATGAAATTTTAGCATGTGGTAGAAGACCACCTGGAGACGAATCCTATTGAAAATTGGGCGAAATGGGATCAAAGGTCAGGACATAGGAGCGGCATCCGTTCCATTGCCCTTACGCGTCATAACTTGCGTAAATATGGTTCGATGTCAATGTAATTTTATTACGTGCTAGGAGACCACCTGAGGACAAACCCTATTGAAAATGGGTGATGTGGGGTCAAAGGTCAGGACATAGGAGCGGGATCCATTCCACTGCCCTTATGCATCATAACTTGCGTAAATATGGTTCGATTTCGATGAAATTAGAGGACCACCTGGGGACGAACTCTATTGAAAATGGGTGAAGTGGTGTCAAAGGTCAGGACATAGGAGCGGGATGCATTCCATCACATCTTATTAAAGGAGAAATTCTTGTATATATGTAACTTTTATTTGGTAAACGGCTCTAAGGATTGTGATGAAAGTGGTTAACCTACCGTTTCCTGGTACGAGAAATCGATTTAGCTTGATCTCGACTTTGGGAAAACTCCTTTAGTGGGTTAAATATCCACCCCGAGTTACCACGTTTTCGGTGTCATGGTGTCGTCCTATTAATGTTTCCCTTTCTTAGAAATTTTATGACGTCACACTCTCGCGATCGACTCGCGATTGAGATGTTGGCGCGCGGTGACGCCATCTGCCTGATTACGTCACGCGTTGTTTGTGAATCCTATTAAAGTTTTATGATGTCACACTCTCGAGACCATCTGCCTCATTACGTCACGCGTTATGTGCGTATTACGCATTACTTCTATTTTCTTTTAGAAGAAAAAGTGAGTTGTACCAGCTGCTTGGAGTTGATGCGTAGTACAGTATAAGCAGCGGAACGCTGACTTCGCATGTTTTTTCCTTCAAAATTTAAACTTAATACAGCTTTTTTTGTTACATTTATGAATAGTCATTTGATGACGAGCGTATCCGCTGTGCTAAAATATGATTAGTTCATTTTTATTAATTACTATTAACAGAGTGTCACGTGGTTGGTAAAACAATATAAAAAATGTGGCTGTTTGACCCCTACGAAGCGTGCATGTTTCAACTTTAAAAAGAAGAATAACAAGAATACGGCACTGTTGGAACAAGAACCAGCGGAAGAAGTAAATATGGAACAGATTGGACATTCAAGAGCCGATGGTTTCCGATCACTTTCCAGTCTCGAAACACATGACCTTCCATTCGAAGAAGAACAGCCTACAAAAAGACCATCCCGAGCAGCTAAGGCGAGGAGCATGGAAATAATGTCCGACGTTACTATAACCCTTAATGGATCTACGTATATCGGAAGAAAACCTCGATCAAATGCGGTGAATAAATAGACAGCGATGAAGAACCAATGTTACCATGGGGTTCGATGAAGAACCCCATGCTAACATTTATTGTTTAGTGTTTCATGTTCGGAAATAATAAAAACAATTTAAAAAAATTCTTACTCTAACACAAATAAAAAATTATCATTCATCTTTGTTTTGATGTTTATTCTAAATTAATTTGTCTCTAATTCGTCTATCATTATTAATCTTGATGATTTAGACTTAGCATTGTAATATTTTGAAATAACATATCAAAATATTAATTTTTGGGGCACTCATATTCCCCCTTTACCCGAGTGATGCTTGGTGTTCCTGATATTTGCCCTTATGCTTCATAACTTGCGTAAAAATGGTTCAATTTCGATTAAATTTTAGTATGTGGTAGGGGACCATCTGGGGACGAACCATATTGAAAATAGGTGAAATAGGGACAAAGGTCAGGCCATAGAATCAGGATCCATTCCATTGCCTAACTTATGCGTTATAACTTACGCAAAAATGCTTCGATTGAGACAAAACTTTTCATGTTGTTCCGGAAGTATACTTTACCGGCTCTGTTGAATATCATCGAAATGGGGTCAAAGGTCGGGTCAGAGGAGCGAGATTTATTCTACAGCCATTATCCTCATAACTTGAGTAATGATTTCTGGTATGTTGGAAAGCGAATCATAATTAATGCATTGCATGGTTTTACTAACTTGTTAATAATAAAATTTGGTTACTTGCTAAATTTTAGGGCCATTTTTAGTGTCACTATTTTGCGTAATCCAGAAGTAATGGCTGACCGTGGCCATGGAGTATATTACAAACAGGGATCATTATTTACGATTACACAAATATTTTTTTTTTTAAATGTATTTAGATTGTTCACTCTTTCCACGCTTTAATGGAGGTGCGCATACCTTGATATGGTCCTGCACATTTTTGGTTCCATAATCTTTTATTACACCGTCGACATCTTTCTTTGTAATTTTACACTTTCCACATTTTGAATAACAAGTAAGAGCAAACAACACAGAATTATTCACCAATTCCTTAATGAGACGAAACAATTTCCAGCATTCACTCTTCCCCTTGTGGCTATCAACAAACACGTATTTGTTGGTTTCGACGCCTTTCTCAACCTCCTTAATATTAAATCCATCCACATTAACAAATAAGGAGTAAATTTCGATATGACATGTCATGGAAGTGGGATGTTAACACATCAATCGGAAACCTCTGAACGCTCTGTGTGAAAGATACGATGTGAAAAGTAACTCTTAGTCATACAATGAACTTCGCACGGAGAAAGTGAATCAGCTGAGAAGCAGGCGAATGGCGTTTGCCTGTACCTCGCCCTGAATAATCGCACTGTAAAAGAACGCAAAGGAAGTATCTTTTTACGATATGGTGTCGGTGTATCTGACATCGGTCGGTGGAAATCTTCGTGGTTTTAAGAAAGAGACGACAATATTTTTGCACGGCATTATTCACTGCGTGGGCACCAGTATCGACTACAGAATTCCACAACGCGCACTTTTTCTTTGGAATACATTTTTCTCTTTTCAAAAATAAAACGGAAATAAAACCGGGTCAGGAACACCTTGACCCGACCCGTTGACCCGTGACCCGTTTCCATCTCTTGTAAGGACCACTCTGTGAAACTCGGCGTGCTATATATAAGATGTTGCTTATTCCTTCTTCAAGAAAAAGCCACACAGGAAATGGACATGGAGACATCCAAATGGGACGACAAGTGAAATTGATTTTATTATGTGTAACAAAAAATTCGTCATAGAATACTGCAGTGTGCTAAACAAGTTCAACACAGGTAGTGACCATAGATTGGTGAGATGTAAGATGCACCTCAACACTAAACTTGAACGTGGCAAGCTCATAAGACAAACAAAATCTATTGACATAACCAACCTCAAAAAACACCATAATACCATCAAGTTGGAACTGAAGAACAGGTTCTCTGCTTTAGAAGGCCTAACATCGGAAGAAGTGGACATCTCTGAAGTTAACAGAAAAGTAAATAAAGCTCTTATGGAAACAGCAACAAAATTAGCTGGGTCTAAGAACAAGTTGCATGTAAATAAATTATCAGGAAAAACGAAAATGTTGATGCAAAAAAGAAGAGAGATGAGGACAACTAAAGAAGATGTGACTTCCAAAATGGAATATATAGAGCTATGCAAGACAGTACGAAAAAGTATCACTGAAGACGTAAGAAAATTCAACTGTGAACTAGTGAGGAAAGCAATTAAAACAACCAAAGCCTAAAGATAGCAAAGGGACATCTCAGTAAGGGAAGAAAACAGATTATGGCACTGAGAAAAGAAGATGGTTCTGTAACAAGAAATAGAGGCGAAATTTTGACAAGAGTGAAAGATTTCTACTCCAAATTATATGAAAGGGATGATACATGCACTCCAGACATCATGAAAGATACCAGTACTAGAGTTCCTCCAGTCCTTCCAGCAGAAGTTGCACATGCAATCAAGAACATGAAGCGAGGAAAAGCTCCAGGAGAAGATGGAATTACTGTAGACATCATACAAGAAGCAAGTGGAGAAATCGAAACAGTACTCGCCCAAATTTTCACTCGATGCCTTAATGAAGGAAAGATTCCTGAGGATTGGAACACCGCTACAATGATCCTGCTACATAAGAAAGGTGACATTGAGGATCTCGGAAACTACAGACCTATCAGCCTCCTATCAGTAGTTTATAAAATCTTCACTAAAGTTCTTTCACACCGCTTGAAGGTAACACTGGACATGGCTCAACCGAGAGAACAAGCTATATTCAGGAGTGGCTACAGCACAATAGATCATATCCATGTGCTGAGAGAACTAATTGGAAGAGCGAGGGAATATGAACTTCCATTGTGCATGGCTTTTATCGATTATGAAAAAGCCTTTGATTCGGTGAAACCATCAGCAGTTACAATGGCTCTGAAAACCTGCGGTATTGAAGATGCATACATTAATATTATTAATAACATCTATGAAAATGCAAGTGCAAAGATTAGGCTGTTTGAAAATACAACACACATAAAAATTGGAAAGGGAGTGAGACAAGGTGACACCATATCTCCGAAGCTCTTTAATGCCACATTGGAGGGTGTTTTTCAGTCACTGAGCTGGGAAAACAAGGGGATAAAGATTAATGGAGATTATCTAACCCACCTTCGGTTTGCTGATGACGTAGTCATTTTTGCAACTAGCCCATCAGAGCTGCAGAGTATGATCCAGGAACTTGCTGACAAGAGTAAAGAAGTGGGATTAAAAATGAACTTTCAGAAGACAAAAGTGATGTTCAATGCTTTTACAAGAAATGAAGATTTATCGATTGATGGAGAAAAGCTGGCGATAACAGACACGTACGTTTATCTTGGACAGCAGATATCAAGTGAGGGTCACATTGATGAAGAAATTAATCGGCGTACAAAACTTGCCTGGAGAGCTTTTGGAAGAAACAGCATAATTTTCAAGGGGCAATATGCCATTATGTCTTAAAAGAAAAGTGTTTGATCAATGCATCCTTCCAGTGCTTACGTGTGGTGCAGAGACGTGGACCTTAACTAAAAGAGACATACAAAGGCTGCAGACAACTCAAAGCAGCATGGAGAGGTGCATACTTGGTGTAACCAGGAGAGATAAGAAGAGGAACTCGTGGATCCGAAAAATGACAAGAGTGGAAGACATCATGATCAGAGGTTAAATCCCTGAAATGGCAATGGGCTGGACATACTGCCAGAAGGACAGATCATCGATGGACAGCCGAAATTTTAGATTGGATTCCAAGGGACAGGAAAAGACCCAGAAGAAGACCACATGGGAGATGGGTGGATGAAATTCGAAAGTATGCAGGGGTGACATGGAGGAGACTGGCACAAGACAGACCGTTGTGGAGGAAACTTGGGGAGACCTTCGTCCAGCAGTGGATTGATAATGGTTGACAATGATGATGATGATGAATCAAGGGAAGATCGACAGAAAGAGAGCCAGTGTCGTAAGACAAACACACCATCCGTGTCTTACAAGAGATTGGAACATGGACTCATTGCCGACATATGATCAGAAGCCTGCGTCTCGTACGATTCGGCTACTAGGGCGGCGAATGCTTTTATTTATTCGCTTTACTCATTTAAAACAAGTATACTGATTAAATTACCCAAAACCACCGTAGAAAGTAAAAGCGTGAATCTGTTTGACACAGAAACAACAATTTAAACTGTGATTCAAATGGCTAACGAACCAGCAGATATAAAAATTGCATTTTTCCGTGTTGGGAATTGGTCTCGCCCAACTCTAATGTATTTTGGCTATTTAACTCTACGCTAGTTTTTGCTGTTTCCATTTTAATCACATCTTGTTAAAATGTCGGTTACAGTCGGCAACTTCGCAACAGAGGAGTGAGTAACCGGTTGAAAATGGACACAGATAAGTGCTCCTATGCATGTACGGAAAATCGTGGGGGAATGTGATTGGCCGACAAGGTTTGTTTCACAAAACGAATATTGAATCATAAGACATTTTAAATGTGCACATGTTTCTTTTAGCCCTTATAACTGTTTTACTATTTGGAATCAGTTTTGGTGAAATACTAATTGCATCAACTTATTATCGGGAAGTGAAATTGTGAATGCAAACTACGGTTGAACTCAATTGATAATGAACAATTAATGACTATATATATGCAGTATAATAACATTGAAATATTGCTTTAGTCAGACTTGATGTAATGGTGTGACCGTCTTTAAAGGTATTGGGTCTTAGTGTTGTGATACACTATGTTTGCTACGGACAAACTTTGATATCAATTCAGAATTGTGATAATGAATTATAAGGAATTTTAATACAGCTTTTTCGTTATATGGTAAATAGAATCGATATAAATTATATTATATATTGGAATGCCAAGAATAAATAATGAAATAATATGATTAGTCGGCTGGTCATTATCGACACAGGCATGAATTAACGTGACTAGCAGTGGTATCACGACATACGCCGTTGCAGCTTTGAACAGGCTATAAGCTTCCTGACATTAAGCAGTGCTCAGGTAGGTGGATTAATGACTGTTATTGTCATAAAACCATGTACAGGCTACAAGTGAATCATAAATTAAATATTTTCTAAATTATGGCGGGCACTATTTCAAGTGTTTGGTTTTTCAAAAACAATATTTATTATTATAATTATATTTTAGGCGTGCAACTTACACTGAAGAGCAATTGAATTAGAGATACCTGTCTAGTAACATGTAGCGCCACCTTTCGTCCTGATGACGGCGGCGATTCGTGACGGCATGGACTCGACAAGACACCGGAAGCGTTGGATACCCATACGGATCCACAACCCCTGAACAAGCTCCCACAGTTCACGAAGATTTGACGGAGGGGGTCAGAGCCTCGAACATCTCCCTCGATGGCATCCGAGATGTGCTCGATGAGTTTGAGGTCGGTGGAGTGTTCATCCAACCAGTCGGATACAATTCGGGAGCGATGACACGGTGCATTGTCTTGTTGCAGGATGAGGTCCCCAGTGGGATGTTGAAGACGCACAAACGGGAGCAAATGGTCGTCCAGGATATACCGGTAACGTTGACCTGTGAGGGACGATGTCACACGTACCAGGGATCCCATTTCAGTCCACGTAAACAGTCCCCAGACGAGAATGCCACCCCCACCAGCTTGAAGAGTACCCTGCTGGCAAGAAGGATCCATCGCTTCATGTGGTTTGCGCCGTACTCGTATCCTGACATCCGCATGTACCAACGTGAATCTCGACTCCTCAGTCCCGGCAACATTTTTCCACATGTCTAGGTTCCAGTGGCTATGTTTCCGCGCCCATGCTAATCTTTGCCCCAGTGATGTTCGGTCAGCAGCGGTACCCTCGTGGGACGATGGATTCTGTACCCCATGGCGAGGAGATGGTTCTGGATCGTGTGGCTGCTTACACGTTTTTTGTGCACCAGCGTTAAATTGCCGAGTGATTTCTTGCACTGTGGCCCGTCTATCCGCTGTTACAATGCGAGCTAGCCGACGATGACCCCGCTCATATACACACTGTTGTCCACGGCAGTTGGCCCTTGAAGGAATTGTTTTACCGGATTCGATGTACTCACGGTGCACCCGTGACACAGTGGCTCGTGAAAATCCCAGTGCCTGCACGACTTCCCGACAATTTGCCCACGATCAAATGCGCTTAGATCCTTCGTCTTACCCATACTGCGGTCCGACTCTAATTGATTCCCGTCGCATCACTCCTTATATTGTCGGATCGCTGCATACGTCATGTCGTTTCCGTTTACAGGGCAGCCCACAGCGATACATTTGCATAACGCCAGCTGTCTCTAATTCAATTGCTCTTCAGTGTAATTCTCGGCCCCTAACCACAAGCGATCATGGAACGTCGGTAAATGGAAATAGCTGTGTGCGATAATGTCTTATTGCAGCACCATCCAACAGCTTTCGAGGCAACCGTAACGGCTCACAGCTGTAGTGACAAAAGGGACGAAAGTTGACGGTGAAAGCAATATCATTGGGGAAGCAACATTTTAGACACTGCATCCTGTTCGCGTTTCAGCTAAAAACAAAAGCCGCGGAAGCCCAGAAAATGATCTGTGCTCCTTTGGGTAGAGGCTGCTGTGTACTACAGTACGTGTAAAAAGTGGTTCCGTCAGTTTAAGCAGGGAAATTTTGATCTTCGTGATGCAGAACGTCCGGAACAGCCAAAGAAAGTTGACGATGAGGAACTGGAACAACTATTGGACGTGGATCCCTGTCGCACACAGTCAGAGCTCGCCCAGAAACTAGGAGCAACACGACAAACGGTTGCAAAGCGCCTGCACAAGCTTGGATGGATTCACAAGGAGGGCCGTTGGGTGCTACACCAACTCACAGCTGCGAACAAGTCTAGGCGCTACGATGTTGTCGTGTCCTTGCTTTCCAGATTAAAGAAGAAGGATTTCCTTCACAAGATTTTGACCTGTGATGAGAAGTGGATCCTTTACGATAATCCTAAGCAGCGCAAATCGTGCGTTTACCCAGGTCAGCTGGTGTCGTACACTATGAGTTGCTCAATTTGTGGCTTCAGGATAACGCGCGTCCTCACATTGCGAAAACGACTTTAAACATGATCACGGAACTGGGGATGGGAGATTTTGTCCCACCCGCTGTGTTCTCCAGACTTCGCCCCGTCGGATTATCTCCTCTTTCGCTTTTTGCAACACCACCTGAGTGATAGGCACTTCACTTCTGTCGAGAAAGTCCACACAAATATTGATGACTTTACCAACTCAAAACAGCCCTCTTTTTTCCGCAGTGGCATTCGGCAGCTCCCTGACCGATGGCTCAAATGTATCCAACACGACGGGGATTATTTCCCTGATTAGGTACGTATTCGATTTGCTATAATTTCCTGTCAAGGTGTGGTGCCTGTGGCCGAGAATTAAGCATCTTCGCATGCGCAAGCTAAGATGTGTCCTCAAGATAGAAAGGAATGCTGAATCTCAAATGTCTTAGTAAAGGGTATTGGCAACATTTAGTTTAGGATAACTTCAAGTTATAACCCACCGTGCTATACATCATTTTAAAGCTCTCGTCAGGCAATCGCCTCTCGAGGATATCGAGAGAAAGGTGAATTTCCCTACGACACACAAAGTTTTCATAACATTAAAAATGCGTTTTTGTGATAGCCCTTATCACATTTAACATTAAGTTAACGTAATTTACGCAGACTGCGATGCGATACGTTTAATACTTGGTAGGTCCTCCACCAGTCTAATACTTAGTAGGTCCTCCACGAGAGCGCAGGACTGCAGAAATACGACAAGGCATGGACTACACTAGCTTCTGGAAATATGCTGTAGGTAATGCACACCATAATTCCTGCAGAGCGTTCCACGATTCGGTTGCATTCCGAGGTCTCGCATTCCTGTGTTAGATAGCGCGTTGCATGGCATCCCAAATGTGTTCTATCACGTTGAGATCTGAGGTCTTGGGTGGAAATGGCAACACCCCAAACTCAGATGAATGCTCCTCTATCCCTAATGTGGCGTACTGCCACTTGTATGCAGGTGCATTGTCCTGTTGGAACAGGGACAACCCATCAGCATGAATGCAGGACATGAACGGGTGTACCTCGTCAGAAAGGATGCATTCATAGCGTTGGCAGGTCACGAACGTTTGTAAACGTACCAGGGGTGTCAATGAAGTCCAGTTGAACACACCCCATACCATTACGGAACCCCCACCAACAAGTACAGTTCCCTGTTGACAGGTGTGATCCATGGCTTCATGGGGTTTGCGCCAAACACGAATCCTTCCATCTGCACGATACAGTTGGAAACACGACTCGTCAGACCAGGCTACTTGTTTCCAGTCATCAAGTGTCCAGTGGCGGTGCTGCCGTGTCCAAGTAAACATAGCTCTGTGTCGTGCCCCCATCAAGGGGACTCGAGTTGGGCGTCAGCCCCCAAAGCCCATATCGTGCATCGTACGTTGCATAGTCCGAACGCTGATGCTTATTGAGGCTCCAGCATTGAATTCCGATGATACCTGCGAGAGTGTTGCACGCCTATCTCGTGAAACCATTCTTGACAGCCGACGATGGTCACGTTCACCCAATGTCTTTTTACGGCCACACTGGTATCTTAGGTTGGAGGTTTTGCCGAAAATCCGACTTCGTTTCTACCTCCGAAATACTATGGCCCAACTCACGAGCGCCAACTATGACACCGCGTTGAAAATAGCTTAAATCGTTATTGCTAATGATTTTCATGCCGAAAACAGCCCTGGCAGCTGGCAAGGATGTCTATCGCTTTATATACGAACTGGCGGACGCAGTCGAGTACGCTCATAGATGACGTTGCTATGTATTTTACATAAGCTCGTCTGTACCAATTTTTCTGGCATTTCAGTGTATATATACCTCTCACTTAGAGGTAAGACTGTGCATTGGAATAAGTAGAACATTCCGAGATCATCTTTATCATGGCCCAAGGTAACGAGTATAAAATATTTTTTTTTTCAGATTTGACGACTAGTGATCCTTAGGTACTGTGTCTACGAACGAATAAGGTGGTACTGAAAGAAAGTTATTTCTTCTTATTTTTCGAAAAACATGTTTAAAATGTTCAGCCTTCGAGAAATGGATACGATTTTCCTCTGCGCGTTTGGCATATTATACCTTTATCATTGAGTTCTTGATTCGAAATTCCGGAAAAAAAACATGAGGTGATGTTAAGCAACGAAGAGGTTGATCCAAAGTCCAGCAAACATGTGATGCTATATTTAAGCACCGATGATCTGGATTCGAATTCCGGAACAAACATGATAAAATGTTTAGGCATCAGAAGTCTTGATGCAAAGAGTTCTAGATAAAACATGACGGTACGTTTATTCTTTTCTCTGAGTTTCTGCTTTCACAGGAATCCTAAAAGTAAAATATAAGTGACTTACAGGGATTGGACAAAATAACGTAAGCACCTAGGAAAAAGAGGTTTTACGTACCTAATAGGGTTTGGGGCCACCTTTGTTATTCAAAACCGCCTGAATCCTTCTTGAAATTGACGCCCCCAAATACTGAATGGTGGTTAGTGGGGCGTTACATCATTCTTCATGTAGAAACGGCTTCAGGTCCTTGAGATATGCAAAAGAAGGATAACGGGATCTTACCCTGTTTTCCAACACAGAACACAGTGGCTCGATGATATAAGTCTGGTGATTGAGGACGCCAAGGAAGCTGTGTAAGTTCGCCCTCGTGTTCCTCTAGCCATGAATGGGCATTCCGAGATCTGTGAATCGGGGCGTTATCATCTTGATATATGATATTCTCTGCAAGAAACAATTGCTGAGCAATTGGATGGACGTGGTCATCCAAAATGGTTTCATACGCCCTACCAGTCATCTGTCCTTTCAAGGTAATCAAGGGACCAGCTGAAACCCACGATATGACCGCCCAGAGCATGACAGAATCCCCACCATGCTGTACTGTTGGAAGCAGACAGTCTGAGTTGAACGCTTCTGACAGTGTTCTCCACACGTAAACACGTCCTGCTTTGAGGAAAAGTGGGAATGTGGATTCGTCCGACCACATTACACGCTTCCATGCATCCGCAGTTAACGTTCTATGCTCCTGGTACCACTGCAGTTGTGCATTCTTTGGCATTAGCAGCTCTGCCATGTAGATCTTGCTTATGCAGTTCCCTGGGCACTGTTTTGTTGATACCGAGGGCTAGAGATGCAGGTTGAGCTCCGCGCTAATTTTAGGTGCCGTGGTCTTCTTATTACGAGTAACAATCATCTTCAATGTTCTCCTGTCTCTAGCAGTCAGGGTCGTTTTTCAGCCGCTCTTCTCTTTCGCAGACAAGGTTTCGCCATGAACACGGTATACTGTCATGTCGCTAGTCACAGTAGCTCACGATACCCCCACTACCTTAACGACTTTTGTCAGGGAGGCACGAACTAACCGGCCATCACAATTAGCCCTCTTTCGAAATCCGTTTGGTCACTCATTTCGTCGTTACCAGGTTAAATTGTCTGCAACAAGACACTTTAAACGCACTTAAACAAGACCTTGAAGTTCTAAACAAAGCGATTACAACCAAAAAGTGGTGAATACCTCTGCGTATTGCGACTTATGTAGCTGCATTAAAAGTCACTTCTCTAAGTGCAGTGTTCACATTATTCTTTCTAACCCCTGTATTTCATCCTCCGATGCTCAAGGACTACTAGAAATGAAAAACACACTACTAGAAATGAAACACTTTGTGGTCACAACGTTTCTATGCATACTGCAGAAAATTGCCCATTGATTATCGAAAACATAAATGATTGCTCACAGTTGGAAAGTATCCCATATGGTATCCAACTCAGAACTCAAGAGTTCAACTTTCAAAACTTAGAAATACAATAAAGTAAGAAATAGATATTACGAAGATTGTTTTAGAAATAGGTAATACATACAATCAATTCAGCGCTTAGACCCTTTCCTGGGAGCGCCGTGTCGTAAGACAAACACAAAATCCATGACTCTCTCGGATTTTAACCAACACACATCTTGGACGAACATTCAGAAGCCAGCGCTTTGTGAGTGTTTGTCCTAGATGTGTGTGGGTTCAAATCCAAGTGAGGCATGGATTTCGTGTATGTCTTTCGACATTGTCTCTCTTCTTACCCTAAAGCCAGTGGCCCTAAATTAAAGATGAATGATTGCTTACATCCCATCGAGTTACTCACGAGGGTCGTTAACACTCCTAATGTGTTGCCCCGCTGCTACTGCAAATCATGAATAATTTTACCATTTCCTAGTGTCGGTTAATCTCAATTTTTTTAACAACTTCTTACCATTATCCACTGAAATAAATCAGTCAAATCGTTCTGGTGGCGCAGCGGTCTGAGCTCTGTCTGACGACCATTCTTCCTAGAAGAGTCTGGATTCGAATCCAGGTGATGTATGGATGCTGTGTTTGTCTTACGGAGGTGGCTCTCTCCCTTCTCTGGAACCAGTGGCCCTAAGTCAGGGACGGGAGGTTGCTTATAGCCCATTGAGCTTTTCACGACGGTCGTTAAACCTTAAAAAAATGAATCACTTAGTGACTATGGAAAATTAACCATAGTTAGAAAATTACGCTTAATAAAAAAGAAGCATCGGGGCGTACGATTCCATACAACACAACATTCATTTTGAATTTTAATAGAAACCAAAAATTCGTGCTGGATGATAACAAAACTGAAAAACACAGGCTGTCAAAGCACGATGAATATCACGATCAAGGACACCAAGGTATCGGCTACTAAAAGATGACATTTATTTACAATTTAAAAGATATACACCACACCAAGAGGTTAAAAATCAGTGACAAGATTTTTCGGGGCTTCAAAGCACCGATCTTCAGGTCGAGTGACACAGAATGAAACGTGCACATGAACATTTTTATACAAGTTGAAAGCAGACCATCATGCCCTGCCAGGGAGGTAGTAACGTGTTGCCAATGGATAATCTGAAATCATGTATAAAAATAATAATTAAATAATGTAAAACTTTAGTGTTTTATTCAACATTAGTAATGTGGTCGAACTCGTTCATTAAGTGCAGCCAGGGTTGGGGAACGAGCACATGGGGATCATGATTACAGTAGATTGAGGAGAATTTGTAGATACATAAGCTTTCTGCAAACAATAAGGCATATCTATTTGGGGCTGTCGCAATAATTGTTGTTTGTGCCCAATTAGGGTTATATTCACCTTTAAGAACAGTCTTACTTTAAAGCAGTTGACAGTAATCCTCGAAGTACAGTGTATTGGTGTTCTGCCATTCTCACCCCCAAATTGCGGAGTGTAGAACCGATATAACATGAATGTGTAAGGTCTGGAACATTTGAAGAAAGTGGTACGTTGTACACACTACATTTCTTATGCAGAGGTATTCGGTCACGATCTCAGGTCACAAGATTAAAGTTATTGACTGTACGAACGCCAAAATCAAGGTCGTACCTTCTACATAAATTCTTAAGTATATTTACAAGAGAAGGAAGAAGATCAATAGCACCAATAAACTTAGGGGGGGTGTGGAAGTAAAACTTTGCAAAGTAGCCAAACGATTATAATCTTGTACCAGCTTAAGATACGGTCTTAGCTGAATAGCCGAACATTTGTGCAATCTCAGCAATTTTAATAAGTTCTTTATGCCGTAGTTGATTGGAGGAATAGTGTGAAAATGAGCGTCTTACCAAGAAACGTAAAGCAGCAAGCTTATGAGACCAAGGGTGTGCTGAATCAAATGGAACAATCCCACACTTATCAATCAATTGGAATAATCCCGCACTTATCAATCAATTGGAATAATCCCGCACTTATCAATCAATTAGAATAATCCTGCACTTATCAATCAATTGGAACAATCCCGCACTTATCAATCAATTGGAATAATCCCGCACTTTAGAAGTTCCGAAATATCTTGTCACTGATTTTTAACCTCTTGGTGTGGTGTATATATTTTAAATTGTAAATAAATGTCATCTTTTAGTAGCCGATACCTTAGTGTTCCTGATCGTGATATTCATTGTGCTTTGACAGCCTGTTTTCTTCATTTTTGTTCATTTTGAATTTTTTCAGATTCTGCTTTTTGGTATAACTATACGTAGGGCTTTAATTACTTCAACTAAGCATACTTTGATTGAAATTTCTCAAAACAAAAACGATTTTCTTCACCTATTATCTTTATTTATTTTAAAAGAAATTTTTACAATGCGTCATCTATAACCATTCGCCTCTTCTTATTTTCAACGATCTGATGCATCCTTCAGACATCACTTTTCCTGAAATGAGGCGCAGTGCACTACATTGGAGTAATAAACAAACATCTCTCCCTTTGTCGCATTGGTAATCGTGATGAGATGGGTAGTAAGAGCTTCTGGAATATCGGATTGAGCATGAGCTCTTGTCGAGTTTATCACAGCAGATTTAAAGCATTCTGAGAACATGACGTTCGAAAATCTGCTTCTTCCTTTTTTTTCATCCAATGATTCTCAATCCCGAAGGAATAAGCGAGCATCCACGAGAGAAAAAAGATTACTGAAAATGCATGCTACTCTTCTAAATCCTACAGCACATATACCAAGGAAGAAGCAGCGTTAGAGGAGCTCGCAATTGTCAATGATGATCGGATATCCGGTCTTTTAGTCTATATATCCATTTTTAAGAAAAACGCTAATGCTTTTGTCCATGTGTGAGCAATAAACGCACAAAAGCTTGAATTTATAAGATGGATTTCCTCGCTGCTATTAGGAAAATGCACTAAGAAGCTTAAGTTCTCGATTTTGGGAATTTCAACACAGCCTTCAAGGAAAGTAATTATTTACGATGAGTAATAATCGAAATAATAATAAGTTAATAATAGATTATATAATAATAGGTGTTGGACATACCCATAGTTAAAGCAACACTGTACAGAGGAAGCTCACATATTTTTAAAAGGTTTGTTATCAGAAATTATAGAAAATAAAAGATGTTCAAAGAAGTGATATTGGCAACATCGGGGCATGAAAGGAACATCTGCTGTAGTGAAATATCGTCTACTAAGAAAATGGCGCACATATACAAGCTATGGATGGAACGATATCTTTTGCGCTTTACGAAGAGAAATATTTGTGTTCTGTAATTAAAAACTTGTGAAAATCGTGTGACAAAATTTCGAATAAACAGTGTAACTAAGAATAGGGAAAAATTGTCATGCATTGCTTTTAATAGGAAAAAGAACTATAATGAATTAGCTTTATTTTCTTTCCGCTAAGCTAATTACAATGAATAAGCTCTTTCTACCAGCTAGCTAATGATAATAATGAAGCTTTCCTACTGAGCTTCAAATAGTGAATTCAAATGGTTGTTGTTACTAGTTAATTAAGAACATGAATAAAGTCTCCTGCTAGTAGTGTAGTAATTAGAATGTATAAAGTCTTAACGCTCATTGTTAATGGTAATAAACTAACGATATAAACCTAACAGCCAGACAGAGGTCTGACAAAAACTATTAATTGAGAAAGACGTACTTACTCAAATCTTTTTTTATTATGCGACTCTTGGTCGTCCAAAGCACACACACACAACTTGTTTCACAATAATGAAGAATCCAACTAATGGCATAGAACGAAACTCTCTCCTCTAGTATAACAACAAACGATCTCCTTATAACAACAAAATCTCTCCGTACAACACCAAACGCTCTCCTTCGCTATCGATGAACGCGCCTATATACTAGCTACCACCACGTCATGACTTACACTCATTGCCAGATCTCATTCATCGGGTGAAATAATATTTCGTTCAGTAAGAAGATAATTTACATAGTAAAATAAAATAACCAGAGATAGTAAAATCAAAAGGAAAGTGAATATAGAGTATACGTTACAGAACGCCAAACGGATATCCAAAAAAGGTACGTACTTTTACGACTATTTCAAAAGTAAGGTCTCTGATCTTAAAAGAATAATCCATCGACCAAAACAGCAATAGCTAAGTCGTTAAAAATCTCTGAATCAACTGTAAACAAGATAATAAACAAAGATTTAAATATAAAAAAACATAATGTTTACCACTTTTACTTAGGCATGTGGCTGAGTATAGATCACGGTGTACACTTTTTCATGACAATCATTTAGCCGGAGACAGATGGAAATTAGGTGTGACTATTGATGAAGCATTGATTTACTTAAACGACTGTAACAAAAAAAAAGGTCGATTTACTTTATCAAAGAGCAGAAAAAGACTTACACACTTGGTTCCAAGAATCCAAAGAAGGTTTCAGTAAAGGATTTATGATTATTGTTGGTTTCTCGTACAATGGGAAATTAAAGTTAAGAAAAGTCGAAAAGAATGTTAAAATCAATTCTACATATTACAAAGATAATGTTATATTTAAAGAGGAATTACAATTCCTTTATCCACAGAGCCTTGAAATAACAGACCTTCATCAAGTCATGCATCCAAATCTACCACTCAATTTCTTGAAAAAATGAAAGCAGAGGCTGGTATTAAATCAATACATATTACTGATATTCCTTCAAAGTCCCCTGATGTGTCACCAAATGTGCCATCGAACTGTTAAGAAAGAGCGCTTTCCAAACGCGGAATTAAAACAGTGATTGGACTATGGAAAGCAGTGGAAGATTAGTGGAATAAAATACCACTACCAATTTTAAGAAACGACCTGCTATCTTGGAAATCTAAATGTAGGTTCATAGTCCAGAGAATGGGCTATCAGATCAAACATTTAAGAAAGAAATATTTTCATTTGAAACATTAATCATATCGCTGGAAAGTCCTTCAAAAAATGTTTGAGCAGCCTCTGTAGCTTCCATAAATTTCACTGAAGAGCAATTGAATTAGAGATACCTGTCTAGTAACGTGTAGCACCCCTTTTCGCCCTGATGACGGCGGCGATTCGTCTCGGCATGGACTCGACAAGACACCGGAAGCGTTGGGAAGCCATACGGATCCATGACCACTGATCAAGCTCCCATAGTTCACGAAGATTTGATGAAGGGGGGGGGGTCAGAACCTCAAACATCTCACTCGATGGTATCCCAGATGTGCTCGATGGGATTGAGGTCAGATGACCTAGCTGGCCAGGGAAGTGAGGTCACGTCGGTGGAATGATCATCCAACCATTCGGATACAATTCGGGAGCGATAGCACGGTGCATTGTCTTGTTGTTGCAGAATGAGGTCCCCAGTGGGATGTTGAAGACGCACAAACGGGAGCAAATGGTCGTCCGTGATATCCCGGTAACGTTGACCTGTGAGGGACGATGTCGCACGTACCAGGGGTCCCATTTCAGTTCACGTAAACTGTCTCCAGACATTAATGCCACCCCCACCAGCTTAAAGGGTACCCTGCTGGCAAGAAGGATCCATCGCTTCATGTGGTTTGCGCCGTACTCGTATCCTGATATCCGCATGTACCAACGTGAATCTCGATTCATCAGTCCAGGCAACATTTTCCCACATGTCTAGGGTCCAGTGGCGATGTTCCCGCGCCCATGCTAATCTTTGCACCCTGTGATGTGCGGGCAGCAGCGGTACCCTCGTGGGACGATGGCTTCTGTACCCCATAGCGAGGAGATGGTTCTGGATGGTGTGGCTGCTTACACGTTTTTGTGCACCAGCATTAAATTGCCGAGTGATTTCTTGCACTGTGGCCCGTCTCTCCGCTGTTACAATGCGAGCTAGCCGACGATGACCCCGCTCATCCACACGCTGTTGTCCACGGCAGTTGTCCTTTGCAGGGATGGTTTTACCGGATTCGATGTACTCACGGTGCACCCGTGACACAGTGGCTCGTAAAAATCCCAGTGCCTGCACGACTTCCGAGATGGAGTGACCCATTTGTCGGGCCTCGACCCATTCGTCCAGCCCACGATCAAATGCGCTTAGATCCTTCGTCTTATCCATACTGCGTCCGACTCTTACTGATTCCCGTCGCATCACCCCTTATATTGTCGGATCGCTGCATACGTCATGTCGTTTCCGTTTACAGGGCCGCCCACAGCTCCACATTTGCATGACGCCAGCTTCCTCTAATTCAATTGCCTTTCAGTGTACATATACGAGTAGTAAGTCAGTCATACTCTTTTATAAGCTTTGTAAGGCAGACTCGATTCCAATATCCCAGTTCAAAGACACCAACTTTGCTATGGCGCATTTTTACTCTAAATTATGTTTAATGTTTGGCATTTGTATTACAATGCTACCTGGTAAATACAAGAAGTATGCCTAGTGGTTTACTAGTCCAATTATTCGAGAAATTTGCTCAAAAAATAAACGTTGTTAAAAGGATTTCACTGAATGATGAATATAACAACGATTGTAGATATGTGAGATCTAAGATGAACGGTGATGTTCGTACTGCATATAAGAGAAATATACCCTGCTCAACGCTAAAACTGTGCCACCCAGATAGAATGAACCAATGTAGCCGAGAATCATCAGCGACAGAATATGAGACAGAAAATTCATTACGTAATATCCAAAGCAGTACAGTAAAACCTGTGATGGCGGTCACTCGCATTCCGCTGTCATCTACCAAAGCGGGTAGTTTTGTCTGACACGGATGTAATATAAGATACATTTACTTGGCGGCCAAATGCAAAATGGGGCCACGGGCAGCCATTTTGAAATGCTTAAGAGAATATAGCAGTAATTCGCTCTCACCAACATGCTTGTTTAGAAAGTTATAGAAAAGAAAACCGAAATGCGTGAGAAAAAAAATGTGGAGCATCTGTTTCTTTTTCGGTCTGTCTTACCACCCTTCATGAGACTGTAAACAATGGGTTTTACCGTCTCCTTTACAGTGTCCCTTCACGAAACTGTAAGTGATGGGATAGAGCTCCTTGAGCCCACGAAGCTCTATCCCTTATTCCTACGTACCTAGTTTTCTCGCATGGCAGCCGGATTGTTTGAACAGGCTTGATGGCCTACAAAATATTGCGGAGTTTAAGGAAGAGAAAAGAGGGAGTTAGTGGCGAAATGGCTTCAAAATTCAACCTCAGTGGTGCTGCTATTGCGTTCCATATCTCCTTACCTTCCATTTAAGCATATGGTAGGAGCGCGCTATTTGCTACAACAAACGTGTATTTGGAACGCCTTACCCCTTCCTTAATATTAGTTCTGGCTCTTAGTAAGATATTTAATGAATGACATTCCTAAATAACAAAATGGCAAGGCAAAAAGGAATAACAAACACTTCAAAAAAGGCTGCATTAAAAAACGGTAAGACTTTTTAGAAGCACGTCTTCTGTAAAAAAGATCGTGTTTATGTTATCGTTTTTCGTCCATCCTCCCGTCCTCCCGTCTGCCTGGGGACATCATATCTCTGGAATTGTTAGTCCGATTTTAAAACTTCTTTTTTCTTTGGAGGCTTGAAAATGTGCGAATAATGATCTTTGCATTTCGATTTTTTTCCGATGAACAACTTCGCCGCTAGGTCTTACATGCAGATGATGTCGAATTCAAAATATGTTTTATTGAATATCATCATCATCATCATCATCATTGTCAACCGTTATCAATTCACTGCTGAACGAAGGTCTCCCAAGTTTCTTCCACAACGGTCTGTCTTGTGCCAGTCTCCTTAATGCTATTGAAAAAAATCATTCCCTTCTTTCGATGCCACTAACAACTAAGACTATTGGCGCAGTTTCATTTTTAAGTAATGCAAAAGTTCTCCAATAGGGGTCTACGTTTTCCCGGATATCTTGGCTTCTAAATCTCCGATTTGAAAAATCCTTCCGGCATCTGAAACATTTGATAATGGAAAATGTTCTGCACATAATTCCTGATTGCTGGTAAGAAATGGTTTGGTCGCCAGGTGGCGTAAGTGACTCTTTCACCTTCTGATGTATTTGCAGCAAAATCTAAGCTTCTGAAAACTCGATTGAAAAAATCCTTTCGTGGACCGATATCGCTCACCTCGGAAAACATTTGACAATACCTCCTGCTTAAAATAGTGCATAATTTTCCCACCAGGGGCGTAGATGCATATCTTATTTTGTCGAAATCTCTGCTTCTAAGAGTCTGATTTGAAAAATTCTTTCTTTATTGGAGAGCGTTTTCGGTTCGAAATATTTCTCGCGCAGTTTCAAAATTTTCAAGTAATTCATAGATTTTCCGCTAGGGGCGTAAATGTAAATTGCGTTTTCCCCGATATCTCTGCTTCTAAACCTCTGATTTGAAAAATTCTTCCGGCATCGGATACAGCTCCTGATGAAAAATGTTTGTTTTTATCATTTCTAATTTTTGTTAAGGAATGTTTGGCCACTAGGGGGAGAAAATATTTATTTCTGCCTCTGATGTGTTTCCAGTAAAATCTGAACTTCCGAAAACTGAATTGAGAAAATTCCTTCGTGAACCGATACCGCTCTTTCGAAAAATCTTTTCAGAATACGTTATTCTTAAAATAATGGTTTGTTTTTCCGCCAGATGCGTATATGTATATCTTATTTTTGTCGATAACTCTGCTTGTACGCGTCGGATTTGCAACATTCTTTCTTTGGTGCAGAGCGTATTTGCTGTGAAATCTTTCACATATAATTTCAAATTTTTCTTAATGCACAAGTTTGCCACTAGAGGGCGTAAGTTCATGGTCTGATTTACAGCAATATCTGTGGGACTATAAACCCTTCAAAAAATTTTTTTGGTTAGATACTGCTGACTATGAAAACTTTTTGTATATATTTTCTTCCCAAAATAATGTAAAATTTCGCCGCTTGGGGCGCCACTGTTTCTGTTTTTTCTCAATATCTCTGTTTCTACATGCGTCGTTTAAATAATTCTTTCAACACTGGATGTCATTTAACTTGTGGATCGCTTTAGTTAAGTATTTGAGGAGTTTCATAGTTCACAGTTCTGCCGCTAGGTGGTATTTGTGTAATTCTGGATCTCCGCTTCTAAAAATCCTATTGAGGAGTTTCTTTTGTTTTGCGATAAGACGTTCACTACAATTGAGATGTTGAGCATTATCCTCTTTAAAAATTACACAGGTTTCCCGCTAGGAGGCGTAAAGACACTTCTTCTCGCTATCTCCACTTACGGGAGACGTATCAGAAAAGTTATTTTTCTTAGCATAGCTTTTTCCACGAAGAATATTTTTTGCCTATTTTCCAACTTTCTCATTATGCAAAATTATTCCGCTAGAAGGCGTAGAGTTATATAATGTTTATTTCTATACTCCTTTAACTGTTCAATTTGAAAATCTGTTTGTCTCCGTATTCATTCTGCTATGAGAAACTTTTTGTGCACCATTTGTTAATTTTCGTAACACTCTTTTTAGACTCTAGTGGAAGTAAATAGATGGTTTATTTCTGGATGCTTTAACGATTGTAGAAATCCGGATTTGAGTTTCTTCTAACCGGTTGCATTGACTTTGAATAAGTTTGACAAATAAGTTTCTCATCAGGAAGCAACCAAAAGACGTGCTCATTTACAATAGAAAATCTGATGTCATCTTTCTTTTGTTTTTCAAGTGAAGAGGGGTGATATTTTCATAAGTTGAACCATTTTATTTGGCAGGCACCTATGAAGACGATAATTTTTTCACAGAACAGTGAATAATCTTCCTAGACAGGTTTCCTTGTACTTCTGTTTGACAAGCTACAATACAGGATCACGTGACAGCAAGTAATACCTAGCGTAACCACCATGTTCTTCAATGCAATTAGGAACAGCATGGAGTAATAGCTTCAAATGGTAACCTAAGTTATGTGAGACCACACAGTGTTTTTATCTGGTCTCATGATTACGCGGCATTCTGGGAGGACAAAGGAGAGGCGTGCATGCTTCGTCCAACGAAACTGCGTATATGCTTGATGAGTGATAGATCCAGATATATCGTTGTCCATGGAAGCATATGCGTCCCTTGTAAGCACGCTCCGAGATGTTAGCGTTGTGGGGACGAAAGTTGTCTTGCTGGGAAGCAGCAATCGTGATACGACACAGAAATGACAACGAAATCGTGCTTGTACCTCCGGGCTGTCACAGTGACCGCCATGAGCACCAGAGAACGCAGCCTGTTGTTACTAATGGAACTCCACGCAAGGATGATCAGTTGGCGAAGTGATCAAGGACAGCAGCTTGACCCTGCATATTGTCTCGTCGTCACCAGTCGCGAACTAGACGATAATCGGCGATGAATCAATACGACAAACTGGGCTGTAAACGTCGATGGAACGTTCATCTGAAAGGACTAGTTCAAATTGAATTATCTTGTCAAAACTTCTCAAAACCCATATCATTGCTACCTTTTCGAATATGTCCTTCTTTCGAACACAAAATGCATTCTGGCCTAAATTATGCCATTGCTTTTAGATTGGATTTTTTAAGTTGATACGCTTTTCATCGCTCGTAACAACTCTCTTGGTTATCCGCGTGGATTCTTGAGGAATTTCTGGTAGATTTTGGGATACAGGACTTCTGACATCATAAGTACCATAGTGTAGTATTAACTAGCCAAGAATGAAATAATAACGAAACAAAATGATACTGACCCTTGTATATGACAAGAGATAGATATCTTGACTAGCTGTTCAGAATTAAATATTACTCCATTGAAGAAACCTATCCTTTTAACATAGCAATACGCCTAGACTGCACGATTTATGATACAAACATCATCAAATATGTGGCTGCAGATATTTAGCAGTTGTTGAAAATGAAAGCAGTCCACATATGTCTATTGCCAATTTTTACAACGGGCGAAATCTCACATAATCTGGCAATTCAACATTATGTTTCAGATGTATTAGACGTATTCTTAAGTTTCCAAAGTTATATGATCGAAAAGATGTCATACATACAAATGAAGCCATGCCTTTAATCATCGTCGAAGCATGTGTGCACTCTGTACGACCAAAAAATGCAAATCTGCGTCTTGCATAACGGAAATCTGCGCTTTGCACACCAAAACAGATGCAAATTTGCGATTTGCACCTCGCTCAGCCGTTCACTACGATGCTTGACCACTATGCTGCAATTCCCACATCATAAGTCCACATACAACACGCGGCACATGTTTGTTTTGTTGAAGGTTTAACGGCCACCGTGAGCAACTCAATGGGCTATAAGCAGTCGCCCGTCCATAATTTAGGGTCACTGGCTCCAGAGAAGGGAGAGAGCCAGTGTCGTTACACAAACACAACATCTATGCCTCACTGGGTTTCGAACCCGGACCCTTCTAGGACGAATGGTCATGAGCCAGCGCTTAGAACACTGCCCAACCGAGACGGATACACATGTTTGCGGCAACAGATTTCTCCAAGCGAACTCACACTCGTGTTTCAGCACGTATTCTAACAAAAATCAACCGTTTTGCATTCATAGCTCTTTACGTAAAGAGATGGAAACTTAAGCACAGACTAATGTGAGTTCTCATAATCCAAAAACCAATGAACCTCGATAGGTGTTATAATGTGAAAAGGATTTTAAAGCAATGGATAACACTGATGGTATGTTGCTCCGAGCACAATGAGAGTAGGCCCAGTGTTTAAATAGCATTATAGAATAAAAAATAGGAACAATAATTTTAATGAACCTTACTCTCATTTAACAATTTATGTTGAAATATTGAAATTTTCAATCCAACGGAAATTCTTAGGAATAAGCATTTCGACGTACTATGTTGGACAGTATGAAATGATAGCCTTTCTCTCCTTCTTGCTTCTGCCAAGAGAAAAATTTCGGTCCAAAAATTGGAAGTGTTTCTTTCATGCAGAACCAATCGAATCATAAAAGAATTTATTTTTCAACACTTCCTTAACAAGTATCGCGGTAAAACAAATGAACACATACTATCTCAAAAATTATGTGAAGAGTTTGATAAAATTTATATTTACTTACTCGTATTGGCTTCAAAATGTAAGTTTTCCAATCTGTCATTTAAAGACATGACATTTGCACTGTGACATAAGCCTGGGTTCTACTCAGAAGAAAATCTGTGCCACGAGGAAAAACTGCAAAATACATGGATAAAAAATATCTTGTTTACGTTAACCTTGATTATATACAAAGAGGTCTTCGTCACTTAAAATAAAACTTTCTCATCATGAGGAACTGGAAATCATATTGAAAGTCTGAGTAAGTTTTATTTCTCACAAGCAAAATATTTTTTCTATTTTACAATTAACCGATATAACGGGATAAACACAAATATATTATAACATCATCTAGCAGGAAAATAACGTATATAAACAAGAACGTAATTAAGGGAAAGAAAAGTAATTTCAGATCCGTAACTCTTTTACGATTTAGAACAAGGTCGTGATGTCAATACATACGGTTTGCGGTAAAACAGAGCAAACTTTGGTGCTCCTTAATTTTAAATCAAAATTTCATTGAATTTTTACAGCACTTGAATGTTTCTGACATAATTGTCTGTAAACCTATCAGCATTTTGAACAGTAAAGCTAAGCCTCCTTTTTGAATTTTTTGGCTTTCAAACTCTTCTAGGTGCAGACGAGGTATAAAAATTCAAGCAGACAATATTTCATAGCTGCCATTTTGATGTGTTTTCGTTTTCGGACTTTTCGAGGTATCCGGACGTTAAGACTTACAGCGTGTCAGTATTCAGATCTCTAGGTTATTTAGAAGTGGTTGAACAATTCTCGAAAAATTCAAGCATGCAATGTTCCAAAGCAACCATTTTAATTATTTTGGTTTTGGGAATTTTCTAAGTAACTGGACCTTAAAATCTAACAGTATGCCAATTTTCAGATCTTTAGATCATTTGGAAGTGGTCCAACATTTCGCAAAAAATTAAAGCAGACAGTTTTCCAAAACAGGAATTTTGATTTTTTTTGTTTGATTTTCGGACTTTTCGAAGTATCCGGACCTTAAGACCTATCAGCATGCCGATTTTCAGATCCCTAGGTCGTTTAGAAGTGGTCGAACAATTCACGGAAAATTCAAGCAGACCCGTTCAAAAACCGCCATTTTTTTGGACTTTTCCAAATGTTCGGACCTTAAGACTTATCAACATACCAATTTTCAGATCGCTAGGCCATTTAGAAGTGTTCGAACAATTCGCGAAAATATTAAAGCAGACAGTGTTCCAAATCCTCCAATTTGATATTTTTGTTTTTCGGACTTTTCTAGGTACACAGACATTAAGACAGATCAGCATACTAATTTTCAGATCTCTAGGTCATTTAGAAGTGGTCAAACAATTCACTCGCATTTTCTCATTTTCCCACTTTGTTTCATATAGAGAGACAGCTACCTAATAACGTACTTCTCCACCTTTTGCCCTCTCAACTGGAGCCAGACGTCTTGGTAAGGACTAAGTCAGGTGCTGAAAACACGGAGGTGGTGTTGTCGTCCATGAGGCAAAAATCGCATGTCGTGCAGCCCCTACAGTTGACGGTGGTTCTAAGCGGACTCGAACAGATCCTTTTTTGATTCGTCCCACAAATTCTCAATGGTGTTGAGGTCCGGAGATCGAGGTGATGATTCGAGTGCAATAGACTCGCTTGAATGCTCCTGGTGGCAATTGGTCGCAACTCGGAATGTATGAGGTGTGCCGCTGTTCTGTTGAAGGAAGGTGTCATCGTTACGAAAGGGTTCAGATGATGTTCACATAGGTTATGCCGATGACAAAAGTCTCGACCGGTATGAGGGATCCTCAAGGAAGCCCACGTAAACGCAAATGAGTCTGTTACACCTCTCCATCTACCTGTATGACTCCAACTTGTCATGCTGTGTTCATCGCTTCGTGTGTTTTATACCCCATATGTACCATCCCATCGGTGTGGTAGACGTTGTGCCGGCGACAAAGGTCTCTAAGGGTATGAGGGACCCTACGGAAGCCCATGTAAACTCACCTAAAGCTATTACACCCCTACATCTACCTGTATGACTCCAACTTGACATGCTGTGTCCATAGTTTTGTGTGTTTTATGCCACCCACGCACCGTCTCATCGGTGTTATAGATGTTGTACCTGTGACAAAGGTCTCGACGGGCGCGAGGGACCCTAAGGAGGCCCATGCAAACGCACTCCAAACTGTTACGCCCCTCCATCTACCTGTATGACTGCGACGTGGTATGCTGTTTCCATCGCTTCGTGTGGTTTATGCCACACACACACACCCTCCCATCGGCGTGATGAAGTTTAAATGTCATTAGTGAGACCAGATGACGTGTTTCCAGTCAACTGCGATAGGTCTTTGTAAACGGCAGCCCAATATTTCGATGCTTTGCAGTCAAGAAAGGAGACGATGTGACCGTCGACCATAACCCATTTTCTGCAGAGTGCGATGGATAGCCTTAATGCATACGCTTATCAACACGTCCTTATTAAATTCCGACGGTATATCATCCATGGTGGCAGGGTGATTTCTTGTAACGATGCGGGACACTCTGGGCTCTTCGCGAGAGTAAATCCCACGTTGACTGACACATTTCTCACGTTGGTTGGAAGTAAGTTTTGAGGTATTTCATACAATCCGAGTATATACTTGCTATAGTCTGACGTCGAAATCGCAGCAGTGCAGCAGTTGCGGTGTTTGAACAACTGGCCTTCCTCGCAGCTACGATCTGGCCACAGTCAAACCAAGTCCTTCTAGAAAATGCATGGCCATGACATTAGAGAGATGAGTTTCCTTTTTTAGTGACGTCAGAAGGAAACCAAGGATTCCGATTGGTTGTTAACGTTATCATGTATAACGTCAAAGACGACACCGACGTATGAGGCTGTGTCACATGAGGATAACGTCACAAACGGAGGGAACTTATCTATCTAATGTCATGGCCTTGCACTTTCTAGACGGCTTTGGTCAAAATCACCTGTTCTATTTATATGAATTTTCAGTTTCAGCGTCCTGCCTGATTGGTTTCGAATGCGTCGAATGCGTAATGCGATACTTCTGCTTTGAATATTTTATAGGAAGTGTAATGTTCGTGTATATGTACTTGACTGAATACCACATAAATCAGTTCTCAAAAACTTCATTTACAGTGAAACAGGAGTCATGCAAGAAAACGTCGAGGAAAAGTTACTTACAGTTAGTATTTATTCAGCCAAAACTCCTTTGGTACACTCATTCTTCAACATTATTTTTCACGTAATCCAACTAATGTGAGTTAATAATAATAATAACACTTGGTTAAGAAAGCAACATTAACCCTAAAATATAACACGCAGCCTTCAAATAGCTGAAACTTCAATTAAACCACGCCTCCTCCAAAACTAACATCATAACATCCACTATCTCACTCCACTCTTTTGCTGCTGCTCAAACATTACATAACGGTCAGTTCTCATCGAACACATACACAAGTCATACGTTCCGACCTCAAGGCGTTGCCAACCATACTCTTGCGAGAGGGAAGATATCATGTTAAGTTTGAGAAACGCTAAGGAGAATGAACTCAAATTTATTACATAGAAAAAGTAACTCAAAATGAAACTTAAATTAGAGTATACGTCACAGAGGGTATATAGTACAGTCAACTCCCGATTATCCGCGATAGTGGATGTTAGGAGTTTCGTGGATAATAAAGTTCGTGGAAAATCCATATTTTTACAGGAAAAATAAATTAATCTACAAATCACCCGCATAAAATAGTGCTATGTTTTATTAAGACAAGTAGTTATTTTTGCAAGCATAATACATACTGAAATGATACATGTTTAAATGTTCTTAAAATAATCAGTTACTTGCTTCTGTTGTTTTCTTTTACGGCAAAACAGTTTTGTTTGATTCGGGATTGCAGTCGGCGCAAAACCAGCTCATCAGCTAATAACGCGTTGCCTTGTCCTTCAAGGTACTCGACCAGGCCGTCGACATGTTGCAATGCTGATTCGTGATTCACCTGAAGCTGTGAGATCTCCTCCTCATCTTCTCCACTTCCTTTGTTTTCATCTGCTATTCCTCAATATCATTAATTATCTGTTCGTAAGTTAAATGTTCAAATCTAGTGTCATGCATGCCGCAGTCTAGCCATTAGGCGATATTAGTTTCATCAAAGTTTTCCCCTCCGGAAACCGATTTCACTAATTTGGTTAGTTACAAAAACCTTGTATTTTCTTCAAAAGCTCAATTTGCATCAGAGAGAAGTTTTCTCCACGACCTACTAATAGTAATTTGTTCAACTGAATCCCAGGCTCTTGCCACGTCATAGATAGTGAAGAGTTTGAATAGCCTTGCCAGAAAGTTTTCAAGTCGTATCCTTCTTCAATTATTTTTGTAATAAAGAAATATTACCGTGACTAAAAAAAATTACCTGTTTTAGCGACTAAAGAATTATTACGGCCAGTGCACTGTAAAAAATTGGTACTTAAAAATAAGCAAAATGTACTCATTTTTGAGTACATACAGGGAATCAATTGTGAGTATATCTGCTATTTCAAATATATGTACTAAAAAAATCCATATATTTCAAATAATAACTTCATTCAGTATCTGTGCCCTTTCGGACAGGGCATAGAAACTGAAGGAAATTAGTGCAAACCTAGCGATTCCAACAGGATAGTTTGTACGTGAGAGAGATCACACTAGATGGCGCCACCGTACGATTTTGCGCATAGAACGCAGAGAGAACTTAGGGGGAGGGACTTAGGAATGAACACCTTTATATGCAACCGGGGAATTCCTATCCGGCAAACGTCACTTAACGTGCGCATCCGATACACGGCGGATATTCAGATTGTTATAAATTCACACCACCACTGAGAGCCCTCAGGTTGAAACCTATCAGACTAGGTTTCAACCTGGGGTCACTCCATCAGTAGTATGAATGTCTAACCACTAATCAACCCGCAGCTCGATTTCAAATTTGGAATACGCGTACTCCATACATACTTATTTATTCATAGAATCAACTGGTAGTATATTATTCGATGGCACATCTGGGATAATAGATATACTCGTTGTCAGAAGCTGGGAAAATGGACCGCACAATTTTATGACAAATATAGTGATGAAGCTACAATGTATTGTTTATGAGATTGACACAAATATAGTTAATGTAAAAACGTACACAAAGATACTTTAAGCATAATTATCTTACTTGTGGTCAGTGACTTTGTTGTATTAGGTGCGCAACTTAATTCTCGGCCCCTAACCGCAAGCGATTCCAGGCAACCGTAACTGCTCACAGCTGTAATGACAGAAGGGACAAAAGTTGACGGTGAAAGCAATGTCATTCGAGAAACAACATTTGAGGCACTGCCTGCCGTTCACGTTTCAGCTGAAGAAAAGTGCCGCGGAAACCCAGAAAATGATCTGTGCTGCTTTGTGTGAGGATGCTGTGTTCTTTAGTACGTGTAAGAAGTGGTTCTTTCAGTTTAAGCAGGGAAATTTCGATCTCCGTGATGCAGAACGTCCGGGACAACCACAGAAAGTTAACGATAAGGAACTGGAACAACTGTAGGACGCGGATCCCTGTCGCACACAGTCAGAGCTCGCCCAGGAACTAGGAGTAACACGGCAAACCATTGTAAAGCGCCTGCACAAGCTTGGATGGATTCACAAGGAGGGCCGTTGGGTGCTCCACCAACTCACACCTGCGAGCAAGTCTAGGCGGTGCGATGATGCTGTGTCCTTGCTCTCCAGATTCAAGAAGAAGGATTTCTTCCGCAAGGCTTAGACCTGTGATGAGAAGTGGATTCTCTACGATATTCCTAAGCGGCGCAAATCATGGGTTTATCCAGGTCAGCCTACCAATAGCACCGTCAAACCGAATTTCCATGCCAGGAAGTTGTTGCTGTGCATATGGTGGGATCAGTGCGGTGTCGTACACTATGAGTTACTCAAACCCGGTGAAACGGTCAATGCTGAGCGTTATTTTCAGCAACTCATTCGTGTGAGTAACGCAAGGAGGCGAAAAGGCCATACACCGGCATGGGCAGAAGGTCGGTTCTGTTGCTTCAGGATAAGGTGCGTCCGCACACCGCGGAAACGACTTTAAACACGATCACCGACCTGGGACGGGAGATTTTGTCCCACCCGGCGTATTGTCCAGACTTCGCGTCGTCGGATTATCAACTCTTTCGCTTCCTGCAACATCACCTGAGTGATACACAGTTCACTTCTGTCGAGGAGGTCCACACAGGTTTTGATGACTTTGATAATTCGAAACAGCCCTCTTTTTTCCGCAATGACATTCGTTAGCTCCCTGAACAAGGGCTCAAATGTATCCAACACGACGGGGATTATTTTCCTGATTAGGTACGTATTCGATTTGCTATAATTTGCTCTCAACGTGTCGTGCATGTGGCAGAGAATTAAGTTGCACACCTAATACTGATTATTTATGTGTGTCACTTTACACATTTATTAAACAATTTCCCTTGAAATATACAATATCTGAAATGAAGTCATACGAGATTATATTTATATTTATTAACGCAGTTATTTGTAAGTACGTATGGTTACTTATTATTTGAACAAGTCATGTACTTGTTTACGATAGGATTATACTTCAAAACACCGAGTAGGTTCAGGTTCTCATTTTTAAGTCGATTTTTTTAACAGTCTGTGCTTAAATACACCAGAAGGATTTTTCCTGCATGCTTTTCTGCAATGTGTCTATGGATGATAAGTATTATAACAGAGACAGGTCTTAATTTGACATACTTATAAATTTGACCAAATGTATGCAAACATTTCTCGGGTTTCTGTTTTCCGGCAAATTTAGAAAAATTCTCATTTAGAGCTGCCATAAAATAATAATACTTGCTTTACTTTCTATTAAAGCGAAAACTCCAGCCAAAATTCCCTGGAGATGCGATGTCCAGTCTTTCTCTAAAGAAAATAAAGAAGCCGTTATCCATTACCTTCCTGATTCTACGTCAACATCCTGCGCAAATGGCAAACAATGTATAATCCATTGGCTCTGGGCGAACGAAACCGTCTCCGTCTCTGAAAATAGCTGCAGCAGCTACCAACTTTTCTAATAGAAGAGGTTCTTTCGGCCGAAAGAGTCCAAGGCGCAATGGCAGTCAGGTGTTTGTGATTAGGTAGGTACTCCGAATAAAACACGTAATGGCACAAGCAGCAACATTGTCGACAATTTTTTGGCGCCGGATTGGCTCCTGAACTTCGACAACCCGAGAGCAGCATTTTATTATGAACTCAATTGAAATAATAACATAACCAAGCCAGCATTTTCAGCAATAAACAGACACATATTTAAGGTTTTTTTCCGATCGAACTGCTATACTTACAACTTGTTTAAAAGACGAAATTACTCAGTATCCATTGCAGCCATATGAGAGGTATTTTAATTTTTTCGCGTCAAAGAAACACGAGGAAAGAGGTCAAATGGTTCATTCCTGCCTAAAAGAAAGAACCCAAAACATCACGGTATTTAAATTTAAATATTTCGCGTGTTAAGAGTGAATTATTCATGTCATTACTTTTGTGCTCATGTCGTTAAACACGTTGAAGTTTGCTGTCCTTAACTCTTGTCCAAATACTTAAATTTTGAATTTCCCTTATTTCAAACTGACTTCGTTACACCTAAATGTTTAAGATACAAACTGAGCCGCCACGGTGGCATAGTGGTCTAAGTGGGCTACTGATCATTCGTCCAAGATGGGTCCGGGTTCGAATCCCGGGGAGACGCGGGTGTTGTTTTGTCTAACGGCACTGGCTCTTTCCCTTCCCTGGAACCAGTGACATGAAATTAGGGACGGGCGATTGCTTACAGACTATTGAGTTGCTCACGGTGGTCGTTAAACTCCCAATAAAAAAAATATGCAAACTGCATTTTTAGCACGTCTTTTGTAAAAAAATATCCTGCTTATGTTATCGGTTTGCCCGTCCGTCTGTGGACAACATATGTCTGCAACTATTAGTCCGATTTGAAAAAATTATTTTTGCATTGGAAAGCTTGAAACATGCCAGTGATATTCCGTCACTTAGTTTTTTTTACGATTCACAATTTCACAGCTAGAGGGCGTAAATGCAGATGATATCGAATTCAGAATATATTTTATAATTGCTTCTAAACATCCGATTGGAAAAAATGCTTTTACCTTTCGATTCTATTTATGAAGAAGAGCATTTTACATGTAGTCACTTTTTCAAGTTACGCCTAGATTTTCCGCAAGGGGGCGTAAAATTAAATATCGTTTTCCCCGATATCTGTACTTTTAGAACTCCGACTTGAAATTTTTTTCTTCAGCGGATACAGCTCCAGATGGGAAGTCTTTTGCAAATAATTTCTAATTTTTCTTAAAGAATGGTTTGGCCACCAGGTGGCGTAAATTTTAATTTCTGCTTGTGATGCATTTGCCATAAAATCTGAGCTTCTAAAATATCGATTGAAAAAATTATTTCGTGGGTCAATGCCACTTACGTCGATAAACCTTTCCGGAACACTTTCTTATTAAAATAATTCATGGTTTTTCCGCCAAGGGGTGTAGATGTATATCTTATTTTTGTCAATACCTCTACTTCTAAGAGTCCGATTTGAAAAATTATTTCTTTGTTGGATAGCGTTTCCGGTGCGAAACGTTTTTCATGTAATTTCAAAATTTCAAGTAGCTCATAGACGTTACGTTAGTTTTGAAAAAGCTTTTTCAAGAGGACAAATGGGGTTATGATGTACGGAAACCAGGTTACGAAGTGGGTGGCCTGGTTTATGTAATTTCAATTTACCAAAAATGCCTGTTACACTGGGCCCAAAAGGTTTTTTCCATGGTCAGAAGCGAAAGACCTCCTAAAGGCAACGACCATAGGTATGGCGTATACTGTGTTCCACCTATATCCATGGATTCTTCCCTTGCTAACACAGTGTATGTGGGATCGATCCAGCGCTATTTGAAGTCAAGATTGAATGAACACAAATACACTGTCAAAATGTGCTGCCACAATACCGCACTATCTCGTCTAACTTCACCGGGATCTCACCTGCCAAGCTGGGACGATACATGCAATCTGACCACCCATACTTCAAAGTCCAACATCCTGTTTGCAGAAAGTTGGATTATTTATGAATTTGGGTCGTCTTTTTGCAATAAAGATCAACCTTCGATTATTCCTACCGTTTGGATACTTGCACTAACAGTCAGGCATAACTCATCTCTGAACTTGAACACGCCACAGTGGGGTCTGGTACGATTCGTCCAACGACGATTGGTCCAATGCTGATTCGTCCAATGCCGATTCGTCCAAAGGGACGATTCGTCCAATGGACAATTGGTCCAAAGGTACGATTGGTCCAATGCCGATTGGTTTCATGGGACGATTGGTCCAATGCCGATTCGTCCAATGAACGATTGGTCCAATTCCGTCCTATCTGTCCGAAGTGCTACTCGTGCTATAAAAGTCTCATCTGTTCTGATTCTATCTCCGATGTTATACGAAAGTACCGGTAGTCAAAAGAATGTAAAATAATGTTACATTTCATGCGTAATATTGCGGTTACAATTTTTTTTTTTTTTTTCGGAATCGCGTTTTCTTGTTATACTGTCCTTGCTGCCGTATGAAGTTACTGATGTACGAGCCGTTCTATCAACGTCAATGTTCCTCTTTTGCATGAAATAATATAAAATACTAGTGTTCCGTTTCTGTTTGTAGAATGCAGTGGGGTTTTCCGCCAACTGCCCAATGGAAGCAACTGGTCGGGGTTTGGACAGAGGCTTTTTCAACAGTTTTTATTCCAGCGATGTCATATTCAAACCATTTACATATAAAATCAAGTTACTAATATTGCGCTTTTACTTAAACACGAAATATTAATTCATAGGTCATAGGCCTAGGCCTTTTTAACAGTTTATATTCTACCGATGTCATATTCATAACATTTACATATCAAATCAAGTTAATAATATTGATCTTTTACTTAGGCACGAAATATTAATTCATAGGCTCTAGGGCTACGCCTTTTTAGGTCTTTTTATTCTACCGATATCATATTCATAACATTTACATATTAAATCAAGTTAATAATATTGCACTTTTACTTAAGCATTAAATATTAATTCATAGGCCCTAGGCCTAAACTTTTTCAACAGTTTTAATTTTACCGATGTCATATTCATAACGTTTGCATATTAAATCAAGTTAATAATATTGCGCTTCACTTAAGCACGAAATATTAATTCATAGGCCCGCGGCCTAGGTGCCTTGCAAAGACCTCAGAAAAGATACGCTGAGTGACTTTTATAAAGTTTTATAAAATGTTTACAAATACCAAATATCTAGGTTGTAACTTAAAATCTTTTAAAAAGGCCCGCGGCCTAGGTGCCTTGTAAAGACCTGAGAAATGATACGATGAGTGCCTTTTATAAGGTTTTATAGAATGTTTACAAATACCAAATATGTAGGTTGTAAATTAAAATCTTCAAAAAATGCCCGAGGCCTAGGTGCTTTGCAAACAGCTGAGAAATGCTCCATTGAGTGCCTTTTTTACCAGGTTTATGTAAAATGTTTACAATTACCAAATATACGGAAATTATCTTTCAAAAAGATATAAAGAGGATAATAATTTAAATTATTATTCCTTTCTGGAAAATAAAAAAGTTTACCGTTGGTAAGATGATACCATTGGACGAATCGGCATTGGGCCAATCGTACCATTGGACGAATCGGCATTGGACGAATCGGACATTGGAAGAATCGGACATTGAACCAATCGTCCCTATGGACGAATCGGTATTGGACGAATCGGCATTGGACCAATCGTCGTTGGACGAATCGTCCGGGACCGGCATCAGTGAGCCAAAATGTTTTTAACCTCTTGATTTGCTTGCACATACCAACTGTGTCGTCTAATCATGTGACTAATTTCTCGACGTATATACACTATATTGACAAACGTCACCGGACACCCCTTCAAAAGCAAATTAACGGATCCGCTGCGTTGTTAAGATGCGCAGCACAGCTGCGAACGTTATAAAATCAAGCCTGCAGCTGACGGCGATTATATTGCACTGTGAGGTTGAGTGAAAATGTAGCGGCGGGAGAGAACTCACTTTGAGAAAGGAAAGACTGTTGGGTGTTATATTAGTGGGTTGTCCATAAGACAAACCGAGAGGCATTTAAACATACTCAAATCAACTATTTTGGATGTACTGAATAAGTGGAATACACATGGCTTGCCTACAGCAGCAAACACCTACCGGCAGACAAAAGAAAATCAGTGATGGAGGACGTCCAAGCTTCCGGAGAGTCTGCACAAGACCTCGGGGTACAGGTGTGTAAAAATACTGGAACTTCGATATGTACACGTATAATTCGCGTAGAACTTAATTACATGGGTTACCGTGGTTGTCCAGCTGCTCATAAGTATTTCATCTGCACTCGGAATGCTACTCGTCGTTTAGCATGATGTAAAGAAGATTTATCGTGGATCGTAGATCAATGGAAACGGGTCCTATGGACTGATGAATCCAGATACACGATTCATCAGTCTGATGGCCGTGTGTGGATATAGCGCCAGCCGGGGGAACGCTATTTACCACGGTGTACTGTTATTACGGTCAAGTTTGGAGCTAGCAGTGTACTCGTGTGGAGGTGTTTTTCGTGGTATAGTCCCGGATCATTGGCTATCGTGGAAAAACTTGTTAACACGCACGTCTATCTCGATATTCTTTACATTTATGTCCCACCAACTCTGTGACAATACTGTGTAATTGAGCCTTGTTGGTATAAATCAAGGACTTTTACGGCGTGGTTTGACGATAATTCCGTATCGTGTGTGGACTGGCCAGCACAGAGCCCTGATTTTAATCCCGTAGAGCACCTATGGAATGAATCAGAGCGTCTCATAAAAAGTTTGGAACGAAGGCCTACTACTAAGCAACAGTTAGCGGCAGCATTATGTACTGAATGGAAGCGCATTCTATCGCTGTGTTCCAAAACCTTGTCGAAATCATGTCTCGAAGGTTCAGTGCATGCATTAAGGCCAAAGGTTAACCGACACCGTACTAATGTATTTCAATAAATGCTACGTTGTGTTTCTTTTCTAGGTGTCCGGTGAGTATTTTCATTATAGTGTATATTATTGTTGCTCAAAGTATTGTGTATTAATGTTACATCTGATGATGGACCCGAGGCAACCCCGAACGGTCTCATGTTTTTAACTGTAATCTGTAGCTTTAATTGTACTTAGTAAAAACTTTTAATATATCAGCAGTTTTTAATTTCTCATATTTTTATTGTGCAGAAACAGTATGTGTATTTCTTAGTTTCAGTTTTATGGATGTGTGTATCAAATAATTATGTACATTGTATGTGTTTTATTACGTATGCATATTTTTACATGCTGGAAGTTTTCACTAAAAAAGGGATTTACGGTCCAGAGCTCCTCGTTGTAAGCGGGCTTTGCTGTACTGATATGATTACTTCTGGTTTTTCTCTGTTTTTCTTAAAAGAAAAGTGTCTGATCAATGCATCCTTCCAGTGCTTACGTATGGTGCAGAGACGTGGACCTTAACTAAAAGAGACATACAAAGGCTGTAGACAACTGAAAGAAGCATGGAGAGGTGAATGCGTGGTGTAACCAGGAGAGAAAAGAAGAGGATCAAACAAAGATATTTGCTCTTTCCATGTTTATAAGTGAGTCACGGAATAATTCTCATTGGCCGCCACCGGGAGTCGAACCCAGGGTCTTCCAGTTACGCGCCGGATATGCTTCCGGTACACCACAGCGGCCTCGAATTCCTCTAGACTCACACATGCTAACTGCCAAGCCAAGTTGGCAGATTGCTTCTTGGAGCCCCGCACAATTCTGGGGATTCACCAAAGATGGAAAACAGCAACTGAAGAAATAATTAGAAGGCGAATGAATGATTAATACAGAAATTTAACGTGGACCAGGAACATCAAACAAAGATATTCGCTCTTTTCACGTTTGTAAGTGAGTCACGGAAAACATCTCATTGGCCGCCATCGGAAGTCGAACCCAGGGTCTTCCAGTTACGCGCCGGATATGCTTCCGCTACACCACAGCGGCCTCGCAAATAAGAAGAGGAACTCGTGGATCCGAAAAATGATAAGAGTGGAAGACATCATGATCAGAGTTAAATCCCTGAAATGGCAATGGGCTGGACATACTGCCAGAAGGACAGACCATCGATGGACAGCCGAAATTTTAGACTGGATTCCAAGGGACAGGAAAAGACCCAGAAGAAGACAACATGGGAGATGGGTGGATGAAATTCGAAAGTATGCGGGAGTAACATAGAGGAGACTGGCACAAGACAGACCGTTGTGGAGGAAACTTGAGGAGACCTTCGTCCAGCAGTGGATTGATAATGGTTGACAATGATGATGATGATATATATATATATACGTATATATCAGCGGCGTATCTTGGGTCCGAGACCTAAGCCATCTCACCCCCCCCAGTACTGTTTTTTTTTTTGTTAAATTGGAAGTTTAATTTTTAATTGTTAAGTAATAGAAGTAACTTTTTTCTAATTTCTAAATTTTTGGTACATCCTATTGCTAATATGATACCAAATAATTATGAGGATCAGGATTTGAACAATATTTGTACATATACTCCATTCTTCTTCTGAATGAATACTTTATTTGTACATGAACGCCATTCTTCTTCTGAATACTTTATTTGTGCATGAACTCCATTCTTCTTTTCTTTTCTGTGAACTTGAGTGTTACGTTTTCAGAAAAATGTTTCTTCCTAGTACTTTTTCATATTTAAAAAGAATGTTTTTCTCTGTTGACAAATCAGCCAAGTTGCTCGAATGTACATGTCCTTGCGTGGCCCTAAGATATATCTTGATTTTTTTAATACAGAGAAACTTCTTTCGGCAGTTGCAGTGGTTGATGGAAAATTTAACATTAGGTCTGCTAATTTGTACACCTCAGTAAACACTATGTCCAATTTATTCAAATTTATGTAACAAGTAAGGTCTCTTACTTATTTCTTTTGTATTCATCAAAGGAATAAACCACCTTCAGTTCATTTTACAGTCGAGCTGCATCAAAATTTGAAGCATAGTTTTTTTAAGTTCTGACAGCAGATGTTCAGGGGAGCTTTCACAAAATTTATCAAAACATCCAGCAAAGCCACGAATTTAAGATATAATGTCACTGATTTTAATTCATTGACACTTCACACAAACTGAAACAACTCTAGCGAAACACGCGCTGTTACACGCGGAAGCATGCGAGTGACTGAGATAGCCCAAGGCTTCTCTTTTTCTGAGCGAATCGTTGCACAAAGCAATGTTCCATTCACCTCCATACGCGCATTCATGTGGTCATGGAAACGCTAGCAGGCGATTGCATTGAAGCTCTTCGCATCAGAACAGCGAAGGCCTGCTTGCGTTATGCAGTTGGTCATCTCTCGCCAGACTGATTCTCATAGTCGAAAGAAGCGAATCCGCTCGTGGTTTTTTTCGCACCGAAAACATCGACATATCTTAATGACGTTGATATTTGACTTTTATTTGTGTATATTTAATTCACTTTTATTTGTGCATTCTCTGGGCTTCGCAGCTAGCCTAGCTAGCCTAGAATATACGCTACTGGTGTATATACATATATACTGTATATATTTATATATCATCATCATCATCATCATTGTCAACCATTATCAATCCACTGCTGGACGAAGGTTTCCCGAAGTTTCCTCCAAAACGGTCTGTCTTGTGCCAGTCTCCTCCATGTCACTCCTGCATACTTTCGAATTTCATCCACCCATCTCCCATGTGGTCTTCATCTGGGTCTTTTCCTGTCCCATGGAATCCAATCTAAAATTTCGGCTGTTCATCGATGGTCTGTCCTTCAGGCAGTATGTCCAGCCCATTGCCATTTCAGGGATTTAACTCTGATCATGATGTCTTCCACTCTTGTCCTTTTTCGGATCCACGAGTTCCTCTTCTTATCTCTCCTGGTTACACCAAACATGCACCTCTCCCTGCTTCTTTGAGTTGTATGCAGCCTTTGTATGTCTCTTTTAGTTAAGGGCCACGTCTCTGCACCATACGTAAGCACTGGAAGGATGCATTGATCAAACACTTTTCTTTTAAGACATAATGGCATATTGTTCTTGAAAAGTATGCTGTTTCTTCCAAAAGCTCTCCAGGCAAGTTTTGTACGCCGATTAATTTCTTCATCAATGCGACCCTCACTTGATATCTGCTGTCCAAGATAAACGTACGTGTCTGTTATCTCCAGCTTTTCTCCATCAATCGATAAATCTTCATTTCTTGTAAAAGCATTGAACATCACTTTTGTTTCGTTAATCTGTCACTCTCCCAATTTTCACAAGTCAGTAAATTTTCAATGTACGTACAAGCACCCATTTCCTCCAAACAATTTTGCAACACGAATCAAACTGATATTTCTTCATTACTTTTATTGCCAACCTTATGGAAGAAACCACATTAATTTAAAATAAATTAGCCTACAGACAGAAGTCAATTGCTCTTCCTTCCCTATTTCAACGAGAAATGGCATTTGATCTGTTTACCGGGAACTCGTTTCTAGGAAGCGATCAGGTAAAAGCTACGTAAGGCAATAATAAAGTTAAATAATCATTTATTTTCAAGCTTTGTTATTACCTCTTCACGAGGGAGATTTGCTCAGATTAAACTCTCATAGCGAATGCGCTGCGAGCGATTTGTCAGTACGAAACCATAAAGTACGAAGGAAATATTTAATTTCTAAGAATCATTTGAAAGGAAATGGAAAAACGGCAAGCGATAAACACCACCTTTTATACTCTCCGAATGAATCCGGAAATTTAATTTAACCGTCAGTTTGCTGACACATAAAACAATTGCTTTCCGATTTTCCAGTGAAATTCTAAAATAATTGCTTTCACATCATTTTAGAAATGCCTATACGCAAACAGAACAAATAAAAAAGCGCGTTTTCTGCTTCTTCTTCACTCTTACAGGAAGGACTTTTATTTGAATGCCCACTTCCGATTTTAATCTGTTCTGATGTTTTCCTAAAAGACAATTCTCGAAACGCATTTGTTACTTTGTTTTAGTTGAGAAATATTATTGAGAGACTAACCAACTGAATTTATGGGGCTGTGAACGATATCTTATTCTATAAAAGTGATATATTGAAGTATCATTTGCATTCACGAACTTCAGGAATATTGCCACTTCAGTGATGTGATAATTAAAGGCAGTCCTCTGAAACTGCATATATAATTGTTTTTTTCTTCACACAGAAAACGGACTAAACGAGAAAGCTCAACTATGTACGAATAAAATCATTAAACAACCCCAATGCCAATGAGGCAGAGAAGAAGCTGTCTCCAGGAGCAGAAGCAACGGCTATACGAAACCTGATGTGGGTGAAATTTAAATGAATCATAAATGAGGAATAAATCCCGTGAGTATTTAAATATCCATTTGAGGCAAATAATTGACACAGCTGTACATTGAAGTGCCAAACGTCATTGGATACGTACTTAGTATCGTGCAAGACCTCCCCGCGAAGTGCAGTAACTCGACGTTAATGCAAAAGCAATCTGCTGTTATATTTGTACCTGGGTGCGAGATTTGCTCTTGATATATATGCCCTCCTCAATGCACGGTTGTCATGCGTTGTGGAGGGGGCACTATTTCATCATCGATAATTATTTTTTAATTATCTGCATATCCGGCCCTCAGGATATTCGGACTTGCATACAGAGCTTCATGAGGATCGAACGACTTTCACGGGGGTGCTTCGTTTTTTGTGGCAAAGAGTAAAAATATGAAAAGATAGTTATTGATAATTATCAGTTCTAGAGGTTTATGTCAAAGAAATTTAATGATTTACTACAACTAACGCAAATTCCGTTAATGTTTGGAAAATACCGAAAAGACACTGTCTTCAAATGGACAAACTGTACCATTACACATAGAAAGATAAATATACATTTACAAATTCACCGATCGTTCATTTGATAAGGCAGTTTAATGTCTGACATCACGTATATAAGTACTAAATTGCATTTTCTTGTTTTTACAAAATCCCCTTCCCCAGTGACCCATGTATACATGAGTCTTAATATACCCCCATGAGTATTTTTGCGGATAGCTCATGATATTTTCAATTAAGATACAGAAACAAAACGTACAGATCGTCGTGGTCAGAGGTCTTTCAAAGAAAACAGGAAAAAACATTTCACTTCGACAGCGGTACGGTTTCCACAAATGGAAAACAGACGTATCGATACAAATAGCTAGCGGCGAAGCGTGACTACATATATGTATCGATATGCTAATTTGTATATCGATTTGTCTCTTTACTTACAATAGATATGTCACACGTGTATTTTACCTATCAAAATAAGCTGAGGGTTTCGCTCGTCTACAACCGGAATGGTAATGCTTCAGCTTGCTTGCTTTTCTTCTTTTTTTGATTGAAGATTTAACGACCACTGCGAGCAACTCAATGTGCTATAAGCAGTCGCCCGTCCCTAATTTAGGACCACTGGTTCCAGGGAAGAGAGAGAGAGAGAGCCAGTGTCGTAAGACAAATACAACATCCATGCCTCTCCGGGATGCGAACACGGACCCATCTCGGACGAATGATCATAAGCCAACGCTCAGACCATGGCGCCACCGGAGCGGGGTGGCTGTTTGCCTTTTGCTGGCTACTAACTATTACTTCAGAAAAAAGATCAGCGCGCCTGCTAATATGTAATAAACGATGTCATGCGTAATCTGGGCTGTAATACTGTTTGATATTTGAAAAAAAAATTCCATTTTTTTAAAAAAACTATTTCCGGTAGTGGTACCGGATACTAGCACACACTGCCCTTTAAAATAGCAAAACTTTTGTCACACTATGCAGGAAAACACTTGCAAAAAGTTAATGGTTCAAGATGACGCCTTATACTAATTAGAAACAGTAGCACTTACTCATATAAATATCATCATCATCATCATCATCATTGTCAACCATTATCAATCCACTGCTGGACGAAGGTCTCCCCAAGTTTCCTCCACAACGGTCTGTCTTGTGCCAGTCTCCTCCATGTCACCCCTGCATACTTTCGAATTTCATCCACCCATCTCCTATGTGGTCTTCTTCTGGGTCTTTTCCTGTCCCTTGGAATCCAATCTAAAATTTCGGCTGTCCATCGATGATCTGTCCTTCTGGCAGTATGTCCAGCCCATTGCCATTTCAGGGATTTAACTCTGATCATGATGTCTTCCACTCTTGTCATTTTTCGGATCCACGAGTTCCTCTTCTTATCTCTCCTGGTTACACCAAGTATGCACCTCTCCATGCTTCTTTGAGTTGTCTGCAGCCTTTGTATGTCTCTTTTAGTTAAGGTCCACGTCTCTGCACCATACGTAAGCACTGGAAGGATGCATTGATCAAACACTTTTCTTTTAAGACATAATGGCATATTGCTCTTGAAAATTATGCTGTTTCTTCCAAAAGCTCTCCAGGCAAGTTTTGTACGCCGATTAATTTCTTCATCAATGTGACCCTCACTTGATATCTGCTGTCCAAGATAAACGTACGTGTCTGTTATCTCCAGCTTTTCTCCATCAATCGATAAATCTTCATTTCTTGTAAAAGCATTGAACATCACTTTTGTCTTCTGAAAGTTCATTTTTAATCCCACTTCTTTACTCTTGTCAGCAAGTTCCTGGATCATACTCTGCAGCTCTGATGGGCTAGTTGCAAAAATGACTACGTCATCAGCAAACCGAAGGTGGATTAGATAATCTCCATTAATCTTTATCCCCTTGTTTTCCCAGCTCAGTGACTGAAAAATACCCTCCAATGTGGCATTAAAGAGCTTCGGAGATATGGTGTCACCTTGGCTCACTCCCTTTCCAATTTTTATGTGTGTTGTATTTTCAAACAGCCTAATCTTTGCACTTGCATTTTCATAGATGTTATTAATAATATTAATGTATGCATCTTCAATACCGCAGGTTTTCAGAGCCATTGTAACTGCTGATGGTTTCACCGAATCAAAGGCTTTTTCATAATCGATAAAAGCCATGCACAATTGAAGTTCATATTCCCTCGCTCTTTCAATTAGTTCTCTCAGCACATGGATATGATCTATTGTGCTGTATCCACTCCTGAATCCAGCTTGTTCTCTCAGTTGAGCCATGTCCAGTGTTACCTTCAAGCGGTGTGAAAGAACTTTAGTGAAGGTTTTATAAACTACTGATAGGAGGCTGATAGGTCTGTAGTTTCCGAGATCCTCAATGTCACCTTTCTTATGTAGCAGGATCATTGTAGCGGTGTTCCAATCCTCAAGAATCTTTCCTTCATTAAGGCATCGGGTGAAAATTTGGGCGAGTACTGTTTCGATTTCTCCACTTGCTTCTTGTATGATGTCTACAGTAATTCCATCTTCTCCTGGAGCTTTTCCCCGCTTCATGTTCTTGATTGCATGTGCAACTTCTGCTGGAAGGACTGGAGGAACTCTGGTACTGGTATCTTTCATGATGTCTGGAGTGCATGTATCATCCCTTTCGTATAATTTGGAGTAGAAATCTTTCACTCTTGTCAAAATTTCGCCTCTATTTCTTGTTACAGAACCATCTTCTTTTCTCAGTGCCATAATCTGTTTTCTTCCCTTACTGAGATGTCCCTTTGCTATCTTTAGGCATTGGTTGTTTTCAATTGCTTTCCTCACTAGTTCACAGTTGAATTTTCTTACGTCTTCAGTGATACTTTTTCGTACTGTCTTGCATAGCTCTACATATTCCACTTTGGAAGTCACATCTTCTTTAGTTGTCCTCATCTCTCTTCTTTTTTGCAATCAACATTTTCGTTTTTCCTGATAATTTATTTACATGCAACTTGTTCTTAGACCCAGCTAATTTTGTTGCTGTTTCCATAAGAGCTTTGGTTACTTTTCTGTTAACTTCAGAGATGTCCACTTCTTCCGATGTTAGGCCTTCTAAAGCAGAGAACCTGTTCTTAAGCTCCAACTTGAAGGTATTATGGTGTTTTTTAAGGTTGGTTATGTCAATACATTTTGTTTGTCTTATGAGCTTGCCACGTTCAAGTTTAGTGTTGAGGTGCATCTTACATCTCACCAATCTATGGTCACTACCTGTGTTGAACTTGTTTAGCACACTGCAGTCTTCTATGACGAATTTTTTGTTACACATAATAAAATCAATTTCACTTGTCGTCCCATTTGGATGTCTCCATGTCCATTTCCTGTGTGGCTTTTTCTTGAAGAAGGAGTTCAAGATGAAAAACCCTTCTGCCTCTGCAAACTCAACGAGAGTATTTCCACGCTGGTTTCTGTTGCCGTGACCGAATTTACCTACTGAAGTTTCATTCTGTTGCCGTTGCCCTATTTTTGCATTGAAATCTCCCATAATTATTTTCAAGTGCTGCTTACCTTTATTATTTAGATGACAAATTTCCTCATAAAATTCTTCAATTTCTTCTTCAGGATGACTTGTGGTGTGTGCATATGTTTGATGAATCTGAGCCTGGTATCTTCTCGATAGTTGGATAACGAGTCGTGCAGCTCTGTCAGAGGAACTTTCAACTTCTACAACTTTATCCTTCAGTTTCTTGTTTATTATAAATCCAACACCACTAGTTCTGCCAGTATCTGTCCCACGATAGTAGAAGAGATGTCCACTTTTCAGTTCGATGAGATCTTCTCCTTTTCTCCTTACCTCACTTAGACCCACGATGTCCCACTTGATCCTTTGTAGTTCCTCTTCCAATTCAAGAAGCCTTGAATCAGAAGATAGGGAGCGTCCATTGTACGTTGCCAAGGTCAGCATCAGATGGCAGCCTAGTCCGGTCCTCCGGGGATTCTTAGCACCCTCTGCCTTCATGTCGCACTGGCCGCTGCCTTGGCCAGGTACATTCCAGCTGCCGGAGACTGAGGTCCAAGATTTAAGTTGTGGAGTCATTTTGGAGGGTTTGGCCATAACTCACCACGCTGGCCAAGCGGGTTGGTGAGTGTGGGATAGAATTTCCTCTAATCCCGATAGTATAGTGATACCGCTATTGGCGGTCGTCAGAGCCCCTTTAGTGGGAACAGGATGCACCACGAGAATGCGGGGTTGACATTTGTCAAGGAGAGGCTGTGATGTTACGCATCACCTGACCTTACATATAGATATACATAATATAATATGTGCGCAGAAACCGAGACGTTTGTAATGTGAAATGGCATTGCGAGTGAAAAACAATGAGCTACAGAGACAAAATAACTGGATGATCTAATATGATAAATTATTAGCAAAAGATCCCGCAAAGCTCCAAACAGTAATCATGAAATAAATGTTGTTCGGAAGCATCTATCAGAGATTTCTGCAGTTTTTGTTACCGCCATTTTATGTCCCATCCTGTTGTATTCTTCGTTAACAGATTAGATTGCCTTTTGTAATAAATTAATCATACTAGATCCCATCTCAGTGTCGACTTATGATGGACATAATGACGCTGTGTCATTTTATAAAGATATAACATTCAATCCCAGATTCAAATGGGCATTATTCTGAGTTCCTGTCGCACCAGAGACTATCATCTTTTTATTTTCATCCTGTTTCAGATGATCTTATGTCGGTTTTGATTAATCTGGATTCATGAAAGGGAGCGGGTCCGGATGACGTTCATCCGAAAGTAATTAAATATGCTTCTCAAAATTTGGTAATACCCTTAAGTCATATTTTCAATTGTATCTTTTTAACTCGGAAAATTTCTTCTTCCTTTACAGTAAGTAGGGTTTCGGTTATCCATAAAAGGGGTGATAGAACTGATGTTGCTAATTACCGTCCAGTTGCAAATATCGCGCGATATTCGCTAAAATACTGGAGAGGCTGATTTTGAATAGCTTGTCAGGATTTTTAGACTTGAATAAAATTTTACATTGGAATCAACACGGTTTTCGGAAGGGTCACTCAACGGAGACAGCGTTATTGGATGCTATAATTTTTTTACAGTCAAATGTAGATTGTGGAAAGTGTGTTTTGGGTATATTTTGCGATATGTCAAGAGCATTCGACTGTGTTCGCCATGATATTCTCTTGTCTAAATTACAACATATTGGGATTAGGGGAGTCGCACTTTCATTTTTCGAGAATTATTTGTCTAGCAGGACACAATATGTACAAATACAGGGTATACACTCTTCAGTTCAAAGAGTTCCTTTTGGAGTTCCTCAGGGCTCCGTCTTGGGCCCTATGCCTTTTTAAATTTATGTTAACGATATATTTAACGTTTTTCTACTTCTCACCGAGTCTTATATGCTGACGACACCAGCTTATTTTTTCCTGGGGATTAGTTGTCCGAGATATTGCCCCGTGCAAATCGTGACCTTCAGGAGATATCTCGCTGGTTTGTTTTTAACGCTCTTACAATTAATACTAATAAAACAACCTGGGTCTTTTTTTGGGCCGTGGTCTTCGGCTGTCGTCGCCTACTGGTATTTTCTTGAATGGGGAACCTGTTGCATTCGGGTCTTCTGTGAAATTTCTGGGTGTTATACTACATGAGACTTTGCGTTGGGATGTCCATATAAGTTATTTAGCAAATATTCCTAAGTCTCGTATTGGTGCTATTTCTAGTTTTTTGACAATCAAACTCAGATTAATACTATATAATTCCTTTATCTATCCTATGCTGTCTTATTGTATTTTGGCCTGTAGACAAACAACGGATGGTAACGTTAACAGAATTCTTGTTCTTCAGAGAAAATACATTCGACTTCTAAATTCATTTTTAAATACTGGTAGTATTTATTGTCTTTATAACATACTTCCCTTCGATAAAATATTCATTTTCAGATTATTATTATTTATACATGACAGAGTCTATACGAATAGGTATATTGAACTATGGCAGTTACAGCGTTTCTCCCATTTACATGGTACTCAAGTTCATGCAAGTTTTGTGGTTCCTAGGGCGCGCACCAGATTGCTGCAAAACAGTATTATTGCAGCTGGACCCCGTGAGTGGAACAGACTGCCATTATACATCAGGAAAATAGTGGTCTCTGGGGCATTTAAAAAACTGCTAAGAGAATTTTTGTTGTTTGATTGAGTTCCTGTATTCTTTCTTTCACGGTACGCTCAACACCGGTCGTATTTCTAATGTTGCTATTTTTATTGTTTTGACCTGACACATTTACCTTTGGAGATCAGGGGCTTGTCAGGCTTAAATTGAAGCCTTTTTCCCTGGCTCCATGCTACAGTTCCATAGAACATTACGCTATCTTTGTTTTTTGATGAATTATTTTGTTATGCTTTTTTGGTCAATTGTAAATGAGTTTTAGTGCTTGTATGTTTATGATTATTAACTAGATATATCTGAGATGGTTTGAGCTCTTGTTTACTCTTGGAATAAATAGTTAGTACTAAATGTTATTAATTTAATATTGAACTTTGGGATATTACTGTGATTCCATGTTTTTATTACATTGTGCTAACATTGTGTTAATATTTAATTTTAGTTTAGTACATATGACAATTTTGATGTTTGTTTAAATTTGATGTACTGCGTTGTGTGGTAGAATTTTCATTAAATTCAAATTCAAATTCAAATATGTGCAGGATGAGAAACCTCAAAGGTCAAAACTTTTAAGACTTCTCGAAATATACGAAATTGTTTTGACGTGATATCATATTCATCATTCCTGAGCTTTATTGAAGGCATATTTACTGGCACAAGACAAATGAAAGGGAGAAAAAAATTAAAAAGCATAAACTGGAAAATGCGCGTTTCTTTCGGTATCACGACTAGCATGTGCAACTCTAAGTGTTATATGCAGTCTCCCGTCCCTAACGGGCCACGGGCTTCATGGAATGGACAAAGTAGCTTTATCAGATCGCTGCGCCGTCCGTGTCCAGTCCGGAACTATAGTCCGAATCCATCTTCGATGAATGATTTATAGCCACTGCTTCATGCGACTCGACCCGCAAAGAGGCGAAATTGGATATTATGGAATTCTATGAAAAATTTTACACTTCATTGATTTGCCGTTGAGTATTGACAATATTTTTCTACCATATCACAAACAGCAGCAGCTTTTTCAGTAATGTAAGGTGCAAGTTTTATTTCTTTTTCATTTGTCCGGGGATCCACATTTTTTAACAAGATGATTTTACCATGTATATCTTCCAGACGTCGATATCACTAAGATGTATACTCATATAACCTACGTGCAGTAAGTTCTAGGATTGAACTCATAAATAACGTGATATTAGTCCTTGGCCAATAAGAGAACAGCTCGAAACCTGTTTATACCGGTACCGATAGGCTGCAGACGAGCACTAAGGGAGTCATAGCAAGTGTTTTTGTCCCATTTCATTTTAGCTATGGAAGGGCAGAGAGTAAACATCCGTCTTTGTTGAAAATTTGGCAAATCAGCTACTGAAACTTATAGAAAGGTAAAAGAAATGCATGAAGACACAGAATTATGCTTCAAAAAAGTTTTTGAATGGCATGTACGGTTTCGTGATGTGCGGGAATCCTTTGATAGTGATCCGAGATCTGGGCTTTCCCCCTGTTTGGGAACAGCGGAAAAACTCGAAGAGGTGCGCAATGGGTTAAAGAATGACCGCCGGAATACAGTGAGACTTTTGGCTGAGTCTCGGTGGGTACAAATAAGTCTTTGTGTCATGAGATTCTACGTGAGGATCTGGGAAAACGAAAACTTAATGCCAGATTGGTACCCCGCATTCTGAATGATCACCAAGACTTTTGGCTAAGTTGGTGGGCTCCTGGTCAAAAGTCTTGGTCCGTCCGGAGCCGCTCCACTATGTGGTGAGCCGCTCCACCCCAGCCAAAACACAAGTGCTGGGAAACTGCTGGCCACCAGCTGGCAGTGATGGGTCACTGCTGGCTGAAATCTGCCGCTCACGGCCTGGTAGTGGTCCGTTGGTGGCAGCGCTATCAGTTGGCGAGTCAGTGATGACCCTGCAGCATCGCCGTGAATTGTGGGCCTCCAAGCAAGTGCCACTAGTGGCCCGTTACTGGCAACCAATGCAACCCCAACAGCAGGTGGAAGCAACGGGACTGCGCATGCGCAGAAGCAATACTTGCTGTGTCTCTCATGGTAGCAGATTAGCTAGCCATCATTTCTGGCATGTGCTTGCAGGGCCGCTGAAGGGCCACATCTGGCAGCTACTGCCTGTGATGGACAACAGATGGCCCTGTTCTGGCATATGACATCTGATGGGGTGCCAACTGTTGGCCAGCTGTTGGCCTAAACTGCTGGCGCTTCTGTTGGCCGCACGGACATTTTATTGACGGTTGGGCAGCGGCAACATAGCGCTGGGCCATTGCTGGCAGTGCTGGTTGCCAGCAATGGACCACCGCTGGCGTGGAGCAGCTCCGGACGGACCAGGAGTAGTCCTCCTGGTCCGTCCGGAGCTGCTCCACTGTGTGGTGATCCGCTCCACTGTGTGGTGATCCGCTCCACTGTGTGGTGATCCGCTCCACTGTGTGGTGATCCGCTCCACTGTGTGGTGATCCGCTCCACTGTGTGGTGATCCGCTCCACTGTGTGGTGATCCGCTCCACTGTGGGGCAGTCCGCTCCACTGTGTGGCAGTAGCCCTCCTGGTCCGTCCGGAGCCGCTCCACTGCGTAGCAGTATTCCTCCTGGTCCGCCAGGAGCCGCTCCACTGTTTGGTGAGTCACTACACTGTGGGGCAATAGTCCTCCTGGTCAGTCCGGAGCCGCTCCACTGTGGGGCAGTAGTCCTCCTGTTCCGCCCGGAGCTGCGCCACTGTTTGGTGAGTCACTCCACTATGGCGCAATAGTCCTTCTGGTCTGTCTGGAGCCGCTCCACTGTGGGGCAGTAGTCTTTCTGGTCCGTCCGGAGCCACTCCACTGTGTGGCAGTACTCCTACTAGTCCGTCCGGAACCGCTCCACTGTGTGGCAGTAGACCTCGTGGTGCGCCCGGAGCCGGTCCACTGTTTGGTGAGTCATTCCACTGTGGGGCAATAGCCCGCTCGGTCTGTCCGGAGCCGCTCCACTGTGTGGCAGTAGTCCTCCTGGTCCTCCCGGAGCCACTCCACTGTTTGGTGAGTCACTCCACTGTGGGGCAGTAGTCCTCCTGGTCCGTCCGGAGCCGCTCCACTGTGTGGCAGTAGTCCTCTTGGTCCGTCCTCAGCCGCTCCACTGTGTGGCAGTAGCCTCCTGGTCCGTCCGGAACCGCTTCACTGTGTGGCAGTAGTCCTCCTGGTCCGCCCGGAGCCTGTCCACTTTTGGTGAGTCACTCCACTGTGGAGCAATAGCCGTTCTGGTCTGTCCGGAGCCGCTGCACTGTGTGGCAGTAGTCCTCCTGGTACGCCCGGAGCCGGTCCACTGTTTTTGAGTCACTCCACTGTGGGGCAGTAGCCGTCCTGGTCTGTCCGGAGCCGCTCCACTGTGTGGCAGTAGTCCTCCTGGTCCGCCCGGAGCCGCTCCACTGTTTGGTGAGTCACTTTACTGTGGGGCAATAGTCCTCCTGGTCCGTCCGGAGCCGCTCCATTGTGTGGCAGTAGTCCTCTTGGTCCGCCCGGAGCCGCTCCACTGTTTAGTGAGTCACTCTACTGTGGGGAAATAGTCCTTCTGCTCTGTCCGGAGCCGCTCCACTGTGGGGTAGTAGTCCTGCAGGTCCGTCCGGAGCCGCTCCACTGTGTGACAGTAGTCCTCTTGGTCCGCCCGGAGCCGCTCCAGTGTTTGGTGAGTCACTCCACTGTGGGGCAGTCAACTCCACTGTGGGGCAGTCCGCTCCACTGTGTGGCAGTAGCCCTCCTGGTCCGTCCGGAGCCGCTCCACTGTGGGGCAGTCAACTCCATTGTGGGATAGTCCGCTCCACTGTGTGGCAGTAGTCCTCCTGGTCCGTCCGTAGCCGCTCCACTGTGTGGGCAGTCAGCTCCACTGTGGGGCAGTCAGCTCCACTGTGTGGCAGTAGTCCTTCTGGTCCGTCCGGAGCCGCTCCACTGTGTGGCAGTCAGCTCCACTGTGGGGCAGTCAGCTCCACTGTGGGGCAGTCAACTCCACTGTGAGGCAATCCGCTCCACTGTGTGGCAGTAGTCCTCCTGGTCCGTCCGGAGCCGCTCCGCTGTGTGGCAGTGCCGTCACACGTCCACTGCTCCCAACACAGTATGGTCAGAACGATCCAAATGGCGGGCTTTACGACGCGCCGACTCCCCTGCGGCTTTCAGCCCGATGATCAGGCCTTTCTCAATGTCCGTAAGTTGCGTAAATCGACGTCTCTGGCGTCTACCCGACATTCTTTTCACTCTGTACTCTTGCTTGGGTGCGGCCAGTGCTTTTCGCTTTCATGGGGCATTGGGTGCACATCTGTTCAGAAAGGTGGCGGTTCGTGTTTGCAGCACCCCCACAGGGTGTGCGGTCATGCGCAAGTGCACCAAACGTGGATCATTTGCATAGCAGCACGCACTCTAGCTATTTGCAAATTTTCGCGGTTGTCGCATGTTTTCTTGTAGGTGCGCACATTTCATTGTCCGTGAGTGTAGTTGATGGTGTGTAACAGTTGTTTCATACTGTTGTGCGTTTCTTTCATGTGGACTGTATATCCGAGTGTAACAGATGGTAAAACATTGCCGTCATGGAACAGTACAGTTTTGAAACTCAACTTGGACGAATTAATGAAGAGCCTCCAATCGTCGTCTTCGTAGTCGGTTTGTAGCGCTGCCATCAGATCCTCTCTATCAGCACAAGTAATAAAGTTATCTATCATTTTGAAAAATGGAAGCAGATCTTTTTGTCGAGTACGAAACACAGACACGTGCATATTCTCTTCTAGAAGATTCCGTTGCCGTAGTCTGGACCCCAACAGCTCTACTTTACTTTTTGGCAATTCGAGATCTCTCACTAGATCATTCAATTCACTCCGAAATTTTGTGTGGTTGTGAAGACTCTTCAATAAGCACGAAATCAGAATCTCTTGAGGTAGATGCTGTCACAGGTGACAGATATTAACTGGCCTTACTTTCTTCATCATCCAGAGTATGCACCCTAGTCTCTCGTATTCTAGTGTGATCGCAACAGCCACTCCTTCTCCCGTGAGGCACTAAGTGCTTGGCAGAGGATTCGGATAATTCAAAGGCCACTTTTTCTTCCTAGAAATACCATGTCCAGTTGCAGGAGTCATGCAAAAGTAACAATCATTAATACCGCTTTTTCGTTCCCTCTACACCATTGGAATTTTAAAACACATCGATCGTCCTTTGCTGTTCAACAAGCAGTGCGGATCCGTTGCACAGGATTGACAACATGTGTGTCGGGCCCAATACCGTTCCTGGTCACCGATCTCACAACCAAGATAAGGTCTCTAAACTTTCTTTATCATCGGTGTAATGAGTCGCCTTTGTGATAGCAAAGTAATTTGTCCACAAATATAACAGAAATGATTCGCAGTGTTCGTACATTGACGAGGCATCTTGAACGCCACGTCTGCATTCACAGAATACACAACGCCAATGACGACAAGAAGGAAATATGTTTGCAATGACTGCTACAGATTGTATCATCCATCTGTCTTGTGGGAAATCACGTGCTCGGCATATCGGACTTTTGGTGCAGATCCATCCATTCCCACTAAACCTCTCGCTCCCGTATCTTGAAAAAAAGAGCTAATTCGCGATGTTTAAGTTCATATTCGCTATCAGCATGTCCAAATTAGTTAAAATAGCTACTTTTGTCACCGATAAATTTAGGCTGTTGTCCAGTGATAATTTCATCTAAATTTTTAAATCACAAACAGCGAACAAGAACGGAAAAGTAGCTCTATTTTCATGACGTTCGAATGGCCGCTTTTCGCTGAAACCAGCTTGAAGATTTTTAAATCTTACATCTGGATAAAATCCTTCAAAATAAAGCTTGATCTCTTCTATTAAGGTTGGCTGATTTAATAGAAAAGCTTCCAGCTCATAAATTTCGTACGGGTTTCAGTCTACGGCCCAATCGAGGTATGCAATTTTCTATGTCAGCCACTCAATCTCACACACACTCCAAAGCCAACCGCACATGGTAGTTTCCAGCTCTTCCAATTACTAATGACACCAGACAATACTAAGAAACAGAACAAAGCACACCCGTTGCTTTTCGTAATCATTCAAAATATATTTTAATTCCGCTCTCAGCTTTCCCTTAATCTCCAGTTTTTTTGTTGGCTTTTTTTTTCTGCTGAAGCTAGAACAGAATATTTTATCTTTATATTTACAACAAATTTTAGTTATCAAAGATTTTACGAAAATCTTAGTATTTATTACTATAATTTTACATCAACGAGTATTTATTACTATAATTTTACAAATATAAATACATTACAAATTTTGAAGAGGACAATCCGATTTTTGGCGTAAATGTGACAAGGATGGTAAGTCAGATAATATCCGAAAACTTGAAAATTTCATCGTCCTGGAAGGGGACTCGAACCGCGTCTCCCAGAAAACTCCCGGGTATGCAAACCACTACACCACCCAGAAACGACCAAGTTTCAAGTTTCCGATCAATTTGAATATAACCATCACAGGATTCGCTAGTCGAAGCAACCGGCATTCATGCTAAGCGAATCTGGAGGTTAAGAATCTTATTCCGTGTTTGCCCGGAGAAGCAGATAAATTTTTCTGGGAGACGCGGGTTCGAGTCCTGTTCCAGGGCGATGAAATTTTCAAGTTTTCGGATATTATCTGATTTACAATCCTTGTCCCATTTACGCCAAAAATCGGATTGTCATCTTCAAAATTTGTATTATATGGCGTAATCCCGTATTTCTTTCATGATAAATACATTAATTATTATCTACAATATTGGGCATCTTGCTTTAGGGGGTCGATCGTCCCAGTCGCCCCCCGCTGGATCCGCTACTCTCTCTCTCTCACACACACACACACAATCACACACACAACCGCCGTTGGAGCAGCGGTCTAAGCCCTGGCTTCTATGTACTTAATAGGGATCAAGATTTGATATCATCGCTTCACTGTCATAATAAGGGTATGTAACTCAATACAACACCAAACCAATACCCTAACAAAGAAACGAGAGAACACAAAGGCGGGTTTTCAGAGATAGCGAATGTATTTCTGAAGGAAAAATAATATTCGAAAGTCTTGAAAAAAATGTCGATAGAAGTCCTATGATTCTAGTGATAAAAGTTTTAATGAGGGTAAATGTTCTCTGGAGAGGCGCACAACGAACTGGAGAAGAGCATGTAATGCCTTCACAATCAATCTTGTTCATTTCGTTCCGCAGATATCTAAGTGGTCGTCGATGCCCTTGTGGCAAGCTGGTCTTCCTATCGACGACAACAGTTCATCCCGTGTCAAATGGGGTCATCAATTTTCCATTATGACAACGGAAACCTTTGAGACTCCCAGAGACCTGCTTCCATCTGAAATGACTCCAGGAACGGAATGATTCGAAAATTGGAAGTCGATGGAGAGTAGAATCGATTAATCTCTAAGACATAATTTTATATGGAATCTAGTGATCCGTAGGTTTCCGCGTACCCTATTAAATTACTTCCGTGTTCCATCGGAAAGGGTTTGGAGTTCTCTATGCAGATACTTTGTTGTCCTACTCAAAATTAGGTCGAGAATGCGAACCGAAAAGGAGGTTGTTATTCGATACCTAGAACTAATCGATTTCAGTTAGCCTGAAGTAACTACTTCAGAGAATGCATAACAATTTTTTTACCAGAAAATTGATTGAAAAGTCTGCAAAAGCAGATGATACAATCTCGAGTTTTGAAGTTTTATATATTGAAATCAGTCTTTATATGCATTATTCTGCGTCATCCTAATGCTTTTAAAAAGTCCCTAGTTGGTTGAAATTACCTTTCCTGGAAAATAAATATTGAATACATGACCGTTTAAATAATCATCAAGTTAGAGATTCATACTTTGCAACAACTTAATTTGGATTAACTCTGGGTCTATTAAATTATACCTAAATCGGCAATGCTGCTGAACTTATATCAATTTTCTCATAACTGCTGAGACGTGCCTGCCCCGCAGGACGCACACGACATAAAGGCAGATAGCAGCGAGAACGAACGTCTGCGTAGCTCAGTTGATAGAGTGACTTGTTCCGCAATAAGAGGACTCGGGTTCTATCCCCGGCGTGGACCAAAAATTACGGAGAAATTTACTTCGCTATAATGGCGTCCGAACTTCCTGGATGACCCGGCCGTTAAAGTTCTCGCAAAGGTGTGATGTTTCTTCCACACCGCGAGACAGGAAAAATAAGAGAATCCCTTTTCCAGTGCTTCGAAAAATAAATGTGTGTCATGTTGCATTCCACACACCAGATTGACTGGGAGTTCTCAAGTGCACGTTCTTCAGCGGATGGCTGCCTATAACGATACATGGTATCGGCTGACCCGTGGGCCATGCCCGCGGCCCTCTTTCGGAGGGGGAATGATGTGACGTGCCTGCCCCGCAGGACTCACACGACATAAAGGCAGATAGCAGCGAGAACGAACGTCTGCGCAGCTCAGTTGGTAGAGCGCCTTGTTACGGAATAAGAAGACTCGGGTTCGATCCCCGGCGTGGCCCAAAAATGTAGGAGAAATTTACTTCGTTTTACTGCCCCAAGGTACAATAAATAGCACGTTAAAGAAATGTCAGATAATGTCTTGGGATCAATGGGCATTTTTTATTTCTTCATTTTTTTTGGCCAAAGAATCGAGATTTAGGCAGCTCTTGTAATAATATATGGTACAGTTGCCTGAAGTCTCCAAGAAAATCCCAAGATATAGTTCTGCGTTCACATGCAACGTTTTTCAAAATATTTAGAGTGCTATTTGCGCTTCTGGTAAACGAGAAAATATGTTTGCGAAATTAATACTGATCGTAGCTGATACCAAAAGAAGATACATAGTCGAGTCACATTATTGTAACCACCTCCTACTTTGCAGGTCTACAGCGCGTAGTCAATGAAAGAAGACACGTGTCGTGAGCTGGCTTGGAGGGTATATAAGGTGTGCGGTAGGCATTCTGAAAACATATTGCCCGTTGCTGTCATGGATAAAAGGAGCGATTTATCAGATTTATAAAAAGGGATGGTTATCGGCTTACGGGGAAAGAGTGGCAGTCATTCTGAAACCGCCCAGTTTGTAAACTGTCCGCGTGCTGCTGTGGTTACAGTGTATCGTGATTGGAGAAATGACACCACTGCGAACAAGCGATGTGGAAACTGAGGAGCACCACATGCCATTGATGTGAGAGGTGAACGTCGGCTTCGAAGGTGCATGAGGGCCGATCGACACGCTACAGGGGAGCAACTCACTGGCCGAATGAACCAGGGGGCTACCGGAAGTGTGTTTAAAACGACAGTTCAGCGAACGCTACTGCGTATGGGGCTCCGATGCAGACGAATGGTCACTGCACCTATACTAACGAAGGTGCATCGGCAGAAATGGCTTACATTTGCACGGCAGTATCGGAATTGGATATCCGCTGATTGCCAAAGGATTGCCTTCTCCGACGAGTAACGTTTTCTGCTTCATCGAACGGATACACGTTGGCGTATAAAGCGAGAAACATCGGAGAACAAACAGTCATTAACCATTGCTGGAAGAACACACGCTGGTGGGGGCAGCGTTATGGTCAAGGGAATGTTTTTGTGGCTTTATCTGGGTCCACTTATACATGTGCAAGTCAGTATAAACCGAATACGTTATGAATCCAACATTGCAGACAACGTACACTCATACATGCTAATTGTCTTTCCTAGGGCATATGGGAATTTTCAGCACGACAATGCGACGTGTCACACAACTAGAAATGTTCGAGAATGGTTGGAAGCGCACGATAAAGACTTCAAAGTAGTTACCTGGCCCACTAACTCTTTAGACGTAAACCCAATTGAGCATCTGTGGAACCACCTTTATCGTGTTGTTCGCTCTATGGATCCTCCACCACGCACCCTCCAGCAGCTGTCAGATGCACTGCAGTCAGCATGGCTCGTCATGCCTGTTAACATCTTCCAGCACCTTCTTGAATCACTCCCAGACCGTCTAGTTGCTGTCCGCGCCGCACACGGCGGTGACTCTGGATATTAGCTGGTGGTCACAATAATGTGACTCGACCGTGTAGAAAGCAGTTCTAATTGTAGTTCACAGGAAGTAAACAGTTTGGATGCAAGATAAGGGTTGTACTCCACAGTTGATAGCAAAGAAATCTCAAAGTATTCAGTGACCAGAGTTCCTTGAGATGCTCAAGCAATTCAAGGATTCCTTGTTCGTTTCTTAAGGAACTATGGTCAGAGAGTTCCTTGAGATTCTATTTCCTAAAAATTCAATAACCTCCTCTTGAAGAATCAAAGGATGCTAACTGCCGTTATTAGCAGAGAAGTCTTAAGACATCCTGAGCGGTTTTCATATCAATGAATATCAAGGTACCCTACTAGAAGAGCATATACCGAGAGGGATACCAAAAATATGAAGGAATCGTAACTGTAGTTTCTAGGGAAATAGTGGTAAGTCATCCTGATTATTGTTAGCTGAAGGAATTAGGAATCCGTTTTGTTCTTCATATCAAAGAAATTCTGATCCAATTATATAGCAAAAATATAATGCTCATAGCAAGGAAAAACGCAGAAGAACTCAATCAATACTTTAAATCATCGCACCACACTTTGTTTTATATATTCATGCATATCGCAGCCTCTCCTTGACAAATATCAACCCCGCCTTCTCGTGATGCATCCTGCTCCCACTAAAGGGGCTCTGGCGACCGCTAATAGCGGTATAACTATACTATTGGGAATAGAGGAAATGCTACCCCACACTCACTAACCCGCTTGACCAGCGTGGTAAGTTATGGCCAAACCCCTCCAAAATAAAAAGCGTTTGGAAGAAACAGCATAATTTTCAAGAGCAATATGCCATTATGTTTTAAAAGAAAAGTGTTTGCTCAATGCATCCTTTCATTGCTTACGTATGGTGCAGAGACGTGACCTTAACTAAAAGAGATATACAAAGGTTGCGGACAACTCAAAGCAGCATGGAGAGGTGCATGCTTGGTGTAACCAAGAGAGATAAGAAGAGGAACTCGTGGATCCGAAAAATGACAAGAGTGGAAGACATCATGATCAGAGTAAAATCCCTGAAATTGCAATGACAGAAGGACAGAGCATCAATGGACAGCCGGAATTTTAGATTGGATTCCAAGGGACAGGAAAAAACCCAGAAGAAGACCACATAGAAGATGGGCAGATGAAATTCGAAAGTATGTGGGAGTAACATGGAGGAGACCGGCACAAGACAGACCGTTGTGGAAGAGGCTTGGAGAGACCTTCGTCCAGCAGTGGATTGATAATGGTTGACAAAGATGATGATGATGATTCTGATATAGATAGTTCTACCACATAAAACATTATTGTTATGTATCTCAAAATAGGGCAATTGGAATTAAATGAAAATAAACTGAAGTGACAAAACTCATGGGATACGTACCTACTTTCATGTAGGATTTCCAATAGCCCTGCGAAGTGCAGCAACCCGATGTGGCATCGATTCCACAAGAGTCCAGAACACTTCTGGAGAGATGCTGAACCATGATGTCTGAACAGCCGCCCAGAATTTCCTGTTGGTGCAGAATCTTGGGTGCGAATGAACCTTTCCATCACGCCCCATAATTGCTCTATTGAGTTCATGTTGGGTGAACGTGGTGGCCACAGCATCCCTCGGAAATGTCCAGAATGCTCTTTGAACCAACTTTAGATAACTTGGGCCATGACATGGTGGAATGTCCGCCTGGAAAATCCCATCATTGTTATTGTATATGAAGTCCATGAAGGGCTGCAATGCTCACCCAGTACAGGAACAAACAAAAGGTAAATGACGTGTTTACGTGGATCAGAGGGCCTAAACGCTGCCACGTAAATACACTCCACACATGTATGGAACTACCGCCAGCCTGCACAGTGCCTTGTTGAGAGCTTGGGTCCATGGCCTCATGGGGTCTGCCCCACACCCGAACCCTACCATCAGCTCCTAGGATCTGTAGCGTGACTCATAGGTCCACGTCACATGTTGCCAATCTTCCAGGGTTAAATAACCGTGTTCACGAGCCTACGTGAGGCGCTGTGTCTGATGTCGTGGTGTTAAGAAAGGCACTCTGGTGGGTATTTTATCCCCCATGGACGCTAAATTACTCTGTACTGACCAGATCGATAGTCTCTGGTACAGTACCTCCTGCATTGAATGTGGATGTTATTTGAGCCAGTGTCGCTTTTCTGTTAGCATGGATAATCCTGGTGAGACACCGTTGGTCACCGTCATTCAGCACCCGTGCGCCGTTCACGGTGGGTAGTAATGCCTTCCATGATGTATTCTTGATAAACACGTGGCACCGTGGATCGGGGGATGTTGAATGCTCTCACAACTTCTGAAATTGAATGTCCCATCCATCTAGCCCCCACTACCATGTCTCGTTCAAACTCCGATAATTCACGTCGGCTTGCCATAATCCTACAGGCGGTTGTTCAACCTGAATCACGAGACTACACCTCGCAACTGATAAAATTCGTGGCATTCGTCGAAGCCTTTATACGAAGGCAGCGCCCGTTAAAAATTTGCGTACTGCTATCTCATGACTTTTGGCACTTCAGTGTATGAGGCAACGTGTTTCCTTTTTGTTAAACAACGATAGTCAAGGAAGTGTAGTGAGGAAACGTGTTTCCTTTTTCGTGAAACTACGATAGTCAAGGAAGTGTAGTGGGGAAACGTGTTTCCTTTTTCATGAAACAACGATAGTCAAGGACGTGTAGTGAGGCAACGTGTTTCCTTTTTCGTGAAACAACGATAGTCAAGGACATCAGCTTCCCACGAAAAACAAGAGTTTTAGTCAGCCGTTTCTTCATTTAAGAAATATTGCAGTTTTGAAAATCTTCAGCATCTTCTTTTCAAAATTTTGGACATACTGCTTGCTCATGTTATAGCTGTGTACTCCAAAGTTATCTTCGAAGAGGCCGGGACCTACGTGCTGGTTTAATGCGAATACTTTTCCTTGCAGGGAAGGAAATATTAATGATGATGAACCCGCTCATTAAGGGACACCGACAGACTTCCAATTACCGCTGCAGGTAGTAGTCTTAGTATGTGAGTGCTGTTTTTTAGAGAATCACTAACGTTCTACCTTTTTCGCGATGATAATATTAGACATTTCTTTCCTAAAAACGTTGAGGGGAAAGGTTGAGCTTATTTTGTTTCAGCGAACTGCTTTACCTTCTCGTTAATGTGAAAGTCTAATATTCTTGTACTGTTAATGATGCGCTTTTCGTGTAACAAAGCACAAACTTCTTTGGGATATGTTTTTGCCGCTGATAATGTAACCTGAGTGACACAATGCGCTCCATTTGTTTGCTTTCTTAGAGATTTTTAAGCTACACAGTAATTTTCCTCCTGTTATGAGATTTCATTAGAGATTTCTTCAGCGCTTACTTTTCTGGGTTTCAATTAAGCACCAAGATAGTTCTAATTGGATATTCGTACAGAACATTACTAACTTCCTGACAGATTTCCGAATCTTAATTTAGTTTTCTGTTTTACGGGTTTAAAGGCTCCCTTTCCCGTAAGGGAGTCATTCACCTATTCCTAATTTACTACTACTAATTTCAGGGAAGTCACAAAATCAATACAGTAACACACCTCCTCAAACCTTACTTTTGAATGGAATCGTTGATGAAGAGAGGCACAAACGATGCACATTTCTTCTGTAAAATTCACCGTAGTTTTGACTTTGCGGATTACAAATTTCGTCAAATAAGCTACTTGTTATTCATTTCAAGTTTCCTGTCGGTAGATCAACATTATTGACACTTTCTAGATAGTAGATAATGAGCAGTAGTCATATTTAGGGTAATAATGTTATCGCAGGGGAAAGAAAAAGTAAAATTCGTAGGGCGGTCGGGGAGAAAATTTCGCGGAGGGTTCGCGGGCGAGGATTTACAATAACATTTCTCCCAAAACAAAGTTTACCAGTTACCAAGAATTAATACAAATATCATGTACGTAACTAAATAAACATTATAATTATTCTTAAAATTGATACTTACATTTATAAACCATTCGAATTCGGGCAATGTTACCCATGCTGTTACAAGAGATCAAAATTTCAATTTACATGGAGGGCGTTTTGATACATTATATTGTATATGCATAAATTTTCTTCTTCAGTGCAGTGCTTGTTGTCCTGTAACACAATTTTAAATTTAGAAAAGAATCGTTCGGCATCGGCACTGTTTGTAGGTACTGACAGACAACGGACGTCAACTTTATGTAGCTTAAAAGGTCGTTATGTACGAAAAAAGGTCGTTTTTCCTAAGGGCCTTTTTTTTGTATTCCAAGCAAACTTTCGGTGGTACCAAATTCTTTTACATTCGCTTTCTGTGAATGCAATTTACATTTTAATTGGTCCTCATCTTCGATCATAGGAAAGTGGCTGAAAACAAAGTCATTTTCTTCTTCGTCTAAAAGGTCCAAGGACTTGAATTGATCTGAGTCTAACATCCTACATGCTTTGAAGAAATTTGGGGATGGCTGTCAAAAGCGACGCCTTTTACCTTAAAAAAAATAGTACTTAATTTTTTCACAACAAATGGATTGATCTCTTTTTGCAGAGACGTGATCGCAGTCTTGTCTCTTGCTAAGAAGACTGCTGGCAATGTCAGACATTTCATCATATGTTTTGTGCGCGGAATTCGCTGTTTTTTAAACAAAGTGAGCTATCCGGGAATATACGGAGCATGAACCTCAATCTGCTTCAGATTTCCTTTTAAATCCCTATTTTGACAATACCCAATGATTTTATCAAGAATACAACTACTGCTGTTGCCTTTTTCGCAGTTTTTCAAAAAGCTGCGTAGTCTTCAAAGCGTTTGCAATGAAAAAGCACGGCTTCAAACCAACTGTTCCACCTAGTCTGCACAGGTATAGGCGGTAAGACGGTATTTGCCGTTCTCTTGCCAAAAATAGTTGAAAACGTCCTTTGTGGGGGGGGGAGCTGTAAAGGCACGTTTAACAGCAACTACTAAAGAGTTAACATTTTCAAATTTATTGTGCCAAATTTTGCCCAAAAGTTATAAAAAATTCGCATTGCAGGTGACGTGAACACTATTAAAAGTGACTGCTTTTAGGCTCGTCCCCCACGCTTTGGACATGAAGAGGCAATGTCTGTCACAAAAGCGGTTATATTCGCAAAACGTATTTCATACTTATTAATGCACTGAAGTATTGCCTCGCTGAATGCTTTAAAATTTACGCATTCCAAAGTTATGCACTCGAGGAAGATTGCATTCAAAGAGGTTTCAGTATTATAACTTTCAACACTCGTTTCAGCGGATGGAACAGCAAGAATTTTAAAATGTCCTATAACGAAGTAAATTTCTCCAAATTTTTGTCCACGCCGGGGCTCAAACCCGGGTCCCCTCATTCCGGAATAAGTCGCTCTACCAATTGAGCTAAGCGGACGTTCGTAATCGCTGCTATCTGCCTTTATATCGTGTGCGTCCTGCTGGGCAGGCACGTCACATCTTACCCCCCTTCCCCGAAAGAGGGCCGGGGGCAAGGCCCACGGGTCAGCCGTGACCATGAATTGTCGCAGCCAGCCATCCGCTGTAGAACGTACTTGAGAACTCCCAGTCAATCTAGTGTGTGGAATGCAACGTCCCACACATTTTTTTTTTATTTTTTTATTTTTCGAAGCGCTGAAGAAGGGATTCTCTTATTTTTCCTCTCTCGCGGTGTGGAAAGAACATCACACCATTGCGAGATCTTAAACGGCCGGGTCATCCGGGAAGTTCGGGAGCCATTATAACGAAGTAAATTTCTCCGTCATTTTTGTCCACGCCGGGGCTCGAACCCAGTCCCCTCATTGCGGAATAAGTCGCTCTACCAAATGAGCTACGCGGACGTTCGAAATCTCTGCTGTCTGCCTTTATATCGTGTGCATCCTGCTGGGCAGGTACGTCACAGAACTTGTCTCCTCAATCGGTTGTTTCGTCTGCTGTGATGCTTAACAACGGATCCTGATTTTATAAAGTATTTCACTTTTTGCTTGTGAACAAATATGTTTGGCAAATAACATTTCCGCATCCAATTTGCATTGGGAATAACACCAAAATCTTTCAACGAATTTTTACAAGTAATTTTCTAATGTACGGTTGTCCAGTTTAAAAAGTGGAATGTTAGTGGCACAAAAGGCACCAGTTAAATAATACACACTATTGACGTGGATTAGGAATATCAAGCAGAAGTAATCGCTCTTTTCACGTTTTTATCATATAGTCACGGAAAAATTCTCATCGGCCGCCGCCGGCACTCAAACCCAGGGGCATCCAGTTACGCGCTGGACATGCTACCACTGCTCGACCGTTAGTCGCATGTAAGTGGTGCAGTGGTAGCATGTCCGGCGCGTAACTGGATGACCCTGGGTTCGATTCCCGGTAGCAGCCGATGATAATTTTTCCGTGACTCACTTATATAAACGTGGAAAGAGCGATGACTTCTATTTGTTAGGCATCAGTTAATTTCGAAAGTTTCGTTAAGCGATAGTGTTCTTGTTCAGTTCTTTTCTCAATTAATTCATCAACACATTTCGGCATTACTTTCAGTTGACTGTTTGGACACGCCATTTTTTTTTTATGAAATTTTCTTGCTAAGCTTTCCACAACTGTCCTTTATCTCCTGGTATGTTGCAACACGAAGATAATAGATTTTTTGTTCACATGAGACGTTCCATTTCTGTGCTCTTTGCATGTTTCATATGCAATTATTTTTCTCACGTGACGCACTCTGAAAATTAACACACAATATCTAGAAAAACTTTATAAACTACTCACACGAAATCACAGATATTTCTAAGGTAAGCGTCTGCGAAACTCAAACATTACTTTCTGTGAGCTGCTTTTCCCGGCTAAAACTACTAATACAACTGACGACATTCCGTTTACGATTTACTGCTGCGGCAAGTCATCAAAGTCATTCAACACTAGCAAGGGAACGAAAGACCATGCGTGCAAATTTCAGCAGAGTGCACGTGACTTGGAATTACCCGTCAACCTTATTCGATAAGAATCTCTTCGTAACGAACAATCTTGAACAATCTTAATGCGAGGTTTAAAGTTCTGATTTGGACTTTGTAGTAAGATTACTTATTTGCGATATATTTTTCGTGTAAAATCTAATGAAGGCAGTATTAAAATTATTTAAGTTTGAAAAATAAGCCAAAAATTGTAATAGAAATTAGGAAAATTCTGAAATTCCCGGATATATTTGACATGCGCGAAATTACAGAAAACTCCTGAAATTCACGACAACAATCGCGGAAAATCGCGCCGCGACAAAATTAATAGCTCAGGCTTGCATGCTACCCATATACACTGAAAAGCAATTGAATTAGAGATACCTGTCTAGTAACGTTTAGCACCACCTTTTGTCCTGATGTCGGCGGCGATTCGTCTCGGCATGGGCTCGACAAGACACCGAAAGCGTTGGGAAGCCATACAGATCCACGACCCCTGAACAATCTCCCACAGTTCACGAATATTTAATGGAGGGGGTCAAAGCCTTGAACATCTCTCTCTCGATGGCATCCCAGATGTGCTCGATGGGATTGAGGTCAGGTGACCTAGCTGGCTAAGGAAGCGAGGTCACGTCGGTGGAGTGTTCATCCAACCATTTGGATACAATTCGGGAGCGATGGCACGGTGCACTGTCGTGTTACAGGATGAGATCAACAGTGGGATGTTGAAGACGCACAAACAGGAGCAAATGGTCGTCCAGGATATCCCAGTAACGTTGACCTGTGAAAGACGATGTCACACGTACCAGGGGTCCAATTTCAGTCCACGTAAACAGTTCCTAGACTAGAATGCCAATCCCACCAGCTTGAAGAGTACCCTGCTGGCAAGAAAGATCCATCGCTTCATGTAGTTTGCGCTGTACTCGTATCATGTCATCCACATGTACCAACGTGAATCTCGACTCATCAGTCCAGGCAATGTTTTCCCACATGTTTAGGTTCCAGTGGCGATGTTCCCGCGCCCATGCTAATCTTTGCGTCCTGTGATGTTCGGTCAGCAGCGGTACCCTCGTGCGACGATGGCTTCTGTAGCCCATAGCGATAAGATGGTTCTGGATGGTGTGGCTGCTTACACGTTTTTGTGCACCAGCGATAAATTGCCGAGTGATTTCTTGCAATGTGGCCCGTCTATCCGCTGTTACAATGCGAGCTAGCCGACGATGACCCCGCTTATCCACACGCTGTTGTCCACGGCCGTTGGCCCTTGCAGGGATGGTTTTACCGGATTCGTTGTACTCACGGTGCACCCGTGACACAGTGGCTCGTGAAAATCCCAGTGCCTTCAGGACGTCCGAGATGTAGTGACCCATTCGTCGGGCCCCGACAATTTTCCCACGATAAAATGCGCTTAGATCCTTCGTCTTGCCCATACTGCGTCCGATTCTTACTGATTGCCGTCGCATCACTCCTTATGTTGTCGGATCGCTGCATACGTCATGTCGTTTTCGTTTACAGGGCCGCCCACAGAGCCACATTTGCATAACGCCAGCTGTCTCTAATTCAATTGCTCTTCAGTGTATATGTGTATAGGAACTGTTCTACAAAAAAGTGCGCTACTGGCGTCCGTGTTAAAGCGAAAGATGCAAAACTGGCTTTTTGTGCGTCGATTACAATAACACTCCATGAGCATCTAAGGCTAGAAAGAGTCGTCCATATTTAATTTAGGATCTGTGGTTTCAGGAAAGGGAAAGTAGCAGTGGCGTAGGGTAATCTCATCAGCGATACTTCATCCACGACTGGAACCCTGCCCAGCGTAGACGAACTGCGCGTATTGATATATACAATGCATATATACAGTATATACATATACAGTTACGGAAAAATTAACAGCAACTCTTGAAATTTTTGACGTTTTTGGGTTTTCAGTGTCACTATAAATGTAAATATGCAGATAATACTCACAATATCTTATTTATATCATATTAAAGCACATTTCATGCAGAAACTAACTCAGTTTACAGAATGGGAATATCTTTAATAGAACTCAAGCTATGACCAAGAAATATGCTGCGTAGGAAGCACACTTCGTTATGTGAAATGGGCCGTTGCTACAAGCTGACGGAGTTTGCTTGTATGTCCACGTACAGGCGATATAAAAGGTAGACGATGTGCGTAAGATTATTCTAGACGTTTTACGCAGTGAGCGTTGGTAGTTCGTTTGCATTGGTGAGTGTGTAGTCGTTACTCCTGTGGACTGCAGTGCAAATCTGAAGTTTAGAGTGCATTTCGTTTATTCTGTGCAAACTGTGTTGCACTTATGGAAAGATTAGGTGATATTTAACCACGAAAAGCTTCAGCTTCGCAAATGGTGATTTTAAGTGAATTCGGCAAAAGCAATGCAGAAATTGCCTGGATAACTGGGGTGCACAAGAGTACAGTTGGACGGCAGCTGGCGAAGATCAGTGATGTTGGTGGAATCATGAATGGCAGGCCTGGTAAATATGGCCGAAAAATGAAAACAACTTAGAAATAACAACGCGTTGAAACGGTTATGTCTGCGAAACAGGCTCGTCTCGTCAACAGTTTTTGCCAAAGAATTGTGGGAGAGCTGTGTGTGGTACTGTTGTTCGTCCTCGTACAGTGAAACAAAGGTTACGTTCTATGGGTCTGAAGTCCCATAGGGCGGTAAAGAAGCCACTGCCAATCAAAGCACAATGCAAGAGACGTTTAGAATGGGCAAAGGAACATAAAGAGTGGAACACTGATAGGTTACGTCAAATGTTATTTAGTGATGAGACAAAATTGAACATCAACGGTAACGACGCGTGGTGCCGAGTGTTTCGACGAAATATCGAGGCGTTGCATCCCTCTTGCACACTTAAGACAAGAAAGTATCCATGCAATGTTGTGATTTGGGTATGTTTTTCTGCTGCTGGAGTGGGCAGAATACATGTGTGTGAGAGCACTGTTAATGCACTGTTGTACAAAAGTATCCTTCAGGACAAGATGGTGCAGGACGTGATTTGTTCCAGTGTCAGCCGTGCATCTTCCAGGACGATTCGGCGTCATGCGACCGTGCAAAAATCATTAAAGCTTATGTGACGTCTTTAGGCAATGTTGTACCTTTTCCTTGGTCTGATACTTGGCTGGACTTGAACTCGATTGAGTATTCGTGGCGCATTCTGAACAGAAAAGTGCCCTAACGTCACCCCACAAATAAAGTGGAACTGATTAACGCAGTTACTGACGTTTGGCACAACTGTATTTCGTCCGATATGATGCGTAGGTTGGTTGACTCCATGCCCAACAAGTTGGTTGACTCCATGCCCAACAAGTTGGTTGACTCCATACAGCCGTTGTTAAATCAAAAGGTCACCGAACGAAATATTAGGTACGTAATTATATTTGAATTTGAACATTTTACTTTGCCAAGATTTCTGTTTCGCAGCACATTTCTGTTCAAAGTTTGAGTTCTGTTAAAGATATTTCCATTCTGTAAACTTATTTGCCTTCTGCATGAAATGTGCTTTAAAATTATATATATATATATATATATATATATATATATATATATTGTGAGTATTATCTGCATATTAACTTTTGTAGCAACACTGAAAATCCAAAAACTTCAGAAAATTCCACCGTTGCTCTTAATTTTTCCGTAACTACATATATATATATATATATATATATATCCGTTCGTCCAAGCTGAGCTGGGTTCCAGTCGTATATATTATATATATGAAGCCCGAAGCTTCGCGAAATGACCGGCCACTTCTAGCTTTGGCCAGCTCATGTGGCCAAAGCCCGAAAAATACAATAATTTACGAGTACTTCGGGATTTGACGGGGCAGTTCAAGATTTTGCCGTGAGAAACTGGCCAAGGTTAATAATTACACTGAACAACAAATTTGAACTTTTTCCTTGCACCTCACAAGTGGGTGACTTTGACTAATAAGCATGCCGTGATCCCGAATCTATAAACCAGCCGCCCCGGTGGCGCAGTGGTCTAAGGCGCTGGCCTCTGATCATTCGTCCGTAAGGGGCCCGGGTTCGAATCCCGGTGAGGCATGGATGTTGTGTTTGTCTTACGGCACTGGCTCTCTCCCTTCCCTGGAACCAGTGACCCTAAATTAGGGACGGGCGACTGCTTATAGCCCGTTGAGTTGCTCACGGTGGTCGTTAAACCTCCAGTAAAAAAAAAAATCTATAAACCAAAATGCTGTATCACCTACCAATGGCTTGGGAATTCAAGTTAAAATTTTGAGGAAGTATTTAAAAATTATATTAAATTACAATTGTCTTGCATTTTTTTCCACAAAATGTCACCGTATTAAGGGTTGAAAATTAATTATTCCACCTAAGTCACTAAACATCCCAGTCACTAAACACGCTGATCCAAAAATGAGGCAAGGAAAGATTTATAAATACAAGAGATTGCTACAAACATGCCAAAATTGTAAAAAAAATTAAGTGCTTTACTCACATTTTTAAAACGTTTTCCTGGAAGATTTACGCTTGTAGTAACTGAACTCTGAAACGTCTGTAATTAGAAACCAGCAATAGTCTACAAGCATGTGTGGTGACCACCTCCCCGTATATCGCCTTTCCATTTTAGATATGTCCTAGTGGAATCGTTCTCCATGGTCGTCGCTCACGGCACCTAGGTTAGGCGGAAAAAAAGTCCAGGTGTGAGCGGAGAAAGTAAATTTTCTAGGACATATTGCACCCCATATCCTTGTATGCCTTTAGCATAGCTTCCACTAGTTCACAATAGCTTTCCGCCCTAACATTTCCCAGAAAGTTCGTGCAAACAGCTTTGAATGCTAACCACGCTGCTTTTTCGGTTTCAATGAGTTTGACCGTGAACACAGGGTCCTCCATTACTATCCGGATTTGTGGTCTAATCAAAATGCCTTCTTTTAATTTTGCGTCGCTCAATCTAGGAAACTTTTCCTTCAAATACTGAAATCCACTGCCTCTTTTATCCATAGCTTTGACAACCATTTTCATCAAGCCTGACTTGATGTGGAGTGGAAGCAATAAAATTTTGTCGGATGCAACGAGCGATTGGCATTTCACACTCCTCTCCCCAGGCACTAAACGTTCTCCCAAAGGCCACTCTTTGATCTCATAATGGTGTTCCGTAGCCAGACTGTCCCACTCACACGAAAAACAACAAATGTCGGTATACACTTGCTGCATTCCTGTTAATAGTCCAATAACTTTTAGGTCCCTACATAACTTATTTGTCACATATGTTCAGCGTAATTGATAGATTTAAGGAGATGATCCATATTCTGTTGAGTTCCTTTCATGTGCGCAGCATAGGCCAGTGGTACCGTCGGGTAAATGTTCCCATTATGTAATAACACCACCTTTAAACTTAGTTTGGAAGAATCAATAAAGAGAAGCCATTCTTCAGGACTGTGGTCCCTACAAAACTCGGCAAACAGTCGATTAACATCACTGCAATAAACAAGATCACCCCTCTTGGAGAAAAGGGACGACAGACACTCATGACGTTTTCTATAGGTTGTGACTTTAGTGCCAGGCTGAAGAAGATGCCACCCTTGTAGCCGAGAACCCAACAGTTCAGCTTGGTTTTTCGTGAGGATCAGGTCTCTTACGAGGTCTTTCAGCTCTTACTGCAAACTTAAATGAGGTTCTTCTGATGCAGGCTGGTATTCGTGATCAGTAGAACAGGATGGTTCATCTTCAGAGGAGGAGTTTGATGTTTCGTCATCCAGCGTCCCTTTTTCCGGCGGTTTAGAAATTGGCAGGGAATCATCGTGCTTAACAGGTCTCATGGCTGAAGGCAAATTCGGATAAACTATGGTATGCTTATTATTCAAGGAAAAGCCAGATACGTTTGTTTAACAGAAGTACAAGTCAGAAACAGGGTCCTTTGGTTCTCTCCAAATCGTCGGGATAGCAAAAGGCATTGAAGGGTGCGTGCCGTTTAACCAACCTCTTAAATATCGTGAACATTTGCTGCAACATACATGAGGCGCTCAAATTTTATGTAAATCACCAAGTGGACAAGCATAATAACACTCATACGATTTCTTAATCACCGGAGTAATTACTTTTCTTTGGGATTTCAGTGTAAATTCACCGCACGCGTAAAAAAACAGATTCGTGGCGTTTACACATTGCCGCTGCCGCGACATTCTAACTACGTAGTACTAGTAGTGCGTAAGTGATGCGTACAGCTACACAGAATGGAAAGAACTGCTTCCAATCCTCAGAAACAGAACAAGTGAGAGGTTTGACGAGTTTTTCAGTCATAGAATGGGAGGAGTGCATTTGACCTTAACCTAAATACCCGTGGTTTCAACCACACGTGCTCGCCTGATGCTCCTGTTTCGCAAACGACGACTCACAGCCTTTCACAAAAGCAAGCATTAGGTGACGCGAAAAAACTGCTCTCATTTTTGGATTTAGCACCTCCTGAAACGTAATATTTGCTATATTTTGAGTCCGTACGAATTTCAGTGTTATCTTTACTTTGGTGGTCCTATGTAGACAGAAGGTGAGGATTTAGTGGGTAAAAATCTCACAGTAACGCCGGTAGGGATCTGAGTCCCAGGTGATCTCTAAGAAGATTTCCCTGCGCCGAAAAAACAGTATATATAAAAACATATGATGATAAACATTTTCTGAAAGTTGTAAAAATTACATAAACAAGTGATGATCTTAACACTATGTTCTGTTTTTTACTTTTACTTGCTTGTGCTGTTTGACAATATAATGACACGTATTTTATAACACGTAATTATGACAGTTGGACAAATCACTTCAAAGAGATGATTTTACCATTGTGAAAATCTGTTTACTTTTACTTGTTTGTGCAATCTTAGCTGTTATGACATTTGAGCATACTTTACTTTTGAAAACAGCTCACTGTTATCACTCTTCTTGTGTACAAGTTCCATCAGACGAGCGTAGAACTTCTTCCGCAAAATAACAACAGAGTCAACTTAAACTTTATCCTTTTCGCAATCTCCACTTTGAACAGAGACTGGCATCATTAGTGCGGTAAAAACAGTAATAATATAGTTATAAAAAAGTGACACACCGCCCGCTGGATCAATACACCACGTATGAATTACATCGAAGTGAGAACTTGGATTACAATGAACAAAAGAAGGCAAGAGCGTTCTGCAACCAATCAGGGCACAATGCCTCAGACAATCCAATTACGTCGGTGGGAGAGCACACCACTTCACAGCTCCGCAAAAGTTCTAACTTCTGCCAGTTTCTCACGGCCAAATCTAGAACTGGCCGGTCAAAGACCGAGGTACTGGTGAATTATTGTAGGTTTCGGGCTTTGGCCATATCAGCTGGCCAAAGCTAGAAGCAGCCGGTCATTTCGCGAAGAGTGACTAGACTTAGGGCGTTGGCCGTAACATATACATAAAATGCAGAGAATGAGAAAGCGCAGAAAACAAAGAGGATTTTTTCAATAAGATGGAAGACATGACGATTACCTGCTATTTATCAGGCGATAATACGCTGCGTTGTGATGTTTCCATCCCTTAGTGATGCATCCCAAACTATTGGTAGCTCCATAGAGACAGGACCATTAAATGTCAGCCTGCTGCAAAGGATTTCAACTATTTCTCTGATGGCAGTCTCTTTCAATTTGGTGTCTCGGGCAACTCTACTAATATTATTTCATATAGGAGCGGCAAAGCAGTGCATGACTTCCTGGCAAGAGCAGTACTAGAGGAGTCCCTTACATGAACTTTAAGGAGTCTGGGGCACGTAAAGCCGTCGGACCCCGGGTAATGTCTCCCCCCACTACCGGTAATAAATAAGGGCATCTTCCTCCCCCTTTGTACCTCGCCTTCGTTTCACTTTTCTATGGGGCATTGTAGCCCAAATCTCCTAGCTTCATATTTCTAATGGTTGTTAAAGACCATAGGTCAGACACTTCCTTCCTAAAATCCTCTACATATGATCGGATCGGATCTGATCTTCAAGGAGTCTGCCATAGGGAAACAGCTAAAATCCTCTCAAAAAGCTAACATGCAATGATGTCTTCTCTATGAAACTTTACCAATGGTTTGACATGCATTATTAAGAAATGGAAACACGTCGTGAAGCAGGATATAATCGCGCAATAAATAACATTTAATACCGATCTTCATGTTTTCCAAGCTATTTTCAAAACAATGTTTCTGATGCGTTCTAATTCTCTGCATTTTGTGTCAGACAGTTGCCTTGAAAATGCCATCCATTGTAGAACGAAAGCTTATTGAACTGTATACACTGTTTCACAGCACTGAATAAATCTATTTACGAGGTAGGATCCAAAAGTTCCCACACCGGTCTGTAAGTCCATAGATAGTTAGAGTTACAAAGCTGAAGCACATCCTCCTTCAAAATAAGACCTTCTTGCAACAATATCTTTCTGACAGAGGCTGTAGAGTTCGTCGAAGCACTTCTGGAACCCATTCTTTACAATGTCCTTCAGTGCAACCAGCTGAAGCACATCCTCTTTCAAAATAAGACTCTCTTGAAACAACACGCTTCTGCCAGCGGCTGTAGAGTTCGTCGAAGCATTTCTGAAACACATTCTTTGCAATGTCCTTCAGTGCAACCAGCAATGCGTTTTTCACTTCCTCTGCAGTAGAAAACCGACGACTTTGAAGTCCACGTGTCAGTTAAGGAAAGAAGTCGCATGGGGCGAAGTCATGTGGGAGGAAAACGGTTTCCTCCTACAGCCTTCGCATGGGGCGAAGGCTGTGGGAGGAAAACGGTTTTTGTTTTGGGGAGAAACACACGAACGAGGAGTGACCTGTGTGTCGGTGCCTTGTCGGGCAACAACACCCACGATTGATCTCCCCAAAGTTCAGGCCTATTCTTACCGATCGACATCATTATTCTTACCTATCTGGACATCATGCGACGTAGACGTCGCATGATGTCCAGATAGAGCTCTCTGTTGTTCCTTCAGGGATAAATTCAAGATGAATAATATCCTGGATGTCTAAGAAGACCTTGTGACGTATTGCAGAGTCGAAAACATGTGTCAAAACGACAAACGTGCAGCGAGACATTCTGTACGCGTAACACAGTTAGGAGAGCGACTTACTTCGGAGTGCGAGGACACGGACAAACGTGTGTTTTCACATTGGCGCCCGATTGTGGAAAATAGATTCACTGCCCGTTGGGTTCTTTTAAAAGTGTTGTGATATTTGTTCCACACGTTGTTTGGAATTTATGACAAATTCCTACTTCGCTTCAAAGACAAAAAAAAAAAGAGGGAGGTTATGTGACGTACTACGGAGGTGTGAACATGTGTCAAGACGACAAATCTGCTGTGAGACATTCTGTTCACGTAGCTCAGTTAGGAGAGCGACGCACTCCTGAGTGAGGATACACGCATTCGATGCGACAAACTTGTGATTTCAATACCTCTAGTATGATTTTGCCTTTGCTGTGATCTCGATGGAATTTCTCCTTGCGTGGAGATGATGGCGATTTCCATGTAGCTGATGTCCGCTCAGACTGCGGGTCGAAAAGGAAGTTCCATTTTTCATTTCTCATGATGATTCTTCTAAACATTTGTGGATCTCGGTCGGTGGCGCTAAAGAGATCGCCCTCCATTTCCATTCTTATGGCAAACTGATCTTCAGTTAACATGCGAGAAACACCGTGTTGACACACCCGGTTCATCTTCAGATCATCTGTTAGTATCGGTTTACACGTAGTCCCCGATATCTCAGCAGCCTCTGCTATTTGCTCGATCGTCTGTTGGCTGTTGGCGCGTAGGATGGCCGCAACCTTCGAAATATTTTCACCCGTGCGAGCTGTCATTAGATGCCTTCTTCGTTCGTCGTCTTCAACCTCCTATCTGCCTTATCCGAAGCGTCAATAACAATCAAATGTTTGGACCTCAGCAGGGTGTTTTCCAGAGTTGGAAACGGGTCAAAAATTTCAGACTCTGCCCCGGACGTCCCATAACTGGACCCGACCCGAACCGGACACGTAACTGACCCGGACAAATCTGCTTTGAACTATAAATTCGAAACTCAGTTTATATATATATATATATATATATATATGCATATAAATGTAATATATATATTCATCCCAATAACTGCTTGATATTTAACAACAAATTCTGTTTTAATAACAAAATTTGGTTACTTTGCGGAATTTTAGTGCCATTTTTAGTGCCACTATTTTGCGTAATTCAGAAGTAATGGCTGAGTATGACGGTGACTATGAAGTATATTACAAAAGAGAATCATTATTAACGATTACACAAATGCATTATTTTAAATGTATTTAAATTGTGCACTCTTACCGCGCTTTGATGGAGGTGCGCATACTTTCGTATGGTCTGTTAAATTTTTGGTTCCGTAATGTTTTATTACACCGTCGACATCTTTCTTTGTAAATATACACTTTCCCCATCTTGAACAACAAGCAAAACCAAACAACTCAGAATTATTCACCGGTTCCTTTATGAGACGAAACAATTTCCAGCATTCACTCTTCCTCTTGTGGTTTTCAACAAGAACGTATTTGTTTGCCTCGACGCCTTTCTCAACTTCCTTAATATTAAACTCATCCATATTAACAAATAAGGAGTTAATTTTGACATGACATGTCATGGGAACGGGATGTTAGCACATCAATAGAAAACTTCTGAATGCTCAATGTAAAAGATGTGATTTGAAAAGTAACTCTTATTCATTCAGTGAACTTCGTACGGAGAGAGTGAATCAGCTGAGAAGCAGGCGAATGGCGTTTGCCTGTACCTTGCCCTGGGCAATCGCACTGTGAAAGAACGCAAGGGAAGTAACTTTTTACGATATAATGTTGGTGTGTCTGCCGTCGGTTGGTGGGAATCTTCGTTGCTTTAAGAACGCGACGACAATACTTTTGCATGGAAAATCATCATTAACTCCGTGGGCACCAATATCGACTACAGAATTCCACAACGCGCATGTTTCTTTGGAATATATTTTTCTCTTTTCAAAAATAAAACGGGAATAAAACCGGGTCAAAATAGGGTCAGGAACTCTTGACCCGACCCGTTGGTCCCGCAAGATATTGTCGATCCGTTGACCCGTTGACACGCGATCCCGTTTCCATCTCTGCACGCGTCAGCTGAGGGAAGAAGTGGAAGTCGCAGGGGGCGAATTCACGTGAGTACGGTGGGTGTGGGAGGACAACAGTTCTTGTTTTGGGGAGAAATACGCGCATAAGGAGTGACCTGTGTGTCGGTGTTTGTTGAGCAACGGCACTTACGATTGATCTTTCCAAAGTTGAGACCTCTTCTTGAAGGTCGTCTCACGTAGACGTTGCATGATGTCTAGATAGAGCTCTCTGTTGATCCTTCATGGATAAATTCAAGATGAATAATACTCTGGATGTTGAAGAAGACCTCTAGTATGATATTGTCTTTGCTGTGGTCTCGGTGGAATTTCTCCTTGCTTTGAGACGACGGTGATTTCCATGTAGCTGATGCCCGCTTAGTCTGCGGGTCGAAAAGGAAGAACCATTTTTCATTCCCCGTTATATTTCTGCTAAAACATTGTGGATCCTGGTCGGCGGCGCTTAAGAGATCTCCCGCTCTTTCCATCCGTATGGCCAACTGATCTTCAGTTAACATGCGAGGAACACTGTGTTGACACACCCGATTCATCTTCAGATCATCTGTTAATATCGGTGTACACGTAGTCCCCGATATCTCAGCAGCCTCGGCTATTTGCTTGATCGCCTGTTGTCTGTTGGCACGTACGATGACCGCAACCTTCGAAATGTTTTCAACCGTGCGAGCTGCTTGGTTCGTCGTTTTTGACCTCCTGTCTGCTTTCTCTGAAGCGTCGATGCTAATCGAATGTTTGTGACCTCTACAGGGTGTTTTCACAATAAGCTTCCCTTAACATCTCGTAAGTTTCGATTGGATGTTTTCCCAAACCAACTCAAAATTTAATGTTAACGCGCTGCTCAAAAACCGCCATTTTTGATAAATCGCAGAACACTGCGTAAGTTGGCCAGAATACCCGGATGTACCGCAGCGAGAGTGTGACGTAGATGGACGAAACCAATTTCTCTGTGAGGACGATAATGTCGTGACGTGGGCCGCGGGGGGCCTAGTGGTCAACGTTCATGACTGCCACGGAAAAGATCTCAGGTTCGATTCCAGGCAGGTACGAATGCTCGAACCAGGAAATATCTGACGGCGTCGGATGGGCACGTTAAGCCGTCGGGCTCCGGGTACTGTTCCCCCGGTAATAAATAAGAGCGTATTCCTCCCCCTTTATACCTCACTTCTGTGACACTGCCCTATCGGGACCTGTAGACCAAATCTCCTAGCTTCCTATTTCTAAGGGTTGTTGAAAACCTGGGGCAGACACTTACTTCCTAAAATCCTTTACAAATGATCTGATGTCGCGACTTGATCCAATGATCACCGTGGGTATGGGATACACGTACAGACGCAGTCCAGAACATTTTGGATCCTACTCCGTAATATACATGTACATAAAATGCAGAGAAGTAGAACGCGGAAGGAACGATTATACGCTGCATTGCGAGGTTATAACGAAGTAAATTTCTCCGTCATTTTTGTCCACGCCGGGGCTGGAACACGGGTCCCCTCATTCCGGAATAAGTCACTCTACCAATTGAGCTACGCGGACGTTCCTTCTGACTGCTATTTCCCTTTATGTCGCGTGCGTTCTGCTGGCAGGTACGTCACAAGGTGTTTTCATCCCTTCATGATGCGTGCTAAAGTATTGCTAGTTCCACAGAGACAGCATCATTGGGCGTCTGCTTGTTGGAAAGGATTTCAACTGTTTCTCTGATCACAGTTTCTTTCAAGTTGGTATAAGGGGCAACTCTACTGATATTATTCCATATAGGGGCGGCCGGGTAGTGCATGACTTCCCTGGGAAGAACCCTATTACACTAACTTTAAAGAGTCTGTCATAGGAAAGCAGTTAAAATCCTCTCCAAGAAGCTAACAAATAATGATGTCTCTGTGGAACTACCAATGGTTTGGCATCATTAAGGAATGGAAACAAGTCGCAAAGCAGTATATAATCGCATAATAAATAATCTGTAATGCCGTTCGTGTTGTCTTCCAATCTGCTTTCAAAAACTTGTTTCTGAGGCTTTCTGATTCTCTGCATTTTATGTCCGACAGCTGCCTTGAAAAAGACTCCTAGTATAGAGAGAAATCTTGTCGACTTATATACACAGTTTCACAACACTAAATTACCCGATTTATACTCGCCAAAATGTTTTGAACTTGAATAGTTGGTATATTCTTAACCGATAGAGTTCTCAGAAACTGTGGGCTTCAGTTAATAACGTTAACACATACCGGAGATGAAACTACCAGAATCATGCCATTTCGACCAATTTTAAGAATATTAAAAAAAAACATTAATAAATTCTTTAATATAAGTTAGAAACGTGCTTGCGAAAGATGCAGAAGATTTAAAACTTTGCTCACAAAAAATGAAACAGAAGGACACATTAACTTCCGAAAACAATCCTGAAGAAACTAATAAATGGATTTCGTTTTATATATGATCTCTTCTTTTTTGTTCTGCGCTGTGTACTGATTTTTTTTCGTATTTGAAACAACGTTTCATATAATGCAACATCTCTGCACGCCGGCTCTTAAAAGATTTACATTCAATCTAAGTATTGCCGTACATACCTTTACTCTGAGTCCGAAAACTTCTTTCTGAGTCTCTCCGACTATTCCTTTATTTCATACATACACACACACACACACGCATACATATATATAAAAAAGAAGTAAAAATGTTTAAGCTGGGAAATGTTTCCCGACAGGACTAAACATTATCCTTCACTCTTCCAAACTGATGATTTATGGCGTTCATTAAGCGAGCCTTATTTGAATATTAGACGCAGCCCGCATCGGGAATATGTCGTTTTTTATTTATTTTTTTTTCAGTCGTTATCTCTCGCGAAGACAGAATGTGGATGCACTCAATAAATAAAGCGAGGTTTAACTTCACAAAATGGAATGGATTTATTCCGAGCACTTATCGTCATCTAGTGCTATTTTTAAACTCAAGATTTTAGGAGTACAGCCTTGAGCATACCCAGCGTATACTTTAGAAGAAATGCTAATTCGTGCAGCTCGAGCAAGCACAAGACATTGGTACATAAATCCCATCTTCTCTTTGATTCGAGAGGTAAACTTCGAGAAAACTTAGAAACACAAGAGGTGCTTTAAGTTCATGAAAAATAAAATGCACTCTTACGACGTTAAATTACAAGACTTCTTGAAAAATCTAGAGATAAAAACAAGATGCAGAACACACATGGAGCTGACTGTAAATTAGCTGTGATTTGACTATTTATCTTTATTTGCAAGAATAAATTTCTAAAAAATTATTGCTAACAAAATAAATACGACTGCTTCGGAATAGATTAAACGAATTTTGTAACTCTTTGAAATACTATGATGTACTAATTTAAAATAAAGAATGTTTCGTTCAAACCTATATTGTTTTTGAAACAAGAACCCCTTGTTCAAATTTTAGTTATTTTTGAAAGACGAACAATTCTTCCAAATTTTAATTATTTCAGATAGAGAACGTTTTGTTCAAATATCAATGTTTTAACAATAGGCAAAGCCTGCTCAAATATCGATATCGATTAAATAACGAGAAACTATACACCAAATGTACTTAAATAGTATAATTATACTAGATATCCGACATTTCTTGGTGTAGAATTGAAATAAAAATTTCCAAGCTTTCGCACATCAAATAGATGGCTTAAGACCACCTATTGCGGTTCTCTGCTGTACTTACCAGAGATTACCGATGCTATTAAACATATCTGCAAAAAGGCCAATATGAACATAGGTATTAAAACAAAAGATAAAGAGAAGATCTTAACACAAAATCACGAAAAAATACCCTTATTACAAAGATCCAGAGTATACCGAATTCCAATTGCTGATAATAACCGTAGTAAACCCATATCATACATAGGAAGTACCAAACGAAACCTTGGGATTAGATTGAATGAACATATTAGGAATTGGAACCAACTAGAAAATAAAAGTGCTCTAATAGATTATTGCATGCAACATAATGCTAGCTCCAATTGGACGGATGTGACAATTTTAGTACAACATAGGGCATGGATTGAAAATCTGGTGGCCGAGTCAATTTGCATTAGTAAATTCTCTGAAGATTAACGCGTTGATTGAATTTCAGCTGTTTCAGAAGATTAATGAGATCAAATTTTTAATGTTTTTGGAAGGAAGAAGTTTTTATGCTATTTCCTTTGCTTTTTATTGATTTTATTGCACTTTATTGAAATTCGAGTTATTTTTTCTTTCTACTAGTTCTTGAAATACTACATACAATTTTAAGGTGCTTTAGAACAATTGTGTATATCCTTTAATTTTAAAAGTATGTCACGTTCTAATTTTAATTATTCTGTAACATTGTTCTATAATATCGTGTGTTACTTATTTGTTAAAATAAAACAGAATGAATATTCAAAATTCAGTACCTTACAAGGAGAAATTTTCAATTTAAAGACCAGTTTTGTTATTGAGAAATACAAGTGTTAAAATTTATGTTGCCTGGAAGATCTAAATATTGATGTGAAGTTCGAATATTTTATGAATCATAACGCCGTACGCAAACCAAAATTATATAAAAAAAAAAGAAAAAGGATACCATTGACCTTCAAGTTTCAGTAAATACAAAGGGCAGTGTTCCTTTTTTTAAAGCATATTTGATAATTTGGTAGACAGAAGGATTTGAAGAATATTTATATGAGCAGTGACACTTAACGGTAAAATGAGGTTTAACAGATTTGAGGAGGCCATCAGTTACCGTTTTACGTGTTCACGAGGTGAAAAACACTATAAGAAAACCAAAACGTAATTACAGTTAATTGATATTGTTTTAAAATATGGGACAAAAGATGCATTGTATTATATAATAGATTCAAAACCCAAAACTGAAGAATAAATAGGGAAGTGAAATTGCAGATGTTATTCAGATAGAAAAGCTAAAACAATCTTTGTAGCGGAATAAAAACGACACTTTATCCTTGTGCTGATGAAAAACTGCAAATATGTTGACAAGCGGTGTGTTGAATTCGAAAAATGGACATCAGATGTAGCGGCGTTTTTGCAATTCAACTCTTTGCTACTCTCATGAAGCAGCATTGGTCTAGAGTCATTCGTTCTAGTCCTATCTTGTTTCATGTGAATAAGACGACGTAGAGTCAATCATCCGATATCAATCCCACCTGATCATGGTTCAATCATGCTTCATCCTAGATCAATTACGCCATCTGGGTTGTTCACGTGCCGCTGTAGTGAGTACGTATAAAAAGTGGTGCACCAATGGCCGAAAGACGAACAGTCATCCAGCCTTGTGCCCCCCGCCGCTCAATAATGCCAGATGGTAGCGGAGACTGTCGCGCATTGTTCAGTGACCGCAAGGCCACAGTGCGACAAATCACCCGCAGCCACAACAGGGGTTATCGGGACAATTTGTCACAGCACACAGTTCATCGCAGTCTTCTGTGCATAGGCCTGTACAGCCGAAGACCCAGCCGGGAAACCATGCTCATTGCACATCATCGCCAACAACGCATACAATGGGCCCAAGATAATCGCGATTGGGTCGTGGATGATCGGAAGAAAGTGGCCTGGTCTAACTAATCAAGATTACTTGTGTATCACGTAGACGGCCGAACACGAGTTCGAGGATTACCTACGGAGGCTATGGCACCTGGATGTACTATTGAGCGGAAACAGACCGGCGGCAGTCTTATGCTGTGAGCGGATAATTTCTTGAGACATTTTAGGCCCCATTATTTCAATAGCACCATCCCTGACAGCTGACAGGTATCTGAACATCGTTGCGGACCAAGTTCGCCCATTCATGGCAACTGTGTCCCCTGCTGGTGATGTTCATTACCAACAAGATAATGCGTCATGCCACACTGCCAGAATCGTCAAGGAGTGGTTCGGAAAACATGCTGGTGACTTTCTGTTAATGCCGTGGTCTCCAAATTCACCTGAGATGAACCCAATCGAACATTTATGGTTCACCTTCGAAAAATGGGTTCGCGCTAAATCACCACCACCATGAAATGTATGCGAACTGGAGGACCTGCTGTTGACATTATATTACCAGATACCCCACGATACCCATCGCCACCTCATCGAATCGATGCCTCGCCGAGTAGCCGCTGTTTTGCAGGTTGAAGGGGGTCCTACAGCTTATTAGGTAGGTGGTCATCGCGTAATTGTTCTTCGGTGTATGAAGTTTTTCTCAAAAAAAGTTGCATGCATTTGTTTCATGGTCGAGAAAGGGCACTGCAAATTAGTAAATTCAGTGAAAAAGTAAATGAGGCTTTGGTCTATGATATGAATAAATATTTTCCTTTTAATTTTCGCTTTTGCTGTTTTCATTTGAGCTATTGTCATGTTTTACCATGTGAAATAGGCCACTATTTCCTTTCCAAGAATCAGCATTTCAAATCTTAGCGCAATTTAATTGTTATTCTTAATATAAGACTCAACCATTCGCAAGGAAAAAATCCTTGGCACACATAGAAACTAAGTAATTATTTGATCAAAACGTAGCGGTTATTGTGTAGTCTTTTCGGAAGGAAATATTTTAAAAACTTGAGAAAGGTATGTCTTCCATACATTTTAACCCTTTAAAGGGCTGAAGCGAATCAACTCGGGATCAACAAAGCGGACTAAAATCATTAGGACCGAATATATTCGTTGTCTAAAAAATAGGCGCAACGCGGGTGGAACGAGTGAACCTGTGTATGAGAAACCGTTACTTTCTCCTTAGCTTTTTCATTGAAAATGGTCATTTAGGGAGATGATTGGCACCAATCCTTTCTGACTGACTCTCTACATTAAAGGGGCTATAGCAATGGCGTAGAACATAAGGAGCGAGAAGATGTTTGAGTTCACTGTTTCTCTCTAGTGACATGATGTCCGCGTCAGGGAGACCAGTCTTTTTCTATTATGCCTTAGGTCATGGACCAGATGTGGCGGGCCTGCCCCGCAGGACGCGCATGAGATAAAGGCAGATAGTAGCGATATATTCTGTCTGCGTAGGTCAGTTGGTAGAGCGACTTACTCCGGAGTGAGGGGATCCGAATTCGATGGCCGTAGCGCACAAACATGTACGCTATACAGAGTATAACTGACTAGAAGGGAAAGCTTATCACCTGAGAAAAAGGCGCACACAAATAACAGAAGCTGAATATACGTATATTGTACAAATTTATCTCCCTGCATTTCTTTCATTAGCAAAAGACACGTCTAAATGGAAAATATGTTCGTCGAATTAAGGAGAGGGCGTCGAATCACTCCCAACCTTTGGGCCTTTGACCTAATCCCGTGTATGATATGAATGTTGCACTCAACTCTTCTATCCTTACAGCAGGGGAACCCAGCTGCTCGTACATTGTTCCTGTGGTCCCACCGATCATCGGTGAATGGGTGGTGTCGGAATTTTGATCATAAAGAAGCTGAAAATTTTCAGTTCGTATGACTTGGAAATCCACTACTGTGCTGCCTTTCCGGGCGCAGTGGTCTAAGCGCTGGCTTCTGACAATTCTTCCAAAATGGGTTTGGGTTCGGATTCTGGTAAGACATGGATGGTGTGTTTGTCTTACGGCACTGGCTCTCTCCATTTTCTGGAACCAGTGTTCCTAATTAAGGATGGGTGACTCCTTATAGCCCATTGAGTTGCTCACGGTGGTCGTTAAACTGCCAAAGAGAAACAACAACAGCAACAACAACAAAAAAGACAGATGTTTATTTCTGAATTAAACATAAATTTATATTACTTCTTAGAAATTCGATTCTCTTAACCATATAACTTGAAAAACGTTCGATGTCACCGCATTGTGCTCATAAAATTAGAATGCTGAATGTTATAAAAAGTTGGTATGTATAATAAAACAAGAGAGATTTTAAAGTACAAAAATATAAATATTATTCTTAGCAATTTGATGCTTCTAATTCTGCGAGCATAATTCCGGGAAAAAGTCCCGGAATTATGCTCGCAGAATTACAATCCACAGTTATTTTCAAAAACTGGTAGCTTCTATCAAACAAGATAGATTGATTTTTAAGTATAAAAATACATATTTGGTTATCTTAACCGTAAAACATGAAAAAAGCATGCTACCACGAAATTAGTCACATAGAATCAGAATCCACTGCGATTGTCAAAATTGGTACCGATATTAAACAAGACAGATTTTCAAGTACAAAGAGTACAACTTCTAGCACAACAGAAAGTGTGTTTATATAAAATGCAGTAATGCTCAGCCAGTTCTTACAACTAAAGCTCAGCCAGTTCTTACAACTAAAGCTTCGCGGTAGATAGAAACCGCTCCATATAGAGAACGTAATTCAATGAACCGTTTTTTTCCCAGTCAGCCGCTTCGAAGGAGGAAAACGCCTCAAAAGGAAACATTTATCTTCATTCCTTTGTAGACTACTGGATTTATCAAATGCCCGCGAAGTATTTAAAAACCGTTTTTGAGGCAAACTTTTGGAATCAATAAATGGTCTAAAATATAAATATTAACTGACATTCCCTAGCGGAGAATTTGTACACCTTGGCAAGTAGAAGGTGCATCTAAACATTTGTCAAAATAATAACTATCAGAGGCAACAGGCATTTTTTCGATAAACGTTTAGAAGAGAATGTACAGCTTTAAATCGAAAGATGTATTTATTTAGGATACCTAGCAGCAGAACTGTGCATTATGAAAAAACAAGATGTGTACGTAAAAATGTCCTTCGTATTGCAGCTGCCCGATGCTTAATGAATATTTTAATTAAAGTGGCTTTTAAAAACGTAAATACGTAGAATATGTATCTTCACCCAGGGTTAGATACAGTGTGCATTCAAAGTAGAAGTTATCAAAAAAAGCTGGTAGCTAAAACAAAAAATAATTATTTCAATGGGATCTTTAGAAGTGATAAGAAATAAAGTAAATATCGAACTTAGTATCCATTTATAGCGTAAAAGCTCAAATTTGCCGGTGATGAGATTCGAAACCACAACTTCCTTCTCAGCAATCGGATATTCTACCCATTGAATTACACCCACGAAGGGTTTGTCGTTTTGACACGTACATCACCTATGAGGTAGGTACGCCAGCCACATACATTGACAAATGTCACTGGACATATAGAAGAGAAACACAAACATAGCATTTATTGGCACACATTAGTACGGTGTCGGTCCACTTTTAGCCTTAATGCATGCACTGACCCATTGAGACATGCTTTCGACACGGTTTTGGAACACAGCGATAGATATGCGCTTTCATTCAGTACATATTGCTGCCGTTAACTGTTGCTTAGCAGTAGGCCTTGGTTCCAAACTTCTTATGCGGCGCTCTAATTCATCCCATAGGTTCTCTGTGGGATTAAGATCAGGGCTCTGTACTGTACAGTCCACACACGACACGGAAGTATCGTCAAACCACTCCGTAACAGTGTTTGCTTTATGGATCGGTGCATTATAATGCTGGTACCAACAAGACTCGTTTCCATAGTATGCCACAGACTTGGTAAGGCATAATTGTCCAGAATATCGAGGTGCACGTGCTGGTTAACAGGTTTGTCCACGATAACGAACGGGCCGGGACCATACCACGAAAAACACCCCCACACGAGTACACCGCCAGCTCCAAGCTTGACCGTAGGAGCAGTACACTGTGGTAAATAGCTTTCCCCCGGCTGCCGCCATACTCATACACGCCCATCATACCGATGGACCGTATATCTGGATTCATCAGTCCATAGGACCCGTTCCCATTGATCTACGATTCACGATAAATGTTCTTTACACCATGCTGAACGATGACTAGCATTCGGAGTGGAGATTAAAGGCTTATGAGCAGTTACATGACCACGGTAACCCATGGAATAAGTTCTCTGCGAATGGTACGTGTACATACCGAGGTTCCAGCATATTTACTCACCTGTACAATGAGGTCTTGTGCAGTACTCCGTCGATTAGCTGTAACGACTCCCCGAGGCATTGACGTCCTCTATCGCTGTTTTTCTTTGGTCTGCCGGTACGTTTTGCTCCTTCTAGGCACATCATGTGTCTTCCACTTATTCAGTACATTCAAAACAGTTGACTTGGGTATGTTTAAACGTATCTCGGTTTCTCTTATGGACAACCCACTAATATAACACCCAACAATCCTTCCTTTCTCAAAGTCAGGTTTCTCCAGCCGCGACACTTTCACTCAACCTAGTCAGTGCGATATGATTGCGGTCAGCTGCAGGCTTGTTTTTATATCGTTTGCAGCTGTACCGCGCATTTTAACAACCCAGCGGATCTGTTCATTTGCTTTTGAACGGGTGCCCGATGGCTTTTGTCAATATAGTGTATATTCTCTCTTGAGAAAGGCGAGTGCAAGAAGTCGCTTTTTATTTCGGGTCAGTCGACTAACCATGGTTCAAGAAACTCTGTACAAGTAGTATTTCTTATTAATTCCAGACGATGTGTGGAGGAAGCATCATATATTTTTCGAAGAACCCGACAGCCAGGAGATTAATGTTATGTTCAAGCGCCAGTGTAGTGTAAAAGCCCAAATTATCCGGTCATGTGATTTGAATTCACATCTTTCTTCTCCGTAGTCGCATATTCTACCGCTTGAGTTACCGACGAAGGTTGATCGCTGCAACTTGCAGTTTCGCCATGTGCGTTATCTCTCAGGTAGATACGTCTAAATGCGCGCTAGCTGCTTTCATTTGAAGCGATTACCTTCTTGTACATTCCACCTACTTGTCTATATGTGTAGTAAATTTCTTCTAATTGCGGGTATTCCTTCATGGTATGACATTTTCATTGTCCAGCATACGAATATCTGAAGGGATGATCTTTCTGGTGTCATGTACAATTGATGAATCATATCAGAAATGTGCCAGTCAGTTTTGGTTGTACAATGCAGACTGAAACGTTTTTGTACGGTATGCTAAAGCTAGGCAGAACGCGCAATAGAAATGATTGAAAGGAAAATATTTTCAGTTTAGAATTCTGCAATACAATGGCAGACACTGAAGAAAAAATTGAGCTGCCTTCTACATGGATATTGCCTGTAAATTTCGCTGTCACAAAATAATTTTTCAAAGGCCAATACTTGCACCCACTAATTATTCAATGAGAAATAACAACTCAATGTTCTCATTTACGAATAAATTGGCACCGTCCCTGACAATAAGTCAATTTTTTTTATTGGAGGTTTAACGACCACCATGTGCAGCTTAATGGGCTATAAGTAGTCTCCCGTCCCTAATTTAGGGCCACTTCTTCAAGGGAAGGGACGGAGTCAGGGACGTAAGACAAACACAAAATCCATGCCTCAACTGGATTTGAACCCGGAGCAATATCGGACGAATGATCAGAAGCCATCGCTTAGACGACTGCGCCACCAAGGGCGGCGCGATTTATTTTCTAACAGAACATATCGTTACGACTATGGTAGCGTATTTCTTGCACCGCAGCTCCATTTCTGACATTGTAGGTGAGAGGTTATTTAGGCTGATTAGTGTGGTCATTCGGAGCCGAATTGACACAATGTTGTCAAAAAGAACATTAACCGAATTGACACAATAGTGTTAAAAAGAACTGTAGCTGAATTCACAACACAAGCACAGATTTTTAATAATTTTGACAGTTAGCATAAAGAATTTACAAGTATAATAATTGTTCACCAACGACCCGTGCATATGTTCAAGAAACAAGAAGTACTTACATCCTTGAAAGAAGATCCACGTTAATCCATTGCAACAACACTCTCGGTTTTTCAGATTTAAATCAAACTATTGCCAATGATTGACGTGCATACTCTGTCCTTCATTTATGCTTACGCTCAGGATGGCATGCACACACTCTGCCGTACTAGCCGTAAGTATTACCTTCATAAAACGCACTGCTGCAGAACACTCACTTTGCGAAAAAGAGCGGCTGTTGGACTCTTCCAACCGCTTTCGCGCTCTCTTGATTTCGGAAGAAGGTCACGTGAGCATATCTCCCGACACACACACACACACACACACACACACTGATGATCCACTTGCAACCTCCTAAAGATAAAAGCTTAATGAACTCAATCTTCTCCTTGTTTCTGGCGTGCTCTTCTTCGGGTGACCGTGCTGACACTATCACATACCAGGTTCTACCAAGGCTATCTTCAAAGCGAAAGTTGAGCACCTCTATGATCGCTCGACCACGCCGCTGCTCGTGGTATATTTGGTTATATTGTTTTTAGAGCTAATTTATCTTTATATGTTGGACTCGACACGGGGAATTGTGACCCATTTGATTTCTTGCATTCCACCATGAATTCTGTGTTATTAACGTGCAGTGAAGTGCGAAAAATTATGGGACAGCAATATGCAAATCTTTTAACTGGCGCAGCCGTCGTATAGAGGTTTCGTTGCACGCCACGATTTTTATCATTTGCTAGGTGTAATCTCGTGCGTCAAGTTGAACCACCGCCTGTAGGATTATGTCAAGCTAATGTGAATTATCGGAGCTTGAACGAGGCATGGTAGTGGGGGGCAGGTAAACGGGACATTCAATTTTCGAAGTTGTGCGAACATTCCTTAATCCACGGTGTCACGTGTGTACCGAGAATACCTCATGGAAGGCATTACCGCCCACAGTGGGCAGCGCAGTGGCCGACCACGGTTGCTGAATCACCGTAGCCAGCGGCGTCTTACCAAGTTTGTCCATGATAACAGACATGCGACAATGGCTCAAATAGCATCTGCATTCAATGCAGGAGGTACCAGAGACACATCCATAAGGTCAGTGCAGCGAAATTTAGCGTCCATAGGGTATGGGAGCAGAAACCCTACCAGAGTGCCTTTGCTAACACCACGACATCGGAAGCAGCGCCACACCTGGACTCGTCAACACGGTAATTGGATCCTAGAAGACTGGCAACATGTGGCGTGGAGGAGGGTTTATGTGTGACGCAGACCCCATGAGACCATGGACACAAGCTGTTAACAAGGCACTACGTAAGCTGGTGATGGTTCTAGTCATGTGTGAGGTGTCTTTACGAGGCACGGTTTGGATCATCTGGTCCTTGTAAATACGTCATTAACCGATAATCGCTTTGTTGCTCTGCTGGGTGACCATTTGTAGCCCTTTATGGACTTCATGTACCACAGTAACGATGAGATGTTCCAAGCGGACAATACACCATGCCATCGGACCCAAGGTGTCTAACACTGGTTCGAGAAGAATTCTGGATTGTTCCGATGGAAGTTGTGGCCACCAGGTTCGGATAACATGAACCCAATACAGCACTTATTGGACGTAGTAGAAAGGTCCATTCGCACCCAAGATCCTGTACCCACAAAGACCAGGGAACTGTGGGTGGCTCTTCAGCCGGCATAGTTCACCATCTCTCCAGATGCCTTCCGCCTACTTGGGGAATCGATGCTACGTCGAGTTGCTGCACTTCAGCGGAGTAGAGGAGGTCCTACACGATACTAGGTACGTATCCCATGACTTTTGGCACTTCAGTGTATATTACGACGCAGCTGAATGAATCTCAAGCCGGCGCTAGGAAATCTTCCAATTTTAACAAGAAATTATTGCCCCCTCATTCTTGTTAAAACAAGCGCAGCCGCTTTCATTTTTGGCGCTGCTCACCTATTTACCGCACCCCACCACCAGTTTCCAAGTTGTATCTTTCAAGGGATGGAATATCCCCTATTTTTGCACGTCTTCTCTTCCCGACGGTGCCAACACAATTATCTTTTATTAACCTTTGCTTCTCGTTCTTTTCGCAGTCAAATACAAAATACTTGAACTTTAAAATACGACTTGTTGTTATTGGTCTGCATTCACAGAAAACTTCTTTCCGCGTTTTTGGGTCAAGCAAGGTGAACTATTTGGGAATTCTTTTGCCTACAAGTATGCTTACATTTTTACCGTTTAAATTCCCTCTTTCTGACACCTTCCAAAATGCTATATTCCTCAATTTTCCAATGCAAATTTCATTTTCGCAACAATACTTTTCTTAGTTACTGCAGATTGCTTTCAATGAAATTCTTTTGCAACCGTGATATGAGGTGAATTTTTGGGCGTTTTAGTATTGAGCAGTGGAACACATCTTCAGCTCAACAAGGTCACTTTGTTTGCCTTTCAGGAGACAAATTATCTTCATCAATCCTATTCCTCGAATTACAAAAGAAAGAAAGGAGCAATGAAATAAGCAGTTACATGTTACTTGAAGTTATTTCAGCTCAATTTCGAGAAGACATGATATTATCTTGGCCAAATTCATGTCTTTTTTTTTTTCGGGAAGAGGGTGACTTTGTCACTGAAGAAATCTTTCCATATCAATAACAAACGAACGTAAAGTACAAAGATATTTTAATCATGACTTTAAATGTAAATATCCCGCCCCGGTGGCTCAGTGGTCTACGCGATAGCCTCTGATCATTCGTTCGAAATGGGGTCCGGGTTCGAATCCCGTGAGGCATGGATATTGTGTTTGTCTTGCGGCACTGGCTCTCTCTTTTCCTGAAGCCAGTGACCCTGAATTAGAGACGGGAGACTCCTTATAGCCAATTTAGTTGCTCACGGTGGTCGTTAAACCTCCACGCCAAAATAAAAAAAATGTAAATGATACTAGAGAAGGAAATGTTTAGTAACAGTTTGAAGGTATATCCTGAATAATTTGCTATTGCTAATATACATAGTGATCTCAATATTTTTAAGTTGCAGCAGACATTTTGTTTGGTGTTTGGAGGTTTCACGACCATCGTAAACAACTGGTTGGGCAATTAGGGGTCGCCCATCCCTAATTTAGGGTCACGTGTTCCAGGGAAGGTTGGCAACCAAAGTCGTAAGACAAACACATCATCAATACCTCACGGGATTCGAACCTGGATCTATCCCGAAGAAATGGTCAGAAGCCAGTGCTTAGACCACTGCGCCACAGGGACAGTACAGCAGCAGATTCCCAGAGCATTCGGACTGAATTTCTTTTTTCAATTTCTTTATGAAAAAAGATACCGACACCAACCATCCATCGATGTTCGCGAGCACGACAGGAACGGAATACGGGCAGCTGGATTCCCATTCTGTAAGGAGAGAAGAGTCTAATACAACATTTATATCATAAACAGAATAAGGTCCTAAGCCCAAGAAATGCGAGTGATTAAGGTTCCAGGCCAAGAATCCGAAAAACAAGCAGGGTGACGTAGTTTATGAATAAACTAGCTATCATGCTCGTTTCCGAACGATGAATCTATAAAATAATTTTTAAGCTTAAAAGTAAAGGAAGGGAAAAGTTATTAAGGAAAGAAATGGAATTTAACATCCATAACTGTTTTACAATTTGGAACAAGGTTTTGTCGTCATTGCGTACGTTTAGATGTAAAAACATAGCATGCTTTGGCGCCCCTTAATTTTAAATCAAAATTTCATGGAATTTCTACAGAATTTCAAAGTTCTTGACATAATTATCTTTACACGTATCAACATTTCGAATAATAAAGCTAAGCCTTCCTTTCGGAATGATGTTTTTGGATTTTAGACTTTTCGAGGTGTAGAAGTGGTAGAAAATCAAGCGAACAATATTCCAAAGCCGCCATTTTAATTTTCACACTTTTCTAGGTATCCGGACCTTAAGACCTATCAGCATTTTGAATAGTAAAGCTAAACCACCCTTTCGAATTTTTTGATTTTCGGACTATTCTGGATGTAAAAGTGGTAGACAAATCCAAGCAGACAATGCTCCAAACTGGACATTTTGATATTTTTGGTTTTCGGAGTTTTCTAGGTATTCGGACGGTAATATCTATCACCATGCCATTTTCTCATCGCTAGGTTATTTGGAAGCGGTCGTAAAATTAGGAAAAACATTCAAGCAGGCAATATTCCAAAGCCGCCGTTCTGATGTTTTTGGTTTTCGGACTTTTCTAGGTACACGGACTTTAAAACCTATCAGCATACCAATTTTCAGATTTCTAGGTCAGTTAAAAGTGGTCGAATAATTAGAGGACGGAACCACGCGCATTTCTCCACTTTGCTTAATCATCATCATCATCATCATCATTGTCAACAATTATCAATCCACTGCTGGACGAAGGTCTCTCCAAGTTTCCTCCACAACGGTCTATCTTGTGCCAGTCTCCTTCATGTCACTCCCGCATACTTTCGAATTTCATCCACCCATCTTCCAAGTGGTCTTCTTCTGGGTCTTTTCCTGTCCCTTGGAATCCAATCTAAAATTTCGGATGTCCATCGATGGTCTGTTCTTCTGGCAGTATGTCCAGCCCATTGCCATTTCAGGGATTTAACTCTGATCATGATGTCTTCCACTCTTGTCATTTTTCGGATCCACGTGTTCCTCTTCTTTTCTTATCTCTCCTGGTTATACCGAGCATGCACCTCTCCATGCTGTTTTGAGTTGTCTGCAGCCTTTGTATGTCTCTTTTAGCTAAGGTCCACGTCTCTGCACCATACGTAAGCATTGGAAGGATGCATTGATCAAACACTTTTCTTTTAAGACATAATGGCATATTGCTCTTGAAAATTATGCTGTTTCTTCCAAAAGCTCTCCAGGCAAGTTTTGTACGCCGATTAATTTCTTCACCAATGTGACCCTCACTTGATATCTGCTGTCCAAGATAAACGTACGTGTCAGTTATCTCCAGCTTTTCTCCATCAATCGATAAATCTTCATTTCTTGTAAAAGCATTGAACATCACTTTTGTCTTCTGAAAGTTCATTTTTAATCCCACTTCTTTACTCTTGTCAGCAAGTTCCTGCATCATACTCTGTAGCTCTGATGGGCTAGTTGCAAAAATGACTATGTCGTCAGCAAAACGAAGGTGGGTTAGATAATCTAGATTAATCTTTATGCCTTTGTTTTCCCAGTTCAGTGATTGAAAGACATTTTCCAATGTGGCATTAAAGAGCTTCGGAGATATGGTGTCACCTTGTCTCACTTCTTTTCCAATTTTTATGTGTGTTGTATTTTCAAATAGCAGAATCTTTGCACTTGCATTTTCATAGATGTTATTAATAATATTAATGTATGCATCTTCAATACCGCAGGATTTCAGAGCCACTGCAACTGCTGATGGTTTCACCGAATCAAAGGCTTTTTCATAATCGATAAAAGCCATGCACAATGGAAGTTCATATTCCCTCGCTCTTTCAATTAGTTCTCTCAGTACGTGGATATGATCTATTGTGCTGTAGCCACTCCTGAATCCAGCTTGTTCTCTCGGTTGAGCCATGTCCAGTGTTACCTTCAAGCGGTGTGAAAGAACTTTAGTGAAGATTTTATAAACCACTGATAGGAGGCTGATAGGTCTGTAGTTCCTGAGATCCTCAATGTCACCTTTTTTATGTAGCAAGATCATTATAGCGTTGTTCCAATCCTCAGGAATTTTCCCTTCATTAAGGCATCGAGTGAAAATTTGGGCGAGTACTGTTTCGATTTCTCCACTTGCTTCTTGTATGATGTCTACAGTAATTCCATCTTCTCCTGGAGCTTTTCCCCGCTTCATGTTCTTGATTGCATGTGCAACTTCTGCTGGAAGGACTGGAAGATCTCTGGTACCTTTCATGATGCCTGGAGTACATGTATCATCCCTTTCATATAATTTGGAGTAGAAATATTTCACTCTTGTCAAAATTTCGCCTCTATTTCTTGTTACAGAACCATCTTCTTTTCTCAGTGCCATAATCTGTTTTTTCCCTTACTGAGATGTCCCTTTGCTATCTTTAGGCTTTGGTTGTTTTCAATTGCTTTCCTTACTAGTTCACAGTTGAATTTCCTTACGTCTTCAGTGATACTTTTTCGTACTGTCTTGCATAGCTCTATATATTCCACTTTGGAAGTCACATCTTCTTTAGTTGTCCTCATCTCTCTTCTTTTTTGCATCAACATTTTGGTTTTTCCTGATAATTTGTTCACATGCAATTTGTTCTTAGACCCAGCTAATTTTTTTGCTGTTTTCATAAGAGCTTTGGTTACTTTTCTGTTAACTTCAGAAATATCCACTTCTTCCGATGTTAGGACTTCTAAAGCAGAGAATCTGTTCTTCAGTTCCAATTTGAAGGTATTATGGTGTTTTTTAAGGTTGGTTATGTCAATACATTTTGTTTGTCTTATGAGCTTGCTACGTTCGAGTTTAGTGTTGAGGTGCATCTTACATCTCACCAATCTATGGTCACTGCCTGTGTTGAACTTGTTTAGCACACTGCAGTCTTCTATGACGAATTTTTTGTTACACATAATAAAATCAATTTCACTTGTCGTCCTATTTGGATGTCTCCATGTCCATTTCCTGTGTGGCTTTTTCTTGAAAAAGGAGTTCAAGATGAAAAACCCTTCTGCCTCTGCAAACTCTACAAGAGTATTTCCACGCTGGTTTCTGTTGCCGTGACCGAATTTACCTACTGAAGTTTCATTCTGTTGCCGTTGCCCTATTTTTGCATTGAAATCTCCCAGAATTATCTTCAAGTGCTGCTTACCTTTATTATTTAGATCACGAATTTCCTCATGAAATTCTTCAATTTCTTCTTCAGCATGACTTGTGGTGGGTGCATACGTTTGAATAATCTGAGCCTGGTATCTTCTCGAGAGTTGGATAACGAGTCGTGCAGCTCTGTCAGAGGAACTTTCAACTTCTACAACTTTATCCTTCAGTTTCTTGTTTATTATAAATCCAACACCACTAGTTCTGCCAGTATCTGTCCCACGATAGTAGAAGAGATGCCCACTTTTCAGTTCAATGAGATCTTCTCCTTTTCTCCTTACCTCACTTAGCCCGACGATGTCCCACTTGATCCTTTGTAGTTCCTCTTCCAATTCAAGAAGCTTTGAATCAGAAGATAGGGAGCGTCCGTTATACGTAGCCAAGGTCAGCATCAGATGACAGCCTAGTCCGGTCCTCCGGGGATTCTTAGCACCCTCTGCCTTCATGTCGCACTGGCCGCTGCCTTGGCCAGGTACATTCCTGCTGCCGGAGACTGAGGGCCAAGATTTAAGTTGTGGAGTCATTTTGGAGGGGTTTGGCCATAACTCACCACGCTGGCCAAGCGGGTTGGTGAGTGTGGGATAGCATTTCCTCTAATCCTGATGATATAGTTATACCGCTCTTGGCGGTCGTCAGAGCCCCTTTAGTGGGAACAGGATGTACCACGAGAAGGCGGGGTTGACATTTGTCAAGGAGAGGCTGTGATGTTACGCATCACCTGAAATTACATCCCACTTTGCTTAATATACATAGATAAATATTCATGTGTTCTGTTAAGACGTGTCTTTTCGCAAATGAAAGGAATAAAAAGAGATAATACTGTACAATGCATGTTGATCTTTTGTTCTTTGTGCATATCTTTTTGAGCAAAAGTGTTCAACAATGCGTAACTCACTGATTCTAGTATAGGTTGACACGAATGGTGTTTAAATACTCAGCTCTCAGCATTATACTTTTGTGTGCGATTCACTTTCAGTGGTTTCCTTTCGATCTAAGCGAAGTGTCCCAAGAGCGCGTCTGTAATCTGAAACGGAATTCATTTTTTTACGTTTAAACACTAGTTACCACGCATCAGTTATATGTCTTATGTGTATGTGTCCCCCGTTCTTAATAGAAACTGATGAATTTAATGTACAAGGGTTTTCCCAAAACAACTGGTCAGTTCCGAAAAACTATCCGTTGCATCGAATACAGGTATCCCAACGTTTTTCCCACTTTTTGAATGTCTTCTGAAAGTCTTCTTCCAAAATTACGTTGAAGCCCCCTGCGCAGCTGTGTAAAGTTGTTGATCAGTCTGAAATTCTCGTCCCCGTAATGTCCTTTTTAAAATGGGGAACAACCGGAAGTCACATGGTGACAAATCTGAACTATATTCAGGTTGGGACATCAAATTAATATTAGTTTGCTCCAAATAAGAAACGACACAGCTGGCCATGTGTGCCCTTTCATTGGGTCGCACATGAAAAGAAAAGGGTAACCATGTGGAAAAAGCTCGTTTCGTGCCCAAGTGATCGGTTGAAATTCTGTGAACTGATGAATTTGAAATGTGAACCACATCTTCGATATCTCTAAAGGATAAATGTCTGCCTTCATGTATCATAACACCTAATGTTTAGATGTTTACCTCTGTAACACTCGTTGAAGGTCTTCCTCCATGCGCGATTAATGCCTCAGACTCACAACCAACCATAAATTCTTTATGCCATCTGTAAATTGTTGGATTTCAAATCAGATCATATGTAGAGGATCTTAGGAAGGGAGTGTCTAATCCTCAGGTCTTAAACAACTAGGAGATTTGGGCTAGAGTGCCCGATAGGAAAGTGATACGGAAGCGAGGTAGAAAGGGGGAGGAAGACGCCCTTATTTATTACCGGGAAGCCAGTACCCGGGGTCCGACGGCTTAACGTGCCCATCCGACGCACGGCGGGTATTTAGTGGTTCGAACTTTCGTACCCGCCCAGGATCGAACCTGAGGTTATATCCATGGCAGTCACGAACGCTGACCACTAGGCCATCCGCGGCCCTAAAATTGTTGGATTTCCTAGACATTCATCTTTATAAGCCTCTTGCATAAGACAGAAAGTCCTTCCAACACACTTCTTAAGTCGACAACAAAATTTAACTGCGCATATTTGTTCATCTTTCGCATCCACTTTTCCCCAAAACCACTTCGCGAAAACACTTGTTAGGGGTTCACGAAACAACGCTTATTAAACTGCGCACTACCACCGACGCATGCGTGTTAAACAGATGTGGCCAGTTGCTATGGTTACTACAACGACTACCGTTTTTTCGAGACCCGTGACAAGGTCGAACGTAGTATTGCACAAATTTTATAAAAACATTTATAGTTGTTTTGAGATAAGCTATGCAAAAGTTTTCGCCGCCCGCGCTAGCTGTCAATGTAGCGGTGTAACCGGCCGGTGACCCGTGCTGTCAGTTCGTACATGAAGCTAAGCATGGCGGTCGATAAAGTTAATTTGCGGCACTTATAATGAATAAAATTCTCCGGCTGGACGTGTAGTGCAGGAAAGCTTACGTTAAGTCACGTTAGGGTTATTGAAAGGTTACTTGACGTAGCTAAAGTGTGCTTAAACTTCAAAGTGCTAGAGTTTGTTTAGGTAAGACACGCACGTTCAATAAATTTCAAGAATATGGAATTTTTTTTTACTCAGCGTTCCTCATTATCTTGAATATCAGTAATATAACTTCGGTTTTAGTACATTAGTACCTTGAAGGCTCCTTATTAGAGCGGTAAACACAATATACCCTGAACTTAACGCAAACACTCAATGAAATAGATTTAACGGCCAGACAAAGGTCTGACAATAAAATAAACTAAGTAAATGTACTCACTTTTAACCTTTTATTGGGGAGCTCCTGGTATTACTCAAATACACACTCCAAAATAACACAACTACTGATAGCCCGAACTTTCGTACTAACGTAATATCGTAGAAACGTAGGTAAATCGCATATCAATAATCAGGAAGAACCTATCACATATAAAACGAAGCTCTTTGGTATACTTGAGCGCGCCTATATATATATATTGCATACCACCACGTCATGACTTACACTCGTTGCCACATATAATTCAGCGGGAGAAACAACATCTCGTTAAGTGAGAAGATAATTTACATAGGAAAATAAAATAACAAGAGATAGTAAAATCAAAAAGAAACTGAATCTAGAGTATACGTTACACACTGTTTGTTATTCATGCTTGATTTAGGGAAAAGTGCGAGTGAAGCATACTGTTCAATATGTCAGGCGTATGGTAGAACAGTTATGGAAAAGCAAACGTGTCGAGAATGGTTTGCCAGGTTTAAGAAAGGCGATCTAAGCTTGGAAGACAAGCCACGTGCAGGTAGACTGAAGAAACTCGCAGACGAGGAGCTGGAATCGCTGTTGCGAGAGAATGGCACACAATCGACTACGCAACTGGCGAAACGTTTGAAAGTGGCTCAATCGACGGTGGTACGGCGTCTACAGGCCTTGGGATTCATCCAGAACATTGGTAAGTGGGTTCCGCATACTTTAACGAGGCATAATATTAGTCAACGATAGGGCTTCTTCATGTCGTTCCAGAATGGTTTTCAAGGGAAAGTTTCTTGCGGAAGGTTATCGCCGGAGATGAAAAATGGGTCTATTGCGACAACCTCGTACACAAGCAATCCTGGGACGACCCAGCCCAGCCATCAACATCCACTGCAAAACAGGATATCCACGGGACAATGGTGCTGTTGAGTGTGTGTGTGTGTGTGGTGGGAAATGCATGGAGTGCTGTACTTCGAACTGTTGAAACCAGGCGAAACAATCGCTGCACAACGATATAGCAATCCGTTGATGAAACTGAACACCTCAGTCCAGCAAAAACGGCCTTGGGGAGGTAAAGGACGCCACCTAGTCATTTTGTTACACGATAATGCCAGACCACATGTCGGTGCCACCACGAAATCAACCCTTGAACAGTTGCACTGGGAGGTTTTACCGCACCCGGCTTACTCCCCGGACATTGCACCCTGAGACTTTCATCTGTCTCGCTCTATGCAACATTCCCTAGTCCAACAGCGGTTCACCACAGTTCCAGAGGTGGAAAATTTTGTCGCTGCGTTCGTCAGCTCCAAACCCGAGTTCTTCTATCACAGGGGCATTCATTTGTTGCGTGAAAAATGGCCAAAGGTCATTGATGCTAACGGCCAATATTTCGTTGAATAAATGTGTACTTGTTTCCTGATTGTTCCTGTTTCTCTTTAAAACGGCGGAAACTTTTGCATACCCCTGATATTTACGACACTGATGTATGTACATTCGTCCGAGGAAGATTCGGGTTCCAGTCCTGGATGAGGGATGGGTTGAGTGCATCTTTAAAGACACTAGAATCAGTGGCCCTAAATTAGGGACGGACGACTTCTTATAGCTTTACGGTCTACTAATGGCGGTAGTAACGTATATTGTTTTAACTTTCTTCTTGAGTTTTTTTATGCTTTCCAACGCTAGGTTGAAGAAGCGTATATGCTCTAGCTTTATCCGTCTGTCTGTCAGTCCGCACAAAACCTCTCGTAAAAATTGTTCGATTTCGATGAAATTTTAGTGTGTAGTAGGGGACAACCTGAGAAGAAATCCTATTGAAAATAAACGAAAGGGTCAAAGTTCTGGACATAGAAGCGGGATCCATTTCATCGCTCTTATGCGTCATAACTTACGTAAAAATGCTTCGATTGCGACAAAACGTCATCATATTGTTCCGGAGATGTATTGGACAGGTTCTGTTTAATATCATCGAAATAGGGACAAAGATCAGGATGCAGGAGCGAGATTACTTCACAGCTATTATCCTTATAACTTGAGTAAAAATGCTTCTATTGCGACAAAACTTCAGTATGTTGTTCCGGGGACATACTGAACGAATTAATAGTTAAGGTATGGGGAGGATTTGTCTGTCCGCGATTTATGGTATGTTGGAAAGCGTATCATAATCAGTGCATTGCATGGTTTTACTAACTTGTTCTATGTAAATTTGAGTTCGTTCTCTTAGACATTTTCAACCCTTAACGTTATGTTTTCCCCCTCAAACGAGAATGATGTTGGCAACATACTGAGGTCAGCTCAAGTGACGTATGTGTGGCCGAATAAGAACGATAGATAAAAAGGCAATACACATATAGATAAAAGGCAATGAGGACATGTTATTGATGATAGACGTGCTGTTATACTGTGTTTGAATGTTAAATAACTGATACTGTATTGAGTACGCCAATAAACTGGATGTGAGTGTGGAGTACAAACCATGCAAGAAAAATAAACGTATTTGTAAGTACTACAATTGACCTCTTTCTTGTAATACGTATGAGTACCTACTAATATTACATTGACTTCAGCACACATAACGTAATTACCGACGTAAGGACTAAGTTACAGCGGAAAGACAAATTACGTTATGCAGTCCTTAAACCAAGAAACAAAATAAAAAAGAAACACTTTACGTTAGCAACGTACTATAACACAACAGCAAGCTCTTGAAAGCTTTGACACAGTTTGCTCTCGAAAACAAACTAATTAAACAAACTTTACCCGTTACGATATAGATCAGGTTTTTTTAGTGTTCGCATACCGTAGTCATTTAACAGTATGTTTCTTTTCAGAAAAAGGTATAACGCAGAGAAAGCCTTATCCATGTAAATATTTTTTGTAAAATAATTTCCTATAATTTTGGAGCTAATTATTTGGACCTCTTGAGTTTTCCATCCTGTGCAATGCCAAATTTTTTAACTAAAACTTTCTGCGATCCAGGAATGTGATAAAGACATGCTTGTTTGATATTTTTAGAAAATCGATAGCGCGACACGTACTTGATGTTCCCCTCTGATTTACCGTCGGATATTCTCTGCTAAACAATTGAATTTCCTGTACATTCTCTTCTTTTGGACGAAGAAGCGCTGGCCTTGCGATACGGAACCGAAATTGTTAAAACAGCTGGTAAAATTTAGCTTTCAAAGCACATGGGTACACATACTTTTAGTAGATAATATTTTTCCTATCAAGAAGCTTTGCACACCAAATATAGTAATTACTTTGTGAAAATAACGTACATAATTCTTCAAATAATGCGAACACTTATCTCTAATAGATAACAATTGCTAATTTAACGGGAGTACAAACGAGTTAGTTTTTCAGGAGGTGTCCCGCTTTATCGCGTCTTATTCAAAGGTTGAATAAATTTATTTACGCCATTGCTGTAAATTGACAGTATATTTTCCCCCAATTTTACTACGTGTGGACAAGAACCGCAGGTTCTATTTCTCTGAGACAATCAGAATGACTTCTCTTAAACACTTTTAAACTACTGTAGACACACTCATGAGGCAAAGCATTATGGCCACTTAACTAACAGCGATTTTAACCGCTTTTTTTCAATACGACCAAACTGCAGATATCCTCAGGTTTTCTGTACAATTTAACAGCATGATCTCCAGACGCAATCTTTCCAGAAACGTTTACTGGAAATCAGCAGACAGTCGCTTATCAAGTTAGTAAAATCATGCAATGCATTGATTATGATACGCTTTCTAACATACCAGAAATCATCACTCAAGTTACACTGGCAGAAAGTTAAAAAAGAACACCAAGAAGGAGACGTCTGATAATAACGAAATTTATACAGCATAATAACGGAATACAGAAGACAACGTGATCAAAACATTATGGCAAAATACAGCTGTATTTGCTGGTGAACTGAGCAATAACATTTCTATGTAACATGGTTAGTACGAGGCTGAACCGCCATGAACTGCGTCACACTGTGCAATTCTGGCATGGAATCTGTCATACAGATGTTGGTCGTAAGTTTGGGGTATTGAGTACGAAGCATCCTCAACCTGGACGCGTAAATCGGAGATGGTCGTGGCTGGCGGTGGAGACAGGAGAAGTCGTTGTCCCAAAAAATCCCACACGTGCTCAATGGGGGACAAATCCGGTAAACGTGCAGGCCATGGAAGCTGTCTCACACCCTGAAGTGCCACGCGTGTGCGTGCGTTATCTTGCTGGAAAACACCGCGATGGACCGACCTTACAAATGGCACAACAACGGGCTGAATGATGTTGTTGATGTAGGAGGTGCTGTTTAACGTACCCGGTACAAACACTAGTTGTGTACGGGAGTGATAGCTGGTTGCTCTCCACACCAGGAGACCAGGTGCAGGCCCTGTGTGTCGCTGGCGGATGCAAGAAGGGTGGATACGCTCCCCTGTGCGTCTGCGAGCACGCATACGGCCATCGGAGGCTCCCAAGTAGAATCTGCTTTCATCGCTGAACACGACAGATCGCCATTGCGTTCTCCAGTGCAGACGTTGGCGACACCACTGCAGCCGTTTCTGACGGTGGGTTGGAGTCAGAGCTACACATGCCAGAGGCACACGTGCACGTAGTCCTGCATCCAGTAGACGCTTGCGGATTGTTCGCGCAGTTACCTCAGGTGCAACGGCAGCTCGGATTCGCGTCGCAGTGGATGTTATGCTTGACAACGCCGGTCTTCTTATGCGTCCATCGGACCACTCATCAGTCCGTCTGTGACTCCCGGTTCCACGTCTTCTCGTGTGGGAATATTCCTCGGACCATCTACGCCACCATCGTACCACCACCGATACTTCCCGTCCAATTCGCTCCGCAATACGACGATACGACCACCCGGCCTCGCGAAGTCCGACTAGACGACCTCGCTCAAAGTCCGATAACTGCTGAAATCGTACACGTCTTCCATGTCCAGGATTGCAGCTTCTTCAGGTTCATCTCACGTGTCCGTACGCCGAAGACTGATTACATTCACTTCGCCGTACTCCTTAAATACCACCGACGATAATTTGCATATTATGCCGTGCTGTGGCGTAAGCGCTCACCGGTTGGTCCCGAAATTAACATCACACCTACGTAAACTCGACCCCATTAACATATGTAAATTTCATGATCGTCCGCCAATTCCTTCTTGGTGCTCTTTTTTTACTTTCCGCCAGTGTATTACTCACGTTATGAAGGTAATGGCTGTGGAATAAATCTCGCTGCTGGGTCCTGACCTTTGACCCCATTTTGATGATGTTCAACAGAACCAGTTCAGTATATCTCAGGAACAGCATGTTAAAGGTTTGCCGTAATCGAAGCATTTGTACATAAGTTATGACACATAAGGGCAATGGAATGGATCCCGCTCCTATGTCCTGATATTTGACCCAATACCGTCCATTTTCAACAGAGTTCCTCCCACTATTACCACATACTAAAGTTTCATCGAAATTGAAACATTTTTACGCAGGTTATGAAGCATAAGGGCAATGAAATGGATCCCGCTCCTATGTCCTGACTTTTGACCCCATTTCGCCCCTTTTTAATAGGGTTCCTTCAAAGGTTGTCTGGTACCACATACTAAAATTTCATAAATCGAACCATTTTTACGCGAGTTATCGTGCGGACGAACAGACAGACATATGGGCAAAACTGAATCATACACGCTTCTTCAACCTAGGGTTGGAAAGCGTAAGAAAACGGTAGGAATCAGTAGAACTGGATTTTTGCTTAAAATAAGCACCTCCTAAAAAATCTAATTTAGCATTGGATCTATTCTCAGCACTCCACATATTACTATTCAACACCATAGTACAAATTCAAACTAACTAATATTTGTTCATATTTCTGCATGATGCCACTAATGACCAGCTTCATAATATAATTCACACTATTAAAACGAATGCTGATGGAGACAATAATGACATTCGCTCTATCATAGAGTGAGTTAACCGACCTCATTTGTTTCTTTAAAGAAAAAAAATTAGGATTTTAACATATCTTACTGCACAACACTCACATGTTCTGAAAATAGGTGTGCCATGCTCAAAAAAGTATCATTCATACAAATATGCTACAGACGTTTTCGTAATTTTTAGAGTTTTAGCAAAACACTGGAGAAAATCAGTCACTGTGTACTACAGTGAAGTACCATAATTCATGGGATATTTATCTGGTATTGTGTAGGACTTTCTCTATCCCGACGAAGTGCTGCAACTCGACGTGGCATCAATTCTACGAGTGGACAGAATACTTCTGGAGAGATGTTGAGCCATACCATCTGAATGACCTCCCACACGTCACTGGAATTTGTAGGTGCAGCATCTTGGGTGCGAATAGACCTTTCCACCACATCCCATAAGTGTTCTATTGGGTCATGTCAGGCGAACGTGGTGGCCACACTACCCGTCAGAACAGTGCAGAATGCTTCTCGAGCCAGTTGTGGACAACTTGGGCTCCATGGCATGGCACATTGTCCACCTGGAAAATCCCATCGCTGTTGGAGAACATGAAGTTCATGAAGTGCTGCAAATTGTCACCCAGCAGAGCAACAAAACAAAACGATTACCGGTTAAAGCTGTGTTAACGATCGACGACCAGATGATCCTAAGCACGACATCCCCACACATGTAAGATACCACCACCAGCTTGCACAGTGCCTTGTTGACAGCCTGGGTCAATGGACTCATGGGGTCTGCGCTACACCCGTACCCTTCCATCAGAACGTAACAATTGCTAGCGTGACTCATTGGCCCACACCACATGTTGACAGTCTTCCATGATCCAATTACCGTGTTCACGAGCCCAGTGAGACAATATGTCCGATGTCGTGGTACTAACAAAGGTACTCTGGTGGGTCTTCTACTCCCATACTCCATGGACGCCAAATTACGCTGCATTGATATGATGGATGTCTCTGGTACCTCTTGCACTGAATGTGGGTGTTACTTGGCCCAGTGTCATTCATCACCCGTGGTCGGCCAGTGCGCTGTCCACGGTGGGTGGTAATGCCTTCCATGAGGTATTCTCGGTACACACGTGACACCATGGATCGAGGAATGTTGAATGTTCGCACAACTTCGGAAATTGAATGTCCCATTCGTCTGGCTCCCACTACCATGCCTATTGCAACCTCCGATAATTAACGTCGGCTTGTCAAACATCTACTGGCGGTCGTTCAACCTGTCTCACGAAATTACAGCTCGCAGTTGATATAAATCGTAACATGTGTCGAAGCCCTATACGACGGCAGGACCAGTTAAAAATTTGCATACTCCTATCCCATGGCTTTTGGCACTTTAGTGTAATCAGTGATTTAGATTAAAAAAACTGATGATAGCTAGTATGGATTTGGAAATAATTCAGATAGCGTGTATTGAAAAAAACATCAAGCCAGTTGGCATTTTCTCCTCGCTTAAGTACTGGTTTGAATGACTTCAACTAGATCAGTAGATAATGAGTTTGGGAAGGATGCTAAATCCTTAAGATAGCATGTCTTTGGGAGGTGTTAGAGAAACCGCGCAGGCAGGGGTGTATTCTCTTTTCGGAGTTTCTTTCCCTGATTATTTAGCGGCTCGTAATAAAGACCATTTTCCCTGTGACAGCTGGGTCGAAGTCAGAAATGACTGACAGATACTTAGAAACTCTATCTCACTTCCATGTGCCTTTCCGAGTGGTCCCCCTGGCCCGACTTTTTCGGCATTATACTTTTAAGTGCTATTTCATACCCGAAGTCAGCCACCCCCTTCCTAAAATTCTACCCAACAGCGTTCATTCACCAATCCTTTTTAATCAAGGCACACAAAAGTAGAAATTCAATGAACTAACTCTGGATTATTTTTACTTTCCTGACATATTCGATAAAAGTCAAAATAATAAGCTGCTTGAAAGATTATATAGCATTAGTATCAGAGATGCATCATAAAACTTATTTTAGAGTTTATAGAAAACAGCATCGGTGAAAAATGTACGCCACAAGCCAGAAACATAGGCATAACAGTGAAAATTCCAAGAGGCTGCTTTACAACCCTAAACGCTACCAGGGATTTAGGAACATCTATCAGTAGATCACAAGAGTTAGAATCAGTACACTGGCATCAGTGGTCCTGAGTTTGATTCCTTGAGAATTTACGAAAGTCTATCAGTAGATCACAAGATTAAGAATCAGTACAATGGCATCAGTGGTCCCGAGTTTGATTCCTTGAGAATTTACGAAAATCTATCAGTAGATCACAAGAGTCAGAATCAGTACAATGTCATCAGTGGTCCCGAGTTTGATTCCCTGAGAATTTACGAAAATCTTTCAGCAGATCCGCAGACAAGAGACAAAATCAGTACAATGGTAACACTGGTCCCGAGTTTTATGACAGGGACTGGCGCTGACATGGATTACAAATGCTAAGCCAATGCATTCCACAACTGTTCGATAGATTAAAGTCAGGGAATTCGGCTGCTGGGAAACCACGTGAATTGCTTGGATATTATCTTTGAACCATTCCTACACAATGAGAATTTTGTGACACTGTGCGTTCGGATGCTGAAAGTGTCCAGTGGCATCCAGATAACCGGTCAAAATGTACGGCAACGCTTGATCCTAAAACAATGCCCTGCTACGATCTGGCGTTGGCGGTGTGTTTAATGTTCACGAGTGGACCCAGTGATGACCATTAGAGCAAACCCTTTACAATGACACCATCACCGTCAGCCTGTTCCCATCCAACCGTACAGTCCGTCGATTACAGCCACGTCCGTGGGCACTTTGGAGCTAAACTCTGGACTCATTGGGCCAGATTACTCTCTTCCCGTCATAGTCTCGTTACGGTGGCCTTGTGTCCAAGTACGAAACTGTTGATGGTGGATCAGCATGCTCACATGACACAGACTATGAATTGCAAGTCAGTTAAATCGGGTTTGCGCTCTCCCCAGCCATTGCGACAACTGCCACTCACAGCAGGATGTCGTCGAGCAAGGTTGCAGTTGTACCGTATCAGACATGATATTCTGTTCAGCTAGCACAGAGCTGTGTATGCTCAAGGCTGCACTCCTGACATATTTAGTTTACAAATAGCAGTAGAAGACGATATGTACTCTTAAGACATTTATCCAAAACAGCATTAGCTGGATTGTTTGCTCTGAAGTGTTTACATGGCATGATCCATCTGTGGTACCACACAATACGGGCTAACCGGCGTTCATCTGGACTTTCAACCAGCTGAGCTATTTTCTTTCCTGCACGTCGGAAAGATTTGGGTTTTTCTTCACACGAATCCCGCCTCATCTTCCCTACAGCGACCGTGCAATTAACAATGCCTCAATGGCTGAGGTTACGGTGATTCGGGTTTCCTCGGAAAATCATTCCTATTTCAAACATGGAGAGGTTCTCCGCTTTCCTATCTGCACAGACGGTTATACTTTTAATTTAACCTTCCTTTTGAATTTCTGTATCCTTATGAAACTTCGGTTTCTCGTTGTTAAAGATTTTCTAACTTAAGGACACAAATTTCCTTCCGAAGAGCTGGTAAAATTTGAGTACTTTAATCTGGTCAAAGGGCAATTAATTTTGATAAAGTATTTTGAGATAAGAGCTTTGTGTGCAATGTTGATATAAGCAGACAGCGAGCCATTCTTATATGTGCAATTCCTGTAAAAAAAAAGATAAGTCTCAAGATTTTTTGTGAGACATCCTTGATCGAATTCTGTTCAACGTATTGCGTTACGAAAGACTTGTTTATGGCGATACTACCTATCGTGCTTAAATACCAATAAAGTGGAAGTGGCTTTGTGTAAATAAAAGTCTGTTTATATTTAACTTTGGCCGTTATACTGAAAGTGATATGCATATCAAGTTAATATTTTGAACAAAGATACAAAGGACTGAGCGTAATATGAGAACTAACGTAGAAGAAAATTCAACGTCCACCAATAGCTTTCATCCTACACGGTCAATGAAGTTAATCTTATGTACTGTGACACTCATTTACTCGTGGAGACTTCAGTGGCCTTTATATTGGGTTGGTGCGAATGAAATGTCCGGCAAAAGATCAGCACAGTGGACGGCGAGAACGGTAAAATAGGACAACTTACCTAGGCAAAATAATCCCCCTCGGCATCGACATATCGTTGCCATCTGTCCGGCAAGGCCATGATCCCGGACCAAAAAATGTCTTGTGGCTGGGATCCGAAGAAGTCATCAACTACACGTTGAACCTCGTTGTCTGTCCTGAACTGTTTCCCAGACAGGGAGGGATCCACGCGACTAAACAGATGATAGTCTCTCGGAAACAAGTCTGGGGAAAATAAAGGCTGTGCTTCATAGCCCAAGGCATTTAGTGTCAGCATCGTTCGTTGTGCTACATAAAAGCGGGAGTTATCCTGGAGCGGAAGAACACCATGTCTGCTGACCGAAGCCGGTTGTTTCTGCAACAATTTACAGGGCATCTGGTGTAATTCAGCACAATGACGGTCTGCGGTGATGGTTTAGCCTCTTGCCAAGAAACTCAGATGAATCATCCCGGCTGTGGACCACCAGACAAGGAGCATGATCTACTTGGTTTGTAGGGGTGGCTTAATATGCCGTCCAGCAGGTTGTGCCTCGCTTAACCATTGTGCAGATCGCTTCCGACTATCATAAAGGACGCACTTCTCGTCGCAAGTGACGGTACGCTGCAGTAGCTGTGCCTGTTTATTCTTGGCAAGCACCGACGTGCAGACTTCCAAACGCTTAGTCTTGTTGGCAGTTTTCATCTCATGTGGTAGCCACATGTCCAGCTTTTTTACTTTACCCAGCGCAGCCAGTTGCCGAACAACTTTAGTGTGGTTGACACCTACCTCTGCCGCTATCTCACGACACGGTTTTTGAGGGTCCGCTTCACCAACACGTAACAGAACATCGTCAGAAACAGCAATAGGTCGGTGACCAAGTTCTTCGTTTTGCCGGTCCGTATCTCCGCTTCCAAATTTCACAAAGCATCTCCGAATGGTTCGTTCGTTGGCTGTATTCTCCCCAAAACGCTTTGTTAACGTTTCGAGCGGCGATTCTTGCAGAATGGCCCAGTTTAAACTCATACAGGAAGATGACTCTCAAATCCGGCGTCTTCATTTTTTTCTTTGCAAGACACGTTACGTCCAATTAAATCACGCCTGAATCTTGTTTTTCACACACGTGCTAGCCATTTATAGTAACTCTGTGACGTAATACCCGTAACACCTGTCGGTGGTTCCATTCCGCTGTGGTGGGAGCCGGTGTGCACTAGTCGTTCGCGCCGGACATTTCATTCGCATCAACCCGATATCTGCCCCAAGAGTGCATTATGGTGGAAGTCGCAGTGGTGCTCGCTGAACCACTGATGAACACATCCTGCGCGATGGAATGTCGCATAATCGTCCATGAAACAGCCCTTACCTGTCAGATAAAAAGTTAGTATCGTAGGAGAGACCTGATCGGCAACAATGTTCATACACTGGCGTGCAAAAATTAAGGACGAGACGGTTTTTCGAATGTAACGTCGTGCAGAAGGGCTCCACATCAACTTAAATCATACCACAAGATCCCCAAGATGTACGAATATGGGACAAGTGAGCAAAACCGTCCAAACAAGGAATCCAAAGGATACAAAGGCACTTTATTAATAAGGTAGCTTCGAGCACAACTGGACAGAAGACAGAAACGTCCATGTGACAGGCGGCTGCCAAGAAAAATCCAGTCTTTAGTATGGGACATGATCACCCCTGACTGCGTTACAGGATTTACAACGTCTGTCCATGCTGAAGACGAGGTTGTCAAGGAGCTGTTGAGGCACCGCTGCCCATTCCTCTTGTAGCGCCAATCGCAGCTGCGGAATCGTTGCTGGCGGCTGGTGACATGCTGCCAAGCGTCTCCCCAGAAATTCAAACACGTGTTCCATTGGATTTAGGTCCGGGGAGGTCAGTATGGCCATCAAGCATGATACCACCCCAAACTAGAACTCCGCCATCTCCAAACCGGTCCCTTTCGATGATGTTGGAGGTGTGATTGCGTGTTCCCTGCTCTCTCCAGATGTGCATACGTCCAGAATCGCTCAACACACTAAATCGGCTGTCATCTGTAAAGAGAACTTGACCCCATTGCTGATGTGTCCAGTTCTTGTGTTCCTGGCACCACAGAAACCGCCGTCTCCGATGAGCAGGCTTTAATGGCACACACCGTGCTGGTCGTCGTGCAAGTAGACCACCTTTGTGCAGCCTCCTGGCCAGGGTAAAACGTGATAACGGACGTCCAGTTGTCTGTTGCATGTGCCTTGCGATTTCTCCTGCTGTCTGCCGTCTGTCTCTTCTCGCCTGTAGGACAATATACCGGTCGTCCGCCGCCGTGGTTGCTCGTGGACAACCACTGCTAAACTCTCGGACAGCTGTCGTTTGTTCCTGTCGGACTCCTGTCGTTAGTTCCTGTCGTTTGAAATGCTCTCCAAGCTCGTGAAACGATGCTGTGAGCGATCCCGAACTCCTCGGCCACACTAGTCACACTTTGGCCTTCTTCCAACTTCTCAATGACGCGACCTCGGGTAAAGTAATCCAGATGTCGTCTACTGGATTGCTTGTTGGCCATATCACACGGTGGCAGCAACTCGACGTCTTTCAAACCGATGTACACCGTGCAATCGCTTTCACCGAATTGCTGAGCGTACACCGTCCGAGCGCTTTTACCCTTCCGACACCCCCTCCCCCTACGTCATGCTGCATATTTGCGCATGCCCTACCGTACCGGACCCTAGTCTATCTCCTCAGTGGTCTTTCGGGCCGTTCTGCTTGCTGGTTCCGCTGCTATGCTAATTTTTCCTCTTTGTCCTTAATTTTTGAACATTAGTGTATAATCCTTGGAAGACACATGACCTTCCTCCTTCCTGTAATATTAGAGGAATCGTCCCGTACCAACACAACGTGTCTCACACCATGACATCACCTCCAGAACCTTGCATTGTGTTTAGAAGGTAACCTGGGTTTATTGGGATTCCGCCAAACTCTCGGCCTACCTTTGGTGCCGAACAAAGTGTACCGCGACTGGTAGGACAACAAGACGTTTTTCTAGTCCTCCAGTGTCCAGTCACGATGTTCCTGACACAACTGTAGACACACTTGAATGGCATTGTAGTTGTGGATTTTCGCAGAAATCAGTAGTTTCTTTTTAGGCATGTGACTATCAGTATGAAACCTCTTCAATACCCTGCTCCTGAGATGTGGGTCGGGAACAGACTTCATTGAATACTTCGGTCAATTGCTGCCCACAGGAAGTCATATTTCCCCGTACAAGCCTTCTACGACGACTGCGATCTCGTTCCTGGCTGGTTGTCGACGCGCCGCAGTTGTGACACTTAGACAAGCAATGTGGGTTCTTTTTCCACGAATCGAAGACCGGGATATCTCACATTTTAGGAAACCAGTCAGCTCTAATGTTTTCAATATCATTACTCCAGCCAGACTGGTGCCCACAATAAGCCATTTATTGAACTACGAAGGATCCTTTGTCTTTCCTATTATAATCAACACTACTGACGATTACTGACGAGCAGGAGCTTTAAAAAAGTTGCCTGGATCACGTGATGACGCACGTGGCCATATGTTTTGCATATACGCTGCGTAAGAGACATTTATGTACTCGTACATCCGCATAAAGGTCTCTAATTCAGTAGCCGGTGTGTGTAGAATGTTGCTGAACTCTTATGTTTGCCCAACAAGTACAGCCATAATCAGTACATTATTTTTGTGTGCAGAGGAGATGTCATGGTTTCCAATCTTGTCGGAAAAATATCGAAATCTTTTATATCAATATTTTAAATGCACCAGGCTGTGTATACTCAAGAACCAAATATAGCGTATTAAATCCGTTTATTTTTGTGGTGTAATAAGCACAAAGATCCTCCAAGCCCTTTTTGCAAGGCAATGGTAGACGTAAAAATGATGGCCGGCAGACGTAAAAGGTTTTTTACAAGACATAATGGCATAAAAGGTTTTTTCAAGGCAACGGTAGCCGTAAAAATGCATTTTTATGTCTACCATTGCCTTGAAAAAGAAGATAATGGCGACCCCTGTTGATCTATTTTTACACGACATAATGACGTAAAAGATTTTTTAAAAGGCATTGACGTAAAAGGTTCTTTATAAGATATAATGACGCAACAGGTTTTTTTACAGGACATAATGACGCAAAAGGTTTTTTCAAGGCAGTGGTTGACGTAACAATGCATTTTATGTCTACCATTGCCTTGAAAAAGCCACCCAGTGAAGTGCGAAAGCTTGGCGAATCTTTTTGCTTATTACACCACAAAAATAAAGGGCCATATGCGTTTCTTGAGTATTCTTTCAGGTCAGTTATACACCATGACATTTCCCCGTAAACAATAAACATGGGATATGTACTGTATGTCGCAGCCACATATCCATTCAGTCTCATTATACTGTACGTACTGAACTTCCCGATTGGCTCCAATTTTTTATTTTTAAATGATTGTTGTAATTTAAGACATGCCGTAGGTCAACCTCGGCTTCTAATTCTAAATTATGTTCAAAAGAATGCAAGCAGAACTGATGTTTCAGAAAATAATCAACAGTTTTCATAAGACAAAAATTTAGCTTCTCATATTTCGGTATTTATATAAGAAAATTAAGCTATCACTGACATTGTTCCATCGATTAAACAGAAGAATGGCAGCGAGCGATTGCGATTTTCTTCAGTAGCAATACGAAATTGGGCAACAAGGAAATGTGCCCTTATGCTTTTTTATGAAGCGACAGCTAACTTCCAACAGAGTGCTTTACTACGCATGCTTAAACAGTCCTGAGGCGAGCCACAGGATATTGTGCTCACGGGAGGCAGCATTGCAGGTTGTACATGCGCTGTGGATGTAAAACATTGAATTTCAAACTGCAAGGGAATGCAAGATGTTTTCACTGCCGTAATACTGCTTTTCAGAGCATATGGTAATACAATCACGGACAATGAAATTCGCGCACCATGAAGGAAGCTTCGGATTGAACTGAAATTTTATGAACGTAAAAACACAGCTGCAGGACAATTACAGAGGGATCTGTGACACGCTGTCCAGTCATCTTCAATAGCGCGTCTCGCGGCAATACATGCTGCAATACGGTTTGGAATGGAGACGAACAGACGCCTTTTGTTGTCTTGCGGCAGACTGGCCCACACGTGTTGGACAGTGTGCTCCAAATCCCGGATAGTACGACACGGCGGTAGCCGCCGTTTCAAGTGATCACACACATGCGCGATAGGGGACATGTCCGGGGAGCGGGCAGGCCATGGAAGTGTCTGGACATGGCGTAGGCAGTCCTGGGAAACCTGAGCCGTGTGCGGGAGGGCATTATCCTGATGGTACAGCACACCTGGAATCCCGGCCAGGAATGGGAGTACATGAAGCCGTAGGATCTCATCCACATACCGCTGTCCAGTCAATGATCCACGTACCACTACTAGAGCTGATCGGCAATCGTAGGCAATGTCTTCCCAGACCAAATTCCTTGCAGTGGGGGAGGTGTGGCGCTCGATAGCGAGGTCTGGATTGTGACCTAAACCCGGCGACCTCCACACCCGGACACGATGATCATCTGTCCCAAAAACGAAGCGGCACTCATCGCTAAACACCACACGTCGCCAGTTCGTGGCTTTCCACGTCGCTCTGGATTGGCACCACTGCAAACGGAGCCGGCGATGTTCCGGTGTTAATGGCAGCTAACGTAAGGGGCGCTGGAATCGCAGATTCGCTTCCGCGAGACTTTGGGAAATGGTTCGTGAGCAGACAGGAGCCACTCTGCCTGTACAGTAGACCTGGTCCCCGTGGGATCCGTTCATGCCTTGCGCACGATCCGTTGACCCTCTCTACCGGTGGTCCTGCTGGTCCTTCCGGAACCGCTCCGCTGTGTGGCAGTGCCGTCACGTGTCCACTGCTTCCTACGCAGTCGGACGATATGGCCAGAACGATCCACGTGGCGGGCTATAGGGCGTGCCGACCACCCTGCAGTTTTCAGGCCGATGATCAAGCGACTTTCAAAGTTCATAGGTTGCGTAAATCGGTGGATCTGGCAGCTACCCAGCATTCTTTTTACGCTGCACTTTTGTCTGCGTAGTCCGGTGCTTTTCGCTTTCATGGAGCATCTAATACGCGCCGTTTTGTAAGGCTGCCGGTTCGTGCTTGCAGCGCCACCACAGGGTGTGCGGTTATTGTGTAATCGCACCAAACGTGCATCATTTGCATACAAACACGCACTTTAGCTATTTGCAAAGCTTCGCGCTTGTAGCATGATTTCTTCTACGTTCGGAATTTCATTGTCCGTGAATCTATATTAATTCGATGTAATCTTTACACCCGCAGAACTTTTTTAATCATAAAATTCTGCGTTAATCTAATAGTATTTCTTGAAAACTGTTGGTAGAGTACATGGTCATGTGCTGCTATATACCAGCTGCCACTATCCACCAGACAAACACACCAGCTTTGCCTCACCAAATATTCGAACTAGGACGACTGATCCAAAGCTAGAGATTTAGACCACAAGGCCGCCGGGGCCACAAGAGTATTTCCACCAGGACATTGGTACATTAGGAAAACTTTACCAAACGATGAGGAGTGCTAACCTGCTAGCTACCTCTTTTAGAAAATCATCACTGATAGTCCTAGGACTACTTACAGCTATAAATCAGCAGCTGAAAATATTTAATACCCAGTAAATAACTTTATATTGTGATTTATATAATAATGCATACGAAGTAGGATACAACAGTTCCCGGACTGGCCGTGTACGCCAAATTACGTGTATCGCATATCCACAGTGATTAGTAGGTTACGTTACGACAATATCCCTCTCACAGGAAAATTTGTTTCGTCCATCTACGTCACGCGCTTGCTGCGGCACATTCGGTTACTGTGAGTAACTTAAGCAGCGTTCAGCGACTGATGAAAAATGGTGTTAAATTAAATTTTGCGTTCGTTTGAGCAAAAGTCCAACAGAAATTTAGGATATGTTGAAGCAAATTTATGGCGAAAACACCTGTCGCGGTCACAAACATTAGATTGGCATCGACGCTCCAGAGAAGGCAGGTAGGAGGTCGAAGACGACGAAAGTAGCGGGCTGCCATTGTCAGCTCGCACGGATTAAAACATTTCGAAGGTTGCGGCCATCGTACCCGCTAACAGACAACGGACGATCGAGCAAATAGCACAGGCTGCTGGGATATTGGAGACTACGTGTCAACGGTAACTAACAGATGATCTGAAGACGTGTGTCAACACATCGTCCCACGCATGTTAACTGAAGACCAGTTTGCCATAAAGATGGAAATAGCGGGCGATATCTTAACCACCGCAGAAGAATACTCATAATTTCTCAGAAGAATCATAACGGGGAATAAAACATGATGGTTCCCCTTCGACCCGCCGAAAAATTGGGCCGTCGTCTCCACACAAGCGGAAATTCCGCCGAGATCGCAGCAAAGACAAGATTGTGCTAGAGGTCATCTTGGATATCAAGGGTATTATTGTTCATCTTGAACGGATCCCTGAATGACGCTCTGTCAACAAGGAGCTCTATCTGGACAACATGCGACGTTCACGTGAGTGGATCCGCAAGAAGAGGCCTAAACTGTGGGGCGAACAATCGAGGGTGCTGTTGCTTGATAATGCACCGACACACAGGTAACTTCTTGTTCGTGGGTTTCTTGCCAAAACAAGAACTGTTGTCCTTCCACACCCACCGTACTCACCTGACTTCGCACGCTAAAACTTCCACCTTTTCCCTGAGCTGATACGTGTACTTCAGTGTCTTCTGTTTTCGAGCGCAGAAGAGGTGAAAAACTCATCGCTGGTTACACTGAAGGACATTGCAAAGAATATGTTCAGAAGTGCTTCCACGAATTCTACAGCCCCCAGCGGGCAAGTTGCTGCAAGAGGGTCTTATTTTGAAGGAGGATGTGCTTCAGCTATGTAATTATAACTATCTATGGACTTATTTGTAGCAGAGAAAGACATTGCAAAGAATGGGCTCAAGAATTTCTTCGACGAACTCTACAGCCGCCGGCAGAAGTACGTTGCTGCAAGAGGGTCTTATTTTGAAGGAGGATGTGCTTCAGCTTTGTAACTATAACTACCCAGCAAAAACCCAAGTGATGGGAAACTGCTGGCCACCAGCTGGCAGTGATGGGTCACTGCTGGCTGAAATCTGCCGCTCACGGCCCGGTAGTGTTCCGCTGGTGGCAGCGCTATCAGTTGGCGAGCCATTGATGGCCCCGCAGCATCGCCATGAATTGTGGGCCTCCAAGCAAGTGCCACTAGTGGCCCGTTGCTGGCAACCAATGCAACCCCCAACAGCAAGTGGAAGCAACGGGACTGCGCATACGCAGAAGCAACATTTGCTGTTTCTCTCATGGTACCAGTTAGTTGAAGACTACGCTATCGCAATCGTGTTAGTTTAGCGGATGTTAAGAAAAAAATCCATATGTGGAGAGGCGAATTAATTTCCTAATGAAATTTTACGTCGACGAAGATATCAGATTAAGCCGTGAAATACTAGATTACAGCCATGAAATACACCCACTCCATTCCCATGAATAACAATTCATGGAATGGAGTGGATGAATAACAAGAAAAAATTTGAAACCGCTTGAAACAAATACCCTGGAAAACCATTAAAACAACGTTAAACAAATATCCTGGAAAACCATTAAAACAACGTTAAACAAATATCCTGGAAAACTATTAAACATCTTCAAAATTTGTATTATATGGCGTAATCCCGTATTTCGTTCATGACAAAACAACGTTTGTTGGAAAAAAAAAAGAATTATAAGCGTACAAAATTTATTAATTATTTGAAAGAAAAAAAAGCAACGCTATGTGGTGTACTCATCCATGGGTTGAATACACAAGACTGGGAGGAATTCGCTTCTAAAAATAACGAGAAGTAAAATAAAATATATTTTACTCTTTAAAACAAGTGTAGCTTCGGACAACAGAAAGGAAAGACACAACGTTAAAAATGTAACAGAATGTGACATGAACCCGGCTAAATATATATTTATTCAACAATCTCTTTTCAAGACGGCAAGGACAGTTCAAAACTTTGGAAAGCGACTCTAAGTATGTACACGCCTTGAAAATGAGTGAAGTTCCCTTAAGGTAAAAAAAACAACTATCGTTACGTTGAAAAAATTTATTTATCAATTATATGAAACTGACTTTTATGAAAAATACCTCGCAATATTGTAAAATGAAAGAGGGAAGCATTCGATTACACATTGCATACCAAACACACAGCTTTAAGCATTTGCTCGAGCGTGGCAAATTAGTCCGGTCGGTAGAGAGCTCAGCTGTCACGCCAACGGACCTGGTTCAAATCTAGTAAGATGCAAACGGGCGTTTTTCCGGTCTGTTGAGAAAATTTCCTCAGTGCAGTGCGTTAATTCACAAGCTTCGTAAGGGTAGGAAACAAAATGTAGCTTTGGGAAACTGCGGTTATCCTTTTTTTTTTTTTTTTTATTATTATTATTATGGCTACTACTGGGAAATTAGCGGACAAGATTCGGCAAGCCACCAGTTACGTCACGTAGTTTCTGGCTGCCACTAGCGGACCACATTAGGCTAGCCATCATTTCAGGCACGTGCTTGCAGGGCCATTGAAGGGCCACTTGTGGCAGCTACTGCCTGTGATGGACCACTGATGTCCCTGTTGTGGCATATGACAACTTATGGGGTGCCAACTGTTGGCCAGCTGTTGGCCTGAACTGCTGGCCCTTCTGTTAGCCGCCCGGACATTTTATTGACGGTTCGGCAGCTGCAACAAAGTGCTGGGCCAGCAAGACTGTTTTTGCTGGGTATCTATATACTTATTGATTGCAGGGAAAGACATTGCAAGGAATGGATTCCAGAAGTTCTTCGACAAATTCTACAGCCGCCAGCAGAAGTAAGTTGCTGCAAGAGGGTCTTATTTTGATGGAGGATGTGCTTCAGCTTTGTAACTATAACTATATATAGACTTATTGATTGCAGGGAAAGACACTGCAAAGACTGGGTTCAAGAATTTCTTCGACGAACTCTACAGCCGCCGGCAAAAGTACGTTGCTGCAAAAGGGTCTTATTTTGAAGGAGGATGTGCTTCAGCTTTGAAACTCTACCAATCTAGGGACTTACGGACCCAGTCGTGGAACTATTGTATCTTACCTCGTACATGAATAAGCAAATATAAAAAAAATCGAGGTTTCATTTTAAGAGGAATTTCTCTTTTACTCAGGGTGTCAGAAAAAAATTCAGAAAAATATCTGAAATCAGCATTGAAGAACCGCTGAGAAAGACGTGATATATGAGAAAACAAAGAATCAAGAACAACTGCGTATCCGTGCTATCTGCTCTTTTTTACGCTTTCCAACCGTAGGTTGAAGAAGCGTATGTGCTCCAGCTTTGTCCGTCCGTCTTTCCGTCCGCCTGACCGTTCGTCCATCCGCCCGTCCGCACGATAACTCACGAGAAAACGGTTCGATTTCGACGAAATTTTAATATGTGGTAGGGTACCACATGGGGACGAACCCTATTGAAAATAGGCAAAACAGGGTCAAAGGTGAGGACATAGGAGCGGGATCCATTCCATTGCTCTTATGCGTCATAACTTGCGTAAACATTGTTCGATTTCAATAAAATTTTGGTATGTGATAGGGAACCACCTGTGGACAAACCCTATTGAAAATGGGTGAAATAGGGGCCAAGGTCAGGACATAGGAGCTGGATCCATTCAATTTCCTTTATGCGTCAAACATGCTTAAAACGTTCGATTTCGATGAAATTTTAGTATGTTATTTCGGAGGTATAATGAACCGGTTCTGTTGAATATCAACGAAATGGGGTCAAAGGTCATTGCACAAAAGCAAGATTTATTCCACAGCCTTTATTCTCATAACTTGCGTAAAACTGCTTCTATTGCGACAACACTTTAGTATGTTATTCCTGAGGTATACTGAACCGGTTCTGTTGAATATAATCGAAATGGGGTCAAAGGTCAGGACACAGGAGCGAGATTTATTCCACAGCCATTATCCCCCTAACAAGTTGGAAAGCGTGTCATAATCAATGCATTGCATGATTTTACTAACTTGTTTTAATATACTGATGCGCAAATATATTTTCTGATTAGCAGCGTAAGTAGATATTTTCAATCGGCATTCTGAAACAACGAGGTAAAAATACCTGCAGAACAAGGCTTTTTCCGGCAGCTGTTAATTACACATAATAAGACACGTTTTGCACTAAGTACAACTGAAAATCCGGCAGTGTCATCCTTTATGTTTTATTTATTTCTTCTTTGTTACCTAATTGTCCACCTGGATGTAATAACACGTCTTGTCTCAGTGTTCATCACAGACGGTTGGTGGCATCACGTGCAGCTTTGAACTCCTGCCAGTGGTAATAAAACGACTTACGAGAGAAATACATTATCGTAACTCTAACGTTATTGCAAGTTTAGTTTCGCATTCAAGTTGTTTATAACAGCTGTTAAGTCTTTGTAACACGTACAACGTGGAAGTACATAATCCTTCTATTGAAAACGGAGAAAAATCATGTCTATCACCAAATACAGCCATTAAACTGCGCATTACATGTTTATCTTATTTCTTCGCTATGTTGTGGTCAGCATGAGATAATATTTTACCCCAATTCACGTCTTGTAGTTTTCTTCATAAACTCTCAGAAAAATAAAAAGAAATTCATAAGCTCACAATGACAAGCCATGGAGATTGTGATAATACAGGGTGTCCATAAAGTATTTCCCGCATTGCAAAAATTTATATAAATAATATATGTAATTTAAAACAAAATAGTTGGCAACATACACTGAAGAGCAATTGAATTAGAGACAGCTGGCGTTATGCAAATATATCGCTGCGGGCAGCCCTGTAAGCGGAAACAACATAACGTATGCAGCGATCCGACAACATAAGGACTGATGCGACGGCAATCAGTAAGAGCCTAACGCAGTATGGGTAAGACGAAGGATCTAAGCGCATTTGACCGTGGGCAAATTGTTTGGGCCCGACGAATGGGTCACTCCATCTCGGAGGACGTGCAGGCACTGGGAATTTCACGAGCCACTGTGTCACGGGTGCACCGTGAGTACATCGGATCCGTTAAAACCATCCCTGCAAGGACCAACTGCTGTAGACAACAGCGTGTGGATGAGCGGGGTCATCATCGACTAGCTCGCATTGTAACAGCGGATAGACGGGCCACAGTGCAAGAAATCACTCGGCAATATAACGCTGGTGCACAAAAACGTGTAAGCAGCCACACCATCCAGAACCATATCCTCGCTATGGGGTACAGAAGCCATCGTTCCACGAGGGTACCGCTGCTGACCGCACATCACAGGGCGCAAATATTAGTATGGGCGCGGGAACATCGCCACTGGAACCTAGACATGTGGAAAAATGTTGCCTGGACTGATGAGTCGAGATTCACATTGGCACATGCGGATGGCAAGATACGAGTACGGCGCAAACCACATGAAGCGATGGATCCTTCTTGCCAGCAGGGTACTCTTCAAGATGGTGGGTGTACCATTCTCGTCTGCGGACTGTTTACGTGGACTGAAATGGGACCCCTGGTACGTGTGACAGCGTCCCTCACAGATAAGCGTTACCGGGATATCTTGTACAACCATTTGCTGCCGTTTGTGCGTCTTAAACATCCCACTGGGGTCCTCATCCTGCAACATGACAATGCACCGTGCCATCGCTCCCGAATTGTATCAGAATGGTTGGATGAACACTACACCGACGTGACCTCGCTTCCTTGGCCAGCCAGGTCCCCTTACCTCAATCCCATCGAGCACATCCGTGATGCCATCCAGAGAGATGACTCCCCTCCATCAAATCTTCGTGAACGGTGGGAGCTTGTTCAGGCGTCGTGGATCTGTATGGCTACCCAACGCTTCCGGTGTCTTGTCGAGTCCATGCCGAGACAAATCGCCGCCGTCATCAGGGCGAAAGGTGGTGCTAAACGTTACTAGACAGGTATCTCTAATTCAATTGCTCTTCAGTGTATGTTTTGTAATGCAATTTATTCAAAATAAAAATAAATTTAGAAATCCAAAAGAAATAACGAATGGAATATTTTGTGTTTCTAAAAGATTTTCTTATCTTCAGCTTTTGGAAAAATTACCGATTCCACAAGTATAGTCGAACGCCTGAGCATCGATTATTCATTTATTTTCCAGTCCACATTTTAGAACACTTGCTTTTATGCATAATGTTTCGAAGATATTAATATTATGAAGTGGATTAACTGAAGTAAACTTTTTAAACTAATGATTTTAACTCTTTAACGACCATGACTTTAAAATCTAGTATTACTCTAAATACCATAATGCCCGAAACTGTCTGTTGTTTCACATCTTTGTTTAGTAGCAATTGTGACTAACTGTGTCCCCTGAAGATTCCTCATAGGTCGACCAAATTTAAAGAACACATAAGGGTTAGAAATCTGACTCACTCTAGATAGGCGTTTCGGGCAGCTATGGTCGTTGGTATGTACGGGCATTTTGGGTATTATGGTCGTTAAAGGGTAAACTTGATTGGGCGATAGCTTTGGCCTATGCATAATGCAAGCCTTGCTAAGCAAAATTGTCTGAAAATCCAGGCTAGGGCTTAGCAAGCACGTGAAATCGGAGAAAGCGGGCTGGGCCCGGGCTCCAGGCCTTCGGACGCGCGCTACTAAAATTGAGCCCGAACTCATCTCTAACTCGCTGCACCCGATGCTCACCTCTAGGATCAACCTTGAATGGTTGACCAAGGTGAACCCCTCTGCTGGATTTCTGTGCATGGTTAATCCAGTCCTGGTACACCCTTGATAGTGTAGTACAGGAGCAGCAAACAACTGTGGCTGACCAATGTGAGCCCTTCTGCTGGATTTCTGTGCATGGTTTTTTCAGTCCTGGTGCACCCTTGATAGAGTAGTACGGGAACAGCAAACAAGTGTGGCTGACCAATGTGAGCCCTTCTGCTGGATGTCGGGGCAGGGTTAATCCAATCCTGGTACACCCTTGATAAAGTACCACGGGAGCAACAAACAAGTGTGGCTAACCAATGTGAGCCTTTTGCTGGATGTCTGTGCATGATTAATCTAGTACTGGTACATTCTTGATAGAGTAGTACGCGAGCAGCAAACAAGTGTGGCTGACCAATGTGAGCCTTTTTGCTGGATGTCTGTGCATAGTTAATAGTCCCGGTAAACCCTTGTTAGAGTAGTACGGGTGCAGCAAACAAGTGTCGGTGACCAATGTGAGCCCTTTTGCTATATGTCTGTGCATGGTTAATCCAGTCCTGGTACACCCTTGATAGAATAGTGCGGGAGCAGCAAGCAAGTGTGGCTGACCAATGTGAGCCTTTTGCTGGATGTCTGTGCATGGTTAATCCAGTACTGGTACATTCTTGATAGAGTAGTGCGGGAGCAGCAAACAAGTGTAGCTGACCAATGTGAGCCCTTTTGCTGGATGTCTGTGCATAGTTAATAGTCCTGGTACACCCTTGTTAGAGTAGTACGGGTGCAGCGAACAAGTATCGGTGACCAATGTGAGTTCTTTTGCTGGATGTCTGTGCATGGTTAATCCAGTCCTGGTACACCCTTGATAGAGTAGTGCGGGAGCAGCAAGCAAGTGTGGCTGACCAATGTGAGCCTTTTGCTGGATGTCTGTGCATGGTTAATCCAGTACTGGTTCATTCTTGATAGAGTAGTACGGGAGCAGCAAACAAGTGTAGCTGACCAATGTGAGCCCTTTTGCTGGATGTCTGTGCATAGTTAATAGTCCTGGTACACCCTTGATAGAGTAGTACGGGTGCAGCAAACAAGTATCGGTGACCAATGTGAGCCCTTTTGCTGGATGTCTGTGCATGGTTAATCCAGTCCTGGTACACTTTTGATAGAGTAGTACGGGAGCAGCAAACAAGTGTGGCTGACCAATGTGAGCCCTTCTGCTGGACGTCAGTGCATGGTTAATCCAGTCCTGGTACACACTTAAAAGAGTAGTACGGGAGCAGAAAACAAGTGTGGCTGACCAATGTGAGCCCTTTTGCTGGATGTCGGTGCATGGTTAATCCAGTCCTGGTACACCCTTGATAGAGCAGCACGGGAGCAGCAAACAAGTGTGGCTAACCAATGTGAGCCCTTCTGCTGGATGTCTCTGCATAGTTAATCCAGTCCTGGTACACCCTTGATAGAATAGTACGGGAGCAGCAAACAAGTGTGGCTGACCAACGTGTGCCGTTCTGCTGGATGTCGGTGCATGATTGATTGAGTCCTGGTACACCCTTGATACAGTAGTTTTGGGATATCCAACAAGTGAGGCTGTTTCCGAAGTACTGGCACTTGGCTTGAGGACCCCAATTATCTGACTGGAGTCAAATTGACTTACGTAGCCACGTTTTCCCATTACTGGCAAACGGCTGCTGAATACATGCAGAGAATAGCTGTGTACAATTTATACAACTTATATACACGTGACGTTGATATCACGTGGTACTTTGTTATCACTCCTAATATTTAAAACAGGGGAGCTCCTAATGCAAAGCTAACTCAGTGTATGATGCACACTGTAATCTTTCGTGCATTTTTTACAGTGTCTGACACGAAAGAAACATAGCAGCATTGAACTTCTTGGTCTTCAATTTTTACTGCATCTTTTTCCTTCCCTCTCTTTTTTTCGAATTTTACTTTCCAGTCAGTGCTCAATTTCTTAATGATTTCTCCTTTCTTTTCATAATTTGTTATTCTAATACAGTCGAACTCGTGTATAGCGAACTTGAAGGGAGCGTCATAAACATTAGATACATGTTAAATTCGTTATAACCGGACAGATGAAAACAAATCCTATATTTGGCATACTACATTGTGTCAGGTTGAAACTATAGTATCATAAACGTTTCAGCAAGGTTAATTGAAAGTTATTACTAGCAAAACAATATCAGTCAGATCTACAATTAGCAAAATATTTTACGAATGTAAAAATTAAAGTAACTGCCAAAAAATGGAAATTTCACCTGTTACCTCGGGTATAAGAGCTAATTCTTACTTGTCTTTGTTTAACATGACCGCTGTTTTAAATGGTTTTCAACTCCTTCTGACGCATTGGGTAAGATGTTTCTGCCACCCCTGTGGCGCAGAGATCTTCGTTCGTCCGAGTTGGGTCTGGGTTCGAATCCCGTGAGGTATGGATGGTGTGTTTGCCTTACGGCATTGGCAGTCTCCCTTCTATGTAACCAGCGGCCTTAAATTATTGAAGGGCGATTACTTATAGCCTACTGAGTTGCTCACTAGAGTTCATTTAACCCCCAGCCAAACAAATGAGATGTTTCCAGGTACGAAATATACTCTACGATTTTCTAAACAGATATTCAGTGATTAATAAATAGGAACTGTACAGCAATTATACTCAAAACAGTATAACTCTACTAGCGATCCGAATTTCATAGCGTAGAATAGAAATCAAAGTTTCCAAGCTTTTGCATATCAACCAGATGGCTTTTCGAGGAAGTTGGACAGCAAACTGCAAACTGAATAATAGAACACTTCAACAATTTGAACGCGGTGACTTGACTAGACAATAAATGAATAGATGCAAATGTGTTAATTTATTCGAAGAAACGAGGAGTCTTGTTTGTTGGTCACGCGGTTTTGTGGGAGAAAACGCAACATTATTTGACAAACTGGTTCCAAACTCGTCGCAATTCTATAGAGATCCTATCATTGCAAGCCTCACTGTTGGTAATGATCTCTAAGGTTTCGCGAATGGTTGAAGATTTTGGCGTGGAGTAGGAAGCTAATTTCTTTATATCATCCCCCATAGGATCAGTGTACTTGAGCTTAACTTCTCTGGACGGGGCAGTGGCTACTTTTCTGTCTCTTGTGTCTCTTTTATGTTCGTCGAGTCTAATTCTGAAAGAACGCTTGGTCATTCCGATGTAGTATCCCTTGGAGCCGTTCGGATATTGTAGTGGAATGGCATAAACAAGCACGACTTGTTGAGAAGAAGGGGACATTTCAGAGACCTTATGCAGACACCGAAGTTCATCCTTCTGAGCGCATTCTTGAGTTGATAGAAAACACCTGGTATGTAGGGAACAAAGCCCACGTAGTTTAGTTGCAGCACAGAGGGATTAACACGGTTGGATGTGGATTTTTGGATAAATCTACACTAAAACATTCTGATCATTAGTATAGTTATATTACATTGCTGGCCACCCAAAATGCAACACCAAGAATGACACGACATAGCAAAGCCAAATTTACTGGACACACAACAACAGATACAAAGATAAAACGATTGAGGTTACAAGCCCGTGCGACTTGCGGAACACGCAGACATCAATAATTCGTGTGGCACTCGGTTGCCGATCAGCGACTAAACGTGTTAGATGGGCAACATATCGGGAGATTAGGCGGGCCACGGCAGCAGTGACATCTGGTGGGCCATGAAGAATTCTTGCACGGTGCGTGCCACGTGCGGCCGCGCATTGTCCTGTTGAATCGTGGCGGCTGGTAGATCCTGCTGGTAAGGGAGGACTACAGGCTCCAAAACGTTGGAGACGTAGCGGTGGCTGTTGAGTGTACCGGCGAAGCGTACCAGAGGGGTGTGGATATCATATCCAATTGCGCCCCAAACCATAACGTCAGGCGACGGACCGGTATAATGCAGGCGTCATACAGTCTCTCGCCGCGGTGCCGCCACACGCGGATCCGACCATCGTGGTGTTGCAGGCAGAAGCGGGATTCGTCGGAGAACCTAATGTCATGCCATTCCGTAGTCCAGGTGCGGCGTTCAACGGCCCACTGCCGCCGCACTCGCCGGTGGTGTAACGTCAATGGTAATCGGAGCAATGGGCGCCGTGCAACAAGTCCCCGCTTCTGCAGACGACGTCGAACGGTACGTGCTAACACAGGTTGTTGCGCAACACACCCTAATTCCTGCGCTAACGTTCGTAATGTGGCGGTGCGAGCCGTCAATGCCCGCCGCAGAACATGCCGGTTCTATCGTCCGGTGGTTTGCCGCGGCTGCGGCAATCGCTCAAGTCGGTCCGTCCGTCCTTCCTGCACCCACCGAATCTATACTCGCCTCACTATGGCTGGATGTCGTCCCACACGGGCGCCGATGTCTCGGTACGATGAAACCGCTGTCGCGATAAGCCACTATTCGTCCTATGTAGAACTCCGAAACGTGCTGGAATGACTGCCATATTCTGCGACTAGGCATCAGGAAGCTTCTAACGCACAGGTCCGGCAGCACAACATACTTCCACTACTTACACCCCGCCTTCTGTGCACCCTTCTTATAGTGCTTCTCGGTGGCGTGCCGGGCGCACATGATTTACATGTGCCCTGCAATGCTAATCGTTTGCATGTCTTCTCGCGGGCGAAGCATGCTGCGAATTTCAAGCCAATCAGATGCTTCCTTCTTGGTGTTGCATTTTGTGTAGCCAGCAGTGTATTTCGAGAGATTCAGTGATTGAGAGATGGCGAGGGGAGGGAGAAAATAGATCATTTTCCCAGGAGAAGTATATTTGGCAAGCGTGGGGGAATGTAGTAAATGGGCATCTGAAACGCTCTTGTCTTCATGCCAATTGACCTGTCTGTAAGGGAAGTCACGGGATGTTCTCAGCAGCAGGTAATGTCCTTGTTTTCCAGGAAAAAAATTGGGCGGATGCCATTTACACATATATTTCGATATTTGCGGTTTCTCCAAAAATTTGTTTTCCTAACATGCGATTAAATAGCAAGGAAGAACATTACGCAATTCAAGGGATTTATAAAAACTTGGGTTTATGAGGAACTTCGCATCATGGGAGCTCATTAAGCCTGGTTTCGACTGTACAGTGTGCTAGGAAAAACAAAATGTTTTTCAGTGTTCAAGGTCAATTTGCCTCTTCTTGGTATCTAATTAGGAAGTATCAGCCATGCTCAATTGTAAGCAACTGATGAAAAGCTTCGTACCAGCTGACTTGAATCACCTCTGGACTGCGGACCGCGTAGAAAATTCATCTCTCTAACAACAATGAGTTTCGTTTCCAGTGAAAACACAGAAACTCTAGAATCATCATGATAACCTTATCTTTCGATATAATGTAGACTTGTTTTTGGATTTTTCTGTTCTTTTCTCCGGCTGCCTCCCCCAGGTATTTTTCGCTTCGAGGTTTAATGTAATACGTGAACATCTAAGGTCATAAGTATGAGTCGCTCGTCTCTAAATTAGAGCCAGTGATTCCAGAGAAGGGCCAGAACCAATATAATATGACAAACACGCCACTCATTCCACACATGCGATTCGAACCTGTGACCAATTCGAATTATTATAGAGTTTGTGTTTGAACCTGTGTCCAATTTGAATTATTTTAGGGCTTGTGTTGGTATCGTGTTGTTAAGCCCGAGTCCAATTCGAATAGCCAGTGGTCTAAGCGATGGCCTCTGTTCATTCATCCAAAAGGGGTCCGGGTTCGAATCCCGGTGAGGCGTGGATGTTGTGTTTGTCTTACGGCACTGGCTCTCTCCCTTCCCTGGAACCAGTCACCCTAAATTAGGGACGGGCGACTGCTTATAGCCCACTGAGTTGCTCACGGTGGTCGTTAAACCTCCAATAATAATAAAAAAATTCGAATGATTACACGGCATGTATTTGGTACTGTGATGATGAACCTGGGTCCAATTCTAGTGGTTTCATGGCTTTTGTTTGATACCGTGCTGTTGAATCTGGCTCCAATTCGAATGGTTATAGGGTTTGTGTTTGGTATCGTGTTGTTGAGCCTGGGTCCAATTCGAATTATTATACGGCTTGTGTTTGGTACTGTGCCGTTGAACCTGGGTCCAATTCGAATCATTATAGGATTTGTGTTTGGTATCGTGTTGTTGAACCTGGGTCCGATTCGAGTGATTATACGGCTTTTGTTTGGTACCGTGCTGTTGAACCTAGGTCCAATTCAAATAATTATGCGGCAGGTGTTTAGTACGGTGCTGTTGAATCTGGGTCCAATTCGAGTGATTTTACGGCTTGTGTTTTGCATCGTGCTGTTGAAACTGGGTCCAATTCGAAATATTATACGGCTTTTGGATAGTACCGTGCTGTTGGACCTGGGTCCGATTTGAATTATTATACGGCTTGTGTCTGGTACCGTGCTGTTGAACCTGGGTCCAATTGGAATTATTATACGGCTTGTGTTTCGTACCGTGCTGTTGAACCTGGTACAATTCAAATGATTATACGGCAGGTGTTTAGTACGGTGCTATTAATCGGTTTACATGAGAGTATGCGGGCAGCTTATAACTTTATTTCGTAACAGGTAACGTTTAAACTTGAAGATCTCAATTTTAAAATACCTACCATTCAATCCCTTTTTCATTCAGGAAATCCCCTCCTTTTTTAAACTATTTTGTTTTGCACCAGCACAAAATTTATCGTTGAGAAGAAGAAAAGCTAGATTTAAAATATTTTTGTGGAACGCTAAATTCCAGTATATAGGGTCGTTGGACCATGAATAAAAATGTCATAATGACAGTGATTCTGGAAAATCCATTGTCTGAAACTTGATATCAAAGAACTGTAGGACCTGAGCTTTCTAGTTTCAGTTAAATGTCAAGACCTAAGTATGAGACAAAAATGAATGTACCACGCAAGTGAATTTTAGCTTCGTTTTTTCTAAATTTTAAAAAGTATTATCCTCAAATAAAGATTTAAAGCCAAGGAGTTCAAGAAGCCCTCAAGCAATAAATTTTTAGTTTTGAGTCTGTTTTCGCGGTGAATTCAGTAACACTGGTTTTAAGAGTGCAATCTAACAAATTGTACATAGCTTTCAATTCGGCAGTGATTTATTCTGGTTTGTCGATGCAATGTTTGCTTGGGGAATACACGTGTAAATCACACCCTTCCCGACACAAATTCTTCCTTCGAAACCGAAACGCATGGCGCGACAAATTCCAAAATTTACGTAGTATGAGAAAGCTTGTAATTAAATCTTAAAATTCGTTACTGAAAACGCGTTTAGAGACAATTACTCTGATTTGCTGAGGCTGTTAGCGAAACTGTCGCCCAAGTTTCCTAAGAAGAAAGGCTGCGCGTTCTGTTAACTTATTAATAAATGCGGCCATGCGTAAATCAGTTCGGATGTGTCATGGCCGCATTTGTTAATAAACGCAGCCACGCGCAAATGAGTTTAGATATGTCATGTCAAATCGATAAACCCCGAAAGCAGTTTATTAAAGTAGAAAACGGTAATAGATTTGTTGGACAAGTCATGGATAATTATTTAAATAACCCTTGAAAGCAAATGCTTTAATTATGAAAGCAATGTTAATGCACAAATATGATTTCCCAAGTTAAACAAGGAATGGCGCGGAGAGAAAATGGAGGTATTCCATCTGCATTGGCCTAAAAATTATCTTCAAGTTAATTAAGGAATTCTAAGTTGCCTCCTGAAGTTAATTTAACAAGAGTAAAGTATGCGCTAAAGTACTTATTATTGCAGCAAGTTTTCAAGAGTCCACTCAAATATTTTCCGGTTCCAAAGTTTTAGATGGAAGGGGACAGTCGTCTACGATATGAAAAGCATTTTAGCTTCTAAATGACGGTAAATGACCCTCTGTAATCATCGTATGAGGTACCCTGAGAGAAAGACTTCACTTCCGCCAATGAAATTGACCTTTGACAAATTCCAAGACTCTGAATTTTGGAAAAAACCCATGTTTCCATCACTTATTTTTTGAGACATGCGATTTCAAGACTCCATTTTCAGATTTTCTTTTCTACTAATGATTTCGATTTAACTGTCGATTAGATTAACTCTCTTAATTCTATAAACATATTTCAACGTAATTTACGTATGTTGCTACGTATACCTCTATTTTACCTTCGTTTTGGGTTCATGTTTTCTTATATAAATTTCGTTACTTCTTGATTTAAGATTTTCCTACTGAACGGCACATTATTTCCCCTAATAGCTTATACATTTTGGAAACGCCGACAGTGAGTCAGAACAAAATATGTGCATTACGTTGAATTTAAATAATGTCGAGAGAAAGAGAGACAGTTTATTATGGAGGTTCGACATAGCGAAAGAGATTGACGCTTGTCGAATATCTATGTGAATCAACGAATACATATTTATTAACGACAAGAAACTATAAACTAACTATACCTAAATTAGTACTAGGACAAGCCGCCAACGTTAATCAATAACTCGGGTACAGTTGGCAAATTTTGAGCGAAGCTATTGCAAATCTAAGCTCATTAAGGCGTCTATTACAACAAATTGTAAAAAACGAGCGCGTAAAATTTATGACTTCCAAAACAAAGGTACGAAACATTCTAAAAAAGAAATGACCTACAATTCATCATGAACTACTTTCCTTCAAGCCTTCACGTTGGTTGTGATCAGGTTGCATATAAACAAAGCAAAAAGACACACTCAGATCGGGAACCACGTTTTTTATTTTGTATCGCGAATGACAGACACATGCACACACATACACAAACTTCTCTTTTATTATTATAGATTTAGCAAGTGTTGAGCTAACAGGCGGAGTCTTTCCATTTCTTCGTTTTTAAATTCAAGCTATTTTTTTTAAATTAATGTTAGTGAGCCGACTTTCGTAAAACGGTTCAAGTAAAAGGCCATCTAGTTTTTTTTTACTCTCGACAACCCTACATATATCAAGTCGACAGCGAATTCATAATATCATTGAAAAAATCAATGATTAGTGATATGGGGTTGGTGTCATGGTGATCGGTCGTGTCTTATAAGAATAATGACCATCAAAAAACTGACCAATTTTAATAATTTTAATTGAAATTCCTCAATGACATGGAATTTCAGGAATCAGAAGGCGTCGAAACCTGACCATGGACAATGTTCAATCGCATGCCGAAAATCACGGTGATCGGATGTGTCATGTCGTAGCTATACCCGAACTACTATTTGTCCCGAGTCTCGTATAGAGAGCAGATGTTTTCAATTATTATTGAAATTGGTCATTTTTTTATACGAAAACACCAATCACCATGATACCAACCCCATGTTACTCACCATGTCCTTCCCTTTCTCTGTGGCAAGTGTCACAGCAATCGGCTGAGGATCCTTGGAGGAGATAGGTAACAAACGACCCCTTCTCAAAACCGGAAAACCCCTTAAAATGCACCTTTTTGGACGATTATTCCTTAATAACACGGAATTTCGGGAATCGGAAGACGTCAAAAGCTGACCATGCATAATGTCCAATCGCATGCAAAACATCATGTTGATCGGATATATCATCTCGTACCTATGCCCGAACAACTAATTGTCTCGAGTATCGTAAACAGAGCTTCGCTGGGTCTCGCTTTGCTCAATAACTGTACCAGCAATCCGAATTTCTTGGGGCAGAATAGAAATAAAAGTTTCCAAGCTTTCGCACATCAACAAATGGCTTTTTTAAGGAGGATTGATAACAAACTGCAGACAGAATAATAGAACGCATCAACAATTTGAAAGCGGTGACTTGACTTGACGATAAACAAACGGATGCGAATGTAACAATTCATTTCTTATTCATTTCGAAGCTAATAGAAATAAAAGTTTCTAAGCTTTCGCACATCAACAAATGGCTTTTTTAAGGAGGATTGATAACAAACTGCAGACAGAATAATAGAACGCATCAACAATTTGAAAGCGGTGACTTGACTTGACGATAAACAAACGGATGCGAATGTAATAATTCATTTTTTATTCGTTTCGAAGCTTTCAATGAATAATTACATTCTCATCTGTTCGTTTATTGTCAAGTCACCGCGTTCAAATTATTGATCCCACAGAGCAGGAGACTCAGAGGTAAATCTTCCATAGATACTCATGGCAATAATTTGGTCCCGAAGATCTCAATAGAACAGCGCGCCAGTGGACGGACATGGAACTAAAACGTCGAACCGTAGCCGTTCTGCTTTTTGTTTTTCAAGAGTTTACAACTTTCTCTGCGAGCTACTTATATAGCCAATGGTACCGCGTCACGTGACAGACGCTATCGTAGTTTCATGTCCGACCAATGGGGCGCTGTCTTAAACACGAGAGTTGGACCTCTGTCTCTCCTCCTCTGTATTTGATGCGTTCTATTATTCAGTTTGAAGTTTGCTGTCTTCCTTCCTTGAAAAATCCATCTGTTGATGTGCGAAATCTTGGAAATTTTGATTTCTATTCTACACCAAGAAGTTCGGATTACTATTATGTATATTTATACTATTTTAAGAATATGTATTGTTTTTAGACGATCGAGATCTATGTTGATGCAATGTGGCGATTATATGGATGGCCTGAATTGCCCGTAGGAGGAACGATAAAGAAACAAGTTCTCATTAAGTGTTAGGTGTTGATTCTTTTACACTGGTTGTTACTATTATTACTCAATTAGTTATGGCAGAAGTGAAACATATATTCAACGAAGTCGTCACCAAAGCTAAAAACATTAGCTAACTAGTTAATTATCTTAAAATACAGCATCCAAACATTTGAAACACTACAATGTCATATGTTAAGTGAAAATGAATTCATCATATAACATAAAATATGACTACAAAGATTTCCAAGCAGAATAATCAGGAAAATACCTGAAACCGCGAAAGACACTGGATAATGAGAACGACAATATAACGAATGTGTAATGCGGGTATCGGTATTTTTGTTTAATAGGTGAAATGAAATCTTTATACTGTAGATTGAAAGGGATTGATTGCGTGGAAGTAATAATATTTATACCTTTTAGAAATCATGATGAATAAATAATGCATTGAAAGATTTTAGTTAGACACACCAAGGTGAATAAACAATACATAAAAAGATGCTAAAAATGAAGGTTAACGGAAAACGACCCCGGGAAGGGCAGAGAAAACGGTGGAGATATTGCGTCCAACATGAATTGGAAAGCTTCAGAGTGCCTGACTCCGGAGAGAAAGTTCACCACAAACTGCGTTGGAGAAGGACTGGTCTTGCAGCGGTGATTCTCGGAAACTTGAAAACCTGAAGAAGAATGGCGTGTTAATGTTCTGCAAAACACAACCGTTTGGGTAAATGTAAGCAATCCTGCCATTCATTTTCAAAGATCTTCATGGCCTTAGTAATAAATATTTAGAGTTTCCTCGAAGCTTTTACTACCGTTATTTCCAGCCCTAAATCTTCCTTAGATCTGCTTTCCTTTTAGTCCCAGTAACAATCAGAACTGTATGGATTTTGTAGGCTGTTTTCGGCAAAATGGTGTTCAAGCTGGCGACATCCCTTTCTTAGTATCATGATGCGCTGCGAGATGTGTTTTACACTAAAGCGATGAGAACAAACCTAGACACAGAGGGGAAGAACATTCGTGCTGTCCTGGTGGCGCAGTGGTCTAAGTGGTGGGTTCTGTTCGCTAGTTCCAGGTGGGCTCCGGGTTCGAATAGTGGTGGGGCATAGATATTGTGTTTGTCTTACTGCACTGACTCTCTTCCTTCCCTGGAACTAGTGGCCCTAAATTAGGGACGGGCGACTGCTTATAGCTCAGTGAGTTGCTGACGGTGGTAGTTAAACCCCCAATTAAAATAAAGCAAAAAGAGAATCGCTGGGACATTCATTGATTGCGGGTGGATATAAGGCTGATTACAGAACTTAAGATAAATCAGCAGGGTGATTTTACTTACCTTTTAACGCTGCAAATGAAATTTTAAATTATACGTTGGAAATAAATTTTCCTTATTAACGGGAGTTTTCCGTGTATCAACGCTACTGGACAAGCACGAATTTATAATTTTTATTTAAATAAGCTCAACTGCTACATTTTCGTGACTACTAATATTCTTACCCTTCAAAGTTTTTCATATATGAGGAAGAAATCTCAAAATTATCTGGCTGAAAATATACATTATATCGGTTTCATTTCAAGAAAAGCTGCTCTGTGCCGAGTTGTCTGAGGTGTTGGACTCTAAATATCCGTCAAAGTTGGGCCCGGGTATTGGCGAAGGGTGTTGCATGTATGGTGTTTTTGTCCAATGGCGCGATTCCTGCTCTCTTCCTGGAAACTTTTTTTATCGGTGGTTTAACGACCACCATGAGCAACTCAATGGGCTATAAGCAGCCGCCCGTCCCTAATTTAGGGTCACTGGTTCCAAGGAAGGGAGAGAGCCAGTGCCATAAGACAAACACAACATCCATGCCTCACCGGTATTCGAACCCGGACCTCTTTCGGGCGAATGATGAGAGGCCATTGGTTAGACCACTGCGCTACCGGGGCGGCACCTGGATCTGTGACCATAAATTAGTAATTGGCGACTATAGCCTTTTATGTTGCTCGTGATGATCCTTAAACCCTAAAACATAAGATAAAGGTCCGGTATACTTTGACATTCGAAATAATGACATAAAACATGAAGAATGAAACCACATATAATTATACTGAACAACAATTGGTTTGTTACAAAGAAAACTTTAACGGTTTTTGTTGTAGAAAATCAATCCTTATTTTGCTATTTAATCTCATGTAATGACGTAATTGTTCATATGTTATTATGTCTACGCAAATTTTGAAAATGACAATCCGATTTTTGGCGTAAATGTGACAAGTCAGATAATATCAGAAAACTTGAAAATTTTCATCGTCCTGGAGCGGGACTCGAACCCACGTCTCCCAGAAAACGCCCGGGTATGCTAACCACTACACCAACCAGAACGACCAAGTTTCAAGTTTCCGATCAATTTGAATATAACCATCACAGGATTCGCTATAGTCGAAGCAACCGGCATTCATGTTTAGCAAATATGGAGGTGAAGAGTCTTATCCCGTGAGACCTCCAGATTCGCTAAACATGAATGCCGGTTGCTTCGACTAGCGAATCCTGTGATGATTATATTCAAATTGATCGGAAAATTAAAACTAGGTCATTCTGGGTGGTGTAGTGATTAGCATACCCGGGCGTTTTCTGGGAGACGCGGGTTCGAGTCCTGCTCCAGGACGATGAAAATTTTCAAGTTTTCTGATGTTATCTGACTTATCATCCTTGTCACATTTATGCCAAAAATCGGATTGTCATCTTCAAAATTTGTATTACATGGCGCAATCCCGTATTTCTTTCATGAGTTATAATGTTTATTTAATCAAGTCAAGCGAGATGTGTATATATCACGTCACGCATTGTTCCCGTGACAAGCACTATTGAACGTTCGTGCTGTAACGGCAAAATGTATCTTCAGAGCTGTTCTTGCCTTCGTAGCGTAAAATTGAAGTCGGCAGTCATAGCCGTGTTCTATTACTGTTTTTAAGTGTTTCCAAGTTCATATGATTTTGAATGATAATAAATAATAGATTTAAAATTATTCAATCATGTCTTTAGTTGGCGGTAATCTCACTGTGCAAAATATGTATCATTTACAATGTTCCATTAATGCTCCTACAATTTTGTATGTTTTTTAACGTGTGCTGAAACCAAATATGAAGTAACAATTGCTCCACTGGGCTCCAATTTCTTGTAATGGAACTCTTTATTGGGGTCAATGTTGTGTTACTTAAAGGAATTTTCCTATGTTTCCCAAGGGAAACATCTGTCTGCAGTCAGGATAGCTGTGTCTCTGAGAGTAGACGTACTGGCGCCATTACTTCCTGTTGTGCAATCCCTTCTGGGAAGGCGGAACAAAGCAGAAGTTTTGTAATTCGAATGCATTTAATCGGTATTGAAAGACGTGCATTTTCTCGTGGTTTTAAAAAGTACTGTGGATTGTGCAAAGTGTACGTTAAATAATACCGCGTACTTGTGTGAACCACCCAAACTGTTTCTGCTACATTTGTGGACAATTTACTTTAAAGTCTCAAAGGCGACGTTTCACACCGTTGATTAGAAAATCGTATGAACTTTATTTCCAGTGCAAAATGGGTGATGAAGACAAATCTTGGGTTCCTTACATTTGTTGTAATTCATGTGTAACTTTGTTGACCGGCTGGTTGAAGGGATCACGTCAAATGTCATTTGCGGTACCAATGGTTTGGAGATAAACGAAAGACCACTCAATAGACTGTTACTTCTGCATCACTAAGATATCTGGAATTACAGCTAAGATGAAAGACACGACTCAGTATTCCAATATTCCTTCGGCCATAAGACCTGTTCCTCACGGTCCAGATCTTTGTGTTCCTGTACCTCCTTAGTCATGCAGTTTAGATGATAGTGATACTGATGAAATAAATCCTCACAGCGAAGAAGATATTGAAGTACAAGACACTGATTTCTCGGACAATTCTGTGCCTCCCCTTATAAGTCAGGAAGAATTAAATGATCTGCTTCGTGACTTTCATTTAGCAAAAAGTCAGGTCGAAATATTGGCTTCAAGACTGAAGGGATGGAATCTTTTACAGCCAAGTATAAAATTATGTAGTTTTCGTCGACGACAGCAAGAGTTTGAACACTTATTTCCGAAGAGTGGTGATCTTGTGTACTGCAATGATATAGACTTATTATTTGAAGCCTTAGGGCAGCAACACAAACCTGAATAATGGAGACTTTTTATAGATTCGTCAAAAATCAGCTTAAACACTGTCCTTCTTCATAAAGGAAACATGTACCCGTCAGGACCTTTTACATATGCTGCATACATGAAAGAAACATATGCAAATATGGAACTGTTGCTTCAAAGTATGGTATACAAAAAGCACTTATGGTATGTTTGTGGGAATCTTAAAGTGATAGCTTTACTCCTTGGTCTACAACTTGAATACACAAAATACTGTTGGTTCCTCTGTGAATGGAACAGTAGGGACAGAAATTCTCATTACATTAAAAAGACCTGGTCTAAAAGAGAGTCCTTAATTCCAGGTAATAAAAATGTTGTTGCTGAGCCTTTAGGAAGTCCTCAGAACGTGTGCTTATCACCGCTTCACATCAAACGGGGTTTGGTAGAAATATTTTTAAAAGCATCGAATGAAGATGGAGAAGCCTATCGTATTCTAAAGAACAAGTTCTCCAAAATATCTCAAGCCAAAATTAAACAAGGCACTTTTATTGGTCCACAAATAAGGTAACTTATGCGTGAGCTTGCATTTGAAGGGACTTTGAATGAGACTAAAGCTTCTGCATGGAAGTTTTTTAAAGATATTGTACTGAAGTGTTTGGGTAACCAGAAGGCAGAAAATTATAAAGAGCTTGTTACTGAGCTTCTAGAAAGCTATAAGGCCATGGGATGCAATATGTCCCTTAAATATATTTCCTTTACCCACAGAACTTAGGAGCTGTAAGGATGAGCACGTAGAACGTTTATTTCAGGACATATGTACCATAGAAAACCGTTATAAAGGAAAATGGAGCCCTAAAATGCTTGCTGATTATTATTGTTGGGCTCTAAAAAGGAATGTAGTACAACCAAAGTACAGAAGAAAGTCTAAAATAACTACTTTTTAAGGTAAGTGTAATTAATTGCTTGTAGCGAAATATACATGCCAAAATGAATACTTATTGTGCACTGAAACAACAGGTTACTCGAGAACTATGCCCGATAGCACAATTTAGCAAAGCAGATTTGTAATCAGCATGACAAATACTGTATGATTTGACATATGCCGTCTTTGTAACAAAAAAAGTTTATTTTTGTTGTTCAGTGTTATACACGTAGATGCAGGTTAACGACTGTTGTACTCATAAATATGCGTAACGTTGACATTGTGGGATGAAGGAGAAATAAGTTTGAATGTTACTGTTAATTTAGCTCTTATACAGCTTATTTTTTTAGTTTTGAATACGCAAACGCAAATGATACTAACGATGCACTAAATCATTCTAATAACATTCGAATATGTTTTCCGTTTCCTGAAGAAAACTGCATTTTTAGCATAATTAAGCTTCCAGATTCACAATGTTGAGTAATACAGGCGACGACGATTATCTTATTCACACTTAACTTTTCACACAACGACAACATTCTGCCGAGTGATGCACTTACATCAATTTATCACAATAGACAGTGCGGCCATCTGCTGAATGCGAGTGAAAATATCCTTCCCCAAATCTCCGATATACCACAGATTCAGTGTAGTCACCAGTGGATGTATCTTCTACTTAAATCTCATAAACTTTCAGTATTTCATAGAACGTTTTACCCATTTTATTTTAACTATTAATATCCAAGTTTCCAGCATATCCAATTTTGATTCAACGTTTTCAGTAACAGTTTCACTATGTTCTTTGAGACATGACTACAGTGTATCAGTAAAACGCACAGAGCACAGAACTCTACTGCTGACTGACGTTTTTTGTAACCTACTGCGGATCGCTTCTTGCTATCTACTGACTGTAATGGAAGATATTTCAGTGGTGCCTGTGAAAATCGTGTCATACCGTTAGGTCTACAGAATTATTTCACTTGTTGACTCGAGTTTTCTGTGTAAAGACTAGTCTATTTTTGACTATATTCCACTGATTAGAGTCCTGTGTAAAGCACTCTCTGTATCATTGCTAGTAACGCTACGACACTAAAACATTGAGTGTTTAGTGTAACTAAACACTCACTAAAACATTGAGTGTACGCGATATATAATAATGCCAACAGTCTAGTGCAGCTGCGAAATCATTGGTCGACGGCTTTCATTTAAAGTGTTCCTATAGTAGTTCGATTACCTTGAAATGACGCCGGTGCTCTTATATGGCGATATGAGCGATGGTGTTTCACCCTTAGCATGTTCGTTTCTGATTCCCGTCCTACTAGGGCGAATCTACTATTATATTTTTATATTAAAAAAGGATTAGTTAATTATAAATGTCTAACATTCCTCTGAGAAACGCAAGCCATCATTTCTAATCGTTTGTAGTCAGCTGCATGCAAGTTCATGGATTCCTCTTCATGAAAGCAAAATGCTCTCCATCCGTTCTAGCCGTTTTACAAAGTAATAAACTTTCTATCCTGAACAAAATGAGCCATGTAGCTAAGAGAGAAGTTTATGGGCTGTTTGTTGGATGAGAAGCAGCCCAAATACTAGTTCTTTAGGTTTTGGTTTTGTTCGAAATGTTTGTGAGGTTTACATTGTCTTGATGGAGGAATAACGTCAGGTTTTTAACTAATTCAGCATACGTGCGCTTCATGTGCACTGAGAAATGGTTTCAAGTCCATCACGCACCAGTTCAAAGGGCACTGCACTCTCAAATTTCCACCAGAAACATAGCACTGCTTTCATTTGCAATTTCTCTCTCTTACTGGGATATGACGTGCGAATTGCCAAGGGCCAATCCACTTCTTTTCGTTTTGCGAATTGACAAAGACAAATACACTTCTTTGCGTTTTGCAAATTGCTGAAGTTTATTCAGTTTTTGCCACGCGTAGCATTTAACTGGCTTAGATTCCCGAAGGCTTAGATACCATGGTTGGCTTGTGTGAAGTATTTCGGGAACTCCTATAGATAGGCATTTGCAACTATGCCTATCTACGGACTCCTGGTTTGGGCTGACATCATGTTGGATCGACACACGGAGCTTAACGACCACCGTGAGCAACTCAGTGGGCTATAAGCAGTCTCCCGTCCATAATTTAAGGCCACTGATTCCAGGGAAGGGGAAGAACCAGCGCCGTAAGACAAACACAACATCCATGCCTCACCGGGATTCGAACCCGGATCCATCTTGGGCGAATGCCACCTGGGCGACCTTCACGCGTTTCCAAGAGACACTCTGAATGCTGCACGTTACAGGAATGACATCATAGAGCCCAACGTATGGTTTTTCAAGGAAACTGTTGTTTCCAGTTCCTTTCTATGGACGACAACTTCCGTCTACAAGCTGTGAAAGACACTTAAGGAGACCTTCATCCAGCAGTGCACTGATAAAAGTTGATGATAAATGATACACAAAAAGGACATTTGAATAGTTTTTGTAGAACAAGGTGTTTTTAACAAAATGTACTTAAAATATTCCTTTCCTTTGTGGTATCTACAGGGTGTCCACAATGTCTTGATACCCGCCCCCCTGTAATAAGAAATGTAAGTGAGCTATGTATCTGTTGTATGATGTATATGTTGAGTTATGGTCTGCATTGTGTTTATTTACGGATTAGGTACCGGAAACATGTGTGATACCAGCGAATACACCCTGGAACAGCGGATTGTTGTCAGTGTCTGGGTACACGAACGTCCACACACAGGGAAGACAATACGTGACGTGCGTGTCGAGTTCCAACAACGATTCGACAAAGAGGCCCCTCCAAATCAGACTGTTCTGCGGTGGGAACATAAACTCTTCAAAGCAGGCAACATCAAGGATAACCCGGAAAGACCATCAACCAGAGTGCAACAGTGTCAAGCGGTCGAGGAATCAGTTATCAGGTCACCGACGAAGTCGCTCTGTGCAAACGGTCAGCGGAGCTTGGAATACCACGATCGACACTGCATAAGCACATGAAGAATGACCTGAATTTGCACGCATATCGCCCGATGTTCGTTCAGGAGTTATCAGACCTCTATTTAAACTGCAAGCGGGATGCATGTGCAATGATGCTTCAGACATTTGCCACAATCCCAAAACGTGGAAAGGTCATTTTCAGTGATGAATGTGCGATATACCGCAGCTGTCGATCACGGAACGTTGTGTTCTGGTCCAAGGAAAACCCGCATTACGTCGAAGAATTGGAACATCATCCTCCGCATGTCATGATATGGGCTGCAATGAATAGTCGATATCTGTCTGAACCGTATTTTTTTGATGGTCCAGTGAATCAGACAACTTTTCTGGACATGCTGCAAACCTGGTTTGTGCCACAACTTGGAAATCTTGGCATTCTGAATGACATATGGTTCCAACAGGATGGGGCACCCGCCCATTACGCAATCGCTGTTCGGGATTGCCTTGGTGAGGTCTTTCGGGATAGTTGGATCGGCCGAGGTTCGGAAGTGCTGCTTGCTCCACTTGAATGACCACCTCGAAGCCCAGATCTCTCAAAGTGTGATAATGCCCTTTGGGGTTTCATAAAAGAGCTTGTTGCACAGCAGCGCTACCAAACCACTGATGAACTTAAACAAGCAGTGAGACGTGCTTTCTCTCGTAACACCCCGCAACTGCTTCGGAAAATGCCCCACATAACATGGCGTAAAATTATTCTCTGTCACGAGAATGACCGAGCTCAAACGGATCCACTGGATGTTTAAGGATGCCTCAACATATAACTCAACATATACATCATACAACAGATACATAGCTCACTTACATTTCTTATTACCGGGGGGGGTAACAAGACATTGTGGTCACCCTCTGCTCTTTCATGATAGGATCTTAGCATGTACTTCTTTGGTACGAAATTTCGTTCCATTTAAAGTACTGTATTTTAAAAGTTTCTACTGAAACAATGTGGACTTTTTAGGAAACGGATTTCTTTTTCTGTTGACCTCATCAAACGAAAAAGAATTTATTGGGCAACTGCCCGGAATGAGTTTCTGCATGGCCTTAAACAAGCATAGTCCAGCTACCGTAAAAATATTGATTATCAATATCTTTTTTAACTTTGTGTGAAAGGAGAAGAAGATATTGCATTCGCTTACATCGTTTGCTAAAATAGAGATTAGTTTTGGTGTTCATGATACTGTCTGTTGGTACATACACGTTAACGAATGGATCCTGTTAAAGGTAGAAATAGATTGCTCAACGTTGTTGTTGGTGTTTTTTCACCACAAGTGCACAAATGGCATGTGTCAGAATGTTTTCGAAGATTTAATACAGGTGTGTAATGAAATGTGGATTAATAATAAGCTTTTCGCAGTAAGACGAGGTAAATGAATAAAATATACCGCTGCAAATGGGAATTCGGAGATTTCCCATTATTCTTCATTAGGCTAAGAGGGTAATGAATCCGAACGACTGAGTTGGGCAATGAATTAATTAAGGAAGCCATCCACAAGATTAGGTATATCTCGAGCTCAGTGGAGCTCTAAATATATGCACCATTGCCTAAAGAAAAGTTAGTTGCTTCAGGTACACGAAACTTTTTATTTCTGTAGAAGTAACCTCCAATAATAATGGCTTGCCGTCACATAAGAAATGCTCAGAACACGATTTTCTAAGTGAGCGTAGAAGAGTTTCTCTCAGAAATACCTTCTACCCATCTTATCAAGGCGAACTTTGCAGAACATAGGCGGGTAACTCGATGATATTCTTTAGCATATCTGAAAGATAGTCTGCAATATTACTCAAAGGTCCAGAAATGAGGTCTACTTAATATAAGTTCAAATTGTATTAATTACTAAATTCTATACGTACAAACAATCTGTCTGACTCTTTAAAGTAAATGGGCAGTGGAATCGGAATTTAACAGCCAATTACAGACTAGACAATTTGCAATTGACTTGTAATGTTCTCAGTTTTTAAGTATATGGATGTATGTGAAAACTCGGTTTGCATAAAGCACCACCTTACATGAAGCTTATTTTAAATATCGTAATTAATACAGACATTTGACGTGGACTAGGAACATCAGACAGAGGTCATCACTTATTCCACGTTTATAAGTGAGTCACGGAAAAATTCTCATTGGCCGGCATCGAACCCATTGGTCTTTCAGTTACGCGCCGGATATGCTTCCACTACTACACAGCGGCCTCAAGTTCATCCAGGCTCACATACACTACTGACAAGCCAATTTTTCAGGTCGCCCCGATAAGATAGGTGAATCAACCTGCCAAATTGGCTTGTCAGTAGTGTATGTGAGTCTGGATGAACTCTAGGCCGCTGTGGGGTAGTGGAAGCATATCCGGCGCGTAACTGAAAGACCCATGGGTTCGATTCCCGATTCCGGCCAACGAGGATTTTTTCCGTGATTCACTTATAAACGTGGAACGAGCGATGACCTCTGTTTGATGTTAAATATCGTAGCTGGTTCATATTGGTGGTAAGCCGGGTTAGCTTAACTTCAATATGCTTAATTAAACATTAAAATTCCACTTCAAGTAAACGTGCGTAGTTCTACTCATAGCTTTTTAACACTGAATTCGAATCAGCCAATCAGTAGTCACTTCCACTTTTACTTCACTAGCAAAATAAATAACAGTTTGTAACACACAGTAATTTTTTTTTTGATTGGAGGTGTAACGACAACCGTGAGCAACTCAACGGGCTATAAGAAGTCATCCGTCCCTAATTTAAGGCGACTGACTCAAGGGAAAGGCCAGTGCCGTATAACAAACACAACATTCATGCCTCACCGGGATTCGAACCCGGACCCATCATGGACGAATAGTCAGGAGCCATCGCTTACAGCAATAATCACGTTACATTGACAGCGATATCCCTTTCATAATAATGAAGCACGTTTTAATAATCACTTTAGAATCAGCTCTGCTGGCCCGGTGACCCAGTGGTCTAAGCGATGGCTTCCAATCATTTGTCCGAAATGGGTCCGGGTTCGAGTCACGGTGACGCATGGGTGTTGTATTTGTCTTACGGCGCTGGCTCTCTTCCTTCCCTGGAGCCAGTCTCCCTAACTTAGGGACGGGCAATTGCGTTTAGCTCGCAGAGTTGCTCACCATGGTCGTTAAATCTCCAATCAAAAAAAAAAAAAAAAAAAAGGAGAATCACCTCAGACGTTGAGCACCAACAATATTAACATGACTTGAATTATAATACAACGTGAGTTAGAATAAGAATACAAACGTTTACCACAATCATAGGTATATTATACATCGACTACAGTTTCGCAGAACTTTCGGCTCGGCATCATCAGGACAAATGGATCGTAAATATACAAATCATTGTGACATCATTAGAGTTCTGACGGTCACGGATTTTGGTGAGTTGTTTCTACGCCATTGAAAGAAATGGAGTCAACGTCATGTCGTTGAAAAGCCGTGAAGAGTTCCGGTATATGTGGAAAGCTTCTAATACATTAAACTTGATAGTCGAATCAGGTATATCAATGAGCGTAACGTTTCCAAACAAACATTTATGGCTATTTTGGTGACACTATTGAGGTACCAGAGTTCTTCCAGTCCTCCCAGCAGAAGTTGCTCATGCAATCAAGAACATGAAGCGGGGGAAAGCTCCAGGAGAAGATGGAATTACTGTAGACATCATACAAGAAGCAAGTGGAGAAATTGAAACAGTACTCGCCCAAATTTTCACTCGATGCCTTAATGAAGGGAAAATTCCTGAGGATTGGAACAATGCTACAATGATCTTGCTACATAAAAAAGGTGACATTGAGGATCTCAGGAACTACAGACCTATCAGCTTCCTATCAGTGGTTTATAAAATCTTCACTAAAGTTCTTTAACACCGCTTGAAGGTATCACTGGACATGGCTCAACCGAGAGAACAAGCTGGATTCAGGAGTGGCTACAGCACAATAGATCATATCCATATACTGAGAGAACTAATTGAAAGAGCGAGGGATTATGAACTTCCATTGTGCATGGCTTTTATCGATTATGAAAAAGCCTTTGATTCGGTGAAACCATCAGCAGTTACCACGGCTCTGAAATCCTGCGGTATTGAAGATGCATACATTAATATTATTAATAACATCTATGAAAATGCAAGTGCAAAGATTCGGCTGTTTGAAAATACAACACACATAAAAATTGGAAAGGGAGTGAGACAAGGTGACACCATATCTCCAAAGCTCTTTAATGCCACATTGGAAAATGTCTTTCAATCACTGAACTGGGAAAACAAAGGGATAAAGATTAATGGAGATTATCTAACCCACCTTCGTTTTGCTGATGACGTAGTCATTTTTGCAACTACCCCATCAGAGCTGCAGAGTATGATCCAGGAACTTGCTGACAAGAGTAAAGAAGTGGGATTAAAAATGAACTTTCAGAAGACAAAAGTGATGTTCAATGCTTTTACAAGAAATGAAGATTTATCGATTGATGGAGAAAAACTGGAGATAACAGATACGTATGTTTATCTTGGACAGCAGATATCAAGTGAGGGTCACATTGATGAAGAAAATAATCGGCGTACAAAACTTGCCTGGAGAGCTTTTGGAAGAAACACCATAATTTTCAAGAGCAATATGCCATTATGGCTTAAAAGAAAAGTGTTTGATCAATGCATCCTTCCAGTTCTTACGTATGGTGCAGAGACGTGGACCTTAACTAAAAGAGACATACAAAGGCTGCAGACAACTCAAAGAAGCATGGAGAAGTGCATGCTTGGTATAACCAGGAGAGATAAGAAGAGGAACTCGTGGATCCGAAAAATGACGATAGTGGAAGACATCATGATCAGAGTTAAATCCCTGAAATGGCAATGGGCTGGACATACTGCCAGAAGGACAGACCATAGATGGACAGCCGACATTTTAGATTGGATTCCAAGGGACAGGAAAAGACCCAGAAAAAGACCACATGGGAGATGGGTGGATGAAATTCGTAAATATGCGGGAGTGACATGGAGGAGACTGGCACAAGACAGACCGCTGTGGAGGAAACTTGGGGAGACCTTCGTCCAGCAGTGGATTGATAATGGTTGACAATGATGATGATGATGATTGAGCTATAGACGACCTCTTCAGTTCATAGTTCCGTACGTAGTTCACGTGTTCCTTCACACGGAAACTTAAAGCCCTGCGTGTGTCTCATATATGAAAGTCCACATACACAAGGTATCTGATAAATTCCCTAGGAACTTATGTCTTCGACGTAAATACCTGATATCTGATAAATTTCCCTTGACATAAAATCCTGGGAAATTTATCAGATACCTTGTGAATGTGGACTTTCATATATAGGACAGACACATAGGGCTTTAAGCTTTCGAGTGAAGGAACACATGAACTACGTACGGAATTGGGAACTGAAGAGGTCCTATGTAACTCAATATTGTCACGAAAATAGCCATAATATTTTGTTTGGAAACGCTACGCTCATTGATAAACCTGATTCGATTATCAAGTTTGATATACTAAAGGCTTTCCACATTGATAAACGACATGACGTCGACTCCTTGTCGACGACCTGACGTCGACTCCATTTTTTTCAAGCGCGTGGAAACAACTCATCAAAACCCGTGACAGTCAGAACTCTGATGATGTCACAATGATTTGAACATTTATGGTCCATTTGTCCTGATGATGACGAGCCAAAAGCTCTGCGAAATTATAGTCGTGGTACAATAAATCTTTTGATCGTGGTAAACTTTGGTATTTTTATTCTATCTCAACACCACAAGTTCTGTAGTCATAAATTATATATACACTGCTGGCCACCCAAAATGCAACACCAAGAAGGAAGCATCCGATTGGCATGAAATTCGCAGCATGCGTCGCCCACGAGAGGACATGCAAACGATTTGCATTGCAGGGCATATGCAAATCATGTGTGCCCGGCACGCCACCGAGAAGCACTATAAGAGGGGTGCACAGAACGCGGGGTGTAAGAAGTAGAAGTGTGTTGAGCTGCCGGACCTGTGCGTGGGAAACTTCCTCATGCCTCGTCGCAGAATACGGCAGTCATTCCAGCACGTTCCGGAGTTCGACAGAGGGCGAATAGTGGGTTATCGCGACAGCGGTTTATCGTACCGAGACATAGGCGCCCGTGTGGGACGACATTCAGCCACGTGAGGCGAGTATGGATTATGTGGGTTCAGGAGGGACGGACGGACCGACGTGAGTGATTGCCGCAGCAGCGGCACACCACCGAACGAGAGGACCGGCATGTTGTGCGGCGGGCATTGACGGCACGCACCGCCACATCAAGAACGTTAGTGCTGGAATTAGGGTGTGTTGCGCAACAACCTGTGTCAGCACGTACCACTCGACGTCATCTGCAGGAGCGGGGACCTGTCGCACGGCGCCCATTGCTCCCATTACCATTGACGTTACACCACCGGCGAGTGCGGCGGCAGTGGGCCGTTGAACAACGCACCTGTACTACCGAATGGTATGACATTGTCTTCTCCGACGAATCCCGCTTCTGCCTGCAACACCACGATCGTCGGATCCGCGTGTGGCGGCACCGCGGCGAGAGACTGTATGACGCCGGCATTATGCATCGCCATACCGGTCCGTCGCCTGGCGTTATGGTTTGAGGCGCAATTGGATATGACACCTTTTCCCCTCTGGTACGCATCGCCGGTACACTCAACAGCCACAGCTACATCTCCGACGTTTTGGAGCATGTAGTCCTCCCTTACCTGCAGAACCTGCCAACGGCCACGTTTCAACAGGAAATGCGCGCCCGCAAGTGGCACGCATCGTGCAACAATTCTTCACGGTCCACCAGGTGTCACTGCTGCCGTGGCCCGCCTGTTCTCCCGATATGTCGCCCATCGAACACGTCTTGTCGCTGATCGGTAACCGAGTGGCCAGGGAAGCTCCACCCGCGGCTAAACCTGATGAACTGTGGGAACGTGTGGAAGTGCCTGTCCCGACATACCCCAAGGCCCCATCCAAAGCCTCTTTCGTATAATGCCGCGGCGTGTAGTGGCTGTTATTGCCAGCCATAGGAGCCACACGAACTATTGATGTCTTCGTGTTCCGCAAGTTGCACGGGCCTGTAAGCTCAATCGTTTCATCTTTGTATCTGTTGTTGTGTGTCCAGTAAATCTGGCGTTGCTATCTCGTGTCCTTCTCGGTGCTGCATTTTGGGTGGCCAGCAGTGTAACATCAGTTAGTAAATACAAAAGCAACTTAACGAAACTCCTTAAATGAAATGTAAGCCAGCCTAACTCAATACATATTAACGGACAAAGCTCAAAGGAAGACAGCCTGAAGCAAAAACATCACAAAATATAGTTCTCAGCTTAGTTTCTTACGTACGTCACACTACCTCTGACCATCAATACTATTTGCCAAAGTCTTTCAGCGGGAAGAGAAAATACAGAGTATAACGTAATGTCTTTTCGTACTGATCCTTTATCGCTCTTCTTACGTTATTTTAAAAACATAACCATACGATTAAATGGTTCCTAAATTAAACCTTAACGGCCAGACGAAACGTTTAAACAGAAGTCAACTTACTGTAAATGATGCTTTATTTCTCCTGCACAGATAATAACAATTCAGGATAGTATAGAAATCACAAAACACATCTCTAACACAAATCAACACCCCACATTCAACACCCCACACTAGCAACTGTTGTGTCGTTGTGTTTTATCTATGGTTCTTATCTTTTACAGTTACACGTCGCGTTTATTCCGACATCAATTGTGTTGCCAACAGTATTCGTTTGAGAGAAAAGATATCACGTTAAGTGTGAAGTATACCTGAGAACAAACTGAAAAATTACATAAGGAAAGAAACTAAAAAGGAAAGTTAATTTAGAATATACGTCACAGGCGTTAAGTGAGAACATTTCGGCGTTCAACGGCCCACTGCCGCCGCACTCGCCGGTGGTCCAACGTTATTGGTAATCGGAGCAATGGGAGCCGTGCGACAAGTCCCCGCTCCTGCAGACGACGTCGAACGGTACGTGCTGACACAGGTTGTTGCGCAACACACCCTAATTCCTGCGTTAACGTTCGTGATGTGGCGGTGCGAACCCTCAATGCCCGCGGCACAACATGCCGGTCTTCTCGTTCGGTGGTGCGCCGCGGCTGCGGCAATCGCTCAGGTCGATCCGTCCGTCCCTCCTGCACCCATCGAATTCATACTCGCCTCACTGTGGCTGGATGTCTTCCCACAGGGGCGCCGATGTCTCGGTACGATAAACCGCTGTCGCGATAAGCCACAGTTTGTCCTCTGTCGAACTCCGAAACGTGCTGGAATGACTGCTGTATTCTGCGACGAGTCATCAGAAAGCTTCCCACGCAAGGTCCGGCGGCACAACGCACTTCCACTACTTACACCCCGCCTTCTGTGCACCCTTCTTATAGTGCTTCTCGGTGGCGTGCCGGGCGCACGTGATTTGCATATGCCCTGCAATGCTAATCGTTTATTTAATTTCAGGGCAATCGGATGCTTCCTTCCTGTTGTTGCATTTTGGGTGGCTAGCAGTGTATATATACCGATGAACCGTTTCATTATGGTAACCTATCTAATAATCTGCAGGACCCACTTTAGCTCGCAAAACAGTGGCCACTCAGCGAGGCATCGATTCGATGAGGTGGCGATACGTATCCGGGGGTATCTGGTACCATAATGTCAACAGCAGCTCCTCCAATTCCCGTGCATTTCAGGGTGGTGGTGATTTAGCGGAAACCCGCTTTTCCAAGTCGAACCAGAAATGTTCGACTGGGTTCATGTCATGTGAATTTTGAGGCCTGGGCATTAACAGAAAGTTAATGCCCTGGAGTCTCGAACCTACAACTCTGGCAGTGTGGCATAGCGCATTATCCTGTTGATAATGGTTATCACCAAGCAGGGAGCACAGTAGCCATGAATGGGTGAACTTGGTCCGCAACGATGTTCAGATACCTGACAGCTGCCAGGGATTGTGCTGCTGGGATAATGGGGCCTAAAATGTTCCAATAAAGCAACGTCCACAGCATAACACCGCCGCCGCCAGCCTGTTTCCGCCCAAAAGTGAATCCAGTTGCCATAGCCGTACCTACGCTCTACCGTCTACGTGATGCACCAGGAATCTTGATTCGTCACAACAGGCCACTTTCTTCAAATCTCGATGATTTCGGGCCCATTTCATGCGTTGCTGGCGATGACGCGCAGTTGGAATGGGGACCCTGCTGAATCTTCGGCTACGCAGGCCCATGCGCAGAAGGATGCGATGAACTGTGTGCTCTGACACATTACCCTGATCACTCCTGTTGTAGGTGCCGGTGACCTGTCGCACTGCGATCGCTGGGAACAATGGGCGACAGTCTCCGCTCCACTTTGGCGTCAATGAGCTGCGGACGACAAACGGTTGGACGACTACGGTTCATCGTTTGGCCATATCTGCACCACTTTTGATACGTACTCAGTACAACGGCACGTGAACAACCCACCAGCCACGCCGTTTCCGAGATCGTAGTTCCGATGCGTCGTGATACCGCAATTTGTCCTTTACCAAACTCCAATAAATAGGCAGCTTTTCCCATTCTGACTCAGAACACTCTACTAACCGAAAGTCGGTCCTTGGGTTGTATATATACTGCTCTGTAAACTTCATCTGCGCCACCGTTCGGTCTCCAGACGCGCTCATTTTTCTGTGCTGGGGGTGGTTATAATATAATGGTTCATCGGTGTATAAAACGGCAATGTAGTCAGTGGTTCTATTTGTTGCTGAGCTGTGGGCAATGACGAAGAAGATGGAAAATCAGCCGAAAAAAATGTGTGTCTTGAGACAACGTTTTGGACCTGTGAGAGAAATCCCAGACAGCACAGCCTTGCAATTTAACGTAGGCTCAGCACTGAGCCACAGTCTATTCGGAATAGAAGACTGTATCTCAGTGTTGTGCCTACGCTAAATTGCAACGCTGTGCTACCTGGGAAAGTAAACTGAGAAGAAGGAAAAATAAAGAATTGAAAGAATATTTCAGAGAACCTGTGACGCGTAATAACAGCGTTGAAGGAAAATACATTGCTCTGGTATGGCCATGTGACCAGGAGGAAGAATGGGATAACTAAAGATATAATACAGAGGAGAATCATAGCAAAAGGATCACAGGGAAAACGAATTTTGAGGTGGCTTGGTAATGTAAAACTAGATCTGGATGAGGCTAGAACTGAATAGAGAGTTTACTTGAACATATCCAGATGGAGCCCAGTATTTGGTGACACGACGGACCTATTAAATAAAGGTGTATAAGTTTAAAAGCCTTATGCAGCAGTGAAACACCATGAGATAATATGCACATTAATAATTGTTTTATGAGTTTTAGTTGCTTTAAGAGGACATGTGGATGAGTAGGGGGGAATCGCAGATGTATAGTCCTTGTGTTAATTTTCATATGTCAAAGGAAATTTTCCCAGCAAAAAAAAGAGAGAAAGAAAATGAAGAAAGGCGAAGGAAAAAATAATTAAGTCAAGATAAAATAGCAGTCTTCGAATATGACTTGAGAAGGTGGAGCTTTTCAATGTCAAAAGAAATAAAAGTACTTCACTCCTTTCGTCCGTGCATTGATTACTTGCCTCAATGTAGGAACGCGCACCTGGCAGTCCAATATTGTACACCAGAAATCTCCAGTGGGGAAATGAAAACGAGCTAAGCATAAAAAAATATTGGTGAAATAGTAGATGGTTTCACCTAAAATCTTTGCCTTACGTTTCCAATAGTAAAATTTCTTAACATATTTTCTTCGTAATTAATGTATTCCCAAAGATGAAAATCGGCACATCAATAAAACTAACTTTAAGTTATAGCATGGGATACTTAACACTTGCTAAAACATGCCCATAATTAAGCAATCCAACATTCGTTTGTCTACTGACGTCATCAATGTACAGGTCGCGCCATCTGTTTACAGGTCTGAACATTACTCAAAGAAAAATGATTCATTTTTAATATAATAATGGTTATGTTTTAGCAACTATTAAGTATCTCATGCTATAACTTTAAAGTTAGTTTTATCGATGTGCAAATTTTCATCCTTGGGAATACATTAACTGCGAAGAACTTATGTAAACAAGTGTTACCATTGGGAACATATGGCAGAGATTTTTGGTGGAACCACCTTAAGAGGGGATTCTCATTTTTTGCGCTAAAATTACCGCTTTTGTTTGGAGTGTTTATTGACGAAACTATGCAACCAATTGATTCCAAAGTAGATATATCTATTTATTATCGTTTCAGTTATTTACAAAACGATTTTTAATAAGTTTCATAAAGAATCACGCCCGCAAATCCCCCTCGATCATGCCACTGCGAGAAGATCCGCAATCGCTGTTACATGTCAGGCTTTGCCCTCCAGCACTATTCGACGTCATGTGCTTAACAGAGTAGTGGTTGCTAGCAGTCCATTGCTGCGTGTTCATTTGAACCTCAACCACAGACTGCTCAGGCCGCAATGGGATATGGCTCACAGACATGAGCGTGTTGACTGGCAACAGGTCATTTTTTTTGACGAGTCACGATTTAACTTGAAGCACCATGATGGTCACATGCGTGTTCGAAGACATCGTGGTGAACGTCACCTTGCAGCGTCATATGGGTCCAACGTCAAGACATATGGGCCGAAGGCCAAGGTTTAGGGCACCATTGGGTTCAATTACCCAATTGAAACATTATTTAATTGAACCAAGAATGGTTCAATTGGCTGATAATGATAGAAAGGAAAACTGATGGAAACTGAACTGTATTGGTTCTAATGGTTTAATTATGGAAACGGATGGTTCATATCACTATTGGTTATAATGGTCCAACTTAACTGTATTGGTTATAATGGTTCAATTCGTTCAAGGGTTAGGGGCCCATTGGTTTCAATTCGCGATCTCACCTGATACCAATTGAGGGAACCCTCAACAGCCAGCAATACGTCAGGTATGTTTTAGAGGCAGAAGTGACACCCTTCTTTCAGAGTTGTCCGGGCGTTATATTTCAGCAGGACAATGCTGGCCCACATGTGGTTCGGAATGTCCAGGACGTCTTTCATGCACAGCAGATACGTTTTCTTCCCGGACCTGCGTGTTCGCCGGATATGTCCCATCTGGGACATAGCAGCTAAGCGACTATTCATGCGCGCCCGCAAATAACAACAAATAAACTCTGGTCCCGCACAGAAGCAACCTTAGGCTCTTCCCCTGGACAATATACAAACTATTCCATTTAATGCCACGCCGTGTAGATGCTCTTATCTTTGCTCGAAGTGGCTTCACACGCTACTGAATCTTGAAAAAAAAATCTTGCATAGCTCTACAAATGTAGGTAATCGGTTATCTCCTGCAACATAAGGAATTTGCTTTATAAATTTGATTTGAATAGTGTGATTCTTTCTTGGTGTTGAAATGTTGACAAACAGCAGTGTATTTTAACAGAATGAACTCCGGAGGTCGATCATTTTATTTCATGAGACAGAAACGATGCTGCATAAGGTTATTCCTAACCCAATATACTGAAGGGGAATCATTAGTTTGAATCGCTTGGGGAAGACACGAAAGACCACAAGCACGCAATGGATGACAAAAAAATTGGCATTAATCCTATTGACAGAAAGCAGAGAAGATGGTTTGCGATAGTTTGGATAAAAAAGTGCATCTCCTTAAGAAAAGTGAGGCTGAGTTTTGATTGTAAAGCTCTTTATTCCGGTAAAGTGATTTCGAGACAAATCAAATGTTTTAGGATGACATAGCTTAGGGATATTCAAATTTTGAGAACATTAGAAAACGTCAAGTAATATGCTTGACAAATAGCGTTTTTGAAGTATAATATTTGAGGGTTAATTTGAAAATCTCGCTGAAAGGAAATAACTGAAAAACTGATCTTGAAATTTTTATGGACGTATTTGAGCTTTTGTTGCAATCTAAATTCGCATAGCTTCTAATTTTCCGAAAACTAAATATCTAGCATCAAACAAAGATCTTCGCTCTTTCCACGTTTATAAGTAAGTCACGGAAAAATGTGAGAAGCGGACGCATATCCGGCGCGTAACGGGAAGAGCCTTAGTTCGACTCCCGGTGGCGGGCATAGAGAATTTTTCCGTGACTTACTTATAAACGTGAAAAGAGCGAAGATCTTTGTTTGATGTTCCTGGTCCACATTAAATGTCTGTATTAAAATATCTAGCCATGGATATAAGAAAACTATTTTAACAATAGAGGTGATGCTTGGTGGAATAGTGAGATTGATGAGGCAGTAAAGAAAAAGAAGGAAGCCTATTTGGGGATGTTGCAAGGTAGAGTCTCTGTATATGAATATTGCTGTAAGAAGCGTGAAGCTGCTAAGCTGGTTCGCCACAGTAAGGCAAAAGATAGTAAAGAGAAAGTGGAAAGGCATGAACTGGCTTTTTGGAAAGATAGAAAGTCCTTCTGGAAGTACATGAGACTCAGGAAGAATAGGGGAAACAAAGTTGTAAGTTGTGTGAAGAATGAGATTGGGGAAATGATATGGGAGCCCAATGAGTTAAGTGAAAGAGGGGGTGAATACTTCTGTGAGTTATTAGATCAGGAAAGCAAAAATTATTCTGAGACAGACAGATGATGTCACAATAAAGGATGAAAGCACAGGAGGCATTTCAAGAGAAGAAGTGTGTAAAGCTCTAAAATCTCTTCAGAATGGTAAGGCTCCAGGAGTTGATGGCATAACTGCAGAGATGTAGAAATATGGTGGTGACTCTGTAGTTGACTGGTTAACTGAAATTTGCCAGTTGGGCTGGGAGTTAGGAATGGTCCCTCGGGATTGGAAGGATGCTATTATTGTTCCCTTGTATAAGGGAAAAGGTGATCAGACTGAATGCAAGAACTATTGTGGTATTAGCCTACTGAGTGTGCCAGGGAAAGTGTTTGGTAAGGTTGTTATTGAAAAAGTACGGGGTCTTACGTCAGAGAAAGTGTGGGATATTCAGAGTGGTTTTATACCTGGTAAAGGCTGCACTAGCCAGATTTTTGCTTTACGCATGATGACTGAAAATATCTGGCTGTTGGGAAGAAAGTTTTTACTGCCTTCATAGATTTAGAGAAAGCTTACGACCGAGTCAATAGGACACTTTTGTGGAAGGTATTGAATGAATATGGTGTTACTGGGAATCTACTTAATAGTGTAAAAGCCATGTATGCTGGTAGTAGGGCTTGTGTACGAGTGAATGGTATTTTATCAAAATGGTTTTCCATTGGTGCAGGAATTAGACAAGGTTGTGTAATGTCACCATGGCTGTTTAATATATTTATGGATGCATGCATGCGTGAGGCCAAAATAGATAATAGTGGTTTATGTCTTGGTGATATCCGTGTGTGCAGATTGCTGTATGCTGATGACACTGTCCTGTTGGCAGAGAGCAAAAGTGAGTTGCAGAGTATGTTAACTCGGATGCACAAAGTTTGCATGAAATTCAAACTGAGTATAAATAAGGGAAAAACCAAAGTTATGGTGTTTGAGAGAGGGACTGGTAGCACTGAATGTAATGCAAGTATAAATGGCACTGTGATTTACCAGGTGAGTGAGTTTGTGTATTTAGGAAGCATGTTTGACAGAGAGAACAAGTTGGATCTTGAAATCAGTAGGTGAGTGAATTCTTCTTTGAAAGTCATAGCTGCTCTATGAGGTTTTCACAGGAATGATGGGTTCTCTAGAGAGTCCCGCATGGCTGTGTATGAAACAGTATTTGTTCCTACTCTGATGTATGGCAGTGAAACCTGGGTACTGCAGAAGAAACATAGGAGTCGTTCGTGTGCTGGAGAAATGCGTTTCTTACGTGGAGATTGTGGCAAGACACGATCTGATTGTGTCAGGAATGAAGTTGAATTGCAGTTGTGTGATGTAAAGCAAGATGTTGTTAGCAAGGTGGAGACCAATATGCTTCGGTGGTTTGGCCATGTTGAAAGAATGAGTGATGAAATGCTTACTAAAAAAATATTTTCAGCCCAAGTGGCAAGAAGGAAAGGCAGAGGAAGGCCAAGGAAGACATGGGTGGATCAGATTCAGGAGTGTCTGCATGAGAAAAAGATTTGAGTATGAAGAATAAAAGATCTTGTGTACGGCGTGTAATGGATATCAGTGAAGCACGAGTTGTATGTCAAGATCGCTGTAAATGGCGAAGTTTGATACGACAACAATAAGTAAAAATATCTGGAAGTTTGTATTTCTTTTTGGAGCTAACCTCTGAATCTCGGAGAACAGCTTAGTGATATGTATTGTAATGTAATGTAAAGCCTTCGCAATCCAAATTGCTCCTTCCTGGTGTTAATAGTGCCGCAGAAATGTGAGTACGCAATACTAGGAGCAAGAGATACACTATCTACCAACAAGTAATTGGACACCCTTGCAATCGACGATATCTGCGGTCCTGATACACGTCACGGCCGCCGCCGTTAAATATCGTGTGGGAAACAACAACGCAACCAGTCGCATGCAAGATGCCACGCAGTTCGGAGCTCTCTGATTTCGAGAAAGGTGTAATCCTGTCGGGTATCACAGAAATGGCCGATCCATACGTGACATATCCAGGGAGTTGAAGTACCCAAAATCGACAGTGGCCTACGTGATTGGCAAGTGGAAGATGAGAGGTGACTGTCGGAATGTGCCCCGACCTGGCAGACCCACAAAACCGGGAGTTAGAAACCGACGGGTGCTGGCCAGAGAAATTCGGAACAACCGCACCAAATCGATGGGCCACATCCGCGAGGAGTTTCAACAGGCATCCGGGAGTGTTCGTTTGATGAATACCATCCGTAAGGAAGCCCATCCGCTCGGTTATCATGGACGTGCTGCCGCCCACAAGCCTTTGATCACAAAGTCCAATAGCGCTGCTCGGCTAACGCTGTGCAAAGAACGTCGACAGTGGACAGTTGAACAATGGAAACAGGTTATATGGAGCGACGAATCAAGGTTCATCCTCTACCGTTCGGATGGCCGGGTCTGGGTTTGGCGTCTGCCTGGAGAACGCCTCCTGACGGAATGTATTGTGCCAACTGTGAAGTTCGGCGGCGGTGGAATTAGGCTATGGGGGTGTTTCTCCTGGTATGGCACTGTACCGTTGGTCGCAATTCCTAGTAGATTCAACGCCGAGACCTAACTCCACCATTTTGGATGACCATGCGCTTCGTACGTTGTGGCAGTTTTACGGGTTGGACCCATGTTACTTTCAGGATGACAATGCCACCTGTCATGTTGCGAGGTCCACCATGGCTTGGTATGGTGACAATGGGGTTAATCGAATGGACTGGGCTGCGCAGAGCCCGAACCTTAACTCTATCGATCACCTCTAGGACGAGTTGGAGCGTCGACTTAAGGCGTGCCCCCACCGTCCGAAATCGGTGAAGGAACTGACCTGTCTTCTCCAAGCCGAGTAGAAGAAAATACCGCTGGCCGTCGTACAACGCCTGGTTGAGAGTATGCCCCGGAGGGTCGCAGCTGTAATCGCCACTCGTGGAAGCTCCACCAACTATTGAAGGTGAATAAACTTCGTTTTCTTTTGCTATCACAGGTGTCCTATTGCTTGTTGGTAGATAGTGTAGTTTTCATAGAGTTAAAGAAAGGAACTATAGATAAGAGGAAGTTGTTATTTTTCAAAAGCACAGTAAATTTTTCCAATCACCCTATTGAGAGACAGTTATCTAGAATTCAAATGAGGTGTTTCAAATTAATCAATATATTAACTCTCTGTGAATTCTTGTCCTCCTCTTAACTGATGGTTGCTAGCTATAGAGAAATTAAAATTCCCGGCTATTTGGTGGAAACCTCAATATTATAACTAATTCTCACAGATTAGATTCAACCAACTACTCGTAAAGACAAACTTTTCTGTAGTCCCTTCAATAAGGATGAGAACAACATGCAAAGCAGTAGCCTTACAAAATGCGATAATGCTACATTTTTTTTTTTTATTGGAGGTTTAACGACCACCGTGAGCGACTCAATGGGCTATAAGCAGTCGCCCGTCCCTAATTTAGGGTCACTGGTTCCAGGGAAGGGAGAGAACCAGTGCCGTAAGACAAACACAACATCCATGCCTCACCGGAAATTTGAACCCGGACCCCGTCCGGACGAATGATCAGAGGCCATCGCTTAGACCACTGCGCCACCGGGGCGGCATAATGCTACATGATGGCAACTCTCTAATAGACTTTTCAAGACTGGAACGAGTTCTTGTGAAGATGCACAGTGTTTCTAAAAACATCCCGGACTGATATTCTGCGTGCAGTACCGGTAATGCCATCTCTCAGCCAACGACGAAGCTAGTTATCATCAATTATTCTGTGACACGTGACTAAGCCTCTCCAGGGTCCGCTTGACAGACGCTGAGGTACCAGTTAGAGACGGGCAAACCGATTATTTTGAAAGAATCGATTCCTTCGATTCGACTCACAAAAACATTCGTTCGGACAGATTCTTTTTTTTTATTGGAGGTTAGACGACCCCCGTGAGCAACTCATGGGCTATAAGTAGTCACCCGTCCTTAATTTAGGATCACTGGTTTCAGGGAAGGGAGAGAGCCAGTGCGGTAAGACAAACACAATATCTATGCCCCACCGGAATTCGAACCCGGAGCCCTCACGGACGAATGATCAGAAGCCATCGCTTAGAACACTGTGCCACCGGGGCGGCATAGATTCGTTCGTTTCGGTAGTTTGATTCGTCCGGTTTAGAGAAGGATTTGTGTCAAGGGAATCAATTCTGAATCTAATCCTTTCATCCGTTTTGGTCAGTGATTCTGCCGGTTTAAAGAACTATTTCTATTTAGGAAAACAATTCTGAACCTGATCTTTTCGTTCGTTGATAGCTTCCGGTTCAATGGCCTATTTTGTTAAGTTTAAATTTGTTTTTAATTCTTATGGGGAATTTGTTTCACAGTTTTATTATAAGTTCGTTTCGAAAAGTTCACATAATTTATTGCATTTGTGCACTTTTCAATAAGGCAAGATTTTCTGACTAGAACATGAACCTCATCGAAACACCACGGTAAAATTTTGATATTTAGTAAAAAGTAGTTCTGACTGAATCATTCAGGGAATCTGCTCTTTTGAGGTATCGATCCTTTTCCGGAAAGATTCGTTCGCCAATGACTCTGCATGCTGATTTGTTCTTATCATTTGCGAACGACACATCTCTAGTTTCAGTTTAAATCGGTTGCAATGTTGAAATGGCCTGTCAAATGTCCTTTATGAAGCAAAGAGTCGTGACAAAGTTTTGTTTTTCATTGAGCAAAAGCGCAATGAAAACGTACGAAATGTTACAAAAAGCGTCTAGCAACATTTGACTGGTTTAAAAGATTTCGGAAAGTTCGAAATGCCTTGCATGAGGACGAAAGGAAAGGAAGATCATCATCCAGCTTAAATAGCAGCAGAATTGAGGAAGTTCGTCGATTAGTCGCGAGTAGAACTGTCACATCTCTTTGAAAATGTCGCAGGCAATGTTGAACATTAACAAAGACACTATCCGAAAAATATGGCATGAGGATTTTGGGAAGAGAAAGTTTGAGCGAAGTCTGTTCCACATTTCTAGAGTAAAAAATGGTTCGCTTCGATTCTTGTCGCAAATTTATTGAATTCGTAGACGATGACGTGTTGCTTTGTTGAAGAACCCGAGAATACAGATAAAATTTTGTGTGGATGAGCCCCAAAATATTTAATCGCAGTAAGAAGATTTCTGATGGAAAAATCGCGTGTGGAAATCGTACTGATGAATTTAATCGATGTTAAGAGTCTAACTGATCCTGAATTTGTCCTAGAAAGGCAAAGGAGACGACAGTCAGTATTACAGAGGGTGAGTCGAACGTTCTGCAATATTTGCATAAACGCATGTGCTGTGCCGGGTACGTCACGTGTTTAAACTAGTTCAAATCGCTCACTGCAGTCAGTCGAAAGGAATATAAAGTGGTAGTCGTTGCTGTGAACAGCATTGCGGGTCGTTGTTCTGTCTGTGGTTGGGACTCCTAAAAGATGAACAGCCACAACCGGCTAATTAAGAAACTTTTGCTTTACGAGTTTGAACTCGGCCATAACGCTGCTCAAGCAACACGAAACATGCGCCATGCGAAAGGGGAAGGCACCGTGGACCACATAACCGCAAACAGATGGTTCAAGAAATTTCGCACAGGTGACAGAAACGTCGACGATCAGCGAAGGTCAGGTAGGTCGCGCACCGTAGACTCGGAGGCCGTGCTCCAGAGGCAAAGGCGACAACCAGCACTCGGAGATTATCAGGCAAGCTGAGCTGGGCATATCTCAGATCACCGAGGTTCGTCGCTTTCAAGACCTTCGCAAGGTTGACAGGAGCTGCCGCATTGTCCCTCACGAACTGACGCCAGCTGAAGCAAACTGTCGAGTAGAAGTGTGCACGAAACTCCTAAAAAGTCAGCGCGATATAAGCTTCATCGAGAGAATTGTTACGTGCGATGAAAAGTGGGGTCTATTTCCGTAATCCTAACACACAACGGCAGTGGTTGATCCCGGGACAGCTTCCTGAACCTGTTGCTAAACGTGAGCGCATCGAGCACAAGGTGACGATCTGAGGATCTGCCTCTGGTGGAATTTAGAGGGTATACTCCATTACGATTTTTTTTCCAGAAGGTCAGACCATCAACGCCAACCTCTACTTTGAATAGCTGGAACTGATACATGCCTATTTGGAGGAGAAGTGTCTGGCAGTGGTGACAGAAAGCGCGCTGTGCTACAGCAGGACAACCCGGGCAAAACTCCAAGAACTTGAGGGCATCGAACTGATGGCACACCCAACATATGATCCGGAGCTTTACCCTTTGGATTATTACTTATTCTGGTCCATGGCACAGTTCATTCGTGGGCGGCATTTCATCCACCAGGAGGAGGTGGCAGCTGGAGTGAAGGGGTTCTTCGCGTCGGAGGACAAGAACTTGTACCGCCGTGGAATCGAAGAACTGGCAGACAGATGGCTAAAGGCGGTGCAACACAATGGCCTATACTTTGAATGCTAGTCAGCTTCCGTCGTAAAGGTACGCATGAAGACATAAAGTGATCCAAATATTGCAAAAGTTTCCCCTCACTCTCTGTATTTTGGTGCAATGGAGCATTACTTAAGCGAATTCAATACGTTTGTCCTGAATTTCACAGTCAGGAATTTTAATTTCTGATTTCTGCTTCACAAAAATTCACTGTTTCCCACCACAGGTGATAATACGTGTTTTTTCCCAAACATTTATGCTTCTACGGACTCTGAATAACGCCACCATAGAGACTTTTTTCTTTTTTAATTGGAATTTTAACGACCACGGTGAGCAACTCAATGGGCTATAAGCAGTCGCCCAGAGATACTGAATTAGCACATAGCCTAGTGTCGCGGCTTTGGTCAGCGTTCAGTGGCACAGAATCGCTGCCTGATGTTCTACTAGACGCCTTCCTCACTGTACAAGAAAACGGGATAACCGTTTGCTGGCCATAACGGTAAAACGGAGTCAGGAAAGAACTGCGGGACAGTTGGCTGTTGCCTTGAAGCAGTGCAAAGTTTGAGCAAACCTGTGACAATGCCTTTAAATGCAGCAGGACTATATGTTAGGAAACTCGTACACTGTCTATCATCATCCAATACACATCGTGCAATCCATCCAAGACATGGATTGATTGTATTTGATGATGATAGACAGTGTACATCCAAGACTTTTATGGATTGTCTTTGATAATGATTTCCCATATGGGGATCGAACACAGCAGATCATGCAACGCATCATTTGGTAATATCCTCTGCACTGGTCCACCTCCTTATTAGCATTCGCTTATACGTATATTTATTAATTTATTTCATACACTTGTTCTTTCAAGCTGATTAGTAGGCAAACATTTATTCCTGAAGTTGGAATTTACAAATGAACACAGATTAATGTTGTTTATCGTAGTGTCCTTAAAATAAAAACTTTTGTTTCACAATAGCCTAATATTGTAGAAAGGTTTCTTGCCCTTAGGTGTCAAACACACATGATATATCTTTAAAAAAAAGGGAATATTTCATTTACTACCTTCGGAAAAAATGCATGGCATGTGATGCAGTTTATTTTCATTTAAAACTTCATGGTATGGCGCCATCACCTTCTTCAAAGCGCAAGAAGTTTGCGTTTTCCCCTGAAAATTTCTTCTCATCGTCTAATCATTATGTTTTATTCATGAAGTGTACAGGGCAGAGAAATGCGCTGAGATGAATTTTGAAAGGAATATTTACCTCTGTGTTCAGGAAATTTGCAGAAAAGGAAATCTGGAGAAAGTGTACTAAGGATTGGTGAGACAGCGGCGTTCTAAAATAAAAAGAAGTAACCGTAAAATCTGCGCGTTGCCACAAAGCAGCAACTTTACACGGTCAGTATAATAAGAAAGGGAAATAAACTTCGCTTTTCTTTCTCGAGGTGAAGAAAACACAGTTTGTTAGCCTGAGGTTTCAAATTCCGTGACGTTTTATATGGAACCGGAAGTTTTTACTTTCAGTAAGACATAAAATTTTAACTTGGGCAAGAAACATTCGAACGGCCAGCTAGGTTTTAAAGTCATGATCCTTGTAAGCGTGTTTAGGATTGCGGCAGAAAAGCTACTTCTAATCTTTCAAAGGAGCAGAATACTAAAAAAAATACCTGCGGAGCTGAAAATGATCAGAAATGTAATTCTGTGTATAAAGTTTAAATTAAATTTAAAGCTATAAATCTAAGGGCACATGTGCTATATATATATATCATCATCATCATCATCATTGTCAACCATTATCAATCCACTGCTGGACGAAGGTCTCCCCAAGTTTCCTCCACAACGGTCTGTCTTGTGCCAGTCTCCTCCATGTCACTCCCGCATACTTTCGAATTTCATCCACCCATCTCCCATGTGGTCTTCTTCTGGGTCTTTTCCTGTCCCTTGGAATCCAATCTAAAATTTCGGCTGTCCATCGATGGTCTGTCCTTCTGGCAGTATGTCCAGCCCATTGCCATTTCAGGGATTTAACTCTGATCATGATGTCTTCCACTCTTGTCATTTTTCGGATCCACGTGTTCCTCTTCTTATCTCTCCTGGTTACACCAAGCATGCACCTCTCCATGCTGTTTTGAGTTGTCTGCAGCCTTTGTATGTCTCTTTTAGCTAAGGTCCACGTCTCTGCACCATACGTAAGCAGTGGAAGGATGCATTGATCAAACACTTTTCTTTTAAGACATAATGGCATATTGCTCTTGAAAATTATGCTGTTTCTTCCAAAAGCTCTCCAGGCAAGTTTTGTACGCCGATTAATTTCTTCACCAATGTGACCCTCACTTGATATCTGCTGTCCAAGATAAACGTACGTGTCTGTTATCTCCAGCTTTTCTCCATCAATCGATAAATCTTCATTTCTTGTAAAAGCATTGAACATCACTTTTGTCTTCTGAAAGTTCATTTTTAATCCCACTTCTTTACTCTTGTCAGCAAGTTCCTGGATCATACTCTGTAGCTCTGATGGGGTAGTTGCAAAAATGACTACGTCATCAGCAAAACGAAGGTGGGTTAGATAATCTCCATTAATCTTTATCCCCTTGGTTTCCCAGCTCAGTGACTGAAAAACACCCTCCAATGTGGCATTAAAGAGCTTCGGAGATATGGTGTCACCTTGTCTCACTCCTTTTCCAATTTTTATGTGTGTTGTATTTTCAAACAGCCTAATCTTTGCACTTGCATTTTCATAGATGTTATTAATAATATTAATGTATGCATCTTCAGTACCGCAGGTTTTCAGAGCCATTGTAACTGCTGATGGTTTCACCGAATCAAAGGCTTTTTCATAATCGATAAAAGCCATGCACAATGGAAGTTCATATTCCCTCGCTCTTTCAATTAGTTCTCTCAGTACGTGGATATGATCTATTGTGCTGTAGCCACTCCTGAATCCAGCTTGTTCTCTCGGTTGAGCCATGTCCAGTGTCACCTTCAAGCGGTGTGAAAGAACTTTAGTGAAGATTTTATAAACTACTGATAGGAGGCTGATAGGTCTGTAGTTTCCGAGATCCTCAATGTCACCTTTCTTATGTAGCAGGATCATTGTAGCGGTGTTCCAATCCTCAGGAATCTTTCCTTCATTAAGGCATGGAGTGAAAATTTGGGCGAGTACTGTTTCGATTTCTCCACTTGCTTCTTGCATGATGTCTACAGTAATTTCATCTTCTCCTGGAGCTTTTCCCCGCTTCATGTTCTTGATTGCATGTGCAACTTCTGCTGGAAGGACTGGAGGAACTCTGGTACTGGTATCTTTTATGGTGTCTGGAGTGCATGTATCATCCCTTTCATATAATTTGGAGTAGAAATCTTTCACTCTTGTCAAAATTTCGGCTCTATTTCTTGTTACAGAACCATCTTTTTTCTCAGTGTCATAATCTGTTTTCTTCCCTTACTGAGATGTCCCTTTGCTATCTTTAGGCTTTGGTTGTTTTCAATTGCTTTCCTCACTAGTTCACAGTTGAATTTTCTTACGTCTCCAGTGATACTTTTTCGTACTGTCTTGCATAGCTCTATATATTCCACTTTGGAAGTCACATCTTCTTTAGTTGTCCTCATCTCTCTTCTTTTTTGCATCAACATTTTCGTTTTTCCTGATAATTTATTTACATGCAACTTGTTCTTAGACCCAGCTAATTTTGTTGCTGTTTCCATAAGAGCTTTGGTTACTTTTCTGTTAACTTCAGAGATGTCCACTTCTTCCGATGTTAGGCCTTCTAAAGCAGAGAACCTGTTCTTCAGTTCCAACTTGAAGGTATTATGGTGTTTTTTAAGGTTGGTTATGTCAATAGATTTTGTTTGTCTTATGAGCTTGCCACGTTCAAGTTTAGTGTTGAGGTGCATCTTACATCTCACCAATCTATGGTCACTACCTGTGTTGAACTTGTTTAGCACACTGCAGTCTTCTATGACGCATTTTTTGTTACACATAATAAAATCAATTTCACTTGTCGTCCCATTTGGATGTCTCCATGTCCATTTCCTGTGTGGCTTTTTCTTGAAGAAGGAGTTCAAGATGAAAAACCCTTCTGCCTCTGCAAACTCAACGAGAGTATTTCCACGCTGGTTTCTGTTGCCGTGACCGAATTTACCTACTGAAGTTTCATTCTGTTGCCGTTGCCCTATTTTTGCATTGAAATCTCCCATAATTATTTTCAAGTGCTGCTTACCTTTATTATTTAGATGACGAATTTCCTCATAAAATTCTTCAATTTCTTCTTCAGGATGACTTGTGGTGGGTGCATAAGTTTGAATAATCTGAGCCTGGTATCTTCTCGAGAGTTGGATAACGAGTCGTGCAGCTCTGTCAGAGGAACTTTCAACTTCTACCACTTTATCCTTCAGTTTCTTGTTTATTATAAATCCAACGCCACTAGTTCTGCCAGTATCTGTCCCACGATAGTAGAAGAGATGTCCACTTTTCAGTTCGATGAGATCTTCTCCTTTTCTCCTTACCTCACTTAGCCCCACGATGTCCCACTTGATCCTTTGTAGTTCCTCTTCCAATTCAAGAAGCCTTGAATCAGAAGATAGGGAGCGTCCATTGTACGTTGCCAAGGTCAGCATCAGATGGCAGCCTAGTCCGGTCCTCCGGGGATTCTTAGCACCCTCTGCCTTCATGTCGCACTGGCCGCTGCCTTGGCCAGGTACATTCCAGCTGCCGGAGACTGAGGGCCAAGATTTAAGTTGTGGAGTCATTTTGGAGGGTTTGGCCATAACTCACCACGCTGGCCAAGCGGGTTGGTGAGTGTGGGATAGAATTTCCTCTAATCCCGATGGTATAGTTATACCGCTATGGGCGGTCGTCAGAGCCCCTTTAGTGGGAACAGGATGCACCACGAGAAGGCGGGGTTGACATTTGTCAAGGAGAGGCTGTGATGTTACGCATCACCTGACCTTACATCCCATAATATATATATATATCACGTGCCCTTAGATTTATAGCTTTAAATTTAATTTAAACTTTATACATATATATAGCACACGTGCCCTTAGATTTATAGCTTTAAATTTAATTTAAACTTTATACATATATATAGCACACGTGCCCTTAGATTTATAGCTTTAAATTTAATTTAAACGTTATACACTGAAATACATTTGATGAAGAAATTAATCGGCGTACAAAACTTGCCTGGAGAGCTTTTGGAAGAAACAGCATAATTTTCAAGATCAATATGCCATTATGTCTTAAAAGAAAAGTGTTTGATCAATGCATCCTTCCAGTTCTTACGTATGGTGCAGAGACGTGGACCTTAACTAAAAGAGACATACAAAGGCTGCAGACAACTCAAAGGAGCATGGAGAGGTTCATGCTTGGTGTAACCAGGAGAGATAAGAAGAGGAACTCATGGATCCGAAAAATGACGAGAGTGGAAGACGTCGTGATTAGAGTTAAATCCCTGAAATGGCAATGGGCTGGACATACTGCCAGAAGGACAGACCATCGATGGACAGCCGAAATTTTAGATTGGATTCCAAGGGACAGGAAAAGACCCAGATGAAGACCACATGGAATATGGGTGGATGAAATTCGAAAGTATGCAGGAGTGACATGGAGGAGACTGGCGCAAGACAGACCATTGTGGAGGAAACTTGGGGAGACCTTCGTCCAGCAGTGGATTGATAATAGTTGACGATGATGATGATGATGACATGAGATATATTGAAGAATGCAGAAACGGGATTAAAAATGAGTTTTCAGAAGACAAAACTGATGTACAATGAAGATTTTGCGGTTGATGGAGGAAAGGCTCGTGGTAACCGATAACTACATTTACATTGGACAGTAGATATGAAGCAAAAGTCATATTGAGTAGCAAATTAATCGGCTTATAGAACTTGGCTGGTGAGGTATTGGGAGAAACAGTACAATTTTCAAGAGCAATATGTCATTATTTCTAAAAGAGAAAAATGCTTAATCAATGCATCCTCCCAGTTCTTACATATGGAACAGAAACATGGATCTTAACAAGCAAAAAAAAAGGCGTACAAAGGCTGCAGACAACTGAAAGTAGCATGGAGAGAAGCGTGTCTTGTATAACCAGGAAACACAAGAAGAGAAACTCGTGGATAATGAAAATGAAGTGAGTGGAAGACATAATTATCACAGTAAAATCCCTGAAGTGGCAAAGAGCTGGACATGTTGCTAGAAGAACGGACCACCGATGGACAACTGAAATTTCATACTGGATACTAAGAGACAGAAAAAGACCCAGAAGAAGACCACATGGAAGATACATGGATGAAATTCGAAAGCAAGACGGTATATATGGAGGACAATGGCTGAAGACAGACAATTGTGGAGGAAACTTGGGGAGACCTTCATCCAGCGGTGGATTGATAATGGTTGACAATGATATCGATCACACACACACACACACACACTGAGTTAGCTTTTGATTATGAACACCTACTTAATAACGCTTTGGTCTTCCTTTCTGTGATATCAGGGCTCGCAGACTTAGGAACAGAGCCTACAAGGTGTCAAACATCTTTCATGCGTAATTTGACCCATGTCCGCTGCAGCAATTCGATCTGATCACTTTATTCCATGGAGGAGTATCAACAGTTCACACCCCGTTCCAGCATATCACATAAATGCTCAATTGGGTTACACTGAAAGGGAGTTTTGGGGCCAAGACAATGTAGCGAATTCATTGCGATGTTCCTCCAACCACTCAGTAGTTATACGAACCCATCACGGTTCTTTACCCTGTTGATAAATGGCACTATGATCTTGTAAATCCCCCCTGCAGATATAAATAGAGATGACTGGCTAACAGGTCCCTGTAGTGTCCACCGTTCACTGTTTGTATGATAATACCCAACGGACCTAGAACTTGCCAGGAAAAAGCTGCCCAGACCAGAACACTACCTCCACCGGCCTGTTGATCCCCAACTTGGAACCAGGGTGATAGGGCTTCATCCAGATGCGAGCCAAGCCGTCTGCACGGTGCAGCAGCAAACGGGACTCATACCTTCTTCCATCGGTCCAAAATAAATTTCCGATGATCCTTGGGCTATGAGAGACGTTGTTTGCGATGACGGTGCGTCATCATGGGTACCGACGCCTGTCTCCTGCTGTAGAACCCCAGGCGAAGCAAAGTGCGGCACATATTGCATGTGAAAATAAGTCGAACTGCCTACTGTTGTAGTGGTGGGTGCGCTGGGTTACTGTTGCAGTGGTGGGTGAGCTGGGTTACTGTTGCACGTCGTTGCTGAGATACTAGTCGTGACACCCGACGCTCACCCCTCTAATCAACCGCGCATGGCTGACCGATATGAGTTTTTTCTGCTAGATGTCTGTGCATGGTTATTCCAGTCCTGGTACACCCTTGATACAGTAGTACGGAAGCAGCCAAAAAGTGTGGCTGACCAATGTGAGCCCTTCTGCTGGATGCCTGTGCATTGTTAATCCAGTCCTGGTACACCCTTGATACAGTAGTACGGGAGCAGCAAACAAATGTGGCTGACCAATGAGTCTTTCTGCTTGATGTCTGTGCATGGTTAATCCAGTGTTGGTACACCCTTGATACAATAGCACGGCAGAAGCCAACAAGTGTGGCTGATCAATGTGAGCCCTTCTGCTGGATGTCGGTGCATGGTTAATCCAGTCCTGGTACACCCTTGATACAGTAGTACGGAAGCAGCCAAAAAGTGTGGCTGACCAATGTGAGCCCTTCTGCTGGATGCCTGTGCATTGTTAATTCAGTCCTGGTACACCCTTGATACAGTAGTACGGGAGCAGCAAACAAATGTGGCTGACCGATGAGTCTTTCTGCTTGATGTCTGTGCATGGTTAACCCAGTTTTGGTACACCCTTGATACAATAGTACGGGAGAAGCCAACAAGTGTGGCTGACAAATGTGAGCCCTTCTGCTGGATGTCTGTGAATGGTTTATCCAGTCCTGGTACACCCTTGATACAGTAGTACGTGAGCAACCAACAAGTGCGGCTGGCATATGTGAGCCCATCTGCTGGATGTCTGTATATTGTTAATCCAGTCCTGGTACACCGTTGATCCAGCAGCAAGGGATTAGCAACTGCTTCCAAAATACGGGCAGCTGCCCTCCGGGTACCAACTATTTGGTCTCTGTCAAATTGGCTTATATCGCCACATTTCCCCATTACTGGCAAATGTTTACTGATTACGTACAGAACATAGGTGTACACAATTTATAGTGGCTGCGCGTGACAGTTACATCACGTGCTACTTCGTTATCACTACATAACGAACTTACATCATTTGATAACGAAGTACATCACGTGATGTATTTGGTCTATTAATGATATATTAACGAATTATATTAATTTGTCAAATTAAAAAAATTAATTAATTATTCATAATAATTTATATTAAAATTATAACGAAGTAATTCTATAATAACAAATTAATTGATTGTCTATTAATTATATTAATTAAAAGAAACAAAAATATATATATATGAATAAATAATGACCTGTTTACGAGGACCAGAAGAACCAAACTGTGCCACATAAAGACACTCCACACATTTATGGAACCACCACCAGCTTGCATAGCGCCTTGTTGACAGTTTGGGCCCATGGCCTCATTGGGTTTGCGCAACACCCGAACACTACCATCAGCTCGTAACAATTGGTAGCGTCACTCATCCGACCACGTCACATGTTGCCAGTTTTGCAGGTCCAATTACCGTGTTCACGAGCTCAGGTGAGGCGCTGTGTCCGTGGTGTAAACAGAGGCATTCTGTGGTGTGCCTTCTGCTCCCATACCCCATGGAAGCTAAACTACGCTGCACTTATCTGATGGATATGTCTCTGGTACATCGTGCAAAGATTCACTGACGCGGGTTTGCACTTTAGCCAGCGTTTGTGATGACTTTAGCTCACCACAGCAAATCGTTTGCATGGGAGCCGTGGTACCGAATCAGAACTGCGTGGAGGAACGAATGGAACTATATCATGTTAAGAAATGAGTCTTCCTTCTGCCTCAGTACAAACGATCACCGATTGAGAATCTGAAGACGATGAGGTCGCTGGGCTGATCTTGCTGTCATTCGTTAGCGTCATCCGGTTCTTAACTTGGTGTCATGTTTGGGGTTCTACACGTTTCAACAGCTGATCACAGCTCGTTCGTTTATTGGGCACACAACGATACGTCGAGGATATCTATGGTATAGTAAAATGGAAAAAGCTGATGGAAGTGCTAAGTAAAATATGATTAGTTTGGAGAGACTGGAGGTTAATAGCTGGTTTATACATCAACCAGACTGCGATTAGACAAAAATACGAAAAAACTAAAAAAAGGGGTTGGCAGGGGTGGAGGAAAAGGATGCCGCCTGTCACCAACGCTCTTCAATATTTTTGCAGAACAAATGATAAGAAAAGCATTTCATGAAGAACAGTACAAATTATTAGATTTGTGGATGTTAAATTAATATTAGCTTATAGTGAAGATGAACTACAGCATCTTATGCAAAAGTTTGAAAGTGTATGCAAAACATATGGTATGAAAATAAACACAAAGAAAACAAAAATGATGGGAGTCTTCAGGAAATTGGGAAATGTTGAGTTGATGATGAATGAAGAAAATGTTGAACAAGCAACATTATACTAGTACCTTTTTAGTATAATCCAAGAAAATGGAAAATGTGATATGGAAATAAAAGAAAGAAAATATGAAAATATGCATTTTATAACAAGATTTTTTTTATTAATAAAATGAATAAAAATTTAAAGAGAAGGATTGTTAAGTGCTATATTTGGAGTATAACTTTACATGATGCGGAAACGTGGACAACTGGAAAGAAGAAAGCTAAAATGTTGGAGGCATTTGAAATATGGTTATGGAGAAGAACGGAGAAAATAAAGTGGATTGAAAAAATACCAATGATGAAGTATTGCAAAGAGTTGAAGAAGAAATTAATTTTCTAAGGACCATAAGAAAAACGAAATATAACTGAATAGGAGATGTGTTAAAAGGAGACAGCCTGTTGAAAAAAAAAAGAAAGAAAAATTGAAGGAAAGCGACCAAGAGGAAGGAGACGACTACTGATGCTTGATGATATAATGAACACAAAAGGCTATCAAGGAATGAAAGAGGAAGGACGGGACAGAGGAAACTGGCGGAAGAGAACTTGGTGTTATATCGTTGGACCTGTCAAAATACAGAGCATTAATGATAATGTCATCAGTGTTACGCTTAACTCCAGTTCCAACAAGATAACGTTTGCCAGCACGCTGCCAACAGACCTCTGCAATGGAAAACTTGTGAGACGTCACTGGCAGACGCCTTAACGCTTCTGCATGATTTCCTCGTAATGTCGTTGAATTGTGGACACAGGTCAACGGCTCAAGCTCATTGTTACCTCAAGACACTGTTTAAGGATTTTTCCAGTCGATTTCCTTTCTTTTATTTTTAGTCTGGGGTTTTAACGACCACCTTGAGCAACCCAATGGTCTTTAAGCACTCGCCCGTATCTTATTTAGGGTCGATGATTCCAGGGAAGAGAGAGAGAGCTAGTGCTGTAAGATAAACACAACATCATGCCTCACCGGGATTCGAACCCGGATCCACCTTAGACTAAGAGTGAAAAGCCAGCGCTTAGACCACTGCGCCTTGGAGACCTCCCAGTTGATATCATGCCGTGTTGCCGACTGTACCGCATCTCTTCCTTGTACTTAATTACAAAAATATGTGAATCCGTCCCTTTTGTTCTAATTAATTTTTTCTATAAAAATCTCTATGCGAGGAAATTAGTTTGTGTTCAAATTACTGTATATTTTGGACAAAACGGGATCTGGAATTTCAGAACGTGCACAGAAGAGTTAGCCTTACACGTGAGAGCCAGGTGGCGTTCATTCGTTTCTACGCTAAACTAGAAATTCTAGAATTTGTTCTTTCGTTTACGTATTTCTCACAGTTGAAAGAATTTTAATGAGTTTCCTAACAAAAAAAAAATGTGAAATCGTACTTTGCATTTGCCGTCAGACTTCTATTTGCAATGTTATTTGATGCTTCCCGTGGTTTACACCTTCACCACGCATGCGCAACGCGGTCGTATAGATCCCAGTGAAATTTCAGCGTTGAAATAAAATTTAAGTAACTCCCTTCGAACGTAACTTTCATGTCTCTGAGTTCATTCTACACTTTAGATGTAGCAGGGATTTAGTCAATAGTTTTCTCTTTTCCACTGTACCTCTTGAGTCCGCAAACATTTGGATTTGATGAATGTGCTCCACCCCAAATCATTTTCCCGAGGAAAACATATGACTGAAAGAAACCAATCTGTGTAAACACGAAATGACTCCGCTGTGCGGTGAAAATCCAAGAGAGAACAGAGAATGTAATACTTTCCTTCCAAATATATTATGTTTTGGAATTTCTAATCGATTGTTGGTAGCCATGGAAAAGGGTTTCCCTATTTTGATGAAATCCATTCTCTGATGTGAAGACATATTTTTTAATACAGATTGCATGGGATCAAAAGAGATAAGCTCTGTTTAGACTGCGACAAAAGCTGTGGCATTCTCTCTAATAGCAAGTATTGTTTCTCCTAAAAAGCATGTTGTTATCCTTTTCTTTGAGAGTTGCAATATTATTTTTATTCGGGAGTCAACAGTTACTGTAGTCAAGCAACTGCATTGGCAATTGTCCCTGTGTCTGAATATTTAAATTAAATTTTAGCGTAAAAAATATTTGGAACACCTGCATGTGAAAATACCGAAAAATAAACAGCCTGTTTGAAGTAGGCTTCAAATTCATAACAATATCGTCCGGGGTACTGTGGTAGCTGAAGTCGACGAATCCAGTTATAAAGCTAATAGTGAGTTCCTCGGATTATAGGATATTAACGAGTGTTTCGTGAAAAATCATAATTAAAAGATAGGGTTTTTTAATTTACATGAATTAAAAGATAACTTAACTAAAACCTGTTTTACAACTCCTTTCGAATCGTGTTTCACAAAACTGTTTCTGGTGTTTAACAGATCAGACATTGAATATACACTGAAGTGGCGTCGAAGGCTTTATTCAACTGGCGCTGCTGTCGTATAATGGCTTCGACGCACGCCACGATTTTTATCAGTTGCTAGGTAAAATATCGTGAATCAAGTTGAACAACCGACAGTAGGATTATGGCAAGCCGACGTGAATTATCGGAGTGTAAACGACGCATAGTAGTGTGAGCCAGGTGGATAACGCATTAATTTTCCGAAGTTGTGCAAACATTCAGCATTCCTCTATCCACGGTGTCACGTGTATACCGAGAATACCTCATGGGGGGCATTACCATCCATCGTGGACAACGCAGTGGCCGACCACGGGTGCTGAATGACCGTAACAAGAGGCGTCTGACCAGGATCGTCCATGATAACAGACAAGAGACACTGGCTCAAATACCACCCACATTCAATGCAGAAGGTACCAAAGACATATCCTTCAGGTCAGTGCAGCGTAATTTAGCTTCGATTAGGGTATGGGAGCAGAAGACCCACCAGAGTGCCTTTGTTAACACCACGACATTGGATATAGCATCTCACTTGAGCTCGTGAACACAGTAATTGTACCCTGGAAAACTGGCAACATGTGGCGTGGTCCAATGAGTCACGCTACCAGTTGTTACAAGCTGATGGTAGGATTCGAGTGTCGCGCAGACCATTAGTGGCCATGGGCCCAAGCTGTCAACAAGGTATTGTGCAAGCTGGTGGTGGTTCAATACATGTGTGGAGTGTCTTTACGTGGCAGGCTTTGGGTCCTCAGGTCCTTGTAAACACGTCATTATCCAGTAATCGCTTTGTTGCTCTGCTGGGTGACCATTTACACTCTTCAAGGACTTCATGTACCCCAACAACAATGGGAATTTACAGGTGGACAATGCATCATGTTATCGGGCCCAAGTAGTCCAAAATTTGTTCGAGGAGCATTTTGGACAGTTCCTACGAATGGTGCGGGCACAACGTTCGCCCGATATAAACCCAATAGAGCACTTAAGGGACGTGGTGGAAAGGTCCATTCACACCCAAGATCCTGCACCTAGAAATCCCAGGGAACTGTGGACGGCTGTTTAGACGGCGTGGCTCAACATCTCTCCAGAAGTTTTCTGGCCATTTGTGGAATCGATGCCACGTCAAGTTGTTGCACTTCCAAGGGCTGGAAGAGACCCTACACGATACTAGGTACTTATCCCATGACTTTTGGCACTTCAGTGTAGTCTCGCACACGTCACAGCACGAGTGTGTGTGAGTACAGGTGAAGTCACACAAATGTCTGCTAATAACTGATTCTTTCAGAAAATTGTTAATGGTGACATTAAAAGACTCAGAGGTCAAGGTAATAATCCATTTATCAATTTGGCGCCTTTTGGTTTCCATGTGGTGATTCGAAATGGCATCGAAATCGAAGAGTACCCTTACATGGCTACTCAAACTTGCAGCTCAAAAGCTAATCCCTTTCCCTACACTTATTTGTGAGAGACGGGATTTTTTTTTTCTTACGCTTCAACAAAAGCCAAATACAGAAACAGGCTTCATGTTGAATCGAATATCAGGATTCAATTTTCCAGCATTAAACCTAATATTAGGAGAATATGATTCAAAAACATCAAAGATATTAAAACAACTTTTATATTGACTTATTGCAGGGTGGGTCAAATATCGTCTCTTTTTGCAGTTAAAGCGTTTAATGAAGTTATGCAAGAAGGCCACGCCAGCTCACTTTATTTTGCAAAGTAGGGGCCGTTCTTTTCTATAGACTTTTGCCAAAGTCCCACAAGAACTATGATCTCACACCAATAACACGTGGCAGGTTTCGAGAAGAAAAACTCTCTAATTCCAGATCTACCACTGAAGCAAAGTGACTTTCGAGTAGGAAATGGACCATGGAGCGAATCAAGTGGTAAGGGAATGGTGCAAGGTCCGCAGTGTGTGGAGGATTGGAGAGGATGACATCTTCCAATTCCTCTAATTTCCAGTGAAACTCTATGGAGGTGTGTGACTTGGAGATTTATCCACTTACATCAACAACCATTTCCTAGTGGTGAGCTCTGAGTAGTATTAGCGCATGGACCTGCTGCGGGGTTTCGGCATAGAGGTTCCAGTCCGCATTATGATAGTCTGGAACGATTTCCGAGGGCACATGATCTGACAATTCCACCAAATGCACAGCGTGACTTTCGTCTCGAACCAGATGACTACAATGCCATCCCCCTTCCACCATTGGTTATGCTTCCCGGAATGGCCTCAACCACTAGTTCTCAGATCTAGGATAATGTAGGAATATCAATATTCATCACCTTTGGCAATGCGAGGAGAAAATCTACCGTCCTGTGGATTTGACAGCAATCTCCAGCAGAAAGTGACATATTTTCCCGCCTGCTGGGCTTTCCCATGCCAACTGTTTTGCCTGCCAAATGCAGAGCTTGACTCCTTCTTGAACCAGATGACTAGCATGACCCCCTCTCGCACAATAGGCTGTGCTTCCTGGAATGGTCTCAGCCACTAATTCCCAGATCAAGGATAATATAGGAATATCAATATTCAACACCTCTGACGATAAGATGCCAAAACTTGTCATCCTGTGGATTTGATTTGCAACAGAGGGTGGCATGTTTCCCCGCCTGCTAGGGTGTAAATTCCTGGGAAACTATTCGATGGCCCCCGGAGAACAAATCAAGCTAGTGCAGATGAAGAACGATAGTGGATTGGGAATATCCCAACTTAGCTGCTAATTGTCCTGTACTGGTACCTGGATTCGCAGTCACAGGGTATCAGGATTCGCAGTCGGTATCAGGGTTGGTAGTCATTCAACGTCCTGACTTCTGCCTGCCTTCTAGACTGCTGTCCCTTGCATGTCACCAACAGAACGATTTCCATTCATAGCTGCGTTCCACTGTTTTTCCTCACCTTCATCTGAACAAATTTCTCTCGTTCTTGCTGCCGTGCTTAACTCATTTCTCCAATAATAGCAAACAAGCGCCCGAACAGCATATAACGATGTAAATTTCTCCATCATTTTTTTAGCCAGGGAGGAATTCTCGGCTGCGGAGCTACGAGTGCTATCCACTATACTACACTGGCATGTAGTCTCACTGCTATATGCCTTTATCCCATGTGCGTCCTGCGCAGCAGGCACGTCACAAGCACGTTTATCGTCCTCCATCCTCTTCTAACCTGTTAATGCAGTGAGGCTCCTACCAAATGCACGTCATTGGCCTCGTGTGTTCCACGTCATCGCGCTACCACGTGTACGCTGGCGAGCGTTTTGTACAGAAACTCAGGCACAACATTAATTGTAGCTGAAAACGGGACGAACACTCTTGATTCACCCTCGTACATATAATCATTAATTTATAGAACAATATTCGATTTTGACTCTTGCCGCTGTCTTGTTTTAGATGCTGATATTTGAAATTTTGTGCTTCTATTTTTGTTTTGTTTTGCAAATTAAAATATATTTCAGCATGAATATGTTAATTCTTATATGGAAACCAAACAAATGCAAAATTGCCGTCCAAGACATACTGAATGCTAATTGTGGAGTTATATATTACCTACTACTATTATAGTTGGCTTTAGATAAAAGAAAGAGATGTCCGAATAAATCGCTGCGTGGGTTTTCTGCATATTTGTTCTTACTAGAGAAGTTTTCCGCAGGCAAAACATTTTGGGAAACATCGGTCTTGAGTTATATATAATTTATTGCTACTAAGCTTGCGGTGTTAAGATAGGATAAAAATAACAATGTTTCTCACAATAAGATGTTTATTATACATCGACTATAGTTTCGATAGTCGAAGACAATGATTTGAATGTTTACCCTCCAATCGTTCTGAGGAAGCCGAGCCAAACGCTCTGCGAAACTACAGTCGATATATAATAAATATCTTATTGAGAGAAACGTTGTTATTTTTATTCTATCGGTCTTGAGATTAAAAACGATGTACCTTATATAGCGTCTACAAAATAGAGCATTTTGATGAACGTTAGTGCTAGGAGCTTCATGTTTAGCCTTGAAACTTCATTTACAGCTGCCATAATGAAACCATTCCGTAATGTGTACATTCTTCAGGGATAAAACGCAAGGTATTTCAGTTTTCAAAATTTTCCGACTAGAGATTACAAATATTGTTTTAGGACTAATGCCCGTAGGCAAAGACTCCAACGCTTTTAAACTGTGCAAGCACATAAATGACAGGGATACTCAATGTGTCTATTTTAAGACGATGTTAAGTTTACACATAGTAGACAGAACATTAGAAGTAGGAGTGATGGGCAGTGGATACGGGCATCCCCGTATAGGGCGCAGCAAACCCTCAAACCGAACGCAGACGCTAACCTGTCTGAAAGCAGGGTTTCCTAACAGTGTATCGCAAAAGACGAACATGGGTAAACGTGGTGATCTGAAAGACTATGATTGTGGACACACTCAGGTAGCACATCCTTGCAATTTAACGTAGGCCCAACACTGAACCACCGTCTTCTATTCCTAAAAGACGGTGGGTGGCTCTGTGTTGTGTCTAGGTAAATTGCAAGGGTGTGCTACCTCTGGAAAAGGAGTCATTCTCTCACCCAAGTGGCAAGGACCTTATTCCCGAGGAAAACCGTAACAAGGGTGTACCTTGCGTAATACTATTGACGGATGTACCAGCGCCCATAGAGTCCCATGATAAAAATTCGCAGATTAAAAATTTGAAAACTTCCTTTTGTTTTAAGTAAGCTGCCACTTGCAATAAACTTTACACAATATTTAGAAAATATTAATAGGAGTTTTTGGCGCAAACCAATCACAACACCTGGTAGAGGAAAGTTTGAAATAATTATTTAATCTTCAAAGCTCAGAGATTTTCAGAAATTTTCTTTTCCTCACGAAAACTTAATATCTAAATATGATAACAGTATTGAGCTATAGAGACACAGGCAAGACAAAGAAAAAAGAAAGATGACATCGAAGTTTCAGTTGTAATGGGCTCATCATTTTTAAACCTCTTCTTAGGCGAATAAAATTTTTCAAAGCTATTCATAGTAAATCTAACTGATTAGAAAAAAAATAACCTGAATTTCTACAGTGGCTAAAACATCTAAAAATAGAAACAGCTACTTACTACTACCAGCGGCTAAAAATTTTGTTACCAAAATTAACAAATTGCAAACAGAAAGTTTCTTATAGCATAAGGAAGTATCAGAGACAAAAAAATCTCAAATTTAACAATTAAAAGGAGAAGTATTGAAGGAAATATGATATAACTCTACGCCCCTTAATGGAAGAATTTTGTGTAATCGAAAATTTGAAAAATGCGAAATGTATTCTCCGTAGCAAAAGCTACTCTAAGGAAAAATAATTTTTCAAATACGTCTCCTGCTAGTAGAGAAAACGAGAGAAGGTTTTGACCTTTATGACCCCTAGCGGCAAAGATGTGCATTATTATAAGAGGATAGTGATCCCCATATTTATTGTAGCCAATGACATACAATAAATAAATAAATTTCTCAATAGTTTTTAGAAGCGGAGAGACAGCTGCAAACAGAAGTACACTAACACCACCACTTAGCGACAAAACTGTGAACTACAAAACTCCTCAAATACAAACTTAAAGTGTTCTACAAGGAAACGGGGTGCAGGTGTTAAAAAAAAATTTATCGGACGTTTAGAAGCAGATGTATCGATAAAAACAGATTAAACACTTGCGCTCCTTACTGGGAAATTGTGCATTATTTTGGGAAGGAAAAACACGCAAAATATTTTCATAATTAATCGTATCTGCCCGAAGAGAATATTTTTCAATCGTGCTTTTGGTCCCCTAGATATTGCTGCAAGGATGCTGTAAACTGAAAGGTAAACGTACATCTTCTGGTACCACAATTGCGACCGAAAAAAGGTGAAATTAAATGCACATCATTTTGAATCAGAAACGCTCTCCGATAAAGAAAGAATTTATCAAGTCAAACATTTAAAAGCAGTAATACCGACAAAAATATTATATATATCTATTTTTCCTGGAGGTAAAGCTATACACTATTTCAAGCACAAGGTATCCTCAAAAGGTTTTCCAAGATGAGAGGTATCAGCCCACGAATATACGTTTTCAAGAGATTTGAGAAGTGCAGATTTTGCTGCAAATACATCAGAAACAGAAAATAAAGATTTACGTCTCCTTGGTGTCCGAACTATTCTCAACAAAACAAATTAGAAATTATATGAACCTGTATCCAATGCAGAAAGAATTTTTGAAATCGGACTTTTAGAAGCAAGGATACCGGGGAAATGCCAATTTACCTTTACGCGCCATCTAGCGGAAAAATACTAGAAAAGCAATCTGTACCCAAAATAATCTTCGTTATAAATGGCATCGAAAGGAAGGAAGAAATTTTTCCAATCAGATATTTAGAACAAATATATAGAACAAACTGCATTTTGAATTCGATATCATCTGCATTTGCTCCCTCTAGTGGCAAAGTCATGCATCCGAAGAATAAAAACGGAAAGAAGGATTATCGTTCTCATATTTCAAGCTTTCCGAAGTAAAAAGAAGTTTTCAAATTTGACTAATAGCAAAAGAGATATGGTGTCCCAGAGATGGATGGACGGACAGACCGACGGACAAAGTGATACTATAAACACAACTTTGGTTACAAAAGACGCGCTGAAAATCTGGAAAAAAATAGAGATTATCCCGGTTAGATCAAATTTCATAAGTAGTTATGCATTCTAAATTTCGGGGCACATGTTCAAAGAAAGGGACAAATCCATCAAATAGGACAAGCACCATGCTCGTGCCACATGCTCGAGCTTGGGTTCAGGTCGTACCATCAACAAAGAGTCGGCACTTCTAGTCGATAAGTCATCTTGCAAATATTGAAAAACTCTAAGATAATCAAAAAGTCATGTACAAAAAAACGGAAAGTCAGAGTGATTAAATTACTTTTTCATTTGCTCTAATGTTTTTACAAGAACTATTAAATATTTCAGAACAAATAAATCAATACTTCGGAAACACGTTAACTTCATGTCGAAATGAAATTGTATTTCACGAAGCCTTTTTAAGTTAATTTTTTTTCAACAGCACTGTTAATAGCACATTCTTTGTAAAAAAAACGTGCTTATATTATCACTTTGTCTGTCCATCCGTCTGTCTGTGGACTCCATATCTTTGCAGCTATTCATCCGATTTGAAAAATTATTTTTGCATTGTAAATCTTGAAATGTGAGAATGATGATCCTTTCATTTCGGTTACAACTTCACGTTAAAGGGCGAAAATATAAATTTTATCGAATTGAAAGTACAATTTATTCCATGTTTTTGCTTCTAAATATCAGAATGAAAAAAAAAATCTTTCACCTTTCGGTGCTTTTTATATCAAAGACTATTTTAAGTATAGTACATTTTTCAAGTAATGCATAGATTTTCCGCTGGGTAGCGTAAAGGTAAACTGCGTTTCCCCTGATATCTCTCTTTCTAACACATCCATTTGAAAAATTCTTCCTGCATCGGATACAGTTCCTGATGAAAAATCTTCTGCATATAATTTCAATTTTTTTTTGTAAAGAATGGATTGGCCACCTGAGGGCTTAAGTGCTTATTTCTTCCTCTGATGTATTTACAGCAGATTCTGAAAGCTGGATTGAAAAAATTCTTTCGTGGACCGATATCACTCACTTTGGAAAACCTTTTCAGAATACCTCCTGTTTAAAACGGTGCATAGTTTCACTGCCAGGATGCACAGATATATACATTTTTTTTGTCGATATCTCGGCTCTTTGAAAAATTTTGTTGGACGGTGTTTCGGGTGCAAAATGCTTCTTATATGTATAACGTAAAATTTTTCTTAATGCACAAGTGTGCCACTAGAGGGCGTACGTTCACGTGTCAGTTTATAGTAATATCTGCGGGACTAAAAACCTAATTGAAAACCATTTTTTTTACTACTATCCAGGAAATGCACAATTTTGTCACCACGGGGCGCAAATGCTCAGTATGGTTTTTCCCAATATCTCTACTTCTAAAGCTCGCAGATTTAGAATTTCTTTATTTACTGTATACCACTCACTGCAATAAAGATGAGAAACTTTATCCTTTTTAAATAAAGCACAACTTTCCCGCTAGGAGGCGTAAAGGTCAAAACCTTTTTCTCTCTATCTTTGCTTGCAGTTGACGTATTTAAAAAATTGCTTTTACTTAGTACACGAAGTGTACTTTGCCATGAAGAATACTTTTCGCTTAATTTAAACTTTTTCATTATGAAATTTTTTTCAGCTAGGTGGCGCAGAGTTGTATCATGTTTCATCCTATGTTTTTTCTTTTAACTGTTCGATCTGACAATCTGTTTCTGATATTTCTTCTGCTATGAGAAACGTTTTGTACACCACTTCTTAATTTTCAAAACATACTTTATAGCCACTTCTGGAAGTAAGTAGCTGTTCCTATTTCTGGATGTTTTATCAATTGTAACGGTTGTGATTTTCTTTTTAACTGGTTCTATTGATTTTGAATAAGTGTAATAAATTTTATTCCCGTAGGAAAGGAGTCAAAAGATGTTCTCGTTAAAACCAAATATTCGGTGTCATCTTTCTTGTTTAATGTTTAATTTTGAAACGAAGCTTTGATGTTAAGTAAGCAGCTGAGAGTGATGAATAAAATGTTTTTCCTAACATTCCCGCAACAAAACTTCATTGAAATAAAAGAAACGCGAAGAATAATATGTTCTTGCAAAACGCTCTGTATTAGCAATTCGGGAATAAAATTGTACCACACTTTCTGAGTGAAATATGCAATGATTTTAGAGAACATTTTGACCGAGATTTCAACTACTGCATGCTTAATATGTTTCTTATTCTGTGAGTAATATTAATAAGTGAAAAGCAAGTAATCCTTCAGTATGAAAACGGGTGTTCCATTCTGCTGACGATAATGAGAAGCAAGATTACAGTGTTTTTGTGACATTGTTTTTCTTCTTCCGGGATCGTTTCTGATTGATTTCCAAGTTTTGTAGCGTGAAATCCGTTGCAAAACTGCCATTTCCGGGTACGATGGAAATCTGAATTGAAATGTTAGGTATCATAAATGCCCGGAGCACTACGAGAAATCGACAGTCCCTAATCTCATGTTGATTGCTGGAAAGGTAGAAAGAGACACAAAGTCCATTACATTGTCGTCAAATTCTACAGCGTGGATCCTTCGATCCTTCGAGTAATGTTACGTTCAGAGGAACCGGTAATTAATCCGACAGCAGATGCAAAATTCGAGTGCAGTGTAATTTGTTGCACAACTGTAGTTAGGAAAATTCCCCTTTCAGTTATCTTTCTGGGAGTAAGTTGCGACGTGCGGGGCAAATGTACAATAAAACAGCGACAAGCCTACCAGCGTAGTTCATTTGGGAGAACAGCCACTTTAGGGTAGTGGTTCGAATCCCACTGACGGCAAAAGAAAGGTTATGAAGATCAGAACAGAAGCATTCTCTGTTCTTTGTTCAGTATTTCTACAGAAACATTTTGCAAACATCTTGTGTTCGGTAAACTGAATGATTAAAACATCTTCTAAAAAGGTATCTTGTAAACAGTGTATGCCTAGTAGTACCACTGAAAATGCTGTCACACTGTTTCAAACACTGAGACTCTCTTTGTCCGCGCTAGAGCAACAGTGAACTTTTGTGGAATTGTTCTGGACGTCGGATGCTGACGTAGACCTGAGATGTCATGTTTCTAGAACCGAAACGGTAAGTGCAGTCATCCTACCTGTAGATTAATGTTGTTAGAAATATCAATTTTTGATTACCGTGCTCTGAAATGTTCGCAAAATTGCAGTGTATGAAATAAAAACCTTTCTCAACGACTTTCTGATTTCCCTTCCTACTTCGTGACATATGCTCGAACTTAATTTTTCTTTTTAAGGTCCTGTCTCCTTATACCAATTTGGTTTATTCTCTTTAAATACAGTGTTACGTGACATGATATAGACATCAGATATTAATATGACATAATGTCACGTGGCATCAAATTGTCAAACAACGTGTAATGAATCATGAAATAAAGAAAATAAAGAAAATGGAATGCAGGTATACATACAATACTGCATTGTAAAAATAAATGAAAGTTAGTAGGTAACTTAATTAATTTTGTTATTCTCACCTGGAGATATAACAAGGAGCACTCTAGCAGAAATCGAGATTAAGTGATTTCGTCCTCAGTTTGTCTCGTATTCGGACCTGTAAATAGTTTCCAGATTGTCGGTATATATACTGGAGCATTGTCATTACAGCATAAATTTATCTGAGTAGCAATTACAAGGATCTCAGTGAACAGCAATGAAGAGACAGCACTAGGTGTTACGATGATGGAAGCATCATTCCAAACTGGATAGTGCAGGCCATCGCACACGAGTCGAGACAATGCAGAATTTTTAAGTCCATTCTTTACGGCGTATTTTTGTTCATTTAGTCTTGCTGCTAGTGTGCGTTTTGTAGATCCCATATATTTACTATCGGGAGTGTTAGCATCAATACCTTTTAAGGGGATGCTGTAAAGGCCAAATTTGTTTAACTTTGTTTCCTGGTCTCGATATTTTTTAATTAACTGGGAAATGTTTGTAGTACGTATTCCGAGTTCCAGGTGAATGTTTCTGCAAATAGCTTTGAGAATAGGTGTTTTGGTTGAATAATAATCTATGGCACCTACATATCTACGAAGTTGTTGGTCCCTCTGGAGAGTAATTGAGTCTTCTTGGTGGAGCTTCTTAAGAGCTTTTTTTATGATAATGTTGGGAAAGCCATGGTTTAAGGTGATGTTGAATATTTTGTTAATTTCACATTTACGTCTGCTGAAACTAGATGAATTCGAGATGGCTCTGCGTAGAAGGAAATTGATTGAGGAGAGTGTGTAGCTTTTTGGATGTGCTGAACAAGCCGGGCTCAATGTAGGTATAGAAGTGGATATCCTATGTACAGAGTGTTGCAAGGTGCAACTGACTGCATCTCGTTCAAGCATAAAATTCAGGAATGGCAATTTACTTTTACTTTCCAGTTCAATGGAGAATTTTATGGTCGGGATTTGGGATGATAATTGTTGTATCTCCAAATGAGAACAACGCTATTAATTTAGTTACCTACTAACTTTCCTTTATTTTTACAATGCAGTATTGTATGCATACCTGCATTTTCTTTATTCTATTTATTTCATGATACATACCACTTGTTTGACAATTTGATGCCACGTTACATTATGTCATATTAATATCTGATGGTTTATTCTCGTTAAAGATTTTTCTAAACTTAACGCCACTGTATTCTATCCGATGAATTTGAGTTTGGCAACCCTTACAAGAGGTCGGAAGTCAATACTCAAGTTAAAGATGAGAGCAGCTGATTTGAATATATTAGTCCCATTATGTTTTTGGTGAACTCCCTTGGATTTGATAATACTTGTTTAAGACTGACCATGTTCCGAGGATTATGCTTTGAGGACTATGTTTCCGAGTGCACTGTGTCTATGACCGCTGTTTAGAGCACTGCTCTTTAGTTAAACAAGAGTTACATACTGAAGTTGTGACAAGACGAGAAGATATTTAGGCGAATCATTGATTGACTGCTACTTACGTGCTGCGTAATAAACAAGATTGAATTGTAAGTGACCTAAACTCATTTAAGAAGCCGTATAGTTTATCATGAAATGTTTTGATATACACAACATTGATGAAAGTCACCGGACACCCCTTCAAAAGCAAATGAACAGATACGCTGAGTTCTTAAGATGCGCGGTACAGCTGCAAACGGTATAAATACAAGCCTATAGCTGACCGCGATCATAACGCACGATGAGGTTGAGTGAAAATGTCGTAGCGGGAGAGAACTGATTTTCAGAAAGGAAAGATTGTTGGGTGTTATATTAGTGGGTTGTCCATAAGAGAAACCAAGAGGCGTTTAAACATACTCAAGTCAACTGTTTTGGATGCACTGAATAAGTGGAAGACACATGGCATGCCTGAAGTAGCAAAACGTGCCGGCAGACCAAAGAAAATCTGTGATAGAGGACGTCGAAGCCTCAAGAGAGTCTGCACAAGACCTCGGTCTACAGGTTAGTAAAATTGTTGAAACATCGGTATGTACACGTACCATTTGCAGAGAACTTCATTCCATGGGTTACCGTGGTCGTGCGGCTAATCATAAGTCTTTCATCTCCACTCGGAATGCTACTCGTCGTTTAGCGTGGTGTAAAGAACATTTATCGTGGACCGTCGATCAATGGAAACGGGTCCTATGGACTGATGAATCCATATCCACGAACCATCAGTCTGATGGTTGTGCGTGGGTATGGTGGCAGCCGGGGGAACACTATTTACCACAGTGTAACGTTCCTACGGTCAAGTTAGGAGCTGGCAGTGTACTCGTGTGAAGGTGTTTTTCGTGGTATGGTCCTGGCCCATTAGTTATAGTGGACAAACCTGTTAACCAGCTCGTCTACATCTATATTCAGGACAATTATGCCCTACCAACCCTGTGGCAATATTATGGAACCGAGCCTTGTTGATACCAGCATTTTAATGAACCATAAAGCAAGTGTAACGTATACTCTATATTCACTTTCCTTTTGATTTTACTATCTCTGGTTATTTTATTTTACTATGTAAATTATCTTCCTACTGAACGGAATATTATTTCACCCGCTGAATGAGATCTGGCAATGAGTGTAAGTCATGACGTGGTGGTAGCCCGTATATAGGCGCGTTCATCGAGAAGTGTGTGTTGTGTGTTGTTGCGTTGGAGTTGAGGGTGTTGTTGGTTGTGTTGTTGCGTTGGAGTTGAGGGTGTTGTTGGTTGTGTTGTTGCGTTGCAGTGTGTTGTTATGTAGTAGTGATATATGAGTGCCTTAGTTGACCAGGAGTCATCATAATAAACAAGTTGTTCTGTAAGTTCAGTCTTTTTCAATTCTTAGTTTTGTCAGACCTCTGTCTGGCTGTTAGGTTTATGACTTTGATTACTTAATATAAATAACCAGCGTTGAGTCTTCGTTTAAGTTCATAATTAACGAGTAACAACACCCCTTTTGGGAATTCATTATTTTGAAGCTTAGAGCATAATTCATTCATAATAATTAGCTTAGCAAAAAGATAAACAAAGCTAATTCATTATACAAGGACAGTTACCGTGTGGTCTGACGAACATTCCGTTTCGTGTGTGGACTGGCTAGCACAGAACCCTGACATTAATCCCATAGAGAACCTATGGGATGAATTAGAGCCCCTCATAAGAAGTTTGGAACCAAGGCCTACTACTAAGCAACTGTTAGCTGCAGCATTATATACTGAATGGAAAGGCATACCTATCGCCGTGTTCCAAAACATTGTGGAAAGCATCTCTCGATGCGCCAGTGTATGCATTAAGGCCAAAGGTGGACCAACACCGTACTAATGTATGTCAATAAATGCTATGTTGTATTTCTCTTCTAGGTGTCCGGTAACTTTTGTCAATATAGTGTATGTGCATAATTACGTTTTCAGCTACTGCGACAGGGCTCATCCGGGAAAACAACCTTTCACTGGCAAAACGGTAGGTAAGGCTATAGTGAAACTGAGTTGTAGTTGGAGTAACCATTAAATTATTAGTTTAAGTTAACATAATAGTTAAAGCGACTCTTGCTAATTTAACATTGAATATTATATTTTCCGCTCTGCTCGTACAATGTAGAGCACACGACTTTTATTCACTCCTGAGTTAGGTTTCAAACAGTGAATCAGAATCGACTAGTACAGGCTATTTTAGAATTGTTAACGAAACATACTGTATAATCATTGACTATTCTCAAGTAGCTCCCCGAAGCTTTCTTAGACAACCAACATTACCAGGTCATATATAGTTCAACGACGCATAGTCAGCGAAACCTCATGATACCATTCGGGAACTTTTCTACTCTATGCCATGTCGTATTTTAGAATGTATAGCCTAGCATGGTGTTCATATGACCTACTGGCTCAAGCCATGTTGTACTGTCTCCTCTCTTGTCGCACTCATCTAATCCATCAGAAATTTAAGTTTACTCCCCTGGATTTCGTAATTCTTTACACTCTACTGATTTGTATTTCTAATGAAACACATTTCTAATTAAGATTTCGTGAATTTCAAGTTATTTTATTTCTGATGTATTCCAAAATTTTCATGAAGTTGACCAAAAATGAGAACGTGTCTGTTTATTTCTCTCTTCAGTAATGTCACCTTTAATCACGGTAGGTACATTAGTGCATTAAATAAATATGTATATATGCAGAATAAGCTGAAATGGTGAAACAAGTTCCAAGGTATTTCAGTTATTTTAATATCTTTTGTCTGTAGAAATTTGAATGATGCAGTTCTGCAAGAGCTCCGCTTCTAATATGATGCAAAGGGTTTGCAGATTAAATTTCGAATCTTGCGAATAGCCAGGCAAAAGAATTAGGGTTTAACGTAGGAAACCATCGACAGAAACGACGACCAAATTGGAATTCAACCCTATCAGTGGACGCCTAAATTAGAATGCAGTCAGCAAGAAATTTACTCTGAGCCATGAAAAAGAGTTCTTAATTCACTTCTATAATGAGTTAAAAACGAAGATTCAGCTTTCATCAGGATATTCAAAAAAAAGGAACCTAAAAAATTTAACTCATAATGGGTATATATTTCATGCCAGTTCCTGGACTGATAAACTTTAATACAAAAAATGATCTTCTCGATGGAGAATTCAATGCATCGTAATTAAATATTCTTGATTAATTAGCAATTTAATTAATCTAGAGCCTATAAAGACTCCTCTTAGTAAATATAAATGTTAATTAAAGCTCAATTTCTTAAAAGTTCTGAAAGTACACTGAACCAATATACACTATACTAACAAAAGTCACCGGACACCTAGAAGAGAAACACAACATAGCATTTATTGACATACATTAGAACGGTGTTGGTCCACCTTTGGCCTTAATGCATGCACTGGCGCATCGAGACATGCTTTCCACAAGGTTTTAGAACACGGCGATAGGTATGCCTTTCCATTCATTACATAATGCTGCCGCTAACAGTTGCTTAGTAGTAGGCCTTGGTTCCAAACTGCTTATGAGGGGCTCTAATTCATCCCATAGGTTCTCTTATAACGAAGTAAATTTTCCGTCATTTTTATCCGCGGCAGGATTCGAACCCGGGTCCCCTCATTCCGGAATAAGTTGCTCTACCAATTGAGATACGCGGACGTTTTATTCTGATTCCTATCTGCCTTTATGTCGTGTGCGTCCTTCGGGCAGGTACGTCACATCTCCTGGTACGTTACACTCTATGGGATTAATATCATGGTTCTGTGCAGGCCAGTCCACACACAATAAGGAATTATCGTCAAACTACGCTGTAACAGACCTTCCTCGATGCATTTTCCTGCTGGTACCAACAAGGATCGATTCCATAGCATTGCAACAGTGTTGGCAGTGCACAGTTGTGCAGAATATCGAGGTAGAAGTGCTGGTTAACATGTTTGTTTACGATAACAAATGGGTCGGGTTCATACCACGAAAAACACCCCCACACGAGTACACTGCCACCTCGAAATTTGACCGTAGAAACAGTACACTGTGGTAAACAGCAGTTCCCCAGCTGCCATCCAACTGACTGATCGTGCGTATTAATTCTTCAGTCCATAGGACCCGTTTACATTGATCTACGGTGCACTATAAAGGTTCTTTCCACCATGCTAAATTACGAGTAGCATTCCGAGTGGAGATGAAGGGCATATGAGCAGCCGTACGGCCACGGTAATTAATGGATTTAAGTTCACTACGAATGGTACTTGTACATACCGGGGTTCCAGAATTGTTACTTACCTGTTCACTCAGGTCTTGTGCAGTACTCCGCGATTCGCTGTGATGACTCTCCTGAGACTTCGTCGTCCTCTATTACTGATTTTCTTTGGTCTGCCAGAACGTTTTGCTGCTTCCACTTATTCAGTACATCTAAACCAGTTGTCTTGGGTATGTTTAAACGCCTGTCGGTTTCTCTTATGGACAACCCACTAATATAACACACAACAGTCTTTCCTTTCTCAAAGTCAGTCCTCTCCCGCCGCGACATTTTCACTCAACCTCACAGTGCGATATGATCGCGGTCAGCTGCAGGCTTGGTTTTATACCGTTTGCAGCTGTACCGTGCATCTTAGCGGGTATGTTTATTTTTTTTTTGATTGGGTGTCCGGTGACTTTTCTCTATATAGTGTGTCTCACTTTACTTTTTTTTTCTAAAGCACAAAAAATCAATTGAATGTAAGAATGCAAGTGCATTGATACATATCATTAAGCTGTTATCTGAGATTCAGAGATATATAGAATTTACTTTCTGTTGGTGTATCAGATGTCTCCATTTACAGCGATCTGGACACACAGCTCGAGCTTCATTAACATCCATCACACGCCGCATACAAACGCTTTTGTACTTCATACTTTTAGCCTTTTTTTCAAGCAGAAATTACTGAATCTGGTTCTTCCATAACTTTCTTGGACTTCCTCTACCCTTCTTTCCTGCCACTTGGGATGAAAATCTTTTCTTAGTAAGCATCATATCACTCATTCTTTCAACATGTCCAAACCATCTCAGAATATTACTCTCCACCTTATTGACAAAACTTTTCCTGACATTACACATCTGCAACACATCTTCCTTCCTCACATGACCAGAGCGTGTCTTACCACAAACCCCCGGTAAGTAACGCATCTCTCCAGCACAAAAACAACTCCTATGTATTTTCTGCAGTACCCAGATTTCACTGCCGTGCATCAAATTAGGAGCAATTGCACTTTCTTACATAACCATTCGGGACTTCCTTGTTTACCCCATCATCAATATTTTTCTATGCGGCCATGGGCAATACTCGCCTAACCCAATGAGCTGGGCAGGCATCAAAACCACTTGGGCAAACAATTTTATTTTCTCAGCTTCCCTTACAAATGCAGTAGAAGTTGGAACTTGTATTATAACCCTTTTTTTTCTAATCCTCCGATTTTATCACCGTTCTTTCCCCCAATTGATTTTAAATAAAAAAAATTATTAGAAACATCTCATTAATTAAAATGTTTATTTTATAAAAAAGAGAGAAGCTCAAACTTACTTCTGGAATAAAAACACTGGAAATTAGGAAAATAATTTTTACACATAATACGCAGTTTCCTTGCATATCAAAATACCAAGGAGAATAAGAAACAAAATAACAAATAAGTGCAAAATAATCAAAATAGAGCAAGTGCAAAATCATTCTGATCTGACAGTCCTTTCAAGGAATAAATCGCCTCTCAATTTTTCCCCCAACCCGAAGGGTGTCGTGCGCGAAGCGACCCTACTAATCGAATCATATTACTTATATATGGATTGTCGGAAGAGTCATGACGTATTTTGGCACCCGACGACGGTTGGGTGGTTTTGGAAGTATATACTAGAAGCATGCGCAGCTCTGTTATCGCTATGTCATTCGACAGGTGCCAGTTCTAGCTGCAGTCTAAAAGGAATAGTGAGCGATTTCGTTGATTTGCGGAGATTTGACATCAAGTTGAAGATGGAAGACCAAACTGTGCATTTTCGCCATATTTTACTGTTTTACTTCCGTAAAGGGAAGTGTACGGTGATAATGCTCTACAAGAACGCCAGTGCCAGCGGTGGTTAGCAAAATTTCGTGCTGGTGATTTTGACCTCAACGATGCTCCTCGGTCCCGGAGGCCAACCGAGGTTGATGACGACCAAATCAAGGCATTGATCGAGTCAAACTCACGTTACACGACACGAGAGATTGCAGACACGTTGCACATCATCTATCATTTAAGCGTTCACGACCACCTGAAGAAGCTGGGATACGTAAGCAAGCTCGATGTGTGGGGTCCTCATGAACTCAAAGAAGCTCAATTGATGGCGCGTATAAACATCTGCGATATGCTCATTAAACGTGAGGAAAACGATTATTTTTTGAAGCGACTGATAATTGGCGACGAAATGTGGATTATGTACAGTAATGTTCTGCTCAAACTGTCTTGGTCCCGACGTGCATCCAAAGCAGACATTGATCAGCGGAAGGTTCTGGTCTCAGTGTGGTGGGATTTTAAAGGTGTCCTGTTTTTCGAGCTCCTACCGCGGAACCAAACAATCAATTCGAATGTGTACTGTCGGCAATTGAACAGTTTGAACGAATCCATCATCCAGAAACGTCCAGAGCTCGTTCATCGTAAAGGTGTTGTGTTCCATCACGACAACGCGAGATCACACACGAGTTTGATCCCCCGCCAAAAAATTATTGGAGCTTGGGTGGGATGTGGTGCCACACCCAGCATACTCGCCTGACCTTGTGCCGTCAGACTTCCACTTGTTTCAGTCTCTTCAACAACCCTTGCGTGGTATAACGTTAAATTCAGATGAGGATGTAAATCAGCACTTTGTACAGTTTTTCGCGAAGAAAGACAGGTCCTACTATGAACGAGGCATTCTGCAGTTCACTGAATAATGGCAAAAGGTTATCGAACAAAACAGGCATGATATCATTGATTGATATTTGTTCTTTCTATCAATAAATGACCTTTGCAAAACATGGCTAAAATACGTCATGACATTTCCGACAACCTAATATATACAATATATATACACTGCTGGACAATTGCTAAGGACGGATCATAAGCGGCTATATAGCGCATAAAAAAGTAAGTGTGGTTGGATGCCAAGTGAAATAAAATAATGTCAGAATACCAGGACATTACAAGAAAGACAATTTATTGTGCTCTGAAATCCAGAAGGCTTTGGAACGTGTTCAAGGGACAAACAGGCCATTTGGTGCAGATTCCGTAAACGTGAAAAAAATGCAATTACCGTCCGCAGGCGTTCCAGCGTAAGATGTCAATACGGGATATGGCCACCATGGAGGGCGATGCAAGATTCCACACGTCGTGTCATGCTTTGCACAACATTATCAAGCAGCTGTTGGGTAATTTATCCCATTCCTCTGTCAGTGCACGGATGAGGGTGTCCTTGTTTATTGGAGGGCATTGGCGACCAGCAAGACTCCTCCCCAAAGCATCCCACACATTTTAAATGGGATTCAGATCTGGAGAACGTGCTGGCCATACAAGGCGTTGAGTATCCTTGCTCTCAAGACACTCCTGGACAGCGACTGTTCGATGACATGTTGCGTTGTCGTCCATGAAAATGAACCTATCACCAACAGCACCACGGAACATGCGAACATGAGGTAGCAGAACATCATTAATGTATCGTTGGCCAGTCATAGTCCCAATTGGAATCACATAGAGGGACGTACGGCCATTGATCATGATGCCAGCCCATACCATGACACTACATGTCGGATATCGGTCCCTTTCCTGTATGTTTGCTGGACAATATGCAGTACCACTATCACGCCAGATCAGTTGTCGTCGACAATCAGACGATAGACTGTATCTACTCTCATCTGAGAAGAGGACAGCAGACCAGTCGTTATCAGTCCAATTGTGATGTTGATGGCACCATTGCAAACGGGCGGTACGGTGACGTCTGGACAATGGGATGCACACAACAGGGCGGCGGGCGTATAGTCCTCCTTCATGCAAACGTCTGGCGACAGTTTTTCGGGAGATCCGCTTGCCAGAAGCAGCCATAAACTGATTTGCTACCTCACTAGCTGAGCTACGCCGGTGTCTTTTTGTTGATAGCACTATGTACCGATCTTCTGCAGGGGTCGTACTGCGAACACAACCTCCCCCGTGACGTTTGCTACACTCTCCATTTGTTTGAAATGATTTCCAAAGCCTTGAAACAACACTGTGGCTGACGTCGAACTCCCTGGCAACATCTGTTACTTTTCGCCCTTCTTCAATCTTGTCAATAATACGGCCACGCGTAAAATCATCTAGTTGATGTCGGAAAGACATAGTGAAAATTGCAAGTTCGTCAATTGATTCTTTCCCTTTCAACTTTGCGTTTGAACAACAACGTTCAATACGCGTCAAATCCTTTATATCTCTTATCAGCGCTATGACGTCACGAACAAGTTCGGCAATCCAAAATTTGCATACGCACAACACGTCTTACTGTATCCCGCACTTATGCTAATTTCCACATTTTCCTGCCTTCCATTTTATGGTTGCTATCGTTGCTATTGTCATCCGTCCTTAGCAATTGTCCGGCAGTGTATTTAGAATTTCCAAATTCCACCATAATGTTGCGAATGCATTCGTCTACTTGTGTACACATTTTCTTCCTTTTTGGACCAAGTTCTTCTAATTCTTTTTATTGTTTTTGTGCATCACACGTTTTGATTTTTTCTTTGGGCATTTAATAAGTTCATAAATATCTGCCTGTATTTTTTCCTAGCACTCTATTTAATTTTGAGTTCATCCTTCGACGGCGTTTTTGGTTCTAAGGCGCTGACCATGTGCATTCCACATTTGAATTGGAACATTAGGATTATCCATCCGTTGGTTAACAAATATTATCAAGAAATAAATTTAACATTTCATTTCGTGAAGCGTCCTCCATATTAAGCAGCCATTCGTCTTCAACATTTCCTACAGGTAGGTAGGCCCCAAAGAAGCGCACATTTTACGTATTCTTCTTGTTTCTTCGTTGGTTTTGTACAGTTGTGTAAGTCCCAGATCTTGAATATTCCGCCGTAGAGTTTGACTGAAGTGAAAATTGCAACCGGAGACAGTTGCATCAGAGAATACTTCTTTATTTGCTTTTATAAGGGCTGCTTCGAAGTCGATCTTTATCAACTTTGGAACCCAATGTGGACACAAAGTCTTTATTAACTTAAACAATGAGCAGTATGTTCCTTCTCGTTTAGCAGGGTCGCTACGCTACGTCCACGACGAAATATAACGAGGCCGCTGCGCACACAATTTTCCACAGGATCGCTTGGCGCACGGTTGCTTCCCGCACGTAATCAAACCGAAGACTCGACGATCTTTGAGAGTACTCGTAAAATATTTTTTACCATTTATGAGGGTGGCGCTGATATGTTGTTTTGAGAAAAGACAATATCTGCGACTTACTTGGCGTTGGAAAATCACTACGCGCATTCTCGCGTTCACTATCTACGTGGGAAAATCCCTAAGCGCATTCTCGCGTTCACTATCTGCTCGCACGAGGCTACTTTTCCAGAAGCCTTTGAGAATGAAGAGGGCAATGAGACGAACTTAGAAGGAGGCGAACGTCGTTTAAGAAAAGTGTTGTTTTGACTTTTGAGAGCTTCAGTTTTATTAATTTATTATTATTTTGCAGGTAATTGATTTTCGATTTAGGAAAATTAATTTGGGATTTGGGAATTTTAATCTAAAATGCTTACTGTGCTGAGCAAGTTAAGTCGCTTCGCGGCCGCACGCGCGCTTATCTTAGAGGGAACATTGCCCATCATTCCTGTGAAATCCTCCTAAGGCAGTTATGGCTTTCAATGAACAATGCACTCGCCTACTAATTTCACTATCTCATTTGTTCTCTCTGTCAAACATGCTTCCTAAATACACAAACTCATTCACCTGGTCAATCACTGTGCCATTTAGACTTATCTTGCAATCAGTAATAGCAGTTCCTCTCTTAAAAACCATAACTTTGGTTTTCCCCCTTATTTATGCTCAGTTTGAATTTGATATAAACTTCGTACATCCGGAACAATATAATTTGGAACTCACTTTTGCTCTATGCCAGTAGGACTATGTCATCAGCATAGAGCAATCTTCCCGCTCGTATATTACCAAGACATAAACCAATATTATCCATTTTGACATAACGCATGCATCTTCTTATATATAAAACACAAAACGTCTGTTTGTCTGAAGCAGCAAAAACTCTCGAACGCCGAACTGTGGCATCGTGAGATTTTCATAGCTTATTAATACTGGAATTTCTAGGTCAACGCAGCTATTTTAAGATCTCTTCGTTGTTCAGTTCGCAAGTTATGAATTAATTAATAAGCTAATCAGTAAAGTCAGCGTCGTTTGCTACGCCATCGTTATCTCAAAGCACGTGACTGCATTCATCGCCGCAGCATATCCACAGGTGTTTCTATTCTTTGAGAACTGTGCCTAAAAAAATGCAAAAATGAACTTTTGCGAAATCTTAACGAAACTGGCTGAAATTTATATCAACACCATGAATTGGTAATAAGAGGAGTCCCTCAAAATTTCACCGGAATCCCGTCAAAACTTTTTAAAATAGGCATGGAATTTTTAATTCATCAGTAAACAGTAATATATACGCAGAAACGGTTAATAGAATTTTGACAGCTAATTTAAAAATTTATTTACAGATTCAGGCGAAATTTGGAGGTCATGTTCTTATTAACGATTTATGGTGTTCATTAAAATTTCAGCCAATTTCATAAAATATTCGCAAAGATACGTTTTTAACTTTTTTATCACAGAGATTCGCCCCTCAAAGACGTCTGAAACTGAACGCACGGGATGCATTTGATCGTCGATAACAAATTGCTAACGAATTTTGTTCAGTCAGTGTTCTAATGCTGACTGAACAAAATGTGTTTCCTGGACGAGGGCAACGCTGGGTAGTAAAGCTAGTGCATCCATAAATACAGGGTGTGGCAGAAAAACGGGCGTTTTTTATATGTTCGCGGAAGTTTCCCTAATGATGTTGTCAACACGTATGGATAGTCAGTCGCTTCATCAAATGACGCCATTTGCAAAGACCTCAATTGGTGGAGTGGAGCTCAACGTTCTCTAGCTGTTAAGGCATTTTGCAAAAATGGCGACTGCTGCTAGACGGAAATATCTGCGTTATTTTAATCTCATAGCATGTTCTTATTCCATAAGAACATGCCATCAGGTTATGGGTAAAGACTTTTGAAGCTACGGGAAGTGCATTGAAGCAAAAACCTACAAGTACGACTAGGAGTATTCGAACACGAGAAGGACTACAGGAAGTGCAAAATGTTGTAACATAAAGTCCAAAACATTCTGTGAGAGCAAGTTCTTCAGCAGGATCTCAAATCGTAGTGTCCATAGAATCTTACAGGGCGAGTTAAAGGTACAACCCTACAAGATACAGGTTGCGTAGCAGTTAAATGGATATGATTACGAACACCGAATGGCTCTGTATGTTGAGCTTTTGGCTAAAATGTAAAGCAATGAAACTTTGTTGCGTTTATTGCGTGTGAGTGAAGAGGCCCACTTTCATCTTAGTGGTTTTGTGAATAAACAAAACTTTCGCTACTGCTCAGTGGATGATCCCCGTCAACTGCATCAACGGCCGTTACACAGTCAGCGAGTTACAGTGTGGCTGGGCGGGTTTTCTGCAATGGGAATAATCGTCCGTTATTTTTTGAGGATGAGCAAGGAACGCAACAACGGTAACATCTCACAGGTATGCCGACATGTTAGACACATTCGTCGCACCGCAACTTGAACGCTTTCCTTCAGATGAGCCATTTTGGTTTCAGCAAGACGGCGCTACGTCTCACTGTGCGTCGCGTTGTCCAAGAACCAAGTGTACCATGATTTATGTCTTCTAAATGTATTATGTAAATTAGGTGGGGAAGACGCTGAAAAATTATCATTACAAGATAAACCCATTACGATAATTCCTCTCGGGGCCCCTGAATTTTACCACTTTTCATTAACGGGCTTTTATTTTCAATTTAGCAGCGGACATGATTGTTGTTGTTGTTGTTTCTTTGTGGGTATTTTAAGAATCACCTTGAGCAACTCTTTGGTCAGTCGCCCTTCTATGATTTGGGGCTGCTTATTCTAGACATACACAGTACCCAAATATCACACAGGTCTTGAACCTGGGTTTATCTGGGACGAATGGGTAGAATCTAGCGTATCAAACCGCACGGCCAGTTCACGTGTTTCTGGAGGTATTTACGAGATCAAATTACCTAAAAAAATTTTAAATACTCGATTTTTAAAATGATATCCTTTTACCACTTGTTGAACTATTCTTGGCAAGTACGTTTCATGCCATCTTTCGGAAAAGTCATGCTCATCACCATACGGCAAACGTTATCAAGGTAAGTTTTCTGAGGACCATCCTTCTGTTTTTAAACTACGCAACTACTTCCCAGGCCTCCATATTTACCATATACAGTGTGTTCGGAAAATCATTGGCCGTCTTCCACTGGCTCTTCTTTGAATACCTCTTCCCCTTTTTTAGAAAACTAGAATATTCTCTCTAGTATTAAATGTTCGTACGTACCGCTGAGGTTAACATCTGATGCATGCATGCTTCTATGTTATGGCTATTTCAAAGGATACCGCGAATGAAAACTGTATAACAATTGCATAGAAATGCGTAAGGTTAAAAGGTTAACTTCATTCTCTGTGATTAACATTTTTGGTTTTATTTTCTGAATAAAGTCCCTGTACTTCCATTTGATAATATGCAAACACGCACGAACGTACCTTAACAAATGGAATTCTGATGCTTTGCGTGGAGTCTCTTCTGTTCTCATAAGGAGAGCCCTATATTTAGAAAGCGTATTGCGTGACATTTACCCTGGCGCCCTTTCCAAATATAAATCCATTGCGTGTACTACTCGGAGAATAAACTTCAGCAAGTGTCCTCAGAGAATGCTAATACTGTACTGCAACATTTACCTGCGTAAAAATACAAAAGTGAAATCGTATTGCCCGAGAAATAAACCGAAAACCATCTGAACAGCGAAGACTCGCAAGAAGTGCTAATCGTCGATCAGTTCGCTTGGTGCATTAGTTGTGGAAAATACATTGCAAGACATAATAAAAGTGTTTGTCCGAGTGTGATGCAAACTGGTGGGCATCTTTCGACAGCTGGGTTATCCAATTACTTGATAGATGAAGGGGTAAAAGAGCAAAATGGCTTGGTTTAGCCAAGTTAGGTCGCCCCCAACTGAGAATGACAGCTGTAACAGAGTGATCTCGGTGGTTAAAGCACGTGTAAGGAGTAGAAATACGTGGGCAACAGTCATTGGGAATCCTACTATCACAAGCTCTTTTTTACTAGAGTCTTCATCATAGTGATATGTAAAACTGGCTGATTCCTGCATCGCATCATGGCAGAAACGCATCTACAAGGGCCGTTCCATAAAAACAGAAAATATTTTTTTTTGAGTTGGCAATAGTGCGAAGGGGAAAAACAACCACGCAGACGACCAACTGATTGAAAGAAATATCTATGGCAGCGGTTATTAGCCATGGAAGACGATACTGGTTTTGTTATTGCGCAGTTGTTTAAGATACTAATGCATGTCGCCCTACAGCTATGGAGGTGAGTGATTCAGAGTTAACAAGTGAAATGTGGTATGTGATAGGATTTTGCTATTGTTTGGGTAAAAGGGATACAGATACAGTTGATTTAATGAAACAAAGCTTACAAAGATAAGTATTTGGGTGAGTCAAAGATTTTTAGATGGCACCATGATTTCAAAAAAGACTGTTTGTCGGCAGAACTCGTTCCTAGGCCTGGTCGACCTGAAAGTGTTCTTACGGAGCGTACTGTTGACACTGTTTGGGCAATCCTGCAGGAAGATCGACGAATGACGTTTGAAGACATAGCGGCGTTAACTAAGATCTCAAAAAAGTTGGCATTCCGCATTCTACACGACAAATTACTGCTACATTTTGTGTGGTCCAGATGGGCACCTCATCACCTAACGAAAGAACAATTGTTAGCCAGAGTTCAGATGTGTCATGAGTGGAAACAAATGATTGCAAAGGATCCAAACTTTATAAACACAGCAATAACTGCCGATGAAACATGAGTTCACCACTTCGACTTCTCACGAAGCGCGCAACGAGTGTCTGGAAACACACAGGTTCGCCTGTTCTGAAAAATGTCCGCCAAACCAAATCAGCTGGGAAGGTGATGATGTTAATTCTCTTTGATCATAAAGGTGTAAAATAAAGCAGGTTTTCGTGCTGGATAAAAACATCAATAGTAAATAGCCGTCGAAGCAGGATTCAGGACATTGATATCTAAAACCATATAATTATTAGAACTTTAATCACAGAAAAAACCAGCACATGAGTGAAAAATGTACACGATATCTTTCGGGGGCGCCTGCGACTATCATCTTCAGATGTGTGACTGGTGTAGTGTGCCAGCATGCCGTTCCTCCACAAATTACGGTCAATGCTGAGTATTATATTTCAGTCTTGAAACGTCTGTGACTACACATATCGATTAACCGACCGGAACTGGTGGGCAAGTGGACCCTACGCCCATATGTGGCTGCTCGTGTTCAAACAGTTTCTTACGAAATGCAGTATTGAAATCATGCCACAGCCAGCCTGACATCGCCCCATGCGATTTCTGGTTGTTTCCAACAGTGAAGGAGAAGTTCCGTGGCGCAACATTCAACACAGATGCTGACGTTATTCAAGCTGTTCAGGGATCGCTAAAGCAGTTTCCGCAAAATGCCTTCGCCACATACTTTGAAAAGTGGACTGAACAATGGGATCGTTTCATGTCATCCGAGGGAAGATATTTTGACAAATAATAACATATATCCCTATACCTAAATATCTCAATTTTGTGTGATTTTTACTTTCAGTTTTTTGGAACGGCTTTCTACCGAACCAGTGGCTTGGTATGGCCAAAAGCTCCAATCTAGTGAGAAGTATTTTTTCACAGTGTTGAAGAAAGTGGTAATAAATATGCTCCAATTCGCATGCTTTATGTATTCTGTAGAGGGGAAAAAGAGAAAAGGTAAATATATTATCAACAAAACACAGGTCCAGGTTACGTCCAAGTAGGTTAGAAGTAAGAGGAGGTGGCCACAACCCCTCTCCCTATGCTTCTGGCGTGAAGCCACTTTTTATCAGCTGACAACGCCAATGCGCCGAACCTAAGAATCTCCTGTATATCTCTATGGGGAAATCGCGATTTTGAACGGGTTTTTCGGACCCTTACTCTACCCATACAGGCATGAAAAAAAAAATTGAGGCTAAAATATTCATTCCCATAATAAACAATTTCCAGAAAAAACAGGAAAATATGTGTTGGTATTTCTTTAAAAAATTGAACAAAATAATGATTTTTTGAGCGGAAGTGCATACGCATGGTTACTTGCATGCTGCCCATGTGCAAGATAACCATGTTTAAAATCTAACCAAAAGCCTAAAGTTAAGAAATAAGAAATCCGAAATATTCCTTCTTTCCATCCTTGGTTTGAATGCGCTAAGCAAAACTGCTTAAGCCACAGGAAGTGACGTCACGTTCCCGAACTCTCGCAGCGCAGACTCCCACCACCTCAGAGAGAGGACAGAAACAGCTGATCTGTTTTGGCTTCACTCAAAAAGGAGGTTCTTCTAACCTCCTTGGTTGCGTCTTGCTACTACATGTTCGACCGCCTCAGCTGTAGTCTTGGCTACTTGGATGTAAGGAATGTTAGCCAAAATATCTGTCAGGGCTATCAATATTGGTCGTTTTAATTCTTTACTTTCATTACGATCAATACGTATATTAGTAGCTGCAGAGGAATCTATAAAGTACAATTGGCCACATGAAGGGTTTTAACGAGTAAATTGTAACAAATCCGAGATGTGCCGGTGAAACTGTCCCTGAATTTTAAAGCAGTATGGACCATTGCCTGGTATCTCATTTTTTGTGGCCGAGAGGGAAGCGAATGAAATCGCACTATTGTGTTTCCGGATGTATTGGACAAAATTAAGGTTGTCCAGAAGTATGTCTTTCAGCCACGTATTTATCTGTAGCTCTGGAAGAGAAATAAGGCCGTTATAACAGCAAGAATTAAAATGACCATTAGTTTCCTCATTAGCGAAATGCAATGCCTGGCAGTGCACACACTCAATATTCATTTCACCCAAGCTATGTTTATCTATTACAGTTTCCTCCAATAAAGCTTTTCGAATAGGTAGGTTGCCGCGTGTATTACTGCGATAACATTAATTGCGTGTGCTCTCAAAATTCCTTCCCTCACGTGCATTACGAAAAACCCGCCCTCGTTATCAGTTTTCAAGCCAAGGGTGGCAGCATTTTTGTGAACTGTTCGCGTGCTGCTGTAGTTAAAGTGTATCGTGATTGGAGAAATGGCACCATTGCGAATAAACAACGCAGAAACTGCGGAGCACCACGCGCCATTGATGTGAGAGGTCCGATCGACACGCTACAGTGGAGCACCTCACTGGCCGAATGAACCAGAGGGCTACCGGAAGTGTGTCTAAATCGACAGTTCAGCGATCTCTGCTGCGTATGAAGCTCCGCTGCAGATGGATGGTCAGCACTGCACCTATGCTAACGAAGGTGCATCAGCAGAAAACGCTTACATTTGCACGGCAGTATCGGAATTGGACCTGCGCTGATTGGCAAAGGATTGCCTTCTCCGATGAGTCACATTTTTTGCTTCATAGAACGGATGGATGTTGGCGTATAAGGTGCGAAACATCGGAGAACAAACACTCTTTAACTATTTTTGGAAGAACACTAGCTGGTGGGGGCAGCGTTATGGTCTGAGAAAAGTTTTCGTGACATTCCGTGGGTCCACTCATACCTGTGGAAGGCACTATGGACCGAATTCGTTATGAATCCATCTTTGCAGACCACATACACCTCTACATGCTGATTGTCTTCCCTGGGGTGGATAGGATCTTCCAGCACGACAATGTGACGTGTCTCACAGCTAGAAATGTCAGAGAGTTGTTGGAAGAGCACGATAAAGACATCAAAGTACTTCCCTGGCCCCTTAATGTCCCAGACTTAAACCCAACTGAGCATCTGTGGGACCACATCGATCGAGTTGTTCGCTCTATAGATCATCCACCACGCACCCAACAGATGCACTGCAGTCAACATGGCTGTACATACGTGTGAACACCTTCCATCACTTTATTGAATCACTCCTAGCCCGTCTAGCCATTTAGCTGTTGTCCGCGCTGCACACGACGGTTACTCTGGATATTAGCTGGTGGTCACAATAATGTGACTTGAGCGTGTATATATATAGATGTGGCGAAAGTTTCCGTCCTAATCGGCGGTAGACGGACATCCGAACCCCTCGATTCCGTCATAATATGGCATTGCATAGCAAACCCGCGATCTTCAGCAGCCGACATTCGACTAGGTGTATAGGCTGCTACGAATATACCGGTGCCGACATGGACTGCGAATCGTAGATTGGCTGAGTCACGTTTCCCCTCTCGCCAAACATTGGTCAGCTTCCACTCACGGCAGCACATCGTCGCGTACAGTTTATATGATTCTGTAGCAGACATGCGTGGCGGTACGAATGTAGCTAGGATTCTTCTGGCGTGTGTTTCAGCGCCGAACAATCGGCTATTGTGAGTCTGGAGATGACTTGGTCACTGGATTGATGATTTTGGCTTCCGTGAGCGCCTTATTTCCGTCCTAATCGGTTGAGACACAAAGAAAACTGGTTTTCAGGGATGGGTTCAAGAAAGGATAATTCATAATGCCTTAAATGAAGTTTGTCTAATAGGAGGTTAACATTTAACATTAACAACTACACATCAAATATAAAAACTTGCAATAAAGATCTCATATTATAAAAGAAACCAAGAATGAGTTTACAAAGACCTGTAGTCTCATCCATAAATCCTGAGTGGCGCACAATATTCTACCCAGAAACATTCTAGAAAACAGGACAATGTAGATATTGTGTATAGACTCACAGAGCACCTATTTCTTTTGTATATAATTTTTGCGTAGTAAGGTCATATTCATTTGTCGTCAAGCAGCCGACAACTTTAAAGCCTTACAAGTTTTAGCATCTTGGGAAGGACGGGAAGGTAATAGAGCACTTATCTCCTGATGTCGTTTATGCTAACAGCTACATTATTGAGGACACCGATTCCCAAGTAACTAAAATATAGGAATCTGTAAATAATTAGTTAATGGTGTGCTTGTCAGATATTTCCGTATTTTTCATTAATATCTGTATTTGTTTTATTTTCTGTTTTATCATATGAACTACACAACTGTGTATGAAAATTGCAACACCGAGAAAGAATCGAGCTTTCAAATTAAATTTATATCACAAATTCCTTATGTTAAAAGAGATAACTGATTACATTTGTAGAACTATACGAGATTTTTTCGCTTCGAAACTTGGTATCGTGAAGCCACGTCAAGCAAGAACAATATTTTCCTCTTTCTCAATTTTCATTTTTCAATTTTTTTTTTTTGTTTTCTTTCAGAGTTTCTTAGAAACTCTGAAAGAAAATAAAAGAAAGAAAAAGGTAAAGTGAAAGTATTTTCTTTCGGCCTTCCAGATTTAGAGCCATTAGCTCGAGGGATGGGAAAGATCCAGTGTCAAAAGATGAAACACAAAATCCAATCCTAGTCTCTGGATTTGAACGCAGATCCAGAAGATATAGACACCTCTCTCTTTCTTTCTTTTTCTCTCTCTCTCTCTCTTCTCTCTCTCTCTCTCTCTCTCTCTCTCTCTCTCTCTCTCTCTCTCTCTCTCTGTTCTATTCTTGTCTCCTTTCCATTAAAAAAAAAAGGTTTTCCCTATCCCCTATGAAAACAGATATTCCGACAAATCAAAATATGCATTCATGTCAAAGAATAAAAGAATTCTGCTCCATAATAAGATGACAAATATGCAAAACAATGTGACATGCATATTTTTCCTGAAAACATTTGCAGCAGGTCTTCTGGAAACAAGGCAAAGATATTTATCAGCCGAGAGACGTAAAACACGAACGAAAAGGTTCTGTAAAGTATAACGAATGCTAGAAATAGAATTATTAAGGTCAGCAGTTACATTTTTCGGACTTATTCACTCATATTATTATTGAGGATGCAAATCTTGATGTAAATGACGTTAATGCAGTTCCATTTTGTTTCCTTTCGCTCTTTTTTCGGCTCTTATTTTTTTCTTTTCATTCTGGCACACGTTTTCGTGTAAAAACTGAAAACCATCTTTTTTTTTTTCTGGAAAGTTACTTTTAGAATGCTGCACTCAAATAAAAATGCTTACGTTATGTCTGGAACTGCAAGGTTTAATATCGAGTTTATCTTTAGTTACAATAATTTTAAAAAAATCACGACAAAAATTACGTTAAAGGATAAACATGAAAAACTGATTTCCATATTTACAGTATGAAGGTAAAAAATGTTAAGATATTCATTCGACGACTACGACATTTCAGTAAATATCTTTGAACATAAAAACAAAATCTCAGCTGAACGGAACAGATGCTCATACAGATTTTGCTTTAAGCAAACAAATTTATAAATTCCCTAAAGCCAATGTAGGAAATGTCGGCTATAGGTTATATCAGGATTTACAACAGAAAGCAAATGCCAGTAGCTATGTCTTGATGTGCTTAATTTTAAATACATAATAGAAAGAACTGAACAAAAACAACTCTCAGGTCGCAAAGAAAAATAAACTGACCTACCTCAAATACTTGAAGGCAACACTTTCTGTATCAACACCTTCATCAAAGGAGAAATTGCGATTCCAATCTTTTTAATGATACGTACATTAAAGAGATTGGAATCCGTGATAAAAAATGAGGAATAATATCACAGAAATATATAAGAAAAATAGGAATCCCAAATTTGATGTTCTGTACATTTTCAGTCCAAGAAGGGTCAAAATTTCTTAAAGCAGCATTTGTGAAAGCAATCGCTTGGTAAACATAGAACACAGAAAATTACTGGAAAACAGCATAAGATTTAAAATATAAATACTTTTCTGAAATTCCAAAATGGAGAAGTTAGGCACTGATTGTCATGCGCGTGCATCCCACAGGCTCCACTTTCAAAGTGAAGCAACGACATCTTCATAAATAAGATAACCACAAGATTTTCCTGAAAAAACGAGATATGGGCTCGGTACAAGGTTAGTAAATGACAAGGTTATACTCATCCTACACTTCCGGTGATTGCTTTGTGACGTCATTGTCCAAATATCCATCGTAAGACTCCCAAATCGCCACGTTTCTTTGTATATGCACCATAGCAGCGCTCCAGAATTATTATCCGTAAACCAGATGGAATAATCTTCATAAATTCAACCACATTTTTAATGCATAATGTTTTTAATTTTTAATTAACAAAATTTGGGTAATGTTGCCGAGAAGCTTTTCCTATTCCTCATAAAGAAATTCTTTATTACATGGCAATTATATGTCATGCTGTGTGTTTTCCTTTCTAAATTTATATAAAAGCAGCAAAAATTCCCCTTGTAACTAAATTGACATTTAAACGTATAACCGGTTTCCCGCCCTTTGCGTAACAAAAATGTGCGGGAGGTATTTTTGAAATCTCCTTTACTAAAATACTCACATGACTGAATTTATCATGTATTTAATGAAAATATACTTTTGTATAAGCTTTTGTTCTGTATTTGAGTTATAAAAATTATTGACAAGACATCTTCCTCCATAGCTACAGTTCGAATCTACGATTCACATGTTAGGACGATGAAGTCACGATTTTTCGTTTGCGAAAAAGACGGGGTGAGCAAACCTTAATGTCTATTAATCTTGATGTATTATATGGACTCGTTAACCTTGGACTCGTTTCCCTAAGAGAGACTTAAAACATTCCATTACTAGGAGTTCATGAATGCACAGGCATATGCTTTGATCAGAAGAAAGCTACGGAAACCTCTTGTAAATGCATCATATCATATTCTAAATGGTTCCCCGTGATGCTGATGTTATCTCTGTTCCACGCAAAGCCGAAAACTTTAACATGCAAATTGGAGAGAAGATTACGCGAATGCAGCGCAGGAGCGAAAAATGATCACGCAGCGCGAACTGCATAATAAGTACGAAGAGAGCAAGATGCCAGCTACTTATCAGGTGCAATGTGCACGCTTTTCGAATACTTTCTCACATAAAAATGATTTTTCAAAGCGGACAGTTTGAAACGAAACAAAATCAACAACCAATGGAATGCATGTACGCCACCCAAAGTAAAGGATAAAGTACCCATTTTATAAAGTACACTAGGTGAGCATTGTACAATTTGTTAGGTGAGCATTGTACAATTTGTACTTCACAGTGAATAAAAACGGTTCAAACAGACTTTTTCAACCGATTGATAGAATAGGTAAGTTATTTGCAAGTAAAAATGGATACTTATGTCCACAACGGCAAACATTAGAGTTGAAGAAATATTGCGAATTTTATGTAAAATATTTCTCATACGTTAAGATGTCCAAAGCAAAACCAATGTTTAAAATCGCACAAATAGAATCAACGATATGGAGTGACACGGAATATATCTTACCGCCCCATAGTAAGAAAATTGTGCTTTATTTGAAAAACAAAGTAGGTTAAAAATGCGTTTTATACTGAAGGGTATTCTACCACGAAAGGATATTTTGAATTGCAGATACCCTTTCAAGTGGAGTTAAACGTTAACTCTTCCTAGCAACAGAACTGCGCACTCTGAAAACGTAGGAATTATTTGCTGAATCTTCCTTGTAGCTGTGCGAGGGAATACGAATTTATTAAAGGTGAATTTTAAAAGGAGCGAGCGATCTTAGTGAGAGATAGGTTTGTATCCTTCGGGTGGTCCATGGGAACAATGGCACACAGAACAGCAACAAGAACCTCTGTGAATCTTGGAGAGGTGCAAGCTACTTCTGTATGACATTAGCAAAAAGACAAAACTCACTGAGTTTTGTTCCAGAATCCTTAGGTTGAATAACCAACTGGAACCGTCAGCTGTGGGCTAATGCCACACACTGGTGTACCTACCTGATTAAAAAGACACAAAGACACATTGCTTCGGACTCTAGTGTGTGATATGGCGGAACTACCACACATCAGAAGGACGGTCCACCACGGAAAAAATTTTGACATGGAAAACGGAACATGAGAAAGAGATCTCGGTTGAGTGACTGTAAGATTGGTGTATGGAAAACTTGAGGTACACTGTTAAACCTTTTGCGACAGGTTGCACCAAAAAGTGGTGCTGCACTACTTTCCGTGGAAACATACACCACTGTGTGGTGCAAACAAAACCCAATAACAGGATGAAATCTTACTGCATAATGTGGTTCACTGCATTATAACGTGGTGCCAATTTGCACCATGTTGTTGGGTTTTGTTTGCAGCATACAATGGTGTATCGTTTCTCAGAAAGTGGTGCAGCCGGTGTAGCACCACTTCTTGGTGCAATCTACCACAAAATTTTTAACAGTGTATAAATGGCAAAATGAATGAGGTGATTGAAAAGATGAATGAGGTGATTGAAAAGATGAATGAGGTGATTGAAAAGATGAATAAGCATAGATTGGAAGTGATGTGTGTAAGTAAAACCAAAAAGAAGGAAATTGGGACAGAAGAAGTGAATGGAACAGTGAGTGTGTGGTTTGGAGTATTGGAAAGTATGAGAGGACAGGCTGGTGTAGGTGTGATTTTAAGTGAAAAGATGAAGAACAACTTGATTCACTATAGCTGCATAAGTGGGAGAATTCTTTGGATTCGTTTGAAAGTGAAACTTCAGAGAATAGTAACTGTTGCAGTGTAAGCTCCTTGTGACTCGGAACCTTCCGATAGGAAGGAAGATTTCTGGAATGAGCTAAAAGCGGTTTTGAGTTAGTTTGGTGCTAAAGAGAAAGTCATAATAGCTGGGGATTTCAATGCTAGAGTAGGTGTGCAGAATGCGATTTCTGACAATGTTCTGTGTAAGTTTAATGATCCTTCTGTGAATGATAATGGTGAAAGATTGATTGAACTCCGCATTGAGAATGGTTTGTATGTATCTAATACATTTTTCAACCACAAGTATATCAAGACATATACTTGGAAAAACCGTACTCTTGGACAAAAGAATGTCATAGATTTTGTTGTTTACGATCAGGGTCTGAAACACTTAGTTGTTGACACTCGAGTGATGACAGGTGCGGATGTTGTCTCTGATCATTACTTGGTAGTGTTACGAGTGAAACTGAATGTTGGTTGGACAAAAAAATAAATAGGAGGAGGCCTAAGATTGAAAGTATAAGCCTCCCTGAAGATCATCAGTGTTATTATAACTTAATCAGAAACGACTGAAGGAGCTGAAGTCATGTGAGAGGGATGTCGAAAAGAAGTGGGAATGTTTTAAGAACTCTGTTGTTAGTGCTTCTGAGGAGGTCTGTGGTACCATAATAGTATGTAACAATAGAGGTGATGCTTCATCGAATAGTTAGATTGAAGAGTTAGTAAAGAGAAAGAAGAAAGTCTATTTGAGGATGTTGCAAGGTAGAGTTTCTGTGGATGAATATCGATGTAAAGAGCGTGAAACAGCTAAGCTGGTTCGCCAAGGTAAGGCAAAAAGTAGGAAGGAGAAGTTGGAAAAGCATGAATTGGCTTTTTGTAAAGATAGAATGACCTTCTGGAAGTACATGAGACTCCGAAAAAATAGGGAAAACAGCTGTGTGAAGAACAGGATCGGGGAAATAACATGGGAGCTCAATGAGTTAAGCGAAAGATGGGGTGAATACTTCTGTGAGTTATTAGATCAAGAAAGCAAAGGGGATCCTCAAGCAGAACCAGATGATATCGCAGTGTGTAAAACCATATGATATTACAGATGATATAACCATATGATATTACAGATGATATGTTCGAGCGATTAACTGGTAGTACTGAATGTAACATAAGTCTAAATGGCACAGGGATTGAGCAGGTGAATGAGTTTGTATATATAGGAAACATGCTTGACAGAGAGAACAAATTGGATGGTGAAATTAGTAGGCGAGTGAATTTTTCATTGAAAGTTATGGCTGCTTTGGAAAGTTTTCAAGAGAGTCCCGCTTGGCTGTGTATGAGAGTGTAATTGTCCCTAATCTGATATATGGCAGTGAAACCGGGGTAGTGCAGGAAAAACGCAAGAATCTTTTATGTGCTGGAGAAATGCGATACTTACGGGGAGGGGCTTGTGGCAAAACACGTTCTGATCGTGTGAGGAATAAAGATGTGTTACAGTTATGTAATATGAAGCAAAATGTTGGTAGCAAGGTCAAGACTAATATGCTTTGGTAGTATGGTCATGTTGAAAGAATAAGTGATGAGATGCTTACTATGAAATGTTTTTAGCCCAAGTGGCAGGAAGGAAAAGCAGAGGAAGGCCACGGAAATTATGGGAGGATCAGATTCAAGAGTGTCTGCATGAGAAAAAGATTTTGAGTATTAAGTACAGAAAGTATTGTGTGCGTCGTATAAATGAATGTTAGTGAAGCCCGACTTGTGTGTGAAAATCTCTGTAAATGGAGCAGTTTCGTACGGCAACAGTATGTAAATAATCAGTTAAAAATTTATCCAGTAGTTCGTATTTCTTTGTGGAGCTAACCTCTGAATGTCAGAGAACAGCTTAGTGATATGTATGTATGTATGAATTTTAGAAGCTGAGCTAAAACGTTTATACATCTACACTATCTACCAACAAGTAATTGGACACCCCTGCAATCGACGCTATATGCGGTCCTAACACACGTCACGGCCGCTACCGTTAAATATCGTGCGGGAAACAACAACGCAACCAGTTGCATGCAAGATGCCACCAGTTCGGAGCTCTCTGATTTCGAGAAAGGTGTAATCGTCGGGTATCACAGAAATGGCCGATCCATACGTGACATATCCAGCGAGTTGAAGTACCAAACATCGACAGTGGCCTACGTGATTGACAAGTGGAAGATGAGAGGTGACTGTCGGAATGTGCCCCGACCCGGCAGACCCACAAAACTGGGAGTTAGAGACCGACGGGTGCTGGCCAGAGAAATTCGGAAGAACCGCACCAAATCGATGGGCCACATCCGCGAGGACTTTCAACAGGCATCCGGGAGTGTTCTTTTGATGAATACCATCCGTAAGGAAGCCCATCTGCTCGGTTATCATGGATATGCTGCCGCCCACAAGCCTTTGATCACCAAGTCCAATAGCGCTGCTCGGATAACGTTGTGCAAAGAACGTCGACAGTGGACCGCTGAACAGTGGAAACAGGTTCTCTGGAGCGACGAATCAAGGTTCACCCTCTACCGTTCGGATGGCAGGGTCTGGGTTTGGCGTCTTCCTGGAGAACGCCTCCTACCGGAATGCATTGTGCCAACTGTGAAGTTCGGCGGCGGTGTAATTATGCTATGGAAGTGTTTCTCCTGGTATGGCACGGGACCCTTGGTCACAATTTCTGGTAGACTCAACGTCGAGACCTACTTCACCATTTTGGATGACCATGCGCTTCCTACGTTGTGGCAGTTTTACGGGGCGGACCCATGTTACTCTCAGGATGACAATGCCACCTGTCATGTTGCGAGGTCCACCATGGCTTATTATGGTGGCAATGGAATGGACTGGCCTGCGCAGAGCCCGGACCTTAACCCTATCGAGCACCTGTGGGACGAGTTGGAGCGTCGACTTGAGGGGTGCCCCCACCGTCCGAAATCGGTGAAGGAACTGACCTGTCTTCTGCAAGCCGAGTGGAAGAAAATACCGCTAGCCGTCATACAACGCCTGGTTGAGAGTATGCCCCGGAGGGTCGCAGCTGTAATCGCCGCTCGTGGAGGCTCCACCAACTATTGAAGGTGAATCATCTTCGTTTCCGTTTGCTATCACAGGTGTCCAATTACTTGTTGGTAGATAGCGCATGTCCCAATCTAGAAAACTACGCACTATTTAGAGTGGAAGATATTTGCATTTTTTACAACAGTTAGTGGCATACAGTACAAAAATAACTATTTCTGTTGATTTCTTAGAATAATAGTTAGAGACTCACAAAAGGATTTACACTTATGCTGTTTAATGGAAAAAGTCTACGTTATGAAAATTTCAAAGATGCCAGATTGAGTCAAAAGTTTGACCTGATTGCAGTTAACAACTTTAATGAATTCATGAAATCCACACATGCTCACCGCATTCTACAAAATGCAGGCAGTTATTTCTGTAAATTTTTGCAAGCGTTACAACGAGTCATGATTCCATGGCGGTACCATGTTTCGAAAATAAAAAATCCCTGATGTTGGAATTTAATGTTGTCGAACGGGGCCATCATGGTTGAAAATAGGCCATGTAGTGTGACAGGTAGTAATTGGATGGGGCAAGCCCCGTGCTGTACGGAGGATGGTTTAGTATCTCGACTCTTTCGAATTTCTTTAGTTTCGGTGGACGACTCTAGAAGTGTGACTGGGGGCGTTCTTCACTTGTAGCAACGCACATTTCTTACTAATGAGCGCTGTGTAGCGTTAGCGCCGATCATAATGGATCCACTGTTGCTCTGCTTATAAATTCCCGTATGCAGCTTGACAAAATGCCAGGAATCTGCAGTACACAGGGTCTTCACAATTTCACCAAATCCACATCTTGACTTTCCTCTCAAACCACTCAATTTGCAGCACTACCTGTACTTCTTGGCGTTGAGCAATGGTTCCAGGTGGTAGGATAATGTATGAAACTCAATGTTTTATCACCGGTGAAGATAAGACGCCGATATTTCTCGTCTTGTAAATTTAGCAGCAATCTGGGACAGAAAGCGACACGTTGTCCAACCTGCTGGGCGTTTCAATTAATGGGAGAACGTTTGGACGCCTGGAAGAGAATGCATGCTGGTGCAAGTGATGTACAATGATGAATTGGAAAGATTCCATCTCAGCTGCTAATTGTCATGCACTGAGACCTGGGTTCGCTGCTACAGCTCCGACTAGAGTGTCAGTGTTTGAGATCGTTGGCCTTTCTGACCCATGCTTGTCTTCGAGATTAGTCTCCCACGCATTCAAAGGCAAGCGTTATTTTTGTGGAGTGCTGCTGTCCACCGTTTCCTCGCCTTCAACTACACAAATTTCTCTCGCTGCTGCCCCGTTTAACCCTTTATTCCAATGAAGGCGTTGGAGCACCCGAATGTCACGTTTATCGACCTCCATCTTCTGCTCACACGATAACGCAGTATGGCGCCGTTCCAAATGCACGTCATAGCTTCGTGTGTTCCACGTCATCACGACACGCAGAAGACGCTGCTGCGCTGTTCAGACAGGAATGGAGACTTTGCTTATGTTTAGTTTAAAACGAAACAACTTTTTGTTGGATGGCTGCAGCCACTAAGAAGTGAGCTAGCACTCATTGCATCACAACCAAAACTGATTGCGGAGAAAACGGGTGATAAAATATTCGGTGAAAAATACGCACGAGTGAGAAGTGAGAAACACTTCTGGTTCCCTTTCAAACTATGATGGACGCAAGTGTTGGGGCTGCTATTGAATAATTATTTTAACTGTGTATGCCTCACATTTTCATTGGATTTACATCGTACGTTCACAACAGCAAGCTACGTTTGACCTAAAATACCAATGACCCCAAATTGACGGGCGTCTGCTTATATCCCAACGAGGTTTTTTTTTGTTTGTTTGTTTTTATTGAAAATTTAACGACTACCGTGAGCATCTCAATGGGTTATAAGCAGTCACCCGTCCCTAATTTAGGGTCACTCGTTCCAGGAAAGGGAGAGAGCCAGTGCCCTAAGACAAACACAACATCCTTGCCTCACCGGGATTCGAACCCGGACCCTTTACGGACGAATGATCATAAACCAGCCCTTAGACCACTGCGCCACCTCCGGAGCGGCGCCCAACGAGTTGTCACGGTGGTCGTAAACCCCCCCCCCCGCCCCAAACACATAAAAAACCACGTGAACAGTAATATATTGATGAGTCCTCTGGTGGCAAAAACTATGAGATACAAAAAATTTGCAGTTTTTTTGGTTTTGTTTTAAGAAATACAGGCAATTTAAGTAAACATCCCTAGTGGAAAGATGTTTATTATTTAGAGCAGAAAATATACACAGTTTTCTTCAATGAGAAGTACTTGACCTAAAAATCAAAATCAGGAACGTCAACAATGTGGTGCAGCAAGTCTGGCTCTGAATCTTTTGTTGCGCATCCTGCCGCCTAAATAGTTCATGTTGTGCCATTTTTCATTAACTTCAAAATACATCTAATATAAACTCTCCCACGTAATAATAAGTATTGTGCGTTTCTGTTGTGTAACAAGTAATAATGAATCGTTTGCTTTTTCGTTGTGTTACAAGTAATAATGAGCCTTGTGCTTTTTCTTTCTCGTTGTGTTACAAGTAATAATGAGTCTTGTGCTTTTTCTTTTTCGTTGTGTCACAAGTAATAATGAGTCTTGTGCTTTTTCTTACTCGTTGTGTCACAAGTAATAATGAGTCTTGTGCTTTTTCTTTCTCGTTGTGTTACAAGTATTAATGAGTTGTGCTTTTCCTTTCTCGTTGTGTTACAAGTAATAATGAGTCTTGTGCTTTTTCTTTCTCGTTGTGTTACAAGTAATAATGAGTCTTGTGCTTTTTCTTTCTCGTTGTGTCACAAGTAATAATGAGTCTTGTGCTTTTTCTTTCTCGTTGTGTCACAAGTAATAATGAGTCTTGTGCTTTTTCTTCCTCGTTGTGTTACAAGTATTAATAAGTCTTGTGCTTTTTCTTTCTCGTTGTGTCACAAGTAATAATGAGTCTTGTGCTTTTTCTTTCTCGTTGTGTCACAAGTAATAATGAGTCTTGTGCCTTTTCTTTCTCGTTGTGTTACAAGTATTAATCAGTCTTGTGCTTTTTCTTTCTCGTTGTGTTACAAGTAATAATGAGTCTTGTGCTTTTTCTTTCTCGTTGTGTTACAAGTATTAATGAGTTGTGCTTTTCCTTTCTCGTTGTGTTACAAGTAATAATGAGTCTTGTGCTTTTTCTTTCTCGTTGTGTTACAAGTAATAATGAGTCTTGTGCTTTTTCTTTCTCGTTGTGTTACAAGTAATAATGAGTCTTGTGCTTTTTCTTTCTCGTTGTGTCACAAGTAATAATGAGTCTTGTGCTTTTTCTTTCTCGTTGTGTCACAAGTAATAATGAGTCTTGTGCTTTTTCTTCCTCGTTGTGTTACAAGTATTAATGAGTCTTGTGCTTTTTCTTTCTCGTTGTGTCACAAGTAATAATGAGTCTTGTGCTTTTTCTTTCTCGTTGTGTCACAAGTAATAATGAGTCTTGTGCTTTTTCTTTCTCGTTGTGTTACAAGTATTAATCAGTCTTGTGCTTTTTCTTTCTCGTTGTGTTACAAGTAATAATGAGTCTTGTGCTTTTTCTTTCTCGTTGTGTTACAAGTATTAATGAGTTGTGCTTTTCCTTTCTCGTTGTGTTACAAGTAATAATGAGTCTTGTGCTTTTCTTTCTCGTTGTGTTACAAGTAATAATGAGTCTTGTGCTTTTTCTTTCTCGTTGTGTCACAAGTAATAATGAGTCTTGTGCTTTTTCTTTCTCGTTGTGTCACAAGTAATAATGAGTCTTGTGCTTTTTCTTTCTCGTTGTGTTACAAGTAATAATGAGTCTTGTGCTTTTTCTTTCTCGTTGTGTCACAAGTAATAATGAGTCTTGTGCTTTTTCTTTCTCGTTGTGTCACAAGTAATAATGAGTCTTGTGCCTTTTCTTTCTCGTTGTGTTACAAGTATTAATCAGTCTTGTGCTTTTTCTTTCTCGTTGTGTTACAAGTAATAATGAGTCTTGTGCTTTTTCTTTCTCGTTGTGTTACAAGTATTAATGAGTCTTGTGCTTTTTCTTTCTCGTTGTGTTACAAGTAATAATGAGTCTTGTGCTTTTTCTTTCTCGTTGTGTTGCTTTACATATTTCGCCCTAGGAAGTGCGTTGTGTACTTCTCCGTAGCAGGATTATCTAAATAGCAACAACAGCAAGGCCATGAAAATATTCAGTTGTTTTCCACCCTTTCAAATCTTTAGTTTAAACTTCTCTTTTCATAGCCAGGAACGAATGTGGAGGATGGATAGGAATTCACTGAGGGAGGAACGGGTGTCCTTAATAATTGCTCTGCTATATTTGTTTGTGACTAAGCGGCAGATTCGAACACCAAGTGGAATGTAAATGTATACGAGTGCTCTTTTACCTGCCCCGTTGCAGTGTGTGGGCGAGCAGAACGTGGCTGACGACTGCTTTAAAAGTGAAGAGTGCAAGACTAAGTCGCTGAGTTAGAAAGGAGTTAAGAAGGAGAGAGGTATTTTGTTTTCGTGCCCATAGTTAACCTCAACCGTAATCCAGAAAAAATTGGCTTTCAGACCCTTCTCCTAGGCACAAAATTTTCTTTTAATCAGTGCATGCTACTGGTACTTGTCATGTTCATTATACGGGTATGTAACTTTTCAGGTTTCACTAATTTTTACCAGAAATGGGTAAACGGAACAGTAACACCCCCCTTCCCCCAAAACTTTGAATTCTTCTGCATTCCAAAAAATGCCAAGAGAGTTCAAGAATTCTTTCGCAGGCTTAGTAAATAGCATCAAAATTCTTTGTTTCACTGTTGCATGAATAAAGTTGCTATCAAATTTTCCCAGAAGAAATAATACCCACCTTCCCGTCGTCCACAGTGATTTCAAAGTCTGGCAACGTCATTGCTAAATACACTGAAGAGCAATTGAATTATTGATACCTGTCTAGTAACGTGTAGCACCACCTTTCGCCCTGATGACAACGGCGATTCGTCTCGGCCTAGAATCGACAAGACACCGGAAGCGTTGGGAAGTCATACGGATCCATGATCCCTGAACAAGCTCCCACAGATCACGAAGATTTGATGGAGGGGGCAGAGCCTCGAGCATCTCTCTCGATGGAATCCCAGACGTGCTCGATGGGATTGACGCCAGGCGATCTAGTTGGACAAGGAAGCGAGGTCACGTCGGTAGAGTGTTCATCTAACCATTCGGATACAATTCGGGAGCTGCATTGTCTTGTTGCAGGATGAGGTCCCCAGTGGGATGTTGAAGACGCACAAACGGGAGCAAATGGTCGTCCAGGATATCCCGGTAACGATGACCTGTGAGGGACGATGTCACACGTACCAGAGGTCCCATTTCGGTTCACGTAAACAGTCCCCAGACGAGAATGCCACCTCCACCACCTTGAAGAGTACCCTGCTGTCAAGAAGGATCCATCGTTTCATGTGGTTTGCGCCGTACTCATATTCTGCCATCCGCTTGTACCAACGTGAATCTTGACTCATCAGTCCAAGCAACATTTTTCCATACGTTTAGGGTCCAGTGGCGATGCTCCCGCGCCCATGCTAATCTTTGCACCATGTGATGTGCGGTCAGCAGCGGTACCCTCGTGGGACGATGGCTTCTGTACCCGATAGCGAGGAGATGGTTCTGGATAGTGTGTCTGCTTACACGTTTTTGTGCACCAGCGTTAAATTGCCGAGTGATTTCTTGCACTGTGGCCCGTCTATCCGCTGTTACAATGCGAGCTAGCCGACTATGACCCCGCTCATCCACACGCTGTTGTCCACGGCTGTTGGCTTTTGCAGGGATGGTTTTACCGGATTCGATGTACTCACGGTGCACCCGTGACACAGTGGCTCGTGAAAATCCCAGTGCCTGCACGACTTCCGAGATGGAGTGACCCATTCGTCGGGCCTCGACAATTTGCCCACGATCAAATGCGCTTAGATCCTTCGTCTTACCCATACTGCGTCCGACCCTCACTGATTCCCATTGCATCACTCCTTATATTGTTGGATCGCTGCATACGTCATGCCGTTTCCGTTTACAGGGCCGCCCAACAGCGCCATATTTACATAACGCCAGCTGTCTCTAATTCAATTGCTCTTCAGTGTATATTCTTTACTGGGCGTTTTGAAGCCTAGATACTGCTGAGAGTATGTTGCAAGCAGAAATACGCGCTTACACAACCATAGTGACAAAATTAAACGCAAATTATCTTTTACCACGAGTATTACCCTATATAAAAATAATTTTGTTAATAAGTCCTGCTTCTCCGGTGGCGCAGTGGTCTAAGCGCTGGCTTCTGTCTATTCTTACGCAGTGGGGTCTTGTTTGAATCCCGGTGAGGCCTGGATGTCGTGTTTGTCATATGACATAGGCTCTCTCTTCGCTGGAACCAGTGGCTCCAAGTTAGAGACAGGCGACTGTTATAGCCAGTTGAGTTGCTCGCTTTGGTTGTTAAACCCATAAACAAACCAAAAGAAAAAACTAATCTGGACTTTTTGAAGCAGAAATATCAAGGAAAACGAATTATACGATTACGCTCTCAACAGGAAAAACTGCAGTTTTTAATAAAAGAAAAGACAAACAACCTGCACGCGATGTGATCTACATTGTAAATGGTATCGAAGGATTAAAGCATTGTTTCATTTGCACATTTAAAAGCAATGATATGGATTAAAAAAGAAAAAATAATTCGATTGCATGCGTATTCACGGCGTGTTGCCGCAAGAACAAAAGTTGCGTTTTCACAGCTCAGGATTCGTGATATAAAACGAATTTTTTAAATCGAATTAACAGTTAATGAGATACGGTGTTCAAATTCGGATGGGTTAGCACGCCTTACGAAAAGAGGACTTAATAAAAACTAAAAATGCATAAGTAGATGAAATTATATATCACATTCACTTGACAGAAAACATTTCATAATAAGGGCACTTTTTTGGTTAAATGACAGTATTTGTACCATTAAGTGTGAAGTGCCCTTAGTATTTTACAGCTACCTTGAGAGAAAATATTTCTCATTCACGAATAGGATGTGTTCTCTGCTTTTCTGTATTAAATTATTTTGTGCACTTGCTTTACCGAAGAAGAAAAGTGTACATTAGGAAAACTGGGAAATTTCTTTGAATGCTCCTTCTTATACTGCGTGAAAAAAGAATTAGCACTCTACCTTTCAGGAAAAGGAAACACAGTGGTAAGGATAATCATTGAAAAAAGCAAGTAAAGAATTTACCTGATGAACACCTTTTTATGTAAAAGAAATTGTTGTACCTGTAAACACAGATATTTTGTTTTTAAAAATGCAAATTTTTATCCCCCAAAGAGATAGATATGCAAAAAATGAGGAATATCATCTTTAGGTGTGTGCCTGCTGAATGAAATAAAACGAAGATACAGTAACAGATTTATTTAATGTACGCAACTTATGTAGAAATTCATGTACTGTACGAAGATTGAAATTTGCGGCTAATAAGGTGTGCGTGCATAAGAGTTATGGAGAAATATTAATATAAAAATGTTTGATTAGTGGCATGCAAAAATACATCAACCCCACCTACCAAAAGAATGTTTCATCACAAGAGGTGAAACTTATAAGCAAAATTAGAAAACCTTTTCATGCTTACCTATTTACCTTTTCATCTATCTATCCGAACAAACTTTCTCTTTAACACGCACGAGCTGTTTCTCCTTCAGGGTGGCAGCGGGTTTGAAAGATGTATGTCATATGTATAACAGGAGACTCCCCTAAGAGGGTCCTGTATTTATGTAGTATTTGTCGCCGTTAAGATGAGTATATATTTGTTCTCGCCACAATGAGGCTGAATTTTATTTTGACGCAATATTGCTTTTTCGCAGGTTTTGGATTAACGTATTATTCCGTCGTCACCGTTTTGGGTACAGAAATCTCTGAATGTATGTATGAGTGTTTGCCACCTAGAGGGCTGTTTTTTTACCTGAAATGTCTTCTAACGAAGTAAATTTCTCCGTCATTTTTGTCCACGCCGGGGCTCGAACCCGGGTCTCCTCATTCCGGAATAAGTCACTCTACCAATTGAGCTACGCGGACGTTCGTTGTCGTTGCTATCTGCCTTTATGTCGTGTGCGTCCTGCTGGACAGGCACGTCACATCTCCCCCCCCCCGAAAGAGGGCCGGGGGCATGGCCCACGAGTCAGCCGTGACCATGAATTGTCGCAGGCAGCCATCCTCTGTAGAACGTGCACTTTAGAACTCCCAGTCAATCTGGTGTGTGGAATGCAACGTCGCACACATTTATTTTTCGAAGCGCTGGAGAAGGGATTCTCTTATTTTTCCTCTCTCGCGATATGGAATTAGCATCACACCATTGCGAGATTTTGAACGGACGGGTCATCCGGAAAATTCGGGCGCCATTATAACGAAGTAAATTTCTCCGTCATTTTTGTCCACGCCGGGGCTCGAACCCGGGTCCCCTCATTCCGGAATAAGTCGCTCTACCAATTGAGCTACGTGAACGTTCGTTGTCGTTGCTATCTGCCTTTATGTCGTGTGCGTCTTGCTGGGCAGGCACGTCACAGTCTCTTCTCTGTCTCTCTATCGTTCCTTCATATCGTTATTTTCTTTTCTACCAATCGATTTCTCGCTCTCTATCACTACGAGTCTATCTGTTTCCCCCTCTCTCTCTGTTTTTCGCCCTCTATCTCTGTACTCTTTATCTCTCTCACTGTCTAATCACTCTTTATCTTTCTTTCGGTGTTTCTATGTATTTGCATCTCGGAACCCCACATTATGATGCACGTCATCTGCGAAATGACCAAAAATACCTGACAGGTCAAACAAAATATGAAGATTATTTGATAAACTTAAATCTTAGTTTATCAAATAATCTTCATATTAAGAGAAACTCCATTATGCTCAAAATTATCTAGAAATGTATCTGCCACTTTGCCGATCTATCTACGCATTGTGTTAAATGCAATACCATTAAAAATTAAATTTACGTACCTGACATTCAGTAGGAGTCATTTATACGGATGGACAGAAAGCAAATGAAAATGTAAGATCTTCATTTTTTTCGACGTAGATGTACATAACTGTAGTAACGTGGAATTCTATAGAAAAAATACAGAAGGAAAGTAGTCTGGATAAGCTTATTTTTTTATGTGTAAAACAATCGTCAATGCCTTTTGATTTATCTTCTGCATTTTGACAGCTTTGAAATGCCCTGAAATTATCGCTACGTTTCTAACAACTCATTGCATGAAATTATTGGCTTTTCTCACTGACGTGGCGTTTTAAACACTAAACATCCTCTAAACACGAAAGAAGAAGGTACGGAACCATAAAAATAAAATTAACAATTCCTTTGAGACCCGTTTCACTCACTTTAATGCTCATCGTTTCTCCTCCTTACGTTTGCTTCCTTTTTCTTTCACTCCCTGTCCCTATTTCTATCCCTCGAACACCTACATCTCACGGAACTGGCCATTTCAACTCCCTTGTATGCGAAAGTTAAGAAATGTTACGACCGAAACCGACCTCTTGCATCACCAGAAAACTTCGCGTAACGACCTATTTCTACGCGGTTAAGCTTACGCCACCACCGCGAACCTTTCTGGGCTCTTAGTACAAACATAATTACGGAGAAGAGCAAATATGCCTCTCCTCCAATCGACCCAGAAGCTTGAGCATCGAAGAAAGCAGCCCATCTTGGAGTCACAAGATTTCGAATCTCTTGCCTCCTTCGATCCAGCTTCCCCTTTCCAAACCCTCCTTCCTCCACAAGCGCCACGAGGGAATATTGCTGAGCACATCTTCAAGAAGGCAGTTCCGAAGGGGGTAAGTAAGACCCCGGGAAGTTGAGTATCATCCTGTCAGAAATGAGGACATAATGGGCTTTACTTCCTCGATCAGAAGATCCATTCTCCAGCGCAGAAGATCAGATTGAAAATCTCGGACATCTCAAATGCATCTTCCCAGACGTGTCGATGAAGCAGCTCTATCTCATATACATCCGACTTTGATCTAATCTTATTGCAACGTTGACATATCATTTCTCGTGAAGGGTATACCAATTATGTTTCATCGAATGGAATGATCTTTCGAATCCTTTCTGAGACGCGTCATTACTCAAGTGCAGAGTTTAACTTAATGTCTCACTAATAAGTTTCCTTATTTTCGCTTGAGATTAAAGCCGAAATAGATGAAAATATCTAAAACGCTAATCATAAGGCTAATTAGTGGTGTAAACAGTTCCAGCGCTGTAGTCCGTTTCGCTTCTGAATTCCTATGAGACATGCATTAGGGGTGGCCTTTCATTTCCGAAATTAAATTTTAATATATGAGTGATCGAAATTTCACGTTTCCATGCAGATAATCGGAAATGAGTGACAGCACATTTTACTCATTATTCCGTATTTTCTACACCATATTTTACTCATCGTTACATATTCGTAGCAAATTTTCCGAAATGAATTAAATCACGTGTTGTTGACTGCTACTTCTCCATATGGCATTTGCAGTTCATCAATATCCCGAGCTGCGGAACGAGGTCGTGGCCTAAATTGGAATTCTCAGCCGAGAGTGCCCATATTGGAGGGCCCCCAAATTGGGAGCGGAAACTGACGGAGTAAGTCGGAAGTGGTTCAAACACCTAGGGTAGATTTCGGTAATTATCCGGCCATTCGTGCGGAGAAAAACACGAAAATAACCCGATTTCTAGGGGCAGCAACGGGAATCGAAACTCCAACGTTCACCTATGACACAAACATAAGGCTTCTGAATACGCATCCTCCTGTGGTTCTGATTGGTACATGTTCTCGAAAAATTTTTAAATTGGTATTTTTTTAAATGGATGAGATCTTTCCTCCTCGTCATCTCTATGATTGTCCAACTATTCATGGCTTTTAGTAACCTATTTGATTTTAAAAATGCTAAATATCACTGGATATATTCTTACCTTTCGCATCCCCAGTTCGGAAAAATAAAATCCTTAAATGAGAATTAAAAATCCACAAACAATATAAAATTGTATATAATTTATGACTACAAAGCTTGCGGTGTTAAGATAGAATAATAATAACAACGTTTCGCACAATAAAATGCTTATTATACATCAATATACAGGGTGATCCATTTAAACCAGTACCATGTGATTTACTTATAACTTTTTTTATAAAAAACAACAAAATCATACAGTAAGTTTAGAATTATACATGTGGTATTGGAGAACCATTTTATCAAAGCAAATGTTGGACTTGTCCTCCATTTTCTTGTAAACACAGTTGACACACGCCGCACCATATTCAGTGATGTCTCGTGTGGAGTACGAGCAGTAACATTGCCAATTTCAGTCGTGATTGTTTCACGCAATGCACCCAATGTTTTTGGATGGGTTTTGTAAACTCTTTCTCTTTAAGTAGCCCCATAAAAGAAAGTCAGGGGAAGTTAAGTCCGGAGATCGGGGAGGCCACATGTTTTTTGAAATTAATCTGTCATCAAAGAAGCTGGTTATGAGTTCCATTGAGACTTCCAATGTGTGATACATAGCGCCATCCTGCTGAAAGTAGCCCTCTGTCAATTCAATGTCATCAAATTGTTCCACAAATTCATTGAATATGCGGCAATAAACGTTGGTGTTGACAGTCTCAGAGAAAAAATAGGGCCAATAATTTTCGTAGACGAAACCGCACACCATACACCAACCTTTTGTGAATGTATCGGTGTTTCACACATAACGTGTGGGTTTTCGGCAGCCCAGTATCTGCTGTTTTGCGAATTGACGTAGCCTAACAGATGAAACCATGCTTCATCCATAAACCATGTGACGGAGAGAATATCAGATCGCAAATTAAGAAAATTTTGAAACCATTTGCAGTAACTTCTCTCTTTTCTTTGTCCGGTTCCTGCAGCTGATGGATTACATGCACTTTTTTTTTTATTTGATTGGAGGTTTAACGACCACCGTGAGCAACTCAATGGGCTATAAGCAGTCGCCCGTCCCTAATTTAGGGTCACTGGTTCCAGGGAAGGGAGAGAGCCAGTGCCGTAAGACAAACACAACATCCATGCCTCACCGGGATTCGAACCCGGACCCCGTTCGGACGAATGATCAGAGGCCATCGCTTAGACCACTGCGCCACCGGGGCGGCTACGTGCACTTTAAATGGTCGAATATTCGCTTTTTTTGCTGCCCTTTGACAAGTTCCGTATGAATATCCTGTCTGTTGGCTTAATCTGCGCAACGATTTCGTCAGAGATTGAAGTAAACGTTACCGAACATCGTCCACACGCGTTTGGGGCATCGGAGGGTGATGTCTACCGCTACCGCTGAGAACAGAACCGGTTTGCTCCAGTTTTTTTGCCATCGACAGAATTGTTGACTTGCTTGGCACTTTTCGAATTCCAAACTCATGAGTGGCGCTGGTTGCATTTATACAAATGCGCAAGAGCTTAAAACCAACTGTTTCGGAGGAAGTCGCCAATTCATGTGCGGCGGTGAATGAGAAGATTTCGAGATAGCGATTTTGTTAAGATGGCTTCGAGACATGTACAAGCGGAGTTGCGCTACAGAGCGATAGGCCGACTCGAAGCAGGGCAACGGCAGACGGACGTGACAAGATAGCTTAACGTCAATCGTTCTGTGGTCAGCAGGATATGGCAATGGTTCGAAGCCATAGGTGCAGCTTCCCGAAGGTACAGCGAAGGTAGGTTAAGGGCGAACACCTCCGCCGATGACCGGTATTTGCAGCTTTCGGTACCGCGGAACAAGACGATGACACCAACTCATCTCAGATCTGTGATTCGGGCACACACCGGACGAACTCTATCAGCTTCGACGGTACGCAGAAGTTTACATGCAGGAGAAATGTATGCTTGGCGATCGGCATTTTGCGTACCCCACACCCCCACTACCGGAGGGAATGTTTCAATTGGGCACGAATGCATGTGAACTGGACTCAAAATCAGTGGAAGTCCGTTCGGTTCACTGATGAGTGGCGATACTATTTACTATGATGCTCCAGAATTTGCATCTGGAGAGAGGCCGGTACTCCCTATCTTCCCTCTAATATCCAGGAAAAGGACACCTATGGTGGTCCATGGTGGTGGTGGTGTTCTAGTGAGGGCAGACATATTGTTAGGCGGCTGCACCGACCTCCATGTATTTCCACATGGAAACCTCAATGCTCAGAGGTATAGAGACGACATCCTGAACCTTATTGTTCGCCCGTATGCGGCCGCAATATGCGATACATTTCTACTGCAGGCGTATAACGCCCTCCCTCACACAGCTCGTCTCGTGCACCAGTACCTGGAACAAGAGACTATAGTTTGTATGGAGTGGCCAGCACGGTCTCGCAATCTGAATCCAATTGAGCATGTCTGGATGCTCTCGGGAGGCATGTTGCTGGCCTCCATCCACCCTCCCTGAACCTTACAGAGGCACCGCACTGTTTTTCTCTAGCGATAGACGCAGCTACCCAAGAAATTGCTCGACCCCATAATTAACAGCATGGAACATCGATATCAGGAATGAATTGCTGTTCGGGGTAACCACACTCCGTATTGAAGTACCTTTTATATTGGTACCCATATTTCTGTATTTTCATATTTGCATCACTCATGCAAAATGTAAATGATTTGTATAACATAGTCTAACGTTTTTTTTTGTTGTTGTTGTTGCGTTTAGTCTGATAAAGCTTACCAACAAATTTCATCCGAATCGGGAGCATACTTTTTGAGTTATCACGATTTTTCCATTTCTTGCTTAATTTATGGAAACCAGTGTAGTACCTGTTTTTAGCACGCCTTTTGCAAAAAAAGATTGTGCTCGTGCTACTGTTATCGGTTTGTCCGTCCGCCTGCACCCACGATATCTCTGTAACTACTAGTCCGATTTGAAAAATTATTTTTGCATTCGGAATCTTGAAATATGTAAATGATGATCCTTTATTTTGTTTTGATTTTTACGATGTACAATTTCGCCGGTAGAGGGCGTAAATGCAGATGATGTCGAATTCAAAAATACGTTTTATTCCACATATATGCTTCTAAACATCCGATTGAACTTTTTTTTAACCTTTCGATTCCATTTATGTCGAAGAGTATTTTAGATATAGTTACTTTTTCAAATTACGTACAGATTTTTCGCTAGGGGGCGTAAAAGTAAATTACATTTTTCCCAAAAACTCTTCTTCTAAAACTCCGATTTGAAAACTATTTTCTTCAGCGGATACATCTCTTGATGGAAAATCTTTTGCATATATTTCTAATTCTTGGTTAAGAATACTTTGGCCACCAGGGGGCGTAAGTGTTAGTTCTTGCTTCTGATGTATTTGCCATAAAATCGGAGCTTCTAAAATATCGATTGAAAAATTCTTTCGTGGACTGATGCCACTCATATCGGTAAACTTTTTCTGAATATTTTCTTCTTAAAATATTCCACAGTTTCTCCGCCAAGGGGCGTAGATGTACATCTTAATTTTGTCAATATCTCTACTTCTAGGAGTCCGATTTGAAAAATTCCTTCTTTGTTGGATAGTGCTTTCCGTGTGACATGTTTTTCATAAAATTTCAAAATTTTAGAGTAATTCATAGACTTTCCGGTAGGGGGCGTAGCGGTAAATTGCGTTTCCCCCTATATCTCTGCTTCTAAATCTCAGATTTGAAAAATTCTTTCTGCACCGGATACAGCTCCTGATGGGAAATCGTTTGCACATAATTTCTAATTTTTGTAAAAAAAAATAGTTTGTTTACCAGGGGGCGTAAATCTTAATTTCCGCTTCTGTTGTATTTGCAGCAAAACATGAGCTTCTAAATTCTCGACTGAAAAAACGTCGTTTGTTGACCGATACTAGTCATGTCGACAAACTTTTTAGAAACATTTTCTTCTTAAAATAGTACATCGTTTCTACGCCAGGGGGCGTAGATGTACATCTTATTTTTGTCAATAGATCTACTTCTAGGAGTCCGATTTGAAAATTCCTTCTTTGTTGGATAGTGTTTCTAGTGTGACGTGTGGTTTATATAATTTCAAAATTTTCAAGTAATTCATAGACTTTCCGCTAGGGGGCGTATATTAAATTCTCTGCTTCTAAATTTCCGATTTGAAAAATTATTTCTGCACCGCATACAGCTTTTGTACATATTTCTAATTTTTGTAAGAAATGGTTTGGCCATCAGGTTGCGTAAGTCTTAATTTCCGCTTCTGTTGTATTTGCAGCAAAATATGAGCTTCTAAAATCTCGATTAAAAAAAAGTCGTTTATTGACCGATACTACTCATGTCGACAAACCTTTTAGGAAAATTTTCTTCTTGAAAAAAGGCATAGTTTCTACGCCAGGGGGCGTAGATGTATATCTTATTTTTGTCAATGTATCTATTTCTAAGAGTACGATTTGAAAAATTCCTTCTTTGTTGGATAGTGTTTCCGATGCGTAATGTTTTTCCTATAAATTCAAAATTTTCAAGTAAATCATAGACTTTCCGCTAGGAGGCACAAAGGTAAATTGCGTTTTCTGCTCCTGAAGCTCTGATTTGAAAAATTCTTCCTGTATCTCATACAAGACCTGATGGAAAATATTTTTCACATAATTTCTAATGTTTGGTAAAGAATGGTTTAGCCACCAGGGGTCGTAAGTGTTAATTTCTGCTTCTGAAGTATTTGTAGCAAAGTCTGGGCTCCTGAAAACTCGACTAATTTTTTTTTCTTGGACCGATACCTCTTATATGGATAAACCTTTTAAGAATACTTTCTTCCTAAAATAATGCATGGTTTTCCCACCAGGGAACGTAAAGTCACATCTTATTTTTGTCGATATCTCTGTTTTTAAGAGTTCGTAAGCTCACGATTCCGTTTACAACAATATCGGAGGGATTAAAAACCCGATTGAAAATTTTCTTTCTTTCGTCAGATCTATGGTTTTGCATACCGGTTCCATTGATTTTGAATAGCTTTGATAAATTTAATTTGCGTCAGAACTGATTCAAAAGATGTGCGTATTACACCCGAAAATTCGGTGTCATCTTTCTTGTTTACCGTTGTAATGTCCATAAAACGTACTTTAACATTTGGATATCACAAGCAAAAAGAATATCTGGTTATTAAAAGATTATTCATCTTATTTTTCCCCATCATTACTGATGGGTTTTCATTTATCACAAACAATATAATTTCCTTTGTCTCAACGGTTGTCCCACTTTGGTGGCGCAGAGGAAACAGCGTTTGGCTGTTTTAACAGTCGAATCCCTGCCTCAAGCAATATACCTTGTTTTTTATTGTTGTAATGTTCCAGAAACCTACTTTCACACTGGGACATCAAACAAAGCGAATACCTCTTATTAAAAAAACTATTCTACATATCTTATTTTCCCCGTCATTATTGACGGACTTTCACCTAGTTATAGATAATCTACAAGTAATTCTAAAGGTACTGGACATACACCATGTACTAAAAGTTATAAGGAGTTAGGAAAGCTTGAGAATGCGTGGACGTTCGAACAGAGATGGAAACAGATCACGGGTCAACGGCTCAACAATTTCTTGCGGGTCAAACAGATTGGATCAAGGTGCTCCTGACCCGATTTCGTCCAGGTTTTATTTCCGTTTAATTTTTGAAAAGAAATAAAACGTATTACGTATTTCTAAGAAAAAATCATTCTGTGGAATTCTTTCCTCCATACCGGCGTCAGCGGAATTTAAAAAATATTTTGAAAAAAAACCGTTGGTTTAAGGGAAATATTACCGTATCTTCCTGAAAGCAACGAATATTTCCACCGACCGACGATACGGCGCAGACGCTTTACTCCCCGATACCATATCGTAAAACGATACTTCCTTTGCGTTTGTTTACAGTGCCATTGTCAGGAGCAAGATGCAGACAAACGTCTGTCGCCCTGCTTCTCTGGTGATGCACTCTCTCACATTCCGTGTGTCACATTGTAAGACTGTGAGTTACTTTTCACATTGCATCTTTTCCATTGGGGTTTTCGTTTGACGTACTAAATCCCGTTCCGTTGGACGTCGTACCGGAATTAATGCCTTATTTTTTAATATGGATGAATTTAATATTAAAAGATTAAAAAAAGTGTCGATGCCAACAAATACGTTCTTGCTGAAAAGAAGAAAGGGAAGAGTGAATACTGGAAGTTTTTTCGTCTCATTAAGAAACCAGAATATGTTTCACAGGAACACCAATTTTCACAAACTTGTGATGAGTGAAAGTTTCCCAAATGTAATTGTTGATTTCATGAGTGTTCCTTCCTTGTGAGTGACAACGATGAACTCAACATCGACATTTTGAAAGCTTTCAAATCGCTAGAAGCTGGTGTTAAACGGCGAGTAGCATTCCGAGTGGAAACGAAAGGCTTATAGTAGCCGCACGACTACGGTAACTCATCGAACGAAGTTCTCTGCGAATGCAACGTGCACAACCGAGGTTCCAGCATTTTTACTCACATGTACACTGAGGTTTTGTGAAATACTCCGTCGATTAGATGTAGCGACTCTCCTGATTCTTCGACGTCCCGTAACACTGATTTTCTTTAGTTTGCCAGTACGTTTTGCAGCTTCAGGCGCGCCATGTGTCTTCCACTTATTCAGTACATCCAAAACAGTTGACTTCGGTATGTTTAAAAGCCTCTCGGTTTCTCTTATGGACAACACACTAATATAACACCCAACAATCTTTCCTCTCTCAAATTCAGTTCTCTCCCACCGCGACATTTTCACTCAACCTCACAGTGTGATATGATCGCGGTCAGCTGCAGGCTTGTTTTTATACCGTTTGCAGCTGTACCACACGTTTTAACAACGCAGCGGATCCGATCATTTGCTTTTGAAGGGGTTGTGACGTATATTCTAAATTAACTTTCCTTTTTAGTTTTCTTTCCCTATGTAAATTTTGAGTTTGTTCTCAGTTATACTTCACAAACTTAACGTGACATCTTCGCTCTCAAACGAATGCTGTTTGCAACACAATTGAGGTCAGAGCGAACGTGACTTATGACTGTATGAGATACGAACGATAGATAAAAACTACGATACAACAGTTGCTTGTGTGGTGTGTTGGATGTGTGGTGTATACTGATTTGTTAAGTAAAATGTGAAGTGCGATGTTGTGCTGATGATATAGTGGTGGAATAAATCAATTAAGGTAAGTTGACTTTGTCTTATGTTTCGTCTGTCCGTTAAGGTTTAAATAAGGAAGTGCTCCATCGTATTCATACCTAATGATATAGACATAACGTAAGAACGACAAGATTTCAATACGAAAGGAAGACTACGTTATAGGGTGTCCGGTGACTTTTCTCAATATAGTGTATATGATTACGCATAATTATAAATCGAGTTTCAAATTTATAGTTTAAAGCAGATTTGTTCGAGTTAAGTCCAGGTTGGGTCCAATTATATGACGTCCGTGTCCGGTTCCAGAATTTTTGACCCGTTTCCAACTCTCAGTTCGAGCCCGTCAAACAGTTTAGCTATATTTACGTCTTTTCGTCTCGATTCAATTCTCACTACCTCCTAACTTTTACCATTGCATTAGTTATATTATTGTTTTTAGCACGTCTTTTGTAAAAAAAGATCGTGCTTATGTTACCGGTTTGTCCGTCCGTCCGTCCGTCCGCCTGTACCCACGATATCTCTGCAACTATTAGTCCGATTTGAAAAATTATTTTTGCATTGGGAAGCTTGAAATATGCAAATGATAATTCTTTATTTCTTTTTTTTTACGATGTACAATTTCGCCGCTAGGGGGCGTAAATGCAGATGATGTCGAATTCAAAACCACGTTTTTTTCCACATATTTGATTCTAAACATCCGATTTAAAAAATTCTTTTATCTTTCGATTCCATTTATGTCGAAGACTATTTTATATATAGTTACTTTTTCAAATTACGCATAAATTTTCCGCGGGGGGCGTAAAAGTAAATTACATTTTTCCCGATAGCTCTTTTTCTAAAACTCCGATTTGAAAAATTTTTTCTTCAGCGGATACATCTCTTGATGGAAAATCTTTTGCGTATAATTTCAAATTTTTGATAAAGAATACTTTAGCCACCAGGGGGCGCAAGTGTTAATTTTTGCTTCTGATGTATTTGCCATAAAATCTGAGCTTCCAAGATATCGATTGAAAAACTTCTTTTGCGGACTGATGCCACTCACATCGATAAACATTTTCGGAATATTTTCTTCTTAAAATATTCCAAAGTTTCTCCGCCAGGGGGCGTAGATGTATATCTTATTTTTGTCAATATCTCTACTTCTAGGAGTGGGATTTGAAAAATTCCTTCTTTGTTGGATAGTGTTTCCAGTGTGACAAGTTTCTGACATAATTTCAAAATTTTCAAGTCATTCATAGACTTTCCGCTAGGGGGCGTAGAGGTAAATTGCGTTTCCTCTATATCTCTGCTACTAAATCTCCGATTTGAAAATTCTTTCTGCACCGGATACAGCTCCTGATGGGAAATCGTTTGCACAAAATTTCAAATTTTTGTAAAAAAATGGTCGGGCCAGCAGGTGGCGTTAATCTTAATTTCCGCTTCTGATGTACGTATCTGCAGCAAAATATGAGCTTCTAAATTCTTGATTGAAAAAATTCGTCGTTTGTAGCCAGATAGTACTTATGTCGACAAACATTTTAGAAACATTTTCTTTTCAAAATAATGCATGGTTTCTACGCCAGGGGGCGTAGATACATATCTTATTTTTGTCAATATCTCTACTTCTAGGTGTCCGATTTGAAAAATTCCTTCTTTGTTGGATAGTGTTTCTAGTATGACATGTTTTTCATATAACTTCAAAATGTTCACTTAACTCATAGGCTTTCCGCTAGGGGGCGTAATGGTAAATTGCTTTCCCCTATATCTCTGTTTCTTAATCTCCGATTTGAAAAATTCTTTCTGCACCGGATACAGCTCCGGATGGGAAATCCTTTGCACATAATTTCTAATTTTTAGAAAAAATGGTTTGGCCACAAGGTGACGTAAGTCTCAATTTCCGCTTCTGATGCATTTGCAGCAAAATATGAGCTTCTAATATCTCGATTGAAAAAAAAGTGGTTTGTTCACCGATACTACTCATGTCAACAAACCTTTTAGGAAGATTTTATTCTTGAAATAATGCATGGCTTCTACGCCAGGGGACGTAGATATATATCTTTTTTTTTGTCAATATCTCTACTTCTAGGAGTCAGATTTGAAAAATTCCTGCTTTCTTGGATAGTGTTTCCGATGCGAAATGTTTTTCCTATAAATTCAAAATTTTCAAGTAAATCATAGACTTTCCGCTAGGGGGCACAAAGGTAAATTGCGTTTTCTGCGTTATTTCTGCTTCTAAAACTCCGATTTGCAAAATTCTTCCTGTATCACATACAAGACCTGATGAAAAATAATTTTCACATAATTTCTAACGTTTGGTAAAGAATGGTTTGGCCACCAGGGGGCATAAGTCTTAATTTCTGCTTCGGATGTATTTGTAGCAAATACTGGGCTCCTGAAAACTAGACTAAATTTTTTTTTCTTGGACCGATAGTGCTCATATGGATAAACCTTTTGAGAATACTTTCTTCCTAAAACAATGCATGGTTTCCTCAATAGGGTACGTAAAGTCACATCTTATTTTTGTCGATATCTCTGTTTCTAAGAGTCCGATTTTAGAAATTCTTTCTAGGTTGGAGAACGTTTCCGGTGCGAAATGTTTCTCATATAAATAAATTCATGTTTTTCTTAACGCACAAGTTTGCAACCAAAGGGCGTAACAACTCCGTTTACAGCAATATCTGAGGGATTAAAAACCCGATTGAAAAATGTCTTTCTTCCGTCAGATACTATTGTTTTCCATACCGGTTCCATTGACTTTGAATAGCTTTGATAAATTTAATTTGCGTCAGAACGGATTCAAAAGACGTGTTTATTATACCCGAAAATTTGGTGTCGTCTTTCTTGTTCATTCTACATCTGTAATGAAACTTTCCGTTTTTTCACTTTCTACCCCTTCTTTCTTCTTTTTTTTTTTTTCAATACTTTTCTTAGCTTTCTTTTGTCAGCCTCCAAAATTATGCCGCTCTAGCTGTATCCCACTTAAACCCATTGATAAATACCACCTTGTTTGTGTGAGATAAGAAAAATACATGTATTATTTGTTCTTCTTTTAATTTTCTGATGGGCATAAAAAATGTTCTGCGAAATTCTGCCGGATGCAGCAGTTTTTGCATACTTAAAATTTATGTTTCATTCACCCGATATTTTAGTTTCATTTCTTTAAGAAATTCACATAACGAGTCAAGTATTTTCTAACGAAACCAACCAAGAGTAAATAGATAAGTGAGAATCAAAAGACAAAATGCCGTTTCTTAGAAGGCAGAGTAGTATCCGGGGTTCTACGATGAATCTTTTTTCTTTTCTTTTTTTAAAGAGTAAGGATTATAAGAATAGGAGGTAAATCGATAATCGACTGCGGAAAACTGAATTCTTAAGAGATCTGGTTTCCCGCGCGTCAAACGTGATGTGCCTTGGTTCAAGGATGACAATCTTTCCTTGATAACGTCCAATCAAGAGCACGTTCGCCGAAGATTCCGAAAGCCCCATATTGATTTCTATCTGATGCATCGCGTGGTGAAAGCTGAGTTTTGTTGATGCGTGGGGAATACTGAATAGAGAATCACTTGCTCTTTCTAGATAAACAAAAACTTTGTAACCTTTCAGGACGGAAAAATACCCTATGTCCCGAAAGGAGCTAGACTGATCAGAGCATAATTTAAAGAGAACTGCTGGAATATGATATTTGACATGAAGACGGTGGTGAAATATTATGCATAAATAATGAAAAATAGCGGTCGCGTGTTAGCAACTCTTTCTCCCGCTAAATAAGAAAAGTTAGTTTCACTGCAAGCCATTTCATTGTGTATTTTTATGGATAAAATTGCGTGCTTCGAGTTCATAAAAGTACCCAATTTCTCACTTTAATGGACGTAACATTGTGCTTGAAACGTGGATGACATAGTTTATACCTACCACTGTGAGCAAAATTTACAGCGGAAATATTTCGGAAGAAGTTTCGTCTGACGTTCACTGCAGAAGGAGATTTTAATCGATTCATACGTGCGGTATGAACGATGGATGTTTGGAAACAAAGGAAAGACGGAGCTCGCTGGCAACCTCACGTATTTTGCACCACGCGCGCCATTTGAACGAAATTTCCATTCCTTCGGGCAGATAAATTAAATATTCTACAGAATCTCTAGTCGTCTTAATGAAGAATAAAAAACGGTTTACTGCTTGACGAGATGGGCAGACTAGCAGCAGACAGGAATATAAATTGCCACATAAATTAAAATTCGCAGTCAAAAGATTTGCCTTTGCGGTTGGAATTTCGTCGCACGATTTAATATTTCGAATCTAGCCACCTCACCTGTGTTTAAAATGTTTGCATTCAGTCAGCATGTTAACCCTTTAACGACCATGACCCCAAAATTTGCATCACTCTAAATACCATATCACCCAAAACTGTCTCGCTTCTTTGTTTAGTAACGATAAAGATGACTGAATGCGACCCCTGATGATCCCTCAAATTTAAAGAAAAGGTAAAGTAGGAAATCTGACTCACCGTTAGAGAGGTGTTTCGGGCGGCAAAGGTCGTTTACTTGCACGGGCGTTTTGGGCGTTATGGTCGTTAACCCTTTAAACCATGACCCAAAAATATTGTATCACTCTAAATACCATAACGTCCGAAACTGTCTGTTGTTTCACATTTTTGTTCAATAACAACAATAGTGACTGATGGTGACTCCTGCTGATCTATCATAAATCGAGAAAATTTGAAGAACAAGTTAGGGTAGGAAGTCTGACTCACTGTAGACAAGCCTTTCGGGCGGCTATGGCCGTGTTTGTGCATACGGGCGTTTTGGGCGTTATGGTCGTTAAAGGGGTAAATGCTAGTATGAGAAAAACATTGGTTACAGACCTGTGCACGTTACTGATTTTGCTTCAGTTCTGCAGCTGTGGTTAATACCCACGGCTACATGTACCAACATCATTAATTATTGCCAATCCACTGCTAGTTGAAGGCGGTTCGAATTTGGGTCACCCACCTCCCACATGATCTCTTTTTGGAGCACGGACTATTAATGCTCACATATAACCACTGCTTGACAATTGGGCTGCTGATGGCCTAGGGGTCAACTTTTGTAATTGTCACGGAAGAGTCTCAGAATCAATCCTAGGAAGGTACGAACGCTCGAACTACTACAGAGGGTGAGTCAAAGGTTTTGCAATATTTGGATCACTTTATGTCTTCATACGTACCTTCACGACGAAAGCTGACTAGCATTCAAAGTATAGACCATCATGTTGCACCGTCTTTAGCCCTCTGTCTACCAGTTCTTCGATTCCAGGGCTGTACCAGTTCTTATCCTTCGAGGCGAAGAACTCCTTCACCCCAGCTGCTGCCTCCACCTGGTTGTTGAAGTGCCGCCCGCAAAGGAAGTGAGCCATGGACCAGAACAAGTAATAATCCGACGGGGCAAGGTCCGGATTATATGCTCGGTGTAGCATCAGTTCGATGCCCTCAAGTTTTACCCGTTTCGTTCGCGCGGTATGAGGCCGAGTGTTGTCCTTCTGTAGTAGAGCGCGCTTTCTGTCCAGTGCCGGGAACTTCTCCTCCAAAACGGCATACATCCGCTCCAGCTGTTCAGAGTAGAGGTTGGCGTTGATGTTCTTACCATCTGGAACACATACGTAATGGATTATCCCCTCGAAATTCCACCAGACGCAGAGCATTCCTTTAAGCTCGAAGCACCCACGTTTGGCAGCAGGTTCTGGAAGTTGGCCGGGGCTCAACCACTGTCGCTGTTTGTTGTAATTACGAAAATAGACCCACTTTATATCGCACGTAACAGTTCTCTTGATGAAACGTACATCGCGCGGGTTTTCTAGGAGTTTTGTGAATACTTCCACTCGGCGGTTTTCTTTAGCTGGCGTCAGTTCGTGAGGGGCAATGCCCTGTAGACCTTACCGAGATATTGAAAATGACGAACCACGGTGGTCTGTGTTATGCCCAGCTCGCCTGATAATCTCCATGTGCTGTTTGTCTGATTTGCCTCACGGCCTCTGAATCCACTGTTCACGGCCTACCTGACCTTGGCTAATCATCGAGTTTTCTGTTACCTGAGCGAAATTTCTTGAACCATCTGGTTGCAGTGCTGTGGTCCACGGAACCTTCCTCTTTCGCATGACAAATGTTCCGTGTTGCTTGAGCAGCGTTATGGCCGAGTTCAAACTCGTAAAGTAAAAGTTCTCTAATTAGCCGGTTGTGGCTGTTCATCATTCAGGAGTCCCAACCACAGAGAGAACGACGATATGCAATGTTGTTCACAGCAACGACTACCACTTTATACCCCTTTCGACTGACTGCAGTGCGCGACTTGAACTAGTTTAAACACGTGACATACCCGCCGCAGCGCATGCGGCTATGCAAATATTGCAAAACTTTCGACTCGCTATCTGTAGATATCAGCCGTGCGTCGAATGAGCACGTTAAGACGTCGGACTCCGTGTACTGGCCCTTCGGTTATAAAGGAGGGTGTCTTATCCGCCTTTCTACCTTGCTACGGTATGACTGAGCACTCCAGCCCAAATCTCCTGACTTCCTACTTCTAAAGGTTGTTTAAGACCTAGGGTCAAACACACACACACACAGGCAATCCTTTCCTAAAATTCTCCACATAAATCTCTCCTGTGCAAATGTCAACCCCCAGATTCTCGTGGTGTATCCTGTTTCTACGGAACCAGCATTGACGGCCGACCAATCGCGGTATTACTATACCACCGGGACTAAAGCAAATGCTCTCTCACTTTTACAAAATCGCATAGCCAGAGCGGTAATTTATAACTAAGCCCCAAAAGTACTTTACAACTCGAGGAGACAAGTTATTAGGTGCACCTGTCCTCTTTACATAATGGGCTCACTCCACCTGCGACGTACTACAAAGGTGCGGCACATACTGGAACCGCATTTCCCCATTTCCGGATGAGGAAGCTACCATTACCGCATCTATTAAACGAATTTCCAAGCAGGTTACACCACATAGGGCAACGAGGTTTTCATTCAAGATATATGGTCTACGTTTCAGTGGCTTTGAAAATTATTTTCCTGGATATCGCAATGACAGCATAGCATACTTGGGCGCTATCCGGGAGGCGCGGATACGATTCCCGCTCCAGGACGATGAAGTTTTCAAGTTTTCGGATATTATCTGAATTAAAATTCATGTCATATTTACACCAATAAACGGTTTCACATCTTTCAAATTTCAGGAAATTCATGTTTCGAAATTCGGATTAAAGCTTCAGGTCGATGTAGGTTTAAAGTTTTGTGATGAAATGTCTGCATGTGTATGAAAACAGTTAAATACGTCCTCCAAGAATCGGAAAATAGCATGGGATTATAAAAAACCTTGAACATCAAAACAGACAAGAAAATTATTACCCATGGGAAATGGTTATATTACAGGTGTCTTCGTTGGATTTCCTGGCGTGGGTTTGTAAGGCATTCTCTGGTAAGGAGATTATAATATCTTAGCCATATTTTACCGAAGTGAAAAAAAGAACCAATTACTAACCATGTCAAACTCGCTTTTCTGCAGTAGTATTCTTTATTCAGTGCTGTATATTGGAATTGCCAGTAATTCTGAAGGCCGCTTTGTCACGTTTGCGAAACTCAATCCGCCATGGGCGGACGAGAGAGAGAGAGAGAGAGAGAGAGAGAGAGAGAGAGAGAGATAGGGAGAGAGAGAGTGAGAGAGAGACAGAGAGAAAGAGAGAGAGAGACAGAGAGACAGAGAGGGACAGAGAGAGAGAGAGAGAGAGAGATTAGAGAGAGGAAAAGATATGGATTTATCTGTTCCTGCTGTTTCTATCTAGCGTCTTTCTCCTAGAAATAACTTTATCCTAATTCCCCTTTCCAACTCAACCCCTGCTTTCTTATTCTATTTCAAATACCAGAAAATCTCCCAGTTGTATGAAAAAGGGTGAATCATCCCCAAACTCTACAGCCTATCGCCTTCGATTCTCAAATCAATCAGTTCTCTTCCTTCTCTGGGAAAAGCACCAGCTAGTTCCTTTGGCCATTTCGCGTGTTTCTCCTCTTTCGGCCCATCTCAATAGTTTCTGAAATTAGTGCAAGTTCTACCCATCGTGAGAAATCCATCATTAAAACCTAAGGATGTAAGAAAACTCCATGTGCTCCAAATCTCTCTTTGCCTGAACCCTGACTATATAAAACGATGAAACTGCTCCACCACTCATTCACACAGCCCGAACTGAAATTCCTGAACATCCGGACAGCAAATGTGTTGTTTGGACTCCGGAACCAAAGAAGGAACGGCCTTCTCCCCTCTCATTAACACGGCAGTCAAAAAACTAGGGAAAGGGTAGTCACTACCTTTTTTATATCTCCTCAGAGATACTAATGAAAAACCTTTTATATCTCCTCAGAGATACTAATGAAAAAGGGAAACAATTTCAAATACGAAGCGGTTGATTGCCTGTGCTAATTCGCTGAATTTATGAGCCCAGGATTGCATTTACCCTGATCTAACTTCGTTTTGATATCCGATGCAAAACAAATTTACTTAAAATCCGATTTTCAGAAATCTGCGACAAATATAAATTCAAGCACACGCTACTCAGTATAAAAAAACTCGCATCATAAAATCCCAGGTAAATAAGGACGAATCGTGTTTCGTGGCTACAGCTATCTAACACAGAAAAAATGTATTAATAAGTCTTACAGTTGAGATTTCCAGTTTCACGAACAGACAACGTCATGTACATCGTTCCTTGACACAAATACGTGCTTCATAAATTTGCTAATAACATGAAGTAGTACATATGGAAGAAAAAAGAAATCATATCACTAAAGGGGATGAATGGATTCCTGGTGTTTCGCTGGCAAAAGAAATGGAAAGAGACGATGAGTCATCGATATAGAACAAAGTGGATAAGAAGAAAGAGGAGTTATTGAGAGGAAAAAGAAGACGAGATATGGAGACAACGGGTGGGTGAGGTTGACAAGGCTACGAGTAAGAGAAACAAGATGGAAACTGTAAGAGGTGCGCAATTAAGTAGAGTGGTTAAGGTCAGAAATGTATTTGATGGTGTCTCCTACCTACGTGATTGACAGCAAAAATATTTCCACCCTGGTTACGATATCTTATGTTTTTCTCAAGCGTCATTCAAAGAAGACTGTCCCTCCTTTGATCCACCAATTATGTGATTAAATACTTTGGTCGCTTTATATTCCTTTTATTTACCATGTAATATATTTTATTCTTCAGAGAAAATAATTCCATAAGTGACAGCTCTCGGCTCTATCCTTGCATCGCACAATGTGTTACATCTTGATACTTATGGCGCGTATTAAACTTCCTTTAGGAGTTTCTTCAAATGCAAATTATGTTACTTCTCCGTTATGTTTCTTTCTGAACGGCACGTCAGAGCCTCCGAATTTCTTTACACCTGGAGATTGTCGAAGAATTTTGCTTCACAAATACATAGAACACTGGTTCTTAAGTACTTTTTAGCAAGGGCCATATATCTTTTTTTTATTTTCATGGAACCGGGCCAGAGGGTGTGAACACTCAATTTTTCTTTTTTACTGGAGTTTTAACGATCACCGTGAGCAACTCAACGGCTGTAAGCAGTCTCCCGTCCCTAATTTAGGGCCAGTGGTTCCAGGTAAAGGAGAGAGACAGTGCCGTAAGACAAATACAACATCCATGCCTCACCGGGATTCGAACCCGGACCCATCTCGGACGGATGATTAGAAGCCATCGCTTAGACCACTGCGCCACCGGAACGGCACACTTCATTTGTAAATAGTTACATATCATACCGATACTCATATGAACATTATTTTTATTTTAAGATTTATTAAAAGTAATGTAAAAATTATAAAAAGAATTTTACGTAGCGAGCAAATGAAAAAAATGGAACAAATTCCAGAAATTAGTTGCTTGTATTAACGTAAAATTACAAGATATGATTTCGAATATCTTACACATAAAGAACATATTTCAGTTTTCCGGTTGCCTGATCCACCAGGAAACTTCTGATTAAAACTCACATGTTTAGTACCAAAGTGGGGCCTCATATGGTACTCTTTGAATACAGACACAGTTTCGTTGAACACTTGGCATAAAGAAATTGCCCCTTTTCTCTGTCGTAAAATAAACAGATAATTCTCTTCCAGTCACTGCCAAAGCCACGATTATTACTGTCAACGTTTCTCTTCTTTAGCGCTGAGAACGACCACAATAATTAGAGTTCTTCTGCTCAGCGTTTGGAGCTAACTCTTCCCTCTGAATAAACCGCGGGAAGAGTTAGCTCCAAACGCTGACAGCGAGAATTCATAGATGTCGCGTCGAGTGGCGAACCGAACACACGGATACGCGAGTCATTCTTCCTCTCTCCCGTGACCCCTAGCAGAGGGTTGCATAGGAGCGCCAGAGAATCTCCGAGGTCACGTGTGAATGCACATTCTGAAACATTTAAACAGTCACAGAGCTAAATCAAACATAAATATTTACACTGTTTTATATTATAAAATTTAATGAACACTTTTTTTTTTCGCCTGTGGATTTTATACATTTTTTTTTCGGTTTAATTTTTTACCGCTTGCCAGACTGACACCCTTTGCGGATTGAGAACACTGACATTGAACAATTACAGGATTTATTTTAAGGCTGCAAACAGAATAGGCATTGCTTTGCTGGCTGTTCAACATGTAACTTAGCATAAAAAAATTTGAAAATTACATCGTGCTGGAGCAGGAATCGATTCACCATCACCTGATTTCACTTCGAGCATTCTGAACATTACACTATCCAGGACAATGCTGTTCCAAGCACCTGACGATTAAGAATCTGAACAACTTCCAATTTTACGGCAATCGAAGCAGTCAGATGCTTCCTCGTACCGTTTTTATTAAATATTCTATTCTGTTTGCCGCCTTAAGGTGAATCCACCTAAAATCTTTGCCTTGTATTTCCAATTGGCAAACTTCTGTAGCCAACTTCTTCACAATCAATGCGTTCCCAAGGATGAGAATTTAAACATCGATAAAAATAACTTTATATTATAGCTAAGTATACTTAATATTTTTTAAAACTTAACCATAATTATATTAAAAATCAATAACTTTTCCTTTGGTGGTGTTGAAACCATAAAATAGGTAACGCCACATCTACATGTGACTTACTAAATGCTATCACGTCGCATTTTTTTTCAATAATTTTATTAATTTTCGGAATGGAATCAAAATTTGAGTATATCCATGCGACAGTCTGGAATGTTTATAATGATTTCAGCCTCTTAGATTAAATGTTCTGATAATAATTCAGCTGAAAAAGTTAACATAATTGCAGATGCTGCGGATTTTTAATTCCGAAATAAACCAGTAAGCTCACTCTGCAACATTTTCAGCTAAATTAGTGTTCGAATATTTAATCTGAATGGGTCGAATCATTCTAAACATTCCGGACTATCGCATGGATGGACACAAGTGTTGATTGCAGTCCAAAAATTAATGAAATTATTGGGGAAAATGCGATGTGATTGTATTTAGTAAGTCTCATTCAAATGTGGCGTCATCTATTTGATAGTCTCAACACTACCAATAGAAAAGTTATTGTTTTTTAATATAATTATGGTTAAGTTTTAAAAAAATATTAAGTATACTAGGCTATAATATCAAGATTTTTTTCCGATGTTCAAATTCTCATCCTTGGCAACGCATTAATTGTAAAGAAAATGGCTACAGAAGTTTTCCCATTGGAAAAACAAGCAAAGATTTTAGGTTTATCCACCTTAAGAAATCCTGTTATTTATACCTTTTCGCAACAGCTGATAGTGAGTTAAATATATAATATAGAAACCCACGCCCATGATTGTGTGTGTGTGTGTGTGTGGGAGTGTGTGGACGTAAACTGATATGCACCCTGTGACATGACCATATGCTATTTTGAGTAAAAGATTATTTTTTCGACGAAAAATTGTCAAAACGGTGTTTCATGTTAATACATAAGCTGGTGTTTTCACAGAGTTGAGTCTACAAACTGTACTTCCACAAGTTACAAGGAAATAAAGACGGCTTTGATTGCATACGTACGTGCTCATAATCAAATGATATCTGGTAACTATATTATATGTTCACGAGCTTAACATATTAAGTGAATGTTGTTACGACGACCAACCTTCAAGCACTTAGATTTGAAATCTCCAAACGTTATACACATTCAATCTCTATTAAAGAGACAAGTGTCTACCAGAATCCATTGCATAATCTTCCAGCAGTGCGAACGGGCTTTCAATCACGTTCTTTTCTCCGTAGACGACACCTGTGTTGTATTCTGAGTGATGTTTTACGTCATATATAACGTCGTTTAGTTACATAAATCGGATGCAGTTCCATTCGCTGAGTCACGTGATACACTTAATGGCCACTTTATTATGACCAACCCCTCAGTACTTTGTTGGGCCACCTTTTGCCTTTAATACTGCGTCGATTCTTTGTGGCATGGACTCCACGAGATTTTGATAGGTGTGGTTTGTGGAATCTGAGACCATGCTTGATGAACAGCATTTTCCAGGAGTGTGATATTGCAGGGTTGTGGATCCAGCTGTCTAATGGCTCGTTCAACTTCATCCCACGAATTCTCAATCCGGTTGAGATCTGGAGATTGTGGGGGCCACCTAAGCAAAGTAAACTCACCGGCATGTTCCTGAAACCAATCCTGTACAATACGAGCACTATGACAGGACGCATTATCTTGGTGAAAGTAGGCATCGCCATTGGGATAAACGATCCACATGACATGATGCACTCGGTCCGCAACGATATTTATATATGATGTGCCAGTCAGACGTTGATCAACACGAATTAAAGGGCCCAAAGCATGCCAGGAAAACATTCCCTAAGCCATAACGTTGCCTCCACCAGCTTGAAGGGTTGTAGCAATGCATTTGGGGTCTATGCTTTCGTGCTGTTTCCGCCAATTTCTCACTCGGCCATCGGCATGGTGCAACTGAAAACGTGATTAACGCCTGTCCAATCCTTGTGCTTCTGTGCGAACTGAAGACGTTTTCTCTTGTTACCTGCAGACAACAAAGGTGTTCGAACAGGCCTTCGGCTGCCGTATCCCATCCGATGCAGTGTACGGCGGACAGTGCGTGCAGATATCATTTGAGGGTATCATTGATTGAGATGTCCTGTAATTTGCTTGCACTGTTGCCCTTCTGTTGTTTGATACCAGTCTGGACACTCTCCGTTCCGCCCGAGCAGTCACTAGTCGATGACGACCACACGTTGCACGTAGAGACCCAGTTTTTTGGCTGACAGTCCAGTCTTTAAACACTTCAACAACAGCTGCTCTGGAACATTTCAGGAATGCGGCGGTTTCAGTGATTCTTTCTCCATGGCTCCGAGCTCCTACATACATCCCTCGTTGAAAGTCCTTCAAATCGCATTTTGTACCCATCTCGTCACCCAAAAATCAGTTCAAAATCCTGCAGCATTGTCTTTTCTGTTTCGCAGGGCGTACTCACATTATTCTTCTGCTATAAATAGCAATAAAGAGATTCGATTTATTTTTGATTTGGCCTCCCGGTTCGGGTTCCCGCAGGATTTTGTGGCAAGGCAACTTCGTAGATGCCAACGATCCACCTACACCTCTTTACGAGGAAATGAGGAAACTGTTAAATTTGTCGGTTCTATCGACTATGTTCCTGAAGTTATATACATTGTAAAAAGGCTTGCCACAGGCAGAACATAGCCTTTGGCATACATACGCATAAATTATTCTCCTTGATTAGGAGGGATTGGGACAAGGTTAATAAGTTCCAAAGGCACGGTGTCTATTCTATTCCATTAAAAGCTACTGAGCCTGATATACAGGACACCAATTACGTAGGATCCACGATTCAGATTATTGCTACCCGTATTTCTGAACACATGTACAATGTCCGGACGGTATCACTGCCTTATCCCGACTAGTTAAACAAGGCCAACACATTCCGGACTGGAATAGCACCAAGATCTTAGCAACACCTGCAACTAAGACTGGCTTATTATTAACTGAAAGCATGTACATAACTCTATTTGCTAACCAGTGTTGTAATGACGACATGCCGTTGACATTACCCTCATCATGGAGACATCTTGGTATGTATCATCGTAATCCGTAATCGTGTTTCTTGTACTTTTATAATATTTGCATGTTTATATATTTAACAAGTGCGCATGCGTGGGCTTCAGCGGCGCCTTCATGCTAATGCATTGTGGGTTGTTTTTTCCGACTTTATAATCCCTCTGCGGTTCCTGATGATGTACCCATAGTTGGTCTGAAAGATCTCGCATGTTTATATGGTTTTAAGTTGTAAATGAAAGTTCATCTTTTAATCTGTAATTATCTCCATTGTTTGGTACCATGCCTAGACAGCATTCATTTATTTTGGTGTGTACTATCATCAGCGAATGAGAGTCAAAAAGCAAATAATATCTTAGTACCATTATGAAAATAGTTTTGACATCGCTCGTGGACGCCCTGTTGGAGTCTCGAGGACCTACATGCGTCTGCGGACCACTATTCGAGAATCGCTGCCTGACTACATCTCCATCGAATTCATTCGTTTCCAAATTATGGGCCGTAAATAAATCCCAAAGGGGCCCGAAATTGTGAGATTTTATTAACGAAAAATGAATTTTAGCAGTTTAAACAAATTTTAAAATTTCTTACGATGAAATGTTTCTTTAATCGTGGAGGCTTTTAGTCGGAGGGCACGCCAAGACGTACAAGGTCTGATCATATACGTACCCGACCTAGGGGTAGGAAAAATCCTAACGAACATACTTATTGTGTTGCTGTCCAAATTCCCTTCAAAGTAAGCATCTTCTGACACTACATACTTGTTCCAGCGGTCTATCCACTGATCGTAACATTTTTATGTTACGCCTTTATCTCATGTGCTGCATGCGTCGTAGAAAGCACATGAGATAAAAGCAGTGAGGGCATATGTGAGTGTAGTGTAGTGGATAGCGCTCCGGAGCCGAGAGTTGGGGATTCGAATTCCACCCCTGGCATAAAAATGATGGAGAAATTTACTTTTTGATATCTACATTTTTTTATTGAATATCACAGTCTCCGGATTATTCGAGAACATTATGACAAAGAAATTGAAGTTTGTGATGTAAACTATGTAATAAAAATTCTGTAAAATTCAGTATCGTTCCTGTAATTCCGTCCATAATTTATAATTCAAATCAAGTGTCTTATGATGTGCTACAAATATATCGTAAGAAGATATTTAAAAAAACTAATTATTCATTTGGAATAAATTGTGATGCGTAGTTTAAAATATATTTCGAATAGACCAAATTGCCTTTTTGAGCAGGCTACAGGTGAATTACGACACTTTAAAAAAATTAGTTGTAAAACGGTTTCAGCTATATGCAGTGCATTCACACATCAAAAATTGTTCTACACAAAAATCCGATGGCGCCGAAGTGGATTCGCCCGCTGTGTTTAAACGTAAATATACGCATGCCCTGTTTTGTTTCTACGATGAGATCGTGAATAAAATACACAGTGGAAGTCGCAGACGTCGCATACTCCACTAAACTCGTTGTCGATGGGTTTTTTTTTCTGGAATTCCGCTGTTGCTTTTTCATAAATATTTTTATAAGTCGCTGGCTTTACGTAATCCTGCTACTTATTTGACACCAGTCAATATCCGAGTCCATATGAACGTCCAGTGGTTCCGCGGCGTCGTCCGGTTCGCTAGACGGGCTCACTTTGACGCGCTCGTTTGGTACAGCGATAGTGTTTACAGTGCTGGGTATTCGTAGTTCTCGGTTTCTTGGATCCACAAAGTTCCTGTTCTGTCAGTTTTTTCAGTTCCCGCATCTCCTTTCTGCGCTCAGTTTCGCATTTTCGTGGCATTGTAATGGGTTTTTTTCCCGCTAATTCTACAAATCGGCGAAAATAATGATAAATTACCGTTACATTACCATCTACTCTTATTGATAACAGTGGCAATTGTAATTTTTTTCAATTCACACGACTAGTACACTCTGTTAACATTAATTAAACACCAAAATCAATGTACCATCATACTTTATTCAAAAGTATTGAAAACGAAAACAAAAGTATGCTCGCGGCGCAGAGCACAAAAATGGCCATCCGCGCTGCCAGGAACTGCCATTGATTCGCAGGCCCCTCCACTTATAACTCTCACTAAATGTCATCTGTGTGCTATCAAACGATAGTAGTGCCGTAGCGACGCCCCCAAATAACCACGAAGTTATTGCGAGCTGAAATCGGTCACACGATTATGTCGCGTCCACCGCTGATCTGCATCGTACCATAAGACGTAGTTCTTCAAAATTAGTTTACGTTTAAAGTAAATTATAAAGCGTTTCCAATAATTAATACTTTTAGTTTAAAGAACTTTATTCATGTTTAGTTTTCTAAAGATTTTAAAGACTGATATTTTTCCTCTACATGAGAGTTACTTATTTAAAGCCCATCAAAATTCCTTATCGTGCTTTTTCCAAGAAATATTCAACGTTCTTCAAAATATTACTGATGAATTTACTTTTTAATGGATATTTTCAGAAAAATTATAATGCAGCCACACATTTCTGAAATGCATTTTGCAAGAAATCGTTACCTTAAAAATTGAATTAATGTGTTGTGCTAGTCTCCGAAACATTACCAAAGAACATTAATTCCGTTCACGAAATAAATATCGGGAATTAAACTCTTTCAGAGAAACAAATTAGTTTAGATGAGGATGAACGTCAACAGTAATTTAAAATTTACATTAATGAATCATTCTGGTTGTTAAGAACATGCATAAAGTTCTGTCTTAAATTAGCACGTAACGTTTGCATGAGTTAAGAGACACTGATTAAATTTATGTCACCACACAAGCGCACAAACTCAAAAACTTATAATTAATGGACGAAACTGTCAAGACTTAGTACCTTAATCCTGAACGCAGAAGCAAAGCAAAAATGAAAAAAATGGTACGTGAGAACTTTACGACTATGAGTACATGAAAAACTTGCCAAAAGAGGGAACAAACGTGTATTACTGCTTTTCGAAAACATAAATAAAAGCTAAACATTTTCTACAACCCGTAAAAGAAGATACCATGACAAAAGACGTTCTAGTTGTTTCCTTCATTTCGTTCGCCTGTCGCTTTCTTGTAATAACGGAAAAGGAGTTTACGTTTTTATCTTTCATCCTAACAGTGATTCATTAGTTCACTGCATCGCGGACGCAAGGAAAACATTTTTAGCCTGGTTTCTTGAAAGCTTAAGACATTTACCAGCAAAAGTTTGAGAAATGACTCAACGGCTGAGGACATGCTGAAGTAAATGAGGTAAAAGTACGTGAAGAACAACTTAAATTACTTTTGTGACAGAACTTACAGCCTAAATCATTCAAAAAGCAAACGGACGTTGAGAATATATATATATATATGCAGTCTTTACCGTTAATTTTGTACTCCGTTGAACGAACACTACCACAACAACATGCATGCACGCGCGCGCACTCTCTCTCTCACACACACACATACATCTATAGACATGCATATAATATAACGAAGTAAATTTCTCCGTCATTTCTGTCCACGCCAGGATTCGAACCCGGATCCCCTCATTCCGGAATAAGTTGCTCTACCAATTGAGCTACGCGGACGTTTCATTCTGATTCCTATCTGCCTTTATGCCGTGTGCGTCCTTCGGGCAGGTACGTCACATCTCCTTGTACGTTACAATAATATCTACATCGTCATTATCATCAACCATTATCATCTCAATGCTGGACGAATGTCTCCACAAGTTTCTTCGTTTCTTCCACAACTTTCTGTCACTATGTCACTCCGACATACCTTCCAATTTCATCTACCCATCTCTCTTATGGTCTTCTGCCGGGTCTTTTCCAGTCCCTTTTTACCCAATCTAGAATTTTAGTAGTCCAACAGTAGATAGTTCTTTTAGCAATACGACCAGCCCATTGGCATTTTAGGAATTTTACCTTGATCATGAGGTCTTCTACTCCTGTAATTTACCTTAATCATGAGGTCTTCTACTTTTGTAATTTACCTTAATCATGAGGTCTTCTACTCCTGTGATTTACCTTGATCATGAAGTCTCCTACTGCTGTAATTTTCCTGATACATAAATTCCGCTTCTTATTCTTCCTGGTTATACGACCCAGCAAAAAGCAGTCTTGCTGGGCCATTACTGGCAGCCAGCAATGGCCCAGCACTATGTTGCCGCTTCCGAACCGTCAATAAAATGTCTGGGCGGCCAACAGTAGGGTCAGGCCAGCAGCTGCCAACAGTTGGCACCCCCATCAGTTGTCATATGCCACAACAGGGACATCAATTATCCATCACAGGCAGCAGCTGCCACAAGTGGCCCTTCAGCGGCCCTGAAAGCACGTTCCATAAATGATGGCTATCCTAATGTGGCCCGCTAGTTTCCCGGCAGTGGAAGCCGGCAATCACGTGACGTAACTGATGGCTTGCCGAATCTTGTCCGCCAATTTTCCAGTAGTAGCCATAAAAAAAATAAAAATCAAGGATAGCCGCAGTTTCCCAAAGCTGCAACTCTTTTTATTCCCCTTACGAAACATATGAACTACAGCACTGCGCTGGGGAAATTTTCTTAATAGACCGGAAAAACGCCCGTTTGGATCTGGGTTGAAACGAACTAGGGCTGGCAAGCTCTTTACGGACGGGACTGATGTGCCACGCACGATCATGTGCTTGAAGCTGTCTTTTTCCTGCCAAATGTGTAATCGAATGTTTCTGTCTTTAATTTTACAATATTTTTCATAAATGTCAGTTTCATATAATTCAAAAATTTATTTTTGCAAACGCAACGGTAGCTTTTTTTATTTTTTTTAACTTAAGGGAACTTCCTCATTTTCAAGGAGTGTACCAAATTAAAGGCGCTTTCCAAAGTTTTGTGCTGTACTTGTCATCTTCAAAGGCGATTGTTGAATTAATATATTTACCCGTTCATGTCACATCCTGTTACATTTTTAACGTTGTATCTTTCCTTCCCGTTGTCCAAAGCTACATTTTTTTAAAGAGAAAATATATTTTATTTTACTTCTCAATATTTTTAGAAGCGAATTCCCTCAGTCTTGTGTATTCAACCCATGGATGAGTACATTATATCCACATAGCGTTGATTTTTTTACTCCTTTTAAATAATTGATAAATTTTGTACGCGTATAATTCTTTTTTTGTCCAACAAACGTTTTTTTAATGTTTTTCCAGGACTGTTGTTTCAAGCAGTTTCAAATTATTTCTTGTTAATCATGGGAATGGAGTGGGTGTATTTTACGGCTGTAATCTAGTGTTTCATGGCTTAATCTGATATCTTCGTCGACTTGACATTTCATTAGGAAATTAATTCGCCTCTCTACATATAGCTTTTTTTTTCTTAACATCCACTAAAATAACACGATGGCGATAGCGTCTTCTTCAGCTAACTGGTACCACAAGATACACAGCACGTGTTGCTTCTGCGCATGCGCAGTCCCGTTGCTTCCACCTGGTGTTGCGGTTTCATCGGTTGCCAGCTACGGGCCACTAGTGGCACTTGCTTGGTGGCCCGCAATTCACGGCGATGCTGCAGGGCGATCAATAGCTCGCCAACTGATGGCGCTGCCACCAACAGACCGCTACCAGGCCGTGAGAGGCAAATTTCAGCCGGCAGTGACCCATCAATGCCAGCTGGTGGCCAGCAGTTTCCCAACACTTGTGTTTTTGCTGGGGAAGCATGTACATCTCCATGCTTTTTTCTGTTGTCTGAAACATCGGTATGTCTTTTTTTTACTTAGCGTAAATGTCTCTGGTCCATGAGTAAGAATTGAAAGGAGACACTGATTAAACACTTTTTTTTAAGACATACACTAATTAGCCATTCCATTATGACCACCCCCAGCCTCGAAAAGTGAGCGCACCTGAAGAACGAACGGTGGGGCAGATGACGTTCACAGAGCAGTATATATACAACCCAAGGGCCGGCTTTCAGTTAGTAGAGTTTTCGAGTCAGAATAACAAAAGTTGCCAATTTATCGGAGTTCGATAAAGAAAAAACTGATGGCTTGGCACCTCGGAATTACGACATAGAAAACGGCGCGTCTTCTCGTTTTTTCACATGCCGCTCTAGTCAGTACGTATCAAAATTGGTGCACAGATGGCAAAACGAAGAACCAGTGTCCAGCCGTGTGTCGTCCGCAGCTCATTGATGCTAGAGGAAAGCGGAGACTGTGCTCATTGTTCAGAGGGAATGCAGGACCACAGTGCGACAAATCACCCACATCTACAACAGTGGTGATCAGAGCAATGTATCACAGCACACAGTTCATCGCAGTCTTCTGTGCATGGGCCTGCGTAGTTAAAGACCCATTCGGATTCTCATGCTCACTGCATGTCATCGCCACCAACGCATGAAATGGGCCAAAGATCATCGAGATTGGACTGCGGATGATTGGAAGGAAGTGGTCTGGTCTAACGAATCAAGATTCCTGGTGCATAACGTAGACGGCGCAGCACGGATACACCGATTACCAACGGAGGATATGGCACCTGGACGCACTGTTGGGCGGGAACAGGCCGGCGACTGAGGCGTTATGCTGCGGGCAGCGTTTTCTTGGAGCACTTTAGGCTCCATTATCCCAATAGCGCAATTCTTGACAGCTGTCAGGTATCTGAACATCGTTGCGGACCAAGTTCACCCATTCATGGCAATTGTGTTCCCTGTTGGTGATGGCCATTACCAACAGGATAATGCGCCATGCCACACTGCCAGAATTGTCAAGGAGTAGTTAAAGGAAAATGTTGGTGATCCTGGCTTTCAAATTCACCTGACATGAGCCCAATCGAACATTCGTGGTTCGACTTGGAAAAGCGGGTTCGTACTATATCACTACCACTCCGAAGTTTATGGGAGCTGAAGGAGCTGCTGTAGACATTATAGTACCATATAGCCCAGAATACCTATCGCCACCTCATCGAATCGATGCCACGCCGAGTTGCAGCTGTTTGGCGGGCTTAAGCGGGTCCTTCAGCTTATTAGGTAGGTGGTCATAATGTAATGGCTCATTTTTTGTTTAAATTGTTCCTGAAAATTGTACTATGTCTTCCAAATTCTTCCCAGTCAAGTTTCATGTGACTATTAGTTTCTTCCTCGATGTCGCCTTTGCTTCGTATTTGTTGTATAAGGAAAATGTAGTCATTGGTTATTTCTGGAATCTCCAATCAATCGGTAAATCTTCAGTTCTTGAAAAAGCACTGCTCATCAATTTTGTTTTTGGTACGTTCCTTTTAAGCCCACTTTTTTGCTCTTGTCATACTCTGCAGCTGCGAGGGGGTACTTTAAATAATGTTGATGTCAGCAGCAAAACGAATGTGATTTAATGTGCTACGCAGATAAAAATATTCGTACACCTGGTTGAACGGAAAGAAGAAACATTATTAGCCGAAATTTGACTACACTTGGTCTACGTTGGACCATTATGACTGCACTAACTCTTCTAGATATGTCATCCACGAGATGATAGTAGGTCTGCACCTGAATTTTCCTGCATTATTACAACAAAGCTTCTGCCACAGCTGCAGTAAAGGAAAGTTTTATCGCCCGAGATCGGATTCGGCCATCCAATTCGTCCCACATATTTTCTGTTTTACAGTAAAAGCTCCTTATTCGCGGGTATATGTTCCGTAAATATGCCGCAAATATAGAAACCGTGAATATGGAATTGTAATTTGTATGGGATTATAAGGGATACGTTCCAAGGTTCCAAAATAAAAAAAGAAATCAAAATAAAATCAATTTAATGAGAGTTTTTAACAATATCTATTAATTATTATTGTCAGGCTTAGGCAAGGGTTTAAAGAACTTAGTAATGTTTCTTGTTTTGCCGCTTTTAAAAGGTCTTTCAATTCAGATTGATATTCAGCTGTATGATTAACAATTTGCCTTTTAAAAATAAGACTTCTTTCCATAGATGGATAAATTTTCATAAAGAAATCACAAAGCTCATTTGCCATCCGTAAACCTTCAATCAATTTTTTCAAGTTAAAGGTCACCTTTTCAGTGCTCGTTGAAGCCTCTTCTTCAATGGAATGCGGATTTAACATTTCCTCTAAGTCGGTTTCGGTCAAATCTTCATCTTGCAATTCAAGCAACTCTTGAATGTCACTTGATTCTATCTGTTCAAAGCCATCTCGTCCTATTCCATTCGCAACTTGAGCAATGTTTGCAGTTAAAGTTTGAATTTGCACGGATTCTTCATCATTTCCGACAGTAAGAACAGGCCATAGTTTTTTCCAACATGATTTCAATGTGTATAATTTCAGTTCTTCCGACGATTCTTTTATGTCAACAATGCATTTTGCTATGTCAAAAATTTTTCCAGCATTGCATCACATTCATATCAGGATCACATTCCATGGTGTCCAGTATGATTTTGAAGGTTCGTCTAATGTAATAGAGCTTGAACGCCTGGATTATTCCTTGGTCCATGGGTTGGAGTAAAGCCGTCGTGTTAGGAGTTAAAAATATCACCTTTATATTTGGATGCATAGTTTCAAACTCACGAGGGTGACCTGGAGCATTGTCCAAAACTAGAACGGCCTTAAAGTCTAAATTATTTTTTTCAAATAAGTCTCAACTTCAGGAACAAAACAATTCCGTAACCAGTCACAAAAAATAGCACTTGTAACCCCCGCTTTCTTATTTGCACGCCAAAGCACTGGCAGGTTGTCCTGGTTTTGATTTTTTAAAGCACGAGGATTTAACGATCTGTAAAGCATTAGTGGCTTTATAACACAATCTCCAGATGCGTTAGAACACAGCAGCAATGTAACTCTATCTTTTGCTGTCTTGAAACCAGGGGCGGACCTCTCACTTTTGGATATGAAAGTTTTGTTTGGCATTCTTTTCCAAAACAAGGCAGTTTCATCTGCATTAAACACCTGTTCCGGTTTGTATCGACCATGAGCAATTAAGTTTGAAACTTCTTCTGGATATCTTTCTGCTGCGGCGGTGTCTGCAGATGCAGCTTCTCCAACAATTTTAATGCTATGCAATGATTGTCGCACCTTGAATTTATTGACCCAACCTTCTGATGCTTGAAATCCTCCATCTGTACGTTCATCACCAGGTTCTTTAAAATGTGCGTAAAGACGCTTTGCCTTTTCGCGGATCATAAGACAATTTAGGGGCACTCTTTTCTGGTTACGATCTTCAATCCATAATGATAACGCAGCTTCCATTTTTTCAATTGCTGGATCACGAACAATTTTTGCTGATAGTGAGGTTGAAGCTATAGAATTCCTTATTTTGTCTTCGGATTTCTTGATGGATCGTACAGTTGATTCATTAACATTGAAAGAGCGTGATATGGATGCAAATGACTGACCAAGGCGTAAACCGTCAAGCATTTCTATTTTTACTTTAAGCGGCAACACTATTTTTTTCCGCGTCGGAACTAATTTTTCTTTCCTTTTACTCGACATTATAAATTGGGAACAAAGCAGAAGAGACACGTGTTATTCAATCAAAATTATTGCAACGACTGACAAGTTGAAGCAATAAAACACGGAGCGTGGCGAAGGCGGCTCTTATTAAAGGACATAGCCGAACGTGTAATACGGCGGCGGCGGCATTTGACAACGTACTTTAGGCATAGTGGCAATAAGGTTTGTTTTACTTTGATATTAGTCCATTCGGTTACACTCTTTGTAAAAGCCGCCTCGGCACGTGCCAGCAGTACTCAAAAGATGTCGATGCGTTAATAAAGGACACCGAATCCTTTTAATATACAGACTGGATCCGCGAATAAAGAAATGTTTAGTCGCGAATACAGGAACTTGGTCACCATTTTTTTTTAAATCGCGAATAGTGAAAACGCGAATAAGGGAACCGTGAATAAGGAGCTTTAACTGTATTTAAATCGGAGCTTTGGACAGGTGAATCCAACATTTGGACGACCTGCTCCTCAAACATGCCTGAACAAATCTTGCAGTTTATCAAGGCGCTCAATCTTTCTGAAAAAAATCAGGGATTAGTACTACCACAGCGTAGATAGTAAGGAATCTTTCAAAATATCTTCGTACCTGGAGGCAGTTTTGCTGTAGACCCCACAGCCATAGGATCAAGTCTTTCCCATCATAAATATCCCCATACTATCATAGAACCTCCTCCAAACTTTACTACAGGGGAAATGCAATCTTCCGGCAGTGTTTCCTGGGTAAACGTCAAACTAACTAAATGGCAAGTAGAGCATTTCGCCCTTCCACAGGACGTTTTTCCACTCTTCTGTTGTCAAGATACAATGGTCGAGTCACCCTGGCAGTCATCGTTTGGCATTGTCTGGAGTGATGTAGGGCGTGTGCTCAACTTGCAAGGTAACCGTGGACATGAAGTTTCCGACGGACAGTTCTGGTGCAAATATTTGTTCCATTTAGGCATTCAAGACGATAGCTTAGCTATAGTTCCACCATCTGCTTTCGATCGATGAAGAACATTAGCGACTGTAGATATTGGGGATCCCAGAAGAGCGGCAATGCTACAAACTGATTATTTATTCGTGTGGCATCGATCCACTATGCCTCTTTCGAAGTCCGTCAGTTCAGCTCCGCGCTTTGTAGTTACTTGCAAGCTTTTACGTATGGATGTGTGTGTGATGCAATTTGCAGTTACTTGCAAAGCGGTCTGACAGCTGTGTCAACTCTCCTGTTTACATACATCACTCAGAATACACCACACATGAGCGTCTAATTCAGCAAATGCACGCTTATTTGTATATGCGTGTGGAGGTGTTCGAATACATTTGCGTACATTGTCAATATAGTGGGTGTTCCGCTAGAACTGATATAAAAGACACTTTTTTGTCCTTTTTTCACAACCTGTGTGGGCTTCCTTCTGATTTCACGTGTGTATGTGTGTGTGTGTGTGATGAAATGACGATAAGTCGGAAGTCAGTGTTCAACAGGACTAATCAAAAAGCAGCTGTGACAGAGATTCCGCATTTTTCCAAATGGCACCAACTACGCAACACCGAGAAAAGTGTGTACAATGGTTTGCATAGTTTCAGAGAGTCCAACATGTTCAACACAAATACATACTCTGTGCACAATGTTCGCAAAGGTTTTTCACAAAAAATATTTGGACATGGAGCAAAATATTTGAAAAAACATTATTTTTGTATAGGTCCCACCATAAAGGTAGACAGCGTGATATGGCCAATGAATAGAGTGTTCTAGAAGCCCTTCTTGTAAATTTTCAAAGCGTTATTACGGAGAAACATTCGTATTCAAGAAATACAAAATTTAGAAGTAGCGCTTGCTTGGTGTCTGCTCTCCAACAATTATGTATCTACGTTAGACAACAGATACCAAAAGAAGGCCACATCTAGGAATAAATTAAGATTCCTATAAAATTTCGGAGGGGTACAATTGGAACAAACTACAATGCTCAAGGGTTATCTACAAGTATGTCTTACAAGAAACGTGCTTAATCTGTTCATATTTTCAGCTCTTACGTATGGATCATAGACACAGACTTTAACCAAATAACACACGTGGAGGCTCCAGACAACTCAAAGAAGCATGTTCAGGTGTATGCTTTGTAACCATGAAACACAGCATGAGGAAACCTTGTGTCAGAAAATGACAAAGGCTAATTAAATCATGGTCGAAGTAAGCACATTTAAGTGTCAATGATAGGGACATACTCTATATTAACAAAAGTCACCAGACACCCCTTCAAAAGCAAATGAAGGGATCCGCTGCGTTGTTAAAATGCGCGGTACAACTGCAAACGGTATAAAAACAAGCCTGCAGCTGACCGCGATCATACTGAGGTTGAGTGAAAATGTCGCTGAGCGAGAGAACAGACTTTGAGAAAGGAAAGATTGTTGGGTGTTATATTAGTGGGTTGTCCATAAGAAGAACCTAGAGGCGTTTAAACATACCCAAGTCAACTGTTTTGGATGTACTGAATAAGTGGAATACATATGGCGTGCCTGAAGTAACAAAACGTACTGGCAGACCAAAGAATATCAGGGATAGAGAACGTCGGGGCCTCAGGAGAGTCGTTACAGCTAATCGACGGAGTACTGCACAAGACCTCAGTGTACAGGTGAGTACAAATGCTGGAACCTCGTACCATTCTCAGAGAACTTCATTCCATGGGTTACCGTGGTCGTGCGGCTGCTCATAAGCCTTTCATCTCCACTCGGAATGCTACTCGTCGTTTTTCATGGTGTAAAGACGCCGGCAGCCGGGGGAACGCTATTTACCACTGTGTACTGTTCCTACCGTCACGTTTGGAGATGGCAGTATACTCGTGCGGGGGTGTTTTTCATGGTATGATCTCCGCCCATTGGTTATCGTGGACAAACCTGTTAACCAGCACGTCTACCTCGATATTCTGAAGAATTATGCCCTACCAACTCTGTGGCAATTAGTCACAACTCCTTCTTCTACAGTGAGCTCTCCAAGCGTGATTTGTCGGCTGACTCGGATACCTACGATTCCGTCATAGTTCTTTCTAAAGAGGGGATGTAAGTGGCATGTGCTATGTTCGTTCCACACATCGTCTAGAATTAGTCACAATTCCTTCTTCTACAGTGAGCTCTCCTTCAATTATGATTTGCCGACTTACCCAGAAACCTACACTTTCTCAAATGGGGTTTATACGTGACGTGTGCTATGTTCGTTGCACACATCGTATGGAATTAGTCAGAACTCCTTCTTCTACAGCGAGCTCTTCTTCAAGTATGGTTTGCCGGCTGACCCGATAACTTACAATTCTGTCCCAGCTCTTTCTCAAGGGGTGATATACGTGATGTGTGCTATGTTCGTTGCACACATCGTCTGGAATAAGTCAGAATTCCTTCTTCTATAGTGAGCTCTCCTTCAAGTGTGGTTTGCCTGCTGACCCAGAAACCTATGATTCCGTCCTAGCCGTTTTTCCAGGAAGGAGGGGTATGTGTGACGTACTACTGAGGTGACGCATATGTCAAGATGGCAAGGTTGCAGCGATAAATTCTGTCGGTGTAGCTTAATTACGAAAGCGTTAGTCTCTGGAGCAACAGAAGTCTAGTTCCGTAACCGACAAGTTTGTGTTTTGCTATAAACATCATCCAACAGTGGACTGATAATGGTTTGTGATGATGATGATGATAATAATCATGATATAAAAGTTATACAAGAAGTGGTTTAGCTTCGAAACTAACAGAGAAACGGGTCTTCCCAATGATTCACAGCGACGATCTTTGTTCAAATAATGAAAATGAAGGAAACAACAAATGATTCAGACGCATTCTCTTTTCCATAACACCAAACTCTCGCTGCACTCTCTCCTAATCCGAAGATAATGCATGAGCTACGTCTTAGAAAAAATTCCCAGATTGATCGTGTAGGCGCACCTTCACCCCCTGTCGCCCTTCGTAATCAGAATATATGTTTGTCCCTCGCAAAGCTTTTCTTAGAGGGAAAAAAAGAAAAAAAAAAAAGACGGAAATCGCCCGGTGTCAAGTCAGAAGAATAAAGAAATAATAGGGTAGCACTTCAAAACAGCTGCAAAGTCGCTGCTTTTTCCCAGAAAGTCCAATAAAACAATCACATATTAACAAAATTATAACAAAAATGTCTGATAATTTTGTTGGTTATCTAGAATATTGGCTGGAAATATAATTCCACTAAAGTACAAAGAACCACTCCAATAAAAGAATCATCACCAGGAGGAGTTGCCTTTTTTGTCGTTTTGCGTAAAATTTGTTTCGTATCGCATGAAAAACTGCATGATATATTTTAGTATTCCATTTAAGCAACCTAAATTGTATAAAATGGTTCACTATCACTTCGTCCGTGTTCATTCCGTCCACGTTCACTTCGTCCAGTTCATTTCCTCCACCGTTCACTTTGCCCGTTGTTCATTTAGTCCACCGTTAACTTAGTCCACACTGATTTCGTCATCAGAATAGATGAAATACCGTGGACATTTCCTGTATTAAGGGAGATTTTCTAGTAGACAGAAAAAAAGGTTAGCGGACATTGTTTACATACGATTTTTTCCCTGTTTAAGTTTTTCGAATAAAATAAAACGAGGAACTGAACTTTGAAGAACTTTTTAGCTTTTTGTGTGGTACAATATCAATCACACCGACATTAATCAGTTTATTGCAATGTCCATAAATGTATCTATAACTACTACTTATAGTAGCAAAATACTGTTCTTTACGTGCATATACTAGCAATTGTAAGCAGAAGTCAACAGGTTCCTGGTAATATCAACAAAAAGCAAACTACAAGCAGCACAATCAAAAGGACTTACCCCAACTTTGAAAAGTAGGCCTACATCCATTGTCGTTCGGCTTCTTCTGCTAGTGACCGAATATCAGCAGTCGACAAGACATATATCACAAGGAACGGTAAAAACGACCAATTGAGTAAAACTTGAATTAAACGGTATAAAACCAAGTATAAAATGGTGAAATTCGAATGAAATGAGAACATTAAAATCTATTGAGTAGTAAAACCCACAAAGTTAAAAGTTGAATATGACAAAACCACGAAACCTATCTACATTCCACCCATGCTACCAGCATTCATACATGTTTCAGCAAATGTTACGCCTTCATCAGTGGAAGAGTTCACAAGTGCCTAGTATTCCGCAACTAACTCAGATGTAATATGACATTCCTGAATGAAAGACAGTATGTTAACTTCATCGCATAAGCTATGAACACCTATTCCCTATCGCGCAGTTCTTGTATAGCGCCATCTGTGGGGACTTTGCCGACATATTCGTCCTGCTGATCGACCAAGCCAAGCAAGCAGAGTTTATCTGACTTCTATTTAATCATACGTTGATTTGCAGAATGTAACAGGTATCTCCCTGCGTGTGGAATATCGATAGGTGAATTACTGTTACAACAATTCCCTTTTTTATGTTTCAATAAATAATTAGAGCCTCTGAAGTGAGAATTTGTTTATGCGATCGAAGTGATGTTAGAATTTTGACATTTTCCCAATCGGGTACAGCATCGTGTTCGATGCAATATTGAATAAGTGCTGTTTTGCGCCTTTTCTTTTCCCAATCGTATACACGTTCTTTTAATCGAGTAATAAGGCGTCTCTTAGTACTACCTATGTACATAGAATCTTTTTGATTGGGGATCGCTATTATTGGGACACAATATACGCCCGATTTATCGAAGATTGACTTGTTGTCATTGTAAGTTAATAAGGCACCATTATCGGCGATAGTTTCAGCCAAAAATATTTAATGCTCTGCACATTCTCTCTTTAACAAAATGGTAATAGGTGGTAAAAAATGAATTGATAAGCTTTATATTCACTTTTTTATGCAAAATTGGAACGTTATTTCTGATATTGTCGTAAATAGAAGTAATCAATCTACAACTATAACCAAATGCTTCTGCAGTATTCCTGATCCACTGCAATTCAGCCTGTTCTGATTGTAAGGAAGAAGAATCTGTAACAGCTCTTTTGATGTAGTATTAACCTACAATGACAACAAGTCAACCTTCGATTAATCGGGCGTATATTGTATCCCGATAATAACGAACCCCAATCAAAAAGATTCTATGTACATAGGTAGTACTAAGAGACGCCTTATTACTCGATTAGAAGAACATGTATACGATTGGGAAACGAAAAGCCCCAAAGCATCACTTATTCAATATTGCATCGAACACAATGCTGTACCCGATTGGGAAAATGTCAAAATTCTAACATCACAAATTTTGAAGATGACAATCCGATTTTTGGCGTAAATGTGGCAAGGATGGTACGTCAGATAATATCCGAAAACTTGAAAATTTTAAATTCAAATTGATCGGGAACCTGAAACTTGGTCGTTCTGGGTGGTGCAGTGGTTAGCATACCCGGGCGTTTTCTGGGAGACGCGGGTTCGAGTCCCGCTCCAGGACGATGAAAATTTTCAAGTTTTCGGATATTATCTGACTTACCATCCTTCTCACATTTACGCCAAAAATTGGATTGTCATCTTCAAAATTTGTATTATATGGCGTAATCCCGTATTTCTTTCATGATTTCTTTCATGATTTTAACATCACTTCGATCTCTTAAACAAATTATCACTTCAGAGGCTCTAATTATTAAAACATAAAAAGGGAATTGTTGTAACAGTAATTCACCTATCGATATTCCACACACAGGGAGATACCTGTTACATTCTGCAAATCAACGTATGATTAAATAGAAGTCAGATAAACTCTGCTTGCTTGGCTTGGTCGATCAGCAGGACGAATATGTCGGCAAAGTCCCCACAGATGGCGCTATACAAGAACTGCGCGATAGGGAATAGGTGTTCATAGCTTATGCGATGAAGTTAACATACTGTCTTTCATTCAGGAATGTCATATTACATCTGAGTTAATTGCGGAGGACTAGACACTTGTGAACTCTTTCACTGATGAAGGCGTAGTATTTGCTGAAACATGAATGGATGCTAGTAGCATGGGTAGAATGTTTATAGGTTCCGTGGTTTTGTCATATTCAATTTTTAACTTTGTTGGTTTTACTTTTCAATAGATTTTAATGTTCTCATTTCATTCGAATTTCACCATTTTATACTTGGTTTTATACCGTTTGGTTCACGTTTTACTCAGTTGGTCGTTTTTACCTTTCCTTGTGATATATGTCTTGTCGACCGCTGATATTCGGTCACTAGCAGAAGAAGCCGAACGACAATGGATGTAGTCCTACTTTTCAAAGTTGGGGTAAGTCCTTTTGATTGTGCTGCTTGTAGTTTGCTTTTTGTTGATATTACCAGGAACCTGTTGACTTCTGCTTAAAATAGCTAGTATAAATACGTGAAGAACAGTATTTTGCTACTATAAGTAGTTGTTATAGATTCATTTTCTTTAGCCAAGTGTTATTCATTATGTGCATTTATGCACCTAAGATTTTCTAGCCCATAAATGTGTTGGGTGGAAGAGGGAAATTTTAGACCCCATTTCTTCTGATGAAAAAAATGACTATTTTCCTTCTCCCACACCGCAAATTCACAGTAAATATCAATCTAAACCTTTTTTCTATATTATACTTTCATGGATTTTTTTTCTGCCTTTAAATACTCAATAGACAGCATTATAGTTCATTCGTATGAAAATTTGTAATGCGGAAATTATAAACAATTAATAACCAAAATAAAAAAATATGCTGAAAGGCTAAGAACTATATAAAAACAATATGCAAAACGTATTCCAAAACATTAAAAGATTTTTGTAAAACTTTGATTTATGTCACAGTGATTGACATCAGGCCACATGAAAGAGTTAAAAAGCTCTTCAAAGTTCAGTTCCTTGTTTTACTTTAACTAACATTTAAAATCGTAATATTTTAATCGAAAAGCTTAAACAGGAAAAAAATTGCATGTGCGCAGTGTCCGCTAACCTTTTTTTTTTCTGTCTAATAAAAAAAACTTCCATAAAACAGAAAATGTCCACGGTATTACATCTATTCTGAGGGCGAAATGAATGTGGACAAAGTGAGCGGTGGACGAAATGACTAGTGGGTTAAAGGAACAACGGACAAAGTGAACGGTGAAAATCTTCCAAATACGCGGAGACAATGCAAATAGGCAAAGTCATCGCTCTTTCCACGTTTTTGTTTAATTAACACAGAGCAACCAAAAAATTGCATTTTGACACCGCTAGGATCGAACCCCAGATCTCTCGATAACTAGTCGAGTGCGTTCACTTTACGCTACGGGGGCAACAATCCACGGTGCTATGTGTGTTTATCTGTCAACATCTGACTTCGCAAAGAACGCACAAAGCGTAAAGCAAACGCACTCGACTAGTTATCGAGAGATCTGGGGTTCGATCCTAGCGGTGTAGAAATGCAATTTTTCGGTTGCTCTGTGTTAATTACAGAAAAACGTGGAAAGAGCGATGTCCTTGTCTATGGACAAAGTAACCCGTGGACGAAATGAACTGGACTAAGTGACCGTGGACGAAATGAACAGGAACACGTGAACGTGGATAAAATGAACTAGTCTAAGTGAACGTGGACGAAATGACTGGACTAAGTGAACGTGGACGAAATGAACTGGAACACATGAACGTGGATGAAATGAACTAGACTAAGTGAACGTGGACGAAGTGAGCACGGTCAAAGTAATCCGTCACAGTATAAAAAATAGCCATTAATACATTTGGTTCAACTATTATTTTAAAGGTTTAAATGTAACTTAACACAATTGTTAATTTTCTAACCCGGGTTATTCCATTCGGTTCGTATTGTTTCTTGCTTGTCCAAGCTGAAACCTTAATTTAGAATGCAAATTCCTTTTCCAGGGCAAACGGCCAGGTTACGCTATTACAGTATTAGACTCTTTAGGGCACCAGTCAGCATGTTAAGTAGTCTTTGACTAAATACGTCGTTCTCATCAACAAGGAGAACCGACACCACAGAGAACAACACACTGAAAACATTGCTTTGCATAACATCGCTCAGTAGATAGCTTATACTGTATAATGTTATTCTCAACATATGATATCGCTCTCATCTCTGGATACTATAAGCTCTTACATTACCGCTTTGCTCATAGAATATAATTATGTACATATAATTCTTCTTACAAACTGCATATCGAACTCATCTGAATTCTTAACATTGCTCTAATACTGCACACGGAATACGTCTTCTCGATACTTTTATTTATGCTCGATTGCACGGTGACTCACTGTCAGTTCTCCAACGTTTACAAGCTCGTTGAAAGAAACTGTTTTGCGTTAAGTGAGAAATAATTTAACGAAGAGAAAACAAATTTAAATTACAGGTATACGTCGCAGATGTTTAAAAAATGTAAAGTTGATGTGCATTTTCAAATATGTTTTTGGAACGTAGGTGGACAATATTCCTGTTGCTTTAGTATATCATGATTGGGAATGAAGTAGAACAAAATTGAAGACAAACACATCTCTTTCAGAACGAAACTGAAGAATTAATGATTATTTTTCAAGCAAGCAATCTATAACGTAAAAAGGAATATATTGATAGAGATAAAACTCCAGGTAAATTGGATTATTGGTCTCATTCATAAAAGATATCCCTCTGACTATAGATTCAAACGTCTGATTTGATAAACTGCTAAAGATAGGTTCCATTGATGGCATAGATCTCGCATAGGATATCATGCACGGATTGTTTCGAAAGCTTATCAAAAGCAACGCATGCCGCTTTGCTAACGCTGAATGTGTTTCAGCTCGCCTAAGCATTTGTGCCCAGAACTTAGCAGCATTCAGCTTTCTGTCTGTGTAGAATGTTAGTACGAACGCGAGCTAGCTCTCTCGTGCTCTGTTCCATGCAATTTGCATAACAAAGTAAGGATATTTGGAAACTTTCTGTGTGACATCGCTGAACATAATCCGAACTGTAAGGTCCATCTCACGTCGGACCGAAGCTTCAGTTCAGGTGCTTCGTTGTTCTAATAGAGAGACCCGGAGAGAGAATGAGAGAGACTCTTATGCGTCACTGTTTTCAGGTCGCAGAAAATTAGATTAAGAGTAATGTAAATGTTCGGCTGCATAAAACACTTTTATTTCATGTATGCAGACAAGTAGGAGAAAGCTCTTTGATGTCTCTATAATTTCGGCCAGTATTTAGAATTCTCAGTGGTCAAAGGTCGGCATCCAAACTGTGTGCATTCAGCCTGAAGAATAGAAGTTTCCATATTGAAAATAATTTGAAGGAAGATCTGAAATGCTTTTACTCCAAAATCAGTCTGATCGGAACAATTCTGAACCTCAGTCAATCCACTGTTTTAGAATATCAATTGAAAACTGGATCAATCCACACTTCAGTGCACTTACTTGCAGTTGAGGAAACTAAATGCAGTTCGAAACTTAATCTTTTAGAGTGATTTGTGAATTTCAAACTGTCTTGGAAGGTTCTGGTGCATCATTTATCTGATTATATTTTTATCCTTTCCTTTTTTTTTTTTTTTGGTTGTAAGTTTAAAAACCACCGTGAGCAACTAATTAGGCTATGAGCAGTCACCCGTCCCGGATTTAGGGCCACTGGTTCCAGGGAAGGGAAACATCCAGCGCCGTAAGACAAATACAACATCCATGCCACACCGGGATTCGAACCCGGGCCCTTCTCGGACGAATAATCACTGCGCCACATGGGTGCATATTTTCAACCTGTTTTTGTTCACCAACAGCGAAATACACCGCGTGATAGCTGAATTATGAACGTCCCTATCAAAAGTAGATGCGTCCCATTGACCACGTGATTTCCGAGAGGGCGCGATTAGTAGACCGAGGGAGCATATAGAAGGGGCATCCTGAAAGTAATGCTTCCTCCTTAATTACTTTTGAAATTTTGAAGTGATTTTAATGAAACTACACTGAGCACGATATGTTACCAATGTGGGAACAATTTTTTTTTTGAGGATCGGAAATAAAGATCATGAATGATAGAGAAAAGCAACGAGCCGTAATTCAATTCCTAGAAAAAGAGTGATGTGAGGCTCCAAAAATCCATAGAAGACTTCTGGCGGTGTGTTGAGCTGTCATAATCGATATCAGTAATGTCCGATACTGTCCGAAGATGGACGAAGAGATTTCGAGAGGGAGAAAGTTTACTGCCGGATAAACAACGGAGTGGAAGACCCGCAACTGCAGTGACAGATGCCAACAGGCAAAAAGTGAGAGACCTCATCACAGCTGCTCGTCGTGTCACTATCCAGGAGTTGTGTGATGCAATTCATTGTGGTCATAGTGCTACGCAAACATTACTTAGGGATCTGGACTACAGAAAAGTTTGCTCAAAGTGGATCCCAAGAAACCTAACCCGTGAACAATGTAAACAAAGGGTGGATATGTGCCGAAACCTCTTGGACAGTTATGAGGGGGAGGGAAAGGTGTTTTTCTCTAATGTTGTGACGAGGGATGAAAACTGGGTGTTCTTTTATGACCCAGAAACAAAACGTGGGTCAATGGAATTGCACCGCCCATCATCACCTCGACAGAAAAAGGTAAAAACAACTCGTTCCGCAGGGAAAGTGATGGTGACAATTTTCTATGACAAACGTGGGGTCAGTTTGACATAAATCCTTGAACATGGTGGAACAATAAACAGTGCAGATATTGAAAAAGCTGAAGGAAGCTATCAGATGGAAGAAACGTGACATTCCCTTCATAGTGTTGTTTTACACCATGACAGCGCACGTCCCTACACTACAATGAAGACTTCATAGGCTATTGTAAAAATGGGGTGGACGGTGATGTCCCAATCTCGCTACAGACCTGATTTGGCTCCCTCAGACGATTTCCTGTTTGGCCCTTTGAAAAAACCCCTTCGTAAGGAACGTTTCGATGATGTGACAGACGTTAAACTGGCTGTGAACTCATGGGTGAAACGACAGCCTCAGGAATTTTTTCAAAATGGATTTTCTCACTGGCCAGCACACAGCCCTGATCTTAATACCATAGAGCACCTATGGGATGAATTAGAGCGCCGCATAAGAAGTTTGCAACCAAGGCCTACTACTAAGCAACAATTTGTGGCAGTATTATGTACTGAATGGAAACGCATACCTATCGCTGTGTTCCAAAACCTTAAGGCCAAAAATGGACCGACACCGTACTAATGTATGCCAATGAATGCTATGTTGAGTTTCTCAGTTTCTCTTTTATATGTCCTGTGACTTTTGTCAATATAGTGTATGTCCCAGGCTTTACATATTGGTTAAAGAATTTATTACGTAAATACAACATATTAATAGCAATGAAGTCCCCGAACCAGTCATCACATATAATGTCGAGCTACAGGAAGAGACAGTGTGAGAAAGAAAAGGCGGGTGTGTACGCTATACCGTTGGTATATCCTGACAACACGGAAAATATACATATAGAAATGACAAAGGATTCCTTGGACACTAGGTATAAAGAAAATGTGAGAAGTGTCAGCCAGGACATGCAAAATACAGCCCTCGCCAGAGAAGTCACGCATTCATCGGCCGCTCCTGTGTGGAATAGTATTAGAAGAATTGCCTCTTACACGAACTTTAAGAGACTGCCATCAGGGAAACAGTTGATATCCTCTCCAGCAAACTAGCATGCAATGATATGGTCTCTACTGAACTGGCAATGGTTTGGCATGCGTTATTAAAAGATGGAAATGCCACGTGGCTCGCCATATAAGTACGTGTTAAAAATTCATGTAATATGCTCGCAATGTCACCCACGTTATTTTCCCAAATATCATCTTTTTTCATGAGTTTATTTTGATATCTGGCCTGGTAGTTTTGAGAATGTATCTCTCAGTGCTTATTTGAGATGTCTAAAGCCCCTGTATGTCTTTTTAGTTAAGGTTGGTACCTAAAGTACAAAATGGAAAGATGCATCGATCACCCCTTTAACGATCATAACGCCCGAAACGCTTTTACATCTAAACTACCACGACCGCTCGACAACGCCCATCTAGAGTAAGTAGGATTTTCTAGCACCACAGGTTCTTCGAATTACCACGGCCTCTACGTGATTAGCAGAAGACACCCCCAGGCGCCATCGTTGTCGCTAAACAAATAATTAAAATAGACGTTGCTATCTCCCGGAGTGATATTATTTACTCACGTGATGTTGCGTGCTTTCTCCGTCGAAGTATGCAGTGCCCGCGCTAGGAAATGTCTGCATCAAGGTTGCAGATTGGAAATTTCGTATGGTGGCCACACACTAATTCTTCTTTGCTTATTTTGTAAAGAGGAGGGAAGAAATTCTAAAAGGAACAATATTAAGTTTCGAACGTTATGGTATTCTAAGCGACGCAATCAGGACCGCGGTCGTTTGAGGATTAAAAACCTTTCTTTTAAGACATGGTAATAAATTGTTCTTGAAATTTTGCTGTTTCTTCCAAATGCACTCCTGCTGAGTTTTATACATCTCCAAATTGCATCGCCAATGTGGCCCTAGCTTGAAAACTGTTGTCCAAGATAGATTTATGCGGCAGTTAGTTTTAAATTTGCACTACAAATCTCTAATTTTTCAGTTCTTGTAAAAACATCGGTCATCAGTTTTGCTTTCTGCAAATTCGTTCTTAATCCCACTTCTTTACATTTGTCAGAAAGTTTCTGGATCATTTTCTGCAGCTGATACTACATGTATGACATTTTAAATCAATTCCTGAAATAGATGCTGTCCTTAAAAACGTGTCGTCAATCCGTCGATTTCCGATGCAAGTGTAGTCGTATTTTATTTGTCGTTGACATTTCTTTTAAGGTTTGGAAACAAAATGTTTGTTAACCCTTTAACGACCATAACGCCCAAAACGCCCGGCCATATTAACCGAAACACCTGTGTAGAGTGAGTCAGATTTCCTACCCTTACCTGTTCTTCCAATTTCCTCGACCAATGAGGGATGAGCAGGAGTCACCCCCAGTCACCCCAGTCACCCCCAGTCACCATCGTTAGTTGTTAACAAAGCAGTGAACCAACGGACAGTTTTGGGAGTAATGGTATTTAGAATGATAGATTTTTGAGTCATGGTCGTTAAAGGGTTGATGTGTCTTCCGAAAAGCGGGAAACCATTTTTTCTCACCCTTCCTCTAAATTAAATCCTTCAGTCTTTGCTGGTTGCTTGCAGAACTCATTTCTCGAACAAAATGGTTTCGATTTATGTCTTTTCTGAATCGAAATATCTATAGCAAGTCAGTTGTTTAGTTTGAAACGATAAAACATAAATAACATCTTAACTAGTCTACAACATCTTGGATTCACTTAATTATAATGATGAGTTTTCCCCGATCCACAACAAAAGATCGAAATTAATTTCAGTCATTCGAAATGTGCGCGATAGCTGCAATTTTTTTTTCTGTTTTTTTACTTTTGATGAAAAAAACATCTAAAACAAAGTAAAGAAAATGAAGTATATTGCAGATAACAACAGCAGCGAAGCAAATTGCTCGATTCTAAATGAGGATTCGAAGAACGACTTCAGGTTCTCGAAACTGCGGTTCTGAGAATAAAAACAAGTAATACCCGAAAATGAGAAAATATAGGAATTTAATGGCAACTACTTCCGAGAAATAAGCAATAAGGACGACGCCACGGGGGTAAGAAACGAAAGAATAAAAAATGGTCAACGTAAAGCCAAGTACTAAAGAAGAGGAAAGAAAAGAAACGTATATAAGCACCCTCTAATACGACATTATTCTCGAAAGAAAAAGATAAATATCTAGATTTAACGTCGAAAACTCGAGAAGAGGTAATTATTCTCGACAGGAAAATTCACCCAGCTATAAATCTGTTGCCTCAAGGCAGAGGAGCTTTTTTGCCAATGTAATTAAATAAGGATCAATTGATGACGTGCTCGAAATAAGAATAAACCCTACACCCGACAAGTTATGATCTTTTAAAAAATGACGTCACGAGGGGTTCAGAGAGGTTCGCGAAAATGGGAATTTGATTGGTATCACATATCAGCAGTAGTTGAAGATTAATATTAAAGAGATTCATGTAGATTGCCACTATAAATGCTTCTTTTCGATACAATAAAATTTTTAACTGTTGAAAAGTGTGTCGTGGAACACGCTGTTATCCCCACAAACACAATGGATGAAACAAACGACTTATTTTATTATAGGAACTAAAAAAATGATCAAACTAAATGTGGGTATAGACAAGCGTGCAAAGAGCAAGAAATATTTACGTTGTTTGAGAATGCATATACTATACAAGGACATAATATGCAGGTACAAAGAAATAAAAATAATTTTCAAGCATAACAAAAAGTTATCAGACATGTACGAACCTCAATTATGTGTATCATTAATACACTGAGTGGCCACTTTATTATGACCACCTGACAGTTTTAAGCAAATGAACTATGGCTGCACGCTGTTGCCGCCAGAAGGCGAGGCTAGTATAAAAAGGGAAAGCTTAGTGCTTGCGACAGTAGTAGAAGTGATTTTTGGGTGACGACATGGGTAAAAAATGCGATTTGACGGACTTTCAACGTGGGATAATTGTAGGAGCTCGGAGCCATAGAGCGAGTATCACCGAAACCGCCGCATTCGTGAAATGGTTTAGAGCAGCTGTTGTTAAAGTGTTTAAAGTCTGGACTGTCAGCCAAAAAACTGGGTCTCTACGTGCAACGTGTGGTCGTCATCGACTAGTGACTGCTCGGGCGGAACGGAGAGTGACCAGACTGGTATCAAACAACAGAAGGGCAACAGTGCAGCAAATTACAGACCATCTCAATCAAGGATCCCCTGAAATGATCTCTGCACGCACTGTTCGCCGTACATTTCATCGGATGGGATATGGCAGCCGAAGGCCTGTTCGAACACCTTTGCTGTCTGCAGTTAACAGAGAAAACTTCTCTAGTTCACACAGAAGCACAAGGATTGGACAGTCAATAATTGGAAAAAAATTATGTGGTTCGGTGAATCACGTTTTCAGTTGCACCGTGCCGATGGCCGAGTGAGAATTTGGCGGAAACAGCACGAAAGCATGGACCCCAAATGCATTGCTACAACCCTTCAAGCTGGTGGAGGCAACGTTATGGTTTGGGGAATGATTTACTGGCATGTTTTGGGCCCTTTAATTCGTGTTGATCAACGTCTGACTGGCACATCATATCTAAACATCGTTGCGGACCAAGTGCATCCTGCCATGTAGATGGTTTATCCCAATGGCGATCTCTACTTTCAACAAGATAACGCGTCCTTCCATAGTGCTCGTATTGTACAGGATTGGTTTCAGGAACGTGCCGGGGAGTTTACTTTGCTTAGGTGGCCCCCACAATCTCCAGATCTCAACCCCATTGAGAATTTGTGGGATGAAGTTGAACGAGCCATCAGACAGCTGGATCCACAACCGTGCAATCTCACACTCCTGAGAAGTGCTATTCATCAAGCGTGGTCTCAGATTCTACATCTCGTGGAGTCCATGCCACGAAGAATCGACGCAGTATTAAAGCAAAAGGTCGCCCAACGAAGTACTGAGGGGGTGGTCATAATAAAGTGGCCACTCAGTGTATAAAACTAATGATTATCGGCACAGAGAATATATATTTTGGCCTGGGACCTAAAAATGATAGTTTTTTGGTTGAGTAACGGTGGAACATTATTAACTTGACTTCTTAAGGAAACCTTATGAATATGAGCACGGAGGACTAAAATTTGTTAAAAATACCCAGATCCCGGCCTAGGGCTTTAAAATTTATGTTTTTGGCTTGAGTAAGAGTGCAACATATTTTACTTTAAATTTTATGTAACGCTTATGAATATCAGTACCGATGGTTAAAATCTGCTAAAAAGGTCTATATGTTTGCGTTAAGTAAAAGTGGAACATTATTTTCTTGATTTGCTATGTAAACATATGAATAGCCGCCCCGGTGGCGCAGTGGTGTAAGGAGCTGGCCACTGATCATTCGTCCGTAAGGGGTCCGGGTTCAAATCCCGGTCGGGCATGGATGTTGTGTTTGTCTTACGGCACTGGCTCTCTCCCTTCCCTGGAACCAGTGACCCTAAATTAGGGACGGGCGACTGCTTATAGCCTATTGAGTTGCTCACGGTGGTCGTTAAACCTCCAATCAAAAAAAAAAACAAAAAACATATGAATATAAGCTCGGAGGATTAAAATTTATTAAAAAGGCCCAGACCTAGGCCTTATGATTAGTGTTATATTACTAAAGACCTACCTATGGAGTAGTGTTTCGTAGAAACTGAAAGGGCATTTTCCATACAATCCCATAACGTTTAGGTGGCCAATTTTTCAAGAACCCAACAAATCTTTAACAACAAAATTTTAAGTTTTAGATGAATTGACCATTCGATGAAATGATCTTTCAATGAAATGAACTTTTAGGTGAAGTGACCTTTCGGTCAAGTGACCCTTCGGTGAAAGGTACCTTTCGATCAAGTGATTTTCGATTAACTGATTTTCGGTCAAGTGAACGATACCCTTTGACAATATGTGTCAGCATTGATTGTCGTCCTTTTTTTTTTTTTTTGATTGGAGGTTTAACGACCACCGTGAGCAACTCAATGGGCTATAAGCAGTCGCCCGTCCCTAATTTAGGGTCACTGGTTCCAGGGAAGGGAGAGAGCCAGTGCCGTAAGACAAATACAACATCCATGCCTCACCGGGATTCGAACCCGGACCCCTTATGGACGAATGATCAGAGGCCATCGCTTAGACCACTGCGCCACCGGGGCGGCTCGTCCTTTTTGGCAAACATTCCGTGTAAACAACACCTTTACACCCAAAGAAAACTGTCGCTATGACTTTTAACACAGGCGGTGGGAGCTTGCACTTCTTCCTTGTTGGAGGGGGGACATGCTTCTATTCCATAGACGATCGTTTGGTTTCAGGGATGAAATGGCGAAACTACGTTTCGTCTACCTGTGATGATTCGACGCAAAAAATTGTGGCTCTCAGCAGAATTCCGTTGCAGAAGAGCCAAAGACGACAGGAAACGTTAGTTTCTGTGCTGGTCGGTGAGTAAAAGTGGGACCCTCAGCAGAATACCGTTGCAGAAGAGCCAAAGTGGACAGAAAACGTTAGTTTCTGTGCTGGTCGGTGAGTAAACGTGGCACCCATTTCGCACACAATTTTCGAAATCCCAACTGCTCGTGAATGATGGAATGCACAGCTCTGTACGAAATGTCTAACGTAATGTCAATTTCTTTGATTTCGATACGCCTGTTATCCAGTATCATGTCGTCAACGGCTGCAACATGCTTCCGAGTACTGGATATTGATGGTCTGCTTTCGCGGTATTCGTCCGCGGTCAAATTTGTGCGACGCTTTTCAAATTGGTGGCATCACTTAACAATAACCGGGCGAGACATGTCATTTTCTCCGTATACAGCACAGAATTTACAATAGATGTCAATACTATTTAGGAGCTTAGCTCACAAAAATCGATTGCCTCCTCACATTTCCAATTTTGATTAAGAACCCAGTTGACGCGAAATGCCTCCAGAAATGCCTCCGAAATGCCTCCGGCGCACGCCTTATATAGCTACTGAACTAAAACTCCCTCTGTCGGCAGCTCTGACGTACTATCTACTTCGCTCCCAAGCACACACGATCTGACTGCAATCGCACTCCAGATGACGCTAAGTTCAGCTTACTTTTTGATTCCCCTAGGCACAAACAAGGACAGAGATTATGATCTCGTAAAGACATACACAACAAAAAGTGAATCATGTACACATACAAGTGAAGAGAAGTAGTATTCGTAAAAAATTTGTACGAAGAGACGTAAGTCATGTTCATATACACTATATTGACAAAGGTTACCGGACACCCAGAAGAGAAACACAACATAGACATATATTAGTACGGTGTCGGTCCACTTTTGGCCTTAATGCATGCACTGACCCTTCGAGACATGTTTTGGGCAAGGTTTTGGAACACTGCGATAGGTATGCGTTTCCATTCAATACTGTTGCTTAGTAGTAGGCCTTGGTTCCAAACTTCTTATGCGGCGCTCTAATTCATCCCATATGTGCTCTATGGTATTAAGATCAGGGCTCTGTGCTGGCCAGTCCACACACGAAATTGAATTATCCTCAAACCACGCCGTAATAGTCCTTGCTCTATGGCTCAGTGCATTACCCTGTTAGTACCAACAAGGCTCGGTTCCATAGTATTGCCACAGAGTTGGTACGGCATAATTGTCCAGAATATCGTGGTAGACATACTGGTTAACAGGTTTGTGCACGATAACCAATGAACCGGGACCATACCACGAAAATCACCCCCACACGAGTACACTGCCAGCTCCAAACTTGACCATAGAGACAGTACACTGTGGTAAGTAGCGTTCCCCGGCTGCCGCCATACCCAACGCATGGCCATCAGACTGATGGATCATTTTTCTAGATTCATGTCCATAGGACCCGTTTCCATTGATCTACGGTCCACAATAAATGTTCTTTACACAATGCTAAATGACAAGCAGTATTCCAAGTGGAGATAAAAGGCTTATGAGCAGGTGAACGACCACGGTAACCCATGGAATGAAGTTCTCTGTGCGAATCGTACATGTACATACCGACGTTCCAACATTTTTACTCACCTGTAGACTGAGGTCTTGTGCAGTTCTCTGTCGATTAGCTGTAACGAATCTCCTGAGACTTCGACGCCCTCTATCACTGATTTTCTTTTGTTTGCCGGTACGTTTTGCTGCTTCAGGCACACGATATGCCTTCCACTCATTCAGTACATCCAAAACAGTTGTTTTAGGTATGTTTAAACGCCTCTCAGTTTTTCTTATGGACAACACACTAATATAGCACCCAACAATCTTTTCTTTCTCAAAGTCAGTTTTCTCCCGTCGAGACATTTTCACTCAACCTCACAGTGCGATATGATCGCGGTCAGCTGCAGGCTTGTGTTTATACCGTTTACAGCTGTACCGCGCATCTTGACAATGCAGGGGATCCGTTCATTTGCATTTGAAGGGTGTTCGGTGACCTTTGTCAATATAGTGTTGTATGTAAAATCAACGGCTCGCATAAAAAATGATGTCATTCATACGTACAGTACATGCTCATATGGAAACAAAAACAATGACATGCGCACATGAATACGGAGCTTAGCAAAATAGTCAGATACTCACGCAATGAAGAACAAGACATGCACACACACAGAAACACCGAGAATGTCATCGTATATACACAAAACAAAACCTGTGAATGCCCACGTTTACACACACAGGGCGTGCATACACCGTATCTGGGAAAAATCTCCGGACACCTCTTCCGCAACAAAAATGGAGCCTTCCAATCAAAAAGTGTTCCAGATTTTGTGACGTATTCTAATTTAACTTTCAATTTTAGTTCCTTTTCCTATGTACATTTGAGTTTGTTCTCTTTTGCATTTTCCAAACTTAACGAGATATTTCTCTCTCACATGAATGAGGTTGGCAACACTTCTGAGATCAGAGAGAGTGACGTACGCATGTGATAAGAACTTTAGATAAAAAGGACGATACAGAAGGTGCTTAGTGTGTGTGTGTGTGTGTGTGTGTGTGTGTGTGTGTGGGAAATGTTCGTTCGTTTTTAAGATAGATTATATGACAGATAATTAAGGCATTATATGTTAAGTGTAAAACTCGCAAAGATATATATTGGATTTCCTCAAAATTTTCTGAACCAATAAAAGGTTATCGTAAGTGTGACTTCTGTATATGTTTCGTCTGGCCGTAAAACCTTAACTTACAGCTATTTCGTGCAACTATTGCATCGTATTCTCATTTAGTTCAACATTTCTTTAGTCATGGGTTTAGACATGACGTAACACCAATCTCGCACACGGAAAAGGGTTACGTTATAATTTCCATTGAAACTGCGGGGAAAGCTCTTCAGACGTCGTACGTATTACGCCTACTCATGTAACATGGCAACGCGTGCTAAGCTTACTGACTTCCAACGAGGAGTTATTATAGGATGCCATATCAGCAACCACTCCGGGCGTGCGATTGCAGAACAATTGCAAACCCCAAGGTCAACTGTTTAAGACGGTATTTCTAAATGTTAATTTGAGGAACTTACGACTGCCAAGAAGCTTTCGGAAAGGCCAAGCAAATTAACGGAAACGAAGGAGAAACTCTGAAATGTGTCGTCCGTGGAGAACCGGAATTCCTCTGTACAAATCATCACCAAAACATTTCATGATTTAACAGGGGTGAATGTGTTCACTAAGACTGTTCGTAAGGAACTGCACACGTTAAATTTACACGGCGGAGCTGCTGCATTCAAGCCGTTAATAGCTAGGAAGAATGTAAGTATGCCACTTGCCTGGTGCAAGGCGCATCGACCATGGACCCTAGACCAGTAGGATCTAGTGTTATGGAGTGATCAACCAGCTACGCCGCTAATGGCTAGGAAGAATGTAAGTATGCCACTTGCCTGGTGCAAGGCGCATCGACCATGGACCCTAGACCAGTAGGAACTAGTGTTATGGAGTGATCAACCAGCTACGCCGCTAATGGCTAGGAAGAATGTAAGTATGCCACTTGCCTGGTGCAAGGTGCATCGACCATGGACCCTAGACTAGTAGGAACTAGTGTTATGGAGTGATCAACCAGCTACGCCGCTAATGGCTAGGAAGTATGTAAATATGCCACTTGCCTGGGGCAAGGCGCATCGACCATGGACCCTAGACCAGTAGGAACTAGTGTTATGGAGTGATCAACCAGCTACGCCGCTAATGGCTAGGAAGAATGTAAGTATGCCACTTGCATGGTGCAAGGCGCATCGACCATGGACCCTAGACCAGTAGGAACTAGTGTTATGGAGTGATCAACCAGCTACGCCGCTAATGGCTAGAAAGAATGTAAGTATGCCACTTGCCTGGTGCAAGGCGCATCGACCATGGACCCTAGACAAGTAGGAACTAGTGTTATGGAGTGATCAACCAGCTACGCCGCTAATGGCTAGGAAGAATGTAAATATGCCACTTGCCTGGTGCAAGGCGCATCGACCATGGACCCTAGACCAGTAGGAACTAGTGTTATGGAGTGATCAACCAGCTACGCCGCTAATGGCTAGGAAGAATGTAAGTATGCCACTTGCCTGGTGCAAGGCGCATCGACCATGGACCCTAGACCAGTAGGAACTAGTGTTATGGAGTGATCAACCAGCTACGCCGCTAATGGCTAGGAAGAATGTAAGTATACCACTTGCCTGGTGCAAAGCGCATCGACCATGGACCCTAGACAAGTAGGAACTAGTGTTATGGAGTGATCAACCAGCTACGCCGCTAATGGCTAGGAAGAATGTAAGTATGCCACTTGCCTGGTGCAAGGCGCATCGACCATGGACCCTAGACCAGTAGGAACTAGTGTTATGGAGTGATCAACCAGCTACGCCGCTAATGGCTAGGAAGAATGTAAGTATGCCACTTGCCTGGGGCAAGGCGCATCGACCATGGACCCTAGACCAGTAGGAACTAGTGTTATGGAGTGATCAACCAGCTACGCCGCTAATGGCTAGGAAGAATGTAAGTATACCACTTGCCTGGTGCAAGGCGCATCGACCATGGACCCTAGACAAGTAGGAACTAGTGTTATGGAGTGATCAACCAGCTACGCCGCTAATGGCTAGAAAGAATGTAAGTATACCACTTGCCTGGTGCAAGGCGCATCGACCATGGACCCTAGACAAGTAGGAACTAGTGTTATGGAGTGATCAACCAGCTACGCCGCTAATGGCTAGGAAGAATGTAAGTATGCCACTTGCCTGGTGCAAGGCGCATCGACCATGGACCCTAGACCAGTAGGAACTAGTGTTATGGAGTGATCAACCAGCTACGCCGCTAATGGCTAGAAAGAATGTAAGTATGCCACTTGCCTGGGGCAAGGCGCATCGAATATGGACCCTAGACCAGTAGGAACTAGTGTTATGGAGTGATCAACCAGCTACGCCGCTAATAGCTAGGAAGAATGTAAGTATGCCACTTGCCTGGGGCAAGGCGCATCGACCATGGACCCTAGACCAGTAGGAACTAGTGTTATGGAGTGATCAACCAGCTACGCCGCTAATGGCTAAGAAGAATGTAAGTATGCCACTTGCCTGGGGCAAGGCGCATCGACCATGGACCCTAGACCAGTAGGAACTAGTGTTATGGAGTGATCAACCAGCTACGCCGCTAATGGCTAGGAAGAATGTAAGTATGCCACTTGCCTGGGGCAAGGCGCATCGACCATGGACCCTAGACCAGTAGGAACTAGTGTTATGGAGTGATCAACCAGCTACACCGTTTCTATATTCCATGGTCGTTGCTGGGTTTGGCATAAACCACGTTACCGGTAAAATGCAAGTATCAATATGCAAATGTAAGTATGAATATGTAAATGCAAGTATCAATATGCAAATGTAAGTATGAATATGTAAATGCAAGTATGAATATGTAAATACAAGTATGAATATGTAAATGCAGTTATGAATATGCAAGTACGTGAACGGAATAATGCAAGTCTGAGATTTGCTTGGTACTGAGGTGCATCGACTAGGGACCCTAAACTACACTGGCGTGCAAAAATTAAGGACGCGACGGTTTTTTGAATGCAACGTTGTGCAGAAGTACTCCCCATCGACTCAAATCATACCATAAGATCCCCTAAATGTAAAAATATAGGACAAGTGAGCAAAACCGTCCAAACAAGGAATCCAAAGGATACAAAGGCACTTTATTAAAAAGGTAGCTTTAAACACAACTGGACAGAAGAGAGAAGGGTCCATAAGACAGGCGGCTGCCAAGAAAAATCCAGTCTTTAGTAGGGGATATGATCACCCCTGACTGCGTTGCAGGATTTACAGCATCTGTCCATGCTGAGGACGAGGTCGTCAAGGAGCTGTTGAGGCATCGCGGCCCATTCCTATTGTAGCGCCAATCGCAGCTGCGGAATTGTTTCTGGAGGCTGGTGACGTGTTGACAAGCGTCTCCCGAGAAGGTCTCGCATGTGTTCGATTGGATTTAGGTCCGGAAACCTTGCGAGCCAATCCATGCGTTGAATATCTTCACTCTCCAACATCTCTGCGACAGCCACTGTACGATGAGGTGTAGCGATGTCGTCCTTGAAGAGGAACTCAGGACCCACAGCTCCTCTAAACAGACGCACGTGAGGCAGGAGAACCTCGGTACAATAGCGGACACCGGTGACTGAACCTCCTTGGAAGATGTGGAGGTCAGTACGGCTACCAAGCATGATACCGCCCCAAACGAGAACCCAGCCACCTCCAAACCAGTCCTTTTCGATGATGTAGGGGGTGTGATTGCGTGTTCCCTGCTCTCTCCAGATGTTTATACGTCCAGAATTGCTCGTCACACTAAATCGGCTCCCATCCGTAAAGAAAACTCGACCCCATTGCTGATGTGCCCAGTTCTTGTGTTCCTGGCACCACAGAAACCGCCGTCTCCGAAGAGCAGGCGTTAATGGCACACACCGCACTGGTCGTCGTGCAAATAGACCACCTTTGTGCAGCCTCCTTGCCACGGTAAAACGCGATAACATCCAACATCTGTACGACAGACTCCATGCCAGAATTGCACAGTGTGAGGCAGTTCATGGTGGTTCAACCTCGTACTAACCATGTTACATGGAAATGTGATTTTTCAGTTTACCAGCAAATACAGCTGTATTTTGCCATAATGTTTTGATCACGTTATCGTCTGTATTCCGTTATTATTCTGTATAAATTTCGTTCGTATCAGACGTCTCCTTCTTGGTGTTCTTTTTCACTTTCCGCCAGTGTATTTACAGCAAACTATGAGCTCCTGAAAACTCAGCTGAAAAAATTCTGCAGCTGACAGATGCCGCTCACATCGAGAAACCTTTTGAGAATACGTTCTTCTTAATATAATGCATGGTTTTTCCGCCAGGGGCGTACATGTATATCTCATTTTTGTCAATATCTCTGCTTCTAATAACCCGATTTGAAAATTTCTTTCTTTGTCGGAGAGCGTTTTTGCTGCGAAATGTTTCTCGCATAATTTAAAAATTTTCTTAGTGCCCAAGTCTGCCACCAGAGGGTGTATTATCACGTTTCCATTTAAAACAATATCTGCTGGACTAAAAACCCGATTGGAAAACTTCTTTATGTCATCAACTTTGTGTGCGTATTTTCTCCCCAAAACAATGCACAATTTTGCCGCCAGGGGAGGCAAATTTTTAATCCGTTTTTCTCAATATCTGTTTTTCTATATATGCGATTTTAAAAATAAATTCTTTCAACAGCGGATGCCAATTACCTTGTAAAACGCTTTAGGCTAGTATACGAGGAATTTTGTAGTTCATAGTTCTGTCGGCATGTGGCGTTTTTGTACTTCGATTTGCAGTTGTACCGCCGCTTCTAAAAACACTACTGACAAGTTTGTTCTTTACTGCATGCCATTCGCTAAACTAGAGATGTGGAGTATTGTCCTCTTTAAATAATTCACAGATTTCCCGCTAGGGGCGTAAAGGTCGGAAACGATTATTTCGCTATTTATGGTTCCGGGTGACGTATTTGAAAAGTTTTTTTCTTTAGCATAGCTTTTCCCAAGCAGAATATTGTTCGCCTATTTTCAACTTTTCCATTATGCGAAATAATTCAGGTAGAAGTCGTAGAGTTATATAATGTTTCCTTCTCTCGTACACTATATCTTCTTTTATTACGTGTACAAATACGTTTTAAAGCGTTTTTGGTGTGACATATACCGCTAATTTACATATCCGACATTCCCTCGCGTTGTTGTCATGTAACCGTAACTGGTCCAGAGAATAAAATGTGACACATAAGTTTGCCCAACAGTCAAACGCACTTGCACATCGGTAGGTGAAAGATGGCAAGGAGATATTGTATTTATTCGACACTGCATTCGTTACGAATTTCATCAAGGAAAACGTACTGCGAAAGCATGTGCATCGATCTGTTCTCTTCTTGAGGAGAATATTGTTTCGAAAAGGAGGTGTGAGTTTTGGTTTAGACGGTTTAAAGCAGGTGATTTTGATGTTAGCGATCGAGAATGTAGAGGCGCCTCGCAGAAGGTTGCACATGAGGAACGTCAAACATTGCTGGATGAAGATTCGTCTCAAACGCAAAAAGAGCTAGCTGAACAACTGTGAGTAACTCAACAAACCATTTCCAATCGTTCACGCAGAAGGAAAGAAAGAAAAAGGGTGCCACATGATCTGAATCAGAGTAACAAGGATGAGCGTGTGATGAAATGTTTGAATCTGATGAATAAACAACACAGACAGTCTTTCTTGTGGAAAATCGTTACGGGTGATGAAAAGTGGACGGGGTACGACAACCCCAAACGCAAAAAAGCTGGGTAGACCCCGGTTAAACAACGACTTCGACACCGAAACGCAATATTCACTCCAAGAAAGTTCTGCTGTGTGTCTGGTGGGATATGAAGGGTGTGCTCTATTATGAACTATTATTGGAACAAGGTCAAACTGTTACTGCTGATCGTTACAATCAACAATTGCTGCTATTGAACCAGGAAAGCTGTCGGAAAACTCCATTCGTAGGCAAAGGATTGCGTCCCGTGAAATTACTGCGTGACAACGCTAAGCCGCATGTCGCGAAATCGGTCTAGGAAAGGTTGTTAACGCTTGGCTGGGACGTTTTGGAGCACCTGGCGTATAGTCTCGATGTAGCCCCTTCAGATAATCATGTGTTTCGACCGATGCAACATGGTTTGTCTACTATATGGTTCCGGATATGATGTTACGAAGTGTAAAAATGGGTTGGCGACGTCATCGCGTCACACGAGGAAGTATTCTTCATGGTTGGAATCCGTCAGCTGCCCGACAGATGGCGGAAAATGATAGATACTGACGGCGCATATTTTGATTCGTAAAGGTATTGTTGCTTTTTTCTCAAATTACATGTTGCGTTGTCTTAAAACGCTTTAAAACTTATTTGTACACCTAATAACTGTTCGATTTGAAAAGCCTTTTGGCTCTGATACCTCATTTGTGCTATGAGAAACTTTTTTCTGCGTCATTTGTTAATTTTCGTAACATGCCTTTTACCCGCTGGTGCAGATGTTTCTATTTCTGGATGTTTTATCCATTGTTGAAACCGGTTGATTGCTTTCCTAACCGGTTCCATCGAGTTTGAATAGCTTTAATAAATTTAATTCGCGTCAGAACGGATTCAAAACACGTGCTCAATACAACCGAAAGTCTGGTGTCATATTTCTTGTATTGTTTTGGCACCTCTGTGTATATACGTCACATAGGGCATTAGTTATTGGGTGAAATTTTAATCTAGTAATGCATTGTTTTTCAAATTAGTATAGTTTTAATTGAGCCTGTTTGCCAGTCCATCGTATAACGGATGAGGACTTCAGCGAGAAGAGGAAATTTGAGTTGTTTTTGGAAACGGCTTTGTTATTCGAATTTAGCCAAGAGCAGTGTTGCGAACGCATCTCACAAAGTTCCTGACAGCGGCTTCAAGGCATCGCGGAGAAGAAAACAATACAGAATACTTCTTACTGAACATCACGGGATGGGCATGTCTGAAGAAAAGTATCATCCCATTCCGCTAGCAGGCAATATTTTACGGTTTTTCAGGGAACATAGCACTGCGATTACGATCTGCAATAGCAATGGCTATCTCTGTCACTGTCTCGAAAACCTAATGAAGGCAGGGAACCATGGGAGCGCAACGTCCCCGCCCCATCCTCCCTCTGTCTTGTACTTTGGCTTGAGAGTACAGCACTCTGCTTCTTCTTTTCCCATCCATTCAATTGATGAGGGCTCACTGTTTGTGTCTGCATGTTGCCCACGGTACATTGATCCTCGTGCTTAACTGAAATTGCCCGGAGACCCGATTACCTATATCATCACATTACAGTAAGAACTTTTAGTTCGCACCTTAACGGGGTTTAAATTTCTACCAGTCTGGCCTCATTGCGCCACAAGGAACTTTATTCATGCCATTTATTTAACGAGCGCGATTGTAGATTGCTACTTCGCGTTTGTGAAGAGAAAATTCATCCGATCATATGTTAGGAAGTATTTCGAGACATTACTTTATTTTCCAGTTTTTTGCGAAAATCTGAGGTCGAGCTCTTAGGAGAAACATGCGAGAGTATCAACCTAGTATACATGTTATGGGAAGAGAATGGTGTTAATTTCTGTTTGTTCGCTTTCTAAATTTTCTGAAAAAAATATTAGTGAATACGGATGACTGTTCTACACTATGTGATATATACCTCTAATTTAACCTTTTGTGACGTACTGCAGAGGTGAAAACACGTGTCGAGATGACAAATCTGCAGCGAGACTTTCTGTCCGCGTAGCTCAGTTGGGAGAGCGACGTACTCCGGAGTGAGGGGACGCGGACAAACTTGTGTTTTCACACTTCCCTTGAGTTTTAGTGTTTTTACGTAAATTTGGTTGGTTTCTTCTCGTTAATTTTTTCTTTAACACTTTAACGACCAGTGCCCTGAAATCTTGTGTCGCTCAGAATACCATAACACCCGTATTATCTCTTGCTCTTTTCAGAATATCCCCCTGCTCTTTAGAAGTCAACAAGAGCAGGATTTGTATTCAGTCACCACACGGAACTTTCGATCTGTAGTCATCATGTGCATTGACCTTCAGTGGCTTCCCGGAGGCGATCACTGCATTCTTTCAAGGAGAAGGTATGCGATGTCATGAGAGTAAATAATACGGCCCAGGGAGATACCAATGGCTTCTTTACTTATTTGTTTAGCGACAACAGTCGTGACTGAGGGTGATTTCTGCTTATCCGTACAGCCCGTGAAAATTCAACTAACATCGCTCGAGGGATGCCAACGCGTGCTTTACTTATTTGTTTAGCGACAACAATGGTGACTGACAGTGACTGTTTCTAATACCGTAGAGGCCATGTAAATTAAAATAACACCTCCCTGGGGGATACCAACGCTTGCTTTACTTATTTTTAGCGACAACAATGGTGACTGAATGTGACTCTTGCCAATCCCATGGAGGCCGTGTAAATTCAAATAACTCCTCCCTAGGATATGCCGACGCCTGTTTTACTTATTGTTTAGCGACAACAAAGGTGACTGAGCGTGACTCCTGCTTTACTTATTTGTTTAGCGACAGCAATGTTGCCTGAGCGTGACTCCTGCTAATCACGTAGAGACCGTGTAAATTCAAATAACACTGCCCTGGGAGATACCAACGCCTGCTTTTCTTATTTGTTTAGCGACAACAATGGTGACTGAGGGTGACTTCTGCTAATCCCGCGAATGCCGTGTAAATTCAAATAACACCTCCCTAGGATATGCCGACGCCTGTTTTACTTTTTGTTTAGCGACAACAAAGGTGACTGAGGATTACTTCTGCTAATCCAGTAGAGGCCGTGTAAATTAAAATAACACCTCCCTGGGAGATACCAACGCTTGCTTTACTTATTTTTTTAGCGACAACAATGGTGACTGAATGTTACTTCTGCTAATCCCGTAGAGGCCGTGTAAATTTAAAAAACATCTTTCTGGGATATATCAACGCCTGTTTTTCTTATTTGTTTAGCGACAACAATGGTGACTGAGGGTGACTTCTGCTAATCCCGCGAATGCCGTGTAAATTCAAATAACACCTCCCTAGGATATGCCGACGCCTGTTTTACTTTTTGTTTAGCGACAACAAAGGTGACTGAGGATTACTTCTGCTAATCCAGTAGAGGCCGTGTAAATTAAAATAACACCTCCCTGGGAGATACCAACGCTTGCTTTACTTATTTTTTTAGCGACAACAATGGTGACTGAATGTTACTTCTGCTAATCCCGTAGAGGCCGTGTAAATTTAAAAAACATCTTTCTGGGATATATCAACGCCTGTTTTTCTTATTTGTTTAGCGACAACAATATTGTGAGACTGTGACTTCTGCTAATCCCGTAGAGGCCGTGTAAATTCAAATAACATCTCCCTGGGAGATGCCAACGCCTGCTTAATTATTTGTTTAGCGGAAACATGGGTGACTGAGGATTACTTCTGCTAAGCACGTAGAGGGCGTGTAAATTCAAACAACGTCGCTTGGGAGATACCAAAGCCTGCTTTAAGTATTTATGTAGCGACAGCAATGGTGACTAACGGTGAATTCTGCTAATCCCGTTGAGGCCGTGTGAAATCAAAGAACATATGAGGATAGGAAATTCTACTTCCTCGAGGAGGACATTTTCAGGAGGTCTTGGTAGTTTTGATGTGAGGTCTTTTCAGGCGTTTTGATCGCTAAAGGGTTAACGGCACAGAGTTTATCCCTATGAATTTGAATTTGGCAACTTCTTACAGCTGGTTAAAAGGCAAGCTACTTAGTAATACTACTGTGGTTAGAGCTCAGTGTGCAATGTGGTGTGAGGCATGGTTCGGTAGGTGTTTCATAAGCAATGCTTTTTTAGCTAATTCTGAGGCAATGTATCAACGTTTTCGTAGACTATTCTTATGCAGTATTTATTAGTAGATTCTGGAGTAATTTTTGTAAACTAATTAACGAGAGATTAGCAGGCCAATGAAACGTTTGTAAGCTCAAGATTGTTAATAGCTGAGAGAATAATTGCTGTTGGATGTTGAATTTAAAGAAGTGTTATTGTGATTAGATTTTAAGCCATCGAGTGTTTTCTGGCTAAGTACGTTGGATAGTGTTCCGTAAGAACCAATAAAGTGGATTAAAACGTACGTAGTGCGCTCAGTAAGTTCGAAGCCTAACATAGAAAAAGCATTTTTCCTTCAAAAACGCACCTTTGTTTTTGATAGAAATTATTTTAGATAGGAATTAGGAATTTTATATTGTACAGTTTCTAATGATATTTTTAACTGATTTTTAATGGCTACTACGTCTTAATCCCAAGGAGTTCTGCGGTTATTGCCTCAACCTCAAAATGTGGTGTTGTACAGTTTGAAGATTTTAATTACAGTGTGAATATTTTAATACCAAGGTGATTCGTTTTTTAGTGTGCACCAAATGTTTAAATATTTTTTTAATTCAACCCTCTTCTATTTTTGTCAAGTCGTTAACGTACATTTATGAAGTCACCTAAGAAGAATCAAAATACACTAACCATTTCTAAGCTAATAAACACATATCAAGGATGCAGCAGCGTGAGAATTAAACAACAAGATTCAAGGTAAAATAATCTTTTTATTCATTCCGTAAAAACATAGGATTGTAGCAATAATAACTCGTAATTGCATAATGCTCCTCTGGCAATGGTGTAACAACGTGTTGAACAGATAATACAAGATTTGTCCGGAAAGTAATGAGAACACTTTTCGTGGGCCAATCAAAAGAGCCGGAGGGCGGAGTCTCCGGGCGTGACAGGTGGCGGAGTATGTTAGGTAAACGATCGATGTCTCGACAGTTGGCTCTGAGCTTTTACAGAGTGCGGATCGCTTGCAAAGTGGACAGCTGTGTGAGCGTCGCGTAATGGTCAAAATGCAGAAGAGTGTCGAACAGCGATACGCGGTAAAGTTTTGTGTTAAACTTGAAAAATCCGCGACCGAGACGTTTGCTATAATACAGAAAGCCTACGGGAAGGATGCTTTATCGAAAGCAGAAGTGTTTCGGTGGCACAAAACGTTCACAGAGGGAAGAGAGAGTGTCGAGGATGAGCCACGCCCAAAGCGCCCTTCAACGTCTCACACTTCGGACAATGTGGAAAAGGTGAAAGCGGTTTTGGACTCTGACCGACGTCTGAGTGTTAGATTGGTAGCTGAATACGTGGGACTCGCGAAATACATTGGGCATGAAATCATCACGCAAGAATTGCAGATGCGGAAAGTTTGCGCCAAATTGGCTCCCAAGGTTTTGACCGATGAACACAGGAACAACCGTGTGTCCATTTCTCGTGAGCTTGTGGACCGTGTGAGGAGTTAACCTGGTTTTTTGGAGAAAGTGATAAGAGGTAATTAAACGTGGGTCTTTGAGTACGATCCGGAGACAAGAAGACACAGCTCAGAGTGGCACACTCCCGAGTTTCCTCGACCAAAGAAAGCTCGAATGTGCAAATCGAAGATGAAATCGATGCTCATTGTCTTCTTTGACTGTAAAGGTGTTGTCCATGAGGAGTTCGTACCACCCGGACAAACGTTCAATGCTGCATTTTACGTGGAAGTGCTTCAACGGCTGAAGAACAGAGTTGCGCGCGTCCGACCGGAGATCACGAACACTTGGGTTCTTCACCATGAAAATGCGCCGAGCCATGCGTCGCTGAGAGTGAGAAGGTTTGGAAAAACACAACGTGGCATCGCTTCCCCAACCTCCCTACAGCCCGGACTTGGCCCCGGCTGACTTCATTTAGTTTCCCCGGCTCAAATTCAGCCTGAAAGGACACCATTTTGGGGCCGTTACAAACGTGCAAACTGCAGCGACGAGTTCTTTGAAAGCTATTCCTGTTCCCGACTTCCAGGCAAGCTACGCGACGTGGCAGAATCGCTGGTAGCGGTGTATTGATGTTCGAGGAATTTTAATGTCATGTAAGTATAACTTTAATTAAACGTGTGTTATTGAATGAGTCTCATTACTTTCCGGACAGATCTTGTATGTAACAGATTTGTTACTATACCATATCTGAGGTTTGTGTTCGAACAACAAATTCGATCTTCCGCAGTTCAACCACGTAACGTATAAGAGTTGAAGCATCTACTTGAAACGTGTTGGTAGCACATACCATAAGACACCTTTAGAAATCTTGTAGCTTTGTTCGCTCGCCAGGTAAGAGCTGTTTTATGGAGGATCGACTTCTTATTAGGCAGGCGGTCATAATGTTTTGGCTCTTCTGTGTAAATATATCTCCTATTTCGTTCGTTATTTTACAAGACTCATAATGATAAGTTCGTTGCCATTTTGTTTAGAAAGAAACTACAGCAAAGGAAATGTGGGCGCTTCTTAGTATTATTCATGCATTCAGTTGTCAGCGGTTGGATAAGCGAATACACATTCGGTCTCCATTTTGTCCTCAGTAAAATACTTATTTTATTTCTGATTTTGATTTTCGGCAAAGAATCTACCATTTTATGTCGTCAGTACTGCTTATATATTTTGAATGGAATTCCATCAGTTATTTCAAAACGAACTTTTTCATTTTTTACTGGTTGCTTTCAATTATTTTGAAAAGAATGTGGTCAATTTTAGGATAAAGGATGAGATGACTCAAATTTTCTGAAACTGTTTCCTTCAGTTATTCTGAAAGGACTATCAATGAATGTTTTGGAAAGAGAAGCCTTCAGTTGTTTTGAAAGAAAATGGTCAATTTTTCTGAAATGGATTCTATCAAATGCTTGAATAGTATTCCGTCAATTAATTCCAAAAGAAATCTATCCGTGTTTCTGAAAGGATGTGCCATTTTTTTTTTTTTTCTGAAAGTGATTCCTCCAAACATTGCTACAAGAAAACAGATTTCCCACACAGCGATCAGGTTCACTCCTACTCTGACGATTCCTTGGTTGACTTCCCATTGTGCTCTTATCATTTATTTCCAACATTTCTGAGAAGATAGAAGGTGACACTTTGCGTTCTCAAAAAGCTTCGTCGGGAAGCACAATCCAATAATAAAATGGCAGATTTTTGTATCTCAACGATGTGCTTCGATATCCTGAAATAGAAAGCAATGATAGTTTGTGGTAACAGAACTCTGAAAACAGCCATTATTACAGACAACCGAAAAGTCATGTCGACTGGCAGGCTCAAAAGCCTCATAACAACTATTTTCAGCATCCGGTGAGCTACAGAATGACAAAACTCCCCGTACAATGTTTCGTAACTGGTTTTTCGAAGTTCTTCCACCCTAGCATTAGCTTCGACTCAAATTAAGAAAAAAATTCAGAAGGATATTCATCACTTAATTTGCATTCAGCAATTTTTAATAAGCGCTGTGTTCTTGAATACGACACTCAGCCGAAAATAACAGTTTGAAATTGATCTCTGACGAATGGCCAGAGACCAGCGCTTAGGGCACTGTGCAACTTGGACGGTCCATTTGCTTTTGTTTGCTTTTGTTCATCTCTACATTTAACGATCCCCGCCATCGTGTAGGGCGTTTGAGATCAATCTGTCCTCATTTGGGGTTACTGACTCCAGGTGAGCGGCGGCACCAGCTGCATGGAACAGGCATGCCGCCTATGGTTTATGAGAGACTCGCAGCGCTGACTATTAGCTAAAAGACTAGCCATAAACCATTCTCCTCTAGGACAGCTTATGTGATCTTCGTTCGAAGCATATGCCATACAGGCACATAAGTCTTAAAACTTTCTCATTCGACTGACATGGTAAAATTAAAATTTAGTTTTAAAATACTCCGGCCAATATATAAATATCGCATAAATCTTCCTGCAAACACTGCAGGGAATAACTCTCTGAAGTCGGGTCAGGCATTGCTCTAGATGTCTTTCGAATAGTAGAAATGACGTCACTTCAAATTTTTTTTTGGGGGGAGGGGGCTGAGATCCCATAAAACATCCTATAATGACAGGAGATCATTTGAATATAGTGGATGTTCTAAAAGTCTTGTTTTCCTGCAGCGTTATTTGTCACACACTTAATTTGGCTCGCTTTTGCTAATCTCCATTATGTGTTAAGTTTTGTCATATGCTATCACGCTCTTTAAATTTTTTTTAGCACCATATGATTGTTTAAATAGTCCTTACATCTCAGATTTAGTCTGTCACATCTCAGCTTTGGTCTTTCTAATCTCAGCTTTGGTCTTTCTAATCTCAGCTTTGTCTTTCTAATCGCAGCTTTGGTCATTCACGTCTCATCTTTGGTCTTTCTAATATCAGCTTTGTCTTTCTAATCTCAGCTTTAGTCATTTACGTCTCATCTTTGGTCTTTCTAATCTCAGCTTTGGTCATTCACGTCTCATCTTTGGTCTTTCTAATCTCAGTTTTGGTCTTTCACGTTTCAGCTTCGTTATTTCCCCTCTCAGTTTTGGTCTTTCTCATCTGAGGTTTGGTCTTTTTCTTCCCAACTTTGGTTCTTTTCATTTGAGGTTTGGTCTTTTTCTTCTCAACTTTGGTTCTTCTCACCTAAACTTCAGTCCTTTACATCTCAGCTTTGATCTTTCACATTTAAGCTTTGGTCCTTTCCATCTCAGCTTTGATCTTTCACATTTAAGCTTTGGTCCTTCCCATCTCAGTTTTAGTATTTCTCCTCTAAGCTTTGGTATTTCTCCTCTAAGCTTTGGTATTTCTCATCTCAGCTTTATTCCATCTCATCTCAGCTTTGGTCCATCACATCTCAGCTTCGGAATTTCTCCTGTCAGATTTGGTCTTTATCATTTCAGCTTCGGTCTTTCTCCTCTCAGCTTTAGTCATCCACGTCTGAGCTTTGGTCTTTCTTCTCTCGGTTTTGGTGATTCACATCTCAGCTTCGGAATTTCTCCTCTCAGTTTTGGTCTTTATCATCTCAGCTTTGGTCTTTACCATCTCAGATTTTATCTTTCTCCTCTAAGCTTTAGTCTTTCTCCTCTTAGCTTTTGTCTTTCTGCCGTCAGCTTTGGTCTTTATCCTCTCATCTTTGGTCATTCTCCTCTAAGCTTTAGTAGTATTTCTCTTCTTAGCTTTTGTCTTTCAGCCGTCAGCTTTAGTCTTTATCGTCTCATCTTTTGTCATTCTCCTCTAAGCTTTAGTATTTCTCTTCTTAGCTTTTGTCTTTCTGCCGTCAGCTTTGGTCTTTATCCTCTCATCTTTGGTCTTTATCCTCTCATCTTTGATCTTTCACCTCGTAAATTTGGTCTTTCTCATCTCACCTTTGGTTTTTTTCATCCCAGCTTTAATCCTGCACACCTCAGCTTTGATCTTTCTCCTCTCAGCTTTGGATTTTCCCATCTCCTCTTTGGTTTTACCAAATTCAGCTTTTGTCTTTTTTTCACAACTTTGGTCTTTCTCATCTCAACTTTGGTCTTTCACATCTCAACTTTGGTCTTTCACATCTCAACTTTGGTCTTTCACATCTCAACTTTGGACTTCTCAACTCAGCTTTTGTCTTTTTCCTCCATATAGCAACGACACACAACTCTTTAAGCGCATCTCAATACATCTTACGACTGAATTCTTTCTTCTTCAACGGCATCTCTCTCATATCTTAACTTAAAATTCTGTTTTTTCAGTTTAGATCATGAAGCTAAAATGCCACCTTCATTTTTGCATACTTTAACTTGCTCCGCATTGATGTTATCAAGGTGACTGTGCAGATAATTATTCAAAAATGAGTTAGACAACATTCAGTTAATATTACATGAAACATGCTTTTCAGAGCTTTGCGATTGAAGTTAAAACGTTTACTTACAATTTTGTTAACATTCAACACTTACTAACTTTCGGTGTCGGTGTCATTTACTTTAAACGATTTTTAGAAAGACCTTCATGAACAGAGCAGATTCTTTAAGTCGTCGTGGACGAAAAGTATCATTGCGCAATTCATTCCGGTGTTATTCGCCTTTTGTCCTTGACAATCATATCCATTTCAAAACTAGGAAAACATGAAATGGCGCTACATCTGCAAGAGTCTGCTTTGTATTTAACAACACCTGAGAGTATGACGCAAAGTCTTCGTTCCAAACGCCATTGAGAGCTGCGAGAATACACGTTTTCTGCCCTCCCCTCAAAGAAATTTTCGAGGCAGGAATGTACGGAAACTACGGCAATACAATTACATTCCTTCTCTTATCACAGCTTTATCGACGATAAATCTTACACAAGTTATAAGCATTATCTTCTAGTTCTTCATTCCCTGCTTCATGACCCAAGACTAGATAAAGAAGAACTAGTTACCCTGACACGGACATCCTGCCACTGGGTAGAAACAAGTGACTCGGACATCTCCCTCCTCTCTTAGATTCATCGTCATTGTTTCAACAATTTTAGAAAGTAATCAGTCGGAAAGGCTTCGTGTTAATCATTTCCCGAAATGACCACGTTGAATAACATAGCTGTAAGGAAATGCTATCGTCCAGAATAAAGAGTGGGCTTCACTACCTCAGTATTCTTTAGTTATTGGCATGTTTTCACTGTATTTGATGTAACCACTACCTTCAGAAAACTTGAAAATTTTCATCGTCCTGGAGCGGGAATCGAACCCGCACCTCCCGATTTCCGGCCAAGCATGCTAGTCATTACACTACTCAGGACAAAGAAATCCCAAGCAACTGCAGACAGATATCTGAGAACATTCAGATTTGCTCTAGTCGTAGTTATTCCTGTCCCATCGTAGCGTCTCACGACGTTTTCTCACATCCAGAGGTGGATGTAGGTCACAAATTCCAGTGATGAAATCGCAAATGTGAAGGTTCTCAGATATCTGTCTTCAGTTGCTTCGAATTTCGTTGTCCTGGGTAATGTAATGAGTATCATGCTCGACCGGAAGTCGGGAGATGCGGATTCGATTCCCGCTCTAGGACGATGAAAATTTTCAAGTTTTCTGAAGGGAGTGGTTACATGGAATGCAGTGAAAATATGCCAATAACTTAAGAATTATGTGGTAGTGAAGCCCAGTCTTCGTTCTGGAAGATATCATTACAATTCCTACCATGTATAATATTTATGAAGAATTATTTCTTCGGGGAAATTCGTTTCCCAACTGTATATGACGTACTTTCGTCAATGGAATTTGTGACGTATATCCGACCCTGGAATGAGGAAAGGTTGTGAGACGCTGGGACAAGAATAGCTTCGAAAATGTAAATCAACATGTATGAAATCATGAGAACCCTGTCCGATACTATTGGGTCTGCTATTAACCGAAGTAAAATGCGCTACGTTCGTACGACATGGTCGAAGAGCCATTCACAAGCCGCTAATCACTTCGTCTAATACCAAACGTAAATTAGCGTAAGGTTGATTTTGGACTGTGAATCAATAGAAAAATATTCTTTGGACTGACGAATCCTGCTACACAGCTAACCAGTGTGGGATGCCGGAGAGTTACCTTTCAGACTGTATATTCCCTACAATGAAGTTTGGTGGAGGCAGCGTGATAGTATGTAGATTTTTTTTGTGGTACGGTTTCGGCCCATTACTCGTTTCGGACAAAGCCATGAACTCTGAGCTCTACATTGACGCCCTAAGCAATAATGCACTATGAACGTTGTCGCAGCACTTTGAGAAGTCATGCCTTTATTGGCATAATAACGCATTATGCCATACTTCTGGCGTTTTTACAGATTGATAAGACGACGTGGGCGTTGGAAAGTTAGACTGGCCATCCCAGAGCAAGTGTTGAAAAGTTAGACTGCCCAGCACGCAACGCTTTGGGAAGTCAATGCGTCTATTGACATGATAACGCTTTATGTCATGCTCTTTGTGTTATTAAAGATTGACGAGACGACGTGGGCGTTGGATAGTTATACTGCGTTAGAGAATTATATTGGCCAGCCCACAGTAAACGTTGGAAAGTTAGACTCGCCAACACGCAGCACTTTGGGAAGTCCATGCCTCTATTGGAATTATAACGCATCATGTCATACCTCTAGCGTTATTACAGATTTTTAAGATGACGTGGTAGGTGCAAAGTTAGACTGACCAGCCCAAAGTAAGCGTTGGAAAGTTAGACTGGCCAGCACACAGCACTTTGGAAAGTCCGTGCCTCTACTTACGGGAAAACGCTCCATGTCATACACCTAGTATTGTTAAAGATTGATGAGATGACGTGGGCGTTGGACAGTTATATTGTCTTGACAAATTATACTGGCCAGCCCAGAGTAAGCGTTGGAAAGTTAGACTAGCCAGCAAGCAGCACTTGGGAAAGTACATGCCTCTATGGGCATGATAACGCGTAGTGCCATACTCCTAGTGTTGTTACAGATTGATGAGACGACGTGAGCGTTGGACTGAGTTGAAACATTAGACTGGCCAGTATGCAGCACATTAGAAAGTCCATGCCTGTATTAGCATGACAACGTATCATGCCATACTTCTCGTGTTATCACAGATTGTTAAGATGACGCGGGCGGTGGGAAGTTAGACTGACCAACCCAAAGTAAGGGTTGGAAAATTAGACTGGCCAGCACACAGCACTTTGCAAAGTCCATGCCTCTATTGGCGTGATAGCGTATCATATCATACTCCCAGCGTTGTTACAGATTGATGAGGCGACGTGGGCGTTAGACAGTTAGACTGCATTCAAAAATTAGACTGGCCAGCATGCGGCACTTTGGAAAGTCCTCTATTGGCATGATAACGCATCATGTCACACTTCTCGCGTTGTTACAGATGACGACGTGGGCGTTCGAATATTAGACTAGCCAGTCCACAATCCTGACCTGAATCCTACAGAAAATATCTGAGAGGAACTGGATTATCTATTGAGTGAAAAAGAGACCGGTCAACAAACAAAGCTGAACTGATCTTTGAAGCTGGAATGAATGGCGGAACATATGCGAGAACATTTACAAAACAAAACCTGGTGGACAGCAGTTTACGAAGGACAGATGCCATCATAAGGACCAAGATATCAGCAAGGAATATTTAATATTCTGTAAATAAATATCATTCGTAGACATGCAGGTGTGGGTTTATTAACGGTAGGTACCATCTTCACCTTTCGGAATTATTTCTTCTAGTTTTTATTCTTCAGATATATGCTTATATCAACAAGATATAATGTCGCGTCTTCCACTTCTTTTGTGTTGGAACATCCGTGGATAACAGTAATTTCAAATGATGTTGTAAAGCTGCAAAAATTGGCAAACGCTTGAATGTTCTTGTGTGGACATATACAGGAGAGACGTCATATGTGGGATATTGCAACCATAAGTGCGATATTGCTATTTATCTAAATAATGACATAAATAACTCACTAAAAATACAACTTTCATTTGAATATCCCTAAAAATTCGTAACATTAAAATTGATCAAAAATATTCTGATTGACCCTCATAAAATAAAAACAAAATGATGACTTCATTTGCATAGTTATACCTTCCCAGAGAGCACTTTTGATGGATGAATGCGTTAATTTTACTTCAAATTCACCAAAAATCTCAGAAAAGTAATTAGGTGAATAATTAATACGTGTAGTCGAATCTCAGGAAATATATATGCAATTTTTTTTGCCTGTATAAAGCTAAGAACAAAAAACATTGGTCGGACGTAATTTCGGAACCAGCATAAAAAATGTTTTAAGAGTTCAATCAACTCTCAACACTATCATTAAGAGCTATTTCGTTGAGACAAAAAATAGCAGATAAAAAATGTTTGTTTCTTTAATGTGCTTCTTCAAAGACACCAGCGAGTGCTTCATCTTTTTCTTTTTCTTTTTCATTGGGTACGTTTTCTGGAATTTTGGTCCGATGTTTCTTAATTTTCTCCTTCATGATTGCTTTAATATCTCAAAAATTGCGTTCCGCTGGTTCATAGTTTTCTTTCTTTATTAACTGAAGGAAAGGAGATGCCATGATTATTAGAGAGTTTTTTTTCTTTTTCAGGCTTAATAAGTCTTCCCATTTTTTGTTCCTACTGCAAAACATACGAGACGAAAAATGATTGTAACGTGTAATTTGCTTCGCCAATTTGCCTCTAAAATTTTTCCTATCACTTAAAAAATAAATATATTATCGACTGTATGTGAACTCTTTTGCATGATTCTTCTTTACTCCTTAAAACCAATGATAGACTGACCGAAACTTAACCACAACTGACTTAATGTTCCCTTAAGGTCGACTCCCATTTTATTAACTACTGAAAAACTGGAAGTAAAAGAAACTGATAAAACATTTTCCGGAACGGTTGCGAAAAACGTGAAGGAACTGAATGTTTTCCTACTCGATATACTGTATGGGCCTTCTTCAGCTGAACAACAAGCATGATGTGACACTGTCGTTCCTCTGATACATTATTTGCTAAACAACGCTTTACAAATTTGGCTCGCTATTATTTATACATAAGCCTCCCACAAAAAGTTTTTCCGTGAAACATCACTTAATTTTTACAACTCTTCAATACCGCTTCAAGCTCGTAAAGGTAGATATTGCTGTGATCACTACACAGCAGTCCATTTAAATGCCTTTTGAACGTCATAAAGTTAGATATTGTTTTAACTGATACACAGTTCGGCACAGCAGATTACCTCCAAAATGCCGTTTATAAGTTATAGGGGTAGTTACTATTGTGACCACTACAGAGTGCTACACTGTATTACCTGTACAAGACCGTTCAAGAGTTCTAAGGGCAGGAATTTTTGTGACAACTGCACAATTCTACATGGAAATATCCCTAAAATGCCGCCTAAAGGTCACAAAGATAGATATTATTATGACTACTGCATAGTTCTGCACAGCAGTACATCTGCAAACGGCAGACTAGATTTCGTAAGGCTAGATATTGTTATGACTATTGCACAGTTCTGCACTGCAGTATCTTTACAAAACTAAAAACCGTTTCGAAATCATAAGGGAAGACATCTTTATGACCACTTCACACTTATGTACTGGAGTATTTCAACAGAATCGTGTAGAAATCATGAAGGAAAATTTTGCTGTGACCATTGCAAAGCTGTACACCGAAGTACCTACAAATTGCAAAGCTGTACACCGAAGTGCCTACAAATTGCAAAGCTGTACACCGAAGTACCTACAAATTGCAAAGCTGTACATCGAAGTACCTACTTCGGTGCTGTACACCGAAGTAGGCATATAAAGGGAAAATATTAAAAGGGCAGAGAATTTTGTGAACATCACACGTTCTCCACTGAAGTGTTTTTACAATACCGTTTACAAGTCATAATGGTACATACTATTGTTACCGCTTCACAGTTTTACACCGAAGTACGGCTAAAATACCATTCAGAAGTCGTAAGGGATTTTGTGACTGCTACACAGGTCTGCGCTGAAATTCCTGTACAATGCCGTTTGAAAGTCAAACTCAGTGTGCAAAGCACACTGAGTTCGCGTTTTTCCGACCGCGCTGGGCCGCAAGCAAAAACGGATGAACGTTTTTCGTAATTGAAATCGAGTAACCCCCTAGTGTGGAAAAGTGTTTTTTAGTGCTTTCAATAACAGTGAAAAAAAGCTTTGAAGTTGATTAATATGCTATGTCTCCGCACTGCAAGCGAAATTCACCATTTGTTACTGCGTTGGACCAGTGTCAGTAGACAACCCTGGAGAGAAAGAGCGTTGGCTGCATTTTCCCCATAACAGCTGGTGAGAATAAAGTTCACTTTGGGTCATCTCAAATCTTTGAGCTCGCGCATAGTTGATAACTACGCACTGCGGAACTATTTGTTGATCTGACGTCATTTGGCCTTGAAAAGTTGCATGAATCCGGACAGAATTTCCTCCCTAGTCAGTAGTCATTACACGTTTTTCCAGTCGATAAATCAACGAGTTACGCTTTGTTAGTGATATTGTGTTTTCATACTTAGTTTTACAGAAAGTGCTTGTGGTTTTACTGTTCGTTGTTCGATTTCCATTATCGTTAATTCGTTTTATTATTCTAAATCTTCTCATTGCTATCTGACTCAATGCCATATAAGCACTAAACAACGTTGGAATAATCTGTATGCATTTTGAATCATGAAAAACAAAAATATTGCAAGCAACGTTTGTACTTGTTAAGAGCCCAATATTTGGTGCTGCCCGAGAAATGAGCGATTTGCAGCTGCCGACATACGAAAGTGTGATGAGATATTTCTTATTGCTAAGAATACAAATGAAGGAGGATAGAAAAGGTTACAACCCATTTTTTCGTGATATTGCACATTCTGTCGCAACGAGAGTTTTTGAAATATGGCAGAAAGCTTCTTTAAGCGTTATATCACATCAGCGTATTGTGGCAATGATTGAAGCGTACCACAAGTGATATCAATGCGTTTTGAAATTTATTGTGGTAAGCTTCAAGTCCACGAAGGCGAAAACGTCGTCTTTCATTGCAGAGAACGCTGTTTGACGTTTGTACTTGTAAATGTCCAAATATACTAGATAATTCGTGCTCTTATGAATGTTCACGGAAAATACCTACTCGAGAAGTTCCTTTTTTGATAGATCAAAGAACTGAAAAGAAAATGGTGATTGGAAAAGTAAACAAGATAGTGACCGAAAAACTCAGGAGAAGAGAGGAAAGGAAAAATAAGCGGAAAAAAGAAAAAGGTGCGTTCGATTCTGATAAGGCGGAGGCACGTTCGGACGATTCTGACACAGCCTCTTGTTCATCCCCTGAAAAACGTAGCCGTAGACGTGTTGAAGACTCGATATTTGATCCAGAAAGACCCTCGACATCATGTTCAGAGTCACAAATGAGAGTAGTTCTCCCTAGCATAGCGTCAGCAGTGTACCGTACTGCACAAGAAAAGCTGCTCTTATTGCAACATCTGTTCTAGGAGACATGAGCAACATTACAGTCGATAGTCTCGAGAACGTCATTGTTAAACACAAAATTATCCGTGAAAAAATTAAGCTATATAATGATGTAAAGGAAAAAGCCCAGCCAGGCAGAAAAGTCGTTCGCGGACTCTATTTTGATGGAAGGAATGACTCAGCTCTGTTCCTAGATAAGAAAGATGATAAATATTATCGTTCCGAGAAGAAAGAACAGCATATTACTCTCTTGAAGGAGCCTGGATCGAAGTACTTTGGCTCTGTGACCCCCACTTCCTGTCATAGCAGAAGCATCGTAAATAGCATCACCATTTGTTTACAGGTTAATGCCATTGACTCAAGTTTCCTCATTGCTTTAGGGTGCGATGGAACTGTTATAAATACCGGCAGGAAAAATGGTGCTATACATCAAGTGGAACTTCAGTTGCAACGTTCTTTGCAGTGGCAGGTGTGCTTGTTCCATTTCAATGAACTTCCATTTCGCCATTTGTTTGAGGAACTCGTTAGTAAATCAACAGGTCCTACAACTCGTTCAGGAGAGATTGGGGCAGCTCTCAACGGTTGTGAAAACCTCTAAGTAGTTGACTTTGCAGCTATTCATGTAGAATGGACAGAACACATGAAAGAATTACAGGATACACGTGAACTGAGTACCGACCAGCAGTATTTACTGGAAATATGTTGCTCTGTGTCACAGGGAGACTGTGATGTCAGCCTTTCTAGAAGAAATCGGAGACCACTGTCTCATTCGCGGTGGCCAAGGACAGCTAAGAGAGTCATGCGTCTCTATGTCGCCACTCAAAACCCAACGCAAACTTTGATCTGTGTGGCCAACTGCATTATAAAGGTATATGCCTCGGTCTGGTTTTCGATAAAGAAGAAGCCTTCGTGCACAGAAGGGGCCGAACACTTTCGAAAACTGATCAACTTATCGCGCTTCTTGGATTTGAAGTGCAAAGTAATCATTGATGCAGTGATCAGGAGAAACGCGTTCTTCAGTCACCCAGAGAATATATTACTAAGTATGATTGAGTACGAACGCACCCACGCGAGAGTTCTTGGATGGAGAAGAATAAAGAAAGCTAGACAACAACAATGAATGATGTCATAAGAGAATTCGAAGTGCCGAAATTAAATTTGGATGCTAATGAATATTATGTGATGATTGATTGGAAAAAAACGCGTCTTACCGAACCACCCCTGACAAAACACTTCTCGCCGCCCCGGTGGTGCAGTGGTCTAAGTGATGGCCTCTGATCATTCGTCCGAAAGGGGTCCGGGTTCGAATCCCGGTGAGGCATGGATGTTGTGTTTGTCTTACGGCACTGGCTCTCTCCCTTCCCTGGAACCAGTGACCCTAAATTAGGGACGGGCGACTGCTTATAGCCCATTGAGTTGCTCACGGTGGTCGTCAAAATTTCAATAAAAAAAAAAAAAAAACACTTCTCAGACGAAGATCTGGATCGACTAATCGCAACTTCTACCGCAGCTGGCGAAGAAATAACCAAGTTTCTCTGCCACACGCAAGCTGTGGAACGTTGTGTGAAACTGGTGACCGAAGCAGCTGCCTCAGTGTGTGGATTTGAAGCTAGAGATTCATTCATAAGAGCAAATATTCCATCACGGCAATTAATGCCACATTTTTCGAGTAAAGCGGATTACCGAACACGATATCCCACTTAGAAATAAAATTCTGAGCTGGAGGGAGGGTGGGCGGAGCTCGAAGTGCAGCCACCTCCTTGTGGTGAGTTCTGGGTTGTTTCCATATGTGTCATTGAAAGCAAGCTAAGAGCTATACGCTACACATTGCAAAGCAAACTGAGTGTACTACACATGCACACGCAAGGTGCACTCAGAACAGTGCAATTTCCCACGGATATTTCTGATGCCTTACATGCCAGGATGCCTTTACCTAGCCTAGGCCTACGGGCCAAGTGTGGGAAGAAAATGGTGAACTTGGCGTGCAGTGCTGAGACATAGCATATCGATCAACTTCAAAACTTTTTTCACTGTTATTGAGAACACTAAATGACACTTTTCAGCACTAGGGGTTACTCGATTACAAAACTTACGGCCCAATGCGGTTGGAAAAACGCGAAATTAGTGCACCGTGCGGAGACATAAGATATTAGTCGATTTCAAAAAAATCTTTTGTTATTCTTGTTGACCCAAATGGCAACTTTTTCGCACTAGGCAATAAGCAAATTAAAAAAAAAACATTTTCGGCCCACTCTAACCTATATTCAGGCTAACATGTTATTCTTGGAGAGCCTACATATTTGCCACAGGGCGAGTCCTGTTGTAATGACAGCTCCCCTCGTCAAGTTCCAGGGTCCTGGCAACATCTCTTCCACCCAGTCACATAATTGGGAACTGGAGACTTTAAACCGTGACAAGACTGATATGCAAATTTTCTTTTGATTTTGGCTGCTTACCTATATATACTTGGATGTACGGTCTAATTTTATCATCTGAAGACGGGCGTGTAGTAATGCCCGAAAGGCCTAATGTGTGTCAATGCTTTTAATAAAGTTTCAACTTTCAATGTAGTTTTAACTTATTTTATCGTGCAACAAGACGGAAGTCGTTAATACTAATACTAATGATTTAAATTTGTTTAATTCTACTTTTACGTTAATTTCTAACTTCACTAAAACATTACCACTTAGCTTAAATCTTGTAAGCTTGTTGAATTAGCTTCACTTGAATATCCTGATAATTCTCAGTCTTTTGTGTCGTGCTGAAAACCTTATACATGAATATCACTTCAAGATAACGTATAAGTTTCAATAATAGCGTAAATCTATTTACGAATACTCAAACACATTTCTTTATTCGTTAATCAACACATTTAAATAAGCCCATTGTTCTTTCCACGTTAAGCAACGCACAGCAACCGAAAAATTGCTATTCGGCAGCCGTCGGGGAATTGAATACCGAATCTCTCAATATCTAGCCTAGCGCGTTCGATTTACACCACAACGGCCAACAATTCACGGCGCTATGTGTGTTTTTCTTTTTCAGTCAGCATCTGACATCATAAATCCGTAAGATAGGCTCAGCTACTGGCGACAGTAAATAAATAAATACATCGCTCTTTCCACGTTCCAGAAACACACAGCAACCGATAAATTGTTTTTCAGCCGCCGCTGTGGAATTGAACCACAGAACTCTCGATATCTAGCCGAATGCGTTACATTTACACCACGGTGGCCAACAATCCACGGTGCTATGTGTATTTTTACGTCAGTTTCTGACATCATGAATCCGTAAGATCTCAGCTACTGAGACTTCTCCATCTGGTGGGCAGAAGCTGACTTAAAAATACACATAGCACCGTGGATTATTGTCCAGCGTGGTGTAAAACTTAACGAGCTTGGCAAGATATCGAGAGATCCGTGGTTCGATTCCACGGCGGCGGCTGAAAACATTTTTTCGGTTGCTATATGTTTCTGGAAATTGGAAAGAGCGATGTATTTATTTATTTACTGTCGCCTCGTATTTGGAGGACTTTCACCTTGGATCTCGCCCTTTGGATTTAACTGCTATAATATATATATAGCCAGTGCCGTTAATGCCCACCAGATGGAGACGTCTCAGTAGCTGAGCCCATCTTACGGATTTATGATGTCAGAAGCTGACTTAAAAATACACATAGCACCGTGGATTGTTGGCCACCGTGGTGTAAATGTAACGCACTCGGCTAGATATTGAGAGTTGTGTGGTTCAATTCTACAGCGGCGGCTGAAAAACAATTTTTCGGTTGCTGTGTGTTTCTGGAACGTGGAAAGAGCGATGCATTTACTTATTTACTGTCGCCACGTATTTGGAGGATTTTCACCTTGGATCTCGCCCTTTGGATTTAACTGTTATAATATATATATAGCCAGTGCCGTTAATGCCCACCAGACGGAGACGTCTCAGTAGCTGAGCCCATCTTACGATTTATGATGTCAGATGCTGACTGAAAAAGAAAAACACACATAGCGCCGTGAAATGTTGGCCGCTATGGTGTAAAGCTAACGTGCTCGGCTAGATTTCGAGAGATTCGGGATTCAATTCCCCGACGGCGGATGAATAGCAATTTTTCGGTTGCTGTACGTTGCTTAACGTGGAAAGAGCGATGGATTTATTCATTGAACTGACGCCACGTGTTTAGATGATTTTCAACATGTTTACAGTCTATAATCAACAGGTCTCCAATGCACAAATCTGTTATGCGCTAAATAGATTTTAATCAGGGATTTGCAATATGCGGTTCCCATGCAGTTTAACGTAGGCCCAACACTGAGGCATATGCGGTTCCCATTGCAATTTAACATATTCCCAACACTGAGGCACAGTCTTTTAGGAATAGAAGACTGTGACTCAGCGTCGGATCTACGTTAAATTGCAGTACTGTGCTACATGGGTTGATACTTACATCAACTCTTTGAACACCATTTGTTCACTCAATAAAGGAATCTTTCATATCAACATTACGCATCGAAATCAGTCTACTCTCTCATTACAAAACGCTCTTGTAAGTTTCGCTTGTTGCTATCTTCTCATCTTAAGAATGCGCATATAAGAATAGCACAGCTAATGTTGCACACGCAAGCTCTTATCTCAGAAGTCTTTATCTATGTTGCCTGCCCTTTACCCCAATCTCAGGACTGAACAATTCAAATTCATCGGAAGAAAATTTGTGGCGTTAAGTTTAAAAAATATTTAACAAGAAGAAACCAAATTTACCTAAGAACACAGCAACTCCAAAGAAAAGTTAAATTTTGGTATACGTCACAAAATTTAGGATAAATTTTCCCAACAAAATCTTATTGGGGTCTTATTATGCGAGTTTGTGCAATTGGTTCTCATATTTCAACGAGAAATGCATAATTCTCAAGCGGTATTTAAAAAATTGAGATTTCCGGTTTTTTCGTTGTTTTTGTTGTCAGGATGGAGCAATGACATTCAGAAATGTTCATAGACGGGTATTAAAAACTTTTGTTATGCATTGGAAATGAATGAGGAGTGCTTGTATTCCATTTCCTTTACAGAAATTAGCATAAAAGCCAGTCATCCAATTACCTTGGGGCACTGACAATGATTAACGTAGAAATTCATATTAACACTTTACATTTCTCAGAATTCCCCCCCCCCCCCGCCCCAAAAACGTAATTCCTTTTAAATAGATGGCGTAACTTTTTTGTACCGAATCATTAGAGTCCGCCTTAAAAGCATGAATTTATTTCACCTTGCAATTTGCGCTAAGCTGACAAACAAAATAAGGGCACTTCAATATCGCGTTTCAAAAAAATCTGGCAGTTCAATCTACAGACATTTCGAGGGAAGAATTAGAGAGATGTCTTCTGGGAGTCGACTATCCTTTTGCCGCAAGGGAAAGAACCGAAAAACGAGATTTGTCGGTTCTGCAAATTGAGACATGAAATCGAAATGTCTTCATTCATTTGGCTGCTGCAAAAGGATGCAGGCGGGAGGATATACGTTTCGGAAAGTGAGAAAAACGCCTTCTGCTTTATTTATATTGAACGACGATGCTCGAATATTCCCCTTCATAAAACTTTTTTGTGTGCCTTAGATTCTTCATTTTGACAAGAGAAATGTATTTCCTTTTCAACGAAAAACTGATAGGAGTCATAACAAAATGTAATGCAACTTTATTTAGGTCTTTTTAGTCGTATTCTGAAATGTAGTTATCGATAAAAACATCATCTGCTCAAGCAGCGAAAAAAGAAATCAACAACGCTGAAGTCACTAAATTCAATCTAACTTTACCAAACCCACTTTTAGAATTTTTTAAAACTTTCATAACTTGGAGATAAAATCCAAACAGATGTCAGCATTTCCATTTTGATAAAGAGATATTCTCCTGTTGAAAAAAAGCGTCGCTATTATGAAAATATATTTTTACTGTAAAAGGTAATGAATATTACCCGTGAATATGCGTGCAGAACATCCATTTGAAACTTAATAAACAAATTCTTATTTATACATAATTAATACATTAAAACCTCGGTTATACTTAAGTGTATTGCTGGAAATTATAAGAAGACCGAGGCTTAATCACATGATTTTTACTACAGACCTTTTGTTGGAGTTGTTTCATCGTGTGTTCTGAGTTCGTGCTTTTGAGTCTTGATTCACTTAAACTTTTCAAATAGTGCACACTCCTTGTAACATCCCAATTGTGAAATAGCACTTTTAGGTCAAGCGACAATTGAAGACTCAGCTTTGCAGATTACGCAGACACAACTAACTGTACCACGCAACGGAGAACTTATTTTGAAATAGTCATCTCCACCACAGGGTTACACGCAATTTAGCCGACCACGTGTAAGTAACCATTGTCTCTCCTATCAGTTTCATGAGTTGTTCAGAGGTATACAACTGTTTAATCAACACGTTGATGTGTTCCAAGAGATGGAAAGCCTCACTTTTAGCTATTTGAAAAACTTTGCATTCGTTCTCAACAACAGATTCAGTGCAGACCAAAATAATCACATCCTTCGTCTTCAATAAATTATGGTATTTATTGGAACTGTGAACTGTGAAACAATACCAACTTGTCTTTTAAACGTTTTTAATGTTTGCAAACTCACTGATCTTATTTTAAACTTAAATAAACCTAATACACTCTATTGACAAAAGCCATCGGACACCTAGAAGAGAAACACAACATAGCCTTTATTGACATACATTAGTACGGTGTCGGTCCATCTTTCTAAATAATGCATGCACTGACCCTTCGAGACATGCTTTGGACAAGGTTTTGGAACGCAGCGAAAGGTATGTGCTTCCATTCAGTACATAATGCTGCCTCTAACTCTTGTTTATTAGTAGGCCTTAGTTCCAAACTTCTTATGTAGCGCTCTAATTCATCCCATATGTGCTCTATGGGAGAAAGATCAGAGCTCTGCGCTGGTCAGTCCACACACGATACGGAATTATTGTCAAACAACGCCGTAACAGTCCTTGCTTTATGGCTCGGTACATTATCCTGATGGTACCAACAAGGCTTGGTTCCATGGTATTGCCACAGAGTATACATAATTGTCCAGAATATTGAGGTAGACGTGCTGGTTAACAGATTTGTCCACGATAACCAATGGGCCGGGACCATACCACGAAAAACACCCCCATACGAGTACACTGCCAGATCCAAACTTGACCGTACGAACAGTACACTGTGGTAAATAGCGTTTCTCCGGCTGCTGCCATACCCACACATGGCCATCAGACTGTTGGATCGTGTATACATTCATCTACGGTCCACGATAAATGTTCTTTACACTATGCTAAACAACGAGTAACATTCCTAGTGGAAATCAAAGGCTTATAAGGAGCCGCGCGAGCACGGTAACCCATGGAATGAAGTTCTCTGCAAATGGTACGTGTATATACCGAGGTTCCAGCATTTTTACTCACCTGTACACTGAGGTCCTGTGCAGTACTCCGTCGATTAGATGTAACGACTCTCTTGAGGCCTCGACGTCCTCTGTCACTGATTTTCTTTGGTCTGCCGGTACGCTTTGCTGCCTCAGGCATGCCATGTGTCTTCCACTTATTGAGTACATACAAAACAGTTGACTTCGGTATGTTTAACCGCCTCTAGGTTTCTCTTATCGTTTTGTTATGTTTTAATGGAAGTTAAGAAATTTGTATATTGAGTATTGAGTATATATACAAATTTTTTAACTTCAATTTGTCTTCTTGACAGAAAGTTATAAAGTTATACAGTTTTATCAAGTAAAATTTTCGGAATTATCGTCAAACCACGCCGTAAGTCTTTGCTTTATGGCTCGATGCATTATCCTGCTGGTACCAACAAGGCTCGTGTCAATAGTATTGCCACAGAGTTGGTATGGCATAATTGTCCAGAATATCGAGGTAGATGTCCTGATTAGCAGGTTTGTCCACGATAACCAATGGGCCGGGACCATACCATGTAAACCACCCCCGCACGAGTACACTGCTGGCTCCAAACTTGACCGTAGGAAGAGTACACTGTGGTAAATAAACTTCCCCCGGCTGCCGTCATACCCACAGACGGTCATCAGACTGATGGGTCGTGTATCTGAATGCATCAGTCCATAGGATCTGTTTCCACTGGTCTACGGTCCACTATAAATGTTCTTTACACCATGATAAACGACGAGTAGCATTTTGAGTAGAGATGAAAGACTTAAGAGCAGCCGCACGACCACGGTAACCCATGGAATGAAGTTCTCTGCGAATGGTGCATGTACATACCAAGATTTCAGCATTTTTACTCACATGTACACTGAGATCTTGTGCAGTACTCCGTCGATTAGCTGTAACGACTCTCCTGAGGCTTCGACGTCCTCTATCACTGATTTTCTTTGGTCTGTTGGTACGTTTTCTTGCTTCAGGCACGCCATGTGTCTTCCACGTATTCAGTACATCCAAAACAGTTGACTTACGTATGTAAACGCCTCTCGACTTCTTTTATGGACAACCCACTAATATAACACCCAACGATCTTTCCTTTCTCAAAGCCAGATCTCTCCATCCGCGACAATTTCACTCAACCTCGCAGTCCGATATGATCGCAGTCATCTGCAGGCTTGTTTTTATACCGTATTCAGCTGTACCGCGCATCTTAACAACGCAGCGGATCCATTTATTTGCTTTTGAAGGATGTCCGGGGACTTTTGTCAATATAGTGTAGGAAGCTAAATAATTTGGGCTACGGTGCCCGATAGGAAAGTGACACGGAAGCGAAGTAGAAAAGGGGGAGTAAGACATCCGTATTTATTACCGGCGGGCCAGTACTCGGTGTCCGACGGCTTAACGTGCTCATCCGACGCACGACGGATATTTAGTGGTTCGAGCGTTCGTACTGGCCTAGGATCGAAATGCCACGATCGTTACTGCCGCCAACTGCTCCTGGATCGTCACTGCGACGGAGAGGCACGAACGTTGTCACTAGGCCACCCGCGGCCCCAATGATGTGTTTAAAATACGGAGGTGGCATTATATACCCCTACTTAATAACGTACGTGTTGCTCTACCTTTTGCTCTCAAGACAGCAGCGAAACTAATGGTGTTGGTAAGGACTTAATGGTGTGTTGAAAATATCGAGGTGGCATTATACATCCCTACGTAATAACGTGTTGCTCTTCCGTTCGCTCTTACGACAGCAGCCAGACGTGTTGGAAACACGGAGGTGGTATTGCCTTGCATGAAGCGAGGATCGTCTGTCGTAGAGCATGTAGAGTTGCCTCAGGGGTTAGCGGGATCGGACACATCTTTCCAATTCGTGCTGCAGGTTTTCAATAGGTTTGATGTCTGGTGACCGTGGTGTTATTCGAATGCAGTAAATTCACGTTAGTGCTCCCCTGAGTCAGTTATTCGCCAATCTGGTAGCATTCATTGTGCCGTTGTCCTGTGAAAAGATGCCACCGTGCTGCGGAAAGACAACGGTTACGAATGGGTGTAGATGATCTGCGATTATGTTCACATATCTTGCGCAGGGGATGGAGGTCTCGACGAGTACGAAGGGTAGCAAGAAAGTCCACGAAAATGTATCCGAAATTGTTACACCGTCTCCTCAGGCCTGTATGACTCCAACTTGGTAAGCTGGGTTTATCGCTTCGTGTCGTTTACGCCATTAACTCACCCTCCCATTCACGTGATAACGTTGAAAACTTGATCCATCAGACCAGCTGTCGTGTTTGGACTTTTCCAGCAAAATTTAATTCGATATGCTCATTTTCATAATATTTACATAATAAGACAAATTAATAATATTTTCATCAGACCAGCTGTCGTGTTTGGACTTTTCTAGCAAAATTTAATTCTATATGCTCATTTTCATAATATTTACATAATAAGACAAATTAATAATATTTCCATCAGACCAGCTGTCGTGTTTGGACTTTTCCAGCAAAATTTAATTCACTATGCTCATTTTCATAATATTTACATAATAAGACAAATTAATAATATTTCCATCAGACCAGCTGTCGTGTTTGGACTTTTCCAACAAAATTTAATTCACTATGCTCATTTTCCTAAGATTTACATGATAAGATAAATTAATAATATTTCCATCAGACCAGCTGGCGTGTTTAGACTTTTTTAACAAAATTTAATTCGCCATGCTCATTTTCATAAGGTTTACATAATAAGACAAATTAATCACATTACACTTTTACTCATGCCGAAAATATGAATTATAAGGCCCCAGGTCATTATCCGCCGAGCTCATATTTGTAAGGTTTACATGAGAGGTCACGTTAATAATGCTGCACATTCCTTGGGCACAAATCACTAATTATAAGGCTTTACCTGGACCTTTTAACTAAATTTTAATCCAATGATCTCATATTCACAAGGATTATACAGTAACTCAGATTAATGATGTTACACTTGTACTCAGGTGCAGCATAACGTCCCTAGTCTAGGAACCAGAAATTTATGTTCGAGGTCAGAAGGATGACATACGGGGAAGTAAAAACAGAAATTAAAAGCACAATTTTTATACGATCCCCTAACGTTTCGGAGATCAGTTTTTGGAACCATCATTACACTTCAACAGATCTTATAACAAAATCAGATCCTGCACAAAACTCAGATCCTACAACAAAATCAGATCCTATTATAAAAACACATCCTATAAAAAATAAGGTTTTCTATAAACTGACACCTTCCTAAAAATGACCTTTCGGTGAAATGAACTTTTAGGTGCAGTGCCTCTTCGATGAAAATTACTTTTTGATCTCGTTGAAATGTTTCGATCAAGTGACCCTTCGGTAAGACGTACTTTTCAATCAAGTCACCTTTCGGTAAAATATACCTACCGAAAGAGTGACCTTCCGGTAAAATGTACCTTCCGATGTAATGATTTTCACATAACTGATTTTCGGTGTAGTGATCTTTCGTTCACTTCACCGAAAATCAGTTGGGTGAAAACGATACCCATACTGATTAATACCATATTATTAAAAATAAATGACGTTCACACCCATCGGCTTCAGCCCCATAACACTGAACCCAAGTGTTGTTGTTTTTTACTTTAAAAATACTATAGGTTTGCCATCTTTGTTTCTGCAGAGAACTAAAATAAATATACTGTAGCTTCACACAAACTCCTTTGTTTTTCAGTTATAGGCTTACAACCAATGAATTTGAATAATGACCAACTTATTGTATTAAAAGTCTTCTTGCAGATCAGTTCCTGTAGATCAACGCTGGTTCATTTAAAGATACCAAGTGAGAATGTCAATATACATACATACATACAGTGGCACATCCCACGGGGATAGCCGATGGGGCCTTGCCCTACTTCCCCGGGATGACAGAGCGGAAAATTGTTACGTCGAAATTTCAAACAAAAAGTCACGCTACACGATCTACATATACTTCTTAATTATGTGCTGTATAATTATAACATACAATAATCTTAAGGGAGTAGTTGTGTTAAATAAATTTATAAAAATCTAACAAGGAAAAGAATTTTATTTACTGCTTCTTCTAATCATTTAACTCTCTTGTACTGCAACATTACTGGTAACTGGATAAGAAGAAATGCACAAAAGCAGCCCTGGAAAATTTCGGGGTGCGCTACTGCATGTATATACAAGCTGGTTTCAGAAAAACTTCCTCACAATGGGTCAAATGCAATGAATACTACCATCTTCTTTATATAGCTTTCATAAATAAAAAAAGCGCTTCCGTTTTGTATAAAAACTTCATCAATAAAATTTTTGAAGATGACAATCCGTTTTTTGGTGTAAATGTAACCAGAATGGTAAGTCAGAGAAAATTCGAATACTTGAAAACTTCATCATCCTGAAGCGGAACTCGAACCCGCGTCTCCCAGATAGCGCCCGGGTATACTAACCACTACAACACCCAGAACGACCAAGTCTCAAGTTTCCGATTAATTTGAATATAACCATCACAGAATTCGCTAGTCGAAGCAGGCATTCATGTTTAGCGAATCTGGAGGTTAAGAATCTTATCCCGTGATTGCCCGGAAAAGCAGATAAATCATGAAAGAAATCCCGTATTTCTTTCATAACATCATTAATAATAGAAGCTCTTAGAAATTATGGCATCGAAAATCAATATATTGACATAATAAAATATATTTTCGAAAATGCTACAGCAAATATCGCTCTCAATGAAATAAGCGAAATTTTTTTATATTAATGAAGAAATAAGGCAAGGAGACACTATTTTCTCCTTAACTCTTCACAGTAACGGCAGAAAATATGGTGTGTAATTTAGAATGGTCCAAAAAGGAGTCAAAATTAATGGACTTATTGAATAACCTACGGTTTACTGATGACATTCCTATTATTGTAAACAATGTGGAAGATTTAAGAGAAATGATAGAAGATTTAATAACGAAATCAACAGAAGTTGGTTTAAACATTAACTCTGAGAAAACCAAAATAATGACAAACTGAAAAGAATACGATGAAAGAGACAATATTATTAAGATAAAGAAAGAAATTGAAATAGTAGATGTGTATGTATACTCAGGAAAACTGATTACAATGAAGAAACAGGAAGTCAAGGAAGAAATGAAAAGAAAAATAGGAGGGGATGGTCAGCTTTTGAAAAATTGAAGAGATTTTTAAATAGTAAAATAAAGCCTGAGAATAGCTTTTCAACCAATGTGTATTGCCTGTTATGATATATGAAGCACAAACATTGCCTACCAAAAAAGAAATGATAGACAAAATGCAAAAAACCAGAAAGATGAATGGAAAGATGCCTGCTAAACATAAGACTCAAAGATAAAATCAGCAAGATAGATGACACCGAATTTTCGGATGTAATAAGCACGTCTTTTGAATCCGTCTTGACGCAAATTAAATTTATCAAAGCTATTCAAAGTCAATGGAACCCATATGGAAAACAGTAGCATCTGACGGAAGACCGAAGTTTTTCAGTCGGGTTTTTAATCATTCAGATATTGCTGTAAACGGAATTGTGAGCTTACGTCCTTTGGTTGCACACTTGTGCGTTAAGAAAAACATGAATTTATATGAGAAACATTTCGCACCGGAAACGCTTTCCAACACCGAAATAATTTTTCAAATCGGACTCTTAGAAACAGAGATATCGACAAATATAAGATGTGACTTTACGTCCCCTGGTGGGGAAACCATGCATTATTTTAGGAAGAAAGTATTCTCAAAAGGTTTTTCCATATGAGCGGTATCGGTCCAAGAAAAAAAAATTAGTCGAGTTTTCAGGACCCCAGATTTTGCGGCAAATACATCGAAAGCAGAAATTAAGTCCTATGCCCCCTGGAGGCCAAACCATTCTTTACCAAACATTAGAAATTATGTGAAAAATATTTTTCATCAGGTCTTGTATGCGATACAGGAAGAATTTTTCAAATCGGAGTTTTAGAAGCAGAAATAACGCAGAAAACGCAATTTACTTTTGTGCCCCCTAGCGGAAAGTCTATGATTTACTTGAAAATTTTTTATTTGTATGAAAAACATTTCGCATCGGAAACACTATCCAACAAAGAAGAAATTTTTCAAATCGAACTCCTAGAAGTAGAGATATTGACAAAAATAAGATATATATCTGCGCCCCCTGGCGTAGAAACCATGCATTATTTTAAGAAGTAAATGTTCTAAAAAAGTTTGTCGACATGAGTAGTATCGGTCAACAAACGACTTTTTTTGCAATTGAGATTTTAGAAGCTCATATTTTGCTGCAATTACATCAAAAGCGGAAATTAAGACTTACGCCACCTGGTGGCCTAACCATTTTTTTACAAATATTAGAAATTATGTGCAAAGGATTCCAATCAGGAGTTGTATCCGGTGAAGAAAGAGTTTTTCAAATCGGAGATTTAGGAGCAGAGATATAGGGGAGAAAGCAGTTTACCTTTAAGCCCCCAGCGGAAGGTCTACGAATTACTTGAAAATTTTGAAATCATATGAAAAACATGTCACACTGGAAACACTATCCAACAAAGAAAGACTTTTTCAAATCGAACTCCTAGAAGTAGAGATATTGACACAAATAAGATATACGTCTACGTCCCCTGGCGGAGAAACTTTGGATTATTTTAAGAAGAAAATATTCCGAAAAGGTTTACCGATGTGAGTGGCATCAGTCCACGAAAGAATTTTTTCAATCGATATATAGAAGCTCAGATTTTAAGGCAAATACATCAGAAGCAAAAATTAACACTTACGCCCCCTGGTGGCCAAAGCATTCTTTACCAAAAATTTTAAATTACATGCAAAAGATTTTCCATCAGGAGGTGTATCCGCTGAAGAAGCAAATTTTCAAATCGGAGTTTTAGAAGAAGAGTTATTGGGAGAAATGTAATTTACTTTTACGCCCCTAGCGGGAATTCTATGTGTAATTTGAAAAAGTAACTTTATCTAAAACACTCTTCGACATAAAAGGAATCGAAAGATAAAAGAATCTTTTCAAACGGATGTTTAGAAGCAAATATGTGGAATAAAACGTTTTTTGAATTCGACATCATCTGCATTTACGCCCTCTTGCGGCGAAATTGTACATCGTAAAACAAACGAAATGAAGGATCATCATTCGCATATTTCAAGCTTCCCAATGCTAAAAGAATGTTTCAAATCGGACTAATAGTTGCAGAGATATTGTGGGTACAGACGGACGGACGGACGGACAAACCGGTAACATATGCACGATCTTTTTTTACGCTTTCCAACCGTAGGTAAGAAGCGTATATGCTCCAGCTTTGTCCATCCGTCCGTCCGTCTGTCTGTCGGCACGATAACTCGCGTAAAAATGGTTCGATTTCGATGAAATTTTAGTATGTGGTAGGGGACCACCTGGGGACGAAACCAATTGAAAATGGACGAAATGGAAGCAAAGGTCACGGCATAGGAGCGAAATCCATTCCATTGCCCTTATGCGTCATAAGTTGCGTAAATATGGTTCGATGTCGATGACATTTTAGCATATTGTAGGGGACCACCTGAGGACGATCTTATGACGCCACAATATCGCGCTTGATATGTTGGCGCGCGGTCACGCCATCTGTCTCATTACGTCACGCGTTGTGTGTGGATCCTATTAAAGTTTCAAGACGTCACACTCTTGCGAGCAGATGGTCGCGATTCCCATCTGCCTCATTACGTCACGTTTTGTGTGCGTATGTTCGTCCGTACGATAACTCGCGTAAAAATCGTTCGATTTCGATGAACTTTTAGTATGTGGAAGGGGACCACTTGGGAAGGAAACCTGTTGAACCTGAACGAAATGGGGTCAAAGGTTAGCACATATGAGCGGGATCCATTCCACTGCTCTTATACGTCATAACTAACGTAAAAACGGTTCGATTTCGAATAAAGTTTAGTATATGGTAGGGGACCACCTAGGGACAAACCCTATTGAAAATGGGCGAAATGGGGGTCAAAGGTCAGGGCATAGGTGCGGAATCACTTCCATCGCTATTATGCGTCATAACTTATGTTAAAATTCTTCGATCTGGATGAAATGTTAGTATGTTGTAGGGGCCTGCCTATTAAATGAGCGAAATGGGGTCAACGAATCCTATTGAAAATGGGCGAAATGGGATCAAAGGTTACGACACAGGAGCGGAATCTATTCCATAGCCCTTATGCATCATAACTAACGTAAAAATGCTTTCATTCCGACAAAACTTTATCATGTTATTTTGGGAGTTATACTGAACCGGTTTTGTAGAATATCATCGAAATGGGATCAAAGTTCAGTGCACAAGACCGAAATTTATTCCACAGCCATTATTCTCATATTTTGAGTAATGATTTCTGGTATGTTGGAAAGCGTATCATAATTAATCAATGCATTGTATGATTTTACTAACTTTTTTACAAAAGACGTGCTAAAAATGAGGACATGAGAGCTGAAACCAAATCTTTAGATTTTGGAGAAAACGTACTTCGAAAAAAATGGAAATGGTCTGGACACATTGCAAAGCTGAAGAACAATAGATAGACAAAAGTTATACTGGAGTGGCGGCCATATGAAGGTAACAGATCAGCTGGAAGACCTGAAAAACTATAGTCAGATGATATAGGGAAAGCAATTGGAATGTTTTGGCACCAACAAGCTCAGGATAGATATAGATGGAAAGAATTGGAAGATGCCTATAGCCAGAAGTGGCTATAAAAAGGGTTAAAAGAAAGACAGAAAGAAAAGTGAGAATGTCAATACAGGTACACCCGAAGAAGTAATCTTAAAGAATACTTATTTTATTGTTGGGGCATAATTTAGGGATTAATAAATTCTACTAAATATCTTATCATGAATTACTTTTTAACTAACTATGATTGATATTACGATTTTTGCTCTTTTCCTTAAATTACATTTGATCTGGTTTACGGCTGTGAATGGAATAATTTTTCACGACTAAAACTGTAATAAGTATTGAATATGTTGAGAAATTGCCAAGAAGGCAAATTATCATCCGGATTGACAGTGCATTTCGAGTTTACAAGCTCCTACAAGGTTGAAAAGTGGATTGTCAACGTCATCCGTTACACTTAAATGGTTATACCACAAGTGGTATGAGAAAAAATTCAGTTATTCCACTCCAAATACAAAAATGTTAACCATTCTTTTAACTATATTTCCCCAATTTTATTAGCAATTTTAAAATAGTATTCTGAAGAATTAACCGTAAAAACTATTTTCTGTTCATTGTGTATAAACCGCGATTCAAAATCATCTGGTCTCGAAAATTCCTGCACTTTCGAAGGATTTAAACTTGGTTTTCGAAAAGCTTTTCATAATAAAAAAAAAATATCTTTAAGAATTAATACAAAAAATTTGTTATACATGAATCACAAGCAGTTGCTGAAGGACAAGATACGAAAGCCAATTAGAGAGGGACGCCCACTAAAATTCATAAAGTTGATGTTCTCATAACTTGAGTAATGATTTCTGGTATGTTGGAAAGCGTATCAAAATTAATCAATGCATTGCATGATTTTTACTAACTTGTATTAAAAACACAGTTTTGCCGTCTTTGCACGATTTAAAAAATTACTGTTAAAATGATATATACATGAGCACTTTCAAGTCCACTGTGGACCCGTCATCAGATGCTGTGGTTGCACTATGCCCTGGGAGGGTATATATTATGTAGTATGCGCACTGACGAAATAGTATGTTTTGGCATGCGCATGCTCACTACCCAATCATGTCGTTTCATTAGAGCAGCCGGTATTGTCTCTTTCGTTGTAATAGTTACAGAGTAGTTTCCATGGCAACGGTATAATAATAGGGTATCGTCGTTCCAGCATTCAGCCCTATGTTTATGTATCAATAGGCTTGCTAACAGGAGGATAGATGAACATGTAGTTGGCGTATGTAACATAGTAACATCGTCCCAGATAGGTTGGTGTTGACCCTTCAGGCATAGTCTTGAAAGGGCGGTGGAGTTGGAGCATGTTTTAACATTATACGTATGTTCAGAGATACGTAAATTAATATTGCGACGGGTCGAACCTATGTACATCTTGTCGGTTTACGTCAGCATTCATAGCTTTTAGTGGGATTGCGTATACACCGAATTTGGAATCATGGGGAATCCGATCCCTGTCATTTTTAATATGGGCGAGAATGTTGCACGTTTTTATGCCAAAATCAAAATTAAGTGGACGACATGCGTTTTAGGATATTTGTGACAGCAGGGATGTATGGTAGCTTGCCGACATATGAAGTGCTTGGTATCGTTCTTGGTAATGTTGAGTATGATGCATTAAAGACACGGCGCATTATGTAATTAACTGTGGTAGATGGATAATTATATAATGCTGCAATATCCATAATTTTTGCAACTTCTAGGTCTCTTTGATCAGTTGAGGATGAACGTGTAACTGCTCGGTGAAACATAAAGTGAAGGGCTGAGAGTTTTTGCCTGAGTGGGTGGTAGGAGTTATAGGGAATCATAGATATTGTTGCAGTTGGTTTTCTATAAACCGAGTGAGTTACTTCGTTCGTATTAGGGTTTCTTTCCAACAAGATGTCCAGATAGGGTAATGCATAATTGGTCTCGAATTCTGTAGAAAATTTTATGGAACTGTATTTTGTAGACAACAAGCTGATGAATTCGGTAAGGCTTTCAAGGGTGGACTGCCAAAACAAAAGCACATCATCCACGTATCTCAGGTATAAAATAGGTTTCACATGAAAGTTTGCGAGGACTTCATTTTCCAGGAGGTCTTGTAACAACAACTCAGATAGAACTGCTGAGAGGGGTGACCCCATAGGGGCCCCTTCCCGTTGACGGTAAATAGTTTCATTAAATCGAAAAAATGTTCTGTTGTACACAAGTCTTAAGGCATTAATAATGCCTTGAATTTCATTATGGGTATAGTGCAGATGGTATGTGGAATGTTTGCAATTGCCTGGTTCATTTTATCAATGTAGTCAGTTCCATTCATTATAATAACTTGATAAATGAACAGACAATTGCAAACATTCAATAAATGAACCAGGCAATTGCAAACATTCCACATACCATCTGCACCCGTGATCCCACTAATGCTACCATTTCGGCCCTCTCCAAGTTAAAATCTTCAGGTCTACTTCCTACAAATATCACTAAAGCTATGCACCCACCACCTGGACCCCGTGTTCCCGAATTATTTGGAAAACTTAAAACCCATAAAACAGGTAATCCCGTACGCCCCCTCGTTTCGGCCTATGCAAGTCCAACTAGACCCCTCGAGGAAGCATTGGCAAAATGTCTAGTTCCATTAACCACTTCATCCATATTCTCGGTGACCAGTTCCGCTCAGGCATTAAATAAAATACATTCTGTTACACCATCTAGCTCGCAGTTTATAATGGTCTCACTCGATATCATTTCCTTATACCCTAACGTACCTGTACCTGCTGTCCACCGTATCATTGAAGAAATGTTGTCAGCCCACGGAACTTATACCCATAATGAAATTCAAGGCATTGTAAATGCCTTAAGACTTGTGTACAACAGAACATTTTTTCGATTTAATGAAACTATTTACCGTCAACGGGAAGGGGCCCCTATGGGGTCACCCTCTCAGCAGTTCTATCTGAGTTGTTGTTACAAGACCTGGAAAACGAAGTCCTCGCAAACTTTCATGTGAAACCTATTTTATACCTGAGATACGTGGATGATGTGCTTTTGTTTTGGCAGTCCACCCTTGAAAGCCTTACCGAATTCACCAGCTTGTTGTCTACAAAATACAGTTCCATAAAATTTTCTACAGAATTCGAGACCAATTATGCATTACCCTATCTGGACATCTTGTTGGAAAGAAACCCTAATACGAACGCGAAGTAACTCACTCGGTTTATAGAAAACCAACTGCAACAATATCTATGATTTCCCTATAACTCCTACCACCCACTCAGGCAAAAACTCGCAGCCCTTCACTTTATGTTTCACCGAGCAGTTACACATTCATCCTCAACTGATCAAAGAGACCTAGAAGTTGCGAAAATTATGGATATTGCAGCATTATATAATTATCCATCTACCACAGTTAATTCCATAATGCGCCGTGTCTTTAATGCATCATACTCAACATTACCAAGAATGATACCAAGCACTTCATATGTCGGCAAGCTACCATACATCCCTGCTGTCACAAATATCCTAAAAAACGCATGTCGTCCACTTAATTTTGATTTTGGCATAAAAACGTGCAACATTCTCGCCCATATTAAAAATGACAGGGATCGGATTCCCCATGATTCCAAATTCGGTGTATACGCAATCCCACTAAAAGCTATGAATGCTGACGTAACCGACAAGATGTACATAGGTTCGACCCGTCGCAATATTAATTTACGTATCTCTGAACATACGTATAATGTTAAAACATGCTCCAACTCCACCGCCCTTTCAAGACTATGCCTGAAGGGTCAACACCAACCTATCTGGGACGATGTTACTATGTTACATACGCCAACTACATGTTCATCTATCCTCCTGTTAGCAAGCCTATTGATACATAAACATAGGGCTGAATGCTGGAACGACGATACCCCTATCATTATACCGTTGCCATGGAAACTACTCTGTAACTATTACAACGAAAGAGACAATACCGGCTGCTCTAATGAAACGACATGATTGGGTAGTGAGCATGCGCATGCCAAAACATACTATTTCGTCAGTGCGCATACTACATAATATATACCCTCCCAGGGCATAGTGCAAACACAGCATCTGATGACGGGTCCACAGTGGACTTGAAAGTGCTCATGTATATATCATTTTAATCAGTAATTTTTTAAATCGTGTAAAGACGGCAAAACTGTGTTTTTAATATCTTTCAGTACGATAAATCGACTTCCTATGGTTTACTAACTTGATTTTACTATCATAATTAATCAATGTATTGCATGATTTTACTAACTGCATTTACGCCCTCTTGCGGTGAAATTGTACATCGTAAAACAAACGAAATGAAGGATCATCATTCGCATATTTCAAGCTTCCCAATGCTAAAAGAATGTTTCAAATCGGACTAATAGTTGCAGAGATACCGTGGGTACAAATGGACGGACAAACCGGTAACATAAGCACGATCTTTTTTTACGATTGTGACGTCATGTTCGTTTGAAACTTTTTTGAGTGCTTGTACAGTGGATTTGTCAGAATTAAAGAACAATATCGAGATGTTGGAATTAAGAAACAACATTTTAATGTCAACATTAAGGAACAATATTATAAGGTAAGACATTTGCAATCGCAATGCGCGCCCTTCGAGATTTGACTGAAATCTCAATAAATTTGAGTACGACTGAACACCAAAAACACCGGAATCACAGAATATCAATTGCTTGTATTTCGTCCTCTTACTGAATATAACTTCCTAATTACAGATGATACGTAAAGCCATATTCTTAGGCATTGCAATTTACTTCCTGCAAAGATTTTCTTCGCACAAGTGCGACAGTTTTGCACTGTCAGACATTTTTCCTCGCGGAAACATTCGAGAACACTTATTAATAAAGTCATTCGTGTGTTCATGAATGTTACGTCACATCTGTTTTCCACTTCTGAGCAAGAATTTTGGCGTTGGGTATGATAAATAGGTAATTGCTTCACGGAGCTTGTTGAATAGGGTATTTGTGGTTAATCAAATTAGAGATAATTGCATTCCGGTCATTTTGTCAAAGCATTTGTTTCATCTTTGTATTCATCTGGACGGTTAAACCCAATGGACAGGTACTGTAACGAGATCTATTTGTTTAATTTCCAGGAAGCTCAGCTTTCATGAAGTGGTTAGATGTAAGTAATTCGCTTAATGTCCGACATATTTAAAAAGATTATTTTGGATTATTACGAGCTGGTAATTCAAATACGAATCTTCCTGAGTCAGCGACAATTTATTATGCTTTTCTCTTTAGGAATGTAGCAGTTGGGGAATAAATCCCTCGGAAATTTACTACTTGAGATATAACGAGCGATGAAAAGAAATATGACACTGAATTTTCGGTTATTATGAGCACGTCTTTTGAATCCTTTTCGGCGCGAACAAAATTTATCAGAGTTATTCAAAGTCAATGGAACCGGTTAGAAAAAAATCAACCGGATTACTACAATCGATAAAACATCCATAAATAGAAACAGCTACATACTTCCACCAGAGCCTAAAAAGTATGTTACGAAAATTAACGAACGATGCACAAAATGTTTCTCATAACAGGCGGAAGGTATCAGGCAAAAATATATTTTTTTTCAAATCGAACAATTAAAAGAAGAATAACCATGATTATACCAAAAATCAATAACTTTTCCTTTGGTGGTGTTAAAACCAGAAACAAGATAGCGCTGCCTGTACTTTGATGACGTCAGTAGACAAACAAATGTTGGATTGCATACTTATGGTTATGTTTTAGAAAATATTAAGTTCCAAGTTGTAAAATAAAGCTATTTTAGTCGATGTTCAAATTTTCATCCTTGGGAACGCATTAATTGTGAAAAAAATGTGTACAGAAGTTTTTCCATTGGAAGTATAGGAAGCAAATTACTTCACGTCCACCTTAAAGTAATCATGATTTTTATGTGTTCTGCTGTACGAACTTACGTCACAAGAAAAATCAAAGTTTTGAACATTTCGGTGAACTTCCCAGTGATACACGCAAGCCTTACCACACGTGTTAGAGACAGTACAAATTTCTCAACTGTACAGGTTCTACTTCCCTCTGCCACCCTAAATGTGTGTACCGTGCCAACCAAATAAAAAATAAATATTTCATTTCCTAGTACCTTTTCCACATTTTTACTTTCTATACTTCATCAAAAGCGCACCACATACCTCACGTGTCACACGTTGGCAACCAAAACACTTCAAACAATCAAGAAGCGCGCTCACTTTCCTTGTTTCGCTTTTTTTCGTGGCCAGTATGTGTTGCAAACCGCATGACTGCAAATTCTACCGTTGTAAACAGTTGAATATGAGTATGAAATTTTGCTGTAGCGACATACAGTACAGAGTGTTCCCAAATTCGTGCGACAAACAAAGAGATGTGATAGTACACATAAAGACGAATAACTTTTGCAATGAAAAGTAGCGTGGCACACCACTCCTAGTGCCCGAAAAACGTTACGTTCCATCTCCACGTTGATCATGAACAGTGAAAAAAAACACAAATAACCTAAATTATGGGTTCCACACTTGAGATGGTGAACGTAGAGGTACAGCAGGACTCAAAGGAGGTGCTCGAAGTGGCGCAGAAGGGCGTCGTGGCACAGCCCACACCGACGGATGAAGAACTGTTGCACTCTCGCGTAGACTCCCGGTTCATGGGAACGGATTCATCGACATAACCGAGTTAACACCTTGCGGCATAAGACGGCCGTACGTAGCGGAGGAGTCATGCACGACATGGGGATTACTCATACGAGGAATTAGCGGATATGCATCTGATGTATGGGCGAGCACATGGCAATGGACGTGTGTCAGCGAGGATGTACCGTGAGTGATTCCCGATTCATCGTATGCCTCCCCTGCGTCATTCGCCAGAGTTGATCGACGCCTGCGGGAGACTGGCTAGCTCACGATCTCCAGGTGTGATGCGGGGCGTTAGCGCTCTCTGTGGACACCGGAAATGGAAGACTGAGTCTTGAAACGACGCGCAGCATCCCCATCCACAATTACGCGAGCAGTGGCAGCGGTGAATGGGTGCTCTTCACAGTGCGGTGTTTAAAGTTCTGCGTGAGCAACGGATGTATCCCTTTTATGTGCAGAAGGTCCAGGCTTTGGCCGAAGAGGACTATTCCCGGCGGGTTCAGTTCGTCAGGTGGCTGCTCCAGATGAACACTACCAATTCACAATTTCCTTCCTTCGTGTTATTCAGCGATGAGGCGATGTTTACCCGGGAGGGCATTCTCAACAGTCACAACCAGCACAGTTGGGCCAACGATAATCCGCACGCCACTTGCCACCACCAGAAGAGGTTTGCCGTCAACATCTGGGCAGGTATCCTTGGTGATTGGCTGGTGACTATCCCCGGCGGGTTCAGTTCGTCAGGTGGCTGCTCCAGATGAACACTGCCAATTCACACTGTTCCACCTTAGTGTTATTGAATGATGAGGAGATGTTTACCTGGGAGGGCATTCTCAATAGTCACAACCAGCACATTTGGGCCAATGATAATCCGCTCGCCACTTGCCACCACCAGAAGAGGTTTGCCGTCAGCAACTGAGCAGGCATCCTTGGTGATTGGCTGGTGGGGCCGTACGTCTTGCCACAACGTCTGACCGGCGCCATGTACCGAGTGTTCCTGAAGGAAATGCTTCCCAGTTTATTGCAGAGTGTTCCGCACAATGCTCGGAGAGATGTGTGGTTCATGCATGATGGAGCCACTACACGTTGTTTCAACGCGGTCCGGGACTTCCTGAATGCGATGTATCCCGACAGGTGCACTGAACGGGGCGGACCGGTAGCTTGGCCTCTATGCACTCCGGACCTGAATCCACTGCACTTCTTCTGGGGGCCACTGAAAACACTGGTGGTGTACGAGACCCCTGGGGAGTGTTCGGAAGATCTCGTCGCTAGGATTGTTGTCGCTGCGGACCAGATCAACATCACACCAGGAGTCTACGAGAGAGTACGACAATCCTTCATCCGTCGGTGTGGGCTTGCAAAAACACCCTCGGGCGACACTTCGAAAACTACTTTTGAGTCCTTCTCTGTCTCTATGTTCACCAACGCAAGTGTGCAACACATAATTTAGGTTAGTTGTATTTTTTTCCACTGTTGGACAATCAATGTGGATATGGAACTCAACGTTTTTCGGGCGCTAGGAGCGGAGTGCCACCCTACGTCACATTACAAAAGTTATTCGTCTTTATGTGCACTATCACCCCATTTTGTTTGTCGCTCGAATTCGGGAACACTCTGTACAATAATGTATAGTAAAAATACATTTTTACAGTGCAATGTTTTAATTTCGAATTCTCTTCTATTAAATCCATTTACTTTTTGTTATGTGTTTTCTACCACTCTCATTTTAGAAGCTTTTAACTTTCTAATGAGCTCTTTTATTGATATAAAGTTATCCCTGTGATAAAAGTTAGTATGGCAAGTTGTTAATATATACAATCTGATTTATTCTTTGTGCAACCACTTTCTATTTTAAAACAGTTTTAGACAGCTGATAAAAGACTTGCGCTACTCAGCTAATTCTATGGCCCAGAAGCGTATCAGTATTTCCAGTCTCATCAACAATCGTACCTGCGCATTTATTTATTATACACTGAATTAGCTTTGCACTAGGAACTCCTACCTAAAAACAAGTTGGTCCACTTTTCTGAGCAATCATGACTCGCAGACGGCTAGGAAAAGATTCTATGAGGTGACGAACATCATCCATGTGTAACTTGACCCATGTTTGCTCCAGCAGCAGCTCCGTCAGTTCAGGCTCATTCTGTGGAGGAGGACTAGCAGTTCTCAGACCCCATTTCAGCATATCCCACTGATATTAAATTATGTTACAGCCAGGGAAGTTTTGTGGCCAAGGCGATGTGGCTAATTAACTGACATGTTACTTCAACCATTTAGTAGCGATATGTGCTCGATGTCACGGTGCGTTTTCCTTATGAAAGATGGCACTGTGATCCGAATAAACTTCCTGCAGATATGGATGGAGATGGTCGGCTAACAGGTCCCTCAAGCGTTCACCATTCGGTGTTTTTAGGTTGAAAACCAGTGGACTCAGGGCTTTCCAGAATAAAGCTCCTCAGACCAGAACACCACCTCCCCCACCTCCACCACCGGCCTGTTGTACCCGAACTGTGCAACCATGGCTTCATACTGATTACTCCACATGCGCACCTGACTATCAACATGGTGCAGCAAAAAACGGGACAAATCACTCCAGACGACCTTCTTTCATCTGTCGAGGGTCCTTTACCGAAGTTCCTTGGCTAATGCGACGCGTTGTTTGCAATGAATGCATGTCATCAGAGGTAGCCTCATATGTCTCCACTTGTGGAACCCCATGCGAAGAAAGGCACGGCGCATGGTTCTGTTACAGGGCTTGGTGCTGAACTATATTACAGTGCCCTGTGTGAAGGGGTTGTTTGATGCTCCGTTTGCAGTAAGTTCTGTATCGGGGGTTTAAACCGTATTTCTCCCTATTTGAGCAGATAGATAAAGCATAAATAAACACGACTAGAGCTAAGCTTTGCTCTTGCAGTGAGGGATACTTTTATTCAGATTTTATGGGGAATGTCTCAAAGCATTGTCCTGATCCCCTTTTTTCTATTATCATCAAAAACCAGATCTCCCTTTTTCTCATGGCCCGTGTTCGATTCCTACCTTCTCATTCTCCACCGATCCCCCTCATTTTTTTCCAATTCCCACCGACGGGACAGATTTCACAGCTCTTCTCTCCACTCCTTAACACCGAATCCCTTGCAACCGAGTGCCACGTCCTCTTGCTGAGAAACTCCCCCCCCCAAAAAAAAAGCCGTCGCCTGCCGAAGAATGAACTCCACGCTTTCCCAGAAAACGCGGAGACTCCTTAAAATTCCTTCTCTCTAAAAATGCAAAGTTTCCTTTAACTAGCTTCTGTGTACCCTCTTTTCTGTTACTCCCTCGCAGGAAAGTGTCTACGTAAGAACTCCATCACTTTGCCTGGGACGGCTAAACCGCAATAACGTCCTGTTCCCCTTTTCTCACATCCACGAAAGCATAAATCTAACACCCCCTCTGTTGCGATGTGTGAGAAAGAGCGTACTTCAACGGTCGCCCTGCTCATCCAAATGACGGGAAATTGGAGGAAAATGATTACAATTCACTATCTCTAAAATGGCTACTGGACTTCTCTCCTGATAAATATGGATGTTCAGGTTACAGTTCATTTACAAATAGGTCGAACTGCGCCGCTGTTGTACTGGTGGGTAAGCTAGGTGACTGTTGCACGTCGTTGCTAAGACACCGGCTGTGACACCTGACACACTCCTAGGATGAAACAAGAATGGATGACCAATGTGCGCCCTTCTGCTGGATGTCTGTTCATTATTAATCCAGTCCTTGTACATCTTCATACAGTAATACGGGAGCAGAGAACAAACGCGGCTATTTCCGAAATACTGGCATCTGCGTTCCAACTATCTGGCCGCGGTCAAATTGGCTTAAGTCACCATGTTTCCCCATTACTGGCGAACGTTTACTGATTACGTACAGAGGATAGGTGTGTGGACTTTATAGTAGCCGCTCGTGTCGTTGATATCACGTGGTACTTCGTTATTGTTTCGAATATGTGAAATGGTTGGTGTTCCAAATGCAAAACTAATTCAGTGTACATGTATATTACCAGTAAATTCAACTAATTTTCAAAGCAGTTCACTTCTTTAAATGCCGATTTCCATTCATGGAGCAATCGCACGAGAATTATATAACAAACTAGATGAAATCCCGTCAATAATGACGGGGGAAATAAAATTTATGATACAGAAGTTATTGGCTTTTATTTATTGAGTTTTTGAGTTCCACGTCAATAGATGGCGTGTTGGCTCAGAGCTTTCTGAAAATTTCTCGAGCAGTCGGTTATGGAATTTGATACGACGGGCTGTTTGTTTGTTATGTGTTTTGTAAAACCTTTAGTCCCTATTTCGTCAACACTTGCTTGCACACAACATTTTTCGTATACACTGACTGTGAACCCTGTATTAATTTTCCCTGTTCGTTTCCGTGAACTATTTTTATCTTGATGTCGTCAGATCGTCATATTCTTGAAGTTGCCTCATACAGATGGCTAAACACCGGTTCAGGTAGTGAACCAAAATTCCTGATGTAAAGTTTTTCGTAGCCGCCCCGGTGGCGCAGTGGTCTAAGCGATGGCCTCTGATCATTCGTCCTAAATGGGTCCGGGTTCGAATCTCGGTGAGTCATGGATGTTGTGTTTGTCTTCAGGCACTGGCTTTCTGCCTTCCCTGGAACCAGTGACCTTAAATTAGGGACGGGCGAGGGCTTATAGCCCACTGAGTTGCTCACGGTGGTCGTTAAACCTCCAACCAAAAAAAAAAAAATTTCGTATCTCTAGAGTTGACCGTGTGACGTAACACATCTCTGACGTCATGTAAGAATGTTTTGGATTAGATGACGTCGCACCAGCAGCTGTGTTCTTTGTTGCTATGACAACAAAACAAAGTGGTATACTCGTGGACTGTGGGCGAGTTCGTGATGACGTCACTTACCCGAAAACACGAAAATCTAAGCGTGACGTCACAAAAATTTGCTTCTCGGTTGTTGCTATGACGACTTAAAAAGTGGCACGGAGATGGAAGAGGGCTCTAGCAGATTATATATAAGGATTACAAAAAACAATTCTGACTAACTATGATGGGTAATTATTAGATCATGTTAAACCACATGTTTTCCAAATCTCAGAAACATCGCCTTTCTATTTAACAGTGCAAACACCTTTCGTATAATCTGTTACCTACTATGTTATCATGCAAATAGAGATCAAGAAAATTACGTAATCAGAAATAGAGGAATAAGATTCATCTCATCTCGATTTTCATTAAGGCTGTAATGCTGAATATTTTATTTTCTTACAGTAAAACTACAGCCGTACTGAAACAAAATCTCATGCGCGCAAAGCATCTCTCACTGAATCAGGTTTAAACTGAATAATACATAAAGTGAAGAATTCCTCTCGAAAACAGAAAATGCGAATGCGACTTGAGTTTGCATTCGAAATAATGCCTCCGTAGCTTTTGCTGGAAACGCAAAAATCTGCACATGCGAAATCAGCATCCCAAGTGTTTCTTCATGTTTGGGCGGCATGGATTTACATTTCCCTTTTATTATTCGCTTTTGCAAAACTGTTTATATTTTAGGGGATTTCCACGTAGACGAGTTTGGGAAAAATATATTGTTCATATTATACTGTTTCAAAATTTGTCTGTGGATTTCAAGAAAAAATAAAGGAAAAAAGACGACTTCTTCGGTTAGCGTGAAATGAAAAAAAGGACAATCCATTTTCCTCAGTTTTAAGATGTGCGTTGCCTGCACACAAAAACACCTGATTACTTTTACTGTATTGTATACACTGCAGAAAAATGGCGCAGATGGGATTTAGGATGGCGATATGTAACTACCATTCTCTCTCTCTCTCTCTCTCAAATCCACATGAACTTTCACAAGAGGACCTGACTTGAATGACTAGAACAAAAATTTCGTCCGATGATTTGCAGAGTTTCATTCACGCATGGAATGTCATTTGATTTAATAAAAAAGCGTAAATTAAATTACATCGCAAAAGCACAAAATAGACAGTATGAGAATTGAAAAGGGCCGTTTCATTTCCGTCAAGCAAATGGAAACAGCGAGGTTTTACAATCTTCGCTTCTTTGATTTTACAAACAGAAGTTGGAGAAAGGCTTATAAAGCAGACTAAATTTTCATTTCTTCCTCACGCCCCGAGCAAGAAGTGGTGAATTCAAGAAAATGATAATTGTTGTGCGTCGCCTAATCTTACATTCGCAATACAACCGCCTGGTTTCAAGTGAAAAACAACCAACTGTGCCCTTTTATTTGCTGCGTTAACCAACAGCGGATACACAAAGTCATCGCCCTTTCCACGTTTTCTCTAATTAACACACAGCAACCAAAAAATTTTTATCTGGACACCGCTGGGATTGTTCCCTAGATCTCTCGGTAACTAACCGAGTGCGTTCGCCTTACACTACGGTGGCCAACAATCCACGGCGCTATGTGCGTTTATCGGTCAGCATCTGACTTCACAATCCGTAGAGAAGCCATACACATAGCACTGTGGATTGTTTGGCCATCGTAGAGAGTTTTTGTAATATTATTGAGAGATTGTAACATTATTGATTGGATTCCAAGGGACAGGAAAAGACCCAGAAGAAGACCACATGGGAGATGGGTGGATGAAATTCGAAAGTATGCGGGAGGGACATGGAGGAGACTGGCCCAAGACAGACCGTTGTGGAGGAAACTTGGGGAGACCTTCGTCCAGCAGTGGATTGATAATGGTTGACAATGATGATGATGGTGATATATACGTCGGCACTGTTCCCAATGGACAGCGGACTGCGTTGAACCTGTGAAACCGTGAACAACTCGTAATACGACGGTTGTTGTTTCTGAAAAAGCTGTCGAGTGTAATCATTTTTTGGTGATTTTACAAAGTTTATTAAAACTATAATGTTCAACGTAGTAACTAGTTAATAGTAATATGATGATGTCACAAATATCTTTCAAATACGTAACAGTAATGTAACGAAGTTACAAAGATCTTTCAAATGCGTAACGGTAACATGAAGTTGATATATTGAAGTTACAAAAACCTTTCACCGTAACGTATCGGTTATGTTTTAAAGTTATGTAACGTTTGAGGACATTTTGACGTAACCGTAAGGTTTCTGAATTATTAGTGTTGCATTGCGCAACGTATCTGAAAAGTCTCACTGTTTCAGCGCTACGTACTTGTAACATGTACGAAATATTCTGTGCTGTGTGGGTATCGTGTCCTCATGAAATGACTCTCCAAACCATCACAGAGCCACCGCCGCTTTGAACAGAGACGACCTGGCACGATTGAGCTATGGCTTCGTGGTGTCGACGCAACACCCGCATCCACCGGTCAGCTCTGTACAGCTGAAAACACGATTTATCTCACCACACAATAAGGCGCCACTCTTTAAACGTCAAGTTTGTATGTCCCCGACACTAGATGAAGCGTAATTTCCGACGACGAGCAGTAAGCAGTTGCACACGAGTAAGGCGTAACCCAAGGTCTGCGGCGTGCCCGTACGGTTCACACGTTGAAGTTGCTGGCGCCTCCGTTATTTCACCTGGATATGATTTGCGCTGCCGTCGCCAAGCGATTGTTCTGTGCGAGCGTGGATAATCTATGGCGACCTCTGTCACAAAATACGTGTGGTCGGTCACGGCTTGCTGTCTGGACGCTGGTACACACGTCATTGGTACACTTGCGGAACACTCTTGATAGAGTTGCCTTCGGGAATGGTGCTCAGTAGAATTTGAGCCGACGATTCACGTAAGAAGGCCAGCAGGTGGGCCTTGTTGTTTGGATTCTGTGGCATTTGTCGTAATTTCCCATCCGATATAGCACACAGGTGTTCAAGTAGGGTGATATCAGGGTTCAGGCTTTGCCACGAGAGGTTCTACATGGCGTTTTCAATGGTGCTCAGTAGAATTTGAGCCGACGATTCACGGAAGAAGGCCAGCAGGTGTGCCTTGTTGTTTGGATTCTGTGGCATTTGTCGTAATTTCCCATCCGATATAGCACACAGGTGTTCAAGTAGGTTCATATCAGGGTTCAGGCTTTGGCACGAGAGGTTCTAGATGGCGTTTTCAATGGTGCTCAGTTGAATTTGAGCCGACGATTCACGTAAGAAGGCTAGCAGGTGTGCCTTGTTGTTTGGATTCTGTGGCATTTGTCGTAAATTTCCATCCGATATAGCCCACAGGTGTTCAAGTAGGTTCATATCAGGGCTCTGGCTTTGGCATGAGAGGTTCTAGATGGCGTTTTGTTCATACCATGTTTGGGTACGTTTTGCCCTATTACATGGAGCGACATCCTCTATATGAACACCGAGATAGCTTCTGACCTTTGACCACTGGAAAATATTGGTAGCAAACCCCTCTCAAGGATGGTTATGTATTTTTGTGCATTGATGTTGCCTTCAGGTCCCGTGAGGACTGAGCGACCAGTCATCCATATGGCTCCCCATATCATGACTGAAAAGCTGCCATACTTCACAGTTGGCTCTAGGTGCTTCAATATGAATTGTTGGCTGGGCAGTCGCCGTATCCAGGCCCTGCCACTGTATGAAAATTGGGCGAATCGGAACTCATGAGAGAATATGACAGTGTGCCAAAATGCTAAGGGTATCTGAACCATATCTGAACCATATCTGTCACCTATGCCAATCTGCGACGAATATTTGCTTCTCGCAAAAGAGGTTTACATCAGAGTTGTAAAAGGGTCAAAAATTATAGACCCGGACCCTACCGTCACAGAACTGGACACGACCCGGACAAATCTGCTTTGAACTAAAATTCGAATATATCATCATTTTCATGAAATAGAAGTCATCGCTCTTTCCACGTTTTTAAGTCACGGAAAAATTATCATCGGCCGCCAACGGGATTCGAACCCAGGATCTTTCAGTTACGCGCCGGATATGCTTCCACTGCACCACAGCGGCCTCAAAATTCTCCAGACTCACAAATAACAAACTGCCAAACTAAATGACAGGTTGCTTCTTGGAGTCCCGCATAATGCTGGGGATTCACCGAAGATGAACAGCAGCAACAGAACAAATACCTAAAAGGCGAATGAATGATGATGATGATCATCATCATTGTCAATCATTATGAATCCACTGCTGGATGAAGGCCTCCCCATGCTTCTTCAACAATATACCATCTTGGACCAATCTCCTCCATTCACACATATCCTACGTGGTCTTCTTCTGGGTCTTTTTCTGTCAATTCGAATCCCGTCCAAATTTGTTGTCCATCGCTCGTCCATTCATCTGGCAACATGTCCAGCCCATTGCCGTTTCACGGATTTTACTCTTATCATGATGTCTTCCACTCTTGTCATTTTCCTTACCCATGAGTTCCTCTTCTTCTCTCTCCTAGTTACATCAAGCATGCATCTCTTTCTGCTTCTTTCAATTGCCTGCAGTGTTTGTATGTCGTTTCTCGTTAAGGTCCAAGTATTTGCTCCGTACGTAAGCACTGGAATGATGCATTGATTAAACACTTTTCTTTCAAGACATAGTGACACATTGCTCTTAAAAGTTGAACTTTTTCTTCCACAAACGCCAGTTGATTTCTTCATTAATGTGACCCTCGCTTGATATATGCTGCCTAAGGTAAATGTAGGAATTGGTTATATCCAGCTTTCCCCATAAACTGATAAGTCTTTATTCCTTGTAAAAGCATTGTACTTCAGTTTTGTCTTCTGAAAGTTCATTTCTTTACCCTTCTCAGCAAGCTCCTGGAACATGCAGTTCAGTATTATTTCAAAGATCTCAGAAGAGTTTTGGAAAATATTTTTTTCTTTTCAAAAATAAGACGGAAATAAAATCGGGTCGAAATCAGGTTAGGAACACCTAGACCAGACCCGTTAGACCCTTAGGATTTTGCCAACCCGCTGACCGTTTCCATCTCTGGGTTACATTGAACCACTTTTCCATGATAACCAATTCGGTGAAGAAACAATTGAGCGGTTTTAGGACTCACTTGGAAATGTTCTAAATTCTCAGCAGGCTTGTTACGAGGAATGGTTTCCATAGAACGCTTGGTAGCTCCGAGATTCCTCTGTGATGACGCAAGGTGACCCGTAGGTGATGCTGGTACTTCCTTGCCAGCTTTCTTGAGTCCCACTGGTACTCGGTTAATTGTGGTAAGAGGAAATCGCAGGTTTTCAGCAATCTGACGCTAGCTGTCTCCAAAATTCGATTGCCTCCAGGTTCGTCCTCCCTGAAAGTTGCTTAGTTCCTTGGTTCCCTTGTGTCGAGGCATGCTCGCTTGGTATCACCTACACACTGACGTTATCTTGCAAAATATATTAAAGGGAATTCGAGCATGCAAAACAATATAGGCTCCGATGCATAGCAAAACAAGTTAGTAAAATCATGCAATGCATTGGTTATATGATACGCTTTCCAACATACCAGAAATCATTACTCAAGTTGTAACTCAAGTTATGAGGATAATGACTGTGGAATAAATCTCGCTCCTGTGTCCTGACCTTTGACCCCATTTCTATTATATTCAATACGACCAGTTCAGTATACCTCCGGAACAGCATACTAACGTTTTGTCGCAATAGAAACATTTTAGTCAAGTTACGAGGATAATGGCTGTGAAATAAATCCCGCTCCTGTGCCCTGACGTTTGACCCCATTTCAATGATATTCAACAGAACCGGTTCAGCATACTTTCGGAACAATATGTTAAAGTTGTGTCACAATTGAAACATTTTTGCGTAAGTTATGACGCATAAGGGACATTGGAATGGATCCCGCTCCTATGTCCTGACCTTTGACCTAATTTCGCCAATTTTCAATAGGGTTTGTTCCCAGATTGTCCCCTACCGCATACTAGAATTTCATCGAAATCGAACAATTTTTACGCGAGTTATCGTGCGGACAGACAGACAAAGCTGGAGCATATACGCTTCTTCAACCTACGGTTGGAAAGCGTAAAAACGTGACATTAAGAGAGGTGTCGTTTATCTTATGTCATGTCTACCTACACTGCTGGTCACACAAAATGCAACACCAAGAAGGAAGCATCCGATTGGCCTGAAATTCACAGCATGCGTCGCCCGCGAGAGCACATGCAGACGATTAGCATTGCAGGGTATATGCAAAGCATGGGCGCCCGGCACGCCACCGAGAAGCAATACAAGAAGGGTGCACAGAAGGTGGGGTGGAAGTATTGGAAGCGTGCTGTGCTGCCGGACCTGTGAGTGGGAAGCTTCCTCATGCCTCGTTGCAGAATACGGCAGTCATTCCAGCACGTTTCGGAGTTCGACAGAGGACGAATAGTGGCTTATCGCGACAGCGGTTTATCGAACCTAGACATCGGCGCCCATGTGGGATGACATCCAGACACAGTGAGGCGATTATGGATTCGGTGGGTGCAGGAGGGACGGACGGACCCACGTGAGCAATTGTCGCAGCTGCGGCACACCACCGAAAAAGAGGACCGGCATGTTGTGCGGCGAGCATTGACGGCTCGCACCGCCACATCACGAACGTTAGCGCAAGAATTAAGTTGTGTTGCGCAACAACCTGTGTCAGCACGTACCGTTCGATGTCGTCTGCAGGAGCGGGGACTTGTCGCACGGCGCCCATTGCTCCCATTACCTTTGACGTTACACCACCGGCGAGTGCGGCGGCAGTGGGCAGACAGACAAAGCTGGAGCATATACGCTTCTTCAACCTACGGTTGGATAGCGTAAAAACGTGACATTAAGAGAGGTGTCGTTTATCTTATGTCCTGGATTACGGAATGGCACGACATTGTCTTCTTCGACGAATCCCGCTTCTGCCTGCAACACCACGATGGTCGGATCCGCGTGTGGCGGCACCGCGGCGAGAGATTGTATGACGCCTGCATTATGCATCGCCATACCGGTCCGTCGCCTGGCGTTATGGTTTGGGGCGCAATTGGATATGACACCCGCACCTTCTGGGACGCATCGCCGATACACTCAACAATCATCGCACCATCTCCGACGTTTTGGAGCCTGTAGTCCTCCGTTACCTGCAGGAGCTGCCAGCGGTCACGTTTCAACAGGACAATGTGCGCCCGCACGTGGCACACATCTTGTAACAATTCTTCACGGCCCACCAGGTGCCACTGCTGCCGTGGCCGGCCTGTTCTCCCGATATGTCGGTCATCGAACACGTCTGGTTGCTGATCGGCAGCCGAGTGGCTCAGCAAGCACCACCGGCGGCTACGCCTGATGAACTGTGGCAACGTGTGGCAGCACCCTGGACCGACATACCCCAAGCCCACATCCAAAGCCTCTTTCGTTCGATGCCGTGGCGTGTAGTGGCCGTTATTGCCAGCCATGAGGGCCACACGAACTATTGATGTCTGCGTGTTCCGCAAGTCGCAATGGCCTGTAAGCTCAATCGTTTCATTTTTGTATCTGTTGTTATCTGTGCAGTAAATCTGGCTTTGCCATCTCGTGTCCTTCTTGGTGTTGCAATTTGGGTGGCCAGCAGTGTATATTCTGAAAAGTACGCACTTCTTTTTCTCCAAATGTTTAAATAGTACTGTATTAGGTATTCGGGTGTTACTGAAATAAATGAATATATTACTATCAGAAAAGTGATCATCTGATTTACCAAAAGATATTTCCCAACTGCACCGTTATTTATTTTAGTCTGATACAGAAACTCGATACTGGCTTTTCTTCAGTTTAGATTTTCTGTGCGTTTTAGATGTATTCTGATAACACATTGTACGATTTACTTTCCCTCCTTGACTGCAAGATTGTATCATCAGCAAAAAACAATCTGAATGCACAGAATTCCCCCAAATGCAAATTAGAATTACCGTTTTTTTTTTCATCTTACATTCATGCCTCCATGAAGAATATGTTAACCATGAAGCTGGTAACATATCTGCATTAAGTAATGATAGACATTGTAATTCCACTTCACAATTTGAGAAACAAATGTTTATTCTCCGAGCAGCGTCATTTTCTCAAATATATGTTAGCTGTATGTATTTTAATGAGCTCATCGCTTGTAGAAGAGGTTCATTTCAAACAAATGATACTTTTAACTTTTATGAAGCTGGAGATATAAAATATAAATTACGAATTTAGCTTCGCAATTTAATTTTTGAATACATTGGATCTTACTTTACAAACCACTATTGATAATACAGGATCACATTTTCGTTACCAGGTTATGCAAAGCAGGCGACGTTGACACATCGATACCGTTTTGGTTTGTTTCTGCTTCATAAAGAAGTACACTGGAGTGAAAAATAAAAGGAAAATCGGTAAAATAAATATCAAAATTCGCGTTTCACATGAGGGAGTCAAATACAAATTAAAGAAAACTTTAGACTGGACGTGCTTCATCCAATGCAGGGCTTAAAGGGAGCCTGCACAGAGAAGAATATTCAAATTAGGGACGCGTTACCCGAGAGCGCATCAGAAAGGTGGAGTTAAAGCACGTATAGCTGTGGTCTTAGATGCTGGATCACTAAGTACGGATAAAGTTCGAATAGTGCACGTTCTAATATGTCAAAAAGGAGGCACTTGAATGATTGTAGAAAATGGAGGGCGTTTGGAAGAATGGAAGACGGACAAAGTCAGTCGGAGGTATTTGTGTAATACATGTACCCCAAAATATTCTATCAAGACTGTGGGAACAGTTTAAGATGAATTAAATTAATAACAAGGAACTGTACACTTACTATGTAGGAAACAGTGTAACTGTACCAGTAATTCGATATTTATTGGCGTCGGATAAAAAATAGTTTTCCAAGGTTTCGCACAGCCATCTGGTTGATGTGTGAAAGCTTGGAAAACTTATTTTTATCCTACGCCAATAAATTCGTATTACTAGTATAGTTTTACTGTTTTCTACAGTTTAGGATGACAGGAGGAGTATCCCATTGTCCAAAACAAGGACGTCCACGGGACACAGCCACGTCGGAGGACCAATCCTTAGCTTGAACAGCGAAGAGAAACTGGAGGATGACGGCACAACAGATTGCACGAGAGCTTTCTGCATCTACAGGGGCGCATATAACGAGGTTTATTGTGCGTAGTAGGCTGCAGAAGGGCTCCTACTATAGAAGACCGATACGTTGGGTTCCTCTCACTTAAACCGCCGGGTGCGCATGTTTGAAGTGGTGTTGGAACATTGCATCTGGAGTCTCACGATGACTGGAACCGAGTTCTCTTCACCGATGAATCCCGATTTTGCTTGGATAGCGATTCTAGGAGTATCATTATCTGGAAAGAGCCGAAGACAAGAAACATCCACTGCAACATTCTAGAAAGGCACAGATTTAAAAGTGGAGGAATCTTGGTTTGGGAAAGCATAATGCTAAATGGCCGCACAGACTTTTATGTCATTCAGTGAAGTTCATTAACTGGTCAGAAATATAGAGACGAGATCCTAGACCAATATGTGTAACATTTAAGAGGAGGTTTTGGTTAATTATTCCTCCTAATTGACAATAGTACCGAACCCAGCCAGCAGAAATCGTCTCCGACTACTGGAAAGTGAGGATATCCAGAAAATGCGTGGCCTGCCTAATCAACGGATTTTTATCCAATTGAGCACGTGTGGGGCGCTAGGGTCACTCTTGTGCCCGCTTTTATTAAATTTATTTATAATTTTATGGGGATCTTTGAGAGGAATTATTTTGGGTAGCATAATTTATTTTAATTTTCTCTATTTTATTTAAAGCTCCTTCAGATTTAGGACACAACATTTCGGAACTCCAGCCCCCTCCCAGGTCCCTTCAGAAGCTATCAAGTCCGCGTAAGGAACAGCGGATCTTGCTCATGCAAAATCTCATCGATAATCTCATAAACAACATGAACAATCGTTGCAAATGTTGTATTTCTCTCAAGAATGACCACACCCCTTAATGAATTTTTTTTTGAGTTCCTGAATTTGTTTTCTCCAGTTATGTCACATCTCTTTATTTTGCTTTTTTTGTTCTATTATGTCATGAAGTGTGTTACATTTGAAATTGTGAACTGATTCTCTTTGCATTTCACGCATTATGACAAAATAAAGGTTTTGTGCTTATTTTATGCCTTTATCTGGACAATAAGGAGAGTTGTGGTCATTTTAAACAACTATCCTTTAATTTTTCACTCCAGTGTACTTATATAGGAGAAGAATTTCTTATGAAGAGGTTGTACCAGAAAGTAAACCTTCCCTGATTTAGTGTCGAATTCCTCTCAATGCAATTCCTCACCGCGAAATTATAAATTATGTCGTGTGCGACAATACTGTTTATTTGACTTCTTTTAATGATTTAATAGCCCAAGTATAATAGAGAATCGATCAGACAAATTAGGGAAACTAACGAACCGTGGAGAATCATCTTACGTTGAACTTGTAAACCAGCTTCTTGCGAGCTACGTACTGCTGTTAAATGACAAGAGTAATAATCCCACGAGAGTCTCGGATGTAATACAACACATTTCAATTCTTTTTTGACAAACAAGATTTCAATTAAAATTTCCGGAACATTTCAGAATCATATAGGACTCTCCAATTAATTTCAATGTGACTGCGATATTCTGTACGTAGAAAAAGGAATGGTGTATGCATTGTTTTCAGCTGTATTCGGCACTACAGCACTCTAGCACGAATAACCTGTTACACAACGGGAAGTGGAAAATCGTTCACTGCGAATATCATGGAAAAAATATAGTAAACCTTATTTAGGGTTATGTGCATTTGATAAGTTGAAGAATTGTTCCCGTTCTTGTTCGAAATGTTATGATAACATACAAATAGAGAAAGTATTATTATACTGACTGCCGGAGAAGTCATACACGCAATAAAAACGGAAATGTTATCATACGGACTCTCGGAAAAGCCATGCACGAGATAAAAACGGGAATGTTGTTATACTGACTGTCGGAAAAGCCATACACGAGATAAACAAGTTAGTAAAATCATGCAATGCATTGATTATGATACGCTTTCCAACATACCAGAAATCATTACTCAAGTTATCAGGAAAATGGCTGTGGAATAAATCACGCTCCTGTGCCCTGACCTTTGACCCCATTTCGATGATATTCAACAGAACCGGTTAAGTATATTTCCGGAACAACATGATAAAGTTTTGTCCCAATGGAAGCATTTTTACTTAAGTTATGTCGCATAAGGGCGATGGAATGGATCCCGCTCCTATGTTCTGACCTTTGACCCCATTTCGTCCATTTTCAATAGGGTTTGTTTTCTGGTGGTTCCCTACCACATACTAAACTTTCATCGAAATCGAATCATTTTTCCGCAAGTTATGACACATAAGAACAATAGAATGGATCCCGCTCCTATGTCCTGACCTTTGACCGCATTCCACCTATTTTCGATAGGATTTGTCTCCAGGTATTCTTATACCACGTTCTAAAATTTCATCCACATCGAATCATTTTTTGTCAGGTTATGACGCATAAGGACAATGGAATGGGTCCCGCTCCTATGTCCTGACCTTTGACCCCATTTCGCTCATTTTCAATAGGGTTCGTCGTCTGGTGGCTCTCTACCACATGCTAAATTTTCATGGAAATCTAACTGTTTTTACGCAAGTTATGACGCCTAAGAGCAATGGAATGGATCCCGCTTCTATGTCCTGACCTTTGAGCCCATTTTGCCCATTTTCAATAGGGTTCGTCCCCGGATTGTCCCCTACCATATACTAAAATTTCATCGAAATCGAACCATTTTTACTCGAGTTATCTCGGGGACGGAAAGACGGACATACAGACAGACGGGCAAAGCTGGAACATATGCGCTTTTTCAACCTACGGTTGGAAAGCGTACAAAGGGGAAATACTATTGTATTGACTGCCGGAAAAGCCATACACGAGATAAAGACGGAAATATTATTATACTGACTGCCGGAAAAGCCATACACAAGATAAAAACGGAATCGTTATCATTCTGACTGACGGAAAAACCATGCACGAGGTGAAAACGCAAATATTACTATATTGACTGCCGGAAAAGCCATACACGAGATTAAAATGGAAATATTGGTATGCCGACTGCTGGAAAAGCCATACACGAGATAAAAACGGAAATGTTATTTTAGTGACTGTCGAAAAAGTCATACATGAGATAGAAAAAAGGGAAATATTGTTGTACTGACTGCCGGAAAAGCCATATACGAGATAAAGGCGGAAATATTATCAAACTGACTGACGGAAAACCATGCACGAGGTGAAAAGGGAAATATCATTATACTGACTGTCAGAAAAGCCATACGCGAAATAAAAATGGAAATATTATTATACTGAGTGCCGGAAAAGCCATACACGAAATAAAACCGGAAACTAGTCACGCATCCTTAAATGATTTCGGGTATTCAATTCGCTGATCAATGTTGGACAGCCAATATTTGTAGTAGGAAGAACACAGAAGGATACCATTTGAGCATTGAAGTAATTTTGGCAACGGGAATTGAAAGTCAGAAATTGAAAATAAAATTGATTTTTTTTTTCCATTTCCAAAGAAATAGGAAGAACCGCAAAAGCAAATTAAAGCTCCATACCGATTTCAGTGAATCTGGTTGCCAGGAAAATCTAAAGCGTAACAACATCGTGAATATTCCACTGGTAGAAGTATATGAGAATATTTGGTGACGCTTTCCTCTGTTACATACAAAGAGAAATTTACCAGTCTGTCTTCAAATATATAAATACAAAAATGCGTTTACGCCACGTTTATGTCACATCACAGAAACGAACAAGCATGTTATTCTTCTGCGTCAAAATACTGTATTTTGCTCTTATATCATGCAGTAACTCCTCGGAAAACATGAAAAATCGAACCCGTATCTCTCGATTGCCGTCAGCGAATGTCTCCGGTATGCCATCGGTAGCAACGTTTTCGAATCAACAGAAGTACAGGAATCTGAACAAGCATCAGAATGCACCAGCTGCTAATGTTACCTCGTAGCGACGCCCATTCTGTTAGTCCGAAATACGTTGCCTTGGGTAGTTTAATTGTAGTATGCTGGGATTGAAATTGGGAAATGTGAGCTGAGTTCCCTCGCAAAGAAGAAATAATTTCTACGCTTACCGCGGAGTATCCCACATGGCAACAGTTAGATACGAGATTTCTGGGTTAGAGAATATTTTTTATTCTGAACTTAACATTCCCTTAGAGAATTCCGTTACCTGGGATTTGGAAGTCGCCCCAGAAAATATGGGGTTAAATTTCAAACACATGAAACCAGCTCCTTTTAGAAATTCTTGACCCTTTACCATTTAAGAAAATTATATAAACTGGAAACATCGCGATTTTCTACGGCGAAATGCTTTTCAGGTGGTCAGAATGCGGATAGGCCTACTTATGATGCTTTTTATTTACTATTTATTTAAAATAATGTTTTGCCGGATAATTTTACAAGAGTAAATGGACAAGAGAGGTGCTGTATCTCTAGGAAACACGAGAGACAGAGAGAGAGAGAGAGAGACATACACAGTGCGTCAAAGAATTTTTAACACTGACGCTAGATTTCAGCCTACGGTGGCGCCACCAGTGTAATCGCGAATGCGTTATAACCCGTGACCATCTGCTTGCTTTCTGCCAAAAGTACTGCGCAGTTGTTAAAGTAACTCAAACGAAACGGGCGTTCATTAGAGAAGTAAAATTTTTTTCATGTTGAATTATTAAGATGGAGCAAAGGGCGTTATTAAATTTAACGCAATACTTCGTAAAACTGCCTCGGAAACGTACCAAATGATGAAACAAGTTTACGGTGAGTTTTGTTTAAGTAGATCAAATGTTTTCCTGTGTCAAAAACGTATTTTCGACGGAAGAGAGACGCTAGAAGATGATAAGCATACCGGAAGACCAAGTTCATCTAGGACACATGAGATTATTGAAAAAGTGCGTGATTTCGTGGCGAACGATCGATGTGCGTCACTAAGAATGATGGAAGAGTCTTTAAACATCAACAAAGAAACGATTCGAACCATCCTGCATGAAGATTTGGGCAAAACAAAAGTCTGTGCTAAATTTGTTCCACACACGTTACCTAATGAACAAAAATTAAGGAGAAGTGCGCATTGCAGAGACATCATTTCAGCCGCTGAAAATGATCCAAACTTCTTAAAATCGATTGTTACAGGTGATGAAACATGGTGATTTCAATATGATCCTAAAACAAAGCGACAAAGTGCAGAATGGAAGTCAAAAAACTCGCCACAAGCCAAAAAACAAGAAAAGTTCCATCGAAAATCAAAACAATGCTCATTACATTCTTCGATAGTAAGGGTATTATCCACAAAGAATTTGTTCCAAGCGGACAAACAATTACTGGCGAGTTTTGTTTAAATGTTTGAAGCGTTTGATGGGCAGCATTCGTCACATTCGTCCAGAATATCGAGATGAAAACAGTTGGTGTTTGTTGCACGATAATGCACCCGGTCACACCTCACTTCTTGTTCGTAGATTTTTGGCGAAAAATAACGTCTGTGTGTTGAATCATCCACCGTATTCGTTTGATTTAGCAAGCTGCAATTTTTCCTTATTCCCAAAACTTAAAATGACGTTAAAAGGGTGTTATTTTGATGATATTTCGACCATACAAACAGCTTCGACGCGTACTTTGGAGGCAATTCCTCAAAGTGAACTGGAACAGGCATTCGAATCATTATGAAATCGCTGTAACAAGTGTATTGAAGCCGGAGGGACTTATTTTGAATAAGAAACCAAAACAAATTATAATTTCTTGTTTCTATTTCATTTTACAGACCCAGTCTTAAAAATTCTTTGACGCACTGTGTACCCTTAATTTCCATTTAAATCAAGAAAGAGCGTATCACGAAATTAGAAAACCTAAAATAACTCTGTTAAAGAGATTGCATAATAATAATAGCACTTAAAACAAGAAAATATCGTGTTTCTTTTTATATGTCTGAACGAAAAATATCACCCGATGCGCAAAGTTGTCCGAAATTTCGGAATTATGAACATGCTTCAGCAAACGTAATCATGAATAGCAGACGAATCCCCTCAGGGTTTAATGCAGAAGAACAATGCGCAAACGCGAACTAAAAAAAAAAAAAATTGGCGAACACGACATCTACTTTCAGAAGAAACAGAAAATGAGTACAGCATGTCCACTTAAGTTCTTCGCTAATGATTATAATGGGAGCTCACATTTTATCTGCGAAGTCAATGACATAAAATGCATTATGGATCGATATCTAGTTTTCTTCACATTTCTTTATCTTTTTGACTAAAACAGGCATTTCTAAACTCACGCAGGTGACTATAATCTTGTTCTATAATTTTCCCAAGTACGTTATATCCGGTTTCGATATCCTCAAGAGATGTCTAGAACAAAGTATGGAATTAAATTTTTGGCCGACCCGGTGGCGCAGTTGTCTAAGCGATGGCCTCTGATCATTCGTCCGAAAGGGGTCCGGGTTCGAATCCCGGTGAGGCATGGATGTAGTGTTTGTCTTACGGCACAGGCTCTCTCCCTTCCCTGGAACCAGTGGCCCTAAATTAAGGACGTGCGACTGCTGTAACGTACCAGGAGATGTGACGTACCTGCCAGAAGGACGCACACGACATAAAGGCAGATAGGAATCAGAATACATGTCCGCGTAGCTTAATTGGTAGAGCAACTTATTCCGGAATGAGTGGACCCGGGTTCGAACCCCGGCGCGGATAAAAATGACGGAGAAATTCACTTCGTTATAATGGCGCCCGAACTATCCGGATGACCCGACCGTTCAAAATCTCGCATTGGTGTGATGTTATTTCCACACCGCGAGATAGGAAAAATATGAGCAGCACTTCGAAAAAGAAAAATAAGGGGGAGATGATGTAACGTACCAGGAGATGTGACGTACCTGCCAGAAGGACGCACACGACATAAAGGCAGATAGGAATCAGAATACATGTCCGCGTAGCTTAATTGGTAGAGCAACTTATTCCGGAATGAGTGGACCCGGGTTCGAACCCCGGCGCGGATAAAAATGACGGAGAAATTCACTTCGTTATACTGCTTATAGCCCATTGAGTTGCTCACGGTGGTCGTTAAACCTCAAATTAAAAAAAAAAATTAAAATTTTGCCACAGAGCGCGTTGAAAAAGTACTTATCTGAATTATAATTTGCGTTATTTATCTTCACAATTTTGTTGCCACAGAAAACTCTTGTCATTAATTTGTCAGTCGACCCTAACTTTTCTGCAATAAGATGATGGAGAAATTTTAAATGTTAAAGTTTTTGACAGCGTAAATGCATAAAAGTCTAATTTTAAATTTTGGGAGGATTAAACACCACCGCGAGCAACTCAATTGTCTAGAATCAGTCGCCCTTCCCTAATTTAGGGTCACTAGTTTCAGGCAAGGCAGAGCGCCAGTGTCATAAGGCAAACACAAAATCCATGCCTCACGGGATTCGAACCCGGACCCAAATCTGACGAGTGGTCAGACCACAGAGCTTAGATAGTGAGCCCCCGGGGTGGCTTAAAATTATTTAAACATCCAATATACATTGTTCGACATAGAAAATGCCATACCAAAAAGTATTTTCGGAGAGACATGCAGATTGGTTAGTATCGCGGACAGTCCAGTTATGCAAATCATTGCAGTTGCTTTATAATCTTGTGAGATGTGAGGCAGACGAAAGGGAAACACATTAGGCGTAGCTCAGTTTGGTTCACCCTCACCAGGTCGTGTGGATCATTATATCGGAGCGATCTCAGTGGTAAAGGCACGCGTAAGGAGTGAGAACGTCTGGTCGACGTCATCAGAAATAGTACCATCACAGTGCCAACTCTACTATGCCGCCCCGGTGGCGCAGTGGTCTAAGGCGTTGGCCTCTGATCATTCGTCCGTAAGGGGTCCGGGTTCGAATCCCGGTCAGGCGTGGATGTTGTGTTTGTCTTACGGCACTGGCTCTCTCCCTTCCCTGGAACCAGTGACCCTAAATTAGGGACGGGCGACTGCTTATAGCCCATTGAGTTGCTCACGGTGGTCGTTAAACCTCCAATCAAAAAAAAAAAAAAGAACTCTACTATAGGTTTCATTATAGAGTTACATACGGTTGGCTTGTCGCTTCATTACATCGCTGAGGAAGCGCATCCGGATGCTATAAATTTTGCCCAAATATGGCGATATTGGTTGGAGGAAAACAAAGTGTGTCGGTTAATTGTTGCCCAAATGTGGGGACACTGGTTGCAGGAAAATAACATGTGTAGGTTAAATGTTGTCCAAATTTGACGACATTGGCTGGAAAAATATAACACGTGTCGGTTAAATGTTGCCCATATGGCAACAGTGGTTGGAGGAAAATAATGTGTGCCGGTTAAATGTTGCCCAAATATAACGGCACTGGTTGGAGGTAAGTAACGTGTGTCGGTTGAATGTTGTTCAAATTTGGCGACAGTGGCTAGAGGAAAATAACATGTGTCGTTTGCCCAAATATGGTGAGAGTGGTTGGAGGAAATTAAAATGCGTTGGTTACATATTGCCCAAATAAGGCGCCAGTGGTTCTGGGGAAACAACATGTGTCACCTGAATGTTGCCCAAATATGGCAACAGTGGCTGGAGGTATATCATGTGTTGGATAAATGTTGCCCAAATGTGGCGACACTGTTTGGAAGAAAGTAACATGTGTCGGTTAAATCTTGTCCAAGTTTGACGACAGTGGCTTGAGAAATACAACGTGTGTCTGTTAAATGTTACCCAAATATGGCGACAGTGGTTGGAGGAAAATAACGTGTGCCGGTTAAATGTTGCCCAAACCCGACAACAGTGTTTGGAGGTAAATAACGTGTGTCGGTTAAATGCTGTTCAAATTTGGCGACAGTGGCTGGAAGAATGTGTGTGTGTGTGTGTGTGTGTTTGGAGGTTTAACGACCACCGTGAGCAACTCAATGGGCTATAAGCAGTCGCCCGTCCCTAATTTAGGGTCACTGGTTCCAGGGAAGGGAGAGAGCCAGTGCCGTAAGACAAACACAACATCCATGCCTCACCGGGATTCGAACCCGGACCCCTTGCGGACGAATGATCAGAGGCCAGCGCCTTAGACTACTGCGCCACCGGGGCGGCTGGAAGAATGTAACATGTGTCGATTAAATATTGCCCAAATATAGCAACAGTATTTAGAGGAAATTAACGTGCGTCTTTTAAATGTTGCCCAGATAAGGCGAGAGTCCTTGGGAGGAAACAATATGTATCAGCTAAATGTTGCCCAAATATAGCAACAGTGGCTGGAAGTATATCATGTGTCGGTTAAACGTTGCCCAAATGTGACAACATTGGTTGTAGAAAAATAATCTGTGTCGGTTGAAAGTTGTCCAAATAGGGCGCAGTGGTCTAAGGAAAATAACGTGTTTCCGTTAACTGTTGCCCAGATCTGGCGACAGCGGTGGAAGGAAAATAACGTGTGTTGGTTAAATGTTGTCCAAATATAGAAGTATAGCAAGAGTGCATCGTCTTGAAACGGGAACAGGACGATGTAATTCTCAGGTTTTCTGACGCATGTCTACTTGCATGATTAATTTGGCATCCATCTGCTCATGACATCTACATGTATTTTACTATGACAAAAGTGGTCAGAGAAAAATAGCGTGCGTCGGTTATTATAGTGAGAATCCTCCAAGTAGGCAGGAGTCGCAATGCCTGCACCACCGCATAATCGAGCAAGGTGTAGCAGTTCCAAAATCCACTAAGGAGTAGATTCGAAAAGATGCAGAGGAAGCTATGAATTTCTCCGTACAGACACTGATTGTGAGTCGCGGATTATCTGAAAAAGGTTTGCGCTCTCGTCAGCCACTGAAACGATTGCCGCTCAAAGCAGCACATGGTCAAGCAAGGTTGCAGTAGGGCCGTATCAGAAATACGTGGCGGGATGATTGAAACCATGTATTATTAATCGACGAGACTTGTTTATGTCTGAGTGATCACGATCATCGACTGAGGCTTTGGAGACGATTAGGCAACCGGGCTGATCTTTCTGCCCGGTTGCCTAATCGTCTCCAAAGCCTTGGGTCTCCGGAGACGACTTCGTGGGCTGTTCGCGAGGTGTTGTAGTAAGGGTGTAACAAGAACGGACCGCTGGCATACCGAGTACCGCCCGACGTTATAACTGTAGAGCTCCAAATGACATCGACCCCAGCGGAGAACGTCTCCCTCGTCGACTGGTAAAGGGCACTCGACGAGCAACAGTGCAAAAATTGACCAGGCCAATGAAAGCTGGGGCACCCAGGTACGTGTCCCCGATAACAGCAGAGCGAACCCTGTTACCCTTGGGTCTCCGGAGACGACGCTGTTTCAAGGCGCCCATGTTAACCCAGGTCCATCGCTAACAACGCCTGCAGTTTGCATTGGACTACCATCATTGGACAGTGGAAGAGTGGGAAAAGGTTGCCTTCCCCGACGTACCGAGGTTTCTGCTCCACAGAAGTGACAGGCAGTGGCGGATATGACGTCAGACACACGAGAACCAACACCCGGACACGCTTGTCGGTCAAGCATAGGCCGACGGTGGCAACGTGCATGTTTGGAGGATGTGTTCCTTGTATGACCTGGGACCGATGGTATTATTGAATGAGTCTCTGAATGCCATGTCAACTTCTCCATCCTCGCTGATCACATGCATCCCTTCACGTAGGACGTTTACCCAGGTGGTGATGGTGTCTATCAAGAGGACAATGCTCTGTGCCACGTCGCTAAGGGGGTGCGTGTATGGTTCCAGGAAGAGAGAGATGTCTCCGTTCTCCCTTGGCCGGCGACACCGCCCGACCTCAATCACATAGAGCACTTGTGGGACTATATGGAGTGACAGGTTCAACGTGCTGATCCACAACTACGTCGTCTCCTTGTCTCCGTGCCTTGCTGCAGTCCGAATGGGCACGTGTGCCTCGGGCAACTTTCCAGGGCTTCATTGAGTTCATGACACGCCGTCTCAGCGCTGTCTTCCGGGCCAAGAGTGGTTATTCGCATTATTAGGTTGGAGGTCATACTATTCTGATAAGACCGAGCATTTATAATAGTAAATAACGTGGCTCCTTGGTCCCAAGGTTGATGGAAGGTCGGTAAAATCCCAAGGCTCAATTGATAACGGAATTCACGGGTGAGTTGACCTCGCAATTGATATCTAAATTGTGCTGTGCAGGAGCGTTTCGCAAAATGCACCTGCGATGAAGGGTTTCTGTGAGTTAGATGGTAAGCATAGGTAACAGCTTTATTACAGGAAATCCTCATCATATTCCACAATTGTAAATAAATCAGGATGTAGAAAACTCTTGTTGTTGTTGAGTTTAGGTCATTCGGTTTGCTTAAGGCTGTGTCCAAAAGAACTCCCTCAAACTTTTTATTGCTATTCACCTAATTTTTTAACTTATCAAATCTCAGTTCTAATCTCAGTTGCTGTTCAGTCAAGACAATTCGGGAAATACTAGCATGGAATATAATGCGCGGTGCTGGTAATTGTCTTTGTTTCCCTGGAAACTGAAACTGTTTGAATCTCACAAAAACGAGTTAAAATTTATTTACTTCAGTTTCGCCTGCATTTCAGAGCTGTCCTATTAACTTGCTCATCCTTAACATTTTCCGTCAAACTTTAATTCTCACGATTTAACCCGTCAACCGGCTGGAACGAACTAAAACGAGATGTAACAGTGGCCACGAACTCAAAAAAGGAGAGAGATTTTGAAGTCTTTCCTTCTATCCAGTGGCATGATGTCCATGTCAAGGAAACTAGCCCGTCCCCGACATACCTTGGCTCATGGAGCAGAGAACAAAAGATTTCGCGAAAGACCACCTACAGTAGTACATTGGTTACTCCTTTATTCTAAAATAATGAAGGACTACGAAATATAAACCTGTTACAGGAGTACGATTCGTGCTGCTTCGATGACATAGGGCAAGGAATTGTTTTGTCATAGTTTTCGTAAAATCAAGCTTCTATCTGAACATTTCTGTTTGGAGAAAGCAGGCAAATTTAGGCACCATGTGGTTTAGGCACATCATCCACTTAAAGGGTTAAGCTGCGCAGGTTTGCACCGGCAGGACAACAGCGGGTCAGGCATAAGGTGAAGACAATTTGATGGGAGCCTTTGCCTCGGAAAGCGCAGAATATTCGAGACTAATATATGATATTATCGGGCACCTTGTGCAATTATGCAAGTAATGAGTTTCCCATAGGATTGCCATCATAGTTATTAACCAAAGAGCACTTTAGACACAAGTCCCACGAAACCCATAATGCATCAAAGACGGAGATACAGACAGCTCAAAGTTTATGCACACTTCACGCACATCTCAATCTAGAATTTATTCCAGTCGTATAATTTGGTGCTAATGTCCGTCCAAAAACTGTTTGCAAGGCGCCCTTCAGCAATAATACTTAGCTGATAAGCGTTTCATTAGCTTTCGGAAAATCTATAAGTATTGTGACGTTCTATAGAGGTCAAACACGTGTCAAGACGACAAATCTGCAGCGATACATTCCATCGGTGTAGTTTATTCAGTCATAACAACTTGCTCCGGAGCGAGAAGACGCGGATTTGAAACAGAGAGAGATGATGTGACGTACTACAGAGGTGAAGCACGTGTGAAGACGATAAATCTGCAACGATACATTCCGTTGGTGTAGTTTTGTCGGTTTCAGCAGCCCACTCCAGAGCTAGGAGATCCGTCAGCTGGAGATTTGTGAATGCCACAGTCTCGTGTATTTTTCCGCCTGAGAACTTCAAACTGAAACGGATAAATTATTCATTCTGGTATTCAAGCAAGTATTCGCGGAATTACTCAGGCCAAGACCATGGACAGAGAGACAGCTGAACTGATAAAAGTCAGTAAGTTGTTTTGCGCGTGAACTTTTGCAAGCACGTTGAGAGCTTAGCTATCTCGAGCTCTCAACTTTCCGTTTACTTGCAAACATTCACGCACAAACACAGCTTGCCAACCAGTACCCAACAGATTGCTTTAAATTACCGAATTTTAATGATTTCTTGCTGAATATAAATAAAATATTTTGGTTGGTCTTAGTTACCGGATTTCATAGGCAGCCCTATGTAATATACTGCTGGCCACCCAAAATGCGACACCAAGAAGGAAGCATCCGGTTGGCCTGAAATTTGCAGCATGCGTCGCCGGCGGGAGGACATGCAAACGATTAGCATTGCAAGGAATATTCAAATCATGTGCGCCCGACACCCCACCAACAAGCATTATAAGAAGGGTGCACAGAAGGCGGGGTGTAAGTAGTGGAAATGTATTGTGCTGCCAGACCTGTGCGTGGGAAGCTTCCTGATGCCTCGTCGCCGAATACGGCAGTCATTCCAGCACGTTTCAGAGTTCGACAGAGGACAAATAGTGGCTCATCGCGACAGCGGTTTATCGTACCGAGACATCGGCGCCCGTGAGGGACGACATCCAGACACAGTGAGGCGAGTATGAATTCGGTGGGTGCAAGAGGGACGGACGGACCGACGTGAGCGATTGCCGTAGCTGCGGCACACCACCGAACGAGAGCACCGGCATGTTGTGCGGCGGGCAACGACCGCTTGCACCGCCACATCACGAACGTTAGAGCAAGAATTAGGGTGTGTTGCGCAACAACCTGTGTCAGCACGTGCCGTTCGACATCATCTGCAGGAGTGGAGACTTGTCGCACGGCTCCCGTTGCTCCCATTACCATTGACGTTACACCACCGGCGAGTGAGGCGGCAGTGGGCCGTTGAACGCCACACCTGGACTACGAAATGGCACGACATTGTCTTCTCCGACGAATCCCGCTTCTGCCTGCAACACCCCGATGGTTGGATTCGCGTGTGGTGGCACCGCGGCGAGAGACTGTATGACGCCTGCATTATGCATCGCCATACCGGTCCGTCGCCTGGCGTTATGGTTTGGGGCGCAATTGAATATGACACCCGCACCCCTCTGGTATGCATCGCCGGTACACTCATCATCCACCGCTACATCTCCCACGTTTTGAAGCATGTAGTCCTCCCTTACCTGCAGGACCTTCCAGCGGTCACGTTTCAACAGGAGAATGCGCGCCCGCACGTGGACCGCATTGTGCAACAATTCTTCACGGCCCACTAGGTGTCATTGCTGCCGTGGGCCGCTGGTTCTCCTGATATGTCGCCCATCGAACACGTCTGGTCGCTGATCGGCAACCGAGTGGCCCGGCAAGCACCAACCGCGGCTACGCCTGATGAACTGTGGCAACGTGTGGAAGCAGCCTGGACCGACATACCCCGAGCCCACATCCAAAGCCTCTTTTGTTCGATGCCGTGGCGTGTAGCGGCCGTTATTGCCAGCCATGGGATCCACAAGAGCTATTGATGTCTGCGTGTTCCGCAAGTCGTAGGGGCCTGTAAGCTCAATCGTTTCATCTTTGTATCTGGTGTTATGAGTCCAGTAAATCTGGCTTTGCCATCTCGTGTCCTTCTTGGTGTTGCATTTTGGGTGGCCAGCAGTGTATATTAAGCGTGATCAAATAAACCCGTTCGAGTGGCTTTATTAAGGCGAACGAAAAGGTACATCCGCAGGTGTGGCAGAATTAAACAAAGTAATATATAAGGATGCAAGAATGCACTAATGTTCGGTAGAAGATGTCGCCGTAGGCATTCAGACACGCAATCCACTGCTTGGGGAGACGGCGGATACCGTCACATGTATGAGGAAGCAAGAATGCACCAGTGTTCGTTAGAAGAAGTCGCCGTAGGCATTCAGACACGCATCCCACTGCTTGGGGAGACGGCGGATACCGTCACATGTATAAGGAAGCAAGAATGTACCAGTATTCGTTAGAAGAAGTCGCCGTGGACATTGAGACACGCATCCCACTGCCTCGGGAGACGGCGGATACCGTCCACGAAAAAGGACTTTGGTTGGTCTTTGAACCATTATGGTCACCGTGGCCATGACGGCTCCATCGGAGTAGAATCGTTGTACCTTTAGAGTTTTTTAAGGGTGCGAACAAATGAAAGTCACATGGTGACAGATCGGGGCTATTGGTTGCGTGGTGCAGAACCTCCCACCCTTTTCATGCTAATGCGTTCTGCACAATGTTCGCAACATGCGCACGAGAATTGTCCTACAACAGAATCACACCAAGCGAAACCATGCCAGGTCGCTTATTCTTGATGGCTTTATGCAGCTTGTCGGGTGTGTTCTAGTAGCGGTTGATATGATGTTCACGTGACGCTTTTTAAAGTCCACGAACAAAAGCCCTTCATGGTCAAAAATTGCGGTCGGCTTAACCTTACCGGCGGAAGCCTGTGACTTAAATATTTTGTCTTTTGATGATCCGAGATGTTTCCATTGCATGCAAACTGGTTTGCTGGACGGCTCAAAGTGGGGACGCCACGATTATTCGCCTGCCGACAGAAATACATCACTCTCCTCTTCGTAACCCAAAAAGTGATTCAAACTCCAGCCCATGCATTCTTCCTTATGGTGGTCGGTCAGCATCCGCGGGATCCATTGGGAACTCACCTTCCGATACTGCAGTGTCTTCGTAACCACAGTTTGAACTGTCAGAAATGACATAGCGAATTCCTGCGTTAGCAAACGTAAGCTCAGACGACCGTCCACCCGTACTGCTGCATCAATCTTCATATGTCGGAACAACATGCGCCTAGCCCGGCCACGGAAGATTTTTCCTTTCCTCACGTCCTTCCCGAAACATTCTCGACCAGTTCCTCACTGTTGTCTTCGACACACCTTTTTCACCATACACCGCCTGCATTCTGTGATGAATGTCGACTAGTGGACATCCTTCCTCTGTTAGGAACTGAATCACCGCTCGCTGATCCACCTTGGACGGATTCAGAATCACACGGGCCATGTTGTCAACGATATGCAGTACAAACCACACATGCAGGGAGAATGATTTGATTGATTGATTGGAGGTTTAACGACCACCGTGAGCAACTCAATGGGCTATAAGCAGTCGCCCGTCCCTAATTTAGGGTCACTAGTTCCAGGGAAGGGAGAGAGCCAGTGCCGTAAGACAAACACAACATCCATGCCTGACCGGGAATCGAACCCGGACCCCTTACGGACGAATGATCAGAGGCCAACGCCTTAGACCACTGCGCCACCGGGGCGGCCAAGGAGGATGAACGCGTGCTTGCTTGTTCATTGATCGGCGCTTATCATGCGAGCTATGATGTCACCATGCTTCCCGTGAGCCGTTCCACGTGACGCGACATGAATGGGTTTCGTGTGATCACGCCTCATAAATGTTAATTAAAATATTGCTAATCACAAACAATGTAATTTGCCTTGTCTAAACGTTTGCCCCTCTTTGGTGGAGCAGCAGAAAGAGTCACATTTTAACAACCGAGAAGGAAATATTGGTGACGTAACGCTTAACTTTTCGTGTTTTCGTTCAGGTGTTCAGTGAATGGAAACTGCTTCCAGGATATCATTGTGTGACGTCATCACCGTAGCACCAACTGAGAAAGAAATTTGTGACGTCAAGCTTGACTTTTCGTGTTTTCGTTCGGGTATTCAATGAATGGAAACTGCTTCCAGGATATCCTTATGTGACGTTATCACCGTAGCACCATCTGAGAGAGAAATATTTGTGATGTCTCGCTGAGCTTTTCGAGTTTTCGGGCAGGTTTTCCGTGAAGGGAAACTTTGAATTATGTCAGCGTGTGACGTAACAACTGAACGACGTAGCACTTTTTTTATTGCTGTAATGTCCATGAAACGCACTTTCCCATTTGGACATCACAAACAAAAAGAATACCTAGTTACAAATTTTGAACATGACAATACGATTTTTGGTGTAAATGTGACAAGGATTGTAAGTCAGATAATATCCGAAAACTTGAAAATTTTGATCGGAACTTTGTGCACTTGTAGGTAATGAAGCTTCTCTTCTTATAGTTTTTTTTCATATAGTGATTAACCCTGGAATTGGAGTTGTCAGTGGCAAGGCTTCTGTCTAATGGTCCGAGCTGGACTTGTACGCGATCTCAGGAATAGCTACAGAAAAAAACTAACAAATTTTTGAAATATCCATTAAATTCGCATCTAATGACATACCGGGTATCCCAGTCGCCGCCGAACCTGGCATTTCTTTAATAATATTAACACCAATGAAGATATTGCAACGAAATTTGAAGTGGACTATCTCATTTGGTGCGAAATGTGATGACACCCCAACATGTGCTGGAAGTGGCCGCCATTTGTGTCCAGACAGCATTGAACCCGGCGCACCATATTGTGCAAAGTCCTTGCCAGTACATCAGTCGTCACTGCTTGAATTTCTTCGGTGATGTTTGCTTTCGGTTTCTTTTGGTAAACTCTCCCTTTTAGATATCCCCTTAAAAAGTAATCAGAAGGCGTCAGATCCGGCGAGCGCGGTGACCATAGACCCTTTGACATGACGTGGTCGCCGAAAAAGGACTGAATTTCGTCCGTACTGGTGTGTGATGTGTGTAATGTCGCTCCATCGTGCTGGTAATATCCAATGGAGAGTTATTCGTCTACCAATTGATTTACAAAGGTGTTGAAGATTTCCATACATGCAGCTGTTGTGATGGTTGTATCGGAGAATATGGGACCAATTATGTCGCGCCTGGTCATCCCACACCAATCCCCAATAGGTGAATGAACGGGTTCTTCATGTATCGGGTTGTGATTTTCATTGGCCCAAATACGGGAATTTTGAGAATTGACGTATCCGGAGATGTGAAACCACGCCTCGTCGGAGAACCACGTGTAGTCTAGAATGCACGGATTTTCCTGAAAAAAATGTTAGAAAAATCCTGGCATTAAAGAAAATCATCGGCGTTGGGGATAACTAAGGTGCACTCCGGCTGTCTGGCACACGGCGGCGGGTTTAATGCTGTCTGGACGCAAATGGTGGCCATTTCCAGCACATGTTGTGATGTCATCACATTTCGCATGAAATGAGGTAAGTCCATTTCAAATTTCGTTGCAATATCTTCATTGGTGTTAATATTATTAAATAACTGCCGGGTTTGGTAGCGAGTGGGACACACTGTATAAACGATTAAATAATTACGAAAATTAGTTAGCTAAAAAGAAGAGTTGAACTTAAAACTTCACGGTTTTTGCCGGTGAGGCAATACTTTTGCCCACAACTGTAGTAACACACCAATCAGAATTGCTTTGTTTACTGTTTAACATGTAATATCATGTCAGAAAACTCGGAAATTACGTCGCCTTGTACCTGAAGTTTTACCTGCATCTATCTATTTCCGTTGGAATATGCTATCCGTTACACCACCCAGGACAACGATTTTCTGAAAATCTGAATATGAAACTGAAATACTCAGATTGTTTCCACTGCAAACAATCCGATTATTCCTCGTAGGTTAAGAAATCATCAGTACAGCACGTATGGAACTTATGGAAGAAACATCCTTTACCAATACATGGAACAAATACAGGTTTCTCAACACGCAAATCAGAACAGCCTGAACTGCCCAATTTGCAGTCCAGCATATAATAATATCGTATCTGAAAATTTTAAAATTTCATGGCCCTGGGGAGGGGGATTGAATCCTTGTGTCCCGCTTCCTTGCTCAATGGTGCTCTCCGTTACGCCTTTCGGAATATTCTGATTAGCGCTCTAACAATCCTATTGTTGTTCCATATATTAGTAGAAACACACCACTTATGAATCATCCTGGACACGAACTAGGCATATCTCGGATTATGAAACGCCAGCGCCTCAGACCACTCGCCGACGGGGCGGCTTCGCTTGAGTTCCTTGAAATATTTAATTTTCATTTCATTTATTTTTCGTTATGGGATTACATTTCAGTATTTATTTTATAACATATAATGTTAAGAAGAAAACATATATTATTATATACTATGTACAGGGTAACCACAGAACAGGAAATTGAATAAATGGCTATAATTTTATAGCTTGAGTGAATCCCAATTCCCCTAAATTGCGTGTTCAAGTCAAACGTCCTGCACATATAAAATTTACGCAGATGTTGTCTAATTAATAATTATCTACAATTAACTTTTATATTTCATTTCTTGTGCTTAACAATCTATGGCTGCTTTATGCCATAAAACTAAAAATCAACCAACAGCAGTTAAAGCAGTTTTTATAAGAAATATTCCTCAGAATTGTTTAATTTTGAACGTGTTTTCTCAAAGAACGTTAAATATTTCAAGGAATTCAACGACGAAAAAGAAAAAAGCTTTCAGAGGTAAGATTTTATTTCGGAAAAACTACCTACATTTCATCTTCTGCAAGACTTTATTTCCATTGTTTTCCTGGAATTTTATGTCGGTAAATCAGAGTTCCAGCAGATCAACGACCATGCAGAATGGAGATACGATGTAAAAACCAGATGGAATGGAATTTGACATCTTAGTTCAGACTCTACTGTGTATTGCAAGCATAAAGAACATTTGTCTTTCTGGTGAATAGTTCAACGAACAAAAACGGAAAAATGCTTAAACTGCTCCCCGTTTTATTTTTTATGCCCTCAGTCGATGGAGTGTATAAAAGCGTACTATGTATCAGTGAGTGTAAAAAATATTTTTGCCATTTTCGTCCGGCGTTTAACTCGGCGACAAGTCATTTCCTGCTTCAAAGCGAGCTTACACATCTCATGCCAAGATTCCGAAACGATTTTCTCTGTCCAACATATATTTTATTTCCTACAGAAAAGTTGCAGGTTCCATAATCTGTGATAAATGACTGCAGTCAGATATTTTCCGAGCGTCAACTCTAAAACGATTTCCTCTGATCGAAGCAATTAATTTTACATTTTAAACCCAAGCTAGGGATGAGAAGTTTAGGCACATCTATCAGAGGAATAGATTGATGATAATGGTACGACGGAAGAATTACTGCTTTAAGATTCCAGTTTTTGTGAAATTGCTTCTCTGTCAAGCGAAATAACCCCCTTCAAAACTAAAAAACGTGCTCACTCCTCTTATTATGATAAAAGAAATTCCCGCTGCTGTGACAGTAAAAACGTGCTTATTGCTCATTTCCTATTGTATTACAGACGAAATTGTTGGTAAGACACCTGGATCCAAGGCAGATAAGAAGAGTTTCACCTGAAAATCCTTAATTGGAACTCGCAAGAAGCCATTACCCCTTTTTTACGCTTTCCAATCATAGTTTGAAGAAGCGTATATGCTCCAGCTTTTTCCGTCCGCCCGTCTGTCTGTCGGCACGATAACTCAGGTAAAAATAGTTCGATTTCGATGAAATTTTAGTATGTGGTAGGGGACCACCTGGAGAGGAACCCTATTGAAAATGGGAGAAATGGGGTCAAAGGTCAGGACATAGGATCGGAATCCATTCCCCATCGCCCTTATCCCATACTATTAAGGTGGACGTCAAGTAATTTTGCTTCCTATGTTTCCAATGGAAAAACTTTTCTACACATTTCCTTCAGAATTAATGTGTTCCCAAGGATGGAAATTTGAACATCGGTTGAAATAACTTCATATTATAACTTAGAATACTTAACATTTTCTAAAACATAACAATAATTATATCAAAAACAATAACGTTTCCTTTGGTGGTGTTGAAACCAGAAAAAAGATGGCGCGACCTGTACTTTGATGACGTCAGTAGACAAATAAATGTTGGATTGCATAATTATGGTTATGTTTTAGAAAATATTAAGTATTGCAAGTTATAAAATGAAGCTATTTTAATCGATGTTCAAATTTTCATCCTTGGGAACACATTAATTCTGAAGAAAATGTATGCAGAAGTTTTTCCATTGGAAGTATAGGAAGCAAAATTACTTGACGTCCACCTTAAAGGAGCAATTCTTGTATCTATGAAAATTTTATTTTTTTTAACGTCTCTAAGGATTTTGATGAAAGTCGTTAACCTACCGTTTTCTGGTACTAGAAATCGATTTAGCTTGATCTCGACTTTACGAAAATTCGTTCAGTGGGTTAAATAACCACCCCGAATTATAACGTTTTTAGTGTCATGGTATCGTTCCATTAATGTTACCAATGCTTAGAAATCTTATGACGTCACAATCTCGCGTTTGAGAATGTTGGCGCGCGGTCACGCCATCTGTCTCATTACGTCACGTGTTGTGTGTGGATCCTATTAAAGTTTGATGACGTCACACTCTTGCGAGAAGATAGTCGCGATTCCCATCTGCCTCATTACGTCACGCGTTGTGTGCGTATGCCCGTCCACACGATAACTCGCGTAAAAACTGTTCGATTTCGATGAAAATTTAGTATGTGGTAGGGGACCACCTGGGAAGCAACCCTATTGAAAGTGAACGAAACGGGGTCAAAGGTCAGGACATAGCAGCGGGATCCATTCCACTGCACTTATGCGTCATAACTAACGTAAAATAGGTTCGATTTCGATGAAATTTTAGTATGTGTTAGGGGACCACCTGGGGACAAACCCTATTGAAAATGGGCGAAATGGGGTCAAAGGTCAGGACATAGGAGCGGAATCACTTCCATCGGCATTATGCGTCATAACCTACGTAAAAATGCTTCGATTTGGATGAAATGTTAGTATGTTGTAGGGGCCTGCCTATTAAATGGGCGAAATGGGGCCAACGAATCCTATTGAAAATGGGTGAAATGGGGTCAAAAAGTTAGGACACAGGAGCGAGATCTATTCCATAGCCCTTATGCATCATAACTTACGTAAAAATGCTTCCATTGCGACAAAACATTATCATGTTACTTCGGAGGTATACTGAACTGGTTCTATTGAATATCATGGAAGTGGGATCAAAGGTCAGGCCACAGGAGCGAGATTTATTGCGCAGCCATTTTCCTCATAACTTGAGTAATGATTTCGGGTATGTTGGAAAGCGTATTATAATCAATCCATTGCATGATTTCCTAACTTGTTTCAATACGTCTTTGGACACGAAAGGACCACGTGCTGCTGTATATTCGTATAGTAACAGTTTGATCCTCTATCTGTACATCTCTAATTGCAAACATAGCTCGATCCAACGTATATAAACATACTTCGTACGTTGGGCCAACCAGTTTGATACTCTATCTGTACATCCCTAATTGCATACATATCTGGATCCAACGTATATAAAAGGTGCTTTGTACGTTAGCAACAGTGAGATATGTTGATACATTTTGCTACAGAAAGGCCGTCTAGAAAATATAAGGTCATGACATCAGAGAGATTAATTCTTCTTTTAGTGACGTCACGCGGAAAGCAAGGCTTCTGATTGGTTTCCAACGCTGTCGTATATGACGTCAAACACGACACCGACGTATCAGGAAATGTAACATGATAGTGACGTCGAAATGGAGGGAACTCATCTCTCTAATGTCATGGCCTAATACTTTCTAGACGGCATTGGTTAGAGACAACGAAAGAGGAAAAGTTATCGTCATGTTAAGTATGTGGATTTTAAATGTATACTCATTTTCATAAAAGTCCGCGCACCAAAAAGGAGGCGTCAGATTGAAATAAGATTTTAGTAGTGAGACGGTATATACCAAGAAGAGAAATGATTACAATATCTCACCAGCAAGAAGATTTTCTGAAGACATACGGTACACATTCCGTTGAGCGTTAGTACCGCATCGGACTGACTCGTGCTCGAATACGTGCTGTGATACGGTTCGGCATAGAGACAAAGAGACACCGTATGATATCGTGGGACAGATTGTTAAACGCTTCTTGCAACTGACGCTCTAAATCACGAACACTGACATGGAGAATGTTCTGATTTAGAGCGTCAGTTGCAAGAAGTCCCATCTGGTGGGCGAAAGATCGGGTGATCTGGCAGGCCGTGGAAGCGTCGCAGCCTGACGTAGACAGTCCTGGGCAACCCGGGCCGTGTGCGGACAGGCGTTATCTTGTTGTTGCAAAAATGGTTCCGGGCCGCCCCGCCAGGAAAACCAGCACACGAGGCCGCAGGATCTCCCGTACTTAGTCTGGGCTGTCAACGTCCCTCGGATCACTGCGAGGGAAGTCCGATTGTCATACACGAAGCCCCCCACCCCCCAGACCATCACGCCTGCAGTTCGGGAAGTGTGCCGCTGTACTTTGAGATTAGGATTGTACCGCACACCTGCAGTCCTCTACACTCTGGAACATGGGCCATCCGTTCCCATGCAGAAGCGGGATTCGTCGCTGAACACTATACGTCTCCAGTCCGAAGCATTCCGCGTTGCTCGCTGCTGACACCACTGCAATCGACGCCGACGATGGTCAGGTGTGAATGGCAGAAAACATAAGAGCCGTCGACAGTGAGGAATCTCCTCTGCCAAGCGTCTGGAAATGGTTCCGGCGGACCCAGGAGTCTCTTGTACAGCCGCCACATGTCTCTGGATATTGAACAGGAACGTCATTGCATCTGAGCGTACCGCTCTCTCAATCGCACCGTCCTCTCTGCTGGTGGTTTGTCTGGGCCTTTTAGAACCAGTCTTCCGTGTCTGGGTGCCTTCCTGGGTCCATTTCTCTCAACACGATCGCACCGTACTGTCCGACCGGCCCAAATGGCGGCCAATTCGGCGTTTCGGCCACCCTGCCCTTCTCTTTCCGACAATACTGCCTAGTTCAAACTCCGTCAGTTGCCCGTACGCACATCTACGGAGGCATCGCTCAGGAATCACACCTGTCTCTTTCTGTGCACTTCGGCACGAATGTGAAGTCCCCTGCGTGCTGCCTCATAAGCCCCAAATATTGCGATTGCAGTGCCGGTCTTGGACGCGCGGGCATGCGGAATCACGCAAAACTTTAATCATTCGCATTTCTCTACTCCCCGTAGCTATTCGCCGAGTCTCGCGTTAATTCCACGGTTTTTTCTTTGTGCGCGGATTTTTATGACAATGAGTTTACTTCGAGAACGTTGACATTTTCCTAAAAGTCCTTCTATAGCAATATTTTAGTGCTTTATTACAGTTTTTTTTCAACAGTATGCTTTCAATAATAAATTTATCTGAGACTAGTTGCCGTTGACAAATCGAAGTTGGAAGTTACCTAATGGAAAACACGATCGCCCGCTTACGTTCAACCAACGAATCAAATTACTTCTTACATTTCAATGTAAGGACGTTGACATGATGTGTGTATGCATGCTGCTTGAAATAGAACGGTCCACCTGTATGCACTTCATCTGAGGGTCCGTAAAACAGATCAGAAAAGGCTTTTTTGTGACGTGAAGGATGATTATCTCGCACCTCCGAGTTCCTGTAATGCCAAATGTTTCAGTTAATTGATGCAAGCCACTCTTCACACGGTCGTATCATGACCACCCCAGAAATCACGATGTACCCGCCTTGGCGCGTCACAGAGTGCACGTGACAAGGTCGACTACACGGAGATTTAAGCTGCAGGACAGGACAGATGAGATACAGTGCGTCACGTGAGCACAATGGGCAGAGGTAGTGATCTGACGGACATTCAAAAAGGAATCTACATCAGTTACCACGCCAAGAGCGCCAGCATCTCAGAAACAGCACACTTCGTGGGCTGTTCGCGAGGTGCTGTAGTAAGGGTGCACCAAGAACGGACCGCTGGCACAGCGCGTACCTGCCGACGTCATAACTGTGGATCCCAAAAAGCCACCAACCCCAGAGGAGAAGGTCACCTCCGTCGACTGATAAAAGGCAATCGACGCGCAACAGTGCAGCGATTGGCCAGACAAATGAACACTGGGGCACTCTGGTATGTGTCCCCGATAAGAACATAGCGAATCCTGTTATGCATGGGTCTCCGGAGTCGACGCTGCAAGGCGCCCATGTTACCCCATGTTCATTGGGAACGACACCTGCAGTTCGCACGGGACTACCGTTATTGAACAGTGGAAGAGAGGAAAACGGTTGCTTTTTCCTACGAATCAGGGTTTCTACTCCACAGAAGTGACGGGCGGTGGCCAATACGGAGTCAAACACACGAGAACCAACACTCGGACACGCTTGTCTGTGAAGTATAGGTCTGCGGTGGCAGAGTGCATGTCTGGGGAATGTTTTTCTGGTATAACTTGGGACCGCTGGTACCACTGGATCGATCCCTCAACGTCAATGGCTAGCTGTCCATTCTTGCTGATCACATGCATCCGTTCATGTTGGAAGTTTACCCTGCTGGTGAACGTGTCTACCAAGAGGACAATGCGCCCTGCCACGTCACCAAGGAGGTGCGTGCCTGGTTCCAGGAACACGACAGAGATGTCTCCAGTTCTCCCTTAGCCGGCAAAATCGCCCGAACTCAATCCCATAGAGCACTTGTGGGACTATTTGGATCGACAGGTTCGGTGTGCCAACCAGCAACCACTTTATCTCCAGGACCTCCGGGCTTTGCTGAAGTCCGAATGTGCAGGTGTGCCTTGGGCTTCCTTCCAGGGCCTCATTGCGTCCATGCCACGCCGTCTCGCCGATGTCATCCGGGCCAGGGGTGGTTATTTCCATTATTAGGTAGGTGGTTATATTTTTCTGATATGACTGTGTATGTTGGAGTAAAGTATATGCTCCTAAAAGCATTGCTGGATATATTCTTTGTATATTTGATACCTCGCACGAATTATGTGTTGTTTTTGTTAACATTTGCGCCCCCGTAGCAACGAAAATAAATGTTGTGTTGTTTTCGTTGCTACGGGGGCGCAAATGTTTAATCAATTTTTTTTAATATCTCTGCTTTTAAGTGTGTGATTTAGAAAAAAATTAAACACCGATGCCATTTACCTTGTGGAACGCTTTAGGTTTATATTTGAAGAACTTGGTAGTTCATTGTTCTGTCACTAGGTGGTGTTTGTGTACTTCTGTTTGCAGCTGTCTCTCCATTTCTAAAAGCCCAATTCAGAAATTTATTTTTGTTTACTCTATGTTATTTGCTACCATAAAGATGGGCGCATTATCCTCTTTAAATAATGCACAGCTTTGCCGCTAGGAGCGGTAAAGGTCAAACCTTTTTCTCGCTATGTCTGCTTCCGGCAGACGTATTTGAAAAGTTATTTTTCCTTAGAATAGCTTTTGCCATTAAGAATGCTTTTCGCCTAATTTTAACTTTTCCATTATGTGAAATATTTCCGTAGATTTCATGTTTCCTACTGTATTTCTTTTTTAACTGTTCAATTTGAAAATCTCTTTGTCTGTGTGGGCCTTTTGTTAATTTCCGTAATAGAATTATTAGCTGCTGGCGGAAGTAAGTAGCTGGTCCTATTTCTGGATGTTTTATCGATTGTAGAAATCCGGTTGATTTTTTCTCTAACCGGTTCCATTGACTTTTAATAACTTTGATAAATTTTATAGGCGTCGGAAAGGATTCAAAAGAAGTGCGCATTACAGCAGGTAATTAGGTGTCATCTTCCTTATCTTCTCTTTATCGATGATTAATGCATTGCTGGATGAACGTTCATCCTAAAATTTCCCGTCTAGGTATTACTTCGGCCCTTCTCATCTATTGCACTTCGGCGTCTTGACTATATCATCTTCCTCTATCGCGTTTGCTATCACGTGATAATCATTCGACTACTATCTTTGCGCCTTTCTTGTACTTATCAGGATTAACAGCCCACCTTCATTTTGACGTCTTCATATAGTGGCAAATATTTGAGGCTGGTGTCGTTAATATATAATCCATTCATTTGAATGTCCGTCTATCAGTTGTACATCTGCAATACCTATGCTTTCCAACATTTCAATTCGTGTAACTCCCAATGTTTTCGTTATTTCTTCAGTCATACTCAATGTCTCACTACTGTAAATCATCACAGGAAATTAGCCCTGATGAAATGCTTTCTCTTTCAAGCAGTGTAGGACTTCCATTTTTAAAAATGTATTTAATTTTACCAAATGCCGTCCATCTCAGTTGTACCATTCTCATGAACTCCTCACTTTATACACTGCCGTTTTTAATTTTAATTAGCCGCCCCAAATGAATATAAGAGTTTGCAGTTTCTTCGCTCTTCATGTATAAAGATTCTGGACGTTATTTAATTGTTGCACTTTTTTTGTTCTTCACTGCGTTATTCTACCTATGTGGTTTATTTAAAATGTGAAAACTTTGCGAATAAATGTGTGTTTTAATTCTGCGCAGGTTATTACTTTACCATTACAGTCAAAACTCCTTAACACGAACATCTGATTGACCCAAAGATTTTTTCACGTTAAAGGTTGTTCCTATTATTGATATAAATACGTATTGGAATATATAAATTTATACGGTATAATCGAAAAAAAAACCGTAAATATCATTCGGATTCTAAAACATTAATTACATTACATCTTCTAAAAACTTTACACAACGAAGACAAAATCCTACATAGTGCTGTAGCACTCTATACTTAATATAGTATGTATACTGCAGTATATACACTGGTGTGCAAACGTATTGCATCACCTGCAGAAACCGTGAATTTTTAAGTTTAACTATTTTTTAACTAACTAATTGTCATAGTTATTTCATCATTTATGTGTCATTAGATGCGAAATAATTTAATGTAGATTTCAAAACTGTCTTAGTTTTTCCTGTAGCTACCGCTGTACTTAAGATATGACATAAAATATTGGATAAGACAAACACATTGAAATTAATGTTAGCTGAGTATCAGTTGTTACAGCCAATCATAGGTATTCTTATACACGATTGGCTGCCTCCTAATGCTATCCTAATCCTGGTTATATTAAAAATATACATTGCAGTGGAAGACACAGATTCACTACGACCAGACAGAACATAAGCTTGGCAGACAGGCGGCGCAATTCACCTGAATTGCTTCAAGGATGGTCTGAAGTGACCGATGTTACTCTTAGTACATCTACTGTTAGGAGTAGGCTGCTTCACTATGACTTGCGGGCTGCAAAGGCAGGCGTAAACCACTTTAACTACATAAGCTTGGCAGACCGGCGGCGCAATTCACCTGAATTGCTTCAAGGATGGTCTGAAGTGACCGATGTTACTGTTAGTGCATCTACTGTTAGGAGTAGGATGCTTCACTATGACTTGCGGGATGCAAAGGCAGGCGTAAACCACTTTAACTACATAAGCTTGGCAGACAGGCGGCGCAACCTGAATTGCTTCAAGGATGGTCTGAAATGACCGATGTTACTCTTAGTACATCTACTGTTAGGAGTAGGCTGCTTCACTATGACTTGCGGGCTGCAAAGGCAGGCGTAAACCACTTTAACTACATAAGCTTGGCAGACAGGCGGCGCAATTCACCTGAATTGCTTCAAGGATGGTCTGAAGTGACCGATGTTACTGTTAGTGCTGTGACGTACCTGCCAGCAGGACGCACACGACATAAAGGCAGATAGGAATCAGAACAAATGTCCGCGTAGCTTAATTGGTAGAGCAACTTATTCCGGAATGAGTGGACCCGGGTTCGAATCCTGGCGCGGATAAAAATGACGGAGAAATTCACTTCGTTATAATGGCGCCCGAACTATCCGGATGACCCGACCGTTCAAAATCTCGCATTGGTGTGATGTTATTTCCACACCGCGAGATAGGAAAAATATGAGCAGCACTTCGAAAGAAAACAAGAAAAATAAGGGGGAGATGATGTAACGTACCAGGAGAGGAGATGTGACGTACCTGCCGGCAGGACGCACACGACATAAAGGCAGATAGGAATCAGAACAAATGTCCGCGTAGCTTAATTGGTAGAGCAACTTATTCCGGAATGAGTGGACCCGGGTTCGAATCCTGGCGCGGATAAAAATGACGGAGAAATTCACTTCGTTATAGTGCATCTACTGTTAGGAGTAGGCCGCTTCACTATGACTTGCGGGCTGCAAAGGCAGGCGTAAACCACTTTAACTACATAAGCTTGGCAGACAGGCGGCGCAATTCACCTGAATTGCTTCAAGGATGGTCTGAAGTGACCGATGTTACTGTTAGTGCATCTACTGTTAGGAGTAGGCTGCTTCACTATGACTTGCGGGCTGCAAAGGCAGGCGTAAACCACTTTAACTACATAAGCTTGGCAGACAGGCGGCGCAATTCACCTGAATTGCTTCAAGGATGGTCTGAAGTGACCGATGTTACTGTTAGTGCATCTACTGTTAGGAGTAGGCCGCTTCACTATGACTTGCGGGCTGCAAAGGCAGGCGTAAACCACTTTAACTACATAAGCTTGGCAGACAGGCGGCGCAATTCACCTGAATTGCTTCAAGGATGGTCTGAAGTGACCGATGTTACTGTTAGTGCATCTACTGTTAGGAGTAGGCTGCTTCACTATGACTTGCGGGCTGCAAAGGCAGGCGTAAACCACTTTAACTACATAACCTTGGCAGACAGGCGGCGGAATTCACCTGAATTGCTTCAAGGATGGTCTGAAGTGACCGATGTTACTGTTTGTGCATCTACTGTTAGGAGTAGGCCGCTTCACTATGACTTGCGGGCTGCAAAGGCAGGCGTAAACCACTTTAACTACATAACCTTGGCAGACAGGCGGCGGAATTCACCTGAATTGCTTCAAGGATGGTCTGAAGTGACCGATGTTACTGTTAGTGCATCTACTGTTAGGAGTAGGCCGCTTCACTATGACTTGCGGGCTGCAAAGGCAGGCGTAAACCACTTTAACTACATAAGCTTGGCAGACAGGCGGCGCAATTCACCTGAATTGCTTCAAGGATGGTCTGAAGTGACCGATGTTACTGTTAGTGCATCTACTGTTAGGAGTAGGCTGCTTCACTATGACTTGCGGGCTGCAAAGGCAGGCGTAAACCACTTTAACTACATAACCTTGGCAGACAGGCGGCGGAATTCACCTGAATTGCTTCAAGGATGGTCTGAAGTGACCGATGTTACTGTTTGTGCATCTACTGTTAGGAGTAGGCCGCTTCACTATGACTTGCGGGCTGCAAAGGCAGGCGTAAACCACTTTAACTACCAATCACAGACAGTGTAGACTTCAGTGCTCAAAACAGCACGTCTAATGTACAACTAAGCAATGGGAAAAGGTTTCTTTCAGTGATGAATCAGAATTTTGCCTTAATGGGAATCAGAGTAGTGCCTGTGTAAGGAGATTCAAGCATACAGAGTTCCATCCAAGTTGCTTGGTGACTACTGTTAAGCATCCGATGTAGGTCATGGTTTGGAGCTGCATGAGTGCGCATTGTGCTGGGAACCTCCAAATCATTGATGGTACTGTAAATGCCTAGAAATACATCTGGGTATTAGAAAACAAGATATTACCATCATGTAAAAGACTTTATGACGGTAATTGTACTTTTCAAGATGGCACTGCTCCCTGTCATCGCGCTGTTCAGCATGTTGATTGGCCACCACACTTAAAGGACTTAAACCTTGTGGAAAATTTGGGGTTTACAATGCTGTATGAATTATCAAAAAAAGAAGCCAACAAACAAAATTCAACTCAGTGAAGATGTAATTCAAATTTGGAATTGTATTGTTCAACCCAATCTTTTACAAAACCTTGCCGGCAAGATGGAAAGCTGTGATTAAAGGTAAAGGCTGGGCAACAAAATATTTGGTACATTTTATAATTTTGCTTCATTATATTTCTGCATTGAAATGTTATTTCATTCCTTATGAATTACAAAATCGATTTATTGCTGTAACCTAGGTATTCGATAAATGATCCTTTTTATAATAGTTTGGACTTGGTAGTGATTCTTGTCATGTATGTAAAGAACAAATGTAGCTACAGGAAAAACTATGGCATCTTTTTAAATCTCCATTAAATTTCGCATCCAATGACATCATCATCATTGTCAACCATTGTCAATGCACTGCTGGACGAAGGTCTTTCCAAGTTTCTTCCACAAAGGTCTGTCTTGTGCCAGCCTCTTATATGTTACTCCCGCTTAATTTCGAATTTCGTCCACCCATCTCCCATGCGGTCTTTTTCTGGGTCTTTTCCTGTCCCTTTGAATCCAGTCTAAAATTTCGGCTGCCCATCGATGGTCTGTCCTTCTGGCAATATGTACAGCCCATTGCCATTTCAGGGATTTTACTCTGATCATGATGTCCTCCACCCTTGTCATTTTTCTGATCCACGAGTTTCTCTTCCTATCTCACCAGGGTACACCAAGCATGCATCTCTCCATGCGTCTTTCAGTTTTTCGCAGTCTTTGTATGCCTCTTTCAGTTAAGGTCAACGTATCTGCACCATATATAAGCACTGGAATGATGCACTGATCAAACACTTTTCTTTTAAGACATAATGGCATATTGCTCTTGAAAATTATACTGTTTCTTCCAAAGGCTCTCCAGGCAAATTTTATACGCCGATTAATTCCTTCATCAATGTGACCCTCACTTGATATCTGTTGTCCAAGATAAATGTAGGTTATTGGTTGTCTCCAGCTTTTCCCCATCAATCGATAAATCTTCATTTTTTGTAAAAACATTGTACATCTCTTTTATCTTCTGATAGTTCATTTTTAAACCCCCTTTTTTCCTCTTCTCAGCAAGTTCCTCGATCATATTCTGCAGCTCTGATGGGGTAGTTGCAAAAATGACTACATCATCAGTAAAACGAAGGTGAGTTAGATAATCTCCATTAATATTTATCTCTTTGTTTTCCCAATTCAGTGATTGAAAGATATTTTTCAATGTGGCGTTCAAGAGTTTGGGAGATATAGTGTCACCTTGTCTTACTCCCTTTCCAATTTTTATGTGTGTTGTACTTTTAAATAGCCGAATTTTTGCACTTGCATTTTCATAGATGTTATTAATAATATTAAGGTATGCGTCTTCAATACCGCAAGATTTCAAAGCCATTGTAACTGCTGTTGGTTTCACCCAATCAAAGGCCTTTTCATAATCGATAAAAGCCATAAATAATGGAAGTTCATATTCCCTTGCTCTTTCAATTAGTTCTCTCAATACGCAATACGTGGATATGATCTATAGTGCTGTAGCCATTCCTTAAACCAGCTTGTTCTCTCGGATGAGCCATGTCCAGTGTCACCTTCAAGCGGTGTGAAAAAGCTTTAGTGAAGATTTTATAAACCACTGATAAGAGGCTGACATGTCTATGGTTCTTGAGATACTCAATGTCACCTTTTTTTATGTAGCAGGATCATTGTAGCATTGTTTCAATCCTCAGAAATCTTCCCTTCATTAAGGCATCGAGTGAAAACTTGGGCGAGTACTGTCTCAATTTCTCCACTTACTTATTCTATGATGTCTACGGTAATGCCATCTTTTCCTGGAGCTTTTCCCTGTTTCATGTTCTTGATTGCATGTGCAACTTCTGCTGGGAGGACTGGAAGAACTCTGGTACCTTTCGTAATGTCTGGAGTACATGTATCATCCCTTTCATACAGTTTTGAGCAGAAACCTTTCACTCTTGTCAAAATGGCACATCTATTTCTTGTTACAGAACCATCTTCTTTTCTCAGAGCCATAATCTGTTTTCTTCCCGTACTCAGATGTCCCTTTGTTCTCTTCACGCTTCGGTTGTTTTCAATTGCTTTCCTCACTAGTTCATAGTTGAATTTCCTTACATCTTCAGTGATACGTTTTTGTACCGTCTTACATAGCTCTATATATTCCACTTTGGAAGTCCCATTTCCTTTAGTTTGTGTCCTCAACTGTCTTCCTTTTTGCATCAGAATTTTGGTTTTTCCTGATAATTTGTTCGTATGCAACTTGTTCTTAGACCAGCTATTTTTGTTGCTGTTTCCATAAGAGTTTTGGTTAGTTTCCTGTTAACTTCAGAGATGTCCACTTCTACTAAAGTTAGAACTTCTAGAGCAGAGAATCTGTTCCTCAGTTCCAATTTGAAGGTATTATGACGTTTTTTAAGGTTGGTCATGTCAATACACTTTGTTTATTTTATGAGCTTGCCACGCTCGGGTTTAGCATTGAGGTGCATCTTACATCTCACCAATCTATGGTCACTACCTGTGTTGAACTTGGTTAGCGAACTTCCATGACAAATTTCTTGTTACACATAATAAAATCACTTTCACTTGTCAATCCATTGGGATGATTCCATGTCCATTTCCTTTGCGACTTTTTCTTGAAGGAGGAGTTCATGATGAAAATCCTTTCTGCCTCCGCAAATTCTACGAGTGTATTTCCACCCTGTTTTCTGTTGCCGTGACCGAATTTACCTACTGAAGTTTCATTCTGTTACTGTTGCCCTATTTTCGCATTGGAATTTCCCATAATGATCTTCAACTGCTGCTTTCATTTATTATTTAGATGACGACTTTCCTCATAAAATTCTAAGCACATATAATGACATAAATGATGCTCCACAACTTACGTCTTGGCCCTCAGTCTCCGGTAGCTGGAATGTACTTGGCCAAGGCAGGGGCCAGTGCGACATGAAGGCAGAGGGTGCTAAGAATCACAGGAGGACCGCACTAGGCTGCCTGCCATCTGATGCTGACCTTGGCTGCGTATAATGGACGCTATCTATCTTCTGATTCAAGGCTCTTTGAATTGGATCAAGAACTACAAAGGCTCAAGTGGGGCATCGTCAGGCTAAGTGAGGTAAGGAGAAAAGGAGAACATCTCATTGAACTGAAAAGTGGGCATCTCTTCTATCATCGTGGAACAGATACTGGCAGAACTAGTGGTGTTGGATTTATGATAAACAAGAAACTAAAGGATAAAGTTGTAAAAGTTCAAAGTTCCTCTGTACGACTTATGATCCAACTCTCAAGAAGATACCAGGCTCATATTATTCAAGCTTATGCACCCACCACAGTCATCCTGAAGAAGAGAGTGAAGAATTTTATGAGGAAATTCGTCATTTAAACAATAAAGGCAAGCAGCACTTGAAGATCAGTATAGGAGATTTCAATGTGAAAATAGGGCAACAGCAACAGAACGAAACTTTAGTAAGTAAATTCGGTTACGGCAACAGAAACCAACGTGGAAATACTCTCGTAGAGTTTGCCGAAGTAGAAGGGTTTTTCATCATGAACTCCTTTTTCAAGAAAAAGCCGCAAAGGAAATGGACATGGAGGCATCCCAATGGATTGAAGAGTGAAATTGATTTTATTATGTGTAACAAGAAATTTGTCATGGAAGACTGCAGTGTGCTAAACAAGTTCAATACAGGTAGTGACCACATAATGGTATGATGTAAGATGCACCTCAACGCTAAACTCGAGCGTAGCAAGCTCATAAAACAAACAAAGTGTATTGATATGACCAACCTTAAAAATCATCATAATACCTCCAAATTGGAACTGAGGAACAGATTCTCTGCTCTAGAAGGTCTAACGTTGGACGAAGTGGACATCTCTGAAGTTAACAGAAAACTAACCAAGGCTGTTATGAAAACAGCAACAAAAACAGCCGGTCTAAGAACAACTTGCATACGAACAAATTATCAGGAAAACCCAAAATTCTGATGCAAAAAAAGAAGAGAGAGGACAACTAAGGGAGATGTGACTTCCAAAGTGGAATATATAGAGCTATGCAAGGCGGTACGCCAACGTATCACTGAAGATGTAAGGAAATTCAACTGTGAACTAGTGAGGAAACCAATTGAAAACAACCGAAGCTTGAAGAGAACAAAGGGACATCTGAGTACGGGAAGAAAACAGATTATAGCTCTGAGAAGAGAAGATGGTTCTGTAACAAGAAATAGAGGTGCCATTTTGACAAGAGTGAAAGGTTTCTGCTCAAAACTATATAAAAGGGATGATACATGTACTCCAGATATTACGAAAAGTACCAGAGTTCTTCCAGTCCTCCCAGCAGAAGTTGCACATGCAATCAAGAACATGAAACTGGGAAAAGCTCCAGGAAAAGATGGCATTACCGTAGACATCATAGAAGACGCAAGTGGAGAAATCGAAACAATACTCACCCACGTTTTCACTCGATGCCTTAATGAAGGGAAGATTTCTGAGGATTGAAACAATGCTACAATGATTCTGCTACATAAAAAGGTGATATTGAGGATCTCAAGAACTACAGACATGTCAGCCTCTTATCAGTGGTTTATAAAATCTTCGCTAAAGCTATTTCGCACCGCTTGAAGGTGACACTGCACATGGCTCAACCGAAAGAACAAGCTGGATTCAGGAGGGGCTACAGCACTATAGCACTTATCCACGTACTGAGAAAACTGATTGAAAGAGCGAAGGAATATGAACTTTGATTATGCGTGGCTTTTATCAATTATGAAAAAGCCTTTGATTCGGTGAAACCATCAGCAATTACAATGGCTTTGAAATCCTGCAGTATTGAAAATGCACACATTAATATTATTAATAACATCTATGAAAATGCAAGTGCAACGATTCTGCTATTTGAGAATACAGCACCCATAAAAATTGGAAAGGGAGTGAGACAAGGTGACACCATATCTTCCAAGCTCTTTAACGCCTCATTGGAAAATATCTTTCAATCACTGAACTGGGAAAATAAAGGGATAAATATTAATGGAGATTATCTAACTCACCTTCGTTTGGCTGATGAGGAAGTCATTTTTGCAACTTCCTCATCAGAGCTGCAGAGTATGATCCAGGGCCTTGCTGACAAGAGTAAAGAAGTGGGATTGAAAATGAACTTTCAGAAGACAAAAGTGATGTACAATGCTTTTACAAAAAAATGGAGATTTATCGATTGATATGAAAAAGCTGGAGATAACCAATACCTACATTTATCTTGGACAGCAGATATCAAGTGAGGGTCAGATTGATGAAGAAATTAATCGGCGTATAAAATTTGCCTGGAGAGCTTTTGGAAGAAACAGTATATTTTCAAGAGCAATATGCCATTATGTCTTAAAAGAAAAGTGTTTGATCAGTGCATCTTTCCAGGGCTTACATATGGTGCAGGGACGTGAACCTTAACTAATAGAGACATACAGAGACTGCATACAACTCAAAGCTGCCTGGAGAGATGCATGCTTGGTGTAACCAGTTGTGATAAGAGGAACACGTGGATCAGAAAAATGACAAGAGTGGAAGACATAACGACCAGAGTAAAATCCCTGAAATGGCAATGGGCTGGACATATTGCCAGAAGGACAGACCATCGATGGGCGGCTGAAATGTTAGACTGGATTCCAAGGGAGATTAAAAGACCCAGAAGAAGACCACATGTGAGATGGGTGGATGAGTATGCGGGTTTAACATGGAGGAGACTGGCACAAGACAGACCGTTGTGGAAGAAACTTGGTGAGACAGTGGATTGATAATGGTTGACAATGATGATGAAATGATGAAATAACAAAATTTTCCAGTGACATGTAAATGATGAAATAACTATGAATATTAGTTAGTTAAACACAGAGTTAAACTTTAAAATTCACGGTTTTTGCAGATGATGCAGTACTTTTGTACTCTACTGTATGTATGAAAATCATTTTATTGTGCGTTTAGTCAGAGCTGGATTTAAAAGTTTCTGTTATCGGAGCTGCTTTTCTTTCTCTTATCGAAACTATGCCTCAAAACCTCTTCCAGGTCATCTACGTTCTTAAAAGGTGCCGAAGTACCTGCCTGATCCATTACAAAACGACGCAAAGTTTCCAACCCGAGAAAGCTTTTAAATATTTCATGGTTATGACAGGCACTTCCACGTTATTGTCTTCATCAGAATCAGAAAAATTCTGTCTCTTTCCAGCTGTTAATCACTATAACGAAGTAAATTTCTCCGTCATTTTTATCAGCGCCGGGGTTCGAACCCGGGTCCCCTCATTCCGGAATAAGTTGCTCTACCAATTAAGCTACGCGGACGTTTTATTCTGATTCCTATCTGCCTTTATGTCGTGTGCGTCCTTCTGGCAGGTACGTCACATCTCCTGGTACGTTACATCATCTTCCCCTTATTTTTTTTTTTTTTTTTTTTTGTCAAAGTGCTGGAGAAAGGATTCTCTTATTTTTCCTATCTCGCGGTGTGGAAATAACATCACACCAATGCGAGATTTTGAACGGTCGGGTCATCCGGATAGTTCGGGCGCCATTATAACGAAGTAAATTTCTCCACCATTTTTGGTCTACGCCGGGATTCGAACCCGGATCCCCTCATTCCGGAATAAGTTGCTCTACCAATTGAGCTACGCGGACATTTTATTCTGATTCCTATCTGCCTTTATGTCGTGTGCGTCCTTCTGGCAGGTACGTCACATCTCCTGGTACGTTACATCACATGCTCCACAATTTCGACATGTGTCAAAGCTGTCATAAGTCACGACATTGTCGTGACAAACTTCTCCTTCTTTAGCGAAGACGGAATTCAACCTGAGCACATGGGTGGGATTGTTAGAGGCTGTGTTCATCTCTCTGGAAAAAAATCTTAACCATTCTGAAATTGCTTATCTGTTAATGATGTAGGAGACTAAGGCATCTTCTCTCAGCGAAAGTATCTCCTGCAATCCCGTCCATTGTCTCCTTTCCATCATTTGCGCAGTGAGCTTCAAACAGAACGAGACCAAGCAGTAGCAATAACAAGTGAATAAGAGGCTGCTGGTTTGCGCTATGAGAATGCATTTTTCTATGCTGATGAAATATCAGTCCCTCTAAGCCAGTATTTCACGTTAAGGGTTTTCATATTAAAAGAATAAAAAACACTTAACGCATATGGAAATGGTCAGGAAGTTAAGAAGCATTCTGCAGTGTGTGAGGATATCCACAGATGAGAGGACCCTATAAAAATTTAAATATGGTTTAAATATCCAATTGATACATTATTGAAATTTGTCTTACAGTGATGAATACGATTTTTTTAAGGTATGTGTTTAAGTAACGGCAGTGTAAGATATATTGCATGAGAACTGACAATTCATTCTTATAAAACACTGTTGGACATTTCGTGAAATTTCTCCTAAAAGACTTGTCTTCGTATTGTTAAGAGAGTCACTGAATATGTGGTGATGTTCTGTGGGCCTTCTTACGTGAATTGAGGCGGAACCAAAATAACATTCGTTACGAAGTGTCAACAGTGCGACCCCAAACGTTTGAGGGGCTCGCGAGGGGAGAGACGAGAAGGACATTCGAGGCGATAGAGAGAGGGAGAAGGAGATGTCACGGAGATGCAGCGTAATGTTGTTTCGTTGTGTGGGACATAACCCATAATGTAATGGATTCCTGAAGTTATTTCAACTACTTCATGTATTCTACTGTAAATGGTAAAACGAACCGAAATATGGGATCTGCCAGGAGAAATAACTGCCTGGAACAACGCCCGTTATATCACACTGTGAAAGTACGAGTTAAGCGCGTTCGCGTTTCTGAGGTTCAACTGTGTCGTTTTTTAAAAAAATATTGAACAACTCAGGGCGTTAAATAAAGTTCCAACTGCTTTTGGTTCTACGATAGTACAATCAAAATAACCTCGTATGGCCCCTTTGTACTGCATCTATATCTTGTTTTGATATTTATTTTATAACATTCCTTGTTATTCTTCCTATGTGGAAGCTATTTTCATACATCATAATGCAATCTGAAGGTATGTCAACCAGTCCGTGTGATTTATATGAATAACCCCTGTAACGCAGTCTGTGGAAAATAGAATACAATACAGTTCCCAATGCTTTGAATTCCCGCTGTCGTATCTATGGTCTTTGTTGTTTTGTCACCAAAGCACACTTTCTTCGAAACATATGGGCGTGAAGATAACAGATGTTGCTCTCGGTGTCAGACTAAGGGAGAAGAATTTTTCTTTCTACTTTTCTAAAGAGCTAATAGAAGAGTGCGAGAAAATGGTAGGTACGTACCTCGAGAAACCTTTCTTTCTTTTTCTTTAAATCCATCCTTTTCCCCAAGTTGTTAGAGTGAAATATTTTTCCTCCGAAGTATGACAAAAATTTATGGCATTTGAATACTGAACTCTCTTCTTGCGGTTGTCATTGAAAATGAAAGTTCAAGAAAATATTACGCTGTCTGTGTTTCCAGTTTCCTTCTGCTTTTATTATTTTTTACGATATTTCACGATAAATAAAATGAAACATGTCCACTTTTTACTTGACTGACAGCAATCTTATTATAAGCGTTTTATCAAAACATCTTGCCGTCTTGAAGTGTCCAAAACACTGTTTCGTAACAAGGAAATATTTTTTACGTTTTCTAACATAAAAAGAAACATTTTGCTTTTGCATTTTTTTTCTTGTAGATCTGATTCAGTCTTTTTCCTGACGAAACAGACTTTTGTTGTTGGTGCTTCGTCCAATATGGATCCTACGAGGTAAGTAAAAAAAGCGGTAACTAGGCAATTAATTGAAAAACTTCAGAGCAAAACATACAAAGAAGGAATCTCTGTTTAAAAAAACAGAAATATGCACAGAAGAATAATGCTGTATCACGGTAGTTTTTTTCAACCAATTCAAATATCTTCACGAAAAGTTCAGTTTGAAACATAAATATCGTTTTATTAGATAGCTGAGTTTTTCTATTCAATTGCAGCTGCTTTTCCATATATTTTTCCTTTTGCTGATCTTGCTTCCCTAAAATAATACCGAAAAAAATATGGTTTTCAGCTAACTTAACATTTCTTAGCCACACAGCTTCTTTACGGATGCCAACACTACACCAGATTTTTTAAGCGTTCCTGTGAGGTAAAGTGCATGAAAGAATGCATTTCGGTATTCTACCTCTAGTTCCAAAACTTGTTCGTCGTTTATAACCAATCTTCTCGAGAACGATGCTTCTCTAATAATAAAAAACGTGCTTGTCTGTCTGTCTGCTTTTGTGTCTATATCTCTGTCACTCACCTACAGAAGAAACTACTTCCAGAGATTTGAAAGTTGGCAGGAACCTGAAGATGCACGTGATTTTATCCACAAGGCCCTTTTTTGAGATTCAAATTTGCAAGAATAGAATTTCAAAAAACTTGCTCAAATTTACAATTTGATAAATTTCTAAAGATTTCAATCAATGTCAAATTTGATCTCACGGTTTGCCTTTCCGTAAGATCACTCAATAATATTTCATTTCATTTTGACGCAACATTATTTCATTACATGGAAAATTTCGTTGCACTCATGGAAAATTACATGGAAAATTCGTGGCATTCATTTTCATGGCCCTTTGCAAAAAGAAAGAAAATGTACGGTGTTAGTTCTTAAGTTATGTTTCTTGGAAGCCTAGCACTTAGAAGTAAGCTTGGAGAAATAAGCAGAGAGTCCAAATTATTGCTGTCACCAATAAACATGCCCATAATTATTGCCTTTGAGTTTAAAGACGTGCACCTTATACCAAAGTTCCGGTGATATCCATCTTCTCTTAACATTTAAATGACAATGAAAATTAAATTGAATAGGATCCACGAAAAATCAGTTCTAAAGTATATCGCATTTCACGGATTTAAACTTAATTATCAATCTCATAACTAGTATCATATACGTATTTGCAATGCCTGCTGTTTATATCCGCTAGTATAACTAGTTCCAACTCCTGGAATTAACCGGCGATTCACAGTTAGAATTGAATCATATTTATCCAATATTGCCACCTTCACCGAGAAAACTTATTCAGAAGTTAGCGCGTAAAACAGGTTGAGCTCACTTTTTACCCCAAAAACGCAGTGTTCCGTACACTTGAATTAGGTAGCTGCTAAAATATTTGAAGATTTTTGGTTTGAGGTTCCACTTCCAGTTAAGTGTGTAGTCAAATTTCCTTGCAGAAATAAATGTGAAGAAAGGAATACAAATAAGTAAACGTACTCTTGATTGAGAGGTATAAGATATAAGGAAATTTACTGAAAATGAAATTATTTGCCCGCCGAGATTTGTTAATTCAACAGTGTAACGTAAACTTCACGTCAGGGGACTATGCGACATTTAAGACCCTATGGACAGCGTTGCGCTGAAGGTTGCAGTTAAGACCAATTGATATGCAGGAGTAGCGATTTTCAGATTTGAAATTAAATTTCCCAATCGCTGCAGTGTCGCAGTTTTGATCATATGTTCGATGCATGCAGCCACCTTATGTCCATGAGCATTTTATTCTACAAGAATCAGCCCATCTCTAATTTAGGGCCACTGGTCCGAATTAAGATAAAGAGCCAGTCCCGCAGGGCAAATGTAACATCCATGGTTTGTCTCCGGATTCGAAATAAGGCACCCTGTCACGAGAGCAAAGACCCGAGACTTATACCACCCAAGTAGTGGGTAACAAAAGTGGGGTATAGGTCGTTGGAAATGAAAACAAAAGTGAGATAAAGGCCCTGAAAACAGTAGTAGGGGTCATTGGAACTGAAAACAAAGAGGGTGTATAGGCCATTGGAACTGAAAACAAAATTGGAGTATAGGCCATGAAAACAAAAGTGGGGTATAGGCCGTTGGAAATGAAGACACACGTGGCGTATAGGCCGTGAAAACAAAAGTGGGGTATAGGGCATTAGAAATGAAACCAAAAAGTGGGATATAGGCCATTGGAAATGAAAAAAAAAGTGGTGTACATGCCATGAAAACAAAAGGGGGTATTGGTCATCGGAAATGAAAACAAAAGTGAGATAAAGGCCATGAAAACATTAGTGGAGTTATAGGCCATTGGAACTGAAAACAAAAGTGGGGTATAGGCCATTGGAAATGTGAACAAATTTGGGGTATAGGCCATTGGATATTAAAACAAAATTGGTGTACAGGCCATGAAAACAAAAGTTGTGTATAGGCCATTGGAAATGAAAACAAAAGTGGCGTATAGGCCATGAAAACAAAAGTGGGGTATAGGGCATTGGAAATGAAAACAAAAGTGGGATACAGGCCATTGGAAATGAAAACAAAAGTGACGTACATGCCATGAAAACAAAAGTGGGGTATAGGACATTGTATATGAAAAAATATAAATAAGAAAAGCGCTCGTTTTTCCCATGAAGCAGAATTGGAGCTTTCCAGAATCAACCTAGAATACACATAGCGATCATTGAACAACCACGAAAATAAAAAAATAAAAACTACTCAACTTTGTTTTCTCTATTCTTTACTGTCTGGAAAAATATGATATCTTTCTGCTTCCGCCTTTCCCCATCTATCAGCAGAATAACAGGTTTACGTGCTTCTGTCCCATCCCCCGTCATTCCAATAATCTCTCTCCCTCTCTCGCTTCAGCCTCATCCGGAACTCGAACTTCAGACCATCCCGAATGAATGGTCCAGCAAAATCGCACGCCTACCGGGGAAAAGGAAGTCCAAGTTTCATGAGGGCACGTGCACAACCTTATGCACGATGTCTATCCGTCGAACCATGCAGAAAAAATAAGCTTTGGCAGTGGAAGTCCATATTGCGTCTCCTTGTTGACTGCAAGGCACCGAAAGATTTAGCAGAAGTTTACAAATGTCTAACAGAACTGAAGTGCGAAGGACTGGAAGTACATCTGGTCTGAACAATCGCGGTTCGAACTCTCTCGCCGATGGGACAGAGAGTGCGTGGCGTTAACCAGTGGTTCGCAACCTTTATGCATTCGCGGACCGGCAAAATGTTGGGGAAACTTTCGCGGAGCGGTGGTGCCGAAACAAAATCTTTAGGCTATTTTCAAGCATTTAATCTCGTAATCTTTCGTATTATAATGATCACTGTTTGCAATTGGTAATTTATATACATGATTATTCCAAGTCACCTACTTACAGCAAATACAGTATCATTTAATCTCTTAATGTTCTTTAATGATTAATAAGTGCAATTCATAATCAGTATACCACAATATTCTCCTAACCATTAATATCTTTTCTGGTGTCAATGCAACGTCTGTTGCTGCTACTTCGCGATAATCTTCTCAAGCCCTGGTTCCAGAGTCGTTTGTGTAATGCGCAGTGCAGCATTAATTTCCATTATTGTTTTGATTGCCCAAACGGCTGGTTTTCTTACAGTAAATACCTGGTCGAAAAAGTTGCCAATAATTTTAGAGCTTTGTCGCTGAGACTGGGATATTCTTTCTCCATAATACTCCAAAATTGGGTCAGAGATCTGGATCTGAATATCGATATCTGACTGGCATCAGAAGGAAGTTTAACGAAGATTTTCTTTCCTAGCCTGCAGGAGCTCAAATCTTCTGCGGAGAAATGAGCGCTCCAAGCTTCCTTTAATCTTCCACGACAGGTGTTCAAAAAAGATTTAGAATCAGATTTCCTCTTACTTTAATCCCATTTGGATACAAAAGAAAAATAAATAAATTCGCTAAAGTCTCTTGGACTGGCAGAAAAACCTTGAAGACCGACAGTTGTGAATCACTGGCGTAAACCACAGAAAGGCGATTAACCCAGCTTTACAAGTTGGAGTGATACAGACAGGTGAAGGCAGTCTAACAGTTTAGGATTCGATTAGGTGGGCTTTCTTGGGATCTCTCGTACCCATGGGGAGCTCCGTAATCGGCACAAAGTATGTGAACATCTTCGCCAACCATCTACATTGATTAGTGACGATCCTCTCTCCGCACCATGACGCCATCTTTCAACAGGACAACGCCACACCGCATGCCTCCTGAGTGGCGACTAATTGGCTCCAGGCGCTTTCAAGGGAGTTTACCACACTCGAATGGCCCCCATAAGCACCGGATCTCAACCCTATTGAGAATTTATTGGATCAATTGGAAATATGTTTTCGATCTCCCCAATCTCTCCCCGAAAAACACTGAAGTGCCAGAAAAACTTGTACAGACGAGCTTATGCAAAATACATAGCAACGTCACCTATGCGCGTACTCTGTTGCGTTCGTCAGTGCGTAAATAAAGCGATAGACATCCTTGGCAGATGTCAGAGCTGTTTTCGTCATGAGAATGACAAGTAATAACGATTAAAGTGATTTTCAACGCGGTATCATAATTGGCGCTCGTGAGATGGGCAATAAAGAAAAATTAGTTGCAGAGTAATTCAACTATACCTCTTGAAGTACCTTCTTCTTCGCTACTACTGGCCTCATCCGACGAACTGTGAGTCATATGGCCGACAACATGGACAAACTGATAGGTTAAAACTCCGAGTATTTCGGAGGTAGAAACGAAGTTCGGAATTTCACGGACGACCATTGCAAGGGTGTACCGTGACTACAAGAATTCCGGCAAAACTTCCAACCATCGATAGCAGTGTGACCGTAAAAAGACACTGGGTGAACGTGACCATCGTAGGCTGTCAAGAATAGTTTCACGCGATAGGCGTGCATCACTCTCGCAGGTATCATCGGAATTCAATGCTGGAGCCACAACAAGCATCAGCGTCCGGACTGTGCAAGGTTCCCTGCATGATATGGGCTTTGGGAGCCGACGCCCAAATCGAGCCCCCTTGATGAGTGCACGACACAGAGCTATGCGCCTCGCTTGGGCAAGGCAACACTTCCACTGGACACTTAATGACTGGAAACAAGTAGCCTGCTCTGACGAGTCGCGTTTCCAACTGTATCGGGCAGATGGAAGGATTCGTGTTTGGCACAAACCCCATGAAGCCATGGATCCGCCTGTCAACAGGAAACGGTACCGGCTGGTGGGGATCCGTAATTGTATGGGGTGTGTTTAGTTGGACTTCACTGAGACCCCTGGTAGTCTACAAACGTGTGTGACCGGCCAACGTTATGTGCGCATCCTTTCTGACGAGGTACACCCGTTCATGTCCTGCATTCATGCTGATGGATGGGTTGGGCCTGTTCCAACAGGACAATGCACCTCCACACAAGTGTCAGGACTCCCCAATATGGTTAGAGGAGCATTCATCTGAGTTTGGAGTGTTGCCTTTCCCACCCAAATCTCCAGATCTGAACGTGATAGAACACATTTGGGATGCCATGCAACGCGCTATCGAACACAGGAATCCGAGACCTCGGAATACACCCGAATTGTGCAACGCTCTGCAGGAACTATGGTGTGCATTGCCTACAGCATATTTCCAGAAGCTAGTGGATTCCATGCCACATCGTATTTCTGCAGTCCTGCGCTCTCGTGGGGGACCTACCAAGTATTAACCTGGTGTACCAGTTCTCCTGGCACTTCAGTGAATGTAAGTGTTTTACTACATGCGGTACTCGCTTCATGGGTGGGAATACTAACTCCATATTTTCAACTCTTCATTGAGTTCTTACCAAGACATCTGGCTGACGCAGTGAGGGGAAACGCTGAATCAACACGTTATAATATATGCAATAAAATGTTATGCACCCATATCCATGAATAAATAACTTCCGTTTTTATGTGTAACTAATTATTTATTTATCTATTAGCCGAGCTTTCTAATTTCATTTATCTATTAGCCGATCCGTGAATAATTTCATGAGCTCAAGTTCATGCGTCCATGGTCATACAAGATGGCAGCCTTCCGGACAAAATTTCAGACAGTGTTCTTGATATGTTCGATTGAATCCCTTAGTACGAAAGGAATTAAAAACGTGATGAATGAAGGTTTCCGAGCGGGATACAGTCGGAAAACTATAGAGAGGATATTAAAACAGGTAGATAGAGTGTGAGTGACAAAGGACATAACGCCGAATGATAAGAAATTGAATTTCGTAGGAGCAATAACCTATGTACCAAGAATCACCTTTTTCTTCAAAGATTTATTGAAGAAATTATAATGTAATGTTGGAATCCGCACAGCAGGATCAATAAATGACTCATTGCGAAACTATAAAAGATCCCAGGATAGAGGAGAAATATGGGAGAAAGTAGGAATTTACTCAGTACCCCTAAAATAGCCAGATTGAAACACAAAATTATATATTGGACTAACAAAACCGTCTATTAAGTTTCGTATACAAGAACACAAAAGGCATTAAAAAAATGAGCAGCCTGTTTCAGCCCTAACAAGTGATGTACTATTTGAAGGGGTGAGACCTGATTGGGACTAAAGAAACTGCGTTACAACATACACTGAAGAGCAATGAATTAGAGATACCTGTCTAGTAACGTGTAGCACGGCCTTTCATCCTGATGACGGAGACGATTCGTCTCGGCATGGACTCGGCAAGACACGGAAGCGATGGGAAGCCATACGGATCCACGACCCCTGAACAAGCTCCCACAGTTCACGAAGATTTGATGGAGGGGGTCAGAACCTCGAACATCTCTCTCGATGGCATCCCAGATGTGCTTAATGGGATTGAGGTCAGGTGTCCTAGCTGGCCAAGGATGCGAGGTCACGTCGGTGGAGTGTTCATATAACCATTCGGATACAATTCGGGAGCGATAGCACGGTGCGTTGTCTTGTTGCAGGATGAGGTCCCCAGTGGGATGTTGAAGACGCACAAACGGGAGCAAATGGTCATCCAGGATATCCCAGTAACGTTGACCTGTGAAAGACGATGTCACACGTACCAGGGGTCCCATTTCAGTCCACGTAAACAGTCCCCAGACGAGAATGCCACCCCCACCGGCCTGAAGAGTACCCTACTGATGAGTCGAGATCAACGTTGGTACATGCCATCCGCATGTACCAACGTGGATCTCGACTCATCAGTCCAGGCAACATTTTTTCACATGTCTAGGGTCCAGTGGCGATGTTCCCTTGCCCATGCTAATCTTTGCACCCTGTGATGTGCGGTCAGTAGTGGTACCCTCGTGGGACGATAGCTTCTCCACCCCATAGCGAATAGATGGTTCTGGATGGTGTGGATGCTTACACGTTTTTGTGCACCAGCGTTAAATTGCCGAGTGATTTCTTGCACTGTGGCCCGTCTATCCGCTGTTACAATGCGAGCTAGCCGACGATGACCCCGCTCATCCACACGCTGTTGTCCACGGCAGTTGGCCCTTGCAGGGATGTTTCTACCGGATTCGATGTACTTACGGTGCACCCGTGACACAGTGGCTCGTGAAAATTCCAGTGCCTGCACGACTTCCGAGATGGAGTGACCCATTTGTCCGGCCCCGACAATTTGACCACGATCAAATGCGCTTAGATCCTTCGTCTTACCCACAATGCGTCCGACTCTTACTGATTCCCGTCACATCACTCCTTATATTGTCGGATCGCTGCATACGTCATGTCGTTTCCGTTTACAGGGCCGCCTACAGCGCCACATTTGCATAACGCCAGCTGTCTCTAATTCAATTGCTCTTTAGTGTACACTACGAGATATGAATCGGCAATAAGAGAATCCATTGAAATTCTGTCTACGACAAATATATGTAATGAGCGTGTATCTGTTGAAATTCCAAATTTATGGAAAAAAAATTTTAATGTGTAGAAGGTTATTATTTATTAACATTTTATCGATTGTATTAAGAAATTTAAAATCAAATATGTGATATCGCAGAAAGAATGCATAACATGCAATAGTGCTTGATGCACGCGGAAGTAGGTTCATGACCATTGTCTTAATGTTTGTTGTGTTTATCATTTATGTATATTTCAAATCATGTACTTTTTCTTATCAGTTGCATGAAACCTTGGAAAAGTCCTCCGTTGAGGTGTGGAAGCTCGGTTAATAGATAAATACATAATTAGTTACACCTAAATACGGAAGTTATTTATTCAACATCATAATATAGGTGAATATAATTGTCCATTTAACTCATTATCATTCAATTTCACACTTAAGTGCAGAACGTTAGGCAAGGAATGTAAATAAAGTATAAAAAGAAAAAAAGAAAATGTTGATGGACGAGATGTCAGACACCTGATTCTGATGGCACACTATCCTTATCTTATTTTTTTTTTTTTTTTGCCGAGGTATCACTTGATGGTTTTTTAATTAATTTTTAAGGCATAAATCTTAAGAAGAATAAACGTAAAGTAGTAGAATTCTACATTTTAACCTTAAGGTTGTAGTTTTAGAAGTATAACAGCCATCCACTGTACAGATAAATAAGATCGGTATTCTGCACAAAATAAAATCATTTAAAAGACTTTCCTGACATAAAATCTTACTTTCTTTTCTGTGGTGGTTTAAATGGGGAGATTTTGTTTCATGAACGAACCAAAATGATACCATGTCCTTAATGATGCATCCATTTCGTGCTCTTTTTCTGCTGATTACATGTTTATGTCTTAAATAATGGAGTCCTTTTTTCAGTCCGGCTTTCTGATCGGTGTTTATTATTCCGAAGTAAGATATGCAACTATTTGACGTGAAAGATAAAATGAAAACACGAGTTTCATTCAACTACATTTGATTTTATTTCCAAAGATCAAAGTTTATGCTTTTGTATGAAGGAAATGTCTGGAACCTTAGAAAAACGAACAAAAGGAATCCATTCTCCGAAATAAATCGAGTTCCATTGTGAATTACTTTGTTTAAACTAACATGATTAAGAATGATCTTTTTTCTTACGTCTTTTGTTGCAAATTTTTTCTTCTGAAATTAACGTATTGCCTGTGATAGAGACAACTTCAGAATGGCGCATTTCTTTTCTTTGGTGAGCTTTCGCGTTTGAGGATTATATGCAATTTCTATCAAGTCTTTTTCTTTTAAGAGTGACATTAAGTTTTGCTGTGGGTACAAATAGCTCTCAGTTGTGACCTCAATCTCTTTACGCTTCCCAACAATAGATTTTCATAATCAAATTGTGTTTTAAATCGCAGTATAATACATTAATTTGAAGAGTGAATTACTCAACAATTTATAACTTAAAATAGAAATTTCAAATGCAGCCAAGGTGGCGCAGTGGTCTAAGCGAAGGCTTCTGATCATTCGCCCGACAGTGGTCCGGGTTAGAATCCCGGTGAGGCATGGATGTTGTGTTTGTCTTACGGCACTGGCTCTCTTCCTTCCCTGGAGCCACTGGCCCTAAATTATGGATGGGCGACTGCTTATAGCCCATTGAGTTGCTCACGGTGGTCGTTAAACCTCCAATAAAAAAATTCAAATGTTTTCTTTCTGATCGATAAAAATGGTACCGAGATGCTGCACCAAAAAAATACACAGAAGAGCAAAAACATTATGACCATCGGCTTAATATTATGTTGATTCTTCAGGTGCCGTTAAAACAGCTCTTATCTGGCAAGACGTAGAAGCTACCAGATTTCGAAAGGTGTCGTATGGAATGCAAGTTCCTGATTGCTGTTCCACAGCTAGACACAGGTTCCTGGTGCTGATCCACAGCTAGACACAGGTTTCTGGTGCTGTTCCATAGCTAGACTTCGGTGTTGGTGGTGACTGGTCTCCCATACCTCGATTTGGCAACGACGTGGAATCTCGTACCAACATATTACCAGCAGAACCTTTAGATAGGATTTGATGTCCCAATACAAACTACAGATCCTAGATTGGATTGATGTCTCTGAAATTTGGAGCCCAGAGCAATACCTGGAAATTTTATCATGTTCCGCAAACCATTCTTCAACAATCCAGTCAGTGTGGTGTGTCCGATTATCTGATGAAAGAAGGAACTACAACAGGGTTATCAGTTGCATGGAAGACTGTATCTGGTCTGCAGTGATGTTTAGGTAGGTGGTAGACGTCATAGTTTCTTGCACATATAAACGATTGGACCCAAGGTTTCCGAGCAGGACATTGCTCAAAGCATTACACTTCTTCCACCGGCTTGTTTACATCCCACGGTGCATCTTGGTGCCAACACTTCCCCTGGTAATGTTCTAACTACAGCTGACCACGAGCATCGCACAAGCCTTGCCGTCTTGGAAATGTTTTGACCCAGACCGTTAAAATTTGGCCGTTGTCAAACTCGCCTGAATTCGCTGCTTTTCTCATCTGAAGAACAAGAATAACACTGATTCACACAGCATATCCAAATTCCAGGAAACTGGGACTGTGGATACCTTATATCCAAATTCCGAGAAATTGGGACTGTGGATACCTGATATCCAAATTTCGAGAAACTGGGACGTTGAATACCTTATATTCAAATTCCCAGAAACTGGGACTGTCGCATACCTCATATCCAAATTCCGAGATACTGGGCCTGTCGCATACCTCATATCCAAATTCCGAGAAACTGGGACTGTGGATACCTCATATCCAAATTCCGAAAAACTGGGACTGTTGCATACCTCATATCCAAATTCCGAGAAACTGGGAATGTGGATACCTGATATCCAAATTCTAAGAAACTGGGACTGTCGCATACCTCATATCCAAATTCCCAGAAACTGGGACTGTGGATACCTGATATCCAAATTCCAAGAAACTGGGACTGTGGATACCTGATATCCAAATTCCAAGAAACTGGGACTGTGGATACCTCATATCCAAATTCCGAGAAACTGGGACTGTCGCATACCTCATATCCAAATTCCCAGAAACTGGGACTGTGGATACCTGATGTCCAAATTCCGACAAAACTGGGACTGTTGCATACCTTATATCCAAATTCCGAGAATCTGGAACTGTGGATACCTGATATCCAAATTCCGAGAAACTGGGTCTGTTGCATACCTCATATCCACATTCCGAGAAATAGGGACTGTCGCATACTTCATATCCAAATTCCGAGAAACTAGGACTGTGGATACCTGATATCCGAATTCCGAGAAACTGGGACTGTGGATACCTCATATCCAAATTCCGAGAAACTGGGACTATACCTCATATCAAATTCCGGGAAACTGGGACGGTGGACGACAAGCCACGTAGCGGTCGGCCGAAAACTGCTACAAGCGAGGAAACCTCAACAATGGTCTTGGCATCCTCTGCAAAGAGTCCACAACATAGCACACGACGTCGTGCAGCAGAATGTCGTATCAGCCAGTCAGCCATTCCACGGATTCTTCCCACTGCTCACTGGCATTCGTTCAAGATCCTGATACAGCAGCAACTATCAGAGGATGACCCTTATAGATGTGTCGAGTTCTGCACCTGTCCTCTAGACCAGCATTGTATCAGTGGTAAGGTTAACCGTCAGAACCACAGGTACTTGAATGACATGAAACATCATTGTACGTAACCATCCGAAGTCATTAATAACGTAAAGGTTATGGTGTGGTGTGGAATATGAGGCACCCGTGTAATCAGACCGATTTTCATCGACAATAACCTAAATTCTCAGCGCTACCTGGAAATGCTACAGGAAACAGTGTTTCCTTGCTTTCTGAATAAATCTGGCAGTTTCCCCTGTTATTTCCGATACGATGGGGCTCAACCACACTACGGAGCAACTGTTCGTTAGCGGCTAGAGGTTCAATTCCCTGGCCAATGGATTGGCCCGCGTACCCATGTGAAATGGCCACCCAGATCCCCTGACATCACACCAGTCGACTGTCATCTGTGGGGTCATGTGAACACATAGTTTACCTAGTGTATGCTGAGAAATTCCGCGACAAAAACCACCTTTAGCAACGTATCCTGAAGGCCTGTAACCTTATTTCTCCCAATATTCTCGTGCGAGTGCATAACGACTGGATCAAGCGTCTCCAGTTCAGTGTTCAGCAATAGGGATGACACATTTAACACATCAATCAACACATTGAACACATCAATCAACACATTGAACACATCAATCAACACATTGAACACATGACAGGGTACTTTAGATGTTGTTATTTCAACTTTCTGTGTTGATAACTTGTGAAACACAACACATATGTCAAATCTGTTTACGACAATGAATTTCTGAGAAAATTTTGGTCGCGTTTGATATGCAACATAACCCCATTACCATTTGAAGAACGTGACCTCGATCCAACACGGCGGTATTCAAAATGGCAGCCACGTTCTGGAAATAGCTTAAAAGAGAGCCCCCCCCCCTCAGCGATTCTTTGCTGGGGTATGGGGTATTCAGATATTTCATTTTCCCACCCGCTTCTGAAATACAAAGGTGTCCTGCGACTTTTAACTCACCCTGTATAATACACTGAGTGGCCACTTTATTATGACCACCCCCTCAGTACCTCGTTGGGCCACCTTTTACCTTTAATACAGCGTTGATTCTTCGTGGCATGGACTCCACGAGATATTGTTTGTGGACTCTGAGAATATGCTTGATGAATAGCATTTTCCAGGAATGTGAGATTACACGGTTGTGGATCCAGCTGTCTGATAGTTCGTTCAACTTCATCCCACAAATTCTCAATGGGGTTGAGCTCTGGAGATTGTGGGGGCCACCTAAGCAAAGTAAACTCACCGGCATGTTTCTGAAATCAATCCTGTACAATACGAGCACTATGGCAGGACGCATTATCTTGTTGAAAGTAGCCATCGCCATTGGGATAAACCATCCACATGACAGGATGCACTTGGTTCGCAACGATGTTTAGATATGATGTGCCAGTCAGACGTTGATCAACACGAATTAAAGGGCCCAAATCATGCCAGGGAAATATTCCCCAGACCATAACGTTGCCTCCATCAGCTGGAAGGGTTGTAGCAATGCACTTGTGGTCCATACTTTCGTGCTGTTTCCGCCAAATTCTCACTCGCCCATCCTCATGGTGCAACTGAAAACGTGATTCATCGGACCACATGATTTGTTTCCAATAATCGACTGTCCAATCCTTGTGCTCCTGTGTGAACTGGAAACGTTTTCTCTTGTTAACTGTAGACAGCAAAGGTGTTCGAACAGGCCTTCGTCTGCCATATTCCATCCGATGCAGTGTACGGCGAACAGTGCGTGCAAAGATCATTTGAAGGGATCCTTGATTAAGATGGTCTGCAATTTGCTGCACTGTTGCCCTTCTGTTGTCTGTTACCAGTCTGGACAGTCTCCGTTCCGCCCGAGCAGTCACTAGTCGATGACGACCATACATTGCACGTAGAGACCCAGTTTTTTGGCTGAGAGTCCAGTCTTTAAACACTTTAACAACAGCTGCTCTGGAACATTTCACGAATGCGGCGGTTTCGGTGATACTCGCTCCATGTTTCCTGGCTCCTACAATCATCCCCCATTGATAGTCCGTCAAATCGCATTGTTTACCCATCTCGTCACCCAAAAATCACTTCTACTACTGTCGCAAGCACTAAGCTTTCCCTTTTAATACTAGCCTCGCTCTCTGGCGGCAACAGCGTGCAGGCATAGCTCATTTGCTTAAAACTAGCAGGTGGTCATAATAAAGTGGCCACTCAGTGTAAGTTATAACCAGCTGCAAATCGCTGGTTATAATATATATTTGCATAAAGACACGCTGGTTACAAAGTTTTGCTTGTTCGATATATCGTGGAATATTCTTTAGGGATATGTTAGAGATGACATATAATAGATCTATCTATTATAAAAATGACAAAAGATATTGGCACTGAAATTCCTTCTGACCTCCCAACACAGAAGTAGCCTATGCAATTAAGAACACGAAACCGGAAAGAGCTCAGGGAGAAGACATTATTCTGGACATTGTGCAGGAAGGAAACTGGTCAGAAAATACAAACTTGTCTCTTTAAAAAAAGAGGACTCTGAGGATCTCAGAAACGCTAACACATCAGCCTCCTATTAGTTGTTTACAAAATCTTCGCTAAGGAAATGTCACATTGCTTGAGGAAAACACTGAACGTGGTAAAACAAAGAGAAACAGCTGGGTCAGGAGAGAAGAATGTACCACAGATCATACCCATGTACTGAGAGAACTTATTGAAAAAGCGAATGAGTATGAAATACCACTGCTTATGGCTATTAATTATATTAAAATCGTGAGGTTTTCGTGCCAAATAAATGCAGTCATAGAATATCGTCTTATGCACGATTTTTCAGATAAAACCCATCTTTAATATTTGAAAATGATGTTCAAAAACATTAAAAACATTACAAAAGGACGAGATCTTTCAGTGACAGCGTCAGTCCCTTCATCAGATCATACACACTGAGCAATAGAAATGAAAATTTGGGTGACTTAAATACAAAATGAAGATGTCATGATACAAGTACACTACGCATGTCAAAGAACCAAACTTACATAAAGTGTATACACCAATTAAAGCTCTGAACAACTTGAAGTTATGGTTCCGGTTTTGAAAGAAATTTCCAAAGGAGAGGTATGTGAATAGGTGTGATGTCATTGCAACATTTAGTGCATACTTGTAAATCCATAAGCTTTCAGAGAATAGAGTAGCAAAGCGTGTTGTTGGAGCCGAAAGGAGAGTAGTAAGGTTCCATAGTGGCTCGTGACTACCTTGTAAATCCATAAGCTTTCAGAGAATAGAGTAGCAAAGCGTGTTGTTGGAGCCGAAAGGAGAGTAGTAAGGTTCCATAGTGACTCGTGACTACCTTGTAAATCCATAAGCTTTCAGAGAATAGAGTAGCAAATGTGTTGTTGGAGCCAAAAGGATAGTAGTAAGGTTTCATAGTGGCTCGTGACTACTTTATAAATCCATAAGCTTTCAGAGAATAGAGTAGCAAAGCGTGTTGTTGGAGCCAAAAGGATAGTAGTAAGGTTTCATAGTGGCTCGTGACTACCTTATAAATTCATAAGCTTTCAGAGAATAGAGTAGCAAAGCGTGTTGTTGGAGCCAAAAGGATAGTAGTAAGGTTCCAGAGTGGCTCGTGACTACCTTGTAAATCCATAAGCTTTCAGAGACTAGAGTAGCAAAACGTGTTGTTGGAGCCGAAAGGATAGTAGTAAGGTTCCATAATGGCTCGTGCTGACTACCTTGTAAATTCATAAGCTTTCAGAGAATAGAGTAGCAAAACGTGTTGTTGGAGCCGAAAGGATAGTAGTAAGGTTCCATAGTGGCTCGTGATTACCTTCCGAGCATAATGTGGACAATGCCGTAACAGAGGAATTTGCCTTTAAATTGTATTTGTGTTCATATATTCGGCATTTTAAATTACTAAATGTAGAACCTATATACACATAATCTCTTTCATTGGATTCTATGGCCTTTCATGGAATGCCGTAAAATCCGTGACGATAGTCCAAATTCATTTTATCTCTGTCATTTCTTATTTGCGATATTAAATTACAACAAGTTTTTTACTCCAAAACTCATATCGTACCTCTTACAAATGTTCTTAAGAATATTGCAAACAAACGGAACATATCGTATTATCCCTATATGCTTAACTGGGGTTCTGTCACGGGTAAGGCAGGTAATTAGGTTGAACGGCGAATTAACTTGTTAATGATGTGGTTAGGGTAACCATAAGTCCTGACGAGATCTTTTATTTTTTAAATTTCCAGATCTCGAAGACGATTATTGGACAAATGAGTTATAGCCAGGTGTAAGAAAAAATTGAGTCCAGAAATTTTATATTTAATTGGATGTGCTGAATCAAAAGGAAGTAAGCAAGTGGTAGAAGTAGGTGTTGAATAAACAGAGTGAATAATGGTGTTATCTCCTGTGTCCCGTTGTAGGAAAACAAATCAGAAAAGGTATGGAACAGTTTTGTTCAAATTCGATGGAAAGTTTAATAGAAGAATATCGCGATGAAAGCCTATTGGCGAAATCGACTAATTCATCGCGACTGGAGGGCCAGAAACACAGTATATCCTCAACGTAACAAATATACAAAAGTGGTTTAGTGGGGAAGGATTGAATAACATTTTCTTCTAAATCCTGCATAAGAATTTCTGCCGAAGTGGCGGAGAGTGCGGAACCCAGGGGGCATCCATCAAGTTGGCGGTAAATGATATTGTTAAAACGGAAGTAAGACCTATTATGAACAAATCTCAAAGCACTAAGAGTAGAAGAAATTTCATGAGGGGATAAATATCCCAAGGCACGGAGTTTAGGATCAATACGATTATGTACAACGGGAACGGGTACGTTAGGGCACCTCTTATCCAGATCACATCGAGCGAAGCCATTATCAATTATTATGAAACTGTGTTTCACTCTATAAAACCATCAGCCGTTACATTGCCGTTGTAATCTTGAGGGGTTGAAGTTTCGCATATTAATATTACTAATAACATCGTTCAAAATGAAAGTGCAAAGCTCACTGTTAAAAGACACAGAATGAATAAAAATGAGAAAGAGAGTGAAACAAGATAGCGCCACATCTGTCAAACTCTTCAGTGTCACATTGCAAAATTTCTTTCACGTATCGAACTGGGAAGACAAGGGGATTAAGATTTATGGAGATTATTTAGCCCACCCTCGTTTTACTGCGACACACCCCTTTTTTTGCAAATACCTCTTAGAGCAAAGAAAGAGCAAAGAAATAGAGCAAAGAAAAGAGCAAAGAAAGTGGAATTAAAGATGAACTTACAGAAAACAAAACTTTCTTTGCTCAATAGAGCAAAGAAAGTGGAGTTAAAGATGAACTTACAGAAAACAAAACTGATGCACACTGCTTTAAGAAAAACTAAAGATTTGAAAGTTGATAGAGGAAATCTAGAAGTCACAGTTGCCTACATTTACCTTTGACAACAGATAGAGCCAGATAGAATATGAAATAAATAGGAGCATAAAACTTCGGGAAATTTCGGAATAAACAATTTTCAAGAGCATTTTGCTATTATGTTTTGAAAGAAAAGTGTTAATAAGTTTGCACCTCCAGTTTTTTCTTATGTATCAAAAACACAAACCATAACAAAACAAGTTAGTAAAATCATGCAATCATTGATTATGAAACGCTTCCTAAAATACCAGAAATCATTTTTCAAAGTTATGAGGATAATGGCTGTGGAATAAATCTCGCTAATGTGTCCTGACTTATGACCCCATTTCGATTATATTAAACAGAATTGGTTCAGCATACCTCCGGAACAACATACTAAATTTTTGTAGCAATAGAACCATTGTTAGTCAAGTTACCAGGATAATAGGTGTGGAATAAATCTCCTTCCTGTACCCTGTCCTTCGACCCATTCCGATTATATTGAGTAGAATAGGTTCAGTATACTTTCAGAACAACACGGTAAAGTTTTGTCGCAATAGAAGCATTTTTACATAAGTTATGATGCATAAAGGCGATGGAATAAATCTCACTCCTCTGCCCTGACCGTTGACCCCATTTCGATGATATTCAACAGAACCGGTTCAGTATACCTCCGGAATAACACGATAACGTTTTGTTGCAATCGAAGCATTTTTACATAAGTTATGACGCATAAAGGAGATGGAATGGACCCCGCTCCTATGTCCTGACCTTTGACCCCATTTCGTATATTTACAATAGGGTAAGTCCCCAGATTACCCCCTACCACATACGAAAATTTCATCAAAATCGAACCGTTTTTACGCGAGTTATCGAGCTGGCAGGCAGACATACAGACAGACAAAGCTGGAGCATATACGCTTCTTCAACCTACGGTTGGTAAGCGTAAAGGAGATATGCAGAGTCTGAAAACAACTGAAAAAGCATCAAGTGGCGCATGCTTGGTGTTACTAGGAAAGACAGGAAAAAGAACACATGACTGGGGATACAATAATATCAGTTCAGCGTATACCAAGTGTGCAAGGAGAAAACGCATATAGCGTAGTATAAATCCTCTTATTCAGTGGCGTTATACAGTACATATATGTTGCCAACTTTCTTCTCTCCACTGGGAGGCTTTTTCAGAGCAGCGGAGGGTCATCGGGAAATTAGAACGCATTAAAGATGGTTTCTTTAATATAGCGTAGAAGTCACCATGAGCGGTATTACATGCTATTTATCACACCATTATTGGCTGCATTTACGACGTGTTTCCATCTTTTAATAACGCATACCAACTCACGTAGTTACCCAGCTGAAAGCAGAGATGTATCACGTATAATATCTAATTGCAAGGAGAGAACGAAAAAGCATCAGGTGTGCACGCTATGCCGTTAGTAAACCCGGACAACACAAAAGAGTTACATATGAGAATGACATAACTATTCTTAGCGACTAGATACGAAGAGATGTAGTGTAATGATTAATTTTAGCAATGTCTTTAGTAGCAGCACCTATTATTAAAACGTTACGTTGCTTTTTGAGTAAGAACCTATCTCAGAGCTTGTTAGGTGTGCGTTTTCTTTTGCTTCACGGTAATGCACGTAGTTTTCAGACTAGGCCGATATACAATAGTCTCCTTGGGCAGCGATACACTTCTGCCAGAGTTTTTGCCCCTCTTGAAACGCTCCCTAGAAGTGCTGTTCGAGAGTCGTGTCAAGCACCGTCTGCGATTTGCCCTACATCTCGTCCACGGTTTCAAAACGGCAACCCTTCTGCTTCAGATTCATCTTCGGGAGCAGAAAGAAGTCGCAGGGGTCCAAATCCGGTGAGTAAGAAGGGTGAGGAAGGGTAGTCATGCTGTTGCGGCTACAAAACTGGCGTGTTACTAACGCTCTGTGAAATGCTGCATTGTCGTGATGGAGAAGGAAATCGCCCCTGCGTCACATTTCAGGTCGTTTGCGACAATTGTCCTCCCTGAGGCGCCGCAGAACATCGCAGTATAAAAGGGCGGTGATGGTCAGGCCCTGGGAAACGAATTCACGGTGCACAACCCAACGAATGTCTAAGAGCAGGATGAGCATGCACTTGGTTGCACTCCGCGCCTTCTTCAGTCGTGGAGATGCCGGGATCTTTCACTGCGACGACTGTTGTTTGGTCTCCGGGTGATAACCATTTGACCCAAGTCTCGTCCCCAGTGATGACCTCCGACAGGAACGTTGATTCATTCACCACCTGCTGACGAAGTCCTTGACAGAGTTCGACACGGATCGCCTTCTGTTCGGGGTTCAGAATCTTTGGCACAAATTTTGCAGCAATGCGGTGCATGTTCAAAACCGACATCATAATTTCTTGCACTGTTCCACATGACGCATTGACGATGGTAGCAATGTCTTAAATGGTTCTCCGACGATCCTCATGCACCAGTTCCCTAATTGTGTCCATGTCTTCTGGGATTTTGCTCGTGGACGGTCGCCCTGACACCTCGTCGTTTTCCAGTGCCGTTCTGCCGCTCTTGAAGCGCGTGTGCCACTCAAAACACCTCGCACGACTCATTCCTTCATTGCCATATGCCTGCCGCAACATCCGCCTGCCTCAAGAGAGAAAGTTAAGTTGCGGAGGAAGCTTGGAGAGACCTTCATTAAGCAGAAAACCTTCATCCGAAGTGAGGTTTGGAGAGACCATTCAGCAGCCTCGCAAAATTTTCATTCGGTCCTGGTTAGTACCATAATCAAATTAAAGACCGTCAAGTGGCAATGATTTGGATCTTTTACTAGAACTGACCACCTCCGGTCAACTGAAGTACTAGACTGGACACAAAGAGCAGAAAAAGATCCAGAAGGATACTACGTACGAGATAAGTGGATTAAATTCAAAAACATTTTTTTAAGAGATTTGGAACAAATTGACTCAAGGGAGACAGTTGTGGAGGAGGCTTGGAGAGACTTTCATCCAGAATGGTTAAAAACGATGATGAAGGTGTGGAATATTATAAGATCTCCGAAGTGGAGAGATGGATACGAAATTGACTACAACGACCGTCTCCACTCTCCACTCTGGCAGCAGCTTCACAGAACGAATCTTAAACCATTTTTGTCGAAACCAAACGAAAATTGTTTGATAGTAGCCTATACCTGGACATGTTGCTCCTGTCAAGCAAGCAAGATGCGGACCGACCAACTACTAATTACAATAATATGGCCATTTATTCCAAAAATAGTTTGGTGTCCGAATACTTCGGCTAATATGGTGTACGTATAAATAATAGATCCAAGCCATAATGCAAGCCATTTGCAACTATTATCCTATGTGGAATATGTCTTTACAGAAAAATTACATAAGTATATCCGATTACTTGGGTCATTAAACGCAGCTTTAGTTAAGGTCACAAAATACGGTCTGCCTTTGCGAAGGGATTAACACTAAATTATAATAAATGACAATCGGGAATACTGCATGACTACAGTCGACACAACCATATGGACGGTGGATCTTATTCTTTAAAAACGACTACCTTGCCTAATGACTCATCTGTCATGGCTGTCTCAATACACAAGCGTAAAGAAAGCTGTTCCGAAGACGGTGCATTTGAAAATATTGGATAGCATTCCCAGGCGACTCAGGTGCGAGAGAAATCGATACCGAGAAATTCGACGGACTTTGAGTGTTACGTACATAGAATTAATTGCACCTGAAATGGAAAGAATTCATTCTTCGGTTTGTTGAATTTATCTGAATTTTCTACACCCAGCTATTTGCCAGAAATTATTACCTGTGATCTCAAACCATCGAGTCGTTAGGAGTATCCGACGAGCGAATAAGTTGCATAAAAATCAGTTTGAAGGGGCCATAGTAACTTTGTTACACATATCTAAAGGCAAATATACCCAAATTCATTTAATCGCATCATACATAATTTGAGAAAACATTAAAGCACTCTTCTGCAATTAAGTAACGAGTCTGATTTTTTTCTACAAATGGAAAAACAGGGAAACTTAGGTGAATATATTTTATTTGAAGTACATTCCTCCTACGTTAACACAAGCAGTAGCACGATCAGCCAACGAAATGGGTCTTGCAGAGGTCATCTTTTGGTATGGAGTGAAGAGCTGATATCAGAGTTCTTAGTATGCCTTTAATGTTTCGGAAAACCTCTCTTTTTAATAGCAGGAGAGGACGATTGAAATAGGGACACACTCGCTTGTCTTCGAGACAGAAATCACAGAACACAGACTGATGTATACAGCTATTAAATTGTGGAATAAACTTTCGGAGTGCGTTAAATCTCTGAAGAATATTAGGGAGTTTTCTTTGTCCCTACGAGATTATATTGTTAATCATCCTGGTTTCTTTAATTAATTTTTAATTTGATTAATTTTTCATATTTTATAGGAAGAATCGCTTTACAACTAATATGTTTGGATGCCGTCTGGCTTGTATCATTTTTATACACTCACGGACAATGAAATTTGATCACCTAGAAGAAAACATGCTACAACCGCGAAACTTCGCAAATAACTGGAGTGCCTGCTGGTATGCAAATGATCCACGTTTTGTGCGAGTGCGCATGACCGCACACCCTGTGGTAACGCTAGAAACACGAACCGGCAGCCTTATAAACCTGCATGTAGTTGATGCCCCATGAAAGCGAAAAGCACCGGCCGACGAGACCAAGGGTACAGAGTGACAAAAATGCCGGGTACACGCCAGAGACGTTGATTTACGCAACTTATACGAACTTTGAGAGAGGTCTGATCAGGCGGCTGAAAACCGCAGGAGGGGCAGCGCGCCGTATAGCCCGCCACGTGAATCGTTCTGACCATGCCGTCTAACTATGTTGGGAGCAGTCGTCACGTGACAGCACTGATACACGGCGGAGCGGCTCCGGACAAACCGGGAGGACCACCGGTAGAGAGGATCGACAGATCGTGCGCCAGGCACGAACATGTCCCAAAGTAGTCTGGTCCACTATACAGGCAGATGTAGCGGCTCTTGTGTGCTACCATTAACACCGGAACATCGCCGGCTACTTGTGCGGAAGTGCCAGGCCAGAGCGACGTGGAACCCAACAGACTGGCGACGTGTGGTGTTTAGTGATGAGTGCCGCTTCGTTTTGGGGACAGATGATCATCGTGTCCGGGTGCTGAGGTCCCCGGATCAATGGCACAATGCCAACCTCACTTTCAATCGCCACACCTCCCCCACTGCAGGCAATATGGTCTGGGGAATCATTGCCTACGATAGCCGATCAGCTCTAGTAGTGGTACGTGGATCATTGAAGAGCCAGCGGTATGTGGATGAGATCCTACGGCTCCATGTGCTCCCATTTCTGGACGGGATTCCAGATGCGCTATACCAACAAGATAATGCACGCCTGCACACGGCTCTGGTTGCCCAGGACTGCCTACATCATGTCAACCACTTCCATGGCCTGCCCGCTCCCCGAATTATCCCTTATCGAGTATGTGTGGGACCAGATGAAACGCAGGCTGCTGCTTTGCCGCATTATCCGGAATTTGGAGCACACCGTCCAACACCTGTGGGCCAGTCTGCTGCAGGACAACATCAGGCGTCTGTTCACATCCATGCCGGACCGTATTGCAACATGTATCGCCGCACGAAGCGGTGCGACACCCTATTGAAGATGATCGGAGTGCGTGCCACTGATCTCTCTGTAATTGTCATGCAGCTCTGTTTTTGGCCATCATGTGTCACTCATCTGTATCATTACGTCCATAAAATTTCAGTTCAATCCGATGCTTCCTTCTTGGTGAGCAAATTTCATTGTCCGTGAGTGTATGATTGTAAGTTTTAAATGTGTGGAATAAAGATTTTGATTGATTGATTGAGTTTCTCTGTGTTATCGTGAAGAAGGAACCATTGCTCGTTTTTACACTCAGATCTGACATTAACAATCCTTTTCCACAATCGTTCCAAAATGGGTGTATAATTATCGCCAGTGACAGTTGCGCCTTCAGGAATGAATTCCTGATGCGGAATTCCCTTGCTATCGTAAAAACACACAAGCATTGTATTGATTTTGGGCTTCTATAACCTAACCTTCTTTCCTGTGGGTGACTGTGGCGACTTCCACTGAGCACTCTGACACTTTGTTTCAGGATCGTAACGAAAACACCTCATCTCGTCAGCTGCATAATACTTTAGAAATTTTTTTTTATTGTTTCCGAAGTCTTCAGGATGTCTTTTGCGTACTTATCTCGGGCATGTGTCTGGTCGTCTAACAAAGTTTGCGGAACAAAACAAGAGCAAACTTTTTTTCGCATCAAATCTTGCACCAGAATTTGACTAATCGTCTCCTTTTCAACATCAAGCTCACGGTACTCAAGGTCGCACAACAATCACTTTTTATCCTGTCGCGATCTTCCTCAATGAGTTTAGACGTGCGCACTGAAATCGGGCGACCGGGCCTTTCGTCATTCTCCAGATCCTCCAGCCCATCCTTGAAATGTGCGTAGCATCGGAATATTTGTTCATGAGATAGGAAATTAGCCCCACACACATCATGCAAAAATTCATCTGTCTCAGGTGCAGTTTAGCAGATTTTAAAGCAGAACCGGATATTTGCTCTCTGCTCCATGACAGAGCAGTGACAATGTTCTGCCGCCGAATGACGTCATGCGCAGCGTAAATAATCATCTGCGCAGTTCTCACCCAAACGCTATTGCCACAATCTAGCTGATAAATAACTTGTCAAAAAAACATGTCTTTCCGATACGGGTGTTTTACAGGAATTTTTAAACAAAATCAATTCTTAATTTCCGCCCTGTGTATTTATTGAATTAAAAACGATAAAAGCATTAAGCATTCTTCAGCCATGTAACGCAATTCTAAAACTCATTTCCTGCATTACATACTTCATCAGAGCGTTTCTAGTCCGAATGTTTCTATTTTGGAGGAAACGGTTCATGATTGTTCACATACGCTGAGGATACGGGAAGCCGCCCCGGTGGCGCAGTGGTCTAAGCGATGGCATCTGATCATTCGTCCGAACGGGGTCCAGGTTCGAATCCCGTGAGGCATGGATGTTGTGTTTGTCTTACGGCACTGGTTCACTCCCTTCCCTGGAACTAGTGACCCTAAATTAGGGACGGACGACTGCTTATAGCCCATTGAGTTGTTCACGGTGGACGTTAAACCTCCAATCAAAAAAAAAAAAAAAAAAAAATACGGGAACGAGCAGAGAGCCAGTGAGCTTGGTCTAGCTCACTAATTGTTCCCGTATCCCTACTTACCCCACTTGGTGGACAAAGATGATGTGTTGGAGGATGGCAACGGCTCAGATCAGACCTATTTCTTATATGAGACCTAATTCTTTTATTTGATGGCATTCTTTGTATCTAACATGTTTCTTATATCAGACGTAATTCCTTTATTTTTTTTATTGCGAGCTTATCTTTTATTCGTCATTTAGCTACCTTGCGAATTCAAATTTATTTCTCTATCAGACCTGTTTCTTATATCAGACCTATTTCTTTCATTCTGAGTAATTCTTTCACCTAGATAAAAATAAATACATTTTAATTTATGATGCTACATTGTACGTAGGGAAACATTTTGTTTAGGGGTTGACACTGATAAATGATCGTCTGTGTCACACACATGGGTTTCTATGCTGATGTCATTCTCCCTCGGGGCACATACAAGTAATAAACGGTGTTGTGCATGTTTGTGCTTGTCAAGGGTTTTGTTCCTATTCGTTACAGACGAGTAAAGTGTAGTAGCCCGAGGGTAGTCACCTGATTTATTTCTTTTATATGATTGGTTGCTTCTGCATTCGAATACGACTTGTACTGTGAAACGCTTCATTTCATCATTCGAGTGATTGAGAGGTTTTTGAGCAACACCTGAATTTCTGTTTTACGCAAGATTTTGGAATCGTATCAGCTTCAAACTGTACTGGAAGTTATTCAATGATGTTGCATATGGGTAATTTACCGAAGAATTGTTTCCATGTTGGGGAAAAAACTTTGCATACGTATCTTTATATACTGGTCGAGCCTGCGTGCATATCGGAGAATTTAAGTGTCATGACAACAGATGATATCCTAACAAATCAGGCATTTGTATGACGCCACATCAATTTTATGAAATGATGGCTGAGAAAGATACCATATCACGTCATCTAGCCTATGACATATCTGGCCCAAATTTTTCATTCGAGGGGTTTCTGGAGCTGAAAGTTATTGCACAAACTCGTGGAATCGCTAGCAGTAAAGAAATTTATTGTGTGAAGGTGGCGAAAGTATATACACTGAAGAGCAATTGAATTAAAGACAGCTGGCGTCATGCAAATGTGGCGCTGTGGGCGGCCCTGTAAAAAGGAGCGACATGACATATGCAGCGATCCTACAGTATAAGGAGTGATGCGACGGGAATCAGTAAGAGTCGGACGCAGTATGGGTAAGACGAATGATCTAAGCGCATTTGATCATGGGCAAATTGTCGGGGCCCGGCGTATGGGTCACTCCATCTCGGAAGTCGTGAAGGCACTGAAATTATCACGAGCCACTGTGTCACGGATGCACCGTGAGTACATCGAATCCGATAAAACCATCACTGCAAGGGCCAACTGCCGTGGACAACAGCGTGTGGATGAACGGGGTCATCGTCGGCTAGCTCACATTGTAATAGTGGATAGACGGTCCACAGTGCAAGAAATCACTCGGCAATTTAACCCGGGTGCACAAAGACGTGTAAGCAGCCACACCATCTAGAACCATCACCTCGCTATGGGGTACAAAAGCCATTGTCCTACGAGGGTACCGCTGCTAACCGCACATCACAGGGTGCAAAGATTAGCATGGGCGCGGGAACATTGCCACTGGATCCTGGACATGGGAGAAAATGTTGCCTGAACTGATGAGTCGAGATTCACGTTGGTGCATGCGGATCGCAGGATACGAGTACGGCACAAACAACATGAAGCGATGGATCCTTCTTGCCAGCAGGGTACTCTTCAAGCTGGTGGGGGTGGCATTCTCGTCTGGGGACTGTTTACCTGGATTGAAATGGGACCCCTGGTACATGTGACATCGTCCCTCACAGGTCATTGTTACCAGGAAATCCTGGATGATCATTTGCTGTCGTTTGTGCGTCTTTAACACCCCACTGGGGACCTCATCCTGCAACAAGACAATGCACCGTGCCATCGCTCCCGAATTGTATCCAAATGGTTGGATGAACACCACCGACATGACCTCGCTTCCTTGGCCAGCTAGAACACCTGACCTCAATCCCATCGAGCACATCTGGGATGCCATCGAGAGAAATGTTCTAGGCTCTGACCCCCCCCCCTCCATCCAATCTTCGTGAACTGTGGGAGCTTGTTCAGGGTTCGTGGATCCGTATGGCTTCCCAACGCTTCTGGTGTCTTGCCGAGTCCATGCCGAGATGAGTCGCCGCCGTCATCAGTGCGAAAGGTGGTGCTACACGTTACTAGCCAGGTATCTCTAATTCAATTGCTCTTCAGTGTAAGTCACGTACTTCTCTCTCCGTATTGTCCAAACTGCACCACGATATCGTTATTTTATTAATATTCCAGGAGAAACTGAACAAACACGAAACGGGTATCCAGATCGCACTGCATGAGATCCATCTGTCCATGGTTTTATGCGAGGAACGGAATGTTATTGAGCGAAGCATGGCCGAAGGCCGAGCGGAGATCTCTTTACGAGACTCGAGACAATTAGTTGTTCGGGCATAGATACGAGATGACACATCTGATCACCGTGATGTTTTGCATGTAATTGGACATCGTCCATGGTCAGGTTTTGACGCCTTCCGATTCCCGAAATTCCGTGTCAGTGAGGAATAATCGTCCAAAAAACTTGCATTTTTAGGGATTTTTCCAGGTTTTGAGAAGGGATTATTTGTTACCTATCTCCTCCTAAGATCTTTAGCCGATCGCAGCGACATTTGCCACAGAGAAAGGGAAGGACATAGTGAGTGGCATGGGGTTAGTATAATGGTGATTCGTGGTGTCATATAAAAATAATGACCATTAAAAAACTGACCAATTTTAATTATAATTGCAAACATCCGCTCTCTATACGAGACTCGCGACAATTACTTGTTCGGGAATAGCTACGACATGACACATCCGATAACCGTGGTTTTTGGCATGCGATTGGACATCGTCACTGGTCAGGTTTTGACGCCTTCCGATTCCCGAAATTCCGTGTCATTGAGGAATTTCAATTAAAACTAGATGGCCTTTTACTTGAACCGTTTCACGAAAGTCGTCTCACTAACATTAAAAAAAATCGTTTTAATTTGGAAAATAGTTCATGATAAATTTTAGGCATTTCTTTTTTAGAATGTTTCGTACTTTTGTTCTGGAAGTCATAAATTTTACGCGTTCGTTTTTTAGAATTTGTTATAATAGGTGCCTTAATGAGCTTAGATTTTGCAATAGCTTTGCTCAAAATTTGCCGACTGTACCCAAGTTATTGGTTACCGTTGGCGGCTTGTCCTAGTTTAATTCCAATCCAGAAAAGTTACTTTCTTTCAATTCGCTGAAATGGATTTCTAGATTCCATTTATGATTTAAAGTCCATTAGTAATGAAAGAAATAATTTTCCTCTATGAAATAAACTAAAGAAAAAGCATTTCTATGGTGTTCATCGCTGCAGGTTCCATTATATCTACTGATCTTCAGCCGAAGAATCTCCATTTTCAAGCATCATTATCCGCTTTGATGGAAACATGTTTCATCCGCTAAAGGACTAAAATTCGTACCTGTTACTTCCCATGGAGTAAAAATGGCCTTAAACAGTGCGCAGGACGCAATCTCTCACCGTAAATCAAATCAACCGCTCTAACAATATTCTGCTGTATGAATAAGCTATAAATCACGTTCCATGCAAGATTCATCACTGTTTTTGTTGCTCCGAGTAGAAAGGGAGAATACTTGCTATATCTACTAATCATTTTCTGCATCTCACACATCAGGGACAGAGAGAGTTACGGGCAACAGCATTTTTTCACCATTCTACTCAAAAGTGTTGGCTTACAGGAGCTGATGTTCCGTCAGTTTTCGATACTTTTAACGCATTTTCGACATCATTGACTTCATTTCCTTTAACGCTTTTACAATTCTTTACAACAGGGAAAACATTCTCATTACTACTTCGCTCGTCGTGTATCATAACCCCCCTCCCCCCATTTGAGATAAAAACCGAAACTTCTCATTCCCGTAAAAAGGTTACGTAGTTACCGAATACACTACATCCCATCTTTATAACATTACACAGGACTCATGTGAGTCTAAGACCTCCTTTAATGGCGTAAATAAAAACACTCAATAATTGTCGAGCTGTCGCGCTAAATTATAAGAACCGTAGAACATTAAGGTGTTTCCACTTAAAATCTCTGCCTTAGGTTTCCAATGGTAAAACTTCTTTAGATATTGTCTTCGCAATTAATGTATTCCCAAGGATGAAAATTTGCATACTTAATACTTGCTAAAACATAACCATAACTAAGTAATCCAACATTTGTTTGTCTACTGAGGTCATCAATGTACACGTCGCGCCATCTATTAACAGGTCTGAACATTACTGAAAGAAAAATGACTGATTTTTAATATAATTATGTTTACGTTTTAGCAAGTATTAAGAATCCCATGCTATACCTTAAAGTTAGTTTTATCGATGTACAAATTTCCATCCTTGGAAATACATTAATTGCGAAAAAAATATGTAAAGAAGCTTTACCATTGGAAACAAAAGGCAGAGATTTTAGGTGGAACCACCTTAACAGAAAACGTTTAAACAATTAAAATTTTTTTGACGTTTTGTAACAAACATTTGTCCCGTTCACGTGGAAGTCCGTGTTTGTGACATACTCACGTAGTATGGAGGGGCACTATCTGTTGTTTCTTCAGTGTTTGTTCAGATTTCTCCAGACCTCTGACGATTCCAAGGAAAGCTTTCGCTGCACGGGTGCGGCTGAGTTATGATTTCAATACTTTCCAGCATAACTGTGCCAACGTAGCTTGTGTGAGGTGCTGGGCTTTTCATCCTGTTCCACAGCAAGGTTGCTTTCTTTTTTTCTTTTGGATGACCTCTTTGCATAGGGCAGTTATTGTTTTCACATTTTTACGTCTCCTCTTATGCTCTTTGTTCCTTACCAGAAGGGATCTTCTCGTCAACCATACGTACGATTTTGTGTTGCCTTCTAGTTCTATCTCCGGCATGTCGTAAATTCCCGCTGTCTTTCCTTTTTGCTGGTGGATTGCTTGTTAACACAGTGTCGAATACAGATGCAAGAGGTCTAATAGCTACATTTACTCCATATATTATAATGAGGTTTTTAGAACCTGAAAGAGAATTTGAGGAAATACGTTATGGACCCACAATATCTTAAACCGTTGCTGTTTGGGATATCAGGAGTCCCGGGTTTATGCATTTGAGCCCATCGTAAAATGGAATCTAACGTTTATATAGTAAACCCAGCTGAAGGTCCCTTGTTGAAGATATTGCCTATTTCTGCATCTCTGACTTCTACGATGGAGAAATTAAACAAACGGTCTTCTGAACTATGCTCTGAAAACTCCTATGACTTTGAGTAGAATGGCTTGTGAAGGATTACGTTCGGTGCAGATGATGATAGCAGAAAACTTCCGTATGAAGTCGGCCATCTTTCCTTGTGAGAAAGACGTGCAAAAAATGTAACGTTCCGTTGTTTTCCTCTGCGTACATAAAGCTGATTGACTAGGGGAAGGAGTTTTTTTGTTGGTGGAAAGTCTTCAATTTTACTCTCCGTGGCAACATAGGCTTACACAGGGTAACTGATCAAATGGGCACGGAAGTGTGTGATCATGGCGTTGGAGGCAACTGTGAACATAAACTAGAAAGACAACACCAAGAAGAAATAAAACTAAACCCTCGCGTTAATGTAGATCATAATATTCAACAAACTGTTACCAGATTTGGTAGGATTGTAAACAAACTAAAATATCTGCAAGACTATGTTTAATTATGTTTAAGGCCATTAACATTCCGTGCAGACTGATATAAAGATCATGGTGAGACTTCAAAATTTTGCGGATTAGATTTTTATTTATAATTCCTTTAGTTAGAAAAAAGGGAAGATGTTACAAATGAACCCTTAACACTATCGTATCTTGTTTATACACTGGCGTGCAAAAATTAAGGAAGAGACGGTTTTTCGAATGTAACGTCGTGCAGAAGTGCTCCACATCGACTCAAATCATACCATAAGATCCCCAAGATGTACGAATATGGGACAAGTGAGCAAAACCGTCCAAACAAGGAATCCAAAGGATACAAAGGCACTTTATTGAAAAGGTAGCTTCGAGCACAACTGGACAGAAGACATAAACGTCCATGTGACAGGCGGCTGCCAAGAAAAACCCAGTCTTTAGTAGGGGATATGATCATCCCTGACTGCGTTGCGGGATTTACAACGTCTGTCCATGGTGAGGACGAGGTTGTCAAGGAGTTGCTGAGGCATCGCGGCCCATTCCTCTTGTAGTGCCAATCGCAGCTGCGGAATCGTTGCTGGCGGCTGGTGACGTGCTGCCAAGCGTCTCCCGAGAAGGTCTCACACGTGTTCGATTGGATTTATGTCCGGGGACCTTATGGGCCAATCCATGCGTTGAATATCTTCACTCTCCAACAGCTCAACGACAGCCACTGTACGATGAGGTGTAGCGTTGTCGTCCATGAAGAGGAACTCAGGACACCCAGCACCTCTAAAAAGACGCAAGTGAAGCAGGAGAACCTCGGTACAATAGCGGACACCAGTGACTGAAGCTCATTGGAAGATGTGGAGGTCATTACGGCTACCAAGCATGATACCACCCCAAACGAGAACTCCACCACCTCCAGACTGGTCCCTTTCGATGATGTTGGAGGTGTGTTTCCGTGTTTTCTGCTCTCTCCAGATGTGTATATGTCCAGAATCGCTCGTCAGACTAAATCGGCTCTCATCCGTAAAGAGAACTTGACCCCATTGCTGATGTGTCCAGTTCTTGTGCTCCTGGCACCACTAAAACCGTCGTCTCCGATGAGTAAGCGTTAATGGCACACACCGCACTGGTCGTCATGCAAATAGACCACCTTTGGGGAGCCTCCTGGCCACGGTAAAACGCGATAACGGACATCCAGTTGTCCTTGCGATTTCTCCCGCTGTCTGCCGTCTGTCTCTTCTTACCTGTAGGACAATATACCGGTCGTCCACCGCCATGGTTGCTCGTGGACGACCACGGCTATATACTCGGACAGCTGTTACTGTCGTTTGAATTGCTCTCCAAGCTTGCGAAACGATGCTATGGGCGATCCCTCACTCCTCGGCCACACTAGTCACACTTCGACCTTCTTCCAACTTCCCAACTACGCGACCTCGGGTAAATTCATCCAGATGTCGTCTACTAGATTGCCTGTTGGCCATATCACACGGTGGCAGCAAGTCGACGTCGTTCAAACCGATGTACACCGTGCAATAGGTTTCACCGAATTGCTGAGCGTACACCGCCCTTGTGCTTTATACCCTTCCGACCCCACGCCCCCGCCCCGCGACGCCATGCTGCATATATGCGCATGCCCTACCGTACCGGACCCATAGTCTATCTCCTGAATGGTCTTTCGTTCCGTTCTGCCTGCTCGTTCCGCTGTTATGTTAATTTCTCCTCTTCATCCTTAAGTTTTTCACACCAGTGTACCGTATATCGTTCACATATAATATACATTTATATGTATATATATAGGAATTTTAGAACAACGGTGGTACGAAGTTGTAGTACGATGTAGGAGCAAGATGTTAGTATAAGAAGTTTGGAATAATGTAATGGTGCGTGTTAAGTAGATATTAAAAGAGTAATTATCTCAGGTTATATAGTTTCAGTTCTTGAGTTAATGTTGTACATACGTATGTACCACATAATAGAAATTAAGAGACAAGCAGCGATGTTTTCCTCAATTTCCTTCCTTTTGTATACGATACTAGCTGAATTGCGGGCGTTGCTCTGGAGACTTTGGTGATAATTCACTATCTAAATTTTGTACAAGTCAAATGACAACTGTGCTGCAGTTCTTCACTGGAATGCACTTGTCACAAAAAAAATTCTTGTACTTATCACAAAAAAGTATTAAATTCGAATTCAAAAAAAAAAAAGTAAACAGTGGAACTTTTTACGAAAATTTTGTATGGGGGCCCATTCACCCCGTTATCCAAATCCTTCCAAAAACCGTCTACGGTGTAAGTTAGAGTACCAGGAGATCATACACAAAATTTGGTGGTCTTATATCCAAAACTGTCGATTTACATTGTGGACAAACAAACATTCAACTAACACTGCAACGCTCTCTTGATTCTTTCAAAGTTGCAACATGCTGGGGTTTTTTTTTTTTTTTTGTTTTCTTTATTGCAGGTTTAATGACCACTGTGAGCAACACATTGAGCTATAAGAAGTGGCTCGTCCCTAATTTAGGGCCACTAGTTCCAGGGAAGGCAGAAAGTGTGGGCCGTAAGACAAACATAACATCCATGCCTCACCAGGATTCGAACCCGGACCCATCTCGGGCGAAGAATCAGAAGCCATCGCTTAGGCTACTGCGCTACCGGGGCGACCCCGGGTTTCGTATAAAACAATCAAAGAACTGCGTATTTTTGATAATATGAAATTGAAAATTTAATATGTAAACGCAGAAAAAGAGTATAAATAAATTACGTATATTAATTGAATTGAGAAAACCATACAAACTATACTAAAATATCGGGAATGACATAGAATTCCGTATAAAAGTGAAAAATATGTAACTGCGAAATGTATAACAGAGGTTTCACTGTACACTCAAGAAGCGCTTATAGCGTAGTAAATCCGTTTATTTAGTGGTGTAATACGCATAAAGATTCCCCGAGCTTTAGCTTTCCACTGCGATGCTTTTTCAAAGCAATGGTATTTAGATAATATTATTATTACAGAGAAGCTTTCAGACACGTTCTACCTCCAGCATATTCACATTGGAACTGTTTGCGCAGAACTGATAAAAACAAGAGAGTTCTGTCGTTGCTATAGCAATAAGCCATAACAGTAAATATTCTCACCTGCTTGACTTGACTTATGTTCACGCTTTTTTTATGTGACAGCAGCCCCACAACAAATATTTCACCCTTGCAATAGCATTTACTACTAATAAAACTACATTAGCAGTCTGATTTATTGTAATATGCAGTTTTATCGTAATACGCAGTTTTCTATCTACTTTCCTCGAAAAAGCCATCTGGATCATGTGCGAAAGTTTGGATATGATTATTTTCATTTTTACGCTAATAAATCGGTTTACTAATGGAGTTTTACTATTTTATGAATATTTGATGTAAATACATGTGAACTAGCATGTGAACTCTGTGGGTGTAACCAGCTGCGAGCTAAAGTTTCGTCGAAGACTTAACACTTATCTAAAACAAACAAATAAGTACAAGACTTCTAAAGATAATCCAGTTTTCATAGGTATAAAATGACAACACACGATCTAATATGCTTTCATTTGCAAACGGGCGGCGTTTTCAAGACACTAGAACAATATGTTGTCTTAGAACAAATAGAATATTTTAAATAAAAACTACAGGGTGTCCGAAAAATAACTGTGCACTGAAAGTAACACTTACCATGTCGAACTGGTTCCTACGGAAGGTGTTGGGAAATGGGCCCACCGACGCCCGGACACGTCTGCACAGCTTATGTGGTGTGATTTGTTGGATGTGGGTTGTTAATGAAGCTTTTAGCTCTTGAAGTGTATGCGGATTACCAGTATACACCTTCAGGTGGACCATGCCTCATCTGAAATGAAAGACACGTCCAGAATGTCCTCACCCTCTTCAGACAGGAACTCTTGGAACCCTCTCCAATACTGAACACTTTCCTCGTGGTCTGTTTATATTATATATTCTGAAACGCAACTTCCTTTTCAGAATATCGTGGGCTGTACTCTTTGGCACATTAGCTTGTTGTAACGGCCGCCTCACGGACCTGCGTGGACACCTTTGTATCCTGTCCAGGATATCTTGTGCGATCTCGCCTGCCATGGATGGCTTATTAGCGTGACAGGGGTCATCCAAAACACTGCCAGTTTCCCGAAACTTTGCTATGAGCTGACGTACCGCATTATGGTGGGGCACGTCTGCATCACGAAATTTCCTAGCGAACTATTTACGCACTTCGTCCGTGTACTTGTTATCATGGCGAAAGACATGCTCCACCAAAAACACTCTCTGTTCAGCCGTCAACACCACTGTCCTTGTGCCGAGACGAGTGATCAATCGACACGTCTGCCTCTGTCGACTAAGCGCTCCGGAATGACCTTCGCTTGGAATGACAGCTGCGCGCGCCTCGGGGTGGGGACACATGAAAGTTACACACACAGAAAACACTTCCGCGTGGTGGGTCACTTCTATTGTAATCCCGTTCAAAATTTCGTTATTATTACATTACTGCAATTCGTACATTCAGTGCACAGTCACTATTCGGTCACTATATAATGCAAACTAATACAGGCAGTGGTGCACCGACGGGGGCAATGGGTTCAGACCCCCTCCCTCCCCTAAAAAATAATAGCAGTGACCCTAAGATATTATGCTATTACAAAAATAATACATAGTTAATTCATGCATACTATATTGTATGCACACGGAAGATATGTTCTTTAAATTAAGAAAAAAATAGTTAAAGCATGCGCATTCCTTCAGTCCTTCAGAGGAGCTACTCCTGGACAAACCTGAGTTTCAGCTAGGATCTGAATGTTAGTTCTACATCTACGGGTAAGTGTGGGAGTGGGGTAGTGACTTTCCCGGTATCTTAGTTATGCTGATGCTTTAATCGGTCAGCACGGTAGGCTGTAAGGAATGTTTAACGCTGTTCATACATCTACTCGGTAAAAGAGCCTTTGACCTTGCTGAAGGCTGCGGTGACCTCTGATCCTTCGCCCTTCGAACACAGTTATTTCAGGTTCCTAATGGCTATCCACGAATTTTCTTGTTTTCATGCTCCCTAGATATCCATCGAAAACATACGAAAGACTGACGGACGAACAGACACACAAAGTGCAAACATGGTGTTACTATTATGTGCAGTCTGTAAAAATCATCCAGAAAATTTCAAATCTATCTCCAACGGTTAGCAAGGTATTTAACAAAAACGGGCGGACGTACAGACAGATGGACATAAAAGTGCTAACATGGAGTTAGGTGTAAGATTTGCTTTCTGACCTTAAAGTGATCCTGTAAATTTCAAGTCTCCGACCAAGGGGGTTCAACGAAGTATTAGATAAGTGTCCAATACATGATGATATTTGTACTGTCAGTATTTATCTATATACGAGGTACACACACGCAAACACACGCACACACATTTTTTTCTGCAGCAAGATATTTTCTGGACCCTCCGCTCCCTGTCAAAATCCTGGGTGCGCCACTGAGTACAGGGTGTTTCAAAAAAGATGCAACTCTAAAATTAAGAAGGAAGAACTTACGGTTAGGCAAATGTTATGATAAATTTTCGGTGCAGGTGGCAGCCACGGCACTCAAGTTACGCAAGGTGAGCAGTTGAACGACCTTGAAAGGAACTATACTCCAGTTCCCCCTAAAAGTGTACGACTGAGAAAGGCGGGAGAGCCTTATCACATCTCGCCGTGGAACGCAAGAATGGAATCCATCCGCGTTAATGTTCTCTTCTACTGTTTCCTTTCTGATCCCACCCACCAACACATCTCACAAGCAGTGGGGATTGTGAGTGGGGATCTGGTGGAGGCCGAACTGCTTCCCCTACTGTCTCTTTAAGTAACGTACCCTTAAAGTTTCCCCGATTGTCAATTTATTGCCTCTGTGTTGTTAATGTTGGAAGAGGTCTTCCACTCCTTCCCCCTGTCCGAGTTGTATCCCAAGTCTGATTCCAAGTGAGCAGAAATAGCAGAAAGTGCGAAGCTCTTATTCAGCAATTTCTCAGAACAAATTTATTTCTAAACGCGTTCTAACTTCTAGAATTTCTTTTTTCTAGATAGCAATTTTGTCTGATAAACTGTTGAGCAAACAAAAATGGATTCTAAGCAATAATTCTGATGCTTTTCACTCTAAACGCTAGGGACTAATTTTTGTAGCGGAGGTAGCTGTTTCGTACCCTTCATAGTGGTTCACTCTTAGGTTGACTCGGAGTATAGTCTCTTTCAGGCTTCCATTTTATTCTGTTCTTTCCAAGAAAGAATGTGTGTTTACGTGGATTTTCACTTAAAATATAAATCTTATAAACATAGAGAAGACGACTTTTTCAGCTGCAATTCGCACGGTCTTCAATCCCCAACAAGTCAATAAAATCGCGTTTAACTGCGAAATTTCGGGAAACTGGGAGTGTGGAGGGCAAAAGGCTATCACTGTTAACTGCGAATATTCTGGGCAGCCCCGGTGGCGCAGTGGTCTAAGCGATGACCTCTGATCGTTCGTCCGCACGACGACCAGTCCGATGTATGCCATTAACGCCTGCTCATCGGAGACAGCGGTTTCTGTGGTGCCAGGAACACAAGAACTGGACACATCAGCAGTGGGCTCGAGTTCCCTTTACGGATGAGAGCCGATTTAGTCTGACGACCTATTCTGGACGTATACACATCTGGAGAGAGCAGGGAACACGCAATTACACCTCCAACATCATCGAAAGTGACAGGTTTGGAGGTGTCGGAGTTCTCGTTTGGGGCGGTATCATGCTTGGTAGCCGTACTGACCTCCACATCCACCAAGGAGGTTCAGTCACTGTTGCCCGTTATTGTTCCGATGTTCTCCTGCCTCACGTGCGTCTGTTTAGAGGTGATGTGGGTCCTGAGTTCCTCTTCATGGACGACAACGCTACACCTCATCGTACAGTGGCTGTCGCAGAGCTGTTGGAAAATGAAGATATTCGACGCATGGATTGGCCCGCAAGGTCCCGGACATAAATCCAATCGAACACGTGTGGAATCTTCTCGTGAGACGCTTGGCAGCACGTCACCAGCCGCCAGCAACGATTCCGTAGCTGCGATTGGCGCTACAAGAGGAATGGGACGCGATGCCTCAACAGCTCCTTGACAACCTCGTCCCCAGCATGGACAGATGTTGTAAATTCTGCACGCAGTCAGGGGTGATCATGTCCCCTACTAAAGACTGGATTTTTCTTGGCAGCAGCCTGTCACATGGACGTTTCTGTCTTCTGTCCAGTTGTTCTCGAAGCTACCTTTTCAATAAAGTGCCTTTGTATCCTTTGGATACCTTGTTTGGGTGGTTTTGCTCACTTGTCCCAATTCTTACATCCTGGGGATCTGATGGTATGATTTGAGTCGATGTGGAACACTTTTGCACGACGTTGCATTCGAAAATACGTCTCGTCTTTAATTTTTGCACGCCGCTGTATGTCACGGAATGCTGGAGGCACAGAAAGCATCACCGCCTTTAGTTTGTATTTAGATAACGCTTTTCCACCAGTAAGCACAGAATGAAGGGATTCAGAATTCCAAACTTCATGATGAAGACCCGAAAAGTTTCAAAATTAATGTCCCACTGTCGCGGTAGTTCCATTGTAAAATCGCTCCAGATGATAGAAATGATGTTATGTGTTTCTTTTGTCTGTGTAATCTATAATGCGACAGTGCACATAGGAAATGCTCGTGAAAGCCACATTGTCCCGAATGATACCATTGATGACCGTGAAAATTCTGATTTATGTTGGAACATCTGTGTTGATGCTTGCGTTCTTACGCTATTTGTGGAAATAAATGAGTGCTTTATGTCTCTACTTGGGCAACAGGGAACTAGGACGATGATTTCAAAATGAAAAATGTATAAAAAAAACGGATTTATTATCTCTGAAGCCTTAGATTTGGCCTCAAATAATGTATCAGAAGTCGTGATGTTTCGTAATGGTAAAAATTTCTTCCGCTAATGGAATTGAAGTTTACAAAAGGCACCTGACAATAAAAACTTTATTTTCAATCTTTAAACAGAGAATTATGTGTAAAACTAAAAAAAATGCAACCAAAATAATATCTGAGTTTTTCTTACTTTTTTCTAACCTACTTTGAAATGGTGAACCTTTGAATTAGCTGTGCAAATGTATAAGTCAAAACACAGAAGTCGTAATGAATAATAACGGGATTACACCATACAAATTTGGAAGATGTGAATCCGGTTATTGGTGCAAACATGTCAGAATATTGTCAGATAATATCCGAAAACTTGAGCATTTGTTCGTCCCTAACCGTGAATCGAATCCGTGTCTCCCGGATAGCGCACGGGTATGCTAACCACTACACCACCCAGAACGACCAAATTTCAAGTTTCCGATTAATTTGAAAATAATCATCACACGATTCGCTAGTCGAAGCAACCGGCATTCATATATAGAGAATCTGGAGGTTTAGAAATCATTCCCGTGATTGCCCTGAGGCGCAGAATACCAATGAACTAAATTCGGGATTACGGTCGTTCTATGTGGTGTAGTGGTTAGCATACTCGGGCGCTATCGGGGAGACGAGGGTTCGATTACCGCTCCAGGACGACGAAATTTTCAAGTTTTCGGATATTACAGGACTTGACATGCTGTCATGTTTACACCAATAAACGGATTCACATCTTCAAAATTTGTATTCACAGAACTCTTGTTTCCATGCAACAATGCTAACTGAAAGATTCTGATGTGGTGTCGATTATTAAAATTGAAACACTTATATTAAAGCAAAGCAGTGCGGACGTGAAATACAAGGAGCATCATACGTCGCATGGCATATGTTTTTTAGACTAGATGATATAACCTTAGGTTGGAATACTGGAAAAAGTGAAAAAAAAACTGGTATATCGAAACAATTTTCAGAGGTACTTGTGAATTGGAGACCCTCGATGAAAATCTCAATCTTTTAAATAAATCATACATTGGACTTTCACCATTTGTTGAAGCTGACGTAAGCAAACCAAATGAACTACGTGACAGCAGCGGATGAACTTCTCCACACTTGTGTTTTTGCTGTGTTAATGCCCGTCTGCCGTCTCTCGGTACCGGTATAAACCGCTTTCCAACTGTTAGCTGATTGGCAAAGGACTTGTGTCTCCTGCCATACACGTGATATTTTTATCCCTTTACTGTTACGTCAGTTATGTGGTCAGTCCTGGAATTTATTCGACTTAGGTTGTGTAACAACAGTACGAATCAGTTTTCGCGGTTGCTCGTTTTTCATCGAGTGACAGCAGCGGAAAGTATATTTTCAGCACATCTTTAAAAAAAGGGTGTTATATATAAATATTTTTTTTATATTCTCACTTTGTCGACATCATATCTCAGCAACTATTATTATTTTTTTTTTTTTTGATTGGAGGTTTAACGACCACCGTGAGCAACTCAATGGGCTATAAGCAGTCGCCCGTCCCTAATTTAGGGTCACTGGTTCCAGGGAAGGGAGAGAGCCAGTGCCGTAAGACAAACACAACATCCATGCCTCACCGGGATTCGAACCCGGACCCCTCACGGACGAATGATCAGAGGCCAGCGCCTTAGACCACTGCGCCACCGGGGCGGCCAGCAACTATTAATCCGATTTGAAAAATTCTTTTTGCGTTAGGAAGCACAAAATGTGATAGCGATGGTCTTTGCTGTTTGGCCTTTTTTCGGTTGGCCCAAAAGCGGATGTTATCGAATTAAACATGCATTTCATTCCGCATCATTACCTCTAAATATCCGACTGAAAATTTTTAACTTTTTCTTTCGATACCATTTTATAACGAAGACAATTTTGGGTTGAGTTAAATGCGCATTTCCCGTTATGAGGAATAAAGGCTAATTGCTACTAATAATTCGATTTGAAATATCCTTTTTGCATCAGGTAGAGCTCCTGGTGGGAACTATTTTGCGTATAATTTTTAATTTATTGTAAAAAAAAGTTTAGCCACTATGGGGCGTAAGTATGTGTTTCTATTTCAAACCCGAGTGAAACATCCTTTTTCAATCAGATAGTACTTACTGTAACGTACCAGGAGATGTGACGTACCTGCCAGAAGGACGCACACGACACAAAGGCAGATAGGAATCAGAATAAAATGTCCGCGTAGCTTAATTGGTAGAGCAACTTATTCCGGAATGAGGGGACCCGGGTTCGAACCCCGGCGCGGATGAAAATGACGGAGAAATTCACTTCAATCAGATAGTACTTACTACCAAACATTTAGGCGCGGAAATATTTAAAACACATAAAATATTTTCTCTAGTGGGCGCAAATATTTAATTTGTACTTCTCTGTGTCCTTGTTTCTAAAAGTCCGATTTCAACACTTTTTTTAACTCCAGATTCCTTTCATCTTATACGTACTTGTGGGGTTTTCGTAGGTCACAGTCCTTCCGTTAGGTGGTGTTGGTGTGTTAACATATTTCAGGGAAGCTGAGCAGCTCCACCAAGCCTTAGTGCCATTATACGGTGATCATTGCGAAGGCTTTTTAAAGCACGTCTTTTGTAAACAAAGATCGTGCTTATGTAATCGGTTTGTCCGTCCGTCTGTAGACACGATATCTCTGAAACTGTTAGTCCAACTTGAAAAATTCTTTTTGCATTGGGAAGCTTGAAATATGCGAATGATGATTTCGTTCTTTTTCTTTTACGAAGTACAATTTCGCCGCTAGATGGAGTAAATGCAGATGATGTCGAATTCAAAAATACGTTTTATTCCACATATTTGCTTCGAAACATCCGATTGAAAAAATTCTTCGATTTTTCGATTCTATTCATGTCGAAGAGTATTTTAAATATAGATACTTTTTTTTCGAATTACGCAGAGATTTTCCGCTAGTGGGGGTAAAAGAAAATTACATTTCCCCCAATAACTTTTCTTCTAAAACTCTGATTTGAAAAATTTGTTCTTCAGCGTATTCAGCTCCTGATGGAAAATCTTTTGCATATAATTTCAAATTTTTGGTAATAAATACTTTGGCCACCAGGGGGCGTAAACGTTAATTTTTGCTTCTGATATATTTGCCATCAAATCTGAGCTTCTAAAATATCGATTGAAAAACTTCTTTCGTAGACTAATTTCAAATAATTTCAAATTTTTGGTAATAAATACTTTGGCCACCAGGGGGCGTAAACGTTAATTTTTGCTTCTGATATATTTGCCATCAAATCTGAGCTTCTAAAATATCGATTGAAAAACTTCTTTCGTAGACTAATTTCAAATAATTTCAAATTTTTGGTAATAAATACTTTGGCCACCAGGGGGCGTAAACGTTAATTTTTGCTTCTGATATATTTGCCATCAAATCTGAGCTTCTAAAATATCGATTGAAAAACTGCTTTCGTAGACTAATTTCAAATAATTTCAAATTTTTGGTAATAAATACTTTGGCCACCAGGGGGCGTAAACGTTAATTTTTGCTTCTGATATATTTGCCATCAAATCTGAGCTTCTAAAATATCAATTGAAAAACTTCTTCCGTAGACTAATTTCAAATAATTTCAAATTTTTGGTAATAAATACTTTGGCCACCAGGGGGCGTAAACGTTAATTTTTGCTTCTGATATATTTGCCATCAAATCTGAGCTTCTAAAATATCGATTGAAAAACTGCTTTCGTAGACTAATTTCAAATAATTTCAAATTTTTGGTAATAAATACTTTGGCCACCAGGGGGCGTAAACGTTAATTTTTGCTTCTGATATATTTGCCATCAAATCTGAGCTTCTAAAATATCGATTGAAAAACTTCTTTCGTAGACTAATTTCAAATAATTTCAAATTTTTGGTAATAAATACTTTGGCCACCAGGGGGCGTAAACGTTAATTTTTGCTTCTGATATATTTGCCATCAAATCTGAGCTTCTAAAATATCGATTGAAAAACTTCTTTCGTAGACTAATTTCAAATAATTTCAAATTTTTGGTAATAAATACTTTGGCCACCAGGGGGCGTAAACGTTAATTTTTGCTTCTGATATATTTGCCATCAAATCTGAGCTTCTAAAATATCGATTGAAAAACTTCTTTCGTAGACTAATTTCAAATAATTTCAAATTTTTGGTAATAAATACTTTGGCCACCAGGGGCGTAAACGTTAATTTTTGCTTCTGATATATTTGCCATCAAATCTGAGCTTCTAAAATATCGATTGAAAAACTTCTTTCGTAGACTAATTTCAAATAATTTCAAATTTTTGGTAATAAATACTTTGGCCACCAGGGGGCGTAAACGTTAATTTTTGCTTCTGATATATTTGCCATCAAATCTGAGCTTCTAAAATATCGATTGAAAAACTGCTTTCGTAGACTGACGCCACTCACGTCGATAAACTTTTTCGGAATATTTTCTTCTTAAAATATACCATGGTTTCTCTGCCAGAGGGCGTAAATGTATATCTTACTTTTGTCAATATCTCTACTTCTAGGGGTCCGATTTCAAAAATCCCTTCTTTGTTGGATAGTGTTTTACGTGTGACATGTTTTTCATATGATTTCAAAACTTTCAAGTAATTCATAGACTTTCCGATAGGGGGCGTAAAGGTAAATTGCATGTCCCCCTATATCTCTGCTTCTAAACCTCCGATTTGAAAATTCTTTCTTCACCGGATGCAGCTCCTGATGCGAAATCGTTTGCACATAATTTCTAATTTTTGTAAAAATAATGATTTGGCCACCAGGGTGCGTAAGTCTTAATTTCCGCTTCCGATATATCTGCAGCAAAATATGTGCTTCTAAAATTTCGATTGAAAAAAAGCCGTTTATAGACCGATACTACTCATATCGATAAACCTGTTAGGACCATTTTCTTCTTAAAATAATGCTTAGTTTCTACGCCAGGGGCGTAGATGTATATCTTATTCTTGTCAATATCTCTACTTCTAGGAGTCTGATTTGAAAACTTCCTTCTTATTTGGATAGTGTTCCCGATGCGAAATGTTTTAATATAAATTCAAAAATTTCAAGTAAATCATAGACTTTCCGCTAGGGGGCGCAAAGGTAAATTGCGTTTTCTGCGTTATTTCTGCTTCTAAACTCCGATTAAAAAAATTATTTTTGTATCGCATACAACACCTCATGAAAAATATTTTTCATATAATTTCTAATGTTTGGTAAAGAATGGTTTGGCCACTAGGGAGCATCAGTGTTAATTTCTGCTTCTGATGTATTCGTAGCAAAATCTGGGCTCCTGAAAACTGTACTAAAACATTTTTTTTCTTGGACCGATACGGCTCATATTGAAAAATCTTTTGACAATACTTTGTTCCTAAAATAATGCATGGTTTTCCCACCAGGGGAAAACCATGTCACTTCTTATTTTCAAAAATAAAGTCACTTCTTATTTTTGTCGATATCTCTGTTTCTAAGAGTTGAAAAATTATTTCTGTGTTGGAGAGCTTTTCCGGTGCGAAATGTTTCTCATATAAATTCATATTTTTCTTAACCCACAAATCTGCAACCAGAGGGCGTAAGCTCACGATTCCATTTACAGCAATATCTGAGGGATTAAAAGCCCGATTGAAAAACTTCTTTCTTCCGTCAGATACTATTGTTTTCCTTACCGGTTCCATTGATCATGAATAGCTTTGATAAATTTAATTTGCGTCAGAACGGATTCAAAAGACGTGCTTATTACACCCGAAAATTCGGTGTCATCTTTCTTGTTTGTTACTTAGGGCGAACACAGCTGGATTCGAAATACGTGAACTGCATTGATGTAAACGTACACAAGGAATAGTACAATGACGAAACTGTTCAAGACAGAGTATTCCCTTTTTGGATTACAACTTAATAAAAGCGCTTAGCGCATTTGCTTTTAAGCTACTCTTCCCTTTCGTCTTAGAGGGTCAAGTTATCTAATACCTCTAACTCCTCTAAAGTAAAAGCAAACGGTTGTTTTCCTTCAATCTTGCTTACTCCACGGCATTTCATACGAAAAAGCAAAAAGCAAAAAAAAACAAAAAATTTTGGCCAGACTAGCATGTGTTTCTGTTATTCTTGTTTAGACGCGATATCTGATGTGAACATACACTGCAGAACAATTGAATTAGACATACCTGTCTAGTAACGTGTAGAACCACCTTTCTCCCTGATGACGGCGGCGATTCGTCTCAGCATGGACTCGGCAAGACACCGGAAGCGTTGGGAAGACATACGGATTTATGACCCCTGAACAAGCTCCCACATTTCACGAAGATTTGATGGAGGGGGTCAGAGCCTCGATCATCTCTCTCGATGGCATCCCATATGTGCTCGATGGGATTGAGGTTAGGTGACCTAGCTGGCCAAGGAAGCGAGGTCACGTCGGTGGAGTCTTCATCCAACCATTCGGATACAATTCTGGAGCGATGGCACGGTGCATTGCCTTGTTGCAGGATGAGGCCCTCAGTGGAATGTTGAAGACGCGCAAACGGGAGCAAATGGTCGTCCAGCACATCCTGGTAACGTTGACCTGTGAGGGAAGATGTCACACGTACCAGGGGTCCTATTTCAGTCCACCTAAACAGTCCCCAGACGACAATGCTACCCCCACCAGCTTGAAGAGTACCCTGCTGGCAAGAAGGATCCATCGCTTCATGTGGTTTGCGCCGTACTCGTATCCTGCCATCCGCATATACCAACGTGAATCTCAACTCATCAGTCCCGGCAACATTTTCCACATGTTTAGGGTCCAGTGGCGATGTTCCCGCGCCCATGCTAATCTTTACACCCTGTGATGTGCGGTCAGCAGTGGTACCCTCGTGGGATCATGGCTTCTGTACCCCATAGTGAGGAGTTGGTTCTGGATGGCGTGGCTGCTTACGCGTTTTTGTGCACCAGCGTTTAATTGCCGAGTGATTTCTTGTACTGTGGCCCGTCCATCCGCTGTTACCATGCGAGCTAGCTAACGATGACCTCGCTCATCCACACGCTGGTGTCCACGGCAGTTGGCACTTGCAGGGATGGTTTTACCTGATTCGATGTACTCACGGTGCACCCGTGACACAGTGGCTCGTAAAAATCCCAGACTTCCGAGATGGAGTGATCCATTCGTCGGGCCCCGACATTTTGCCCACGATCAAATGCGCTTAGATCCTTCGTCTTACCCATACTGCGTCCGACTCTTACCGATTCCCATCGCATCACTCCTTATATTGTCGGATCGCTGCATACCTAATGCCGTTTCCGTTTACAAGGCCGCCCACAGCTCCACATTTGCATTACGCCAGCTGTCTCTAATTCAATTGCTCTTCAGTGTATGTTGAAAACACAAATTTATAGGTGGGTTAAATCGAAACGCTACTTCTGCTCCGTGGCCGAATGCTTTTCCAATTAAGCAACACCCTCAAGTTCGTATCACTGTTACTTGCCGTTTTGACATTAGCGTCACCTCTGTAGTACACCACATATATAACTCTTCCCCTTGATAAAGGGGTGGAATATAATCATAATTTTCCGCGTCAGCCGGCAAACAACGCTTGAAGGAAAGCTCACTGTAGAAGAAGGAATTCTGACTAATTCCAGACGATGTGTGCTACGAATTCTTCCCAGGCCTTTCTCAAGGGGGGATACACATGATAGCACATATCACGTACATGCCCTTTCGAGAAAAGGCTGGGATGGAATCGTAGGTTTCCCGGTCAGCCGGCAAACTACGCTTGAAAGAGGTCACTGCAGAAAAAGGAATTCTGACTTACCCCACGCGATGTCTGGAACGAACAAAGCACATGTCACGTATATTCCCCCTTGAAAAAGAACTGGGACAGAATCGTAAGTTTCTGGGCCAGTCGGCAAAGCAGTCCTGAAGGAGCTCACCGTAGAAGAAGGAATTCTCACCTAATTCCAGACGATGTGTGAAAGAAGCGTCACACATATTTTGAAGCCAATATTTTGTACCACTCTGTCACGCCCATGGCAAAATATCGTAAATTCAAAGCTATTTTCAACATAATAACAAAAATATATTTTTGAATTCGACATCATCTGCATTTACGCCCTCTAGTGGCGAAATTGTACATCGTAAAAAAAAACGAAATAAAGGATCATCATTCGCATATTTCAAGCATCCCAATGCAAAAAAGAATTTTTCAAATCGGACTAACAGTTGCAGAGATATCGTGTGTACAGGCGAGAGGACGGACGGACTGACGGACGGACAAACCGGTAACATAAGCACGATCTTTTTTTACAAAAGACGTGCTAACAAAAAGGCCTCTTTATGAAAATAAGGAACTCATCAGGAGATTTTGCATGCAACAACATTACTAACAGACAGTGTGAAATGCTAATAAGAACAATGTAAACAAAATGAAATTTTGAGTTTCTGAAAAGAAATATCCGAGCAGAAGCAGATAACTACTCTAGTACTCTGAATTTATTTGGATAGAATAGAAATCAAAGCTTCCGAGCTTTCGCACATAAACCTTGTATTCTTTGTTTTTCTCATCATTTGAAAAACTAATAGGACAGTCCTTCAGAGAAATGAAAGCAAAAATATCCGGACCGCTTCAAGCCATACTACATCGGAATGAGCAAGAGTTCCCTTAGAATTAGACTCAACGAACATGGAAGAGGCACAAGGGACAGGAAAGTAATCCCGGCCCTATCCAGAGAAGTCAAGTTCAAGTCCACTGATCCCATGTCTCATGATATAAAGAAATTAGCTTCATACTCCACTCCTAAATCTACTGCTATTTGCGAAAACTTACACATCACTACCAACAGTAAAGCTTGCAATGACAGCGTCTCTCTAGAATTACCATGAGTTTGGAACCAGTTCTACAAATAATGCTGCGTTTTTTCGCACTGCTGCGCTTGCGCAACCAATGTAACTTCTCATTTCTTTAAATTACTAAGTCAATTACGTTCGCGTCAATTCATTTATTGCATGAGCGTAATCACTGGGAATGTCGGGGGAGGGGGGTCAGGACACCTTCAGGTTTTCAGATTCGGGGATCCCCAATGTAAAGGACCCCCCTTTTCGGGAATATAATGATATAATGCACACTGTTTTATGATGTGAACCGACTAAATTTAATAATATAAGATTGTGATTTTTCGTAGAATGCAAACACGTGTATAATGTGTACTTAATAAAACAGCGATATCTATTCTTAATAAGCAAAGTCAGTTCTACAACTTTGTAATTTACATTTCTGCACCATCTGTCATAGTTTTACAGTTGTGTTCGCTAAGTTCCACAATTCGCCAACAGAGGCGCCTATGTCGTGCCCGTTAGATCACGCTTCAGCAACTGCATTGCTCCTGCTTGTGTGTGTGTGTAGGGGGACGGGGGTCCCAAACTATTTTATTCAGTATGTATATATTATTGTATATATATATACATACTTATAGAGTATATACAGGGTGATTCAGAATAACTGTTCAATAATTTGCAGGGAGGTCAGCAACACAAAACCAAGCAATAATAACATAGGAACATGAGGTCGGAAATGCAAAAACGAGGCGCTACACGGTCACAAAGACAGAGACAGTTAACACAACATTGGATGGGCAAAATGATTTAATTCGAAGGCCACAAAAAGTAAGACATGATTTTAACATACTTTTGGACAGCAATTAACATTTCACAGTACCTTTACAGGAAGTGTTCGAAGTTGCGGCCTTGCGCAGTAACACACGCTTCACAGCGACGGCGCATCGACCGGCGGACGTGGGCGAACATGTCTGGTGTATCACTAACAACTCCAGCTGCTGCAAGGATTCATGCCACCAGGTCCATGTTGGAATCAACAGTAGTATCATACACCATACCTTTCAAATAACCCCACAAAACAAAGTCAATCGGGACAGATCAGGTGAACGGGGTGGCCATGGAACGGGTCCACCGCGACCAATCCATCGCCCCCGGAAATGTTGCGTCCAGATACTGGCGAACATTGCTGGAGAAATGCGCAGGAGCTCCGTCGTGTTGAAACCACATGCGCTGCTGTCATACTTGGATGGGTGCATCACTCAGCAATTCCGGCAGAACCTCTTGCAGAAAGATAATGTAATTGTCTCTATCCAGTCTCTATGGCAATACGTAGGGCTCGATCAGACAGTCGGTAACCATACCTGCCCATATGTTGACGCTGCAGAGACGTTGCACGGCATGCGGCCGTATGGTTCAGGGATTTTCATGTGCCGTCCACACATGCTTATTGTGCTAATTACAGATGCCCTCCAGTGTGAAAGTCACTTCATCAGAGAAGACGACGTAGGACGCGAAGTTCGGCTCCTCGGCAATCTGCTGTGAAAACGGTCCGAACATCGTATGAGCCGGAATGTGTCTGTCAGGAAACCGTTCCTGATACAGTTGCCTGGCAGCGTGTCCACTGCAGTTCACAGCACCATACATGAGATGCATATCCGCCATCTCGCTTTTCGTGTAGCGATACATCTTTCTTCACAATCCTGACACAACTGACAACCACAGGCCGACACACAGCGCCCGCCTGTGACTCTGTTTTGATACACCAGTCATGTTTGCCCACGTCCGCCGGTCGATGCGCCGTCGCTGTGAAGCGTGTGTTACTGCGCAAGGCCGCAACTTCGAACACTTCTTGTAAAGGTGATGTGAAATACTAATTGCTGTCCAAAAGTCTGTTAAAATCATGTGTTATATTTCGCAGTCTTAGAATTAAATCATTTTCCTCATCCAACGTTGTGATAACTGTCTCTGTCTTTGTGACCGTGTAGCGCCTCTGTTTTGCATTTGCGACCCCATGTTCCTATGTTATTATTGCTTGGTTTGGTGTTCCTGACCTCTCTGCAAATTATTTAACGGTTATTCTGAGTCATCCTGTATAAATGTATACATATATTGTGGGGGGGTCCACTGTTTATGTGTGATCGGATCCCCCACCCCAGATTTTGAAACATGGTTACGCCACTGATTTATTGTCTAGTCAAGTCAACACGTTCAAATTGTCGAAGTGTTCTATTATTTAGTTGCCAGTTTGCTGTCTTCCTTGGATTGGATTGGATTGGATTGGAGGTTTAACGACCACCGTGAGCAACTCAATGGGCTATAAGCAGTCGCCCGTCCCTAATTTAGGGTCACTGGTTCCAGGGAAGGGAGAGAACCGGTGCCGTAAGACAAACACAACATCCATGCCTGACCGGGATTCGAACCCGGACCCCTTACGGACGAATGATCAGAGGCCAACGCCTTAGACCACTGCGCCACCGGGGGGGGTCCTTGAAAGTACCTTCTGGTTGACGTACAAAAATCGTGGAAAATTTTATTTCTATTCTACGATAAACAATTCGAATTACCACTATAGTTATACAAAGCTTATTTTGAGTATAGTTTAGGAATAGTTGTTTATCCTAACCGAAATCCAGTCAAAATTAAAAAAGCGACAAGAAAAATGAAGTAAGAAAAAATTCAAAGGATTATGCCATAAACCTTAGTGCGGAAATAAATAATAGTCCTCCGTAAAAGAACAGTTAAAACACATTTCCAATGTAAATTTAAACCATTCTTTAAATTTATACAAAAAATGAAGAAAAGCCATTAAGGCAGAACAGAAAAAAATAAATTTATGATAAGTAACAATAAAATCCACCCAAATGAAAAATACCATGTTGAAAGAATTACCAGGTAATCTTAGATTTTTTTTCCATCAATTTGAAAAAAAATAATTCAATAATCCCGTAGTGAATCCCTGAATTTCTCATCAATTCGAAAAACTAATAAGATAATCCTTCAGAGAAATGAAAGTAAAAACACATTAGGTTTAAAGTTCTTTTAAAATATCAAGATAAAACGCAAACAAAATAATTAGCAGAGATATAAAGACAATTACAAACTTGACGGACTGGAAGGCAAATCTCGTTATAAGGACTTGTGTTCTTTCCTGTTAGAGCACTAAAAAATAGAGATTAAATTCTTTAAAGCGATTATCTTACCTTAGCCTTTCGGAATTGTTTCAGCGCAGCCCCAAGTACTGCGTCATTAACTAGCAAATAGGTTGAACTCAGATTTCGCATTGCTTGCTATGCGTTAAACTTGACGACAGGGTCATTAAGGGAATTTTGTTTTCTCTGGTTTCGACAAGACGTTGACATAAAACGCTACAAATTGCTCGCTCATTTTTTGTATACCGAGGCTCCGATAAATTCCGCCAGAATTTCTAAACTCATTACCGCAACGAGTTCTTGGTAATGCGTCTTAATGTCGTCACACATGCGCTTCTGGAGGAGCATAAAAAATGAAACTCATTCCATTCTTATTTTCTTGGTGAGAACCTCAGGAAAGAAAATTGTCGAATTCTCTGGAAGAACTTTCGTGTTTCTACAACTTTTATTTTGGTGTTAAATTTAAACATAGGTAAGAAAAGTGGGGGAATATATTTTTAAAACACACGGAAGATATTTTTTAAAGGAAATGAAAATGTTTATGGTCAGAAATCCAGCAGAACATGAAGAATCTAGTTCCTGTAAAAGTAAGATATTATTAATAACTGTTTTAGTACGTTTAAACTGGAAAATTTGCCCATAATTCAAATTATCTGCACCGCAAATTTCCAGTAATAGTTATTTTCAGCTAAAGTTCTTGCCGAGAACTTACTTGATCGAATTTCGAAAGCGATTTGTTGCGGTTTATTTCCACAGAAATTCGGGCTTTAATGAGTACAATATTTCATCCGCAGCAGTCAAACTGAATGATTTAAGATGTAGCATTCAAACTACAGATTAAAACTGTGTTTCGAGATGCTCGTTTATTTAAAAATTTAACAATTTTTTTGCCATGCGAAGAACGTAAAAATTTGTGCTATAAGTATCGAAACATACACTTAAGAGCAACTGAATTAGAGACAGCTGGCATTATGCAAATGTGGCGCTATGGGCAGCCCTGTAAACGGAAACGACATGACGTCTGCAGCGATCAGACAATGTAAGGAGTGATGCGACGGGAATCAGTAAGAGTCGGACGCAGTATGGGTAAGACGAAGGATCTAAACGCATTTGATCGTGGGAAAATTGTCGGGACCCAACGAATGGGTCACTCCATCTCGGAAATCGTCCAGGCACTGGGATTTTCACGAGCCACTGTGTCACGGGTGCACCGTGAGTACAGCGAATCCGGTAGAAACATCCCTGCAAGGGCCAACTGCCGTGGACAACAGGGTGTGGATGAGCGGATTCATCGTCGTCTAGCTCGCATTGTAACAGCGGATTGGCGGGCCCCAGTGCAAGAAATCACTCGGCAATTTAACGCTGGTGCACAAAAACGTGTAAACAGCCACACCATCCAGAACCATCTCCTCGCTATGGGGTACAGAAGCCATCATCCCACGAGGGTACCGCTCCTGACCGCACATCACAGGGTGCAAAGATTAGCATGGGCGCGGGAACATCGCCACTGGACCCTAGACATGTGGAAAAATGTTGCCTGGACTGATAAGTCGAGATTCACGTTGGTACATGCGGATGGCAGGATACGAGTACAGCGCAAACCACATGAAGCGATGGATCCTTCTTGCCAGTAGGGTACTCTTCAAGCTGGTAGGGGTGGCATTCTCGTCTGGGGACTGTTTACGTGGACTGAAATGGGACCCCTGGGACGTGTGACTTCATCCCTCACAGGTCAACGTTACCGGGATATCCTGGACGACCATTTGCTCCCGCTTGTGCGTCTTCAACATCCCACTGAGGACCTCATCCTGCAACAAGACAATGCAGCTCCCGAACTGTATCCGAATGGTTGGATGAAGACTCCACCGACGTGACCTCGCATCCTTGGCCAGCTAGTTTACCTGACCTCAATCCCATCGAGCACATCTGGGATTTCATCGAGAGAGATGTTCGAGGCTCTGACCCCCTCCATCAAATCTTCGTGAACTGTGGGAGCTTGTTCAGAGGTCGTGGATCCGTATGGCTTCCCAACGCTTACGGTGTCTTGTCGAGTCCATGCCGAGACGAATCGTCGCCGTCATCAAGGCGAAAGGTGGTGCTTCACGATACTAGACAGGTATCTCTAATTCAATATTTCTTCAGTGTGTATCCTTACGTCTGTGGATTTCAAACACGTACCCCTACTAGGATTTTAAAAAATTCAGTCGGATAGCTGATTTATACTTTTTGCTCTTTCTGATAAACAGTCTTGCCCCGAGGAGATTTAAAGACACATAGGTGTTTATACACGGTATCAGAATAAAATGACCACCATTGGAATCACAGTGTTCCCACCCAGGCGCGTCACTGAGTACATGAGACAAGGTCGATGTCACGCAGATGTAAGCGGCCGGCCTGGAGAGATGAGCCATAGTACTTAACGTGAGCACAATCAGCAGAGGTAGAGATTTGACGGAGTTTCTAAAAGGAATCATCTTTGGTTACCGCGCCAAGCGTGGAAGCATCTCAGAAACAGCAGACTTCGTGGACTGTTGGCGAGGTGCTGTAGCAAGAGTGTACCAAGAATGAGCCACTGGCATACCGAGCTCCTCCCAAAGTCATGACTGTGGATGCACAAAGACCATCTACCCCAGAAGAGAACGTCTCCTCCGTTGACTGCTAAAGGGAAATCCACGCGCAACAATGCAGCAATTGCCGACGCAAATGAATGCTGGGCATGTATACCCATGAGAAACAGGGGTAGAGCGAACCCTGTTTCTCATGGGTCTCTGGAGTCGACGCTTCGTCAAGGCGTCCATGTTAAACCGGGTCCATCGACAACGACGCCTGCAGTTCTCATGGGACTACCGTCATTGGACAGCGGTAAAGTAGGAAACGGTTCCCTTCTCCGACGAATCTAGGTTTCAGCTCCACAGAAGTGACGGGTGGTTGTAGGTACGGCGTCAGACACACGAGAACGAACACCTGGACATACTTGTCGATCGATTACAGGGTTGAGGTGGCAGTGTGCATGTCCGGCGGATGTTTTCCTTTATGACCTTGGGACCGCTGGTCCCACTGGATGGGTCCCTGAACGCAAATGGCCCCCTGTCCATCCTAGCTGACCACATGCATCCCTTCATGTTTGCCATTTACCCTGGTGGTGATGGTGTCTACCAACAGAAAAATGCTCCCTGCCATGTTGCTAAGGGAATGCGTGACTGGTTTCAGGAACACCACTCCATTTTCCCTTATTCGGCGAAATCGCCCGAACTCAATCTCATAAATCAGATCAGATCAGATCATATGTAGAGGATTTTAGGAAGGGAGTGTTTGACCCCAGGTTTTGAACAATCCTTAGAAAATAGGAAGCTAGGAGATTTGTGATAAAGAGCCCGATAGGAAAGTCACACGGAAGCGAGGTAGAAAGGGGCAGGAAGACGCCCTTATTTATTACCTGGGGTCCAGTACCCGGGGTCCGACGGCTTAACGTGCCCATCCGGCGTACGGCGGGTATTTAGTGGTTAAAACGTTCGTACCTGCCCAGGATCGAACCTGAGGTCATCCCTATGGCAGTCACGAACGCTGACCACTAGGCCACCCGCGGCCCTTCAATCTCATAGAGAACTTCTGGGACTTTTATAGGTTCGACGTGCCGACACACAGCCACGTCCTCTCCGAGCTCTGCTGCAGTCCGAACGGGCACGTGTGCCACGGGCAACCTTCCAGGTCCTTATTTCTTCCATTCCGTGTCGTCTAACCGCTGTCATCCGGGCCAAGGGTGGTTATTCCCAATATAAGGTAGGTAGTCATAGTATTTTGATACGACTGTGTATGATTATTTACCTTATTCTATATGACCGCCTGTAAAAACCAGTGCTGAAAAATTATCTTTATTAGGTATCTGTGACTATTGCGTACATTTTGCTTGCATCTAATACTTCTAAGATTTCACAGCTTTCCGCTGAAAAACATAAATTCGACTTTTTTAACAATGCTACTGGCTTTCTTTTTTAATTTAAGATTAACTACAACCGTGAGCAACTCAATAGGCTATAAGCAGTCGCCCGTCCCTAGTTTAGGGTCACTGGTTTCAGGAAGGGAGGTAGCCAGTGCCGTATAACAAAAACAACATCCATACCTCACCGAGATTCGAACCCGGACCCTTCACGGACGAATGATCACAAGCCGGCGCTGAGACCGCTGCGCCACTGGGCTGGCCTACTGGCTTTGGAGTGCAGTAGTTTTAAAATGCCTTGAAAACATTTTTATGGTACTAGATTCGAGCCTTTCTTCTAAAGATATGCTTCTTACTCCAGATCCGCATAGCAGGTAGTTCCTGGTCAGTCTGCGACAAATATCATGGTGCCAAGAAATAATATGCGGATGGTCTCTAGGCAAAATAACTACTAGATCCAAAAAACGGTAAAAATTTGCACTAGTAGAAATTAACAAAATGAGAGAGAAGAACTAGAACTGACCACCTTTCATTTTTTCAACCTAAAAATATGTCTAACCTAGGTACTACAACGAATGCAATGATAACTACAACTAGAACTAAGATCAAGAACACTCTGGTCATCTGTGCCTAGAATGTTGCCACCATTCTCAAGTTGAAACACAGAATTTAAGGAACAAAATTATATTTAACAATAAAAAAGGACAGAGAAAAAAATGACGATTACAGGAGAAATCTTCGCTCCGTCCCACTTCCGTTTTCAGAAAGATTTTCTGCATTTTCAATCTCAAATGCAAACATTTATGTAATTAAATTATGATTAAACAATAAAACACTGCAGAGAAAATACAGTGAAGGGGAGGTTACAGAAGTAATACTTGCTGCATCTATCCCTCGTTGTCGAAAGTATTTGCCATCATTTTACGATTACGAGTGAAATTTTCGCTGCGTCCAACTTCCATTTTCGAAACATTTTCGTCTATTTCCAATCCCCATCACAAACATTTATCTAATGAAATGATATTTAATGACAACACAAGATAGGCACAACATCGCGAGAAAAAGAATTTAAGAATACTGGGCTGCGTAAAACTTCCGTTTTCGGAAATCTTTGCCTCCATTTTCAAACTGAAACACAAAGATTTATGCAATAAAATCGTATTTAGCTACAATACCGGATAATCTTCTCTTGGAACATCGCGATGAAAAAATTTACGATTACGGGACAAAGCAGTCACTTCGTCTAACTTCCGTTTTCGGGAAATTTTGAAAGATGCCCAAAAGTGCATCCAGGTGCCATTGCATCCGTTGGTAATGGGCGTATCCCCGCTTGGTCGTCTACGTGATGCACCAGGAATCTTGATTCGTCAGACCAAACCACATTTTTCCAATCATCCACGGTCCAATCTCGATGATCTTGGGCTTATTTCAAGCAATGTTGACGATAGCGTGCAGTGAGCATGGGAACCCGGCTGGGTCTTCGGCTACGCAGGGCCATGCGCAGAAGGCTGCGATGAACTGTGTGCTGTGACACATTGCCCTGATACCCACTGTTGTAGCTGCGGATGATTTTTCGCACTGTGGTCCGACACACGACTGGACGACGATTCGTCGTTTGGCCATCTGTGCACCACTTTTGATAGGTACTTACTACAGCGGCACGTGAACAACACGCAAGCCGCGCCGTTTCTGAGATCGTAATTCCGAGGCGCCCTGACATCAGATTTTGTCCTTTATCAAACTCCGATAAATCGGCAGCTTTTCCTATTATGAATCCGAACACTCTACTAACCGAAAGCCGGTTCTCAGGTTGTATATGTACTGCTCTGTGAACCTCACCTGCATCACCATTTAGTCTCCAGGCGCGCTCATTTCTCTAGCTGGGGATGGTCATAATGTAAGGGCACATTGGCGTAATTATTCGGACAGTGCTTTAGTCATTCTGCATCTCGCTCTCTCTCTCTCTCTATCTCTCTCTTTCTCTCTCTCTCTGGATCTCTCTCTCTCTCTCTCTCCTCTGGATCTCTCTCTCGCTCTCTCTCTCTGGATCTCTCTCAGTCTCTCTCTCTCTCTCTCGCTCTCTCTCTCTCTCTCTCTCTCTCTCTCTCTCTCTCTCCCTCTTGATCTCTCTCTTTCTCTCTCTCTCTCTCCCTCTTGATCTCTCTCAGTCTCTCTCTCTCTCCCTGTGGATCTCTCTCAGTCTCTCTCTCTCTCCCTCTGGATCTCTCTCATTCTCTCTCTCTCTCTCTCCCTCTGGATCTCTCTCAGACTCTCTCTCTCACTCTCTCTCTCTCTCTCTCACTCTGGATCTCTCTCAGTCTCTCTCTCTCTCCCTCTGGATCTCTCTCAGTCTCTTTCTCTATCTCTCCCTCTGGATCTCTCTCAGTCTCTCTCTCTCTCTCTCTCGCTCTCCCTCTGGATCTCTCTCAGTCTCTCCCTCTAGATCTCTCTCAGTCTCTCTCTCTCCTTCTCCCTCTGGATCTCTCTCAGTCTCTCTCTCTCTCTCTATCTGTGTATCTATCTACCTTTTTTCACTTTCTATCTTTTTCTGCAGTAGACACACACTGGATCATCACTGATGGCTTTTCCGAAATTTTGCCATCATTTTACGTTGTATGCGAATTGCTTTTGTCGCATTAATCAGGTGCGTACTGCAGATATGCATCTTGTTTAAATGTCACAGGCATTTATCAAGCTTAAAGATAATTACCCAATGTGACAAACCGTAATTGCACCAGAAATGGAAAAGTTCACACTTCAATTTTTTTTTCTCTCAAGAAAAATTCCAATAAACCCTCTACTTGCAGCATTGATGCATGAAAACATTTTCAAAGAGCAAGGTATTTATTTCCAGGTAATAAACGTTTCTCAGAACATGTAATCAATTTACTGTCCGAAAATTTCCTTTTTCTTGTTTTTGTCCCGAATCAGCTGCAGATCTCAAATGACTTTAGCTATTATTGCAAATGGCATGCGCAGTCGACAAATAATAGAAGTGTGCTGTGTTTCTGGCATTGATGGAATACTCCGTTTCTAAGATCTTCAGCGAAATCTCCAATAGTTATTGCCTGTCGTGCGCTTCATGTTTGTTTGTTTTTTAACCTGAAATAGGATTTTTTCTTGAATCTCGACGTAAAATATCACAGAGGTTTAAGTTAAAATTATGCATTTGAAAGACTACTGATGTTTTCGTACATTTTACGTCATCAATGAGTTATCGCATCAGACATTTTTCTGCCCTTAAAACAATGGCTCTGAAATCCTGCGGTGTTGAAGATGCATACATTAATATTATTAATAACATGTATGAAAATGCAAGTGCGAAGATCCGGCTGTTTGAAAATACAACACACATAAAAATTGGAAAGGGAGTGAGATAAGGTGACACTATATCTCCGAAGCTCTTTAATGCCACATTAGAAAATGTCTTTCAATCACTGAACTGGGAAAACAAAAGGATAAAGATTAATGGAGATTATCTAACCCACCTTCGTTTTGCTAATGACGTAGTCATTTTTGGAACTACCCCATCAGAGCTGCAGAGTATGATCTACGAACTTGCTGACAAGAGTAAAGAAGTGGGATTAAAAATGAACTTTCAGAAGACAAAAGTGATGTTCAATGCTTTTAAAAGAAATAAAGCTTTATCGATTGATGGGGAAAACCTGGAGATAACAGACACGTAAGTTTATCTTGGACAGCAGATATCAAGTGAGGGTCACATTGATGAAGAAATTAATCGGCGTACAAAACTTGCCTGGAGAGCTTTTGGAAAAAGCTGCATAATTTTCAAGAGCAATATGCCATTATGTCTTAAAAGAAAAGTGTTTGATCAATGCATATTTCTAGTGCTTACGTATGGTGCAGAGACGTGGACCTTAAGTAAAAGAGACATACAAAGGCTGCAGACAACTCAAAGCAGCATGGAGAGGTGCATGCTTGGTGTAACCAGGAGAGATAAGAAGAGGAACTCGTGGATCCGAAAAATGACAAGAGTGGAAGACATCATGATCAGAGTTAAATCCCTGAAATGGCAGTGGGCTGGACATACTGCCAGAAGGACAGACCATCGATGGACATCCGAAATTTTAGATTAGGATTCCAAGGAACAGGAAAAGACACAGAAGAAGACCACATGGGAAATGTGTGGATGAAATTCGAAAGTATGCGGGAGTGACATGTTGGAGACCGGCACTAGACAGACCGTTGTGGAGGAAACTTGGGGAGACCTTCATCCAGCAGTGGATTGATAATGGTTGACAATGATGATGATGATGAAAAAGGAAAGGCACAAGACGATAAATAACTGATTCAACTTTTGAAATGTTTATAGGAAACTTCACCTTGATTTCGATACAGGTTTCGTCAAATATAATTTCCCTGTACTTTTCCAAAAAGGTTGCCATAATATTTTCAAATGTTGTACAACAGTGAGCCATTACATTATGACCATCCCCAGCCTAGAAAAATGAGCGCGCCTGCAGACTGAACGGTAACACAGGTGAAGCTCACAGAGCAATACATGTACAACCCAAGGACCTACTTTCAGTTACTAGAGTGTTCGGAGTCAGAATGGGAAAAGCTGCCGATTTATCGGAGTTTGATAAAGGACAAATTGTGATGGAACGGAACCTCGGAGCTACAATCTCGGAAACCGCGCGGCTTGTCGAATGTTCACGTGCCGCTTTAATGAGTACGTATCAAAAGTGGTGCCGTGATGGGCAAATGACGAACAGTCGGCCAGCAGTGTGCGGTCGGCAGCTCATTTATGCCAGAGAGGAGCGGAAACTGTCACGCATTGTTCACAGCGACCGCAGTGCCACAGTGCGACAAATCCTCCGCAGCTACAACAGTGGGGATCAGGGCATGGTGTCACAGCACACAGTTCATTGCAGCCTTCTGGGCATGGCCCTGCGTAGCCGAAGACCCAGCCGGGTTCCCATGCTCACTGCACGCTATCGTCAACATTGCTTGAACTAGGCCCAATATCATCGAGATTAGGCGGGGTGAATGATTGAAAAAGTGGCCTGGTCTGACGAATCAGGATTCCTGGTGCATCACGAAGACGGCGGAGTGCAGATACGCCAATTACCAATGAGGCTATGGCACCTAGATGCAATGTTTGGCGGAAACGGGCCCACGGCGGCGGTGTTATGCTGTGGGCGATGTTTCCTAGGGGCACTTTAATCCCCATTAGCTCAATAGCACAATCCCTGGCAGCTGTCAGATATCTGAATTTCTTTGCGGACCAAGTTAACCCATTCATGGCATCTGTGTTCCCTGCTGGTGATACCCGTTACTTACATGATAATGCGCCATGCCACACTGCCAGAATCGTCAAGGAGTGATTCGAGGAACATGCTAGTGACTTTCTGTCAAAGTCACCTGGCCCCCAAAGTCACCTGGCATAAACTCAATCGAACATTTGTGATTCGACTTGTAAAAACGGATTCGCGCTAAATCACCACCACCCCGAAATTTACGGGAACAGAAGGACCTGCTTTTGACATTATGGTACGAGATACCTCAGAATACCTAGAATGGCTGCTGTTTTGAGATACTTCAGAACACCTAGAATGGCTGCTGTTTTCGGATACCTCAGAATACCTAGAATGGCTGCTGTTTTCATATACCTCAGAATACCTAGAATGGTTTTTGGTTTTCAGATACCTCAGAATACCTAGAATGGCTGCTGTTTTCAGATACCTCAGAATACCTAGAATGTACGGGAACAGAAGGACCTGCTGTTGACATTATGGTACGAGATACCTCAGAATACCTAGAATGGCTGCTATTTTGAGATACTTCAGAATACCTAGAATGGCTGCTGTTTTCGGATACCTCAGAATACCTAGAATGGCTGCTGTTTTCATATACCTCAGAATACCTAGAATGGTTTTTGGTTTTCAGATACCTCAGAATACCTAGAATGGCTGCTGTTTTCAGATACCTCAGAATACCTAGAATGTACGGGAACAGAAGGACCTGCTGTTGACATTATGGTACGAGATACCTCAGAATACCTAGAATGGCTGCTATTTTGAGATACTTCAGAATACCTAGAATGGCTGCTGTTTTCGGATGCCTCAGAATACCTAGAATGGCTGCTGTTTTCATATACCTCAGAATACCTAGAATGGTTTTTGGTTTTCAGATACCTCAGAATACTTAGAATGGCTGCTGTTTTCAGATACCTCAGAATACCTAGAATGTACGGGAATATAAGGACCTGCTGTTGACATTATGGTACGAGATACCTCAGAATACTTAGAATGGCTGCTGTTTTGAGATACTTCAGAATACCTAGAATGTGTTCCAGCCAATTTCCAGCTTTTTTTGGAACCTACCTCAGAATACCCGAGTGGCTGCTGTTTTGCAAGTTAAAGTGGGTCCTTCAGCTCATTAAGTAGGTGGTCATAATGTAACGGCTCATCCGTGTATATCTTTATGAGTAATGATAAGCTTTTAATTTTAATGTAATAGATTTCTGAAAATGTATTAATAAATTTTCTTAAGATCAACTGCTCCTGCACACTGATTGTCTGATTTATTCGGATTACCTTTGACTTTCAAAACACAAACATTTCGCCGCGGCTCTGATAAAAAAATACAGATCTAAAGTACACTTCTGTAGGTGAACAGCACAATACAATATTCAGAATTCAATGTACCTTCCCCGAGCTGCATTAATGGCATGTATACGGCGTGGCATTCAACTGGAGATGTTGTGGCTGTTTCTTTGAGGAATGTTCTACCACGCTGCTCCTGTGTTCGAACCCAGAGGTTATTCTTTGTAGATCCCGTTGTGGCTTGTCGGGTCAGTCGCCGAGCAATTACATCCCAGAAGATCGGGTAGACCAAGAAAGAAGTGGTCAATGACGGGAATCCAGCAAATTTAATGCCTACAGCGCCAGATGTCGTCCACCGTTGTCTTGTTGTAAGATTGAACTGGCGACCATTTAAAGATCCGGTAGGGTTTTAAACGTCCTTTATGTACCGTTGGCTGTCCAGATCCTTGCAGTGCGTATTTGTCGGGAACGTGAACAAAACCCAATAGCACCTCACACCATAACACTTCATGTCGAAACCAAAATGCACACCTTCAGCAGCCCTTCTCCAAAGAGTCAATCAGTCTTCATGCATGAGATTAAACAGGTGCTCCAGTGCTTTCTGCATCAATTGGCATCAGAGATCTGACATTTGACAGATCTCTAGTATTGTGCTAGTGTTTAGGACATGGCTCTAAAGTGATCCAATACAATACGGTATAGGTGCCGGACATCTCATTCATTCGTGTGGCATTGGGCTCCAAATCGCTCGTGTCGGTGTGTACCATCCTCCTTTTTCCGTTGTCGTCGTACTTGCACTACCGTGGTTCATTTCTTTTGACACTAGTAGCGGTATTACGAAAAGGCAATCTGGATTCTCACAGTTTGCCTTGCTCAAAGTTTGATTTGAATACGGTGATTTGACTAAACAATAAAACAAACTGCCATCGAATTGGCCACTTAGGCAGGATACACCTCAAACCAGATGCATAACTTTATAGAGAAAACCAGAATCTGCGGTGTTGGCATAAGGCCTCCGGCATCTTAATTTAGCATTCTTAAGAGAAATACTGAAAAGTTTCCTCTTTTCAACTTGGCTGGTGTTTACGCCACTCTACTACAAAATCAGAACACTTCCAAGTGACACTACGTCAGAATGACCAAACGATCTTTCAGAATAAACAAGCCTGGATGGACTTGTGTGTGTTTTTTCAGCAAGAACAACTATTGTTGAAATAAGGAACTCGTGGATCAGGAAAATGACAAGAGTTGGTGATATCATGATCAAGGTAAAATCCTTGAAATAGAAATGCGCTGAACATGTTGCTAGAAGAACTGACCACTGTTGAACAACTGAATTTTAGATTGGATACCAATGGGTAGCAGAAACCCCAGAAGAAGACCACGTGGAAGATGGATGGATGAGATTCGAAAGAATGCTGCAGTGACAAACTCAAGACAGAAAGTTGTGAAAGGCACTTCAGAAGAACATTCAATAGTGTATTGATAATTAATTATGATATGTACGATTCTTCTTCTTTCTTCTTCTTTTCAACCATTCTCAGTCCACTGCTGAGCGAGAGCCTCCTCCAATTTTTTCCATTTTTTTATATTATCCGCATTGGTTGACCAATTGTTTCCCACAAATTATGCCAATTCACTGTTCCACTTTCTTCTAGAACATCCTCTGCCTCGTTTCCCTACTTTCGGAATCCAGTCATTAGTATGGTGGCGCATCGCTCTTCTTCTCCAGCCCATTTCCATTTCAGTCGCTTGTGGTAAAGAATGATATCTGTGATGAGAGTCTGGCTTCTTGCCCAGGTGTTCTGCTTCTTATCTTTTAATGTGATGCCTAGAATCAGCCTTCCCATTTTCTTTTGAGTTGTTACATTGGTCTTTTCTTCAGTCTTTTTGTCTCTTCTTTAATTTTTTTTTGTCTCTTTTTCAGTCTTTTTTGTCTTTTCTTTAGTCTTTTTTGTCTTTTCTTTAGTCTGTTTTGTCTTTTCTTTTCTTTAGACTTTTTTGTCTTTTCTTCAGTCTTTTTGTCTCTTCTTTAATTTTTTTTTGTCTCTTTTTCAGTCTTTTTGTCTTTTCTTTAGTCTTTTTTGTCTTTTCTTTAGTCTGTTTTGTCTTTTCTTTTCTTTAGACTTTTTTGTCTTTTCTTTTCTTTAGTCTTTTTTGTCTTTTCTTTTCTTTAGTCTTTTTTGTCTTTTTTTTTCTTTAGTCTTTTTCGTCTTTTCTTTTCTTTAGTCTTTTTTGTCTTTTCTTTTCTGTAGTCTTTTTTGTCTCTTTTTCAGTCTTTTTTGTCTTTTTTTTTAGTCTTTTTGTCTCTTCTTTAGAGGTTTTTGTCTTTTCTTTAGTTTTCTTTGTCTTTTCATTAGCCTTTTTTGTCTTTTCTTTAGTCTTTTTTGTCTTTTCTTTTCTTTAGACTTTTTTGTCTTTTCTTTTCTTTAGTCTTTTTTGTCTTTTCTTTTCTTTAGTCTTTTTTGTCTTTTCTTTTCTTTAGTCTTTTTTGTCTTTTCTTTTCTTTAGTCTTTTTTGTCTTTTCTTTTCTTTAGTCTTTTTTGTCTTTTCTTTCTTCATTCTCAATAATGGTTGTTACATTTGTCTTTTCTTTAGTCTTTTTTGTCTTTTCTTTAGTCTTTTGGTCTTTTTTCTTTGAGTTGCTATTTGTCAGTGCTTTTGTCAGAGTCCAGATTTCACAAACATATGTGATGAGTGAAGAAATACAGCGGCTAGATGTCTTCCTTTTTAAACAGAGTGGCACATCCCTGTTTTGAAACATGCTTTTCAATTTTCAAAATGGACTTTAGGCAAGTTGATTTCTTCTATTTATTTCCTTTGGGAGTCCATCATTTAGATCAATGAGATGACCTAAGTATGTGTATGAAGAGACTGTTTCTAAGAGATAGTTTTCTAGTGTTATATAGATATGCACATTCGAGTCACTCTACTGTGACCATCTTCTACCTTTGACGTCAACAGCGCGTAACCAATTAAAGAAGGCACGTGTCGTGAGCTGGCTTGAAGGTTACATAAGGTGTGTTGTAGGCAGTCTGGAAACATATCACTCGTTGCTGTCATAGATGAAAAGAGCGATTTATCAGATTTGCAAAAACGGATGATTATCGGCTTTCGGGCCATGGGTGGCAGTATTTTCGAAATAGCGCAGTTTGTTAACTGTTCGCGAACTGCTGTGGTTAAAGTGTATCGTGATTGGAGAAATGGCCCCATTGCGAATAAGCGAAGTGGAAACTGCGAAGCACCACGAGTCTTTGATGTGAGAAGTGAACATCGGCTTTGAAGGTACGTGAAGGCCGATCGACACGCTGCAGTGGAGCAACTCAATGGCTAAGTGAACCAGGGGGCTACCGGAAGTGTGTCTAAAACGACAGTTCAGCGAACCCTGCTGCGTATGGGGCTTCGATGCAGACAGATGGTCACTGCACCAGCGCCAACGAAGGTGCTTCGGCAGAAAAAAAGGCTTACATTTGCACGGCAGTATCGGAATTGGACCTGCGCTGATTGACAAAGGATTGCCTTTTCCGATGAATCACCTTTTCTGCTTCATCAAACGGATTGACGTTGGGCGTACAAGGTGAGACACATTGGAGAACAAACACTCTTCAATCATTGCAGGAAGAACACAAGCTGGTTGCGGCAGTTTTATGGTCTGGGGAATGTTTCCGTGACATTCTCTGGGTCCACTCATACATGTGGAAGGCACTATGGACCGAATTCGTTAAGAATCCATCCTTGCAGACCACGTACACCCATACATGCTGATTGTCTTTGGGCGAATGGGATCTTCCAGCACGACAATGTGACATATCACACAGCTAGAAATGTCCGAGAGTGGTTGGAGAGCAGGATGAAGACTTCAAGGTACTTTCCTGGCCCCCTAATTCCCCAGACTTAAACCCGATTGAGCATTTGTAGGACCATCTCGATTGTGTTGTTCGCTCTATGGATCCTCCACCACGCACCATTCAGCAGCTCTTAGATGCCCTGCAGTCAGCATGACTCCACAAACCTGTGAACCTCTTCTAGAACCTTATTGAGTCACTCTCAGCCCGTCTAGTTGCTGTCCGCGCTGCACACGGCGGTTACTCTGGATATTAGCTGGTGGTTACGATAATGGTACTCGATCGTGTATTTTTCACTGTTCATGGCAAGCTGGTTTTGTCTTTTGCTGAATGTATTATAATCCTCCTTTCAGGAAGAAGAGGACTATGTCATGCCGAACGGCCTTTTCTCTCTTTCTTCCCAGTTGTCTCAACAATCCTTAATTGCTATGATATTATAAATATGGCACGTACTGTATTTTAATGCGACAACTAAAAAAAAAATGAAAAAAAAAAAAAAAAGACCACAAGTCTTTGGGGGGCACAAAAACATTTGTATGCTGCTTGAACAGCAGTCGAGGTACACATTGTTTTCATGTTCAGAGTGTGAGTGGGAAAATGGCCAATAGAGAGAGAGAGAGAGAGAAAGAGAGAGAAGTAAGCTTTCACCGGTGGCAAAAGGTGCTGTTGGAGAGAGTTCAGTTAATGCAGATGAGGTCTTCTTTCCTCTTGTACATATAACACTTGGCTTCATTTAACTGTTTTCAAAGCTTTTCCACGAAATGGAAACGGCTGTAAGTTTCTGTCCAAATTGCTTCCAAGATTATAGGATCGCATGCTCAAAGACCAGAAATAAAGAATCAAGTTCAGGATGAGAATTTTGAAAACATTCAACCTGGAACTGAAAACAAGGCCTGGTTGCCTTCAACAATGTCATAATAATTCTTAGATAACTTCTTCTGCTTTGTTACTCAGTCCAAGGACTGCTTGTTCAGTAAATGTACTCTATCTCTTCATCCCTTTCTGTTCTCTGCTGCTCTCTTCAAGTCATACTGTGTCCTGGTATTAGTGTCTTGGAGTAGCTGTGCCACAAAACTATTTCTTGGCCGCCATCGTACTCTCTTGCCTTAAATTTATCCTTCCAAAACCTTCAGAATCAGGCCTCCAGAGCGCAATATGTGTCCTATCCGTAGCATTCTTTTCTTTAACATGTTGGTCAGATTCCTGGGTTCTCCCACGCTCTTCAGGACCTCCTCATTAGTTTTTCTATGGAGCCAACTTGTTCTCTCCATTCTTCTATGACTCCACATCTCAAATGCCTCCAGCCTTTTCACTTTCTTGTCTCAGAGCCGTAGAGAGCTACTGGCTAAACATATGCCTTTAAAATCCTCTTCCTAAATTTTATATCTATGTTTCTGGCAGTCAGCAGCCTTTGATTCTCTCTAAAAGCTGTTTTTGCCATCCCAAGTCTCATTCTACTTTCTTTTTCACACCTCGCATCTTCAGTAATAATTTGACCCAAATATTTCTAAGTGATTTAACTTGTTCGATGAATTGTCCTTCAATTTTAAGGAATGCCTGTTCTGGATCCCTCCCTATTACCATTAGTTTTGTCTTATTTTTACTTGTCTTTATTCTATAAATAATCGCCTTTTTGGCTGATTCTGATACTATTTCGTGGTCGTCCGCAAACGTGACGCCCTTAATTCTCTCTCTCCATTAACCCAAACTCATTCACTGGTGCTCCCCAAGGCCTGTTCCATCATTTTTTCAGCATAAATACCAAACAGACCAGGTGACAACAAGCAACCTTGCCTAACACCTTTCTTTATTGGTGATAACTAGAGATATCTTACATAACAAGAGATATTCAAAATACAAAGAAATCTTGAACATAATGTTGGAGAAGTTCAAGGTTTAGAGTGTAATATGAGTATTAAAGTACATTTCCTGTATCTTCATTCGGATTACTTTATGGAAAAGCTGGAAACTCTGAGTGATGAGCAAGGTGATAGGTTTCACCAGGTATAAAAATTGATGAAGATAAAGTAAATAAACAAATGGAGTGCTAACATGATGGGCAACTGCAGCTGGATGTTGAATGAAGGAAAGCCAAATGAAACACATCCGCAAAAGTGAAAAAAGTATGATTTTGAAGGGAAAAGACAGGCTTTTTACAAAGAAACTGAAAGTCTTTATGTGTAAGAAGAAAGGACTTGCATAAATGTTTCAAATGCAACAGGTGTACATTCAATAATTAAAACAATTTCTGTTTTTATATTTTCCTTATTTGACTATCTACAATTTTACGCATACTTTGCACATATTTCTCCTTCATTTTGTGAAGAAACCTTATGTGATATGGTAAAACTACAATTGTATTTTTTTCATTTAGCAAACATAAAGTTTTTCAACATCTGCTAAAATAACTCAAGTAACCTTTAATATGCAGCATTCTGTATACCTGTGTGTGTGTGCGTGTGTGTGTGTGTGTGTGTGTGTGTAATTAGCAAATGGATACTCTGGCTCCATGCCTTCACCCAACCGAAAGGACACGCGTGAAAATGTCACAAATTTCGACCTATATCTTTGTCCGTGTCGAAAAGGTTTTGTTGAATGTTCGTAGATTTTTGCAGAACTTTCTCTAAAACATGTATCCAAATTAAAAAATACCTCACTTATACTGCTGTAAAGCAGCGTTGACCAAAAACCAATAACGTAGTAGATCAAAATAGTTTTGAGGGATAATAAGGATTGTTTTTGAGAAAAGATTTGAAAGATATGCGCGTGTAATTACATATATGAAAAAGAAAAAAAAACGGGATTGTTTTGAAAAAGCATTGATTAGACTTGAATTTTGCATAGTGTATGTTTGGCCAGTGCGTGTGAGTGTTAGTCTGGGAGACGGCAAATTGGAAAATCACGTGACTGCATTACCGAAATTTTGTTTGTTACCTTCATTAAGCTAAATTATCAAGAGTTTATTGATGTCTGGACTGGTTGCAGAAACGTCAGCTTCTGTTTTTCTATTAAGATTATACCTGGAAAGAATTACTGCAATATTTCAAACCTCGAGAATTAAGTGCGTTGAAGTTGCAAACCCTTTCAAAGCTCTTTTTATGTTTTTTTTGTTTGTTTATAAATCGCCTTAGTTTATTGAGATAATTTTTTTCTCTCCACATTTAACTGTTTTGAATTTCAGCTGCGGCACTAATTCGATTCTGTGCCTGTTCTTTGATTTATCATGTGGGAAACAAAATTCTAGGCAGCTCTTTCTTTGAATGAAATACGGGATTACACCATTGTACAATACAAATTTGAAAGATCTGAATCCGTTTATTGGTTTAAATATCACATGGGTAAAAAGTCAGATAATATCCGAAAACTTGAAAACATTCATGTCATATTTACACCAATAAACGGATTCACATCTTTCGAATTTGTATTGTAAAATGGTGTAATCCCGTATTTTATTCATTGATATTCTGCGCCTCTGGGCATTCACGGGAATGTATTCTAACTACCAGATTAGCTATATATGAATGCCGGTTGCTTCTACTAGCGAATCCTGTGATGGTTGTTTTCAAATTAATCGGAAACTTGAAACTTGGTCGCTCTGGGTGGTGTAGTGGTTAGCATACTCGGGATCCGGGAGACGCGGTTTCGATTCCCGCTCCTGGACGAATAAATTTTCAAGTTTTTGGATATTATCTGACTTAATATCGATGTCATATTTACACCAATAAACGGATTCACATCTTCAAAATTTGTACCTCCTTCCTTTTTGGAATTTTTAGCCAAATCTTGAAGATAATATCTTGGGAGATAAGAAACATTCACGAAATATATTTCAAAAGGAAAAGGGGAACTCAGTTAAACTTCGAGAAAAAACTTTCATGTCAATAGTGAAATTAAGAACAGATCAATAAGTAATGGGAAACGATGATATCAAGAATCTTGCCGACATAAAACATTTTAGATCCGACACAGACACAAAATCATTGTGCCTAAAAGATGTTGATCAAAATGAAGGTTATTGATAGCTCGTGAGTTTATCGACTAGCGTGAGCAGCGCAATCAGTAACCTGTCCCAAATTTCGAGTTGCTGAGTCCAGGAAAGGAATATATCCAATGTCCAAACGCAAAAACACCATCCATGTCTCACCTAGAATTCGAACCCGGACCCATCTCTGACGAATAGTTAGACGCATGCTTCCATTACTGCTCGGTCAGAGGGGTGGCTAGAGTAAACGTCTATTCGGACCAGATAAAACTTTAGGTGTACAGGCATGTGGTATTCATACTTTTCAATTTGGGTACATTCTTTCATTTCTCTCTCACTTTTCAATCTCAAAACACTGATTGAGCTTTATATTTTGTACGTACGCATATGCGTAGTCATTTATTTATAAATATGCAGAGAAATATTGCAAGTGATACACAGAGGTTGAACAGAATTTTGTGATTATCGTCTCTGAGTGTTGCGTTGAACAGAATAAACACCACGCTCAGAGACGTGACTTATTATGCAGCTGCGTACGTCGCCATACGCAAAGGTATCCACCACTTTTTGGTTGTAATCGCTTTGTTTAGAACCTCAAGGTCCCGTTTCGTTGCATTTAACATGTCTTGTTGCAAAATTTCTTTCAGGGTGACGACGAATTGAGCGACCTTACGGACTTCGAAAGAGGGCTATTGGTGGCCGGCTAGTTAGTGCCTCCGTGACAACAGTCGCCAGGGTAGTAGGGGTATCGATAGTTACTGTGCCTACCGTCAAGACAGCACAGCGTTCTCGTGGCAAAACCTTGTCTGCGAAACACAAAAGATGTCGGAAAATGACCCTGACTAATAGAGACAGGAGAGCATTAAATTGGATTGTTACCCGTTATACGAAGATCACGCCGCCGAAACTTAGTGGGGAGCTCAATCTGCATCTCCAGACCCCAGTATCAACGAAAACAATCCGCATGGAAGTGCACAAACACGATATTCATGGCAGAGCTGCTATTGCCAAACCTCTGGTGACCCAGATGAATGCACAACGGCGACGGCAGTGGTGCCAGGAGCATACAACATGGACTGCCGATGCATGGAAGTGTGTAATTTTGTTGAATGAATCCACATTGACATTATAACCCACCGCAGGACAATTTACATGTGGAGAACACCATCAGAAGAGTACAACCCAGATTGTCAGCTCTCAACAGTGCAGCATGGTGGTGGTTCTGTCATGCTCTGGGCGGTCATATCGTGGTTTTCAGCTGGTCCCCTGATCACCTTGAAAGGTTGGATGGCTAAAAGGGCGTATGATATCATTTTGGCCGACCAAATAGATCCAGTGGCTAAGGCATTGTTTCTTGCAGGGAACGTCATCTATCAAGATGATAACGCCCCACTTCACAGAGCTCGAAATGTACAGTCATGGTTTGAGGAAAATGAGGACGAACTTTCACATCTTCCTTGGCCTCTCCAGTCACAAGACCTAAACATCATCGAGTCACTGTGGTCTGTGTTGGAAAACAGAATAAGATCATGTTATCCTCCTCCTGCGTCTCCCAATGGTCTGGAACAGTTTCTGCATAAAAAGTGGTGTAACGTCCCACCATCCAGCATGCGTCCATTCCAAGGAGGATTCAGGCTGTTTTAAATGCCAAAGGCGGTCCCACACCCTTTCAGATTTTTCAGGTAAAACCTTCTTTTCCTAGGTGTTCACAATATCCTGTCCAGTCTCTGTGTACTATAAAATTGTATGATTCGATTCTGTAGACAATGCCTTTGGAAAATACATGTCTTTGCTCACTGGAAGAACAGTAAACTCCGGACAAAAGATATTTTGGCAGCTTCTTGCCTCCGACAAATAAAAAGTATACCCCTCGAATCGAAAGTTATTTAATGCCATACATTCAGTATTACGTATGTAGGACAAGAACTGATGATAACAGAATCCAAGAAATTTCAAAATGAATGACAAGTTGCATTATTGATTGACAGCGTCGTTTATGCTTGTTGGTTTGCTTACGACACCATCACACATTCCTTTCAGAATACATGTTTTTTACATACCGTTTTGACAGCTTTTTACGTCTTTGGCCATCTGGAAAGTTATTCAGATAGTACACGATCAATTTATGGTTGAGCATCTTAAAAGTCAAAGACGCTTTTGCGACAGTCAGCTTTCATAGAAGCTGAGCGTTATAACTTCGTTTCGAGTGACGTGTTATACATAGCGTCATTTTTATCTTGCATCAAAGTGCATAAATCAGCATCGATATTTGACTTCAGCGTGGTATGAGAACTACGAAGCGTTAAATGGCAACGTCAGCTCTAAAAAGATCTGCTCTAAAATTCAATCCATTTTTCGAATAATGGTTCCATCTGGCATTTATGCAGTTGATACTGATCTGGTGACGCAGTGGTTTAATGGCTGGCTTCGGACCATGGAACCGGGTTCAAAATCTGTCAGACATGGATGTTGCGTGTGCATCTTAGGGACATTTTCTGGAACCAGTGGCCCTAAATTAGGGACGGGAGATTGCTTGTAGCCTATCAAGGTGCTCACAGTGGTTGTTAAATCATCAAAGGAATTAAAAAATGATGTCAAGTTCCATGGTATTCAGATTTTTATGTTTTTAGATTCAGTCATTGGTTATTAACGTTCCTTTCCCGCAGTTGATCTGTGGCAGCTCTATGACACTTTTACTTGTATCCTCATGGGCAGTGTTCTTAACACTTGAAGCCTCCTACCGTTTTGTTTTACACTACAAGAAACATTCACTAAAAACCTATTTGTGTCCGACAGGATATACGTATTTTCAGGCAATTTATTGTGTCAGCCACGTCACTCCTGCTACATAATAATTTTCGGATTCTTAACCTAGATGCATCTTCCCAGAACCTCATAAAATTTAGCAATTTAAGTCACGTTCATGATGCTGTATGTTATAGTTTTCGCCTTTCATGGTCGATTCTATATAAAGATAAAAAATTGATCGCATAATATTGAAGCAGTAAGGTATAGGTGATTCGTACGCTTCAAGAAATGAAATATTGCTGAGTTTTTTGTGCCACACAAATGGATTTCTCACGATGTATTTTGAAAAAATAGAACGCAGGTTTATGTTATCAATATATCCATCCGACTGTAGACTCTCCATTTATTATTCCAATTTGAAAGATGCTTCTGAGGTAGGAAGCGTGATCTCTAAGAACGATTATCCTTACCTTTCGGTCTTCTTCCGATGCACAACTTTGCCTCACGCGGTACAAATTCTGATGCTATTAAATGTATAATATATTTTTTCAGTATCACTGCTTTTTAGAAACCCAATTGAAATATTCTTTCCAACCTTCGATACCTTTTACAGAGAAGACCATTTTGTATACAGTTTCTTTCTCAAATATTACAGCCTACCTGCTAGGGAGAGTGGGTGTACGGAAAAAATATTTCGCATTGTCTCTGCTTTTTTGGACTGAGACGAAAGAGACTCATAATATACGTTCATGGACCAGATCGTTATACCCACTCTTGTCCCCATGAGAAGATGTGTCCTACAGTGCGTACAAATGACGTTAAGTGGGGAATAGAAAGGATTTTTATGATTATTCAATGGAGAATAGAAACAATTTTTGCGATTTTTCAATGGAGAATAGAAAGGATTTTAAGGAGTTTTCAATGGAGAATAGAAAGGATTTTTATGATTTTTCAATAGAGATTAGAAAGGATTTTTAGGAGTTTTCAATGGAGAATAGAAATAATTTTATGATTTCTCAATGGAGAATAGAAATGATTTTTATGATTTTTCAATGGACAAGAGAAAGGATTTTTAGGGTTTTCAATGGAGAATAGAAAGGATTTATGTTTTTTCAATGGATAATAGAAATGATTTTTAGGAGTTTTCAATGGAGAATAGAAAGGTTTTTTAGGAGTTTTGACAAGGAATTACGCACTGCGCAAGGAAGACGAAGAATAGTCAGTAACTTGCGCAATGTTGGATATTCGGGGTCCTTGTTGTGCAGGTGTCGTTGTTGGCTAGCATGGTTTAAAGAGGGACGCACAGTCATTCAACAAACGTGACAGATGAAATCCCCAGGGATTTACAGTCAATGTGATCGTGTAGTGTTTATCAATTTCTTGAAAAAATATCTTAGGTTCAACACCATAAGGAAAGGCCGAGGATAGCATGAATAAGAACAAGTTGCGCTCAAATCCAAGCTACTTTTCCTTCCCAAATGTAGATGACACATGATTGCGGAACTTGATATAGTATCAATGCTATGCAGCAGCATTCACATATACGCTTTGCATTTTCGTAATATCCAGTTAACAATGAAAATCAATGTATCATCTGACAATAGTATTAACACACTCTTTGCAACTATACTTTGTTCTCGACATCGTTTTTTTTTACTCTTTGACTCACTGTCAGTGTTGCCCAAATTTATAGGGAAATTCGGGAAGTGATGAGCAGCTCACTAGGAAAAGCACTAGGAGCAGTAACAACATGTACAGAAGAATAGAAGCCCAATATAAGGGCTAAATTTGATACGCACGTCACAACCGCCAGTTGGTATGTGTTAACTAGCACAACAGACGCCCCATCACCCCATAATTAATGGAAGACTACAACCAAGGAGTACAGAGATGTGTTTCTAGAACACTATCCAGCGGAGTTCTGGTTGGCCAGGTGAACGGCTCAACCACACTTCCGCTAGATAGTAGTGAGTAATGTGAGAGGTGCCTAAAGTGAGCTTAAAAACATTGTACTTGGATATCGTGCAACTCAAAAGGCGTCTTCTGGCTTGATGAGTCTAGGTTCCACTTCCTACCTGCCGAAGATCAGATCCGTATTTGATTCCGCAGAGTCGAACAGTTGTAATCAAGCTGCATGTTTAAGGAAAACGAGCTGTTGGAGGTATCATGGTACGAAGGTGATTTTGATTTTCGTGAACATCACTGGTTCCCCTCATCACAACTGAACACATCCTTGCCCCCAGGTCTTACTAAAGCATTGTGTCGGGACAGGTGTTGCCACAGATAAGCAACACTTTTTCCGACATACCTGTTAACTGGCCTCTTTCAGTAAGAAAACGTCATACATCATCAGGCCCAGATTATGTAGGATTGCTTCGAAAATGTGACTCATCAGAAAAGGCAATCCTTTGCCAATCAATGGAGCTCCAATTTTGATACTTCCATGCAAATGTAAGCCTTTTCTGCAGTTGTATCTTCGTTAGCATAGGTGCAGTGACCATCCGTCTGGATCGAAGCCCCATACGCAGCGGGGTTTGCTGAACTGTCGTTTTAGACACACTTCCGGTAGCCCCTTGGTTCATTCGGCCAGTGAGTTGCTCCACTGTAGCGTGTGGATCGGCCCTAACGCACCTTCGAAACCGACGTTAACTTCTCACATCAATAGCACGTGGTATTCTGCAGTTTCCACGTCGCTTATTCGCAATCGTTCCACTTCTCCAATCACGATACACTTTAACCACAGCAGCACGCGAAATTGCGCTGTTTCAGAAATGCTGCCACTCTTAGCCGGAAAGCCGACAATCCTCCCTTTTTATAATTCTGATAAATCGCTCATTTTATCCATGACAGCAACGAGTGATATGTTTTCAGAATCCCTACAGCACACCTTGTATACCCTGCAAGCCAGCTTACGTTACGTGCCTTCTTTCATTGACTACGCGCTGCTGACGTCAAAAGTAGGAGGTGGTCACAATAATGTGATTCGACTGTGTATGAAGCCTGTACTTAATCTTAGTCTGAAAAATAGAGGGAGACACAAATTTAGGTTGTGAAAATTTTCAACGGCTTCTAGAAGAAGTACGAACCAAAAACAAATAATGAACAACCATTTATTTCTAGCGTAATGCTTTCCTTGTATTTTTAAATGTAAAATATCACTCTAGTTATAATTGATTAAATGCTTTCATCTAGATGTTGCTCGCTTCCTTTACTGAATTACGAATTGTACTCCTAACTGCGCGGCTCCGTGGTATCTCAGCTGTCATTCGTGAGTGACTAATAATCGCCAGAGCTTTCGTTTCACTTTCGAGAGAGAATCAAAAGAGTTCGAATCTAAAAATACGTTTAATTTTAGCGACATTTATCGCTGCATCGTTTTCACTTTACGCGATGTTAGAGGGGCACTTGATTATTCTACAGATTCGAAATTCCACTTCAATGACTCTAACGGTAACAAGGGTAAGAAATCATGGTCTAATTTATTTTTCCGTGTAGAGTACCAGCATTCCAAAAACTAGAACTGCGCTTTTGTTTTCATTAACTTTTAATCGAGAGATCAATTGCAACTCGAATTCACTCAGGCAAACATTTATTCGTTTGATCAAGGAAACGACTGATATAAAGCAATGAAATCCAAAAATTTGATGTTGTCGCTGATGGAGTTGCAAATAGTTGCCTGTGAAAAAGATTCGGAAAGAAATTTTCTTGAGATGGGAAATGAAAATAATGCTTAAACAACAGAATGCTTTAACTAATGTGTTTCATTGTATGTGTACATTCAGTTCTTAAGAAAATGCTCTTGAAGGCTTCCTCTTGCTAAATTGCTATCTATTCTATGTTGTACGAGTACATAATTTATGAAATAAAGCCACCATGCCTTAAAGGGAAAGGAACGTAATGAACTTTTGCAATGAAATCATAATGAATCTCGATATTATAAATTTGCTTAATTATCTATTACAAACGGAGTAAAATATTCATTCCTTCTGTTTCAATTCATCCCGGGTATTTCATTTTACTTCGCAAAGGACACGTGCCTTCCTTTTGCACCAGAAATCACAGCGAATTTAATGCATTCAGAGGCAAGCAACCGAAACCAAAGAGATACTGTAAAGAAGACAAATGTAAACATTTTCCTTTTGCTCCTAACAATATTTTTTCTTGACATTAAGTGAATGAAATCATACAAATTGGAATTTTACCGCAAATTTATTGGCTTCACCAATCCTGTCATTTATATTATGAAGAAGGGTTGGTTTTGTTGAATAAAACATGGCAAATTTCTGGCAAAGGGCTCTGACACTCATTCTAAAATAAAAACATCAAACCGAACTTCGGAATTCTGAGAAGAAGCATGCATGTTTCATATGCTCTAAGATCAGAATGAAACTCGTGACAGTAAATTAGAGATGAATTATTCCAGCAACTCTGCAAGCGAAGTTGAACGATCTAAGAATAAATATATCCTATCATTAGCAAATTGTTTCACCATCTTCTTTTTCTGCAAGCGTTTCGCCATTTTTGCTTTTTTTAAGAAAACTGGGTTTAGTATGGTGTGCGATAAGTATATTTGATGTCGAAATGTAGGTGCGTAAAACTAAAGACGCAATAATAATATCATTTTTTTATCTTTTGAGCTCTCGTCTTTCCTTCTGTAAGCCATTTTTACGGTAGATCCGAACATTTCCTTGCCAAATCAACAGTAGAGGGCGTTATCGTCAAACTCTCAAATGACGATGATACAGTAATAATTAATGACTTCATGGTTTCCTCTAATTACTTTCAGTACCGTAAATATTTTACAGGAATTATAGAGGATAAATTTATTAAGGTACATTACCTTTCATACACTGACGGAAAAAAATCCCAACAACAAGAAGGGGTTGTGTTAGATAAATGACAGTTGGTAGGCGGTGAGAGTACATCTGTAAAATGACGTCTATGCGAAGTTCGCGCTCGGCGCATACGTGTAGCGCTAGTAGCGCCCCTCGGAACATGCAAAGCAGGTTTGCTGTAAATACGCGCTGTAACGTTCGTGAGCGTTAGTTATCGTTCAGATTCGACGTAGTGTGTTGATGTTAGTCAAGAATGCCTTTAAGAAGACGAAGAAGCCATTATCAACAGCGCACGGAGTTTGAACGAGGTCGTGTAATAGGGCTACGAGAAGGTGGATTTTCTTTCCGCAATATTGCAGAACGACTTGGCAGGAATGTAGCCACTGTGTATGATTGTTGGCAGCGGTGGTCAAGGGAAGGTACTGCCTCAAGAAGACCGGGTTCCGACCGGCCACGTGGCACTACTGAGAGGGAAGACCGCCGTGTACGGCGTATAGCCGTGGCGCATCGTACCGCCTTTGCGGCAGCAATTCGAGCTGCAGTTGCCACCACAGTGACACAACGAACTGTTACAAATCAGTTACTTGAACGACAGCTCCGTGCCAGACGCCCTGTAGCGTGCATTCCACTTACTCCAAACCACTGCCGTTTGCGACGTCAGTTGTGTCATGCTAGAGCTCATTGGAGGACGGAGTGGAGATCTGTTGTGTTTTCTGATGACAGCCGGTTGTGCCTGGGTGCCAGTGATGGCCGTGTGTTGGTTAGAAGGAGACCAGGTGAGCGCCTGCAACCAACCTGTCTGCGGCCGAGACACACTGGACCTACACCTGGAGTTATGGTCTGGGGAGCAATTTCCTATGACAGCAGGAGCACTCTCGTGGTTATCCCACGCACCCTGACGGCACAGTTGTACGTCTGTCTGGTGATTCAACCTGTTGTGCTGCCATTCATGAATAGCCTTCCAGGGGGTGTTTTCCAACAGGATAACGCTCGCCCGCATATAGCTGTTGTAATCCAACACGCTCTACAGAGTGTCGATATGTTGCCGTGGCCTGCTAGATCACCAGATCTGTCACCAATCGAGCACGTATGAGACATCATTGGACGATAACTCCAGCGTCACCCCCAACCAGCATTAACCGTCCCTGTATTGACCGACCAAGTGCAACATGCATGGAACTCCATCCCACACACTGACATCCAGCACCTGTACTACACAATGCATGAACGTTTGCGTGCTTGCATTCAACATTCTGGCGGTTACACCGGTTATTAATGTACCAGCATTTCACATTTAAAATGGCTCTTCTCGCGCTTACGTTAAGCTGTGATCTTGAAACCTTAATCGATTAAATATGTTACCTATACAAATGTATTGCCGCCATTTCAATCCTCTACAATTATTTTTTCGTGGTGTTGAGATTTTTTTTCCGTCAGTGTATTTTCGCTCTATACAGTAGATCATCATCAGATGTTCCTGCGTCTTACTAATTCCACAGGTTAAGCAACCAAGTCTGGTTGATTTGCTATCCAGCATGGTCGTTGATGTTACCATCTTGTGTCTTGTAAATTTCCAGATATTCCTCTAATTTTCGTATATTTGCGTGGGATCGATGTTTGCTAACTTGTAAGGAGTCTTATTCCATTTCGTGGCCAGTTTTTTTGTGTGTGCCTGCTTAATCCTGTTTTACCTGAAATGTTCTTTATTGCTGCTTTGTGTTCATTAATTTTGGTTGTTAACCTTCGTCCTGTTTCCCCGATGTATGGTAAACCACATGAACACTCGATTTTATAAATGACTCCTTCTTGGAGTAAAGCATTTTTTGCTCTTTGTTTTACGGATGGTAAGTATTTTTTAATTTGTTATTTAAACCTGGAGCCAACCTAATTTAAATATATATATATAAAATTCCTAGCCTTCGTGGCTAATTGGTAAGCAGTAAAAAGAATTTATCAATGAGATTTTTCGGAACGGGGACACAGTTGTAAACATCAAGATACACTAACACCACCTACCGCCAGACTTCTGAATTAAAAAAAAACCCATGAGTGGATGCAAAGTGTTCCTGGTGGTGGAGGGCAACCGGCGATACTTTATTTTAAATCGTACTTTTAGAAATAGAGATACCGGGAAAAACAGATTGAAAATTTCCGCTCCCTAGCGGAAAAATTTACAATATTTTGGGCAAAAATAGCACAAAAAATGTTTTCGCAGTTACTTGCACCTTAGCGAAAAAAGAGATTTTCAATATGGATTTTAGATGCACAGACATTGCGGTAAATAATGCTGGAAACGGAAACATGGATTTATGCCCTCTAGTGGCAACCATAGTATCTTAATAAAAATGTGAAATTATATAGAAAACGTTTCATACCCGAAACGCTGTCTGACAGCGTTTCTGGTATGAAACGTTTTCTATATAATTCAAATTTTTATTAAAATACTATGGTTGCCACTACAAGAAATGTTCGAAATGTTATTTCAAACCCTACTGGCCAATAACAGTCCTTGTTCGGTAGACCAATCAAATAGCAATAGCTGTGATACATCATGTGTCAAGTTGGGGAAAGTCAGTTTAGCTGTTTGTTCTGCAGATGGAAGACGGTTATCGGTGTAAGTGAAGTGCAGTTGGATATTGTGTGCATACTTTTAGTACTTCTTGAAATTTAAAGTGTAGGTAATAAATAGAGCAATTTCACCAAAGAAAGAGTTGATTGGATGCCCACGAAAAGAAGCAAGATTGTTGTATTACATGAAATGGGTCTTTCCTGTGCTGAAATTCCAAGCCAAGTAGGTGGGACAGTGACAGCATTTGGAGTACGAAAGTTAGGTTTACATTATCAGGAAACAAAGTCACTTAAAACCAAAGCAGGAAAAGGCCGAAAAAAGCGCACAAAATCTGTTGATGAAAGAAGAATAAAAAGGTTGTGTCTCAAGTACAGAAAAACTAAATCTGAGTCCAATCAGGGCTGAACTGGGTGCAACTGGTGCTCCTGTCAGTCCAAGAACGCTTAGGAGAAGACTATCACATATGGAACTAAGAGGTAGAATTCCGAGAAAAAAGTGATATCTGAATCTACATCAGCTCAAGAAATGACTACAGTGCGCAAAAAACACATTGACTGGACAGATGATAAATAGAAGCAAATTATTTGGTGTGACAAAAGTAAGATATCCTTATTTGGTAGTGACAGGTGAAAACATGTGAGATGTGGAGAGGGAGAAGAGCTACAGCCTGACTGCAGGGAGGTAAATATAAATAACCCAACAAGCTTTATGATTTGGACATGTATGGACGCAGATGGTGTTGCCCGCCTTCAAGTAACCAATGGCCCACTGAATGCAAGAGAATACAGTGACACCATACTGGAACCAAAACTGTTACCTTCCAACGGAGATTCTTTTCCAAATAATGCACCATTTATTGTTTTAGAAGAATTTAGCTTCCTGTCACAGAGCACTAATCTCACAGCATCGGCTTCTTCCGATACCAGTCACACAGTACAAATCTCACAGCATCGGCTTCTTCCGATACCAGTCACACAGTACAAATCTCACAGCAAAGGCATTCCATTGTTGACCTGGCCAGAAAACAGCCCTGACATGAACTCGGTAGAAAATCCTCGTTCAAATGAGACGTTCATCAAATAAAAGGCAATTAATTGAGGCTATATTTGCTCCTCATCACCACGTAATAGCGAAGACTTCACACAATTGTTGGCTCAATGCGACATTGCTGTACTGCTGTTTTAAATAATAACTTCTACCCTACTAAATACTTATAGTACATTGCAGTCGTAAGTATCTGGTATCAGTTTATTGGATTGTAGTGTATGATTGCAGTATTTAGTGATTGTAGTATTCGCAGCATAACGCTTTTTGTACTGAAGATATTTGAATTATGTTTTTGTATTGAATTCAGTATTAAATCTTCTTTCAACTGAAATGTAAACCTTCGCATTTAGTGAACCATAACATTTCCTATATAAGCCTGCAAAACATGGAATTTTCAAAAAGTGTCCACAATTTTGGCCACCACTGTAAATGCATATTCAGTGCTTGTCTGTGACTACATAATGTGGGACGCCTCCACTAGTAGATACAGTTGTGGTCATATTGATTTCTCCCATAAGTGTGTGAGCACACTACGTTTCCATGTGCTTTAAAACTTTAAAGTAATTATTTTTTCTCAGGTATAATACAGTCAGGCTTTTTACTTTGTGACGTACTACACAGGTAAAGCACGTGTCAAGACGACAAATCTGCAGCGATACGTTCTGTCCGTGTAGCTTAGTTGGGAGAGCAACTTGCTCCGGAGTGAGTGTCCATGACGGATTTCGAAATTGCGCCTCCTCAATCCGGAGTAAGTTGCTCTCCCAACTAAACTGCAAGGACGGAATGAATCGCTGCATATTTATCGCCTTAACACGTGCTTAACCTCTACAGTTCGTCACAACTTTCTCATAAAAAATCTACCTCTGAAAATAAAGGCCAAATTTTAATCTTGCAGACTAGCTGTCCTTTGAAATGCAATCGAGTTTGTTCTCAATCAGAAAAGTGATGGCAATGAGATGTCTCAATTAAATACCTAATATACCGAGCACTGATTGAAATGAAATGCACAGGAAACCAAACGCAGTAAAATATTGGTCTTTCACATTTGCCCACGCAGTGAATCTTGGGAGACCATTTTATTTTTTCTTCCTTTGCAAAGTGTGATTGGCCTGTTCAGGGTCAAACCTGCAAACTGCGTGTTGAACATTTACACGCGCAGCCATACCCCCAATCACACAGCTCTGGTGTGGAGAGTTGCCGTCCAGAAATGACGAAGGGAATCCACAAGTTCTCCGAATCTCACACTAAAGAACTCATTTTGATGAGGGGCACGTTTAATGGAATGTTTTCAGAGCAAACCACAGAAATCGAATGACGTCGGAGGACTTTCTCTGCTGCTTCATCGTTCGTGACTTTTCTTTGCTGAAGTGCTTATCTTTCGGAATGCGAATGCCCCAGAAGACACTCGAACACTTTCCCAACTGGATTAAACAACTCAAGAGCATTAAATGACTTTAGCGATTAAATAATTGTAAATATCCTTATAATCGTCAAGGCAAAATGTCCACATGTGAGGTAAGAATGCAGATCTACAGGTCTTTTCCAACAATTTCTTTATTTTATTAATGATATTGTTTTCATGAACATGCTCTAATGAATGGTGAAAACTGAATGCGATTTAAATAATCTTTCTCTGGTAGGAAGCGTTCCTGATAATTATGTCCACGCTAGGGAAAACAAACAATTTCGCATAAAGTTTATTATATAAAAGAAGTAAAACATTTGAGTGAAATTAGCAATAAAGAACAAAGTTTCTGGGGACATTACATTGCGAGTCCCAAGGGATTTTAATACAAGTGCTCTTTTATTGTTTTTGGTTTTACTTAATTTTAAGTAAATTAAAAACAATCGCCGAGATTTTCTTTCTTATATTTTCAATGTTACTACCGGCTTCTAGCACATTTAATAATAATCCTTCATTTTAATGTTCTGAAATGAACAGCAGAATGCATGCATGCAGCCATTAAAAAAATGGAAAACAAATGTTTCGATTTTCTTCCGTAAGTACACATGCGCATAATGTGTTCTTTATTCCGTTAGTTTTCGCCTATCTAAAACGAATGCTTCCGGTGGCGCAGTGGTCTAAGTGCCGGCTCCCAAGATGGGTCCGGGTTCGAATTCAGTGTAAGGCATGGATGCTGTGTTTGTCTTACGGCACTGGGTTTCTCCCTTCTTTGAAACCAATGGCCTTAAATTAGGATCGGGCCACTGCTTATATAGCCCACTGATTTGCTGACAGTGGTCGTGGGCACGTTTAGCCATCGGGCCCCGGGTACTGGTTCCCCTGTAACACACAAGGGCGTCTTTCTCCCCTTGTCTACCTCACTGCCGTATCACTTTCTTATCGGGCACTCTAGCCCAAATCTCCTAGCTTCCTATTTCTAAGTGTTGTTTAAGACCTGGGGTCAGACACTCCCTTCCTAAAATCCTCTGCATATGATCTGATCTGACAGTGGTCTTGGGCTGCGGATTTCCTAGTCAAGTTCGTGACTGCAACGGAGGAACGTCAGGTTCGATCCCAGGCAGGTACGAACGCTCGAACCACTAAATATCCGCCGTGTGTCGGATGGACACTTTAAGCCATCGGGCCCCGGGTACTGCCCCCCCCCCTGTAATACATAAGAGCGTCTTTCTCTCTTGTCTACCTCACTGCCGTATCACTTTCTTATCGGGCACTCTAGGCCAAATACCCTAGCTTCCTATTTCTAAATATTGTTTAAGACCTGAAGTCAGGCACTCGCTTCCTAAAATTTTCTACATATGATCTGATCTGGCAGTGGTCGTGGGCTGCGGTTAGCCTAGTGGTCAACGTTCGTCACTGCAACGGAGGAATCTCAGGTTCGATCCCAGGTAGGTACGAACGCTCGAACCACTAAATATCCGACGTACGTCGGGTAGGCACGTTAAGCCATCGGACCCGGGGGTGCTAGCCCCCCTAATGAATAAGGGCGTCTTCCTCCCCGTTTTTACCACCTTGCTTTCGTGTCACTTTCCTAATCCGACACTCTAGCTCAAATCTCCTAGCTTTCTATTTCTAAGGGTTGTTTAAGACCTGGGGTTAAACACTCTCTTTCTAAAAACCTCTACATATGATCTGATCTGACAGTGGTCGTTAAACCCCCAAATAAAAAAAAACGATTGCGAAAATCCATTTGCATACGGAAATAGTGAATAATGCGTAAATGATTGAATTAAATGCTAAAAATGTATCGGCCAACAGGACGCAATTTGTGCTTCAAATGCTACTAGAAAACCCCAGGACAGGGCAGAACATATTTTTTCACAGCAAGCCGTGGCATGAATTGTGAGTCACCATAGTTTCATTGCTGGAGCGAAACAGGAACCGAGAACCTATGACTTATGCTACTATTTTTAGTTTCCGTGTTTGTTTCTTTCTTTACGATGATTTTTTTTCTCGTTTACTCTTCTACTCTTTACGTCTTATCGGAACTCCCAAATGTTCCTCACAAAGTAACAACAACTGGTAGCAGGTTAAAATGCAAATAAAATTATTAAGCTCTGTGTGGAATGTGGGATTTGACGAGAGACTCCTTCAAGTTAAACCTCGCGTGCTGTTTCTACGTAACTTCATTTGTGAGTGATATTTGTTACAAGAATGTGGTTTAAGCTTCAGTGCGATAAAAGTTTTGAGCTGTACAAATTTTAATCATAGTGCTCTACATGTTTTGTTATCATAACAGCAAATTCATAGCTAATTTTGTCAAGTAAAGCAAGCGAATATTTAAAGGTTGATTACATTAAACCACGATTGTATTTTTCTTCGAATAATCCGCAGACCGTGACATTCTAGAAAAGAGAAAATAATCCTTCGCATAATGCACGGCACCGCATAATACGAAGGAAGTGAAATTCAGTAAAGAAAGCGCTGTATAATCCGTACCCCTGATGTTGATCCCAAAGCGTAATTTTGCACAGAAAGGTCGCGGTTTACGGGAGGACCCGGCAGTCCGAAACATTTGGAGAGAAAAAAATCTTGTTATTTAAGAAATAGCTGTCAGTTTTTAATGCTTGTTAGTTACAACAACTGGATAAAGAGCAAATAATATGAGTATTTTCTGTATTACCGCAGTTTCGTAGTTAGACCTAACAGTTACGTAGTTAAAATTCGTTGCGTAGTTAGGCCTGAGGCAGCCACGAATGTGTGTGACGCTGAACTTCCTACAGCATGTGATCGTCCGCGAGAGCTGTGAGAAACTTTTTACGCACCGTTTGTTAATTTGTAACATACTTTCCAGTCGCTTGTGGGAATAAGTAGTTATCTGGATATTTTATCGATTGCAGAAATCCGGATGATTTCTCTTCAAATCGATTCCATTGACTTCAGAAATTTTGTTCGCGTCGAAAAGGATTCAAAAGACACAACCAGAAATTCGGTGTAATTTTTTTCTGTTATAATCTAATGGAAAGTAGGTTTGTCCTTGTATAGAAACCTAATAGATAAAAATTGAACTATAAAGGACATTTTAAAATGGAGAAAATGATTGCATTTGAATTGTTCAAGTATTTTCAATTAGCTTTATTCATTTCAAACGGTATACTGTTTTTTCTGATTTTTGTCTCCTAAAGAAAAACATTAAATTTCCTTTAACATACAGAAAATTTATCCAGAAAAAATCCTTTTATATCGACGGAAAAACGTTTCTATAAATGGAAATTAATCATTTTTTTTGTATTAGAGGTTTAACGACCACCGTGAGCAACTCAGTGGGCTATAAGCAGTCGCCCGTCCCCAATTTAGGGCCACTGGTCCCGCAACTCAGTGGGCTATGAGCAGTTGTCCGTCCCTATTTTAGAGCCACTGGTTCCAGGGAAGGGAGAGAGCCAGTACCGTAAGACAAGCACAAAATCCATGACTCACCGGGATTCGAATCCGAACCCCTTTCGGACGAATGATCAGAAGTCATCGCTTAGAGCACTGCGCCACCGGGGCGGCATTAATCATTTGCAGAATGGATTTATTTTTATCAGCGAAACTGACAAATCGTTTCCTCACAATAATTTTGAGTACCTGTCTGGTAGAAGCAAAATCTAAAACTATATTCCATTTGCATTCAACAATGATGTCAATCATTAAACGAAAGACGTCTTCCTGAGCAGGAGGTATATCAAATAAATAGAGAAGTGCGACTGTCGGTAAATATTAATTATAGCGCATTTTCGCGACAAAAAATAAATATATGCATGTGGTAGGCGTCGAAATGAGAAAACAAGATACAGATAAATCATAAAAGATCCATATATCGAAAAGAATTCTCTCAGTTGTGACCGAGAGATAAGCAAAATTCTCTACGTGATGCCATGCTCCTAGAAGTTTTTAGGCTGCCGCATAAGAAAATCTCTAGTTGTTCGTTTTACCGCTTTGTACAATTCGTATTTTCATCTTTTCATCTCTTACTTTACAAGTCCCAAAAGTTATGCGTGCCATTGTTACGAAAAAGTCATCAAACCGTTTTTTGATATCCGATTTTTTGCTTCTCAATTTCCATCCATTCATCTCTCTCATCCGCCCATGGCGGATTTAGTCCCTCAAAGCGGACAGTGAGAGTTACTGGCAAATGAATGCAGCCGGCTTGCCATTCCTCTGCTGCATACCGGTAAGGGACAAAGTCCGTCCGGGGCCGAATTCTCAGGGAACCACCAACGCATTCGCGTCCCAAATTACAGGGAGCCTGCGAAAAACCCTGGAAAAACCTCAGACAAGGTGCCCGGCAGGACCGGAACTACTCCATTTACTGCTTTAAAAAGTTAGTTTGTACTTCTGAGTAGAATCCACCTAGCTTAGAATTCGTGAGTGCGTAAATAATACTTTTACAGGTAGAAAAATAGAAATCTGTTGTTACAATAACTTTTTGGAACTTGGAACTTGGTCGTTCTGGGTGGTGTAGTGGTTAGCATACCCGGGCGTTTTCTGGGAGACGCGGGTTCGAGTCCCGCTCCAGGACGATGAAAATTTTCAAGTTTTCAGATAATATCTGGCTTACCATCTTTGTCACATTTACGCCAAAATCGGACTGTCATCTTCAAAATTTGTAAAAGGCAATTTTTTTAGTACGCAGTAAAAATCGTTTTTCTTTTTTCTTCAATATGTCATACGCTGGAATTTCTCTATTATACACTTAAATATTTAATGTTATTATTCGTTATCGCGCTGATGGATTGGAAGACAAAAAAACCTCAGAAGTATTTTATTTTATTTAAAAATTTGAAAGGTTTAGAAGCCAATATGAGAGAGATTATCGTAAATTTTCTCTCTCTCGTTTACTAAAGATATGTACCTAGTCTTACGATAAATACTGTTACAAAGTATTTAATGAAATAACAAAAGAATTTTAAAAATATTGTAATATACCTGTTATTTGACAAAGTAGTAGACTTCTGAAACCATGGCAGCAGTAAGTTTTCAGATGGTTTCTTTTTGCGTTCACATAGTTCTTCAATTTCTGTGGTTACTCATTGATTGCATTACGCACCATCTGCACATAGAAAGCTGCTACTTCCCCCAACGTAGAACGTTTCAGACTATCATACTGGGGTGTTGTTTTCTGCAGGACATGTTCTCTAGCATAGCCCACGGCTCCAATAGGTTGAGGCCGGGGTTACTAGAAGGCCAATCAATGGAGACATGAAACCTGGCACATTCGCCTGAAGCCACTCCCAGGTTGACTTGGCCTTGTGGGCAGGTGTGGAGTCTTGCTGGAATCTCCACTGGCGGTTTTTGAACAGGGTGCCGCTCATACTTTAGACTACTTGTTCCAAAACCGCGTCCTGGGTCTACCAGGACATGGTTTTGACAGAAGCAGTATGATGGGTCTTTATGATTCTTGGGGCTTTCTCATGAGCTTCTCGTGTGGTTGAGGGATACTCCCTGTCATTTTTGCGATTGGAAACCTCTTCAAGAGTGAAAATATTTTCATCAATGGAAAGAGTATATCTGAAGTGATTTTCTGCGCAACGTTGCAGCAGTCATTTTGTTTTTACTTCCCTCTGCTGCTTCAGTTTTGGGGTGAAGAAGTGACCTGTATGCCAACGGTAAGCTCTCACTCTTAAATCACTTCGTATCATGCGTGACATAGACATCCTGAAAACGTTCAGATCACTAGCTATAACTGATTGTTTTCTGAAAGGATTCCACCTAGTACGAGCTGCTGCGTTCACCACGTGGGCAGTCCTCACGGTGCGCAACCGCCCGTTTCTGAGGTGGTCTAAACGTTCGCAACCGCCCGTTTCTGAGTTCCAATCTCAAGGAAACTTTCGATGGTCCGTTAGGCAAACCTTCGGCTGATTTTCAGCTTCCTAAACATATCGAAAATCACTGAACCTGATTTTCTCACTAAATGCAGCGCTATTGTAGTCACGCGATTCTCATAATCGCCCCACTCCATGACAAGAAACACGAAACACATTAAATCTTCTGTGCGTGAACTCACAATGACTCACTAGTCGCTTCCGCCTCGTGGATGGTCGGCGATGTTGCTCACCGGTTGTGCCCCATCTGTCAATCGTTTCCAACAATATTTATGTTAAGACTAGGTACACTGGATGTTCACATAATTACGAACACCTACCTATTAATCCTTGGGCTCCCCCTTTGTCCCAGATATCGCTCGTGATCAGGGGTGAGATCGACTTCACAAGGTGTCTATACAGTTTTGAGAGGAACTGCAACCAGGCCTTTATCATTGTGGTTTATAGTTCGCGTATGGCATAATGGTGGTGCGTACCACACCATTTCACAAATATTCAATAGGGTACAGATCAGGAAAATTTGGGACCATTCGATATGTCTCATATAAGCACTGAGTTCGTAGATCGATTCTTACACGAGTGAGACCCGATGACTTGGGACATTATGAACCTGTTTCCCTCTGGGTGGAGGTAAAACGCTTAAGGCGTATATGGCTCGGAAGAAGTCCGTGGTACACAGGATATTCAAAAAATAAATTACACTTGACCATTGAAACTGTGACGTTCTGGTAGGGTTTCGTCCCGAGGTCACTGACCGGAGTTATGTACTGCCTTAAAATGGATAGATTATTTGTTTAAAGTAATATTAAAACTTAGTTAAATTTAAAATTTGGGAATTTATTTTTATTATAGGTAAATTCTAAGTGTATTTCTTTATGGTAACACTCACGTGCTGGCGTTCCGGAAGTACGATTGCATTATTTATACTCTTCAATTTTTTTTGCTGGAAGTTAAAAATGTTGTTATATATTTTTTTTTCCTTTGCCATGTAAATAATATTAACATTGTGCGTCGTAAAAGAGTTCTACGGTGAAGTTATGTAAATGAGTGATGTGATGACGTATGTGGAGGGTGAGATGAGAAGTCGTCGGGGTCCGAGGCTTCCTTCACGATTTATATTGACTTCCGCGGATCTTGGACGTTAGGCATGTTGGCTTCGTTCTTTCGTTTAGTAACCCACCCCCCCTCCTGTTTTCTTGCTGCCTTTCGGAGTAACCTGGGTGAGGTTTAATGTTCTCGGCAAGGTCCTGATGGAACGATGCGAGCAGTGATATTGGCTTGATGTGTGGTTGAAGTTATTCTTGCTGTAAGCCTCAAAGGTACATCGACTGTATACCTGTTGTGCCAGGCTGGAATTACGTAAGGATATTCTACTGTTAACGTCTTCCTGGAGGGAGCATGATTCCTGAGGTGTTATGCCCGGATGAGACTGAGTACGCGCTGGTCGAGAAACTACAGTTTGGGAGCTTTGGCCGTAAAGTGTCTTTTCCTGGATGACGTCTTAAGTCACCTCGCCGTTAAGCCTTAAAAGTTCCTCGATTAGATACCTGTTGCGCCATGCTGGAATTACCTAGGGATATTCTACTATTGTTGTCTTCATAAAGGGAACGTGGTTCCTGAGGTGCTATACCTTGATGAGATTGAGTACGTTCTGGTTGAGAGACTGTTCTGTGAACTTTGGTTGTACCGTTGTTTTTGCTGGATGGCGTACTGGAGATTACCCAGCTGATAAGCCTTGCAGGTTCATCTATGGGCTATCTGCTACGTTATGCTGACCTTACTTGGAAGGTGTTCTGATTGGAACTGATTCTTGACGTCTTGTGCCTGGATTATATGCGGGTTAATGGTATTGCATGGAATTGGATTAAGAAGTTTCATAAAGAAATCTTCTGGATTGCAGTGCGTGAGTAATGATTTATTTTCAATTCAATAATCCTTAATAGTTTACTGGCAGAGGATATTTAGAGAAACCTAGGGTAGTATAGTAATTAAAACCTGAGCATTTGTAAAAATAAATTCTCTTGTTGTGTTGTTGAATTATCTTGTTCCGTAACTTAAAAGTGAGAACTAGATACAATGTTGCAAATATTAAGTGCTTACCGAATTTGAGAGTTCGTTATAAATTCTCTTGTTGCGTAACTTAAGTGAGAACTTGATAATATATTAAATAAATTTTCTTGTTGCGTTTAACTTCAAAATGAGAACTTGATAGTATGTTGCAAATATTAAGTGCTTAGAGAATTTTAGTTCGTTAGATGATTTGTGCAACTATGTGGAGTTATGTATAAATTGCTAATAATTCGATAGATGGTAAAGATGTCAAATGCTTGCTGAGTTGTTCTGCAATAATGTTGCAATTTGTGCCCAATCTAATTGAAGTATTTCGACTTGCTTTTGATTACATAAAGAGTTACAAATTCGAGTTAGTTATTTGAAGAGCCTGTCTAACCGCATATTACGTCCTAACCTGGCTCTGACCCTAAAAAGGCAGGTAAAAGCCGAGATATTAGTCTGGCAATATAACTTTATTCAGAGCAGAGGGGGGGGGGTTATTCAGGAGCGTTGTATAAAGCCAACACAAATTTATTGAGGTACTTAACATTATGCAATAAAAAGCGCATACCATGCACTATTTTTCCACATAGTCAGAGTTTGTGTAAACACTTCTGTGAACGTGTGCCTGAACGTTCGATTCCACGATAATGAAAATCCACTCCTTGGTCATTAAGCTACCGTAGAACTTCTGTTTGCACCCACTCATCTTTTGCAAATCGTTGTAACCCTAGATGTTTTTCCAGCTTGCTGAAGATGTAATAGTCACAAGACTACCTTCTAATCATTCGGCGTTCAGTTTTGATGATCGCGTGCCTATTGTAGGCACATTTGACGGTGAATACGAGTCCCCATGGATTTCGGAGTGTTTTGGAATAAGGCGGCTAAGCAGCCTTATTTCCAGCAGGGTTCGATGTACTGCGTGTTTTGTCACATTACTTCCGTTACCAGCATTTAAATGACTAGCAATCTGCGCCACAGTAATCACTTCTGTTGTCTCGTACTATACGGCATAGCCTTTGCTCACCGCTAGGATCTATCAGTCGTGGTCGGCCAGCGTTAGTAGTATTTCCCTCTTCGGACCACTTTTTGAAGGTACTAACAATGGTTGACCGTGACCACCGAAAAGCCTTGCGGTCATGGAAATTCTGACTCAGTCGTCTGGACATTGGAATTTGGCCTTTGCCAAACTTGCTTGAAGTCCGCTGCCTTTCCCATCTGAAGAACAGGAATAACATTGATTAACAGAGCTCATTACCAGGTTTTATTTATACCGTTTCATGACATTTACACACGCCGGCCATTATTTTCAGTTGCTTCTATTTGCATAAAGACGCCTTGGTCATAATGTTTTGGCTCTTTGGATTGACTTTAGATGCACTGCCTAGAAACTGTTGTTTTCCACTCTAAAGACATATGCTAGGAAAAGGAAAAAACGTACTCTGTAGAGACTTCTTTTCCATGACTAGCTGTTATGAAAATTTAGCAACTCTGGAAGGCGTAAATATTCTGTATGAATACTGAGCGTTAATTTCCAGAACTTTCCTTTTTTTTTTTACGCTTTCCAACCGTAGGGTAAAGAAGCGTATATGACCGGAAATGGGGTCCAAGGTCAGGACATAGGAGCGGGATCCATTCCATCGCCCTTATGTACCATAACTTACGTAAAAATGCTTCTATTAAGACAAAAGTTTATCATGTTGTTCCAATGGTACACTTAACCAGTTCTGTTGAATATCATCGAAATGTAGTCACAGGACAGGGCACAGGAGCGAGATTTATTCCATAGCCATTATCCTCATAACTTGAGTAATAACCTGAGTACAAATGCTTCTACTGCGACAAAACTTTAGTATGTTGTTCCGGAGGTATCCTGAACGAATCAATAGTCAGGGTAGGGTGGAGGGTTTGTCTACGCGTAATTTCTGATATGTTGGAAAGCGTATCATAATCAATGCATTGCATGATTTTACTAACTTGTTTTTATTGAGGGTTTAATGACCACCGTGAGCAACTCAGTGGGCTATAAGCCGTGGTCCGTCTCTAATTTTGAGCCACTTTTTCCGGGGAAGGGAGGCAACCAACCAGCGCCGTAAGACAAACACAAGATCTTGCCTCGCCAGGATTCGAACTCGGACCCATCTCGGAAGAATGATCAGAAGCCATCACTTAAACCACTACGCCACCGAGGCGGCTCCAGAACTTTGTGTCTTTTTTTATATCACAAATTACCAATAGAAGTGTGATTTCAATATTCGCCATTATGTTTCTGCATAATTTCAATGACAGTACTGCTGCCTCATTCCTTTAAATAGATTTTCTTATACCGAAATATCAGTTATTTCTCTAACAAAAAAAATAAAATAAAATTTGTTGAACAAAGCATGTTTCCGTAAAGTTTGCTGTCGCTATGTAATTATTTATCGGTGCTTCCAAAGTATTGAACATCTCTGACGACTATTTCACTTGTTGTTTATTTAAGAGCATCGTTGCCTTTGGATACGGAATTTGTTTTTCTTTGACAATATTCCCTCTCGGTATTTGCTTACGAGAAAGAAAAACTAAAGTTATAAAAGAAGGTATAAAGTGCTTTAGTACTTGCGTGTGTTGACAAGCACGCACACACTTGATCCTTTTATTCTAAAAACTCCTATAAACCGTACAAAAAATGCATAAAAGACAGAACAAACTTTGTCGATGAATCTTCAGTTCAATGGCTTGCAAAGATTTCTGTAAACGACTTGTTTTTCTAATCGAATCAATGCACTCACTGCGTTTTTTAATCACAAAAAATCGGCTTTTGAGTGGTTTCCTTAAAATATATCAACATGGCTGTCTTGTCGTTGATGATATTTTCTTTTGATTGAAGGTTTAACGACCGCCGTGAGCATCTCTGTGAGCTATAAGCAGTCGCCCGTTCCTAATTTAGGGCCACTGGTTTCAGGGAAAGTTTGCTTGTGCCGTTAGAAAAACACAATACCTTTGCCTCCCCGAGCGAGATTTGAACCCGGACCCTTCACGACGAGTGGTAATAAGTAGAGCTAAGATTAATGTTATTACATATTTTTCATATTTGACGTTTCCCGTTATTATACATATTTACTGTTTTACAACATAAATTACATGTTTTCACATTATTTCGAAATATTTTCCATAAATCTCCAGTTTTTACGCACACTTCCCAATAGTGTCTGATGTAGCAATCTGTGAGCCTTCTGATGGCAAGTTTAGCGTTTTCAAGTCTCTCAACACATCAAAGCCGACAGACGGTGGCACCTACTGGCACCACAGCGTTTGCTCATCTCGGAGGAGAGACTGGGTAAGCCGTCTGAGTCATCTGTCATTTAATGCGGAGTTTCGATTCCAGTTTCTTCCTAAATCATTCCGTTCACGTCATTGTTAGAAGTCTGTTTTTCCTGTTTAAGTTGTTTACGTTTTCCAACCGTATCCGCTTTGTCCGCACGATAACTCACGTAAAAATATTTCGATAGAATTTTAGAATGTCGTAGGAGACCACATGGAGACGAACCTCATTGGAAATGGGCGAAATGGGGTCAAATGTCAGGACATAGGAGCGGGATCCATTCCATTTTCCCTATGCGTCATAACTTGACTAAAAGTGCTTCATCTGCGACAAAACTTTAGTATGTTGTGCCGTAGGTAAACTGAACCAACTCTGTTTAATATCATCGAAATGGAAATGGCCGCCCCGGTGGCGCAGTGGTCTAAGCGATGGCCTCTGATCATTCGTCCGAAGGGGTCCGGGTTCGAATCCCGGTAAGGCATGGATGTTGTGTTTGTCTTTCGGCACTGGCTCTCTCCCTTCCCTGGAACCAGTGACCCTAAATTAGGGACGGGAGACTGCTTATAGCCCATTGAGTTGCTCACGGTGGTCGTTAAACCTCCAATCAAAAAAAAATCATCGAAATGGGGTCAAAGGTCATTGCACAGGAGCGAGATTTATTCAACAGCCATTATTCTCAGAACTTGAGTAATGATTTCTGGTACGTTGGAAAGCGTATCATAATCAATGTATTGCATGATTTTACTATGTTAAGTAAATCGACGTGCCCAAAATTAAAGTAATTATATATACGTTCCAACTAAAGGCATTTTTTAAAGTGTCCCGATAAAGGACCAAGAACTGTGTGTGAGTCAGACGATTGTAATATTAGGAAAGATACCCGGCTACATTCAAGAAATTACATAAAAAAAAATGTCGTAAAAAAAAATTGAGACCTACCAATCATTACAACAATAAAAAAAATTATCCGGAGAACTTCAATTGGCAATTGTGCTGTTTTAATGCATAAAGAATTCTCACCATCGTATATAGCGGGGTTTAGATTTTCGCGAAACATCATGTGTGACGTCGAGACGTTCGTCTAATTTAAAGATAGTTTGAGAGAAAACAGGAGGATTTTTGCTTTTTACAACTTGAAGTGCTATGTTATTGCTAGTTGTAATAGCAGTAAGTTAGCTGAAAACCCTGGTTAACTGTAAGGTAATTTAAAATCTGTAAAGTAATTTTTCAACTTCTCATGACTGTATAAGTAAAGAAATTATAGAATGTTATTTAAAAATATAAAAAGAAATATATCACATTTTGAAATTTTTATTACATGTAAATCCTAGCTCTAGTCATAAGCCAGCGCGTAGACCACTGCGCCACTGGGGCGGCCTGATGACTTTGTGCCCTGAATAGCCTCTTCTTAACTATTAGGCTATTGCAGATGGAATGATTAAATATTGGTTGAAACTTCAAAACACGGAGCGCACAATAAACTTTATTAATCAAAAAAAAATATCCGCCATCAGGGAAACACTTTTGTTTATGTCAAGCTTCAAGATGGGAAAAAACTCATGGACTGCGGTTTCAACTTATGTTTTATTTGGAAACCATTTATCCAAAGATGTCTACGTGTTTGAAGAAGTGATCTTATTTACCACTTCAATGGCTACTTGATTATTTCTTATATTGTGGTTTGCACCTTTTTTAGCATGGATTTTTTTATTCTAATTTACTACTGCCTATTAAATTTCGTGGTACCCATGTTATGGGCATCGTGGAGTATGATTCCTGACTCTTCGACCTTCATCCACTTCTTTTGACTTTCTGACTTCAAATGTCATCAGCAATTCAGATCTTTTTGATGCATGACTCATCAGTCTGCATGGTTCTCACGGTTATAATTAATGGCACTATGATTATAGGCATATATTAGGTGTGCAGCTTACTTCTCGGCCACAGGCACGACACGTTGATAGCAAATTATAGCAAATCTAATACGTACCTAATCCGGGAAATAATCCCCATCGTGTTGGATACATTTGAACCATCGGTCAGGGAGGTGTCGAATGCCACTACGGAGAAAAGAGGGCTGTTTCGACTTGATAAAGTCATCAATACTTGTGTGGACATCCTCGACAGAAGTGGAGTGCGTATCACTCAGGTGATGTTGCAAGGAGCGAAAGAGGTGATATTCCGACGGGGCGAAGTCTGGAGAATACGGCGGGTGGGACAAAATCTCCCATCCCAGGTCGGTAATCGTGTTTAAAGTCGTTTTCGTGGTGTGAGGACGCGTGTTATCTTGAAGCAACAGGACCGACCTTCTGCGCTTGCTGGTGTATGGCCTTTTTGCCTCCATTGCGTCACTCTCACGAATGAGTTGCTGACAATAACGCTCAGCATTGCACCAGGCTTGAGCAACTCATAGTGTACGACACCGCGCTGATCCCACCATATGCACAGGTACAACTTTCTGGCATGGATATTCGGTTTGGCGGTACTGTTGGTAGGCTGACCTGGATAAACTCACGATTTGCGCCGCTTAGGATTATCGTAGAGGATCCACTTCTCATCACAGGTAAATCTTGTGGAGGAATCCCTCTTCTTGAATCTGGAGAACAAGGACACAGCAACATCGTAGCGCCTAGACTTGTTCGCAGCTGTGAGTTGGTGGGGCACTCAACGGCCATCCTTATGAATCCGTCCAAGCTTGTGCATGCGCTTTGCAATGGCTTGCGGTGCTACTCCGAGTTCGTGGGCGACATCTGACAGTGTGCGACAGGGATACGAGTACAACAGTTGTTTCAGTTCCTCATCGTCAACTTTCTGTGGCTGTCCTGGACGTTCTGCATCACGTAGATCGAAATTCCCCTCCTTAAACCGCTGGAACCATTTCTTACACGTACTGTAGGACACAGGAGCCTCTCCCAAAGCAGCGCAGATCATTTTCTAGGATTCCGCGGCACTTTGTTTAGCTGAAACTCGAACAGGAGGCACTGCCTCAAATGTTTGCTTCTCGAAAAAAATTGATTTCACCGTCAACTTTCGTCACTTCTGTCACTACAGCTGTCAGCGCTTATAGTTGCCTGGAATGCTGTTGGATGGCGCTGCAATCAGCCCTTATCGCAAACAGCTATTTGCATTTGCCGACGTTCTATGATCGCTGGCGGTTAGGGGCCTATAATTAAGTTTCACACCTAATATACACTGAAGAGCAATTGAATTAGAGATACCTGTCTAGTAACGTAAAGCACCACCTTTGCCGCCCCGGTGGCGCAGTGGTCTAAGGCGCTGGCCTCTGATCATTCGTCCGTAAGGGGTCCGGGTTCGAATCCCAGTCAGGCATGGATGTTGTGTTTGTCTTACGGCACTGGCTCTCTCCCTTCCCTGGAACCAGTGACCCTAAATTAGGGACGGGCGACTGCTTATAGGCCATTGAGTTGCTCACGGTGGTCGTTAAACCTCCAATCCAAAAAAAAAAAAAAAAAAAAAAGCAGCACCACCTTTCGTCCTGATGACTGCGGCGATTCGTCTCAGCATGGACTCGACAAGACAGCGTTGGGAAGCCATACGGATCCACGACCCCTGAATAAGCTTCCACAGTTCACGAAGATTTGAAGGAGGGGGGTCTGAGCCTCGAACATATCTCTCGATCGCATCCCAGATGTGCTCGATGGGATTGAAGTCAGGTGACCTAGCTGGCCAAGGAAGCGAGGTCACGTCGGTGGAGTGTTCATTGAACCATTCCGATACCATTCGGGAGTGATTGCACGGTGCATTGTCTTGTTGCAGGATGAGGTTCCCAGTGGGATGTTGAAGACGCACAAAGGGAGCCAGGAATTCTCGGTAACGTTGACCTATGAAGGACGATGCCACACGTACCAGGGGTCCTATTTCAGTCCACGTAAACAGTCCCCAGACGAGAATGCCACCCCCACCAGCTTGAAGAGTACCCTGCTGACAAGAAGGATCCATCGCTTCATGTGGTTTGCGCCGTACTCGTATCCTGCCATCCGCATGTACCAACGTGAATCTCGACTCATCAGTCCAGGGAACATTTTTCCACATGTCTAGGGTCCAGTGGAGATGTTCCCGCGCCCATGCTAATATTTGCACCCTGTGATGCGCGGTCAGCAGCGGTACCTTCGTGGGACGATGGCTTCTGTGCCCCATAGCGAGGAGATGGTTCTGGATGGTGTAGCTGCTTACCCGTTTTTGTGCACCAGCGTTAAATTGCCGTGTGATTTCTTGCACTGTGGCCCGTCTATCCGCTGTTACAATGCGGGCTAGCCGACGATGACCCCTCTCATCCACACGCTGTTGTCCACGGCAGTTGACACTTTCAGGGATGGTTTTACCGGATTCCATGTACTCACTGTTCACGCGTGACACAGTGGCTCGTGAAAATCTCAGTGCCTACACGACTTCCGAGATGGAGTGACCTATTTGTCGGGTCCCGACAATTTTCCCACGATCAAATGCGCTTAGATCCTTCGTTATACCCATACTGCCTCCAACTCTTACTGATTCCCGTCGCATTACTCCTTATATTGTCGGATCGCTGCATGCGTAATGTCGTTTCCGTTTACAGGGCCGCCCACAGCGCCACATTTGCATAACGCCAGCTGTCTATAATTCAATAGCTCTTCGGTGTAATAGGGTATCATAATCTAATTATAGATTTACTGTATTTCGATCATGCTACTTAGGGCGTAACTTATTGTTTAGTGTTTATTCAATGTTGTGTGGTGTCGGTATGAGGATATGTTGTTAATATTAGTCATATTGTTTCTCATATCGGCATAGTTTGTGGGGCACAGTTGGTGGAGTGCTGATTATATTTAGTTCCTTTCTGTTTAGTTTCCACCTACTGTTAATGTATGATAAATATTTCATATGTAGCTTCGAGATGTAAGTTTTCGAACTGTTCTCGTATTTTGTGTTAAGCGCCAGTGTGCGTACTGTATATTATGCTTAACCTTTTACATTCGTTCAACTTTTGGTGTTTTGGCTTGTCAAGGCATAGTAATACTTAAATAGCTTTGCGTTAAGTATTGGTTGGTTTATCTGGTACTTGTTCATATATTGCTGTATGCTGGCTATGGTTTGACATTCTTATTATGCTAGTTCCCATGACTAACCTGCGTTATATTACACATTTTCTGCTTCGTGCTCTCTGGCAAGTCACTTATTAAATTGGGGATCAGGGGCTTGTCAGCCTTTTTTAATGCCTTCTTCACAGGCTCCATGCCATTCAATGTAGTGATTCATGGCGCTATAAACAGTTTGTGTTTACAATATTAAATCTACATGTTTCGTTTGTTGAATAGTTTATGAAATATCTCAAATGGTACTCATGTACATTGAATATTTTTGACTTATTACTTAATATTTGATGTAGTTTTATTGTAGTTGAGTATATTGTATAACTACTGTTATGTATTGAATTACTAGTTGTATGGCAGAATATTTCAATAAACAATAATTCCAAGGGAACAGATCAGGTGAACGTGGCGAATGAGGTTTCGTATCTCAACTGGTACAGATTATGGGTGATCTGCCGTGAAAAGTGGGGTCTCACATTATGATGGATAACTTTAGACCCACGGTAATTGAATGTCTGCTGTTTAGTGAACAATTACCCATGCATAATGTCCCGTACTTGACAATGCTTCACCGCTGTAATGGTTTGATCCAGTAGGAAGAAGCGCGCACACACACACACACACACACACACACCAGTCACTGAGTTAAAAACAATTTCATGCAGATGTACGTATACGTCACTTAAAATATGTAAAATACGGGGGTCGCGTGTCTCACCACGTGACCTAGGAATATTTTTTTTTTTTTTTGAAACTGCTGCTCGTCAGTAATGGCCAATAGTGTCCACCACAATGGGAAAAATAAAGGGTCTTTCGAGGTTTGGTAAAGGGCTTATTATCGGTGCCCGTCTCAGGAACGGCGATTTCAAGACAGCTGAGCTTACTCGTTTCTCAAGTAGTGAGATATCCCGGCTCTTTAATCACTAGAAAAATAATCTACATTGCTTATCCAGAGGTACAACAGCGGTGCGACGTCTGTCTGTTAGGAACCGGATTGCCGTCATCGGAGAAAGCTTGTTGAAAGAAACGGGAATCCCTGTATGCAGCAATTGACCGTAGCATTCAAAGAAGGGTGTTTCTGGATTGGACATAATAATTATGCTCAGACGTGACTTTTAACCCTTTAAGCGGCTGGAACGAATTAACTCTGGGTTTTCAAAATTGCCTGAAATGAGCTCGAATGAATATATCCTTTTTCCACCCGCGTTTAGCCCACTTTTCAGACAGTGTGAATCTGCGAATCAGATAGCGTTGCTTTCCCCCTTCTTTTGTTATTCGAAGTGTTTGCTTAGGGGTATGATTGACCCCAATCCTTATTTAGGGAGTTACCTCTTAAGAGATATAACAATGAAGAATCTAACAAAAGAAAGATATCTTTCAGTCATTTCTTTCTACCAAGCGGCACGATGTCCGTGTTAGGTAGACTAGCACTATCCTACCGTATCTTGGGTCAAGGAACAGAATAAAGGACTAGAAGGGAGCGTTTAACATTAGTGACATTCTTATGGTCTGTACTGCTGAGATGTATGGGGAGTAATTGTTTTGCTATAGCTTTCGTAAAATCTGGCCAAACATTTTGTTTGGGGAGCTCAGGAAATTTTCGGCACCGTTTGGTTCATATAAATTGGCCCCTTAAAGAGTGTATGCAGCAGCATACGTCGCAAAACGCAAAAATATCCACTATTGGGTTGTAATAGCTTTGTTTAGAACCTCAGGGTCCTGTTTAAGTGCATTTAGCAGCCCCAGTGGCGCAGTGGTGTAAACGATGGCCGCTGATCATTCGTCCGAAAAAGGTCTGGGTTCGAATACCGGTGAGGCATGGATGTTGTCTTTGTCTTACGGCACTGGCTTTCTCCCTTCCCTGGAACCAATGACCCTAAATTAGGGACGGGCGATTGCTTATATCCCGTTGAGTTGCTCACGGTGGTTGTTACACTTCCATAAAAAAATGTAGGGCAACTGGTTTCAACGAAGAGATCCAATGCCTTAAGACAAACACGATATCCATGCCTCACCGGGATTCGAACCCAATCCATCTCGGACGGATGGTCAGAAGAGAGCGCTTAGACCAGTAAGCCTCCGAGCGGGACCAGCTCGTCTTGTAAACACAACTCAATGTTGTGGATGTTCTGTCATATTGTGAAGACGTTCTGTTGCTACAGAATGGATCCCCTCATAATGCTATAATGTCGGGTGTCGTCCGAGTATTATCTAAACATTGTTCCCATCAAGTCCATCCTGCAATATAACCTTTTTATCCAGCAGGTGACTGATGGTTTCGTGAACGACAATGCTGCTGTTCATCGTGCAAGATGTTTTCAGGATTGGTTCAGCGAGCACGAGAGCTACTTCCACCATCTTCCCTATATACAACAAAGCCCCGATCTGAATTCCATTGTGAATGTATGAGACATGTTAGAAAAATAGATCCAGAAGCAAAGTCATGTTTCGTCAAATCTGAGACAATGTACACTCTGGTGAATGCATTGTATGCCGGAAATGTAGATGCATTCCAACACTTTGTGGAATCTATGCCAAACCGCATACGTGCTGTAATTCGGGCTAAAAAAGCTCAACCCGGTATTGAATAAAAGTTGCTCATTCAGTGGCCGGTATGTCTACATCACATCAGCTCTGCGGACCATCGTCTTCCAGAAATGAAGCACTTGATTCGGAGCCAGTTTTGGATCTTCACCGGTGCGGGCAAACTGTGGGTACAAGTTTGTCTGCGCCGGGCATCGAAACCGGGTCCCCTCACTCCGGAGTAAGTTGCTCTCCCAACTGAGCTACGCGGACATGTGCTCTCACTGCTATCTGAATTTATCTCATGTGCGTTCTGCGGTGCAGGCAAGTCACATCTCATTACTGCGTATATCGTCGATTGTCACAGAGCATCCACTTTTTACGTTATCCAACCGTAGGTTGAAGTAGAGTATATGCTCCAGCTTTGTCCGTCCGTCCGCACGATAACCCGCATAAAAAATATTTCGATGAAATTTTAGCATGTGGAAGAGGACAACCTGGGGACGAACCCTATTGAAAATGGGCAAAATGGGGTCAAAGGTCAGGACATACGAGCGGGATCTATTCCATTGCCCTTATGCGTCATAACGTGCGTGCAAATGGTACGATTTCGATGAAACTTTATCATTTTATTCCGAAGGTATACTGAACCAGTTCTGTTGAATATCATCGAAATGGGGTCAAAGGTTAGGGCACAGGAGTGAGATTTATTCTTATTCCACAGATATTATCCTCATAACTTGTAGTACTGATTTCTGGTATGTTGGAAAGCGTATCATAATCAATGCATTGCATGATTTTACTAACTTGTTCGTCTTACGTGCTGAGGCTCTTCAAAATGATGTTCGTTTGGTTGCCGATGAGCAGCCCCATTTTAAGCAGGTTCGATGTACTACGTGTTGTGACACAGTACTCCCGTGACCAGCCTTCATATTACTGGAGAATTGTGCCACAGTATCCCTTCTGAAAATGAGAAACAAATTTGCTGTCTGTAGTACGATAAGTTAAAACAAATCCCTAAAACTGCCGAATAAAACTCAATTTATTTACAATTTTAAATTTATTTTTTTTTTTATTTATTTACAATTTTTTTGCGCCACCGGGGACGCAGATGCAAATCTATCTTATCTTTTTACGCTTTCCAACCGTAGGTTGAAGCGTGTATGCTCCAACTTTGTCCGTCTGTCTATCCGTCCGCATGATAACTCGCGTAAAAATAGCTCGATTTCGATTAAATTTTAGTATGAGGTAGGAGACCACCTGGGGACGAGCCCTATTGAAAAAGGACGAAATGTGGTCAAAGGTCAGAGCATAGGAGCGGGATCCATTCCATCGCCCTTATGCAACATAACTTAAGTAAAAATGCTTTGATTTCGACAAAACGTTACCATGTTGTTCCAGAGGTATACTGAACCAGTTCTGTGGAATATCATCGAAATGGGGTCAAAGGTCAGGGCACAGGAGTGAGATTTATTCCGCAGCTATTATCTTCATAACTTGAGTAATGATTTCTGGTATGTTGGAAAGCGTATCATAATCCATGCATTGCATGATTTTACTAACTTGTTTGTTACAGTCGTTTAGGTAGATCTATGCGTCATCAGTAGTCACAACAAATTTCTATTTGTGTGCTGCGAAGTGATTTTCATGAAGTCTACACCGTGTTCTGCGCTCAGCCACGTGCCTTGGCAAAACGCGATGAACGTTAATTTTTGTTTTTCTGATTCAAATCATTGTTTATTACCTTGTTTACAGTTGGTAAAAAATTTTTTAACGACTTAGCGATGGCTCTTTGTGGCAGTGGATTTTCCATTAATACCAGAAGCTTTACTTCTGAAATTATCGTAAAGTGCGTACCTTCTTTGAATATCCATTTGGTGCACTTTTTCCTGTGAAAAGCAACGTTTTACGATTTTCTCCTCTTATTTCTTATTTTAAATTTATAAATGCTAATTCCATTATTTTCACAGCGTTTTTTTATTGCAGAATACGAATATATCTCTTCGTAAAGAGTAAAAGCATAACCTTCTGTTCACATCTTGTTTACGTGTGCCATTTTCTTAGCAGCCTATATTTAACTGCAGCAGAGGTTTCTGTCGTGTTCATCTAACACGCTGTCGCCAGTTTCAACTCTTTGAACATCTTTCATTTTCTGTAATTTATCAAAAACGTTCTAAAGATGTGTAAACATCTTCTGCAAACATCACATGTTAGGCACCAAAAAGTGATGCCGTACTAATGTATCACTAAAATGTGCTTAAATTTATACAATCATAAAATTTGTACTAATATGCATTCGAGGTCCGGTCAAAAAGTTTCGAGACTAGGCCGATATACAACAAAATACTGTCCTTAAAGTTTGGCTATGATCTCCCTCAAAGTAGTTTCCTTGGGTTTTTGCCACTGTTGGCACGCTCCCTGGAAGTGCTGTTCGCGAATCGTGTCAAGCACCGTCTGCGATTCGAGGTGGATCTCTTCCACGGTTTCAAAATGGCGACCCTTGAGCTTCAGATTCGTCTTCGGGAACAGTCACAGGGAGCCAAATCCGGCGAGTAAGGAAGGGTAGTCATGCTATTGCGGCTGCAAAACAGGCGTGTTGCTAACTCTCTGTGAGCTGCTGCATTGTCGTGATGGAATAGGAAATCTCCCCTGTCCCACATTTTAGGTCGTTTGGGGCGAATATTCTTCCTAAGATGCCACAGAACATCGCAGTAAGAAAATGTGCTGGCGGTCCAGCCCTGGGGGACTAGTTAACGGTGCACAACTCTTCGAATGTCTAAGAGCACGATAAGATGCTTTTGGTTGCTCCCCGGACCTGTCCAGCCTTCTTCGCTCGTGGAGATACCGGGCTCTTCCACCGCGAAGATTGTTGTTGGGTCTACGGTTGCTACCTTGAGACCATAGTCTCGTCTCCAGTGATGTCCCGCGACAGGGGCATTTCATGCGTCTCCGTACTCGATTTGCCGAGTTTGGCGCAACATTTGACGTTCGCTCGCTGCTCTAGTTAGCAGTCCATTCTGAAATAGCAGCTGTGTTCTGCACATGGTCACCAAATATCGTGTAGCACAGCTCCCGATGTTCACAGAACGACGTCACTCGGCACAATGTCTCATGAAGGTCACTGCCCTCAAGCGCTCCTCGTGCATCCACGTACTGCTATCTTTTGGCACGCTATGTACATAATCTCGGAACTTTTTATTCGCACTACGTATTTTCCCTTCCCACTTTCATGTTACTAATCCTACTACGAAATTACAAATACTCTCCTACCTATAAGATTTTTAAAGGGAAAATAAAACTCCAAACAGAAATGCACACCAACGCCGCTTAGATTCAGAACTGTGCGTTATGAAATATCTAAGAGTGCAGGCAAAATATTCCACCCAATGCTATTTTTCAAATCTGATCTTGAGAAGCAGAGATATTAAGAAAAATAGAATACGAATTTGCTCACTCTAGTGGTAAAATTGTGCATCATTTGAAGCAGGAAATACTTCTAAAATATTTTCGTTGTGAATTTCCATCGGGATTTTAGATGCGCAGACACGTCTGCAAATATGCGGGAAACAGAAATTCACACTAAGTCTAATGTCAATACTATGTACTGCGAAAAATGCCAATTTATTGGAAGATTTTTTGACCATGAATCCCATCCAATTCAAAAGAATTTTTCAAATCGGAATTTGGAAGACTAGCTATAGGGAAGAATGAAATATACGTTAACGCTTCCTAAAGCTATAACTGTGCGTTATTCGAAGAAAACAAAGTTAACACATGATAATCTTCGCTAAGAAAGGTATCGAGACATAGAAATAATTGTTACAATCGGATTTTTAAAACAATGATGTAAAATAAAATATTTTTAATTCGATAGTATCTGCATTTACACTGCGGATGAGGTCATGCGTCCATAAAAAAAACAAAAAAAACAAAGGTCAAATATAATTTTTCTAGTAGCTCAGGATTTTGAACGCAAAAGGAATTTTATTTTTCCGATCAAACTAGTAAAGGGCGTTCCATAGAAATTGAGAGTATTTTTTTTTTTAGTTGGAACAGTGCGAAGGAGAAACATAACCACGCAGACGACTAATTGAATTAAGGAAGTATCTATGGCAACAGTTATTAACGATTCTGGTTTTTATTGCGCAGACGTCTGCATTTCGCCATACAGCCCTGGAGGTGAATAATTCAGAGTTAAGAAGTGAAATACTTTGTGAGAAACACGTTTGCTATCGTTTGGGTAAAATGGCTCCAGATATTTAATGAAAAAAAAATTACAAATATAAATGTTTGCGTGAGTCGACTATTTTTAGATGGCACCATGATTTGAAAAAAGGGCGTTTGTCGGCATAGCTCGGTCCTAGGCATGGTCGACATGAAAGTGTTGTTACGGAGCGTATTGTTAACTGTTTGGACAGTCCTGCAAGAAGATGGACAATGACGTGTGAAGACACAGCGACGTCAACTAAAATTTCCAAAACGTCTGCATTCCGCATTCTACGAGACAAATTACTGCTGCATCGTAAGTGTTCCAGATGGGTACCTCATCACCTGACGAGAGAACAATTGGTAGCCAGAGTTGAGGTGTGTCATGAGTGGAAACAAATGATTGCAAAGGATCCAAACTTTCTGAACACAGTAATAACTGTCGATGAAACATGGCTCCACTATTTCGACCCCCTCACGAAGCGCGCAACGAATGTCTGGCAACAGAGGTTCGGCTCCTCCAAAAAGTCCGCCAAACCAAATCAGCTAGGAAGGTGATAATTTTCTTTGATCATAAAAGTGTAGTCTACCAGCATGCCGTTTCTCCACAAATCACTGATAATGCTGAGTAATACATTTCAGTCTTGTAGAATCTGCGATGACACATATCGCTTAAGCGACCGGAACTGGTGTGCAAGTGGACCCTACACCATGATAACGCCAGCCCACATGTGGCTGCTTGTTCAACAGTATTTAACGAAATGCAGTATTGAAATGATGCCACAGCCTATCCTTCCGACTGTCCTGGCCTCTCCCCGTGCGATTTCTGGTTGTTTCCAACTATGAAGAAGTTTCGTGGCGCAACATTCGACACTGTCGTTATTCAAGCTGTTTAAGGGTCGCTAAAGCAGCTTCCACAAAAATCCTTCGCCACATGCTTTGAAAAGTGGTCTGAACGATGCGACCGTTGCATATCACCTGAGGGAAGATACTTTGAGAAAAAATAACATATTTTGCTGTACCTATGTCTTCATTTTGTGGGATTTTACTGTTTTTATGGAACGATCGTTGTAGGTGCAGAGATATCATATAAGGAGATCGTCGGACGGCCTGACATCCAAATAGGTACAATGAACGTATAAGCACTTCCTTGTTTTAAAAAATGGCCGAAAAATGAGAAATGCTCAATTCAAGAGAACATACGCGATGCAAAAAAAAAATATATATATCAGTACAAATTATATGGAAAATGTTAAATTTTTGAAACAATTTAATGAAATTTGTCGTTTACGGTAAACGCTTTAAATACAAAAGTTGCGAACATGTTATAGCTATTTTTCATCCGTGTATGTGTAGGACTATTATCTATACAATGAAGTGAAAGTTAAGTGATTCCCAAACATTCATGAGATACTGTCATTCAGTTGTGCATTAGTGTGAATTTTCGACAAATGTCTTCACTATTTTGAATGTAAATAGATAGCTACAACTTCAATTTGGGAGATCCGATATCGCCAAGCATTTTCATCTCACATCTGAAGAGAATGTTGGCCAAAATCTGGTACGAGGACACTGGAATTTCTATGGAAGGACAAAGATTCACCTATCTTTGTTTTGCAGATGACATTGTACTGATTGAAGATTAAATGAAACTGGATCAAAAGGTACAAGAACTGAATAGAGAGGGTAAAAGATATGGACTAAAGATGAACGTAGGACAAATAAAAACAATGGTATTTGGCGCGAAAGAGATCAGGAAAAAGATCATTCTGGAAGGCAAAGAACTTGAAAATGTGGAAAAACTCTTATCTCGGAAGTTGTATAACATGACTTAAACAGAAATTTCAGTTAGAATTACAAAGGCTATAACACTGTTAAAAGCCATGGGTAAAATTTAGAAGAGCAGAGCTATTAGCCTCAAAACTAAGTTAATCATTCTCGAGATATGCATCTTCAATAGCTTGCTATATGGATGCGAGACTTGGACATTTGCAAAGCAATCAAAGAAGGATACTTGCTTTTGAAAGAAAGTGCTATCGTAAAATCTTAAGAATGGGGTAGACTCAGAAGATAAATGAAGTGTACAGAAGAATACAACTAAACGAGACCTTGTTCCAATAAATCATACAGAGAAAACTAAGACTTTTCGGACATATCTGCAGAATGAAAAATGACAAAGGTAAAGACATTGGTGTTTGGCTGAATGAACGAAAGAAATGCAAAAGGACGCCCTCACCGTGTGTGGGCTGACTATCAACCCTTTAACGACCATGACCCCAAAATCTAGCATCACTCTAAATTACATGACTCCCGAAATTGTTTGCTGTTTTACTTCTTTTTTTTTTAATAAAAACAATAGTGACTGAGGGTGACTCCTGCTGATTCCCCATAGGTCGAGAAATTTTGAAGAATCAGTAAGGATAAGAAATCGAACACATTCTAGACTGGCGTTTAGGGCGTCTATGACCCTTTGTACATACGGGCGTTTTGGGAGTTATGGTCTTTAAAGACTAGTGCGGAGGAACTCTTCAAGAACTCTGCAATGAACTCTTCAGGAAAATGGAGTAACTCTTCAAGAACTCGCCTATTCTCGCTACGTCGAAAGTTAATGGGCTCCGCCGTTATAAGCGAGGAAAGAATTTCAATTCGCTTATTACTGTTTCATCTAAAACTTTCACCTGCTAGAGAAGGATTCACCTGGAGCAAACTTCCTTTTTCGCTTATTCTTGTTTTGCCTATTCGTGCTACGTTCGAAAGTTAATGGGGCAAGAAAATGCTTTTACATTATTTCGCTTAAGCTTTGACGGAGTGGTTTAAAAAAATACAGCTTTTCCTCTCGTGATTGTTTTTATCAAAACACTAAATCTTTCGTGCAGTAAAAAAGACTATTTTTCCCGTGGAAAAAAGAGCTAGTTTTCATCACTAGGATTCGAAGATTATTTTATTTCTTTAATCGAAAAAGAAGCAAAGTAGAACAAAAAGTTGTGCAAAACTTTTATAATTTAGAAGGGGAGGGAATGCTATTACATTATTTCGCATAAGCTTTGACAGAGTGATTTAAAAAAAAGAAATCTTTACCGCCCGTGATTTTTCGAAACACTAAATCTTTTGTGCTTTAATGTTGGAGACATCAAATTCTGAGTAAAAAGCAAAAGGTACTAGTCAGAGGTGGTTAAGGTGTTAACTGTGTCGTCCAATCAAAATCGTGAGAAACTACAGTGAGGGGTAGGGGAGGGGTTATGTGGATGTAAGTCGGGATTCAAGCTAACATTGATAATGAAAAGGTAAAGAAGAGTAAATTGCAGAAGGATGTTGATGCAGTGGTAGAAAGCAGGGTTAAGAGAAAAGAGTGAGTGGGGGAATATTAAAAAGAAATAGAAGGGGGGAACAGGATGGAAGAACAAATAAGGAAACCAAAGTTTTCAGGGAGGTGGGAAAGTCTGATGGTATATATAATATTTGAGGGGGGAGGAGTGGAGTAGTAAGAGTCGTGGTGAACAGTCGGTTACTTATAGTAACTTTCGCAGGGAATTCGTTTTTTTTCATGACAAAGGAATGATAATATCATCATTGCTGCATTGAGCAAAATGTTTTTATATTAAGATGCTTTTCAGTTTTATGAGTTGAAAATGATGTTAACAGTATCCCAATTAGGATAGTATTTCTCTTGTGCAACAATTCAAGGTTATTCACCTTTCCCCCCCCTCTTTTTTTTTTTTTAATTATAAATGTTTTGCACAACTTTGTTTTCTACTTGGCAGTTTTATTTCTTTAATCGAAAAAAAAATCTTCGAATCCTAGAGATGAAGTTTTTTTTTCACGGGGAAAATTGTAATTTTTTTAACGCACGAAAGATTTAGTGTTTCCATAAAAAAAAATCACGAGAGGAAAAGCTGTCTTTTTTTTTTTAAATCACTCCGTTAAAGCTTAAGCGAAGTGTAATATCAATAGCATTTTCTCGCCCCATTAACTTTCGACGTAGCAGGATAGGCAAAACAAGAATAGGCGAAAAAGGAAGTTTGCTCCAGGTGAATCCTTCCCCTGTAGCAGGAGAAAGTCTTAGGCGAATCGAGTATTATTTCCTCGCCTAAAATGGTGGAACCCATTAACTTTCGTCGTATCGGGAATAGGAGAATGTGGAAGTTACCGCTAACATATACTTACGTGAATTGTACCCATGGTTGATAATAACTTTACTTTGAAGTTTGTGACGTATATTCTAAATTAACTTTCCTTTTTAGTTTCTTTCCCTATGTAAATCTTGAGTTTATTCTCAGTTATACTTCACTCTTAACGTAATATCTTTTCTCTCAAACGAATACTGTTGGCAACATAATTGAGGTTGAATGAACGTGACGTATGCCTGAGATAAGATAAGAACGAGAGATAAAAACGACGACTAAACTGTTGCTTGGGAGCGTTGTTAAAGTGAGCGTTGCTTGGAGAAGTGTTGCAAGTTGAGCGTTGTGTTGTAGAGCGTTGTGTTAAGAGCTGTGTGGAGAGTTTAATGCAATATGCTATGCTATGTTACGATGTGTTGGCTACATCCTGAATAAAGCATCTTTTCCGTAAGTTTGACTTCTGTTGTTTACATGTTTCGTCTGGCCCTTAAGGTTTAATTTAGGAACTATTTCATCTTATGGTTATGTTTTTGAAATAACGTAGAAGTACGAAAAGACTTCTACGTCATAAGTTACATACAACAAAACTTTTAGTTTAAGTTCAATCAATTCATTTACATATCTTTTTTTCAGTTATCAGGTTTTCCGTAAAGAGTTCGGGCCAAAAATCTCATTCTTCAAAAAAGGCATTTAAAGTTTAAAATGCAAAGTGTTTTCGCACACATAAATTACATCAAACAACTGTAACCAAAGTGGTGCCAGATCTGTGAATCCTTATAAAAATATTTGCTAGTTTTATCTATATAACTTTGTGCAAAAATGGTAAGACAAACCTAATTATTTCCAAACTTCCGGCCTTTAAAGTGTCACTTCCGGTTTTTTACAGCTGTATTTTGATATTAAAGTTGCTATAACTATGTATTTATTCGTCGTAGACAAAAAACAAAGGCAGTTTTGTAATCCTAAGAAATAAGGCTGTAAGATGAAATTATTTTTAACAAATGCAAAATTTTGCCCAAAATGACCATTTGGACGTAGTCTGATACATTAGTCGCGATTTCTTTCATCCAGTCCGCAGTTGATTTCTATATCAGAGTACGAGAATAAAGTTTGTAGCGCAGTGTTAATGCTGGTTACAGCAATGGTAATAACAAGACTGAATAAATTTTCTTAGAGTTAAATCCTGTTTTGCCCTTTCTCATTAGATTGTATATCTATTAAATACAGAATCCATTTGTACATAGAAGAGATTTTGATCTTTCCAGAAATATACAGGTGAATAGTTTGAAGAAATGTTCTTTACAGTGCAAAATATTTTTTGCTCAGCTCTTGCTTAATGTCTTCTGGGGTGCAACATTCTTTTTTATTTTCTCCCAGCAGCACAATATACTTCAAGAGAGAAAGTGAACTCCAGTGTACTTAGATGGTTGATTTCTCTGTTTTTATCCATACTTCTACTCTTCAGAGATTCGTATGTATCATAAAGAATGGAAGCATTGTCTTATTCTTTGTCTGGTCAGGATATCCTGCTTTTCCCAACAGGGAAGAAATCCCTTCTCCCTCCCACCTTAGTGTACTGGTAAATGCGAGTAATAAATATCTCCCTTCCCTCCCCTTTCCTGACTTTATTTTTTTCACAGTGCGACTTTAGAATCAGGTGTTCCTAGAAAGCTTTTTTACGGGATCGAATGTAGCGGGACTTCGCATCATTGCTGCGCTTTGTGACCTGCATCTCAGTTCTCCAGCAATGATCCACGCGAAACGTCGAATCCCTGTGCGGAATGATTTTCCTTTTCTCGAAAAGTAGTCCTTTGAGACTACACAACAAAGTTTTATACAAAGCGAAACTTGCCTTTATGGTGCAAAATATGGTTTAGTGGGAACGGACAAGATCTTTTATTCGAAACAAAACGCTGGATACAGGTAAAAAGGTCAAAGTGCAGTTTCTATGTTAAATACAGTTGATATAAGAACCTAATTGCAATAAAACTACAACACTACTGAATAAAACTCTGAGCAATGCTTTAAAAACTTCCGGGGTAAAGTTTTCGAGGAGGGTATCCTATCAGATAACAGGTGGAGATCTCTGGAATATCTAATCTTCATAGAACACTAACGGAGGTACCGGCGTTTTCCAAAACATGCATGAATCCCCTTCTGGGCCATCTCTTTTGGAATATTTTTCCTGAATTTTGGATTGTGTTGTCAAATAAAATTTTCGCTTTTTGAAACATTCTGAAATTCACGCTGTTGGGAGGTCCCAGCTTCTCTTAATAATTTCACTTTCTTAGATTCTAAATTGATTTGTCCAATAGATTTTTTCATTTTCGGGGCAATCTGGAATTCACGCTGTTGAGGGATCTCAGCTTCTCTTAATTTCATTTTCTTGGATTTTGGATTGATTTGTCCAATAGTTTCGCTTTTTCGGGGGCATCCAGGAATTCACGCAGTTGGATGGGGTTTGTTTCTTTTAGTGGTTTCACTTTTTTGGATTTATTTGTCCAACGGTCTTGCCTTTTTCTTATTTAAGTAAAAATTTCATGAAACGCGCAGAAGTTTATAATAATTAAGTGAAATTCATTTGGTTATTAGACAAATCCCGTTTATTCTTTTATTGTAGCAATTATATCAAAATATAATATTTTAAATTTAACAGGCGCCTTTATTCACTAAACATAATCACAAATTGTCAAGAAGATGAAATCGTGGGAGGAAGTTGGAGGTCCCGGTTTCATTGTAGTCTGTATCTTCCGCAGGTCTAGAGAGTAGCTACGAAAAATTCAGTCCAGATCGATCAATGGGTTTAGGACGTCGTAGGGAATATAGACATTTTATTTTATATTCTTTATAGTACATACAATGCATAGTTTTAGGCACAATAGATTTAATTAATCGGCCGTTGCAAATCCACTCTGCGTATCGCCCAGTTGAATCAGATTCGTGATAACACTGGGGTCACGTGCACAGAGATAATTATACACAGTGCGGCAATAAGTAGTGAAACTGTCTTTTTCATTTTTTTAAATTCAAACTCTCTCTCGTACGTGAATATATTTTATTCGAACATATTCCTCCTGAGTTAATACAAGAAGTGGCATGATCAGCCAACAAAACGAGACTTCCAGAGGCCAGATTTCGGTATGGAGTGATTAGATTGATGTCACATTTCTTCCTATACCTTCAATGTCTTGAAAAACATTTCCTTTTAAATGCAGCTGTAACTTATGGAATAGAAATTAGTCACACGGTGACAAATCTGGTGAATAGGGGAGAATGGTAGAGTTCAGACTTGTTTTTGTGCCAGAAATTGCTCTACACTGACTGCTCGGTGTGCGGGTACATTATCGTGAAGAAACCATTGCCCGTTTTCTACTCAGGACTGGCACGAATAATTATTTTCCACAATCGTCCCAAAGTGTGTGTATGCGTGTGTGTTCGATCATTACATCACAACCGAAACTGATTTTGGAGAAAGCGCGTGGTAATTGGTCATCAGCCCGGAAAAGCATACGCGCAGGTGAGAAGTGGAAAATACATTTGGTTCCCTTTCAAGCTATGATGGACGCAAGTGTTAAAACTTCTATTCAAGAATGATCTTTTCCAATGAGTGTGCACAAATCATCTTCCAAAGGATATAATTATAAAGTGACATATTAACAACAAGCTACGTCCATGTATTCTAAAAAGAAATGAATTACATAGTAATCGTCTATTAAAGTTACTTGTTCAAAGGAAACGTTTTTTTTAGCCTTACTTATTTCAAATGAACATCATGACTGTGTTTTATTACATCGTCAGCATAAAAATAAGCTTTATTTTCTTACCTACACCCAACAGTGTAGGCATTGCTACACTGCTGAATTAATTTACTATCGTAAAATCACACAATGCTATTTTTAGGATACGCTTCCCAACATACCAGAAATCATTACTCAAGATATTATTCAAGTTATGAGGAATAAATCTCGCTTCTGTGCCCTGAACTTTGACCCTATTTCGATGATATTCAACACAACTGGTTCAGTAAGCCTCCGGAACAACATGATAAATAAAAATGCTTCGATTGTAACAAAACTAAGTTATGACGCATAAAGGCGATGGAATGGATCCCGCTCCTATGCCCTGACCTTTGACCCCATTTCACCCATTTCAATAGGATTCGTCCCCAGGTTGTCTACTACTTACTAAGATTTCATCGAAATCTAACAGTTTTTACGCGAGTTATTGTGACGACATGCAGACTGACAAAGCTGGAGCATATACGGTTCTTCAACCTACGGTTGGAAAGGGTAAACAAGCAATGTCTTAATTTTGGACTTCTATAACCTGATTTTCTTTCTTTTGGGTGACTGTTGCAACTTCCACTGAGTATTTTGATGCTTCTTTTGAGGATCATAACGTAATTACCACGTCTCGTCGCCTACCACAATTCTTTGGAGAAAATTGTACATTGTTTCTGCAGTTTCCAGGATGTGTTTTGTGTACTCCACTCGTGCGTGTTTTTGGTCATCTGATAAAGCATGCGGAACAAAACGAGCGCAAATGCCCCCCCTTCCCTCCCCAATTTGGCTCACTGCTCTTTGGCGCAACTTCTAACACTTTCTTTTTCGTGCATTTCAGCAGTTTAATAGTTGCGTCCAAACCGAGAACTTTCTTCTTCTTCGCAATGGCAAAAAAGCAAACTAAGAACGTAACTCACATCAACCAAAGGCTATGAATGGCCATCTCGATGAATAACGTTAGAGAACTACATCTGAGCGTCTCGTTGAAACCCGTATGAAACAAATCATAATCTAAACCTGTGTCGCGCTGCGTGCTTAAGGACAAGTCAAAATGTGTGTGCGTGTTCCAAAAGCAATTTCTCTTTAATTTTGTTATCTTCATCCTAGAACAGATTTGTTCTTATGAATTCATCTATACATTTGATTTGGTATGCAATTAAAACATTTGACGGCACGGGAACATCTGGAAACTTTTCGTTATTGTAAGGCTCGTTTACCTTCTGGCCATTCCCTTCTCTGCATTAGACAGGTTCCGTTTTAGATAGTTGAAATATTTTCTACCTCTCATTTCGGTAACAAAAAGTTCTGTTTTGCAGGTTCCGTCTGAAACAGGTTTTACTCTATATATTTATACATATACCTAAGTGTCACAGATTTGGTGTATTCAGCTCGATAATTTTATTTCATAATTTATTTTTATTGCATCCCAAAGAGAATTAAGACTCCAATTCTGGATTCGCCTTTCTTATAAGAAAACAGGGTGTTGAACTGAAGTCACTGTCATTGACTTTCAGAAAAATGACCCTATTTCATCACCGGTAGTCTCGCACCAATCAGGTGCGAACATAATGAATCTCTAGAATACGTCTACTTAAAAATTCAAGAAAAGTGTAGGCCTAAGATGAAATCAGAAAGCAAACCAAGACATGAGATATCCTTTCTTTTCGCAATCAATACCTACTTAGAGACTCAAATCACGAAGCGGCTTCTTTCCTGTTGTCCAGCATATGACTGAATCCCAAAGGGAAAGATACCAACTCTAGCGAAATTTCCTGGTGATTGATCGCTTGGGGTGCCCCTTCAAGAGTTGTTCTTCTTAGCCTGTCGGCACCCACTGCAGGGTATATATAGGCCTACTCCCAATCTTTTCCAACTTCTTTCATCGTTAGCCTCAGTCCACCATTTAGCACCTCCTAAATTTCTGAAGGTCAACTCTCCATCTTATTCTCTGGCCCCCCATTCGTCTCTTTCCATCTTTTATTAATAGTGTTCATCTTTCAGTCTTCCAACGTGTAGCCCATCTCCGCTTTGGTTCTGTTATTATTTTTGTAATATCTATTATTCCTGTTCTTTATCTTATAAGTTCATTTCTAACTTCTCTTGTTACTCCCAACATTCTTCACTCTAAAACAGTTTAACTACATTAGTAATCCGAATTTCTTGGCGTAGATCATAAATCAAGGTTTCCAAGCTTTCGCACATCAACCAGATGGCTTTTTCAAGGAAGGTAGACTGCAAACTGAATAATAGAACGCTTTAACAATTTGAATGCGGAGACTTTACTTGACAATAAACGAAGAGATGCTAAATTCATCCAAAGACTCGAGGCGTCAGGCTCGTTAACACGCGGAATCATAGAAGAAAACAAAATGCATTTATTATTTGAACTGGTTCCAAACTCGTGGCAACTCCAGCGAGAGGCTCTCATTTCATGATTTACTGTTGGGATGATCTCTAAAGTTTCGCGAATGGCGTTAGATTTTGGGGTGGAGTAGGAGGCTAATTTTTGTACGTCATCCCACATAGGAGTAGCGGACTTTAGCTGGACCTCTGGATAGCACTGTTGCTACTTTACAGTTCTTTGTCCCTTTTATGCTCGTTGATTCTAGTTCCAAAGCGTTCGTTTGGAAGATTGTTTCTAGTTCCGTTGATTCTAGTTCCAAAGCGTTCGTTTGGAACTAGAATAAACGAGCATAAAAGGGACATACAGAACTGTAAAGTAACAGCCCTATCCTGAGAGGTCCAGCTCAAGTCCGCTACTCCTATGTGGGATGACTTAAAGAAATTAGCCTCTTACTCCACTCAAAAATCTACCGCCATTCGCGAAACTTTAGAGATCACCAACAGTAAATCATGCAATGACAGCCTCTCGCTGGAGTTGCCACGAGTTTGGAACCAGTTCTTTAAATAATGAATGAATTTTGTTTCCTTCTACGATTCCGCGTGTTAATGAGCATGACGTCTCGAGTCTTTGGATGAATAATTTCTTAGCATCTTCTCGTTTATTGTCAAGTAAAGTATCCGCATTCAAATTGTTGAAGCGTTCTATTATGCAGTTTGCTGTCTAGCTTCCTTGAAAAAGCCATCTGGTTGATGTCTAAAACCTTGATTTATAATCTACGCCAAGAAATTCGGATTACTGATATAGTTATGCTATTTTAAGTGTGATTGGTGTACAGTTCTTCGTTGTTATTCTTCTCTAGTTTCTTAACTATACTTAATTTTTTCATTGTTCTGTTATACTCCATGTTTTACTTACATAAGTAAATACACGGTTAATACATGCATTGAAGATTTTTTAAACACAATGGAAGATCTCCGGTTAAATAGTCTTTAAGTCTCCAAAGGCCCTATTACCTTGGATACTTTTTCTATTTATTATTCTTGTCTTTCTTAAAAACTGATTACTTGACCTAAATGTATTCATCTACTTTTCGATTTATTTCTTTTCCTTCGATCAAAACCTTTTCTGTATCCTTTAACACTTACACATTTCTTAATCTGTTCCACCAGGATGGTGCACATGGAAGACTCTAAAGAGACTAGTTTTGAATGGTAAACATCTCAGGGAGTGTGGGCAAGTATACCACTCTGAATTTTGTGCACGTGAACACATTCAATCAGTGAAGCACTTTCTTGTCTGCTCAACCCTGGACGGCCCATGCATCTTGTAGGACCTAGATACATGCTAGATAATGGATTAAAATTTGACTCCCCTCTGGGTATATTTTACTGTATTAAACATATTGTTTGTACGTTTTTTTCCATGTATTGTGGTTTAGATGAGAAAATAACTATTTACGAATCCCTTACAAGTTAATGGAAATTAATGAAATGGTGGCTTGTAGATTTCATATGGAAAACTAATGTTCATGTGAAAAGGAATACAGACATGTTTCCTTACATGTCCTGTGGCTTTTTTTAAATAATTCTCGTGCTGAATTATTTCTCACTTTAAGGATAAATGCAGCAGCCGTTACAGTAACGGGTGTTTCCAAGAAGCAAGCTAACTGTAGTACGACTGAACTCCTACGAAAGGAAGACCTAAGATAAGATGAAGGTACAGGTTCAATGACGTGACAGCGATGAGTATAAAGCACGAGATCATACATGGAGTAATTGTGAAGAAGCGAATCCATCAGTGACCCACCATTTTTGACCCCCATTTTGTGGAACTAATAAAGCTGGAGGAGAAAACTGAAATTTTTTGGCAATGGCTTTGATTAAAGTCTTTTCATTTTGCATGACAGTCAAGAAAATGAAATAAAGAAAACTAAGATACATTTCTATTCATTTATTTACTTTTATTTATTCCAAACGTCTGCTGAAAGAAATCCTTGTGCAAAAACTGCGGAAGTCTTTCTTCGCAAGCAACAACTTTCTTATTCGGCAAAATATTTATGAAATTAATTTTTTTGAAAATATAATAAGGTGCTTTGGAAAATGCTTTTCTTTCTGAAAGAATTCTTAATTAAATTATCCGTGTTTTATCCAAGTTTTTTTATTTTTTCGCTTCCATTACCTATACCCTCAAAATAGAAAAAAACAGCAGAACCTCTTTTTTTTTTTTTTTCATTCATCAGCTTTCCCAGTACTTAATATTCCTTTTGTGCAAGTTTTTTCATGTAATCCATATACACAAAATAGAACACGATTTTTCGAAGCGCACAGTATTGTCCATCATGCTAATTTTACTCTCGCCTATTCACTCTTCCGCCCCTCCCTTTTTCATTTTTTTCAGGTGGTCGAATTCGTAAAAAAATTACTGATACTTTTGTTTCCAGAAATATTGTTATACCACGCCTTACCGCTACATTTCTGAAATAAATTTTTCGGAAAACATGAATGTATGTCGTTGTTCAGCAGGAGCGAAGCGTGCTGGTGTCAAGCAGTGGTGGGTTCGGGTTCAAGTTCATGATACCGATCCTATCCGGGCCAGCTATGACTCGGATAGGTGAGTTATAGCTGGTTTTGACAGGCTAACTAACTACTTATCGTGATAATAAAGCCGTTTGTCCAAAATATTGTTGTCCGAATACTTTTAATAATATAGTGTATTTCATGAAGAAACTTATGGTCAAAGGAACACGGCAGCTGTATGTCAGCTCAAGCCAGACGAGCCCAAATCTTATATTGTAAGATATAGTCCGGGCCCGAACGAGCCCGATCACTATGAGCTACCTAGTTCAGGCATTAATAAAAGAATCTCTCTTTTCCAGACTTCCACTCTCTCCTCGCATTGCAACAAGTCCTTCTGGGTGCAACTATTTTCTTGACGATGAGTGTATTTTATATATATTTTCAAACACATCTGTTCGAGTCACAAAGTCCCTCCGCATTAATGTTAAGGCTGTTATAGCCACTTAATTTTGATGGTGCTAAAGTCAAATTTTTGAATTAAGTGACTTTGTTCAATTTTTGCTGTTTTCATGATAACATGTGAAACTTCGGAATATGTGCCACAGCGACACCAATTTTCACCAGCTTCTGATGAGTTAAAAGTTTCCAAAATGTGGATGTTGATTTCACCGTTGCCTCTCAGAAGGAAGAGACACTCGTGAAAACTACATTCACATTTTGGAAACTTTCAACTCGCCACAAACTTGTGAAAAATTGTGTTGCTGTGAAACATATTCCGGTTTCTTAATGAGAACAAACAACTTACAGCATTGACTCTTTCCCTTCTTGTTTTCAACAAGAACGCATTTGTTGGCCTAGACTCCTTTTTCAATCTCCTTAATATTAAATTCATCCATATTATAACAAATAAGGCATTAATTCCCACACGACATGCAATGAAAGGAATGTTAGCACGTCAAGAGAAGATCACTGAATGCTCAGTGTAAAAAATGCGATGTGAGAAGTAAGTCTTACAATGTGACACGCAGGGTGTGAGAGAATGAATTATCAGAAAAGCAGGCGACAGGCCTTTGCCTGCACTTTGCTCCGGACAGTCTCACTGAAAAGTAAAGGAAGTATCGTTTAACGATATGGTATAGCCGGTGTGTGGAAATATTTGCTTTAAGAAAGTGAGGGCAAGATTTCTTTATGACAAATCATCTTACTCAGCTGGCACCAGCATCGAACACAAAATTCCACTGTGCGCATTTTTCTTTGAAATATTTTTTTTTCGTTTCAAAAATAAAACTGTCGAAATCGTGTCGGGAACACCTTGTCTTGACCCGCAAGAAATAGTCGACCCGTTTACCTGCTGACCCGTGACCAGCATCCATCTCTGCCCTTGAACCAGTGGCCCTAAATTTGGGACGGGCGATTGCTAATAATCCATCGAGTTGCTCGCTGCGGTCGTTAAACCCAGAAACAAAATGATAATAGTTTGTGTTCCGACATTAATTCCTGCGTTCACTTTGTACATTTCCAGTGAATTTGCTGAAAATCTCGACATTCCTTTATGGCCTTTCTGTTTCCGTTTGATTTTCCCCAACGTACTGTGATGTAAAAAGAATTTAAAAGGAAGATCAGCCTACATGGCCACTCGGTAAAAGATCAGCTGTTACATGTAAGACTCGTTCAGTTATCGATTAATCGTAAGGGAATCTTCTAAAGCGTTACTTTTTTTCTTGACAAAAATTTGCTTTAAAACGTACTTTCTGAAGTTGATTTCTGCAAACTGAAGAAAGATTAAATACCATTATCGAAAAAAAGGAAAATGTCGTACAATACTAACTCAGTAGGAATTGGATTCCTTTCCGATTAATCGATATTCCACCAAGACTGACATGGAATATTCTGTTCGCACGGAGGTAAAATGGGGCACAAATTTTCTGCTTTTTTTTGCATTCATTTTTCTTTTCCATTCAGAGAAATGAACTTTAAATGAGCATACCTTGCTTTCTAAGGTGAATCCCTGTCAAAAATAATTATTTTGGTATAATCTATCTTCAGAAGCTATCTAAAGAGATAATCACTGTCAACGTAGAACTCAGAAAGATCATAGCAAGATGAATATTTGTAGTTACAAGGAAAGAGGAATAAAAAAATACACAGAAATTGCCATTTCTGCAGCAACCGACAATTTCAACATTGAAGAAGTTCCAGTAAATGATCTTTAATCACATTTTAGACGGATGGGGACACTGCATTGTTTAATTTTACCTAAAAATAGTTTTATATGGAAACCCGCTCTTCACTTTTGCGACATTAATTCGAGCACTTGATGGTCATGTGTAACCCAGAAATGAAAGATGAGCATTTTAAATGAATTTGGTATTACGTAGTAATAAATAACCGTTGGATTATATTTTTGTATTTTGTCGTTCTGTAAACAAAAAAAATTAAATCTTCACTACATTTCACAGCATTTTTAAAAATTCATACACGTTTTATCAACCGCATCAGATGATTCATCTATCAAATCATCTTCATTCGATGTTTCCAAAGCAACGATCGCGCGCACATTGTTCGTAGTCTCTTCGATACATAGATATATAACGGTAATAAATCTTTCGCGTTTCATTCAATGTTTGGACAGGTAAGTAAGTAGTTCAAAAATGGCGTCGAAATCCTGTTCTTCTGAATTTACAACGAATACTCCATTTATACAATGAAACACAGGTACTACACTATCTACCAACAAGTAATTGGACACCTGTGATAGCAAAGGAAAACGAAGTTTATTCATCTGCAATAGTTGGTGGAGCCTCCACGATCGGCGATTACAGCTGCGACCCTCCGGGGCATACTCTCAACCAGGCGTTGTACGACGGCTAGCGGTATTTTCTTCAACTCGGCTTGGAGAAGACAGGTCAGTTCCTTCACCGATTTCGGACAATGGGGGCACCTCTTCAGTCGACGCTCCAACTCGTCCTAGAGGTGCTCGATAGGGTTTAGGTCCGGGCTCTGCGCAGGCCAGTCCATTTGATTAACCCCATTGTCACCATACCAAGCCATGATGGACCTCGCAACATGACAGGTGGCATTGTCATCCTGAAAGTAACATGGTCCACCCCGTAAAACTGCCACAACGTAGGAACGCATGGTCATCCAAAATGGTGCAGTAGGTCTAGGCGTTGAGTCTACCAGGAATTGCGACCAAGGGTCCCGTGCCATACCAGGAGAAACACCCCATAGCATAATTCCACCCCCGCCGAACTTCACAGTTGGCACAATACATTCCGGCAGGAGGCGTGCTCCAGGCAGACGCCAAACCCTGCCATCCAAACAGTAGAGGGTAAACCTTGATTTGGCCGCCCCGGTGGCGCAGTGGTCTAAGGCGTTGGCCTCTGATCATTCGCCCGAAGGGGTCCGGGTTCGAATCCCGGTCAGGCATGGATGTTGTGTTTGTCTTACGGCACTGGCTCTCTCCCTTCCCTGGAACCAGTGACCCTAAATTAGGGACGGGCGACTGCTTATAGCCCATTGAGTTGCTCACGGTGGTCGTTAAACCTCCAATCAAAAAAAAAAAAAAAAAAAAAAAAAAAACCTTGATTTGTCGCTCCAGAGAACTTGTTTTCACTGTTCAACGGTTCACTGTTTACGTTCTTTGCACCACGTTAGCCGAGCAGCGCTATTGGACTTGGTGATCAAAGGCTTGTGGGCGGCAGCACGTCCATGATAAACGAGTAGATGGGCTTCCTTACGTATGGCATTAATCGAAAAAACACTTCCGGATGCCTGTTGAAACTCCTCGCGGAGATGGCCCATCGAATTGGTGCGGTTCTTCCGAATTTCTCTGGCCAGCACCCGTCGGTCTCTAACTCCCAGTTTTGTGGGTCTGTCGGGTCGGGGCACATTCCGACAGTCACCTCTCATCTTCCACTTGCCAATCATGTAGGCGACTGTCGATTTTGGGTACTTCAACTCGCTGGATGTATCACGTATGGATTGGCCATTTCTGTGATACCCGACGATTACACCTTTCTCGAAATCAGCGAGCTCCGAACTGCGTGGCATCTTGCATGCAACTGGTTGCGTTGTTGTTTCCCATACGATATTTAACGGCGGCGGTCATGACGTGATCAGGACCGCAGATATCATCGATTGCAGGGGTGTCGAATTACTTGTTCGTAGATAGTGTATATATATATTGGGACGTATACTCTAATTTAACTTTCCTTTTTAGTTGCTTTCTGTGTAAATTTGATTCATTCTCTTTAAGCGTGTGACCTATACTCTAAATTAACTTTCCTTTTTAGTTGCTTTATCTATGTAAATTTGAGTTTATTTTATTTTAGCAATGACATATACTCTAAATTAACTTTCATTTTAGTTGCTTTCTAAATGTAAATTTGAGGTCATTCTCTTTTAGCGTGTGACGTATCTCTAAATAAACTTTCCTTTTTAGTTGCTTTCTCTATGTAAGTTTGATTCATTCTCGTTTAGCGTGTGACGTAACTTTATTTTTTTTTTATTTTTAGTTCCTTTCTCTATGTAAATTTGAGTTGATTCTCCTAGGCGTTTTTCGAACTTAACGTGATAACTTCTCTCTCGCAAAAGTATGGTTGGCAACACCTCGAGGTCGGAATGTATGACGTTTGTATGTGTCCGATGTGAACTGAACGTTATATAATGTTTGAGCAGCAGCAAAAGTGTTTAGGGAGATGGTCGAAATTATCATCTTAATTGTGGAAGAGACTTTTGTTAAATTGAAGTTTGAGTTTTCTACTTAATTGATGCTGCGTGTTCTAGTATAGTGTTGTGTTGTTTTCTTAACCAAGTGTTATTAACTCACGTTCGCTTGATTATACCTTGTCAAAGTGCCAAAGTATTGGTGGCTGAATAAAGACTAACTATAAGTAACTTTTCCTCGATGTTTACTTAAATGATACTTATGTTAATAATACTCCTGTTTCACTGTAGGTGATGTTTTATGTAATGTTCACTCATCTATACTTAAACGAACATTACACTATAAGATGAATATTTAAACATTACGGGGGGTGGGTCCGGACACAAAGGTCTCTCTCCAAGGATACATGACTGGAGAATTTTATATTTCATTCTATATAACGAACTTGATTGTGCAGTAATTGCAAAGTCGTGGAATTTTATTAATCTACGAATTTTTAATATTAAAATTTGATGAATGATCTTCGAATTTGTAATAAATTCCATTGATTCCGATCTTGAAGTGAGGCAGCAACTTTAGAGAAGAGTAAAAAATGGTTTGGAGAAAACTGAAACTGCTCCTTTAATGAAAGTATTGGAGATTGAGCGATAAAATGATGCATTAGAAGCGCATATAAAATATTACTGTCACAATATTAATAATAATAATTATAAAGCGGCAATAATTTCGTTTGCTAAGATAAAGCGACATAATAACTTTGCTAAGATGATACATCAACAATTAGCCCACCATACAGAACTATCAGTGTCAGAAGTATCATACTATAAATATCAACCCACTGAGGTATTAGATAATAAATACAAATTATATTGAGACCGTTAGATTAAAACAGACGTAACCATCTGTCAATCGTCCAGGCATAGTGTTATATTACAAAAGGCAGTAGGAAGCAGTTATTATTGACATATCTGCACCGTTGGACTATAATATTCAGAATACCTATGCAACAGAAATCAACAAGTATGTGGAACTGGCTGAGGCGATTAAAGAGATGTGGAAGCTGAAAACAGTTCACATACGTCCACTGATTATCTTTGCAACTGGTATAATTCCTCTGACTCTTATAATTCAGCTTGATGCTTTAGGTCTACAATACCTAAGGCCCAAAATATAAGAAGCAGTCATTCTTAATACGTGCCACATCTTACGACGATTTTTAAACCATGAGTGACTTTGTGTTTACTTGACTTACAGTATGTCTGAGTGGATCATGCTACAGATGACATTGCTGTAGATGAGAAAATTAAATAAAATAATTATAATGATAATTACCATAATAATACGGATAATAATTACCATAATACTGATAATAATGAGAATAATACTAATAAAAAAACTCAACAATGATTAGGTCATTTCTAAAATTAATTTTAAATAGGAGAGCTCCTGTTAAGCAAGGTACCAGCAGCCTAGTGGCCTGCTGATTACCATTACCCACCAGATAAATTACCACGGGTAATGAGTCTCTGCTTAAACTGTGTGGGTTACATAATGACTCACTGTCATTCAGTTTGATTTCAGTACCCTGAAAATGCTGGAAAACTTCCCATTTCGTGTGTGCCTGACTGCTCAATATCTAGGAAGTACACAAGCTTAAGTTACAAATTCCAACAATTGTTAAACTTCCGGAGAGCATCAGAGCTTTGAAAATTTTCATCGCGCATAATACAGTCTTTCAGGATCTCTGCTTCAGAAGTGCGAAATAATGATGCGATGAAATGGATGAGAAAAGAAGTAGGAAGTACCAATGACAAAACTGAGTGACGTAAATGAGATTTCTTGGGGTTTTTTTCCCCCGTCTTGACTTTTCTGCCCGAGAAAGTTCGGCGAACTGCTTGAGTGGAAGTGATGACTTTTCATGGCTGCCTTCGAAAGTGTGCGTGTGTGTGTGTGACTTATCGTCTGAGCAGATGTGGAATTAAAGGGCCTTCCTGAATGCTGCAGACAATATACCCGGGAGCGTAACTGATGATGCCACACATCAAGACTTGACAACGTCTGCTCACCAATCATTCCTTCACGCTCAAAGCTACATACTTCTCGAAACTTCTTAATACACATCTAAACTTCTCGCAACCACTTTTTTCTTTATATGTATTCTATTCTTATAAATCTTTCAGAGTTTACAAATGGAAACGTAAACTTCAGTGAGCTTCCAATAATTTCTGCCGGCAGGTGGAATTTCCCTTACCGCATCACAAAATAAGGGCGTTTCACCTTTTTCATAACGTCGCGCCGAAATACTTTTCACTTACTATACGAGAAAATCATTTTTCTCCACAAAAGTACAACAAAAAAGAAATAAAAACGTTTGCCGAGAGAAATCGTTTGGAACTCGTGATGCTGTCGGACACCGAGGAATTTCATGGAACTATTTCTTTTATACACAGTCCTATCAGAATAATATGACCACCTACCTAATAATGGGAATTACTACCTTTGGCACAGATAACAGCGGCGAGACCGCGTGGCTTGGACGCATTGATGCTCTGAAGGTTGCCCGTGGCACGCGTGCCCATTCGGACGGTAGAAGATCACGGAGGTCCCAGAGACGACTTGGTTGTGATTCGGCACTTAGAACCTGTGGATCCAAATAGTATCACTTGTTCTATGGGATTGTGATCGGGTGATTTCGCCTGCCAAGGGAGAAAAGATACATAACTGTCGTGTTCCTAGAACCAGTCATACCCCCTTAGTAACGTGGTACAGCGCATTGTCCCTTTTGTGGACACCATCACTACCAGGGTAAACGTCCAACATGAAGTGATACATGTGGTCAGCGAGGATGGACAGCCATTTGAGTTCATGGACCATCCAGTGGTATCAGCGGTCCCATGCCATACCAGGAAAACATCCCCCAGACATGCACACTGCCACCGCCGGCCTGTACTTGACCGAAAGTGTGCCCGGATGTTGGTTATCGTGTGTCTGACGCCGTATCCGTCACCGTCCGTTACTTCTGTGGAGTAGAACCACTCTTCCATTGTCTAATGACGGTAGTCCCATGCGAACTGCAGGACTACATAGGCACCTTGACGCAGCGTCGACCCCGGAGACCCATGCATAGCAGAGCTCTCTCTCTCTACTATTCTCAGAGACACGTAACTGGGTGCCACAGCGTTTATTTGCGTGGTCAATTGCTGCACTGTTGAGCGTCGATTGCTCTTTACCAGTCGACGGAGGCGACGTTCACCTCTGGGGTCAATGGCCTCTTGGTGCTCCACAGTTATGACGTCGGATGGTTCTCGGTGGGCCAGCAGTTCATTCTTGGTACACCCTTACTACAGCACCTCGCGAACAGACCACGAAGTCTGCTGTTTCTGATATGCTTCCACCCTTGGCGCGGTAGCCAATGAATGAAGCGGGGATAGTGTTAATTGTTGGTTAAAAATTAACATCCGATGGTTTTTCCCTGTGCATAAGAAAAGAGATGAGAAAAAAATAGGCCGTGACTTTGTCTTGAGGGCAGCGCTGGCGTTCATCTGGGTAAAGCTTTGAGGCTCCCCGTGTTTCTGTCGCTCGCTGGAGGTACGGCTTGGAGATTGTTGAAATCGCCTTTTCCGCATGTTTGGGAAACTGTTATTGCGAATTAATCAGAAGGTTTATGGCGTTCTTGATGCCGATTCTCCGCAAGACTAAAGCGCGCCAATTAGTTACGTGTTTGCCTACTTATACGCGAGCTGACCGCCATTTATTCCGAGCGCAGAGCTGTGTGCTCTTAACATTTTTGAATCGTGCTAAATGCTTTTCGAGCAATTAGAATTGACAGCGGAGTGCGACAGACCCCCTAGGAAAAGAAACTCTTTGGCAAAATGCATATTACCGAAAACTAGCCATCTTGAATGAGCTCGTGAAGAAAGCTAGACTCCACAGCGGGATCCCATGTCACGGTGTTTTACGGCAGAAGAACAGCTTCCTCCGAAGAAATCTAACTGTGATCCAGGAATAATTCGCAGGAACTAGCAGCTGATCGTAAAGATTTTTGGAGATACTCCTTTTCCTGGTGCATGATTGCAGGTAAGACTTAAGAGTTGCAATGCAATTTCTTCCGGAAAAGAGCATCCCGGAAATCAGACTAAGTGGTGAAGGCTCAGAGTGGCTAGGACGGAAGACTTGTGATGCGGAACAACTGACCTTTACCTGTGGGGTACTAGAATGTCGAACCATGGAACCCTCCATAAAGTCAACTGCATAGGTCTATCGTAACATAAGTGAGATATAAAAATTCCTCTAATATATCTCTAAAACTTTTAAACTCCCAGTTCCCTTCTTCTTACATTCGTATCTTCCTAGATCCATCGTACTTCTTCGATTAACTCTATTACTATCCATGTATTACCATGCACTCTGTCGTAAACATCACCTTTCTCCATCCAATGATTCTTCCTACCTCTTCTTTAGACTATCCATGTATTACCATAAACTCTGTCGTAATCATCGTCTCCTCCATCTAATGATTCTGCCTGCCTCTTCATTAGACTTCACCAGCATAGCATTGGTAAGTATTGCCCTTTCCCATCCTCACTAATTGTACTGTTTTTTAGCACGTCTTTTGTAAAAAGATCGTGCTTCTGTTATCGGTTTGTCCGTCCGTCTGTACCCACGATATCTAAGCAACTATTAGTCCGATTTGAAAAATTCTTTTTGCATTGGAAATCTTGAAATATGCAAATGTTGATCCTTTATTTCGTTTTTTTTTACGATGTACAATTTCGCCGGTAGAGGGCGTAAATGCAGATGATGTCGAGTTCAAAAATACGTTTTATTCCACATATTTGCTTCAAAACATCCGATTGAAAAAAAAATTATATCTTTCGATTCCATTTATGTAGAAAAGTATTTTAGATATAGTTCCTTTTTAAATCACGCATAGATTTCCGCTAGGGGCGTAAAAGTAAATTACATTTTCCCCGATAACTCTTCTTCTAAAACTCCGATTTAAAAAATTTTTGTTTCAACGGATACATCTCCTGATGAAAAATCTTTTGCCTATAATTTCAAATTTTTGGTAAAGAATACTTTGGCCACCAGGGGGCGTAAGTGTTAATTTTTGCTTCTGATGTATTTGCCGTAAAATCGTAGCTTCTAAAATATCGATTAAAAACTTCTTTCGTGGACTGATGCCACTCACATCGATAAACCTTTTCGGAATATTTTCTTCTTAAAATATTCCACATTTTTTCCGCCAGGGGGCGTAGACGTACATCTTATTTTTGTCAATATCTCTACTTCTAGGAGTCCGATTTGAAAAATTCCTTCTTTGTTGGATAGTGCTTTCCGTGTGACATGTTTTTCATATAATTCCAAAATTTTCAAGTAATTCATAGACTTTCCGCTAGGGGGCGTAGCGGTAAATTGCGTCCCCCCTATATCTCAGCTTCTAAATCTCAGATTTGAAATTCTTTCTGCACCGGATACAGCTCCTGATGGGAAATCGTTTGCACATAATTTCTAAGTTTTGTAAAAAAATAGTTTGGCCACCAGGGGGCGTAAATCTTAATTTCCGCTTCTGTTGTATTTGCAGCAAAATATGAGCTTCTAAATTCTCGATTGAAAAAAACGTTGTTTGTTGACCGATACTACTCATGTCAACAAACCTTTTAGGAAAATTTTCTTCTTGAAAAAATGCATGGTTTCTACGCCAGGGGCGTAGACGTATATCTTATTTTTGTCAATATCTCTACTTCTAAGAGTACGATTTGAAAAATTCCTTTGTTGGATAGTTTTTTTTTTATGCGAAATGATTTTCCTATAAATTCAAAATTTTCAAGTAAATCATAGACTTTCCGCTAGGGGGCACAAAGGTAAATTACGTTTTCTGCGTTATTTCTGCTCCTAAAGATCTGATTTGAAAAATTCTTCCTGTATCGCATACAACACCTGATGGGAAATATTTTTCACATAATTTCTAATGTTTGGTAAATAATGATTTAGCCACCAGGGGTCATATGTGTTAATTTCTGCTTCTGAAATATTTGTGGCAAAATCTGGGCTCCTGAAAACTCAACTATTTTTTTTTTTCGATGGTTTCCCCACCAGGGGACGTAAAGTCACATCTTATTTTTGTCGATATCTCTATTTCTAGGAGTTCGTAAGCTCAAGATTCTGTTTACAGCAATATCTGAGGGATTAAAAACCCGATTGAAAAATCTTTCTTTGGTCAGGTCTATTGTTTTCCATACCGGTTCCATTGACTTTTAATAGCTTTGATAAATTTATTTTCCGTCATAACGGATTCAAAAGACGTGCTTATTACACCCGAAAATTCGGTGTCAACTTTATTGTTATATACTGTTCTGGTTTTGCTACCTTTCCAGCTGCACATGGTGATGATTACTATGATCAGTGATCTGATTCCGGAGATGATCTGTGTTTAATAACTGCATTAGTAACATATTCCTAAAACTCTCTTATTAGACCTCTATATTTAATTACTCTATCAGAAAACCCTCCTTCTCATATTAAATCGTTTTCAAGTCATGCCACTAAATGTGTATGAATTAGCTTCTAAATCTCCAGAAATTGTTATTTCCCCCTCCCCTCTCGGGAATAACCGTAGGAAATAACTACAGCAAGCAGACGCACCTAAATACTTCTCAGCTGTTTATGAAAAACAGTATATTCTGTTAATGACAACCATATATCTGACTTTCACGTCACTGAAAAGGAAGTTCGCCACTTCCTTGAAACAAATTCATTTTCTGACTCATCATGTAACTTTCTCATTGTTGCCATCAAACACATCTGAAATGTTATTAACTCCTTGCGAAAAAACATATCATTCGTGCATGACCGAATCTCATCCCTGATGGTAACCCCCCCCCCACACACACACACACCCACACTGGAATGCTTTTCTAAGACTTATATCTTAGCAGTTGCAGTCACCCTCTTTTCTTTTCCGACCATTATGGGAAAGGCTTTGGTGTTTCCCATTCACAAAGTGGTCTCCCCTTCCCGTCTCCCCCTGATTCCTACAGATCCATTTCGCTACACTGCAAAAAATAAGTGGTGTGAATTCATGGAAAATTTCTGAAAATAACTTGCAGCAAATTTGCCGGTATGTATCCGTGTTTTTCAGAAAATTCCGTTTTTAAAAGTGCCCCTTTATTTTAACTTCCGTATTTTCGCAGGTTTTCCGTAGTCCGAAATTCCATTTATTTCAGAAAAATCCATTTCAGGTTATTCCAAGTTTAAACTGAAATTCCGCAAGGCCGACAGCCCTGCATTTATCAGCCATTTCCCCAGATAATCCTTCCGCCCCAGTCAGGATTAAACCAAAGGCCGCTTGAACAGAGAATGCATGCCTGTAACCACTGAGCCACAGACACTCAGAAATTCGAGTCGCGTACATCGTAAAACAAACTGTGCGACAATGATCTTTTCTGCCATTAATATGAGTGATTTAGTCATTTTATTTTCTGTTGGAGCTTCTTTTTTTTCTGAATAGGTGTAATATTTTTTTTGTAGGACTTTTCACAAATTAAGCGTTTTTCATCGTTATTTTTCGAAGCAACAAAATGCTTTGCAACTTGATTTTTTTTTTAAACTGACAATGACTTTCAGTTATCTTTAAACAAGTTAGCAAAATCATGCAATGCAATGATTATGATACGCTTCCCAACATACCAGAAATCCTGACTCAAGTTATGAGGATAATGGCTGTGGAATAAATCTCGCTCCTGACCTTTGACCCCATTTCGATGCTGTTAAACAGAATTGATTCAGTATACCTCCGGAACAACATGATAAAGTTTTGTCGCAATCGAATAATTTTTACGTAAGTTATGAGGCATGAGGGCGATGGAATGAATCCCGCTCCTATGTCCTGACCTTTGGCCCAATTTTTCTCATTTTCAGTAGGTTTGTTCCCATGTTGTCCGCTACCACATACTAAATTTTAATAGAAATCGAACCATTTTTGCGCGTGTTATCGTGCGGACGGACAAAGCTGAAGCATATACACTTCTTCAACCTATGGTTGGAAAGCGTAATAATGTGAAATGTACTTTTTTATAGTATTATTTCTCCAAAAATAACCACCTAATTATAAAATTAACTCTTGATAGCTATAATAGCTTTTATCTTAAGTTGTCCAAAGACTGATACATAGACAACTTATCTGTACAATAAGTTAAGTAGGCGGTTTCTTATAGTAACACTCCTAATAGAATTGTTGATCAAACCTCAAGTATTTTCTCCAGCTTCTCCTATTAGAGATAATTTCTCGTCATACGGATACGGAAAAAGTGAGAAAGGAGTTTTTTCGTTAATATACGAAAGGAATTGCAGAAAGGTTTCTGAAAATTCAGAATTTTCCCGTGGTACAAAAAATCCGTGAAATTCAGGTTTATTTTCGTCATTTCACAGAAAAATTTGTATCAGAAATACACTTCGTTGATTCACGAAAGCAATGTCGTAAAGTGGCTCGTGAATTTCAGAAAATATTTTACGTTATATAACCCATATCCTGCGAAATTCTCAAAGCCCATTTTTCACATTTTCTTGCTGAAGAAAACGTCATACAAGAACAACAACAGTTTGGAGTCCTGACTGAAACTCCCGCTGTGTGTCAGGTGCAGTGTTTCGTTGAAGACATTACCAAGGACTTTAATATTCATCATCGTACCACAGCTCTCTTTCGGGATTTTCAAAAGTCCTCTGACAAGCTATTGTACGATGCTCATCCTGCTCCTTGAACTTTTCCTCCGAAGCTCATTTTTGTTGTGGGAATTGGAAATTATCTGCCTACAACCTTTCCAGGGACCTCTATTCAGACATCTCTTCTTCATTCTGTATCTTTCAGACTTTCGCACTCAACTGAATACTCGCTTTATGACGACTGCACAGTTTTTACATCTCATTTCGGAACACTGTGCACGATATCAAGAATCTCCAGAACTCTATTTCCTACGTTGAAGACTTATGGCAGTTTACGATTAGCACTTCTAAGATCGAAGCTGTGTGCTGTTCTTCAAAACTAACAGTCTTCTCCCGGATGATTAATGACTCTCTCAATCTCTTTAATTGCCCTGTAACTTGGACAAGACCTTAAAGTACCTTGGAGTCACTATGAACTCGGAGCTCACTTTTAGCTCTTGCACAACATCTGCAAAGGAAGTTATCTCATCAAATATTACAATCGTGCATTTGTTGCTCTGTGTTTTACAAACTTCATCAAATGACAATGGAGCTATGTTACTGGCATACGCACAATAGGAAATATCAGCTAAAGCATACAATTCGGCACACAACACAGTAGAAAATAGCCAACCTCCACGAATCTGAGGAAATGCCGAAATTGCGAACCTCAACAAATCTGAGGAAATAGCGAACACCAACCCTCAACTCAGCCGAAAGAGCGAGATCTATCTCCTGAATAAACTTATTCTATTAATATATCGGCAAATTGTTCTCTACGCATGTATTATTTGGGACACTGCCCCTAAATCACACATTTGATGGAGTTCAGGCTTTTTAAAAGTATACTCCACAGAATAATATGTGACGTATATTCTAAATTAACTTTACTTTTTAGTTTCTTTCCCTATGTAAATCTTGAGTTTGTTCTGTTATTCTTCACTCTTAACGTAATATCTTATCTCTCAAACGAATACGTTTGGCAACACAGTTGAGGTTGAATGCACGTGACGTATGCCTGATATTGATAAGAACAAGAGATAAAAGCGACGACTAAATTGTTGCTTGGAGAGCGTTGTAAGAGAGCGATTATTACGAGCGTTGGGTTGTAAACTGATTATTGAAAGAAGCGCTGTGAAACGAGCGTTGTGTTAAGAGTTGTGTGGAGAGTTCAGTGCAATAAGCTATGCTACGATGTGTTGGCTACATCCTGAATAAAGCATCTTTTCCGTAAGTTTGACTTCTGTTTTTTTACATGTTTCGTCTGGCCGTTAAGGTTTCTTTCATTTTGGAACTATTTCTTAGTATGTTGATGTTTTAAATTAACGTGGCTGTAAGACAAGACTTCTACGTCATAAATATCTAAGTCCCCTCCCTATGGCAAAAATTCAGTCACCCGTCTCTCGCAGGAAGACCAACAATAGCTATCAAAATGTTGGCCATTCCAGACCCCTATGGTACTAAAGGACCTAAACACATGCACCCTAGACCTAGGAATCTTCTCCCGATACCCTTATCCATTTAGAGAATAACATGATTGTGAATTTCTATGAAAGATCTTTCTGATGACTTTATTTATTAATTCTTCCCTAGAAATTTTGTTTCACCTTTTAAATCCACTTAGACCTTTTTATTAATTTTTGTAAAACCCTCACCTAAAAATATTAATTTGATATTTTCAAGAGATGCTTGGCATCAGGCATTTGTTTTAGCACAAATCTTTGTTTCGCCACTTTGCACTTTCACGATTTTTAATTCAAGCATCTTTTACTTCTAGGGACTGTAATCTATGTGTGTGACATTAACTATAGAATATCTATGAGTTCGTGACCATGCTCTTCTTTACAACTCAGCATACTGAAAAAATATTTAGCACCCATAATCTATTGTACAAAGATAAACACATGGTTTTTCCTTTTTCAAATGACAATGGATTTAACACTTATGTATCATTTTCCGCGGGATTTCTTCTATCACTCCTTATTTAAATGATTCAGTTGATTGTAATTTCAGGAAAATTTTAAATTGCGCTTATTCTGATTTCAATTTTTGTCCTTTAAAGTATGACGTACAACAGAGGTAAAGCACGTGTCAAGACTACCAATCTGCAGCGATACATTCCGTTGGTGCAGTTTAGTCGGTTAGAATTACTCACTTTGGAGAGAGGAGATGAGGCTACGAGTCTTCACTAACACATTTACGTTTTCACAAAAGGTCGGAATTTTTTGAGGACCTGGAGATCGCTCATCGTAAAAGAAAAGAATAGTGTTCAATAACAATCCTTCACGTGGAAGTGGCTTTGAACGCCCCTCCCCTCAGATTTTCTTATTTTATATTGCTTCAGAGCAAAAACAAACATGAATATATAAATAAAATACAAATATATGTGCGTGTATAATAATGCACATATGTATGGATGTATATATAAATTTAAATATATAACAGAATAAAAAAACACAATTTTTAAAAACATTGACAATGATAATGCGAAATAAAAAAATATATTTTTTTAAAAACACAATATTTATGGCAAACTAAAAAATAAATGAAAAACATAAGAACTAATAAAAATTACAAAAAATAGAGTACTGCCTAAAAACATTTTTAAAAACATGATAATGTTCATTTAAATAAAAGCAACATGAAATATAATCTGCAAATATAATTTTGTAAAATTTGTGCACATTATGTTCCAACACTGCTTTAATAAACCATGAAAAATCAACAAGAAAAACAATTTTGTAAAGGCTGTACGTATTTCCTAAACAGTGATTTAACATGTTTTGCAAAAACATAACTTTGAAAAGCTTAGTAAATGTATTGTGAAGGGTTTTATATAAATGCAGGTGGGTTTTACCACATTGCACTTAAATATAAGCTATCAGGGATTGGCCTTCCACCATGAATAACCTAACTCATACTCATCGCCCATGACTTACCTACATGGATATTCCAAGGGTTATAAAATTATGATACAGTAAGTATGTAAGCTTGCTTCCCATTACGGTTCAAAAAGAATTTTATCACAAGGGAAAAGAAAGGAAAATTTACAAGGAGTTTTACCGCAAGGAAAAAAGGAAAAATTCAAACGGAGAGGAGAAAAAAGAAATTCAAAAAGAATTATGTCACAAGGGAAAAAAAGAAATCCAAAAGGAAATTTATCGCAAGAAGAGAAAGGAGAATTCGAAAGAAATTTGATCGCAAGAAAAAAAAGAACTAAAAATAAATTTTATTGCAATGAAAAAATAAATTCATTCTGAAATTTATCACAAGGAAAAAAAGGAAAAATTCAAACTGAAATTTATCGCAAGGAAGAAATTGAAAAATTAAACAGAAGTTTACCGCAAGGAAAAGATGAAAATTCAAAAGGAAGTTTTTCGCAAGAAAAGAAAATTCAAAAAGAAATTTATCGCAAGGAAAGAAAGAAAAATTCAAAAGGAATTTTATCGCGAGAAAAGAAAGCAGAATTCAGAAGAAATTTTGTCGCAATGAAAAATAGGAAAATTCAAAAGTAATTTTATCTCAAGGAAAATTAGAAAAGGATTTGAAACCGTAAAATGGTGGAAAAGTTTTGCTCACACCTCAAACCTTCAAATTTAGAAAGAAGTTTTTCTTTTCGAGTTTTATAGGTGCAAATATTGTGCCAAACACAGAAATAAGTTTACACCACATTACTATGTTTCATGAAAATTTGAAAGTACATGGGTCAAAATCCAAATGTTTAGCGATATATAGTGAAAAAAGTATTTTTCCGATTTGTCTCATTGCTACGATTACATTTTATCCATAGACGGAGGGCCAGAAGGACAAACACATCAACAGACAAAGTTGCAATTAAGCACTTCCGTATTTTTTTCAACACCGTGCCACAGAAAAGTAATCAGCAGAGTGCTGGCAAATTAATAAGTAGCTTTCTTTGAAAACATTTAACCCCTGCCAATTTAAACTTCTGATCAATAATTTAGTTTGAAAATATTTATACTACTTTTAAACTACTGTAAAACAAACAGTGTCACTGGTCGTCTTTTAGTATTGAGAAATCTTTGACCTTTGCAAGTTTGAATTCCCGCTGGTCAACCAATCAATAATCCTTTATGAAAACTTTCAGACTTTGCATGTTTAACCCCCTGCTTATCAAACATTTGCCAGTCTTCAACGTAAACACATGACTGTTTCAAATACTTTAATTTCTTCTGAAATTGTTTGCATCATATCCCATCAACATGCTGTTAGGCAACCAAGCAGCACAGTAATCAAATCAACCTTTGAAACTGCTGCTCACTGAATAATCAATCTGTCTTTTTGAAAGCATTTCACCCCTAATTTGTTTAACTGCTAAACAACGAATTAGCAGTCAAGGATTTTACTTCTGAACATTTACATGATTTACCAGACAACAATCTCCTTTGAAATGTCTGGGTGTATTCCTTGCAAGACCAATCCTTTCATTCAGTGTAATGGTTTCACATTACAAACCTCTTGCAAGTCTTTGTTGGCCATTGGCATATTGCTCATTTCTCGATCGACGTAAATCAACGCACTCCATGCCAAAAGCTTTACTTAATTGGGTTCAAAGAAGAGAAAACACGTAGCCACGTGGACATATATCACACGAACGAGTTCGTACCTCATCACTTTAATCAGAAAAAGTGCAGTTTCTGCAGTGTATTCTGTATCGTTGAGTAAGCATGATGGAATGAAAAAAAAAAAAAAAGATTCAATCAGGCCCTTCCGAAAGTCACATATCTTCGACGCTTTTCTTTCATTGCCGGGTTGTCACGTTTTTTTTAAGGGCTACATTCCCAACTCCATATCAGTTGCACATCTTCGGTGAAATGTCTCTACTTTTCATGAATAAAAAAGATTAGACGAATAAATAGATGTTCTTTCTGGCACTTTGCCGACTGAAAGTACTCAGCATCTTTATTCAGGTGAATCGTCTACCACTGGGTATCTTTATCGGCATGCAAAAAGTTATCGCTGTTTTAGTAACTCTTTTGTAAAGCATCATTTTCATTAAGGTTATACCAGGAATACCACGGTTTGTCTTTTGATTAAATAAATGCCATTCGAAGGACTCATTTTGTATTTAGAAAAGACTGAATCGTGAATGTATCTAGACAGTATTGGATACATTTTTCTCGACTATTCTAAAAGTTAGTCCCCTAGAGAATATATCCTGCCTCAGAAGAATTTTACTTGGAGAATAAATTCGATCTCTAAAGAATGTTATCCATTCACTTTCAGCGAGTAGAGACATCAAAATAAATACAAATATTACGATACGCTGCTCCGAAATGAAATTGAATTTCCAGAAGAGCACGGAATATATGAAATATTTTCTTTATCTTAACACCTACTTGGATAAAAAAAATAACTCTTCCGATATAACAAAACAATGACACATCCTTTTTTCGAAATAAGAGAGCTCTAAAAAAAAAGTGATCGGTGCAATCATGGCAGTTATGTTTGAAACATTTCAGGGTGAATAACGTTCATCACGTTTTTAGCCATACATGACGCTGGGCCTCCAATCCTGTGTGAAACACACGCTAGCATTGAGTAGGTACGGCGATGACGTGCATTTAAGACGGAGCCACATAGCGTTATCGGGTGAACAGACGATTGAGGTCGATAAACGTCCTGTTTGGGTGCTCTTACTCCATTAGGGAAAAGTGTTAAACGCGGCAGAAGCATCGAAATTTGTTCAGTTGAAGGCGAGAAAGCAATGTACACCAGCAATGCGCGAAGATTATTCCGGAATTTGAATGCTGGAACACTAGTCTCGAAGACTAAGGACTTTCAACGAACACCAACACTGTGGTCGAAGCTGTGGCAGCTAACCCCTATACCAATACACAATAATTGGCAGTTGAGGAGGAGTCTTCTGAATCCACCATCGCTCGTCACCTGCACCCGACAAACTTGTACGTTACAATGTATTCTACTATCTTTCGTTAGGCGTACTGTCTAACTCCCGTTTACTGAATTCAAGTTCTTGTTTGATATTCGGCAAGAGCTTCTAATTGCTTTGGAAAGAGATACCCGCTAGTCGATGTTACATGTTTAGATTCTATTGGATATAAATAAGCTTCATTATTATTGAAGTCAAATTCTTTTCAATATCACTTGACTTTTTGTTGTGTTTTATGAACATCGTATTACTCAGCTGTTGAAGTAACCGCGAAACAGACTACTGTCTTACGGACTTGAATAAAAGGATGAAAATCTAAGTACATTTCTTGATGTATTCTTGAAGTGATATTTATCTGCTCAGTTAAGGGCGTTAAATGTTAAGCTGACCAGGGATGAACCAAAACGAATTAGTTGCGATAAATCTTCACGTAATGTTTGTGTTCTACCTAAACTGACTTTTCAGATAAACGCGTAGCGTAACCAAATATTTGAGGGAGTGGGGTCACAAATAAGTGTAAACCGATGTTTTTCTTAGGGGAGAAGGTATTCTCGGAAATAGTTTCTCCGCAAAATGTCATGTTCAATTGTCATTAGTGCCATAACTTACTTAAATTTTTTTACATGCCCCATACATCCAGAACTGCTAGGTGTGCCAGGCTTACGTTGATTCACCCTAACGTGGATGAAACATTGAGTAGCTTTGTTTACTTGGCTGTATGTTACACTTTATAACATTTAAAAGGCAAACGACTAGTATTTTTGTTTTTCGGACTGAAGGTTAAACTACCACCGTGAGCAACTCGATGGGCTGTAAGCAGTCTCCCGTCCCTAATTTAGGGCCACTGGCTCCAGGGAATGGAGAGAGAGCCAGTGCCGTAAGACAAATACGACATCCATGCCTCACCGGTATTCAAACCCGGACCCCACCCGGGTGAATAGTCCTAAGCGATCGCTTACACCACTGAGCCACCGGGGCGGCCATTTTTTCCCCATTCTTCAAGCTTTGGGCACATGTTTCCTGTTCCTTCACCCGACGCTACGCCTATGGGTAAATGTATTTATATTCTTAAAACCAAGATACACCTCAACTTTCAGAAAAGAGTAAGAAAATGCCACCTTTTACAAACACGCGCACACACACAGAGATACACAAGCATTATGTTTTGCACTTCTGTTACGATGGAAAAAGAGGAATGTTCTGCAGAATTTTGTCTAATAATCGTAATTTTCAAGGGGAAAATTGTGCAATAAATGCATAAATCCGTTTGAACGTAGTGAATCCTTAACCGTACTCTAGTTTCGAATAAGTAGAAATTCGTGCATGCTTGTTACAGTAGCTCATTCTCTCATGCTTAAGTACACTTTGTCAACTTGAGCATGCGCAGACGTTCGCTGCCCTCAGTCCTAGAGTCGTAACGCGCATCTTAAACGACTGTGTCATAATTCTTTGAAATTCTCCTTTTGAGAGTGTTTGCATAACAAAAAACATTCTGAAAACGGCAGGATCTCTCCTCGCGCTATTCTTTAACTCAAATGCCATTTTTTTTGGAAGGGGGGGGATAAACTCCCACCGTTAGCTACTCTGAGGACTATAAATCATTGCCCGTCTCGTAAGAAAACTTTACACTCCATACCTCATCCGGGGCTCGAACCCAAGCACATTTAGACGAGTGGTCAGAAGTCAGCGCGCGCACCACGGCGTCACCAGGGCTAGCAAATATATAAAAAAAATTATCTTCCTTTCAACGTTAGTCTTTTCTTTCCATTACATTTTGGCGTTATGCTTTCACTTACAATACTTTTTGTAGCTACCGATAAAGTCTTGTAATTCTTTTCGTTATATTTCAAATTTAGATGGCTTTCGTCAAAATTTTGGGAAGTTTAAAATTAAGAAATAATGAAAGTCAACACATAAAAGAGTAAAAAACTTATAGGTCCGAGCGACTTACTGTCAAGTGAAAAACACCATCCAAATTGAAGAGAATTTTACTGTTAACTTCACTGGCTTACTTATTTTAATTATGTTCCCTTTTGGTTGTCTATACTCTCACACACGTACTCACGCACAGCATTGCAGTTCTAACGCCTGTTTTTTTCATTCACATTATACATTAAAACTGTCAGGTCACGCAAATCATGCATCAACAGTTGATGTTGTCAAACCTCGGGTCTCTCTGAAATGTCCCCCAGAAGATTAAATTCTTTTTAACGAAACGCTTTTGGTATTATACAAAGGTAGAGTTAAATCATATATTAAGCATAAATACATAGTCGCATGCTATTACGTATATACGTATGTGTATATGCGTGACTGCAGTATTACATGTTGAATATAATTTCCATATTCAGCCAATTTGTATGTACTTAAGAGCATGGTATTTCCAAACGGTTTTGTCAAGTGAAATGCACACACACACGCAAAACAAATCTCGCACTTCAAGGGTTGCCATGTCTTTTTGACATCCTAAGAATCCATAATATTGATTAAACCTTTTCATCGGCTCAATGATGGAAATCTTGAAATCACTAGTGAAACTGTGGTGTGCTCTGCTTACGTTTGTGGATCTCACACAACCGCACAACCAGGACTATATTGAGAACAAGGTAGTTATGCTCCGGTTAATTATTTAAGAAATATCTAAAGTGTGCTGCATAAAGCGAACCGGACATCAATTCTAGCACAAATTCCTTTCAATCTTTCAAACAACTGTGATAGCATTTCCTTCATCGTCACAGACTTTGAATTCACCTCTTTTGCATAGCGGAAGTTAAAAGCATTGCTACTTTATAATAAGTTTAAACTACGTTCTCTCTTCCGGTTACTTTCAGCATAAATATCCATATTTATAATAGATAAGTAGAATGAAAATTCTACTGCATCAAGATTTCTATTTTTAGATATATTTTAGCGTAATATGTATGCTATTAAAATAAAATTCCATACCCTCGACAATAATTTGTAGTTTAAGAACTTAAGATTATGTATGCTTCGTCTCATTACCTGAACAAATTCGTTTCAGAGGCTCTATACACGAGAAGAGAACTTATTTCTATTGATTAACTTACTTAATGAGATGGCTGGTGGAGTTCCATTGACGTCAACGCCAAAATTTCAGGCTGAGGTAGCGAGATTTTAAACCCTAAATCTGCTTCATCAGCAAGCCTCTCCCGGCACTTTGATTTTAATGAAATAAGCAGACGCATTGCGTTCGCATATTCACAAATATATGTTGCGACAAAAGACGAATTACTCGCTGGCCAAATGGTTTCTGCCCTTACTTCTTTCATCAGGACCATAGTTTCAAGTCCGAGGTTAGACATGTGCAATGTGTTCGTCACTTACTTCATTCCCGTAACATAAACTAATAGCTCTAAAATGAGCCTTTTCCTCCTAGCCTTCGGGGTCAGGGAAAGGTGATTAAACTTACAGTAAAACAATTAGGAGGATGATACTTAATTTTGTCTTTTTACAAACCTCTATATCTGCAACGGCAATTTCAAATTTTCTATTTTATACTCTGCACGTCAGGCAAACTTTGTAAAAGAAAATTTGATTTTGCTCAAATTGAGGAATATAGGAATATATTGTTAAATAGAAAAGCTAGAAAATTCGTGGTCTTTCTCACTCCACAAAGTATGTTTTGAAATGGCACTTTTGCCTGCCCGGTGGAGCAGTGGTCTAAATCACGTCTACTGACCATTCATTCGAGATGGGTCTGGGTTCGAATCCCTGTGAGACATGGATGTTGTTTGTCTTATGGTACTGGCTTTCTCCCTTCCCTGGAGTCAGTGGCCCTAAATTAAGGACGGGCGAATGCTTATAGCCCTTGCTCACTGTGGCCGTAAAACCTCCAATAAAAATAATGGCACATTTAGAAGGGCTGCTCAAGTAATAGAGTATTAATTTTTTTTTTACCACGTAAGAAAGTGGAAAATTAGAAGCACGTGGTTACCATTGGTGGATATTAAAACTAGCTATTGCTAAAAAAAATTCTAATATGATCTGTAGAGGCTGAATTTTGTCTAAAAACAAGGATTGAAATGTATGCCATCTAATGAGAAATCAGTGTATCGGACTTTTATAATTGCGATATAATTTGAAATGATAATATACCGTGATTTATTTTAGGGTGAAAGTAGTAAACTGGAAAATCATAGTGTGCTTACTTTCTGTACCACAGCAAAACAGTAACCGATGTTAAAAAAAAAAAAAAATTCTTCGCACAGGGTGATAGCTGGGTGTCACTGAAATTCGAAAGCGCATGGTTTACTCGATGGCCGATTGGTCAGATGAGCAAGCTTCTGGCTGAAAGATCGGGTTCCAGTCATGTGCAACGTATGATGTCTGTGTCCCTTTCCTGCACTAGTGGCTCTAATTTAGGGATGGATGACTACTTAGATGATCAAATGGATCATTAAGATCGAAAACAATAAAAAGATGTGCATGAATCATTCTGGTGATTCGCTTTCGCTACAAAAATGAATTTCTTGTGTACAGACGGACGGACCGAACAAAGCGATGTTACCAGGACGTATTTTTTTTCCAAAAGTCGTTTTGGAAAATTCTAGTAGCTCTCTTGAAAAATAAAGTCTGAGTTTCAAATGAATGAAACAACTTACCTAATAAGTCCAAATGTTAAGTTACACTTGTAGAAGATTTTTTAAACATGAATAATATTCTACTACACTTCCACAAATCAACGAATGTTCGTAGTTTTAGGCTAATATTGTATATCCCAGATCGTATCATCACGCATCTCACAATCACTGCCAACACAACATTCTTTGCAATCTCTACAAACCTTTCACTCTCTACACACTTTTAGCTCTCGACGTAGCTTTTATTTTCATTTTGACCAACTGTTAGTGCTGCGAAAATGTACATGGAAATTCTGGGAAGTATTGTGCTGTTTCAGGACAAAAACCAAAACGAAAGCTACTAAAATGTACATAAGAATAGAAACTCAAATAGAAGGTTAAATTAAAGGCATGCGTCACATATTCTAAGAATCTCTGCCATCCATTATCCACTTTTGGTGAGGACTTTTGATGCAGAATATAACGAAGCGTGGGTCAAACTTATGCTCTTAAGAAGAGACTATCTTTAAAGAACTCCAAATAAACGATTTGCTTGAAGAACCACCACCCTCAAAGTTCATAACAGGCCTTTATTTTCTTCATCATTTAGGCTTATGAATGACGCACTCTAGAACATGATCGCTATGTTTATCCTTAGGGGATATCAGCTAGCTCTTTCTCTTTCACGCTTGGATATCACATAAATTGAGGGTGGTTTTTGCAGCAGTGAGAGTCCTTTAATGTTTTATCCAGGATTCAAACTTAGGTCCGCCGCCCGGGTGGCGCAGTAGTTTAAACGATAGCTTCTGATCCTTCGTCCGAAAGGGGTCCGGGTTCGAATCCACGTGAGACATGGATTTTGTGATTGTCTTTATGGCCCTGGCTCTCTCCCTTCTCTGGAGCCAGTGGCCCTAAATTAAGGACGGGCGACTGCTTATAGCCCATTGAGTTGCTCACGGTGGTCGCTAAATCTCCAATTAAAAAAAAAAAAAGAACCTAGGTCCTGTTTATAGAATGTTCAGAAATCTTCAAAATAGATCACTCAACTACTGCAACGTTTCTAACTATTTTGAGGGCAAGAATAGGAAGGTGTGCAGCTGTACATAGAAGTGTATTAGGTGATCTATACAGCACCACGTTTTACTTTGAAAACATCATTTCTGGTGCGATTAAAGCCTCAGAAGCATCTCTAAATCATCCACATTTGGATCAGTTGAGCGGATGAAAACATGTATCTATCAGCTTATCTTGAGAGCCGTGTGCTAAAAGTTCCTGATCAACATTTTGTAATTTTTCATATTACTTTGGTACGGATGTGAAAGGGGAATTCTTAACAGGCTTCTAATCATTAAACATACAAGGGCTTTAAACCTTTCTGTCCATTGGGACATTCCCAAAATGCCATATTTCTTGCCCTTGTCCACGTGAGAGAAGCAACAAGGTGTTAAACAATTTTTGTTGCAGCAGAATGTTTGACATGCATTACTGTTTGATAACATTTCTCCCCGAGGAGCTTCTAACATTATCAAAGCAAAGCTGTAATACACAAGTAAGGGTAAATGATGCTACACACAGCAAAACAAAAACACTTTCAAAACAAAACTGTGAAGATGGTGAATTATCTCCCATCAAATATTCCTTGCAAATTTCCCAATTATTTTAATTATTTTAATTAGTTTTATTTTTTACCTCTTCATATTTAAAGTATTTGCCCTGTAATATTTCACTGTGACACACAAAAATCCAATCAAGCATTTAGCTACTCTTAACAAAAAATGTCATCAATTATTAACTTTCAAAACAAATATCAGGTAAGAATTCAATCAATCGTACAATCTGATTTTTGATATCGGCTATCGAGGTAATGCGATAACTCTAAAAATAAATACCTTAAACTAACTGTGCTGAAAGCTTAAAAAAAGGAGTCTTTGAAGATAACATTGAAAGCCTGAGAAATTAGTACTTTGAATTTGGGATCTTAAGTCTTGAAAATTAAATAGTTTAAAACAATTTTCAAAGCTGTAAAATCGTGAGCTGCATTAATGTTGAAAATTCACATATTAGGGTGCTTGCAAATGTAACATAGAGTGCCAAAAATAGATTTGAAGTAATGCCATAGACAGCTTCAAATAGCTTCCGAAGAAGCTATTTCAAGCACATTACTGAGATCTTAGAAAGGTTGACGTTTTAGTGAAGTAATACTGCATACTGAAAAATGATTTTTTTAGTTAACACTAAAGGGTTCGGAGCAGCCCCGTAGAAAGTTTTTTAAATTATCACATTTAAAGCTTGAAAGATTAATCTGCCTACTGTACTGAGAAATTTCTACATTAAAAAAATATTTAAAGCTTGAAAATTAAATAGTTTGATGTAATAACATATCAAGAGAATGTAAAGTTGGTTGTGGTAAAACACTCACATTGTAAGTACGAGAACTATCCTTGAAGTTTTAACACCAGAAACTTAAAAGCTGTGTAATTTGAAGCGATGTCATCTCAATCTTGAGAAATAACATAAGTATTTTGTATGGCATGCTTTGAAAATAACGGTTTGGAAAACAGCGCTTATAATTCTGGCAAACTGCAAGATTTGAAGCAATAAAGTTTGAAATTCGAAAACAAAGTTTCTGTTAATGCTGAAATCGTAAGAAAAGTGAATTTATACTACGATAGTAAAAACTTCAAATCCTGTGCCATAAACATTTGTTAAAAAAAAGCGTAAAATAACATAAATTTTAATTAGCAAACTGGAATCTTTAAATGTCAATTTGAAATGACAACAGCAAAAGTTTGGAAGCAAATAGTTATAATAAGCATTAATACAAAAATTAAAGTAAGGTAAAGGACACATAAATCTTGAAAAACAGAAAGTTTGAAAATAACAGTGCTGAAATAAAAGCCTATATAATAAGTGATTTAAATTAGTGAGACCAGAAGGTTAATAGTTTGAAGCAATAATACCAAAATCTGAAAACAAAAATTTCATTTCGGTGAAATAATTTTGGGTATCTGAAAATTGGGCGGCTAAAAATATTATCACTAAGAACCTGAAAATAAGGTAATCTGAATTATAACAAGGAGTACCTGGCCTTCAAGTTACTTGAAGTAAGAACTTGATAGAAACGAAGGGTATGTAATTTGAAGTAAGAGCGCTAAAAGTTATAAAATATAGTTTTAATTGCTTAAATTAAAAATATGTATTGCGTGGAACAGTTCTTTATCCTTTTCCGCTGTACTCAAAGTATCACCAAAGGCAATACGTTTTAAACTACTAAAGTTAAACTTCAATTTTACAAGTACCACCCATTTCAAAAATTCCTGGAAAATTTTCGAACTTTTAGGAATCAAGGCTAACATGTTCGCTTGTTCTATTGTGTAGCTCTATATTTATGAACATAGTGTTTATTTTATATTGTATCGTTTCAAATACCATATTTTTATATATGATATGCATAATTTTATCTGTTATAAAATTCAGAACTTACCTAAATGATTATACATAATAATAAAGTTTTAGAAATTGATCATAATGTGTGATGTACGGAGTCATAAACATTTATCTTAATCCAAATATGACTAATGAGTTTGATTAATTATATCTTTTACTTTAAATAAAAATTTTCTTACCTGTATTAATTCTTAGCATCAGACAGACTCATTCCTTAATGAGAAATCATGTTCTCGAAGAACTGGTACTTCTCTAATTCATGTAAAAATTTGGTATTCCACATTCATAAAAATTTAAGCTTCAAAAGGAAATTTGCGCTTCAAAAGTCTTTCGGATTAAATCATTCTATTCATTAACATCTGTTCTTCTAGATTTCAAAATATCTTGCTGTACGTGGAAACCGCAAGAATGACATAGAATGCTTAAAACTGTTAGTCACTTGCTAGAAACGAAGCTAAATTACATTCATTTTAGATTAAAGCCATTTTTGTATGCTACGTTTGCTTTTAGAGTCGCATGCATTGTGAATCAGCGAAATTTATTTGTATGAGGACGTTTAGTTTCATGGTCGGTTTTAATATTTTTTGTAATGCAGAAAGCTTTTCTGTAAGAAAATCGCATTCCATATCCGACGTTTCAGTACTTTAAAAAGTCAAACATGCATAATTAATTTTCATGAATACTATTCAGCATGATTAAAGTTTAAAATTCGAGTCTTTAGGAGAACTTTTGGAGGATTTTCCCTCATAGAATATTTTCACTTAAGACTGTCTATCAAATTTTCACTGAATATATTTGCTTATTTTAGGAATGTAAAATGAACATGAATTTAAGCTTGATGTTGTAATATTATCTTTATGCCAGTGACAGTAGGGAAAATATTCATCCTGTTTGTTTTCTCGGAAGCTACATATAAAAATCTAACATATTTTGATTAGTGATTTCACAGCTTAAGAGGTTTTCACGTTTCGAAGTATCATGTACTAACAACCGGTTCACAATGTACGTACATATTATGTGTTTGTTTAACATAACACATGATATTTTAAAACAAATAGTTTTTTTTATTCCAAACGTTTATTTGCACGATTTTTACCTTTAAGCGCGCAACACTTAATTTCCTTCTTGTTTTCAAAGTTTTCTCACCGAAATGATAAAATTCATGAGAAAGGTCCTTCGTTTGAAATTTTATCTAAATCATCTTTTGAGCATGTTTTCCTACTAACTTAAGTGAAGTAAATGCAGTAGTTTGAAAATGCCAAAACTTTCATATTGTTTTGAAAGTTAATATCTATGGTCCTTCATTTCTCCCAAGTGGTTTTCAGCATTTTTTCATTACTGGCAAATACAAAACTCCAAATACCACAGATAAAGGCTCTTTTTTGTGAAGTCAAAGTGTTCCATCTAAAATGTATAAGTTGTGAAAAAAACTTTTCATACAAAAATAAGTACAACTTCAATATTTCAGTGACCACTTCAAATTTAGCTTTTCGCCAAACAAATTCAAAATATCTGATACGATGAAGTCAGTTATTTAGTAAACGTAATTATTTGAAGACGAAATGCCTCGATGAAAATTCACTCGTAGAAAAACAGTTAGGCTGGGGAAAAATAGGAAATTTTCAGTTTTTCAAAAAGACAAATTCACCTACGTTATGAAGACTGCTAGTTCATGGTCCTGGAACTTTCACGCTGACATATGCGGTAATTTCGCGCTCTAAATAGTGATATCTCCACATCGAACTTTTATCACATTCATAGTTTATAAAGTAGGTTTCTGTTTCGGTACAGAAAAACGAGAAAAAATATATCACATGTATTTCAGCTATGACAGGCAATTAAAAAAACTTGTATTTTTCCATTGCCGTTTATCCATAAATGCTGACAAACTCAAATGATAGTAGTTTGGTGTCTCGGAGGATGTTAACTGTGTCTATCCGACTTCAGTTGCATGAATCCCGCGGACGGAGAGCTCCATAGCGGCTTCCGCTACGAACATTCCGATATGCACCATCACTTCTGCGGCTCTCAATGGCACGCGAAAGAAGCAAGTGGGGAAGTGCAACAGCTGCGAATCTCATTGGTTCGCTCGTGGTTCACGTGACTCTCCGTCTCCGAAAAGAGGGGGAAACAGAAAAAGAAATCTTCTCGGCGCACACTGTTCGAATGAGAGAGGTGCAGGAGATGCGGAAGCATTGATCGCTTTTCCGTTGTCCCCCCGTCAGCTGAGACTGTGGACCAGGTCATCTACCAAAATCTAACCTCATGTCAAATGCTTTGCGAATGTTGCCTCACACATCCAAAACGCCATAAACGCGTGATTTGCGTGAACACTTAGTTTTGTGCTTCACGTTACATGGTCATATTCATATCAGGATGTTGTTTAGCGCAAGCGGATTTCTGTTTAAATTGTGAGATAAGATTCGACATGAGTGCCGCATCTATTGTCTCGTTCTGGTTCTTTCCCTTCCGTGCAGCCAATAACGCTGAAGTAGGAATGGGTGACTCCTGCATGCTACACATGCAAATATTGAAAAGGCATCCCAACAGAAGAGGCTGCCCCGGTGGCGCAGTGGTCTAAGCGATGGCCTCTGATCATTCGTCCGAAAGGGGTCCGGGTTCGAATCCCGGTGAGGCATGGATGTTGTGTTTGTCTTACGGCACTGGATCTCTCCCTTCCCTGGAACCAGTGACCCTAAATTAGGGACGGGCGACTGCTTATAGCCCATTGAGTTGCTCACGGTGGTCGTTAAACCTCCAATTAAAAAAAAAAAAAAAAAAAAAAAAACCAGAAGAGAATATGGCGATTGCCGATTCTTGAAATGAAATTTCAGTGAAGTTGCATCTGAATTTGGAAATTGCTTATTAAAATTTCCTCTATCCTTGCGTGAACACGAGCGAAAATATTAGAATTGATTTACTTTTACCTGTAAAAGGGCTCCTTCTTTTTTATACATTCACGGACAATGAAATTTGCGCGCCAAGAAGGAAGCATCAGATTGAACTGAAATTTTATGGGCGTAATGATACAGATGAATGATAGCCATGATAGCAAAAACAGAGCTGTAGGACAATTACAGGGGGATCTGTGGCATGCAGTCCTATCATCTTCAATAGCGCAATACATGCTGCAATATGGTCCGGCATGGAGGCGAACAGATGCCTGATGTTGTCCTGCGACAGACTGCCCACACGTGTTGAACGGTGTGCTCTAAATACCGGATAGCGCAGAACGGCGGTAGTCGGCGTTTCAACTGGTTCCACACATGCATGCCCGGGGAGTGGGCTGGCCATGGAGGTGTCTGTAAATGACGTAGAAAGACCTGGGAGATCCGAGCCATGTGCGGGCGGGCATTATCCTGCTGGTATAGCGCTCCTGGTATTCCCTGCCAGGAATGGGAGGACATGGGGCCGTTAGATCTCATCCACATACCGCTGGCCCGTCAATGATCCACGTACCACTACTACAGCTGATCGGCTATCGTTGGCAAATGGCTCTCGAGACATAATGCCTGCAGTGGGGAGGTGTGGCGCTGAATAGCGAGGTTGTAATAGTGCCGTTGACCCGGGGACCTCCACACCCGGAAACGATCATCTGTCTCAAAAACGAAGCGTTACTCATCGCTAAACACCACACGTTGCCAATGTGTGGCGTGTTCAACGTCGCTCTGGCCTGGCACCACTGCACACGGAGCCGGCGATGTTCCGGTGTTAATGGCAGCACACGTAAGGGGCGCTGGGATAGCAGATTCGCTTCAGCAGTGCGTCGGGAAATGGTTCGTGGGCACACAGGAGCAGCTACCTCTGCCTGTATAGGCGACCGGGTCCTTGTGGGATCCGTTCGTGCCTGGCGCACGATCCGTCGATCCCCTCTACCGGTGATCCTCCTGGTCCGTCCGGAGTCACTCCGCAGTGTGTCAGTGTCGTCACGTGCCCACTGCTCCCAGTACAGTCTGACGGTATTGTCAGAACGATCCACATGGCGGGCTATACGGCGCTCCGACCACCCTGCGGTTTTCAGCCCGATGATCAGGCCCATCTCAAAGTCCGTAAGTTGCGTAAATCGAAGTCTCTGGCGTCTACCCGGCATTCGTGTGACTTTGTACTCTTGCTTGCGTCGGCCGGTGCTTTTCGCTTTGATGGGGCATCGACTACACGCCGGTTTATAAGCCTGCCGGTTCGTGCTTACAGCGCCACGACAGGGTGTGAGGTCATGTGCACTCGCACCAAACGTGGATCATATGCAAACCAGTACGCACTCTAGCTATTTGCAAAATTTCGTGGTTGTAGAATGTTTTTTCTTCTACGTGCGCAAATTTCATTGTCCGCGAGTGTATTTTGGTTTAGAAAACACTATGCGTGATCTGCGAAATTTCAGTTTCGGAAAGAATAATACCCGGCTTTCAGAAACTTGAGACTTGGTCGTTTTGGGTGGTGTAGTGGGTAGCAGTACACGGGCGCTATCTGAGAGACGCGGGTTCGATTCCCGCTCCAGGACGACGAAATTTTCAAGCTTTCGGATATTATCTGACTTACCATCCTTGTCATATTTTACACCAAAAAACGGATTGTCATTTTCAAAATACCCGGTTTTTGCTAAATTTTTCAGTTTTGAACATTTCATGCTCGATTCATTCGCAAATATCTTCGTTCAAGATCAGCAACCTTTGCGGGAATATCGCAAACAAATCGTTAGATTGTGTGACGTACTACATAGGTAAACCCCTGTCAAAACGAAAAATATGCAGCGGTACATTACGTCAGTGTAGCTTAGTTGGGAGACTGACTTACTCCGGAGTACGGGGTGCGATAATTTATTATCGCCACTGAGAAGTAGGTGTTTTCCCAACTGACAGGACAAAAATCATGAGATACCTGGTTATTGCGCAACACCACGCTGTCACCCTTTGCTAAAAAACAAACCCACCGTTCGAGATGTATACAGTGAGTGCCAAAAAAACTGGGAAGGGCGCTACCATTTCCATTACATGCCACCATACCCAGACGGTAATTGGTATCGTCCGCGAATGACGTATATATAGAGGAAGATATCTCCGCAAACAAAAGTAGTAGGATTTGCAGTTCAAATGGCAGCTTATCAGGATTTAAGCGATTTCCAACGTGGTATGAAAATCGCGGCGCCCGGGACACGAGTCACTGAATTTCGGAGATCAAGAAATTTGGGTTTACACGGTCCTCAGTTTCAAGGGTGTACCTAAACAACACAAATTTTAAAAAAAAATCTAAAATGAGAGACCGGTGTGGCCGTCGAAAAACTCTGGTCGATCGTAGATAACTGCGTCTGGCGCCGATCGTACCGTCCGCCCAGCATGCGACATTTCCTCAACTCACAGTTCTTTCTTGGGCCAGTAGTAGCATCAGCGTTTAGACAGTGCAACTTTATCTATGTTCTTTGCGGTTCCTGAGCCAACTGCCACCGGGGTGCCATAGCTGACACGACGAAACGAGGCTCTGCTCCTCGCCTTGGCTATGAAACACCGCCTTGGACGCCGGATGACTAGAAATGTGTAGACTGGTCCGTCGAATTGCGCTACCAACTGTTTCTGGCTCCGGGTGCGCCGACAACCCCACGAGGCAATAGATCCCGCATGCCTACAAAGGAAAGTGCAGAACGGCGGTGGATCTGTTATGGTGTGGGGTGTTTTCATCTGGCATGCAATAGTACTCCTCATGCGTCCCTGACCGGTGGAGGCTATGTAACACTCTTTGCTGATCATTTGCATCCGTTCATGTCATTCGACCACTCCGACGGGTGCGACCTCTTCTAACATGACAATGCCCCACTGCACACGTCCACAGTCTCCTGATTGCGGCTGGAGGAACATTTCACGGAGTTTGATATCCTGACTTGGCCCTCTCGTTCGCAGGATTTGAACACCATCGAACGCACTTGGGATGCTGTTCAACGTGCCGTCAATGCAATCCTCCAACGGCAAATATTATGGGATTGTGCGACGCTCTTCAGGAAGCATAATGTGTACTATATCCACAGTACTACAGAGAGCTCGTGGAGGTCATGCCCCATCGCGCTGCTGCTGTTATCTGATCACGAGAAGGGCCACCGCGGTATTAGAGAGGTATTCCAGTTTGTTTGTTTTTTGTTGTTGTAGTTGTTGTTTTGGGGTGGGGGCACTTCAGTGCAGGTAGGAGCACTGGCGCCAACTACGGAGGTGCTCAGGGGCTTGAGCACCCCTTGAAATCTTTTGTGTGGTGATCCGCACCCCTCCGAATTTTTTTTTTTATATGTACTGGATTCATACTTAAATATTTAGTTCCACTTTACATAAAATTTATAAGATAATTGGAATATAGCGCAAGTATTTTGTTTCTATAGAAAAAACTATCTTCAAAAAATCGTGTTTTAACTACTGATACCGAATAAACACTTAAGAAATAAGACAGCCAAGCAATCAGGGATGTGGGATATGGTTTGTACCCTACCTTTCTAACTTTTTAAAGCTACCGATTTTATTTTATTTTTCGCAATCACGTTTCTTGCACATCAGTAAATTATCAGCAATTCACCATGCACGCAATAAGCTTCGGTAGGGTCATAAAGCCAAAAATGTCAGAGCTGGGAGTAATGAATGACCGTCAGAGAGCAGAAGATACTCAGCGAGACTGCAATGATATTTTCTCGCTCAAAGGATAATTTGGATTTTTTTTTGCTGTGTTGCAGTAATTGTTTGCTTGACATAATTCTATTGAGGCCTTTTTTTATCCCTTGCTTTCTAAAACATAACCAGTCACCAATAATAACACCAATCAAATCCACGCAGGGGTGATATGCCAAATCGATAACAATCGGTTCACATGGACTGCAAGATGAATGATGGCGGGGTGGGGATGGAGATTTCCAAGTTACACTTGTTGATCAAAGCAAAAATTTCACTGATATATGCTGTGTTATACGCTAAATGCTAACAATAACAAGTAAGGAAAATAATACCGTGCAATAATTATGAAGCGCGTTCCATTCCAACACTGAACACGCCAGTTTGTTTGCTACTGCTAGAGCGAGCTCCTGAAAGGTATCGCTATCAGTCTGTCTATTTTGACTAATGATACATACCGTCAATCTCAGCTGTTTTCAACAAGTTTGGTTTTCTGGTAGTAGTCCCTAACGAAATGCTCAAATTTTTTCCAAAAGAAAAAAATTGTAGGAGCTCTTGTGCGCACATTACAGAAAATTAAATCAGAAATATTAAAAAGGAGTTAACGAATTTGATTGCTATAAAAAATGTAATATCTTTATTATGAAATCATGTATCAGTTTGTTTGCGTTTACACTGAAGACAAGATCCCTTTAAACATCAAACATTTCTGGAAACGGTACCTGCCTTTTGAATTTCAGCACCCCTCCAAATTTTCAGAAGTCGACGCCTATGGGTTCGAGGACATCATTGCATTCACGTAAACTGTAATTCGATGTCAGGATGCACAAAAGTCGTGAGTTTAAAGAATGTTAAAGCGAGGTGATAGTGAATACCCGACTCATGTGTCACTGCATCGCGGAGGTGATACAGGAATTGCAGTATCCCCGTTTGTCAGTATCAATAGTTCATTGAGAATACACCATTTCCGGAATAACATGCATCGTGTACAGCACTGTGGAAGACAAAGATGTGGACGAACGTGGCAGTCGACATCTGTCTTGCATAGTTGCAACCATCCGGAGAGGGACAATGGCCCAAATCACTGCCAACGTCAACGATGGAGGTGCTACCGAAACCATCATACGATCATTAGCAGTAATAAGTTGTGGGAGTCTTCTTCCCACCAGAGTCCCATTGCTGAAGCCGCACGACCGGATTGAACGCCTCAATAGAGTGGCAGAGAATCGGCACCGGACTTTGGATGGTTGAAATAAACAAATATTTTGCAGCATAATGGCTATTTGAGTTTTACTTGTACGAAACTTGCAAATTTGATGAATCGTGCAAATTTCAGATGAACATTACCGTTGCTGGGCATCGCAAATTATACAACACGGAAGTGCCTATAAAGTCATAGAATATGTACCACGTTTCGTGCAGGATCTCCTATAGCTCGGCCAAATGCAGCAACTCCACGTGGCATCGATTCCACAAGTGGTCGGAAGACTTCTACAGAGATGTTGAGCCATGCCTTCTAAACAGCTGCCCACAATTCTCTGATATTTGTAGGTGCAGGATTTTGGGTGCGAATAGACCTTTCCACCACATCTCATAAGTGATCTATTGGGTTCATGTTGGTAGACCGTGGTGGCCACACCATCCGTCGAAACTGTCCGGAATGCTCCTCGAATCGATTTTGGACAACTTGGGCCTTAGGACAATGGTGCATTGTCCGTCTGGAAAATTCTATCGTTGTTGGGGTACATGAAGACCATGAAGGGTGGCAAATGGTTACCCAGCAGAGCAACGAAGCAATTACCAGTTAACGACGCGTTTACGAGGACCAGAATACCAAAACCGTCCCCCGTAAAGACACCGCACAAATGTATGGAACCATCAACAGATTGCACAGTGCCTTGTTCATAGCTTGAGCCCATAGAGTCTGTGCTGCACCCGAACCCTACCATCAGCTCGTAACAACTCGTAGCGTGAGTCATCGGTCCACGCCACATATTGCCATTCTTCCAGGGTCCAATCACCGCTTTCACGAGTCCAGGTGAGGCCCTGTGTCCAATGTTGTGGTGCTAACAAAAACACTCTGGTGGGTATTCTGCTCCCATTTCCCATGGACACTAAATTACACTGCACTGACCTGACTGACATGTCTCTGATACTTCCTGTATTAAATGACTACCTTATTTGAGCCAGTGTCGCGTATCTGTTGGCTTACTATTTATCCTAAAATTAGTTTCCTTTACACCAAGCTTTTATCTATCTTTTACTTAACTGAAAAGCAATATTCCTCCCTTCAAAGGAAATTCATTGTATCCTGGTCAGACACTACTGGTCACGGTCATTCAGCACCTATGATCGGCCACTGCGCTGTCCACGGTGTTCATGAGATATTCTCGGTACACACGTGATACCTTGTATCGAGGAATGCTGAATGTTCGCACAACTTCTGAAATGGAATGCCCCCATCGGTCTGGCTCCCAGTACCATGCCTCGTTCAAATTCCAATGATGCACGTCGGTTTGCCATAATGTTACTGGCAGTTGTTAAACTTAACTCACCAGATTACATCTCGCAACTCATAAAAATTGTGGCATGCGTCGAAGCCTTTATACTACGGCAGCGCCAGTTACAAATTAGCATACTGCTGTCCCATGATTTTTGGCACTTCAGTGTATTGCTGCCACAGAGAACGAAAGATTTTGCAAAGCCACCTGCATGGCACTTAATCATGCGGATTCAGTCTAGATGATGAATTATTGTGTCTTAAGTAGTTTAATTGTTACTTGTCGGAAGAACAACTCCCGAAGAGGAAAAAATCCGAGCAGCGGTGGAGAAGATTTTGACAGAGGGCGCTGTCACCCGTGGGAACGAGAGGAGAAAAAATCGTGTGATTTCAACTCTAAAAAGATGTGTTTTGAACAAGATGGAACACAAGATGAAAAATAACGCCGGTTTTTTATGTTAAGTGTCTTTAGTGTGTGTGCGGTCGGCCATCTGTTTATGTTAATTATATGTTGGATGTTAATTTGTCTCGAGTGAATTCCTTGTGTCAACTGCGAAATTTACTTATTTCCTTTGGATTAATGTGCTATTGTCAACTGATTAAAACGACCTCAACACCCAGGATGTAAAAGAGCCGCCGTCCAAAAATGAATGGCAGGTAAGAAGTATTTTTTCTTAAATACTGTGCATTCCTGGTTGATTTGAACGGCGACAGATTACACTACTTACGTCCTATGATACGCAGGAAAAGGTAGAGAAGAAATACAGACAAATCTGTCTGGCAATATCCATAATAATAAGTGTAAAAAGACTATGAAAAGTTACTTGTATCCCAATTTGTGAACTCAACTAACCTGAAGAAACACAGATAATATAGGATTATTAATTGATCGTTTCATTTCTGAGAAGCATAGAGAGGGTATTATACAGGGGTCCCACTTTCTAAATCATCCAAGTTTTTATTAATAACATCATGAATAATTACAGTAATTGAATGGTATTTGGTAAGAATATACCTTCATTCATTGAAAATAGAACCATTCATAAGAGATGTTGGAAGTGTCCTCCGTATGCATCGAGGTAAGCTTGAACATGACACTCCACATTTCGGAAAGTTCTTCTGTTTTATTCTCTGGGGGTATCTAAAATCAGGGGTGCTTCAAAACAAGCAGACAACCCTTGACTCATTGGAGAATAACATCTGCGAGGCAGCAGCAACGATTACGCCGGAGCAACTGGCGCGAACTTTACGAAATATGGATTCTCGTGTTCAAGCATTTCTCGATGCACAGGGCGGGCACTTTCAACATCTCTTATGATATGGTTCTGTTTTCCATGGATGAAGGTATGTTCTTACCAAATATCATTCAATTGCTATAATTACTCACGATGTTATTAATGAAAACTTGGCTAAGGAAGGAGTTAGACACCCTGTATTAATTTTGTGATGAACTACACTGCTCAACATGTAAAACACCCCACCCTAAAATAATGCACGAAATGAGACAAAACTTACCACACATACAGACAGGTACGTGGGAAAGAAGTGACTTAATTCCTGGGAGATTACATGAAGGTGTTGGGCGAAGAGACAGTACAATATGGCCTGAGCCAGCACGTTTTATGACCACAATGGTGGGCTATACCTTCCGCAAAACGGCGTGGCATGGAAACGAAAAGTTCCCGTATGGTGTCCTGAGGTAAAGAAGACAGTGCTTCATCTGTGTTCACAATTCATAGATATTGCGAAGGGGTCATGCATATGCGTTAAGTCACTTGCCAATAACGTTCCACACGTTCTCTATTGGGGTGAAGTCTGTCTATCACCCTAGCCAGGACAACCCCTGGACACCTTGTAGGCAATGTCTACTGATGTTGTCAGTGTGTGGACGGGCGTCATCTTATTGAAACTGAGTGTCCGAGATTCCACGGAGATACGGCAACAAAACGAGCTACAGCAGCTCATAAGTTCATATACGTATTCCTATGCTGTCACTGTACCCATTATGCGCACGGGAGATGAAAGGCTGTTGAAACTAATAGCGCCGCAAACGAAGACCTCTGGCTGTACAGCCGTATGGCGTTCATGGTTGGTAGCTAGATTAGCTCAGAGAACACGTAGTTTCCTAAATCCAAATCGCCGATCATCTGAGCTGAGACCGAAGTGGGACCCGTTGCTGAACACATGGTTCCATTAGTCCTGACACTCATGTCTAGTACGGAAGTCCTGTATCCTTGCGGGACAATGTACTGCTGTGAGCGGCAGTCGTCGAAAACAAACTAAGACACCAAAACAAACCATCAGCGATTCATATGGGGATGACCATTGGTGTCTAAACTACGTCGAATGTTGTCGGCTGTGGGTTGCTGGGATTATGTGGCTTACCGTCGAACGCAGATATCGAGGCGTTCGGACACTCAACCTGCACCAATCCTACTACGGCGGCGTACGTTATATTATTCAAACCACTGTCTTATTGAGAATTTTTTTATCCCCAATGTATTTCTGCCGCCATGCGTAACCCTATGAAGAAGCTTATAATAAAGGTGTGTGCGTGATCTCAAGCCCAGGTATTCTCACTTCTTACACGTGCTTTCGCCACTGGGATCACTCCGACTCACTGGTTCATACGAGCAAGTAAAGAGGATCAAACTGTGCTACAGACACTTTGTCCTTTTATCTGCTTCGCCTTTCACGTAATTGGTTCTCATCTATGATCATTTCAACTGTTCAACTGTCGACACATACATACAAATTTGCATGTTGCTCAAAAAATACTTCCTGGTGTGGCCTTTTCTATGTCAAGCAGTGTACCTTAAATACGATGTGACTTACATTCTAAATTAACTTTCCTTTTTAGTTTCTTTCCCTATGTAAATCTTGAGTTTATTCTCAGTTATTTTTCACTCTTAACGTAATATCTTTTCTCTCAAACGAATACTGTTGGCAACATAATTGAGGTTGAATGAACGTGTCGTATGCCTGATATAAGATAAGAACGAGAGATAAAAATGATGACTAAACTGTTGCTTGGCGAACGTTGTAAAAGAGCGTTGTTAAAGGAAGCGTTGCTTGAAGAAGTGTTGCAAGTTGAGCGTTGTGTTGTAGAGCGTTGTGTTAAGAGCTGTGTGGTGTGTGGAGAGTTTAATGCAATATGCTATGCTATGTTACGATGTGTTGGCTACATCCTTGAATAAAGCATCTTTCCCGTAAGTTTGACTTCTGTTGTTTACATGTTTCGTCTGGCCGTTAAGGTTTAATTTAGGAACTATTTCATCTTATGGTTATGTTTTGTTTTTAAAATAACGTAGAAGTACGATATGTTTTCTACGTCATAACGAAAAAAGTGATGTTAAGTTGAGAAAACATGAAAAACCCTTTCTTACTTCGGAAATACAATTTTTAAGTACCGAAGTTTCGAAACGAATTCTGTGTTCTGAAGGGTGAGTGAATGAATCACCACAAATCTCAAGAGTATGACATGACGTTCTATTGACGTATTTGGAAGGGGGGAAAGCCTGTAAAAGTATATAAATGCGTAGAGGTTGAAGATAGAAATACCCTCGTAAGAAAGATAAGAATGGAAAAAAGAACTTTTGTACCGAGCAAAATTTACACCTTCGTTGTAGTGGTTCATTTCAGATATAAGACATTCACGTCTTTCGTAGTTTTAAATAGATTTGGCACTTACAATGTGCCGTATTTTGGATTCAAACCACCAATGCCATACATAGTTCTGTGTAGATTTGCTAGTGTAAAGGCGTCCATTCTAAGTTTGAATTATTCACGCCAAGTGCGCCTCTGGATTCGATCCCAATTACTGTTCCCCCATTTAAACTAAAGAGCTCGAACATTTTTCGCTTGACACAAAAAAATCGAAAAAAATGTTTAAGCGAGAGTCGTTTAATATCCAATACAAACACTTCCGAATTCTTGGCCCAAGAAATGGAAAAGCGCTTGTACTGCAGTTATCCCTTTTCCCCACTACTAGAACGTTTAAACTGGTTTGTGTTCCTTCTCTGCGTGCTTGCAACCCCGTGAGAAAGTTCTAGCGGTCAAAGGTGTCAGAGGCCTTGACGTGGACATCATTCCACTAGGCAGAAGCAAGTGAGATTAGCATTGTCCAGGCTAGAAACTTGTCCTTCACGTGGACAAGTTTCTAGCCTGGAAAATGTGTTCATGCCTTTGACTAGTCCCCTTGATGTGGACGTCATTCCACTAGGCAGAAGCAAGTAACTCAAATAGTCTCTCTCTCTCTCTGAACTTCCAGCAATATCTAGGACCTTTCCGTACCAATAAAACGTGCCCCACATCATGACACCACATAGAGAACCTTGAGTTACGTTTACATGGCGAGTTGGATCCCATTGCTTCATGGGGTTTTCCCGCGAAACTATCTGCGTACAGTCAGTACAGAACAAGGTGTACACTGCAACTCGTCGGACCAAATGACGTTTTTCCCTTCTTCCAGTATCCGTTCAATGTGTTCTTGACACTACTGTGGAGTGTAGACAAACATTCTGGTTCTTTGAAGAAATCAGCAGACTCCTTATAGGTATGCGATTGCCAATACCTATCCTCTTCAAATTCCTGCGCATAGTTCGGCGAGACATATTGGGAATAGCCTTCACTAAAAGCTTAGGAAAGTTGCTGCACACAGGAAGTCCTGCTTTTCTGTACAAACAAGCCTTATTAGAGGACGGCAATCTCATTACTATTGGATTATAATCGCTTCATAGTTACGCTTCTTAGACAAGCAGTGTGGGTTACTTTTCTACAATTAAAGAAAGGATATCTTTCTCTTTTGAGAAACCAGTCAACTCTTTCGCTTTCAAAATGGTCGCTTTAGCCAGAGGGACACAAAGCCCTACGACACTAAGCCACTAGGACATTAAGACACTACGTCCTTCATCGAACAGGTCCTTTATTGAACGCGTCACAATACCACCCGAACGTTTTCAACAACAAGGTCCATGCCAACTTAGGGAAGGACAGCTTGGAGAAGCATTTTAGTGAGTTAAAAGTGAAAATTTACACAAGGTAAAATTCATGCATGACATGTAGTATACAGTACATATTAGGGTGATTCAAAAGTCATTGGAAGAGTCGTCCTGTGTCACGCAATTACTCAGTGCGCATGCGTTATGCAGACAAGAACAAGCAATTTATCATGATAAATTGTCCTCTAAGTGTATATAGAGCAACAACTTGTAACCTTAAAGCCAGGACCGTAGCCGCGAGGGGTTTGTGGAGTTTAAACCCTCTCCGAAATTTCGTAATAGAAGATAGATAGATCCATGTACTTCTGTAAATAGTGTAGCATATAAGTCAGTATTTGAAAAATGGGGAGTATTAAATAGAAGAATTTCATGTGCAAGTACACCTTGATTCATAAATAAGGATACTGTTTTACAGCATTTGGAAACTGTAACAGTTGAAGACACGGACCACAACTGCGAACCGTTAGGTAGATGTACTTATAAAGTTTGTGTCCCGCTACTGAGCGAAGGGACGTAGGCGACAGATAGCGTGCGTGTCAAGTGACTAATCAGTCAAAATGGCAGCGTCTGCAGTGGAGAAGGCGTTTTGTGTTCTTGAATCGAGCAAAACTGAATCTGTAACTGTTGTGCAACGGTATTTTAAATCACTATTCGGTAAAGAATCTCCAACCAGAAAATCTATCTACGATTGGCATAACGAATTTGAAACTACGAGCTGTTTGTGCAAACTTAAAAGTCCTGGACGACCCCGTGTATCGAAAGAAGTCGTCGATAGTGTTTGTACCGCCATTCAACGAATCCCGGGAAAATCAACACTAAGGGTGAGTCGTGGAGTGCAGATTTCACAGCCCACTGTCTGGAGAATTTTGAGAAATGAGCTGGAAATGATTTCATTTTCAGCTTCTATCACTGCACTTGATTCAGATATCTTACCTCGCGTTTGGGTGGAAGTTAATTACCGGCTCAATGTGTGTCGTGTGACTAAGGGTGCACACATAGAACATCTGTGACTGTCTTTAAAAAACACTTGACACATTCCCCTACAATTATGTTACTGGTAACATAAAATATCTTAAATTGTTCTTATTTTATAGTGCGTTGAAACTGTAAACTTCTTTATGAATCACCTTGTAAAGTGTGACAGAGAATAAATTTAACATATGTACTTTCTATAAGTATAACGTACGGTGAAAGTTAATTTTCAAATTCAGAAACCCTCCCCGAAATTTCTTTCTGACTACGGCCCTGCTTAAAGGCAATGATAAAAGTTCACTTCAGTTTTTGTTAAACGAGACTCTTTATCTTATAAAGAGAGAGAAACAGAAGAATAGTAGACACAACAATATCTGCTGCTTTCGGGGATCTTTTAATGATTACTGAAGTCAAAGTCCTAAGCTTTTTGTGAAAATTTGCTGCACCATTATGGATTCCTGGTATTGGCTTTAAACTTACAGGATACATACAACAGGCTGGAGCCTGCAAATCGTTAAAATATCAGTGAAAATGCTCTTACGATTTTGGTGCGTGGCCCTCTATGTCCGATCATGGGTATAAAGAGCTGGCTCAAATGAGATGTCGCAATTAGTCATTAGTCATGAGATGTCGCAATTAGTCATTAGTAATGAGATTTAGTAATTAGTAAAGAGCCGATATTGAGTCTAAAGGATGTTTCTTGTGTCTCACTAAGCCCAGTCACCGAAGATAGTCGCATTATAAACACCTGACTGCCTTTGAGCGAGGAAGAGTTGCTGGAATGAGAGATACTGGAATTTTCTACAATGAGATTTCCACTGGTACTGAACGAAGCGCCAGCAGTGATGCGAACGTGGTATCGGTGACAGATGAGAGTAGACCCACAGAAATCCAAGAAATGGACCGTAACATCGCACGACTTCACGGGATGGCAGGAATATCTACGGCATGGCAGGGACCGATCGCACAGCGACATTCATAGTGTTAACGCAGCAGTGGAACACTGTCACAGGTCAGGCGTTTTGCTTCAGCACAGTTCGAGTTCGTCTGTTTGATAGGACTGGTCGCTAGCAACCCACTGCTGCGCAGTTCTTTGATGCTCAATCACAATCTCTTCAGACTGCAATGGGCTCTAGAAAACAGACATTGGCGCGCTGATTAGCAACATGTCGTGTTTTCTGACTAGTCACTATTCAACTTGATGCACTATGTTCGTCACATACATTTTCGAAGACATCGTGGTGAACAGCATCTTGTATCCTAAATATTGCAACGTCATAGTCGCCCAACGCTAAGCGTCAGTTTTTGGGGCGTCATTGGGTTAAATTCGCGTGATGCGATTTGTGGGAATCCTCAACAGTCAGTGACACATCAGGGAATTTTCAGAGGCCGAAATGTTACCCTTCCTTCAGAGTTGTCCTTCAGCAAGACAATGCTCGCTCGCATGTGACTCGGAATATCCAATACCACTTCCATGCACAGCAGATACTTATTCTTCCGTAGATGATACCACTTCTTTCATTTCAGACATGTTCAAGTTCTCTTCTTCCGTGGATGATACCTCTTCTTTCATTTCAGACATGTTCGAGTTCTCTTCTTCCGTGTCAAACATGTTCGATTGGGGATATATCACGTTCCATGGATATGCCCCCAATCTAACACGTTTGGGACATGGTAGCTAAGAGACTGGTCCATCAAGCGCCTTGGCCAGTCGCCACAAATGAACTCTGACGTCTGGTAGGACAGCCAGGGTGGCTATTTTCCAGGACTATGTAAAACATCTCTTCCATTCAGACCATGCAGATGTTATTGTTGCTCGAGGTACACTGGCGCGCATAAATTAAGGACGAGCCTTTTTTTCGAACGTAACATCATGCAGAAGTGCTCCACGCCGATCAAATTATACCATAAGATCCCCAAGATGTAAGAATATGGGACAAGTGAGCAACACCGTCCAAACAAGGAATCCAAAGGATACAAAGACACTTTATTGAAAAGGTAGCTTCGAGCACAACTGGACAGAAACGTCCATGTGACAGGCGGCTGCCAAGAAAAAAAATCCAGTCTTCAGTAGGGGATAAAATCACCCCTGACTGCGTTGCAGGATTTACAACGTTTGTCCATGCTGAGGACGAGGTTGTCAAGGAGCTGTTGAGGAATCGTGGCCCATTCCTCTTGTAGCGCCAATCGAAGCTGCGGAATCGTTGCTGGTGGCTGGTGAAGTGCTGCCAAGCTTCTCCTGAGAAGGTTACACACGTGTTCGATTGGATTTAGGTCCGGCGACTTTGCGGGCCAATCCATGCGTTGAATATCTTCACTCTTCAACAGCTCTGCGACAGCCACTGTAAGATTAGGTGTAGCGTTGTCGTCCATGAAGAGGAACTCAGGACCCACAGCATCTCTAAACAGACGCACGTGAGCCAAGAGAACCTCTGTACAATAGCGGACACCAGTGACTGAACCTCCTTGGAAGATGTGTAGGTCAGTACGGCTACCAAGCATGATACCTCCCAAAGCGAGAACTCCACCACCTCCAAACCGGTCCCTTTCGATGATGTTGGAGGTGGTATTGCGTGTTCGCTGCTCTCTACAGATGTGTATACATCCAGAATCACTAGTCAGACTAAATCGGCTCTCGTCTGTAAAGAAAACTCTATCCCATTGCTGATGTGTCCAGTTCTTGTGTTCCTGGCACCACAGAAACCGCCGTCTTCGAAGAGCAGGCGTTAATGGCTTACACCGTACTGGTCGTCGTGCAAATAGACCACCTTTGTACAGCCTTCTGGCCACGGTAAAACGCGATAACGGGCGTCCAGTTTTCTGTTGCATGTGCCTTGTGATATCTCTCGCTGTCTGCCGTCTGTCTCTTCTCGCCTGTATGACAATATACCGGTCGTCCGCCGCCGTGGTTGCTCGTCGACAACCACTGCTAAACTCTCGGGCAGCTGTTCCTGTCGTTTAAAATGCTCTCCAAGCTCGTGAAACGATGCTGTGAGCGATCCCGAACTCTTCGGCCATACTAGTCACACTTCGACCTTCTTCCAACTTGCCAATGACGCGACCTCGGGAAAGTCGTCCAGATGTCGTCTACTGGATTGCGTGTTGGCCATATCACACGGTGGAAGCAACTAGACGTCGTTCAAACCGATGTACACCGTGCAATAGCTTTCACCGAATTGCTGGGCATTGATCAATTGTAGAGGATTTTAGGAAGGGAGTGTCTGACCGCAATTCTTAAACAACCCTTAGAAATAAGAAACTAAGAGATTTAAGCTAGAGTGCCCGATAGGAAAGTGACACGGAAGCGAAGTAGAAAGGAGGGGAAGAAGACGCCCTTATTTATTACCGGGGGAGGGCAGTACCCGTGGCCCGACGGCTTAACGTGCCCATCCGACGCACGGCGGATATTTAGTGAATCGAGCGTTCGTACCTGCCTGGAATCTAACCTGAGGTCATTTCCGAGGCAGTCAAGACTGTTGCCCACTGGGCCACCCGCGGCCTCTAATTGCTGAGCGTACACAGCCCGTGTGTTTTATACCCTTCCCACCCACCACCCACCCCCTACGCCATGCTGCATATATACGCATGCCACCGTACCGGACCCTAGTCTATCTCCTGAGTGGTCTTTCGGTCCGTTCTGCCTGCTCGTTCCGCTGTTATGCTAATTTCTCCTCTTCGTCCGTAATTTTTGCACACCAGTGTACCTTCACACTATACTGAGTTTTGAAACGAAAACCTGTTTTATGCCTTTACAAATGCCATCAGCTATCTCCTGTACCATGAAGAATCTGTGATATAGATTTCATTTGAATAGCGCGATTCTTTCTTGGTGTTGCAATTCTCACAAACAGTAGTGTAGTTTAACATGTTGAAAGAATCAGCGAAAAGCAAGACAAGTGTTCCTTCTGATACCGAATAGCATGAGAGACCTCGAAACAGATGGAGGGATAAGTGATCTAACAGAACCTACATACAAGACAGAAAATGTAATTTAAGGTAGATTGCATTTCCATTCACGAATCTTAGAACTCTTACAACTCAAGAGAAAAGTTTTAAATTACCTTCTTATGTAAAGCAATGTGCTTTGGTTTTACAGAATGCAGGGAATTTTCCAAAATCTGAAAACAAAAGAACGACCAGCTTCGAATTAACGCACATCACGATTTATTTATTTCTGCTAAAGATGTATCTGTGATAAAATGTATTCAGTTTTTTTATTCAGAGAGGCTTACGTGAAATTGAGTGGCATTGTCTCATTCTTATGCATCTTGGACCTATGGTGCATTTTCCCTATCATATTTATTGCTATCCTGGTGTTCACCACATCTTACAAACAGCTCTTCAGCAGGCCAACTTCGGTTAGTTTCGAAGCTCTCATTCTCCATCTATTATTTATGATCTGGGTGGACTCAATTTTTTCGTCCATCTTGCTTTGTTCCCAGTTATACCATAAATCAACGTCTTCATTTTTTTCTAAATTCATTTTTTCTTAACTTTCACCCATTCTGAAACGTAGTTCCTTTTTTTCTTTATTTTAGTCTTTCTTTTTTTATTTAAAATGAGGTTCAAGGGATTCCACCGTGATAGTTTAATTATTTTCTCCGGTTTCGTCGTCTGTCTTGCTCCTCGGCTTCACCTCGCGTGCCTTCCACTTTATCTTAGAGTGAACCATTTTTCCACTTTGTCTTCGTATTCTGCCTGTTTGACCCTCAAGGCTCATTCTTCAAGTGCTGTTTTGAAACTAACTCCACTTTTTTATATCTCCTTATTTTAATCTTTCTTTACTTTGCATGTGCCATGCAGCTATAATCTGTCTTCATTACCATCTGCATCTGAACAAAACGAATTTTGGTTGAAACATTGTCGGAAGGCAGGTTTATAATCTTTTAAATCTGATTTAAATTTATGCATACATTCTCGTAAAAAAAAAAAAATCATGCCACATATGTCTGTCAGATCTTTTTAATTTTTTTTTTAATTCGTGGTTCTGACTTGCCTGCCCCGCAGGACGGACATGAGATAAAGGCAGGTACCAGTGAGAACACATGCCAGTGTAGTATAGTGGATAGCACTCTGAGCTCCGGAGCCGAGGGTTGTGGATTCGAATCCTGTCCCTGACATACAAATGATGGAGAAATTTACTTCGTCATACAGTTTAACCCTTTTACCGGATAGAACGAATTAACTCGGTGTTAGCATAATGTAATGGAATCCGCTTTAACGAAAATTATAGCTGTCTAAGAAATGGGTAGAAACACTGCTGGAAGGAGTGAATCTGCGCATCAGAAAGTGTTGCTTTCTCCTTAGCTTTTTTATTCAAAGTGGTTATTTAGGGAAATAATTGACACTAATCCTTTCTGACCAGAGTTGGAAACGGGTCAACGGGTCGTCAATTTCTTGCAAGTCAAATGGTCGGTTCAAGGTTATTTCAGTTTTATATTTGAATAGCAAAAAATATTTCAAAGAACCATTTAGACGTCTTTGAAATAATACTTCAGAGCTTCAGAGTATGGTCCAAGAACTTAGTGAGAAGAGTAAAGAAATGGGATTAAAAATTAACTTTCAAAAGACAACTGATGTACGATGCTTTTACAAGAACTGAAGATTTATCGGTTGGTGGGGAAAAGCAGGAGATAACCAATTCCTACATTTACCTTGGGCAGCAGTTATCAAGAGAGAACCACATTGATGAAGAAATTAATTGGCGTATAAAACTTGGTTGGAGAGCATTTGGAAGTAACAGTACAATTTTTAAGACCAACATGCCATTATGTCTTAAAAGAAAAGTGGTTAATTAATACATCCTTCCTGTGCTTACGTACGGAGCTAGAGACGTGGACGTTAACTAAGAAAAGACATACAAAGACTGCAGACAAATGAAGGAAGCATAGAGAGATGCATGTTTGGTGTTACCAAGAAAGATAAAAGGAAGAACTCGTGGATAAGGAAAATGACAAGAGTGGAAGACATCATGATCAGAGTAAAATCCCTGAAATGGCAATGGGGTGGATATATTGCCAGGAGAACGGACCACTGATGAACAACCGAAATATTAGAGTGGATTGCAAGAGACAGGAAAAGACCCAGAAGAAGACCCAGAAGAAGACCACGTGAGAGATAGGTGGATAGGGGAGACTGGTGCATGACAATCCGTTGTGGAAAAATTTGGGGAGATCTTCATCCAGCAGTGGATTTATAATGATTGACAATTATGATGACACATTCGAATTTATAGCTCACAGCAGACTTGTCCGGGTTGGGTTTAATTATGTTACGGCCGGGTCGGGTCCTGGTCCAAAATTTTTGACCCGTTCCAACTGTGTTTCTGACTGAGCCTGCTGAAAGGACTATAACAACAGCGACGAACCTAGGAAAGGAGATACCATATTTTAGTTACGTGTCTCTGTCTAGTGGCATAATGTCCGTGTCAGGGGGACTACACACTGACACCATGACTAATCAGGAACAAGCTGTTTTCCTTTATTCCGTAGGTCATAGAACAGACAAGGAGAGCGCTTATCACCAGTGTAGGTTTATGGTCGGTACTGCTGAGATGAGAAGAGGAAAGGAACTGTTTTGCCGTAGCTTTAGTCAAACCCGACTGCTATGTGAACATTTCGGTCTGAGCAGCTCAGTAACTTGGGCACCATTTGCTTCAGAAGCATCGGTCGCTTATAAGCCTAATTCTGCTTCCTCTTATCAGACAAGGTTTTTATATAATTTCCGCAGATAAATAGAAAAAACTGCGCTAGGTAGCAAATGATAAGCGCCTTATAAAGTATTTAGGTTATTATTAGCTATGGAAAATATACTCAGGAACACAGTATAGCAAATTTGTCTTATTTCTTACCTTAGGAAATCAATTCTACTATAAGACTGACACAATACTAACCCCTGAGTACAAAGAACAGGAGCAAGAAAATCACCGGGTTTTTTTAAAGGTGTAACAATACTTTCATTTTGAAGAAGATGGGCATATTGTTTCGCTCTACGTTTAGCAATATACGACATATCAATCTGTTTCAAGACATATGCATCGGACGAGTTTGGAACCTATTCATCAAATAATGCTGCGTTGACTCGTCTGTTCTTCGAGTGAATAATCACATTTGCATCGATTCGTTTATTGTCTAATCACGACTTCAAATTGGTGAAGTGTTCTATTCAGTTTGCTCTCTACTTTCCTTGAAAAAGCAATCTGGTTGATGTGCAAAAGCTTGGAAACTTTGATTTTTATCCTACGCCAAGAAATTGGAATCATTAGTATAGTTATACTAATTTGAGGATACATTGTCATACAGTTGATCTTTTTTTTAGTTCAGCGTGTACTCTAATTTAACCTTCCTTTTTAGTCCCTGTCTTTTGTCAATTTGGTTTATTCTCGTTAAACGTTTTTAATCTGAACGCCACTTTTTCTCTTCCACTGAATGTGTGTTTGGCAACCTTGACAACAGGTCAAGTGAAATTCCTTAGTCCAAAGCAATAGATAAGAACGAATGTGTTTAGAGTTCGAGATGTAATGCTGCTTTAGTTATCAGAAAGCAATATTAACTCAGGCAGTTTATCAATACATTAGGATATGTTCTTTACGTGATGTAACTGAAGTCATTACTATGATATGATATTGAAAACAAATTTCGTGCGTAACCTGTAATGGTCATCCTTCGATGATGTGTCAGTGATGATATGCGATTAATCAGAGAGCGACATGCCTATGTTAAAGTATGCAGGCGATATGTGTCCTTGAATGTGGATTAAACGACGCGAGGATTAATTCCGCGCTCTATCTATAATGTATGTACTCGATGACGTGCCATTCAAATGAAAGAATGAAATATAAATGGAAGAAATCTATTTCCTTTCTAACTTTTGATTATATATTGCAGTTAATTATATGTCTACTTAAGAACTTTTCAGATATTAAGTTTTAGGCTGTCTGGGTCAATGAAAATTACTGTACGATAAGCCTAACGAGCTTATAATCCTGTTGTGTTCTACAGTAAAGCTAACATAACAATAGATTAGTGTTGAATTTAAAGTTTATATAACAGCTCAAAACATTAGTGTGCATTCAAGTTAATATAAGAGTTAAAGCCACTTTCATTAATGTAACTTAAACCATTATTCTATGACAATATACATTATATTGACAAGTCACCAGACATCTACAAGAGATACACAACGTCACATTTATTGACATACATTAGTATAACAGTGTCTGTCCACCATTGGCCTTAATGCATGCACTGACCCTTCAAGACATTGTTTCGACAAGGTTTTGGAACACAGCGATAGGTATGCGCTTCCATTCAGTACATAATGTTGCCGCTAACTTTTGCTTAGTAACAGGTTATGGTTCCAACATCTTATGCGGCGCTCTAATTCATCGCATAGCTTCTCTATGGGATTGAGATCAGGACTCTGTGCTGGCCAGTAAACACACGATACGGAATTATCGTCAAACGACACCGTAACAGTCCTTGCGTTATGGTTCAGTGCGTTATCTGTTTGTACCAAAAAGGTTTGGTTCCATAGTATTGCCACACAAATAGTAAGGTATACTTGTCCAGAAAATCAAGGTTGACTTGCCGGTTAACAGGTTTGTCCATGATAATCAACGGGCCGGGACCATACCACGAGAAACACCCCCACAAGAGTACACTGCCAGCTCCAAACTTGACCGTAGGAACAGTACACTGTAGTAAATAGTGTCCCCCGGCTGTTGCCATACCCACACACGGCCATCAGACTAATGGATCGTGAATCTGGATTCATCAGTCCATAGGACCAGTTTCCACGGTCCACGATAAATGTTCTTTACACAATGCTAAACGATAATTAGCATTTCGAGCGGTGATGAAAGGCTTACGAGCAGCCGCACGACCACAGCAACCCGCGGAACGAAGTTCTCAGCGAATGGTACGTGTGCATACCGAGGCCCCAGCATTGTTACTCACCTGTACACTGAGGTCTGGTGCATTACTCCGTCGATTAGCTGTAACGACTCTCCTGGCGCTTCGACGTCCTCTATCATTGATTTTCTTTAGTCTGCCAGTACCTTTTGCTACTTCCGGCACGCCATGTGTCTTCCACTTATTCAGTACTTCCAAAACAGTTGATTTGGGTATGTTTAAAGGACTCTCGGTTTCTCTTATGGACAACCCACTAATATAACACCCAACAATCTTTTTTTTTCTCAAAGTCAGTTCTTTTCCGTCGCGACATTTTCCCTCAACCACACAGTGCGATATGATCGAGGTCAGCTGCAGGCTTGATTTTATGCCGTTTGCATCTGTACCGCGTATCTTAACAACGCAGCGGATCCGTTCATTTGCTTTTGAAGGGGTGTCCCGTTACTTTTGTCAAAATAGTGTACGTCAATCCCATTTAACTTTTTCGCAGGACTGCAATTCATTTATTTTCATAAATTATGTTCCATCTTCAGTAAATGCATTTTCTTTTGCTCTAATTCACATCATGCATCTACACTGCTTTTCATTGTGTTGCAGTTTTTCTTTCTTAAGCGATTTTTTCTTTGATGTAATAAAAAGCAAGACATTCTTCAGTAGTACATGTTTTGCTCTTCAAAAGTTTCTCTTTCGCAAGAACCTGCTAAAGAAACAGCTAAGAAATCTATCCACCTTCGGTATTCTTACAGTAGTATAACCATGTATCCATCTTCATTGGACTTTTTCACAGGGCGCACTGCAAACTTTCAATTTCCAGTTATTTGTTTTATTTATTCTTTAGGCAGAGAATAAGTCACTCGACCTCATTAATTATGCTTCCAATAAGGCAAAAATCTTTCTAACTTCAGAAAAAACGTGCCACGGTAAACATACACCAGACTTCAAAAGCCTTTACTTTTTTCAACAGATTTCTCCCACTGCGGTATAACCTAGCAAAAACAGTATTGCTGGGCTAGCACTCAAGCCAGCATTGCCAGAAGTGTCCCAGGATTACGTTGTCGCTGCCCAACTGTCAACAAAATGTCCCTGCGGCCACCACATGGGCCAGCAGGTTTAGGCCATAAGCTGGCCAACAGTTTGGCACCCCATCAATTTTCATATGCCAGAACAGGGCCATCAGTTATCCATCATTGGCAGTGGTTGCCACAAGCAGTCTTTAAGTGGACCTACGAGCACGTGCCATAATTGGTAGCTAGCCTAATGTGGTCCTCTAGTTTCCTGGCAGTGTCAGCCGGCAATCACATGACATTACTGTTGGCTTGCCAAATCTTGTCCGCCAATTTCCCAGTAGTAGCCATAAAAAAAATTATAACCATAGTTTCCCAGGAAGTTTATCAATACATTAGGATATGTTCTTCACGTAGTGTAACTGAAGTTATTCCTATGATATGATGTTTAAAAGAATTGTCGTGCGTAACCTGTAATGGTCATCCTTTGATGCTGTGTCAGTGATGATATACGATTAATCAGCGAGCGACGTGCCTATGTTAAAGTGTTCTTGAATGTGAATTAAACCACGTCAGGATTACTTGAGTGTTCTATCTGTAACGTATGTACTTGATTACGTGCCATTCAAATGAAAGATTGGAATATCCGTGGAACAAATCTATTTCCTTTTTGACCATATATTGAAGTTAATTATATGTCTAGTTGAGAACTTTTCAGATATAAAATTTTAAGCTGTCTCTATCTGAAATATTTCCAACACTAGCTCCTCTGTCCATTGTCGAAGACTCTTCAGTTCCTCCTGCATTACCTCTCCCTGCTTCTGAGACTGCTGTTGATGAGCAGCTGGACATGTCCTTCTCTTCTTCTTCTGCCAAGAGATCCGTCAAATCACCGATCTCCTCCCATTAGAAGTGTGTTCGCCACTTGCCACATTCATACCTCCTGATACCTCCTGCATTCATGTTCCTGATACCTCCTGCATTCATGTTCCTGATACCTCCTGTATTCCTGTTGACTGCTATGCTGACTCTTATCGCTCTGGGTCCACGACAAAGTCTCCTGCTCTTTTTGCGGCCGATTTTTCTGGGGCCGCGCACAATTTTCCTCATATCCCTAACCCTTAATCGATCAGGCAGTTCTTACATCTCCTTGCTTTTACCACCAGAACACAGGTCTCATCTACGAATTTTCGCCTCTCTTGATCTCGACTTTCAAGCTGCGATTCATCAGTTTGAACAATACGTTACTAGTTTTACATCTTTTCGCCATTATTATCTGAGATACGTTCCTCTTGTTAACGCCTATCAAGGTCGCTTGAAGAGCCTTAAAGGGCTCTTTGAAAACTCGTTCTGTGATTCCACTCCATCTGCCCCCGTTGACCCTTAACGAATCTTCCATTTCTACCTTTGGCTTTGCCTCTTTCCGTGCTTTGCTTGGTGTTTCCTACACTTCTTTTCCCGCTCTTCATTTTTTCATGCTTCTCCATTCCTTCTGTATATGATTTATCTCCATGGATTGGCCTTTCCTGACTCGAGGGTTGTTCCTATGGGTGCAGTTCTGGGTTTGGGTACTTTCCGTTTTTTTTTTCTGGGTTTACTTCGTGCACATCGTCTGATGTCCCTTCCCATTTGTTGAGACATTTTTCTTCTCCTCTTCTGCTTTGTCGCATCTCGCTTTCCCTCTCTCCGGTTCACCAATATGCAGTTTGGGTTTTCGTTCAGCCTTTCGTTATTTTCTCAGGTGAGATTCGCGGTATCTCATCTTTCGTGTCTTCTCTGCAGCTTGTGGCTTCGTTCTTTTTCGTGCTAACTCTCTTCTTCCTTGTTTATGTTCTTTCAGCTCCCTTTTTGCTTCATCTCGAGTAGATTCACTTTTCTCTTCGTTGTTCTCTACATGCGATATTGTTATGGCGATAGCGTCTTCTTTACTTCCTTCAGTTTGTCTTTCGCCAATTTTTGCTCTCAGCAAGTACCCCTGCTCTTTTTGGCGTGGTTTCGAGTTTGGGTACGTCCCGCTGCCTTTACCATGTTTTTTGTTTTTGCATTTGCCCTCCCCCTCCCTGTCTGGCTTAAATCATCTTTGTTCCCCTCCTTTCAGCACTTCTCGGTCGTGCTTTTCTAATGTATCAAACATTTTGTTTTTCCTGCTCCTCACTTTAAGGATTTCTATGTTTACTTATGATTCTGCGTGATGGTCTGTGCTCATTTTAACATGCATTGCCGATTCCTGTATTTATAATTATTTCTATGTTTTTCCCTAGCATGTTTGTCTTGTGCTCACTTAGTCCTGTCATATATACACCTTTATTTACGTGTCTTGTATAGGCACATTTTTGCCATCTTTCGCCTGTATTCATTGCTGTGTTTGTCTTGTGTTTACTTGTTACTCTCGTGCATTCACTTTTATTTACGTGTCTCGTATAAGCACGTTGTCATCTTTCGCTTATGTTCTCTTCATAGTTTGTCTATTACTCACTTATTACTGTCATGTTTATACTTTTATATACATGTGACGTGTGAACACGTTCATGTCATCATCAGCCTATATTCATTCAACCTTGTGCTACGTTTTCTTATCTTTTGGATGTGACGTACCTGCTTTTCCTTTATCATTATGTCTGTATGCCCAGTTGCGAATAAATTGAGTATCCTTGTGGGTGCTCAGTTTCTTAAGAGATAAGGCAATGTTAAAATATGAATTAAAAGAACGTTATTCTTTGTAAAGTTCGATTCCGAAGCTACTGTATTAAAGCAATGGAAAAACAATTAAATCTACGAACTGAAGAGACGTGGTAAAAATAAAAACGCCGCTATCTGAAGGCAACAAATTTTTATTCCTTGAATTCAAACTTGAAGTGAGTTCCAGTGTTGTGTTCTTTCCGGAAATTTTTCATGGAAACAGCTGCTCTGAATTTGGAAAGGAAGCATTTAAGCTTTCCATGCTTTTTACGCTTACGTCTTCACTACAGAACAAATAAAAACAAGTTAGTAAAATCATGCTATGCATTGATTATGATACGCTTTCCAACATACTAGAAATCATAGGAAAATGCCTTGGTTTTGAGGGGACTAAACTATGGTATAGCGTTTGAGGTTCACATATATCCAAATTAAATCTCTTTGTGCCCGTGTTTCCTATTTCTATTATCAAGAGCTACCATACATAAGCCGTTTTATAACTAAAACTCCCATCCAAATCGGGAAATTTTCACGGAAGTTATCCTGCGAAAATAATGGCTGACGAATCTCACGTACGCGCGCTGCCCACAATTACTGACAAAAACATTTTTGGCAGAACTGCTTTAAAAGTCGTTACGGAACAACAATTGCATTTCGTCGCAATCGAAGCATTTTAGTTAAGTTATGAGGATAATAGCTGTGGAATAAATCTCGCTCCTGCGCCCTGACCTTTGACCCCATTTCGATGATATTCAACAGAACCGGTTCAGTATACCTACGGAACAACATAAAGTTTTGTCGAAATCGAAGCATTTTTACATAAGTTATGACTCATAAGGGCGATGGAATGGATCCCTCTGCTATATCCTGACCTTTGACTCCATTTCTTCAGTTTTCAATAGGGTTCGTCCACAGGTTGTACTCTACTATATACTAAAATTTCATCGAAATCGAACCATTTTTGCGCGAATTATCGTGCGGACAGGCAGACCGACGGACAAAGCTGGAGCATATACGTACGGTTGGAAAGCGTTCAAAGCACGCGACGTGAAATGAGTTCGTAAATTTGATGTCGCCTTAAGGACTTGTACGATGAACTTTCGGAAATAGTACTGGACTTGTACGATGAACATTCGGAAACTGTACCGGACTTGTACGATGAACTCTTGGAAACTGACAATGTCTGCAAGGGATGAAGTAAGTCCCTTCCGAATAAACATTATCTGGCAACCAGCACAAAGTGTTGAGGTCCTTGGAGAAGTAGTCCTTAGGATTTCTTTAAGAGAGATGACGTCTCCTCGGAGTGAAAGTAGTTGGACAACGAGCACAAAGGAATGTGGTCTTAGGAGAATGATAATCTGTCGAATATGATCCCAAAAAATGTTATCCCTAAAACTCTTAATGAAGATGATTGGCCAATGTCTCCGAGAAATGAGGTCTATTGAGAATGAGAATCCCTGGATGTAAACCAGGAAGGATAGTATCCCTTGGGAATGACAAATCTTAGAATGTTGTCCCTAGAGATTCATAATGAGAATACTGTGCCAACGGCTGCCAGAAATGAGGTTTGTTGGTAAGTAGAAAGTCCCTGGACGGAACCCACTAAGGATAGTGTTTCCTGGGAATGAGAAATATTGATCACAACGGACACAAAGGATCTGGTCTCTCGTAAATAATAAGTGGACAATGACCAAGAGGAATATGAACTCAACAGAAGGAAATTCTTCATGCACTGGCTACGAGAGCTGACGTCCCTTCGAAATGAGAAACCTTGGTTAAGGAGTACAAAGGAACATGATCCATCGAAAATAAGAATTCTTGGATAAAAAACACAACAAATAGGGATCCTTGATAAATGCAAAATTTGGGGAACTACGTAAAAAAAATGTGGTTTCTTGGAAATGAGATTTTGTGGATAATGTTCAACAGGAATTCGGTCTTTGAGAAAGAAATTTCTTCTTCAAAGGCCAGAACAGGATTCTTAGATGTTGGGAAATTATTATGAGCTACTTCATCCTGCTAATCACTAAATATTAAACAGTATAACATCCAGAATGATATCACGCAATTTCATCCTGAAATGAACAAAAATCGGAACGAGAATGGAAACCAACTAATGTTTTTTTGCGTAAGATCAGTTTCTCTTTAATTTGTTCAGTGCTATGGTATACGAAATATCACATTACTGGTGCAATAATGAGATTGTCCTTTGTATAAATTTTGCATTTGAACTGGATTTGTCTCTTTCACGGAATTTAATAATATTGACAGTGTCAGAACACTATCTCACGTAATTAAACAACGACGCACTTGTCTTTTTTCTGAGCCCTATTTATTATGAGCGTAAAGTCTAGTCGTATTGAAAATTGATTCCTTCGCCACTGAAATTGAAAATAGAATGGCTGAAAATAATGTGGGTGTCCTTTAACTGAGATTTTGTTTTCTTAGACGAAGATTTTACTGACATGTGTTCCACTTAGCTGGCTAATCAACAATTCTGCTACTGCCCTGTAAAAGACAGTCATAAAAACGATGTGCAGAAAAGATGTGAAAATCAAACGAGCATGTGTGTACCCTTTAACAAGTGTAACAGTATTTTTTGTGTCGCGATGCCCCGCACACTTAATTATTTTCTACTAATATTTTTTTATACTTTTTATCGTAGAGTACTGTTACATGTACCGTCTCGAACTTGCATGTAACAGTCAGTATACTGATAACTACCGAATGGACTGGGCATTCCCCAGGTTTGAAAAAAAACTACATCAATCAGCTTCTCAGGCAGTGTTTTTCCCATTTTCCTGAAATTATTAGGATATACAAATATTATATACCTTCATTTTATTGAAATATGTTCCAGTAATGAAAACAAAGGGGTTTTCTAAAACATGAGTGAGATCTATACTTGTGTTGTCATAGTCGAAAGAACCCAGCAGTCTTTATTGAATTTAAATATAAGAAATTTGAAATATTCGAAGCATCTGTTTTTCTTTTGTACTGTGACCAGTGTTATGTATAGTTCTCCCGAAGCGCAAGTAAGTTCATCCTTGAAAAGCGCCTGGGTCAACGACTTTGAGTGTTCTTCCATTTGGAACTACGATTAAGAGATTTTAAACTTTGTCAATTCTGGAGTAACCAACATAGGTCGGACCTTTGAAAAAGCATGAGTTCTTCAAGTTGAATACAACAACTTTTTACTATTGATCCTCTGCTTGTTGATACTCGTGGCGAAACTAAGACGAACTGGAAACCTAGGCGTTTAAACTGAAATGGAAGGTGAGATTGTACGATTGGAATGTGTGCAATAGCAAAGTGGTCCACTGCAGCATGCTAGTTATGATGGTGGCTTCACATAATGAGTTTCTCGACAGTCAGTCGTGTTTCATTGTACAGCGTTTGTGTATTCAGATTACGTCAAGAAACTGATAAATAAATAAGCCAGATGATGTTGGAGAATCTGCGAACGGAGGAATGCCATTGCTACGCTTTGAAGAAATGAAATCCGAGATAATTCACATTATTCTTACTGCACCAACAGACGCTCGCATCGTTCGGCATTAATGGTGTACTCGCAGAAGAAAGGGCGAATAATTCTTTTACGAGACAGTGCGCATCAAGACGACTAGATAAAAAATGGTAAGTCTTTGTTCTTTTATACATATCACCCCTATTTCGTCCTTCTGAATATTCGAAATTCTCTACTGCGACCAAAAACATCCACTTTGCTTCTGATATTAGTTTTTTATTAAAACTAAATGTTTCAGCGCTAAATCCACGTTGATCATGGAAACGCTCCAGCCTCTTTGAATATCTTAGAAGAAACTTTAGCTGATTTAAATATGCCGTGAAAGTTTTCCAGAAACAGAATTAATCTTTTTTTTAGCGTATGACCAAATTTAATTGATGGATCAAATGAGATAGATATCAAGTTTTCTCTGAATCTGTCCTTCTCATCTTAAAATAAGTTAACTCCTTTTAGAACTGCTGTTTGTTGAAAAAATGCAACACAAGGTAACACTAATGCAACACAAGGTTTTTGAATCTTCTGTTTGTTGAAAACTGTAACACAAGGTATCATGCAACAATGTTTTGTAGTTTGCTGTTTGTTGAAAAATGCAACACAAGGTGACACTAATGCAACACAAGGTTTATTAATCTGCTGTTTGTTGAAAAATGCAACACAACGTTAAAACGCGTGCGACCGGACTGAAACTCACAGGATAAGTAGGTCACGTGAGGTGGGGCAAATCGTTACAGCTGCAGAGCTCATGCAAATGATTTGCGTCAGACACGTCCTCGTAGCTGTGCCGTAGGAGATACACTATCTACCAACATGTAATTGGACACCCCTGCAATAAACGATATCTGCGGTCCTGATACACGTCCCGGCCGCCGCCGTTAAATATCTTGTAGGAAACCACAACGCAACCAGTCGCATGCAAGATGTCGTGCAGTTCAGAGCTGTCTGATTTCGAGAAAGGTGTAATCATCGGGTATCACAGAAATGGCCGATACATACGTGACATATTCAGCTAGTTGAAGTACCCAAAATCGACAGTGGTCTACGTGATTGGCAAGAGGAAAATGAGAGGTGATTGTCGGAATGTGCCGCGACCCGGCAGACCCACAAAACTGGGAGTTAGAGACCGACGGGTGCTGGCCAGAGAAATTCGGAAGAACCGCACCAAATCGATGGACCACATCCGCGAGGAGTTCAAACAGGCATCCGGTAGTGTTCTTTCGATGAATACCATCCGTAAGGAAGCCCATCTGCTCGGTTATCATGGACGTGTTGTCGCCCACAAGCCTTTGATCACAAAGTCCAATAGCGCTGCTCGGCAAACGTGGTGAAAAACTTCGACAGTGGACCGTTGAACAGTGGAAACAGGTTCTCTGGAGCGACGAATCAATGTTCACTCTCTACCGTTTGGATGGCAGGGTCTGGATTTGGCGTCTTCCTGGAGAACGCCTCCTACCGGAATGTATTGTGCCGACTGTGAAGTTCGGCGGCGGCGGTGGAATTATTCTATGGAAGTGTTTCTCCTGGTATGGCACGGGACCCTTGGTCGCAATTCCTGGTAGACTCTACGCCGAGACCTACTGCACCGTTTTGGATGCCCATGCGCTTCCTACGTTGTGGCAGTTTTACGGGGTGGACCCATGTTACTTTCAGGATGACAATGCCACCTGACATGTTGCTAGGTCCACCATGGTTTGGTATGATGACATTGGGGTTAATCGAATGGACTGGCCTGCGCAGAGCCCGGACCTTAACCCTATCGAGCACCTCTAGGACGAGTTGGAGCGTCGACGTAAGAGGTGCCCCCACTGTCCGAAATCGGTGAAGGAACTGACCTTTCTTCTCCAAGCCGAGTGGAAGAGAATACCGCTAGCCGTCGTGCAACACCTGGTTGAGAGTATGCCCCGGAGGGTCGCAGCTGTAATCGCAGCTCGTGGAGGCTCCAACTATTGAAGGTGAATAAACTTCGTTTTCCTTTGCTATCACAGGTGTTCAATTACTTGTTGGTAGATAGTGTATAAAAGCAGGACGTACAGGGCAAGCTTCCACAATCTGTTCACAGGAATTGTGACAGTAAAGTATTGGTAGTGACTGAGTATGCCCCGTCGCAGCAAAAGGGTCCCGTACGTACAGATGACGGACTTTGAGCGAGGCCGATGTGTTGGACTCCAAGAAAGCATACTTTGCTACGTCGATATCGCCACTCGAACGAAACGGGAGCGCAGTGAAGCGAATACGGAGTCAATGGGAACAGGAAAGTTTGACTCTCCGGCGTTCGGCGTCTGGAGCCCAGTGACAGACGAACGCACGGTAGGACCGTTATCATCACTGCATGGTGTTGGCGGACAAAACATCCATCTCATTAGGGTTAGCACAACAATCGAGGTGTACGTACATCACATAAAGGATTGTCTGCAATCTCTGTCGCTCGCCTTCTATTGCTTTGATACCCCTTGATCTTAAACCACATACATAGGCGGCTGCAGTGAGGCCAAGAATGCAGACGTGTGATGACTCTCAGTGTTTTCCGAGGTGTCGTAATTCATCCTAATGGCCCATGATGAACGCGTATCCTTGTACGGCAACACGGTGGCGAACGGCTGCTCAAGACAATCATTATGATGCGCCATATGTGCCCAATATCGGGCGTTTATGCATGGGGAGCTGTTGGTTTACATTCAAGTTCCCATCTTCTACGCATTGCAGTAACTCTTACTAGCCAACGGTACATCTGGAAAGTTGTAAACGCTGGAGTGCTATCATATCTGCAAGCGATCCCCGATTCCGTCTTTCAATAGTAGAATGCCCAACCACAACTGGCACGAAATATTTTACAGCTCCTCTATACCCGACATGTACCATGTTTCCTTGGCCAGCTGATTTATCGGCCATTGAACAAGTGTGAGATATGGTCGCATAATGTCGGGCCTTTCAGGCTGCGCCGCCGATTGCCCAAGATGAACTTTGGGTATGAATCGAAAAATATGATTAATACGGTAATGTGTATTAATCATATACACGCATTGCGACATCCAGAACCTCTTCCATTCGATCTCACGTCATGTACGAGCCGTTATTGCCGCTCTTGTTCGGTATACAAGGTACCGAGTATTGTGTGTTCCACACCACGCACAGGTCTATGCTTCTGATAACTTACCTCTAAGTAATGAGCTCTATAGGACTCATTTATATATCTAAGGTCTTTCTTAGTAACGTTATTTTAAATACACCAGACTGCGAATACTCAAGAAAAGCATATAGCGAATAAAATCCGTTTAATTTTGTGGTGTAATAAGCACAAAGATTCGCCAAGCTTGGAAGGCTTTTTCAAGGCAATGGTAGGCATAACAATGCAGGGAATTGGAACACGTGAGGAGCAAAGATGATTTTTTGAAAATAACGTGGTTGACATCACGAGCATATTACATGAATTTTCGTCACGTAGTTGTACGGTGTGCCATGATGCATTTCCATCTTTTAATTACTCATACCAAACCATTGGTAGTTCAGTGGAGACCTTATCATTGCATGCTAGTTTGCTGGAGAGGATTTCGACTGTTTCCCTAATGGCGGTCTCTTTAAAGTTCGTGTAAGAGGCAATTCTTCTAATACAATACCATGCAGGAGCGGCCGATGAATGCATGACTTCTCTGGCTAGGGATGTATTATGCATGTCCTGGCTATACTTGGGAGTGTTCTTTACATCTAGTGTCCAACAATAGCTTCGTCATTCCGATATATATATTTTCCGTGCTGTCAGGATATACCAACGGTATAGCGTACACACCAGCCTTTTCTTTCTCGCACTGTCTATCCTTGCAGCTTGATATTATATGTGATAACTGGGTCGTGTACATCAATGCTATTAATATGTTGTACTTAAGTAATAAATTCTTTAACTAATATGACACAAGATGTAAACAACACGTACGACGTGTCAACCAGGACACTCAGAATACAGGCCTCGCCAGAGAAGTCATGCATTCATCGGCCGTTCCTGTATGGAATTATATTAGAATTGCGCCTTACACGATCTTCAATGAGACTGCCATCAGGGAAACTGTCGAAATCCTCTCCACCAAACTAGCATGCAATGGTATGGTCTCTACTAAACTACGAATGGTTTAGCATGCATTATTAAAAGATGGAAACACATCGCGGCGAGCCGTATAATTGCGTGATAAAAATTCATGTAATATGCTTCACCCACGTTATTTTAAAAAAGTCATCTTTGCTCCTTACGTGTTCCAATTCCCTGCATTCATAGCAAAAATGTTTAATGGCCCAGCACTATGTCGCCGCTGCTGAAACGTCAATAAAATGTCCGGGCGGCCAACAGAAGGGCCAGCAGCTAGCCAACAGTTGGCACTCCCATCAGTTATCCATCAGACAGTAGCTTCTACAAGTGGCCCATCAGCGGCCCTGCAAGCACGTGCCATAAATAATTGCTAGCCTAATATGGCCCGCTAGTTTCCCCGGCAGTGGCAGCTGGCAATCGCGTGACGTAATCTGATGGCTTTCGGAATGTTGTCCACCAATTTTCCAGTAGTAGCCATAAAAAACAAAAATCACGGATAACCGCAGTTTCCCACAGCTACAACTCCCCCCCCCCCCTTACGAAACTTCTGAATTACAACACCGCGCTGTGGAAATTTTCTCAACAGACCGGAAAAACGCCCGGTTGTAACTAAGTGGCAACGAACAAATTACTGTCAGCATGGGAAGCGCCCGCTCTACCAACTGGACTGATTTATTAACTTGAAGCTGGGATTCTTTCCTGCGGAATGTGTAATCGAATGGTTCTCTTTAATTTTACAATATTGCAAGGTATTTTCCATAAATGTCAGTTTCATATAATTCACAAATTTATATTTTGAACGTATAGATAGTTTTTTTTTTTTTTTTTTTACGTATTGTTCAAACTGATGAATCCAGCTTTTTTTACCCCCTTGTCTTGAAAGGCGATTGTTGAATTAATATATTTACCAGTGCATGTCACATTTTGTTGCATTTTTAACGTTGTCTTTCCTTTCCGCTGACCGAAGCTACATTTGTTTTAAAGGGGAAAGATATTTTATTTTACTTATCGTTATTTTTAGAAGCGAATTCGTCCAGCCTGGTGTATTCAACCCATGGATGAGTACATTATAACCACATAGCGTTGCTTTTCTTTTTTTTTTTTTTTGTTCGAATAATTGATAAATTTAGTACGCGTATAATTCTTTTTCTTTTTTTTTTTCCAAAAGCTTTTTTTTTTTTTATGTTTTCCAGGACTGTTCTTTCAATCGGTTTAGTGCATGTTAAAATGAAAGATTACACAGTAATTATTTCTTGTTATTCATGGGAATGGAGTGGGTGTATTTCATGGCTGTAATCTAGTATTTCATGGCTTAATCTGATGTCGACGTGGCATTTCATTAGGAAATTAATTCGCCTCTCTACACATGCCTTTTTTTTTTTCTTAACATCCACTAAAATAACACGATGGGGATAGCGTCGTCCTCAACTAATGGTACTACGAGAGACACAGCACGTGTTGCTTCTGCGCATGCGCAGACCCGTTGCTTCCACCTGGTGTTGGGGTTGCATCTGTTGCCAGCTACGGGCCACTAGTGGCACGTGCTTTGAGGCCCGCAATTCACGGCGATGCTGCAGGGCCATCAATGTCTGCCATCAACGGACCGCTATCGGGCCGTGAGCGGCAGATTTCAGCCAGCAGTGACCCATCACTGCCAGCTGGTAGCCAGCAGCTTCCCAACACCTGTTTTTTTTTTTTTTTTTGCTGGGTTATGTCTACCATTGCCTTGTAAAAGCTTTTCAGTGGAGTACGAGAGCTTGGCGAATATTTTTTCTTATTACACCACAAAATGCTATGTGTTTCTTGAGTCTTTCTAGTGTTGCATTTTCAACAGACAGCAATTTCGAAACTATATTTTATGTCTGTGCCTAAATGTTTTTACGCACAACACGGTGAATTGGGGTGACTTTCAAAAAATACCATGCAATATCGAACGGACATATTTGTTCTTTATTTTCTTCAAGAAGTAGTGTAGAATGTACGTAGGATGTATTCTTTAAGAAGTAGTGTACAAGGTACGTAGGATGTATTCTCTAAGAAGTAGTGTACAAGGTACGTAGGATGTATTCTCTAAGAAGTAGTGTACAAGGTACGTAGGATGTATTCTCTAAGAAGTAGTGTACAAGGTACGTAGGATGTATTCTCTAAGAAGTAGTGTAAGAGGTACGTAGGATGTATTCTCTAAGAAGTAGTGTAAGAGGTACGTAGGATGTATTCCAGTGGATAAATTTGTTTCTTAAAGGTTTGCATAAAATATGAGAGAGAATGAAAAGGATGTTTTTCCTTCTAGGACGTTTTATCATTTTAACTTCCTTGAGTTTTTTAAGTCATTTATGTTGCCTATCAAAGTTATTAAGAGATGAGCAATCTATAACTCGAAAGCTGAATTTTTTAAATACTTTCCTTGCATAAAATGGTTTCTTAAAATTGTGATCCAGCGATGTTAACCGTTGTAGGTTGAGGAGAAAATTCTTCGAAATTGAATTGGCCTCACTAGGAAACGTTCGCCGTCCAGTGCACAGAAGCAATCTACTGGAAAATGACAGCGCTCGGAATTTTTAATGACGCGCAACAGGATATTTAGCCTGTCTTTTTCGGTGAATATCGAAGTTTATACCTCAGATATTCCCGGAAGTATCGAATCTCCCTAAGAATACTTCATCATGTGTGAAAAATGTCGCCGTAAGACGTCAGCGCTCGAAAACTTCCTAAATTCTTTCCTTTGACCTTTCAACATTTTAGTTTTAGGCATGTATTTATGGAGCCACTGGTCAAGATCAGTAAATATCTAGCGTTACATGATCTAGGGTCTCCCAAACTTCTGGGATATATTGAATCATATGCAGAACCACCTTAATCTTGTCCTTCAAAGCGAAAAATTGCCATGTTCGATAAGGAATTCCATGTTCTAATGTGGAGGAAAGGAATGAATATGTGAACAAAGGAACAAATATTTTGAAGCCACAAGTTCGAGACTTGATGTGTGTTAAACACAGTAACACATCACAAGTTCGTTTCTTTAACACATCACAAGTACGAGACTTGTGATGTGTTAAACACAGTAATAAAAATTATTCTAATACGGCCGTTCCATTAAAACTAAGAGTAAAATAACACAAAATGAAGAAATATAGGTACAGCAAAATATGTTATTCTTTCTCAAAGTATCTTCTCTCGGATGGTATGCAACGGTACCATCGCTCAGTCCACTTTTCAAAGCAAGTGGCGAAAGCATTTTGTGGAAGCTGCTTTAGCGACCCCTATACAGCTACAATAACGTCAGCATATGTGTTGAATCTTGCCCCCACGGAACTTCATCTTCATTGTTGGAAACAACCAGAAATCGCACGGGGCGAGGTCAGGACTGTAGGCAGGCTTTAGCATGACTTCAATACTGCATTTCGTAAGAAACTGTTGAACAGAAGCTGCCGCATGTGGGCGGGCGCTATCATGGTGTACGGTCCACTTTCCCACCAGTTCCGGTCGCTTAATCGATAGGTGTCATCGCAGACGTTTCACGACTGAAATTTAATACTCAGCATTGACAGTAATTTGTGGAGGAACGGCATGCTGGTAGACTACACCTTCATGATAAAAAAGTTGGTTTAGCGGCCTTTTTCAGAGGAGCCGAGCCTGTGCCTTTCCAGACACTCGATGCGCGCTTCGTGAGGTGATCGAGATAGTGGACCCATGTTTCATCGGCAGTTATTACTGTGTTTAGGAAGTTTGTATCAGATATGCCTGATTTATTTGGTAGATTAAAGCTACACAAGGAAGGGTACCCTATTCGCCTTCTTGTATCAGGTTACATTGCCCCCACCCGACCTTTGGAAAAAGCTTTGGCAAGTTATCTCACCAAATTTACAGTGAATTCTTCCTACTCAATAAAGAGCACCACACAAGCTATTGATAGGTTAAAGTTAATTCAACCACTACCAAATTCCTATTTTTTGGCGTCCCTAGATGTAGTTTCGTTATACACGAATGTACCTATGGAAGCTACATTTCAGTTGATTCAGGCTTTGCTCATTGATTCTGACATTCCTGCCAATGATATTGCTTTCATAATGAATGCTCTTCATCTCATTAAAAAGCGTTCATTTTTCAAATTTCAGAACATATTTTACCAACAAACCGACGGGACAGCCATGGGTTCACCTTTATCCGCAGTCTTAGCAGAAATTCTTCTACAGCATATTGAAAATAAAGTCATACAAGAATTCCCACAAAAACCTAGTCTCTATATCCGTTACGTTGATGACATCTTGGTAATTTGGCCATATACCATAAATCAGTTACAGCAGTTTGTCAACGCTATGTCTGCTCAATACCCCTCCATCAAACTCACGATAGAACTTGAAAATAATTTCGTCTTCCCTTATCTTGACTTTCAAATTACTCTTACCCCTTCTGACAATTCCCTGTCTTTTGCCGTTTATCGAAAACCTACTTCCACACCCACTCTAATTCCGTACAATTCTGCTCACATTTTTCAGCATAAAATTTCTGCTCTGCACTTCCTATTTAGAAGAGCATATTCACATTCTTCTAGCCATTTCGCCAGAGCTCAAGAACTACAATGGATATCATCCCTCGCTAAAAACCATGGTTACCCGGACAACGTTGTTAGGGGAGTGCACAATAAAGTACGGTTTTCTATGTCAACTGCTTTAATTAGTGAGCAAGTGCCTAAAAAGTATGTTGGATCTGTTGATTTTAATCCACATATTGTAAACCTCCTTACCAACATATGTTCTCGTCATAAAATACAATTTGGAATACGATCATGCAATCTATATACCATTATCCGCAATGATCGTGACAAAATTGACAAAGGGAAAAAATGGGGTGTGTATGTTATTCCTATGCTTGACACTATCTCTGGTGAACTAAACAATCATTATGTGGGTTCTACCAAAAGAAATTTGGATTTGAGATTAAATGAACACAGATGATCTAAAAATGAATCACCAAAGCACCTCTTTTGCAAGAACCATAAGTGCTGGAAATTCCATCCCAGACTGGGACAACGCTAAAATCATAAACACACCTAACTCTGTTCATTCCTTGTTATTTGCAGAAAGCCTCTAAATTTCGGCTTATAATACAAGTTGCTGTAATGACTATTATCCTTATGTTTTACCTGAACCTTGGAGCAATCTTGTTGGGAAGGACAGCACAATAGCAATTGCTTCTGTTAAGTGATCATTGGCTAACTATGCCTTTTTTTGATTGTCTTGTTATCTGGTATATCATGTGACATTGACATTACCTTTCCCATGATGCATCTACTCCACGTACTTAAGACCAGCATGTAGCCACATGGTGAAATTACATCTGATGAAGGTGTCAATGTGACACCGAAAGTGCTCATGTGTTTTTAAACTGTATATAGATTTCATTTTTTAGCTGAATAAATATCATCGTGCAACAAGACGGATTTCTTTTAATACTAAGTTTGTATCATTTACAATCATTTGTTTCCACTCATGGCATACCTGAATTCTGGCTAACAATTGTTCTCTCGTCGGATGATGAGGTACCCATCTGGGACACACAAGATGCAGTATTAATTTTTCGCGTTGAATGCGGAATGCCGACGTTTTTGAAATATTAGTTAACGCCGCTATCACACGTCATTCGTTGATCTTCTTGCAGAATTGCCCAAACAGTGTTAACAATACGCTCCGTAACATCACTTTCAGGTCGATCAGGCCTAGGAGCGAGTTCTGCTGACAAACTCCCTTTTCTGAAATCATGGTGCCATCTAAAAATCATTGACTCACCCAAAGATTTATCTTCGTAAGCTTTTTCATTAAATCAACTGTTTTTGGAGCCATTTTACCCAAACCATATCCAAATTTTATCGCACAACACATTTCACTTCTCAACTCTGAATCACTCACCTCCATAGCTGCCTGGCGAAATGCAGATGTACCTTAAACAACTGCGCCATAAAAAAAACCAGAATCGTCTGCCACGGATAATAACTGTTGTCAGAGATACTTCCTTAATTCAGTTAATCGTCTGCGTTTTTATTTTCCCCTTCGCACTGTTGCAAACTCAAAAAAAAATTACTTTCAATTTTTATGGAACGGCCTTTGTACATGGAAAAAAAGGTGTAGTTTTACAATAATGCTACTCAGCTATGCCAAGCGGGTGACAAGACAACTATTGTCCAGTGTTTCCTGGATGATAACCTTGGTCACATTTTCGGAAGCGTAAAGAATATTTTCATCGAATGACTGCAACGAAAGTACCAATATCTAGTTAAGAGCAATTCTTCCACAGAGGACTCCACTCGTATTGGAAGAACTGCTTACTTTCCCAAAATATTTGTCTACCAGGAAAAAGAACTTTTTCTCGACATTTCCTCTTTTTCCTCCTTCCTCATTATTTTCATTTACTTGTTTGGTAGTTTACCATCCACCGTGCGTAACTCAGTGGACTGTAAGCAGCCGCCATTCCCTGATTGTGGGCTATTGATTCCACATAAGGACGAGAGACAGTCCTTTATGACAAACATACCGCCTGTACCTCACTCGAGGTTCAAACCCGTACCCGTATCTGACTAATGGTTTCAGGCTAATGCCTCTTACACTCATCGTCAAAATAATAGTTGCAAACAGAAGGAAGCAACCGGCAGGAATGAAACTTTGCGGGTAGGTTTAACATCGTGAGATATGCAAATGATTCAAGTATCACGCTCGGCCGCGAATGTGACGCAAGCAGGGAAGAGCCGTAGCGCTGTGCCTGACCAGCTGTATAAGGTCTTCCTCTTGCGCGTGCTTGCCATTCTGATTCGTGCTGCTGTATTAGTTTCATCCTTTGCAAGTGAAGTATGCCTCGGAGAAAAGTTCGGAAGCAATTCGAGCAGTTGGAGGAGTTCAAGAGAGGCCGCATCGTCTGGCTCCGGGAAGCGGGGATGGTCTTATTGCCGTATTGCGCGGCGTACCGGTCGTGCGGATATCACCATAGCACGCTGTTGGCGGCAGGGGATAGAACAAGGCACCTCTTCGACAAGAATGGTCTGGGATTCCTTGACGAACCAAGGAAAGATGACAGACGGGTTGTCCGACATGCGCGGAGTGACCCAACAGCCACAACTGCGGATATTCATCGAGGAAAGGTGCCCTCCATGCATCATCTGATTCGTGCCAGCACCATTGGCAGACGGCTGCACGACGTGGGAATACACGCAAGCAGACCGTTACGACGACTGCCCTTAACACCATTGCATCGTCGCTAAAGACTGCAATGGTGTTGTGCCAGACTCTCAAGGAGCCACCCAGAATGGCCGCAGGTATCTTCAGTGACGAGTCTCGCTTTTGTCTAGGAGGAGACGACCCATGAATCCGTGGGTGGAAGCCCAGTGGTCAGTGCCAAGATGAAAGGTTTGTTGTCGAGCGTCACAGGTCCAGAAGGCCTGTTGTCATGGTGTGGGGCGCAATTGCTTACGATGCCAGATCACCTTTGGTGTTCGTTACAGGCACTTTGACAGCCCAACGTTACGTTAATAAGGTACTGCAATCAGTGCCCTTACTTTTCCTAAACTCTTACTTCGGTGCGATTTTCCAACAGGACAACGCTCGTCCGTATACTGCTGCTGTCTCGAGAGCTTTTCCCTGAGGCACTGACACTCTGCCATGGCTAGCTGCATCGCCAGACCTATCACCGATTGAAAATGTGTGGAATGCCATTGAGCGCACTGTCTACACTCCATCCCTACCGCATAATCTGCAGGAACTACGAGCAAAGATTCAAGCTGCATGGGATGGCTTATCGCAGGACACCATTAGGAAGCTCTACAACTCCATTTCGAGACGTCTGGCATGCTGTGTAAGCAAACATGGCGGCCCGACGCCATACTGAGAGACATTACTTATTGGCGTGTAGCTCAATAAATATTTCCCATATCAGTCTCAATGTTTAATCATTTATTGTTCCTGGTAACCTTTACCTTCCTCCGGAATAGCATTGCAATCCGACACCTCCTTCTGGGTGCAAATATTTTTTTGACGACGAGTGTGTAACTCGGCCACAGGGACGTAACTCTTCCCTTTACCTACCACAACGTACGACTACAGCAAAATTTTACACGTGTTACAGAAACCGTTCCCGACTGCTCGTTATTCTGCTGGCCCAGTGGTCTGAGGCTCTGGCTCCTGACCGGTCATCCGATATGAGCCCAAATTTGAGTTCTGCGTGAGATATGGCTAGTATGCTTGTCTTGCGGCTTCGAGATCCCCTCCCTCACCCCACCTTCAGCTACCAGTGGGGACAGACGGTTCTTTATAGCCTTTCGTGTTGCTCATGGTGGTTGCAGTATTCGAACAGATGAAAATCATGCACTCTTTGTGAAAAGTACGTGACCGTTACCTCGCCTCAAAAACACTGACGGGTACTTCAGCTTCTGCACGTTGAACTGTAAAACTCCTTCTAGCCGTACGTGCCCCTGACAGACTGAAGAAGTTGTACTGTAAATCTTCTTCTAGCCGTACGTGCCCCTGACAGACTGAAGAAGTTGTACTGTAAATCTTCTTCTAGCCGTACGTTCCCCTAACAGACTGAAGAAGTTGGACTGTAAACCTTGTTCTAGACGTGTACGTGCCCCTAACAGACTGAAGAAGTTGGACTGTAAACCATCGAGCCATACGTGCTCATAACAGATAATGATCGATTTTGTCCACGTTCCTCATGATTTTTTACATTCAGCGTTTTCTCACTAGGGGACAAAATAAATAATCTTCACCAAAAAAAGAAAAAAAAAAGACTCAACCCGAGGAAGTCGTTCGATTTTGATGAAACACAGCATGCAAGCACCTCAGAGCCGAATATGCAATTGGTTAAAAAATAAGGACTAATATCTAAATAGTGACCCGCCACAGCGTTGGGAACCACGCGGGTGTATCACGAACAAAGCTTTTTAACAGGGATTGGGGTTGCATTAACGTACACGGACTGTGAGGTTGCCTCAACGTCGAATCTGTGCATACTACGAGTAGTTGAGCGAGTTTGAGAGAAGATGTATATTTAAGCTGAGAGAGTCTGTTGGTCAAACCGTCGTATCGTAACGCATGTGCTTCAGAGGGACGCGGCAGTCGAGCGATGTTGGCGCCAATGTGTTGAGCAGTGCAAGCCCCAGCGTCACGCGGGCAGTGGGCGGCCTAGGGCAACGACAGAACGCGAGGTTCGAGAGTTTGTGAGAACCGCACGAACAGAACCGAATTCGTCGCTCTCAACCATCAGTGTCCATGTTTGGTCGTCTACAGGTACGGAAGTGGACATCCGGACCGTTGCCAGACGACTTGCGGCACGTGAACTTCATTCGAGGAGGCCACTACGCTTCCTACCACTGACCATTCATTCGAGGAGGCCCCTCCGCTTCCTACCACTGACCATCGATTCATCCTACCACTGACCAGCGAGCATCGCCGGCCCCGGTTGCAATGGTGTCTAGCCCGATCAACGTGAGATAGTGTCCAGTGGCGTCGTGTTGTCTTCAGTGATGAGTCACGGTTTGCACTTGGCGCCGATGAACAGCGCATACGTGTCTGGAGACGATACGTCCAGCGCACAGATCCTTCCCATACCGTGGAATGGTACACGACTCTAACACCAGAAGTGACTGTTTGCGGAGCCGTTTTCTACGATAGCTGGACACACTTGGTAGTCCTCCCTACCACCCTCACGGCTCAACAGTACCTCGACGGCATTTATCTGTTGGGTTGCGATTCCTCTCGTAGCATCGCCGAACAATTTTTCAACAGGATAATACTCAGTCACACACGGAACAGCTTTCTTAGGCGTGCCTTCGTTATATCCATAAGCTTCCATGGCCATCCCGATCACCCGACCTCTTACCGATCGAACATTTTTAGGATATGATAAGACTTCACTTATGCCCATCCCGGAATGTTGGAGAAATGGCCAGAAATTTGGGCACCATCCAGAATGCAACACCTCCAGGACAGTATCCTTGAACTGTGTGCGTCTATGCAACCCGGGGTAACCGTTTGTATACGAGACAGACATGGCGCTATAATAACTTTTTCCACTCGTGTAGCTGTTTTATTTCGAATAAATGGCTCAGCTGCTCTGGAATTGCAACTATTTTTCTTTCTTATACATGTAGATTACACATCAATTTTTATCTCGATTGTATGTTTATTTCTGCGCGATTCCTTTTTGGGGGAAGAGAGGGATTTATCTGCACTTTTTTAAAATTTCTATTCTTCCTTAATCAGATTCTTTTAAGCATCTTGTGACGTATTACAGAGGTGAAAACATGTGTCAAGACTACAAATCTGCAGAGACATTCTGTCTGCGTAGCTCAGTTGGGAGAACGACTTACTCCGGAGTGAGAGGACACGATTCGATGACGAACTTGTTTTCACAATCTTTGGGGTCAAAACTTTTCCGCTAGACGGATTAAAATTTGATTTCTTTAAGATTTGGGTACTACTAGATTGTACAATTTAAAATTTATAAAAATATGTTGAAATGCATTCAGCGTAGTAGCACTGAGCTTCTGCAAAAACAATAAAAAAAATCGTAGTACTCACTACAACCAGATCCTAGGTGTCCTTTTAACTTAGCGTCCGTTTCGTTGAACCCAACGGCAGAGTTGTATAAAAATAAAATGTATCTGCGTACACAATCATAGAAACGGAGAACTTGCTGCAAACCCGCGAAGCGCGAACCATTAATATAATAAAATAAGATAATTTAAAGATCAATTAAGTGAAGCACGAGTTGTGTGTTAAGATCGCTGTAAATGGAGAAGTTTGATACGACAACAATAAGTAAAAATATCTGGAAGTTTGTATTTCTTTTTGGAGCTAACCTCTGAATCTCAGAGAACAGTTTAGGGATATGTATGTATTATTAGAACGTTACAGATTCCAATGAGGATAAAATATATAGTAATATCCAGCCGCCTATGCACGATAAACATAAATTAAAGTTGCATCACGAATTAAAAATATTTGTGTTTATAGTGCATAGACGGCTGAATATTTCTATACGTGACTCATGGCACGAAATGTTTTGTATTGAGGACAGAATAAGCACATTGCAATTGAATGTGCAACAATGTATGTAAAATGGACTTTTATGGCAAAATATTAAAGCACTAGACTATGAACCTCATAAAAACAAGAGACTAAAGATATCCACTAATATCCACTAATGAACCTTTAAAATGTTTAGATTGCATTTTAGCAACTTAATTCAAAAATAGAAGACTTACAAAACACATAAGGAAAAGATTTTAATTTAATATCCGGCAACTGCAAGAGGAACCTGGCAATAATAAAATGTTAATTCTTTTTGTGTGAACGAAATTTTTGATACAGTTCCTATACGCTGAGAAACAGATTTTGATAAAAATCTAGAGCCAAAATCTCGGTAAAAGCAAAACAACTTTGAAGATGTGGAAAATAAGTGAACGTTCTTCAAGTTAAAATAGAATTAAGTATATCAATCTACGTAAAGCCTTGAGTAAGTGTTTTTATTGTGTAGACAAGAAACATTTCTATTTTTTTTAACTCTGCAAGCAAACTCAATCTGCTAATAACTTGGAAACTATCCGCGTACAGCGTACGCATGTACGTCTACATTCTGCAACTCTGCTCAAGGGTACCTCAAGGGTGGCCATGGAATCTGAGGCTCTGGGTTCTGACCATAAGTGCGAGTTCAGCCCGGATTCTGACCTCAGTTGGGTCATGTGGGGTACGCTTGTCATTGTTGTTGTTAACCCCCCCCCCCCCCCAACCCATAAAGAACCGTATATACACTATCTACCAACAATTGGACACCCCTGCAATCGCCGTATATACACTATCTCCCAACAAGTAATTGGACACCCCTTCAATCGACGACATCTGCGGTCCTGATACACGTCACGGCCTCCGCCGTTAAATATCGTGTGGGAAACAACAACGCACCCAGTCGCATGCAAGATGCCACGCAGTTCGGAGCTCTCTGATTTCGAGAAAGGTGTAATCGTCGGGTATCACAGAAATGGCCGACCCATACGTGACATATCCAGCGAGTTTAAGTACCCAAATTCGATAGTGGCCTACGTGATTGGCAAGGGGAAGATGAGAGGTGACTGTCGGAATGTGCCCAGACCCGGCAGACCCACAAAACTGGGAGTTAAAGACCGACGGGTGCTGGCCAGAGAAATTCGGAAGAACCGCGCTAAATCGATGGGCCACATCCGCAATGAGCTTCAACAGGCAACCGGGAGTGTTCTTTCAATGAATACCATCCGTAAGGAAGCCCATCTGCTTGGTTTTCATGGGCGCGCTGCCACCCACAAGCCTTTGATCACCAAGTCCAATAGCGCTGCTCGGCTAACGTGGTGCAAAGAACGTCGACAGTGGACCGTTGAACAGTGGAAACAGGTTATCTGTGGCGACGAATCAAGGTTCATGCTCTACCGTTCGGATGGCAGGGTCTGAGTTTGGCGTCTGCCTGGAGAACGCCTCCTGCCGGAATGTATTGTGCCAACTGTGAAGTTCGGCGGCGTTGGAATTATGCTATGGGGGTGTTTCTCCTGGTATGGCACGGGACCCTTGGTCGCAATTCCTGGTAGACTCAACGCCGAGACCTACTGCACCATTCTGGATGACCATGCGCTTCCTACGTTGTGGCAGTTTTACGGGGTGGACCCATGTTAATTTTAGGATGACAATGCCACCTGTCATGTTGCGAGGTCCACCATGGCTTGGTATTGTGACAATGAGGTTAATTGAATGTACTGGCCTGTGCAAAGCCCGGACCTTAACCCTATCGAACACCTCTGGGACGAGTTGGAGCGTCGACTTAAGGGGTGCTCCCACCGTCCGAAATCGGTGAAGGAACTGACCTGTCTTCTCCAAGCGGAGGGGAAGAAAATACCGCTAGCCGTCGTACAACGCCTGGTTGAGAGTTTGCCCCGGAGGGTCGTAGCTGTAATCGCCGCTCGTGGAGGTTCCACCAACTATTGAAGGTAAATAAACTTCGTTTTCCTTTGCTATCACAGGTGTCCAATTACTTGTTGGTAGATAGCGTATTATCAGGTGCCAAACAAACCTGGGATGTATGCCCGCGGGTGGCCTAGTGGGCAACGTTCGTGACTGCCACGGAAAGGGCCTCAGGTTCGATCCCAGGCAGGTACGAACGCTCGATCCACTAAATATCCGCCGTGCGTCGAATGGGCACGTTAAGCAGTCGGACCCCGGGTACTGGTCGTCCGGTAATAAACAAGGGCGTCTTCCTCCTCCGTTCTGCCTCGCTTCCGTATCAGCTTCCTATCGAGCGCTCTAGCCCAAATCTCCTAGTTTCCTATTTCTAAAGGTTGTTTAAAACCTGGGGTCAGACACTCCCTTCCTAAAATTCTCTACACATGATCATGATCAAACCTGGGATGCTACCATTTCTATTACATGCCGTCACACCCATGCGGTAAATGGTATCGTTCGCAAACATATACAGAGAGGCAGATATCCCCGCAAGTTACCAGGATTTAAACGATTTCGAACATGGTACGATAATCGGCGCCCGGGAGATGGGTCACTTCATCTCGGAAATTACCACAAAATTTCGATTTACACGGTCAACAATCTCAAGGATGTACCTGGCCTACACAAATTTAAGGGAAAATCCAGAGTGCTAGACCGGTGTGGAGGTAGGGTAACCATCTGATGGCTATCTCCTGCGCTGTCAAATTGCTGGCTCTGCAGGGATAAATAGAACTCTCTCAAAATTATTAAAGTGAAGGCATTCCGAAAGCAATCCTGCCAGTATCCGACGAGTCTTCACCCAGACTGGATCAGTCGGGGTGCCGATCAATCTTCACTACCCTCGCTGGGCAGTGAAGATTGATCTCTCTCTCTCTCTCTCTCTCTGTATCCTTCTTCGGCCAAGTCTGGCCTTGCCACTCAAGAGGCTCAGGTTTTCCGACCACACCATGTATGCACAGGTTTCGGGCCCCTGCTGGCTATCCTGCAGTTCTCACAGATGGAGATTACTTGCTCTGTGAGATGATTAAAGTCCTGACTCAAGTCATCCATCTCATCTGGTCCCTCTGTTGTACTTTCTCCTACTAATTTCGCTAGTTGGGTCTTATGATCCAATCAATTGAGAATCTGGGTCGAAAACCTCTTCCGAGATGTACACACCATTTCTCTTTCTATCCGTCGTGAAAGCTATTGCTAGGTAGTTACTGCAGCTCGCATCGTCCAGAACATTCCAGTCTCGGCGATATGAGTCTCGAGGTACGAGTTAGAATGAGATCGATCCAGGACGAGCTCCTTGGAAAGTCGGGATACTATCTGCATCGTTCCTGATCGTCAATTCAGAGGAGTTGGAGAATACCGGGAGAGTTGTCTTCCTCTATCGTCTTCCTCTTGACTGCCCCACATTAGGCTGTTCGCATTGAAGTCACCAACTACTATTGTCTCCTGTTGCTGGTGAGCTTCCAGCAACCCTGAGATCGCATCTAATACCTTCGAGAGAGCATCCGAAGGCGAGATATAAGCATTTATCAAAAGAAATTTCTCGCTGCCACCCTAGATGCCCGTAACTACTACACTGGGTATATACACTGAAGAGCAATTGAATTGGAGATACCTGTCTAGTAACGTGTAGCACCACCTTTCGTTCTGATGACGGCGGCGATTCGCCTCGGCATGGACTCGACAAGACACCGGAAGCGTTGGGAAATCATACGCCCCCAGAACAAGCTCCCACAGTTCACGAAGATTTGATGGAGGGGGGTCAGAGCCTCGGACATTTCTCTCGATGGCATCCCAGATGTGCTCGTTGGGATTGAAGTCAGGTTACCTAGCTGGCCAAGGAAGCCAGGTCACGTCGGTGGAGTGTTCATCCAACTATTCAGATACAATTCGGGAGCGATGGCACGGTGCATTGTGTTGTTTCAGGATGAGGTCCCCAGTGGGATGTTGAAGACGCACAACGGGAGCAAATGGTCCTTCAAGATGTCCCGGTAACGTTGACCTGTGAGGGACGATGTCACATGTACCAGGGGTCCCATTTCAGTCCACGTAAACAGTCTCCAGACGAGAATGCCGCCTCCACCAGCTTGGAGAATACCCTACTGGCAAGAAGGATCCATCGCTTCATGTGGTTTGCGCCGTACTCGTATCCTGTCATCCGCATGTACCAACGTGAATCTCGACTCATCAGTCCAGGCAACATTTTTCCACATGTCTAGGGCCCAGTGGCGATGTTCCCGCGCTCATGCTAATGTTTGCACCCTGTGAGCTGCGGTACCCTCATGAGACTATGGCTTCTGTACCCCATAGCGAGGAGATGGTGCTGGATGGTGTGGCTGCTTAAACCTTTTTTTGCACCAGCGTTAAATAGCCGAGTGATTTCTTGCACAGTGGCCCGTCTATCGTCTGTTACAATGCGAGCCAGCCGACGATGACCCCGCTCATCCACACGCTGTTGTTCACGGCAGTTGGCCCTTGCAGGGATGGTTTTACCGGATTCAGTGTACTCACGGTGCACCCGTGACACAGTGGCTCGTGAAAATCCCAGTGCCTGCAAGACTTCCGAGAAGGAGTGATTCATTCGTCGGGATCCGACAATTTGCCCACGATCAAATGCGCTTATATCCTTCGTCTTACCCATACTGCGTCCGATTTTTACTGATTGCAGTCGCATCAATCCTTATATTGTCGGATCGCTGCATACGTCATGTCGTTTCCGCCCACAGCGCCACATTTGCATAACGCCAGCTGTCTCTAATTCATGTGCTTTTCAGTGTACATCCTATCTCTGAAACTGAAATTTTTGGATTCAGGACGACTGTGTCTAACAGGTGTTCTCACTACGAGATTGGTACTACCTCGAGGAGTTCCAAAACTCTCAGCTTGAGTGGTAGGGCTCTTGAATGAGCAAGATTTGTGCAGCGACTTCACTTGCCTTTTTCAGAATCTGTGCCATTGCAGCTCTCGCGTGTTTGGTTTTAAGCTGAAGTACTAGAATACCGTTTTGGACGAGTCAGCCGTAGTTGACCCGACTCCTCAACTGCTCAGTTTCTCTTAAAAGAGTGGGGCAAGTCCTATCGAAGCTGGAATGATTGACTTCGAACCGAACTCCAAATGATATTTTTCATTTGCAGAGGGGTAATTATTGCACTTTGATGTGGCTTCACATTTGTGATGCTGGTAGCCCACCTTGCCACACCTATCTTCTTAAGTGCATCTGCTCTTAAAATGGCCGAAGCCATTGCATCTAAAGCACCTTATTTCTCTCAGATACACCCGAAGGCTGAGGACTGACCAGCCAAAGTTCAGTCTCCCCTTCTTCAACAAGGCCTTAAAGGCGGAAGGCTAATCAGTGGACCTTGTACCCTGCCTCCTTTTACCATTATGAGAAATCTCTGTGAGATACTCCCTTGGTGAAGTCGGGTTTTTCTCAAGAACCCCGTCCTCAAATTCTTCAGAGAACTCCCCGTCTACATGGTACACAATCAACCTAGGAGATCGCTTCTGAAGAGGCTCTAGTAGGATGCTATCCTTGCTCATAGGACTCCGCTTTAGATCTTCCTCTAGGCGGGTGACGTTCGCGGCTTTGGAGCATTCACCGCTACCCCTCCTTTTTTATTTTTTTTACTCTTTTAACACTAATCTGCAGCTTGCCTGGATTGACTGCTGATTGGAATGTCTTTTTGACCTCGTCAGAAGACGCTTCCTCTTTCGTCAGGAAGATTAAGAGTACGTGCCACTTGTCTTCAACATTCTTCTTCTTTAGAGTAGGCACTTGTGACTTCTGAGCTCACTTTCTAGCCGCCAAGGCGTACGTATTTGGCTATGGGACTGAGCAGTTCTGATTATTCCTCACTTTGAGCCTGCCCTCAAATACTGCTAATTGAATGCTTCGGTGAGCGCAGGCATTTTGTACTTTGCGCAGCACCGCCCGGATACTGTTGCCCACTGACTTGCTGAGTTTGTTTGAGTGGTTGCCCATGATCGCCTCAAACTCAGCCATATAGCCAATTATCGGTGAATTGAATTCCATAGGAATAGCAATCACAGCATCATCCACTGGCCTATTATCCTTCGCCTGTGACTTCAGGGGACTGGGGCGGGACTCCTGTTGTTCTCGGGAGAGCCCGGGTACATTCAAGGTGGCCTCTTCTACGCCTGGGATGATCATGGTGTTTTTTGGGGCGCAACCGTTCTGAGTCGGGATTGACCCCGTTGATTTGAGGGGAACCCCCTCTGGACTGAAGTCATTTCTGTAAACGGCTTTTGCTCTCCGACTTCGACACAAGTTTGTTGTTTGTCCCCGAATTTGTCTCACTCTCTTAGGGTGAGAAGACCGTTGTGACGTCGATGCGTCTGGGACTCGTTTGGGCTGTTGAAAGAGCTCTTCAAAGAGCAGATTCAAGCCCGATTTCTGGACTTCTGTGCTCTTTCTGCAGAAAACTCGACTGCGCCAAAACTCTTACTGCTTTTGTTCAAAAATCTACTGACGCTTTCAACTTACCATTTGACCGGTAACTCAAACGACCGTGCCGGTATTGCTATAGAAAAGCACTAGACGATCGTGAACAGCGTCGTTTGGCACGCATCGTATCATTTTTCTGGCGTGCAACATCGCGACAAATCACAGCTCAATTTATTTCTGGGGTCATTAATGGCATCAGCGGTTACACAGTGCAACGTTCCCTGAAGTCTATGGAATTCCGGATCCGACTGCTCCCCCGCGCATCATTGCTGATCCGACGACACAAGGCTGAGTGCCTTGCTTGGGCTCCAGAACGCAGCCATTGGACGCAAGATGACTGGAAACCTGTAAGCTGGTCCGATGTACATGTGGCGGTACCAACTGTTTCGGGCAGATGGCAGTCTCAGAGTGTGGGGACAACCCCACGAGGCAATGGATCCGGCATGCCTACAAAAGTCGGTGCAGGCCAGCAGTGGCTTTATTACGGTGTGGGATGTTTTCAAATGGCGCGCATTAGGACCCTTCATACGTCTGCAGACCGCTCTGACCAGAGGCTACGTAACCATCCATGTGGGTCTTTTGCATCCGTCCATGTCATGCAATCACTCCTACAGGTACGAACTCTTTCAACACGACAATGCACCACCATACACGTCCACTGTCCTCAATTACCGCTGAAGGAACATTCCACGGAGTTTGGCAACCTGACCAGCCTCGTTCGTCAGATTTAAACACCATCGGAAACTTTTACGATTCTTTTTAACGTACACTAATGCCAGGAATCTTACACCAGTCAATATTATTAAACTGTAAGACGCTCTTCAGGAAGCATGGTGTGTATTGTCTCCGCAATACTACAGAAAGCTCGTGGAGTCCATGTCCCGTCGCGTTGCTGCCGTTATCCGATCGAGAGGAGGACCAACGCGGTATTAGGAACTTATCCCGGTTTTTTTTTACCACTTCAGTGTATTCTGATTTTATATTTGGGGATTTTGTTTTCGCATGTCTACTCCGATGTTCGATCGTGAAACCTATGTACTGCAAAAAGACATAGGAGTTGCTTGTGCTCATGAGTGATCCGTTACTAGAGTGGGCTTTGTGGTAAAACCCGGTGTGTGAGGAATGAAGATGTATTGCAGATATATAGTGTGAGGTAAAATGTGGTTAGTAAGGTGGAGACTAATATTTTAGGTGATTTGGCCATGTTGAAAGAATGAGTGATGAGATGCTTACTAAGAGAATTTTTTCAGCCCTTGTGGCTGGAAAGAAAGGAAGAGGAAAGCCAAGGAAATCATGGGAGGACCATATTCAGGAATGTTTCTTTGAGAAAAAAATTGAGTATGAAGTACAAAAGGTCTTGCATGTGGCGTGTGATGAATGTCAATGAATCTCGAGCTTGTGGGCCAAGATCGCTGTAAATTTAGACGTTTGATACATCAACAGTAAGTAAAATCTAGTTCCATTGGTTAAACGTCTATCTCGTAGTTGGTCTTTCTTTGAAGAGCTAACATCTGAATCTTAGAGAACAGCTTATCGATATGTATGTGTGTATGCAAGTTAGATAGCTTTTTTGCCAATCATATAAAAGCGATATTCGGCTTGCGTGCTCAAAACTCAAATGGCCGCCCGGTGGCGCAGTGGTCTAAGCGATGTCCTCTGATCATTCGTCCGAAAGGGATCCGGGTTCGAGTCCCGGTGAGACATGGATGTTGTTTTTCTCTTACGGCACTGGCTCTCTCCCTTCCATGGAACCAGTGACCCTGAATTAGGGACGAGGGATTGCTTATAGCCCATTGAGTTGCTCACGGTGGTCGTTAAACCTCCAATCAAAAAAAGAAACGCAAATGCAAGAATGAATAAAGATGGATCAAATCTCCGTACGTTGATATATGTCGCATGCAAGCGATATAACCAAAATAGTCATGCCGAATTTTTGTCAGAAATCTTTACAATGGAATAGGATTCTATTTCAATCACGAATAAAATGTGTCAGCATAATACTAATAATAAGCCTTTCATTATGAAAATCTGGCTGTTTAAAAACATCAGAAAAAATAAAAGGTCAAAATTTGTTTTCTGTGTAATTGAAACTATTTTTTTAAAGAAATTTGTGTTACAAATTCGAATATATTCATATCCGTTAAATTTATAAACAAGAATTCCAGTGAGCGATGAACTGGTCTAGAACCAGTTGGCTAGATATGGGAATTGTCCAAACTTTGCTTTGTATATATTTCTGCATGTTCCTGAAATGAGTAAAAAAGATTGAGCTTAAATTCCAACACATTCTTCCTTTTTCCAAAAACAAAATGCCCAAACGAAACAGCGAGAGAAGGCTTTTCAACAGCCGAACGTTTTTAAATAAATGGCGGGCATATGTCTCATTAAAAAAATACTCGAACATGGTAGAAAAAGAAGAAATCAAAGATTTGTTCCATGCGTTTTTCGTTTAGAAAAACGGGTATCTCCTGGTATTTACTTTAAAGCCGTAATTAAAAGTGGGAGAATGTCTCTTTTTCTTTCCTCTTTTCTCTCTATTTTCCCAGTCGCATCTTATTCAGAAGTGTGTAATTAAAATTCTTTCTGGAGGTCTGTTTCTACTTCTGCAGTGATGTAAGTTTATGATACCTTTCGAAGGAAATATACTTCATCTATCATATTTCTTCTTGACAATTAAATCTTCTTTCTGAGAACTTATTATGAAAAATATTTGCCTGGAATTCCTTTTTATTTGCAGCCCTTGTGAACGAAGCACATATCTATTTTCTTAAAAATATGATAGTCAACTTGATATTCTTCTTCGTGTGAGGGATTTCGATTTGCATCTTATTCAACGCTCTTATCTTTGAAATCAATAATTATAATAATGTGTCCGACGAACTGTGAATGAGTAATAGCTTCTAATCAAATTCATATGAGTCAAATACAACCGACCAAGCTCGATTGGCCGCCTCGGTGTCCCAGTTTCGCCTCTGCCCGTTTGTGAAAGTGGTTCCGTGTTCGAATTCAGAGATAGCCATGGGAGTCAAGTACACTCACTTCCAAAAGTTAAGCACGGAGCAGTAAGATGTGAAAAAAATGGAGAAGTACTGCTTGGATTGACACGAAATGCGGTAGGAACGTAGGAAATGTGTTTATTAATGAATCAAAACAAAGAAATACAGACAGAGATTAAAATAATGTTGAATTTTCAGAAATTATAAAATGACGTCAAATTGGAGTCATTTACAAAGTGAATAATAAAGTCACAACAAACAACAAAACCCGACATTAATAGGGCATGTGAGCACCTCTCATCTGCATACAAAGTTTACAACGTCTGACCATGCTTTTTATGAGGCGATCAACCACCGCAGAGTCCAGTAATCGCCATTCCTCCTGTAGAGCAGTTTCCAAAGCTGTGAGAGTGGTTGGGGGCGGGAGACGTGAACACACAGCACAGCCGAGGGCATCCCAAACATTTTCAATGGGATTAATGTCGGGCAAGTACGCCGGTCACTCCATACGCGCAATCCCCTCACTCTCCAGGTAGTCGTCGACGATGGCAGCTCTATGGGGACGCGTATTATCATCCATTAAAACGAAGGCAGGACCAACTGCTGCAGTATACAATCGCACAGAGGGGTCTAGGACTTCATCCCGATACCATACAGCCGTCACAGAACCCCGTCTGTAGATGTGGAGGTCGGTGCGATATCCCAACGAAATTATTGACCAAGATCATGATGCTTCCACCTCGGAATGCATGATGTTCGGTGATGTTCTGGGGTCGATTGCGTGTGTCTTCTTCCCTCCACACCCGTACACGCTTGTCATCGGGTTGCAGGGCAAATCTGGACTCATCCGTGAACACAACGTTCCCCCAATCAGGCACAGTCCAACTGACATGTTGGCGACACCACTTTAATCGTGCCCCTCTGGATTGGACGGATAGAGGAACACAAACCCGTGGTACCTGGGCATACAGTCCTTTCATGTGTAGCCTTCGACGCACAGTAGTGGCAGATATCGTCTTACCAATGGCCGCCGTAACCATAGATGTCACACTTGTGGAAGTCGCTCTTCGATTCCGCTTGGCCACAACAGCAATATATGTCTCTCGCGGGTGTCTTAACCCTTGGGCGACCGGCCACAGGTCTGCGGACAACTGTTTGGCTGGTTAGGAATTGTTTCCATAAAAGTGAAATGACGGAATGATTCACGCCGAAGAAACCAGCAAGATCTGTGATTGACTGTCCTTCAATGCGTCCGACAGCACGCCAGCGCTCGGAATCTTCCAATCGTCTTCTGGAAGCCATAAAAATTAAGTCTGCCTTCAAAAAAAATCCTCCGACAATTCTCAACACCTTGTATCAGCACTTGCATGCAGCTCCTGTACCCCTTCAGAGTGCTGGCTTCTTATACGACTGCCTGTTTTGCATATTCCTCGGCAAGACACAGTGATTCGCTGTTACCTACCACATTTGCATACTTCCATCTACCGCTGCGGCGAATTCCAACCTCTCCAATACCGATTGGCTTCCGGAAATTAACTTCTCCCTTTGCGTGCTTAACTTTTGGAAGTGAGTGTACAATTGACCTAGCTCATATGAATCAAGTACAACTGACCAAGCTCGATTGGCCGCCTCGGTGTCCCAGTGTCGCCTCTGCCCGTTTGTCCAAGTGGTTCCGTATTCGAATTCCGAGATAGCCATGGGAGTCGAGTACAACTGACCAAGCTCATATGAATCAAGTACAACTGACCAAGCTCGATTGGCCACCTCGGTGTCCCAGTGTCTCCTCTACCGGTTTGTCCAAGTGGATTCGTGCTCGAATTCCGAGATAGCAGTGGGAGTAATGTTTGCCCTACAGTGCTTCCTTCCTTAATTCCTTGGAAGCAGTGACCCTAACTGTCAGACTGGTGAATACTCGTAGCACACTGAGCTGCTCGCGGTGGTCATTCGCCCCCCCCTCCTCCTCCTAAAAAAACAAATTCTATTGAATCAAAAGCAAGATATCAGGTTCTCGTGCGGAATGAGTCAATCATAAAAACTTAAGGTAGCAATCTTAAAAGCACGATAATTAAAACCCTACGCAGGCTTCCGATGAAGTGAATAACTTATTTAATGTAGAAGTTAAAAGATTAAAAATAAAGCCATAAGTACTTTCGGTCTTCCTAAAGACCATCATCAGATGGTCTTTAGGAAGACTCAAGACCAGCATCATCAGATGGAAGTATTGAAGGTCCTCCATCTGATGATGGAAGACCTTCAGTACTTCCATCTGGTGATGGTCTTTAGAAAGACCGAAAGTTCTTATGGCTTTATTTTTAATCTTTTAACTTATACATTAAATAAGTTCTTCACTTCATCGGAAGCCTGCGTAGTGTTTTAATTATCGTGCTTTTAAGATTGCTACCTTAAGTTTTTATGATTGAATCAAAAGCAATTGTGAATAAATTCATTAGGAGAGTCACTCTGAAATTTTAAAATGAAAAAATAAAAAAAACATATGTTCTCATTCGAAAGTCGGGGGGGGGGCGAACAGTTTGGTTAGTGTCTGCCCAAAGGGGGCGGGAATCTTTTTATAAAATTCTCTTGCGTACCCATCTGATTTCGAGCTGCAGATTACATTATAATCTTATTTATTCACTGTTCACTCAAGAACAGCAGAAGAAAAATATATATGAAAAGGAAGGAATGAATGCTAGCTCCTTTGCTTCTATAAAACCCTGACAGGATAATATCTGAAATGCACACTCAGTCTACGAGGATTTCAAAACGCGCCATATGGCGTCACATGTTCTCGCAACCATTCATCTGAAGCCGGTGAGAGACGTCTTAGGTAAACACTTTTCACTGCTGTCGTCGGCTTCCAAAAGGACATGATGTAAAATAGCAGGTTTCCCGTCTCCTTATAATACACTAGCAGTTATGTCCGATCTCCCAACGGTGGATCTGTACTTTTTGAACGTAAAATTAAAGAAAGTAAAAAGCAATAAAGGGAGAGAAAAGTAATTTAAGATCCGTAACGGTTTTACGACATTTTACTACGTTCAAAAAATTCCGGAACTTTTTATATTAAAAACGAATGAGTCCAGATATTACCTGTTTATGCAGCGTTTTGTTTCGAAGTAGTTACCCTGTGCAACTACGCATTTTTGCCAGCGCTCATACAAAGATTTAAATGTAGATTGCAAGCCTTCTTTTGCCACATCCTCCAGTGCCTCCATCGCAGCTCGTTGCACTTCTTCAGAACTTGAGAAGCGTCGCCTGTTAAGCAAATTCTACATCCGGGGGGAAAGGGAAAAGTCACACGGGGAGAGATCAGGGTAATAAGCTGGTTGTGGAAGAACGGGAATGGGATGTTTGGACAGGTAATCGAACACCAGGAGAGATCTGTGAGCCGGCACGTTATCATGATAGAGCACCCACGAGTTGCTCTTCCAGAGATTGGGTCGCTTGCGTCTCACTGATTCTCGCAGACATTTCAGGACGTTGACGTCCTCTTCTTTAGTGACTGTACGACCATGTTGAAGGAATTCCTTATGTACGACCCCCTTGCAATCGAAGACAACTGTTAACAAAACCTTTCCTTTGGAGCGATCAGCCTTGAACTTTTTGGTCGTGGTGACGACAGTGATTTCCACACTTTTGACTGTCGGTTGGATTGGGGGTCGTACAGAAAGCACCAAGTGTCATCGCTAGTGATCAATCGATTCAAGGGATCGGGACCTGAATCCACTGCATCGATGCTATCCCCGCGAACTTTCATGCATTCATCCATCTTTTCTTGTGTCAGGTTTTTGGGAACAATTTGTTAGCACACGTGATGCATGCCCATTTTCTCTGTTAAACCGGCATGGCAACTTCTGTAACTGCTGCAACAGTTTTTCGACGGTCATTTTTCACAATTTCTTTGACAATGGCGATTTGATCATCCGTTGTGGATGTTAAAGATCGTCCTGACCTCTCATCATCCTCGATACTCTGTCGCCCGTTTTCGAATCGTCGATGCCACTCATAAACTTTAGTTCGACTCATTGCGCTCTCACCGTACGCTGACTTAATCATTTGAAAAGTCTCAGCGAAAGATTTTCCGAGCAGAACACAAAATTTTACACTTTAAAGATGTTCAAAATTCGACATCGTTGTCCTCCGCGACGGAGAGCCTCAAATGCCTGTAATCACGAACTAGACACATACGCTGTACATGTTGGATCTGGATCAAACCGGTTCTGGCTAGTCAGTCACATCATGCTCTTCGCTTGCTCAGAGGAGAATGACGTAATTCACTGACGTTTGGCAAATATTCAAAAAGTTCCGGAACTTCTTGGACGTGGCAGTAGAACGGGGTCGTGACATCAATTCATACGGTTTGACGTAAAACGGAGCAGGCTTTGGCGTCTCTTAATTCTAAATCAAAATTTCATGGAACTTTTACAGCGTTTCGAGCATAGTTATCCTTAAACCTATCGGCATTTTGAACAGTAAAGCTAAGCCTCCCTTTTGAATTTTTTGGTTTTCAGACTTTTCTAGGTGTAGAAGTGGTATAAACATTCAAGCAGACTCTATTCCAAAGCCGCTACTTTGGTCTTTTTGTTTTCAAACCTTTGTAGGTAACGGGACCTTAAGACCTATCCGAATGCCAATTTTTATATCTCTAAGTCATTTAGAAGTGGTGGAACAATTCGCAAAAAATTCAAGCAATTTTGCACAGCCGTCATTTTGATTTTTCTTTTTTTTTTTGGTTTGCTGACCTTTCTAGGTATCCGGACCTTAATGCCGATCAGCATACGAATTCCCAGATCTCTAAGTCATTTAGAAGTGGTCGAACAATTCGCCAAAAATTCAAGAGGGCAGTGTTCCAAAGCCGCCATTTTTATTTTGGTTTTCGGATTTTTCTAGGTATCAGGACCTCAATACCTATCAGCATACCAATTTTCAGATCTGTAGGTCACTTAAAATTGGCTGAACAATTCGCGGAAGCAAATACTCGCATCTTCTCATTTTCCCACTTTGCTTTATATATTTAGATTCACCCAGGAAGCATCCATCCGAAATCCGTCTTAGACCAATCTAGCGCGCTGTCTTTCGTTGGCTCGCTGGTTGTCCACTTTTTCAGTACTTTTCTCTGAAGAAGCATTAAGCCAAACAAATCCTCTTTCTCAACACTTACTGAAATTCTCTTAGCTGTCCCCGACATTCAAGGCTCGACAATGTCCTTTAATATCAGCTGCTTCATTTGACAGTAACAACAACAATAATTATATGTCATGAAAGAAATACGGGATTACGCCATATAATACAAATTTTGAAGATGACAATCCGATTTTTGGCGAAAATGTGACAAGGATGGTGAGTCAGATAATATCCGAAAACTTATATGGCGTAATCCCGTATTTCTTTCATGATTTATCTGCTTCTCCGGGCAATCACGGGATAGGATTATTAACCTCCAGATTCGCTAAACGCGAATGCCGGTTGCTTCGACTAGCGAATCCTGTTATGGTTAAATTCAAATTGATCGGAAACTTGAAACTTGGTCGTTCTGGATGGTGTAGTGGATATCATACCTAGGCGTTTTCTCGGAGACGCGGGTTCGAGTCCCGTTCCAGGACGATGAAAATTTTCAAGTTTTTGGATATTATCTGACTTACCATCCTTGTCACATTTACGCCAAAAATCGGATTGTCATCTTCAAAATTTGAATTATATATGTATTTATTTATTTAATATGAGTGTTACACCGGAGATTCCGTAAATCAGGGGTCACCAAATTGCGAATTAATCCTCCTAGTTGTCGGACATTGCATTTTAACGGACATGACCATTGACCATCTCAATCAAGTCAATTTGAATTTGGAAGGGAAACTTAAACTCGTACATGAGTTGTTTTTTGATCTGAAGTATTTCCAATCGAAGTTGGAACTGTCCAAGCGAAAGTCAGCAGCGTAAAATGTTTTGCATTTTCCATCTTGTAAATACGTGTGGGGAAACATGTCTGATAAGCATATTTTTTATGTTGAGTAATGTGACACAAATATTAATTTGTTGAAAGCTGAGTTTGAAAGACCTTTTGGTGATTTTTACAAGCATAAAAAATATTTCCAGCTGTTGAACGACCCATTTAGTTTTACGGTTGATGATGCCGAGAAGAATTTACACATGGAACTGTTAGATGTGCAATCTATTAATAAGAGGAAGTTTAAGAGGGAAGTTTTGATAACTTTTTATTCACTTTTGCCTAGAAACAGTTTTAGAAAACTGAAAGGTATTGCCAGGAATGTGCTTTCAGTGTTTCGTAGCACATGTTTTTGAAAAAGCGTTCTCCAAAATTAAATATGTGAAATCAATGTTTCGTTCACGATTGACCGATAACCACTGGTCAGACTTTTTAAAAACTGGGTTATCCTACCTGAAACCAAATATCGAAAATATAGTTAAAATCATTTCGGAAACAAAACCATTCTTCTCATTTATTTTTCCAGTTTTAGATGTCATGAAATCAATTTGTTTATGTCAAGCAGTCAACTTACTGAAGACTGAACTTTTGTCCTTTTTTTCCATTCCGACGTGGAATTCGCCAATGTTGTCTACCTTCCGGATAACTTTTTGCTTTAGCAATTAAACATTTTCTGTGAAGAGCTGGTTCGACATTCCGTCAGTCCACTAGAATCCACCTTCCCAATTCTTACCATTTTAAAATTATGCTGACGGCGTGGGCAAGTAATGTAACAGAATATAATCAAAGGAATGTCGAGTTAGACAATCCTCAAATTGCCTTCTAAGTTTATTCATTAGCTGTGGCGACTCTTCATGGGGCGCGCATAGGGGTCGTGCGCTCATCAGAAATTCTGGGGGTTCTCTTCGATGACCTCTCCTATGCAAGCATGTACATATGAAATGCTTTACTTGAGAAAGTGACCAAGCGACTCAACGTTTGTATGTCTGTAAAGGATCTGGTTTCACACAGATGTCGCTTCCCCAATATCCGTCAAATGACTTCACCCATTTTGTGTTATGTGTGCAAATTTCTTCCAACTCTAGAGTGGTTCTCATGTGAGACTCCCAGCACTCGAATTCTGCTGATGCTGTTACCCTCCCGATACGATGAAAAGTCCGATAGCTTGTTTCGCCAGACCGCAAGATTACAGCGATGAGAGCTGTTATCCTTCTGTGTCTCTTAAATGTCTTCTATCCTGATGTTCAAATCATTTTCCGGAAATCCCTGTCAGCTGAAGGAACTTTCTGCCCGTTAGTTACTTTGACGCAAATGAAGGCTGGTCATTTCCCAAATTCGTCTCTGATTTTTATAAAAGATGTCGTTTACGTTGAAGGAAACTCATTCTGAATTTTTCCTCTCCCACATCGCCATACAGTGTGTTGAATACCGCCTGGTTTGTCTGGGACCACATCCAACCTGACCATAGGTAGTCTATCTTATTTGCAACTTGGATAGGGCATGCAATCTTTACCGCGTAGCTACTATTCAACAGTGATTTGCGATGAACTCTACCTCAATATTTTCCTCCTCTACTCCCTGCTACTTCTGACAACTTTCCCAAAATTAATTTTCTTCGAAATACTACGCGCTTCTTTTCCTTGATCCAGCGGCCAACATAGATATGCTTCCACTTTCGTTGCTGCGAGAGCCACTGCTCGTTTCACTTTGTCTTACACCGACGCACGCCTCGTTTGCAATCTTTCTTCTTCTCGTATTTACCTGTTTCATATTGAAAGAGATTCGTAGATGATGTTGTTGATAAATAAATAAAATCATCGCTCTTTCCACGTTCCAGAAACACACAGCTACCGAAAAATTGTTTTCAGCCGCCGCCGTGGAATCGAACCACGGATCTCTCGATATCTAGCCGAGCGCGTTAGGCTTTACACTACGGTGGCCAACAATCCACGGTGCTATGTGTATTTTTAAGTCAGCTTCTGACATCATAAATCCGTAAGAAGGGCTCAGCTACTGAGACGTCTCCATCTGGTGGGCAGAAGCTGACTTAAAAATACACATAGCACCGTGGATTGTTGGCCACCATGGTGTAAAGCCTAACGCCCTCGGCTAGAAATAGAGAGATCCGTGGTTCGATTCCACGCCGGCAGCTGAAAACAATTTTTTGGTTCCTATGTGTTTCTGAAACGTAGAAAGAGCGATGTATTTATTTATTTACTGACGCCACGTATTTGGAGGCTTTTCACCTTGGATGTTGCTGATTTTCCCGTTTTCCTAACTATTCACGGATTTTTACGTCTGCTTAAGAGTCCATTCAGCTACCCTCATTATGATGACCTAAAGTGGATATTTCTTTAAGGACGATTACTTGTTCCTACAATTCAGCGTCGTCTCAGAATTATTCTCTCTATGTTACGCTAGTTCTGCCTCTGCCATGGCTGATGTCATTCATATCTATGTCAAATACTCCACGGTTCAACATCTACTCCGACTCTTTCACTGTTTCTGTCAGCTATCTTGTAATATAAGTCACACTACAAATGAGTGCTTTGGGTATTAAGAAAGTACGGCATCCTCTCTGTGCTTATGTTGCAGTTATTTGTAAAAAAAGGTCTTTTTTTTTTTTTTTTTTTTTTTTTTGGGATTGGAGGTTTAACGACCACCGTGAGCAACTCAATGGGCTATAAGCAGTCGCCCGTCCCTAATTTAGGGTCACTGGTTCCAGGGAAGGGAGAGAGCCAGTGCCGTAAGACAAACACAACATCCATGCCTCACGGGATTCGAACCCGGACCCCGTTCGGGCGAATGATCATAGGCCATCGCTTAGACCACTGCGCCACCGGGGCGGCCTCTGGTCAGCATTAACAACGGCATTGGCTATATATGTATATTATAACAATTAAATCCAAAGGGCGAGATCCAAGGTGAAAATCCTCCAAATACGTGGCGTCAGTAAATAAATAATTATATCGCTCTTTCCACGTTCTAAAAACACATAGCAACCGAAAAATTGTTTTCAGCCGCCGCCGCCTTGGGAACGAACCACGGATCTCTCGATATCTAGTCGAGATATCGAGAGATCCGTGGTTCGTTTCTACGGCGGCGGCTGAAAACAATTTTAGATGCAGTATTGATACAATTTAGATGAAGTACAAGATACAGTATTTTACTGTATCTTGTACTTCTTGCTCCGACATGAACTCATTCTAGAAGAATCTACTTTTAATAACGTGTATTCTAATCAGTTGGGTTACTTAGATTGGTATCGTGTGCATATTATTATTTTTAGCCTGTGTGCTACTAATTTGCATTATATGTGTAATCTTCATTCTCCATTTGTCATACTTTTAATGTTCATTATGTATTTTTTTACTTAACAAATTTTTCTGAACTCTTGGTTGTCGCTAAATTCCCCAAACGAAGAACAAATTCTAGAGTAAGTTTCCATTCCCTCCACTATTTTGTGAACAATGTTGTTTAGGAAGTATTGAGAGAGGGAGGAGTCCGCCAGGCTGAAGAGAACCAATCACTATCAGTCACGTCACACTGACCTCAAATCGTGAAGCATTTAGGTAACTCAAACTGAGGAACGTGTTCTCGCGGTTAGTCGACCTACCAAGGGTGGAAAAAAGGATATTTATTCGTTGTCTATCATGTTATTTTAAACAAAGCTACTAATGCGTATTCCTTGAAATGGAAATATCAAAGTATGGTACATTTTTCACGTCTGTAGCTCTTGTTAATTTTTTCGCACAAGTAATTATTTTTTCCAATGAATGTCAGACATTTTTCTTTTTAACATACTCTTCTGGTTAAGAAGGAGAGATGAACATTAGTCTTGAAATTATTTAAATTCACGTCCGCAAACACAAAGTTAGCAAACAAATTCTTGAAATGTAAATTTCCCACTGCTTTCTTTTTAGTTAGGAGAATCACCAAAACAGAACGTGGGTGTAAATTTACATACAGTCTACATCCGAAAAGTTCCAGGACCGGCGCAATAAAGAATATCAAAAAGTACCATACTCACAATTAATGCTAGTCACTTTCAAAATACTGCCCCTCTGAATCAACCCACAGTTTCCAGCTTTTCTGAAGATCCTGAAAACAGTTCTGCAAAGCTGTGACGTATATTCTAAATTAACTTTCTTTTTTAGTTTAATTCCCTATGTAAATTTTGAGTTTGTTCTCAGTTTTACTTCGCAACTTAACGTGACATCTTTTCTCTCAAACGAATACTTTTGGCAACACAATTGAGGTCAGAGTAAACGTGACGTATGACTGTATGAGATAAGAACGATAGATAAAAACTACGATACAGCAGTTGCTCGTGTGTGGTGGATATGTGGCTATGTGAATTATGTTATACCTTGAAGTGCGTTATCTGTTTTACTGAGATAACGCTGGAATAAAGCGAAATTCCGTAAGTTGACTTCTGTTTGTTATGATTCGTCTGGCCGTAAAAATTCATTTAGGAACTTTATTTATTTTTAAATACACCAGAGTTGAATAATTACGAAACTCGTATAGCGTATGAAATACGTTTATTTTCGTGGTGTAGTCAGCACAAATATTCGCCAATCTTTCGCACTCCACTGGGAGGCTTTTTCAAGGCAATGATAGACACAAAAATGCAGAGAATTGGAACATGTAAAGAACGAAGATGATTTTTGAAAATAACGTGGGGGACATCACGAGCATATTACATGAATTTTTTATCACGTAATTATACAGAGCGCCGTGATGTGTTTCCATCTTTTAATAATGCATGCCAAACCATTGGTAGTTCCGTAGAGACTACATCATTGCATGCCACTTTGTTGGATAGGATTTCCACTGTTTCCCTGATGGCAGTCTCTTTGAAATTCGTGTAAGGGGCAATTCTTCTAATATTATTCCATACAGGAGCGGCCGAGCAATGCATGACTTCTCTGGCGAGGGCTGTATTCTGCATGTCTTGCTTCACACTTCGTACGTGTTCTTTACATCTAGTGTCCAAGGATCGCTTTGTCATTCCTATATATACCTTTTCCGTGTTGTCAGGATATACCAACGGTATAGCGTACACACCCGCTTTTTCTTTCTCACACTGTCTATCCTTGCAGCTTGATATTATATGTGATAACGGGGTCGGGGACTTCAACGAGATACGCAGGATCCATCACATATATCCCAGGCTTTACATATTGGTTAAAGAATTTATTACGCAAATACAGCATATTAATAGCAATGAAGTCCCCGACCCCGTTATCACATATAATATCAAGCTGCAAGGATAGACAGTGCGAGAAAGAAAAGGCTGGTGTGTACGCTGTACCGTTGGTATATCCTGACAACACGGAAAAAGGTATATATAGGAATGACAAAGCGATCCTTGGACACTAGATGCAAAGAACACGTACGAAGTGTGAAGCAGGACATGCAGAATACAGCCCTCGCCAGAGAAGTCGTGCATTACTCGGCCGCTCCTGTGTGGAATAATATTAGAAGAATTACCCCTTACACGAATTTCAAAGAGACTGCCATCAGGGAAACAGTGGAAATCCTATCCAACAAAGTGGCATACAATGATATAGTCTCTATGGAACTACCAATGGTTTGGCATATATTATTAAAAGATGGAAACACATCACGGCGCTCTGTATAATTACGTGACAAAAATTCATGTAATATGCTCGTGATGTCCCCCACGTTATTTTCAAAAATCATCTTCGTTCTTTACATGTTCCAATTCTCTGCATTTTTGTGTCTATCATTGCCTTGAAAAAGCCTCCCGGTGGAGTACGAAAGCCTGGCGAATATTTGTGCTGACTACACGACGAGAATAAACGGATTTCATACGCTATATGCGTTTCGTAATTATTCATTTAGGAACTATTGCATCGTATGCTTAGCTAATGATTTAGAAATACCGTAAGAACAACAATATTTCAGCACGAAAAGAAATTACGTTATAAGGCACTTTCTGTTATGTTCGCAAGATGTTTTGTCACGGCTGCTTTTATAGATGTAATGTCTGCATGATACTGTGAGTGGGTACTTCTCCATTCAGCGCTTTGTTGCTTGGTTTGTGAATCATACAGTAGGCACCATGTTTAATCACCTGCAATAATTCTGGAGCAAAAATCAGGATCCTCAGCTGCAGTACCCAGCAGATCGGAACAGATCGATGACCGAGCTTCCTTTTGGTCATCATTCAAAATACAGAGTACCAATCTGGCATTAAGGTTTCGTTTTTGCAGGTCCTCCCATATAATTTTATGACAAATAGACTTACTGATGCCCATCGACTCAACCAAAAGTCTCACTCTGATTCGGCGATCTTTCTTAAACTGATTCCGCACCTCTTCGATTTTTCCGCTGTCCGTACAATAGAGGAACGCCCAGATCTCCGTTCATCATCAAAGTATTTCTGCCCGTAATGAAACCGTGCATACCATTCAAAAGCTCTTCTGCGATATAATGCTGTACATCTATATGCTTCTTCCGACATTCTGTTAGTTTCAATAGCTGCTTTACCAAGTTTCCAATAAAAATGGATGTTTACTCTTTACTCTCCCATGACCAAAATGAAATGGGACAAGAACGCTTGTTATGACTTCCTTAATACCAGTCTGTCGGTACAGGTATAAACCGGTTTCCAGCTGTTCGCTGATTGCCGAAGGACTGTTGTTTTAATGGCATATACGTAATATTTTTATCACACCACTGTTGCGTCTGTTAGGCGGTAAGACCTGGAACTTATTGGACACAGGTTATATTTATTTTCACCGTGTGTTGGAAATAAAAATTGGAATGAAAAAAAGGACCAGGTTTTCTATATATTTTTCCTTTCATTTCAGGACCCCAGTGAACATCTAATGCCATTAGCAATCTTCTATCTCTGGTTTTGGGGACACTGGTTCTAGGGAGGGACAAAATCCAATTAAACAAGTGCACCACCCATGTTTCATTCGGGACTTGGTCTCTGGCAAAAAACCCAACTATTTACTAAATTATGGCAAGTTCTTTATAAACTACAAACGCTGAAGTGTGTTTCATTTTCCAAGTTTTAAAATAGTTACATGAAAATATATTTCCAAAACTTGTTGCCTATCTTTAGAACGGGTTAGCAAGATACACATTTTGATAGAAAAAGCATCCGGACACTCATTTTTCAACATTGGATTTGCCCATATATGTCTTAGCCATGTCCCGTACAGGTATAAAAACAAACACGTGATCAGCTAAACATCATAGACAAGCATGAATAGTACAATGGTCCGTACAGCTGAGCTCAGTGACTTTCAACGTGGCGCAGTCATAGGATGCCATCTTAGCAACGAGTCAGTATGGACCGTTGCTTGGCAAATATAATAGACAAGCGTGAATTGTAGAATGGGCCGTACAGCAGAGCTCGGTGACTTTCAACGTGGCATGGTCATAGGATACTATCTTAGCATCAGGTCAGTTTAGGACATGGACTGGCAAACATCATAGACCAGCATTAATAGTATAATCTGCCATACCGCACAACACAGTGACTTTCAACCTGTCACGGTCATAGAATGCCATTTTAGCAACATGCCATCTTAGCAACAAGTCAGTTCAGGACGTTGCCTGTAAAACATCATAGACAAGCACGAATAGTACAAGGAGTGTTCAAATGAAAAGGTACGAAACGACACTGTGGGTATAAATGAAGACTTTATTCAAAGTATACACCATAGGCCGTAGCACAACGATCCCATTGATTAACGAGCCGAAGGATTCCTTGTTCCCAGAATTCCTGTGGCCGTGACAAGACCCAGTCCTGCACAGCGTCCTTGAGTTCGTCGTCCGAGTGTAAGCGCTTCCCTTTCAGATGTTTTTTCAGGGGACCAAATACATGGAAATCGCAAGGCGACATGTCCGGGCTGCAGGGCGGATGGTCAAGATGCTCCCACTGGAACTTGGCCAGTTCCGCGTGTGTGATCCTGGAGACGTGGTGACGCGCGTTATCATGGAGCAGAACCACACCCTCCGCGATGAATAGCGGCCGGTTTAACACCTTCCGCTGTCAGAAATCGGATAACGCCTCGCTGCTCCTCAATCGTCGAATTTTGCAATGTGAACGCCATCCTGTCCTCACACGCACTGCCGCGTCAATTGGACGGCGCTCTTTATAAGAGCCTCTGCTCTCTCCTGCGCATGCGGCAGCCCGCGCATGCTCCGATCCACGCCGGTGACTCCAATCGCATCCCTAGATGTGTCGCTACGTTCTCCCATAGAGGCATAGCCAAATATGTTAACGGTTACGTTCTTATGACGTTTTGTACCTTTTCATTTGAACACCCCTAGTATAATGAGTCGTACAGCAGAGCTCAGTGACTTTCAAAGTGGCACAGTCATAGGATGCCATCTTAGCAACGAATCAGTTTGGGCCGTTGCCTGGTAAACATCGTAGACAAGCATGAATAGTACGATGTGCCATACAGCAGAGCTCAGTGACTTTCAACGTGGCACAGTCATGGGATGCTTTCTTAGCAACAAATCATTTCGGGAAATTTCTGACCTGCAGCCCGTTCAACTGTGAGTGCTGTTAATGGGAAGTGTACATTCCTAGCCGCAACAGCAGTGCAGTCTTGGCCTGATGGCCCACGTAAAATGACAGAGCGGGAAGCCGAGTGCTGAAGCATATGATGGCACGAAGTCGCCTGTCCTCGAATGTAACACTCACTACCGAGCACCAAAATGCGTCTGAAAGCAACACCAACACCATAATGGCTCATCCAGCGCTGAAGGGAATGGCTTTCCATGTACGTTCAGCCGCACGCGATCCCAACATCAGCAAGATCAACGCCAAACTTAGGTTGGAGTAATGTAAATCTGGCACCAATGGGCTCTAGAACAATCAATCTAAATGAGTTCTCTGGAGTGATAGATCACGCTTCCCCGTCTAGCAGTCGGGCAGACGTGTTAAGATGTGGAGGTGCCAGGTGAACGCTGCCAACCAGACTGCGTTATGGCAACTGTGAAGTTTGATGGAGGAGGCGTCATGTTCTGGAGCAGTCTTTCAAGGTTTGGGCTAAGCTAACTATTTCCAGTACGCGGGAATCTCAACACTGCGGCTTATGAATTGGAATGCAGACAGTGAACCAGGCCGAACCGCCAGACTTTGCTGACCGACCTGACTAATGAGGCGGAACTTTTGGACAAACTGGAACGCCGACTGTGAGCCAGGCCGAACCGCCGGATTTCAGTGATCGACCTGACTAATGTGTCGGAACTTTCAGACAAACTGGAACGCCTACTTGAGCCAGGCCGAACCGCCGGACTTCGGTGACCGACCTGACTAATGTGGCGGAACTTTTGGACGACCTGGAACGCAGACTGTGAGCCAGGCCGGACCGCTGGATTTCAGTGACCGACCTGACTAATGTGGCGGAACTTTTGGACAAACTGGAACGCCGACTCTGAGCCAGGCTGAACCGCCAGACTTCGGTGACCGACCTGACTAATGTGGCGGAACTTTTGGACGACCTGGAACGCAGACTGTGAGCCAGGCCGAACCGCCAGATTTCAGTGACCGACCGGACTAATGTGGCGGAACTTTTGGACAAACTGGAACGCAGACTGTGAGCCAGGCCGAAGCGACAGGCATCGGTGATCGACATGACTAATGCTTTTGTGACAGAATGGAAGGCGATTCTCGCAACAAAATCTAGTAGAGAGCCACCCGGTAGATTTGAGACTGTAATTGTAGCAAAGTTTGGGCGAACTCAATAAGAATCCCTTTCCTATTACAAGGAACTGTGGTTAGTGTGGTAGACAAGGGTCCGGATGCTTTTAATCAGATGGTGTTCCCTAAAATATTTCTGCATTCCCATTCCTCTAGACAGTAATTTGTTAAGTATGTATGCATGTCTTGGATATTCCTAAGAAACCGGAAAAGTTTTTTTCAAAAGCCATCTTCCCTGACAACTTGGCTACCCATGTTCCTTTCAGTAATGATTGTTTTAGACACCACTGAAATTAAAGACTGCCTATTAATCTCTCACTAATAGAACTTAAAGTGAATGATTTAATGCTGCTGATTTCTGGAGAACATAGAAAACAAGTATGTCTGAATGAGAGCGTTCATCACTAACGTATCGATATTGGGTTGGAAAGAAGTAATGTCAGCAAACGTAAGGCAACAGAGAAGTGCTAATTACCGTATATACAAATACAAATCAGTCCAAAATGTAGTCACCATTGTTTGTCCCGACCTGCTACCATCATCTCGGTAGCTGTTTGATACTGTTCCTGTAGAATTGTGGTGTCTTGATGTAAAGAAGTGAGCAAGTATCCCCTCTACATCTTCCTAGTTGGTGAATCGCTGTCCATCCAGGAAATGCTGCAATGACCGGAAAAGGTGGTAGTCACTTGGGCCAATGACCAGGGAATAGTCTGGGTTAGGTAGCATCTCCCAGTCCAGATCCGTGAATTTGTGATAAGTCAAAAATGCTGTGTGAGGTCTCGCTCCATCCTCCTACAACAGGATGGAGCTGGATCTCACACAGCATATCCCTCGCGGTTCAACAGTGCTGGTCATTTCAACGAGAGTGATGCGTACAGATCATCGAACTGACGTCAGTACACATCTGTTGTCCGGAAGCATCTCAAAACAAAATGACATCCCGCATATCCGACCAAACAGACAGCGGGATCTTACGTTAGTACATTCCGGCTTTGGAGGTTAGCATGGGCTTCTGTTTTTGGTTCAACCACTGTTTCGGGGAGTTGACTTGTCATAAAGGACCCATTTCTCGTCAGTCAAAACGCGGCCAAAGAACGGTTCAACTTCGTCACGTGCAAGCAGAAAAACGCATGTACTCATTCGATTTGCTTTCTGCTCAACTGTGAGTTGATGGGGTACCCACACTCTCCTGTTTTTCACCTTCCTAAATTGACGAAGGTGCGTGATAATGCTTGCGTGGATATTCCCCAGCTGCTCGGCCAACTCCCACGTGGTCACACGTGGGTCGGTCTCCACTAAGTTCTTCAGCATGTCTATACCCACTGTTGCGGGTCTTCCGGCTTTGGGACGGTCCCAGAACTCAAACATTTTCTCTGGAAACCGTTTGAACCAACGACAGCACTGACGATGTGATATGGAATTTGGGTACACACTGGTAACGTTCCTTACAGCACTTGCGATGGTGCAACCGCGACGAAACTCGTACAGCATGCAATTGAGGATGCGCTCCTTGTCCACTTCCATGTTGACCAGCGCTTACACTCTACGCCTTCTGACGGCCAATTGCCTCTGCCTTGAGCCACCTACCTGCTGATATCATGCCGTGGTGTGCCGCGCAATCTCAGTGGCCGATGTGTGCTGTGAACGGGTAACGTACCAGGAGATGTGACTTACATGCCAGAAGGACGCACACGACATAAAGGCAGATAGGAATGAGAATAAAAATGTTCGCGTAGCTCAATTGGTAGAGCAACTTATTCCGGAATGAGTGGACCCGGGTTCGAATCCTGGCGCGGATAAAAATGACGGAGAAATTCCCTTCGTTATAATGGCGCCCGAACTTTCCGGATGACCCGGCCGTTCAAAATCTCGCATTGGTGTGATATTTCCACACCGCGAGATAGGAAAAATAAGAGAATCCTTTCTCCAGCACTTCGAAAAAAAAAAAAAAATAAGGGGGAGATGATGTAACGTACCAGGAGATATGACGTACCTGTCAGAAGGACGCACACGACATAAAGGCAGATAGGAATCAGAATAAAACGTCTGCGTAGCTCAGTTGGTAGAGCGACTTGTTCCGGAATAAGCGGCCTCTGGTTCGAATCCCGGCGTAGACTAAAAATGACGGAGAAATTTACTTCGTTATAAACGGGGTTTCAATTTCGGATACCTCGTCATCCGACATTATTTTCTTTCCAAACCAAACTTATAATGTTCAGACTGGTTATCACTGCTAAACAGAAATTGTACTACTGTTTACTGATGAAATAACACACAGTTTTTTTATGAACAACTTCATTAAATGCTTTCTATCTTCTCATACTTACATAATGTAGAGCTGTTGATCCTGATCTGATTCCTTCGTACATAGTCAAAAGGTGTAGTCAGACTCTTTGTAAGCCGCTGCTTCATATTTATAATATAATTGTCATTACTGGAATTTTCCCTTCAGATCTGAAAAAAGCGAAAATTATTTCTGTTTTCAAAAAAAGGCAGCCTAGACTCTATTGAGAATTATCGTTCTATCACAATTATTTCTGTCCTGGCGAAAATAGTTGATTCTCTTATTTTTTCTAAGCTATATGATCACTTCAAACATGTCCTCAGCTCTGCACAGCATGGTTTTGTGAAGAAACTCTCAACGCTTACCAACCTTTTCCACATCACAGAAGATATTACGTCATCTATTGACAGATGATCACAAGTTGATGTTATTTACACTGACTTTGCTAAAGCTTTAGACAAAGTTCGTCATGGCATTTTACTCAAGAAATTGTTCTGTCTTGGCCTCAGTGATAACTTGATGTCCTTGTTTAAGTCCTATCTTTTCAACCGATTCCAGTCTGTTATTGATAACAACCATGTTTCTGATCCCTATGTTGCCACATCTGGAATACCCCAAGGCTCTAATTTAGGACTACTCCTGTTTTCAATTTACATTAATGACTTTCGTTTTTGCATTCATGGCCCATGTCTCTTGTTTGCTGATGATCTCAAGCTTTATCGCAATGTACAGACTCGTGATGACTGTCTTTCTCTTCAAACTGACGTCAATAACCTGCTTCAGTGATGTGCATTAACCCATCTCTATCTCAACATCTCCAAGTGTCAGAAAAGAAGACCAATTCTTTTTACTACAAAGCTGGCGACTATACTCTTACCCGGACAAACGAAGTCCAAAACTTGGGAGTCACGTTTGTTTCGAACTTGGACTTTAAAAGTCATATCAAAAGAATTTTACGCACAGCGTACAGAAAACTTGGATTTATCATGCGAAATTCCAAGTATTACACGAATACTCAGACGCTTATTCGCATTTTTGAGACAACGGTCAGATCCTCACTGGGATATGCGGCGATAATTTGGAGTCCTAGCCAAGTAACTCTAGTAAATGAAATTGAGAAAGTTCAGAAAACGTTTCTTCAACAACTTTTTTATCAATCGACCGGTGTTTATATAGCGGACATTCCGACTGCTGACTTTCTGACACTCTTCAAGATGACCTCTCTGCAATCGAGAAGGACGGCTCTCCAACTCAAGTTCCTGTACGGCATCATCAATGGAGAGATAGATGATCCTCAAATTGTAAACGAATTAAGTTTCAGTGTCCCATATTTACTGAAGACAAAATGTGAACTATTTGCAGTGCCATTTTGTAGGCCTGAAGCTGGAAAAAAATTCCGTTATGTAAAATGTATAGGCTTCACAAAAGAATGAAGAATGTCCGGATATTTTCAATATAAGTAATATTTTTTTTCCATAAAGCATGTTTTGCAAGATTGTAAATATCACTTGGTAATTCTCACTGTAAATATAAATATAGCAATTCCTGTAACTAGATTTACCGTCTGTAGGGATGTGCTTACAATAAATAATGGAAAAAAGTTTCAACAGCCGTGAACAAGAATTTCCAACATACTGAAATGATGACAGAGAAAAATCATACTTCTAAAACTAACAGCTCAGTTTTTGAGCACGAGCACATCCTACGCTCATGACAGTGCTCTTACGTTTTTCCATACACAAATAACAAGGGCACGTAGCATCACTCGCCCTCTTTTTGTTACTCCTTTCTCTTTGCCGTTCCTACGGAGGCTCGACATGAACCTGTAAAACTGTGCATGCGAAAAGATGGGTAAAGAATATAAATATATTTTTGACAAAAGAATGAAACGAGTTGGCCAAGTTACTTGTTACATTCACAGCACGCTGAATTCTGAGCTATGCTATTGTCCCCAACCTGGAGCACTTTATCTTCTTTGAAACCATTGTTCACATTCCATAGACAGCGAAAAACTCCAACAGGCCACGAAGCGAGGGGTTCTTTTTAAAGAAGAAAAAGTTACTTTTATTTCCTAGGGCTAGCACAGGTAAAACAAAGATGTGCAAAGGGCACTGATGTTACAGTGAACTACGTCTCGAGTCTATGGCACAATAGTGCCGGAATATAAGTTAGAGTACATTATGCTTAGAATTTATTAAACGACTTTCAGCAAAATTTCAGATTCCCAGTTCTTCTATGTAAAATTTGGAAGCACGACAAATTTAGTAATGCATAAAAGCTAACAAAGTTGTCGAAATTGTAGAAAATAATAAAGCTATGCTAGTAATTCCACTTGTTGGCGTAGGAATGTAATTTACGTATGAATATATAAATAACCGTTTCCAAGCTTTCTCATATCAACTAGATGGCTTTTTCAAAAAAGATAGACGGAAACTGAAATCTGAATACTAGAACGCTTTAACAATTTAAACGCGGTGACTTGACAATAAATAGATATGACGTAATATACATTTAAAGACACGAGGTATCACGTTGGTTGTGCACGCGGTATTCTGGTAGGGAGAAGGCGTTACTTGAACTGGCTCCAAATTCGTGGCAACTCCAGTGATACGCTATCATTGCAATAATTTTTTTTATTGAATGTTTAACGACCACCGCGAGCAACCCAATGGACTATAAGCAGTCGCCCGTCCCTAATTTAGGGTCACTGGTTCCAGGGATAAGGACGGGGCCAGTGCGGTAAGACAAACACAACATCCATGGCTCACCGGGATTCGAACCCGGGCCCATCACGGACGATTGGTCAGAAGCCATTACTTAGACCACTGCTCCACCGGGGAGGTATTGAAAGTATCACTGTTGGAAAGGATATCCAAGGTTTCGCGAATGCTGTTCATTTAAGGGTACAGTAGGTAGCTAATTTATTTTTGTCATCACACATAGGAGTATCAGGTTTGAATTTGACTTCTCTGGATAGGGCTGTGGTTACTTTTCCGTATTTTGGGTCTCTTTTATGCTCGTTGACTCTGATTCTAAAGGAACGCTTGGCCATTACAATGTAGTACCGTTTAGAGACGTCCTGATATTGTAGGAGATGGCATAAACACCTGTTTCGCTGGAAAGGAGGGTTTTTTTTTTGTTTCTGAATTTGTTTTTCGTTTCTGCTCTCGTCTTTCCGCCTACAATTTCTCTACTTTGAGTCTAGCGTTTTTTAATGAAATGAATCAACACAGGATCAGCAAACAAGAAACAATTAAGTAAAAATCGCATGTGTTTTTACTCTAGTTTTCTACAGAGTTCTCTGTAGAGCAACTTTACTGCTGCGTTTGAAAGTCTCATTAAACAATTATGGGCCGCATTTGAACTTTACGCAACCGCTAAATTTTGGTGTGCTGTCATCTAGTTTTCAATGCTTTCCACATCTAAATAACTCAACCTAAGCTTGACTTATCAAAATGTAGTGTAAAGTGAATGGAAGTTTGGTACATCGTTGTCCAAATTTATATCTTCCCATAATAAAGAATAATAGTTAGTAGTTTTGCTGCAAACTATGGAAAAATTAAAGCCTTCAATATACTATGAACCTGAAATTTGTATCATTTCATAAAATTTAAAACAAAACTAAGAAAAAAAAATTTTAAAACATTTTTGCTTTTATTGTAAAAGAGAATGTGAGCAAGATACTGAAATAATTCTCCATTCTTCGAAGACAGTATGTTTTCTAGTCATTCATTAATTACCTTCTTAGGTTTGCTTTGGCGAAAATTAAGCCCTCAATATACTACGAACCTGCAATTATCATTTCACAAAATTTAAAACAAAACTACGCAGAAAAATATTTAAACTTCTTTGTTTCAAAAGTGTATGTGAGCAAGATACTGAAAAATAATTATCCATTCTTCGAGACAGTTTTTTTCTAGTCATTCATTAATTACCTTCTCCACCTTCTGTCAGTCGCACTTCTCCAATCTGTTTTTTCCTCCGGAGTAAATTTAGTTACCGCGTGTATTTCTGCTCTCGGAAGGAGTCTGCAACAGGCTAATTTTTGTTGCCGTATTGTCTCTAGAAGAACATTTTCTTGATTCTCTCTTCTAAGAATATATTCATTTGATGTTTTAATTTGAATATTCTAATGAAACTCTACACGAGGCAAAGACAACTCGAAAGTAGTGGGTTCAACGCAGGATGTTATGTCGTTGCCTAGCAACATAAAATTCTACCCAACTTTCATCTAAGCTCAGGGACTTTGTGTGCTACTGCGACGATACCACGCAAGCTTACACCAATATCGTAGCGGAATTCCTTCTCTGTCGTGGTTGGTGTGTTGAACACATACGTGTCTAGTTTGTTCATCAGGGTTTAAATATTCCGTGTTATAAGTCGTTGGGTGAGGAACTGCCAGGTGTCTTGTAAGATAATTGAAAGTCATCATCGTGACTGCAGTAAGTCCTCTTGGGTCGTCCTTTGGATTGTTGTATGAAAATCGAATTCGGTCTACAGCATCTTGAAGCATCTTTAGGTGAAGTGCTGCCTTCCTTTCATCATTTCATCCAATTGCGCACCGCCATTTTCTTCAGGGAATATGGACCTACTGCTGACCGCAGAAGACATTGTGCCAAGCTATCTGAATGCTGCAATAAAACACCAAATTTAAAAAGAAAATAAAGCACGCAGTTCTTCCACTGTCACTTATCATCTCGGCTACTTCATCGTTTTTACAACCCTCATTAGCAGATCAATAGGCACGAACTTAGGCCGAGAGTACGCACTGCGAAACAGCCAGACATCGTTTCTGTTGCCACTTCAGATTTCAGAAATGTACGCCAATGAAAGAATTCGCGGACTTCCGACACGACCTGATATTTAAGAGCATCCTCAGAGCCTTACCTTTTTGGTACCGCAGATGGCCTAGTGATCAACGTTCGTAACTGCCACGGAGGAACCTCAGATTCGATCCCCGGCTGGTACGAAACCCTCGGAGCACTAAATAACCGCCATGCGTCGGATGGACACGTTAAGTCGTCAGACCCCGGATACTGGCCCCCCGGTAATAAATGAAGGCGTCTACCTCGCTTCTGTATCACTTTCCTATCGGGCAATCTAGCCCAAATCTCCTCGCTTCCTATTTCTATGGGTTGTTTAAAACTTGGGGTCAAACACTCCCTTCCTAAGATCCTCTACATCTGATCTGATCTTCCTTTTTCTAACATTTTTTTAAGACACTTTTCCCTCAGTATTCACGTAGGATTTGACATTGTAATTTGAAAAACGCTTGATGGCAATAACAAACACATTCTTGTTTGTTTGGGGTTTAATGACCATAATGAGCAACTCGATGGATTATGTAGGATAGTAATCTTATCGCAGGAAAAATAAAGGCAAAACTCGCGGAGGTGTCTCTACGTAAATCGCGGAATTTCGCTAAGAGTTCGTGGCTTTTCACGAAATTTCAGGATTTACCTCGAAATTTCGCGAAATACCGTATTTCCTCGAAAACTCGGCTTTTAGGCGCTTCTCCTACACTTTGGATATGTAAGATGCGTTGTCTGTCACAAATGCGGTTATATTCAAAAAAGGTATTTCATACTTACTAACGTAATGAATTTTTGCCTCGCTGACTGCTTTAAAATTTACGAATTCCAAAGTGATGCTCTCGAAGAAGATTGCATTCAAAGAGGATTCAGCATTACAGTTTTCAACATTCGTTTCGATGATGGAACAGCAAGAATATTCAAAAATGTACTTATCTTCTGAATCAGTGGTTTCGTCTACTATCACATATTTTCGGCATCAAATTTGCATTTGGAATAACACCAATATCTTTCAACGAATTTTCTAAGTAATTTTTTAATGTAGGGTTTTCCCGTTTGGGAAGCGGGATGTTAGCTGCACAAAAAGAGCCAGTTAATTTCGAAAGTTCAGTTGAGTGATGCTGTTCTTGTTTAGTAACTTTAGTTATTTTCTCAATTAATTCATCAACACATTTCTGCTTCATTTTCGGTTGACTGCCTGGACACAGATGTTTTTATGCAAAATGCTTTTCACAACTGTTCTTTCTTTTAAAAATTCACTGGTATGTTGCAACACGAACAAATCTATAGATTTTTTGTTCACATGAACATGAAACGTTCCCTTGCTGTGCTGCTTACATAGTTTAGATGCAGTCATTTTTCTCACGTGGCTCATTCTCAAAATTAACGAACAATATCTAGAAGCTTTATAAACTAAATACTCAAACAAAAGCACAAGAAGTTTCTACGCTAAGCATCTGTGAAACTCGAACACTCTTTTCTGTAAGCTGCTTTTTCCAGTTAAAACTACTAATACAATTGAAGACATGTGTTTAAGTAGTGCGGCAAGTCGCCAAGTTCATTCAATTGTAGCGGGGTGGAAATCACGAAAGACCACACGTGCATTCTTCAGAAGAGTGCATCGTCAGCTTGTTCTATAAGAGTCTCTTCGTAACGAACAATCTTGAGGGGTAATTCATTGGACTTTGGAGTAGGACTACTTTGCGGTATATTTGTCGCGTACATTCTAATGAAGGCATTTATAAAATTATTTAAATATGAAAAATAATTGAGGAAAGCGAGGCCGCGAAGGCCGAGCAGAGCTCTCTTTACGAGACTCAAGACAATTATTTGTTCGGGCATAGATACGAGATGAGACATCCGATCACGGTGATTATTTGCATGCGACTGGACATCGTCCATGGTCAGGTTTTGACGACTCCGATTCCCGAAATTCGGTGTCATTCAGGAATAATCGTCCAAAAACGTGCATTTTTAGGGGGTTTTCCGGGGTTTGAGAAGGGGTCGTTTGTTACCTATCTCCTCCAAAGATCTTCAGCCGATCGCGGTCACACTTGCCACAGAGAAAGGGAAGGACGTGAGTGAAATGGGGTTGGTATCATGGTGATTGGTCGTGTCATATAAAAATAATTGCCATTAAAATACAGACCAATTTTAATAATAATAAAAAAAATCCGCTCTCTATACGAGACTCGAGACAATTAGTTGTTCGGGCATAGCTACGACCTGACACATCCGATCACCGTGATTTTTGGAATGCGATTAGACAACGTCTATGGTCAGGTTTTGACTCCTTCCGATTCCCGAAATTGCGTGCTATTGAGGAATTTCAATTAAAACTAGATTACCTTTTACTTGAACCGTTTCATGAAAGTCGGCTCACTAACATTAATTTTAAAAAATCGTTTGAATTGAAAAAATGGAAAGACTCAGTCTGTTATCTCAACACTTGCTTAATCTATAATAATAAAAGGAAGTTTGTGTGTGCGTGTGTCTGTCTTTCGCGATACAAAATGAAAAACGTGTTTCTCGATTTGAGTGCCTTTCTGCTTTCTTTACATGCAACCTGATCACAACTAGCGTGAAGGAAAGTAGTCCATGATAAATTTTAGGCATTTCTTTTTTAGAATGTTCCGTACTTTTGTTCTGGAAGTCATAAATTTCACGCGTTCGTTTTTTAGAATTTGTTATAATAGACGTCTTAACACGTTCACTGCGGCGACGTTTTTCGGCGATTTTTTTTTGTAGTACGTTACGACCCACGAGTGGGTCGTAAATGTTTCAATACAGTGCTCTACGACACACCAGTGGGTCATTTAAAGATCTATATATAAAGTGACTTATATCCACTACAGATTTAAGTATATAAACCTTTTTTTTTTCTCCTGTAAAAAATGTAGAAGTTAACGCGTTATGACCCACGGGTGGGGTCGTAACTGTTTCAATACAGTGCTGTACGATACACCTGTGGGTCATTTAAAGATCTATACATAAAGTGACTGATATCCACTACAGATTTATGTATATAAACCTTTTTTTTTCCTCCTGTAAAAAATGTAGAAGTTAACGCGTTACGACCCACGGGTGGGGTCGTAACTGTTTCAATACAGTGCTATACGATACACCTGTGGGTCATTTAAAGATCTATACATAAAGCCCACGGGTGGGTAGTAAAGTTTGAACTGAAAAACGAAGAAATGGAAAGACAGAAATGAAAAGCGAACGTGTTAATGAGCTTAGATTTTGCAATAGCTTCGCTCAAAATTTGCCAACTGCACCCGAATTATCGGGTACCGTTGGCGGCTTGTCCTAGTCTAAAATTTACAATAGAAATTTGGAAAAAATCTGAAATTCGCAGATATATTTAATATTCGCCAAATTACAGAGAAACCCCTAAAATTCGCGGAAATTCGCGCCGCAAAGTAATTACTAGCCTAGCTATAAATACTAGCCTGTCCCTAATTTACAGCCACTGGTTAAAGTGAAAGGGAAGAGCCAGTGGCGAAAGATAAACACAGAATCCATGCCTCAACGGGATTCGAACCCGGAACCATCTCGAACAAACTATCAGAACAAAGCGCTTGGACCATTGCCCCCACCGAGACGGGCAAAATGTATACATTCATTCAGGAAATAATGGCCGGTTTTCTGAGGTGCCACATTCAACTCTCCTACAACGCTTGCAGACCAACCCGCTCGCAGCTCCATTCGTACAAGTTGAAGGCCGATTCAGACGCCACATTCTCGCCATAATCGGTTGACCTGCAGTCGTTGCTATTCATGTGAGAGTGGTGTGTGCAACATGTTAGGAAGGAGTGAGTTGCGAGTGATTCTGCTTCATAAGTTCATATTTGTTAGTAATGCGGCACAAGCATACAGTAATGTGGTCGAGGTATGGGGAGAGGAGGAAACGTCTGAACGTAATGTTAGTCTGTGCTTCGAAATGTTTTGTTCCTTGTGATACGAGCCTACAAGGTGAAGTGGGCCGAGGACAACATTCGGCCATTGATAATGACGTTTGAAGGCAACTGAGGAAGCACATCTTCGCGTCATAGTCAGAGAACTCTCCAAACTTTACAATGTGTCGGTTTCAACCATTTCTGAACATCTCCACTAAATTGGTAAGGTCAAGAAGCTCGATACGTGGATCCCACACGAACTGACGGAGCAGAAGAAACAACAAAACGTTTGAGATGTTTCGCAACGAAAAGAAGCCTCTACTTGACCGCATTGTAACCTGAAATGAAAAGTGGGTGATATACGAAAACCGTAAGTGATCTGGAGAGTGACCGAACGATTGTGAACCACTAAAACAACATCCTAAACCAAGGTTGGTGCCTATGAAGCTTTTCTTGGCTGTGTGGTGCACTGTTAACGGTGTCATATGATACAGGTTTTTGAATGCTGGTGAAAGCATTATTACCTCAGTCGCATACTGTGAAGAAATTAACCGGATGCACCAGAAGTTGTGTTTCAAACAGCCATCTTTGGTGAACAAGAAGGATCCTATCCTCCTATATGATAACAAAAGACCACACATGTCACAGATGGCGAAACAGAAACTTCAAGAACTGAGGTTCCAAATAAGAACGGCAAATATTCGTGTAATTAAAATTCAATAGTTAAAGACAAAATCGTTAATACACGATTAAAAACTTATAAAAGGAGAAAACCCTTTACAAGTCAAGAAAACTTTACTAAAGGTTACAGATGAAAAAAGTTAGATCTTTCAGGATCACTATGTCCCATCCTCAGACTACATTTGTACGTGCCAATGTGCTTTATAAATGCATTGTCTCTGAAATTCCCTGACGTAGGTCCGATTTTGAAGAGTGCTCACCCCACACTCTAGCGGAAATCAGGTTACAGCAGGAAGTTTGTCAACATTACACACAGTGAACTTGATATACATAAGGTCAGTTGAAACTATCCAACTTAAATAACTTGAAAGTGTTTTTAAACTTATGTTATAAGTTTAAAAACACTTTAAAGTTATTTCGACTGCTGTGTTTCGCCTCCTGGAAATAGCAATTTCCCACGGTTTTGGAATTTTCCTTGGTAATGGGACATTACAACGACTTGTAGATAGGAGTAGATGTACAAGCTTTTTGTGAAAAGAAGAGTAAACAGATCTGATGGAGTGAAAAAGATACTGGCTTCTTTCCAGGCGGAATAGTGGGTCCCGAGCTAGGGCAGAGTTCATAGCCCCGGTCTTCACACTATAACAGTGTTCTAAAAGGCGAAGCTGTAAAGAACGTTTTGTGGAGCCAATATACAGATTTTGTGATGAACTACTGTCCACTGGTTTCATGGGAATGCTGTGAATTCCAAACTTTTCATTGGGAATCTATGGAGTCTGTCTTTCTTAATAATTGATAAGATATTTGATGTCCGAATTCCAAATTTCGAGTTGTACCGACTGCAAACATTCCTTAGAATTGACAAGGGGGCAGGGTAATAGTTGATAGACCTTACAAACCTAGGTTTCTCCCTCGTTGAAGAGTAGAGATAGTGGTATTGAGCTGGTTTCTCATAATGCGATCCACAACGTCACGGTCATACACATGTGTTCTTGTAATACCTTTGATTTTCAAGATCTTCGCTTTACGTAGCTTTGCACTTGACGAGTGTGTAACTGCTCTTTTTGCCACAAAGCGGAGTATAATTTTCTTTCAATATCAGTACTATTTTTATCTTTTAACTTTTAGTAAAGTTTACCTGACTTGTAAAGGGTTTTCTCCTTTTATAAGTTTTTAATCGTGTATTGACGGTTTTGTCTGTAACTACTGAGATTCTAAACCTTCTCACATCCAGTCTACTCGCCTGACTTGGCACCTACCGATTTCTACCTGTTCATGCATTTTAGAAATTACCCCAAGGAGAAGACCTTCATATACCGAGAAGAGGTCGAAATTGCATCCCGGGACTTTTTTGTATCCAGGGAGCGAGATTTCTTTCAGACTGGCATTGAAGTGCTTGTCACTCGCTGCTAAGGTGTGTAGCGGCTGAACTCGTCTAGTTTGAATAAAACAAGGTTGTGTGCTATGAGGTATGTCTCTTTAATTTTTACCCTCCAAGTCGGCCGTTATTGTCCTAACGACCTGGTATTACATTAATTTTTCCAGTTCCGCATCTGTTATGTAACGTATTACCGAGGTGAAAACATGTGTCAAGACTACAAATCTGCAGCGAGACATTTTGTCCGCGTAACTCAGTTGGGAGGGCGACTTACTTCGGACTGAGGAGACAGGGATTCGATCCCGTCGCTCAAGAGCTTGTGTTTTCACAGTTCAGAGTAAGTGCTGCATAAACTTGAGATGCTGTGATGCCAAAGGTAGTTGAGTATAAATTTTCTTTCGACATTTTTACATGAAAGCTTGGAAATGCGGTCATTTAAATATAGCACGGCTTCTTGGTATTGCAGCATCGTTTTGCTAAATACAAACCACGACTTGGGCGTCAGCTGCTGAAATTCAGAAAGTTAACTGGTAAATGTGTCAATCAGTAAAGGCTGCCCCGGTGGCAGAATGATACGAAGCTTTGGCTTTTAAACACTCGTCCAAGACTCTTCCGGTTTCGAATCCCGAGTGAGGCATGGGTGGGGTGTCTGTCTACTGGTATACTCCGTTTTCTGGAACCAATGGTCCCAAATAAGGGGCAAATGACTGTTGACAGCCCATTAAGCTACAATTAGTAACCGCGGGTAAGATGGCTTATTTGTGAAACACTGAGCAAAATTTTTAACAAAAGTAAGACACTATGCTAACCAATATTTAAAGGATTCGAGCCTTGCTTGTTTGAAAATTCTGTCATTCAATGTTTTCTGCAGAGCTTAAACGTGTTTCACATATGATAAAGCACTTTGGAAATGCCATAGATATGCTAATCACACGTAAACGGATTTTTAATTACAAATTCAGACATAGTTGTGGCAATTCTATGAATTGAAGCTACCACGAACTTCAACGAAAATGAATGGTGGTGTATTGCTGAAATACAAGGCATGTTAGTCGTAGACCTTTTTTAAGAGCTCTCACATAACAACAATCTCACAATGTTTCCTTTCTTTTTCTTTCGTTTTTTATTTTGAGGATATAACGACCACCGTGAGCAACTTAATGCGCAGTCACCTGTTCTTAATTTTGACCCACTTTGGAGAAGGGAGAAAGCCTGTGCCGTAAGACAAACACACCAACCATGCCACATTCGGGACTCTAATCCAGGCCCACTCGGACGAACGGTCAGAAGCCAGCGCTTACACCACTGGGAGACCTAGGTGGCTCTGGTGGTTTCCATATGACACTAAAAGAAGGCTGTCTTTGCATATGTAAATGCAAGGGCATTTTATAAATCATATATTCAGTTGGTTTCTTTTCCTTAGTGAGAGTTTCTGAAACGGCCGACCCTATGGAAGATTGGTCTAAGGTGATGGTCCCTGACTATTCGTCTGAGATCGACCCGAAATGGAACCCCCAGATCCTGTGTCATAGGTGGTGCATTTGTCTGATATGGCTATCTCGGTTCCTTGCATAGAACCAGAGACCGCAAATTACATCATCCCAAAGGGACGACTGCTTGCAACATGATTATTTACTGATGTTAGTCTGTCTATCTCTAACCAAACAAAAAAAATCTGAAAGAGCTACATTCTAATGGGCCTTTATCTTTTATGTGGTTTCTGACACTTTCAGCCCGTCTATATACTACACACGTAAGCGCGGTTGCACGTAGTTCAAATGGGAAAATCTCATTTCTTAAATCCGGTGTAATGATCAATGAGTTTCTTTTGAACACTCATTTCTCAATCCCACAGGAGCGAAGATTTCTAAGGGAAAGGAAAAAGGAGAAATGTTTGTAACGAAAAGCTGAGAGAACTATCGTAGTTTCCTGAAAAAGCACCCCGTAAATTTAATCAATTAACTGAAGGTAAGATCTGACGACGTTATACATTTCTCTCGAAGTCTTTCAGTTTCTTCTCTTTAATCATTGTTCACATTATCGATTTTTTCATTACAACATACGACTCTATAATGTGCGGACAGTACGGCTCAACACGGAAAACCCCGCGGGAATACTGAACTCTAGAGATTCCGTAAATGAATGAGACTTTCTTAAGACCTCGTGGATTGTAAGAATTTAACCACACAGAAGAGGAAAAAGGCAAAAAAAAAACCATAAAAAAAAAAAAGAAGTGTAAAATGTCTCAGTGTTCACGAGAAAATAAAAGCACTGATTCAACATGTAAGACAAATAGTAAAATTATGAAACTCCTTAAGAAGTAGGATGAAGAGTAAACACTTCGCCTATGCTACTTTCATCTCATTGTCGATTATTCCATAAAAACGAGAACAAATGAAATAGTGTTTCCAACATTCTCTCTCATTTGTCCTATAAGAAAAGGATGAATTTTCTGATAAGCCTATAAAAATAAAATGGCCTGTCTATCGGTAGCTTACCTGAAAATCTGTTGAGAGCAGACGATTGAAATTTTGTGTAATTTCACAGGATCACCTATATGTTTGCACCTAGGTTGCCTTTATCTGGAATTCAAATTTTAAAAATGTCAGTTATTTATTTTTTATTTTCTCCATCGGAGCACACACTGCAAACCTAAAGCTTTTAAAACAAGTGCTATCGATAGATAGCAGCACATTTCTTCTCTTGAGAAAGAGGCTTAATTCCTAAAAGAAAAATCCTAATATCATTACTCCATTTTAAGACAATACACTTAGGGCTACAGACAGTAGTTACTTGATTATGTTTTGTTACATTGTATGTGAAAAACATAATTTTGTCTTTAATTTTCTTATATATATAATGGAACCCAGTGAACAGGCTGACACCTGCGCTAAACAAAAATCCTCACTAATGAAGTTGCATATTAAATTTCTAGTGTCAGGCAAATCTGCAGGGAAAAAATAGACAGCTTATTTTTCCCTTTGGAATTATGGAAGTTGCAGCAAATAATAACTTGTGATTTGTCTTCATCCCTACTGCTGTTGGGAACTGTGTTGTTGCGATGTTAACTTTGCCACATAAAATATTGTCAGCGAAGCTTTTTTATGTAAGCAACTTTGCTAAAGTTCTGAACCCTGAAAGAACTAAAAATTGACTAAAGTCCTATCGCATGTGCCCGTTTGCAGTGTTTGGTGAGACGATTTGAGGAAACTGGACGTTTGCAGAGTAGCCCCCGATGCTAGAAACCAAGGTTAATGGATTCCCGTTCGAATGCTGTGGCATCCCAAATGACAAATGGAACAAACAGTGCTTGTGAAACGGCAAGACGTGTTGGCATACCTAGAGCATCGGTAAAGCGTATTCTTCACGGTGAGTTGCATCTCTACCCATACAAAATGCAAACTAGTGTATATCCACGTACGTTTAGCTGTTACCGGCGGGCACCACACAGCAAGAGGAATTTACCAGATGGGCTTTGGCAAAGATAATTGAAGATCAAACACTGCAAACGGGCACATGCGATAGGACTTTAGTCAATTTTTAGTTCTTCACACGTGTTGTGGACAGACGAAGCTCATTTCTTGTTACATTTGTCTGTCAACACGCATAACTGATGAATATATTCGTAGGCATAAGATCATCCTCATACGTGCACAGAGGAACTACTATATTCACCATGAGTTACGTTGTGGTGAGGACTCATTGCATTCGTGGAACATTTCCTCTGAGAAATCGTGGCGCACCAGGAACGGCTGGAAGACTTGCTCAGTAAATGCGGAACACTACTTCAAACTGCTGAATGAAAACATGCTGCTATGTTTGCAAGAACAAAGTCTACTTCACACAATCACGTTTACGCAGGATGGTGCGCCAGACCACGTCGCATCTCCAGTAAAGGTCTTTCTTGTAGCCAAATTTGGTGCAGAAAGGCTAATCAGCAGGCACTGTGGCGCTCCGTGGAGAACCGATAAAGAGATCTTCCACCCGTGGATTTCTGGTTGTGGGGGTTATTTGAAGTCCAGAGTGTATCAGACAAGACTTTCTACACTGCTACAACTGAAGGAAGACATTCGTCGCGTTGTCTGGTGCACGCACCAGGACTACGTTCAGCGGTCAGTGAAGTTGTCACTCGCTTGAATGCGGCATTACCTTGTTGCTAGGACATGTTGAACAATTACTGTTCTGATAGTGTCGCCGAATTAATACAGCGTATGTTTTTTTATTGCTTATTATATTTACAAACTTTTTAGCAGTTTGCTCATTCTACTTGAAATAAACGTTCTTCCGTTGTCGAATAAAATCATCCTACTAGTTGATGCTTTTCGTGCAAACTGCACTGTAATCCATATATTTATTCTTTTGAAATTTAACGGATTTCTGAGCCACCCGGTTTAATATATTTTCATCTCATATTGTCCTAAGACCTTAGATGCGTCCTATTACACATTTATGTACGTGAAACATATCGACATTATGAAACGTTATACGAATGACGCGCCACCGAATGTCTTTTCATTCACAAATAAGAGTAAACAAGAAAGATCACACCGAATTTTCGGGTATAATGAACACGTGTTTTGAATCAGTTCTGACCCGAATTAAATTTATAAAAGCTATTCAAAGTCAATGGGACCGGTATGGAAAAACAGTGGTATCTGACCGAAAAAGAAGTTTTTCAAACGGGATTTTAATCCCGCAGATATTTCTGTAAACAGATTCGTGAACTTACGCCCTTTGGTTGCAGACTTGTGCGTTAATAAAAATTTTAAATTATATGAAAAACACTTCGCAGCGGAAACGCTCTCCAACTAAAAGAGTTTTTCAAATCGGTCTCTTAGAAACAGAGATATCGACAAATATAAGATATGCATTTACCAACTGGAAAATATGCAATATTTTAAGAAGAAAGTATTCTCAAAAGATTTTTCGATGTGAACTGTATCGATCCAGCAAAGATTTTTTTTTCAGACTAGTTTTCAGGAGCTCAGAATTTGCTGCAAATACATCAGAAGCAGAAATTAGCACTTACGGTGGCCAAACCATTATTATTAAATATTAGAAATTACATGAAAAGCATTTCCCATCAGGAGTTGTATGCGATACAGAAATAATTTTTCAAATTGGAGTTTTAGGAGCAGAAATGTCGGGAAAAACGCAATTTACCTTAACGCCCCTTAGCGGAAAGGCTATGATTTACTTGAAAATTTTGCAATTGTATGAAAAACATTTCGCACCGGAAACGGTATCCAACAAAGAAGGAATCTTTCAAATCGGACACTTAGAATAGAGAGATTGACAAAAATAAGATATACATCTACTCCCCCTGGCAGAGAAACCACGAATTATTTTAAGAAGAAAATATTCCAAAAAGCCTTATCGACGTTTTTTTCAATAGAGATTTTAGAAGCTCAGATTTTGCTGCAAATATATCGGAAGCAGAAATTAAGACATACATCCCTTGGTGGCCAAACAATTTTTAACGAAAATTCGAAATTATAAGCAAAAGATTTTCCATCAGTATCTGTATCCAGTGCAGGAATAATTTTTTTAAATCTGAGTTTTAGAAGCTCAGATATCTAGGAAAGTGTAATTTACTATAACACCCCCTAGCGGAAAGTCTATGAATTACTTGAAAATTTTGAAATTACATGAGAAACATGTCGCACCGGAAACTCTATCTAATAAAGAAGGAATTTTTCAAATTGGACCGTTAGATGCAGAGATATTGACAAAAATAAGATATACACAGTGCGTCAAAGAATTTTTAGGACTGGCACTAGATTTCGGCCTACGGTGGCACCACCAGTGTAATCGCGAATGCGTTATAAACCGTGCCAAAAGTACTGCGCAGTTGTTAAAGTAACTCAAACGAAACGGCCGTTCATTAGAGAAGTAAAATTTGTTTCATGTTGAATTATTAAGATGGAACAAAGGGCTGTTATTAAATTTAACGCAAAACTTGGTAACAGTGCCTCGGAAACGCACCATATGATGAAACAAGTTTACGGTGAGTTTTGTTTAAGTAGATCAAATGTTTTCCTGTGGCACAGACGCTTTTTGGGCGGAAGAGATACGCTAGAAGATGATAAGCATACCGGAAGACCAAGTTCATCTAGGACACCTGATTTTATTAAAAAAGTGCGTGATTTCTTGGCAAACAATCGATGTGCGTCACTAAGAATGATGGAAGAGTCTTTAAACATCAACAAAGAAACTATTCGAACCATCCTGCATGAAGATTTGGGCAAAACAAAAGTCTGTGCAAAATTTGTTCCACACACGTTAACCAATGAACAAAAATCAAGGAGAAGTGCACATTGCAGAGACATCATTTCAGCGGTTTAAAATGATTCAAACTTCTTAAAATCGATTGTTATAGGTGATGAAACATGGTGTTTTCAATATGATCCTAAAACAAAGTTGCAAAGTGCGGAATGGAAGTCAAAAAACTGACCACAAGCGAAAAAAAACCAGAAAAGTTCCATCGAAAATCAAAACAATGCTCATTATATTCTTCGATAATAAGGGTATTATTATCCACAAAGAATTTGTTCCAAGTGGACAAATGATTACTGGTGAGTTTTATTTAAATGTTTTGAAGCGTTTGATGGGCAGACTTTGTCGCATTCGTCCATAATATCGGGATGAAAACAGTTGGTGTTTGTTGCACGATAATGCACTCAGTCACACCTCACTTCTTGTTTGTAGATTTTTGGCGAAAAATAACGTCTGTGTGTTGAATCATTCACCGTATTCGCCTGATTTAGCACCCTGCGACTTTTCTTTATTCCCAAAACTTAAAATGACGTTAAAAGGGTGTTATTTTTATGAAATTTCGACCATACAAACAGCTTCGACGCGTGCTTTGAAGGCAATTCCGCAAAGTGAACTGGAACAGGCATTCGAATCATTATTAAATCGCTGTAACAAGTGTATTGAGTCCGGAGGGACTTATTTTGAATGACAAACCAAAACAAATTATAATTTCTTGTTTCTATTTCATTTTACAGACCCAGTCTTAAAAATTCTTTGCCACACTGTGTACATCTACGTCCCGTGGCAGAGAAACCATGCAATATTTTAAGAAAATATTCCAAAAAGGTTTATCGACGTTAGTGGCATCAGTCCGTGAACGAATTTTCCAATCGATATTTTAGAAGCTCAGACTTTGTGGCAAATACATCAAAAGCAGAAATTAACACTTAGGCCCCCTGGTGGACAAACCATTCTTTATCAAAGCTTAGAAATTATATGCGGAAGATTTGCCATCAGGAGCTGTATCCACTGCAGAAATTTGTTTTCAAATGGGAGTTTTTGAAGTAGATATATCGGGCAAAACGCAATTTAATTTTACGCTACCTAGCGAAAAATCTGAGCAACTTAAAAAAGTGACTGTACCTAAATAATGTTCGACATAAGTGGAATCGAAAGGTAAAATATTTTTTTCAAAATGTTTAGAAGCAAATATATGGAATAAAATGTATTTTGAATTCGATATCATCTGCATTAATGCCCTCTAGTAGCGAAATTGTACATCGTAAAAAAAAAAGATGAAGGATCCTCATTTGCATATTTCAAGCTTCCTATTGCAAAAAGAATTTTTCAAATCGGACTAATAGTTGCAGAGATATCGTGTCTACAGACAGACGGACAAACCGATAACATAAGCACGATCTTTTTTTACAAAAGACTTGCTAAAGACGAGTTGAGCTTTTTTAAGCGTTTTTCTTTAAAATTTAAATAGCTGTTGCAAAAGATTTTGTTGAAACATGCTCTGGAGGCAGTGAGGCTGGCTTTTGTCACGGTTCTAGTGTTAAAACATAGATTTCTTCTCAATGTGAAACGAAAATAACATTTGTCTTCCCTAACCCCATTTTGATGTGAAACAAAGATCGAGCTTCATAACCAATTTGTCCCACCATTTATAAAGTCACAACCAACTCATGTTTTCCTAAAATCTCAAAGTTAGGCTCAGTGTAAGCCCTGGAAAACGAAGTCTGTCAGGGACGATTACGCACTCCTTGTAGGGAAGAAGAAAAGTGACAACTGTGAAAAAAAAGGTCTGCCACAAAAGTACTGAAGGAAGCGTTTGTTCATCAAAATTACGGACAAGAAGAAGATAATTTGCAATCAGCCGCGCCTTGTCTGTAGAGCTGCTATAACCATTCAATTATTCAAAACTGAGATTTGTTTCGTTTTATATCATAGATCAGGTGTGTTATTAAATGAATTCTATGGGAATAACACTTCCTTTCCTACATATAATTAGTTTAACAATATCCCGTTTGTCGTCATTCTCCACTAATGGACTACAACACTGTCTGCGGGATCAGATGTTGATAAGATGCAATGTCTTCTATGGAATACGAGTGTCTGGTAGTAACGAAAAAATTGGTATTTTTTATTCAATCCGTTATCTGGTTGTACAATTTACAGTACACGCATAATCGCATAGCTGATCAGAGCTTTGGCTGAAGTGAGAAGACCTTCATTATTAGCCTTCATATGCGGGCTTATCCAATATACAAAGTTGTATAATAAACCAATCATAAAACAGAAAGAATTTTCTCATTAGCTGAGTATAAGAGCAAATAAAATAGCAGCCTTAGACATTTACAAATCGGACAGTCTTGATAATTATAAAAAATTAGTTTTATTTTTTTCATGGTAATTGTCGCTTTTAAAACCCCTGAACAGTTCAGAATCATTATCATAAGCAGTATTATAAAACATGTTTAAATGAGTTCTAAATTGTTTGACATTTTCTATTTTTTTTCACCGATTATGAACAAATGTTTTTATCACTGTAATCAGCTGCACATTCATTTTTCAGTTGGCAGAGCTAAAAATGAACAAAGTAATACTAAGAGCTAATCAAATATGAATATCAAAATTAGGTTGCTACGTGTTTCACCTTCTTTGCAGCTTACACTGCAAAATATGTTATCTCCCAGACTTTTCTTTTGCCTGGATTGAATAATTAGACCATTAAATTTGATTGGGTGCAGTACACAAGTAAGTAAAGCAGTGAGTTACACTTGTAAGTTTAACTAGCTGATGTTTAATTATTGTAGACACGCGATTGCCAAATAGGGTGGAATAAAAACCACAATTTACATAGAAAACAAACTCCGTCACAATTATTTCTCAGTTCAGAATAAACGAGAGAGAAAAATCTATAATTTGTTTACAGTAATTAAGAAGTTCGGTGGATTACATATAAAAAGAAAAACAAGGATAAATCTTGTTAATACAACCACAAATTATACAGAAAACTTTCATATTAAGGTTAATCTTCTCCTTGTAATTTTCTGGTTTTTCTTTTCTTTCCTTCCTCCTTTCAAACTTATAAAAATTGCTTTACTATTGATTTTTTCTTATCGCTCCTTACCTTTCCTTCGTCAATTAAGAACTACTTTTCTCCTTTCGAATGCTGTTGTTACAAATAAGAAAATCATGTTATACATCTATGTTAAATGACTCATCATTCCAGAAACAAATTCTTTGGCTGTAATCTGATGATAATAAACGCATTAAATTCACTTAACTTTGAACTTTGCTAAAATCATGCATATACTAGTTACGATTCTTCCAGAATGACAAAATAATAACAGAATTCTAAAAATAGAAATTTGAGCTTGCGATAATTTTCTCCTGAAATATAAAATAGGAACTATCTTTCCCGGTTAGAAAAGATATGAAAGCTTCCACTTTACTACAACCGTCATTCTGTGTCGATGTATTATGAAAGTACGCTGAAACTCAACTGTTGAAGGGAGATTTTCTGCGGCTTTAAATTGAAATGTTACAGGTATTTTTTTTTTCGCTTTCTAATTTTTCAGCTAATCTTGTAGTTTGTACAGCATCATCAAATCTGTTCAGATAGTTTGTAGAAAAAGCAAACTGAAACTTTTTTTAAAACGTTTTGTATTATTTAATGCTATGGTACCATTTTTGTAGTCACCCTCTTTCTTCCAGGAAACATCATGAGAAATGGTTGATAAATCAAAAATGGTTTCTTGCATGAATTTAACTCAAAACAGCATTTCATTTACATGTACTGTATTTACTTGCACGAATTTTTATGTTTAGCAATAACTGTGAAAATAGATGGCGCCATATTATTAATACAAATCATCCAACTCTATTACTCAGGAGCGGAGGAATGGACGAACGAACCTAGCTTCTCGTGGTTTGGAGTACATCACCCAATCTACTTTGTCATCTAGGTTATGATGACGGAACTGTCTTGTTAGTAATCATAAATTAGCGATCCTCTCTCATGTTTATTTTTGGAGGCCTAAGCTTCGCCTGATGCAGTGATTTCTTCAAGAGGGATCTGATACGATTCGTCCAACGACGATTGGTCTAATACCGTTTGGTCCAATGCCGTTCGTCCAAAGGAATAATTCGTCCAATGGACTATTGGTCCAAAGATACGATTCTTCCTCTTTCAATGGTGCGATTGGGCCATTGCCGATTGGGCTAATGCCGAATCGTCCAATGCCAATTGGTCCAATGGACCAAGTTATGTCTGATCTGTCTAAAGTGCTGCTACTCGTGCAAAACAAATCTAATCCGTTCTGATTCTGTCTTCGATGTTGCATGTAAGTACCAGTAGTTCAAAGAATGTAAAATAAAGGAAGATAGCACGATAATCCACTAAGGATAGGCGGAGCACGAGAGATACGCACCGACGCAGAAGACATGCAGCAGCGCACGGGCAGCAGGCAAACCACATGGGAGGGCAGCAACAGGAGTACTAGGAAGGCAATCGGCACACAGGGGAAGGCAGCGCAGAGAACCACTAGCGATAGGTGGAGCACACACACGCACACGGGAGACAAACGCAGACACAAGCAGAAGGCAGGTTCCAAGCAAATAATCAAAGCGAGTCACGACGGGCAGATTGTAAACAGACCCAACGAGATGAAATATGAAGGAATATCGGGAAAATATGCAAACACCAACTCGGAAAAGTGGCTAGGAAGACAGCGCAAACATTCGTGCACGAGAGAAACAAAAAATAAATGGGCTATGGGCAAAGTATACAGGCAAACAAAACACAAAATGCGGGCCGCCCCTGTGGCGCAGTGGTCTAAGCGATGGCCTCTGATCATTCGTCCGAAAGGGGTCCGGGTTCGAATCCCGGTGAAGCATTGATGTTGTTTGTCTTGCGGCACTGGCTCTCTCCCTTCCCTGGAACCAGTGACCCTAAATTAGGGACGGGCGACTGCTTATAGCCCATTGAGTTGCTCACGGGGGTCGTTAAACCTCTAATCAAAAAAAAAAAATACAAAAAAAAAAAAAAAATGCGGAGCTGAACAGGGCGTGGCCAGCAGGGCATAAAGCAAGCATTGTTACGGGCGTGCTTTGAAGATAATTCCGTATCGTGTGTGGACTGGACAGCCCAGAGCCCTGATCTCAATACCATAGATTACCTATGGAATGACATAGAGCGCCTCATAAGAAGTTTGGAACCAAGGCCTACTACTAAGCAACAGTTAGCGGCAGCATTATGTACTGAATGGAAGCTCATACCTATCGCTGTATTTCAAAACCTTGTCGAAAGCATGTCTCGAAGGGTCAGTTTTCACACAGTATTTATTAGAAGAAAGTTACAAGAGATGTGCTTGAATAAATCATCTCAAATGATGTATGACAAAATAAATATTTACAGATGCTTGTAGCTTACGCTACTGCTTATTTACACGGTTCTGTACATTGATGATAGTAAAAAAACAGTTAATTACACTCGAGTGTCTGGTGAGGCAACAAAAGTCTCTGACAAAGCAAAGAATAGGAACAATTCAGCTTGAAGAGCGTTATACAATATTAATTTTGCACAGTATTGATGCAAGGAATAATACAGAATTCGAGCTTGCAGACATAGATTCAAAAGACAGGTGATGAGAAATTAACAGAATGTGCAGCTTGCGCTACGTTAATTACAGGATTCGGTGCAACGTTTGCATGACAACAGTTAAGTGCAGTAGAAATCTGGCGAGGCAATATGAATCTCTGGTAATACAGAGAGTAAAATCAATCCAGAATGATGAGCACTATAGAGTATACATTTTACACAATATTGATGAAAAAAAAAGTTCTGACCGAAAGGTGATACATTGTGGGTGACCTGGAAAACCAGGAGGTTGCAGGTGATCAAGGGACAAACATGAAATCGAAAGTTCGAAAGACAGATGATGAAAAATTTACTGATGAATGTGGCTCGCGGTACTACATGTTACATACAACGGTGATATGAAAAATAGTTATATACAATAATTTTCCTGAGAATACAAAAGAAAAAATCTCTGAAAATACAGAGAGAAGACACAGCTCATCACAGTGAGTATTGGAGAACACAAATTTACACAGTTGAAAAGTAAAATTACACTGTTGAATCAGGAATTGAAGATAAGAATATACTGTAAAAACGACAAAGTTTACAGATGTCTGTGGTTCGTGAAACGACCTATATACATGATTCTGTACAATGAGAAGTTACAATTTATATATATTGGTTTGTCAGAGGTGATAAAAAGAAATAGTCTCTGACATCGCAGAGAGAATACATAATTCAGCAAGATGAGTAATGAAAAACAAAAAAATTTACACATGAGTTATACACGAAATGATACATGTGAAGAGGATGAGAACAGAGGCTTAAAAAAAGCGTGAAAAGAAATTGACAATTATAAGTAGCTCATGCTTCGAACAATTCATAGGATTCTATACAATAATTGATCTACTAAAAGTGATGTACAATAGTGAGACAAACAAAAAAATTCTGATAAAATAGAGAGTACAAATAATATAGTACAGTGAATATTGAGGAACAAGATTGCACTCAGTTGCGAAGCAAGAAAAAAAACAGGAAATGTGTATAGAAAAATCGTCTCAAAATGACATATGAAAAGAAGATTTACAGGTGCTTGTAGCTGACGCAACGACCTATTCACAATGCTCAATATAGTGGTGAGAGAATACAGTTTATGTATGATAATTTGTCGGAAAAGGCAAAAAATAGTCTCTGATGAAGCAGAGATTGAAGACAAGTCAGCATGGCAAAAATTGTATCTATCAGGAGGTAGGTGAAACAAAAGTTCCGACTGTAAGGTGAAGCGTTGTGGGCGACCCTGCAAACCAAGTGGTTGCTGGTGACCAAGTTGATAGGAACTGTGGTTCACTGCAGCGTGCAACTGCAGTGGTAAGTTCTAGTCGAAGGCGGGAGAGTAGGCGATTACGAAAATGACAAAGTAACGCAGTACTGACTTTATTTATGTCAGTAGAAGCTTCGGGGGACGCTGAAGATGATACACGTGAAATATGTTTTACAAGCACGAAGATGTAGGAGCAGACTGCCGGAAGGTGAATAGGGCGAGAAGAGTTCAGAAGTAGTGTTCGGTAGGCTCTGAAGGTGAGGACGGTCTCACAGGATCGTTGCGCTAGCGTGAAAGCGAGATGGAGTATTGGCAATAATACTGTGCAATACATGAAGACATGCTGGACGTCAGCCTCCTCGCCACAATACGGACAGGAGGGTGAAGATAAAATGGTCATGCGATGTAAAATCGACGGCACAGGGAGGCGGTTGTGTAAAAAAAGCCAATGTGAATTGACTTCAAGGGGTGCTGAAAGTGGGGAAAGCGCAGCAGACCACACTGCGGAGGTAGAAGAAAGTGGAATTCCAGAAATGGGAAGAGGTGCGGAAGAGCGAGAGAGAAAACGGTAGAGATCAGCTGATGAGAAAGAGACAAGAGGAAGAGGTGGACCAATGGACGACATAAAAAAGGGGAGAAGGAGAGAGGCAGAGTGAACAGAAATGAGACCTGAGGGAGTAGCAAGCTCAGGGAACAGGGAGATTATAGTAGAAATAAGAGAGTTGTGAACAAAGTGAGCGTTGGCATTGAAACGGAGAGCAGAGGGTAGAGAAGAGAAGGGGAGCCAGGAAAGATCGGTGTTAACAAGATCGCTGACAGTAACGACTCCAGCTCTGAGCCATGAAGGAAAAGCAAAACATGGGAGATGGGGAGGGTGTAGCAGAGAGGAAAAAAAGAGGTTCGGAAAGTAGGTCATTTGTGAAGGCAGGGAGAGAGCGAGAAAGAGGGAGGGAACGAAGAAAGGAGATAGCCTCTTTGTAGACAGGAGAGAAAAGTGTGAGAAGGGGACAGTGGTCCATGAGTAAGAACGAAAGGAGAGTAAAGCGTGGGTTATGCGGAGAGACTATGACATCACGAGCAGCAACTGCAGAGGGAGCAGGTGCCGCAAGTGATCGTAAAAACGTAGACACACGATAAGCCTTGTAATAGGATCTGACGTCGGGTAGACTAATGCCTCCGTTGGAAGGAGACAGGCTGAGTTGAGGTGCTCCGACCCAGTGATGGCCGGGCCAGATAACCTGAGTTTGACAGCGGGTGAGTTCAAGAAGACGTAGTGCTGGTTGCTTCGAAGCCAACCAGGAATACGTGCACATTGAAAGCAGGTAAGTGTGCGTTAGACGTGCTCTTTGAAAGACGGAGGTGCAGAATTGTGCGCGCCGCCAGATTGCGACCGAGCGATGTAGGCGTGGCCGGAGAGTCATCCAGGTGATGAGTGAAGCAGTTGCTGGTTTTCCAAGGTGGACTCCTAGGAATCGTTGAGAGGTGTTGGACCACTCTGCTCCCCAAGGAGAGTCAGTGCGGTTAGCCCACGAACCGGTCCATAGGCCTGTGCTTTTCGTTGTGTTTAGCGCTGCTCCGGAACATGAGGCGTAGGTATTGTAGAGATTGTGGAGATCGTGAAATTGTGAGTCTTGCCGAATGCAGAATGTAATATCGTCGGCGTAGGCAACATAGGTAGCAACATGATGACGTGTGCTGGCTACCACCGGTGGTAGTGAAGCAAAGAAGGATCGATGGACTGCGCGTAAAAAGGTTCTATTGCGAGGGCGAAGAGCTGCCCGGATAAGGGGCAACCCTGACGCACGCCGCGACGAAAGGGTATGGGAGCTGTGAGAAGGTTGAGCAGCTTGACGTGGAAAACTGCGTCCCGGTAGAGGGAGATGAGAAGAGAAGCAAAGGAAGGAGGAAAGCCGAAATTTAGAAATGTAGCAAGAAGGTAATCATGAGAAATATTATCGAACGCTGAGCGTTGATCGAGGGAAAAGAAGAGCAAAGGGGTTCTGAGCGAGAGCGGGCGAGGTGAATTAGATCATTAAGAAGCTGAATATTATGGGAGATGGAGCGCCCGGGTACAGTATAAGTTTGATTAGTGGAGAGAATATGAGGGAGTATGGGGTTAAGCCGGCGGGACAGAAATTTAGTATAGATTTTATAATCAGTATTTAAGAGTGAGATGGGACGCCAATTCCCCAAGTCAAGCGGATCACCCTTCTTGGGGAAAAGTATAACATGTGCGAGCGTGAAACTCCTTGGAAGAGATGTAAGATGCATGGCAGTAGAAAAGGCACAGAGGAGAAATGGAAGGAGGGCAGGAAGAAAAGCCTTATAGAAAGAAACAGGAAGACCGTCCGGGCCAGGTGAAGCCCGGGGGTTGAGGGACGAGAAAGTGTCAGAGAGCTCAGTTAAAGTGGGAGGATGGAGGAGGCTGGCTGAAAGATGAGAAGGGACCTGAGGCAAAGAAGAGAACAGAAGAGCAGAAACCGTAGGGGAGGGAGGAGGAGTTTCACAAAATTTTGAAATGTAGTAATTACGTACCATAGAACAAATTGGAACTGGTTCGGATGAAACTACTCCAGTTGGAAGACGAAGGTGCTGTAGAACAGAAGAGGATCGGCGAGTTGACTCAAGTGACGTAAGGAATTCGTACGAACAAGCATCAGGTTTCAGGTGTTGTAGTTTAAGGCGTTGAAGATCTTGTTTTGCAAGTGGCACCAAAAGTGAATGTAATTCTGCCTGGTAGTCTTGAAATAGGGGATCAGCAAGATTGAGCAAAGAAAGCATTTGCCTAGTATGATCAAGTCGCATCCTCCGTTGTGTCATGATCGAGTATGACAGGTTTCGTACCAGTAGTATGAGGTGGCGTTTTACTTCCAACCAAACGTTGAGGGGGCACGGTGCAGAATGAAGCCTTGTACGCCAATCCGCAAGAAAATCTCGCACCGATGAGCAGAAGGCTGAGTCATCTAAAAGAGTGTCTTCAAAAGTCCAAGGCCGGATTGTACGTGGCTGTGTTGAACTAGCAAAAACTGTTATGGCAATGGCGCAATGATCCGAGGAAGCTGTGGGTGTACAGCATGAATCTGATATTACTGGTAGAAGAAGAGAAGTTGCATAAAAGCGATCCAATCTTGCTGTAGGAGGATCAATGGCTCTTGGTGCACGCCATGTATGTGTAGTCTGGGTTGGTGACAAATGGCGTTGAACATCTACGAGTGAGAAGTCTGAAGTGATAGACTGTAAGAGATGTACTACTTCCGTACGGTGTTCTCTGGAAGAAGAAGAGCGATCAGTTAGGGGATGTAGAGTGCATTTGTAGTCACCTCCGATAAGTACCCGGTCGGTGATGGGAATACGTGACAGAGCCCGTCGAAGTTTTGCAAACAGCTCTGGCACGTGAGTAGGAGTGCAAGGAACATAAATGTTGAATACATGAAATTTTTCAGCTGCGACGGTGAAAGAGACTTGTTGTAATAAGTCTCGACATAAGTTTTTCACTGAGAAGGAGGAAAGAGTTGAACGAAAACGTGAGTGAACACCAACTGCCATGCCACCACTCGACAGTTGGCTGTAGGCGTGATGGAAAGTATGATCCCACTGACGCCATTGATGAAATTGAGTGGTGGAAGTACAGTTTGTTTCCTGCAGAAGTAATATATCAGCATTCAGCGGAGCAAGATCCTCTCTTACCAGCGCATTCGCAAGAGGTGTCGCAAAACCGCGACAATTAAGTGACACCACCTTGAATGTCTAGGTTAGTTGTGGGATGCAGTAGGAATTGACTGGCTGTAGTGATGGAGTGGAGTCGACGGAGAAAACAAGCACTCCGCGGGACCTCGTCCGCAGTGCGCCGAAGAGTGTTTTCGAGTGAGTGTAATTGAACCAGCACTTGTGGAAGAGCTGCTTCATACTGCTGAATGGAAGTGCGTGCTGAGGAAGGGCTAGAGGACCCTAAAAGGCAATCCAGCACGTCCTCGTATGGCAGAGGCTCAGCAGGGAAAGCATTTTCAGCAAGAAAAGTTGTGAATTCTTCTAGTGAGGGAAAGGCACCCTCACATGCTGTCTCAGAGGAAGTGTGTAGAGGCGACCTGGAGAACGGTCGTCGAGAGCTGACGGAGCGAGTGGATGAGCGGGTAGAAGAGCGAGATGATCTTCGGGACGCCAGAGTCTTTGACTTCTTCGTCTTGGGGAGAGTAGCACCACTGCGTTTTCCAGCAACCACTAAAGCTTCATGATCGTCTGGAGAGTCTGAACCCGAAGCGTTACCTGTGACTCGTGTCATGGAGCCAACGGTAAAAGCTGAGGAGTGGTCAACATGTACATCAGCAGTGGTTGTAAAAGTACAAGGGGGAGTCGATTTTGGAAGCCTGGGAAAATTCTTAGGATCAGCAGGAGGTGGAGGCATCAAAGTCGTTTGTTGACCAATGGCAGTAAGCTGACTTTTGGAAGATCTTGATTCCGCGACTTTCCTCGAATAGGAAGAAGTCTGTGAAGCGTTGGTGGACAAAGTAGAAGAAGATGTAGTGTGTGGAGCTGTTTGCAGGGAGGCACGTGGGCACTGAGCCCTTATGTGACTTTCGCTCTGACATATAGTGCAATACTGTGAAGTGATTATCTCAACTCTTCGGCGTTGCTGTCCACAGCGGATGTGCAAAACATTCGGAACCGCTTTCAGCTGAGCATCAGATGAAAAGAGGACTCTAGCAGTGCGGCGAAAACCTCGAATCCATTTGTTTTCAGGGTCTCTGGGAGCCGCAGAGAGAGTTGTTATGGAGCCAACAACTCTGCCGTACCTGCTGAGCAAGGTGCAAAGTGCAGCGTCGGATACTTCTGGTGGTACGGGGTAGGTCACCTGCACCGGGCGGTGCGCAACCGGTTGTGCTAACAGATGCACGTCATTGATGGTTAGACCTTCCGTAAGGACCTGGTCAGCATGCGCTTTATCCTTAAAATAGACCAAGACAGATCTGGGTTTTCGAGCTATAAAGTCTATTGCATCCTTTGGTAAGATAGTTTTGAGGGCTCGGCTATATTGCCACAGCTTAGTGTCGGGAAGCGCATCAAAATAGACGCCCCGTTCCATAGTGGAGGAAAAAAGGTGACCAGCTCGGGAATCCTCTGGTATGTCAATTGTAGCAGTAGAACCGATGACAGTGACATAGGATTCAGGAAAAGGCATAGCAGATGAAACTGGGGGGTGAGGACCCCAGAAGTTGCAGAAGCATAGGACGCTTGGGCAGACATGGGTCGAGAATTCCATGAAGCGGCTCCTAGCAGTGAGGGCGAATTAGAAAGTTGATGAGAAGTAGAAGCTATGAGCTCAGTATTGCTGATAACGGATACGTCATCATCTGCTGAGATGTAGATAGACTTGGCACCACCGCACTTGGTGGGAGTAATAGCTGGAGAAGAAGTGTCCATGACGTCGCAATGACGCTCGGGAGCCACCTCATTAAGCTGAGTGGTAGAAGAAAAAGAGGAAGCTGGCTGATCTGCCAAGATAAGGATGTGGGCGTCACCCTTGTCTGCCTCCGCCATCGAAGCAATGGCGAGACTTTAACGAAAAAAGACCAGCTTGGTTGAAAAATAAAACAGTGAATAATGAAAAAATATGGCACTCACCAACCTGGGAGATACACGAACGTAAAGCGTAGAACTTCAACTTGAAGATACACGCAACCACAGAAACTAAAGCACTCAATAAACACCTTATAGCAACGAAAATCACGGAGCTCAAAACCCAACCACTTCGAGCTTCGAAGGATCAGTGCATGCATTAAGGCCAAATGTGGACCAACACCGTAGCAATGTATGTCAATAAATGCTATGTTGTGTTTCTCTTCTAGGTGTCCGACGACTTTTGTCAATATAGTGTATATGCTATAGGATTGGTTACACTGTCACACTCAGAAAAAACTGACGTGCATGCGTTTGGGCAGTATTGGGATTTCGTACACATTAGGAAAAGACTCGCATGTATTTATCATACATGGGTAAATATATTTATATCATAGACAATGAAAAGACACTTCCATGCTGCTATCTGAGAAATGCTGAAACATCTTAGTCATTGGAAATTATACATTCACTCATAGGGCAGAGGTAGAACCTCATGAACACTGCAAAAAGAATCGTATTCTCCTATTCTACCAGTGCGTGAATTTCTCGTACAGTGGAATAAGGTTACAAAGACAGTGGAACACACGATGCACTGTAAAAGAGATCTCATGAATCTATTCCAGCAAAAGGAATGGGAAACGCATATGAATTCACAGAACATGGATAGAGCCCCATTGTCAATGGAAAAAGACTTACATGCATTTTTTTTGATTGGAGGTTTAACGACCACCGTGAGCAGCTCAATGGGCTATAAGCAGTCGCCCGTCCCTAATTTAGGGTCACTGGTTCCAGGGAAGGGAGAGAGCCAGTGCCGTAAGACAAACACAACATCCATGCCTCAGCGGGATTCGAACCCGGACCCCTTACGGACGAATGATCAGAGGCCATCGCTTAGACCACTGCGCCACCGGGGCGGCTTACATGCAATTGTTGAAGAACTTGTGGAATCCTTTGGATAATGGAAAAAGACTCACATGTACCATACGAATATGAATGAAACGTTCTGGACACAGGAGAGAGACTCACATACAAGTATTCGAACAATATTGAAATCTTAGACAATGGAATAAAACTCGCAAAGACAATGGAGAACTACACTGACGGAAAAAAATCCCAAAACCACGAAAATATAGTTGTAGAGGAATGAAATGGCGGCAATACATTTGTATAGGTAACATACTTAATCGATTAAGGTTTCAAGATCACAGCTTAATGTAAGCGCGAGAAGAGCCATTTTAAATTTGAAATGCTGGTACATTAACAACCGGTGCAACCGCCAGAATGTTGAATGCAAGCACGCAAACGTTCATGCATTGTGTCGTACAGGTGCTGGATGTCAGTTTGTGGGATGGAGTTCCATGCCTGTTGCACTTGGTCGGTCAATACAGGGACGGTTAATGCTGGTTGGGGTGATGCTGGAGTTGTCGTCCAATGATGTCCCATACGTGCTCGATTGGAGAAAGATCTGGTGATCTAGCAGGCCACGGCAACATGTCGACACTCTGTAGAGCATGTTGGGTTAAAACAGCGGTATGCGGGCGAGCGTTATCCTGTTGGAAAACACTTTCTGGAATGCTATTCATGAATGGCAGCACAACAGGTTGAATCACCAGACAGACGTACAACTGTGCCGTCAGGGTACGTGGGATAACCACGAGAGTGCTCCTGTTGTCATAGGAAATTGCTCCCCAGACCATAACTCCAGGTGTAGGTCCAGTGTGTCTCGACCGCAGACAGGTTGGTTGCAGGCGCTCACCTGGCCTCCTTCTAACCAACACACGGCCATCACTGGCACCCAGGCAGAACCGGCTTTCATCATAAAACACAACAGATCCCCACTCCGTCCTCCAATGAGCTCTAGCTTGACACCACTGACGTCGCAAACGCCAGTGGTTTGGAGTAAGTGGAATGCACGCTACAGGGCGTCTGGCTCGGAACTGTCCTTCAAGTAACCGATTTGTAACAGTTCGTTGTGTCACTGTGGTGGCAACTGCAGCTCGAATTGCTGCCGCAAAGGCGGTACGATGCGCCACGGCCATACGCCGTACACAGCGGTCTTCCCTCTCAGTAGTGCCACGTGGTCGGCCGGAACCCGGTCTTCTTGAGGCAGTACCTTCCTTTGACCACCGCTGCCAACAATCATGCACAGTGGCTACATTCCTGCCAAGTCGTTCTGCAATATTGCGAAACGAAAATCCACCTTCTCGTAGCCATATTACACGACCTCGTTCAAACTCCGTGAGCTGTTGATAATGGCTTCTACGTCTTCTTAAAGGCATTCTTGACTAACATCAACACCCTACGTCGAATCTGAACGATAACTAACGCTCACGAACGTTACAGCGTGTATTTACAGCAAACCTGCTTTTCATGTTCCGAGGGGCGCTACTAGCGCCACACCTATGCGCCGAGCGCGAAATTTGGATAGACGTCATCTTACAGATGTACTCTCACCGCCTACCAACTGTCGTTTATCTAACACAACCCCTTCTTGGTGTTGGGATTTTTTTTTTCCGTCAGTGTAGATGCACTGGAAACGAAGTCTAGTTGTACATATTCCAAGACTACTAATGTCGTACTGAGTTCGTAGAAATGTTCCGATTCGGGCAATACCAAGGTCACGAAACGCGCATGTCTTTATAGGATATGAGTGGAAACGCATGGACATTGTTGCAATGCCCAAATGCATCTATTCGAGCAGAACTGGAATCTTGTTTTCGTTAGTAAACGACTGACAGTACTCGTCAGGTATGGGTGGAACATCATGGACACGAGAAGAATACTGATAACCCTGTTCGGACCACGGAGGTTAGAAGAAGGGGAGGTGAAAGGAACAGTTTTGAGTGAAGCCAAAACAGATCAGCTGTTTCGATCCTCTCTCTGAGGTGGTAGGAGTTCGCGGGAGTTCATAAATGTGACGTCACTTCCTGTGCCTGAATAGTTTCGCTTAGCGCATGCAGACCATGCAAACCCGGGATGCAAGCAAGGAATATTTCGGACTTCGTATTTCTCAACATTTGGGTTTTGGTTATATTTTAAACATGGTTACTTGCACATGCGCAGTATGCCAGTAACCATGCGCAGTATGCACTTCGGCTCAAAAAAATCATTATTTTGTTAAATTTTTTAAAGAAATACCAATGCATATTTTCCTATTTCAGTGAAAATATGCATTGGTATTTCTTTAAAAAATCCAGTGTCATATTCAGTGACGAATCTCACTTCTGTGCCAGCGCCGGCGATCATTATTAAGTGTCTGAACACGAAGTGGTTTGCAGCTGAGCTAGCTGTCATGGGTGCTTCTCTCTCACTAGCTCTCTGTGTATCCCTGTGTGTGTGTGTCCTGTTCTTAACGCTTTGAATTTTAGCACATTTGGCATAGCACCGAAACTTTATATACTCGAATAGATCGCGAAACCCTTGACCGACAAAATTCGCTCGTTTTAATCACTTCAAGTTTCTGTTTAAAATTCAGAAATGTTTTATCCAGCATCATATTACATTTTCCTCGGCTTCATTTTGTAGGAAAAATGTCTTATTTTGTTCAAAAACATCTGCGTAGCTTTACTTTGCTTGCATTAGCAACCGACATTCAAACAAAACACAAAGTCTATGAAAGGAAAATGGGATGCTAAAGATAATTATTGAAGATTAATGTTCACGGCACTTACCACTGAACATGCTGTGGCAGATTCTTAAGTTCACAAACCAATGCATTTATTCCCCAGACAAGAATGTGCTAATATACTTAGCCTTTGTTTTACTCTGGCCGTATCAAAACATCTGCTTACTTATTCAATAGTCAGAGAATCATTTGTCTGCATTTAGTCCCAGCTGCAGTCCTGATGAAACAGCAAAAGTCATTTCGAGAGCTGCACGTTTATCCACATAGCTTCCAGAGGTCACAGAGGAGCACAGTGTGAGACGTGTTTTACAGATAAAAATGTTATAGCTGTTTTAGTTGCTAGAGCGTCAATTCCGTTTAATATAAGAATGTTCAACTAAAATCAGAAATGGGTTTAAATTTCGTAATGGATACGTGAGGGAGACTTACAAATAAGGAACATAAGACATTTAGAAACAAACTTGTTAACGGAAATCAAAACTTGGTTTCTCAACAACTTCATCGACAACATGCTTGAATCTTTCCTTTGCATTGAAGAATCTTGTTTGCGTGGGATCAAAGCACGAATGAGAAAACACAGTTTTCTCATTGGTATTTTATTTAGCACATTCACAGAAAGCCGAAATCCTCAGGTCTTGCTTCTAGATCCTAGTTCGAGTTCCTAATAACTTATACAGCCTTTCCCTTCTTGTTCTTTATATCCCCTGGAGTGAGTGGCCCTAAATTAGGGTTAGGGATTTCTTTTAGCATTTTTCTTTTCTGATTGCAGGTTTAACGACCACCGGGAGCAACTCAGTGGGCTATAAGCAGTCACCCGTCCCTAATTTAGAGCCACTGGTTCCAGGGAAGGGAGAGAGCCAGTGCCGTAAGACAAACACAACATCCATGATTCACCGGGATTCGAACCCGGACCCCTTTCGGACGAATGATCAGAGGCCATCGCTTAGACCATTGCGCCACCTAGGCGGCCTCTTAGCATTCGATGACCTAAGAAGTCTTTAAAACCAAAAACAAGTACCCTTTATTTGAGTACACTGGAAAACATTTATACACTCCCTTATTTTCTGGGTTTAATAACTCAAAGGACTATAAGACGACACCTGTCACACATTTATGGCCACTGGTGTCGGGAAAGGAAGTGACACAGTGCCAGAAGAGAAGCACACTGCCCTTGCCTCATCTGTCATACAAACTCTAATCCACCCGGACGAACGATTACATACCAGTTCTTAGACCACCGCGACACAGGGGGGGGACAATACTATCTTTATGATCATCCTTGTTCTCAAGAGGGAAAGCTACCCCCAGCATGTAGCAGTGACGTTACTACGCGGGTAAGGGGTGTCAGTTCGCCAGTACAATGGGGAAAGGTAAAAGCTTGTACAAATTTGGAAGAATGGCTACCTGCATAAAGAAAATGGAGGAGGAGGCGAACATCTCAGCAACCACAGACATTGTTGACTGTTGGAGGATAGTGGTAGAGAAGGTGCAACAGGAAGGGTAGGCACATCGACCAAAGGTGCAGGAAAGGGCCGAGAACTACAGGCTGACAGTCGAGATGAACGCCGACTATCAACCAATGATGGATCATATTATCAGTAACAACAGACGGCCGAATATCCCTCATTATAATACCCACATTATCCCTCATTCCTCAGCAGACTACAACCAAGGCGTACGGAGAAACTTTTCGCAGCACACAATGTAACGGCCGCTCCTGAAGACATGGCAAAAGAGTTGGAGACATGGCAAAAGAGTTGGAGTTCATGATCCCATGTTGACAGCTCGTTGTCAATATTTCCAACTCCAGCAACGTGACTGGATTAGGACAACTGGAAAAGAGTCGTCTGATCCGATGTGTCCAACTCCCAGGTTACAGAGAGGTGTATCCATATGTACGTCCCGTGGGAATACAGCTGTAGTAAGTCTGAAGGGTTAGAAAAAACAGACCAGCAGTGGAAATGTCATGGTATAGAGAATATTATCATATACGTAGATCAATTACTAAGTTCCCTCGTACCCACTGGACACAATATCACCGCCTGACCTAGGTATTGTTTCAAACCAATTGTTGATGGTGATCGTGTATACGGACAGCACTGGACTCATTCCGGAAAACAACTCCTGGGGCCACAAAACCCTCATTGCCAAATAAAGCAGTTCGAAAGGTTACTTTTCGTGGTTAAGCAAAGTCAATTCCATGCCGGCTGCAAATGGTTAGAACGGCAAAAGGTGTCCGTACTTGCGGCAAGGTATGTATTCATGATGCCTTAGGTCATGAGTGCATAAAAAATGTATCATTATCAACAGCAACCTTTATCAATACACCTACAGGGTGGTCGAAAAGTCTCCTAGGGGGTTTCGATTGAAAACTGTACAAAAACGAACAGATCTATAGCAATGCGGTTTGCGTCATTTAAAAGAGCAATTATTCGAGTTTAATAATATATCCTTAATACATCTGTACATGTGAGCGTTTGGTGGCACGTAACACATCCAGTCGGTATTCAATTTTTACCATGTGCTCTCCAATATGTCAATATCGATTCTATCAACCACTGCTGTAATACGCTGTTGGAGCTCCTGAAGGCTGCTTAATCTTTCCCGGTAAACCATGTCCTTGACGTAGCCCCAGCGGACGAAGTCTAAAGGAGTGATATCCGGGGATCGGGGTGGCCAAGGAATGGGACCATCTTTGCCAATCCATCTGTCGGGAAACTCACGGTTCAGGTATTCACGAAATTCAAGTCTCCAATGTAGGGGAGCGCCATCTTGTTGCAGTATGACGTTTTGTTGCAATTCCTGTAGTTGAGGAACCGCAAAGTTCTGAAACATATCCAGGTAATTATTCATTTGCACTGTCGGCTCGGAGAAGAAGAATTGGTCAAATTACACGAATATGCATGAACCCTACACCAAACATTCACCTTTGCACTGTGCGCGACGTTCTCCCTAACTGAATGTGGGTTTTCACTACCCGTAGACGAACGTTCTGAGTGTTGGCTTTTCCGTGCACATAAAAGGTTGCCTCATCCGAGAACATTGTACGGTGTAAGAAACTTTCATCAACTTCCAGCCACTCTCCGTTTAATCTGTTGCAGGAGTTGCACTTTGTATACGGTTAGTTTCAGGCGTTTCAGAAGCACTCCCATCAATGTGAATCGTGGAACATTCAGTTATGAAGAGGCCCTTCTCGTGGACTTGATAAGACTGCGAGGAAAAACCTCCTGTATTATCTGCACAGTTTCCCCACTGCCACTTCTTCGCCGGTCCAGGACGCTACCAGAGTCCAAGAATTTCTCCTGCCACGCCCTGATACTGAAATCACTCGGTGGATATTTCCCATATGTCCGACGGTAATTTTTTTGTATCGTAATCACAGACGACATCTCAAAAAACCAACGCCCACACATTGCTTTCTCCTGTGGCGACGACATTTTCAGTTATTTTGCAGTGCGCACCAGTAATTTCGAGCGCGTAACGCCATCTGTTGAAAGACAAGGCGTTAAAAACTCGAATATTTACTCTTTCAAATGCCACAAATCGCTGTAGATCTGTTCGTTTTTGTACAGTTGTCAATCGAAACCCCTATGGGACTTTTTAACCACCCTGTACTTCTGGATGAAGTTCTCTCCAAGCCTCTTCCACAACTTTCAGTCTTGAGCCAGCCTATTCCGGCATGCTTTCGAAAATACTTCCCCCACAATATATAGTTCTGCCTCAACTGGAAGCAAAGACATATTTTCATCTCTAACCATAGCTCCTTCCCTGAAATGTCTGTTGTGGTGTCCTTGACAGAAGCGAACTCTCATGAGAGAAGAGAACTCCGAACTCCGCTGATGTAATCGAAAAACCAGTTTTCTCGCTTGGCCTGAGAAGTGTACAGAAGAGTTGGCGGCTGTACTTTCAGGTGAGATGTTCTGCGTTCACAATGCAACTTCTCAGTACAGCAATAATTCTTAACGAAATTAAACCTCTCAATTAACTTGACTTAAGTGCTTGTTTATCATTTGTGAGTCTGGTTCAAAACTAATTATGATAGTGTCGAGCGAAGTCCATAGCAATCTACACGGTCGTATCAGAATAATATGATCACCCAAGGAATCACTTGTACCCGGCCACGCGCGTCACAGAGTGCACGTGACAAGGTCAAACACACAGAGATATAAGCGGCCGGCAGTGACAGATGAACCATAGTGCTTTACGTGAGCACAATAGGCAGAGGTAGTGATTTGACAGACGTTCAAAATGGAATGATCATCGGATACCTCGCCATGGGTGGAAGCTTCTCAGAAACAGCAGACTTCATGGGCTGCTCGCGAGGTGCTGCAGTAAGGCTGTACAAAGAATGGACCGTTGGCACACCGAGTACCTCCCGACGTCATAACTGTGTAGCTCCAAAGGCCATCGACCCCAGAGGAGATCGCCACCTCCGTCGACTGGTAAAGGGCGATCGAGCGCAGCAGTGCAACAATTTACCATGTAAATGAACGCAGGGGCACTCCGGTACGTGTCCCCGACAACAATAGAACAAACCCTGTTAAGCATGGGTCTTCGGAGTCGACGCTGTGACAAGGCACCCATTTTAACCCAGGTCCATCGGCAACGACGCCTGCAGTTCACACGAGACTATCGTCATTAGATAGTGGAAGAGTGAAAAAAGTTACCTTCTCCGACGAATCCAGGTTTTTACCCCACAGAAGGGATGGACGGTGGCGGATATGGCGTCAGATGCACGAAAACGAACACCCGGACACGCTTTTCGGTCAAGTATGGACTGGCGGTGGGAGTGCGCATGTCTGGAAGATGTTTCTTTGGTATGATCAGGAACAGCTGGTACCAATGGATGGACGCCAATGGCTATCTGTCCATCCTCGCTGACCACATGTATCTCTTCAGGTTGGACGTTTATTCTGGTGGGGGATGGTGTCCACCAACAGGACCATGTGCCGTGCCACGTCGCTAAGGGAGTGAGTGACTGGTTCCAAGAACACGATACCGATGTCTTTGTTCTCCCTTGGGCGGCGAATGCCCGATCTCAATCCCATAGAGCACTTTTGGGACGATTATTTGGATCGACAGGTTCGATGTACCGACCCACAACCACATCATCTCCTGGACCTCCATACTCTGCTGCTGCCGCCCCGGTGGCGCAGTGGTCTAAGCGATGGCATCTGATCATTCGTCTGTAAGGGGTCCGGGTTCGAATCCCGGTGAGGCATGGATGTTGTGTTTGTCTTACGGCACTGGCTCTCTCCCTTCCCTGGAGCCAGTTGCCCTAAATTAGGGACGGGCGACTGCTTATAGCCCATTGAGTTGCTCACGGTGGTCGTTAAACCTCCAATCAAAAAAAAAAAAAAAAAAAAAAAAAAAACCTCCAACCACCCAACTATACTCTGCTGCAGTCCGAATGGGCACGTGTGCCTCGGACAACTTTCCAAGACTTCATTGCCTCCATGCCACGCCTTCTGTCTTGCTGCTGGCATCCAGTCCAAGGGTGGTTATTCCCATTATTAAGTAGATGGTCATATTATTATGATAGGACTGCGTATTCATTCGAGCTGATTTCATCCCATTTTATCAACCCCGCTTTAAATAGTTCCAGTTAATTAAAGGAAAATTTTAATTATGTTAAAATGCATTTGAAGAAGTCACATGAGCTGAAAAATGTTCGGCGGATAATTTAATATCGAATTTCTGAAATCTACTGGAACAGGAAGACAATTTTAGAGAATTTAAAAGAAAATATCAGTAAAGCTTCGTGTCCGAAATACCATACAATAAAGCATATAATTATCAGCAAATTTATCTTAGCAGATTTTGACGCAATATATTACATTTAAAACAATTTGAGCAGTAAAAGTATGAGAGTGCATGTAACCATTTTCAGAATTACGTTAACTGATTAACGTGTTTTTCGTTATTTTTGGTTCGTGTGTAATTGGATAAATGAGCTGAGATTGATTTTATTCTTTATTTAAGAAAGTAATTTATTGGGAGCAGTACTAAGAAATGCACGTTTATTTCACATTCTCAAATATTATCCTCATTCTAATTTGCCTGATGAAATAACTGACAGGAAACTTGCTTTCTCTACTGATATACGCAAGGAATGTCATTTTCAACAGCTATTTTATTATAGGAATTTCTTTCTTTATATTTTATTGTTGGAAAAAAGTTTACTGCTGTTCAATAAGTATTAATTACCTAAACCCCGTGAAAACAAATCCGGAATTCGTCGCTGAAATAGAATTAAAAATTTGTGCACAAAATCTTTTGATGAAAGTAGCTGTTATAAAACATCGATTAAAGCCTAGTGTTTACGTTTGCTATTTCAGACTGATATAACCGTTAACACCAATTTAATTAACAGTTTTTGATATTTCATTAAATTAAATGAGGCAAACATTAGTGGGAAGAAATATTTTAAGTAGATTAAATTATTTACTTCCACTGGAGTAACTGCAGTAGCTACAGAACTAAATGAAGTGCAAATTACTTATGGTAACTACATTTTTCTCTTCGCCTCAAGGCTGCGCTTTGTTGTAAACTTGCGTGTTATCTGTAGTTGGGAAATGACTGCTTCGTTCCAATGCCCGAATAGTCAGAGCCGTAGCATTCTGATTAGCCGTCCAAGCTGGGGTCCAGTTCGAGTTCCGAATGAGGCATTGGCGGTAAGCCTGTATTTCACAGCTTTATCTCTCCATTTCTTGGGATCAATAACCATAAATCAGGTACGAACAGCTGCTTACCCATACAGCACAATACGTTTCAGACATGTATCAATAATGTTACAATCTCTCATTTTCGTTACACTTTCAGAGATGTCTTACAATTTCGTTTCAGCAACATCTATGTTGGAACATAACTCTTTGTACATTACGGTTTCATTAAACATCGCATTAACCGATACTACTGTTTTATAGTTGCCACTGTACATATGTGCAACCTTGATGTTACATTCCGGCGATATTTAAGATTTTTGGTTTGGCAACGGTGTGGATGCGCATGCGCATTTATGCCATTTCACCGAAGCACTCTCGTAGTCGTATTGCCACGTGCTACTGGGATATTCTTCGGTGATACTGTTTTACTCGAGTTAGCTAGTTAGTTGATTTTAATATTTCGTATCTTTTGTGTGTGTGTGTGTGTGTGTGTGTGTGTGTGTGTGTGTGTGATTCAAGACCATCTGAAAGTAATAATTTCGAATATAATTTTTAAATTCTAAAAAGCATTTTATAAAATCTAAGTAGATGGCTGTGATGTTGTATTAATATACTATACCAGCATGTTTTTTTACTTGAAGTTGATAACTTTCATATTGGTAGGTATTTAGAGAAATGACGAATTTGATTTTTTTTTCGCTGAAATGTAGTTTATTCCATATGTATAATAGAAATTCGACACCCTCCATTTTGGACCGATTTTTATTTCTTTTGTTATCAATATATAAACGCCGCCACTGTTCCTAATCGACAGCGGACTGCATTGAACCTTTGAAAACGTAAACAACTCGTAATACGACTGTTGTTGTTTTTGAAACAGCTGTCGAGTGTAATTTTTTATTGTGATTTTACGGTTTATTAAAACTATTATGTTTAACGTAGTAAATACGTAACAGTAATATGATGATGTCACAAATATCTTTCAAACACGAAACAATAGTGTAACGAAGTTACAAATATCTTTCAAATACGTAAAAGTAACGTGAAGTTGGTATGTTAAAGTTCCAAAGACCTTTCACTGTAACGTATCGGTTATGTTTCAAAGTTATGTAACGTTTGAGAACATTTTGACGTAACCGTTAGTTTTCTGAAACATTACTGTTACATTGCGCAACATATCTGAAAAGTCTCAATGTTTCAGTGCTACGTACTTGTAACATATACGAAATATTCTGTGTTGTGTGGGTATAGTCCTTAAGGAGATTCAAGGTCTCTAAACGCTGAATACAAATGTCCTCCAAAAACCTGTTTGCCAGAATATCTGGCATCGAGGTACTATGTGCGCAACAACTCTTGGATTAAAAAAGACTAATAGCTGAGCATTTTGTTGGATGTGATAAACCTTTAGTTATTAGATTTCTATACGCCAATAAAAGTTTCACCATTTCAGCTTTTTACTCTACTACTATTTCTGAAAATTGCAACTCCATGAAGGACTGCTGGTATGAAATCGAAACTTACTTCTTCGACGAATCCCGCTTCTGCCTGCAACATCACGATGGTCGGATCCGCGTGTGGCGGCACCGTGGCGAGAGACTGTATGACGCCTGCATTATGCATCGCCATACCGGTCCATCGCCTGGCGTTATTGTTTAAGGCGCAATTGGATATGACACCCGCACCCTTCTAGTACGCATCGTCGGTACACTCAACAGCCACCGCTACATCTCCGACGTTTTGGAGCCTGTAGTCCTCCCTTACCTGCGGGACCTGCCAGCGGCCAAGTTTCTAAAGAACAATGCGCGCCCACACGTGGCACGCATCATGCAACAATTCTTCAGGGCCACCAGGTGTCACTGCTGCCGTGGCCCGCCTGTTCTCCCGATATGTCGGCCATCGAAAACGTCTGGTCGCTGATCTGCAACCGAGTGGCCCGGCAAGCACCACCCGCGGCTACTCGTGATGAACTGTGGCAACGTGTGGAAGCAGCCTGGACCGACATACCCCAAGCCCACATCCAAAGCCTCTTTCGTTCGATGCCGTGGCGTGTAGCGGCCGTTATTGCCAGCCATGGCGGTCACACGAACTATTGATGTCTGCGTGTTCCGCAAGTCGCACGGGCCTGTAAGCTCAATCGTTTCGTCTTTGTATCTGTTGTTCTGTGTCCAGTAAATCTGGCTTTGCTATCTCGTGTTCTTCTTGGTGTTGCATTTTGGGTGGCCAGCAGTGTATATTCTGAAAAGTACGCACTTCTTTTTCTCCAAATGTTTAAATAGTACTGTATTAGGTATTCGGGTGTTACTGAAATAAATGAATATATTACTATCAGAAAAGTGATCATCTGATTTACCAAAAGATATTTCCCAACTGCACCGTTATTTATTTTAGTCTGATACAGAAACTCGATACTGGCTTTTCTTCAGTTTAGATTTTCTGTGCGTTTTAGATGTATTCTGATAACACATTGTACGATTTACTTTCCCTCCTTGACTGCAAGATTGTATCAGATTAGCGAGATGTAAGATGCACCTCAACACTAAACTCGAACGTGGCAAGCTCATAAGACAAACAAAATGTACTGACATAATCAACCTTAAAAAACACCATAATACTTTCAAGTTGGAACTGAAGAACAGATTCTCTGCTTTAGAAGGCCTAACATCGGAAGAAGTGGATATTTCTGAAGTTAACAGAAAAGTAACCAAAGCTCTTATGGAAACAGCAACAAAATTAGCTGGGTCTAAGAACAAGTTGCATGTAAACAAATTATCAGGAAAAACCAAAATGTTGATGCAAAAAAGAAGAGAGATGAGGACAACTAAAGAAGATGTGACTTCCAAAGTGGAATATATAGAGCTATGCAAGACAACACGAAAAAGTATCACTGAAGACGTAAGGAAATTCAACTGTGAGCTAGTGAGGAAAGCAATTGAAAACAAATAGAGCCTAAAGATAGCAAAGGGACATCTCAGTAAGGGAAGAAAACAGATTATGGCTCTGAGAAAAGATGGTTCTATAACAAGAAATAGAGGCGAAATTTTGACAAGAGTGAAAGATTTCTACTCCAAATTATATGAAAGGGATGATACATGTACTCCAGACATCATGAAAGGTACCAGAGTTCTTCCAGTCCTCCCAGCAGAAGTTGCTCATGCAATCAAGAACATGAAGCGGGGGAAAGCTCCAGGAGAAGATGGAATTACTATAGACATCATACAAGAAGCAAGTGGAGAAATTGAAACAGTACTCGCCCAAATTTTCACTCGATGCCTTAATGAAGGGAAGATTCCTGAGGATTGGAACAACGCTACAATGATCCTGCTACATAAAAAAGGTGACATTGAGGATCTCAGGAACTACAGACCTATCAGCCTCCTATCAGTGGTTTATAAAATCTTCACTAAAGTTCTTTCACACCGCTTGAAGGTAACACTGGACATGGCTCAACCGAGAGAACAAGCTGGATTCAGGAGTGGCTACAGCACAATAGATCATATCCACGTACTGAGAGAACTAATTGAAAGAGCGAGGGAATATGAACTTCCATTGTGCATGGCTTTTATCGATTATGAAAAAGCCTTTGATTCGGTGAAACCATCAGCAGTTACCACGGCTCTGAAATCCTGCGGTATTGAGGATGCATACATTAACATTATTAATAACATCTATGAAAATGCAAGTGCAAAGATTCGGCTGTTTGAAAATACAACACACATAAAAATTGGAAAGGGAGTGAGACAAGGTGACACCATATCTCCGAAGCTCTTTAATGCCACATTGGAAAATGTCTTTCAATCACTGAACTGGGAAAACAAAGGGATAAAGATTAATGGAGATTATCTAACCCACCTTCGTTTTGCTGATGACGTAGTCATTTTTGCAACTACCCCATCAGAGCTGCAGAGTATGATCCAGGAACTTGCTGACAAGAGTAAAGAAGTGGGATTAAAAATGAACTTTCAGAAGACAAAAGTGATGTTCAATGCTTTTACAAGAAATGAAGATTTATCGATTGATGGAGAAAAACTGGAGATAACAGATACATATGTTTATCTTGGACAGCAGATATCAAGTGAGGGTCACATTGATGAAGAAATTAATCGGCGTACAAAACTTGCCTGGAGAGCTTTTGGAAGAAACAGCATAATTTTCAAGAGCAATATGCCATTATGTCTTAAAAGAAAAGTGTTTGATCAATGCATCCTTCCAGTGCTTACGTATGGTGCAGAGACGTGGACCTTAACTAAAAGAGACATACAAAGGCTGCAGACAACTCAAAGAAGCATGGAGAGGTGCATGCTTGGTATAACCAGGAGAGATAAGAAGAGGAACTCGTGGATCCGAAAAATGACGAGAGTGGAAGACATCATGATCAGAGTTAAATCCCTGAAATGGCAATGGGCTGGACATACTGCCAGAAGGACAGACCATAGATGGACAGCCGAAATTTTAGATTGGATTCCAAGGGACAGGAAAAGACCCAGAAAAAGACCACATGGGAGATGGGTGGATGAAATTCGTAAATATGCGGGAGTGACATGGAGGAGACTGGCACAAGACAGACCGTTGTGGAGGAAACTTGGGGAGACCTTCGTCCAGCAGTGGATTGATAATGGTTGACAATGATGATGATGATGATGATACAAATCTACAGTTTTCAACGTAAAACAACCAAATTTGGTATACTATCTCGTGGTACTCTAACTTAGAGCGTAGAAGGGTTTTGGAATGGATCGCAGCCAGGGGGTCAAGAGTGCCCCTATACAAAATGTTCGTTACTTTAGTTAAAATTGATACAGTTTTCAATTTAGAACAACCAAATTTGGTATACTACACTGGCGTGCAAAAATTAAGGGCGAGATGGTTTTTCGAATGTAATGTCTTGCAGAAGTGCTTCACATCGACTCAAATCACACCTTAAGATGCCCAAGATGTACGAATATGGGACAAGTGAGCAAAACCGTCCAAACAAGGAATGCGAAGGATACAAAGGCACTTTATTGAAAAGGTAGCTTCGAGCACAACTGGACAGAAGACAGAAACGTCCATGTGACAGGCGGCTGCCAAGAAAAATCCAGTCTTTAGTAGGGGATATGATCACCCCTGATTGCGTTGCAGGATTTACAACGTCTGTCCATGCTGAGGACGAGGTTGTCAAGGAATTGTTGAGGCATCGCGCCCCATTCCTCTTGTAGCGCCAATCGTAGCTGGGGAATCGTTGCTGGCGGCTGGTGACGTGCTGCCACGCGTCTCCCGAGAAGGTCCTACACGTGTTCGATTTTATTTAGGTCCGGGGACGTTGCGGGCCAATCCATGCGTTGAATATCTTTACTCTCCAACAGCTCTGAGACAGCCACTGTACGATGAGGTGTAGCGTTGTCGTCCATGAAGAGGAACTCAGGTCCCACAGCACCTCTAAACAGACGCACGAGAGGCAGGAGAACCTCGGTACAATAGCGGACATCAGTGACTGAAACTCCTTGGAAGATGTGGAGGTCAGTACGGCTACCAAGCATGATACCGCCCCAAATGAGAACTCCGCCACCTCCAAACCGGTCCTTTTCGATGATTATGGTGTGATTTCGTGTTCCCTGCTGTCTCCAGATGTGTATACGTCCAGAATCGCTCGTCAGACTAAATCGGCTCTCATCCGTAAAGAGAACTCGACCCTATTGCTGATGTGTCCAGTTCTTGTGTTCCTGGAACCACAGAAACCACCGTCTCCGATGAGCAGGCGTTAATGGTACACACCGTACTGGTCGTCGTGCAACTAGACCACCTTTGTGCAGCCTCCTGGCCACGGTAAAACGCGATAACGGACGTCCAGTTGTCTGTTGTTGCATGTGCCGTGCGATTTCTCCCGCTGTCTGCCGTCTGTCTCTTCTCGCCTGTAGGACAATATATTAGTCGTCCGCCGACGTGATTTCACGTGGACGACCACTGCTAAACTCTCGGACAGCTGTTCCTGTCGTTTGAAATGCTCTCCAAGCTCGTGAAACGATGCTGTGAGCGATCCCGAACTCCTCGGCCACACTGGTCACACTTCGACTTTCTTCCAACTTTCCAATGACGCGGTCACGGGTGAAGTCATCCAGATGTCGTCTACTGGATTGCTTGTTGGCCATATCACACGGTGGCAGCAACTCGACGTCGTTCAAACCGATGTACACCGTGCAATAACTTTCACCGAATTGTTGAGCGTGCACCACCCGTGTGCTTTATGCACTTCTGACATTCCCCCCCTCTACGTCATGCTGTATATATGCGCATGCCCTACCGTACCGAACCCTAGTCTATGTCCTGGGTGGTTTTTCGGTCCGTTCTGCTTGCTCGTTCCGCTGTTATGCTAATTTCTGCTTTTCGTCCTTAATTTTTCACACCAGTGTATATCATGGTACTCTGACTTAGCCGTAAACGGTTTTGGCAAGGGGTCGGATCCCGGGGGTCAAAGGGTCCCATACAAAATTTTCGTAAAAAGTTCTACAGTTTTCAATTTACAGTCACCGAATTTGTTATATTATCTCATGATACCCTGACTTTGACCGCAGACAGTTTATGGAAGGGGTTGGAGCCGGGGGTCAAGGGGCGCCCATTACAAAATTTACGCTATTTTAGGTAAAATTTCTACAGTTTTTAATTTAGAACCATGAAATGTGGTATACTATCTCATGGTATTCTGACTTAGATCGTAGACGGTTTTGGGAAATGGTCGGAGCTCGGGGTTCAAAGGGCTGGGAGGTCAAAAGGCCCCCATACAAAATTTTCGTAAAAAGTTTTACAGTTTTGAATTTACACCTACCAAATTTGATATTTTATCTCATGATCCTGACTTAGACCGTAGACAGTTGTTGGAAGGGGTCGGGGCCGAGGGTCGAGGAGCACCTAATGCAAAATTTCTGTAAAAAGTTATACAGTGTTCAATTTAGAACAACCAAATTTGGTATATTTTCTCGTGGTACTCTAACTTAGACCGTACATGGTTTCTGGAAAGGGTCGAAGCCCAGGGAGGTCAAGTGGCCCCCATACAAAATTTTCGCGAACATTTGTACAGTTTTCAATTTAGAACCACCAAATTCGGTATACTATCTCATGGCACTCTAACTTAGACCGTAGACGGTTTTTAGAAGGGGTCGGAGCCCAGGGTCAAGGATTCCTCACATAAAATTTTCGTAAAATCTACAGTTTTAATTTTAGAACCACCAAATTCCGTATATTATGTCATGGTGCTTTGAGCGTAGACTGTTTTTTGGAAAAGGTCTGAGCCCGGGGTCAAGGGGCCCCCATACAAAATTTTCATGAAAAGTTTAATTTTTTAGTTTTACGCTACCTTTCACCGCCAATAGGCTGCTCCATCATGCAGAAATACAGTTATGTAAATATAAAATTCCAGATATTGAAAACGATAAACAATAGGATGATCAATGCCAATGTCAAGTCGCATGCACGCGACTTGACATAATTGCATTTCAGTTACGCTGAATTCTCAGAAACGCACGCCAGATGTACGGCAGTTCTATAAATGTCTCCTCGAAGGTAAGCATTTCCATTCCTTTCCATTCGTTTTTTTTTTCATTAAGATAAATTAACTAAATCGAAATTTTTTTTCTTCATATTTAAATTTTGTTTTTATTTTTTCGTGTGTGTGGGGGGAGGGGGCAGAAATATTACTGCATTATAACATTCTGCGTCGGCAGTGACCGAAGGTATTTTACATTCCACTTTGTCTTATTTCTTTTTAGGACAAAAATTAAATTAACCCGGGAAATACGGGGTACCCCTGCTGGTTACCTATAAAAGTGAAAAACATAAAACTGGGAAATCGATAACTGTAGTTTGTTCCTCGTTTAAAAAATTAGGAATAGCAGTTTACAGGGGGGAAAAGAAGTCCAGAGAGCAGCTGGTACTGGCTATCAGGTGTAAAGAACAGCATTGTACCGTTCATAAAAATTGAACTCGTGCAGAATTGTGAAGGGTATATTTAACCAATTTAAATTCTCAATAAGGAGACAAACTTATATAAATCCCTTTATTGGCGTAGGAAATAAAATAGAAAACAAAAATGGTACTAGCTTTCACCAGCTACGGGCACATTCATCAGACAGCTATTTCGTAAACGATAAACAGAACCAATCTGTTTACTAAACAGCTGCCTAATGAAGCCACCCGTAGGTGGTGAAAGCTAGCAGAATTGTTGTTATCTATTGTTTTTTCTACGCCACTAAACGATTTATATACGTTTAGTCTCTTTATTATAAATTGGTGTATTGCAAGCCCATAGTTCTTCCACCTTGAATTCTCAATATTGTGGGATGCAAAATGAAAATTTAGTTCGAAAGATTCCGAATCTGCACAACTGCTTTTTATTTCTTTTTGTTCTTCTGAGTGAATTCAATTTTTATAATCGTGAAATATTCCATTTCGTGAAATGCTATTCGAACTATCCCAAAGTCTAGTAGCACTTTAAGAAGTGAAATATTTTATGGTGTATCTTTTTAGTATTTCTCATATAAAGATAAAAAAAACTGAAAAAGGAATTCTTTTTACAACTATAAATCTGCTTTTGACAGTTCTTTCGAATAAACTAGAGATTGTAACGTCCGTAACTGATTGTGAAGAAACGTGGGCAAATTACAAAAGTTTCGAGTTTCTTCCTTGCTGCTTTGGCAGCTCGAGGAAACTTCTAAAAGTTTGTCACTTAAAGCAATCTCTGGTCAACTCCAGCGGTTTCAGCTTTAGATTACTAGGTATTTCGGCAATTCCTTTTTCCTGTTCAAATACAGCAACTTCTCCTCGATCCCCCGTTACAGAAGATCTTGATCTCTACATTGGATGCTACCAGATTTCATAACTCAATTCCATGTATTTGCTTCCTTCGACATCTTCTCGCCGAGGGCCTTTTATTTTCTGCTTTCCTTGTCGAAAACACCAGTGCCTGAGATTAAGATGCAGTCTTGAACAGCCAAATAAATTCCCTATTTTCGCACATTCTCATCAAGAATTGCTTTGCCTCTTTTAGTTAACTTAAGCACGTGATAGACAAATATTATATCGGAATTTTGTATTTCAAAGTACAGCGAATTTCAAGTTCCCGCGCGGGCATCAATTTATTTCGTACGTATTGCAAACATTTCCTTGGTACTTCTATTTTTATGTCACTTGTGTAGTAGCAAGTACTGCTGCCGTAAATATGTTACTGATTCCACCTCTGCACACGGGTTTCTGTTTCAAGTGAATTAAAATGTATTTCAACTATTTAACCCTTAAAATGACTGAAGTAATTGAACCAAAGGTGCTCCAAATTTGCCGCGCTCCCTAAACAGAGATGGCCCAACCCGACATAGATTTCGCCAAACGCGACCATATCGGTCCGGTTTGGCGAAATCTACGGCAAAGCCATTTTTTTCTTCCTCTCGTCTCAGCAGTGCCGACCATAAATCTGTCGTGGATGATAAGAGCTTGGTTCTTGTCCTCTATTTGCTAATCCATGACTAGGGCATGATGGGAAAGAGCTAGTCCCCTTGACCGGGACATCATGCCACGGGGTAAAAGCTAGTAACCCAAATATCTTTTGTCTCCTTTCTTATGCTCATCGCCATTGTTATACCCTTTTAGCTGGTATTCAGTCAGAAATGGTTAGTGTCCAACATCTCACTTTAAATAACAAAGCTCAGAAGAAGGCAGTGCTTTCTGGTTCGCAGATTCATTCGTTCCAGTCACATTCGGCACACTTCTTAGACAAAGAATAAATTCATTCGTGACGTTTCAAGTTACAGAATGGAAAATATGTCTCTGTAACTCTTACGTTACTTTCGTGACTGAAAATGTTTTGAAGTTTTACCATCAAGCGTGTGACTTAACAATTAAGTTTCACCCTAGCTCTCTCTCTCTCGCTCTCTCCGTCTCTCTCTCTCTCTGACAAAATTGAAAACCTCAACCGTGATCTTTTACTTGATGACAGGATGAGCGCCGATAGGCTTTCGTGAACTGAGACCTCTACTGGTTAACGATGAGGCAATGCTGATGAGAAACTCTTGCTCTTCGTTTGTTTTATTCCGCTCAGCAAACAACACTAATGTTCTTCATCCTCGGATTAAGTAATTGAAACTTACAAAAATGAAGTAAGCCATTCTTATTCCGTATATTAAACTTGAGCCTTGCTGCACATCTTGTACCATGGTTGAGCTTCGCTACCGAGAAACGCATTTCAGAAATGCAAATTTAGCTGTTATATTTGTTTGCATCATTTAGATAATTCGTTGTGCGTTTAAAATCCACACAGCAGAGCAGAAAATAATTATGTAATGAAAGTGGATTGCGTAAGATCGTTCCAACCTCTAAGCAAGCCAAGAATGCGAGGGTAAGAAAGGAGTGTATCTTACAAGGCTGCGAAAGACCTTGGATCTGTGTCTACTTGTGAGTTATGGTAATAAATCAACTACGTCTGTTTGAGCGCTTCCTCCATAATCGTCATAATTTAAATTGTAAATGGTCAAGAAACTCCTCTTACGGTTGGACTGTGCATTATGAAAAAGTCGAAAATACATGTACAGTTTCCTTCACACCAGCAGCTATGCAAAGAAAAAGCAACGGAAATACAGCAAGAAAAGAGTTAATATATGTACGCCTCCAGAGCAAAAATGCATTGTTTAAGTGCATGATGTCGGCAGTCCTTATAACAGCAAATGGCAGCATGCAGTGCAAAAAGATTTTTTGCGACCCGCTGTGACGTATATCTTTAAATAACCTTCCTTTTGAATTTCCGTTTTCTTTTGGTTTATTCTTGGTTAAATGTTTCCCTACTAAACAATCCATTACTCCCCAGAGCAGCTCTTACAAATTGGTAATACTTACGGTGAGTCGCAGGAGGATTAAACGGCTGAACTGAATGCAGTCTCAGAAATTCGTGGATTTGTAGAGATTACGAGTACATTGTACACTGAAGTGCCAAAAGTCATGGGATACGTACGTAGTGTCGTATAGGACCTCCTCTGGCCCGGCGAAACGCACAAGTTGACGTGGCATCTATTCCACAAGTGGCGGGAAGACTTCTGGAGAGTTGTTGAGCCATGCCGTCTGAACTGACGCTCACAGTTTCCTGGTATTTGTATCTGCAAGATCTTGGGTGCGAATGTACCTTTCAACCACGTCCCACATGTGCTCTATTGAGTTCATATTGGGCGAGCATGGAGACTACTCCATCCGTCGGAACTGTGCAGAATGCTCCTCGAACCAATGTTTGACTACTTGGACCCGATGACATGGTGTGTTGTCTGCCTGGAGAATCCCTTCTTTGTTGGGGTACATGAAGTCCATGAAGGGCTGAAAATGATTACCCAGCAGAGCAAGAAAGCGAGTACCAGTTAATGACATGCTACGTAAAGACACCCCACACATGTGTGGAACAACCACCAGCTTTTACTGTGCCTTGTTGACAGCTTGGGTCAATGGCCTCATGGGGTCTACGCTATACCCCAACCCTTCCATCAGCTCATAACAACTGGTAGCGTGACTCATCGGGCCGAGCCTCATGTTGCCAGTCTTCCAGGGTCCAATTGCCGTGTTCTCCAGCCCAGGTGAGGCGCTGTGTTAGATGTCATGGTGTTAACAAAGGCACTCTGGAGGGTCTTCTGCTCCCATACCCCATGAATGCCAAATTACACTGCACTGACCTAATGGACATGTCTCTGGTACCTCCTGCATTGAATGTGGATGTTATTTGAGCCAATGTAGCTTGTCTGCTACCATGGACAATCCTGGTTAGATGCCGCTGGTCATGGTCATTAAGCACCTGTGGTCGCCCACTACACTGTCCAGAGTGGGTGGTAATGCTTTCCATGAGGTATTCTCGGTACACACGTGACCCCGTGGATCCAGAAAATTTGAATGTACGCACAACTTCGGAAATTGAATGTCCCATCCACCTGGCTCCCACCACCGTGCCTCGTTCAACCTTTTGGCGACTTTTCACATGACTTTTCGCACTTCAGTATAAATTTTAGATATATAACTTGTTCAGATATATGTGATCGACCATTGCTGTCATTGGAATGAATTTTGTATGAAGACTTGAGAGTCACATGGTACCAATGGATTTGACGTTTCAGTATGAGAAGGAATAAAGCGTTAGATTTGTTATGTAAGTCTTTTATCTCTTATGATGATTCTTTTCTCTGGTCTTTGGCTTTTAGAAGTTAATTAATTATTCAAAGAGTTTGAATTTATGCTCTACAAAGAACATTTAGCTAAGAAATTAGCTAAGTTTCAACTACCAGAAACTTAAAATACAAGAAATATTTAGAGTAAAACTCCATACGGGTGTTTCAAAGCTGAAATACAGAAAATCGGCTTTCAAGTAGCAAATTGTTATGAATACCTGCCTAATAGCATGTTTGGCTGTCCTTGGCTTTCAAAATGGCCTTTATTTGATGTGTCATGGATTCAACGAGGTGCTGATATCGTTCTACAGGTATGTTCAGCAAAACGGATGTGATAATGTCTGTCAATTGCCGAATGTTGGCTTGAAGAGGATCTCTGTTACGAAGGGCTATCTCAATGAATCATCCCAAAGGTGTTCAACTGGGTTAAGATCTGGGGATTATTTAGACCATTTTAACCCTTTGAAGTAACTTTCATACTCTAAAAACTACAGTGTAACTGCCAAGCCTTGTAGCATGGCGCATTGTGCTTCTGGAAACTGCCTCCACCTTCAGAAAACATTATGTTCAAGTATGTGTGTCCCTGGTCCGCCGTGATTTTATGATACCTAGTGGCAACCAAACATTGTTCCACAGGGATTGAAAAACTGAATGCCTGCCACGAAAATAGAAAACAGCCCATTACCTCTACCAGCTTGTACAGTGAACGCCAGAAGCTTTGTTCCATCGATTCGTGCGGCTGACTTCATATTTCGGTCCGCCCATCGGCGTCTATTAACTGAAAACGGGATTCATCGGATCTGGAGACCTTTTCTAGCCCTCAAGGGTCTAATTTCGGGACTCCCGTGCCCACTGTAGACGAATTTGTTCGTTTTCAATAGAGATGAGTGTTGCATGAAGGGAACGTCTACTGTTGCAGCCCATTCGCACCAATGCCAGTACACAAAAGAACTGTGATTGCTAAAATTCTTCTCTCAATACCGCTGTTGTACTGCGCGATTACTTGAATCAATGGAGCACAACTCTTGACCAAATTGCAAAACCAGTGTTGTTTTCCTTTTTTCTACACCCCGTACACCAAGAATACTTTTTATCTTCTGCTTGATTAAAAGCCTGAATCGTCACCTTTCCACAACTTGTAAACCAAGATTAAACTTGGAAAAAATCTGAATGATCTCTCAGTATATCTTCCCTCAACCACTGAAGAAGTTAAATTCCAGATTGTCAAAGACGCTATCTGTCAGTCATTTCCGTCTCTGGCAACCTCTCAACGATGGATTTCAACAGCATCAGCTACTCTTGTACTGCGGTTCACCATTGCGTTTCAAAATCAATCATACGTCTTGTACTCCACAACCTCCACAAATTCGTAACTCATTTTCCGTCGCCCCATGCTCCATTCCCAACATACAACCTTCTCAACTTTTTACCATCTGCAATGCCGTACAATTAACTAAGGCTTATCCTAAGGTAACTGATACCCGATGGCTTCATCTACACCACAGACTTCCTTTTTCGATTGTACTTTACGGGTTTCAGCTTTCAACATCTCCCAGCAGTTGTTATTGTGCATACTAGCCGATGTGCATCAACTTGATAAATACTCCCTCTGTTTTTTTATGCTTTCCAACCGGAGGTTGAAGAAGAGTATATGCTGCAGATTTGCCCGTCCGTCCGCACGATAACTGGCGTAAAAATATTTCGATTTCGATGAAATTTTAGTATGTGGTAGGGGACTACCTGGTTACGAACCCTATTGAAAATGGAACAAATGGGGTCAAAGGTTACGACGTAGCAGCGGGATCCTTCCATTGCCCTTATGCGTCATAACTTACGTAAATATGGTTCGATTTCAATGAAAGTTTACTATGTGGTAGGGGACCACCTTGGGACAAATCCTATTCAAAATGGGTGAAGTGGGGTCAAAGGTCAGGACATAAGAGCGGGATGCATTCCATTGCCCTTAATGCTTCATAACGTGCGTACAAATGGTTCGATTTCGATGAAATTTCACTATGTGGTAGGGGACCACCTGGGGACGAACCCTATTGAATGTGGACGAAATGGGGTCAAAGGTCAGGACATAGGATTGCGATCCATTCCATTGCTCTTATCCTATATTACTGTATTAAGGTGGACGTCAAGTAATTTTGCTCCCTATACTTCCAAAGGAAAAACGTTTGTACATATTTCCTTCACAATTAATGTGTTCCCAAGGATGAAAATTTGAACATCGATTAAAATAACTTTATTATAACTTGGAATACTTAATATTTTCTAAAACATAACCATAATCATATTAAAAATCAATAACTTTTCCTTTGGTGGTGTTAAAACCAGAAAAAGGATGGTGCGACCTGTACTTTGGTGACGTCAGTAGACAAACAAATGTTGGATTGCATAATTATGGTTATGTTTTAGAAAATATTAAGTATTCCAAGTTATAAAATGAAGATATGTTAATCGATGTTCAAATTTTCATCCTTGGGAACGCATTAATTGGGAAGAAAATGTGTACAGGAATTTTTCCATTCGAAGTACAGGAAGCAAAATTACTTGACGTTCACCTTAAACTGGCAATTCTTGTATGTATGTAAATTTTATTTTGAAAACTGCTCTAAGGATTTTGATGAAAGTCGTTAACCTACCGTTTTCTGGTATTAGAAATCGATTTAGCTTGATCTCGACTTTAAGAAAATTTGTTTAGTGGGTTAAATAACCACTCCGAATTACCAACATTGTAGTGTGGTGTCCTGGCGTCGCCCCATTAGATGTTGGCGCGCGGACATGCCATCTATCTCATTACGTCACGCGTTGTTTGTGGATCCTATTAAAATTTTATGACGTCACACCTTGCTAGCAGATGGTCGCGATTCCCATCTGCCTCATTACGTCACACGTTGTGTGCGTATGTTCGTCCGCACGATAACTTGCGTAAAAATCGTTCGATTTCGATGAAATTTTGGTATGTGGTAGGGGAACACCTGGGAAGGAACCCTATTGAAAGTGAACGAAATGGGGTCAAAGGTCAGAACATAAGAGCGGGATCCATTCCACTGCTCTTATGCGTCATAACTAACGTAAAAAAGGTTCGATTTCGATTAAATTTTAGTGTGTGGTAGGAGACGACCTGGGGACAAACCCTATTGAAAATTGGCGAAATGGGGGTCAAAGTTCAGGACATAGGAGAATCACTTCCATCGCCATTATGAGTCATAACTTACGAAAAATGTTTCGATTTGGATGAAATGTTGGTATGTTGTAGAGACCTGTCTGGGGACGAATCCTATTGAAAATGGGCGAAATGGGGTGAAAGGTTAGGACACAGGAGCAGGATCCATTCCATAGCGCTTATGCATCATAACTTACGTAAAATTGCTTCGATTGCGACAAAACTTTGTCATGTTATTTCGGAGATATACTGAACTAGTTCTGTTGAATATCATCCAAATGGATCAAAGGTCAGGGCACAGGGGTGAGATTTATTCCACAGCCATTTTCCTCATAGCTTGAGTAAGAGCTTGAGTAATGATTTCTAGTATATTGGAAAGCGTATCATAATCAATGCATTGCATAATTTTACTAACTTGTTATCTATATTTCTGCACTACTTCCCAAAATCTGTACCAGGCGTCACACCCACCGTGAATATCTTTATCTCCTATGCCCTGCCTGTACCACTTCTCATTGACCAGCAATACACGCCCACTTTCTCTGTGTTACTGAAATTTGTCCTTTACGTGTTCAATTTGAATGCCGACTCAACCCGGTCAACTGCTATAATACACTGCTGGCCACCCAAAATGCAACACCAAGAAAGACACGAGATAGGAAAGCCAGATTTACTGGACCCATAAGAACAGATACAAAGATGAAACGATACAGCTTACAGGCCCGTACGACTTGCGGAACACGCAGACATCAATAGTTCGTATGGCCCCCCATGGCTGGCAATAACGGCTGCTACACACCGCGGCAGCGAACAAAAGAGGCTTTGGATGTCGGCTTGGGGTATGTCTGTCCAGACTGCTTCCACACGTTGACACAGTTCGTCAGGCGTAGCCGCGGGTGGTGCTTGCCGGGCCACTCGGTTGCCGATCAGCGACCAGACGTGTTCGATGGGCGCCATATCGAGAAAACAGGTAGGCCACGGCAGCAGTGACACCTGGTGGGCCGTGAAGAATTGTTGCACGATGCGTGCCACGTGCGAGCGCGCATTGTCCTGTTGAAACGTCACGGCTGGCAGGTCCTGCAGGTAAAAGAGGACTACAGGCTCCAAAACGTTGGAGATGTAGCGGTGGTTGTTGAGTGTACTGGCGATGCGTACCAGAGAGGTGCGGGTGTCTTATCCAATTGCGCCCCAAATAATAAAGCCAGGCGACGGACCGGTATGGCGATGCATAATGCAGGCGTCATACAGTCTCTCGCCGCGGTGCCGCCACACGCGGATCCGACCATCGTGGTGTTGCAGGCAGAAGCGGGATTCGTCGGAGAAGACAGTGTCGTGACATTCCGTAGTCCAGGTGCGGCGTTCGACGGCCCACTGCCGCCGCACTCACCGGCGGTGTAACTTAAATGGTAATCGGAGCAATAAGCGCCGTGCGACAAGTCCCCGTTGCTGCAGACGACGTCGAACGGTACGTGCTGACACAGGTTGTTGCGCAACACACCCTAATTCCTGCGCTAACGTTCGTGATGTGGCGGTGCGAGCCGTCAATGCCCGCCGCACAACATGCCGGTCCTCTTGTTCAGTGGTGTGCCACGGCTGTGGCAATCACTCACGTCGGTCCGTCCGTCCCTCCTGCACCCACCGAATCCATACTCGCATCACTGTGGCTGGATGTCGTCCCACACAGGCGTCGATGTCTCGGTATGATAAACCGCTGTCGCGATAAGCCACTATTCGTAGTCTGTCGAACTCCGAAACGTGCTGGAATGACTGCCATATTCTGCGACGAGGCACGAGGAAGCTTCCCACGCACAGGTCCGGCAGCTCAACACACTTACACTACTTACACCCCGCCTTCTGTGCACTCTTCTTATAGTGCTTCTCGGTTGCGTGCCGAGCGCACATGATTTGCATATGCCCTGCAATGCTAATCGTTTCCATGTCCTCTTGCGGGCGACGCATGCTCGAATTTCAGGCCAATCGAACGCTTCCTTCTTGGTGATGCATTTTGGGTGGCCAGCAGTGTACAATGCGCTCCACTGTATCAATGCAGGCCGCCCAAATGAAACTCTTGAAGTTTTGTATTGTCGACTGATGGCCAGTCCGCAAGCAGAATACACTGAAGCTTTAAGTAAGAACTCAGTGCCAGAATTAAATACAGACTGGGACTCCAATTAAACGGTGGTTCGACATCACCAACCGTCGTGTACGACTACGCACCTAAATTCTAAAAGAAACCAAAACCTCCTCTTCCAATTTTTGGGTATAATTTTCTAATATTTCTTTTACCGTGAATAGTCGTCGATTATTCGGAACCTCCCTACAAAGTGGACTAAGGATATATCAAAGACAAGTGCGCCGCTACTGTCGCGCAGGGGTCTAAGCGATGGCTTCTGATCATTCGTCTGCTATGGAGTCCGGGTTCGAATTCCGGTGAGTCATGGGTGTTGTGTTTGTCTTACGGCACTGGCTGTATCTCTTCTCTGGAACCAGTGGCCCTAAATTAGTTACCGACGGACTGCTACTATTCATGAAATACACAAGTACCGGAAAAACTAAAATTGTAACTTAAAACTTCATTGTAATGTCCGTAATTGTAACTTCATTGAACCTCCTTTGTTTTCTTCGTCTTACCTATAACATACACATAATGTATGTACGTATATATTCATGAACTATCATACACATAATGTATGTAAATGTTCATGATTCGTCATCTTTATATATCTTAAAATAGATTGAAACACGCTTTTATATCGGTTGATCACAGATTAATAAGCACACCGGTCAAAAAATTAGTTACCCCTGGCAGAATTTACCTAATAACGGGTGACCGCGCCTTTTGCCTTGATAACTGCATGAATCCGGTGTGATAGAACCTCCACGAGGTTGTGGATGTATTGAACATCGATTTGCAGCCATTCGTGCGTCAATTGGGGGGACGTGAGTACGTGGGTGTCTATTCCGGCGTTTCACCTTCTGTTCCAAATGATCCCACAGATTTTCAATAGGATTTAAATCGAGTGATTTGGCGGGGCAGTCGAGGTGATACAGTGTTTCTGATTGTTCGTCGTGCCCCTCAGACACAGTTTTATCCCTGTGCACACAGTAAATTTCGTCTTGGAAGACAGGGGTAGCAATGTGATGCTACTCTTGGTGATGAAGAGCAAAGGGAAACACTTCGTCATTCATAATGCGGAGGTACGCTTGCTGGTTCACATTCATCGTCACTGCAACGAGAGGGCCCATTTCAAAAACATCACAGAAACCCTTCCAGCTTTAACAACACCTTCGACACAATCAGGATTAAAGGCTTCGTTGGTCCTGCGATGCACTCGTCGCCTCCCATCATTGGAGTGCAAACAAAAACGATGCTCATCAGACCAATTACTCGTTTCCAATCCTCCACAGTTAAATTTTGGTGCCTCTGAGCCCATTGATAACGTGCGACTTTGTGACTTGCTATTAAAAGAAGCCTCTTTCGTGGTACTCTGCTCCAGATGTCCATCGTATGCAGTTCTCATCGCAGTGTCCTTTCAGACATTTATTGGAGTGGACTTTCATTGACTGTTTGGAGCAATTGTTGCCTGGCTTGAAACCGTTTTGCAGTTACTAGGCGTGAAACATGGCGGCGGTCTCTTGCGGCTGATACTCGTCTTTCTGTCAGAGTTACGTCGCAATTTTTTATTTGACTGCGAACTACACCACTGTTTGTAGACCCGCTGGACAGTACGCTTCGACACACCAACACATTGGGAGATTTTATTCGCTTTGTGTCCGTGTGCACGGCCAAATACGATGGTTCCTTTTTGCCGTTCAGTGAAGTCTGTCTTACGGCCCGTATTGCAAACTAAATTCAACACACACGTTGTTATTCAGCACTTCACGAAACAGAACTGACCCGGTAGACCAACTCAGTGCTATTTACCTTCCAACAATGCTATCATGGCGTCCTCTATGCAACAGGTAACTTCGTACTGTCATTTCTGTTAGGGTGACTAATTTTTTGTCCAGTGTGCTTACAATTTCAATTAGAAAAATATTCAAAATGACGTAAAAACTTACGACATGGCAGTTGCACCCTGCTATCTACACTTCGTATACGCCAGAATTCTTTGCAGAGAGCTGCTTATGAATCCATTTCAATGCCATAGTTTCATATGAAAGTGAGAAACGCACGTGTCTAATTGCAATTGGGTGTTCCTACCAATGTGCTACTGAGTTGTATGCTTGCATTGCCTGGTGGTAGAACTGTGCGATATGAAAAATACTCTAATGTTCTCCGCAGTGAATGGTGCTTGACGTATAAGAAAAATTCCAATTGGATTGTATGTCAATAAATGCTATGTTGTGTTTCTCTTCTATGTGTCCGGTGACTTTTCTCAATATAGTGTATTTTCCAAGCTCGAATGCATAAAAAATATTCTCTACAGCTAACGGCCGCAAAAACAGTTTTACAAATTCGATACTTAGAATAAGAAATATTGAGAAAATTGAAATGTGCATTTACTAGCGGGGAAATTAAAATAACTTGAGCGGAAAATATGCATAAAAGTTTTCCGTAGTGAGTGGTGTCTTACCAAGAAATAATTTGTTCAAGTTTTTGGCACCTATCGTAGAGACAGCTGTTAGTTTGTTGCAAAGAGAAATACGCTCTTACGCCACCTACTGGAATTATTATGCGCTATGGAACATTAAAAATTATATGCAAAATGTTGTCTACAATAGACGCCATACGACACAAAAAGAATTTTCAAAATTGGGCTTCTAGAAACAGAAATATCTAAGAAAATGCGATGCACATTTTTACCCCCATCAAGAAATTTCTGTTTTATTTGCAGAATAAAATATACGCAGGGTGGTTTTCGTGGGAAAATACACTATCTACCAACAAGTAATTGGACACCTGTGATAGCAAAGGAAAACGAAGTTTATTCACCTTCAATAGTTGGTGAGCCTCCACGAGCGGCAATTACAGCTGCGACCCTCCGGGGCATACTCTCAACCAGGCGTTGTACGACGGCTAGCGGTATTTTCTTCCACTCGGCTTGGAGAAGACAGGTCAGTTCCTTCAGCGATTTCGGACGGTGGGGGCACCACTTAAATCGACGGTCCAACTCGTCCCAGAGGTGCTCGATAGGGTTAAGGTTCGGGCTCTGTGCAGGCCGGTCGGTCTCTAGCTCCCAGTTTTGTGGGTCTGCCGGGTCGGGGCACATTCCGACAGTCACCTCTCATATTCCACTTGCCAATCACGTACGCCACTGTCGATTTTGGGTACTTCAACTCGCTGGATATGTCACGTATGGATCGGCCATTTCTGTGATACCCGACGCTTACACCTTTCTCGAAATCAGAGAGATCGGAACTGCGTGGTATCTTGCATGCGACTGGTTGCGTTGTTGTTTCGCACACGATATTTAACGGCGGCGGCCGTGACGTGTATCAGGACCGCAGATATCGTCGATTGCAGGGGTGTCCAATTACTTGTTGGTAGAGAGTGTATATCGAAAGCAAATAGATATTTTTTTCAGTAGGATTTTTAGAAGCAATGATACGAAATGAAATTTATTTTGAATTCAATGGCATCTGGAAGAATGGGGCGTTATTGCAGATGCTATTGCTTGCGATTTTTGTTTTCGATGCAATGCTATTCATCAGGAAAAGTAAAAAAATCGTCGGTCTACGTTTGTTCAAATAGAAAAAGATGGCTTTTAAATCCGCCCTGATAGGTGCGAAGATATGATGTCCACAGATGGACGGACGGACAAAGCGATACCATACGAAAATACCTTTTTTCGAAAGTAGTGCAAACATTAGATAATTCGTATACTCAAAACTTCGGAAAGTTCTGCGCAGTTTTATTTTATAAAGCGCAGTCATCCAGGAACCAGAATACGTAGTCCAAATAATCAGTCACACTTTTCGAAAATTTTCTCGCAAATAGATATCTCACGATATGGATATAAAAGAGGCACATGATTTTAAGACGAAAAACAGTTTTAAATTTCAAATTGCACTATTTTTGTTCTACTATTCAGCAGGCTTTAACCTCATCTATCTCCTCTATTAAGGAGACGCCTTGGGAAAAATTCTATCTTGCATCAAAGACACAGCCCTTGAACATTTAGCTGCTGAACGCCTATGTCGTTAGGTTCAGGTAATCATGTAACATTCCCTGATGTTCTCACCCTGAAACTTTAACTCAGTTTCCCAAGTCCTACACATTTGGCACTGCATCCTCTGTTTCTATGGTATCTGCTAATCCAACTTCAACACCTATTGCCAAAAATGAAGATCCAAAAATCTCTCCTAGTAGTGTCACGAAGGTACAAGTAACGTCTCAGTCTTCTAAAAATTCTACTAATATTGTTTCTTCCCCATCAACTTCTTGCTAGGTTGAGCTCTCAAGAGAAGCACTTAACGAAGTCTTTCAACTTTGTGAGAGGTTTAAGTTTCATTTCAGCAGGTCTTTTAGCTGCTGGATTATTCTGTGGTACTTCGGAGATTTTTAAAAGCTGTATGACAGAGGACGTTCTCAGCAAAATCGCCTGGTGTTCCTCCTACCTCTTCATCAGTTCGTCGTCGCCAGTCTCGAAAGGACTCTCTTAGGAGGTCTACAAAACGGTATTCTTTCTTCTTAGATGAGAAAATGAATGGTACATACCTCAAGTTGGAAAAGCCGCTTAACCTCAGCAAACGGAGACGTTCACGTTTCCTTTATTCTCGCAGTTTCTTTGCACTCTCAAGGAAAGAGGATGTTCCTTTTTGTTAGGTCCAGATTGTTAGATTAATTTATTTGGGTTTAGAAGGTATAGTATAGGGGTGGACGTTTTTGTTAGTTCCAAATTGTTAGATCAATTTATTTGGGTTTAGAGGGGTCTTAAAGCACTTTCAAGGTAAGGAGTGGCACTTTCAAGGTGAAGAGTGGACCTTACCTTGAAAGTGGCACTTTCAAGGTAAGGAGTGGACCTTTTTATTAGATCAAAGTTGTTAGATCGATTTATTTGGATCAGCTTTTCTTTATTTTTTTCAGATCAAACTTGTTAAACTAAATTTTAGGTTCTATATTTTTGGTTTGCTTTTTCTTTTCAGACTATTTTTTGTTATCTGTTTCAGACTTCGGAGCTGACCTTCTATATTTTTCTATTTATGGTGCAGAGAGCCTTACTTAGCTTCTTTCTTCATCGCGCTTTAAAAACTTATTTTTTATAATTTTTATGGGGAATTGTTTTAGGTTTTCTTATTGAGGGTTACCGATGTTTTCTATTTTATTTAATGCCTAATTAGTTAATAATTAATTAATAAAACAAGCAGAAGAATTGAGTGTACCTGAGATACACTATCGTTATTTATACAATGTGAATCAAGTTTTGGTCACGCAGTGAAATATTCTTTTATTAGTATCATGTAAACAAAAAGAGTGTAAATATACTCTCTTTAAGTTCTTTTTTCTTAAGACTATGATGCATTTTGCTGAAAATAGAATTTATTTCAATATTATTTCATTAGAACGCGAACAAAAGCAGTATGGCTGTTCTTATTAATGAATTATAATTGTAAATCTCTAAAGTTAAACCCACAAATGTTTATTACCTGAAGCAGCGGTATTTATTATGCAAAATGAGGAAAGAAAACAACCCAGAAGCCATTTTCATGTAGAACTACTGTTTGATTCTTTGAATTCCGAAAGGAAATTTTATTAAGTGCCATTTCTCTTCCTAGTACACTTCACTTGAATGGTGAAGTCTTCATTCATATGCATAGCGACCCCGTTCTCATTTTCTTTTCCCTTGTGTTTGGAATTCTCTGTGAGAACCTTCCATATTGAACTTTTGGAGAGATGGATCAATGCCAACGCATTACTCATGTAATATTAAACGAACCACACTTTTCACGTAAGGCGTCGAAGGTTCAGAACTTACGAACTTGGCAAGTGTGCAGAATTTAGTTTTGAACAATGAATGATACGGCGGTAACCCTCCCATTCTTTGCATTGCTCTTTGAACAGCGGAAGCTCCAGATGATAAATTTGGAACTTCGATAACACTCCTTTATGGAATGTCAGATATTACATACAATGCAATCCTTTCAAGAGTTCTTTATTGGCCCAAACTTTAGTTAAGAGATACCGTAAGGACAGAGTTAGCAAATGAGGTTTCTTTTGTTCAGTTTCCTGCTGTTCGATATCTAAGATAAAGCAATAAGTGGTATATGCTGCAAAAGCAGAAATCAACCGCTAGGAAATGGTTGTTACTAACTTTCTGGACACAATGTCTGTTCGAGAAACAAAAAAATTCAAAACTTGTAATTTATCTGTGCAGCTGATGGATTTCATTTCCTAACTTCAGGCAATGAATATTTTCCTTTCATACTTTAATACGCAGTCGTATCAGAATAATATGATCACCCCCCTAAACCACAGTGTACCTGTCCAGGCGTGTCACAAAGGGCACGTGACATGGTCGACCACAAGGAGATACAAGCGGCAGGCCAGAACAGATGAACCATAGTGTGTCACGTAAGCACAATGGTCAGAAGTAGAGATCTGATGGACGTGCAAAAAAGGAGTGATCATCAGCTACCGCACCAAGGGTGGAAGCATCTCAGAAACAGCAGACTTCGTGGACTGTTCTCGAGGTGCTGTGGTACGATAATATATTCGCTCTTCTAAACACAAGAGCTGTTGCCACTCGCACTCAAAAATGAAACTAGCAATAATGTCCTCATTAATGGGACACTAAATGATTGAGGAAGTTGTAACAATCGTGCTGTACAGATGTTAATCTTCCCATTACTGTTGACTCAGTGTACGATGTGTAGGCAATTTAATACACATGACGTCCTACTGTCAGACAAGAATTTTCAGAAAACCACATTATATACTATTGCCTCAATGTACCACGTGTGGGCACTTTAATACACACGATGTCCTACTTTGAAGAATTCTCAGGAAACCAGATTATTTACTATTTTCTCTACGTACCACGTGTAGACACTTTAATACCTCATACATACGATATCCTACTTTCACACTGAAGAATTCTCAGAAAACCAGATTATTTACTAAGGTGCGTCGCAAAAATATAGAGACAGTCTACTTTGCGCCGTGAGCGCAATGCGAATATAGGTACGAAGCTGATGTGGTACCTAATTAGACATAACCCTACAACAAACGTTTCGATCCGTCGATATGACCGGATTGTGTGAAAAGAACACAAAGTGAAATAGTGTCATTTCAGGTGTCTCATAAATATAAAGACAACTATGTAAAGTAGCCACATGCAAATGAGATGCACAAATTAGCATGTTATACGCACGCGCATGGGCCGTAATTCGGTTAAGCCTACAAGCAGCCACATGGACTCGTCCGTCCAGTCGTCCGTCCAGTGCATGGGCAAGCAGCCACAAGCACTGGACGGACGAGTGGATCGCAACTATTTTCTCCTACGAGAAAAAGTTCAACCTGGACGGCCCTGACGGTTGGAACTGCTATTGGCATGATTTACGACGAGAGCCACGCACCTTCTTCAGCAGACAGAAAGGAGGGGGATCTGTGATGGTCTGGGGAGCTTTTGCGTTCAATGGGACAACGGATATCGCTTTTTCTATAAGGCAGGCAAAACTCTGAAACGTATTAGGACATATTCAGCAGCCACCTTCTACCGTTTGCCGAAACTTTAGCGGGTGTTGATTATCTGTTCCAGCAAGACAATGCCTCTATCCATCGGTCTGCATCAAAGAAAAGCTGGTTTAACTGTCATCATGTGAACGTAATGGATTGGCCAGCACTCAGTCCAGATCTGAACCCTATCGAGAACTTCTGGGGTTTCCTCGCTCGTGATGTGGATGCGAATGGATGGCAGTTCTCAAGCGTGGTGGCATTGAAATAGCAGATTGAACGAAGCTGGTACGCACTCCGTCCAGAACACTTACATCACTTGGTGGACAGCATGCCCAATCGGGCTTTTAGTGTTATTTGGAACAACGGCTCCACTATTCGTACCGGAGGTGCTCATAACTAGCAAGTCTTTATATTTTTGAGACAGCGTATTTCTGTTTTTTTCTTGTACTTGGCGTTGCAATTATTATGTTTCCGTCAAACTATTGTGCAGCTGCGTGCCCTATGCTACTTTTGCTATAAATATGAGGTGTACATTTCAGCTCGTTGTTGCTTCTTTTTTATTCGAGAATTTGTTCTGTCTCTATGTTTATGCGACGCACTATATTGTCTCAATGTACCACGTGTAGACACTTGAATACCTCATACATACGATGTCCTACTTTGAGACTGAAGAATTCTCAGAAAGCCAGATTATTCACTATTGTATTCAATGTACCACGTGTAGACACTTTAATACCTCATACGTACGATGTTGTACTTTCAAGCTGAAGAATCTTCAGAAAACAATAATATTTACGATTGTCTCAATGAACTACGTGTAGGCATTTTAACAGGCACCATATCCTACTTTCAGACTGAAAAATTCACGCGAAACCAGATTATTTGCTATCGTCTCAATGTGCTACGTGTAGGTACTTTAACAGACACAATATCCTACTTTCAGACTGTAGAATTACCAGAAAACTAGATTATTAGCTATTGTTTCAATGTACCAAGTGTAGGCACTTTAATACACAAGATGTTCTACTTTCAGACTCAAAAATTATTCGGAAACCAGATTATTTCTGTGTTTCTTGCTTTGACACAATTTATGGTAATCCTTTTGGAGAAAAGAAGTCTTCCAGAAAACAAAAAAAAAACGTTTGACGCTCTATGGGTGATCTTTTTGTTACGCCATTAAAACCCTTTAATATACAAATGTACGCATTAGTAAAAACTGAAAGACTTTATTTAGGATAAACTGGGAGTAGAGAATTATGTTAAAAGCACGAGAAAAAAGAGAGAAAAAACAAAGCAGTAAACTTTTTATGAGCAGTGTTTAAAGCACAATTTTTTCTCAACTGCAGTTGATCTTCTTGCGGAACAATTGGCCCACGGTGCCAAACGCGAAGAGGAAATGGCGCAAAGAGACTTTCTGAGTTGAATTCAAACATGATTCGGAAAGAAATTTAATTGCTGCTTGAAATCCTTGTTATGATCTTTTCTCGGATTTGATGGGCACCTGAGAGAGGGCGAACCTAATATTATTCGTCATTTAGGGTTATACGCTGTAAAGAAATAAGTGGTGTGAATTCACGGAAATTTTCAGAAATTAACGTGCAGTAAAGTTACTAGTAAGTGTCCGTCTTTTCACGGAATTTACATTTTTAAAAGTTCTCGTTTTTTTTGTTTTTTTTTTTAGCTTCCGTATTTTCACAGATTTTTCGTAGTCAGTTATTCCGTTTGTTTCAGAAAAGTCCGTTTCAAATTTTTCTGTATTTAGACAAACATTTCGCAAAATCCAACTAGCTGAATATTTCAGCCCTCACTCGAGAGGATCGAGCCCAGGCCGTTTGGGTTGGAGCCGCGGGTCTTGAACCACTGAGCCAGAAAGTAACAGGAAGCAGGTTCACGTTCAAGGTAAAACTAATTGCGCAATGGCGAATTTTTTTTTTCATTAATGCGAGTGATTTAATCACTTTATTTTCTATTGGAGTTTAATACTTTTTTTGAATACCTGTTGTCATAACTTTATTTTTTCTGTACGAGGTCTTATTACAAATTACGTATTTCTTTCATCGTGATTTTTCGAAGCAGCAGAATGATTTGGAGTTTGAGATCTTTTTTTCAACTGAGAATAACTTTCAATTACCTTTAAGAGAAGGTGCAATGGGCTGTTTTATAATATTAAACTTCTAAATATAAAATTTGCTCTTGATAGCTATATAGCTTTTGTCTTAAGGGCTCCACAGATTGCTACATAGATATCGTATAGTAACCTGTACAATAAATTAAGTACCCGTTTTCTAATGGTAACACAATTGTGACGTACTACAAAGGTGAAAACATGTGTCAAGACGACAAATCTGCAGCGAGACATTCTGCCCGCGTACCTCAGTTGGGAGAGCGACTTACTCCGAGGTAAGAGGACACGGGTTCGATGGGCGTTGCGGACAAACATGTGTTTTCACACAGTATATATATATATATATATATATATATAGGGATGTAAGGTCAGGTGATGCGTAACATCACAGCCTCTCCTTGACAAATGTCAACCCCGCCTTCTCGTGGTGCATCCTGTTCCCACTAAAGGGCTCTGACGACCGCCAATAGCGGTATAACTATACCATCGGGATCAGAGGAAATTCTATCCCACACTCACCAACCCGCTTGGCCAGCGTGGTGAGTTATGGCCAAACACCTCCAAAATGACTCTACAACTTAAATCTTGGCCCTCAGTCTCCGGCAGCTGGAATGTACCTGGCCAAGGCAGCGGCCAGTGCGACATGAAGGCAGAGGGTGCTAAGAATCCCCGGAGGACCGGACTAGGCTGCCATTTGATGCTGACCTTGGCTACCTATAACGGACGCTCCCTATCTTCTGATTCAAGGCTTCTTGAATTGGAAGAGGAACTACAAAGGATCAAGTGGGACATCGTCGGGCTAAGTGAGGTAAGGAGAAAAGGAGAAGATCTCATTGAACTGAAAAGTGGACATCTCTTCTATTATCGTGGGACAGATACTGGCAGAACTAGTGGTGTTGGATTTATAATAAACAAGAAACTGAAGGATAAAGTGGTAGAAGTTGAAAGTTCCTCTGACAGAGCTGCACGACTCGTTATCCAACTATCGAGAAGATACCAGGCTCAGATTATTCAAACTTATGCACCCACCACAAGTCATCCTGAAGAAGAAATTGAAGAATTTTATGAGGAAATTCGTCATCTAAATAATAAAGGTAAGCAGCACTTGAAGATAATTATGGGAGATTTCAATGCAAAAATAGGGCAACGGCAACAGAATGAAACTTCAGTAGGTAAATTCGGTCACGGCAACAGAAACCAGCGTGGAAATACTCTCGTTGAGTTTGCAGAGGCAGAAGGATTTTTCATCTTGAACTCCTTTTTTCAAGAAAAAGCCACACAGGAAATGGACATGGAGACATCCAATTGGGACGACAAGTGAAATTGATTTTATTATGTGTAACAAAAAATTCGTCATCGAAGACTGCAGTGTGCTGAACAAGTTCAACACAGGTAGTGACCATAGATTGGTGAGATGTAAGATGCACCTCAACACTAAACTGGAACGTGGCAAGCTCATAAGACAAACAAAATGTATTGACATAACCAACCTTAAAAAACACCATAATACTTTCAAGTTGGAACTGAAGAACAGATTCTCTGCTTTAGAAGGCCTAACATCGGAAGAAGTGGATATTTCGGAAGTTAACAGAAAAGTAACCAAAGCTCTAATGGAAACAGCAACAAAATTAGCTGGGTCTAAGAACAAGTTGCATGTGAACAAATTATCAGGAAAAACCAAAATGTTGATGCAAAAAGAAGAGAGATGAGGACAACTAAAGAAGATGTGACTTCCAAAGTGGAATATATAGAGCTATGCAAGACAACACGAAAAAGTATCACTGAAGACGTAAGGAAATTCAACTGTGAGCTAGTGAGGAAAGCAATTGAAAACAACCAAAGCCTTAAGATAGCAAAGGTACATCTCAGTAAGGGAAGAAAACAGATTATGGCTCTGAGAAAAGAAGATGGTTCTATAACAAGAAATAGAGGCGAAATTTTGACAAGAGTGAAAGATTTCTACTCCAAATTATATGAAAGGGATGATACATGTACTCCAGACATCATGAAAGGTACCAGAGTTCTTCCAGTCCTCCCAGCAGAAGTTGCTCATGCAATCAAGAACATGAAGCGGGGGAAAGCTCCAGGAGAAGATGGAATTACTATAGACATCATACAAGAAGCAAGTGGAGAAATTGAAACAGTACTCGCCCAAATTTTCACTGATGCCTTAATGAAGGGAAGATTCCTGAGGATTGGAACAACGCTACAATGATCCTGCTACATAAAAAAGGTGACATTGAGGATCTCAGGAACTACAGACCTATCAGCCTCCTATCGGTGGTTTATAAAATCTTCACTAAAGTTCTTTCACACCGCTTGAAGGTAACACTGGACATGGCTCAACCGAGAGAACAAGCTGGATTCAGGAGTGGCTACAGCACAATAGATCATATCCACGTACTGAGAGAACTAATTGAAAGAGCGAGGGAATATGAACTTCCATTGTGCATGGCTTTTATCGATTATGAAAAAGCCTTTGATTCGGTGAAACCATCAGCAGTTACAATGGCTCTGAAATCCTGCGGTATTGAAGATGCATACATTAATATTATTAATAACATCTATGAAAATGCAAGTGCAAAGATTCGGCTGTTTGAAAATACAACACACATAAAAATTGGAAAGGGAGTGAGACAAGGTGACACCATATCTCCGAAGCTCTTTAATGCCACATTGGAAAATGTCTTTCAATCACTGAACTGGGAAAACAAAGGGATAAAGATTAATGGAGATTATCTAACCCACCTTCGTTTTGCTGATGACGTAGTCATTTTTGCAACTACCCCATCAGAGCTGCAGAGTATGATCCAGGAACTTGCTGACAAGAGTAAAGAAGTGGGATTAAAAATGAACTTTCAGAAGACAAAAGTGATGTTCAATGCTTTTACAAGAAATGAAGATTTATCGATTGATGGAGAAAAACTGGAGATAACAGATACATATGTTTATCTTGGACAGCAGATATCAAGTGAGGGTCACATTGATGAAGAAATTAATCGGCGTACAAAACTTGCCTTTAGAGCTTTTGGAAGAAACAGCATAATTTTCAAGAGCAATATGCCATTATGTCTTAAAAGAAAAGTGTTTGATCAATGCATCCTTCCAGTGCTTACGTATGGTGCAGAGACGTGGACCTTAACTAAAAGAGACATACAAAGGCTGCAGACAACTCAAAGAAGCATGGAGAGGTGCATGCTTGGTATAACCAGGAGAGATAAGAAGAGGAACTCGTGGGTCGGAAAAATGACGAGAGTGGAAGACATCATGATCAGAGTTAAATCCCTGAAATGGCAATGGGCTGGACATACTGCCAGAAGGACAGACCATAGATGGACAGCCGAAATTTTAGATTGGATTCCAAGGGACAGGAAAAGACCCAGAAAAAGACCACATGGGAGATGGGTGGATGAAATTCGTAAATATGCGGGAGTGACATGGAGGAGACTGGCACAAGACAGACCGTTGTGGAGGAAACTTGGGGAGACCTTCGTCCAGCAGTGGATTGATAATGGTTGACAATGATGATGATGATGATATATATATATATATACTGATAAAGCCCGCAAGTACAGAAATCCGGGAAATAGACCACAATGAGAGACACTTCTACCGCATGGCAGTGACCGATCGCACGGCGATATCCACGGTGTTAACGCAGCATTGGAGCACTGTCACAGGTCAGGTTTCGTCCTCCAACACAGTTCGACGGCGTCTGCTTAGCAGCGAACTGGTCGCTAGCAGCCCATTTCTGAAGAAACCTTCAACCAGAGACGCCTCTGGCTGCAATAGGGTCTCTAAGCCTCGAAAACAAACACTGGTGCTCAAATTGGCAACATATCGTGTTTTCTGACGAGTCACTGTTCAACTTGATGCACACGAGGGTTGTCGCATACGCCATCGAAGACATCGTGGTGAACGGCGCCTTGCATCGTGCCTTTTGCAGCCTCATACAGGCCCAATACCAAGCGTCATGGACTGGGATGCCATTGGGTTCAATTCATGATCTCACCTGATGCAAATTGAAGGAAACCTCCACAGACAGCAATACATCGGGTATGTTTTAGAGGCAGAGGCGATGCCCTTCCCTCAGAGTTATCCTTTCGCTATATTCCAGCAGGACAATGCTCGGCCTCATAGGGTTCGGAATGCCCAAAGCCTCTTCCATACACGGCAGATATCACTTCTTCCCTGGCCTGCACATTCGCCGAATTTGTCCCCGATCGAACCTGTCTAGGACATAGTTGTTAAGCGACTGTCCCGTCACCATCGCCAGTCATTACTAATGAACTCTGATCTCGCATAGAAGCAACCTAGCAGACTATTTCTCAAAAGATTTCAAAAACCTCTTCCATTCAATGCCACGCCGAGTGGAGGCTGCTATTGTTGCGTGATGTGGCTTTACACGAAGCTGAGGTTTGAAGAGAATAAAGCGTGTACAGCTCTACAAATGTAATCAGTTATCTCCTGTAATATGAAAAATCTCTCGATTCTTTATTGGTTTTGTAATTTTCACAAAGAGTGGTGTACTTTTCGAACCATTTTTTAATCCAAAAGTCGTTGTTCATATCTCAAAAATCAATTTGTCGAACTGAGTCTTACCAATCAAAAACTATAAATAATTTAGCCTACCCTATCGTGCGACATTATTGATTTAAAAAAAATTATTGATCGACTTCATTTCGCTAATGGTATTCAGCTAATGGCAGTACTCACAGGACTTCTGCAATCAGGCCTCAACAACAACAACAACAACAAAAAACCGTCAAATCTTCAGAAATATTTGGCAAATACTATTTCGGACAAATCGAGTGTCTCACAATTCTTGTTTACAATTTATTTTTTTCAAATGATTTCGTATCACCGAACAGTTTATTTTCTAAACATAATGTATTCGTATAATGCAGCATATAACACTGCCCGACAAACATTTTGGTGCCTTGAAAGTTAAACCTGTTCTTGGATATAATTGGGACGCTGATTCCAAAAATGGCATCAGCTTTGCCCTATCAGCTCTAGTTTTGGAGATAGGGCATATCCACCCTATATGCTGATTCCAGCAGTCATCCGTCAAAATTCGTGATCCTGCATCGCATGATTTGCTATTTTTGACATGATTTTGACAAATATTGATACTATATACATACTATTGAAACAAGCACATATTACTAAATCTGTATATTTCAAAACAAGAGCATATAAAATTATCAGTCATTTAACATATGAAAAACGTCTTTTATAGGACTTTCTATAGTGAGATCTACGAGGATAGTCCCGCTGAAGGTTCCAGCAGAAATCTGCCATCATGGGGGTATCTCACCTACCCTGGTATCTGTCTTCCATAATTTTTATGTCCTGGTGAAATTTTTTACCTTGCTCTTCGTTTAAATCTCCAAGTTTTCTGGAAAGCGATCTAGGTGTCTGTGTAAGTAATGAACCTTGGTGCTCATATTACAGCCAAGCTTATTAAAATTGGAGAGCATGTCCTCAACTAATTCAGAGTAGTTACCTGCTTTATGTTTGCCAAGAACGTTTTTGACAACTAGAACAAAGAAAGTCCAGGCACAAGACTCAATGCTGTCCATTGAATCTATGAAATATGGATCGTTTATAAGCTGCCTTATCTGGGGACCATCGAAAATCCCTGCTTTCAGTTTTTCCGTGCTCAGTCCAGAGAATGTACGTGATAAATAGCCAAAGCACAAACGTTCTGTGTTCAACGCCTTTACAAATTGTTTCATTAGGCCTAGTTTGATATGTAAAGGTGGTAGGATGATTTTGTCTCGGCTTACCAAAGATTCCTTAATGACATTTTGTTCTCCAACTGCCATATCTTTTCTGAGAGGCCACACTTTTCTTATCCAGTGGACGTGTTTGCCTCTGCTGTCCCAAAGGCATATAAAGCACGCATATTTTGTGTGGCCACTTTGCTGACCTAGGAGAAAGTTCGTCATCTTTAGATCTACACAATTGATGTTCTTGATACTTCAGGCTTTCCAAGACTAGAGAGATTGTCTTGTACGTCTCTGTCATACTGGCTGAGTGACCAATTGGAAATGAGTCATATCTGTTGCTGTTTTGTAAAATAACACATTTTAAACTCCGCTTGGAGCTATCAATGAAACGGAGCCATTCATTTGGCATGTATGATGATGGACCCATTTTCCTGAGAAGGCCACTGACATCATTGCAGAACATTAGGTTATTGCCCTTAGAGAAAAAGGGCAGCAAATCCTTTTCTCTGCTACGGTAAAACGTAGTGTTGGTTCCAGATTGAAGTAAATTTTTTTCATTCAACCTGGAGGCCAGCAATTCTAAAGATTACTTTGAGAGGTTCAGATCACTGATGAGGTCACTCAGTTCATGTTGGTTAAAAGGTTGAGCACTTGATGAAGTTCCTACGAAATCACTGTCACTTTCCCCACTGCTGTTATCTTGTATGTGATCAGACATGCTTGATTCCTCATTATCCGACAGCTCTGGTAGGTGGATGAAAGATGGAATGGGTACCTCATTTGAGTGTGGATGCGGTCGTCTTGCTGAATCGAGGTCAGGATGTGTCCAATTGCTTCGATTGTTTCGATTGATGCCCTTGATGCTGACAAGACAAAAAATAATAGTCATCATGGTGGGTTTTAGATTTCATCCACACCATTGGTATTCCAAATTTCAGAATGCTCCTCTTTCCATTTGTCCACTGCTGTACATGCTTCGTGCAAGTTTTGCATACAATATGGGGAGCTCACGATTTATCTTGGTCTCCAAGCTAAACACCAAGATGTGCCCTTTTCACAAACTCAGAAATAGGTTTCCTACTTTCTTTAAAGGTGTACTCGCCACAAATGTAGCAAAAGATATCTGGATGATTCAAGCAAGTTCTTCATGGGGAAGCCATGGCGTCTACTCAATCTGCAAACAAAATTAGATCACATTGGATTATCTGGTTGTATAGTTGTTCACAAATTCCTAATTAGACTAACAGACATTGGTTTTACACTCATAAAATAACAATATACACTGACGAAAGAAATACGGGATTACGCCACATAATACAAATTTTTGAAGATGACAATCCGATTTTTGGCGTAAATGTGACGAGGATGGTAAGACAGGTAATATCCGAAAACTTGAAATTTTCATCGTCCTGGGGCGGAACTCGAACCCGCGTCTCCCAGAAAACGCCTCTCTCCTAGTCTCCACTTACCATCCTTGTCACATTTACGCCAAAATTCGGATTGTCATCTTCAAAAATTTGTATATACACTGACTTTACGCACATAAAATAACAATGTACACTGACTTTACGAACATAAAATAACAATATACGCTGACTTTATGCACATAAAATAACAATATTTCCACACATCAGCATATAGGGCGGGTATGCCCTATCTCCAAAACTAGAGCTGATAGGGCAAAGCTGATACCATTTTTGGACTCAGCGCCTCAAATATACCCAAGAATATGTCTAACTTCCAAGGCACCAGAAAACATTTTGTTGGTGTTGTTGGGCTGTGTAATGTATTCGTATAATGCAGCAGCCAACTTAATTTCTCCCATATAAAGATATTTCAAAAAGAATTCAAACTTTTGGCTTCCAGCTTTGCACCTGGCACCTAAGCTTTCTTCCGTGGAGTTAATAAGAATTTATAACCATTGAAGTCTAAAAAAATGCCTGCTCACCTAGTCTCCACTGGTTTACAATGAAAAAGTCACCTTTCACTTCAAGTTTCCTTCTTCTAGAAATACGGCACACAATCCGATAATGAAAGCCGTTTCTTTTATTCCCTTATTATCATTAGCTTCTGTGAAAAAGATCTGGCCGTTCTTTTGGATATCGTATTTTTATTGAAAGGTTTACCTACCACCTTGAGCAACACAAAGGAGTGCAAACAGTCGCCCTTCCCTAATTTAGGGCAACTGGCTCCAGAGAAGGAAGAGAACCAGTGCCGTAAGACAAACACAACATCCATGCCTCACCGGAATTCGAACCTGGATAAGCGAATCAATATATTCTATTCAAACATCGGTGGTAGCGTTTGATGATCCAAATTGATCCAAATAATTTTTGCAGTTCCCAAAGGTCTTTTATATTTCACCATTTTTACACTGTGATTATATACACGATCGTATCACAAAAATACGACCACCCCCGGAATCACAGTGTACTCGCCCAGGCAGCAGGAGTACACGTGACAAGATTGACAAGGTTGACCACACGGAGATATAAGGGGCCGGCCAGGACAGATGAGTCGTAGTGCCTTCCGTGAGTACAATGGGCAGAGGCAGTGATTTGACGGACGTTCAGAGAGGAATGATCATCGGCTACTGCGTCAAAGGTAGAAGCATCTCCGAATAAGCAGACTTCGTAGGCTGTTCGCGAGGTGCTGGAGTAAGTGTGCACTTGGATTGGACCGCTGGCACACCGTCTACCTCCCGACGCCATTACTGTGGAGCCTCAAAGGCCATCTACCGCAGAGAAGAACGCCGCCGCCGCCGTCTACTGGGAAAGGGCAATTCATGCGAAACAGTGCAGCAGTTGACCACGCAAATGAACGCTGTAGCACCCAAGTACGTGTCCCCGATAACAGCAGAGCGAACCCTGTTACGCATGCGTCGCCAGAGTGGACGCAGCGTCAAGGCGCCCATGTTAACCCAGGGTCATCAGCAACGACGACCGCCGTTCGCACGAGACAACCGTCATTAGACAGTGGAAGAGTGGGAAAATGTTACTTTCTCCGACGAATCTAAGCTTCTACTTCACAGAAGTGACGAACGGTGGCGGATACGGCGTCAGAAACACAAGAACCAACACCTAGACACTCTTTCCGGTCAAGTGTAGGCCGGTGGTGAACGTGTGCATGTCTGTGGGATGTTTTCCTGGTATGACCTGGGACCGCTGGTACCACTGGATGTGTCCCTGAACGCCAATGGCTACCTGTCCATCCTTGCTGACCATGTGCATCCCTTCATGTTGGACGTTTACCCTGGTGGTGATGGTGTCTACGAACAGGACAATGCGCCGTGCCTCGTCGCTAAGAAGGTGCATGACTGGTTCCAGGAGCACGACAGTGTTGTCTTTGTTTTCTTTTGGCTGGCGAAATCGCCTGACGTTAATCCCATAAAGCATTTGTGGGATTATTTGGATTGACAGGTCCGAAGTGCCGATCATCAACCTTCATCTCCGTGCTCTGCTGCAGTCCGAATGGGCACGTGTGCCTCGGTGAACCTTCCAGGGCCCCATATCGTCCATGCCACGCCGTCTCGCCTCTCTCATCCGGGCCAAGAGTGGTTATTCCCATTATTAGGTAGGTGATCATGTTATTCAAATACGACTGTGTATTTTCTGGTGTGGCATTTTCTATGTTGAGTAGTGCATAAAGAACTTCACGTGCTTCCATGAGGATCCGCCGTTGCCTGAATATGTACCTATACGACTTTGCATATCGCGATACAACTGAAAGATCTATCACATAGTCTGAAGCACCCATGATCTCATTTTTGGTTTTGTCCGGGTCGATGGGTATCTAAAATTATTCCCAGAGCAATAAAATGGAGTTGCAATTGAAACAAAAATACATAAAAGGAAGCAATTGAAACATAATATAAACACAAAGGAAATGTAGTTGCACCACAGCATCATCGAAATAAATTTTTCGGTTTATTTAGCATTTGATTTATTTCATTTTGAATGAAAGTTCTTTTGTTTCCTTTTGTGTATTTTTCTTCATTTAATATCTGGAATCTGTGTATTCATCGCGACAATACTAACTTCACGGCCCTTAAACCTGTATACTTCACGGCCCTTAAACCTGTATACTTCACGGCCCTTAAACCTGCAACTGCGGCCCTTAAACCTGTATAATGCATATTCTGAAGTACAAAAATACAAACAAATATCCAGACTGCGCTAATAGAGGCTTTTAGCTTTGTCTTTGTAAAACGCTTGGATGAAATTTTAGGAAAGACCCGGCCATATAAAGAAGAGTTTTATGTCATTTTTATGCCGAAGAAAGAAGTAATGTTCTCGTGTTCTTTTCACATACTTGGAGACTAAGCAGTCGTTAATTTCTGCGAACTAGGCCACTAGGTATTTCTTTTTCGCATTAACAGTTTCTCCTTTTCCAGATGTACATACGGATTGTTCAACGTTTTATTTTGCTATTTTTAATGCTTTTAACAGAAATTAGGACTCTGCAGAATAGCAGTTTCTGGTTTTTGTATCTTGCCATGACTTTTACCTTTCCTTGACGTTAATACAGTACTATTCAGTCTTTCCATTATCAATAAATCTGTTCTTGTCCGAACAGAAAAACCGGACTTCCTAAACAATTGCTGTTGCAAAAATGGTCGGCTTTCTCCCTGGCTTCCTTTATTGCGTTTTAAATAGAATTCACATTCTTTAACGTTTTGCAGCTCCATACATTCATTTTTTTCTGATTTTAACGACCCTTTTGAGCCCGAATGGAAATAAGGAGTCTTCTATTCTGATTTAGAAGAACAGCTTTCAGTGAAACGACACAACCAGAATTGGAAACGGATCAATAATTTTGGACCCGGACAAATCTGCTTTGACCTATAAACTCGAAAATATCGTCATCATTGTTAATCATTATCAATCTACTGCTGGATGAAGGTCTCCCTAAGTTTCTTCTGCAACGGACTGTCTTGGACCAGTCTCCTCCATCCACCCATCTCCTACGTGGTCTTCTTTTGGGTCTTTTTCTGCCCCTTAAAGTCCAGTCGAAAATTTCGGTAGGTCGGTTCTCCTAGAAATATGTCTAGCCCAATGACCTTTTAGTTTTCTTACTCTGATCGTGGTATCTTCCAATCTTGTTGTTTTCCAAATCCACGTGTCCCTCTTTTTACCTTTCTTGGTTACACCAAGCATATAACCAAGAAAGGAAAGAAAAGGACCATGCTTCTTTCACTTGTCGCAGTCTTTGTATGTATTTTTAAGTTAACGTCTGCACCTCTGCTCCTTGCGTAAGCACCGGAAGGATGCACTCATTAAATACTTTTCTTTGAAGACATAACAGCATATTGCTGTTAAACATTGTTCTGTTTCTTCAAAAGCTCTCCAACTAGGTTTTATACGCCAATTAATTTCTTCATCAATGTGGCTCTCACTTGATATCTGCTGCCCATGATAAATGTAGAAATTGGTTATCTCCAGCTTTTCCCTTATCAACTGATGAAATCTTCATTCCTTGTAAAAGCATTGTACATCAGTTTTGTCTTCTCAAAGTTCAATTTTAATCCACATTACTTTACCCTTCTCAGTAAGTTCTTGAATCTGCTCTGCAGTTCTGAAGTATTATTTCAATGACCTCTAAAGGGTTCATTGAAATATTTTTTCTATTAAAACCGGGTCGAAAACGGGTCAAGTACACCTGTATCTGACCCGTTTGACCCGCAAGAAATCGTCGACCCGGTGACCCGTTTTTATCTATGGACACAACTAGAACAAAAACCACAAGAGTAACATCTGTATCTTGTCCTGAAATTGGAACCCACACCCAGCACCACATGATTTCAGAAGTCCTTGCCCAAGGCTTATGTATTTGCATAAAATCCTTGATTTTAAGTTTTAAATAAGGTATCCAATATGAAACGCATTGAGACTGTGTGGGATTCCCTTTCTCCTGAAACTCTCTCCGCTAAATTTGTTTGCAACATTTTATGTCCACCGGTCGGCACTAGTGGTCTAAGCGCTAGCTTTCACTTATTCGTCCGAGATGGGTCCGAGTTCGAATACCGGTGAGGAATGGATGTTATGTTTGTCGTATGGCACTACCTCACTCCCATTCCTGGAATCAGTGACCCTGAATCAGTGACCCTGAATCAGGGACGAGCGACTACTTGCAGCTCATTGAGTTGCCAAAGGTGATCGTTAAACCACCAAATGAAGAAAAATTTAATTATTTTTGATTTTATGAGGGAAAGGAAGAATTTGAATCTTTGTATGGGATAACCCAGCGATTCTTACACTATATCTCACGAGAGATCATCAACTTTTTCGGCCGGTCCCTCACATCATAAGTCGAATAACCTGGTTTCTACACAAAATTTTACATTCATTCAGTGTTACTATAATTATTGCTTTGTATTTCAATATTTAAATTTTAATTAACGGTTGCACATTCTCAGACGTGATACCAAGCAGACTTCTAAAATCAATTTCTGTCATCGGAAAGGAGGATTTTAAGACTGCCAGGAAATACGAAATTTTTTTACTTATAGCAAGGGAAACCTGCTACTGAAATTAGTCGATAGCACATGCGCCGGGATCTTCTAGCCACATTCTGCCTCCAAAAAAAAGGTATGACTACGCGCATGAAATTTTCGTCACACCGTTGTGACGTATATTCTAAATTAGCTTTCATTTTTAGTTTCTTTCCCTACGTAAATCTTGAGTTATTCTCAGTTATACTTCGCACTTAACGTAATATCTTTTCTCTCAAACGAATACTGTTGGCAACATAATTGAGGTTGATTGAACGTGACGTATGCCTGTGTTGATAAGAACGAGAGATATAAACAACGAGTAAACTGTTGCTTGGAGAGCGTTGTGTTGAGAGAGCGTTGTGTAGGGAGCGTAGTGTAGAGAGCGTTGTGTTAAGAGCGTTGTGTTAAGAGCGTTGTGTTAAGAGCGTTGTGTTGTGGAGCTCTGAGATGTGTGGAGCGTTTAATGCAAAATACTATGTCATGTTACTATGTATTGGAGAAAACCTTGAATAAAGCATCTTTTCCGTAAGTTTGACTTCTGTTGTTTACATGTTTCATCTGGTCGTTAAAGTTTAATTTAGGAACAATTTCATCTTATGGTTATGTTTTTAAAATAACGTAGAAGTACGAAAAGACTTCTACGTCATACCGCACAATATGACGTCATCTAGAGTCACGTCATCAGTTCAGCATTCTTCAAAATTTGAATGCTTGTTAAAAATTATCCCTCGAGACCCTCAGCGGTGCTTCAGTGATATACACACTGCTGTTAATAAAACTTGCAACACCAAGTAAGAAGCAAGCAATCACAATGAAATTTAACTGGGTAATTAGTTTTGGTACAAGTGCAAACGATCACAATTACAATAAGTTCGTGATGAGGTAAGCCAAAAGATTGGTAATTAGTAAATCCACCATGGATGGTGATAACCGACCCCACACGCCGTGGGATCAAATGAAACAGCATTTGGATGGTTTTCTGCGGTATTGCATTCCATTTTGCGTCCACATGCATCCACAATTGGTTGGCTGTGACAAGCGGTGAGGCCAAGCGAGCCAGTTGTTGAGCGATGACACCTCAGACGTTGTCTATAGGCGACGAATATGGTGAGCTAACACGTCAGAAAAGACCAACGACTTGATGCGCGCAGAGTACGTCTTGTACAGTACAAGCAACATGGGGTCGGGCATTGTCTTGTTAGAAGACGGCTCCAGCGATGGTCTGAACGTAGGGTAGAAGATCAGCTTTCAACACTTCCGAGATGTAGTGCTGCTGGCTGTTCAATGTGCCTGTGATGAGTAGAAGGCAAGTGCATGAATGAAACGCAATAGCGCCCCAGACCATCACGCTCGGCGTGGGATCGGTATGGCGCTGTAGAATGCAGCCTTCCAGATGCCATTCAGCACGGTATCCGCGAACAAGGATTCACCCGTCGTGATGCATTAGATTGCATCTGGACTCGTCCGAAAACACCATATGCTCCCATTCAACACTCCAGTTTCGACGTTCGCGGTACCACTGCAATCGCTGGCGCCTATGGTTTAGAGTCGAGGGAAGTTGCAGCAATAGACGGCGAGCAACGAGGCCTCTCTGCAACAATCGGTGACCAACGGTGCTTGAAGGCATCAGACGATGTGTGGCTATCCTTCATTGCTGCGCAAGTATCTGGGATGGTGTTGCGCGCGACGTCTCTGCCAAACGGTGTAAGTGCCTGTCTCCAGACCCTGCACGACGATGCGCAGAACCTTCTGCTGCCTATTGAAGCCATGTACGCATAACGATAGTTGCGCTACGCTTAACGCATGCAGCAATATCACGGTATTGTAAACCACCTTCTCTAAGTCCAACGATTCTACCTCTTTCAAACTCCATCATATATATATTCGGATAAAACAGTTTCACGAGTGGATCTGGTCAGTTCGTGGTAGCGCCACATCTGCCTCGGATATAAGCGGTTATCCGCCGTGATATAGACGCATACAGTTCATGGATACTGTTCTAATGTTATAACATGACAGATGGTATCCAAATTGTGGGGCAGTTCTCCGAAATTGTGGAATTGGCGTATACGGCGTCCCATCACGTTCCAAACATGTTTGATCGGTAAGTGGTCGGGTGATCAAGCTGACCACAGAAGGGTGTTGATATTACGGAGACAAGCTTTGGAGAGCCATGTCGTGTGTGGCCGGACATTATCCTGTTGAAAAATAGCTCGGTGATGCTGCGAGAGGAATGGCAACACAACAGGTCGTAGAATGCCGTCGTCGTACCGTTGAACCGTGAGTGTGATACGGAGGACTACCAAAGGTATCCTGCTATCGTAGGAAATGGTTTCCCAGGCAGTCACTTCCGGTGTACGCGTTGTGTGCCGTTCCACAGTAAAGGCAGGATCCGTGCGCTGGCCGGCTTGTCTCCAGACACGTATGCACCGGTCATCGGCGACAAGTGAAAAGTGTGACCCATCATTGAAGACATCACGACGCCATTGGACATTATCCCACATTGATAGAACACAACATCACTGGAACCGGTTTTTGTGATGCATGCTGGTCAGTGACAGGCAGCGGAGTCGAGTTCTCCATTGTAGTCCTCGTGCAGGAAGTCGTCTGGCAACGGTCCGGATGGCCACTTCTGGACCCGTTAACGTCCAATCATGGCCACTTCCGGACCTACAGACGGTCAATCACGGCCAATTTCGAACCTGTAGATGACCAATCATGGACACTTACGGACCTGTAAACGACCAATCATGGACACTTCTGGACCTGTAGACGACCAATCATGGCACTTCCGGACCTATAGACAACCAATCATGACCACTTCCGTACCTTTAGATGCCCATTCATGGCCACTTCCGGACCTGTAGACGACCAATCATGGCCACTTCCGGACCTGTAGACGACCAATCATGGCCACTTCCGTACCTGTAGACGACCAATCATTGCCACTTCCGTACCTGTAGACGACCAATCATTGCCACTTCCGGACCTGTAGACGACCATTCATGGCCACTTCCGGACATGTAGACAACCAATCATGACCACTTCCGTACCTGTAGACGACCAATCATGGCCACGGATGGTTGACAGCGACGAATTCGTTTCTGTTTCTGCGGCTCTCACAATCGCTCAATCTTCGCGTTCTGTGCGGCTCTCACCATCTCTCGGTCATCTCTAAAAAGAAAAAGAAAAATTAGGTAATACCCAAAATTATCGATTTTCTCTTGAAAATGTTTTAAATCTTGTAAGACTGATCAATCGATGGAATCAATCACGGTTTTTTTTTTATTTTACTTTTTTCTATACCTTACAAGTATTATCTCATGTTTATGAACAGCGGAATAAAACAGCCACCTTCACTTTTAAAAATTCGATGTTAATTGGCATGCACTTTTAAAATTGGTACTTATAAATACGCAAAATGTACTCCTTTTGAGTACATTCTGGACTCATAATAGCTCCGGGTATTTGTCTCATTTTTGGAAAAAACATGGTCATCTTTCAGTATATACAGGAATCAGTTTTAAGTATATCTGACATTTCTAATTTGAAATATATATTTACTCATTTTCGAGTACATATATTTTAAACATATGTACTCAAATATGAATCTAGAGATTTTGAGATGCTAGTTTGTAAGGGAGAGAGAGCACAATAGATGGCGCCACCGTAACATTTTGCACATAGAAGGTGGAGAGAAATTAGGGGGCGGGCTTAGGAATAAAGACCTTTATATGTAACCGGGGAATTCCAACGCGAGGGCCGTCACTTAACGTGCTCGTCCGACGCACAGCGAATATTCAGCGATTGTTAGAAATTCACACCACCATGCCGGGTTTGACCCTGGGGTCCCTCTATCAGCAGTCTGTATTCCTAACCACTAATCCATCCGATCCTCGAATGCGTGCACTCTATACATACTAAGTTTTTAGTAGAATCAACTGGAAGTATATTATTCGATGGAACATCTGAGATAATAAATATACTCGTTGTCACATGCTGGGCAAATGGACCGCACGATTCTATGACAAATATAGTGATGAAGCGACAATATATTATTTATGAGATTGACACAAATATAGTTAATGTAAAAACGTACACAAAGGTACTTTATGCATAATTAAATTACTTGTGATCGGTGACTTTGTTGTACTAATTATTTATGTGTGTCGCTTTACACATTTATTAAACAATTTTTCTTAAAATCTATAATATCTAAAATGAGGTAATACGAGATTATATTTATATTTATTAACACAGTTATTTGTACACTAAAGAGCAATTGAATTAGAGATACCTTTCTAGTAACGTGTTGCACCACCTTTCGCCCTGATAACGGCGGCCATTCGTCTCGGCATGGACTCGACAAGACACCGGAAGTGTTGGGAAGCCGTACGGATCCACGACCCCGGAACAAGCTCCCACAGTTCACGAAGATTTGATGGAGGCGGTCAGAGCATCGGAACATCTCTTTCGTTGGCATCCCAGATCTGCTCGATGGGATTGAGGTCAGGTGACCTAGCTGGCCAAGGAAGCGTGATCATGTCGGTGGAGTGTTCATCCAACCATTCGGATACATTTCGGGAGCGATGGCACGGTGCATTGTCTTGTTACAGGATGAGTTTCCCAGTGGGATGTTGAAGACGCACAAACGGGAGCAAATGGTCGTCCAGGATATCCCGGTAACGTTGACCTCTGCAGGACGATGTCACACGTACCAGGGGTCCCATTTCAGTCCACGTAAACAGTCCCCAGACGAGAATGCCACGCCCACCAGCTTGAAGTGTACCCTGCTGGCAAGAAGGATTCATCGCTGCATGTGGTTTGCGCCGTACTCGTATCCTGTCATTAGCATGTACCAACATGAATCTGGACTCATCAGTCCAGGCAACATTTTCCCACATGTCCAGGGTCTAGTGGCGATGTTCCCGCTCTCATGCTAATCTTTGCACCCTGTGATGTGCGGTCAGCAGCGGTACCCTCGTGGGACGATGGCTTCTGTACCCCATAGCGAGGAGATGGTTCTGGATGGTGTCTGCTTACACGCTTTTGTGCACCAGCCTTAAATTGCCGAGTGATTTCTTGCACTGTGGCCCGTCTATCCGCTGTTACAATGCGAGCAAGCCGACAATGACCCAGCTCATCCACACGCTGTTGTCCATGGCAGTTGGCCCTTGCAGGGATGGTTTTACCGGATTCGATGTACTCACCGTGCAACCGTGACACAGTGGCTCGTAAAATTCCCAGTGCCAGCACGACTTCCGAGATGGAGTGACCCATTCGTCGAGCCCGGACAATTTGCCCACGATCAAATGCGCTTAGATCCTTCTTCTTACCCACACCGCGTCCAACTCTTACTGTTTCCCGTTGCATCACTCCTTGTATTGTCGGATCGCTGCATAGGTCATGTCGTTTCCGTTTACTCGGCCGCCCACAGCGCCACATTTGCATAACGCCAGCTGTCTTTAATTCAATTGCTCTTCAGTGTATGTATGTACGTATGGTTACTTATATTTGAGCATGTCATGTACTCGTTTACGATACGATTGTACTTAAAAAAATCGAGTAGGCTCAGGTTCTCATTTTTAAGTAGATTTTTTTTACAGTGTGAATTTTATCCCAGAGGAAAAATTGCAAATAACTCCGGGAAACTAGTAAAGTTCATGTCTGTATTTCAGATCCATGATACATTTCTGACCTTTCCTTTTTTTTTCTTGTTTTCTGTATTTCAGATACATGATACATTTCGGAAATTTCCTTTTTTTCTTGTTTTCGATATTTCAAATCCACGATACATTTCGGAACTTTGTTTTGTTTTTTTCTTGTTTTCTGTATTTCAGATCCATGATACATTTCGGACATTTCCTTTTTTTCTTCTTTTCGATATTTCAGATCCACGATACATTTCGGAACTTTCTTTTTTTTTCTTGTTTTCTGTATTTCAAATCCATGATACATTTTGGACATTCCTTTTCTTTCTTGTTTTCTGTATTTCACATCCATGATACATTTCGGACCTTTTCTTTTTTTCTTGTTTTCGGTGGTTTAATGCCATACATGAGTTTCGAATAAGTAGGAGAAACATATCCCTAATTTTGACGTACTGACTTCAAGGAAACGAGATAGGCAGAACGGTTGAGCAAAACAACGCCCTGTTTTCGAACCCGAAAAAGTAAAAGATCATTCCTTTAACTACTTGAGGCCAGTGCTTCTTGAAATGCTTTTCAGGTTTGTCTGTGTTCAAGTGAGTGTTTCATTCTCCAATATGAAAAATATTGACTCAGTTCTGGATAATAACTGAGTGAAAGTGCATCACGACAAAAGCAAAAGCATTGTCCTTTGCGATGTGTCAAGCTGAAATATCTTTCTACCGTGAATGAAATGCTTTGTTTCTCATACAATAAGAATAAGATAAGTTTGCCTTCCTTCACGCAAAGTAAAATGTATTCCGTGCCATTAGACGGAGCAAAAGAATCGGTCCAAAAATAGTTTTGCCGAGAAAAAGATGCAACGTTAAACACCGATACGCAGCTTCCAGTTCTGAAATTTAGAAGACTGTTGTTTGAAACTAACAAAAGAATTCTTTTGAAAACCTCTCATTCTCTTAAATTACTATGAATTCCAAGCTGTCGCTTTCGATATTTTCAGAACTCTCCTTCACTAGAAATCCTTGACGTTTCGCTTTTTAAATTGCTTCTTTATTTGACAGCCATGAATTTTCTACCGAAACATGAAGGTTTGAAATTTCATTAAAATAATAAAAAACGAAAAGAAAGGCAAGCCCATCGATTTAGAAACAAAACTATTTCTTCGGTCAGTTTTGTTTTTGTTCCTATGGAATTTTATGTTTTCTATGTTAGTAAGTTAACATTCTCTCCGTGCGTGTGTCATATGAAAAATTCTAACATCGCGAAACCCTGGTCGCATCTTCCCAGCACCAAAAGTTGAAGGTGATAGCTGTTTATGATTTTGACATGTACATTATTGACACAAATACTATATATCTAAGATTCTGGAACCAAAAAGGTAGCAGTATTGTAAATTTGTCTTGACATATAGTCTCTGTATGTGCAGTTTTTAGCTACAATTTTCTTCTGAGATTAGGTTCATACCAATATACCGGGTGTATTTCAGTATTGCAAGCTGGTTTTATTTCCCAGAAGATGATCTAGGCATACACATTATCAGATCAAATACATCCGGGCACCTGTCTATCCACAAACTCCCTGTAATGGAAAGGAATTTAATATCCGATTGGTATGAATGGAAGTACAGCTACCATTCTGCTCGGAAGGGCATTTCAGTAGATTTTGGTTACTTTTACTTTTGTGGAAGAATGGTAGGCCATTCTTCCACAAAAGTAACAGTCAGGTCTGTCACCGATGTCGAGAAGTTCGGCCTGGCAAGCAGTCAACGTTCCAATTTGTGCCAAAGCAGTTTCATGGGGTTGAGATCTGCGTTCTACGATGGGCAATCACGTTCTTCCACATTCACCTCATCAAACCATTCTTGCAGGAACCTCGCTTTGTGGGCGGGAGCATTCTACTGTTGGTAAAGCAAAAGGGCCTTTACCAAATCATTGCCATATTGTTAGGAGCATATAATTGTGGAGAATATCATTATAGGCCACAACGTTCAGATTTTCTGGCACTGTAACTAGAGGCCCAGACAAAACCATGATAAACAAGAGAATGATGCCTGCCACCCTAAATGTCCCAGTTGGCACTACATATGAAAAAACACCAGGCAAATTTTGCGCTAACTGTAATGAAATGATCTAAAAAATATTCTGTTTTTTGCACTAGACGGAGCAAAAGAATATATGCACTAAGTAGCCACTTTAATATGACCACCCCTCAGTACTTCGCTGGGCCACCTTTTGACTTTAATACTGCGTCGATTCTTCGTGGCATGAACTCCACGAGATGCTGATAGGTGGTTTATGGAATCTGAGACCATGCTTGATGAATAGCACTTTCCAGGAATGGGAGATTGCAGGGTTGTGGATCCAGATGTCTGATGGCTCGTTTAACTTCATCCCACAAATTCGCAATGGGGTTGAGATCTGGAGATTGTGGGGGCCCCCTAAACAAAGTAAACTCTCCGGCATGTTCCTGAAACTAATCCTGTACAATACGAGCACTATGCCAGGACGCATTATCTTGTTGAAAGTAGCCATCGCCTTTGGGATAAACCATCCACATGACAGGATGCACTTGGTCGCAACGATGTTTAAATATAATGTGCCAGTCAGACGTTGATCAACACAAATTAAAGGGCCCAAAGCATGCCATGAAAACATTCCCCAAACCATGACGTTGCCTCCACCAGCTTGAATGGTTGTAGTAATGCATTTGGGGACCATGCTTTCGTGCTGTTTCAGCTAAATTCTCACTCGGCCATCGGCATGGTGCAACTGAAAACGTGATTCAGCGGACCACATAATTTGTTTCCAATTATTGTGCTCCTTTGCCAACTGGAGACGTTTTTTCTTGTTAACTGCAGACAGAAAATGTGTTTGAACACGCCTTCGGCTGCCATATCCCATCCGATGCAGTGTACGGCGAACAGTGCGTGCAGAGATCATTTGAGGGGATCCTTGATAAAGATGGTCTGTAATTTGCTGCATTGTTGCCCTTCTGTTGTCTGTTATCAATCTGGACACTCTCCGTTCCGCCCGAGCAGTCACTAGTCAATGACGACCGCACGTTGCACGTAGAGACCCAGTTGTTTGGCTGCCAGTCCAGTCTTTAAACACTTTAGCAACAGCTGCTCTGGAACATTTCACGAATGCGGTGGTTTCGGTGATACTCGCTCCATGGCTCCGAGCTCTTACAATCATCCCACGTTGAAAGTCCCTGAAATCGCATTTTTAACCCATGTCGTCACCCAAAAATCACTTCTACTACTGTCGCAAGCACTAAGCTTTTCCTTTTCATACTAGCCTCGCCCTCTGGCGGCAACAGCGTGCAGCCATAGCTCATTTGCTTAAAACTGTCAGATGGTCATAATAAAGTGGCCACTCAGTGTATATAGGCTCTGTATGTGCAATTCTTAGCTACAAGACGTGCAAAAAACAGAGGATTCTTTAGATCATGGCACTACATAGTCGAGCAGATAGCGTTCAACTGGTATCCTCCACACCTAGACTCGTCCGCCGAACTGCCAGATCGTGAAGCGTGATGCGTGATTCACCACTCCATAAACCTCATTTCTACTGCTCCAAAGTCCATTGGTGGGGAGCTTTACACATCTCCAACTGACGCTTGTGGCTGATCTTGCCGAAGTTAGGCTTTTATGCTGCTTCTGGGCCACGGTAACTCATTCCCTTCAGTCTTTTTGTGGCGGCACGAATAAAACTGAAGGAATAAATTGAACTCTGTCGTACCGTCACAACTATGACTGGTTTCTACGTACGAAATTTCTTCCGGCTTCGAGCTGTGATATTTATGAGGAAACGAAATGTGAACAGAATGTCAATTTACCAGATTTAGTTACCATATCACCAGCTGAGTGCATTTGAAAGGAGACGGATTACTGTCCCCGAGAGAGCGGATGGTCGATTGGGCATATCAAAATGCGTTCGGGAACAAGACAATGTAATGGTCCATCGATGCTGACAATAGGTTTTAGGAGAAGGTACGACCGCATGTCGGCCTGTTACTAGACCATGCAGGGCGGTTTCACCACTCTACCAGCTGAAGAGCGACAAATGTTGCTTTAAGACGTCCCATTACAAGGCAGACCCTGTCTTGATGACTTGTAGGCAGAATTTCATGCATGGGGTCTATTGAGGTCATATCTAATGATCATCGTTGCCAGCGTTAGGAATGGTTCCGTGCTCGAGCTAAATTCATGGGAGAACGGCGTCACCAAACTTTCGTCAAAGCATCTCTCTTTTGTTTACGGTCCAGTCATCATATATGGAGACTACTAGGAGAACAGACTAATTTTTATAGTTCAGCGAGAGAGGCAAGAATCATGGTCTACCGTGCAAATCGGGTATTATAGACAAATATATTTAGTATTCTTCACAGGCAGTTTGACAGCTCTGAAGTACGGGTAGGATACCTGGATGCTGTTTTTGCACCTCCCATAAAGGAGACACATGGCGGCATTTTCCAGCAAGGCAATATGCCCTCCTGCTCCAAATATCTCTAGTAAAAGTCTGTAACGTCCTGGAATGGCTAGCACGATCCCAGGATCTGTCCGCAATAAAACTTGTATTGAACATGGTTGGACTGCATCTCAACATCAACTCTCAACTAGTGCAGACGATGGCCGCCCTGCTAGACCAGGTGCAGGAAGAATAGTGGGTATCGCAGCTACGTAGGATTAGAAATTTCAATGCCTCAGTGTCATGAGCATTGCGGAATTATCCATTAGATTTTAAAGCTTATTCAGACCTTTCTTGTCTTCCATACTACCGTCTGTGAACATCAGTTGAATTTTCCTATCCTTTATAGGTGTCGCAATTTCAGTGTTATAGAGTGTAGAGCGTTTCAGAAAGAATTCTCACTTTACTGAAAACTTTCTCTGGTAATAATTGTTATTTACACTGCTGTCCAAAACCTAAACACGGACTACATTTTTACACGTATAAGAAAAACAATATATGAGTGCAGCCAAATGGGGATATAATTATATTGCCAGCATACGAACACATGAAAGTAGATGAAATTTTTTTAATAAATGACGCACAAATTACGTTGTAATCAGTGTTTAACCAAAAGTTGCAAATTTCCGAAGGACATGGTTGGAGAACGGATGTACAGTGCTTACCTATAACCAGGCAGAGAGACATTTCAGTATGGAATATGTCTACCCCGAACTGCAATGCAGCTCTCACAACGCCGTAGCATGCTCAGCAACAAGTGATCAAGGAGTTTCTGAGGCAAATTGGCCCACTCCTCCGTCAAAGCACGGATGAGGCCCTACTTGTTTTCTGGAGGACGTCTAGGAGCACCAATCAGTCTCCTCATTGGGTCCCAGATGTGTTCGATGTGTTTGAGATCTGGGAAACTTGCTGGACAGTCTATGCGATGAATATCCTCGGTCTCGAAAAGTGTCTGCAGTCCTCCCGTACGATTAGGTGTAGCCATACCATGACCTCGGCACCGTCGTATCTGAGCCTTTCCTGCTCATTCTCACGCTGGTACGCAGTACACCTTTCACGCCAGATCAACAGATGTCCAGAATCCGAGACGACAGAATGAAACGACTCTCATCTGTGAAGAGTACCTTGGCCCATTGACCTGCGAAATTTCTGTGGATACACCACTGAAAACGTACGCTACATTGAGCTCTGGCTGAGGGGCTCAGACAACAGGCCTTCGGGCACATAGCTCTACAACGAAGAGCAATTCAATTAGAGAAAGCTGGCGTTATGCAAATGTAGCGTTGAGGGAGGCACTGTAAACGGAAACGACATGACCTATGCAGCGATCCGTCGATATAAGGAGTAATGCGACAGGAATCAGTAAGAGTCGGACGCAGTATAGGTAAGACGAAGGATCTAATCGCATTTGATCGTGGGCAAATTGTCGGGGCCCGAAGAATGGGTCACTCCATCTAGGAGGTCATGCAGGCACTGGGATTTTCATGAGCCACTGTGTCACGGGTGCACCGTGAGTGCATCGAGTCCGGTAAAACCATCCCTGCAAGGGCCAACTGCCGTGGACAACAGCGTATGGATGAGCGGGGTCATCATCCGCTAGCTCGCATTGTAACAGCGGATAGACGGGCCACAGTGTAAGAAATCACTCGGAAATGTAACGCTGGTGCACAAAAACGTGTAAGCAGCCACACCATCCAGAACCATCTCCTCGCTATAGGGTACAGAAGCCATCGTCCCACGAGGGTACCGCTGCTCACCGCACATCACAGGGTGCAAAGATTAGCATGGGCGCGGGAACATCGCCACTAGACCCTAGACATGTGGGAAAATGTTGCCTGGACTGATGAGTCGAGATTCACGTTGATACATGCGCATGGCAGGATACGAGTACGGCGCAAACCACATGAAGCGATGGCTCCTTCTTGCCAGCAGGGTACTCTTCAAGCTGATAGGGGTGGCATTCTCGTCTGGGGACTGTTTACGTGGACTGAAATGGGACCCCTGGTACGTGCGACATCGACCCTCACAGGTCAACGTCACCGGGATATCCTGGACGATCATCTGCTCCCGTTTGTGCGTCTTCAATATCCCACTGGAGACCTCATCCTGAAACAAGACAATGCACCATGCCATCGCTCCCGAATTGTATCCGAATAGTTGCACGAACACTCCACCGACGTGACCTCGCTTCTTTGCCAAGCTAGGTCACCCGATCTCAATCCCATCGAGCACATCTGGGATGCCATCGAGAGAGATGGTCGAGGCTCTGACACCCCTACATCAAATCTTCGTGAACTGTGGGAGCTTGTTCAGGGGTCGTGGATCCGTACGGCTTCCCAACGCTTCCGGTGTCTTGTCGAGTCCATGCCGAGACGAATCGCCGCCGTCATCAGGGTGAAAGGTTGTGCTACACGTTACTAGACAGGTATCTCTAATTCAATTGCCCTTCAGTGTATATATCGCAAACTTCGTGCTACAGTTTGTCGGAATATCACGTTCTTCTGCTGGAATAGAGACGACTAGCAAGCTGACCAACCGTGTTATTGCGGCGATTACGTTTTGCTAAAACGTCTGTCTCGTTCGTCGTAGTAGAGCACCTTCTAGCATGCGTCTGGATTGCATTTTATTGGTTTGAAACACTGCCTAGAGCCTGCTTGCCACACTGTGCAAGACTTCAAACTCCCTGGCAGCATCAGTCACTTAGTGACCTTCTAGTTTCTCTATAATTCCTTCCAGCGGGAAATCATCTCAATTATGTCTTTAAGAGATAACGTAAATTACACGTTCGTAACTTTATGCCTTCACGTCGAGATTTTCTTTCAAACACATGTCTCTTATCGCGCACTTTGCTCTTTTATCCGTTTACGTAAAACCACGTTCACCCTGTGCGCACGATTCGATATTTTTATATGTGCACCTACTTTTCACAGAGCGTTCCCAGTTATACAAATTGCCACAAGCGTCTGATTTTGTGAATGTATACTTTCGAAATAATGTTCGTCCTTCGGTCACCAGTACATATATATCCGATGCATGGCTCATGCTTTCCAATATACACTGAAGTGCCAGAAAAACTGGTACAGACGAGCTTATGCAAAATACATAGCAACGTCACCTATGCACGTACTCGGTTGCGTCCGCCAGTGCGTATATAAAGCTATAGACATCCTTGCCAGCTGTCAGAGCTGTTTTCGGCTTGAGAATGACAAGTAATAGTGATTTTTAACACGGTGTCATAGTTGGCGCTCGTGAGATGGGCCATAATATTTCGGACGTAGAAACGAAGTTCGGATTTTCACGGACGACCATTGCAAGGGTCTACCGTGACTACAAGAATCCCGGCAAAACCTCCAACCTACGATACCAGTGTGGCCGTAAAAATACATTGGGTGAACGTGACCATCGTCGGCTGTCAAGAATCGTTTCATGCGATTGGCGTGCAACACTCTCGCAGGTATCATCGGAATTCAATGCTGGAGCCTCAACAAGCATCAGCGTCTAGTCTGTGCAACGTACCCTGCACGATATGGGCTTTGGGAGCCGACGCCCAACTCGAATCCCCTCGATGGGTGCACGACACAGAGCTATGCGCCTTGTTTCGGCACGGCAACACCGCCACTGTACACTTGATGGCTGGAAACAAGTAGCCTGGTCTGACGAGTCGCGTTTCCAACTGTATCGGGCAGATGGAAGGATTCGTGTGTGGCGCAAACCCCATTGAGCTATGGATCCTGCTTGTCAACAGGGAACTGTACCGGCTGGTGGGGTGCGTAATGGTATGGGGTGTGTTTAGCTGGACTTCAGTGTGACCCTTGGTACGGCTACAAACGTCTGTGACCGGCCAACGCTATGTGTGCATCCATTCTGACGAGGTACACCCGTCCATGTATTGTATTCATGCTGATGGGTTCGGCCTGTACCAACAGGACACTGTACCTCCACACAAGTGTCGGGACGCTACATTATGGTTAGAGGAGCATTCATCTGAGTTTGGGGTGTTGGAATTCCAACCCAAGTCCCCAGATCTGAACGTGATAGAACACATTTGATATGCCTGGAAATCCGAGACCGCAGAATACACCCGAATTGTGGAACGCTCTGCAGGAAGTATGGTGTGCATGCCTACATCATATTTCCAGAAGCTAATGGAGTACATGCCCCGTCGTATTTCTGCAGTCCTGCGCTCCCGTTGGGGACCTACCAAGTATTAGACTGGTGTACCAGTTTTTCTGGCACTTCAGTGTATTTTGCTGCGCATTTATAAAGTTCGTACCTCCAACCGATTTTATCGGAGTGACTCACATTGGTGAAATAACATATCCTTGGTATTCTTTCTTCTTCCTGAGTTTAAACTCAAAGTATGAAGTTTTTATTAACATAACACTTGTGTTTTGTAATTATAAACAACGTTTTTTCACGTTTTACATGCTTTTCCTCGTAAGCAAGGGGAAATTTCAAAGAAACTAGATTTCGCTTTTTTTCTAGCTGGTTGTTTACAATCTAAACATGAATCTCTTGCTGGGACATTTTTTTAGACTCATTTACGTGCAATCACGGTGCTTTCACCTGAAACGAGCTTCTAAGAAACACCCTAAGAAAAGGGCGTTTCGTGGAAAATGTTTCAAATACTTCCATGTATCGACATAAATGAAGCTGCGCGTCTGCCCTAAGAAAGGCAGGGGGAAATACAGCCTGATAAACTTAAAGTCAATGTTCACGGGTTGAGAAGACCTACAAAGATCTTATTTTTGCAATAAAAAGCTGGTCTTACAGGCTTATATAAAAATACCTCTGCTGAATACATCTCCTCCCCTTTAAGTCATCGCGTACAAATTCGAGATTGAAAAATGTTTCCATTTCCTTACAAAATAACAGAAGTACCTCTATTTTTCCGTACTCGTCAATGGTTTAAATTTTTTGTATTTTGTCAAATTATACGTCTAATATTTTGTCTTTATCAAACAGGAAAAAGTCTCAACCAAACAGTCGTTACTCCAGATTTTTCCTAAAAGTTTTAATTTGTGTTTAACACATTCCAAAGTTCTCACAGAAATATTTCCCTTTTTCTCCTCATCTCATATCTATGGTGAAATAAATATAACTGAAATGCACAGTATTTCTGTGATTTGAACTCCAACCTGTTTTCCACAAACAGACAAACCTTTTTTTTTTTTTTTTTTTTTGCTGTGTCCTGTGCAGAATCATGCACTTCACTTATCAACGAATCGTTTCAAGTCTTCAACGGTATACAAATTGATTTTAAATTCTACTTCCAAAAATCCGAATACAGTCGAATCCGTGTGCAAAGAAGCTGTGGAAATGGTGAAAATCATTCGATATATGCAAACTTCGTTATAACCAGACAGATAAAGAGAAGGCTATTTTGGGCATAACACGCTATGTCAGGCTGAATCTTATGACGTATACTCTAATTTAACTTTCGTTTTTAGTTTCTTTCTGTATGTAAATTTGAATTCATTCTCTTTTAAAGTTTTCTACCTAAACGTTATATTTCCTCACTCGATGAATGGTGTTGGCAACAGTCTTGACGCCAGAGCGCGTGACCCGCGCGTGTTGACAGATAAGAACGAGAGATATGTAGTGCTGGAGCCAGCAACGAAAACTTGTGGTGGTGTTTTACGTAATCCTGACATACACATGTCATAACAGAATAATGTGACCACCCCTCGCACCACAGTGTACCTGTCCAGGAGCGTCACAGAGTGCACGTGACAAGATCGACCACCCGAAGATATAAGCGGCAGGCCAGGACACATGGGTCATAGTGCGTAACGTGAGCACAGTTGGCAGCGGTAGTGATTTAACGGACGTTCAAAATAATGATCATCGGCTACCTCGCCATGGGTTGAAGCCTTTTAGAAATAGCATACTTCGTGGGCTGTCCGCGAGGTGCTGTAGTAAGGGTGTTACATGAACGGACCTCTGGCACACCGAGTACCTCCCGACGCAATAACTGTGTATCCCTAAAGACTGTCGACCCCAGAGGAGAAAGTTCCCTCTGTCGACTGGTAAAGGTCAATAAATGGGGAACAGCGCAGAAATAGAACACGCAAATGAACGCTGGGCACCCAGGTACGTGTCCCCGATAACAGTAGAGCAAACCCTGTTGCGAATGGGTCTCCAGAGGTCGTTTCTGCGTCAAGGCGCCTCTATTAACCCAAGTCCATCGGCAACGACGCCTGCTAGTTCGCACAGGACTGCCGACATTGGAAGGGTGGAAAAAAATGGTCTTCTCCAACGAATCAAGGTTTCTACTCCACAGAAGTGACGGCATCACACGCACGAGAACCAATACTCACACATACTTGTCGGTCAAATACAGGCCTGCGGTGGCAGTGTGCATACTTGGGGGATGCTTTCCTGGTATTACTTGGGACCACTGATACCACTGGATGGGTCGCTGAACGCCAATGGCTACCTGTCCATCCTCGCTAACCACATGCATCCTTTCATGTTGACCGTTTATCCTGGTAGTGATGGTATCTACCAACAGGACAACGCGCCGTGCCACGTCGTGAAGAGGGTGCGTGACTGGTTCCTGGAACATGATAGTAATGTCTCCGTTCTCCCTTGACCGGCGAAATCGACCGACATCAATCCCATAGAGCACCTTTGGGACTATTTGAATCGACAGGTTGGACGTGCCGTCCCACAACCACGTCATCTCCGTGTCCTGCTGCAGTCCGAATGGGCACGTGTGCCTCGGGAAACCTTCCAGGGCTTCATTGCGTCTATTCCAAGCCGTCTCTCCGCTGTCATCCGGACCAATGGTGGTTATTTTCATTATTAGGTAGGTAGTCATATTACTCTGATACGATCGAGTATGTACAGTACTGCCGCGAATTGTTGTTGTTAGATCTAAACAAGTAGCGCCTAAGTTGATAAAGGTTGAGTATTGCAACTGATATGGATGTGGTTGTCTTTGATTAATGTCAAGTAACGTACAGCATGTTTATGCTTTTCTTGGAACGATCAATAAAGACCACTCATATGAGTAATTGAAGTCTTCTCTCTTCTGGTCGGTGGTTGTCTAATTTAGCTCAGTGAAAGCTAAAGATTTTTGTGTGACAGCTATCCGGTGCTTAAAATTTCGAAGTTACAGTGCTACGAGTTCAACTGAAAGAACGATTCACTACTTAAAACATTACATGTTTAAAGTAGTGAAGTTCTGACGATTAAACGAAAAACATGTGACGTGCCTGAAACCCAGAACGCACATGAGGTAAAGGCAGATAGCAGCGAGAGGATACGTCCGCGTAGCTCAGTTGGGAGAGCGACTTACTCCGGAGTGAGGGTACCCGGATTCGAAGCCCGGCGTGGACAAAAATGGCGGAGAAATTTACTTCGTTTTAAACATTGCAAACTTGTCAAACATAATCTATTAATCGAACGAAAATAATATTTGTTAACTGAAAACTGCCTGGGTGTTCTAATCTGAAATCCTATCATCAAGCGGACACCTTTACCAGAGGCTTCTTCATAAGGCTACGTACAGCTGATTGGTGGCTGCGTCATATCGGGATGGGACCACTGCCGGCCGGATGTGGCTACAGTGTTTGGAGAAATATCCCATGTGTCACCGTAGTGGGACTGGTGCTCGTAAGCAGACGTCCAAATGCCTCGATCGTTGCATTTGAATTCTGGCAACCCCAATGACAGATGATGACATTCTAACAGGTAACAGGCGCCTATGAACATCCCGAAGAAACACGGACTGTGAAACGCAGATTGGCTGAGGCAGGTTTACCCTTTCGCCAACCCATGTGACTAATTCCACTCACCGCAGCTCATTGTCACGCAAGGTTCCAATGGCACCGTACTATACACGCGTGGCAAAACGAATGGAATCACGTTGTATTCAGTCACGAGTCTCGCTTTTGTCTCAACGCCGACGATAGGGGATTGAAATTCTGGATACATCGTGGTCACTGTATTGATCTTTCTGAGATCCGTGAGCGTCATATGGTTTCCTCAGATTCGATAGTACAACGAAATGTCGAAGAGGGGATGAAGCCTGTTTTGTTTACCCTATCACTGTGGTAACCCTGACAAGGCCAGGTAAACAAGGACTTAGGCTAGGGCCCCACTATTACCAAGAGCCTAGGTGGCATGCTGCTACATAATAATGTACACGGTCGTATCAGAATAATATGACCACCCCCAGAATCACAGTGTACCCGCCCAGGCGCGTCACAGAGCGCACGTGACAAGGTCGACCAGAAAGAGATATAAGCGACCGGCCAGGACGGATGAGCCATAGTGCGTAACGTGAACACAATGGGCAGAGGTAGTGATTTGACGGAAGTTCAAAGTGGAATGATCATCGGCTATTGTGCCAAAGGTGGAAGCATCTCAGAAACAACAGTCTTGGTGAGCTGTTCGCGAGATGCTGTAGTAAAGGCGTACCAAGAATGAACCACTGGCACACCGGGTACCTCCCGACGTCATGCCCCAAAGGCCATCGATCACAGAGAAGAACGTCGGCTCCGTCGACTGTTAAAGGGCAATAGATGGGCAACAGTGCAGCAATTGACCACTCAAAGGAACCCTGAGGCACACAGGTACGTGTCCCCGATATCAGTAGAGCGAATCCTGTTGCGCATGTTTCTCCGGAGTCGACGCTGCGTCAAGGCGCCTCTGTTAATCCAGGTCGATCGGCAACGACGCCTGCAATTCGAACAGGCCTGCCTTAATTGAACACTGGAAGAGTGAAAAAAGTTGTCTTCTCCAACGAATCAAGATTTCTACTCGACAGAAGTGACGGGCCATGGCGGATAAGGCGTCAGACTCACCAGAGCCAACACCCGGACACGCTTGTTGGTCAAATACAGGCCCGCGGTGGCAGTGTGTATGTCTGTAGGATGTTTTCCTGGTATGACCTGGGAAAGCTGGTACTACTGGATGGGTCCCTGGACGCCAATGGCTATATTTCCATCCTCTGTGACCACATGCATCCCTTCGTGTTGGACCTTGGTGGTGATGGTATCTACTAACTTGACAGTGCGCCCTGTCATGTAGCTAAGGGGGTGTGACTGGTTCGAGGAACACGACAACGATGTCTCCGTTCTCCCTTGGCTGGCCAAGTCGCCCGACATCAATCCCATAGAGCACTTGTGGAACTCTTGGGATCGACAGGTTTGACGTACCGACTCACAACCACGTCATCTCCAGGACCTTCGTGCTCTGCTGCAGTCCGAATGGGCACGTGTGCCTTGGACAACCTTCCAGGGTCTCATTGCGTCCATGCCGCGCCGTCTCGCCGCTGTCATCCAGATCACAGGTGGTTATTCCCATTATTAGGTAGGTGGTCATATTATTATGATACGACTGTGTACAGTTTATATATCATCATTCTGCTACTACGTTCTTTGATTTTATTTGATATTTGCGGATTACCTTGTCCTGTTGCCAAGGCCCTTGACTTCTGCTTGGTATGCTTTCCATTCGATTGCAAGCAGAGGCTATGAAACAATGAGCTTTCAAGGCAGTGACTCAGGGCTAACTATTCGTACAGTGGCGTCGGCGGAACAATTTCAGTTTTCTCACTAGGAATTACGTACTTTGCCGCCCCGGTGGCGCAGTGGCTTATGACCATTCGTCCGAATTGAGTCCCCGTTCAAATCTCGGTGAAGCATGGATGTTGTGTTTGCCTTTTTCGGTGCTGGCTCTCGCCCTTCCCTGAAACCAGTGGCCCTAAATTAGTGACAGGCGACTGCCCATTGAGTATCTCACGGTGGTCGTTAAACGTTCGATCAAAAGAAAGAAAAAGAAAAAGTACTTTAGAGTTACTGATCAGCGTGTGCTCGGATTTGTTCTGCACAGCACCAGATTCTCATTGACATTAATTGCTGTCATTCGACCGTAGATTTTAATGTGTCTAATTAGGTTTAAACTATGCATAATTAATATTTTGTGATAGTAACGCTCTCTCTGAATCTAGTGTTTTCCGGTGCCAAAAAGTCAATCTCATGAGACGAAACACCGTATGATGAAAAGGTCAGCGAAACGAAGGACAGTAAAAAGGTCACTGAGAGGAAAGTCATGCGTTCGGTCGAGATCACTAGTACGAATGGTCACTGAATGTGATTTTTTGAAGTCAACAGATTTCTCTGACTCAATGCACGATTTTGCACAAATGAAGTCATGAAAAATACCTTTTCGAGATTGACAGAATGGATACATTCTTGTTTCATGAATGGAATACGGGATTAAACCATACAATACAAATTTCGAAGATGTGAATCCGGTTTTTTTTTTTTTGGTTTTTTTTTTTTTTGGTGAAATTATGACATGGATAGTAAGTAAGATAATATCCAAAAACTTGAAAATTTCGTCGTCCTGGAGCGGGAGTCGAACCCGCGTCTCTCAGATAGCGTCCGAGTATGCTAACCACTACACCACCCAAAACGACCAAGTCTCAAGTTTCCGTTTGATTTGAGTATAACCATCACAGGATTCGCTAGTCGGAACAACCTGCTTTCATGTTTAGCTAATCTGGAGGTTAAGAATCATATCTCATGATTGCATGGAGGAGCAGATAAATCATAAATGGAATACGGGATTCCACCATACAATACAAATTTTTGAAGAAGTGAAAACGTTTTTTTTTTTTTTTTTTTTTTTTTTTGTGTAAATATGACATGGATGGTAAGTAAGATAATATCCGAAAATTATCTTACTTATATTCCATATTTGTTCATTCCATTCCATATTTTATTAAATTCCGTATTCCACGCATAGCTTATCTGCTCCTCCGGGCAGTCACAGGATTAAATTCTTAACCTCAAGATTCGCTAAACATGAATGTTAGTTGCTTCAACTGTCGAATCCTGTGATGGTTATATTCAAATTAATCAGAAACTTGAGACTTGGACATTTTGGGTGGTGTAGTGGTTAGCATACTCCGGCGTTATCCGATAGACGCGGGTTCAATTCCCGCTCCAGGACGACGAAATTTTCAAGTTTTTGGATATTTTCTGACCTACCATCTATTTCATATTTGCACCGAAAAAACGGATTCACATCTTCAAAATTTATATTCTTTATTATTATACTTAAAAACGAGTGTTATTTCCTACTTCGTAATCAAATACTTTTTCAACATTTTAGATTTAAACGATCACAGAAATGAAACAAAAAGTTGGCATTAAGAATTTTTGGAATTTGCATGAAAACAAAAAGGTGCATTAAGAAAAGTTTATGATGTTAAATACGAAGGATGTTTGTTCACATATTTTTAGAACGATTCTTCAGCAAAATTATTAATTTTAAACGTAAAATTACTTCGTTCTTAAGTGTTCTATCGGATTCTCTGAATTATGAACCTACACCCAAATTTCCAAGGTAACAGAGCATTTCTTAAAATTGGTATTTTATTTCACTCCTCTTCCACTGCTTCCGTAGTAAAGTCATTGTTTTAGGTCTGCGTTTAGAAATCGCTCTTTTCAGCAACCCGAAGGGACAATGCTTCATTTATGAACTTTGAACGAGTATAAGCAAAAGGTTATATTTTTTTTTACCCGTCTCTTTTTTATTTTATTTTTTATTGGAGTTTGAACGACCACCGTGAGCAACTCAGTGGGCTATAAGCAGTCCCTAATTTAGGGTCACTGGTTTCATGAAAGGGAGAGAGCCAGTGCCGTAAGACAAACACAACATCCATGCTTCACCGGGATTCGAATCCGGACCTCTATTGGACGAATGATCCATTGCTTAGACCACTGCATCACCGGGGCGACATTTTTTTATTTTTTAAGAAATACAGTGGTAGATTTGGATGTATGACTGGTAGCCTTATCCTCGTGTAGTTCCAATCTTTGAGGGCTCTGTGGATAAAGGAATGGTATTTCCTTTTTAACTATAGGGGTTAAAACATTATTTCTGCAATAGGTAGCATTGCTTTTAACATTTTTTCAACTTTTCTTAACTTTTATTTCCCATTGTACGGGAAACCAGCAATAATCATGAATCCTTTACGGAAACTGCACTTAAATTTTTGAAACAAAGTTTGTAAGTCCTTTTCTCCTGTTTTGCAATTGAAAATCCACAATTTTTGTTACAATCCTTTAGGTAGATCCATGTTTCATCAATAGTCACAACAAATTTCCATCTGCCACTGACTAAATCATTTTCATAAAGAAGTCTACACCGTGTTCTGCGCTCAGTCACGTGCCTAGGCAACAAAAGATAAACATTATGCTTTTTCTTGTTGTTTTTTCAGATTCAAATTTTTGTTTATTACCGTTTTTACAGTTGCTACAAGGATGTTTAATGACTTAGCGATTCCTCTTTAGGTTAGTAGGTTTTCTCTTAAAACCAGAGTTCCTACTTTTGGAAGAATCGTAAAAGTACGTACCTTCTTTGGATATTCGTTTGGTGTTATTTTTCACGTTAAAAGCAATGCTGGATGATTTTTCCCTCTAATACATTTATTTTACATTTAGAAATTATAATTCCGTGATTTTCAGTGTTTTCTAATTACGTAATGCGAATATTTCTTTTCGTAAAGAGCAGAAACATAACCTTCTGTACACAGTTTGCTTACGCACACCATTTCCTTAGCAGACGATATGTAACTGTAGCATATGCTTCTTTCATGTTTGTCTAGCATGCTGTTGCCAGTTTCAATTCTTTGAACTTCTTATATTATCTGTAATTTCTTATCAAAAATGGTCTGTATGAACATCTTCTGTAATTTAAACGTCTAAGAAAAAACCTAGAAATGTTAAGCTTTTAACTGACATACTCGTGAGAGTAAGTAGTGAAAAATACAGCGGCTTGTACTGGTACGAAAACTACGCCCATTGTCATAAAATCCGCGCACCAAGAAGGAGGCGTTGGATTAAAATCAGATTTTAGTAGCTAGAAGGTACATACAAAGGACAGAAGTGATTACAATATCACAGCAGCAAGACGATTTCCCGCGGACATACGGTACACAGTCCGGTCAGCGTTGGTACCGCGTCGAACTGCCTCGTGCTCAGATACATGCGGTGATACGATTCGGCATGGGGTCAAATTCAATCTGTCCCAGTGTTATCCTAGGACAGATTGGCCCACACTTCTTGCACCTGACTCTCTAAATCACGAACACTGGGACATCGAGAAAGCTGGCATCCCATCTGGTCCCACATGTGCTCAATGGGCGAAAGATCAGGCGACCGGGAAGGCCACGGAAGCGTCGGAGCATGACGTAGACAGTCCTGGTAAACCCGAGCTGTGTTTGATTTTCTTCTTTGTTTGGTTTTCTTCTTGGTGTACTACTATTCTTAGTACACCAAGAAAAAAATCAAACTTATTATTAACTGAAGGTATCTATATGTAGACGTTACGTCATCAAACTTGTAATGAGGACTACCAGGGTGTTATTGCAGAACCATGGAAACAGTTGTTGAACAATGAAGGGCCACCTGCTAACCTATTGGTCTTCGTAATTTTTGACACATGTGCAAATGCGTAAACCTAAATCTTTGTAATACCCTGTGTATATAAGCATTGTTACACTTAAGTCAATCAGCATTATACCGGAAACTACGTCTTAAGAAGAGCCCAAAGTAGGCTCGAAAGGCCTAACTTTGTGTTTTTAACGATTGGAGAGTGAATTTAATTAGTGATTTAATGAAGTGATTTTAACCTGTAAATATTTTAAAGTTTTGAATCTATCGTGCTTAAGACGGTAAATGTATTTCCTTAGTAAATGGAAGCTTCTGTGCTTCTGCTCAGTTGCTAACAGAGATGGAAACGTTTCACGGGTGACGGGATCAGCAGGTCACCGGTTCGACAATTTCTTGCTAGTGAAACGGGTCGTTTCAAGGTGTTTCTGACCCGATTTCGACCAGGTTTTATTTCAGTTTTATATTTGAATTGAAAAAAAATATATTGTAAAGAACCCTTCATAGGTCTTTGAAATAATAATTCAGAGCTGCAGAGTATGATCCAGAAACTTGCTGAGAAGTGTAAAGAAATGGGATTAAAAATGGACTTTCGGAAGACAAAACTGAATTACAATACTTTTACAAGGAACAAAGATTTATCAATTGATAGAGAAAAACTGGAGATAACAGATACCTGCATTTACCTTGGGCAGTAGATATTAAGCGAGGGTAACATTGATGAATAAATTAATTTGCGTATAAAACTTATTTGGAGAGCTTTTGGAAGAAACAGTACATTTTTTAAGAGCAATATGCCATTATGAGTTAAAGGAAAAGTGTTTAATCACTGCATCCTTCGCGCACTTACGTAAGGAGCAGAGACGTGGACCTCAGCTACGAGAGGCATATGAAGATTGCAGACAACTGAAAGAGGCATAGAGAGATGCATGCTTGGTGTAGCAAAGAACAGTAAAAAGAGGAACTCGTGGATAAGGAAAACGACAAGAGTGGAAGACATCACGATCAAAGCAAAATCCATGAAATTACAACGAGCTAGACATATTTCCAGGAGAACAGATAACTGATGAACAACCGAAATTTTAGAATGAATTCCAAGGGACAACAAAAGACCCAAAAGAAGACAACGTGGTAGATGGGTGGATGGAAGAGACTGACCCAAGACAGTCCGTTGTGGAAGAAACTTCGGGAGACCTTCATCCAGCAGTGGATTGATAATGATTGACAATGATGATGATGATGATATATTCGAGTTTATAGCTCAAAGCACATTTGTCCGGGTCGGGTAGAGTGATGTAATGGCCGGATCCGGGTCCAAACTTTTGTGGACGCAGGTCAACGACGCATGCTCAGCGATATCTCAGGTCCCCATCGGGTGAATTTTTCACCCCATGCCAAGACGTGCTGCCGAGCGTTTGTCCCAGCGTGGTTGCCGTACGACCAACTGACTCATGCCACATTATACTGTCTCCTCGCTCATCGCATTAATGTTATACCTCGGATATTAAAGCTCTTCTTTCCCCTCTACTTGTCTACATTTGTGGAAAGTGTTGCCTCATATCGTGCATTCTTCATGGTGTGGCATTTTCCATGTCTAGCATTGTGGTTTCTCTTTTATTTTATTCTTTTATTGTGAATTTAAAAAAATTTCTTAGTGTTTCAGTTACTCATTCCCTATTACAGTTGGAATTACTGAGACAATTGGAGTAGCAGAGGCAATTCACATACGTGCATGCATACACTGAAGAGCAATTAAATTAGAGACAGCTGGCGTTATGCAAATGTGGCGCTGTGGGCGGCCCTGTAAACGGAAACGACAGGACGTATGCAGCGATCCGACAATATAAGGAATGATGCGACGGGAATCAGTAAGACTCGGACGCTGTATGGGTAAGACGAAAGATCAAAGCGCATTTGATCATGGGCAAATTGTCGGTGCCCGACGAATGGAACGTTCCATCTCGGAAGTCGTGCAGGCACTGGTATTTTCACGAGCCACTGTGTCACGGGTGCACCGTCAGTATATCGAATCCTGTAAAATCATCCCTGCAAGGGCCAACTGCCGTGGACAACAGCGTGTGGATGAGCGGGGTCATCGTCGGCTAGCTCGCATTGTAACAGCGGATAGACGGGTTGATAGACATTGTAACAGCGGATAGAGAAGAAATCACTCGGCAATTAACGCTGGTGCACAAAAACGTGGAAGGAGCCACACCATCCAGAACCATCTCCTCGTTATGGGGTACAGAAGCCATCGTCCCACGAGGGTACCGCTGCTGACCGCACATCACAGGGTACAAAGATTAACATGGGCTCGAGAACATTGCCAGTGGACCCTAGACATGTGGAAAAATGTTGCCTGGACTGATGAGTCGAGATTCACGTTGGTACATGCGGATGGCAGGATACGAGTACGGCGCAAACCACATGAAGCGATGGATCCTTCTTGCCAGCAGGGTGCTCTTCAAGCTGGTGGGGGTGGGGTCATCATCCTGCAATAAGACAATGCGCCATGCCATCGCTCCCGAATTGTATCCGAATGGTTGGATGAACACTCCACCGACGTGACCTCGCTTCTTTGGCCAGCTAGGTCACCTAACCTCAATCCCATCGAGCAGATCTGGGATGCCATCGAGAGAGATGTTCGAGGCTCTGACCCCCTCCATCAAATCTTCGTGAACTGTGCTAGCTTGTTCAGGAGTCGTGGGTCCGTATGGCTTCCCAACGCTTCCGGTGTCTTCTCGAGTCCATGCCGAGACGAATCGCCGCCGGCATCAGGGCAAAAGGTGGTGCTACGCGTTACTAGATAGGTATCTCTAATTCAATTGCTCTTCAGTGTACATATACGTAAGCTTATAACGTATAAGTTTATTCTCGCTGGGCATCGAACTCGGGTCCCCTCACTCCGAAGTATGTGACTCTCCCCACTAAGCTACACGGATATGTTCTCCCACTGCTATCTGCCTTTCTCTCATGTGCATGCTGCGGTGGAACCCCCCCCCCCCCCCCCGCCCTAGAAAGAGAGCCGGAGGCGTTCGGGATAATGGGCCTCTGCAGGCATTCGTCCTATGAAGAACGTGCTTAGTGTGTGGAACGTAGCAACACACTGATTTATTTTTTCGAAGCACTGAAGAAGGGATTCTAATTTTTCCTGTCTCGCCGTGTGGAAAGAACATCCCATCATTGCGAGAAACTTAACAGCGGGTCATCCAGGAAGTTCGGGGGCCGATATAACGTCACCCTTTTTCGTGTGCGAGATTGGTGTTACGCTATGTCTACAACCACGACTAAGAAAATGTTAAATTAAGTGAGAATACGATGCAGTAGATGCACGAAATAGCTCTGATTTTTAAGGTTTCACGGCCAGACGAAACATATGCAGAAGCCAAACTTACGATAACCTTTTATTGGTCGAGCAATGTTTGATGAAATCCAACATATAACACTGCGAGTTTTACACTTCACATATAATGCCTTAATTATCTGTCGTATAATCAATATATCTTAACAACGATAGAATATCGCCACACACACACACACACACACACACACACACACACACACACTAAGCAACTGCTGTATCGTCCTTTTTATCTAACGTTCTTATCACATTCATACGTCACTCTGTCTGACTTCAAAAGTGTTGCCAACCTCATTCATGTGAGAGAGAAGATATCACGTTAGGTTTGGAAAATGTAAAAGAGAACAAACTGAAATTTACACAGGAAAAGGAACTAAAAATGAAGGTTTAATTAGAATCCACGTCACAAGCTGTTCTCTGAGATTCAGAGGTTAGCTCTTCAAAAAAACCATCTGCCTAGTAAATGTTTAACTGATACAAACTAGAATTCACTCACTGTTGGTGTATCAAATGTCTCCATTTACAAAGATCTCGCCACACCGCTCGAGCTTCATTGACATCCATCACACGCCGTAAACAAGACCTTTTTTACTTCACATTCATAATCGTTTTTTCATGCAGACATTCCTGAATCTCGCGCTCCCATGATTTCCTTGGCCGTCGTCTACCTTTCTTTCCTGCCACTTAGGCTGGAAAACTTCTCTTAGTCAGCACCTCATTACTCATTCTTTCAACATGGCCAAACCACCGAGGAATATTAGTCTTCAACTTACTAACAACATTTTGCTTCGCATTACACAACTGCAACACAACTTCATTCCACATACAATCAGAACGAGTCTTGTGACAAACCCCGTAAGTAACGTATTTCTCCAGCACAGTTCTCCTCTCTTATGTTTCTTCTGTAGTACCCAGGTTTCACTGCCACACATCAGAGTAGGAACGATTACACTTTCATACACAGCCATGCGGGACTCTCTTGAGAACCCATCATTCCTGTGAAAACCTCCCAGAGCAGCCATGATTTTTAATAAAGAATTGACTCGCCTACTAATTTCCCGATCTAATTTGTTCTCTTTGTCAAACATACTTCCTAAATATACAAACTCATTCTACAGGTTGATCTCTGTGCCATTAGGACTTATCTTAAATTCAGTACTAACTGTTTCTCGCTCAAAAACCATAATTGCTTTATTTATACATTTATACTCAGTTTGAATTTCATACAAACTTAGTACATCTGGGACAACATACTCTGCAACTCACTTTTGCTCTCTGCCAACAGTACTGTGTCATCAGCTTACAGCAATCTGCACACACGGAGGCTATTCACGGGTCCAAATACACTGGCGGAAAGTGAAACAAGAACACCAAGAAGGAATTAGCGGACGATCATGAAATTTACATATGTTAATGGGGTCGAGTTTACGTAGGTGTGATGTTAATTTCGGGACCAACCGGAGAGCGCTTACGCCACAGCACGGCATAATATGCAAATTATCGTCGGTGGTATTTAAGGAGTACGGCGAACTGAATGTTAATCAGTCGTCGGCGTACGGACACGTGCGAAGACCCTGAAGAAGCTGCAATGCCTGGACATGGAAGACGTGTACGATTTCAGCAGTTATCGGACTTTGTGCGAGGTCGTCTAGTCGGACTCCGCGAGGCCGGATGGTCGTATCGTCGTATTGCGGAACGAATTGGACGGGAAGTATCGGTGGTGGTACGATGGTGGCGTAGATAGTCAGAGTAACATTCCCACACGAGAAGACGTGGAAGCGGGAGTCACAGACGGACTGATGAGCGGACCGATCGACGCATAAGAAGAGCGGCGTTGTCAAGGCTGAACATCTACTGCGACGCAAATCCGAGCTGCCGTGGCACCTGAGGTGACTGTGCGAACAATCCGCAACCGTCTACTGTATGCAGGACTACGTGCACGTGTGCCTCTGGCATGTGTACCTGTGACTCCAGCCCACCGTCAGGAACGGCTGCAGTGGTGTCGCCAACGTCTGCACTGGAGAACGCAATGGCGATCTGTCGTGTTCAGCGATGAAAGCAGAATCTGCTTGGGAGCCTCCGATGGCCGTATGCGTGTTTGCAGACGCACAGGGGAGCGTCTCCACCCTTCTTGCATCCGCCAGCGTCACACAGGGCCTACACTTGGTCTCCTGGTGTGGGGAGCGATCAGTTATCACTGCCGTACACAACTAGTGTTTATACCGGGTACGTTAAACAGCACCTTCTACATCAACATCATTCAGCCCATTTGTAAGGTCGGTCCGTCGTGGTGTTTTCCAGCAAGAAAACGCACGCCCACACACGGCACGTGTAACGCAACATGCACTTAAGGGTGTGAGACAACTTCCATTGCCTGCACGTTCACCGGATTTGTCCCCCATTGAGCACGTATGGGATTTTATGGTACAACGACTTATCCGGTCTTAACGGCCAGCCACGACCATCCCCGATTTACGCGTCCAGGTTGAGGATGCTTGGAATTCAATACCCTAAACTTACATCCAACATCTGTACGACAGACTCCATGCCAGAATTGCACAGTGTGACGCAGTTCATGCGGTTCAACCACGTACTAACCATGTTACATGGAAATGCTATTTTTCAGTTTACCAGCAAATACAGCTGTATTTTGCCATAATGTTTTGATCACGTCATCCTCTGTATTCCGTTATTATGCTGTATAAATTTCGTTGGTAATAGACGTCTCCTTCTTGGTGTTCTTTTTTCACTTTCCGCCAGTGTAAATAAATAAACATTAAAAACAAACAACTTTTTTGAATAGACCCTCTTCGCAAATAGAAAAAAAGAATGAAAATGTAATAATATCTGAATTGTTGAGTTCTTTAAATAAACTGGATTCTCAGCTGCATGCTCTTCAAAAGCATAGAATTTTAGCCTGCTTTCATTTAGTACTGTCACTGAAATATTACAAAAAACTTATGGATTCATAAACGATTCTTGTGACGTAAAAACACAAAAATCTACGTAAGTAGCAATTACTCTCTGTTGTTTGCTGTCCTTAATGAAATGAAGCACAGCATACAGATTTCTTCTTTGCAGCAATGGGATGATGGCTGTTATTCAAGAATGCTACTTGGCCGTTGAGAAGAATATCCAAAAGCTTAAAGAAAGTAGCGAAAACAAAAACAAATCAATGTATCGTATTCGGAAATAGTATATGCGCTGCTCTTCTCTAGTTTCCTTGTTTGCAAATAGCTACCGGGAAACGAAATATTTCGAAATAGATGTAGGTGAAATATTTTTGTTTGAGATTCTTAAAACGTCTTCCTAGCTGGAAAATATTTTAGTGCCATTGTCTAAGAAACAAAAGAAGGAGGAAATCATGGAAAAGCTTTGTCGAAAGTTTTACTTGGATGAGAATATTTTCTGCATAAAGGGATCTGCTTGAAATAATTTCCGTAAAGGCGCACGGGATGCAAATGTTTCTGGAACTACGTATTTCTTTATACAGATTGTCCCACTCGCTATTTTACAAAGTTTGTGTTAAAAACATCGTGAATAATTTCAGTAATTAAATGATATTTGGTAAAAACATACCTTCATCCATGAAAAACAGAGCCATAGCACAAGAGATGTTAAAAGTGTCCACCCTGTGCTTCGAGACAGGCTTTAACACGAGACTCCATATTTTGGAAAGTTTGTGCCAGTTGCTCCGGCGTAATTACTGCCACTCCCTCGCAGGTTTTGTTCTTCAATGCCTCAAGGTTTGTCGGCTGGTTTTGAAACGCCACCGATTTTATATACCCCCAGAGAAAGAAATCAGGGGTTGTCAGATCAGGAAATCGAGGAGGCTACATTCCTTTAGAAATCACACGATCTCCAAAGAATGACTCTATTTCAACCATACTCACAACCGAAAGTTGACCCATCTTGTTAAAAATATCCAGTGGTCAGGTCTTCAGGGTGCAGTTGATTAACGAATGCCTGAAAAATGTCAATTCAGACGACTGTTGTGATCGTACCCTGACAAAAGATGGACCCAACAATCCGCAGACGTGACAGTGCTCACCGCACTCTAGTCTCGTGTTGAAGCCTGTCTCGATGCACAGAGTGGAAGCTTTCAACATCTCTTATAATATACTTCTATCTTCCATGGATGAAGGTATGTTCTTACCAAATATAATTCAATTACTGTAATAATTCCGAAATATGGAGTCTCCTGTTGAAGTCTGTCTCGATGCACAGGGCAGACACTTTCAACATCTCTTATGATATGGTTCTATCTTCCATGGATGCAAGTATTTTCGTACCAAATATAATTCAATTACTGTAATAATTCCGAAATATGGAGTCACGCGTTGAAACCTGTCTCGATGCACAAGGCGGACACTTTCAACATCTCTTATGATATGGTTCTATCTTCCATGGATAAAAGTATGTTCTTGCCAAATATAATTCAATTACTGTAATAATTCCGAAATATGGAGTCTCGCGTTGAAACCTGTCTCGATGCACAGGGCGGACACTTTCAACATCTCTTTTGATATGGTTCTGTATTCCATGGATGAAAGTATGTTCTTACCAAATATAATTCCATTGCTGTAATAATTCCGAAATATGGAGTCTCGCGTTGAAACCTGTCTCGATGCACGGGCGGATACTTTCAACATCTCTTACCTTCATCCACGTAAGATAGAACCATATCGTAAGAGATGTTGAAAGTGTCCGCCCTGTGCATCGAGACAGGCTTTCAACACGAGACTCCATTACACAAATTGAATTACATTTGGTATGAACATACCTTCATCCACGTAAGATAGAACCATATCGTATGTTCATACCAAATGTAATTCAATTTGTGTAATAATTCCGAAATATGGAGTCTCGTGTTGAAAGCCTGTCTCGATGCACAGGGCGGACACTTTCAACATCTCTTATGATATGGTTCTATCTTCCATGGATGAAGGTATGTTCTTACCAAATATTAATTCAATTACTGTAATAATTCCGAAATATGGAGTCTCGTGTTGAAACCGGTCTCAATGCACAGGGTGGACACTTTCAGCATATCTTATGATATTGTTCTGTCTTCCATGGATGAAGGCATGTTCTTACCAAATATAATTCAATTAGTGTAATTATTCTCGATGTTATTAACGAAAATTTGAGTAAATTAGAGAGTGGGACACCTTGTGTTAATAATGGAAAATTTCAGATCATTTTGACTGTTCTCAACCCAAGAAAAGTCACAAATGAGTACATTTTTCTTCTCCATTATCTGTTGTTTTCAGTATTTTTCAAATTCCTTTGTTCCATTCTAATCTGCACACCCTCCATACAGAATGTCTTTGGACTTTCTCCTTCGGGGAATTATCGCAATATAAGTTTAGGAAATCCTTTCTTAGTCATGCGCCTAATGCGCTGGTACAACCTCAATGGTATCTTCTGGCTACTCGTTTGAGTTTGTCCTGAGTAGCCCTCCTCCTGAACAGCCTTCAGGATCTCGAGCCCGAGCCCGAGCCTAGCTCATACGATTATCCAGAAGCTAGCACCTCTCACTAGTGTTCTACCTGAGTGTCGTACCGACTTTTGTTAAGTCTCCTGTCTTCATTTCTTACTTGATTTTCTTGACGATCGTCGCGTAGGGCCTATCTGTGTAGTAAGTAATTTGTGCATTTTATTCACGGTTGCACAGCCAGTCCGTAAAGTTCTACAGAAATGGCATTGACAGTCTAGTGTATCTGTAGGATCGTTTTTTCAATAACCATGGAGAATACATCAAATTAAAACCACTTCTGAAATCCTAATGGCTACTCCAACGACCCTTGTAACTTGATCAATTCTAATTTCTAAAAGAAAAAGACTGATGAACCAATGACGATACAGCAGGAACAATCACACATCCTTGTGATCCCTGAAATTGCAATGATAATACAAACATATATAACCCAATCTTTATCAAACAAAGATCTTCGCTCTTTCCACCGTTATAAGTGAGTCACGGAAACATTCTCATTGGCCGCCACCGGGAGTCGAACCCAGGGTCTTCCAGTTACCACGTTAAATGTCTGTATTAATTATTCATTCGCCTTCCAATTATTTCTTCAGTTGCTGCTTACCATCTTTGGTGAATCCCCAGCATTGTGCGGGGCTCCAAGAAGCAACCTGCCAAATTGGCTTGGCAGTTAGCGTGTGAGTCTGGAGGAATTTGAGGCCTCTATGGTGTAGCGGAAGCATATCCGGCGCGTAACTGGAAGACCCTGGGTTCGACTCCCGGTGGCGGCCAATGAGAATTTTTCCGTGACTCACTTATAAACGTGGAAAGAACGAAGATCTTTGTTTGATGTTCCTGGTCCACGTTAAATGTCTGTATTAATTACCCAATCTTTAGTTGGCCTGAATTGTCAACAAGCTAAGCGATGATGGCGTGGGTAAAAGAAGTGCAGCATTTGCAAAGTTACGTCAGCCATTTTCTCCGATCGGCTGCGGTATTGCACTTACTTTCAGCCGTCCATGGCTACGAACTCGTGCGAATGTGCATAATGTTGATTTTGAAAAGGGCACAACTTTTGCTGTAACAAATTAAACACATTTTAATAAATGTTAATTCAGCAATGTAGTTTATCCATTCCTTTAATCATACTTCCCAGTAATTGTCCACAACTATGCCCACCTTCTGTACACACACAGTTGAGGGTATAACTGGCGGAAGGTCACAAAGCGATATCAATGTCTCACGCTGTAAGTAAATTTCTTTGAAGTTGGTTTTAGAGTTCTGAAATGCCTTTTTCTATTCATAGAGAAGAGATTTAATGGCGAAAAAAAACTGGGGAGTACCCTGGTACTCTTTGTAGATAATTCATGCTATGCACCGTTCGCATGTCAAGATCTTTGTGGGTGTAAAATAAAACTAATGATTAGAGAGTACACATTCATTTGCGTACAACTCACTGCATTTATTCACGTCACACACGCCCACACAGAGCCAGAGTATGGTGCATACTAATTGAATTAATTCATAACAACAAAGTTTACTAATTCTTAAATAATAACGCAAGGAACTGTACACCAACTAACAAATGGCGCTACGATAGGATCTTCATCTCGCGGAAGCCATCCTTCGCCCAATCGAGCAGCACATATTCACCAGCATTATTCCAAGAGCTACCACTTGGCTCCGATATGCTGACGACGTATTTTTCATATGGCCTCATGGAAAGGAGACTCTCCCGCTCTTCCTGGATAAAATCAACGATATACACCTTACGATCAATTTCACTATGGAGTTAGAACACAATAATGCATTGCCTTATCTGGATATTTTACTGAGTAAATCGCCTGAAAATCGCTTCCGTACACACGTATATTACAAACCCACTTCCATTCCCAACCTGATGCTCCGTAGCTCATTCTGCCCGGCTGATTACAAGACAGCTTTCTTCCGTTCTCGAATCAGAAGAGCATTCAACATCTCCTCCGATGTTCCTTCTAGACTAAGCGAATTAAAAAGCGTTATCGATTGGCGACCGAGGCAGGATACGATCCGAACATGGTACATAGATATATCGAAAGAAACAAAAAGAGGTATGCCGATCTTTCTATGCCGCGACTATACGCTATCTATGCTCTATTCCTTACATACCAAATGTTTCCTATAAACTCAAGAGCGCGCTCAGAAAGATGAACCTCGGTGTCGGCATAAGATCTCCGACACCTTTATATGCTATGCTTAAGCGAAATACTGACGAGCTCCCACTTTCCAACGAAGCAAGTGTTTATGCCATCCCTCTACAATATCCGGATGGCTCCAAGCGATACTACATTGGGATGACTAAACGTTCATTTAGAATTAGAGTCAACGAGCATAAGAGGGACATAAAGAACGGCAAATTAACCACGGCCCTATCCAGAGAAGTCCAGTTCAAATCCGCCGATCCTATGTGGAATGAGATAAAGAAATTAGCTGCCTACTCTAATCCTAAATCCACTGCCATTCGGGAAACGTTGGAGATCATTACCAACGATGAGGCCTGCAATGATAGCGTCTCACTAGAATTACCACGAATTTGGAACCAATTCTTCAAATAATGAATGCCTTTTGTTTTCCTCCAAGGATCCCGCGTGCAAAACGAACATGATGTCTCGTGTTTTTATTGAATAATTACGTTCGCATCTCTTCGTTTATTGTCTAGTCAACTCACCGCGTTCAAATTGTTGAAACGTTCTATCATCCAGTTTGCAGTTTGCTGTCTACCTTCCTTGAGAAAGCCATCTGGTTAATGTGCGAAAGCTTGGAAACCTTGACTTTATTTACGCCAATAAATTCGGATAACTAGTATAGTTGTACTATCTTATATTTTACTAATTCTTGATATTGAGTTGTGCTTAGGTAGGTGGATAAATGAATGTTATTGTCGTAAAACCAATGAAAGAAGATATGTAAGTCATAAAGGTTACTAAACTATGGCTGCGACAATAGTATTTCTACTGTTTAATTTATCAAAAGAAATATGTTGATTATTAGTACTATTATTACATATTATTCAGATTTAGACGAACGTAAGAAATGACCCTGACACCAATGAAATGTAATGTTCCGAAGAAAGTCCATCTGCGCATGCGCAAGCTAAAATCTGACCTCAAGATAGAAAGAAAAGACGAACCGCAAGCATATCCGCAAGATTGCGCATTAAGCTGCTTCTGTGACGCAGTGGTCTAAGCGATGGCTTCTGATCATTCGTCTGAGATGGGTCCGTGTTCGAATCCCGATGAGGCATGGATGTTGTGTTTGTCTTACGGCACTGGCTCTCTCTCCCTTCTCTGAAACCAGCGACACTAAATTAGGGACGGTCGACTGTGCTTATAGCCCATCGAGTTGATCTCGGTGGTCGTTAAACCTTCAATCAAATAAAAAAAAAGATTATTTTCCTGTCTTTTTTCTGTCTTTTTTCAGCGGGTGAGCTATCTGTGGTGAGCGTGAGAATGCTGGTGTGAGCATAGTGGATGAGATATACGTGAAGTTGGGAACTGCTTAAATGCAATCATAATCGGAAGTCACCCTAAGAAAAGAGCTTATGTGAAAAGAAATTTTGTTCATGCTCTGTAGAAGGAGAAATATTTTCCCACGCGGGAAAAAATTCTTTGCATTACGAAAATTGAAAAGCATATTGAAAAACTTGGACACGCTCTCGTCAAGCAGGTGAAAAAACAAATTTCCTTAATCCAGTTTCTAAAAATACACCCAAATCTCTTATTTTTTAAGGATGCTGTCTCTCAACAAGAGTGAGCTTGAGTACGAACAGTAGTTCAAAGTTATTGCAAACTATCAAGTTTCTAAAGTTTCCACATACTTCTACAAAATAAAACCGTACACCTTGTGGTGATAGCAGAAGACATGTTTCTGTAGATTGATAGATAAACAATTTCGAAACCTAGTAAGGGATTAGTTCGTCGTCGTTACATCATTCTTTGATGATGAAATGTATTGATTATGAGAGGCGGAATGTGGACATTTAGAGAAAGAGAGAGGTATCTGTGTCCCAGTGGATGGAGTTCGGTGTAAGACTATGCGACGCAGAACAAAATAACAGTATAATTACACAGATCTCTGCCGACACAAAACTTATCTCCGAGCGTCATATGAGATAAGCAAAAGTGAATAACTCCCTTTTCTTTTGTAGGTTTCATTTCCTCTTGATCCCGATAATATCACTAAGGTCAATGAAGCCTTTTCCTTTGGCAAGAAGTCTTTCTTAGCGAAGGACTTTTGTTTTCCTACTGTTTAGTACCGACTTACTCATTATTCGTAGCTCTTAGTATTTGATCGTACTAATCTTCCGAAGAAATTACAGATGATATTCACATATTTTTAGAAAGTGAAATTACAGAAAATGAAAGAAGTTCAAGGAATTGAATCTGGCAACAGCGAGTTAGATGAACACGAAAGAAATATCTGCTGGAGTTCAATATCGCCTACTAAAAAAATGGCGCCCACAAACAAGCTGTGGACAGAAGGTTATGATTTTGCTCTTTACGGAGAAAAATATTCGTATTCTGTAATTAAAAGAATGCTCTAAAAATCATGGAATTAGCATTTCTAAATGTAAAATAAGCAATATTATTAGTAAAAGAGGAGAAAATCGTCAAGCATTGCTTTCAGCGGGAAAAAGAACACCACACGAATATCGAAAGAAGGTACGTACTTTTACGATTCTTTCAAAAGTAAGGTCTCTGGTCTTAAAAGAAAATCCACCAACCCAAAGAGCAATCGCTAAGTCGTTAAAAATCTACGTATCAACTGTAAACAAGGTAATAAATAAAGATAAAAAAGCATAGTGTTCACCGCATTTTGGTTAGGCACGTAGCTGAAAGCAGAACACGGGGTAGACTTCTTTATGAAAGTTACTTAGCCGGAAATAGATGGAACTTTATTGAGACAATTGATGAAGCATGGATCTATCTAAACAACGGAAACTAAAAAGATCGATTTACTATCACAAAAGAGCAGGAAATGACTTTCCAACTTGGTTCCAAGAATCCAAGAGAAGTTTCACTAAAGGATTGATAATTAATATCCGGCTTGTCGTACAATGGGAAACTAAAGTTAAAAAAAGTTTAAAAGAATCTGAAACCAATTCTGCATGTTACCAAAATAGTGTTTTGATTCCTATATTTAAAAACAAAATACCATTATTTTTTATTCAGAGAGAGTTGGAGGAGTAGAACTGCATGAGGATAAGGCTATTTATTCATACATCCAAATCTACAACTCCATTTTTTGAAAAAAGAGAAGGGCATCAAGTCTATACATTCTGCTCATATTCCTTCAAAGTCCCCTGATATCTCACCAATGGAGTATTGTGCCTTTGGACTTCTGAAACGGTGCTTTATAAATGCAGACCTAAAACAACGATTGGGCTATGGGAAGCATTGGAAGGGGAGTGGAATAAAATACCACTACCGATTTTAGGAAATGCCCTGTTATCTTGGAAATCTTAATGTAGGTTTATAGTCCAGAGAAAGGGTTGTCAGATAGAACATTTAAGAAAGAAAGTTTTATTTTGAACCTTAATTATATTGCTGGAAAATCGTTCTAAAAATGTGTGAACAGCCTCTGTAGATTAATCCATTCATTTAAATATCTGTCTGCTATGAAAGCCTACTTTAAAAAGAACTGATTGTTATTTTCTGATTACAAGCTCCAAATTTTGTTTCAGCCTTCGAATTGCAACAATGATTGTTTTTCAAAAGTCCGGGACAAATGCATAAATTTCGCTTTGTTGAATCCCCGATACCAGGTTTCAATAGCGATGAACTGCATATAATTCTATATAGCTCTAAGTTTTGTATTGGTATAATAGGCAGAACCTAAGGTATTCGTATGAATAAATTATAAAAGTCTGCTGGATAACTACAGGCGCAGATGAACTTTTTGCTCATTGCATCACAACAAAGTGATTGCGTAGAAAGCGTTCTTTTCTCGTCACGTGATAGAACAGATGAAATTAGTGGGATGATTCTTTGCCCGGAGAAGAGCATTTCCTAGTTCAGTGGAAGAAAACCCCAATTTTGGTTCCTATTTGAGCTAGAACGAAAACACGTGTGATAGTTGCTTCCAATGGATTATAACTGAAAGACAGATCATAGGTCTACTACTCTGGAATTGGAATTAATATATTTACAATATTTCCAGCAACGCTTATATGTCTAAAATTGGATATACACTATATTGACAAAGGTCCCCAGACACCTAGAAGAATGCGCTTCCATTCAGCACATAATGCTGTCACTAACTGTTGCTTAGTAGTAGGCCTTGGATCCAAACTTTTTATACGACGCTCTAATTCATCACATAGGTGGTCTATGGGATTACGATGAGGGCTCTGTGCTGGCCAGTCCACACACGATACGGAATTATCGTCAAACACCGCCGTAACAGTCCTTGCTTTTACGGCTCGGTGCGTTGTCCTGCTGGTACCAACAAGGCTCGGCTTCATAGTACTGCCACAGAGTTGGTAGGACATAATTGTCCACAATATCGAGATAGATCTGCTAGTTAACAGGTTTGTCCGCAATAACCAATGGGCCGGAACCATACCACGAAAATCACCCCCACAAGAGTGCACTGCCAGCACCAAACTTGACCGTAAGAACAGTACACTGTGGTAAATAGCGTTTCCCCGGCTGCCTCCATACCCACACACGCTCATCAGTCTAATTGATCGTGTATCTGAATTCATCAGTCCATAGAACACGTTTCCATTGATCTACGGTCCACGATAAATGTTCTTTACACTATGCTAAACGATGAGTAGCATTCAGAGTGGAGATGAAAGGCTTGCCGCATGACCACGGTAACCAATGGAATGAAGTTCTTTGCGATTGGTACCTGTACATACCGATGTTCCAGCATTTTTACTCACCTGTACACTGAGGTCTTATGGAGTACTCCCTCGATTAGCTGTAACGACTCTTCCGCGGCTTCGACGGTCTCTATCACTGATTTTCTTTGGTCTGCCGTTATGTTTTGCTGCTTCAGGCACGCCATGTGTCTTCCACTTATTCAGTACATCCAAAACAGTTGACTTGGGTATGTTTAAACGCCTCTCGGTTTCTCTTACGGACAACCCACTAATATAACACCCAGCAATCTTTCCTTTCTCAAAGTCAGTTCTCTCCCGCCGCGACATTTCCACTCAACCTCGCAGTGCGATAATATCGCGGTCAGCTGCAGGCTTGTTTTTATACCGTTTGCATCTTAACAACGTAGCGGATCCGTTCATTTTGCTTTTGAAGGGGTGTCTGGTGACTTTTGTCAATATAATGTATATCGTGATCGTTCATTTAAAATACTTCGTTATTCAAGGAAACAGAGGTAAATTGTATTTTTTGTTACAAATTTCAAAAGAACTCTTGTTGCATTTTATGCTTCGTCAACATTAGTTGTCCGTATATTCCCTTTATAAAGAGACAGCGCGTATATTTTCTTTAAAAATAGTCAGTGCATTTTCTTCATACATTCAACAAATTGTCCGAGTGGTATGAAGCCCTGGCCTCTAATCATTCGTTCAAGATGGCTACAGTCTCAAATCATGGGTTAGTCAAGGATGGTGTGTTTCTCTTACAGAACAGGGTCTTTGCCTTTCATGCAACCCCTAAACTTGTAATGAGCGACTACTTATAGCTCACTTAATTACTCATGGTGGTCGATAAATTCCTAAACAAAAAAAGGTTTCTAAAAAATATATACAAGAAAAAAAAAACACGTAATGTATACAGAGAATAATTGAATCATCGACCGCGACTGGATTTCATGCAATGAGCCGCATGCAAATTATTGGGACGACATGACCCGTGTGGAAGTATACAAACGGGTGCAGTGCGATGTCGTCTAAGTGCCACAATAGCAGGTAAAACACCTTTTGTTGAGCAACTGTCGACATTGACAGATCTCAGCAACTACAAATAATGCATGATCATTGGTGCGCGTCTTGCAGGAGCTTCAATAACTAGAACGGCAGAAATAGCAGGTATAACGTGAGGAACTGCACAGTCGAGTCACATTATTGTGACCACCTCCTACTTTTGACGTCAATAGCACGTAGCCAATGAAAGAAGGCACGTGTCGTGAGCTGGCTTGCAGGGTATAAAAGGTGCACTGTAGGCATTCTGAAAACGTATCACTCGTTGCTGTTATGGGTAAAGGAAACGAATTATCAGATTTGCAAAAAGGGATGATTATCGGCTTTCGGGCCAAGGGTGGCAGTATTTCTGAAACAGCGCAGTTTGTGAAGTGTTCGCGTGCTGTTGTGGTTAAAGTGTATCGTGATGGGAGGAATGGACCCATTGCAAATACACGACGTGGAAACTGCGGTGTACCACGTGCCACTGATGTGAGAAGTGAACGTCGGCTTCGAAGGTGCGTGACGGCCGATTTACACGCTACAGTGGAGCAACTCACTAGCCGAATGAACCAGGTTGGTTCCGGAAGTGTGTCCAAAACGACAGTTCATCGAACCCCGCTGCGTATGGGGCTCCGATGCAGGCGGACGGTCACTGCACCTATGCTAACGGAGGTGCATTGGCGACAAAGGCTTACATTTTCGCGGCAGTATAAGAATTGGACCTCCGCTGATTGGCAAAGGATTACCTTCTTCGATTAGTCACGTTTTCTGCTTCATCGAACTGATGCACGTTGGCGTATAAGGCGAGAAACACCAGAAAACAAACACTCTTCAACCATTGCTGGAAGAAGACAAGCTGGTGGGTGAAGCATTATGGTCTGTGGAATATTTTCGCGGCGTTCTCTGGGTCCGCTCATACCTGTGGAAGGCACTATGGACCGAATTCGTTATGAATCCATCCTTTCAGACCACGAACACCCATACATGCTGATGGTCTTCCCTCTGGCACATGGGATCTTCCAACACGACAATGCAACGTATCACACAGCTAGAAATGTCCGAGAGTGGTTGGAAGAGCATGATGAAACTTCAAAGTATTTCCCTGGCCCCCTAATTCCCCAGACTTAAACCCAATTGAGCATCCGTGGGACCACCTCGATCGTGTTGTTCGCTCTGTGGATCCTCCACCACGCACCCTCCAGCAGCTGTCAGATGCACTGCAGTCAGCATGGCTCCACATACCTGTGAACACCTTCCAGCACCTTATTGGGTCACTCCCAGCGCGTCTAGCTGCTGTCCGAGCTCCACACGGAGGTTTTTCTGGATATTAGCTGGTGGTCACAATAATGCGACTGGACTGTGTATATCGAAGATTATAACTACCTATCAAAAAGGACACGGCGTTGCCTCCAAACGTCCAAATTGTGGACGCCATACAAAGATGTTAAATAGGAATAAGTTAACGTTGGAAGGGAACGGGAGCAGAAAACCACAGCTCTGCAAGTAGCAGCAGAGTTGAACACCAGTCGGAAGCATCTCGTTTTTGTCATAAAAGTGGGTCCAGAACTCCATCGTGCCGGTGTTTGATGAATCCATGAACCTCGGATTATCAATGCAACAAAACGTGTGATGTGGTGCAAAGCACATAGAAACGGTAATGCTAAAGACTACCAACGTGTCACCTGGTATTATGAATATTGCTTCACATTGTTTTCCTGCACTGGTAGAGAATACATCTTGCGAAAACTTGCAGAAACGTACCACCCCGATTATTTGGTTTCAACTCTGAAGCATGCAGTCGAATACGTGATTCTGTAGAGTGTCATTCCATGGCATCGCTTTAAGACGTTGGTTATTCTGCAGTACGTCACATCTGCAACGTACGAATCCATTATTGGGGTATTCAAATTCGTGAAGAAATAGTCATAAAGTAATCAAGGTATTAGCCTTCGATGCACGATCTCCGTCAGATCGTGCATAAGATAATTAAGTCTTTTGGAAACGCAGTTAAAATAATGTGAGTTAGAGACCAAAATGCCTAAAATGAAATCAAGTATGGAACTTTTAACCAAAGCGTTGATTTCCTACAACTGTAAGGATGTTAGTACTGAAAACAAAATTGCGTATTATGCAATTTGTGAAAAAACTCGAAAAAGTGTCAAATCGATCAACATGTAAAAACTGCCTATCACGTTGCGAAAACAATAAAGACATTTAAGAACCATGTACCAGTACAAGCGTAAAAATAAAGCAAAAATTAAAAATGCGTGTTTCACATTGAAAGTGCACATTTCACGTGAACTGGTGTCCGAAATAAATGCCACAACTACAAATCCATAATATGTCCTAACCAAGGCTCTTATGGAAACAGCGACAAATATAGGTGGCACTAAGAACAAGTTGCATATGAACAAAATATCAGGAAAAACAAAAAATACAAAAGCAAATGGAGATGAGGACAAATAAAGAAGATGCGACTTCCAAAGTGGAATATATAGAGCTATATCAGACAGTACGAAAACGTATCACTGAAGACGTAAGGAAATTCAATTGTGAACTAGTGAGAAAAGCAATTGAAAACAACCAAAGCCTGAAGACAGCAAAAAGGGCATCTCAGTAAGGAAAAAAACAGATTATGGCACTGAGAAAAGAAGATGGCACTGTAACAAAAAACAGGGGCGAAATTTTGACAAGAGAATGATTTCTACTCAGAACTATATGAAAAGGATGATACATGTACTCCAGGCATTACGGAAGGTACCATTTGCACATGCAGTCAAGAACATGAAACGGGGGAAAGCAAGATGGAATTGCCGTTGACATTATACAAGAAGCAAGTGGAGAAACTGAAACTAGGCTCTCCGAAGTTTTTACTAAAAGTCTCAATGAAAGGAGGATTTCTGAGTATTGGAACATTTGCTGCAATGATCCTGCTACATAAAAATGTGACGTGGAGGATCTCAGTAACAATACGCAAATCAGCCTCCGATTAGTGGTTTATAAAATCTTCACTAAAGTTCTTTCACATCACTCGAAGGTAACACTAGACATGGCTCAACCAAGGAACAAGCTGGATTCAGGAGTGGCTACAGCACTATAGATCATATCAATGTTCAGAGAGAACTAATTGAAAGAACGATGGAATATGAACTCCATTGTACATGACTTTTATCGATTATGAAAATCCCGTTGATTATGTAAAACTATGAGCAGTTATTACTATGAATTTGAAATCCTGCGGTATTGAAGATGCATACATTAGTATTATTAGTAACATCTATGAAAATGCTAGTGCGAAAGTTAGGTTATTTGAGGATACATCACCAATAAAAATTGGAAAGGAAGTGAGACAAGGTGCAACCATAACTCCCAAACTCTTTAATGCCACATTGCAAAATATCTTTCAATCATTGAACTGGAGAAACAAAGGGATAAAAATTAATGGAGATTATTTAACTCACGTTCGTTTTGCTGATGATGTAGTCATTTTTGCAACTGCCGCTTCAGAATTGCAGAATACGATCCAGGAACTTGCTGACAAGAGTAAAGATGTGGGATTAAAAATGAACTTTCAGAAGACAAAAGTGATGTGCAATGCTTTTACAAGGAATAAAGATTTATCGATTGATGGGGAAATTCTGGAGATAGCCGTTAACTACATTTACCTTGAACAGCAGATATCAGTCAAAGGTAACATTGCTGAAAAAATTAATCGGCGTATAAATTTTAGTTGGACAGCTCTTGGAAGAACCAGTACAATTTTTTAGAGCAGTGTGCCCTTAAGTCCTAAAAGAAAAGTGTTTAATCAATGCGTACTTCCAGTGCTTATGCACTATCTACCAACAAGTAATTGGACACCTGTCATAGCAAAGGAAAACGAAGTTTATTCACCTTCAATAGTTCGTGGAGCCTCCACGAGCAGCGATTACAGCTGCGACCCTCCGGGGCATACTCTCAACCAGGCGTTGTACGACGGCTAGCGGTATTTTCTTCCACTCGGCTTGGAGAAAACCGGTCAGTTCCTTCACCGATTTCGGACGGTGGGGGCACCCCTTTAGTCGACGCTCGAACTCGTCCCAGAGCTGCTCGGTAGAGCTCAGATCCGGGCTCCGCGCAGGCCAGTCCATTCGATTAACCCCCATTGTCACCATACCAAGCCATGGTGGACCTCGCAACATGACAGGTAGCATTCTCATCCTGAGTAACATGGGTCCACCCCGTAAAACTGCCACAGCGTAGGAAGCACATAGTCATCCAAAATGGTGCAGTAGGTCTCGGTGTTGAGTCTACCAGTAATTGCGACCAAGGGTTCCGTGCCATACCAGGAGAAACACCCTCATAGCATAATTCTACCGCCACCGAACTTCACAGTTGGCACAATGCATTCCGGCAGGAGGCGTTCTCCAGGCTGACGCCAAACCCAGACCCTGCCATCCAAACGGTAGAGGGTGAACCTTGATTCGTCGCTCGAGAGAACCTGTTTTCCCTATTGAACGGTCCACTGTCGACGTTCTTTGCACCACGTTAGCCGAGCAACGCTATTGGACTTGGTGATCAAAGGTTTGTGGGCGGCAGCACGTCCATGATAACCGAGCAGATGGGCTTCCTTACGGATGGTATACATCGAAAAAACACTCCCGGATGCCTGTTGAAACTCCTCGCGGATGTGGCCCATTGATTTGGTGCGGTTCTTCCGAATTTATCTGGCCAGCACCCGTCGGTCTCTAACTCCCAGTTTTGTGGGTCTGCCGGGTCGGGGCACATTCCGACAGTCACCTCTCATCTTCCACTTGCCAATCACGTAGGCCACTGTCGATTTTGTGGACTTCAACTCGCTGGATATGTCCCGTATGGATTGGCCATTTCTGTGATACCCGACGATTACACCTTTCTCGAAATCAGAGAGCTCCGAACTGCGTGGCATCTTGCATGCAACTGGTTGCGTTGTTGTTTCCCACACGATATTTAACGGCGGCGGCCGTGACGTGTATCAGGACCGCAGATATCGTCGATTGAAGGGGTGCCCCAATTACTTGTTGGTAGATAGCGTATGCGAAGCAGAGACGTTGACCTTAATTACAAAAGACATACAGAGACTGCAGACAATTGAAAGAAGCATGGAGAAATGCATGCTTTGTATAACCAGAAGAGATGAGAAGAGGAACTAGTGGATAAGGAAAGTGACAAGAGTGGAAGAAATCATGATCAGAGTAAAATCCCTGAAATGGCAATGGGCTGGACATGGTGCCAGAAAAACAGATCACCGATGAACAACAGAAATTCTGGACTGGATTTTAAGGAACAGGAAAAGACCCAAAAGCAGAGATGGATGGATGAAATTCGAAAGCATACGCGAGTGACATTGAGGAGGCTGGTGCGAGATAGACCGTTTTGGAAGAAACTTTGGGATAATGGTTGATGATGATTATGTCCAAAACGAGACGATCGGTTGTAACGATTTTTCAGAGACATGTAAAACGGGAAAAATTAAGTCAACGTACCCAAAAAAGTTGTGATTATTCCTATAGAAATACGTAAGTGGACTGGGTGTCACGTCAATTCGTCGCGTGCGTCAATTCGTCGCCTACGTCAATTCGTCACATGCGTCAATTCGTCGACCACGACGATTCGTCGCGCGTCAATTCGTCGCGTTTACAGATTTTGGTTACATACAAAACGAATGCAGGAAAACGTACGATTTCGAACGTCTTGCTCCCTGAACAAATTTATAAAGTTTGGACACGCAGACAGGATAGGAATATTACGTTTTTCTTTGGCACTAAAAATATTAGACGGTAAACGGTTTTTGGAACGGGGCAGGGCCTGGTTGGTCAGAGCCCCCATATACAAAATTTTCGTAAAATCTACAGTTTTCAATTCAGAACCACCAAATCTGGTATACTATCTCGTGGTATTCTAACTTAGACTGTAGACGGTTTTGGGAAGCGGTTGGAGAGGGAGGGGTAGAGCCCCCTCCCCTACAGAATTGCCGTAAAATATAGTTTTCAATTTAGAACTACCAAATTTGGTATAATATCTCATGGTACTCTAACTTAGACGGTAGACGGTTTTTGGAACGGGTCAGGGGCCCGGTTGGTCAGAGCCTCCCATACACAAAATATTCGTAAGACCTACAGTTTTCAATTCAGAACCACCAAATCAGGTATCCTATCTCATGGTACTCTAACTTAGACGGTTGTCGGTTTTTGGAACGGGTCAAGGCCCAGGGAGTCAGAGCCCCCCCCCCCCCCATACAGAATTTTTTCGTAAAATCTAGTTTTCATTTCAGAACCATCAAATTTGGTATCATGAAACTCTAACTTAGACCATAGACGGTTTTTGGTAGGGGTTGGAGCCCGCGGGGTCGGAGCCCCCCCCCCCCATAAAAAATTTCGTAAAATCTACAGTTTTCATCTTAGAACCACCAAATTTGGTATACTATCTTATGGTACTCTAACTTAGTCGGCAGACCGTTTTTGGAACGGGTCAAGGCCCGGGGGTCAGAGCCCCCCACATACAAAATTTTCTTAAAAACTACAGTTTTCAATTCAGAACCACCTAATCTGGTATACTATCTCATGGTACTCTAACTTAGACGCTAGACGGTTTTTGGAAGGGGTTGGAGCCGGGGGTCAGACCCCCCCCCCGAATAAACACTTTTTTCGTAAAATCTACAGTTTTCAATTTAGAACCACCTAATTTGGTATACTATATTATGGTTCTCTAACTTAGACGCTAGACGGTTTTTAAAAGGGGTTGGAGCCCGCGGGGTCGCCCCCCCCCCCCCTCATAAAAAAATTTCGTAAAATCTATAGTTTTCATCTTAGAACCACCAAATTTGGTATACTATCTTATGGTGTTCACAAAGTATTTATTCAAGGAATGTACATGAGACGAGCAAGAGAAAAACGTCTCAAAAAACAGTGACACATGAATGCACTATTTACAGATGACAGTAGATATCTATTTACAATATATACATGACATTTAGATGTAAACAAATCTTGAGGAGATCGTACACACTAGGTTGAGCAGATATGGCAAGAGTTCAGGTAGAGCAGCACAGAGTAAAATGTTATAATATAGTCTTATGAGCACTAACTGTACTGTGCAGCGAAGGTGGAGTCCCAACAACCCCAAGGCCTCTGGGGACCATGGAGAGAAGAAGCTGGGTTCACTTGAAGACGCAACGGCACCGTTATGAAAACAAGATAAGTACATGTACATGAGACGAGCAAAAGTAGAATGACCGATAATTGTGACATAGAAATGGGATATGTACAGATTACTGTAGAAACAAAGAGACATTAAAGTTGCATGACATTCAGATGGAAATAGATGTTCAGGAATCTCGTGGAGATAAGACATACCTTGATGAGCAGGTGTGACGAAGGTTCGGATAAAGAGTCACTGAGTTAAGTGTTAAATAGTCATACAAGCACCAACTGTAAGATGCAATGAAGTCGGTGTCCCAGCGAACCATGGGGCTGCTGGGGACCATGTAGAGAAGAAGCTGGGTTTACTTTGTCGAGAAACGGCGGTGTGGTACTCAAGGCGTAATCGAGAAAGGAGACATTCCCGAAAAAACTGAGCAACGCGGCACTTGCGTGAGGTACCGTAGGAGGCACCTCCCGAGCACGACACTGTTGATGATAGACGTATATAACGTGCTTCACTAGCACAAAAATGTAGGTGCAGACTACAGGGAGTCTGATTGGAGGCACAAGGTTGAGCAACAGCGTTCGGTAAGCACTGAAGGAAAGATCAGTTGTACAGGATCTTTGCGCAATCGAAAAGGCAAGATTCAGCATTGGTAGCAGTATAGTGCAATATTGATAGACATGACTCACATCTGCCTCCCCGGCGCAGAAAGGGCAGAGTGGGGAGGAAAGAAGGGTCATCCGGTGCAAGATTGAGGGTACGGGAAGACGGTTATGTAAGAAGAACCAGTGGGTGTTGATCTCTGGGGGTGTAGATAGAGGAGAGAGGGTGGCAGACCACACAGCAGAGAGAGCGGAAGACGGGATATCAGGGATAGGTGTAGGCGTAGAAGAGCGGGAGAGAGAGAGAAATCTGTAAAGAGCGGATGTGGAGAAGGAGAAAATCGGAAGATCTATGCCGTGAGCGGACAAGAAAAAGGGGAGGGGGAGAGACGCGGATAGAACGGGAACGAGACCGGCGGGGGAAGCAAGATCGGGAAAGAGAGAAATAAGGGACGAGAGTAAGGAGGTGTGAACCTGAAGAGCATGGGGTAGAGCACGAATAGCAGGAGGAAAGTCGGAGAAGGAGCGCCAGAGAAAATCAGGGGTGACAAGGTCTCGGACTGTGACTACTCCGGCGCGGAGCCAGGTGGGGAAAGCAAAACAGGGGAGGTGCGGAGGATGAATGACGGAGGAGAAAAATAGAGGTTCTGAGAGTAGTTCGGAGGTTGTAGCTGGTGGAGAGCGAGACAGAGGGAAAGAGCGAAGCAAGGTGATAGCCTCCCGATAGACAGGAGGTAAGTTGGAAAGGAGGGGCAGTGATCCATTAATAGATAGGAAAGAAAAGTAAGGTGAGGATTACGCGGGGAGACAGTGACGTCCCGGGTTGTCTCCGCAGGCAGAACAGGTGAAGCAAGAAGGCGAAGAAATGCAGACACTCGGAATGCCTGATAGTATAACCGCACGTCAAGCAGTCCAATACCGCCATTCTGAGGAGACAAGCTGAGAAGTGAAGCGTTAACCCAATGATGACCAGCCCACACGATATTGGTTTGGCACTGGGTGATTGCAAGAAGACGATAGACAGGTTGTTTGGACGCAAGCCAAGAGAACGTGCACATGGATAACAAATATGTTCGAGTGATCTGGGCACGCTGGTACAGAGAAGTGCAGAACTGTGCTTGTCTCCAGTTGGCAGCCGTACGCAGCAGGCGGGGGTGCAGTGCATTCCACGTTATCGTCGAGGCTGTAGGAGGTTTGCCCAGGTGCACTCCTAGAAAACGCTGTGAGGATGTGGACCATTCGGCTCCCCATGGAGAGTCGGTTCGACTAGCCCACGACCCACACCACAAGCCAGTGCTTTTGACTCGTTTAGCGTGGCACTAGAACAAGAGGCATACCGAGCGTAGAGGTGGCGAAGTGTGCAGAATTGTGCATCTTGTCGAACACAAAAGTCACGTCATCAGCATAGGCAACATAGGTGACAATATGATGGCGAGTGCTGGCGACCACTGGAGGCAGAGAAGCATAGAAGGATCTGTGAACGGAGCGGAGAAAAGGTTCGATCGCAAGAGCAAAGAGCTGTCCGGACAAGGGGCAGCCTTGCCGGACGCCCCGACGGAAAGGAATTGGCGCTGTGAGAAGGGTGGGCAACCTGACGTGGAAAGTGGCGTCCTGATAGAGGGAGAGGAGAACAGAAACAAAAGGAGGTGGAAACCCGAAACTATAAAGTGTAGACGAGAGGTAAGCGTGAGAAATATTATCAAAGGCGGATTGTTGATCGAGAGACAGCAGAGCAAGAGGTTCAGAGCGAGATCGAGCGAGATGGATTAGGTCACTGAGAAGTTGAATGTTATGCGAGATGGAGCGCCCTGGGACAGTGTAGGTCTGGTTAGAGGACAGGATGAGGGGAGGATTGGATTAATACGGCGCGAGAGTAGTTTAGAATAAAGCTTGTAATCAAGATTCAGAAGTGAGATGGGACGCCAGTTCCCCAAGTCTAAGAGATCACCCTTCTTTGGGAAGAGGACTATATGGGCAATTGTGAAACTCCTCGGAAGGGTGGATAGGTGGAAAGCAGCGGAGAAAGCACTAAGCAGAAAAGGAAGGAGGGCTGGGAGGAAAGCTTTGTAGAAACAGAAAGGGAGTCCATCTGGGCCAGGTGCAGCCTTGGAGTTTAGAGAAGAAAACGTCTCGGAAATCTCTGTTAGCGTGGGAGGCCGGAGGAGAGAATCAGAAAAATAAGAGGGGACTTGAGGTAAAGCAGAGTGTAGACCAGATAAGGCAGTGCTGGAAGGAGGAGGAGTCTCACAAAACTTCGTTGTAAAATAGCTGCGGGCAACAGAGCAAAGAGTAACTGGGTCAGAGGATACCTCGCCAGTAGAGAGGCGGAGATGGCGAATTGAAGCAGAGGCATGACGCTTAGATTCAAGATTGGAAAGAAACTCATAAGTGCAGGCATCGGGCGCGAGATGCTGTAATCTCAGCCGCCGAATGACCTGTTGCGCGAGTGGGACCAGGAGAGAATTCAGTTCAGCCTTATACACAGCAAAAAGTGGGTCAGCCATATTTATAAGGAAAGCATCGTACGGATGTGATCCAAACGCATCCTCTGTAGCGTCGTGATCGTAAAAGCCTGATTTCGCACATGAAGCAAGAGGCGATGTTTTACCTCCAGCCAGAAAGTCAGGGCACACGGCGCAGACTGCAGTTGCGTGCGCCATTCGGAGAGGAAATGGCGGACTGAAGAGCAAAAACCGGCGTCATCCAAAAGAGCGGCATCAAATGTCCACGGCCGGGTTGTCCTGTGCTGTGCGTGAGTGTGGAACACTGTGAGAGTGATGGCGCAATGGTCGGACGACGCAGTGGGCTGGCAACAGGATGCAGAGATCGCTGGAAGAAGTATGGGCGTGGTATAAAATCTGTCAAGTCTGGCCGTGGCCGGGTTTATTGCACCAGATGCACGCCAGGTATGGGAGGGGTGTAGTCGGATATAAGTGTCGATGGACATCTATCAGTGAGAAATCAAAAACGAGGGACTGTAGCTGCTGTACAAGGTCTGCACGATGTTCGCGTGAAGGCGGGGAACGATCAAGTTGAGGGTGTAGAGTACAATTAAAGTCGCCACCAACGAGAACTCGGTCGGTGGCAGGTATACCAGAGAGAGCACCGCGAAAGCACAGAAAAAGCTCCGACACATAAGTGGAGGTGTTTGGCACGTAGATGTTAAAGATATGAAACCTCTCCGTTTGAATAGTGAACGTGACTTGTTGTAAGAGATCACGACAGAGATTTTTCACAGAGAAGAGAGTCATCGTAGAGCGAAAAGTCGAGCGTACCCCGACGGCAATACCACCATATGATGAACAGCTGAATGCGTGGTGGAAAGCAAAATTCCATGATCGCCAGCGGGTAAACAAAGTGGTAGGATGACAGTTCGTCTCTTGTAAAAGTAGCACGTCCGCACACAGTGGAGAAAGGTCCTCATAGGCTAAGGCGTTCGCAAGTGGTGTCGCAAAACCGCGACAATTAAGTGACGTGACCTTGAACTTTTAGGTCCGTCGGCGGATGTAAGATGTGTTGACTTGCAGTAGCGAGAACATGTAGGCGCTGGATAAAACCCAGACCCCACGGAATGTCATCGACGTTCCGCCGAAGAGTGTGCAAAAGAGAATCAAGTTGACTGAGAACCCGAGGTAGGGCAGCTTCATACTTTAGTAAAAAAGCACGGGCAGTGGCCGTGCTGGTGGGACTCACTAAATATTCAAGAAGATCTACGTAAGGCAGCGGCTCAGCGGGGAAAGCATTCTCTTGTAGGAGATTAGTGAAGTCCTCTAACGAGGGAGAAACATCCTCCGTCTCTGGTTCAGTCCAGGCTTGTACTTGAGAAGACGAAATGCCACGTCGAGAGAAGATTGCGCGAGTAACCGGGCGATTAGACCGCCTAGTGAACAAGTGCTGGGATGAGGACGTTTTAGACTTCTTCAACTTCTTCCGTGAGGAGACACTGCGTTTGCCAAAAATCGTGGAGGAACCAGCTGGTATAGAAGTTTCTGTGCTGGAAAGGGTTTCGGCTGCTGGATCTGCAGCGCCAACGGTAAACACCGACGACATATCAGCAGGTAAATCTGTAGGAGCAGAAATTATACGCTGCGGGGGTGCCGTAGGAAGCGTGGGAAAATTCCGATCTGTAACTGAAAGTGAGTCTGCCAAAGACGTTTGTCGACCAACGTCTGCAGGCCGACGTCGGGAAGATCTGGGTCCTGCAACCTTCCACTCGTGTGGAGACGTTGACACAGCAGTAACAGGAGGGACAGAAGGTGCCACAGCACTTGGCACGGTTATGGAAACAGCACGAGTGCAATTGGCTCGCACATGACTCTCACTTTGACAAAGGGTGCAATGCTGAGAAGTGATGATCTCGATACGACGTCGCTGTTGCCCACAGCGCACGTGAAGGACAGTTGGACAGGCCTGAAGATGAGTATCAGACGGAAAGAGCACACGAGCGGTGCGACGGAAGCCACGAATGGCTTTGTCTTCTGGGTCTCTGGGTGCCGCCGAGAGGGTTGTTATGGGACCGACTACTCTGCCGAACTTACTGAGTAACGTGCAAAGAATTGTATCAGATACCTCTGGCGGGACAGGGTAGAAAGTCACCTGCACGGGGCGGTGCGCGACTGGTTGTGGTAGTAGATGTACATCATTAATGGTCAGTCCTGCTGTCAAGACAAGGTCAGCATGTTCCTTTTTCTTGAAGTAAACCAGCACTGATCGTGGTTTTCGGGCAACATAATCTATTGCATCCGCCGGTAAAATGGATTTAAGAGCTCGGCTATAGAGCTGAAGCTTTGTATCCGGCAGCGCATCAAAACATACGCCGAGGTCCATCGTTGATTGCAGTTGACGGCCGGCTGGTGAGTCTTCGGGAATATCTATCGTTGCTGTGGATCCCACGACATGAAGATACGAATCGGGAAGGAGAGTATCAGACGATAGGAGTGACGTAGAGCCACTAGACATGGCAGTCGCATATGATGGAGGAACAGTACTTTTACTAGATGTAGAGGGCGAAACTGCAGCTGTTATAGGGGAATCTGGCAGTTGAGATGAAGTGGTGGCCGTAGAAGCGACGTCACCCGACACCTCCATAGCATCCGCGACAGGGACAGAGAGTAGACCTGTAACGGCAGTACCCTCAGTGGGAAGGCAGGCCGTAGGCGCAGGCAAGGCAGAGGAACTCATGACGTCAGTAAGGCAGTTAGAGATCTCTGCGACCAACGAAGCTGTGTCAGCAGCTGGGTTGGAAGAAGAGGAGGAAGATGGCTTCTCTTCCAAGATAAGGGCGTGAGCTTCACCCTTATCTAATGCCGCCATGTCAACGGCGAGGCTTACCGAAGAACAAGACCAACTCGTTCGAAAAATATAACTAACGATAAAGAATAAAGTAATTCACTCACCACCTCGTGAGACAAACGAAACGAAAGCACTGATCTTCAACTGGAAGATGCACGCGAAAAGAAAAAGTACACCACTCGATAAACTACTCGAAAGCACGTAAAATACAGTTTTCAATTCAGAACCACCAAATCTGGTATACTATCTTATGGTACTCTAACTTAGACGGCAGACCGTTTTTGAAGGGGTTGCAGCCCGGGGGGTAAGGGCCCCCTCATATAAAATTTTCTTAAAAACTACAGTTTTCAATTCAGAACCACCTAATCTGGTATACTATCTCATGGTACTCTAACTTAGACGACTAGACGGTTTTTGGAACGGGTAAAGGCCCGGGGGTCAGAGACCCCCACATACAAAATTTTTTTTTTGTAAAATCTACAGTTTTCAATTTAGAACCACCAAATTTGGTATACTATCTCATGGTACTCCAACTTATAAGCTAGACGAGTTTTGGAAGGGGTTGGAGCCCGGGGGTTCAGACCACCCCCGAATAAAAACTTTTTCGTAAAATCTACAGTTTTCAATTTAGAACCACCAAATTTGTTATACTATCTCATGGTACTCTAACTTAGACAGTAGACCGTTTTTCGAAGGGGTTGGAGCCCCGGGGTAAGCCCCCCCATAAAAATGCCGCGTAAAATCTACAGTTTTCAATTTAGAACCACCAAATTTGGCATACTCTCTCATGGTACTCTAACTTAGACGGTAGACGGTTTTGGGAACGAGTCGGGCACGGGGTCAGAGTCCGCCCATAAGTTGTTATCGTAAAAACTAAAGTTTTCAATTTAGAGCTACCAAATTTGGTATACTATATAATGGTGTTCTAAATTAAACGGTTGACGGTTATATATTGGTGTTCTAAATTAAACGGGTCGGGGCAAGGGTGGTTACCCCCCCCCTACTCACAAACTTTCATAAAATCTATAGTTTTCAATTTAGAACCACCAAATTTTGTATACTATCTCATGGTTCTCTAACTTAGACGGTAGAAGGTTTTTGGAACGGATCAAGGCCCGGGGGTAAGACCCCCCCCACATACAAAATTTTCTTAATCTTTATTTTTCAATTCAGAATCACCAAATTTTGTGACATGAAACTCTAACTTAGCCGGAGACTGTTTTTGGAACGGGTCGGGGCCCGGGGGTCGGAGCAACCCAACCCCCCTCCCCGTACAAAATTTCAAATTTTCGTAAAATCTACAGTTTTCAATTTAGAACCACCAAATTTGGAATACTATCTCATGGTATTCTAACTTAGACTGTAGACGGTTTTTGGAAAGGGTCGGAGCCCGGGGTTCAGAGCCTCCCCCCCCCTCATACGAAATTTCGTAAAATCTAGTTTTCAATTTAGAACCACCAAATTTGGTATACTATAACATGGTACTCTAACTTAGACGGTAGACGGTTTTGAGAACACGTCGGGGCACGGGGGTTAGAATGCCCTCCCCGACAAAATTTTCGTAAAATCTACAGTTTTCAATTTGGAACAACCAAATTTGGTATATTATCTCATGGTACTCCAACTTAGATGGCAGACGGTTTGGGGAACGGGTCAAGCACGGGGTCAGAGCCCTCCCCATAAAGAATTTTCGTAAAATCTACAGTTTTCAATTTAAAACCACCAAATTTGGTATACTATGTCATGGTACTCTAACTGAGAATGCAGGCGGTTTTTGGAAACGGTTGGAACCAGGGGTTCAGAGCCCCCCCCCCCTCCTGCCAATTTTTGTAAAACCTACAGTTCCGAATTTAGAACGACCAAATTTAGTACACTACCTCATTGTATTGTAACTTAGACCGCAGACGGAAAGGGTCGGTGCCCGGTGTGAAGGGGGCCCATTCAAAATTTTCGTAAAAATTACAATTTTTACTCTTAAGAACTGCATCCCAATACAGCACTCCATTACCCCACCTACGGTCTAGGTTAGAGGCCGTAGATAACAATAAAGTGAAAAAATATCCGGTCCATGATGTATTAAAAACACAAATTAATAAACGTTAGCTTTCACCACCAACGGTTGCCTTATCAGGCAGAAATACAATGTAATGTAAATAATGTAAATTCTTTTTTGCTTCGTATAATTAAATTAACTAAATCAAAAGATTTAAAATAAGTTTCCTGGAAATTTACGGAAATAGCTTTTTCATTCATTAACTTTCACCCGCTGAACTTGGTGATTTTAGAAATAGTAATATTTACCTGGGAAATACCGGGTACCCCTGCTAGTAAGAACTAAAGATAATGTTACACTTTTAGTCAGGTACAAAACAATAATTAGAAAGCCCTAGGACTGGGCCTGTTTAGCAATTTCCAGTGTGCCGTGCTAATTTTCATAATGTTTTCATAGAAGTCCAAGATTTTAGCAATGCGCTTTTCTGAGGTTGGAACTATTAAGCAGATCCTAGGCCTAGAGTTTTTTGATAGTTTTCAGTCCTCCGAGCTGATATTTATGTAGTTTTCATAGAAAATAAAATGAATTCCGTTTAAATGTTACTCGAGCACAAAGCATTAATAGATACACCCGAGAACTAGGCATATGCATTTATAGTAATTTTTATAATGCTGTGATTATATGAGGTTTGCATGACAAATCAATTTAAGAGTGTTACGCTTATCAAAAATTATTTAAAAGGCCTAGGCCTAGCGGCCAATAATTAGCATTTGGTGCCTAAGTGAAAGCGCAACATTATTAACTTGATTTTTTTACCCCCGGGCTGCAACCATTTCAAAAAATCGTCTAGCGTCTAAGTTAGAGTACCATGCGATAGTATACCAGATTTGGTGGTTCTGAATTGAAAACTGTAGTTTTTAAGAAAATTTTGTATGTGGGGGCTCTGAATTCCCGGGCCTTGACCCGTTCCAAAAACGGTCTGCCGTCTAATTTAGAGTACCATAAGATAGTATACCAAATTTGGTGGTTCTAAGATGAAAACTGTAGATTTTACGAAATTTTTTATGAGGGGGGGGCTCCGACCCCGCAGGCTCCAACCCCTTCCAAAAACCGTCTAGCGTCTAAGTTAGAGTTTCATGATACCAAATTTGATGGTTCTGAAATGAAAACTGGATTTTACGAAAAAAATTATGTATGGGGGGGGGGCTCTGACTCCCCGGGCCTTGACCCGTTCCAAAACCCGACAACCGTCTAAGTTAGAGTACTATGAGATAGGATACCTGATTTGGTGGTTCTGAATTGAAAACTGACCAACCGGGCCCCTGACCCGTTCCAAAAACCGTCTACCATCGAAGTTAGAGTACCATGAGATAATATACCAAATTTGGTAGTTCTAAATTGAAAACTATATCTTACGGCAATTCTGTAGGAGGGGGCTCTACCCCCCCCCCCTCTGCAACCGCTTCCCAAAACAGTCTACAGTCTAAGTTAGAATACCACGAGATAGTATACCAGATTTGGTGGTTCTGAATTGAAAACTGTAGATTTTACGAAAATTTTGTGTATGGGGGCTCTGACCAACCGGGCCCTGCCCCGTTCCAAAAACCGTTTACCGTCTAATATTTTTAGTGCCAAAGAAAAACGTAATATTCCTATCCTGTCTGCGTGTCCAAACTTTATAAATTTGATCAAAGAGTAAGACGTTCGAAATCGTACGTTTTCCTGCATTCGTTTTGTATGTAACCAAAATCTGTAAACGCGACGAATTGACGTAGTCGTCGAATTTGTCCGCGACGAATTGACGCGCGACGAATCGTCGTGGTCGACGAATTGACGCGCGACGAATCGTCGTGGTCGACGAATTGACGCACGCGACGAATTGACGTAGAACCAGTGGACTGTATGGCATCGAGATGGCAAGCACGCGACCTTGAGAAACGCTGTTCTGAGTGGCTGCGGCAACTGAAACTTTCGTTGGGCTGTCAGTGGAAGAATGGCTTCGCACCATCGCTTACAAGACTCTCTACGGTGGAGAGCGATCGGTAGATTGAAAGCAGGCAATCGCAGACTAAGGAAGCAAGATGGCTAAATGTGTGAAGGCAAATGGGCTCCACTCTCTGGAGACAGTTCCAAACGTTGCTCTGGGCGGCCAGAAAGCCGAAGCAACAAGGAAAAGACCGGGACAAGGCCGCCTGAGAACCTCACGTCAAGACGACTGGTATTTGTCCCTAACAGCTCGTTGCCATAGGGAGTCGACAATCGGACAACTTTCGAAGGAGCTGTCCTCTGCTAAGCGCAGAATGGGTCGCCGGAAAGCCGGCAGGACTCCCGGTGGGCCGTCATATTTTGGGCCGATAAACCTTGTGCTAACTTAAGAAAAAAAAGGATTGTGACGTGCCTACACCGTAGGATGCACATGAGATAAAGGCAGATAGCAGTGAGGGCACATGTTCACATAGCTTAGTTGGGAGAGCGGCTTACTCCGGAGTGAGAGAACCCGGGTTCCATGCCCGGCGCGGACAAACTTGTGCCTTATAGTAAGTTTATGTTTGTTCTTGAGTATTCTTGTAGAAGAAAACCAAGTTATACCAAAACAGCAAAGTTTGTTTGCCACTATGACAGCTTAAAAACTACGTAGCGAATGTTCTACAGAGGTAAACATCCTTTCTTGACTTTCAAATTTGAGATCCATCCTTTTTGGCTGCTATCCTCTATTCAGTCCGATTTTGCCAGCTACAGTTGAATAATCAAAACCATCTAATGAAATATGCGGTCAGTAGTCTCGGATGAACACTCGAAATTCATTGTGTACGCTAATGCATTGCGGTTCACCTACGGTAAAATTTGAGTTACTTTTTTTTTCTTTTTTTTTCTTTTTTTTTCTTTTTTCTTTTTTATTATTCTTTTCTTTTTTTTTTTCTTTTTTTTTCTTTATTTTGGGGTTTCTTTTTTTCTTTTTTTCTTTTTTATGTTCTTATTTTCTTTATTTTCGGGGTTTTTTTTTCTTTTGTTTCTTTTTTTGGAAAGTTCGCTTCAGTTAAGCAAAAATGCTTTTTTCAATTTGAAAGTAAATAAATAAAAATAAATTTTCGCATTTTTTAATTTTTAATTTTATAAATTTTCACTCATATCCGTGCAATTCTGGAATGTTTCAGTTTTTTCAAGAGATTTTTTTACGAATTACTTTATTAATGATAAGTAAGAACTGAAAAAGAAATTACGTTTTGACGCATTTGGATTTCCGTTTTCAGCGAAGAAACTATTACAAATTGTGAATTCAGTTAATTCAATGAAATTCATAAGAATGGAATAGTCTTCGAAAGTTTCGAACAAAGAACGTACCTTGCCTTTTGGTTCTTAGCAACGAAAGTAATTTTGTTCTTACATTAAATTGTACTGGAGAGCTGCGGTCCAGGTAAATGGGTAAAATGTTGTTAATTATTGCCCCAATACAAAAACCGGCAGTAGTTGGTATACTTGTGTTGAAAAAAATATTTAAACAGACAGTAAACGGGGATGCTGCATACATTTTTTTTTTTTTGGGGGGGGGGATGGTATACCTTGATAATTTTTCTCAAAACTAGCAGCAAAAAATAACTTCGAGGGCAGCTTATGAATCGCCAGTTCGTCCCAGTCCTCTGCTACGGGAACCGAGATATCGAGGCAAACAGTTTAAAGAAAATTCCAAGATAGAAGTCTATATGCAAGAAGGTCAATGTAGTATATCCCACTCACCGCATCGCACAGAAGGATCCGTCTGAATTGGATCCGATTACATCACTCCTAAACCCTTAATCAATGGTTTTATGTTCTCTTCCGTGAACAGTTGCGGCACTGTCCAAACACGGATTCTCGACGTATACACATTTGTAAAAAAGCGGGAGGCCAAAATCTTCCCTTGGACATTACGGAAATTGAGAACCTAAATGGTGGACGACGACTGGTTTAGACTGCCATCGAGTAGGATGGACGCAACCCGCTGCACGTGTTTCCAAGAGGTTCCCTGACTGCTGCATGCTACAGAGGTGACATCCTAAAGTCTTACGTACAGCTTTTCAGGGAATCTGATGGTTAACGATAACGTTCATTCCCATAGGGCCCGGGTAATGGACGAATTCCTGGAGAGTAAAGATATTCACAAGATGGAGTGGACCACGAGATCTCCGGCCTGAACACGGTAGAGAATGTCTGGAATACCCTGGGAAGTAAGTTATTCCAGACATTCTCTACCGTGCAAGCCAACAACTCCCTCCCAGAACTCTTCCCGGATACGTTGGTGGAGGAGTGGCGCTTATTACTTCAAACTCTCATTCACAGCCTTGTAAATAGTACAAGAGGTCGTTCTGCGATCTGTATCGTTGTTCGGAGTAATCACATCCCCTATTCGCCTGTCGAAATCCACTTACTATATCCCTTTTGGACTGCTATGCTGTTATGCGCATCTTCCTTCTCATTCGGTGATAGTATTTCTTTTCAGTTGTGTATTGCTGCGTTACCGATATATGGAGTAGGATTCAAAAGTTCCAGGACTGCGCCTGTTCGGCAAAGAATGTGTATCTTATATCCATGATGATTATTGGATTACGTTACGGCATCCCCCAAATAAAATTACACAGGAAAATGGGTTTCGTCTATCTACGTCACGCACTTGCTACGGTACATCCGGGTATTTTGAGCAACTTACTCAGTGTTCGGCGATTGATGAAAAATGGCATTTTTGGTGCAGCGCGTTAACATTATGTTTTGCGTTCGTTTGGGCAAATGTCTAACAGAAAATTACGAGATGTAGAAACAAGTTTACGGCAAAAGCACCCTATCTATCTCGGTCACAAATGTTCCTTTGGCGTCAACGATTCAGAGAAGGCATACAAGAGATCGAAGATGACGAACCAAGCGGGCTGCCAGTGACAGCTCGCACGGATGAAAACATATCGAAGGCTGCTTCCATCGTACGCACCAACATACAACAGACGATCAAGAAAATAGTAGAGGCTGCTGGGATATCGGAGATTACGTGTCAACGGATACTAACAGAGGATCTGAAGATGCAACGTGTGTGTGTCAACAAATCATTCCCCGCATGTCAACTTAAGATCAGCCGGCTATACGGATTGAAATGGCTAGCGATCTCGTAACAGCCGCCGACCAAGACCGACAATTTTTTAAAAGAATCATAATAGGGAATGAAAAATGGTGTACTCTCTTCGATCCGTTGACTAAGCGGGCACCAGCTACGAGAAAATCGCCATCGTCTCTACGGAAGTAGAAATTCCGCCGAGATCTCGGCAAAGGCAAAAGCATGCTAGAGGTCTTCTTCGATATCCAGGGTGTTGTTCAAATTCAATTTATTCGTGCAGTATGCGCTGTAAACAAGGAGCTCTATTTGGACACCATGCGATGTCTACGTGAGTCTACTCGCAAGAAGAGGCCTCAACTATGAGGCGATCAATCGTGGGTGTGTTGTTGCACCACAAAGCACCGACACACAGGTCATTCCTCGTTCTTGAGTTTTTCCCCGAAACAAAAACTGTTTTTCTCCCACACCCACCGTACTCATCTGACCTCACCCTCTGCGTATTCCACCTCTTCTCTGAGCTGACACGTCGGTTTTCGAACGCAGAATAAGTGAAAAACGCATCGCTGGTTGCACTGAAGGACATTGCAAAGAATGGTTTCCAGAAGTGCTTCGACGAACTCTACAGCCGCCAGCAGAAGCACGTTGCTGCAAGAGGGTCTTATTTTGAAGAAGAATGTGCTTCAGCTTTGTAACTCTAACTATCTATGGACTTATTGGCTGCAGGAAAAGACATTGCAAGGAATGTGTTCCAGAAGTGCTTCGACGCAGTCTACAGCGGCCAGCAGAAGCACGTTGCTGCAAGAGGGTCTTATTTTGAAGAAGGATGTGCTTCAGCTTTGTAACTCTAACTATCTATGGACTTATTGGCTGCAGGAAAAGACATTGCAAGGAATGTGTTCCAGAAGTGCTTCGACGCAGTCTACAGCCGCCAGAAGAAGCACGTTGCTGCAAGAGGGTCTTATTTTGAAGCAGGATGTGCTTCAGTTTTGTAACTCTAACTATCTATGGACCTACGGACCCAGTCCAGGAAATTTTGGATCCTACCTTCTATGTATGGCCGTATCAACTTTCATTCAACTCTGTCGTGTGGATTTTTCGTTATTCATGATTTTGTGTTTGTCACGTTATTTTGGACATCAGTGTATTTTAAATCATATTTTCATTCAGGTTTTTCAGGGTTTTTTTCATTACGCATAATCAGATCTCACTTAATAAAGTCATATCTTTTAAGAGACTCAGAAAACACAGGATAGATAAGCAGACCATTTGAAGCGTAGTCACACGTTAATACAATTACTCGGATGTTCGCTGAAAGAATTCTTACTGCGTCAGAAAAAATGCATTTACTTTCCATTCCTTCAGCAAAAACAACACCAAAAGCCCCAAAAAACGGGAAATGACATGGCGCTAAAGAGTATGGATTTTTTTTTTCCGAACTCGAAAAGTAAAAATCTTTTGTAAATAAGAAAAAAGGTTTCGCAAGGAATCTTACGATTAATGTCGGTTGATTACGATCGCTGAGAAGTCCCCCCCCTGTTTGAAGTTGTCATTGTGTTTTCTCGAACAAGAGCTGCTTTAAGCAGGAAAGACAAGAAAAAAACTGCTTTTCTGTAAAAATATATACCACTATAAGATTAGATGACATTAAGAGAGAAGAGGAAAACACATCAAGCCATTTAACTAATAATGACCTGTAAAAATGCACAATGTTTTTTTATCTTACCCTACATTGCATCCATTTACTTTTTTCGCATAAAAAAAGTAAAGTGAATTTATTTTGCTGTATTACATGATTGAACAGTAAATGTCAAGTAAGGAGAGAAAACTTCTTTTCTATCGATAAATGCCCCGTGGTTTCACGCCTGATTACTTTCTTAACTTTGTTTGAAATGGGAGAAACACTCACTATGGTCGGCATATGAAGAATAATTTTTTTTTATTTTGATCATCTGAAAAATGCAAATTCTTTAAGGACGAGACTCAAGAATAATACAATAACATTTACCGCTGCACAAACGTTGTACCATCGAGCTAAATAGAAGTTTCACTTGAAATCACCCTTTTCGGGGTTAAAGTAAAGCATGAATGTCATTTTCTGCAACAGTAACACAAAGATGTTGTCAGATATCATATCTTTACCATAAGTCTATTCTGAACGGTGTGATTAATTCATCAGACTATCATGCATGTTCATCAGGTTCATATCTTTCAAATCTAATTTGTCTTCAGAAATGTCTTCTATAGTGCATTGAAGTCCCAAAAGTCATGGTATAACAGAGTTTTAACCGGCGCAGCTGTCGTATAAATGCTCCGACGCACGCCACGATTTTTATCAGTTGCGAGATGTAATCTCGTGAGTCAGATTGAACAACCGCCAGTAGGATTATGGCAAGCCGACGTGAATTACCGGAGTTTGAACAAGGCATGGTAGTGGGAACCAGACGGATGGGACATTCAATTTCCGAAGTCGTGCGAATATTTAAAATCCCTCGATTCACGGTGTCACGTGTGTACCGAGAATGCCTCATGGAAGGCATTCTCACCCACAGTGGACAGCGCAGTGGTCGACCACGGGTGCTGAACGTCCGTGATCAGCTGTGTCTGACAAGGATTGTCCATGCTAACAGACAAGCGACACTGGCTCAAATATCATCCACATTGAATGAAGGAGGTACCAGAAACATATCCATGAGATCAGTGTAGCGTAATTTAGCGTCCATGGGGTACGGGAGCAGAAGACCAACCACAGTGCCTCTGTTAACACCACAACATCAGACATAGTGCCTCGCCTGGGCTTGTGAACACGGTAACTGGACCCTGGAAGACTGGCAACATGTGGCGTGGTCCGATGAGTCACACTATCAGTTGTTACAACCTCATGGTAGGGTTCGAGTGTGGCGCAGACCCCATGAGACCATGGACACAAGCTGTTAACAAGGCACTGCGTAAGCTGGTGGTGGTTCTAGTCATGTGTGAGGTGCTTTTACGAGGCATGGTTTGGGTCATCTGGTCCTCGTAAATACGTCATTAACCGATAATCGCTTTGTTGCTCTGCTGGGTGACCATTTGAAGAACTTCGTGAACTTCATGTACCCTAACAACAATTGGATTTTCCAGGCGGGAAATACACCAGGCCATCGGGTCCAAGTTGTCTAAAGTTGTTTCGAGGAGTATTCTGGATAGTTCCGACAGAAGCTTTGGCCTCCACGTTCGCCCGACATGCCCAGTAGTCTTTTTTATTCCTCGGGGGGGGGGTTAATTCTTGCACAGAAGTAACTCGATATGCATGCAGCCTTGCTTGTTTGCAGCTCGTTGACATGTACTTGTGGTAACCCCCATCTCCTGCAACAGTTTTACGCAAGGACTTCTGTGGGGAGGCCAGCAGTCAGGTTTTCACTTCCTGCACCGTGGCTTCTGGCAGTTTCGGAAGTCCTCCTTCGTGAACATCCAACAATGTTCCAGTGGTTTCCAGTTTCTTCACCAGATACTGAATGGAGGATTTTGACGCTGGTTTCGGAAGCGCAAACTGCGCAATATATTGTCTTTGGCACTCTTATATCGAAGCAGGTTTCCTGAACGTGCAGACAGTAAACACGCCCTGTACCACTCTGTATAGGTTCATACTGTAATTGCTCGTAACACAAAGGCACGATGACTGCTGACGATCTTGTCACAACAGCACAGTCAGATCCGTCACACAAATTGCCGAGTACATCGAACACGCAATCGGCCTTCACATGGCGCAGGCGCGACACACGGGCTCTCTCCAGCCCATGTGTCGCGCCTGCGCAAATTGAAGGCCGAATGCGTGTTCTCTGTCGTCGGTAGTTCCGCTGTCTATGCTTCGCATACAGCAAGGTAGGTCCATGTCAAATTTCACTGAATTACGTCCATTAGTTTGCAAGTTATAAGGGAAAGTCAGGGGCCGAGAGCGCCCCTGACTTATGTGTCCAATAAATCTACCATGTAGCTTGCTTCATTGTGTATAAAATAAAATATCAGGAACACGGTGCATCGCTAGGGTAAAGAGGGGATGAGGGCACAAAAAACATATATTTTGATATGTTATTTCCAAGTATTGTAATGTCTAAACCCTCAAGATTAATAATGATAGACGAGTTAGAGACAAATTAATTTAGAATAAACATCAAAAGAAGGATGGGTGATAATTTTTTATTTGTGTTAGAGTAAGACATTTATTTTAATTGTTTTTATTATTTCGCACATGAAACACCAAACAACAAATGTTAACATGAGGTTCTTCATCGAATTATATTTTCTAGATATTTGGCTGAGGTGTTTAAGTCCTCCATGTTGTCGGGATAACTTCCACAGCTTTCTTCATAGTCAAGAGTACCATCCACGTGACACTCTGTTAATAGTAATTAATAAAAATGAACTAATCATATTTTAGCACAGCGGATACGCTCGTCATCAAATGACTGTTCAAAAATGTAACAAAAAAATGCTGTATTAACAGTTTCCCTTTTGAAAGGACAAACACAAAAAATCAGCGTTCAGCTGCTTATGCTGTACTACGCATCAACTCCAAGCAGCTGGCAAAACTCATTTTTTGTTCTAAAAGAAAATAGAAGTAATGCATAATACGCACACAACGCGTGACGTAATGAGGCAGATGGTCGCGAGAGTGTGACGTCATCAAACTCTAACAGGATCCACACACAACGCGTGACGTAATGAGGCATATGGCATGACCGCGCGCCAACATCTGAATCGCGAGAGTGTGACGTCATAAGATTTCTAAGCATGAGAAACATAAATAGGACGACGTCATGACACTAGAAACGTGGTAACTCGGGGTGGTTATTTAACCCACTAAACGAATTTTTCCAAAGTCGAGATCAAGCTAAATCGATTTCTAGTATCACAAAACGGTAGGTTAACCACTTTCATCAAAATCCTTAGAGCCGTTTTCAAAATAAAATTTACATAGTTACAAGAATTGCTCCTTTAATACAGTGCTGGCCACCCACAGTGCGACACCAAGAAGGAAGCATGCGATTGGCCTAAAATTCGCAGCATGCGTCGCCCGCGAGAGGACATGCAAACGATTACCATTGCAGGGCATATGTAAATCATGCCCGGCACGCCACCGAGAAGCACTATAAGGAGGGTGCGCATAATGCGGTGTGTAAGTAGTGGAAGTGTGTTGTGCTGCCGGACCTGTGCGTGGGAAGCTTCCTGATGCCTCGTTGCAGAATACGGAAGTCATTCCAGCACGTTTTGGAGTTCGACAGAGGACGAATATAGGCTTATCGCGACAGCGGTTTATTGTACCGAGACATCGGCGCCAGTGTGGGACGACAACCAGCCACCGTGAGGCGAGTATGGATTCGGTGGGTGCAGGAGAGACGGATGGACCGACGTAAGAGATTGCAGCAGCCACGGCACACCACCGAACGAGAGGACCGGCATATTGTGCGGCGGGCATTGACGGCTCTCTCCGCCACATCACGAACGTTAGCGCAGGAATTAGGGTATGATGCGCAACAACCTGTGTCAGCACATACCGTTCGACGTCGTCTGCAGGAGCAAGGGACTTGTCGCACGGCGCCCACTGCTCCGATTACCATTGACGTTACACCACCGGCGATTGCGGGGGCAGTGGGCCGTTGAACGCAGCACCTGGACTACGGAATGGCACGATATTGTCTTCTCCGACGAATCCCGCTTCTGCCTGCGATATCACGATGGTCGGATCCGCGTGTGGCGGCATCGCGGCGAGAGGCTGTATGACGCCTACATTATGCATCGCCATACCGGTCCGTCGCCTGGCGTTATGGTTTGGGGCGCAATTGGATATCACACTCGCACCCCTCTGGTACGCATCGCCGGTACACTCAACAGCCACCGCTACATCTCCGACGTTTTTGAGCCTGTAGTCCTACCTTACCTGCAGGACCTGCCAGCGGCCACGTTTCAACAGGACAATGCGTGCCCGCACGTGGCACGCATCGTGCAACAATTATTCACGGTCCACCAGGTGTCACTGCTGCCATGTCCCGCCTGTTCTCCCGATATGTCACCCATCGAACACGTCTGGTGGCTGATCGGCAAACGAATGGCCCGCCAAGCACCACCCTCGTCTACGCCTGGTGAACTGTGGCAACGTGTGGAAGCAGCCTGCACCGATATACCCCAAGCCCACATCCAAAGCCTCTTTCGTTCGATGCCGCGGCGTGTTGCTGCCGTTATTGCCAACCATGGGGGCCACACGAACTATTGATGTCTACGTGTTCCGCAAGTCACACGGGCTTGTAAGCTCAATCGTTTCATCTTTGTATCTGTTGTTATGTGTCCAATAAATCTGGCTTTGCTATCTCGTGTCCTTCTTGGTGTTGCATTTTGGGTGGCCAGCAGAGTAGTATGGGATAAATAAAAAAACGAAAAGCCCCCATTATGGCTTAGCAGCTAGAAACGCTGCATTTTGGTTAGTCGTCTAAGTTACCAGAAACCAGGAGCATATCAGGACGCAAGCCTCAGATGATGTAAACTTTCCCCTCTCTCTGGGACAAATGCTCCAAATCAGCAACGGATGATTGATTAATTATACTCGTAGTTTTAAGAGTTGCTCATGTTCGTTGTTAAAACTGGAATCGGAAAACAAACCGCGAGACAAAACAAAAACGATGGATAGAAGTGTTTAATCCTTTCCTGAAATAGTAGCAGGAGAGGAAATTTTGATCTCCATTTACTGCTTTTGTGAAGCATAAGTTTATGTAGAGGAGAGACACTTATTGAGGTTGTATCCACCATATTTATGATTGATCCTTATACTAAGGGCATCCTGAAAGTAATTCCTCCTCCTCCTTAATAACTTTTGAAATTTTGATTGAGGTTCTACCCACCGTATTTATGATTGATCGATATATCCGGTGGACAAATAAGTTTTAAAGAGTTTTAAGACAAAGCAACATGTAATTTGAGAGAAAACAACAACACCTTTACCAATCAAAATACGCGCCTTCATTATCTGTCACCTTCCGCCATCGATCGGGCGGTTGACGGATTCCAGCCATGAAGAATACATCGTCGTGTGACGCGATGAAGTCATCAAACCATTTCTGCACTTCGTCACATGTCCGGAACCGTACAGCAAACAAACCATGTTGTATCGATCGGAACAAATGATAGTCTGAAGGGGCTATGTCGGGACTATATGCCGGGTGCTTCAAAACTTCACAGCCAAGCGTCAATAACGTTTCCTTGACTGATTTCGCGACAAGCGGCCTAGCGTTGTCATGCAGTAATTTCACGGGACGCCATCCTTTGCCTGTGAAATGGACGTTTCCGACAGATTTCCTGGTTCAATCGCAGCAATTGTTGCTTGTAGCAATCAGAAGTAACAGTTTGACCCTATTCCAATAGTTCATAATAGAGCACACCCTTCATATCCCACGCGTTGCACAGCGGAACTTTCTTGGAGTGAATATTGCGTTTTGATGTCGAAGTCGTTGCTTCACCGGGGTCTACCCAGTTTTTTTGCTTTTGGAATTCTCGTACCATATCCACTTTTCATCATCCCGTAACGATTTTTTACAGGAAAGACTTTCTGTGTTTTTAATTCAGCAGATTCAAACACTTCATGACACGCTAATCCTTGTTCCTCTGGCTCAGGTCAAGTGGCACCCGTTTTACTTCCTTGTCAATCTTTCCCATTGCGCGTGAACGATTGGAAATGGTTTGTTGAGTTACCCACAGTTGCTCATCTAGTTCTTTTTTCCGTTTGAGACAAATCTTCATTTAGCAATGCTTGCAGTTCCTCATGTGCAACCATTTGCAGGGCGTCGCTTCGTTCTCGATCGCTAACATCAAAATCACCTGCTTTAAACCGTCTAAACCAAAACTCACACCTCCTTTTCGAAATAATATTCTCCCCAAGAAGAGAACAGAACGATGCACAATCTTTTGCAGCACTTTTTTCTTGATGAAATTCGTAACGAATGCAGCGTCGAATAAACGCAGTATCGTTTGCCACCTTTCACCTACCGATGTGCAAGTGCGTTTGATTGTTGGGCAAACTTCTGCGTCACATTTTATACTCTGGACAAGTTACGGTCACATGACAACAACGCAGGGGAATGTCGAATATGTAAATTAGCTGTATACGTGACACAAAAAAACGCTACAAAACTTATTTGTACACCTAATAGTAAAAAGGGCATCCTGAAAGTGATGCCTCCTCCTTACAAACTTTTAAAATTTTGATTGAGGTTGTACACACCATATTTATGATTGATTCTTATAATACTAAGGGCATCGTGAAAGTAATGCCTCCTCCTTAATAACTTTTGAAATTTTGAAGTGATTTCAATGAAACTGCATTGACATGTACTATGATATGTTGCCAATCTGGGAGCAAATTTCTTTCAGAATCGTAAATAAAGATCATGAATGACAGAGAAAGCCAGCGAGCCGTAATTGAATTCCTTGAAAAAGAGGGATGTGAGGCTTCAGAAATCCACAGAAGACTTCTGGCGGTGTATGGAGCTGCCACAATCGATATCAGTAATGCCCAAAGATGATATCGATGAAGAGGTTTCGAGAGGGAGAAAGTTCAGTGTCGGACAAACAAAGGAGTGAAAGACCCGCAACTGCAGTGACAGATGCCAACAGACAACGAGTGAAAGACTTCATCACAGCTGATCGTCGTGTCACCATCAAGAAGTTGTGTGATGCAATTCAGTGTGGTCAAGTGCTACGGAAACATTAAGTAGGGATCTAGGCTACAGAAAACTTTGATCCAAATGGATCCAAGAAACCTAACCCGTGAACAATGTGAGCAAAAAAGGGACACGTGCCGGAACCTCTTAGACTGTTATGAGAGGGAAAGTGAGGTGTTTCTCTCCAATTTTGAGAAGAGGGATGAAACCTGAGTGTTCTTTCGTGACCCAGAAACAAACGTGGGTCGATGGAATGGCATCGCACATCTTCACCTCGACAGAAAAAGGTGAAAACAACTTGTTCCGCAGGAAAAGTGATGCTGATAATTTTCTGGAACTGACGTGGTGTCATTTTGACTGATTTCCTTGAACGGGGTGCAACAGTAAATAGTGCTTACTCTATGTGCAGACACTGAAGAAGCTAAAAGAAGCTATCAGAAAGAAAAGACGTGGCATTCCACTTCATAGTGTTGTTTTACACCATGATAATGCACGTCACCACATCTTAATGGAAGTTTCACAGGCTACTGTCAAAATGAGGTGATACTCCAATCTCTCTGCAGTTCTGATTTGGCTCCCTCAGACTTTTTCCTGTTTGGCCCTTTTGAAAAACACCCTTCGTGGGGAACGTTTCGACGATGTGACAGACGTTAAACTGGTTGTGAACTCATGGGTGAAACGACAGCTTCAGGAATTTTTCCAAAATGGATTTTAACAATGAGTTAAAAGATGGCGGAAATGTATAGAAAGTGATGGACAATACTTTGAATAGGCTAGCATTATTAACAATATGTCCAAGTATTTTGCCACCAAGTTTCACACTTTTGCTGCTACAAATAAAAATCTTATGAGGGACGAGGAATTACTTTCAAGGTGCCCTTTGTAATTCAGAGCAGAGGTAGCATTGGAGGGTAGTCTTGCTAACTTTACTACACAATGCATACTACCAAAAAAAGTTAGCGTTTTCGGTAACTTCCGCGGTAAGATAAGATAAAATATCTGATTTAGGCGGCCGTCTTTTCCTTTAAGGATAAAAGAACTAGGGGTAGAAGAGGAATTCTTCAGTTCTTAAACTAGAATAACCACATTTTGTGTCAAAAAAGAACTGCAAATATGCGAAGTAAACTGCGTTTCTTTTCGTGTTGTTCTTTTACACCACGAAATCCTTTTTTTCTTACCAGAAAAATCTAACGTTTAAAAAAAAAAAGACTGAAGAAAGAAAGATTTTCAGAAACAGAATGCAAGCTTTGTATTTGCTTGGTTGAATCACTCCTGTCGTAGTGGGTAACTGGTAGATCCTTCCGTTTGGTAACTTTTTAACAAAAGAAAGAGCAATATAACCTCAAGGTTTCACTTCTTCGCTTTATGTCCTAAAGTCGGAATTCACAGCCTGCCCAAATGACGTCAGATGATGAGAAAAGGCAATAAAGAGAACACTTTGAAAATGTTCTTCTTACTCATCCATGGCAGGAGAATATTTGGTCAGAGATTTAAAAAAAGAAAACACAAGCACGTGCTCATACTCGCAGAAAGAACAAGACACCAAGAGGGGAGCTAAATTTCTGAGGTACGGAATGATATTTTTTTTTCTTCGGGATGGGAGGAGGGTAAGGACAGCCTCTTCGGGCACGAACAGAGTGCTCAAAGATAAAAAGGATTTCTATTTGTTTGACGTGAATGCATTTCGAAGAACAAATCTGAGCAACGGAAGAGCGCAAGATTTTTGTCAGATACTCAGACAATTCAAATAACGTATTTTTTATTTCATCGTAAAATGAAAGAAAAGGTGAAAATGGTCTAAAATACAAATAAAACTTGTTTGAGTAATAAGAATATAAGAAAAAGAGGTTTCATTAAAATTGGATAGTAAAACCAATTTAGTGTAGCCGAGATAGAAAAATATTCCTGGAAGTGCGGAGTAATAAATAAGTAGATCCAAATAACAGAGATATGTCATAATACTTTTCATCGAAACTATCACGTCTTTTAAAAGAAGTCTCAAATCTTTTAAGCCAGATTTATTTCAAGGTAATGTTTTTTCTCTCTTAAGCTGTACAGTTAGTAGTTTTTCAAAAGAAACTTCTCAATTTTCTCTATCCAGTGGAAAAATTTTGAATCGAAAACAAATGCAGGAAAAAACGTGGTAATGGTTACAGCAATGTGCTGCAAAAGGAATACATACTTAGAAGTTCATAAATAGTGGTAAGCGCAGCATACTCTTACTTCCCCTTGCGAGAATAATATCCATTTAAGACATCCGAAGACATGTGGAAAATGCGATACCCTACCATGAATATTTGGACACCTGCATATCTAGAAATCATTTTCGGTTACAGATAGTTTAATTGTATGCTGTAATCTTCCGCCGATATGATGACCTTTAGTTTTTATGGAATAGTCTCTTCCAGTCTGTTTTTTAAATATCCGCCAATATATTCGTGTGACTTCGTTTATATATACCTGGTTGAGACATTTTGGTTTGTCTGAAGATGGGGACATATTGACCCCGAAAGATCTCACATCTGAGTTTTTAATTGTATATTGTGTTTCATAAATGCGATGCTAGTAAATTATCTTTTGCATTTTTACTAGTCAGTAACGTGTATAGACGGTTTTAGTTCTTTGTTTCAACATAGTGCACGTGTGATTATTATCTCATATTCTGCATTTCGACCTTCAAATCTGTGACCAGTTCGGCTTTCTTCGCTAAGCGATCTTTTGTTCCAGGTACCAGACGATCCAATTCATTCCCAGGATTCTCTATAGGATTCAGATCAGGACTCTGGGCTGGCTAGTCCAAGTTTTCCACGCCAATATCCTCAAACCAATATGCAACAACGCAAGAAACGTGACATGGTGAGTTGTCTTTCTGGTAGAAGTATGGGCATTCCCCAAACTTCTGCCGTAACGCTGACAGTTTATAGTTGTCCAGGACGTTCAGCTGGAACTCAGTCTTCACGGTTTAGTCCAAAATAACAAATAGGCCTAGCTGAACCCCGGAAAATACCTGCATACCATCACATTGCCTCCACGGATCTTCACTGTCGGGAACATATAACGATATAGTCTGGAAGGTACCATTTTCCCGGAATGCATCTATAAACAGCAATCAGACTCATTTACTCAACCGTGACTCGTCAGTGCAAAGCACAGTTTTTTTGTATACTACAGTCCAAGACCGATGTTTCTTACACTATGCAAATCTGCATGCGCCATTAGTTGAAATGATTAGCGGATTGTGGATGTCTACTCGATCGTGGGAATCAATATTGTGCAGCGTCCAGCTCACTGTGCTGGTACTATCCACAGGTCCGATGGTCTCATATAGGGCTTGTGTGATACGAGACAATGGCGATTTAACTGACAGTCCTTCGCAGCTGTCTCCTGTCACGTTCGGTTAGCTTCGGAGTGTTATCGGTCCGCTTTTTGTTTTTTCTGTTTGGCAGATTCAACCCCATTCCGCTTTCATTTGCATATTACATCACCATCGTTTGCTTAAGGATCTTCAGTTCCCGGGAAATGTCATTAACGAAGCAATTGTGTGCGGGGCACCCTATTAGCAGTCTGCGTTGGAAATAATTTAACTATGACGACTGAGGAAGGTTGCATTCACAGTCGTGCTATTGTCTCATTATATCCCTTCGAGTATATTTATTGCTGGGTCTGTGACGTGGTGCTTATTTAAGATCTAATTCACTATCAGTAGAGGAGTGCTTGGATTTAAATCGTTGTATTAATCGCCCTTACAATACAGAATTCAAAAGAATTTCTGTATCTATCTGTTGAAACTTAAATACCTTGGAACTAATATTCTAAATCTGCAGCACGTAACGTGAGAAGCTTGCCTCAGGAAAGCTTGGAAACTCATGATTTATTGAAGTCATGATTACTCCTATGGTTGAACAAGTTAGTAAAATCATGCAATGCATTGATTATGATACATTTTCCAACATACCAAAAAACATTACTCAAATTATTACTCAAGTTTGAGGATAATGGCTGTGGAATAAATCTACCTCATGTGCCCTGACCTTTGCCTCCATTTCGGTGATATTCAACAGAACCTGTTCAGTGTACCTCCAGAACAACATGATAAAGTGTTGTCGGAATCGAAGCATTTTTACGTAAGTTATGACGCATAAGGGCGATGGAATGGATCCCGCTCCTGTGTCCTGATCTTTGATCCAGTTTTTATCATTTCCAATAGGGTTCGTCCCTAGGTTGTCCCTTACCACATTGTAAAATTTCATCGAAATCGAACCATTTTTACGCGCGTTATCGTGCGGACCGACAGAAAGACAGACGGACAAAGCTGGAGCATATAAGCTTCTTCAACCTACGGTTGGAAAGCGTAAAAAAGGATTTCTAAAGTTGTTTTTTACCGGCACAGAAGAACTACAAAGAGAGTACATGGTGTGATCGAAATGTTCGATCAATGTGGGAATAAAAATATTTTTAAGACTGGTCCCAAAGCCTTCTCGAACATACTGCGAAGGAAGCTCTAGGAGTACAACACACGCAGATGAGAGATATTTCCGATTAACTGCGCCGAGGAACAGGAAGGCTCCCAGACACAACTGCGATCTGCCCTTGCTGCAAGTTCAAGAACGGTGGTCTGTGCTTCCACTTTGCGCAGAAGGCTTTACGAATAAGGTCCTTATGATAGCCAACAGGAACTCTGCGTGTTGAGACGCCTGCAATCTCTCTGCAAAGCAAATCTGGGCTCATCTGTGAAGAAAACAGACCTTCATTGGTCTTCATCCTCCAAACAGAAATCATCGCTCTTTCCACGTTTATAAGTGAGTCACGGAAAACTTCTTATCGACCAACACCGGGAATCGAACCCAGAGTCTTCCAGTTACGTGCTGCACATGATACCACTACTCCACAGCGGCCTCGAATTCTCCAGACTCACATTTGATTAACTGCCAAACTTCATGGCAGGTTGCTTCATGGAGCGAGGCCGCTGTGGTGCAGTAGTATCATGTGCAGCACGTAACTGGAAGACCCTGGGTACGATTCCCGGTGGTGGCCGATGCGAATTTTTCCGAGACTCACTTATTAACGTGGAAAAGGCGATTACTTTTGTTTGGTGTTTCTGATCCACGTCGAGTGTATGAATTAATTATCCATTGGTCTTCGTCCTGTTCCTTGGCGATTGGAGCCCGCCTGTTCCTCGGCGCAGTTAATCGGAGATATCTGTCAACAGCGGATATTTTACGGACAAACCTCTATGTGCTTCCAAGCGGAACCATGCATTCTCGACGATATCCTGGTCCCTGCGTTAGCTCTTATGTAGGTGCCATAGGAGATACATTTTTCCTACAAGAATATACGCTCGTCCTCACCGAGCTAGGCTGGAAGAACAATATCTTCAAGAGTATATCATTATTCTCATGGATTGGCCAGCCAGGTCTCCCAAACTGAATCTGATAGATCACGTATAGGATGTTTCGGGGAGGCTTGTTGCTAAATGTGACATGTTTGTATGTTAGATAGGAAATGCAGAGAATGTTCACACATTTTTAAAACGTTTTTGATCAGAAATCACAGAAAAGAAAAGAAGTTCAAGGAATTGAAACTGGCAATAGCGTAGTACATGAGCACGAAAGAAACATCTGCTGCAGTTAAATACCTTGTGCCAAGAAAATCGCGCTCGTAAACGAGCTGTGGATAAAGGGTTATGTTTTTGCTCTTTACCAAGAGAAATATGCATATTCTGTAACTAAAAAACGTTTTAAAAATCATGGAAAAGCATTTCTAAATGTAAAATAAGCAATATTATTAATACTAGAGGGGGAAATAGTCAAGCATTACATTTAACAGGAAAACGAATACCAAATGAATATCCAAAGAAAGGGATACACTTTTATGACTATTTCAAAAGTAAGGTATCTGCTCTTAAAATAAAATCCGCCGACAGAAAAACGAATCGCTAAGTCGTTAAAATCTCTGTATCAACGGTAAACAAGAAAGAAAGGACTGTAAACAAGGAATAAACAAAGATCTAAATCCCAGAGAAAAACAAGAAACATAATTTTCACCCCTTTTTGCATAGGCACGTGACTGGGCGCAGAACACGGTGTGGACTTCTTTATGAAAATAACTTAGCCGGAGACATATGGAACTTTATTGTGACTATTGATAAAGCATGAATCTACGGATACGACTGTAACAGAAAAAGTCGATATACTATCGCAAAACAGTAGGAAAAGACTTTTAAATTTGGTTCCAAGAATCCAAGAAAGTTTCAGTAAATGACTCATGATTATCGCTGGTTTCATGTACAATGGGAAATTAAAGTTTTAAAAAGTTTAAAACAATGTTAAAATCAAAATTCTACATATTACCAAAATAATGTTTTAACTCCTATATTTAAAGAGAAAATACCGTTCCTTTATCCACAGAGCCTCCAAAGAGTAGAACTCCAGCAGGATAAGGCTACCAATCACATATATCCAAACCATACCACTCTATTTCTTGAAAAGATGTAAAAACAGACCGGTAACAAGTCTTTACTTTTTGTTCATATTCCTTCAACGTCTCTTGATGTGTCATCAACGGACTGTTCCTTCTGACTGCTAAAAAGAGCGCTTTCTAAACGTGGAACTAAAACAGCGATTGAATTATGAAAAGCAGAGGAAGACGAGTGGAATAAAATACCACTGCCATTTTTAAGAATTGTTCTGTTATCTTGGAAATGTAGATGTAGGTTCATTCCAGAGAAAAGACTATCAGATAGAACATTTAAAAAGAAATAATTTTCTTTAAAACATTAATTATATTGCTGGAAATTTGTTCCAAAAATGTGTGAACATCCTCTATACGTGTGAATGTATAGCCTTGAGGAAATTGAAACGCCTCTGTCTTGGTGGCAGACATCATCTCAGATAAGAATCGTTTTTCTGTACAGCAAAACAAAAAGTATTCAAAGGGTTTAATAAGAACCGTTTTTTCTGCACAGTAAAAAAAAAGAAAGAAAAAAGAATTATAACGATTTAATAAGAATCGTTTTTCTGGCATTAGCGCAAACCAGATCAGTTGGCATGCGCAATCTTGAGTAGATTTCAAAAAATTAGCACTTTCCTTCCAGTCTTCACAAACAACCCCACACGAGCGAAAATTTCGCAACCAACAGATCAGGCCAGATCCTATGTAGAGGATTTTAAGAAGGGAATGTCTGACCCCAGGTCTTAAACAACCCTTAGAAATAGGAAGCTAGGAAATTTGGGCTAGAGTGCCCGATAGGAAAGTGACACGGAAGCGAGGTAGAAAGGGGGAGGAAGACGCCTAAATTTATTACCGAGGGGCCAGTTCCCAGGGCCCGACGCCTTAAAGTGCCCATCCGACGCTCGACGGGCATTTAGTGGTTCGAGCTTTCGCACCTGCCAGAGATCGAACCCGAGGTCTTATCCGTGGCAGTCACGAAAGTTGACCACTAGACCACCTAGAGGAGATGACGTTTTTTTATAGACTCGCATCCTGAAGTTTCATATCCATATCATTTACAGACCAGTAACGGCGAGCGCCGATCTTGTTATCTTAAAAAGTGGTCATGTATACGAAATTCCGTTCATCTTCAAGCACGAGAAAAACCTGGAAGCATTATGCTTAAAAAGTTCTGTGTGGATATTATTCCAAAATAAGTATGTACGAGTGCGTTCTATTAGCACCTGCTTCTACAAATATACAAAATTACAGATGCAATCTTTCTCTCTTTTGTAGCGTTCTGCGTGACATAACGTAGATGGCGTACTACTGAGGTGACGCATAAGTCATATCGATTGACAATGCAGCACCAATAAACCTGTCGGCGTAGTTCAGCTGGAAGAACAGCCTCTCCTGAGCAGGAGAACATGGATTTTGACTCACCACTGCCAAAAGGTTAGATGTTATCCTTTTTTACGATTTTGTGTACTAAACGGAAGACATTTTTGGAAATAGATAAAAATGAACTACAATTGGTAATATAATATGTCTTTGAAAGGCATATTTCCTGGAGAAGAGCCATGATGATATGATGCAGACATTGGGGATATTGCTCCTACAAATTCCTCTGTATTTAGGTAGAAATTCTTTGTGGCAATGAATCTTCCGAGGCTGCAGAACGTTCTCTATGGCCCTCCACATTCATCTCTATGAAAAGCATCAACTTGGTGTACGATCTCCTGATGCGAGGCAGGTGAATGCGTTTCCAATGTATAGCTGAGACTGTAGGCAATTCAGTCGGCAGTGTCTATTCAATCCCGACAAATCCTTCAAAGTTCAGCGGGCGTGGAATTTCACAGATGTTGGCACATTGACAGATGAGAAAAAGTCATGTCGCAAACGAAAAGTGCCTGAACATGTTTCGTGCACATTCAATTCATTTGTGATCCCGATTTTTTCGGTGGATCCCTGTGATCCAGAGATTAATGAACATTTTTTTATTTGATGCTTAACGACCACCATGAGCAAATCAGTATGCTAGAAGCAGCCACCAGTCTCTAATTTAGGGTCACTGGTTCCAGAGAAGGCAGAGAGCCAATGCCATAAGACAAACACAACATCCATGCCTCACCGGGATTCGAACCCGGGCCCCTTTTGGACGAATGATCAGAAGCCATCGCTTAGACCACTGCGCCATCGGGACGGCATGAAGAAGTTCTATACTTCAGACTTAAAATTTTGTTCGCCGCCCCGGTGGCACAGTGGTCTAAGCGATGGCTTCTGATCATTCGTCCAAAAGGGACCCGGGTTCGAATCCCGGTGAGGCATGGATGTTGTGTTTGTCTTATGGCATTGGCTCTCTGCCTTCTCTGGAACCAGTGACCCTAAATTAGAGACTGGTGGCTGCTTATAGCATACTGAGTTGCTCACGGTTGTCATTAAGCCTCAAATAAAAAAAAATAAAAAATTAGTCGACAATATTATGCATATGCTTTTGTTAGGGTGCAGCAGTGGGCATAACCATGATTTGCTTCCTGATAAAAGAAACTGGCCAGCGGTGTATATAGTTTTTGGTTTGCAAGCGATCTCTTAGCAACACAGAGATCGGTTGCAAACCAAAAACTGTATACACTGCTGGCCACCCAAAATGCAACACCAAGAAGGAAGCATCCGATTGGCTTGAAATTCGCAGCATGCGTCGCCCGCGAGAGGATATTCAAACGATTAGCATTGCTGCGCATATGCAAATCATGCGCGCCCGGCACGCCACCGAGAAGCACTATAAGAAGAGTGCACAGAAGGTGGGGTGGAAGTAGTGGAAGTGTGTTGTGCTGTCGGACCTGTGCGTGGGAAGCTTCCTGATGCCTCGTCGCAGAATACGGCACTCATTCCAGCACGTTTCGGAATTCGACAGAGGACGAATAGTGGCTTATCGCGACAGCGGTTTATCGTGCGAGACATCGACGCCGCTGTGGGACGACATCCAGCCACAGTGAGGCGAGTATGGATTCGGTGGGTGCAGGGGGACTGACGGACCGATGTGATCGAACTAGGGGACCGGCATGTTATGCGGCGGGAATTGACTGCTCGCACCGCCAGATCGCGAACGTTAGCGCAAGAATTAGGGGTGTTGCGCAACAACCTGTGTCAACACATACCGATCGACGTCGTCTGCAGGAGCGGGGACTTGTCGCACGGCGCCCATTGCTCCGTTTACCATTGACGTTACACCACCGGCGAGTGCGGCGGCAGTGGGCCGTTGAGCGCCGCACCTAGACTACAGAATGGCACGACATTGTCTTCTCCGACGAATCCCGCTTCTGCCTGCAACACCACGATGGTCGGATCCGCGTGTGGCGGCACCGAGGAGAGAGACTGTATGCCGCCTCCATTATGCATCGCCATACCGGTCTGTCGCCTGGCGTTATGGTTTGGGGCGTAATTGGATATGACACCCGCACCCTCTGGTACGCATCGCCGGTACACTCAACAGCCACCGCTGCATCTCCGACGTTTTGGAGCCTGTAGTCCTCCCTTACCTTCAGGACCTGCAAGCGTCCACGTTTCAACAGTACAATGCGCGCCAGCACGTGGCACGCATCGTGCAACAATTCTTCACGGCCAACGAGGTGTCACTGCTGCCGTGGCCAACCTGTTCTACCGATATGTCGCCCATCGAACACCTCTGGTCGCTGATCGGAAACCGAGTGGCCCGGCAAGCACCAACCGCGGCTACGCCTGATGAACTGTGGCAACATGTGGAAGCAGCCTGCACCGACATACCCCAAGCCCACATCCAAAGCCTCTTTCGTTCGATGACGCGGCGTGTAGCCCCCGTTATTGCCAGCCACGGGGGCCCACACGAACTAATGACGTCTGCGTGTTCTGCAAGTAGCACGGGCCTGTAAGCTCAATCGTTTCATCTTTGTATTTGTTGTTATGTGTCCAGTAAATTTGGCTTTGCTATCTCATGTCCTTCTTGGTGTTGCATTTTGGGTGCCCAGCAGTATAGCTTGTCCCCAAACAACTGAGAATGCTTTTGATAAAAAAATGTGCAATACTGAATTCGACCTTGGCACGAATCTCGGAAAAATGGTAGTCGTTGTAGTAACCATAGCAACCAGCCACACCTGTTTATTTCGCATGTGTCGTCGGTGAACTCCTACCAAATGCTTTCGCGCTGTGATTTTCCGAAAAATGGATATGAAACAGGAAAAAAGAGGCGCCCCCAAATTATGCTGTCGACTTACGAAGTGTGTCGCAGAGACTCCGTCCAATGCAAGAGGCTTATAAAGATGAATGTCTAGGAATATCGACAATATACAAATGGCATACAAAATTTATAGATGGCCGTGAGTCGACGGCAATAATCGCGCATGGAGGAAGACCTTCAACAAGAGTTAACGTCAATACAATAGGTGTTATTATACAAGAAAACAGACACCTATCGATTAGATATATTGAAGATATGGTTCACATTTCAAAATCAATTCACAGAATTTTAACCGAGCATTTGGGTACGAAACGAGTTTGTTTAACTTGTGTTCCCCATTTCTTTTCATGTGTGGCCCAATGCAAGGCCACACATGGCCAGTTCTGTCGTTTCTAACTTGGAGAAAATGATATTAAGTTGATGCCCCAACCTGTATATAGATGCCCCAACTTGTATATAGTCCAGACTTGTCACCACGTGACTTCTGGTTGTTCCCCATTTGAAAAAAGACATTACGGAGACGACAATTTGAGACTGATCAACAACTTATTACAGCTGGGCAGGGGTGCTTAAACAGAATTTCGGAAGAATTCTGGAAGACATTCAAAAAGTGGGAGAAACGTTGGGACACCTGCATTCGATGCAATGGACAGTATTTCGGAAAAGATGACCACTTCTTTAATAATTAAGGTATGCATATTTTTTTTATCAAAACATGCCGTGACGTATATTCTAAATTAACTTTCCTTTTCAGTTTCTTTCCCTATGTAAATCTTGAGTTTGTTCTCAGTATACTTCATACTAAACGTGAGATCTTCTCTCTCAAACGAATACAGGCCGTGGGTGGCCAAGTGGGCAACGTTCGTGACTGCCACGGAACGGACCTCAGGTTCGATCCCAGGCAGGTACGAACGCTCGATCCACTAAATATCCGCTGTGCGTCGGATGGGTACGTTAAGCCGTCGGACCCCGGGTACTGGCCCCCGGTAATAAATAAGGGCGTCTTCTTCCCCCTTTCTACTTCGCTTCCGTGTCACTTTCCTATCGAGCACTCTAGCCCAAATCTCTTAGCTTCCTATTTCTAAGGGTTGTTTAAGACCTGGGGTCGGCCACTCCTTTTCCTAAAATCCTCTACATATGATCATGATCAAACGAATACTGTTGGCAACACAATTGAGGTAGAATGAACGACGTATGCCTGTTATGAGATAATAACCAGAGATATGAACTACGAAAGAACAGTTGCTCGTGTTTAGTGTATAGCGTTGAATGTGGTTGATACTGATTTGTTATGTAAACTGTGAAGTGCTATGATGTATTAGTGAGAACATCTGGAATAAAGCCAATTTCCGTAAGTTTGACTTCTGTTAAATGTTTCGTCTAGTCGTTAAGGTTTAATTTAGGAACTATTTCATCGTATGGTTATGTTTGTAAAATAACGTAAGAAGAGCGCCAAAGATTCAGTACGAAAAGACATTACGTTATAATTCTCAGCTGTTTTTGGACAACCCTTGTACATAGGGAATCACACAAAGAATCAAAGCCGAGCCACATCGGTCAGGATATTTTGATACATTTCTGCCACTCACTGCTATTCCTGGACACAAACGGGCAGGGATGGGGCGAGAGACGGACACCGAGAGATACGATAAGGGAATTGTTAATTGTTCTTCCGCTACACCGTTGTGTTGTTTCCGTGTTTAGTCCCAAATTAATTATTCATTCGACGAGAACCGTGGTGCGTGTTGTCGACTTCCCTTCACTCGCTGTTCAGTTTCGACAACTCCGCTTTAATAACATCAAACAATCAACTTACGGCAATGTATATTTCACAAGAAGACGAATTTCCTCCACTCCAGACCATCCCCTAGTGGATGGCGCACGCTTATACCATCTCTGCGTTCTCGCTAGGACATGAAGGGGATTGGTTGCTGCATGCAACACTTGGTACTGAGTTGTTGAGCTGTAGCAGCTTATTAAGGATGCGTGCCGAGAGTCCTGGTAATTTCAAAATAATTTACAAGGGTAAACAAAAATTGAAACCAGGTATTACTCTCTCGTGTTTCCGTTATTTGCAGCTAAGAGAAATCACTATGTTCACTGCGGCTAAAGTAAAGTACGGATTATAATGGAAAGCTTGCATTGGGGGATTTGAACATTTTCGAGACGATTATGACACACTAAGCAGTTGTCAGAGCCTCATGTCGAAACTTGGAGGTTAAATTTCTTTCATAGTAGGGCAGTAAAAGATTTTATTATCGGTATTGGGTCGTTTCACCATACTAAAACCCTTTTAGAAATTTGTTCGGAAAGATATACTGGTAAAACAAGGGGATAAAAATTAATGGAGATTATTTAACTCACCTTCGTTTTGTTAATGATATAGTCATTTTTGCAACTTCAGAGCTGCAGATTATGATCCAGGAACTTGCTGACAAGAGTAAAGAAGTGAGATTAAAAATTTACTTTCAAAAAACAAAACTGATGTACAATGCCTTTACAAGAAATGAAGATTTATCGATTGATGGGGAAAAGCTGGAGATAACTGATACCTACATTCTTTGCTTTAGACAACAGATATCAAGCGAAGATCACTTTGATGAAGAAATTAATCGGTGTGTAAAACTCGGTTGGAGAGCTTTTAGGAGAAACAGTACACTTTTCTAGAGCAATATGTCATTATGTCTTAAACGAAAATAAGTGTTTAATCAGTGCATCGTTCCACTTCGTACGTACAGAGAAGATACTTGGACTTTAACTAAAACAGACATACAAAGGCTACAGACAACTCAAAGCAGCATGGAGAGGTGCATGCTTGGTGTAACAAAGAGAGATAAGAAGAGAAACTCGTGGATTCGAAAAATGACAAGAGTGGAAGACATCATGATCAGAGTAAAATCCCTAAAATGCCAATGGGCGGGAAGAACTGATCAGCGATAGGCAAATGAAATTTAGATAGACATCTGAAGAGCAGGTTGAAGATGAATGGATGAAACTCGAAATCATGCTGTAGTGATATGGAGTAGACCTGCTCAAAACAGACTATTGTAGAAAAAACTTGAAGAGACCTTCATCCAGCAGTGGATTGATAACGGTTTCCAATGATGATGATGATATAACTTCAACGGTTCTAAATGCGCTATTGAATGAAGGTCTCTCTTCCTATGTATTTTACCGAACTCTCTGTTTTCTTGAGCCATTCTCTTCCTTGCTATTCCAGAAAACTTTCGAATTTCATTCCCCAATCTTTTACGTGGTCTTCTGTGCCTTTTCATATCCAGCTGTGGTCAATTCTTTTTGCAACATATACAGACTGCTAACACTTGATTGTCATTACTTTAATCCCAAACACCAAATTTGGTCTTGTTCATGAATCAAAGTTGCAAAGCATAAACAACACGAATAAATTTTCGGAAGTTATTTTTTGTCTCAAATTCGTATTATTTCAGCTTACTTTTTTTTAAGAGTTAGTAAACAAAGAACACTGATAAAACTGATTTTAATGATGATAACTACTGCTTGAAAGATATCAGAACCTGTATATATTTATCAATTTTTGTCTGTGTTTCGATCATATTTTTTCAAGATGATTACGTACTAGTACTTTTCAACACGAATAAATTTTATAAACAACACGAATAAATTTTCGTGTTGTTTAACAACACGAAAATTTAAACAACACGAATAAATTTTCAACACGAATAAATTTTCGGAAGTTATTTTTTGCCTCAAATTCGTATTATTTCAGCTTACTTTTTTTTAAGAGTTAGTAAACAAAGAACACTGATAAAACTGATTTTAATGATGATAACTACCGCTTGAAAGATATCAGAACCTGTATATATTTATCAATTTTTGTCTGTGTTTCGATCATATTTTTTCAAGATGATTACGTACTAGTACTTTTCCAGGCGCATCAGGCTCCGTTCATTCCCTTCGCTGAGGAAGACCGATGGTGGTCAACTACAACTTCAGATAGTTACTATTTGCATCTTGTAGGGCAATTAAATCTCCGCTGATGATAGACTGTTGATGCGATTCAAACGTATCTAATGCTGACACACAAATCCAGTTCATTCATAAACTGAACTTCATTTACGGTTTATATCCACATACACTATATTGACAAAAGTCACCGGACACCTAGAAAAAAAAACACAATATAGCATTTATTAACATACTTTGGCCTTAATGCATGCACGGACCCTTCGAAGCTCAGTGGTTGGGTTTTAAGCTCCGTGATTGCCGCCCCGGTGGCGCAGTGGTCTAAGGCGTTGACCTCTGATCATTCGTCCGTAAGGGGTCCGGGTTCGAATCCCGGTCAGGCATGGATGTTGTGCTTGTCTTATGGCACTGGCTCTCTCCCTTCCCTGGAACCAGTGACCCTAAATTAGGGACGGGCGACTGCTTATAGCCCATTGAGTTGCTCACGGTGGTCGTTAAACCTCCAATCAAAAAAAAAAAAAAAAAAAAAAAAAAAAAAAAAAGCTCCGTGATTTTTGTTGCTATAAGGTGTTTATTGAGTGCTTTAGTTTCTGTGGTTGCGTGTATCTTCAAGTTGAAAGTCCACGCTTTACGTTCGTGTATCTCCCAGGTTGGCGAGTGCCATATTTTTTTCATTATTCACTGTTTTATTTTTCAACCGAGCTGGTCTTTTTTCGTTAAAGTCTCGCCATTGCTTCGATGGCGGAGGCAGACAAGGGTGACGCCCACATCCTTATCTTGGCAGATCAGCCAGCACCCTCTTCTTCTTCTACGGCGGCAGCTCCTGCTCAGCTAAATGAGGTGGCTCCCGAGCGTCATTGCGACGTCATGGATACCTCTTCTTCTCCAGCAATAACTTCCTCCCTTCCCAAGTGCGGTGGTGCCAAGTCTCCTATCTACATCTCAGCAGATAATGACGTCTCCGTGATCAGCGACACTGAGCTCATAGCTTCCACTACTCATCAACTTCCTGAGCCGCCTCTACTGCTAGGGCCCGCTCCATCGACTTCTCGACTCATGTCTGCCCAAGCGTCCTATGCTTCTACAACTTCCGGGTCCTCATACCCCCAGTTTAATCTGCTATGCCTTTTCCTGAATCCTATGTTACTGTCGTCGGTTCCACTGCTACAATCGACATACCAGAGGATTCCCGAGCTGGTCACATTTTTTCCTCCACTATGGAACGGGGCGTCTATTTTGATGCGCTTCCCGACACTAAGCTGTGGCAATATAGCCGAGCGTTCAAAACTATCTTACCAAAGAATGCTATAGACTTTGTAGCTCGAAAACCGAGATCTGTCTGGGTCTATTTTAAGGATAAAGCGCATGCTAACCAGGTCCTTACGGAAGGTCTCACCATCAATGACGTGCATCTGTTAGCACAACCGGTTGCGCACCGCCCGGTGGAGGTGACCTTTTACCCCGTGCCACCAGAAGTTTCCGACGCTGCACTCTGCACCTTGCTCAGCAGGTACGGCAGAGTTGTTGGCTCCGTAACAACTCTCTCTGCGGCTCCCAGGGACCCTGAAGACAAATCAATTCGGGGCTTCCGCCGCACTGCTCGAGTCTTCTTTTCATCTGATGCTCAGCTGAAAGCGGTTCCGAATGTTTTGCACATCCGCTGTGGACAGCAACGCCGAAGAGTTGAAATAATCACTTCACAGTATTGCACTATCTGCCAGAGCGAAAGTCACATGAGGGCTCAGTGCCCACGTCAAACAGCTCCACACACTACATCTTCTTGTACTTTGTCCACCAACGCTTCACAGACTTCTTCCTTTTCGAGGAAAGTAGCGGAATCAAGTTTTTCCAAAGTCAACTGCCATTGGTCAACAAACGACTTTGATGCCTCCACCTCCTGTTGATCCTAAGAATTTTCCCAGGCTGTGTACTTTTACAACTACTGTTGATGTGCATGTTGACTACTCCTCAGCTTTTACCGTTGGCTCCATGACACGAGTCACAAGTGATGCTTCAGGTTCAGACTCTCCAGACGATCACTACCGGAAAACGCAGTGGTGCTACTCTGCCCCAAGACGAATAAGTCAAAGACTGCCAAGATCAGCTCTTCTACCCGCTCATCCACTCGTTCCGTCAGCTCTCGACGGCCGTTATCCAGGTCGCATTCCTCTGAGACAGCATGTGAGGGTGACTTTCCCTCACTAGATGAATTCACAACTTTTCTTGCTGAAAATGCGCTGAGCCTCTGCCATACGAGGACATGCTGGATTGCACCCTCAGCACGCACTTCCATTCAGCAGTGGAAGCAGCTCTACCACAAGTGCTGGTTCAATTACACTCACTTGAAAACACGCTTCGGCGCACTCGGACGAGGTCCCGTGGAGTGCTTACTCCACTCATCACTACAGCCAGTCAATTCACTGCATCCCCAAGTAACTTCTGGTGATGTCAGGTGTCGCGGTTTTGCGACACCTCTTGCGAATGCGCTGGTACGAGAGGATCAATGCTAGCAGGAAACAACTGTACTTACACCACTCAAGTGGTGTCAGTGGGATCATACTTTCCATCACGCCTACAGCCAACTGTCGCGTAGTGGCATGGCAGTTGGTGTTCACTCACGTTTTCGTTCAGTGAAAACCTTATGTCGAGACTTATTGCAACGGGTCTCTTTCACCGTCGCAGCTGAAAAATTTCATATATTCAACATTTATGTTCCTTGCACTGCACCTTGCTCAGCAGGTACGGCAGAGTTGTTGGCTCCGTAACAACTCTCTCTGTTGATCCCACTGCTCGAGCATCTGATTTGCGGTTCCCGGAATGTTTTGCACATCCGCTGTGGACAGCAACGCCGAAAGTTGAAATAATCACTTCACAGTATTGCACTATCTGCCAGAGCGAAAGTCACATGAGGGCTCAGTGCCCACGTGCCTCCCTGCAAACAGCTCCACACACTACATCTTCTTGTACTTTGTCCACCAACGCTTCACAGACTTCGAGTAGCGGAATCAAGTTTTTCCAAAAGTCAGCTTACTGCCATTGGTCAACAAACGACTTTGATGCCTCCACCTCCTGTTGATCCTAAGAATTTTCCCAGGCTTCCAAAATCGACTCCCCTAGTACTTTTACAACTACTGTTGATGTGCATGTTGACTACCCTCAGCTTTTACCGTTGGCTCCATGACACGAGTCACAGGTGATGCTTCAGGTTCAGACTCTCCAGACGATCATGGAGATATAGTGGTTGCCGGAAAACGCAGTGGTGCTACTCGCCCCAAGACGAATAAGTCAAAGACTCAGGCGTCCCGAAGATCATCCCGCTCTTCTACCCGCTCATCCACTCGTTCCGTCAGCTCTCGACGGCCGTTATCCAGGTCGCCTCTACACACTTCCTCTGAGACAGCATGTGAGGGTGACTTTCCCTCACTAGATGAATTCACAACTTTTCTTGCTGAAAATGCTTTCCCTGCTGAGCCTCTGCCATACGAGGACATGCTGGATTGCCTTTTTAGGGTCCTCTAGCCCTTCCTCAGCACGCACTTCCATTCAGCAGTATGAAGCAGCTCTACCACAAGTGCTGGTTCAATTACACTCACTTGAAAACACGCTTCGGCGCACTGCGGACGAGGTCCCGTGGAGTGCTTGTTTTCTCCGTCGACTCCACTCCATCACTACAGCCAGTCAATTCCTACTGCATCCCACAAGTAACCTAGACATTCAGGTGATGTCACTTAATTGTCGCGGTTTTGCGACACCTCTTGCGAATGCGCTGGTACGAGAGGATCTTGCTCCGCTGAATGCTGATATATTACTCCTGCAGGAAACAAACTGTACTTACACCACTCAAATTTATCAGTGGTGTCAGTGGGATCATACTTTCCATCACGCCTACAGCCAACTGTCGCGTAGTGGCATGGCAGTTGGTGTTCACTCACGTTTTCGTTCAACTCTTTCCTCCTTCTCAGTGAAAACCTTATGTCGAGACTTATTGCAACGGGTCTCTTTCACCGTCGCAGCTGAAAAATTTCATATATTCAACATTTATGTTCCTTGCACTCCTACTCACGTGCCAGAGCTGTTTGCAAAACTTGAAGTAAACCAGAGAAGTGAACCAGGAAACGCTTCATCCCATGGTAATATCATTCAGCCTTCTGACATCGCTCAGTTGAACTCTTGCTTTGTTGACACGTGTTTTGTTTGTATGTGATATTTTGCACTGTCCCCAAAGCGGAGTTTATGGGGAGAAACTTCTCGTAAAAATTATTTCATTTTCTTCAATCCAAATAAACAGATCGAGAGTATTTTTTTTACAAGAACAAGAAAAAGGTAAAGTAAATAAAATTTTCCAGTTGTTACCACTCCCTCCTATCTGCGCAAGACTCTTAGTAGAAAAATGCACTGATTGTCCCAGGTAAACGTCCAAAGGTCAGTGTATTTCAAGCTTAGAGATCGGAAGTTTTGAGTAGTGACCCCAGCACTAATTCTTCTTTTGTTATTGCAGAAGGGAAGGCAATAAAATTCGGAAAAGGAAAGCAGATATTTTCGGGTGTTATGATATTCTAAGCGACCAAACATTTTTCGATCGTGGTCTTCTGAGATTTAATAGCTCTGGAATAACATTTGGATGCTACGAGGTATCTTAATGTCACTTCAGACCAGGTAAACCTGTATATGGTGTTTTCTGATGGTTAGGACTACTTCCAGCAGAATAATGCGCCATGCCACAATGCTCGGATCGTCACACAGTGGCCCAGGAGCGCAACAGTGACTTCAAAGTCTTAAAATGCCCCATACAGTTTCCTGGTCATATGTGGAATAAGATTGAGAGAGCCATTCATATCATCAGCGCAACAGTGACTTCGAAGTTCTAAATGCCCCATACAAATATATTGTCGCTCTGTGATACTCAATATTTCATTTCCGTTAGTAAACACTGGGGTAACACATGCATTGATGTTTTATTCTTTTTTAACGCAATGGAAGATCACCGGTTAAATAGTCTTTAAGTATCCAAAAGGCTACTTAAAGACTATTTAACCGATACTAACACCTTGGATAATTCTTCTATTGATTTATCTTTCTTGTCTTTGTTCAAAGCTGATAAATTGTCCTAAATAGATGTATTCTTCTACTTTTTCAATTATTTTTCTTTCTCTCAAAATCTTTTCTGTCCATTTCTGTATTATTCATATACACTGGCGGAAAGTGAAAAAAGAACACCAAGAAGGAAACGTCTGATACCAACGAAATTTATACAGCATAATAACGGAATACAGAGGATAACGTGATCAAAACATTATGGAAAAATACAGCTGTATTTGCTAGTAAACTGAAAAATAACATTTCCATGTAACATGGTTAGTACGAGGTTGAACCGCCATGAACGGCGTCACACTGTGCAATTCGTCCGAACGGGGTCCGGGTTCGAATCCCGGTGAGGCATGGATGTTGTGTTTGTCTGACGGCACTGGCTCTCTCCCTTCCCTGGAACCAGTGACCCTAAATTAGGGACGGGCGACTGCTTATAGCCCATTGAGTTGCTCACGGTGGTCGTTAAACCTCCAATCAAAAAAAAAAAAAAAAAAAAACACTGTGCAATTCTGGCATGGAGTCTGTCGTACAGATGTTGGACGTACGTTTAGGGTATTGAGTTCCAAGCATCCTCAAACTGGACGCGTAAATCGGGGATGGTCGAGGCTGGCCGCGGAGACCGGATAAGTCGTTGTCCCATAAACTCCCGCACGTGCTCAGTGGGGGACAAACCCGGTGAACGTGCAGGCCATGGAAGTTGTCTCACACCCTGAAGCGCATGTTGCGTTGCACGTGCAGTGTGTAGGCGTGAGTTATCTTGCTGGAAAACACTACGATCGACCGACCTTACAAATGGCACAACAACTGGCTGAATGATGTTGTTGATGTAGGAGGTGCTGTTTAACGTACCCGGTATAAGCACTAGTTGTGTACGGGAGTGATAGCTGATCGCTCCCCACACCAGGAGACCAGGTGTGGGCCCTGTGTTTCGCTGGCGGATGCAAGAAGGGTGGAGATGCTCCCCTGTGCGTCTGCGAACACGCATACGGCCATCGGAGGCTCCCAAGCAGAATCTGCTTTCATCGCTGAACACGACAGGTCGCCATTGCGTTCTCCAGTGCAGACGTTGGCAACACCACTGCAGCCGTTCCTGACGGTGGGCTAGAGTCAGAGGTACACGTGCCAGAGGCGCACGTGCACGTAGTCCTGCATCCAGTAGACGGTTGGGGATTGTTCGCACAGTCACCTCAGGTGCAACGGCAGCTCGGATTTGCGTCGCACTGGATGTTCTACTTGACAACGCCGCTCTTCTTATGCGTCGATAGGTCCGCTCATCAGTCCGTCTGTGACTCCCGGTTCCACGTCTTCTCGTGTGGGAATGTTCCTCGGACCATCTACGCCACCATCGTACCACCACCGATACTTCCCGTCCAATTCGCTCCGCAATACGACGTTACGACCACCCGGCCTCGCGGAGTCCGACTAGACGACCTCGCTCAAAGTCCGATAACTGCTGAAATCGTACACGTCTTCCATGTCCAGGCGTTGCAGCTTCTTCAGAGTCTCCGCACGTGTCCGTACGCCGACGACTGATTACATTCACTTCGCCGTACTCCTTAAATATCACCGACGATAATTTGCATAATATGCCGTGCTGTGGCGTAAGCGCTCACCGGTTGGTCCTGAAATTAACATCACACCTACGTAAACTTGACCCCATTAACATATGTAAATTTCATGATCGTCCGCCAATTCCTTCTTGGTGTTCTTTTTGCACTTTCCGCCAGTGTATTTAGTTTTTGCTGTGTTTATTGTCAGACCTTTTTAAAGATATTCCATCCATAAATCTTTATCATATTTTTGCATTTTCCTATTGCTGGTTGTAATGATACTATGTCATCATCAAATTTTAAGTGATTTGGGTACCTTCCATTAATGTTTAATCCTTTTGTCATTCCAGTATAAATTTCTAAAAATGTCTTCTAATGCGGAGTTAAATAATTTTAGAGGTAGTGGACCTCCTTGTCTGGGCTGCGGATGGCCTAGTGGTTAACTTTCGTGGCTGCCACGGAGGAACCTCAGGCGCGATCCAGACCGGGCAGGAACGCTCGAAGCACAAATATCCGCCATGCGTCGGACGGGCACGTTAAGCCGAGGAATGGGACCCCGGTTATAAATAAAAGCGTCTTCTTCCCCCTTTCTACTTCACTTCCGTGTCACTTTCCTATCGGGCACTCTAGCCCAAATCTCCTGGCTTCTTATTTCTAAGGATTGTTTACGGCCTGGGGTCAGACACTTCCTTCCTAAACTCCTCTACGTATGATCTAAATCTCCTTGTCTAAGTCTTCTCGGTATTTTGAAAACTAAGCCCAGGTTCTCTAACTTTATTGTTGATGTAGCCTGGCTATCTATTTTATTTATTAAACTGACATATTTTCCTTCCAAAAGCAGAATTTTCCCGGTCGGGTCTGGGCCGATTACAGATCCGAGTAGGGTCCAGGTACAAAATGTTTGACCCGTTTCCATCTCTGGTAGCAACTCCTTGAGAAACTTGAAAATAACACTGTAACTGATCGCATGCTCGAATGGAAATAGGGAGATGCAGGTTCGATTCCCGCTCCAGAGCAATGTAATTTTCAAGTTTTCTGAATTAGTGACTACATGGACAACATTGAAAATACATCACATTTGTGCCAACGATTGCATCACTACATGAGGAAAATTTTTAATATATCCTTCAGATATTTGCCCCATACAAGTCAGCTGATATTTTGTCAGCCGAATTTTTTAAATCTGCTACTTTGGAGAACAGGGATCTAAAACATTCTCGTAATCTTTTACTTAATAAGGAAATAGATTCAAATTCCATCAGCTATTTTCTCGATTTTTATTCGTTTACTTCTTGCAAGTGGCACGCATGTTCCGCCATATCTTGTGAGAAATCGTTTTTTTATCTTTCGTCTTGTATTAACAGTTCCGTCCTAAAGAATTCAAACGTGTTCTATCAACGACGAGAACGTCGTTACATAAGCTGACAGTACTTTACATATATGTTACTATTTTGTTGAGAATTTTTTGCGCATACATATTTGCCATTAAGACAGACCGTCCTCGTCTTGAGAAATCCTGCTCCTGTGAATGAGCTTGAAAATTCTGAAATCATTTCATGCCTCAAAGAGATGCGTCAACTCATTTACTTTTTGGGATTAGATAACTCTTCGGAAACAAAAATAATATAAAGGCGGAAAAAGTAAGGCTGCAGATTTCCTCCATCGCGCTGAAACTCTCTCCCACAAATCATGACGCTCCACTTGTCCTCAATTTCCTTGCCCGTGCATCTGTATCATTCTTCCTGCATCAGTCACATGGCTAGCTATAATTATGGACGAAATCTCAACGTGAGATGTGACCTATGACATGCACGAGAGAGAGACATCGAGCTGGCGATGCTATTCGGTTCAGTGTTGGAAGCGACCTCACGAAGAAAATCCACTTGGCTCCGCTGATGAGGGGAATTTGCGGTATCAGCTATTTTTCTTCCCTTTTTCCGGAGAGCAGGAGACAAACCTGGCAGTCAGCGAAATTCCTAGAGTACGAAACCACTTCTCTGATCGTCTGTTTCCTCCCCACTCCCATTCTTCCATTCATGACGACCACATTTCCAAAATGGTTTCATGTCACGCACTCTGGAGTTCTTCTGCCTGTGAAATTGGCGCCTTTACGAATGTACACTGTTCGAAAAATGTAAAAAGAAATTGAAATCGCAATCCAAGTTAATACACGAATCGGATACGAAAATCCCAAATACACGAATCGGATACGGAAATCCCAAATACACGAAATTAGAAATACCTCGTACTTTTGTAAAAACAGGAATTTGTCAATAACGCGGATAGAACCTGCGTCACCTCACTCCCGAGTGAGTTGCTCTAATTGACTAAGCTACACCGACAGATAATGTCGTTGCAGATTTGTCGTCTTCACACGTGTTTCATCTCTGTAGTAAATCACCTCATCTTCCTCTTTTTTTTTTTTTTTTTTTTTTTCTGAAGCGAAGAAGGAATTTTTATTAATTCCAGACGATGTATAGAACAAACATCACGGATTTTACTGAAGCGAAAAAGGATTTTTTATTAATTCCAGACGATGTATAGAACAAACATCACGGATTTTTCTGAAGCGAAAAAGAAATTTTTATTCATTCCAAACGATGTATAGAACAAACATCACAGATTTTTCTGAAGCTAAGAAGAAATTTTTATTAATTCCAGACGATGTATATAACAAACATCACGGATTTTCTGAAGCTCAAAAGAAATTTTTATTAATTCCAGACGATGTATATAACAAACATCACGGATTTTTCTGAAGCGAAGAAGAAATTTTTATTAATTCCAGACGATGTATAGAACAAACATCACGGATTTTTGTTAGGCGAAAAAGGAATTTTTAATAATTCCAGACTATGTATATAACACGCATCAGAGATTTTTGAAGAACCCAACGGTCAGTAGATCCATTTTTTTACGTTTGGGCGCTAATATGAAGACAAGAATTTGTCGAAGTCGGGTCTCCTCGCTCCGGATTGAGTTCTTGCAATCGCCTAAGCTACACCGACGGAATATAGCGCTCCATATTTGTCGTCTTCTTGTACTTCACCTCTGTAGTACATCACATAATCTCGTTCTTAAATATTTGTTCAGAAGAGAAGAAGTAATTTATATTAATTCTAGACCATGTGTGGAACAAACATCACACATTTTTCGAAAAACCCAACGGCTTTACGTTCGGGCACCAATGAGAAAACAGGAATTTTTGAGTGAAGGAGATGGTAACCGCGCTCCGGAGTGAGTTGCTCTAACCGACTAAGCTGCACCGATGGAATATATCGTTGCAGATTTGTCGTCTTGACACGCACTTCACCTCTGTAGTATGTCACATCATGTTTCTCTTAATTTGTTTCTGAAGCGAAGAAGAAATTTTCGCTAATTTCAGACGATGTGTGGAAAAAACATCACACATTTTTCGAAGAACTCAAAGGCCAGTAGATCCATTTTTACTTTCAGACGCCAATGAGAAAGCAGGAAGTTTTCAGTGAAGGAATCGAAACGCGTCCCTTCGCTCCGGAATAAGTTGCTCTAACCGACTGAGCTACACCGACAGAATATATCGCTGCAGATTTGTCATCTCGACACGTGCTTTATCTCTGTAGTATGTCATACTTTCGTCTCCTATAAGGAACTTTATCAGGTGGCGAATTCTTATGACGAATCAAAACCAGTTTGCCTTTGTGTACCCTATTGACTCCATAAGAAATATTTCTTACTTCTTTTTGAAATACCTCACTGAGGAAAACGTTTTTATAATTCGGCAAAAAAAATTGCTGAATCAACCAAAATATTCTGTCGATATGCATTCAACAAAAATCTTTGCTGAATTTACAAATGTATTTTGCTGAAAAATCATTGTTGATTCAACAAAATTTATTGTTATCGTGACAAAACGTTTTGTTCCTTTAACAAAATGCCTATGTCGATTTTTGCGAATTTGTTTGATCCAACAGTAAGTATTGTTATCGTGATAAAACGTTTAGTTGAATTAACAAAATATAGGCAACGAAATAATTTTGTGTTGCCAACAAAACAATCCCGATGGTGTGACGTACCTGCCAGCAGGACGCACACGACATAAAGGCACATAGCAATCAGAATAAACGTCCGCGTAGCTCAATTGGTAGAGTGACTTATTCCGGAATGTGGGGATCCAGGTTCGAATCCTGGCGTGGACAGAAATGACGGAGAAATTTACTTCGTTATAATGGCGCCCGAACTTTCCGGATGACTCGGCCGTTCGAAATCTCGCATTGGTGTGATGTTCTTTCCACACCGCGAGATAGGAAAAATCAGAGAATCCCTTCTCCAGCGCTTCGAAAAATAAAAAATGTGTGATGTTGCATTCCACACACCAGATTGACTGGGAGTTCTCAAGTACACGTTCTACAGTGGATGGCTGCCTGCAACGATTCGTGGTCACGGCTGACCCGTGGGCCATGCCCCCGGCTCTCTTTCGGGGGTGGGGGAGATGTGACGTACCTGCCAGCAGGACGCACACGACATAAAGGCACATAGCGATCAGAATAAACGTCCGCGTAGCTCAATTGGTAGAGTGACTTATTCCGGAATGAGCGGATCCGGGTTCGAATCCTGGCGTGGACAGAAATGACGGAGAAATTTACTTCGTTATAATGGAGTTTTCCTAAAGCAACAAAATAAATGGACAAAACAGCTCAACAAAACTATTTTTTTGTTTCAAACAACCTTTTTTTCTCAGTGCGTATTTTTCGCCCTTCAGTCCGCTAATCATCTGTTAAAAAATTTTATAAATTTAGGCTCTGTGAATTATACACCACTTAAAAAAAAAACATCGATTTTGAAAAAATCAGCGTTTCAGTTTTCAACAGAAGTTGTATATTTGAAAAAAAAAATAGAAATGTGTTATAAACAGGAAAATGTAACGCAATGCAAAAGTGGAGGTCGGTGAACAGTTGGAAAGAAGTTTTTTTTTTTTTTTTTTTCTGTAATGAAAATTTTAAACGAAAATATGGTGCATCGATGGCGATATTGTTTGCTCTCGCTGACGATCACGTGCTGTGGTAAGCTTAGCGTCACACACGTTCGTAGGTGATGTAACTACGTAACTACGATAAAGCTGAAAAAGCTATGAGCCAAAATGACTTACCGATCGCTGCCACTTTCACGGTAGAAATACAATTGCGTGAGGATAAAATAATTTTCTCATTAATACGATTGAATTAAACATTTTATTTTCTGTTGGAACTCATTATTATTAATAATAGGTTTGTAATAACATTATTATGTCTGTGGGATGACTTATCTCAAATCAAGAGCATTCTTTCATTGTGATATTTCGAAGCAACAGAATGTTTTGGAATTTCACAAACTGCCAATGACTTTCAATTATCTTTAAGAAAAGAAGAAATGTTCGGCTTTATAGTATTATTGCACAAAAATTCCCTAATTTAAAATTTAATCTGGATTGCTTTAATGGCTTTTGTTTTAAGCAGTCAAAAGACTGTAGACATCATACACTGAAGAGCAATTGAATTAGAGACAGCTGGCGTTATGCAAATGTGGCGCCGTATGTGGCCCTGTAAACGGAAACGACATGCCATATACAGCGATCCGACAATATAAGGAGTGATGCAACGGGAATCAGTAAGAGTCGGACGCAGTATGGGTATGACGAAGGATCTAAGCGCATTTGATAGTAGGCAAATTGTCGGGGCCCGACGAATGGGTCACTCCATCTCGGAAGTCGTGCAGGCACTGGGATTTTCACTAGCCATTGTGTCACGGGTGCGCCGTGAGTACATCGAATCCGGTAAAACCATCCCTGCAAGGGCTAACTGCCGTGGACAACAGCGTGTGGATGAGAGGGGTCATCGTCGGCTAGCTCGCATTGTAACAGCGGATAGACGGGCCACAGTGCAAGAAATCACTCTGCAATTTAACGCTGGTGCACAAAAACGTGTAAGCAGCCACACCATCCAGAACCATCTCCTCGCTATAGGGTACAGAAGCCATCGTCCCACGAGGGTACCGCTGCTGACCGCACATCACAGGGTGCAAAGATTAGCATGGGCGTGGGATCATTGCCACTGGACCCTAGACATGTGCAAAAATGTTGCCTGGACTGATGAGTCGAGATTCACGTTGGTACATGCAGATGGCAGGATAAGAGTACGGCGCAAACCACATGAAGCGATGGATCCTTCTTGCCTGTAGGGTACTCTTCAAGCTGGTGGGGGTGGCATTCTCGTCTGGAGACTGTTTACGTGGACTGAAATGGGACCCCTGGTACGTGTGACATTCTCGTCTGGGGACTGTTTACATGGACTGAAATTGGACCCCTGGTACGTGTGACATTGTCTCTCACAGGTCAACGTTACCGGGATATCCTGGACGACCATTTGCTCCCTTTTGTGCGCCTTCAACATCCCACTGGGGACCTCATCCTGCAACAAGACAATGCACCATGCCATCGCTCCCGAATTGTATCCGAATGGTTGGATGAACACCCCACCGACGTGACCTCGCTTCCTTGGTCAGCTAGGTCACCTGACCTCAATCCCATCGAGCACATCTGGGATGCCATCGAGAGAAATGTTCGAGGCTCTGACCCGCCTCCATCAAATCTTCGTGAACTGTTGGAGCTTGTTAAGGGGTCGTGGATCCGTATGGCTTCCCAACGCTTCCGGTGTTTTGTCGAGTCCAAGCCGAGACGAATCGCAGCCGTCATCAGGACGAAAGGTGGGGCTACACGTTACTAGACAGATATCTCTACTTCAATTGCTCTTCAGTGTACAACCACCTGTACAATAATTTAAGTACCCGGTGTCTTACGGTGACACAATATACAAAGCTGGTGAACAAAATGAGGAAGAGAGGAAAGAATATCTCGTGCCACCATAACCAAAATTTCATGAGACATGCTATCCGTAGTATCCGATATCTGCTAAAGAACTTCAAAATCAAATCCTCAGACAGAAGATTGAAATCTAACATTTAATCAAACCTCAAGTATGCTCGCGAATTGCTTCTGTTACAGGAAATTTACCGTCATATGGATAAGAAAAAATGAGAACAGAGCTATTCCGTTAATATACGAAAGGAATTGCGGAAAAGGTTTCTGAAAATTTAAAATTTTCTGTTAACTCATCTTAAAACGGCAATATACTTTCAATACAAACAAGAAAGGTGCCACCGAATTTTCGGTTGTAATGAGCACTTCTTTTAAATCCGTTCTGAGGCGAATTAAATTTATCAAAGCTATTCAAAGTCAATGGAACCGGTTAGGAAAACAATCAACCGGTTTCTACAATCGATAAAACATCCACAAATAGAAATAGCTACTTCATTCCACAAGCGGCTAAAACGTATTTTACGAGACTTAAAAAATGGCGCACAAATATTTTCTCATAGCACAAGGAAGGTATCAGAGACAAAAAGATTTTCAAATCGAACAGTTAAAAGAAGAAATATACAGAAAACATGATATAAGTCTATGTCTTCTAGCTGAAGAATTTTGCATAATCTAAATGTCGAAAATAGGCGAAAAATATTCTTCATGGAAAAAGCTATGCTAACGAAAAAGAACATTTCAAATACGTCTCCCAGAAGCAGAGATAGCAAAAAGAAAGGTTTCGAACTTTAAGTCCTTATGGAAAATATTTGCATTATTCAAACAGGAAAGCTCTCCACATCTCTATTACAGCAAATGGCATTTAGCAAAGAAGAAACTTTTAAATGGGGTTTTTAGAAGCGGCGATACAGTTGCAAACTGACGTCCACAAACACCACCAACCGACAGAACTGTTAACTACAATATTCCTCATATAGTAGCCTAAAGTGTTGTACAAGGAAAATGGCATCCGGAGTTGAAAGAATTTTTTTAAATCGCACAGATAGAAACAGAGATATTGAAAGAGAAAATATTAAGCAATTCCGAAATTCTGCGATACAGAGGTGAAATTGTGTAATATTTTGGAAAGAAAATACGCGCATAGGGTTTTCGTACTTCGTAGTATCTCACCGAAGAGAGAGGTTTTTCAATCGGATTTTTAATTCCACAGATTTTGTTGTAAACTGAAATGTGAACTTACTCCCTCTGGTAGCAGACTTGTGCGTTAAGAAAATTTTAAAAATATATGAGAGACATTTCGCAAAGGAGACGTTCTCCAACAAATAACGAATTTTTCAAATCGGACTCTTAGAAGCAGATATATCTACAAACATCAGGTGTGTATCTTCACCCCTGGCGCAAAAACAATGCATTATTTTAAGAATAAAGTATTCTCCAAAGGTTCTTCGAGGTGAGCGGTGTCGATTCACGAAATGATTTTCGTAATCGAGTTTTTAGGAGCTCAGATTTTGCTGCAAATGCATCGGAAGCAGTAATAAATTCCCACGCCCCCTGGTGGCCAAACCGTTCTTTACCAAATATTAGAAACTATATGCAAAACATTTCCCATCAGGAGCTGTATCCGATAGAGGAACGATTTTTCAAATCGGAGTTTTAGAAGCAGAGACATCGGAGAAAAAGCAATTTACGTTTAACCCCCCTCCCCCCCTACACACACACACACACACACACACACACACACACACACACACCGGCGAAAAGTCTGCAAATTATTTGAATTTTTGAAATTATAGGAAAAACATCTCGCACGGAAAACGCTACCCAACAAGGTAGAAAATTTTCAAGTCGTCCCTTAGAAACAGAGATATTGGCAAAAATAAAACATAAATATATGCATCCTGGAGGAGAAACTATGCATTATTTTAAAAAGAAAAGATTTTGGAAAGTTTCGTCGACGTGTGTGGTATCGTTCCACGAAAGAACTTTTTCAATCGAGATTTTAGAAGCTCAGGTTTTGCTGCAAATATATCAGGAGCAGAAATTAACACTTACGCCCCCTAATGGCCAAACCATTTTTTACCAAAAATTAGAAATTATATGCAAAATGTTTCCCACTATGAGCTGTATCCGGTACGGAAAGAATTTTTCAAATTGGAGTTTTATGAGCAGAGATATTGGGGAAAACGCAATTTACTTTTACGCCACCTGGCGAAATATCTACTTGAAAAAGTGGCTATACTTAAAATAGTCTTCGGCATAAATGAAATCGAAAGGTAAGAGAATTTGTTTAATCGGATGTTTAGAAGCAAATATATGGAATAAAATGTGCTTTGAATTCGATATCATCTGCATTTACGCCCTCTAGCGGTGAAACTGTGCATCGTAAAAAAACCCGAAGCGCAAGGATCGTCATTTGCACATTTCAAGCTTCCCAATACATAAATAATTTTCTAAACAGGACTAATATTTGTAAAGATATGGTGCACACAGACGGACGGACGGACAAACGGACAAGTAAACCGGTAACATAAGCACGATCTTTTTTTACAAAAGACGTGCTAAAAAAGAAATGCGGCAAGGTTTCCGAAGATTCCGAATTTTTCTGGGTGCACGAAAAATACGCGAAATTCAGGAGTTTTTTTACCGTCAAGTCACGAAAAGCGTCGTATCAGAAATATGCTCCGGTAGATCACGAAAGGGTTCACGCAAATTGGCTCGTGAATTTCAGATTTTTTTTTTTTTACTGTGTGCGAGAAAACGCGTGGCGATCCAACAATATAGTTTAGGACAATACAACACAAGGCATTTCCTTCATGTGTTTATACCGTCTAGATGTGGGAATGACTTTTAAGTAAAACTTTACCGGCAATATCTATTACTGTTTTTTTGTTGGGTTTTTTCAGCAAACTTAGTTTTGGTGAAGGCCGCTCGATTGACAGGATTTTGCTGCAAACGTGCAATTGATTCAACGAACAATTGTCTACGGAAATTCTATGTAGAAATAGTTGATTTTAGCACAGATCAAATTTTGTAGTGATAGGTTGGTTCAAGACCACTAAAAACGAGTAACAAAATAAAAATTTCGGTGGTCCATGGATCAGTTACTTTTTTCAGGTGTCGTCATTCCTTTCAGAAGAAAGTTACGAATTTTTTTATCAGGAAAGTAAAGTTGTAAAATATTATTCGTTCATGGCAAATATGGAATAGGGTATCATTCATCTATGAAAAATACCAAAAAACGTGTCACCAACTCTCAAACGGATGGAGTATATAAAGGATTGAATTATAAAATAGTGATTTATGGAAACTATCCTCTCTAAACTCCAGTGGATAAAAATTGAAAATTCAAGCAGCTAGTACAGGAGTTGCTTGGAATTATTTCAAAAGGCCATTCTATTTTTGGAACGTAGAGCGCAGTAAATTATATTGGAAAGTAACAAATTCAGCTTATCACACTGGGCATGGAAATATTTTGATGTTTTTAAATTTTGTTCCTTCTAAAACAATCAATTATTAGCTGCTCCGGTGGTCTAAGCGTTGGCTTCTGAACATCCGCCAGAGATGAGTCTTGGATCGAATCCCAGTTGAGGCGTAGATGGTGTGATAGTCTTACAGTACAGGCTCTTTCCCTTCTCCGGACACAGTATCTACAAATTTGGGACGGAAGACCGCTTATAGCCCATTGAATTTCTCACGGTGGTCTTTAAACTCCCAATAAAAAAAGTGTAAACCTGGGTTTAGAAATATAGAGGAAATCAAGTCGGACTGATAAAACACACTGAACACTTAAACTGTTTCAGACTTACTGAGTCTATGGCTATATCCCCCAGAATTGTTTCTATTTCATCCACTCGTACTATGGATCCAATCAAATGGAAAGTTAAAGTTGCTACTAAACCTTGCACTCGTCAAAATGCTAAGAAAAGTTAAATGTAATTTACAATTTAGACCAGATCACATACAAATTGTAATCAATGTGAAAATATTTTGTAATATTTGTACTATATTATTTAATTAATTTCAAATTAAAGGTCACTTCTCTTTTCCCCGTCTTAAAACAGAGCAACAAGGTAAATACAAAGTGCATATCAAATGTGGTGATATTTTTCATTTTCGAACCAGTAAAAACAGGACTACTAACTTTCTGTAAACACTGGTCCGCTGAACAGGTGAAGCGTTTTTCAAAATTCTATCAATGTTTAGAATTACTTCTTTCGCCAGAGTTTCGGTTCTTAGATTACACAAAGCCCTTTTATGCAGCACACATATAATTATGGGTTTGAAATAAAATTTTCATAAATTACACTGAGGGATGACTGAATTATGACCACCTACCTAACTCTTCGTAGGTCTTCCTCCCTCCCTCAGTACAGCAGCTAACCGACGTGGCATCGATTCAACATACCCTGAGTGATCACTGAATTATGACCACCTACCTAATGCTTCGTAGGTCCTCCTTTCGTCCTAGTACACCAGCTGTCCGACGTGGCATCGATTCAACATACCCTGAGTGATCACTGAATTATGATCACCTACCTAATACTTCGTAGGTCCTCCTTTCGTCCTAGTACAGCAGCTGTCCGAAGTGGCATCGATTCAACATACCCTGAGTGATCACTGAATTATGACCACCTACCTACTACTTTGTAGGTCCTCCTTTCGCCCTTAGTACAGCAGCTATCCGACGTGGCATCAATTCAACATCCCTGAGTGATCACTGAAAACTTCGTAGGTCCTCCTTTCGTCCTCAGTACAGCAACGACGTTGCTTCGATCCAATAAGATGCTGAAAGCATTTGGAAGGTATGGCCAACCAAGATGTGTGTAGTGCTACTTTCAGTGCAGGTGATTGGTGTATCTAGATGTATTATATGCCGTTCCATTGTGTACCACAATTGCTTTATGGGATTGATATCAGAGGAGTTCGGAGGCCAGTCGATATGCTGAAAGTCTGAACTGTGTTTCTCAAACTATTCCTGCACAACATAGGACCTGTGGCTTGGCGCATTTACAGCTTGAAAATTCGGAAGGAAGTGGAACATTGCTGGATGTTGAGAGTCGGCAATCAATTGACCTTAATGGGCACCAGTCATACGTTGTTCCACATGAACCAGAGGTCCAATTCCTGCCAGATAAACATGCCCACACCATACAACACCCACCACCGGCTTGCACTGTTTAGATGTGCAGGACGAGTGCCTCATGTTGTTTCTGCCAAATACGTACACGACCATTCACGAAGCGGACTAAGAAACTCGACTCGTCAGATCAGTACACTTTTTTCCATTCATTCGGCGTCCAACATGCATTATCTTTGTACCAGGCGAGTCTTTTGCGCGAATGAACCGTGGTTAGGAGTCTGGGTTGTCTGTTGTTACAATCTAACATACTTGGGTGCGTGTGACGCATGATCATAACAGATACTGTTCTGGGTTGACCTCTGTTGTATTGGGTAGTCAACTGTTGAACAATGCTGCATTTGTTGTCCTGTACCAGTTGTCGGACCCGGCACTCACCTCTCCATGAGCCTTTCGCTGTCTTGTGAAGTTTTGCCACCGGGTTGTCTTTTGACGATTTCACGCCAGTCCTGATACATTTTAACATTTTAGCCGTTTAAGAAATCGAGGCACACGTTATATGAGCTTCCAGACTCTGTCCTTTCTCAAATTCCAATACATCCTTCCGTTTGCCCATCACGCTCCGACTTTTACTGCCTGCTGCTTCACAGACACCTTATATATGCTACGTTGGTCGACTAATCGCGCCCTCTCGGAAATCACGCGGTCAACGGGTCGTATCCACTGTTGATCAGGGTGGTCATGATTCAGTGATCACTCGATGCAATTCGTAAGAGTGAATAAAATAAGCTGCTCTACTATAAAAATCATTAAATGCAATATGCGACATTTTAAAAGATATTAATAGAAAAAAATGTCATAAATTCAATGAAACCAACAGAAAGCTCATAATATGACTTTCTTTCTTGCAGAAAAATATTATGAACTACCTGAACTGTTTTTCCTGTTGTAATACGGACTGAAGTTAGGAGATAAACCTAAAAGGCAATGAAATGGCTAAAATTCCTTCCTGCGAAAATTTTATGATCAACTGGTCGGAGTAAAAAACTGAAAGCTATGCTCTGAAACAGATAGCTGAGTGTCCACGTCTTTCTTTCCAATAGAGAAGTACAAAAATTCGTATTCGTCTGAACAGCCTATTTCTCGATTTTGAAGAAAAATACTCCAGAATGCAGTGAATAAAACGAAAAGTACATCAATGTTCCTTTTCGCTTTTGAATGGAAAAACAGCCGAGAAAAAATAAACTGTATTATTTGCTGCCCAAAACTCAATCTCATTTTTTCTTTTTTTCTAAAGTCTTATCATGGTTCTGTGATATCGTTGTGAAGTCGTTCAAAGCAATTTGTCGCTGCCAGACACTGCGATATTGGATATTTTCTTATAGTAGCAGATAGAAGCCTCAGTAGGTAATGCTATATAGCAATTGCAATAACAATAAAAAACTGCGCGTTTTTAAAGAAACCAAACTAAAATTCGAATATGCTGTTACGTAATTTTATATTTTATGTTGAAATATGAACTTGGTTTATGTGCTAACCATGCTAGATAATTAAAACCGTTTATAAGGAGTATATCTGAATTGTCGCCCCGGGGGCGCAGTGGTCTAACCGATGGCCTCTGATAATGCGTCCGAAAGGGGTCCAGGTTCGAATCCCGGTGAGGCATGGATCTTGTGTTTGTCTAACGGCACTGGCTCTCTCCCTTCCCTGGAACCAGTGACCGTAAATTAGGAACGGGTGACTGCTTATAGCCCACTGAGTTGCTCACGGTGGTCTTTAAACCTCCAATAAAAAAAATAGGAGTATCTCTGAATTTCATAATGAACTATAGCTTTACTTTCCGTTTTATTGGGTGTGTGCAAAAGTTCTAACCGTTTTTACATTGCAGTCGTAGTACTAACGTCACGGATAATGCTGCGATGCCGAATTTTCAACCAATAAAGCGTGGAGCAGTAGAGCATATAGAGGCACTAGGTTTGTCCGAGTAAGTCATTCGTAACGGAAATCACGGACGGTGTAACATGGCATGCGATAAAGAGCACATTAGACATTTTTTACTATACGAGTTCGATAAAGGCAGTACTGTAGCTGCGGCTTGCCACACCATCTGTCAAGTGTATCGGGATGTTATATCGCCGTTGGTTTCGGAAATTCCGGGACGGAGACAGAAGCTGTATAGATAACCACGTCCCGGACGTCCTTCCGTGCTTTCTGACGAGGATGTGGACCAAGCCATGACAAATGGCCCACATCCAACCTTTCAGAAATGAGCGGAAACGTTGTTGGTAAATAGAACAACAGTCGAAAGACGAATGCGTGCGCTCGGGTTCATCACTTAGTTCGATAACTGGGTCCCGTACCAGCTTTCTGCAAACAACGAGAAGAGAGAGCCCGTACTTGGGTCTCTTTGCTTTCTCGTCACAGAAATGAACCGTTTTTGGGGCGAATTGTGACGGGTAGTGAGAAATGGATACTGTACCGTTTTGAAAATCGTCGACGGACTGTGTGCCAAGGTGCGGAGCCTGCTCCATCGACCTCAAAAGGAGGACTGCATCCCAAAAGATTTTGTTGAGTGTTTGGTGGGATGTCCAGGGAATAATCCACTGGGAGGTGTTGGCACCTAACCGGACGATAAATGCTGACCTCTACTGCCAACACTTGGACAGATTACGAAAACAACTGACATTGAAGTGGCTAGCACTCGTCAATCGCAAAGTCGCGATCCTTCATTATGATAACGCCAGACCTCATGCTGATTTCATCACTCGGCAAAAATTACTGGACTTTGGTCGGGAAGTGTTACGTCATCCGGCCTACTCCCCTGATCTGGCACACCGACTACCACATTTTTTGATCGTTACAAAACGCCCTCGCTCTCCAAACCTTCTGTAATGTGGGCGATATGAAAACGGCATTACATAGCCTTTTTGACTCTGAAACACAACAGTTTTTCAGGTGTGGGATTCACCTACTCATAGACAGATGGCAAGAGGTCATACAGAATGAGGGCAATTATGTGAAATCCTTGGTATGTTATTTGTTGTGTTCTCCTCCTTTCCGCGTAGTGAACAAAAATGGGTAGAACTTATGAACACACCACACAATACTTCATATTTCATTTGTGCATTGTTGAAAGAACTTCAACAACTTTTATCATCATTAAAGGGCAAAGTCACGTAATTTCTTACTTTTGGCATGAATTTTGACATACGCATATACATTCCTGTTCATAAAAAGAGAACACATAAAAGAAGTTGAGCTACGACTTCGATTTTTGAAGGATTTGTTCATTAGTCAATGCAAAACAAATGATTAGCATCTCTGTGTCATACGTACCAGGTACGTCGATGTAGCTAATATAATCGGTGTGGACACTTCTGGCTTATATCATCTGCTGTAGGCTCTGAGGCATCTAATCAAATAATGGGTGAATGGTGTCCTGTGGAATAGCCATCCAGGCAGTATTCACCCGCGTTCAAAGTTCATCAAAGGTTGCTAGCGGACGGTTGTACGCTCTGAGGTATTGAATCAAATAATGTGTGAATGATGTCCTGTGGATTAGCCACACAGGCATTATTGACCCGCGTTCAAAGTTCATCAAGAGTTGCTGGCGGACGGTCGTACGCTCTGAGGTATTGAATCAAATAATGTGTGAATGGTGCCCTATGGAATAGCGATCCAGGCAGTATTGACCCGCGTTCAAAGTTCATCAAGAGTTGCTGGCGGACGGTCGTACGCTCTGAGTTATTGAATCAAATAATGTGTGAATGGTGCCCTATGGAATAGCGATCCAGGCAGTATTGACGCGCGTTCAAAGTTCATAAAGAGTTGCTGGTGGATGGTCGTACGCTCTGAAGTATTGAATCAAATAATGTGTGAATGGTGTCCTATGGAATAGCCATCCAGGCAGTATTGACCCGCGTTCAAAGTTCATCAAGAGTTCCTGGCAGACGGTCGTACCGCTGAGGCATCGAATCAAATAATGTGTGAAGGGTGTCATATTGTAAAGTTATCCAGGTTGTATTGACCCGCGTCTAAAGTTCATCAAGAGTTACTAAGTAATAAGTAAATGTTCATTTCGTGTTTACGTTGACTTTCTATGTTGATTTCCGCCGTCTTTACACGATGATTATTCTAATAGCTGATTTAAATAACACATTTGACCGTTTAGATGATTTAATGTGATGACTTTAATTATTAAATTCATATAAAAAAAGCATTAGAATTCAGGCCCGCAGCGGACCCATCTTCAGATGTTATTAGCAGAATGGAACTGAGCATGATTTAAATACATTAAAGTTATGAGGTTTTCTTGATATTATGAACTGCTCGTGATGGACATCATATCTCGTGAAAGGTTTGTAAACATCGATAAATATATTACATGTCAAGCAACGTATTAAAAACTATGTTTGAAGGAAATAATTGGTGTAAGTCTCTACATATTATAACTCATTAAGCACCGTTTTCCAAGGTAAAGGGATGTGACAAGGAGTATCATCATTGCAGCATACTTCACCATATTTGTGAATAAATAGACTTTCTAGTAGTAGGTTGATGTCTGCTGTCCCTCGGCTTTGTCTGTGTGTGACGTCCAGAACCTTTTCTTCATGCCCTACGACCTTTTTTGTACCATTCCCTGAAAACTCTTGCCATGACGGATATACTGCGCCTCACACGACTGGGAACTTCCCGGAGGGAAGCACTACAGCCTCTCATGCCTGCATCTCTCGAACTCACCGTTGTGAATGTACGACTGTCTTATACGACGGCGAGGCATCCTTACCCACTGGTGGCCATGCACTGATATACCGACTGAGCCAAGCGGCACTGATAAGAGAGAAATATTTGGCTTCCGATCTGTGACGTTGCGCGATCTGATTTGCCTATAGACAACACGCATGCGCCTATGAACCAAAGGGCTACTCATTTCTGCAATATTGTCTGATTAGCATAATCTGTAAAAATCAAATTCTCAGCTCCACTCCTTTTAAGTGTTCTGTTTTTTATGAACATCAATGCATGCAAAAATACTTCTCTACCTATATAATCCATAAATACCGGAATATATGCACTAAAAACCAGCAAAATATGCATGCTTAAAATACACGAAATGCACTAAATTGACAAAAGTCACCCGACAGCTAGAATAGAAACACAACATAGAATTTATTGACATACATTAGTACGGTGTCGGTCCACCTTTGGCCTAAGTCACGTTTTTCTGAGCTCCGTGTTGTGTGCCTATTTAGTGTGTTTTATCGTGTGGTTCGTCATTTTCCTTTCGTGTTCCTTCAAGCTGAAGGTTCGTGCTTTGTTTTGATACATCTCCCAAGTTGGTGAGTAGTTTATTTTTTCTGTTATCATCATTTGAATTGTCGACCTAGCTGGTCGATTTCTCAGGCAGCCCTCGTCATTCACAATGGCGGCGGCTGCTGCTGATAAGAGCGATGTCCACGCCCATATCAGCGAGGCATTTTCTGCCGCCTCCTCCTCCTCCTCGACACGAGACCAATCTCCTCCAATGCTTGTAGGTGACGTCACCCAACCACTAGAAGTGGAAAGTGACTCCTCAACTACAGCTCAAGCTTCTTGCCCTGCTTCGACCAGTGACGTCAGTGCAGCGCAACTCTCTGTTGCTTTAAGTGAAGACATGGATGTGTCTGACAGCGCTGCTAATTTACCCTCTACTTCCACTCAGTTCAAACAGCCGGTTGCGTTGCAGCCTTCACGCTCGAGTCCTGCTTCTAGGGCATACTCTGCCGCTCTTACTGGAACAAAAGCTCCTTCCAAGTTTGTTGCAGAAGTCTTACCAGACTCGTACGTCATTGTTGATGGCCTTACTGCCACCATAGATATTCCCGAAGATTCCCCAGCGGGAAAACAATTCTATTCTAGAATGGACTTCGGAGTGTGTTTTGATGCGCTCCCAGACACAAAGTTGAAAGAATATAGTATGGCTCTCAAGCAGATACTTCCAGCTGGAGCCAGTATTACTCACATGGCTCGAAAACCTCGAGCTGTGTTGGTGTACTTTGCTCTTAAAGAGCATGCGGATCTTGTCTTGACAGAAGGTTTGTCCCTCAAAGACGTCCATCTTCTACCAGAACCTGTCTCTCAGCGTCCAATCCAGGTTACATTTTATCCGGTTCCACCTGAGGTGTCAGACGTTGCGCTGTGCACTGTACTCGGTAAGTTCGGCCGAGTTGTTGGGCCAGTTACTACTCTTTCAGCCGCGCCGAGAGATCCAGACGATAAATCCATAGGAGGATTTCGCCGAAGTGCAAGAGTGATCTTTCCATCTGATGAACATTTGCTCGCCTGCCCAAAGGTGCTCAACGTTCGTTGTGGACAGCAACGTAGGAGAATTGAAGTGACTACCTTCCTCCACTGCACTTTTTGCCACGGAGAGAATCATTTACGTGTGCATTGCCCACATCTAGCATCACAGGCTCCTAATAATTCTCCTACAACTTCTGGCCCTCTTCTGAGCCGAGCAACACCTTCTTCCACTGCACAGAAAGCTTCAGAATCGAAACTTTCACAAAAGTCGACTGCAGGAGTTGGTCAACGCGTGTCTACGGACCCTTTATCCTTCGACCAGCAACTAGATTTTCCCTCACTTAATTGTTCGCTTCCCATGCGTTGTCATTCTGTAGCGGAGTCCCCTTCAGGGGGTTTCTCCACTGCCCTTATCATTGATACTTCTAAATCTGCTGATGACGGATTTTCTGGCCACGAATCTCGAGTTGATGAGAGCTCAACTGAGCCTTCGCTGAAACGTCGTGGTTCTTCTCGCAGACGCCCACCGAAGAAGCCGACTGCCGCATCACCCCGCACCTCTCCCCGTACTGGTAGTACCTCTCGAAAGAATTCACCATCAAAGGCTGCTACCTCTTCTGTCCAGGCCGACGAAGAGCCTCCTCTTAAATTTGAGGATCTTGTCGAATACCTTAAGGATGGCTCGGTTCCTACTGGGCCGATTTCATTTGAAGATTTACATCAATACCTGTCACATAAGACAGACCACTCCACAACGCATGCTTTACTCTCAAAGTATGCATCGTTTCTCCCTCTAGTGCATGATCAGATCCAAGTCCTTAATCAATGCATCTCCCACCTTCGCAAGGAACATCCGTGGGCTAAAACCTATTTTAATCGACTCAAATCATTTCCTCCTGTTGCGAAGGCTCTTCAGCAAGCATTAATAGAAAAAAGTCTTCAAGATTGTATCTCTTAATTGCAGGGGATTTGCATCCCCATTTTCTAATGCCTTGGTACATGAAGACCTCACTCCGTTAGGAGCTGATCTTCTCTTACTACAAGAGACGAATTGCCAATCCACTACGATATTCTCACGATGGCGCCAGTGGAACTACACATTTCACCACGCCTACCAACTATCATCCCATAGTGGTCTAGCTATAGGTATCCGCCATACTTTCAACTCCATAATCACCTCTTTTTCGGTTCGAAACTTATTTCGAGACCTATTACAGTGTGCATCATTCACCATAGCTTCCACATCTTATCATATATTTAATATTTATATTCCAAGCTCTTCAACCCACTTGACAATACTTTTTACTCGCCTTCGTCGTGCCTTGTCTCGCATTCCTCCCATAGATCATGTTTTAATTGGAGGGGATTTCAATTGCACTCTGAATCCTACCCTGGACCGATCTCCTTCCACCAGAGAACGCCGTGTTAACTTGGTGAATCTTCTTCAGTCAGTGGTCTCCGACAACTCATTCATTGATGTTCACCGTCACTTCCATCCTTCATCGACTGTACATACTTGGCGCTCGCAACATAATCAAAATCCGTACACAGCTCGCCTTGACAGATACTACGCCTCATCTACTCTGCTTACAGCTGTGACAGAATCTATTATCACTCCTACAGCTTCTTCTGACCATTGTGCCATCGTTCTTATTATTCAAGCAGTTCCAGCACAACCCCGTACAATTCGTCCATGGACTCTTGACGACACTCTTCTTACAGATCCAGACTTCTGTACTTCAGTACGCTCCTTCCTTGAGGACAAACGACCTCAACTTCAATCAGCTCCTTGTGGTCTGACCTTTTGGTTGGACATTAAACAGCAACTCGTTCTCCACGTTCGCAATCTTTCTTTTAAAGCAAAAACGCTTGAAAACATGCGTCTCAACCATGTCCGTTCCATGCTCTCCATCCTAAGCCTAAGTGATCCTCTCTTCTGCCACTATCAAGAAGAACTGCGATCAATCCTCCTTCCTCTGGCTCAACAAGCTCTACGACGTCTCCGGCTACAACATCTATCGCCAGACGCATCCAATTACGATTTCCTTACATCCATGGAAAAAACACGAACAGCATCGAATTCACTTCGGCACCTTCGCCTCGCATCTGGAGAGGTGTCTGATGATCCACTCACTCTATGTTCCCAGGTCCGAAAGTTCGATACAGAGAAGTTCTGTGAATCTCCTCCGCCATCCTCTTCAGCTTTGGCATCACTTCTTTCTAACCTACCACAAGTTCCTCCCCATCTTGCCTCTTCTCTCCTCCTTCCTCCCACGTTCTCTGAACTATCCTCTACGTTTTCTTCTTTAAACTCTAGGGCCGCACAGGGTCCGGACGGCCTCGCTTTCCTCTTCTATAAAACCTTTCTACCTCTCCTTCTACCATTTCTCTTTTCTGCACCTTCTGCTGCTTTCAATCACTCCCCTCTACCGAGGCGATTCACAGTAGCATATGTTGTACTATTCCCTAAGAAAGGTGATCTCCTTGACCTGGGGAATTGGCGCCCTATCAGTTACCATGGAATTGTAATTCTTTATTAGTGTCTTCCCTATGCCGTTGCACCTTGTGTACATATGTTGTTGTTCATTACATGTTAATCTATAGTATTGTGATTGAGACACTTGTTTAAGCCTAAGTAATAGTTCTTTTTTTATAATTTGACAGTGTTTCACAATAGAGATATTGCATTCAATTTGTATAGAGTTCACACCATCATTGTAATTAGATTATTTATTCGCTTATCTTTCAGACACTGAAAAGTATAAGCCTTCTGCTCTTTTCTTCTTTTTTTCAAGATTGCTCAAAATATACATGTTTGTTTTTGCACTGTAAAATTTATAGTTATACCTTGTAATGGTGTTCACCTATTAGAGATGGCACTCTGCTGATGCACATTGCGAACATATGATGTACATAGAATAAGTCAACCCTTCAGTCCAGTATTGTCAGTGTTATGAATTTGCTTACATTGTATATAGTGCATCCACATAGTGTAAATATCTCATCGTCATTGTAAATAGGTCATCTACTTGTTTATCTTTTGGTAACTGTTAAGCACAGGCCATCTGTATCTTCCTGTCCATGTTTGCTCCAAATAAATATTGTTGAAGCTCTTAAATCTAGATTATAAACTTTATACTAAACTTCTTTCCCAACGCCTTAACCCCATTCTCACTCACATTCTCTCCCCAAATCAAACTTACACAGTTCCCGGCCGTTCACTTTTTCATAACATCCATCTACTAAATGATCTAATCCATCTTGCCCGATCTCGCTCTGAACCCCTCGCCCTTCTCTCTCTTGACCAACAATCCGCTTTTGATAATATCTCACATTCCTATCTATCGGCTACACTCCTTCACTTCGGTTTTCCTCCTTCCTTCGTCTCTCTTCTTTTCTCACTCTATCAAGACGCCGTTCTCCATGTCAAGCTGCCCACCTTTCTCACAGCGCCTATTCCCTTCCGCCGGGGATTGCGGCAGGGTTGCCCACTCTCCGGACAACTCTTTGCAATCGCAATTGAACCCTTCCTCCGCTCTGTACACCAATCTTTTAAAGCAGTTCTGCCACCACTCTCTGCCTGCACAAGACATCATGCCACTACCTCTGTTGCATACGCAGATGATGTCACCATCTGCATCCGTCATGACTCACAGTTTCCGTGTCTCCAACGTCTATTCGCAGCTTATGCCTCATGCTAAGGTGCAGCGCTCAACTCATCTAAAAGCACTGGTTTATGGTGCGGCTCATGGGCACATCGTGTAGACACCCCTTGGGGAGCAAGCTGGTCGTCCATCTCACAGCGCTTCCTTGGAGTTCATCTTGGTTCCTTGCAAGCTGCCCCCTCTACACGTGGAATGCTATTCACCCACGCTTGCTCAGGTCAACTGCCTCCTGGAGGAGAGCCCAGTTCTGCTCATCATTCTTCCAGAGAGCTCGCCTCTCTCGAACTTACCTGATTTCCTTGTGCACACACTCTTGGCTTGGTGTCAAGTCTCTACAACTCCGCCTTCATGAAATTACCCGATGTCTTACTTCTCTGATTTGGACCTGCCACCACTGGGTCAGTGTCACAAAGCTTTGCCTCCCTCCGGATCACGGCGGCATCGGACTCCTTGATACACAGGAGTACTACAAGGCCGTCAGAATCACTACTTTTCTCCGTCTCTTCACGTCGCCAGTACCAGATGCCGTTTTAGCTAGGGACGTCATCGCCTCCCCGAGCAACCCTAACTTTTCTTTTCTCTCCTTACTACTCATGGACCACCGACCCCTCACCCTCATTCGACTTCCCCCTGTTTACCGTGAAGCTCTAACTTTCCTTCGTTCCCTCCCTCTTTCTCGTTCTCCACCTGATTCCACAACTGAGCTCCTTGCTGAACCCCTCTTTTATTCTTCGATTATTCACCCCTCTCATCTTCCGTACTTTGCCTATCCTACCTGGCTCCGAGCAGGTGTGGTAACAGTTAAAGATCTCACTAACCCTGACCTTTCTTGGCGACCCTTCGCCAGCCTCCCTCCCTCTCTTCTCCTCTCCTCCTCCTCTCGTGGCATCTACGACTCTATTCTTTCATCTATCATTTCTCAATTTCCTCATCTTACTTCCCACTCAGGTCTTTCCTTTGTTCCTTCTGCTTCTCTCCCATTTCCTCTTTTCTTGCTTACTTCTGGCTCAGCTCATCCCATTTCTTCTCTCTCGGTGTCAGCTCTTTATCGGTTCCTCTCTATGTCCCATTCTTCTCCTCCTCTCCCCATTCTTGATGTTCCCCCTGCTGCCACTGCTACGGTGTGGTCAGCCGCCCTGTCTCCTCTTTCTGCTCCTCTAGAAATTAATACCCATTGGCTTTTCCTCCATCGCCGCCTTCCTGTTCCCTCCGTTCTTTTCCGAATGTCTCTTCTCGATTCCCCTCTTTGCCCTTTCTGTGCTCGGGAGGCTGATGTCTCCCATGTCTATCAACACTGTGTTATATTACTCCCAATGCTGAACTTGGCATTTACTATCGCCCAATGTTCCATTACAGCAGATCTTACATTTGATGCATATCGGACTCTTCTGCTACAGAACTATTCCCCAGTCAAGCTCCCATCAGTCTGTGCCTATATTTTTATTTTAGCGAAGCATGTAATCTACGTGTTTCATCAACGCTGCAGATATTTGACTACTCCTCTGACTGTGCATGAAGCTTCTACGGCATTATTATGCCACTTCCGCGACCGCCTGACATCTCGACTTCGGCTAGAGTATTCTGTTGCAGTTACTCAGCGTCGGGAGAGCCAGTTCCTTGCCACCTAGTCACCGGCTGCCTCATGGTTTACCAGCTCGCCAGCGTCATTGTACCTGACGGTCGGCAGATTTGGTATTTGACCTTTTTGAATCAGAAATGCATATGTAAATATCAACAATCTGTTTTCAAGATCTTTGCACAGCTTGGAAATTTACCGCATGGGTTTTTTTATAAAGGGCTGTACGTGTTTACACAGCAAATTGTTATTTGTGACACTCATCTTGTATTTTTTTTCCTACATTGACGTTCCAGTTAGTTCGTCTTTGGTTTACATTTTGAGTATAAATATTGCAGTTAGTCATTAGCATAGTGCTGTATAAACATAGATATTGTTTCTGCAGTGTAGTTTTTTGTAATTTTGTTCTATTTTGTTTCCCGAACATGTTTGCACTGTGCTGTATAATTGTACATAGTTTTCAAAATATTGCGGAACAAGTAATCCATCTTATTTGCATCAGAATGTCCAAGTTTAGTTATTTCCTGTTATTAAACATTCCAATGATTTGTCTGATAATCAGTTTTTTTAAATTGCATAGTACTGTACATCCTTGTAAATATGTTGTGTTAAAACTCACTGTCATATCGTACCTTCTTTCAAGAGACTTGTTGACTAATGATTCTTACTGTATTTATTTTTGCACAAGTTAGTCAATTGCATGGTGTTGTACTCATGAGTAATATATTTTGAAAAACATTTTACCTATTTTGTTCTTTTGTGTGAGGTGATGCTTGGTACTATCATTCTTCTATCACTACATATGGATAGTGAGAATATGTTAAAGCTTTATTCATCGTGTGTTTTCTTATTATACTTACATTTTCTATCTGGTCAACAGAATAGTGTTCCATTTCTGTATATGGTCCGATTTTGATTTGTAACATGTTGACACTGTGCTGTATATCTGTACATTGTTTTTGAATATTGCCGAACAGGTAATATATTATATTTACACCAGGAAGTCCAAGTTTGTTCTTCTCCTGATATTCATCATTTCATTGATTTGTCTTATGATCAGTTTGTCAATTGCTTTGTACTATACATTCTTGTAACTATGATGTGTTACACCTTACTGTCTTATTGTATTTTTTTTTTTCAAGAGAAATGTTGTCTCCTGAAGCTCTCAATTTTCTTGAACAAGTTTGTTAATCGCACAGCAATGCACTTATGAGCAATAAGTTTTTTTGTTAAAATCCTTCCTCAATGCCCAGACATGCTTGTCGCTGTTCATTTATCACGAGCTGTAATTTTGCTCCATTTTTCAACTTGTGCACTATGCTGTATATTTTTATATAGGTTTTAGTAGTTTAACGATCTTTGATCGTATTTTATTTGTATTTAGACGTCCTTATTAGTTCGTCTCCTGATTTCTACCTTGAATAAAGATATTTTGAAACCACCTTTGGCCTTAATGCATGCATTTACCCTTCTAGACATGCTTTCGACAAGGTTTTAGGACACAGCTATAGGTATGCGCTTCCATTCAGTGCATAATGCTTCCACTAACTGTTGCTTAGTAGTAGGCCTTGGTTCTAAACTTCTTTTGCGATGCTCTAATTCATCCCATATGCGTTCTATGGGATTAAGATCGGGGCTCTGTGCTGGCCAATCCGCACACGATACGGAATTATCGTCAAACCACGCCGTAACAGTCCTTGCTTTATGTCTCGGTGATTTTCCGTTTCCTGCTGGCAACAACAAGACTCGGTTTCACACTATTGCCACAGTGTTGGTAGGGCATAATTGTCCAGAAAATAGAGGTAGACGTGCTGGCTAACAGGTTTGTTCACGATAACCAATGGGCCGGGACCATACCACAAAAAACACTCCCACACGAGTACACTACCATCTCCAAACTTGACCGTAGGAACAGTACACTGTGGTAAATAGCATTCCCCGGCTGCTGCCATACCCACACACGGCCATCAGACTGATGGATCGTGTATCTGTATTCATCAGTCCATATAACCCGTTTCCATTGATTCACGGTCTGCGATAAATGTTCTTTACACCATGCTAAAGGAAGACTAGCATTCAAACTGGAGATGAAAGTCTTATGACACGACCACGGTAACCCATGGAATGAAGTTCTCTGCGAATGGTACATGTACTTACCGAGGTTCAGACATTTTTACTCACCTGTACACTGAGGTCTTGTGCAGTACTGCGTCGATTAGCTGTAACGACTTTCATGAGGCTTTGACGTCCTTTATCACTGATTTTCTTTGGTCTGCCGGTACGTTTTGCTGCTTCAGGCACGCCATGTGTCTTCCACTTATTCATTACATCCAAAACAGTTGACTTGGGTATGTTTAAAACCCTGTCGGTTTCTCTTATGGACAACGCACTAATATAACACCCAACAATCTTTCCTTTCTCAAAGTCAGTTCTCTCCCGCCGCGACATTTTCACTCAACCTCACAGTGCGATATGATCTTGGTCAGATGCAGGCTTGTTTTTAAACCGTTTGCAACTGTACCGAGCATCTTAACAACGCAGCGGACACGTTCATTTGCTTTTGAAGGGGTGTCCAGTGACTTTTATCAATATAGTGTATGTACTTAGAATGTAAAATATTTTTATATATATTGTTTGTTTATGATTTCTAAATACTTTTCGAATATGAATTGATCAACCACACCCAAATTGATGCATTACTCTTAGATATAATAAGTAATAACTGATATATTAATAATTCATAAACAAAAAACTGTAGTTTCATACTCATAATTTTTGCTGCAGGCCACAATATATTCTTCTGAGTGTTTTAAATTCCGTTGTTTCTCACATTTAAAACCATTTCTATTACAATTTTTTTCTCTCTACGTCTACAAACGCTATTGGACGGTATTTACAGTGTTTATCTTTCATTGGTGGAACTCGTGGCGACAATTCGAAACCATATCACCGCTGATAAATGCATACGTTTTTCAGTTCCTGAACGTACTCAACGCGTTCAGGAATTCAAAAATCATTAAGTTTAAAAAACAGTGATTTCAAAAAATCATTAAATTTAAAAAAACAGTTCACAGAACGAAATTACTTATGCAGTTTTGGTGAGCACCTCTATATTAATTTCGCTTTAGCTGTTGAGGTAATTGGCAGGAAATTTCAGCCTTGAGTGTGAGATATCAAATTACTCCAAATTGTGCATTGGTGACTGACAGAGGGCATTTCTGATGCTGCGTTTCTTGATGACACGTGTGGAAGGAGATAGTTTACTATTTGTTTATTCACTTAGTTAAAGTGGACAACCGATCCTTCTATCTACTGTCCTACTGTCGAGATTATACTCCGAGCCAACTTAAGAGTGTACCACTACGTTGGGTACAAAGCAACTACCTCCGCTACGAAAAATAGACCCTAGTGTTTTGAGCGAAAAGCAGCAGAATTATTGTTCAAAATCTATTTTCGTTAGCTCAGCAAATTATCGGACAGAATTTCCAAAAGTTAGAGCGTTTTCAGAAAGAAATTTCATATAAGAAGCTGCTCAATCAAGAGCCACGCACTTTCGACAGCAGCTGTCCAGCTAGGAAATAGCTGGGAGACCTCGCCCAAATTCATAACACACAGAAAATAAATTCACAATCGGGGAAACTTGAGGCGAAGTTTACTTAAACAGACAGTGGGAAGAAACCTCTGCTGTAACCGTGTCTGGAGTACGAACAAGGTGTGCCAATGCCTTTAAGACGCTGTCGTACGTGATTTCGTCAAACGGATGAGTTCACGAGAGGTAAGCCTTTTCACCGCCGGATGGTCCTTGCTTCGTATTGCGGAAGAAACGCAACGTGATACCACAACCGTCGTTCGCATTTGGATGCCGTGGTCCCAGAAAAGTTATGTGGAACGTCGTAGGGGGAACGGAGAACGGAGACGGAAGTCCGAGCACACCGATCGTCGCATCTGACGTCATGCCGTAGCGGACCCACAGGCCACAACGGGCGACATTTTGCGGAGTGTACGAGGAGGCTTGGATGCTCCGATATCCACGCGGACAGTGTCGCCCCGATTGGCTGCGTCTGGTTTGCTGTCCAGCCGTCCGTTGCGAAGGCTACCCTTACCAGCGAGACATCGTCGTCACCGCTTGACGTGGTGTCGCTCCAGAGCTGCGTGGGTTGTCGAATGGGACAGTGTGGTGTTCAGTGACGAATCGCGGTTCTGTCTCACCACGGATGATCGCCATGTGAGAGTCTGGAGGCGATGTGGCCAACAGGTGGATTTCTCCGCTATTGTAGCGCGCCACACGGCCCTGCAACGTGGAATCATAGTATGGAGTGCTATCAGCGCCAACAGTCGCTCACCAGTGGTACGCATTACGTGCACAATGACGGCACGCTGCTATGTTGACGAGGTGCTGCGCCCCGTGTCACTACCGTATCTGTAGGGCATTCCAAACGCCATTTTTCAACAGGATAAGTCCCGGTCACACACTACTCGGATCAGCCTTAATGCTTTATACGGTGTGAGGATGTTTCCGTGGCCAGCACGATCCCACGACCTCTCTCCCATCGAAAATCTATGGGGTACGATTGGACGTCGGTTGAGCACCCTCCCATCCCGCAAATTGAGGATGAACTGGGGACACGGATCAACACCATATGGTCCACCATACCCCAGGACTCTATTCGGACTCTCATTGCCTCGACGCGACGTCGGATTCATCGCTGTAACTCCCAAAAAGGGGGCCATACTCCTTATTGATCATCCTGTATATTCGTTCACTGGAGCTTAGTCTGTATGTGACAATTGAATTGTTCGTTTAGGACCTACTTGGCTGTCTGTGTGTGCAGTTTGTTCTGTTTTCACGCATGCCTTCATGGTGTGGCAGTTTTTCTGTCAGGCAGTGTATAATAGAAAGTTGTTTCGTATGTTATCTCATATTGTATTCCTCATCCTCCGAAGATGAGAAGCTAGAAAATGGTCGGCTTGGTTAGCTGAGTATGCGCGAACGCACATACGTATGCATACATAATTACTGACCACGTGGCTCGTGGTTCAGCAGTTTAATTAGAAACACAAAAGGCCGAAAATTTTGCTGACACTTTCAGACTTTTGGGAAATCCATGCAAGCAGAAAACATGTTTAACGCCTTGTTTCCATTAATTACTAAGAGAAAATCCCCAGTAAGTCAGTAACTAAGATTTGAAGAAGTGGAATGAATAAAAAAAAGGTCTAAGAAACAGGAAATCATGCATTGTGCAAGTATAAACGAACACGTCGAAGATAAATCAGCGACTATGCTGCTTAAATATATTGGGTTGGATAGAAAGTAATGTCCATGACGAAGTGTCCGAAGTCGAAGCCCCTGCCATGACGCACATTGGCCACTGAAACTGCACAGCGCACCGGCATGTCATCAGTAGATAGGTGGCTTCAGCCAGTGTCAGTTAGCCCTCAGAAGGCGAGGAGTGTAAGCACCAGCCAACATGGCTGTGGACAAGGAGCACATCCGCCATTACATGCTGTATGAGTTTCGTCGTAGTAGCGCCGCCGTAAGTGCTGTAAAGAGCATTACTATTAGGTACCCCAATGCCATATCACATTGTCAGTGCTGCCGTTGGTTCAAACGGTTTCGAGAAGGAAATTTTGACCTGTTAAACCATCCCAAAGCCAGAAGACTCGCACCAGTGGATATGGGCATGCTGAAGACCTTAATGGAGACCGACCTAAGTGTGACCACGAGGGAATTGGATGAACAGCTGGCGGATACCCACACGAGTATTATCGTCAACTTGGTAAGGTGCACAAGAGGGCAGTTTGGGCACCCCATTAACTCACAGTTGAGCAGAAAGCAAATCGCATAAAAGGCATGCGTCTCCCTGCTTGCATATGACGAGGATGAACCTTTCTTGGATCGCATTGTGACGAGAAATGGGTCCTGAATGACAGTGTCAGCACCCGGAAACAGTGGCTGGACCCAAACCAGATGCTCCCGGAAAGAGTACTGTACGATAACACCCCCGTGGTCAAGTTATCTTAGGCTCTGTTTTCGGACAATTCGCCCGAGATAAAACCACTCTTGAGTCCTGTATGAGACATGAGTGGTACGCCTGCGTGATGACGATAGCTCTGTTTCTTTCCTGGAATCATTTGTTCCGAATTAGGAACAGGCAACGGGATGTAATACTCAAAGTTGTTCGTGGTCGTCGTTAAAACCCGCAAAAAAAGTTCCTGAGTGGTCAGAGGTACTAATTTCTGACTGTTCATTGGAGTTGGGCCCAAATTCGATAATCTGATGAGGCAAGGGTAGTGTGCTTCTCTTGCGTTTCTGCATTTGCCTTTTCTATAAACCCAGTGGCCCTAGATTAGAGGCGAAACAATACTTACAGCCTTAGACGTTTATGGAGATCGTTAACACCAAGCGGGATAAAACAAGTTTTGCACATAAGGAAGCTACTTTTTTCATGTAATAATACGTGGGTTGTACCGAAAGTAATGCAAAAGTAGGCATAACTTTTTTATTAACTGACAGAAATCGTTCAAATTGGTCATTGTGGTAGAGTAACTCTTTCTCTATACAAAGGTACTACTCAACATAGTCTCCATCACATGCGATGCATTTGCGCCATCGTTGAACCCAGCTCTCGAATCCTCTTTGAAAAAATTCAGGTGTGGGCTGTTGTACCCACTTCTTCACAGCCACTTTTACCTTGTTTGTGTCATCAAATCGTTTTGACCGAAGACTGACCTTCATTGGACCGAATAAGTGGAAGTCGGAGGACGCCAGATCAAGGCTGTATGGTGAATGGAGGACAACCGACCAGCCTAATTTGATGATCGCCTGATTTGTTGCCAAAGATGTGTGTGGTCTCGCATTGTCATGGTGAATGTGGACCTTTTTCGGATTCTTGTTCGGTCTCCTTCTGGCTTCTCTAAGCTTTTTGAGAGTGTCAATGTACCGCTCGTTGGTCACGGTACGACCACGTTCCAGAAAATCAAGGAGCATAACACCCCTGTCATCCTAAAAAACAGTCATCCTGACTTTCTATGCTGATTGCTGGCTCTTGAACTTCTTAGGCATTGGTGAAGAGGTGGGACGCCATTTCATGGATTGATTCTTCGTTTTCGCATCAAATAGAAGTCATCGCTCTTTCCACGTTTATAAGTGAGTCACGGAAAAATTCTCATCGGCCACCACCGGAAATTGAACCCAGGGTCTTCCAGTTATGCGCCGGATATGCTTCCACTGCACCACATTTTTTTCTTCGTTTCCGGATCGAAAAGATAAGCCCACGTTTCATCTTCTGTCACCAGATTGGAAAAACACGTGTCTTCATTGGCTTTAAACACTTTCAGAAGATGAGAGCAGACTTCCACCCTTCTCTGCTTCAAATGTACAATGAAGAAGAAGGGTTACTATAGAGGAAGTGGTAATTTATCAACATGTGCAATTTGAACGATCTCTGTCAGTTAATAAAAAAGTTATACCCACTTTTACATTACTTTGGGTACAATCCTCGTATTGTGTCCCAGGCAGAAAATCCTCTAAGAAAAAAGAGAGCATTGAGCATCTAGATAACAGTTCTCTATCCTGTATAATTAATACACACAACTGACGTGGATTAGGAACATCAAACAGAAATAGTAAACGTGGAAAGAGCGATGATTTCTGTTTGACTATCCTGTCTAGTTCTGCTTTTGCTCAAAACAGCTCTATCACTTCATTGGCTACATCAGTTGCTCAGAAGAGTTTTCTGTATTATGTTTGAAACTCCTGTTGCACAAGTATGAGGAATCATCTGAAGTCCAAGGAAATAAAATGCGATGTCTTCTTCCACTTTTTTTTTTTTTTTTTTTACATTTATGCCATTTCGTAGATCAATCCTTTGAACTTAGAATCTTGCATTTTTTTTCAGTAACATAACGTTCACTTTACATCATTTCACGTACTTTTGCATTTTTTATTCGTCTTCAGAGTCCTGTGCAGTTGTTTTTTTCATTTCATTTTGCATTCCATTCGAATATCAAATATGAAAGGTTAATTCAACATCGTCGTCATGTTGCTCAAAGTACTAAAACTAATGTTTTCTTATAAATCAAAAAGAAATCTTTGCGGAGTAATTTTTTTTATCCCTGTGAGAAATATTTGAAATAGAATAGCAAGTGTTCGCATTTCAATTAGAATAAAAAGTGCAGGGAGCGGAATTTAAGTATCACATATCAGAAAATGCTGCGTAAACTTATAAATCTTCCCCAATTATTTTCTTTATCCGCTTCTCTCGCTATTGCTCTCTCTCTGTTTCTCTCAACAGGCAAATTCTTCCTTCCTAGAATATATCCTGACCGATGGCTACTCTTATCCAGTTCTTATCTACTTTCTATATCATGACCGATGGCGACTCTTATCCAGTTCTTATCTACTTTCTATATCATGACCGATGACGACTCTTATCCAATTCTTATCTACTTTCTATATCATGACCGAAGGCGATTCTTATCCAATTCTTATCTACTTTCTATATCATGACCGATGGCGATTCTTATCCAATTCTTATCTACTTTCTATATCATGACCGATGGCGACTCTTATCCAGTTCTTATCTACTTTCTATATCATGACCGATGGCGATTCTTATCCAATTCTTATCTACTTTCTATATCATGACCGATGGCGATTCTTATCCAATTCTTATCTACTTTCTATATCATGACCGATGGCGATTCTTATCCAATTCTTATCTACTTTCTATATCATGACCGATGGCGCCCCTTATGCAGTTCTTATCTACTTGCTATATCATGACCGATGACGACTCTTATCTAATTCTTATCTACTTTCTATATCATGACCGATAACGACTCTTATGCGGTTCTTATCTACTTTCTATATCATGACCGATAACGCCCCTTATGCGGTTCTTATCTACTTTCTATATCATGACCGATGGCGATTCTTATCCAATTCTTATCTACTTTCTATATCATGACCGATGGCGATTCTTATCCAATTCTTATCTACTTTCTATATCATGACCGATGGCGACCCTTATCCTGTTCTTATCTAATTTCTATATCATGACCGATGGCGCCCCTTATGCAGTTCTTATCTACTTTCTATATCATGACCGATGGCGATTCTTATCCAATTCTTATCTACTTTCTATATCATGACCGATGGCGACCCTTATGCAGTTCTTATCTACTTGCTATATCATGACCGATGGCGATTCTTATCCAATTCTTATCTACTTTCTATATCATGACCGATGACGACCCTTATCCAGTTCTTATCTAATTTCTATATCATGACCGATGGCGCCCCTTATCCAGTTCTTATGTGCTTGCTATATCATGACCGATGGCGACTCTTATTCAGTTCTTATCTACTTTCAAATTTGCAAATGGATGTCCCTCTGCCCATTTTGAAACTTTCGATTAATTGACTTTTATTGTGCAACTTACAGCAACTAAAAACAAGGGTCAAAAAACATTTCATCACATGGATCACTGCTGGATATAATTCAAATGCTTTTTACTGGAGGTAGATCAGAAATCAATTGGCCGTTACTGAGATATCACTGTTATGACCAGTGACCAAAAGTAACATTACCAAAATCTCTTTTCAAATATCTCAGTCTTGGTGACGATGGCGTTCTGAAATAAACCTTTCCTCCGCAGGGAAGTTTTACTATCAGGGCTGTTGTCTGATCAAAATGTGTGAAGCGTGAACATTATCACCCTAATCCCGTCTATGTAAATGGTGGGAACGTGGAGCCATGAAAGCGCAAGTCCAGTTTGCAAAAATAAGGTAACAATACCATTTTACCTTATTCTGATGCTATGCATGTTTCTTGACAGCAACAAAGTAAATCCCAAATAAAATATTTCGATGTAACGAAATTGGGTAACGGAAGTAGTCAAAATCGTTGAAGTCCGGTTTTTGAATGCTGACCCATGGAGTGACGCAACAATAGTTAATTTCATTTTTACTCAACAATATATTTTACTTAACTATCGCGGAACATTATTTCATCATGTTTTACATTAACGTAATAATACCTTATTGCAATCTATCTATTGATACATTACGAGACCGTGATGCTAAATGCGATAAAAGCCATCACAAAGGTGCATCTTTGATGCTATGAAAACGATTCGCCGTAGCGCAATTTGGCTTCCTCTCAACTCCCCCAGGGGGGAAGTTACCGGCTACTGACGAGAGCTTTAGTTTAGTAAACATTTACTTTTATAACTCACATATCTCCTTTCATTGGTTTCACGACCATAACATTCATTAATTCATCTACCTAAGTACCGTTCAATGACAGGAATTAGTAAACCTTATTGTTATGACGTATAGATGTCCGTTTATTGGCGAAAGTAAACACAAGAAACACAAAAGCAAGCTTTTGGCAACAGACGGGCGGCTTCGTCATGCCGACGTTTACTTTATCGTGAACATCTGTGTGACGAAGCTCAATGAAGATCTGTCTGGTGGCCAAAGCTTGCTTTTGCGTTTAAAGTTTGCTTTTGTGTTTCTTGTGTTTACTTACGCCAATAAAAGGAATTATAATTATTTTGGTGTATTCTACCCATAATTCTGCGCTTTATCCTTATCGTTATTATTTAATTCCACCTAGAGTGTATCGCACTGTGACTAGGTGGGGTCGTGAGTCACGCAAATAAATGCAATGTGTTGTACGTAAATAAATGTACACCCTCGAATCCCTCGTTTTATTTCACACCCACGAAAGTTTTGGCATGAGAAAGATACATAGCATAAAATATCTTCAAAGAGTACCAGAGTACTCGCTCGATTTTTTTTTTCGTTTCGTGCTCACCTTCTGTCCCCTGATACTTCGTGGTGTTCCTGCTTCGTATCGTACACCTCACAAACGGTGGTCACTGATACAAATGAGACGGTGACTATCACCGTCGTTACAGTGACAGCGAAGTCAGTTTTGAGCCTACAACTACTAGTTACTGCAAATAATTACTTGTTCAGTTTGTAAGTCGCTGTCAGCTACCATGCTAACCGAAAAAAATACAAAACAGGGCTGTTGGTTTTTTTTTGGAATTCCAGTAAGCGGCAAAGTACGAGTAATTATTAAAGAGGAACCGTACACCAACTATACTCAAAATACACTATCTACCAACAAGTAATTGGACACTTGTGATAGCAAAGGAAAACGAAGTTTATTCACCTTCAATAGTTCGTGGAGCCTCCACGAGCGGCGATTACAGCTGCGACCCTCCGGGGCATACTCTCAACCAGGCGTTGTACGACGGCTAGTGGTACTTTTTTCCACTCGCGGCTTGGAGAAGACAGGTCAGTTCCTTCACCGATTTCGGACGGTGGGGGCACCCCTTAAGTCTACGCTTTAACTCGTTCCAGAGGTGCTCGATAGGGTTAAGGTCCGGGCTCTGCGTAGGCCAGTCCTTTCGATTAACCCCATTGTCACCATACCAAGCCATGGTGGACCTTGCAACATGACAGGTGGCATTGTCATCCTGAAAGTAACATGGGTCCACCCCGTAAAACTACCACAACGTAGGAAGCGCATGGTCATCCAAAATGGTGCAGTAGATCTCGGCGTTTAGTCTACCAGGAATTGCGACCAAGGGTCTCGTGCCATACCAGGAGAAACACCCCCATAGCATACTTTTCACCGCCGCCGAACTTCACAGTTGGAACAATGCATTCCGGCAAAAGACGTTCTCCAGGCAGACGCCCAAGCCAGACCCTGCCATCCGAACGGTAGAGGGTGAACCTTGATTAGTTTATGCAAATGATCCACATTTGCATAACGCCAGCTCTCTCGAATTCATTTGCTCTTCAGTGTACACCCTACGATCAATTTCACTATGGAGCTAGAGCACAATTATGCATTGCCTTATCTGGATGTTTTACTACATAAATCGCCTGAAAATCGCTTCCGTACACAATTCTATTATAAACTCACTTCGGTTCCCAACCTGATGCTCCGAAGCTCATACTGCCCCGCTGATCACAAGACAGCTCTCTTCCGTTCTCAAATCAGAAGAGCCTTCGCCATCTCCTCCGATGTTCCTTCCAGACTAAGCGAATTAAAAGCGTTACCGAATTCGCCACTGAGGCAAGATACGACACGAACATGGTACATAAATATATATTGAAAGAAACAGAAAGAGTCATGCCAATCTTTCTATGCCGCGGCTACGCTATCTGGGCTCTATTCCTTACGCACCGAATGTTTCCTATAAACTCAAAAACGCACTCCGGAAGATGAATCTCGGTGTCGGCTTAAGATCTCTGACATCTTTATATGCTATGCTTAAGCGAAATACTGACAAGCACCCTCTTTCCTACGAAGCGGGTGTTTATGCCATCCCTCTACAATATCCGGACGGCTGCAAGCGATAATACATTGGAATGACCAAACGTTCCTTTCGAATTAGGGTCAACGAGCATAAGAGGGACATAAAGAACGGCAAATTAACCACGGCCCTATCCATAGAATTCCAATTCAAGTCCGCTGATCCAATGTGGGATGACATAAAGAAATTAGCTTTCTACTCTACTCCTAAATTCACTGCCGTTCGGGAAATTTTGGAGATCATTACCAATAATGAGGCCTGCAATGACAGCGTCTTGCTAGAGTTACCACAAATCTGGAAACAGTTCTTCAAATAGTGAATGCATTTTGTTTTCCCCCCAAGGTTTCCGCGTGCAAAACGAGCATGATATCTCGTGTATTTAATTGAGTAATTACATGTGCATCTCTTCATTTATTGTCAAGTCAAGTCACCGCATCCAAATTGTTGAAGAGTTATATTATCCAGTTTGCTGTATACTTTCCTTGAAAAAGCCATCTGGTTGATGTGCGAAAGCTTGGAAACTGATTTTCTATTCTGCACCAAGAAATTCGGATTACTAATTTAGTTATACTATTTTGAAAATGCGAGCAATTATACAGGTGCAGGTATTATACGCGCCGAATGATTAGCCATTTTTCTGATCCATTTTTTGATCCACTCTGAACGAGATGGCTTCCTAAATCCTTTAATAAAAGTTTAGCTGTGAAACTGTTACATGAGTTTCAATTTACGCAAAAATTATGCAATGGCATGAACACTCATTTGCTAGTTGTTATTTGTTTAAAAAAAGTGATAAACCCACAATGGAGCTTTCACTTCTTTTTTTCACTCCTTTATACTCTTCTACTTTTCTATTATTTGCCGTAGGGAATTCGTGATGTAAAATCAATGAAATGCGGAGAAAGAACATTACGTTCCACATCACTTTAAAAACAGGGTTCCCTTAAAATTAATAATGGCCGAGAAAGTTAAGGCTTTCGGGGTACCTAAGGAACAAAAAGGACATGTGTTAAATTTCCCCATGTCAGTTTTTTTTTCTTCCAACCGTTCAACATCGAGCGTTTTTTTTTTTTCATTTCCAAGAGTTGAAAAACTGAAAAGTTTAGCAAACAAGCTCTTTATTTTGCTTACTGAAAAAAATTCGTCAGACTCAGTAGTGCATTTCGTGCAGCTAAAAACGTTCACGAATTAGAAATATTGTTTTCTGGCCGTTCATCACTTACAAGTTGTGCTACGTATTTATTCTGCGGTAGGGAGAGGTATCATATTTCATGAATCCATCAATTGCCTTTAATATTTCCATTTATCCATTTATTTTTTCACTTTTTTTGGAATAAAAGCAGCAAATACCTGAACCGAAAGTAAAACCATATCCTTTAGAGAAGATAAGAAAATACTTAAAGAAAGTATAGTTACAAAACGGATTAATTCCCAAGGAGAATCTGAAGAAGATAAAATTCGTTTTCCACGTCTAGGGACTAATTTTTGAAACTAGGAAATGTAATTTACTGTAGGCTTCAATGATTCGCTCTCGCAGAGAAAAGCTGTTTAACTATGGAACAATTACGAGGAAACTTTGACTTTTTTTTTTTTTTGTTTGTAAGTTCACGGGACACAACGGCACAGCGTATGTAATATTATTGTGCTGTTCACAGGATTTCTCTCAGTGCTCTGTCATGTACGTTCGTCAGGCCTTCGCTGTAAGGCAATTAAGCAGTCCCGCGTTTTAGCTATTTTTTTCCCAACGATGAAATAAATGAATTACTAGCCAAATGAGAGCTCGCTCTTCTGCAGCGGTGCTATTTATTCAATGTAGTATATGGCGAAAGCCACGGATTTGTTTGACCTAATTTCTATATTGCATCCATGTTGCTCATTTTTTTTGTTTGCACGTTGTTTTTTTCTACTTATTCCATAAGGCTTACCTCTCGGTTACCTAACTGCCAACTTTACTCCTTCCCGTTTCCAACTTGATTTCTCTCATTCGACCACACATCTCAAAAATCAAATAACTCCCCTTCTGCTTGGAGCGCAGGAACACCATCGCCGTCGCACGGAAAGTCATCAACTACTTCATACATAATTTATTTATTTATTTGGAGGCACATCCCTACAGATGGTATATCTAGTTACCGGAATTGCTATAGTGATGTGTACATTACCAAGTGATATGTACAGTCTTGCAAAACTTGTTTTATGAAAAAACTTATTACTTACATTAAACACATATATCCGGGCATTCTTCAAGTCAGTTGTAAAGCATATACATTTTGCTCAACGGAGAATTTTTTTTCAGCATCAGTTCTGCAAAATGGCACTGCAAATATTTCACATTTTGCCTTCGGTATACGTGGGACATGGAAACTTAATTGATTTACCATTTGAGTATCATCAATCTCTCCATTGCTGATGCCGTACAGGAACTTGAGTTGGAGAGTCCTCCTTCTCGATTGCAGAGAGGCCATCTTGAATAATGTCTGAAGGTCAGCCGTCGGGATATCCGTTATATAAACTTAGACAACCTTTTTTACAAATCGACTGTTGTCGATTTGTAAAAAAGGTTGTCTAAGAAATTTTTTGAACTTTCTGGAATTCATTTACTAGCGTTACGAGGCTAGTGCTCCAAATGATCGCGGCATACTCCAGTGAGATTTTCCCGCAGTGTCAAAAACGCGAATAAATGTCTGAGTATTCGAGAAATACTTAGAATGCCGCATGATAAATTCAAGATTTCTTCACGCTGTACGTACAATTTTTTTATATGACTTTTAAAGTCCAAGTTCGAATCAAATATGACTCCCAAGTCCTGGACATAGTTTGTCCGGCTAAGAGTATAATCGCCAGCTCTGTGGTTAAAACGAATTGGGTTTCTTTTCCGCGAAAAGGAGATGACATGACATTTGGAGATGTTGAGGAGGAGATGGTTTAAATGTACACCACTGAAGAATGTTACTGACGTCAGTTTGAAGAGCACGACAGTCATCAGGATTCTACACAGCGATAAAACTTGCGATCATCAGCGGACAAGAGACAAGGGTCATCAGCGAAAAAGGAAGGTCATTAATGTATATGGAAAACAGGAGTGGTTCTAAATTAGAGATTTGGAGTATTCCAGGCGTGGCAACATAGGGATAAGAAGCATGGTTGTTATAAATAACAGACTGGGATTGGTTGAAAGGATAGACTTAAACAATGACATCAGGTTATCACTGTGGCCAAGACAGTTAAATTTTTTAAGTGAAATACCATGATGAACTTTGTCAAAAGCTTTAGCAAAGCCAGTGTAAATAACATCAACTTGTGATCCTCTATCAATAGTTGACGAAATATCCTCTGCGATGTTAAATAGGTTGGTAAGCGTTGTACGTTTCTTCACAAAACCATGCTGGCAGAGCTGAGGACACGTTTGAAGTGATCATATAGCTTAGAAAAAATAAGAGACTCAACTACCCTATCTACTAACAAGTAATTGGACACCTGTGATAGCAAAGGAAAACGAACTTTATTCACCTTCAATAGTTGGTGGAGCCTCCACGGGCGGCGATTGCAGCTGCGACACTCCGGGGCATACTCTCAACCAGGCATTGTATGACCGCTAGCGGTATTTTCTTCCACTCGGCTTGGAGAAGACAGGTCAGTTCCTTCACCGATTTCGGACGGTGGGGGCACCCCTTAAGTCGACGCTCCAACTCGTCCCAGATGTGCTCCATAAGGTTAAGGTCTGGGCTTTGCGCAGGCCAGTCCATTCGATAAACCCCATTGTCACCATACCAAGCCATGGTGGACCTCGCAACATGACAGGTGGCATTGTCATCCTGAAAGTAACATGGGTCCACCCCGTAAAACTTCCACAACGTACGAAGCGCATGGTCATCCAAAATGGTGCAGTTGTTCTCGGCGTTGAGTCTACCAGGAATTGCGACCAAGAGTCCCGTGCCATACCAGGAGAAACACCTCCGTAGCATAATTCCACCCCGCCGAACTTCACAGTTGGCACAATACATTCCGGCAGGAGGCGTTCTCCAGGCAGACGCCAAATCCAGACCCTGCCATCCGAACGGTAGAGGGCGAACTTTGATTCGTCGCTCCAAAGAACCTGTTTCCACTGTTCAACGGTCCACTGTCGACGTTCTTTGCACCACGTTAGCCGAGCAGCGCTATTGGACTTGGTGATAAAAGGCATGTGGGCGGCAGCACGACCATGATAACCGAGCAGATGGGCTTCCTTACGGATGGTATTTATCGAAAACACACTCCTGGATGCCTGTTGAAACTCCTCGCGGATGTGGCCCATCGATTTGGTGCGGTTCTTCTGAATTTCTCTGGCCAGCACCCGTCGGTCTCTAACTCCCAGTTTTGTGGGTCTGCCGTGCCGGGGCACATTCCGACAGTCACTTCTCATCTTCCACTTGCCAATCACGTAGGTCACTGTTGATCTTGGGTACTTCAACTTGTTGGATATGTCACGTATGGATTGGCCATTTCTGTGATACCCGACAATTACACCTTTCTCGAAATCAGAGAGCTCCGAACTGCGTGGCATCTTGCATGCGACTGGTTGCGTTGTTGTTCCCCACACGATATTTAACGGCGGCGGCGGCAGTGACGTGTATCAGGACCGCAGATATCATCGATTGCAGGGGTGTCCAATTACTTGTTGGTAGATAGTGTATTTTCGCTAGGACAGAAGTGATTGTAATACGTCGATAATTCTCAATAGAGTTTCGGCTGCCTTTTTTTGAAAACAGGAATAATTTCCGCTTTTTTTCAGATCTGGAAGGGAAATTCCAGTAATGACAATAAGATTATCAATGTGAAGCAGTGGCTTACTAAGCGTTTCACCACATCCTAATGTAGGAAGGAAACATATCAGGGCCAACTGCTCTACTTCCTTTCAGTTTCTTGATAGCGTTTAGGATCTCATTCTTAGTGAAGTGGTCAATGTTAAGAATGTCAAGCTGTTTGTACTGACTTCCTTCTATGACAGCCACACCACTTCTCTCTCCATCTTCTCTTCTCTAAGAAAACAGTGGGACTTCTTACCCTTTAGGAGTGGCGTACCTTGTTGAGAGTGTTTGTCCAAAATGGCGGAAATTTTCCCAAAACTCCTCTCCCTTACCCATGATAATTTTCAGCAGCAGATTACGATTAATTATTTATCCACGTTTCGCTTACAAAAGGCAAATATGAGCAGAGCAACAAAATGCCAAGCGTTTACTGCTGTTATTACCCATGACATGTACATTGGGTCTGTGAGGATTTTAAAACGTGGCATATGTTCTCTTATCCATTCAGCTGGCATCAAGCCAACGTGAGACAACGTCTGTGAACACTTTGCACTGTTCTCGGGCGTTAAAAAGGGGAGGGGATAAAAACAGCAGTTTTTGCTTTCACTTGATCGGCAAAGAGAAGTGATCGGACGTATTACCGTGGTCACTGAACTCTCTGCTCTTGGTGTGTCTACTAACGCCCCTTCTAGTAACGGCCAGGGAAAATCCTTTGCACTCCTTCTTAGACGAACTAAACGAGATCAGGGCTTTAACCAGGTGAAACCCTGTCCTTAAGCAAAAGAAAATGTCCTTTCAGCTGAAAATTTCAAAATTGGAAGGGTCAGAGATGTTGCACGAAGACCTAAAACTGACAGTCGGTACTTAAATAGCAGTCTTGTTTGATTTGTGGTTTCCTTATCAGGAACTTACGGAAGTACTCGACTTTACCGGGTTTAACAAAAATGCATGAATCAGCTTCTGAACCTACGCTTTCCGAACATTTCTCTTGGATTTTGAATTGATTTGCCAAATAGGTTTTTGCTTTTTCGATTTAAGTTAAAATTACATAAAACGTGTGGATGTATAAAAATTAACTGAAATTCATTTGGTTTTCGGACAAATCCGTTTGTTCCTTTATTGTAGCAATTAAATCAAAATCTAATATTTTAAAATGAACTGCCGCCTTGATGCACTAAACATACATTTTCACAAAGTGTCAAGAGGATGAAATCAGGGAGAGGTAGTGGGTGTCTAGGTTTCATATATTTTCCTCAAGGTCCTAAAGAGTAACTATACGAAATTTGGTTCAGATCGGTCAAAGGATTTAGTCACAAAGTGTCAAGAGGATAATATTGTGTGTCCAGGTTTTATGTATCCTATATTTTTTGCAGAAACCTAGAGAACAACTATACAAAATTTGATCCAGATCGGTAATAGGATTTAGGCACAAAGTGTCAAGGGGATGAAATCGGAGGAGGGATGAGACCAGTGGGAAGAAGCGGAGTGCCCAGGTTTCGTGGTAGCCTATGTTTTCAGCAAAGCCTAATGAGTAATTATGGAACATTTGCTCCAAGGTCAAGGTGTTTAGCCACAAAGTGTAGAGGGGGAGAAACCAGGGGGAGAAAGTGGGGTGTCTAAGCTTCATGGTAGCCCATATTTTCTGCGGGTGAAACTACTCAAAATTTGGTGCAGATCTGTCAAACTGTTTAGGCACTAGTGTCAACGGGATAAAATCATGTCGAGGGAGGGGGTGTCCAGGTTTCGTAATACAAATATAGGCTATTACGAAAATAGGTTTTTACTATATTTCCCGCAGTCTTAAGAATAACAATGCAAAATTTGGTCCAGATCAGCAAAAGAGTTTTGGAGTTCATAAATGACATACAAACAGACATTCTATTTTATACACATGTAGATAGATGTCTTCTCATACAATATAGCACTATATTGACAAAACACACCGGACACCCCTTCAAAATCAAATGAACTGATCCGCTGCCTTGTCAAGATCCGCGGTACAGCTGCAAACGGTATAAAAACAAGCCTGCAGTTGACCGCGATCATCTCGCATTGTGAGGTTGAGTGAAAATGTCGCGGCGGGAGAGAACTGACTTCCAGAAAGGAAAAATTGCTGGGTGTTATATCAGTGGGTTATCCATAAGAGAAACCGAGAGGCATTTAAACATCCCCAAGTCAACTGCTTTGGATGTACTGAATAAGTGGAAGACAAGGCGTGTCTGATGCAGCAAAATGTACCGGCAGACCAAAGAAAATCAGTGATAAAGAACTAGGTCGAAGCTTTAGGAGAGTCGCTACAGCTAATCGATAGAGTACTGCACAAGACCTGAGTGTACATGTAAGTAAAAATGCTGGAACCTCGGTATGTGCACGTACCATTCGCAGAGAACTTCATTCCATGGGTTACCGTGGCCGTGCGGCTGCTCATAAGCCTTTGATCTCCACTTGGAATGCTACTCGTCGTTTAGCATAGTGTAAAGAACATTTATCGTGGACCGTAGATCAATGGAAACGGGTCCTATGGACTGATGAATCCAGATACACGATCCATCAGTCTGATCGCAATCTGTGGGTATGGCGACAGCCGGGCGAATGCTATTTACCACAGTGTACTGTTCCTACTGTCAGGTTTGGAGCTAGTAGTGTACTCTTGTGGGGGTGTTTTCCGTGGTATGGTCCCGGTCCATTGGTTATCTTGGACAAACCTGTTAACCAGCACGTCTACCTCAATATTCTGGACAATTATGCCCTACCAATTCTGTGGCAATACTATGGAACCGATCCTTGTTGTACCAGCTGAATAATGCCCCGAGCCATAAAGCAAGGACTGTTACGGCGTGGTTTGACGATAATTCCGTATCGTGTGTGGACCGGCCAGCTCAGAGCCCTGACCTTAATCCCATAGAGCATCTATGGGATGAATTAGAGCGCCGCATAAGAAGTTTAGAACCATAGCCTACTACTAAGCAACTGTTAGTGGCAGCATTATGTACTGAATGGAAGCGCATACCTATCGCTGTGTTCCAAAACCTTGTCGAAAGCATGTCTCGAAGGGTGAGTGCATGCATTAAGGCCAAAGGTGGATCAACACCGTACTAATGTATGTCAATAAATGCTATGTTGTGTTTCTCTTCTAGGTGTCCGGTGAGTTTTGTCAATATAGTGTAGATGTCTTGTCATACAATATAGATTAGAAGAAGCTCTTGTGCAATTTATTCTTTGCAAATCAAGCCAGAAACAGGTTACCACTGCAGAATTCTATTGTGACCGAAGCTTATAAAACATCAGCAAGAATTAATTTCCATAGCTGTATCTGGGTGATGAGTAACGTGGCACCAGATAACAGAATTATTAATTGCTGTTGCGAATATTCAGTTTTTTAATTTTATAAGCCTAGACATTTTTCATGGACATAAAAATGTTTTACCACGTGAATAAAAATCAAAATTTGAAAAGAAAATTCGACTAAACGAAACATTTAGCCCTTTTTTATTATGCAATACAGACTTCCATCGGAAGAAGCTTTTATTCCCTTTTCAAACAAACCCACACATCTAATTAAAATTAATTTTAATGAAAATCGCCAGTATTCAACAACAGTTTATTTTGTATTTGTTTTCTTTCCTTTTTATCTTTTCATGCATTTGCAGTCGTCTTCCTCCTCCTCTTCTGTCCGTTTTCTTCTTGTTTCGATTTTTTTTCCTTCCAAATTTCCACTTTTACCTCACACAACTTTACTATTTTGAACTCCTTTTCATAATCCGCAAAATGAACTTTAGCTAATAAAATATATAGAGTGCAAATATATTAAAGATGAACCGCTTTAGTTGAAAAGAAGTTTTCATGTAATAACGTCAGCTACAGTCGCCTCAACGAAATTATTTAGGGTGCACGTCTCTCTTTAACTGTAAAAGTATTATGTTTCAAAAATGGCTGCGGTCTGCACCAGTTCGTTTCTTCTTAATGTTTCCTCCACTATCATGTTCCTTTTAGAACAACTTTTCTAAAGGAAGTTCAGAGCGTCGTCCTTACTATATTTCGTGAAAATCCTCTAAATTCACTACAGCATCGGTTTATGGTATACTTCGAGAAAACCGTAATGTTTTCGCCGATTATTACGGCAAACTTTTACGACGTCCAAAAACTGCCCGGCCATTCGCCTCTTCAATGTTATTTAACGCATCTTGCAAGATAAAGCAGTTTCAGAAGAAGTTCGTGTAAATAAAACCAGGTATTCTTCTGCTGTAGAATACAGTCACGGAAAGATCTCGTTTTATCTAAAACTGAAATCTTCGTTTTTTTCTAAAAACATTTAATGTTCTTTCACTTGTTACTCACCGTAAAATAAAAACATTTATATTGTAATATACCGTCTTGCTCATATGGAAGAAATAGTATGTGTGTGTGTAAGAGAATAAGAGGGGGGAAGAGACTAATTTTACTGCAGAAAACCATCCCAGCGTAATAGAAAAAGTATAAGGATATAGAATCAAAGAGATATATCAAAATTTTTTCTTTTTATCTCAACAGAAAATTACAGAAAACATCAGCTTTAGCGGACAGATATATATATTTAAAAAAACCTGTTTTAACATTTTTTTCTTTTCTGCGGCTTCACACCACCAAGAGGCAAAGGCTTTCTTTCTTTTATATTAGGATTTGTTTGCAGTCTGTCAAACTCCCGTTCCCAACTACCCAGGATATTCATCATTCCCATAATCTGATGAATATCCTGGTATTTCATTTCTTGTCATAATAGAAAATCCATGTATTATCACCTGACGCAATGCGTGAGAGATACAAAGCAGTAGTTCCCATCTATCTCGTGGTCTTTACCAACTATTCTAATCCGATGACTCCTGAAATTTCAGTTCTTCTGGTACAAGATGCATTGAGCCAAGCATATTCTAAGCGAAACAAAGATTTAAAATCATTAAAATCAAGACCTGCTAGTACATCTTGTGCTTTACATAAATGAACGTTGTTATTTTTTTGGATTGGAGGTTTAACGACCGCCGTGAGCAACTCAATGGGCCATAAGCAGTCGCCCGTCCCTAATTTAGGGGCACTCGTTCCAGGGAAGGGAAAGAGTCAGTGCCGTAAGACAAACACAACATCCATGCCTCGCCGGGATTCGAACCCGGACCCCTTACAGACGAATGATCAGAGGCCATCGCTTAGACCACTGCACCACCATGAACGTTGTTAAGGAACACCTTACCTGATACGAGCTTCAAATATTTTAGTGTGTCAGTTTGAATTGAATGACATGGTGAGACGATCTCACTGATATATTGTACTTACTCACTTGGACACAATAGTTATTTTGCAGTGCGATGAAAACTTGAAGGTCATCAACGGCTCAGAGAACTCTAGAACAACACTATAGTGTTTCCAATAAAAAAAGCTACACATATGTAGCTGCACTGCCAGGTTTGTTAAGAGAGTCATTCCTATGCCCGGATGGTGAGAGGTCTCAGCTTCTGACTAAGTGTCTCAGTTTCAATTCCAGATAAAGTGTGGATATTGTACTTTTCCTATGATCCTAGGAATATCTCTTCCCTGAAATGTGTCCTGAAATTAAGTACGGGCGGCCTTTCACAGGCTTAGATGCTTGTGGGTGGCGTTAAACACAAAAACAACCCAGCAGCTTTGTTAAGAGGGAAAGAAAAGGGCTTTTTTTCACCACATAAATAATCCTGGGATAGAAAAACCTACTTAATGTTGGCCGTTCAGTCTTAACTAACAACATTCGTACGTTTGTCGTTCTGCTACAAGTAACGGAACTCTTGCTGTTAAAGTTTTCAGAGCAGTATATATACAACCCAAGGACCAGCTCTCGGTTAGTAGAGTGTTCGGAGTCAGAATGGGAAAAGCTGTCGATTTATCGGAGTTTGATAAAGGACAAATTGTGATGACACGGCGCCCCGAAACTAAGATCTCGGAAACGGTGCTGCTTGTGGGTTGTTCACGTGCCGCTGTAGTCAGTATGTATCAAAAGTGGTGAACAGATGGCCAAACGACGAACTGTTGTCCAGCCGTGTGTCGTCCGCAGCTCATTGATGCCAGAGAGGAGCGGAGATTGTTGCGCATTATTCACTGCGACCGCAGGGCCAGAGTGCGACAAATCACCCACTACAAAAGTGGCGATCAGGGCAATATATCATAGCACACATTTCATCGCAGCCTTTTGCGCATGAGCTTGGGTAGACAATGACTCAGCTGGATTCCCATTCTCACTGAACGTCATCGTAAACAACGCATGAAATGGGCCTAAGATCATCGAGATTGGACAGTGGATGATTGGAAGAAGCGATCATCGAGATTGGACCGTGGATGATTTTACCAACGCACGCTATGGTACCTGGATGCACTCTCGGGCGGAAACAGGCCGGCGATGGCGGTGTTGTGCTGTGGGTGATGTTTTCTTGGGACACTTTAGACCCTATTATTCCAATGGCACAATCCCTGATAGCTCTCAGGTATCTGAACATCGTTGCGGACCAAGTTCACTCATTAATGTCAACTGTGTTTCCTCCTGATGATGGCCATTACCAGGAGTATAATGCGCCATACCACACTGCCAGAATCGTTAAAGAGTGGTTCGAGGAACATGCTGGTGACTTTCTGTTAATGCCATGGGCTCAAGATTCACCTGAAATGAATCCAATCGAACATTTGTGGTTCGACTCGGAAAATCGGGTTCGCGCTAAATCACCCCCACCCAGAAAAATACGAGAACTGAAGGATATGCTGTTGGCATTATGGTACCAGATACCCCAGGATACCTATCGCCACCTCATCGAATCGATTCCTCGCCAAGTGGCTGCTGTTTTGATGGCTAAAGCTTGTTCGGTAGGTGGTCATAATGTAATGGTTCATTGGTGTACTTACTGTTGGTCGTTCAGCCTTAAGTTACAAAATACATACTGTTGGTCATTGATTATTAAGTAATAACATATTTGCCATTGGTCCTTCAGTCTTAAGTAACAATATACTCGTAAATTGGTCGTTCAGTCCTGAGTAACAACATATTTACTGTAGGTCGTTCAGCCCGAAGTAACAACATACTTACTGTTTTTCTTTGTTCTGTCACATGTATCAAAATTCTTGTTGTTGGTCGTTCTTTCCTAAATAACAACATACTTACTGTTAGTAGCTAATTCCTAAGTAGAAATATACTTACTACTGGCCGCTCAGCATTAAATAACAACATACTTACTCTTGATCGTTCAGTCTTAAGTAACAACATATTACGATTGGTCGTTCAGCCCTAAGTAGCAACATACTTACTGTTGGTCGTTCGTCTCTAAATAACAACATACTTACTGATGTTCATTTAGTTCTAAGTAGCGATATACTTACTGTTGGCTGCTTGTTCCCAAGTAGCAACTTTCTTAATGTTAGTCGTTCCTTCCTAAGTAACAACATACTTACAATTGGTCGTTTAGTCCTAAGTAGCGATGTGTTGGCTGTTCAGTCCCAAGTAACAACATTCTTACTGTTGGTCGTTCCTTCCTCAGTAACAACATACTTACAACTAGCTGTTCAGTCCCAAGTAACAACATTCTTACTGTTGGTCGTTCCTTCCTCAGTAACAACATACTTACAACTAGCTGTTCAGACCTAAGTAACACGCACTTATTAGTCTTATTTTAAACACAATAGGTCGTGAATGACAAACCGATCCTTGGATACTAGATGTAAGGAACACGTCCGAAGTGTCAACCAGGACATTCAGAATACAGCCATCGCCAGAGAAATTATGCATTGCTTGACCGCTCCTGTATGGAATAGTATCAGAAGAATCTTACACGAACTTTTAAGAAACTGCCATCAGGGAAACAGTTGCAATCCTTTCCAGCAAACTGGCATGCAATGACAGGGTCTCTATGGAACTACCAATGGTTTAGCACACGTTATTAAAAGACAGAAACACATCGCGGCACACAGCATGATTGCGTGATGAAAACGTAATAATGCTCGTAATGTAATAATTGCGTGATAAAAACGTAATAATGCTCGTGATGTAATAATTGCGTGATAAAAACGTAATAATGCTCGTGATGTAATAATTGCGTGATAAAAACGTAATAATGCTCGTGATATAATAATTGCGTGATAAAAACGTAATAATGCTCGTGATGTAATAATTGCGTGATAAAAATGTAATAATGCTCGTGATGTCAGCCACGTTATTTTCAAAAAGTCATCTTTATTTCCTACGAGTTCTAATTCCCGGCATTTTATGTCTACATTTCCTTGAGAAAGCCTCCCACTGGAGTGTGAAAGCTTGGCGAATCTTTATACAAATTTCCACCACAAAAACAAACTTATTTACTACGCTATAAGCGTTCCTTGCGTACTCAGAGGCTGCAATGATTGAGAAGAATAAAGATAGTGCTTGCAATAGCAATGAACCACATATTTTACCAAAAGTTGGAAAACATTAATAAAAACAGAAGCTGATTATAAGAGAGGAGAATAAAAAAAAGGATGCAACAGTCAAAATTCAGATGGCGGCACTGGTGTAAATGTTAGGTAAGAAGACAGACCACATGACGAAATGCCCCATATGCCAAGTCAGGAGGCCCCGTGCATTCTGTCAAAATACAGCACAGGTTCAGTGTGCCATTAGAACCGATAAGTGTGCGTCAGAAGATGAACATGGTTGTGTTCAAAAACGTTAACGAATACATACGTTGTTTGGAATGTTTCGGCTACTTTGCTCGGGAGATTTTGTGCTATACATAAACTTTAAATCGACAGTAATATAGGAAGTTATCTGTGTAACTTGAACAGTGCTCATTTGTCTCACTCAAGGATTACAGGGATACACATGGTGTGAGTGAACACAGAACTGTGCGGTTTTTTTCAGCTGCATGTGTAAATAGAAACTGACTAATGAAGGACAAGTCCGTGACAAGAGTGTGAGATTTCCTAAGGACTTTGCAAGGAAACTGTATGTATATAACTAAATTTTAACTATTTTTCAGCAATAGATATCATTACAGTAGAGTATGCGAATTTTTACTGTATTTGATTACATAACATAGACAAAGTGTTACCAAAAAATCCAATTAATTCGTACGCGTATGTTAGTGTATTAATATACACTGGCGGAAAGTGAAAAAAGAACACCAAGAAGGAGACGTCTGATACCAACGAAATTTATACAGCATAATAACGGAATACAGAGGATAACGTGATCAAAACATTATGGCAAAATACAGCTGTATTTGCTGGTAAACTGAAAAATAACATTTCTATGTAACATGGTTAATACGAGGTTCAACCGCCATGAAATACGTCACACTGTGCAATTCTGGCATGGAGTCTGTCGTACAGATGTTGGATGTAAGTTTGGGGTATTGAGTTCCAAGCATCCTCAACCTGGACGCGTAAATCGGGGATGGTCGTGGCTGGCCGTGGAGACCGTATAAGTCGTTGTCCCATAAAATCCCACAGGTGCTCAATAGGGGACAAATCCAGTGAACGTGCAGGCCATGGAAGTTGTCTCACACCCTGATGTGCATGTTGCGTTGCACGTGCCGTGTGTGGGCGTGCGCTATCGTTCTGGAAAACACAACGATCGACCGACCTTACAAATGGCACAACAACGGGCTGAATGATTTTGTTGATGTAGGAGGTGCTGTTTAACGTACCCGGTACAAACACTCGTGTACGGGAGTGATAGCTGATCGCTCCCCACACCAGGAGACCAGTTGTAGGCCCTGTGTGTCGCTGGCGGATGCAAGAAGGGTGGAGATGCTCCCCTGTGCGTCTGCGAACACGCATGTGCCCATCGGAGGCTCCCAAGCAGAATCTGCTTTCATCGCTGAACACGACAGATCGCCATTGCGTTCTCAAGGTCAGACGTTGGCGACACCACTGCAGCCGTTCCTGATGGTGGGCTGGAGTCAGAGGTACACATGCAGAGGACACGTGCACGTAGTCCTGCATACAGTAGACGGTTGCGGATTGTTCGCACAGTCACCTCAGGTGCAACGGCAGCTCGGATTTGCGTCGCAGTGGATGTTCTGCTTGACAACGCTGCTCTTCTTATGCGTCGATCGGTCCGCTCATCAGTCCGTCTGTGACTCCCGGTTCCACGTCTTCTCATGTGGGAATGTTCCTCGGACCATCTACGCCACCATCGTACCACCACCGATACTTCCCGTCCAAGTCGCTCCGCAATACGACGATACAACCACCCGGCCTCGCGGATTCCGACTAGACGACCTCGTTCAAAGTCCGATAAATGCTGAAATCGTACACGTCTTCCATGTCCAGGCATTGCAGCTTCTTCAGGGTCTTCGCACGTGTCCGTACGCCGACGACTGATTACATTCATTTCGCCGTACTCCTTAAATACCACCGACGATAATTTGCATATTATGCCGTGCTGTCTCGTAAGCGCTCACCCGTTGGTCCCGAAATTAACATCACACCTACGTAAACTCGACACCATTAACATTAGTTAATTTCATGATCTTCCGCCAATTCCTTCTTGGCGTTCTTTTTTCACTTTCCGCCAGTGTATGTGCATTTTATCAGAAAAATAAGATATTGTACGAAATTGTATCATTAAAAGGGTTTTAGATATCTTTGGAAGTACATGGTGTAATTGTGAGATAGGACTGAATACAAACGTATAGTCTATAATATGTGAACTGGAAAAGCATAGGATTTTGAGTGAAGAGGGATGGGACCTCCAAAACCTTGGTCTCACTTTAATTAATATGTGTTATTTTGCAACGGTGAACTCTTTGTGAAAGTACATGTTTCACTTGGTGTTTCACACTAGCAAAAATATGTAATATTGATCATACGCAAAGTGTGTTTTTATGAGAGATTATAACTCACAAGATTATAATTTCAGCTATTTACTGTTCCTTGCGTATTTACGCACGTACTATTAGTCGTGCAGTCCTAAGTAACAACATACGTACTGTTGGTCGTTCTGTCCTAAGTCGCAATATATTTGCTGTTGGCAGTTCGGTCATCAATAACAACATACTTTCTGTTTGTCGTTCAGTCCTAAGCAACAATATGCTTTATGTTGTTTGTTCAGTTCTAAGTAACAACATACTTACTGATAACGAGGAACAGTACACCAATTAAGAAATAAATAGTAAGACTGTACTAGGGATCTGATTTATTGGCATAGAAAATAGACAAATCAGCGTTTCCTAGCTTTCGCACATCAACTAGATGGCTTTTTCAAGAAAGTTAGACAGAAACTGCCTAACTTCCTTGAAAAAGCAGTTTCTGTCTAACATCCTTAAAACAGCCATCTGGTTGACGTGCGAAAGCTAGGAAACGCTGATTTGTCTATTTTCTATGCCAATAAATCGATCACTAGTACAACATACTTACTGTTGGGAGTTCAGTCTTGGGTAACAACATTCTATTATTCATTCAATCTCAAGTAATATCATGTGGCTGATCGTTCAGTCTTGTTACCGGAAAATAAGTTCATAGACTAAGCATCTTCCTCCAAGAGAGATCTTTGATTCTCAGGGATAATCTTTGAAGACTAAAAACACGTGATTACGCCGAAGGACATTGCAACAAATACTCAGATCACAATTTGGCAGAAATCTCGCGAAAGGTTAATATATAGTGATTTTGTCAAAATGTTGATAACTTTTGTGACTTATGACAGAAGTCACGGTTTGCATAAATTGTACCTCGCCCCTAAATACAATGTATCTACATCAGATTTATAGACAGAAGTTACAGGATAATTGGCACAAATGATTTCTGAGGCACATCAGCCCAATAAAATGAAAATACGTGGTAAACGTGGTGATCTGAGCGATATTGATCGTGGACGTATTGTAGGCGCAAGACAAATGGGCCATTCTATCGTTCAAGTGGTAAGAACCCTAGAGTTTCCGAGGGCAACTGTGTCAAGGGTGTACCGTGAGTTATACCATCGGCAGACGTACCAACGCCCAGAGCGCATGCGGAGGCCGACTACACTACATTGAATTACCGGAGTCGAAGTAGACTATCCAGGCTGGTAAAGACTGACCGCAGGGTTAGCGAGCAAACAGAACGGCACACGTTGCATACCGCTGAGCTCCGGGAGCAGTCGTCCTACCCGTGTGCCACTATTTACTGCTCGTCATCAGGCATTACGCCTCGCCTGGTGCCAACAACATCAAAATTGGACCTCTTCCAAGTGGCGCCAGATTGTATGGTCAGATGAATCCCGTTTTCAGTTATATAGAGCTGGCGGGAAGGTGCGGATGTGGTGCCGACAGCATGAGGACATGGCCTTGTCCTGCCAGGTTGGTTCTGTTCAAGGTGGTGGTGGCTCTGTGGTGGTGTGGAGAGCCTTCTCGCGGGACACATTAGACCTCTTAGTGTGTCTGGAGAGGTCCTTAACCGCTGCGCGATATCAGCATTTGCTGGCTGATCACCTACGCACTTTCATGTCCTTCGCGCATCCTGCGGCCGATTAGCTGTTTCAGAAGGACAGTGCGCCGCTCCACCGAGCAGCAACCCCCCAAGTCTGGCTCGAGGAACACTCATCTAAATTTAAAACTATCCAGTGGGCCCCTAAGGATACCGGATTTAGACCCTGTGGAACCTCTCTGGGGTGCCGTGGAACAAAACATCAGATCCATGAATCCTGGAATGACGTCCCAGGCGGTGTTGTAGACAATGCTGCAACAGGCATGGCTGGCATTACCTCCGGAAATCGTCCGGCATCTAGTGGAGTCGATGCCTTGACGTGCACAGGCCGTTAATCGTGGTAGACGTGGACCAACACGCTGTTAGGTAGGTATCTCTAACGTTTCGTCCATTGAGTGTATTATATATCACTACAATTATTTTGATTCGGATTTAATGGCAACCGTGAGCAACTATAAGGGCTATAAGAGTAAATGTCACCCGTCTCTGATTCATGGCCACTGGTTCCAGGGAAGAGAGAGAGACAGTGCCGTAAGACAAACATACCACCCATGCCTATCTGAAACTCGAACCTGCAGTTTTTTTGTTTTTTTTTTTAATGTTTAACGACCACCGTGAGCAACTCAATGGGCTGTAAGCAGTCGCCCGTCCCTAATTTTGGGCCAGTGGTTACAGCGAAGGGAGAAAGCCAGTGCCATTAGGCAAGCACAGCATCCATGCTTCACCGAGATTCGAACCCGTACCCCTTCCGGACGAATGGTCATAAACCATCGCTTAGACCACTGCGCCACCGGGGCATCAAACCTACATTCTGCTCGAACGAAAGGTCAAAAAGCTAGAGATTAAACTACTGAATAACGGAGAGGAAATGCACTTTTTAGAAGTAAATCATAATACCATTTAATATGTAGTAATACGCGTACAACACACCTCTGTAGATGGTATGAAATTTCTGCCCTTATATTTCAGGAAAAAACGGCACTGTTGTTTGTTTTACAAAATGTATTTCGGTAAACCCCAAAGGAGTAAATACAATATTTCTTACTCAAAATGAGACTGCTTGAAATGTTTTGTTTTAAACATTTTCCCCAAACTTTGCGTGCTTTTAAAAGAAAGGCTGCCTTTTTCTAACAATTTTCAGATGCAGTATATCTGTGGAAAGCATTGCAGATAGAAAGAGCTCGAAAGGAATGCATTTCTATTTCTCAGGTGTTTTGTTCGACATTAAATTTTCTCCCCTTTTTTTCATTTTGTTTTGTTTTTCTGCCTTTTTTCTCATTCCCACCTCATTTTACGTTTCTCCCAGTTCCCTATTTTTGTTTTTTTTTGTTTCTTTCTTGCTTGACAGAAAAGCATCTTCGCTCTTCAAATGAATGAGTAGTATCCGTCGTTGCATCATCAGAGGCTTTCTTCCGATTCTTTTACGCAAATAAATTCTGGAAAGCCTCAAGGTAGTAGACAGTATCTTAATTATTCCGTTACCGTTGACAGATAGTGGTGATGAGTGCGAAATCGTGAATGAAACAAGTCCAAAAATTTAAATATTTCTGCTTGGTTCGTATCACTTATTCTCAGAACTGAGACTATCTCGGTCGCCTAGAAAACGAAAATCTTCATAATAGTTACTCGAATATTCAGATTTCGAACGATTTCAAAAAGAAATTTATGCGTCACTTCCGTGAACGATGCCCGGTCCTAGACAAACACGTGCGGTAAAAAAAGCGAAACTTGATTAACATAGTTCTTCACGTCAAGAACTGTGTTTTTATATAACATAAAAATTTACATACATTTCATATTCTTGTCAGACTTTGTTCTTAAGATAAGCAACGCGGAAAGCGAGCAATCCCAGAAATAAGAAAGTAGACAGTATTTGTAGAATTCTTGAACGATGGCGATGAAACTGTGCACGCAGATCTTTTATGAACACAATGTGTTATGTTCATATCATCCTTAACAGGATGATATAAGCCTGCTAGAAACTCCAACTGGGCACGGTTATGTTGAAATGCTAAGCGTTTAATCACTTTAGGATCACCGTGAGTATTTGAGAATGCAGATGGAATTTAAATCTCTTCCACAGGACTTTCAAAATGTGTATGTGTTTATAGGACTAAAAAACGCTATGCAGTTGTAATATAACAAATTCAAAGGTTCTTTTTTGTAACATTTTTTTTGATCGAGGGGTTAACGACCACTATGAGCAACTCAATGGGCTATAAGCAGTTGCCCATCTCTAATTTAGGGCCACTGGTTCCAGAAAAGAGAGAGAGTCAATGCCACAATACAAACACGACATCCATTCCTCGCCGGGATTCCAACCCGGACCCATCTCTGCCGAATGGTCACAAGCCATCGCTCAGATCACTGAGCCACCGGGGCGACTTTTGAAACTTTTAACTTCATTATAAGTTTAAGTAAGCTGTACACGTAGGACGTTCATTAAGTTTTAAGCCCAACATAAACTAGATTGACAAAAGTCACCGGACACCTCTTCTAAAGCAAATGAACGCATCCGCTGCGTTGTTAAGATGTTCGGTACAGCTGCAAACGGCATAAACACAAGCCTGCAACTGACCGCGATCTTATCGTACTGTGAGGTTGAGTGAAAATGTCGCGGCAGGAGAGAACTGACTTTAAGAAAGGAAAGATTGGTGGGTGTTATATTAGTGGGTTGTCCATAAGAGAAACCGAGAGGCGTTTAAACATACCCAAGCCAAATGTTTTTGGATGTAGTGAATACGTGGAAGACACTTCGCGTGCCTGAAGTAGCAAAACATACCGGCAGACCAAAGAAAATCAATGATAGAGGACGTCGAAGCCTCAGGAGAGTCGTTACAACTAATCGACGGAGCACTGCACAAGACCTCAGTGTACAGGTGAGTAAAAAGGCTGGAACCTCGGTATGTACAAGTACCATTCGCATAGAACTTCATTCCATGGGTTACCGTCCTCGTGCGGCTACTCATAAGCCTTTCATCTCCACTCGGAATGCTACTCTTCGTTTAGCACGGTGCACAGTGTGAAATTTCAGCAGTCTAGAGGAACTTTATTCCTATGGCTAAGCATACTTGAGGTTGTGGGTTTAGAAGGTGATGCAAGCAAACATAATAAGTACTAACGTATTTCTACGTTTTATTTGGCATGATTTACATATTACATTTGGCATTAAGTACATATTTCGGCATTATTCACATTTACTTTAATGTGGCACTATTGCTTACTTCGACCTAAGTACGAATCATAGGTCAATTTCGTGTAACAAAAAGGAGAACCCTATGTGTTACACATAAACGTATGTGTGTATTACACAATACATGTATGTGTGTATTACACAATACATGTATGTGTGTATTACACAATACATGTATGTGTGTATGTTACACACATACATGTATTGTACATACAACGACCGCAACTGTATACGTCAGATTGTAATGGAAAGTATACAAGACTCAGTCGGCAAAATTAATCATAATCACTGTTCGAATAATCTGACGTCTGAGAATCATTGAAAGAAGAGTCTTTCAGTAAACGTAATACCTCTGGCATGAAGTTTGCATGTTCCGTTTTAGGCGAAGCACGCAGGCTACCGATACGAGGATCAGAGATGATAAGCAATCGATGCAATAAGTCCGTGTTGGTGTCGATTCTAGAAGTCTTCCTACCAAACAGTTCACGGTATTTTCTGCTGTCTTTATTTCTAGCCTCTTGGGCTTCCTCGGAAAACTGACCGATTGGCAGTTTGGCTGTACCTATAATATCTCTGCCATGGAGAAGTACTTTATGTACGCTTACGGATATATAATACCACGGATACTCCTTCAAGTATAAGTCCACACTGTCGGTAGTGTAGTCATCAAACTTGTCTGAATCAACCGTAAACCCACAATTCAGGCTCCCTAATATCACGCGAAATCGCATGATCAACTTTACATTAACACCAGTTATTTCAGCAGATATTTCTGCATTTCTGAAAATCTTTCTTGCGGTATTACCGTTATTCGTGTTCACCGTTTGCTGTTTTGACATATATCTACGAGTAAGCCGAGCTATTGTCGAAATCATTCTTGCACAAGTTTTTTTTTCTCCAAGAATTTCTTCTTATCGGCTACACCGCGGACTTGCGACGATTGAATCTCAAGTCTGTACGAATTGTGCAGTAAACATTCAAAAAAACGAATCCAGGAATGGGGAAGAGACGGTCCAAAAAATTACAGATTCCTATCTACATTTTTATGTGAGAAAATACTGAGATTGTTCATCTCACGCGGTTTCGCTCCACACAAATAGCATGTTTGGCTTGATACACATGACGACACAGTATTGTATACTTTTTCATCGATCATGCAAAAGATCATTGTGACCTTAACAAGAAGTTCCTTATCATCTACGACAACTTTCGTAGGAGAAAGGCTACCGATTTGTTTCTCAATGTTTCCAACCTCCCTTTTAATTACTTCCGCGGATTCCTTTGCAAAAATGAACTTAATGGACCGAAAATATCGTGTGGAAGAGTTCGCAGGATTTTGCCAATTTACGGTTTCACGGTCCTTAGTTACATCGTACATTTGTACGAGTACCACAGTGATACTAAATAAACTATCGTCTGTACAGTGCTCATGAGAAAATTTCTCTCGATACCTACTTTGTTCGGCACAGTCACAGCCCCATTTAATAACAATCTTTAAATTCTTATCCTCGCCCAACGTTCGAAGGACTTCTTCCTGGATTTTGCATAACCGTGTTACAGTATGGTCAATAACTGACTGCACTGGTATTTTGACTGATGTTTCTGATATAGCTATATTGGAAGGGTAACACAGTTGTTTAGCTTCTTTCACTCTATAATACGGGGGATACAACTTACACATATGCTCTACAGTTTTATCACGTACAATAATATACTGATTTGTCGAAAGATTAGCATCAACCATTAGAGCGAGTGCTTGTTCCGAAGGTAGAGTTGCTACACTGTCCGCAAGAGATTTCCGAGCTTTCTTGAATTTGTTGCTTCTTGTAGGAGACGCAGAACACAGCTATTTTACGATTGAAGCTGAGTTGCGTTTTCCGGCCTTTCGCAATTTTATTTCAGTTGCTTTTGACAGTTCTTCTTGACCTGATGACTCCACAAGGGTTTTGATTTTTCGGGTTTGGACTTTCGGAACACAGTCTTTGAAAGACTTGCGGGGGAGCCTGTCTCTTTTACAGGAGTCGCTGTTCGAGCACGTAGGCAAGGCTTCATATACAGTGTCTGCAAAGTTGATGTCGTTTTGAAGCCACGATGCGTTGTCCGCGAGGAATCTTTCCCGATGTCTTTGCGCTTTCAACCAACTCTGTTCGACTTTATAAGCAAAATTTCTAAGTGTTGCTTTTACGCTGTTTAAGACGTTATTTGGCAAGTATGCCTTTCCCATTCGTCCAATATATACGCCAATATTGCGTCCGTACGTTGTTTTGGAAGAAAACAACAGAATTATTCAAGATCAGGCTTAGATTTTTTTGAATTATTCAAGGTCAAGCTTAGAATTTTTATAATAATAATTCTAAGATTAAAATTAATCTTAGAATTATTCAAGGTCATGCTTAGAATTTTTTGAACGCCCCTCGTATGTGTGTATGTTTCTTTCAAAACGCTAAGTTTCAGTTCTCTATGACAACGAAATACTGTGCGTGAATTTCTTACTTCAGTACATTCCAGTTTTGTGACAATAAAAATAGTATGAGTGATTTTCTCGCGATTTCAAGACTGCTATTTATGAGACCCTGATAACTAACAAGAATACTATGTATGGGTCCCTTATAACTTTAGTAACAGTGCGCATAAATTTCTTGCGACAAAAACAGCACTACTTACGATTTTATTATAAATACCATGTATGATTTCTATATATCAGTACCTAGTGAAGAAGAACAGTGCTGACGATTTTCTATAACTCTGCAAGAAATCGTTCTACGAGTTGTGACTTGAAGAACGCTGGCTATGAGATATTTTATGGCAGAAATAGCATTGAACGAAATCATTCTCAGTGCTCTTTGACAAGAGGTACCCATACGTAAAATTCTTACTGTTGTAAGTAAACATACTGTTTCTTTAGTGGCATGACAAAAAACGGGTTCTCGTAATTCGGATTCATTTCACACAAGTTATGTATCACTTCCTCATGACTCACAAATGCGTGTGCTATTTTTTTAGACTGTCTGTTCCAACGCCGCACGTGAGTTCTTCGTTACCACAAGTTGTACGGAATTATCTGTACATAATTATTTATGCTAAAGAATTACCTATACACCTCATTAAAAAAAAATCCCCCACCAAAGAAAGACCATGCGTGAGATGCAAGGAGATGTGATCAAAAGTGGTTTTGTAAGTAGGAAATGATCATACTTGTAGACTGTTTAGTAAGGAGGACATACATGAACGTAAGAGCAACAAGAGTAAAGAGTGTGGCCGCGTCTCGCGGCAATTCAGATCTTAATACGGTTAGGAGGTGAATCAAAATGACCCCTGATAATGTTGTGGCTGATGAATCTCCATATTTGCTGCACTTGTTCGTAACAATCCGTCACCTTATGCATTAGAGAGTTGGTTGTCTTCTTAGACACCATTTCATGACGTCCCATGTATGTTCAAGTGGCGATGTATCCGGCAATCATGCTCGCCATGGTAGCACAGTTGTCGAATTTACCGTCACCACTCTTCAGTGACGCGTGCTGTAAATGATCCGGCATTATCGTGCTGGACCACTTACGCCACGCGTAAAATCCGTCGCCTTATGCATTAGAGTTCTTTCTGCTCTCAGATACTATTTCAGGACGCCATTCTTTCCATTGTCCTTCAGTACAACGAGCTATGCGTGTTTCACTTCTTCTGCGCTCGAAACCCGACGACCCTGAAGTCGACGTGTAAGCTCAGGAAAGAGGTGGAAGTCGCACAGGGCGAGGTCAGGTGAGTACAGTGGGTGTGGGAGAAAAACAGTTCTTGTTTTGGCGAGAAAATCACGACCGAGGGGTGTCCAGTGTGCCCGTGCATTGTCTTGCAGCCACACACTCGATTGATCACCCCACAGTTGAGGCCTCTTCTTTCGGATTGATTCACATAGACGTCGCATGATGCCTAGATAGAGCTTCTTGTTTACATTGTGTCCTTCAGGAATAACTTCAGAATGAACAATACCCTGATCATCGAAGAATAATTCTAGCACAGGGATGGCAAACCTATGCCACGCGTGTCACTTGGTGGCACACGAACACGATTTATGTGGCACGCCTGTATGGCAGCATTAACAGTAAATAAAAATTCAAGTTTTTGAAAACAGTAATTTTTCGACAACGTGTCTGTAGTGTGCTCTTGCAGGCAACCGAGCTTTGACAAGAAAATTAATCTAGCCAAGAAGTATCCCCCAAAGGAGTAGCAAAGCAACCTCACTCTTTTTAACCGCCTTATGCATTAATTCCCAAAAGCAAAGTGCAATTACGGCAGAAGTGTCCTCCAAAGGGGTAGCAAAGCAACCTCACTTTCTTTAATCGCATTATGCATTAATTCCCAAAAGCAAGGTGCACTTACGACAGAAGTGTCCTCCAAAGGGGTAGCAAAGCAACCTCACTTTCTTTAATCCCCTCATGCATCAATTCCCAAAAGCAAGGTGCACTTACGACAGAAGTGTCCTCCAAAGGGGTAGCAAAGCAACCTCACTTTCTTTAATCCCCTCATGCATCAATTCCCAAAAGCAAGGTGCACTTACGACAGAAGTGTCCTCCAAAGGGGTAGCAAAGCAACCTCACTTTCTTTAATCCCCTCATGCATCAATTCCCAAAAGCAAGGTGCACTTACGACAGAAGTGTCCTCCAAAAGGGTAGCAAAGCAACCTCACTTTCTTTAATCGCATTAGCATTAATTCCCAAAAGCAAGGTGCACTTACGACAGAAGTGTCCTCCAAAGGGGTAGCAAAGCAACCTCACTTTCTTTAATCCCCTCATGCATCAATTTCCAAAAGCAAGGTGCACTTACGACAGAAGTGTCCTCCAAAGGGGTAGCAAAGCAACCTCACTTTCTTTAATCCCCTCATGCATCAATTCCCAAAAGCAAGGAGCACTTACGGCAGAAGTGTCCTCCAAAGGGGTAGCAAAGCAACCTCACTTTCTTTAATCGCCTGATGCATTAATTCCCAAAAGCAAGGTGCACTTACGGCAGAAGTGTCCTCCAAAGGGGTAGCAAAGCAAACTCACTTTCTTTAATCGTTTTATGCAATAATTCCCAAAAGCAAGATGCGCTCAAATCTGAACCGTCTTGGTTCACACTTAAGCGCATCTTGCTTGATGTTGCAGACAGCAGGTTATGAACCCAACACAAATGTATGTGCTACCAGCATTCATCAACAAGTTTTACACTAATGTAATTATGTAAGTATGATTTTTCAATTATCTTCTAACGAATTAAATCAGGTTCAAATTGAAATTGTCTTAGTCACTTACTCACCTATTCTATCATTGTCATTTTTATGGTATTCGCAAAAAAAGTGTAATGACAAAATGTTAATTAAAAAAAGAAAACAAGAGGTGGCACAGAGACACTTGAAAGAAGTTAAGCAAACTTTTTTTTTTTTTTTTTTTGATTGGAGGTTTAACGACCACCGTGAGCAACTCAATGGGCTATAAGCAGTCGCCCGTCCCTAATTTAGGGTCACTGGTTCCAGGGAAGGGAAAGAGCCAGTGCCGTAAGACAAACACAACATCCATGCCTCACCGGGATTCGAACCCGGACCCCTTACGGACGAATGATCAGAGGCCAACGCCTTAAACCACTGCGCCACCGGGGCGGCAAAGTAAGCAAACTTTAAGTGGCACACTAGTTGGAAAAGGTTCGCCGTCCCTGCTCAAGCATGATCTTGCCATTGCGATCTCAGCGAAATTTACGCTTGCGTGGAAACGATGACGATTTCTACGTAGCTGATGACCGCTTAGTCTGCGGTTCGAAGAGGAAGTACTATTTTTCGTCCCCCGTAATGATTAACAGGAAAGGAGAAAAATTGTATAGATATGATGACACGGTAACCGAAACATTGAGGTAACGGTGAATTTGGACCCTACTCATTGCTCGGGAACAGTTAACGGTGACATAGTTATCAGTGCATTTAGAACTGTTCCTTTTTTACTGATAACAACAGCGACTGTGTTTTTTCAGTAACGGTGAAAGCATAGCTGTGACGTGATTTCCGACCTGTCTGTACTGATCTTTGACCTTCATCAACACATAGCTCCTGTAAATGTTTCTTTCCCGCAAACTTTGAAGAAAGTTGTTGTAGTAGGGGAAAACGTTATATACAGGAGAAATCCGACGATATAGAATTCATCCCCTATTTGTATTTTCTTGTCACAAAAACTGCGCAGAAAAAACTGCGCATTCGTTCTTACGCACGAGTGGACATAATATAGAGAATGTGCATGTGTGAAATGTCTTCAGAGCGAATGTTGTCATCTTGCCTGCAGGAAGACCATTATCACAAATATATTTGAATTTACCATATCAATACATCAGGTCAAATAAGGAAAAAACACATTCCATTGACTCTTGTATTTTTAGCTGCTGTCGGGTTATTTGATTACTTCTTGGAAGCTTGATGTGATGTCGTGCATCGAATATTTGTGTACATTTTTCACGTAATAGCCCTTTAGAGCATAAGATTGTTTTTCTTAGGTATTGTGTTTAGTATGTATTTTATAAAATCACGAACGTGTTTATGCTATTACTATGTCCGTCCGTCCACCTGTTAGCGCCATATTTCCTCACCTACTAACGTTATTTTTAAAACAAAATGCACTTAAGAAAGCGAACTTTTATAATGATGACCTAGCCTCATCGTTTTTTGCAGGGCTCTTTTCCCTAACGTCCAACTGCATAACTTCGTCACTACGGTGGGTAAAAACACATGCTATTGAATAAAAATTATACTTCATTCCATATCATCACTTCGAAAATTTAACTGAAAAATTTTATTTTTCTCCTTCGAGATCTTCTGAAACGAAAATCGCTTTCCATGCAGTTTTTCCTTCGAATAACGGATAGTATCTGAAAGGATTTAAACCTCTTTCTCAGTACACCTTCGTGACTGCCACGGAGAAGACCTGTGGCTCGATCCACTAAATATCCGCCGTGCGTCGGATGGGCACGTTAAGCCGTCGGGCCCCAAGACTGGCCCTCCGGTAATAAATAAGGGCGTCTTCCTCCCCCTTTCTACCTCGCTTCCGTGTCACTTTTCTATCGGGCACTCTAGCCCAAATCTCCTAACTTCCTATTTCTACGGGTTGTTTAAGACCTGGGGTCAGGCACTTCCTTCCTAAAATCCTCTACATATGATCTGATCTTATGATCTCTCTCAGTACTCCCACGATATCATCTCATAGATGGGAACTCGCATGCTATAATTCGTGCTCACGTATAAATAATTGGGATTACAAAATGCTCCCAGAGAATTCAAATAACTTCTAGCGATAAAATACTCCAATTCTTACTATAAAATTGCACTTGAACCAAAATTCCGACGAAAGACAAATACAGCGCAGAGACATTGAGGAAATCTGGAGGGTAACATAAACAAACAGATAATCTACTAGTGACAATCACACGAAAGAGTGAATTAAAACACCAAAAAATGGAAATTACCATCTTCGTGTGAACTCAACGGGGAAATAGCAACATCGATAAAAAGTTGACGTTTAGCTGAGAAAATCACACACACAAATGGCTGGAGAAGGTATGCAGTCAATCAAAACAAGAAAACAGAAAAGGCAGTGTACCTGCCTGTATTCAGGATTGTTCAGTACAGGCATGGTCTAGCTTCGACCCAGACGACGGACATAATTTCAAAAAGAGCATCAAATGGTGAGACGGTATCTGGAATTCCAAGCAGCAATATACGGTACGCAGCTATTGCAAGGCCGCTGCCGAAGGGAGCGGGCGAATGTGGTGATCCATTAGGTTTTACAGAGGATGATGCGTGATAGGTCCACTAAGTTTGGTGGACGTGAAAAATGGCCATGCTCTGAAGACTGTTCCTTGAAACACGAGAAGTGTGAGGGCAAGAAGTTTTCTTCTGCGAGATCGTTCCGAGTGTGGTAGCAAGGAAAGGCTGTATCACGGCATTAAACATGACATCAACGTAGCATCATGGTATCAAGGTAACAGGAATGTGGGCAAGAGATGCCCTGCTGCTGTATCGGATTATACCTTATACCAGTTGTCGGTGAATTGTATGGGGCTGATTTTAAACGCCTTGTCATGTCGCTGATAACAACAGCTACCTTGAAAGTACGACTACGTGACACTACTGAGAAAAACCTCTACCCTTCTGTCAATGATACGCTCTTGCATTCCAAAGTCTAGTGTCTTTTAACCTGCACCGTTTCCGACCACACCATCATGCTGTAGCAGTAGAATGCACCGGGATAGAGAGTCTTGACTTTAATTCCAATTCATGCAAACGTCGTCGTATTGTTAGAGTGGACACTTCGGTATCTGTAGCATGTTGATACAGCGCGGTAGCCGAAGTGTACAGCCAGTGGTGGATTTAGAGTTACCGGAACCCTGGACACAACTTCGGTTTTGGTGTCTCTTCAATTTGCCGGGCATCCTTTGAATACAGTCCGCTCGTTTTTACCTTTTCCTACTAATGTATAAAAACTTAATGCAATCACAAAAACAAACTGATCCAGATTTCAACGGAAGTACCCATTTTGGGCTCCCTCGAGCATGATTTGACTATTTTTGTGGTGGTATCTCTGTGTGTTTGTGCGTGTGTGTGGGGGGGGTGTTGTCGCCATAACTCAAAAACTATTATAGCTTGTAACGTATATTCTATTTTAACTTTCCTTTTGAGTTTCTTTTTCTATGAAAATTTGCGTTCGTTCTCTTAGGCATTTTCAAACCTTAACGTTGTGTCTTTTCCCTCAAACGAGAATGACGTTGGCAACACATGGAGATCGGAACAGGGGTGACGTATGAATGTATGTGATAAGAACGTTAGATAAAAATACGATGCAGAGGATGCCTTTCTGTGTGGAGATGTTCGATCGTTTCTGAGTTTTGCTTGTAAATCTCGTGACTAAGATACGTGAAGTGGTGTGTACTTCGCCGTGCTGTGTTTTGGATTTCGTCTGATGCTTCTGGACCAATAAAAAATTGACGTAAGTTGGACTTCTGTATATGTTTCGTCTGGCCGTAAAACCTTAATTTCAGCTATCTGGAAGAATTAGTTAAATTGCATTTACCTTTCATTTAACATCTATTCGGTAGGAAATCTTTCTTAACATAAAAATAGTTACGTTTTAAGATTTCAAGACGAAATTTAATACTGAGGGGTTTTGTGATACCCTGATGGGGAGGAAATGGCTGAAGTTGAAAGTGGAAAGCCTTTTGTTAAGAAGGAAAAGTCGGAACTTTTATAAAGATCATCACTGCACCACAGTATTTTAACATGTTACGTAAGGTTAGCTTGCGGTACTGTTTTAATTTACATTTATGTGGGATCTGCTGTCGCATATCATCAGATTCCACCCCACTGCCAGTTAGTTCGCTTACAGGTAGTCCGGACATGGATGACGTTTATTCCTGTGCCTCGTAAAACACGTTTTCCAATGCCACTTTACTCGTACGATAGCAGTCTTGTGATTAACTCTTAAACTAAACCTAATGGGGGAGAGGGGAATTTTTAAGGGGAAAATTGGGAGTCGTGTAAAACACCGAGCTGAAGAGCTAAATGTTCATTACATTCTAGGAAAATTGGCCAGACGTTACATCCCAATTTCTAGCTCAGTTGTAGTGTAGTACTTTGTAACATTACTTTCAAAACTACACTATCTACCAACAAGTAATTGGACACCCCTTCAATCGACGATATCTGCGATCCTGATACACGTCACGGCCGCCGCCGTTAAATATCCTGTGGGAAACAACAACGCAACCAGTCGCCTGCAAGATGCCACGCAGTTCAGAGTTATCTGATTTCGAGAAAGGTGTAATCGTCGGGTATCACAGAAATGGCCGATCCATACGTGACATATCCAGCAAGTTGAAGTACCAAAAAATCGACAGTGGCTTACGTGATTGGCAAGTGAAAGATGAGAGGTGACTGTCGGAATGTGCCCCAACCTGGCAGACCCACAAAACTGGGAGTTAGAGACCGACGGGTGCTGGCCAGAGAAATTCAGAAGAACCGCACCAAATCGATGGGCCACATCCGCGAGGAGTTTCAACAAGCATCCGGGAATGTTCTTTCGATGAATACTATCCGTAAGGAATCTCATATGTTCGGTTATCATGGACGTGCTGCCGCCCACAGGTCTTTGATCACCAAGTCCAATAGCGCTGCTCGGCTAACGTGGTGCAAAGAACGTCGACAATGGACCGTTTAACAGTGGAAACAGATTCTCTGGAGCGACAAATCAAGATTCACCCTCTACCGTTTGGATGGCAGGGTATGGGTTTGGCGTCTGCCTGGAGAACGCCTCCTGCCGGAATGTATTGTGCCAACTATGAAGTTCTGCGGCGGTGGAATTATGCTATGGCACGGGATCCTTGGTCGCAATTCCTGGTAGACTCAACGCCGAGACTTACTGCACCATTTTGGATGACCATGCGCTTCCTACGTTGTGGCAGTTTTACGGGGTGGACCCATGTTACTTTCAGGATGATAATGCCACCTGTCATGTTGCGAGGTCCATCATGGCTTCGTATGGTGACAATGGGGTTAATCGAATTGACTGGCCTGCGCAGAGCCCGGACCTTAAGCCTATCGAGCACCTCTGGGACGAGTTGGAGCGTCGACTTAAGGGGTGCCCCCCCCCCCCGTCCGAAATCGGTGAAGGAACTGACCTGTCTTCTCCAAACCGAGTGGAAGAAAATACCGCTAGCCGTCGTACAATGCCTGGTTGAGAGTATGCCCCGGAGGGTCGCAGCTGTAATCGCCGCTCGTGGAGGCTCCACCAACTATTGAAGGTGAATAAACTTCGTTTTCCTTTGCTATCACAGGTGTCCAATTACTTTTTGGTAGATACTGTATATTTAGTGAGCCTGCATTTAAGCTAGTAATTCATACATGCAAATGACGTACTTCGATTTCTGGTAGAATTATGCCCCCAAATCTTCCCAAACTGAGAACAGCGAATTTATCCCTCTCTGAGTGACTTTTCACTTTTTGTTTAGCAGCAAAATTTTTAAAAAACTATAAATCATTATTTTTAAGGCCCTACAGCATCGCGGGGCTCCGCACCTGGGCTTCGTTGGCTTCCTTGTAAATTCGCCTGTGTGTACAGCTCATCTACAGATTAAGCTATATTCAGATGCTGTGATTTGGCATCTTTGTCTACTTCTTTCACTTCGCCTTATTCGAGGTTTGTGACAGGCAAAGTTGCCCCGCGTCTGCGCTGTATCTTTGAGGAAAGTGCTGAACCAATGTTATCCCATCTACGATACTATGTTGCCCTATATCGGAATATTGAGCCATAGGTGTGCTATCGGCGTATCCGAGGAATATTCGGAACGTTTTCGGCGAACATATTAGTCACCAAATATCTGCAGCGCTATGAGCCGAACCCGTGCTCTATAAGTGCACCGTCTTTAAACCGTGCTCAATGGACATCCACATCATCGGCAGCACTTTGCCTTATGGGATTTACGCACCTCTACGTCAAATCCTTCTAGAAGTTGCTATTCCCATTTTGAGTAATGTATTGTAGCACTAAAACATATTCTGCATCAACAGCAGCTAAATAGCATTCTGTGTAATGTGAAAATCCTCCAAATACGTGGCGTCCGTGAATAAACAAAGACATCGTTCTTTCCACGAAAGCGTCGAAAGAGCGATGTCTTTGTTTATTCTGTGTAATATACGTTCAGCGCTAAAAATTGCTCCTGCATCCATATGTTATGTATCTCAATCTCATCTTCTATTCCAGTTTGTTTCCAAAACTGAGGTCTATACCGTGTTTCTTCAAAGAAACTAACGAGAGATTGACATACACAGTCGAACTAGAATAATACGACCACCCGCGGAATCACAGTTACCCACCTAGGCGCGTCAAGAGTGCACGTGACAAGCTCGACCACACGGAGGTATAAGTGTCCGGCTAGGACAGGTGAGCCATAGTGCGTAATGTGAGCACAATGGGCAGAGGTTGTGATTTGGCAGACGTGCAAAAAGGAATGATCATCGGCCACTGCGCCAAGGGTGGAAGCATCTCAGAAACAGCAGACTTCGTGTGCTGTTCGCGAGGTGCTGTAGTAAGGATGTACCAAGAATGAACCGCTTGCACACCGAGTACCTCCCGACGTCGTAACAGTGGAGCGCCAAAGGCCATCGACCCCAGAGGAGAACGTCACCTCCGTCGGCTGGTAAAGGGCAATCGATGCGCAACTGTGCAGCAATTGACCACTCAAATGAGCGTTCGGGCACCCAGGTATGTGTCCTCAATAACAGTAGGGCGAACTCTGTTACGCATAAGTCTCCGGAGTTGACGCTATGTTAAGAAACCTATGTTAACCCAAGTACATCGGCAACGACGCCAGCAGTTCGCATGGGACTACCGTCATTGGACGGCGGAAGAGTGGGAAAAGGTTCCCTTTTTCGACGAATCGAGGTTTATACTCCATGGAAGTGACAGGTGGTGGCGGATACGGCGTCAGACACACGAGAACCAACACCAGGACACGCTTGTCGGTTAAGTACAAGCAGGCGGTGGCATTGTGCATGACTGGAAAATGTTTTCCTGGTATGACCTGGGAACCACTGGCACCACTGGATGGGTACCTGAACGCCAATGGCTACCTGTCCATCCAAACTGACAACATACAATCCTGTTGGTGTCTACCTTCAGGACAATGCGCCCGCGATATGGCTAACAGTGGGCGTGACTGGTTCCAGGAACACGACAGCAATGCCTCCGTTCTCCCTCGGCCGGCGAAATCTCCCGTTCTCAATCCAATAAAGCACTTGTGGGACTATTTGGATAGACAGGTTCGACGTGCCGACCCACAATCACGTCATCTCCGGGACCTCCGTGCTCTGCTACAGTACGAATAGGCACGTGTGCCTCGGATAATCTTCCAGGGCCTGATTACGTCCATGCCACGACGTCTCGCCTCTGTCATACGGGCCAAGGGTAGTTATTTCCATTATTGGGTAGGTGATCATATTATTCTGGTACGCCGGCGTATTTCACTGGTCATGTGACAGCTTTTGTAACTGTGTGAATACCTCATACAGTTTCAGAAGCAGTATGGAATAAATAACCCTAGCCATATAGATTTCGAAGTAATATCAAAACAAAGCTTTGTCGCACTCTTTCCTGTATGACTATGCCATGCTGTTTCATAAGCTGTATGGCTAAGCCAAACTGACACTTCACGGTAAGTTCCAAAAATCCTAATCATACAGGAAAATATTTCCGATTGTGGGAACTAACCAGCTGACATTACAGAGGTCAGAAAAAACGACTGGTTTCTAACAGAGGAACGGACTTTTTTAAAAAAAAAAAGCTCTGGATTGTGCCGTAAAATTACGACAAAACGTTTTTTCAATGGAGCTTTTTCCAGCACGGAAATATAAAGCAAATGTTCAGTTCTAGCTTCAAAACACTCACCGTATTCATGAAATCTTGTCTCATTACCTTGATTGAAATCGAAAATGGTATGTAGGAATGACTGAAAGATCAATTGGCACCCGGATAGCGGAACACAAAAGAAATGTAAAAAATAGAATCCACAACACAGTCCTTGCAAGAAACATTCCTCTCAACGATGAGACACCCCTATGGGCAAGATATGAATGTTTATCCCCATACACTACCCAAACAAGGACTGCTATCAGAGAGTTAATGGAAATACTCCCAACAATATGCATGCAACGATTCTATCTCACGTGAATTCTATCGCCTCTAGATATATCCTAGAGTCGTAAGGTTTTAGGGTATACTTCATTTTTCTCCTTTTTTGTTTTTTCACTTGCAAATTTTGAATTTACACAAAATTTGATGTTAGCTCAACAAGTATTTATTTTCAAATGTTAGGGTTTATTACAAGTCTTCTCCTCTTAGGAAAGTTTAAAAGTATCAGTCTGCCTCGATAAAATCATTCGTTGGTGCCCGAAAACCTGGCAATATCAGTTGTTTACGCTAATAAAAAACGGATTTTTGTACACCTTGAATCAATTTGTTGTATACTAGTGCTTCTTATTTATAAATGTATCTGAACTCTATATCTGCATAAAAACAAAGAGGATAGTTTTTATGGTAACTCCATCCACCAGATATTAATGATTATCTTGCTTTTCGGTCGGTGGTTTGAGTACTACCGTGAGCAAATCAGTTAGCAATAAGCAGCCACTCGTCCCTAATTTAGGGCCCCTGGTTCCAAGGAAGAGAGAATGCCAGGGCCGTAGGACAAACACACAATACCCATACCTCACCAGGATTCGAACCTTAACCCATCTTGGACGAATAGGCAGAAGCCAGAGCTTAGATCACTGCGCCATCGTTGCTACCGCCCTGGTTTTCAAAATGGGTATGGTCATTTCACTTTAAGACTTGCAGTCTGCTCTAATGTTGAGATTTCCTTACGTCATATTGAAATTTCCCTGCGAAAACAAAATTTTCAAAATACAGTTCTGATTTACACAAGTAGCCTTTCCGCTGTGTTAGCTCGTTTCTCACGTCGTGTTACTGGGTTCGATTCTGACTGATGCATGGAAATTCTAACTGTTCTGTGTTGGTTAGTGTACGTCTCGTCCCAACAACCTTACATTGGAGATATGTATATCATCTTCGCCATCGATATTCATCAGGGTCATTAAACCCTTTAAAATGGTGCAGATCGGTACAAATTAGATTAGATAAAATAATTGGCTCCTCTTTGAAAACAAAAAACCTGATTAACTTTTTTAAGATAAGTGAAATTTCCTAAATTTTTCAAGACGGGAAACATCCTGCATTGCTTATCACTCAAGACCTTTTTCATTAATAATGTTAGAATAGCAAGCATCTGAGCCTTTTCATGCTTCACTGGTAATGAACGTTTGATGGGTGCTATATAAAGAATTCACCACGCACTACTGCTAGAGAATGTAATTAGAGCTCATGACGAGTTTGTCGAATAAACTGTTATTTGGTCTTTGCCCTAATTGTTGCTTGTTCCACGTGGAATGATTTTTTGGTAGATGTCATGATAAGTGTACTCTTGCGTCACTCTAAATGAATGATGGTATGTCCTATAACTAGTTTACTCATTTTTCACTGCGAGTAAATGTTGGTAGGCACTAGTTTTAATCGTTCTTCATGCTATGCTGGCTGAATGGGTTTCAGGTGTCAAGAGGAGTTTGTTCGGGTTTTCAAACTGCAAGAATAGCTTTGGTAGGAGTTATGATCACTTTATTCTTTCTTCAAGCTGAATGAACGGGTTTGGTAGGTGTAAAGAGAAATTTATTCATACATCTAGCTGCATGAAAGGGTTTGGTAGGGGTCACGATGAGTTTGTTCAGTCCTCAAACTGCAAGAATGGCTTCGGTAACAGTCATGATCACTTTATTCGTTCTTCAAGTTGAAAGAGCGGGTTTGGTAGGTGTAAAGAATTTATTCGTCCGTCTAGTGGCATGAAAGGGTTTGGAAGGGGTCACGATGAGTTTATTTATTCTTCAAACCGAATGAACTGATTTGATAGGTGTCACACGGAGTGCATTCGTTTTTTGAGCTGAATGAATGGGTCTCATAAGTGTCACTAGGGGGTCATTGGATCTTAAAGTTGCATGAACGAATTTGGTAGCTGTCAAGAGTTCATTCATTCTTGAAGCTGAAAGAATAGGCTTGGTTAACCCAACGATGAATTCATTCGTTCTCCAATCTGAATGAACGGTTTTTTATGACTCGCTGTACCGCGAGTCATAAAAATTTGTTTTTCAAGCTTTCATTCGTTTTTCAAGCTGAATGAACTGGTTTGCTGCAGACCATGACGCGTGTATTCTTTCTTTAAGCTGAATGAACGGGTTTATGGCTCACGATGAGTTTATTCATTCTTCAAGCTAAATGACCAGGTTTGGTAGGTGCCACGAGCAGTTTTTTAGTTCTTCTAGCTGCAAGAACGGGTTTGGTAGAGGTTACGATGAGTGTATTTGTTTTTCAATGTGAATAAATCGGTTGATAGGTTTCAAGAAACGTTTCTTTTTTCGTTTTTCAAGCTGAATGAACCAGTTTGTTACATCTCACGATGAATTTATTCATCATGAGATAAATTAATTCATCGTTGCGTGAAGGAATTGGTAGAGTCACGTACTTCTACCTGTCTAGCAGAATTGGTAGGGTCACGACGAGTTTATTAATTCTTCGAACCGAATGAACAGGTTTGATAGGTGTAACGATGAGTTTATTTTGTTCTTTAAGCAGCTTGAACTGGTTTGGTATGGCTCACGATGAGTTTACTGGTTCTTCAAGCTGAATGAACGGGTTTGCTAGGTGCCAAAGGGAGTCTATTTATTCTTCTAGATGGATGAATGGGCTTGGTATGTGCTTCAATGAGTTCGTTAGTGCTTCCCATCACGTGAATAAGAACTGGTGCAACATGTTTACTCATGCTTCATGGGAAGTAAACGATTGATAAGTACCATAATATCTCGTAATTCACAATGGAAGAAATAAGAATTGTCTCATTCCTTTGAAAGTACAACAGAATGTTTTTTTCTTGTTTCCCACGAGAGAGAAAGACGCTGAAAAGTTATCTTCAAGGGGAGCCATCGACGCACTTCCGTTGAAATCTGTTTTCATTTTCTTTTCTCTTTTTTGTGCCACGATAAAAGTGATTTGCATAATAGACATGAATAGGATAGGAAAACTTTTAGAAGAATATTTCATTCAACTTCGAAGAAGTAATAGCGTAAGGTAAAAAAAAACTACGAATTTTCCTGTCAGTGATGATACAAATGGCGATCATTTCAGAATCATTTATTTTGAAAAATGAAGATTAAGGAAAAAGAAGAAATAAAAAGCAGTCTAGTTGAAACCTTTACTTTCTTTTTCTCTCCATGACACAAAATTGATTATGCCTTCGAAACGATTCAAAGATCATTTTTTCACAAAACAGATGACTAGAGATAAGATTTTAGAAAATTTCTCAAAAAAGCACATAGAAGTCAATTTTGGAGCAGTGAGAATTTATGTTTATTTCTGCTTTCATTTCTAGCCCAAAAATACCATAATGCGATTTGGTTAGATGTGCTTTTTGAAAAGCTCCAAAAAATTGGAATTGAGATTTAAATTGGACTACTCCTAAAAGCAATTTTCAAGCATTAACTCTACGGTAAAGCTTCACGCAATATAGCGATATAATTCTGGCTTAAATCGATTTATTGTTTTCTGTACTCGGCATAGGAAATTAAGCTACAGCACTCTAAATGGATTTCGTGCGAAATAAGCCAGACTGTATGTGCCACCAGTGGTTCTGCATAAAACTGACAGAGAGGCTGTTCAAGTATCATTCATACTATCTTAAATCAAAATTTCTAATTCGCAAAGTCATCGAACGCCTCTAGGTCAACCAAAAACTAATAGATCCCAATATCATTCTGAAAACAGCATATAAAGTTTAAGCTTGAAATAGCTTGTACTACACTGAGTTGCCAAAAGGCATGGGATTGCAGTATGCAAATTTTTGACTGACGCTGCCTTCATATAAAGGCTTCGACGCACGCCACGATTTTTATCAGTTACGAGATGTAATCTAGTGAGTCAGGTTGAAAACTCGTCAGTGAGATTATGGCACACCGACGTGAATTATCGGAGTTTCGACAAGGCATGGTAGTAGGAGCCAGACCGATGGAACATTCTATTTCCGAAGTTGCGTGAACATTCAACATTGCTCGATCCACAGTGTCACATGTGTACCGAAAATACCTCATGGAAGGCATTACCACCTACCCTGGACACTGCAGTTGCCGACCATGGGTGCTGAATGACCGTGACCAGCGGCATCTGACCAGGATTGTCCACGGTAACAGACAAGCGACACTGGCTCAAATCACATCCACATTCAATGCAGAATGTACCACAGACATATATTCATCAGGTCAGTGCAGCGTAATTTAGTATCCATGGGGTATAAGAGCAGAAGATCCACTAGAGTACCTTTGTTAACAGCAGTACCTACGGACACAGCGCTTCACCTGGGCTCGTGAACACGGTAATCGGACCCTGTAGGACTGGTAATATGTGGCGTGGTCCGATGGGTTGCACTACCAGTTGTTACGACCTGATGGTATGGTTCGGGTGTGGCGCAGATCTCATGAGGCCATGGACCCAAGCTGTCAACAAGGCACTGTGCAAGCTGGTGGTGGTTCCATACATGTATGGGGTGTCTTTGCGCGGCCGGTGTTTGGGTCTTCTCGTCCCCGTAAAAACGTCACGAACCGGTAATCTCTTTGTTGCTCTGCTGGGTGACCATTTGCAGCCCTTCATAGACTTCATGTAGCTCAACAACGATGGGATTTTCCAGGCGGACAATGCACCATGGCATCGGGATCCGTAACTGGTTCGAGGAGCATTCTGGACAGTTCCGACAGATAGTGTTGCAACCACGTTCGCCCAACATGAACCCAACAGAGCAATTATGGGACGTGGGGGAAATGTCCATTTCCACCCAAGATCCTGCACCTACAAATACCAGGGAACTGTGGGCTGCTGTTCATATGGCGCGGCTCAATATCTCTCGAAAAGTCTTCCGGACACTTGTGGAATCGATGCCATGTTGAATTTCTGCACTTAGCCGGGCTAGATGAAGTCCTACACGATATCCGACGGCTGTTGGCACTTCAGTGTATATTTCAGGTAATTAATTATGTGCCTCTGCTACGTAATCTACGTAATTTTGATAGCGCAAGTCGTTGAACGTATACCGAAGAGCCAAAACGTCGTGTTCAAAGCGTCTTTATGCAAATTGAAGCAACTGCAGGTAAACGACGGCGCGTCTGAAGGTCATGCAAACAGTATAAGTCCTGATACTGAGCTCTGTTAATCAGGGTTATTCTTGCTCTTCAGATGGGAATGGCAGCGGACTTAAGCAAGTTTGAAAGAGGCGAAATTATAATGGCCAGACGACTAGGTAAGAACATTTCTAAGATGGCAAGGGTTGTAGGGCAATCACGGTCAGCCGTGATTAATACCTCCAAATGTGGTCCGAGGAGGGGAAAATCATGAATCGGTGGCAAAGTGTGTTCAGACCACCAGGGGTGCAGAATTTGTCCGAACTCGCGAACGAGGTTCGGGGGAAATTAAGGTAGCTCTGGGGAAATTTTTGCCCGCGGGTAGGTAGTAATAATAATAGTAGTAATGATAATAAAACGAAAAATTGACTTATTAACAACGAATATAACGCGAAAGATAAGAGTAATTTACTGCACGGTAATCAGGTAATCATTTTAAAAAAACTTCATGTCTTTATAAATACAAGAGGTTATGAGCACAGCAATGGACTGCAGCTGGCATATGATTCACTGAGCCCAAACGACTTTACTAATGCCAGGGCGTAGACAGCGTGGCACGAGTAATAAGTACAGCGCAACCACTACTCATGCTAATAAAAAAATTTCCGAAACTAATGGCAGCTTATGTGTCGTAAGCGCCGATCTGAAAAATTATTAGGGGTTCCGCACATTTTAAAGAGAATGCCCTATGCATTTTTCAAAGGATTTAAGTCTAATTTAAATTTCATTCAGTAAAATTATCTGGCACAATTATACGCCTGAAATGCTAGAATAAAATAAATTAGAGTTAATTGAATTTTTTTAACTGTTTATTTTTCAGCCTCTCTGCCCCACCACTGTTTTCACCTAGACCCAAAAATGTTTCAGACATTTTGAATCTAAAATAAATATTAGGTTTGGGTTTTTTTTTTCAAATTTTTAAGTAATAGGCTTTAAGGATTAGTTCTTAATCATCAACATATAGATCTAATACTTCTTTAAACTTGTATGAACGTCCGCTACAGTTTTCGAGGAAATTTCGGACAGAAAAAAATTACGTTCTGAGGAAATATTGGGCCCTGAAAATTGTCTGCACCCCTGCAGACCACAACTCTCTTATGAATACTAGAGGTGAGCGAAGGCTATCCCGTATAGTACGAGCCAACAGCAGCGATACTGTGGCGCATCTCACTGATAATTTGGATGCTAGTAACAAAAATAATGTGTCACAACACATAGTACATCAAACCCTGCTGAAAATAGGACTGCGTAACCGTAAGCTGTTCGGACGTTCACCTTCGAAAAGGCTGGGAATGAGCAAGTGAATATCAAAACTGGACCTTGAATGATTGGAAGAAAGTCGTGCGGTCTGATGAATCTCATTTCATGATGCCCAATGTGGACGGCTGGATACGTGTGCGTCGTTTACTTGGTGAAGTGTTGGCATCAAGATGCACCGTGGGACAAAATCAAGCCGGTGAAGGAAGTAGGAAGTGTAATGCTTTTGGATAGTGTCCTGCTTTGAAACCCTGTGTCCATTCATGTGTAGGAACGTATGAGGTCTACCACCTACTTAAACATCATTGCAGACCAGGTACATCCCTTCAGGGTAATCGTATTCTTTCCCTCTAGTAGTGCTTTCTTTCATCAGATAATGCGTCATGCCACGCTTGCTCGAAAATGGTTTGCGCAGCATCAGGAAGACTTCCAGGTATTTCCCAGGCCTCCGAATTCCCTAGATATCAATCGAATCGAGCATCTGTAGCTTGCGTTGGAACAGCGTATCTGATCTTGTGCTCTCAACCACGTGACGTACAAGAGTTAAAGGATACGCTGGTAACGTGTTGGTTCCAGATACCACAAGACACCTTTAGATATCTTGTAGTGTCTATGCCTCACCGGGAAAGAACTGTTTAGGTGGCACATGGAAGCCAAACATCATATTATACAGGTGATCATAATGCTTTGGCTCTTCGGTATTTACTTCTATAACAATTACGTGAACGAGGTTCCCAATGGCCAGGGTAAAAGAATCAGCACTTTTGTTCAACAAGCTCTTTGCTTTTCCGTTCCACTCATAGGAAAATCAAAGGGACATCAATATTATCCACTGTTAGAATACAATCTCGTTGCCTTCAATACAAATATCAGTCTCACAACAATGACAGTTGTTCGTCGATGACATACACCGAAGAGCCAAAACATTATGACCATTTGCCGAATATGATGTTAGTTCTCCAGGTGCTTCAAAAACTGCTCTTACCAGCGGAAGAATGGACGCTACAAGATTTCTAAAGCATCTGGTACAAACACGTTACCAGAAGCTCCTTTCACTCTTCAAAGTTACATCGGTGAGCCACCGCAGATGGGATTTACTGTTCCAACACAAACAACAGATACTTTATTCGATTGATATGTGGGCAATTTTGAGGTCAGGACAATACCTGGAAGTCTTTCACAACAATCATTCTCGATCAATCTGGGCAGTGTTGCACAGCGCATTTTTCTGCTGAAACAAGGCACTACTCGAGGGAAACACCGCTGCCATGAAAGGATGTACCTGGTCTGCAGTGATGTTTAGATAGATGTTAGATGTCAAGAGCGGATTGTTCAACTATGGACCACTCGAAAAACAGCCCCCTTCCTTGTTTTATTTCTGGATTTTTTTTGGAACGAAATAATAATTTTTAAAACTCACGAATAACAATCGTTAACTTTATTTGGGCTTTAACTCTTCCTGAAAAGTTATTTCCTTCAAAAAAGTTCCAAATGTTTCCTCCTACCTATATGTTGGCTTTTGCTCTGAAATGACGTGTCAACATGTTGTGCATTTATGCAGGAAAAGTGCCATCGGACGACGCATGCTGTAATATATTAATTTAAAGAAACAATGATTTACTAATACTGCTTCATTGTTTACAAATTGTGGCTAGACTTAAACAAGTTACTAAAATCATGTAATGCATTGATTATGATACGCTTTCCAACATACCATAATTCATTACTCAAGATATTACTCAAGTTATGAGGATAATGGCTGTAGAATATATCTCGCTCCAGTGTCCTGACCTTTGACCCCATTTTGATAATATTAAACAGAATTGGTTCAGTATACCACCGGAAAAACATACTAAAGTTTTGTCGCAATAGAAACATTTTAAACAAGTTATGAAGATAATGGCTGTGGAATAAATCTCGCTCCTGTGCCCTGACCTTTGACCCCATTTCGATTATATTCAACAAAAACGGTTCAGTATACCTCCGCAACAACATGGTAATATTTTGTCGCAATCGAAGCATTTTTGCGTGAGTTATGACGCATAAAAGCAATGGAATGGATCCAGCTCCTATGTCCTGACCTTTGACCCCATTTCGGCCGTTTTTAATATGGTTCGTCATCAGGGGGCCCTTACTTACCACATACTAAAATTTCATCAAAATCGAAACATTTTTACGCGAGTTATCGTGCGGATGGACGGACAGACAGACGGACAAAGCTGGCGCATATACGCTTCTTCAACCGGTTAGACGTCAATTCGTCGCGTGCGTCAATTCGTCGACTGCGACGATTCGTCGCACGTCAGCTCGTCACCTGCGTCAATTCGTCGCGGACAAATACGTCGACTACGTCAATTCGTCGCGTTTACAGATTTTGGTTACATACAAACGAATGCAGGAAAACGTACGATTTCGAATGTCTTCCTCCCTGATCTAATTTATAAAGTTTAGACACTCAGACAGGATAGGAATATTACGCTTTTTCTTTGGCACTAAAAATATCAGACGGTAGACGGTTTTTGGAAGGGGTCAGGGCCCGGTTGGTCAGAGCCCCCATATACAAAATTTTTGTAAAATCTACAGTTTTCAATTCAGAACCACCAAATCAGGTATCCTATCTCATGGTACCCTAACTTAGACGGTTGTCGGTTTTTGGAACGGGTTAAGGCCCGGAAGGGGTCAGAGCCCCACACCCCACCCCCACCCCACACATACATACAAAATTTTCGTGAAATTTAGTTTTCATTTCAGAACCATCAAATTTGGTATCATGAAACTCTAACTTAGACGCTAGACGGTTTTTAAAAGGGGTTGGAGCCCGGGGATCAGAGCCCACCCCCCTCATAAAAATTTCGTAAAATCTACAGTTTTCATTTTAGAACCACAAAATTTGGTATACTATCTCATGGTACTCTAACTTAGACGGTACACCGTTTTTGGAACGGGTCAAGGCCCCGGGGGTCAGAGCCCCCCACATACAATTTTTTTTAAAACTATAGTTTTCAATTCAGAACCACCAATTCTGGTATACTATCTCATGGTACTCTAACTTAGACGCTAGACGATTTTTGAAGGGGTTGCAGCCCCGGGTGTAAAGGCTCCCCTCATAAAAAATTCGCAAAATCTACAGTTTTCAATTTAGAACCACCTAATTTGGTATACTATCTCATGGTACTTTAACTTAGACGCTAGACGCTTTTTGGAACGGGTTAGAGCCCGGGGGGTTTAGTTTTCAATTTAGAACCACCAACTTTGGTATACTATCTCATGGTACTCTCACTTAGACGGTAGACCGTTTTTGGAAGGGGTCGCAGCCCGTGGGGTAAGGGCCCCCTTCATAAAAAAATCGCAAAATCTAGTTTTCATTTTAGAACCACCAAATTTGTTATACTATCTCATGGTACTCTAACTTAGACGGTAATTTTTTTTCGTAAAATCTACAGTTTTCAATTCAGAACCATCAAATATGGTATCATGAAACTCTAACTTAGACGCTAGACGGTTTTTGGAAGGGGTTGGAGCCCGGGGGTGAGAGCGCTCTCCCCCACATAAAAATTTCGTAAAATCTACGGTTTTCAATTTAGAACTACCAAATTTGGTATACTATCTCATGGTTATCTAACTTAGACGGTAGACGGTTTTTGGAAGAGATCGGGGCCCTGGTCAAGGGAGCCCCAAACAAAACTTTCATAAAAAGCTCCTTTTTTACTCTTAAGAATACCCTATCTACGTTCTAAGGCGCTCTTTGGCCCTTTGAGGGCCTTGCACCATAAACCATCGACCTGTAGATTTTACAAAGATAACAATAAAGTGCAAAAATATGCGTTTAATGGTGTATTAAAAACACAAATCAATATAGTTTAGCTTTCACTACAAACGAACGGCTTATCAGGAAGAAATATAATGTAATGTAAATAGAGAGTTCCAGATATTCAAAATTCAAAACGGTAAGAAAAAGATGATCAATGCCAATGTGAAGTCGAACGCAATCGACATCACATAGGTACATTGCATTTCTTTGTTGCGGGATTCACAGAAGCACACGTCAGATGTACTGCAGTTCTATAGATGTCTCACAGAAGGTAAGTATTTCCATTCCTTTTTCTTTCTTATTTGTTTCGCAAACTTAAATTAACTAAATCAAAAAATTTAAAATAAGTTTACTGGAAAATTGCAGGAACAGTTTTTCATTCATTAACTTTCACCCGCTGAACTTATTGATTCCACAAATAGTAATATGTACCTGGCAAATAACTGGTATCCCTGCTAGTACAAATGATATTAATGATTTATTTGCGTCCAGTTCAATCTAGTATGCCCATAAGAGCGTTTGGGGCCGTATGAAAAATACATTTCAACGTGTGCCGCTACGACGGCGGAGTGATCTAGGGGCTGGCTTCTGACCACTTGTCAAGAAGAATTTTGTATGTGAAGGCACTTACCCACGGGCCTTGACCCGTTCCAAAAAGCCGTCTGCCGTTTAAGTTAGAGCACCATGAGATAGTATACCAAATTTGGTGGTTCTAACTTGAAAACTGTAGATTTTACAAAAAAATTTATGAAGTGGGCTCTGACCCAGTGCCCGTCAAGTTCCAAAATCCGTCTGCCGTCTAAGTTAGACTATCATGAGATAGTATACCAAATTTGGTGGTTCTAAATTGAAAATTGTAGATTTCACGAAAATTTTGGGGGGATGAAACCCCCGTGCCCCGACCCGTTCCGAAAACCGTCTAAGTTAGATTACCATGATATAGTATACCAAATTTGGTGGTTCTAAATTGAAAACTATAGATTTTACGAAATTTCTGTGTGTGGGGGGGGGTTCTAACCACCCGTGCCCCGACTCGTTCTGAAAACCGTCTACCGTCGAAGTTAGAGTGCCGTGATATAGTATACCAAATTTTGTGGTTCTAAATTGAAAACTGTAGAATGCACGAAAATTTTGTATGTGGGGGGCTCTTACCCCCCGCGTCTTGACCTATTCCAAAAACCGTCTACCGTCTAAGTTAGAGTACCATGAGATAGTATACCAAATTTGGCGGTTCTAAATTGAAAACTGTAGATTTTACGAAAACTTTTGTATGGAAAGGGGTGGCTCTGACCCCCCTGGCTCCAACCGCTTCCAAAAACCGTCTACAGTCTAAGTTAGAGTTTCGTGAGATAGTATACCAAATTTGGTGGTTCTAAATTGAAAACTGTAGTTTTTACGAAAATTTTTATGAGGGAGGCTTTCACCTCTCGTGCTCTAACCCCTTCCAAAAAGCGTCTACCGTCTAAGTTAGAGGTTCATGATACCTTACTTACTGGTTCTGAATTGAAAACTGTAGATTTTACAAAAAAAATTATGGGGGGACTCTAACCCCCGGGCCTTGACCCGTTCCAAAAACGGTCTACCGTCTAAGTTAGCGATAGTATACCAAATTTGGTGGTTCTAAATTGAATACTGTAGATTTTACGGCATTTTTATGACGGGAGGGGGAGGGGGGCTCTTACCACCCGGGCTCCAACCCCTGCCAAAAACTGTCTAGCGTCTAAGTTAGAGTATCATGAGATAGTATACCAGATTTGGTGGTTCTGAATTGAAAACTGTAGTTTTTAAGAAAATTTTGTATGTGGGGGCTCTGACCCCGGGCCTTGACCCGTTCCAAAAACGGTCTACCGTCTAAGTTAGAGTACCATGAGATAGTATACCAAACTTGGTGGTTCTAAATTGATTACTGTAGATTTTACGGCATTTTTATGAAGGGGGGCTCTTACCCCGGGCTACAACCCCTTCCAAAAACCGTCTACCGTCTAAGTTAGAGTACCATGAGACAGTTTACCAATGTTGGTGGTTCTAAATTGAAAACTGTAGATTTTACGAATTTTTTATGAGGGGGGCCCTCGCTCCTCGGGCTGCAACCCCTTCAAAAAATCGTCTAGCGTCTAAGTTAGAGTACCATGAGACAGTATACCAATTTTGGTGGTTCTAAATTGAAAACTGTAGATTTTGCGAATTTTTTATGAGGGGGCCCTCGCTCCTCGGGCTGCAACCCCTTCAAAAAATCGTCTAGCGTCTAAGTTAAAGTACCATGAGATAGTATACCATAATTGGTGGTTCTGAATTGAAAACTGTAGATTTTACAAAAAAAATTATGGGGGGGCTCTAACCCCCAGGCCTTGAGCCGTTCCAAAAACGGTCTACCGTCTAAGTTAGAGATGGTATACCAAATTTGGTGGTTCTGAATTGAAAACTGTAGATTTTACAAAAAAATTATAGGGGGGCTCTAACCCCCAGGCCTTGAGCCGTTCCAAAAACGGTCTACCGTCTAAGTTAGAGATGGTATACCAAATTTGGTGGTTCTAAATTGAATACTGTAGATTTTACGGCATTTTTTATGACGGGGGGCTCTAACCCCCGGTCTCCAACCCCTTCCAAAAACCGTCTAGCGTCTAAGTTAGAGTACCATGAGATAGTATACCAATTTTGGTGGTTCTAAATTGAAAACTGTAGATTTTGAGAATTTTTTTATGAGGGGGTCCTACCCCCGGGTTGCAACCCCTTCAAAAAATCGTCTAGCGTCTAAGTTAGAGTACCATGAGATAGTATACCAGAATTGGTGGTTCTGAATTGAAAACTGTAGTTTTTAAGAAAATTTTGTATGTGGGGGCTCTGATCCCCATGACCTTGACCTGTTCCAAAAACGGTGTACCGTCTAAGTTAGAGAACCATGAGATAGTATACTAAATTTTGTGGTTCTAAAATGAAAACTGTAGATTTTACGAAATTTTTATGAGGGGGTGGACTCTGACCCCCGGGTTCCAACCCTTCCAAAAACCGTCTAGCGTCTAAGTTAGAGTTTCATGATACCAAATTTGATGGTTCTGAAATGAAAACTAGATTTCACGAAAATTTTAAATCGTACGTTTTCCTGCATTCGTTTTTTATGTAACCAAAATCTGTAAACGCGACGAATTGACGTAGTCGAGGAATTGTGGTAGTCGACGAATTTGTCAGCGACGAATTGACGCTCGACGAATCGTCGTGGTCGACGAATTGACGCGCGACGAACTGACACAGGGGACGAATTGACACGCGACGAATCGTCGCAGTCGACGAATTGACGCACGCGACGAATTGACGTGACACCTCTTCAACATACGGTTGGAAAGCGTAAACACGTTAGTAAAATCATGCAATGCATTGATTATGATACGCTTTCCAACATACCAGAAATCATTACTAAATAAGTTATTACTCGAGTTATGAGGATAATGGCTGTGGAACGATCTCGCTCCTGTGTCCTGACCTTTGACCCCATTTCGAAGATATTAAACAGAATTGGTTCAGTATACCTCAGAAACAACATACTAAAGTTTTGTCGCAATAGAAGCATTTTTAGGCAATTGCCGCCCCGGTGGCGCAGTGGTCTAAGGCGCTGGCCTCTGATCATTCGTCCGTAAGGGGTCCGGGTTCGAATCCCGGTCAGGCATGGATGTTGTGTTTCTCTTACGGCACTGGCTCTCTCTCTTCCCTGGAACCAGTGACCCTAAATTAGGGACGGGCGACTGCTTATAGCCCATTGAGTTGCTCACGGTGGTCGCTAAACCTCCAATCAAAAAAAAAAAAAAAAAAAAAAAAAAAAAAAAAAAGCATTTTTAGGCAATTCATGAAGATAATGGCTGTGGAATAAATCTCGCTCCTGTGTCCTGACCTTTGGCCCCATTTCGATGATATCCAACAGAACCGGTTCAGTATACTTCCGGAACAACATACTAAAGTTTTGTCGCAATAGAAGCATTGTTTAGTGAAGTTATGATGATAATGGCTGTGGAATAAATATTGCTCCTGTGTCCTGACCTTTGACCCCATTCGATTATATTCAACAGGACCAGTTCAGTGAACTTCCGGAACAACATGCTAAAGTGTTGTCGCAATCGAAGCATTCTTACGTAAGTTATGACACATAAGGGCAATGGAATGAATCCCGCTTCTACGTCCTGACCTTTGACCCCATTTCGCCCATTTTAAATGGGGTTCGTCCCCAATTGGTTCCCTACCACATACTAAAATTTCATAGAAATCGAACCATTTTCACACGGACGGACAAGAAATCGAACCATTTTCGGACGGACGGACAAAGCTGGAGCATATACGCTTCTTCAACCTACGGTTGAGAAGCGTAAAAAAAGCGTCTAGTGAAGGTGAAGATCCCAATACCATTGCTCAATAAGTGGTCAGTTCAGTGACCAAATGAATCTAAAAATTAATTCCGTAGGAAATAGTCTTTTCAAGAGTCTCGTGCTCTTTTCGTTGTCGTTGGTCAAAAAATTGTTGTTGTTTCAGCCAAAAAATATTTTTTCAAATGAAATTAGCAATCTGGTTCGATGCTATATTCAATCATGAGCAGATTCTTAAAGTTTTTTCACGATTAAATTGTTTAAAAATGCATTCATAGCTGAATTCTTTTTACGATGTACAATATTTCAACAGTTTTCGTTCGTGCAGTATCTAACAGAATATTTCTCATGATCTAACAGAATATTTCTCATGTTTCACTGTAGGTGCGTGTTTTTATTTTTATAGTGGATGCAAGACTAAATTTTCCGGCCTGATTTGGTGGCCACAATCCTCACATGGTATACGTTATAGTCTCCTGCTCATGAATGACTGGGCCTAGGGTTTTACAGTAGGACACTGCCCGGAGTATTACACTTCTTCCACCGGCCTGTTTTCGTCCCACGGTGCATCCTGGTGCCAACACTTCCCTAGGTAAACCACACACACGTACCTGGCCGTCCACATGGTGCACCAGGAAACAAAATTCATTGGACCACACAACTTTTTCCAATCATTCATGGTTCAGTTGTGGTATTCATGTACCCATTTTAAGCGCTTTTGTCGGTAAACTCCGGAGCAGCATGAGGCTACGCAGCCCCATTTTCAGCCGGTGTGAATGTACTGTGTTTTGTGACACATTAATCTGGTCACCAGTTTTCAAAGTACCAGCGAGATGTGCCACAGTATTCCTTCTATTAGCTCATACGATACCGAATAGCCTTTGCTCACCTATAGGATCTATGAGCCGTGGTGGACCGACGCTTTGCCAGGGTTCATGAGTTTACCCTCCTCGGGCCACTCTTTGAAGAGCTGAACGTGAACATCCCACCAGTTTTGCCATCTCGGAAATGCTCTGACCCAATTGTCTGTCCATTACAATTTGGCGTTTGTCGAACTCGCTTAAAATCCACTGCCTTTCCCATATGAACAGAACTAATACTGATTAAAAGAGGTCAGTTTCAGGTGTTATTTATACCGTTTGCATGGGCGCAAACAGGGGTCACAGGGGTCACTTGACCCCCTGTTGAATTATTTTATTTTATTTTATTTTATTTTATTTTATTTATGACATTTATTTACCGTCACAGAAATGAACCACAAGGAAAGATGGAGTTTGAGGCGATTAATTCAATATTCCAACTTTATTGGAAATTTGGAATTGGAAAACGATAACGTGAAAGCGGAAAACCTAGCAAACCGTAAGGTAGTACGCCCAAACAAGTTCCGCTCAGGGTGGTGTGTGCTGAACTTAAAAGGCTTGGCGTGGCCTTGATCGACACTGTTCATTATTTTGAAAACAGTTACCAATGTACATGATAATACATGACTATTACTAACATACACTTTCTTCAAGAGCAGCATCAATTAATAATAATAATAATAATAATAGTGTTCTAGTGTAGTAAGTAAGAAGTAGTAATAGTAATAGTATGGTGCGTTGCATAAATATAGAGACAGAACAAATTCTCGAATAAAAAAGAAACAACAACGAGCTGAAATGCACACCTCATATTTATAGCAAAAATAACATAGGATACACGGCTGCACAATAGTTTGACGGAAATATAACAATTCCAACGCCAAGTACAAGAACAAAACAAAAATGCGCTGTCTCAAATATATAAAGCCTTACTAATTATGAGCACCTCCGGTTTGAATAGTGGAGCCGTTGTTCCGAATAACACTGAAAACCCGATCGGGCATGCTGTCCACCAAGTAATGTAAGTGTTCTGGACGTAGTACTTACCAGCTTCGTTAAATCTTCTCTTTCAATGCCAACACACTTCAGAACTGCCGTCCATTCGCATACACATCACGAGCTTGGATAACCCAGAGGTCCTCGATAGGGTTTAGATCTGGACTGAGTGCTGGCCAATCCATCACGGTCGCATGATGAGTGTTAAACCAGCTTTTCTTTGATGCAGACTGATGGATAGAGACATTGTCTTGCTAAAATAGATAATCAGCACCCGCTAGAGTTTCGGCAAACGGTAGACGGTGGCTGCTGAGTATGTCCTGATACGTTTCGGAGTTTTGCCTGCCTTGCAGAAAAGCGATATCCGTTGTCCTATTGAACACAAAAGCTCCCTAGACCATCACTTCTGTCTGCTGAAGAAGGTGCGTGGCTCGCGTCGTACATCATGCCAATAGCAGTTCCAACCGTCAGAGCCATCCAGGTTGAACTTTTTCTCATCGTAGAAAATAGTTGTGATCCACTCGTCCGTCCAGTGCATGTGGCTGCTTGCCCATAACAATCTAGCTTCCTTGTGGCACCGCGTGAGGTGTGGCAGACGGCGCATTTTACGGAGCACAATGTTGCGATTTTCCTTGGTTCGTCGATGAACCGCGTCCTTTGAGACGGTGACACCAACAGTCCGAGAAACTTGACGTAGTGATAACATTTGGGATGAAACTAGACGCATGATGGCACGAACATCTCGTTTGGTTGTTATTCGAGGCCTTCCAGGCCGTTTTCTGGCAGTTAACGCACCGCGTTTCGATAAAGTCTTATAAATGACTGCCCTACTCCTCCCCATGGCTTTACAATTTTTTGCTACAGGCAATCCATTTGCTCTCAGTCTCCAAATCTTCTGCACCTCCTCAACAGAAAGTTGACTGTTGCGTGGCATTTCGGTAAATGAATGTCTGACGGCAGGTCCGCTGTCTTTTGTAGGCTGGATCGAATTACGGCCCATGCGCATGCGTACAACATGCTAATTTGTGCATCTCATTTGCATGTGGCTACTTTACATTGTTGTCTTTATATTTATGAGACACCTAAAAGTACACTATTTCACTTTGTGGTGTTCTTTTCACACAATCCGGTCATCTCGACGGATCGAAACGTTTGTTGTAGGGTTATGTCTAATTAGGTACCACTTCAGCTTCCTACCTATATTCGCATTGCGTTCACGGCACAAAGTCGACTGTTTCTATATTTATGCGATGCGCCTTATTAATATTTCATTTTCACGCATTACTGTTTTCTACATATTAGCCAAACCTTAATTAATCACACTTGACCCTTCTTGACAAATCTCCTGCAGGCGCCCATGACCGTTTCATGACGTTCACACTCGCTGTCGTTTACCTACAGTTGCTTCGATTTGCATAAAGACACGCTGGTCATAATGTTTTGGCTCTACGGTGTATAGTTCTTAGTTTTGAACACTGTATTCATGGAATAAACTAAGTCAAAAGTTAAGAAATAAAAATGTTAAGAAGGAGAAACGAAAGATTTAACCTTTCTTTTACAGTGCCTTACACGATGAAGGAGGGAATTCTTCCCTGTACAAACAACCTACAACGAAGTCTTTCGTGTCATTTAAGAACGGCCACAGAGACCTGAACTTTCGGTCTTTAAGTGATTTTCACGACATCGACATGTTGAAAAAAACACGTTTAGCGTGATTCCTTATAGAGGCCAGCTCGTAAAAAAGCAGAGAATGCGACATGATGGATAACTTGAGCGTCTAAAAGTAGTCCGAACGACAAGTATTTCAGTCTTTCGCCGTCGGGCTGTCAGAAATTATTGATGGAACATGTAGAGGTCTTGGTTCTAACCCAGATTTGTTCTTAACGTTGACCACGTCACGCGTGATATTCTTCCAAGCCCATCTTCGATATGAAAATGGCGGCAAGACTTTCATTGTTTCCACTCTTAACGCACTTAATAGACAAGAACTAAATTCTAGGAAATAAAAAAGAGAACTTCATAATTTTGAAGAAAGAAGTAGTCTATATCAACTGGTTTGATTTAATTTTTAGGCATATTTTTTCATTGTTTTATGAAAAATTGAACGTTTTCTAAGTTTTATCGCGTGTTCTGAAAAAAAAAAAAAGGAAGTGCTTATGTTATTACAATATCTGTCATCTGTTTGTCCGTTTCTTTGTACCTGTTTGTCCAATTTCAGAAATTATCTTTGTATTCAATGTGAGAACGATGATCCTTTTCTGTTTGTTTTTTGTTTTATTTATTTTGCTTTTATCTTTTGCATAACATCGCCGCTAGAGGGTGGCGAGTTCAAATTACATTTTATTGCATATCAGTGCTTCTAATATCCGATTCAAAAGGATTTTTCTTTCGATGCCATTTGTAACAAATAATATTTCCCCCCACAGTTTTTTTTTATTCAAATAAAGCACATTTTTTCCGCTAGTGGTCAAAATTGCAAACTGCGTCTTACCTGGTATCTCTGCTTCTAATAATTCGATTTAAAAATTAGTTTTAGCGTCATATAGAATTCAAGGTGAGGAATGTTTTACGTATAACTTCCGAACTTTCGTAAAGAATACTGGGGAAAAGTGTATATTTTTGTTTCCAATGGATTTACAGCAATATCTTATCTTCTGAAAACTCGGCTGAAAAAATTCTTCTTCGATCAGATACCGATCACAACGAGAAACCATTTAAATACATATCATCTTATAATAATGCATAGCATTTTCGCCACGGGCGTAGAAGTATATCATATTTTCTTTGATATTTCTCTCTCGAACACTATGATTTGAAAAAATTCTTTCTTTGTAAGAGAACACTTCCAGTAGCGAATGTCTTGCTGCTAATTAATAAATGTTTCTTAACGCACAGTTTTCTCACAAGATGGCGTAAATTTGTATTTATGTTTACAGCATATTTGCAACAATATCAGTGCTTTTGAAAACCGGATTGAAAAATTCTTTTTGCGTGACACACCACTAAATACGAAAAACTTTGTAAGTGCATTTCCTGACAAAAGTAATGCGCAGTTTACCCTCCATGAGGCACAAGTACCTAATTTATTTTTTCTCGATGTCTGCTTCTAAAAGTCCGATTTATTTTTTTTCTCTTACCGAGTATCATTCGCTTTGCGCAACATTTTGCCTGTGCTTTTAAATTTTTTATAGTGCACAGCTCTGAAGCTAGGTTGGCCGCCCCGGTGGCGCAGTGGTCTAAGCGATGGCCTCTGATCATTCGTCCGAACGGGGTCCGGGTTCGAATCCCGGTGAGGCATGGATGTTGTGTTTGTCTTACGGCACTGGCTCTCTCCCTTCCCTGAAACCAGTAACCCTAAATTAGGGACGGGCGACTGCTTATAGCCCATTGAGTTGCTCACGGTGGTCGTTAAACCTCCAATCAAAAAAAAAAAAAAAAAAAAAAAAAAAGAAGCTAGGTTGCTTTGGTGGGCGTTTTTATACAGTCCAGTCACATTATTGTGACCTCCTCCTACTTTTGACGTCAACAGAGCATAGCCGTTGAAATAAGGCACATATCGTCAGCTGGCTTGGAGAGTATATAAGGTGTGCTGTAGGTAATCTGAAAATATATCACCCGTTGCTGTCATGGATAAAAGGAGCGATTTATCAGATTTGTAAAAAGGGATGATTATTGGCTTTCGGGGCAAGAGTGGCAGTATTTCTGAAACAATTCAGCTTGTGAACTGTTCGTCTGCTGCTGTGGTTAAAGAGTATCGTGATTGGAAAAATAGCACCATTTCGAATAAGCGACGTGGAAACTGCCGAGCACCACATGCCATTGATATGAGAGATGAGCATTGGCTGCTGAGGTGCGTGAGGGCCGATCGACACGCTACAGTGGAGCAACTCACTGGCCGAATGAACCAAGGAGCTACCGGAGGTGTGTCTTAAACGACAATTCAGCAAACCCTGCTGCGTATGGGGCTCTCATGCAGACGGATGGTCTCCGCACCTATGCTAACGAAGGTACGTCGGTAGAAAAGGCTTACATTTGCACGGCAGTATCGGAATTGGACCTCCGCTGATTGGCAAAGGATTGCCTTCTCCGGTGAGTCACGTTTTCTGTTTCATCGAACGGATGGACGTTGGCGTGTAAGGCGAGAAATATCGCAGAACAAACACTCTTCAACCATTGCTGGAAGAACACAAGCTAGTGGGGACAGCGTTATAGTTTGGGGAACGTTTTCGTGACATTCCCTGGGTCCACTTATACCTGTGGAAGGCACTATGGACCGAATTCGTTATGAATCCATCCTTGCAGATCGCGTACACCTATACATGTTGATTGTCTTCCCTTGGGCGGATGGGATCTTCGAGAACGCCAATGCGACGTGTCACACAGTTAGAAATGTCCGAGAGTGGGTGGAAGAGCACAATGAAAACTTCAAAGTACTTCCCTGGTCCCCTAATCCCACAGACTTAAACCCAATTGAACATCTGTGGAACCACCTCGATCGTGTTGTTTGCTCTATGGATCCTTCAAAACTCACCCTCCAGCAGCTGTCAGACGCACTGCAGTTTCAGCACGGCTCCACAGACCTGTGAATACCTTCTAGCACCTTAGTGAGTCACTCCAAGCCCGTCTAGTTGCTGTCAGCGCTGCACACAGCGGTTACTCTTGATGCTAGCTCGTAGTTACAGTAATGTGACTCGACCGTGTACATGCAACTATATCTCCGTTTCTGAAACTGCTCTCGCAAAATCATTCGTTTTGCCATGCTTGCATTTCACTGCGGTAACGAGTTTGGACATCATCATCTTTAAGTAACGCACCATTATTCCATTAGAGGTTTGTAAACGTCAAAACTTTTTCTCGCCATCTGTGCTTTCAGAAATCCTATTTAAGAAACTTCTTTTCCTTCGCATATCGTAAGCAACGAAGAATACTTTGCGCATATTTCCTATTTTTCCAATGTTCATTCTGCCGCCAGGGGCGTCAGTGAACTTTTCTATTTGAAACAGTTTCTCCGACTTTGAAGAATCTTCTCTTGTTTTGATACTCTCTATTATGAAGAGTATTTTCCACCTATTTGCTTCCTTCAGTCGTGTACAGCTTTTTCGCTAGGGAATTCAAACATGAATTGATTTAAAAAACAACACACACCCAAAACTTTTTAAAAACGACACAACACAAAATAACTATTTGGAGGTATTTTCTGTGCACTGCTGAGTAAAACATTGAATGACGTGCGGCGAATCACAAGTAAATGTTATTAAGAGGATGTTAACTGAAAAACAACTCGAACATATTTGCGTAAAATATGTATTCATAACAGTTTTAACAAGAAAGATGACACCGAATTTTCGGGTGTAATAAGCACGTCTTTTGAATCCGTTTTGACGCAAACTAAATTTATCAAAGCTATTCAAAGGCAATGGAACCGGTATGGAAAACAATAGTATCTGACGGAAGAAAGAAGTTTTTCAGTCGGGTCTTTAATCCCTCAGATATTGTTGTAAACGGAATCTTGAGCTTACGAACTCTTAGAAACAGAGTTATCGACAAAAATAAGATGTGACTTTACGTCCCCTGGTGGGAAAACCATGCATTATTTTAAGAAGAAAGTATTCCCAAAAGGTTTATCCATATGAGCGGTATCGGTTCAAGAAAAAAAACTTGCTCGAGTTTTCACGAGCCCAGATTTTGCTGCAATTACATAAGAAGCAAAAATTAACACTTATGACCCCTGGTCGCCAAACCAATCTTTACAAAACATTAGAAATTATGTGAAGAATATTTTCCATCAGGTCTTGTATGAGATACAGGAAGAATTTTTCAAATCGGAGTTTTAGGAGCAGAAAACGCAATTTACCTTTATGTGCCGTAGCGGAAAGTCTTAAATGGTTTACGTGAAAATTTTGAATTTATTGGAAAAACATTTCGCATCGGAAACACTATCCAACAACGAAGGAATTTTTCAAATTGGACTTTTAGAAGTAGAGATATTGGCAAAAATAAGATATACATCTACGCCTCCTAGCGTAGAAAACATGCATTATTTCAAGAAGAAAGTGTTCCTAAAAGGTTTGTCGACATGAGTAGCATCGGTCAACAAAAGACTTTTTTTCAATCGAGATTTTAGAAGCTCATATTTTGCTGCAAATACATCAGAAGTGGAAATTAAGACTTACTCCACCTGGTGGCCATACCATTTTTTTTTACAAAAATTAGAAATTATGTACAAAGGATTTCCCGTCAGGAGCTGTATCCGGTGCAGAAGGAATTTTTCAAATCGGAGGTTTAGAAGCAGAGAAAGAGTGGGAAACGCAATTTACCTTTACGCCTCCTAGCGGAAAGTCTATGAATTACTTGAAAATTTTGAATTTATAGGAAAAAAACATGTCACACTAGAAACACTATCCAACAAAGAAGGAATTTTTTAAATCGGACTCCTAGAAGTCGAGATATTGACAAAAATAAGATATAAGTCTACGCCCTCTGGCGCAGAAACAATGCACTATTTTAAGAAGAAAATGTTTTAAAAGGTTTGTCGACACAAGTAGTATTGGTCTACAAACGACATTTTTTCAATCGAGAATTTAGAAGCTCATATTTTGCAGCAAATACATCAGAAGTGGAAATTAAGATTTACGCCCCTGGTGGCCAAACCATTTTTTTACAAAAATTAGAAATTATGTGCAAACGGTTTCCCAGCAGGAGATGTATCCGGTGCAGAAAGAATTTTTCAAATCGGAGATTTAGAAGCAGAGATATAGGGTTAAACGCAATTTACGTTTACGCCCCTAGTGGAAAGTCTATGAATTACTTGAAAATTTTGAAATTATATGAAAAACATGTAACACGGAAAACACTATACAACAAAGAAGGGCCGCTCCGGTGGCGCAGTGGTCTAAGCGATGGCCTGTGATCATTCGTCCGAAAGGGGTCCGGGTTCGAATCCCGGTGAGGCATGGATGTTGTGTTTGTCCTACGGCACTGGCTCTCTCCCTTTCCTGGAACCAGTGACCCTAAATTAGGGACGGGCGACTGCTTATAGCCCATTGAGTTGCTCACGGTGGTCGTTAAACCTCCAACCAAAAAAAAAAAAAAAAAGAAGGAATTTTTCAAATCGGACTCCTAGAAGTAGAGACATTGACAAAATTATGATATACACCTACGCCCCTGGCGGAAAAACTGTGGGATATTTTAGGAAGAAAATATTCCGAAAAGGTTTATCGATGTGAGTGGCATCAGTCCACGAAAGAATTTTTTCAATCGATATTTTAGAAGCTCAGATTTTATGGCAAATACATCAGAAGCAAAAATTAACACTTACGCCCCTGGTGGCCAAAGTATTCTTTACCAAAAATTCGAAATTGTATGCAAAAGATTTTCCATTAGGAGATGTATCCGCTGAAAAAAGGATTTTCAAATCGGAGTTTTAGAAGAGTTATCGGAAAAAATGTAATTTACTTTTACGCCCCCTAGCGGAAAATCTATGAGTAATTTGAAAAGGAAACTGTATCTGAAACACCCTTCGATAATCGAAAGATAAAAGATTTTTTCCAATCGGATGTTTAGAAGCAAATATGTGGATTAAAACGTAATTTTGAATTCGACATCATCTTCCTTTACGCCCCCTAGTGGCAAAATTGTACATCGTAAAAAAAAACGAAATAAATGATAATATTTCGCACATTTCAAGCTTCCGAATGCAAAAAGAATTTTTCAAATCGGACTAATAGTTGCAGAGATACCGTGGGTACAGACGGACAAACCGATAACAGAAGCACGATCTTTTTTTCCAAAAGACGTGCTAAAATTTGTGAGTGAATACAGAGAGGTAGGAGTAGTCATAAATAGATCAGTATATATCCAAAAGAAGTTCAAGCGAAATATTACAGTACAATTCTATCAAATCTAACGACAAATCATGATTTATTGCGTGTCCATCTGTTACTGAAGTCTAAAATTTGGATATTAGTGGAAGCTTGGTTGCATTCAGTGGGGGAAAATGCACGTATGTGAAGTTTAAATATCTTGCACAGTTGACGTCTAGTTTGGTGTAGGCTACAGTGGGGTTATACGAAGAGCAGTCCAAAACGTTTGTTGCACTCGTATGTAAAAAAAAAAAAATTAATATTTTGGGAAATGTTTATACTTACGTAGAAAATACAATAGAAGAACTACTGTATTTTTGAATGTAATCGCCTATACTTCAAGTCACCCTAAAAGTGTACTGTTGTTAAAGGCTGGAGAGCCAAACAACAGTACACACTTTTGTGCTAAAAAGAATTTAGCACATTACGAGCACAAAATAAAAATGTTGCTCGTAATGTGCTCTTCTACTGTTCTCTTGCTTATCACGGCTCGTTGTGGAACGCAAGAACGGTATCCATCCGCGTTAATGTGCTCTTCTACTGTTTCCTTTCTGATCCCACCCACCCACACATCTCACAAGCAGTGGGGATTGTGAGTGGGGATCTGGTGGAGGCCGAACTGCTTCCTACTGTCTCTTTAAGTAACGTACCCTTAAAGTTTCCCCGATTGTCAATTTATTGCCTCTGTGTTGTTAATGTTGGGAGAGGTCTTCCACTCCTTCCCCCTGTCCGAGTTGTATCCCAAGTGGGCAGAAACAGCCGAAAGCGGGAAGCTCTTGATAGGGCAACTTCTCATAACAAATTTATTTCCAAAAGCGCACCAACTTCTGGAACTTTTTTTTAGATGGCAATTTTGTGTGATAAATTGCTGAGCAAACAAAAATTGATTCTGAGCAACAATTCTGTTGCTTTTTGCTCTAAACTCTACGGACTACCTTTCGTAGCGGAGATAGCTGTTTCGCACTTTACGTAGTGATACACTCTTAGGTTGACTGAGAGTATAGTTTATTTAAGCGTTTATCATGGCGTTGCACTGGTTTGCCTATACCATCTTGAAAAATTGTTGTCCAACTTATGATAACGATTCTCACGTCGCATCTTTGACGTCTTCATCGGAGTGATATCGCCGCTTCGCAAGGTCATTTTTCATGGGGTTGAACACATCGAATCACAAGGCGAAAGGTCTGGACTGTTGGAAGGGTATTATCACACCTCCCATTTGAATTTGTCACGGAGGGACTTTGTGACGCGTGCCGAATATAGTGTCGTGTTGTCATGCAGAAGGACAATGCCTCTTGACAGTTTTCCTGGCAGTCGATGTTAATCTTGGTGCCTTTTAGCATGAATTCATAATGTACAATACCTTGATTGTCGAAGAAAAAGGTGATATGGTCCAAAAATTAATTTCCTTTTCTGTGATAATGATCAAAAAAAGCAAGAGTTGCTTGAAAACCTTGCGTCTTGTGTTGTTTACGCTTTCTAACCGTAGGTTCAAGAAGCGTTATGCTCCAGCTTTGTCCGTATGTCTGTCTGTCCGCACGATAACCTGCGTAAATATGGTTCGATTTCGATGAAATTCTAGTATGTGGTAGGTGATATCATGGGGACGAACACTATTGAATATGGACGAAATGGAGTCAACGGTCAGGACATAGGAGCGGGATCCATTCCATCGCCCTAATGCGTCATAACTTACGTAAAAATGGTTCGATTGTGACAACACTTTATCATGTTGTTCCAGAGCTATACTGAACCGGTTCTGTTGACTATCATCGAAATGGAATTAAGGGTCAGGACACAGGAGCGAGATTTATTCCACAGCCATTATCCTCAGAACTTAAGTAACAATGCTTATATTGCAACAAAACTTTAGTATGTTCTTCCGGAGGTATACTAAACCAATTATGCTTAATATCATCGAAATGGGGTCAAAGGTCAGGGCAGAGGAGCGAGGTTTATTCCAGAGTCATTATCCTCATAACTTAAGTAACAATGCTTCTATTGCGACAAAACTTTAGTATGTTCTTCCGGAGGTATACTAAACCAAGTATGCTTAATATCATCGAAATGGGGCCAAAGGTCTGGGCAAAGGAGCGAGCTTTATTCCACAGCCATTATTCTCATAACTTGAGTAATAACTTGAGTAAAAATGCTTCTATTGCGACAAAACTTTAGTATGTAGTTCCGGAGATATACTGAACGAATCAATAGCCAGGGTAGGGAGGAGGGTTGTTTGTCTGAGCGCGATTTCTGTATGGTGGAAAGCGTATCATAATCAATGCATTGCATGATTTTACTAACTGGTTCTGAAAGCTGTAGCTGTGCATGGTGTGAGGTGAACGTCAAACTTTGGTGGTGAGTCTGAATATGAAAGAAAAGCGAGGTTATAATACACTGGTGTGCAAAACATAAGGACGAGACATGCTTTGACCTGTAGCGTCACACAAGAGCGGTCTGGATATATGAAACTCAAGCCATAGGAACTCCATTACTTACCGAAATGATGACGGAAAGTACATCGACACAACTGCAGGTACTAACGGATGGAACTTTATTCAGAATTGACTTCACATCACTGGGTGCCATGATACAGATGCATCACTGCCAAAGAAGGTCGTTAGTAGGAGATATGATCACCCCCAACGTTGATGCATGATTTGCACCGTCTGTCCATACTTCGCTCTGTTGTTGATGAGTTCTTGAGGTAATATCGCCCATTCTTCCGTCTGCGCCGTCTTCGACTGCTGGACAGTTTCCGGGTGTGTTGACGTACCGCAATGCGTCTCCCTAGAGCGTTTAACACATATTCTATGGGTTTTAGACCGGAGGAACGTGATGGCCAATCCTTCAGCTGGTTTTCTTCACTTTCTAATAGTTCATCAACAGCCACCGTCCGCTGTGGTCGGGCTTTATCGTCCATTCACACGAACTGTAATCCAATGACATCTCGAAACAGACGAACATGGGAAGGACTACTTCATTACAACAGAGCGCACCGGTTACAGTACCGCTTTCCAGTATCTGAAGTTCCGTAATTCCATCGATCAGAATGCTTCTCCATACGAGAACACCACGCCCGCCATATCCATCTCTTTCATTGAAGTTTTCGGGGCGATATCGAGTGCCTCTCGCCAGATTAGCTGACGTCCAGAATTGCTAGAGACACTAAACCTTCTCTCATCAGTAAACCGTACCTCATTGTTCTTCTATCCAGTTCTTATATTCTCTGGACTACTCTAAACGGTGTCTCCGTGAATTCTCGCAGCATTTGCTAAGGGAATACAGCGTACTGGTCGTTTGGTAAACAGTTCCCCTTTGTGTAGTTGCCTGGCCACTGTAAACTGTGATATTGCGCGTCCTGCATTCATGTTCAGTTGATTTGCAAGATTACTTGCTATCTGGTGTCAATCTATCTTGTAACAGCAGGTACCGGTCCTCACTTGGGGTGGATTTCTGTGTACGACCACCACCGGTCTTTCGCATAGCTGTACCTGTAATCCTGAAGGCCGCCCACGCACGCGATACCGACCCTTGGACCACACTTATCACAGTTCTCCCCTCCTTGGACCACACTCATCACAGTTCTCCTCCTTGGACCACACTTAACACTGTTCTTCCCTCCTCGAACCACACTCATCACAGTTCAGCCCTCCTCGAACCACACTCATCACAGTTCTTCCCTCCTCGAGCCTCCCAATAATTCTACCACGAGTAAAATCATCAAGATGTTCTCGACTGGCCATTTCGTCGTCTCTAGCACGCAACAAATACAGTCGAACGTCAGTATTCCTTATGCACACCCTTCGGTGACTTCCGTTCAACTGTTGGTATTGGACTACGTAAGTGCATTTTGTTCTAACGTCATACTCCATTACTACGCATATGCTGTTGCTCCTGTTCCCAGACACAGTCCTGAGTTAATTTGTGTTTGGCTGCTACTCCTATTTACGGCGTTATTTTAAGTTTTCGTCTTCGTCCTTAAGTTTTGCAATTCAGTGTATTGCTCAAGTTGAATCATAAGAAAGCGAATCGTTACATTACCTTTTCCTCCATATCTCTTCTTCTATTAACTGTCCAAGGTAAAGAATCCCGTTTTGCTCTAAAATCTGGCGCTATGGGTAAGTTTATCTGAACAATTGGCGATTTTTCGTAATACCCATTTCGGCCACTAGTAGACGTAAGTAGTTATATTAGGTGTACAAATAAGTTTTAAAGCGTTTTAAGACAACGCAGCGTGTAATTTGAGAGAAAACAACATGAGCTTTACGAATCAAAATATGCGCCGTCATTATCTATCACCTTCCGCCATCGGTCGGGCGGCTGACGGATTCCAGCCATGAAGAATATTTCGTCGTGTGAAGCGATGAAGTCGTCAACTCATTTTTGCACTTCGTCACATGTCCGGAACCGTACAGGAGACAAACCATGTTGCATCGATCGGAACAAATGATAGTCTGAAGGGGCTATGTCGGAACTATACGCCGGGTTCTCTAAAACTTCCCAGCCAAGCGTCAATAACGTTCCCTTGACCGATTTCGCGACATACGGCCTAGCGTTGTCATAGAGTAATTTCGCGGAACGCAATCCTTTGCCTGTGAATGAACGTTTCCGACAGATTTCCTGGTTCAATCGCAGCAATTTTTGCTTGTAGCGATCAGCGGTAACAGATTGACCCTGTTCAAATAGTTCATAATAGAGCACACCCTTCATATCCCACCAGATGCACAGCAGAATTTTCTTGGATTGAATATTGCGTTACGGTGTCGAAGTCGTTGCTTCACCGAGGTCTACCCAGTGTTTTTTGCGTTTGGAATTGTTGTACCATGTCCACTTTTCATCATCCGTAATGATTTTCCACAGGAAAGACTTTCTGTGTTGTTTATTCAACGGATTCAAACACTTCATGGCACGCTCATCCTTGTTCTTCTGGCTCAGGTCATGTGGTACCCATTTTCTTTCCTTCTGAATCTTTCCCGTTGCGCGTAAACGATTGGAAATGGCTTGTTGAGTTACCCCAGTTGTTCAGCTAGTTCTTTTTGCGTTTGAAACGAATCTTCATCCAGCAATGCTTGCAGTTCCTCATGTGCAACCTTCTGCGGGGCGCCGCTCCGTTCTCGATCGCCAACATCAAAATCACCTGCTTTAAACCGTCTAAACCAAAATTCACACGTGCTTTTCGATACAATATTCTCCCCCAGAACAAAACAGATCGATGCACATGCTTTGGCAGCACGTTTTCCTTGATGAAATTCGTAACGAATGCAGTGTCGAATAAATACAGTATTGCTCGCCATCTTTCACCTACCGATGTGCAGGTGTGTTTGACTGTTGGGCAAACTTCTGTGTCACATTTTATTATCTGAACCAGTAACGGTCACATGACAACAACGCGGGGAAATGTCGAATATGTAAATTAGCGCTATGCGTCACACAATAAACGCTTTAAAACTTATTTGTACACCTAATACCTATTTTTTGGATGTTGTAGATATTGCAGAAATTTTGTCGCTTTATTTTTTAGCGGTTTTGTGTCCTATGAAAAGCACTACTCACATTGCGTATTTTAAATTATACGTAGTTCTTTCCTAAAGGGTGACAGTATTACTTTTTTTCACTGCATTTTTTATTTTTCTATGTCTGCATTGAAATATATTTTATATGTCAGAAAGGCTTTACAAGACGTGCTCATAGCACCCTAGAATTCCATCTTTGTTGTTTAGTAATAGGTTTTAAATACATGAAACTTTTATAGGTCATGAAATATGAAACAGTTTACAAGCCTTTTGTCGTAGTTTAAGCATATAAAAAAATTGATCATTGCCAAATGCAATTAAATGTTATTTGTTTCCTTGAAAGGCTTTTTTGGTTGTATCAAACTGAATGCTCAAATGCCATGAAATACTAACCACATTTCTTTTCCATGTGACTAATTATGGATTAAATAGAAGTCATAGCTCTTTCCACGTTTATAAGTGAGTCACGGAGAAAATTCTCATCGGCCGCCACCGGGAATCGAACCCAAGGTCTTCCACTTACGCGCCGGACATGCTTCCACTGCAACACAGCGGCCTCGAAATTAACCAGACACACATACAATAAACTGCTAAACCACCTGGCTGGTGCTTTCTTTGGAGCCCCGCACAATGCTGGGGATTCACCAAAGATGAACAGCAGCAGCTGAACAAATAACTAGACGGCGAATGAATAATAAATACACAGGTGACGTGGGTTTGGTACATCAAATAGAAGTCATCGCTCATTTCTAAACGTGGAAAGAGCGATGACTTCTATTTGATGTTCCAAATTCACGTCAACTGTGAATTTATTTTAATTATGGATTTATTTTGCCATAGAGGGGCAAAAAAATCCTACATACAATTCGTGCACCACACAATTAAATCTGTAGAAACGACGCTGTAACTGCACGGTTAAAAAACCTGTTCACGCACTGTCTGTTAGTTAAAAGATTTAATATACATTAAAATATATACATTTTAAAAGTAGATCTTTAGGGTGGGCGGCCCCAATCCCTCTTCAGGTTTAACACTGCAAACGGACGCAAGACATCGGGATACGCAGCTCTGTTATCGCTATGTTATCACTGCAAACGGACGCAAGACTTTACGGAAGTAAAACAGTCATGACGTATTTTAGCCATGTTTTACAAAGGTCATTTATTGATAGAAAGAACAAAGATCAATCAATACTATAATGCCCGTTTAGTTCGATAACCTTTTGCCATCTTTCAGTGAGCTGCAGAAAGCCTCGTTCATAGAAGGACCTGTCTTTCGTGGTGAAAAACTGCACAAGGTGCTGATTTACAGCCTCATATGAATTTAACGTTATACCACGCAAAGACTGTTGAAGAGAGCGAAACAAGTGGAAGTCTGACGGCCCAAGGTCAGGCGAGTATGCTGGGTGTGGCAAAACATTCCACCCAAGCTCCAATAATTTTTGGCGGGTGATCACACTTGTGTGTGGTCTCGCGTTGTCGTGATGGAACACAACAGCCTTACGATGAACGAGCTCTGGACGTTTCTGGATGATGGATTCGTTCAAAGTGTCCAATTGCCGACAGTACACATTCGAATTGATTGTTTGGTTCCGTGGTAGGCGCTCGAAAAACACGACACCTTTAAAATCCCACCACACTGAGACCAGAACCTTCCGCTGATGAATGTCTGCTTTGGATGTCGTTTGAGGCGAAGCAGCACGTCGGGACCAAGACCGTTTGCGCAGCACATTGTTGTACACAATCCACTTTTCATCACCAGTTATCAGTCGCTTCAAAAAAGGATCGTTTTCCTCACTTTTATTGAGCATATCGCAGATTTTTTTACGCGCCGCCAATTGAGCTTCTTTGAGCTCGTGAGGAACCCACACATCTAGCTTGCTTACGTATCCCAGCTTCTTCAGGTAGTCGTGAATGCTTGCATGATGGATGTGCAATGTGTCTGCAATCTCTCGTGTCGTGTAACGTGGGTTTCACTCGATCAATGCCTTGATTTGGTCGTCATAGACCTCGGTGGGCCTCCCGGACCGAGGAGCATCGTTGAGGTCAAAGTCCCCAACACGGAATTTTGCGAACCACCGCTGGCACTAACGTCCTTGTAGAGCAGTATCACCGTACACTTTACGCAACTTTTCACAAGCTTAACGCACGTTCTTCCCTTTACGGAACTAAAACAGTACAATATGGCGAAAATGCATAGTTTGGTCTTCTATCTTCAACTTGATGTAAAATCTCCGCAAATCAACCAAATCGCTCACTATTCCTTTTAGACTGCAGCTAGAACTGGCACCTGTCAAATGCCATAGCGATAACAGCATGTCTCTAGTACTTCTAAAACCGCCCAACCGCCATCGGGTGCCAAAATACGTCATGACTTTTCCGACAACCCAAAATATGCATCGAGACGAAGCTATATGAAGTAAGCAAGCAAGTATAGCGCATGCTCACGGACTTGCGAAAGGTTCAGCGTAGTTCACATCCCAATATTATGACATAGTAAGTAAACTCGTCAGCCTGTCTGTATCTGAAATCCATCACAAGTTGTCTCCATGGCTGAGCATTTATCGGCTGACGATTTTACTTAATCAATGTCATAATACTGGTAAGTGAACTATTCTGAACCTTTTCTGAGTCCGCAAGCATGAGCTATACTTGCTTGCTTACGTCATATAGCTTCGTCTCCATGCATATAGTATCCCGATGTCTTGCGTACGTTTGCAGTGTTAAACCTGAAGATGGATTGGACCGCCCACCGGAAAGATCTAGTTCTACTTTTAACATGTATATATTTTAATGTATATTAAATCTTTTAACTCGCAGACAGTGTGTGAACATGTTTTGTAATCGTGCAGTGACATCGACTTTTCTACAGATTTTATACATAGAGAGGCAGTTCCATAATTCGTCTTAAGTTTTACGATTTCTCCGTCTTGTCACCCATTTTAGAATTTCTGTCTTAGGTTTAAGCATTTTACCCGCCTTCCATTAAGCATGCCATTTGAAAAACATATGCACGTCAATAAAATTGTGTTTACTGATGCTTTGTCTGTTTGTCTGCAGATACAATACTGTTAATTCCAAAATTGCGACAATCATGGACAACTGCGGAATTACCAAAATGTTTTGCGATAATTGCGGCATTACCAAGATTTTTTTTCGGAATTTAACGGCCGCCTTACGCAACTCTAAAGTCCATAAGAAGTCTTGAATTAACGAAGCAAGGTCAGGTGATGCGTAACATCACAGCCTCTCCTTGACAAATGTCAACCCCGCCTTCTCGTGGTGCATCCTGTTCCCACTAAAGGGGCTCTGACGACCGCCAATAGCGGTATAACTATACCATCGGGATCAGAGGAAATGCTATCCCACACTCACCAACCCGCTTGGACAGCGTGGTGAGTTATGGCCAAACACCTCCAAAATGACTCTACAACTTAAATCTTGGCCCTCAGTCTCCGGCAGCTGGAATGTACCTGGCCAAGGCAGCGGCCAGTGCGACATGAAGGCAGAGGGTGCTAAGAATCCCCGGAAGACCGGACTAGGCTGCCATTTGATGCTGACCTTGGCTACCTACAACGGACGCTCCCTATCTTCTGATTCGAGGCTTCTTGAATTGGAAGAGGAACTACAAAGGATCAAGTGGGACATCGTCGGGCTAAGTGAGGTAAGGAGAAAAGGAGAAGATCTCATTGAACTGAGAAGTGGACATCTCTTCTATTATCGTGGGACAGATACTGGCAGAACTAGTGGTGTTGGATTTATAATAAACAAGAAACTGAAGGATAAAGTGGTAGAAGTTGAAAGTTCCTCTGACAGAGCTGCACGACTCGTTATCCAACTATCGAGAAGATACCAGGCTCAGATTATTCAAACTTATGCACCCACCACAAGTCATCCTGAAGAAGAAATTGAAGAATTTTATGAGGAAATTCGTCATCTAAATAATAAAGGTAAGCAGCACTTGAAGATAATTATGGGAGATTTCAATGCAAAAATAGGACACCGGCAACAGAATGAAACTTCAGTAGGTAAATTCGGTCACGGCAACAGAAACCAGCGTGGAAATACTCTCGTTGAGTTTGCAGAGGCAGAAGGGTTTTTCATCTTGAACTCCTTCTTCAAGAAAAAGCCACACAGGAAATGGACATGGAGACATCCAAATGGGACGACAAGTGAAATTGATTTTATTATGGGTAACAAAAAATTCGTCATAGAAGACTGCAGTGTGCTAAACAAGTTCAACACAGGTAGTGACCATAGATTGGTGAGATGTAAGATGCACCTCAACACTAAACTTGAACGTGGCAAGCTCATAAGACAAAATCTATTGATATAACCAACCTTAAAAAACACCATAATACCTTCAAGTTGGAACTGAAGAACAGATTCTCTGCTTTAGAAGGCCTAACATCGGAAGAAGTGGATATTTCGGAAGTTAACAAAAAAGTAACCAAAGCTCTTATGGAAACAGCAACAAAATTAGCTGGGTCTAAGAACAAGTTGCATGTGAACAAATTATCAGGAAAAACCAAAATGTTGATGCAAAAAAGAAGAGAGATGAGGACAACTAAAGAAGATGTGACTTCCAAAGTGGAATATATAGAGCTATGCAAGACAGCACGAAAAAGTATCACTGAAGACGTAAGGAAATTCAACTGTGAGCTAGTGAGGAAAGCAATTGAAAACAACCAAAGCCTAAAGATAGCAAAGAGGCATCTCAGTAAGGGAAGAAAACAGATTATGGCTCTGAGAAAAGAAGATGGTTCTATAACAAGAAATAGAGGCGAAATTTTGACAAGAGTGAAAGATTTCTACTCCAAATTATATGAAAGGGATGATACATGTACTCCAGACATCATGAAAGGTACCAGAGTTCTTCCAGTCCTCCCAGCAGAAGTTGCTCATGCAATCAAGAACATGAAGCGGGGGAAAGCTCCAGGAGAAGATGGAATTACTATAGACATCATACAAGAAGCAAGTGGAGAAATTGAAACAGTACTCGCCCAAATTTTTACTCGATGCCTTAATGAAGGGAAGATTCCTGAGGATTGGAACAATGCTACAATGATCCTGCTACATAAAAAAGGTGACATTGAGGATCTCAGGAACTACAGACCTATCAGCCTTCTATCGGTGGTTTATAAAATATTCACTAAAGTTCTTTCACACCGCTTGAAGGTAACACTGGACATGGGTCAACCGAGAGAACAAGCTGGATTCAGGAGTGGCTACAGCACAATAGATCATATCCACGTACTGAGAGAACTAATTGAAAGAGCGAGGGAATATGAACTTCCATTGTGCATGGCTTTTATCGATTATGAAAAAGCCTTTGATTCGGTGAAACCATCAGCAGTTACCACGGCTCTGAAATCCTGCGGTATTGAAGATGCATACATTAATATTATTAATAACATCTATGAAAATGCAAGTGCAAAGATTCGGCTGTTTGAAAATACAACACACATAAAAATTGGAAAGGGAGTGAGACAAGGTGACACCATATCTCCGAAGCTCTTTAATGCCACATTGGAAAATGTCTTTCAAGCACTGAACTGGGAAAACAAAGTGATAAAGATTAATGGAGATTATCTAACCCACCTTCGTTTTGCTGATGACGTAGTCATTTTTGCAACTACCCCATCAGAGCTGCAGAGTATGATCCAGGAACTTGCTGACAAGAGTAAAGAAGTGGGATTAAAAATGAACTTTCAGAAGACAAAAGTGATGTTCAATGCTTTTACAAGAAATGAAGATTTATCGATTGATGGAGAAAAACTGGAGATAACAGATACGTATGTTTATCTTGGACAGCAGATATCAAGTGAGGGTCACATTGATGAAGAAATTAATCGGCGTACGAAACTTGCTTGGAGAGCTTTTGGAAGAAACAGCATAATTTTCAAGAGCAATATGCCATTATGTCTTAAAAGAAAAGTGTTTGATCAATGCATCCTTCCAGTGCTTACGTATGGTGCAGAGACGTGGACCTTAACTAAAAGAGACATACAAAGGCTGCAGACAACTCAAAGGAGCATGGAGAGGTGCATGGAGAGGTGCATGCTTGGTATAACCAGGAGAGATATGAAGAGGAACACGTGGATCCGAAAAATGACGAGAGTGGAAGACATCATGATCAGAGTTAAATCCCTGAAATGGCAATGAGCTGGACATACTGCCAGAAGGACAGACCATAGATGGACAGCCGAAATTTTAGATTGGATTCCAAGGGACAGGAAAGACCCAGAAAAAGACCACATGGGAGATGGGTGGATGAAATTCGTAAATATGCGGGAGTGACATGGAGGAGACTGGCACAAGACAGACCGTTGTGGAGGAAACTTGGGGAGACCTTCGTCCAGCAGTGGATTGATAATAGTTGACAATGATGATGATGATGACTTCTGATGCAACTTTTTCCGTGAAATCACGGAAAGAAACTAGAATTTCGTTGGATGTTTCGTACGTTAGAAAAATTATGAATTTTTAGAAACCTTTCCGAAATTCCTTTGTAAAATTAACGGTGTTAACGAAAAATTCCGAAATTTTCTGCATTTCCTATCGTACATTACCAGAAAATTCTGTTCTCACTCTTTCTGTATCTATTTGGCGGGAAAATTCCGGTAATAGGAACGATTCGTGGAAACACTTTTTTCTTTGAAGGTTTAACAACCACCGTGAGCAACTCAGCGGGCTGTAACTGTTCTCCCGTCGCTAATTTAGTGCCACTGGTTCTGGAAGCGGGAGAGAGCCAGTACCATAAGACAAACAAAACACCCATGCCTCACCGGGACTCGAAACCGGGCCTATCTCGGACGAATTATCAGCAGCCATCGCTTAGACCACTGCGCCACAGGCGTGGTATGCTTCAGCTTTAATTAATTATTAAACTGACTGTATGACGTTTATGTATCAGTTTGTAGACCTTTTAAGACAAAAGCTATTATAGCTATGAAGAATAAATTTTATATGAAGGAGTTTAGCAAAATAATATAATGAAGCAGTACATTTAACCTTTTCTTAAAGACAACGTAAAGACAATGTCTGTTTAAAAAGATCTCGAGTTACAAAGCATTGTTACTTCGAAAAAACACGATGAAAAAATACGTAATTTGTAATAAATCATCCAACAGAAAAATAATAATTATTACAAATGTATTAGGAAAAGTAATAAGATCAAACAGACAGTCATCCATATTAATAACCAAAAAACATTTCGCCATCGAACAATTAGAGTTCTACCTTACGCGCGAGTGATATGAACTAGGGTTTTTAGCTCGTCTTCTGTCCAGAAGATCGCTGTTTCAAATCCCATCAGGGACAAGTAAGAAAGGGCTCGTTAATTTAGTACACCGACAAATGAAACCGGTCAAAAATGAAGGTTTTGCGATATTTCAGTAAAAATACGGAAAACCTCGAAACTGAATTTTGTGAGATAAATGGAGTTACTTATTACAGAAATTCTGTCAAAATGCTGAAGTTAGAAAGGAAACGAAAATTTCGTTAAACGACGGACTCCTAACGACAACTTTGCCCCCAGAAGATTTCTCTGAATTCACACCACTTATTTTGTGCACTGTATTTCGCTTTTCTCGCCTTTTGGTGTAAGTACGTACCTGCATTTGCGCAGAAATCTCTCTTTCTGAAAGCCGAAACAGAAAACTCTTCCTTAGATTTGAAAGTATTAAACATTGTTCTTTTCGTGAATTTTTCAGCTACTTTCTTAGTTTTCATAACTAAACATATAAAAGTCACTCCTCCACTTCTAAAATACAGGAAAAATTATTTTTAATGGTTATAAGATAGGATCCCAGTCTTTCTATCTTTCCCTTACCATGGAATTTTAAATAATGTCCCAAGAATTCTGAAATAGTTTGAAGCATTCTAAAGTTGAATCTCACTTTTCAATGGCATTTTTTCTATTTCTATTCGAATATTGTAGCAGTGCATTTTATCACAGAGCTCTCTAAAAACTGAATATACGTACATAAGTCCTGTCATACCGTTTGGGGTAAACGCAACCTTTTCTGATGAATTCCTTTTGAAATCGTCAAGTTCGATTTATCTCTGGATTATGATTTCGAAACATATTCGCTGAAAAATGGAGCTTTTACCTTCGAGACTTAAGGCTTGGATACGGAGTTTTCATCGCTTTTGCCTCTGGATGGAAGAAATAGCAATGTTCCCGAAAGAAATGGAAGCTAGAGGCAAATGTTTATCGTAAAATATTTGAGCTGCCCCTGAGCTTTTCTCAATGAGTTACAATATCTGCCACTGATTCGAGCGGATATTTACTTCCAACTCATATTAACGATGATACTTGGTCTTCATAATTTTGAAAGATCTTTCCGTATTTCAAAAATCGTATTCATGTAGAGAATCTTCAGAAAGACTCGATTCGTGGCCTGTATTTTTGACGAAACCCAAATTTTCGAAATAATATTTCAAAAAGGAAAATACGGCAGCTAATAGAGAGCTGATGTTTACAAAGAAAAGAAGAGCACCTTTATGAGAAGATATAACTTCAGTAACAGAGATATTTTTAATACAAAATAACCATGTGATATGGCAGGCGAACATCTAATAAAATACCAATGTCTTATACGGATTGTTAAGCCCCATTTAAGAGCGCAATTTTTCAAAAGAATCCCGCTGAAAGTTTTTCTTTTGGTGTTAAACATTAATAACCGTTGAAGAAATCTCAAAAGCATTCATTTCGAGTCCGAGTGAATGGGAAAATATTTATGATTCAAGAAATACACTCTGCTGGGAGTGATGTGTCGTATCACAAGCCAAGGATACCTGTGTAATTTCGTTAACTAAACTGGTAGAACACGCGTTACTCCACCAAAATCTTGAGTCCAACAGCCGTCATTTCAAAAAACAGACTCAGATTTGGAATGTTCTACAGTACTGCATAACTACCTAAAACTTAGTAGAAAGTATGGTAAATTTTGTGAACTATGTAATGTTTTAGAAAACTTCCAGTACATTCTATGCGTTCATTTATTTATTGAATACATCTGGCTCAAAGACTATGTAGGCCAAAGAGTTCCGTATTTCATGCACAGAGTGTCTTAAAAAATGTATATCCATTTTACCTTTATTTTTATTTTTCAAGAAAAAGTGTTAATACACTATCTACCAACAAGTAATTGGACACCTGTGATAGCAAAGGAAAACAAAGTTTATTCACCTTCAATAGTTGCTGGAGCCTCCACGAGCGGCGATTACAGCTGCGACCCTCCGGGGCATACTCTCAACCAGGCGTTGTACGACGGCTAGCGGTATTTTCTTCCACTCGGCTTGGAGAAGACAGGTCAGTTCCTTCACCGATTTCGAACGGTGGGGGCACCCCTTAAGTCGACACTCCAACTCGTCCCAGAGGTGCTCGATAAGGTTAAGATCCGGGCTCTGCGCACGCCAGTCCATTCGATTAGCCCCATTGTCAGCATACCAAACCATGGTGGACCTCGCAACATTACAGGTGGCATTGTCATCCTGAAAGTAACATGGATCCAGCCCGTAAAACTTCCACAACGTACGAAGCGCATGGTCATCCAAAATGGTGCAGTAGGTCTCGGCGTTGAGCCTACCAGGAATTGCGACCAAGGTTCCCGTGCCATACCAGAAGAAACACCAACATAGCATAATTCCACCGCCGCCGAACTTCACAATTGGAAAAATACATTCCGGCAGGAGGCGTTCTCCAGGCAGACGCCAAACCCAGACCCTGCCATCCGAGCGGTAGATGATGAACCTTGATTCGTCACTCCAGAGAACCTATTTCCACTGTTCAACGGTCCCCTGTCGACGTTCTGTGCACCACGTTAGCCGAGCAGCGCTATTGTACTTGGTGATCAAAGGCTTGTGGGCGGCAGCACGTCCATGATAACCGAGCAGATGGGCTTCCTTACGGATGTTATTCATTGAAAGAACACTCCCGGATGCCTGTTGAAACTCTTAGCGGATCTGGCCCATCGATTTGGTGCGGTTCTTCCGAATTTCTCTGGCCAGCACCCGTCGGTCTCTAACTCCCAGTTTTGTGGGTCTGCCGGGTCGGGGCACATTTCGACAGTCACCTCTCATCTTCCACTTGCCAATCACGTAGACCACTGTCGATTTTGGGTACTTTAACTAGCTGTGGATATGTCACGTATGGATCGGCCATTTCTGTGACAGCCGACGATTACACCTTTCTCGAAATGAGAGAGCTCCGAACTGGCGTAGCAACTTGCATGCGACTGGTTGCGTTGTTGTTTCGCACACGATATTTAACGGCGGCGGCCGTGACGTGTATCAGGACCGCAGATATTATCGATTGCAGGGGTGTCCAATAACTTGTTGGTAGATAGTGTATATGCACGTTAGAGTACGCTTTGTATCTGAGCAACTCAAATTAGTACTGCAGTGATACTGGAGATTTTGGAATGTACTGTGAAAACACAAATTTGTTGGTCAAGTGGATCAAAGCACAGCAATAGCCAGTTGTTCTGGCCGCCTGAACGATATCGAAGCAATGTATGGCTGCAGATTTGTTGTCTTGACACCTGCTTTACCTTTGTAGTACGGCACGTCATCCTCTTAAATTTTTTTTGGAACTTTTCATTAATTCCAAACGTCGTCCTCTTAATTTTTTAAGGAACTTTTCATTAATTCCAAACAATGTGGGAAACAAACATCACGCATTTGTCGAAGAATCCAACGGCCAGCAGATCTATTTTCTACACGGGCGCCAATTAAAAAAAACGATATGGCGGTGATGCTTCCAAATCGCGCCTCTTTGCTCTGGAGCCAGTTGTTCTAACTGACTGAATTTCACCGACGGAATCCATCGCTGCACATTTGTCGTCTTGACTCGTGCTTCACCACTGTAGTAGGCCACAACTGGTATAAGCAAACGAACCTGCTAAAAGATATGGTGCTACTTTTTACTCTTCATTTCTTGTTTAAGCCATTGGAAGCGCGCTGAAACATGCAAATACAGTCGAACTCGCTTAATGGAATTTCCCGCTTAAAAGAATAAAATTCCTGTGTTCCAAAACGCAATCTTTGTACATAATGATAAAACACTCCGGTTAATAGAATAAGAATACTGAATTAACCTCGGTTATTGGAATAAATATTGTCTCTTTCAAGGTTGCAAAGGAGAAATGCATTGTCTTCATTAAAGGTATCTTTCTTGGAATTTGTGTTGTGATTGTTCACAGACAAAAAAACACGCACAAAGTGTGGTGGGCTAAGAACGGGCCCTTCTCAATTGTAAACAATGGTCAGGTTAAAGTGGTCATTTCCCCCGAGACTTAACGTCGACTTTATCTCACCCTACTGAAAAGAAGTGAAAAAGATCGTTGCCTGTTTGAATTTTAATTATATGCTGCTGAGGCCGGTGACATTATTAAGCAAATATCAATACTTACTGCGATTCAATGATGAATAAATAATGGAATGCAATTTCAAATAAAAAGCATAAAAAAATGTTTTTTAAGTGTAAATTTTTGGTAGATGCTACTCTTGAAGAAGTGAATTTACCTTTCCTCCATCCCGCAACTGAAGGAATGACGAAAGATGACTTTCCTAATTTCGTAAACTTTGATAATGACTTAGAGGTGTTTGGAGAGATATCTGATAGTGAAACTCTGCAAAATGGGATTATAGATGATGATATTTAAATACCTCCTCATATGGAAGTGAATAATGCATGCAGCATTTTAAGACGCTTTTTGGAAAGTAAGAATAATGTGAACTTCTCCGCATATTAAAAACTAGAAATGTAAAAAATTTATTAAATTCCGACAAAAAGTAATGTAAAATGTCATCATCATCATCATTGTCAACCATTACCAATCCACTGCTGGGCGAAGGTCTCCCCACGTTTCTTCAACAACGGTCTGTCTTGTGCCAGTCTCCTCCATGTTATTCCCGCATACTTCCGAATTTCATCAACCCATCTCCTATGTGGTCTTCTTCTAGGTCTCTTCCTATCCCTTGGAATCCAGTTTAAAATTTCGGCTGTCCATCGATGGCCTGTCCTTCTGGCAAAGTGTCCAGCCCATTGCCATTTCAGAGATTTTACCCTGATCATGATGTCTTCCACTCTTGTCATTTTTCTGAGCCACGAGTTCCTTTTCTTATCTCTCCTGGTTACACCACGCATGCACCACACACCACGCATGCACCTCTCCATGCGTCTTTGAGTTGTCTGCAGTCTTTCTATGTTTCTTTTAGTTAAGGTCTACGTCTCTGCACCATACGTAAGCACTGCATTGATCAAACACTTTTCTTATAAAACATAATGGCATATTGCTCTTGAAAATTACACTGTTTCTTCCAAAAGCTCTCCAGCAAGTTTTATACGCCGATTAATTTTTTCATCAATGTTACCTTCACTTGATATCTGCTCTCCAAGATAAATGTACGTGTCTGTTATCTCCAGCTTTTCTCCATCAGTCGATAAATCTTCATTTCTTGTAAAAGCATTGATCACTTTTGTCTTCTGAAAGTTCATTTTTAATCCCACTTCTTTTCTCTTGTCAGCAAGTTCCTGGATCATAATCTGCTGCTCTGATGGGGTATTTGCAAAAATGACTACGTCATCAGAAAAATAAAGGGGAGTTATATAATCTCCATTAATCTTTATCCCTTTGTTTTCCCAGTTCAGTGATTGAAAGGCATTTTCCAAAGTGGCATTAAAAAGTTTGGGAGATATAGTGTCGCCTTTGTCCCACTCCCTTTCCAATTTTTATGGGTGCTGTATTCTCAAATAGCCGAATCTTTGCACATGCATTTTCATAGATGTTATTAATAATATTAATGTATGCATCTTCAATACCGCAGGATTTCAAAGCCATTGTAACTGCTGATGGTTTCACCGAAGCAAAGGCCTTTTTATAATCGATAAAAGCTATGCATAACGGAAGTTCATATTCCTTCGCTCTTTTATTTAGTTCTATAAGTACGTGAATATGATCTATTCTATTGTGCTGTAGCCACTCCTGAATCCAGCTTGTTCTCTCTGTTGAGCCATGTCCAGCATTACCTTCAGGCGGTGAGAAAGAACTTTAGTGAAGATTTTATAAACCACTGATAGGAGGCTGATAGGTCTGTAGTTCCCGAGATCCTCAATATCCCCTTTTTTATGTAGCAGGATCATTGTAGCATTGTTCCAATCCTCAGGAATCTTCCCTTCATTAATGCGCCGAGTGAAAACTTGGGTGAGTGCTGTTTCAATTTTTCCACTTGCTTCTTGTATGATGTCTACAGTAATTCCATCTTCTCCTGGAGTTTTTCCCCGTTTCATGTTCATGATTGCATGTGTAACTTCTGCTGAGAGGATTGGAAGAACTCTGGTACTGGTGCCTTTCATAATGTCTGGAGTAAAATATATAATGATTATTTTGCCAAGCCATGAGTGTTGCGCCTACAGTGCTGTACATATGCACTGTATTTTATCAAATTGTACGCAATTATTTGTACAGTACTGTATAAAATTTTAAGTAGCTATAAAGCAACATTTAACTTAGTCTTTATCCATTCTTTATACTTTTTTTCTTCACTAGGTATTTACTTAGTTATACGTACTGTACTTGAGTTCGTATGTAAATGCATACGTATGTGAATTTATTTGGAGATATCCAGGATAATGGAATATCCCGCTTATTGGAATATTTTCTTATGACAAATAGGCTATTCCATTAAGCTGGTTCGACTGTAGTATTGAAAGTCCGTGCAGCCTATACTTATATATTGGAACAGATGAACCGCGGAATACAGTGACCAAAATTTATTTCCCCTTCTTGTGATCCTCGTGCGGAACTCATGACCTAGACATCTCCTTTACTCTCTGATTGTAAGCGAACGAAATGAGCGAAACAGAACACAAGCTCTATGTCTGTGTGTGCGTGCATCAACCTGACTGAATCTGGTGTTCCTTCGTGGGAAGCCAACACTGCCTTAACGTTTTGAAACTTTTTAACAAAAGAAAGAGTAATAACCTCTTGGTCGCTTTTATGTCCAAGACCAAGAATTCACAGCCAACCCGAATGAGATGGGTGATGAGAAAGAAGAATAAAGAGCACGCTTAGAAGATGTTTCTCCGGCTCATCGGTGGTAAAGGATTATTGGGACAACGATTTCAGAAACACCGACAGAAAAAATAAAGAAGAAAAAATAAATAAGGCTGGATTTCCTGGGTTTGGAATGTTTCACTTCTTCTTCCAAGGACTGACTCTTCATTTGTCGAAGAAAGAGTTCGAAGATAAAAAAAAAGAAGTTTATTTGTCCGGCGAGAATTCATTTCGACGCAAAATCCCTTGAAAGCAAAAACAAGTAAGGGAAATGAAAGAAAGCGGAATTCAGTTCACATGTTAAAACAACTGAAAGTACGCAGTCATTATCTTTACTCAACTGAAGGCATAAAGGAGAGCAACGATTGAAACATTAAAAAATGGAAGATTTATAAGTACAACTTTGAATTTTATATTTCAAAACAAGTTTATTGACATTTGGTTTTAGTTCATTAGACATTTCTGCCGGTTAGTTATGTTTTTAACTGCTTCGAAACATTTCTCAATTTCTGGAATCTGACACACACACTTAACAGACAACTTAAAGTAGTCCTCAAGCAAAATTTGCATATATTTTTTTTATAATTTTTTACAACGGTTTTCCAAGAGTTATATAGCCTTATAACTCTTGGAATACTGTTGTCGAGGTATTCCAATAATTATTAGGCTGTGTACAATAGATAGATTGTGTTCGGGAAAGAAGAATTTAAAAACAAACAGTGACCTGATTTTCCCAGCGAAGCATGTAGCCAGTGCCTCCTTTTGAAGCAGTATTTTTCTCTTTTGGCAATGCAATCTCGCTGTTTTAGGAAATGTTTCCGACTAGTATTGTTCTGCTTCCAGAAATACTTCTTTGTCGAAATGGTTCCGCCACTTTTCACTGTTTCAATGACCATTGCCTTTAATGACCTAAGCAAAGATCTGCCTTTAATAACCATTAACTTCGATGATCCAAGCAAAGAGCTGTCTTTAATAACCCTTGCTTTCGATGATCTAAACGAAGGGCTGTTTTTAATAGCCTTTACTTTTAATGGCCTAAGCTAAGAGCTGTCTTTAATAGCCTGCCTTCAATGGCCTAAGAAAATAGATGTCTTTAATAGTCTTTGCTTTCAATGACCTTAGCAAAGAGCTGCTTTTAATAACCTTTAACTTCGATGATCCAAGCAAAGAGCTGTCTTTAATAACTCTTGCTTTCGATGATCTAAACAAAGGGCTGTCTTTAATAACCTTTGCCTTCATTGGCCTAAGTTCAAGAGCTGCCTTTGCCTTCAATGACCTAAGCAAAGAGCTGCCTTTAATAACCTTTACCTTCAATGGATTAAGCAAGTAGCTGCCTTTAATAACCTTTACCTTCAATGGATTAAGCAAGTAGCTGTCTTTAATGACCATTAACTTCGGTGACCTAAGCAAAGAACTGCCTTTAATAACCTTTGCCTTCCATGACCTAAGCAAAGAGCTGTCTTTAATAGCCTGCCTTCAATGTCCTAAGCAAATAACTGTCTTTAATAGCCTTTGCTTTCAATGACCTAAGCAAAGAACTGCCTTTAATAACCTTTTACTTTGATGATCTAAACAAAGAGTTATATTTAATTACCTATACCTTCAATGAATTAAGCAAATACCTGCCTTTAATAGCATTTGCCTTCATTGACTTAAGAAAAGAACTGTCTTTAATAGACTTCGCCTTTAATGACCTAAGCAAAGAGCTGTCTTTAATAATCTTTGCCTTCAATGAATTAAGCAAATAGCTGTCTTTAACGACCATTAACTTCGATGATTTAAGCAAAGAGATGCCTTTAATAACCTTTGCCTTCCATGACCTAAGCAAAGAGCTGTCTTTAATAGCCTTTACTTTTAATGGCCTAAGCAAAGCGCTGTCTTTAATAACCTTTACCTTCAATGAACTAAGCAAAGAGCTGCCTTTAATAACCTCTGCCTTCAATGAAAGCCAGCTATTTATATTGAATTAACATTGGAGGCAATTATATGCAATGAATGTGTTTAGAAGACATGTAGTGATTTCTGAAAGTTACAGCTGTGATCCTTGGAATATAGTGTGGTTATACCAAGATATTTCTGCTTTAACTTCCATTGCGATAGTCGAGCTGATATAAAAAAAAACACTATGGTGTCACAGAATGGCTTAAAAGAGAAGAATGTGTACCTGGAAGCGTCAACGCCAATCTTTCTTCTCTAGTAGATACTGTGGCGTACGAGGTCTACTCGAAAAGAATCCGACAGCATTTTTCCCTAAATTAAACAGAGCACGGCGCCGAAACTCAAATGCGTGCTATCTTGGACTTTAATGCGCATTCGTGAATTTTTGCCATGCTGTCGACTGGCTCATTTGGTGCCTAGCAGTAAATGTTTAGCGTTGTGACAGAGAAATCCATGCCCGTCACATTCTTGTCTTGTGCCGCAATGACTCAGCGAGTAGAGCAAAGACTTTGCATCACATTTTGCTCCACACTCGGTCACCCATTAGCTGAAACAATTCAAATGATTAGCCCAATCGTGCCAGTGGAAGACTTCAGGGTCTTCAAGGCCAAAACAAGGCGCGGAAAGTCCGAAGTAAAGTCATGCTGACGGTATTTTTTTTACCATCGAGGCGTGATTCGTCATGCATAAACTGCAGAAATACAAACTGTGAACAAGAAGTACTACTAGGCAGTAGTTATCTGTAACGTACGAGATGTAGTGCGGCGGAGGAGACATATGCTGGGGCAGCTATAGATGACTGGCAGAAACACCATGACCATGCACACTCCCAATAGGCTGACCTCATTCAGGACTTTTTGGCCAAACACCATATCCCACAAACGCGGCAAGCATCATACACTCCAGACATGGCTTCTTACGACTTCTGACTGTTTCCGAAGTTGAAAATGACTTTTAAAGGAGAAGATTTGAAGATACAGAGGATATCCATAATGCGAAGCAGCACCTACTGTTGATCCCTAAAAGTGATCATAAAAAATGTTATCAGCAGTGGACAGACCGCAGGTGTAGAGTCAGAAGGTGCTTACTTTGAAGGATACTAAAATAGCAATAAAATATATTACTTACCTTTTTCTTTCCTAACCCTATAGGTCGGATACTATTTGATTAGACCCTGTATATCTCTGATTTAACATCCCTTTTGAGTTTATGCAAATTTGATTTCTTCTCGTTAAATATTTTCCGACTGAACAGCGCATTATTTTCTCCAAATAGCTTTCTAAGTTTAGAAGCACTGACACTGAGTCAAAGGTCAATATAAAGTCAATACACTGAATCTAGAAAGAAGTGCAGTTGCAAAAGTCATTTGTTAGAAAGAATGTATATTTGGGAGCGCCTTCTTACGTGCGCAGTTTGATAAAAGTGCATTTTGTAATAGCAGTTTGTTAAACAGAGGCTTCTTAGAAACGCGTGTCACTATTGCGTAGTAATCTGAATGCTACATGACTTCCTGTATATGAATTGTGTCTGGTGCGTTCGTATGCTGCCTAGTGTTGATCTACCTGTTCTGAAGTGCCAGTAACGAGACAATAAAAGTAGTTACAATTATACATCTAAGTTGTTACAGCTGATTCATTACCTTGGCCGTTAGTGATTAAGACATTTACTAGAGCTTTATACACTGATATAGCTTTGCATTAGAAACTCCCCATTTTACATATTCAGAGTGATAATGAAGTACCACGTGATATCAACTTCACGTGTATAAATTGTGTACACCTATACTCTGCACATAATCAGTAAACGTTTACCAGTAATGGAGAAACGTGGCGACTTAAGCCAAATTAACCGCGGTCAGATAGTTGGGGCGCGGAGAGCAGGTGCTAGTATTTCGGAAGAAGCCTCACTTTTTGGCAGCTCCCGTTTCACTGTATCAAGGTGGTACCAGGACTGAATAAAACATGCACAGAGAGCGAGCAAAAGGGCGCACCTTTGTCAGCCACGCACGGTTGATCCAAGAGGTGAGTGTCTGTTATCACGACTGGTGTCTCAGCAACGACGTGCAACAGGCACCCAGATGCCCATCAGCACAACAAAGGTGCCGTTCGACCCATTTCCACATGTACCATGCGCCGTGCCTTGCTTTGCTAGGGCTTCTACAGCCGGAAACCAATACCCATAGCGCCCAGAAATTCCAAACAACGCCTCGCATGAGCCAAGGAACGTCAGCAATGGACCTTCGATAGATGTAACAAGTTAGTAAAATCATGCAATGCATTGATTATGATACGCTTTCCAACATGCAGGAAATCATTACTCAAGTTATGGGGATAATGGCTGTGAAATAAATATCGCTCCCGTGTCCTGACCTTCAACAAGTTTTCTATGATATTCAACAGAACCGGTTCAGTGTACCTCTGGAACAACATGATAACGTTTTGTCGCAATCGAAACATTTTTACGTCGGTTATAACGCATAAAGGCAATGGAATGGACCCCGCTCCTATGTCGTGACCTGTGACCCCATTTCGTCCATTTTCAGTACGGTTCGTCTGCATGTGGTTCCCTACCACATACTAAAATTTCATCGAAATCGAACCATTTTTACGCGAGTTATCGTGCGGACGGACAGATGGACAAAGCTGAAGCATATACGCTTTTTTAAGCTTTCCAACCGTAGGTTGATGCTCCAGTTTTGTCCGTCTGTCTGACCGGCTGTCCGCACGGTAACTCGGGTAAAAATGGTTGGATTTCGATGAAAGTTTAGTATGTGGTAAGGGACCATCTGGGGACGAACCCATTTGAAAATGGGCGGAATGGGGTCAAAGGTCACGACATAAGAGCGGGATCTATTCCATTGCCCTTGTCATAACTTGCATAAATATGGTTCGATTTCAATGAAATTTAGTATTTCGTAGGGGACCACCTAGGGACAAAGCCTATTGAAAATGCGCGAAGTGGAGTCAAAGGTCAGGACATAGGAGCGGGAGGCATTCCGTTGTCCTTATGCGTCATAACTTGCGTAAATATGGTTCGATTTCGATGAAATATTAGTATTTTGTAGGAGTACACCTAGGGACGAACCCTATTGAAAATGGGTGAGGTGGGGTCAAAGGTCAGGTAATAGAATCGGGATCCATTCCATCGCACTTATGCGTTATAACTTACGTAAAAATGCTTCGACTGAGACAAAACTTTATCATGTTGTTCCAGAAGTATACTTTACCGGTTCTGTTGAATATCATCGAAATGGGGCCAAAAGTCAGGTCATAGTAGCAAGATTTATTCTACAGCCATTATCCTCATAACTTGAGTTATAACTTCTGGTATGTTGGAAAGCATATCATACATAATCAATGCATTGCATGATTTTACTAACTTGTTCAATCTACGGTTGGAAAGCGTAAAAAAGGTCGTCTGGAAAGATGAGTCCCGTTTCCTGCTGCGCCTTGCTCATGACCTCGCATGGGCCACGGAACGTCAGCGATGGACCCTCGACTGATGAAAGAAGGTCGTCAGGAGTGATGAGCCCCGTTTCCTGACTTTGCGGTTAGCCGGGTTCGCATATGGCATAAGCAGCATGAAGCCCTTTCCTCTGGTTGCACAGTTGGGTATCAACAGGCCGGTGGAAGTAGTGTTCTGGTCTGGAGAGCTTTTTCCTGGCGAGCCCACTAGCCGCAGTGCAGCTGCCTTCTCCAGTTCTTCCTCCTCAAAGGACGCCATCCTTCGCGTCTGATCTTCACTGAGATTTTGGAAATTCCACTGCTTCTGTTTCAACAGATCCTATTTTGCCAGGACCCACAGCTGTTGAAATTATTGACAAGATCATCACTGCGAGTATTGCCGCTCAATCCAAAATAGGCAGAAAGTTAACTTCTTTATTGGATCGGGGTGTTCTCTTTCAAGCCTTACCCAACACTCCATTGCCTCAATATAAGGAAGCATTGTCTCTTCATATTCCTACGACAGCCATCACTGGTATTACTCGAATGCCTCGTGGTGTCTTCGTCATGTTTGATAAACCCAAAAACGCTGATTCCTTCCTTGCCCAAGGTTTGCACATTGCTGCGAATCAACTTGTCCTCTCATCTTTACCGAAGTAACTCGTAGCAATTAATTTTTATCATGTTCCTCAGGAGCTGCTTGATGGCATCCTACCTTTGTTGGTTTGACAAAGTTTGCAAGATTGTCAGGAAGGTGTGGGGTTGCTCTAATGTCCAAAGGGGCATCCGTTACGCTCACGTTTCTGGTATCCGGAGAAAACTTTTGGTTGTATTTCCCACGGAACAAGCCTTAATGCCTGCACCTCCACTTATGTAACTGTTGACATCAGCGGTCGTTCCTACTCCTTCAAGATCTTCACCACCCATTATTGCACACAGGGTCTCACAAAGATCAACCACTACGGCGTTCCAGCAGCGCTGGCCTGCTCCTACTGGTTTTCCGTCCTCCTCGATGGATGACTCCTCTCTACCGAAGCCAGTCTCTACGGGCGCACCATCCGGTGCTGTCCCGCCGCCTTCAGTCCTAGATCAGGTTCCCTTGCTGAATTCCACCCACATACCGCCGTTGTCATAACGTTGGTTAGTGCATCCTCCACCACACATATTAGAGACTTCTTCGACCACTGACATTTCTACGTCAGACGTGTCTGACTCTGAAGTTGCAGGTAAGTCTACTGTATCTTCTGCCGTGGGTGCTTTGGTGCCCGCATCTGATCCGAAAGTCACCGACCCTGTGCCACCTGTTTCCTTCTTACAGTGAACTTCTGCTGCTGTCTCTGCCTTTTCTCATGTTGCATCGCTTTCTAACCCTTCTTTGTCCGCTGTCGAAGATTCGTCAGTTCCTCTTGCATTACCTCTCCCTGCTCCTAAGACTGCTGTTCATGAGCAGATGGACATGTCGTTCTCTTTCTTCTCTGTCAAGGAATCCGTCAAACAGCCGGCCTCTTCCCAACAGAAGCGTTTTCGCCACTTGCCACATTCACCTCCTCCTGCTTTTTCTGTAAGTTCAGTTGCTCCTCACATCATCTCAATTCCTGTTGACTGCTATGCTGACTCGTCTCGTTCTCCCTCTGGGCTCACGACAGAGCCTATTGCTCTCACTGCGGCCGATATTTCTGGGGCTGTGGACAACTGTCTTCATATCCTTGGACTTTTATCGCTCAAGCAGCTCTTACATCTCTTTGATCCAATCTTCAGTACATAGGTTTCATCGACGAAGTTTCGCCAGTTTCTCGACCTTCATGCTGCGATTCATCAGTTTGAACAGTACGTTAGTATGTTTGTATCTTTTGCCATTCTGAGCCGTGGTACTCATTTCTTGTGAAAACCTATCAAGGTCGCTTAAGGTACCTTAAAGAGCTCTTCGAAAATTCGATCTGTGGTTTCACTCCACCTGCCTCCATTGACTCTTAGTTCCCCGGTTCTTTGGGAGTTTCCGCTCCCTTTTCACCTGTGCATTTGCCTCTTTCCGAGTTTTGCTGTCTTCTCTACACTTCTGCTTTTCCCCTCTCTTAATTTTTGCATGCTTCCTTTTTCCTTCTGTAGGTGGCTTTGCTCTTTGGATTGATCGTCAGAATGTTCTGACTCCAGGTGTTCCTTTGGGTGAAGTGTTAGGTTCGGGTACTTTCCGCTGTTTTTTCTGGGTTTTCTTCGTACACATTGTCTGGCATTTCTTCCCATTTGTTGTGAGACCTTTTTCTTCTCCTCTCCTCCTTTTCTTCTTTCTTGAGACTCGCTTTCCCTCTCTCCGGTTCACCAATATGCAGTTTGTTTTTTTCTTCTCACTTTCGTCATCTTTTGTGGTGAGATTCGCCCTATCTCATCATCCGTGTCTTTCCGGTGTTCTACATGCAGCTTCCGGCTTCGTTCTTTTTCGTGTTCGTTCTCTTCTCCTGTAACGTACCAGGAGATGTGACGTACCTGCCAGAAGGACGCACACGACATAAAGGCAGATAGGAACCAGAATAAAAACGTCCGCGTAGCTCAATTGGTAGAGTGACTTATTCCGGAATGAGGGGACCCGGGTTCGAATCCTGGCGCGGATAAAAATGACGGAGAAATTTACTTCGTTATAATGGCGCCCGAACTATCCGGATGACCCGACCGTTCAAAATCGCGCATTGGTGTGATGTTCTTTCCACACCGCGAGATGGGAAAAAATAAGAGAATCCCTTCTCCAGCACTTCGAAAAAAATAAAAAATAAGGGGGAGATGATGTAACGTACCAGGAGATATGAAGTACCTGCCAGAAGGACGCACACGACATAAAGGCAGATAGGAATCAGAATAAAACGTCCGCGTAGCTCAATTGGTAGAGTGACTTATTCCGGAATGAGGGGATCCGGGTTCGAGCCCCGGCGCGGATAGAAATGACGGAGAAATTTACTTCGTTATACTCCCTGTTTGTATTCTTTCAGATCTCTCCTTAGAAACCGCATTTCAATTGGATATGCTTTTCTCTCCGTTGTTCTCTCCATGCTTACTTGTTCTGACGATAGTGTCTTTAGCTTTCCTTCCTTCAGTGTATTTTTCGCTCAATTTGAGTTTCACAGCTTTGTTGTCTCTCAGTGAGTACCCGTGGCTCCATGTCAGCTCCTTTTGGTGCGATTCCTCGTTTGGGTACTTTCTGCTGCCTTTACTGTGTTTTTTTAGTACTTACCACCTGTCTGGCTTAAATCAACGCTGTTCCTTTCATTTTAGTACATCTCGGTAGTTTCTTTCTAATGTACCGCACATTGTATTTCTTCTAGTTCCTCATTTTAAGGTTTTCTATGTTATGCTGTCATTCTGCGAGATCGTGTGCACTTATATTGCCTTCTATCATCGATTATTGTATTTATATTAATTTCTACCTTTGTTCCCTAGCGTGTTTGCCTGATGCCTACTTGTTCCTGTCATATATACACTTTATTAACGTGTCTTGTGTGAGCACGTCATTGTCATCTTTCGGCTATGTTCACTACGAGACAGTAATGTTTGCTCATCCCGCCTTCCTCGCAAACGAATAATCGTGACGTCACTGAGTGACATCACCGTCCTAACATGTGAATCGTAGATCCGAACTGTTGCTGTGGAGGAAGATGTCTTGTCAACAATTTTTATAATTCGAATACAGAACAAAAGCTTATGCAGAAGCACATTTACTTTAAATACAGAAGAAAGTCACCGTCATGTGAATATTTTAGTAACGGAGATTTCAAAAATACTTCCCGTACATTTTTGTTACGTAAAGGGCGGGAACATGGTTACAATTTCAAATGTTAATTTAGTTACAGGGGAAATGTTTGCAGGTTTTATATAAATTTAGAAGGGAAAACGCACAGCAGGTCACATTATTGTGATATAATAAAGAATTTATTTATGAGGAATGGGAAAAGCGTCTCGGCAACATTCCTCAAACTTTTTGGACAGTGACGTCACAAAAAAACACCGGAAGTGCAGGATGAGCATAACCTTGACATCTGCTAATCTTGTGCTCACTATTGCGTTTGTCTACTGCTGGCTTATTACTGTCATGTTTGTACTTGTGTTTACGTGTCTCATGTGAACACGTTCATGTTATCATCAGCCTATATTCAAACTTGTGCTACGTTTTCTTATCTTTTGTATATGCTATACCTGCTGTTCCTTTATCATTTTGTCTGTATATCTCATTGCGAATAAACTAAGTATAGACTGTACTCTTACGGGTGCTCACAGTTTATATAAATGAAAACAACAGTGTATTTATGTTCACAAATTCAGTGAAAAAAATCCATAGCTAAGCAATTGAGCTAACGTAAGACTTACAAATAAACCTTACAGTTTTACAGCTACAGTTAAACATCCTACTACGGCCTTAATTAAAAATCTAATTGAAGCATTACAATGCTACCGTGATTTACGTTCCTTATTGCACATAAAATTCGAAATCGTAAAACATACGTCGAAACACTTTAAAAATAAGAGAAAGCTTCAATTGCTGAAAGTATTCCTTAGCCTTTCTTATGCAAAACCCACTGGAGAAAATACGAATATCCATAGGACCACACATCTGCAAATGTTTTCGTGATTCTTATTTCGTTGTTACTCTAAACAAGGCTGAAATTGGTGCATAATAATCATTGTAAGGTTTGTTCGAAGGTTTTCTGGAAACGAAAGAGCGCCGCAGAACGTGTACCAAATTGGTCGCAAAGCTGTGAAACTTTAAGCTCTCAAATATCTCGACATTTTCTTCATTCGCATTTAGACTTTTTCCCAGAAAACTAAGGAGCTGTAAGTGATGTGGGAAAAAGAATTCATCAAGATGCCTTAACAACGGAGCAAAGGTATTAGGTGAGATAGGTTCCTGCCATCATGAGCGATTACGGCTGGTTTCCTTCAGGGAACACTAACAAGAGAAAATAAGCATTTTCTGCAAAGAAATCTACTAAATGTCATTCAATTTAAAGATATTTATTTGTATTAGCTGCTTGTTCCGCTATATATTTTGATATATTTAGTACTGAATTGTTTAGAGAAACATTTTTTTTTCATACTTACCCTTTATTAGACTCTTTTTACATAATACTAAATACCGTCATGTTTCCACATCAGGGCTACTCAAAATGATTGTTGGGATCTTAAAACATCGCAGCACGTATATTTTTGTAAATTATGCAAGCAGAATCGCCAAATTTTATTCTGTACCTTACAAATGATCGATATAAGGCCCTTTTGTCACTCTGCATGCATCTGCACAGAAGTCATTTCTTCCCATACACGGCTTAGAATCTCAGCGTTGATGGTTTGAATGGTCCCACAGAAAAAAATCACAAAACCCCACAGAAATTCATTCACGTAGCCTAACAGAAAAGAATCACATGGCATTAAGGCTGTCTTTGAATGAGTGTTAGATTTCATCTTCTGCGATAGATGGCGCAAAATATCACTCATTGGGCATGGCTTTTACGTCTTGACGGATTGTTCCAGAAGTTTGCGTCAGCGAATGACTGAAGACCTAACCATATTCAAAATGGAAGCGGCCTCTCGTTGGCTTCACAATGAAAAGACAAAATACGCGCTGTTACGTTTTTTTTTTTTTTTTTGTTTGTTTATTGGAGGTTTAACGACCACCGTGAGCAACTCAATGGGCTATAAGCAGTCGCCCGTCCCTAATTTAGGGTCACTGGTTCCAGGGAAGGGAGAGAGCCAGGGCCGTAAGACAAACTCAACATCCATGCCTCATCGGGATTCGAACCCGGACCCCGTTCGGACGAATGATCAGAGGCCAGCGCCTTAGACCACTGCGCCACCGGGGCGGCTTACGTTTTAACCAATGACATTGTTTGGGGGTGGAGCTTTAGTAGGTAGGCGTAGTTTCTGTCTCAAATTCAAGTGTTTTCTTGTAATGTACACATTTTCTCTTTAAAAAATGAACGTACAGTAGAATTTAGGATGATCAGTAGAATTTAGGAAATTTCATCGAAATCGAACCATTTTTACATGAGTTATCGTGCCGACAGACGGACAGACGGACGGAAAAAGCTGGAGCATATACGCTTCTTCAACCTACGGTTAGAAAGCGTAAAAAAGTGTGGTGTGGTATTCGTGGATGCTGTCTTAAGTTGTAAGCAGTCGTTTTCATGAAGTTATAGTCGGACAGATTGAGTAGTGTTTACATATATTTCGTGCTAGCGTTTTAATTAATTGAAGCTTTCCAACCGTATGTTGAAGAAGCGTATATGCTCCAGCTTTTTCCGTCAGTCTGTCGGCACGATTACTCACGTAAAAATGGTTCGATTTCGATGAACGTTTAGTATGTGGTAGGGGACCACAAGGGGACGAACCCTATTGAAAATGGGTGATGTGGGGTCAAAGATCACGCCATAAGAGCGGTATCCATTTCATTGCCTTTATGCGTCATAACATGCGTAAATATGGTTCGATTTCGATGAAATTTCAGTATGTGGAAGGGAACTACTGGGCCCGAACCCTATTGAAAATTGGCAAATTGGGGTCAAAGGTCAGGCCGGGCATAAGAGAGGGATTTATTCCATTGCCCTTATGCGTCATAACTTGCGTAAAAATGGTTCGATTTCGATGAAATTTTGGTATGTGGTAAGGAACCACCTGGGAACGAAACCTATTGAAAATGGGTGGAATGGGGTCAAAGGTCAGGACATAAAAGCGGGATCCATTGCATTGCCTTTATGCGTCATAACATGCGTAAATATGGTTCGATTTCGATGATATTTTGGTATGTGGTAGGGAACCACTGGGCACGAACCCTATTGAAAATGGGCGAATGGAGTCAAAGGTCAGGCAGGACATAAGAGCGGGATATATTCCATTGCCCTTATGCGTCATAACTTGTGTAAAAATGGTTCGATTTCGATGAAATTTTAGTATGTGGTAGGTAGCCACTGGGGACGAACCCTATTGAAAATGGGCGAAATGGGGTCAAAGGTGAGGACACTGGAGTGGGATCCATTCCATTGCCCTTGTGCATCATAACTTACCAAAAATTGTTTCGATTGCGACAAAACGTTATCATGTTGTTCCGGAGGTATAGTGAACCGGTTCTGTTGAATATCAACGAAATGGGGTCAAAGGTCATTGCACAAAAGCAAGATTTATTCCACAGTTATTATTCTCTTAACATGCGTAAAACTGCTTCTATTGCGACAAATCTTTAGTATGTTATTCTTGAGGTGTACTGAACCGGTTCTGTTGAATATCATCGAAATGGGGTCAAAGGTCACAGGACACAGGAGCTAGATTTATTCCACAGCCATTATCCTCATAACTTGAGTAATAATTTCTGGTATGTTGGAAAGCGTATCATAATCAATGCATTGCATGATTTTACTAACTTGTTGAAGCTTCTGTTAACTACCTCGCGTTACTCAGATTAAGTACTGTTGCTATATTGAAGAGTTGTTCTTCATTTGTTAAGTGCCTACTGAGTGATTACTGAATAAAAGACGAACTCTCAGTAACTATTGCTTGAAGTTTACTTGAGTGGCTTCTGCGTAGTTAAGTTATCCAAGATTGCTCTTAAAGTAAATAACCTAGAAGAACAAACTCCACGTAGTGTTCACTAAGTTACATATGCACATTTAAACATTAAGGAACATTGAAAGGAGATTTCCGAGAAGGCACGGTTAATCGACCAATATAGCATATACACTATATTGAGAAAAGTCACATGACACCCCTTCAAAAGCAAATAAACGCATCGTCCGCTGCGTTGTTAAGATGCGCGGTACAGCTGCAAACGGTATAAAAACATATCATAGTGTGATATGACCTCGATCATATCACACTATGACGTTGAGTGAAAATTTTGCGGCGGGCGATAACTGACTTTGAGAAAGGACAGATTGTTGGGTGCTATATTAGTGGGTTGTCCATAAGAGAAAGCGATAGACGTTTAAGCATACCCAAGTCAACTGTCTTGGATGTACTGAATAAGTGGAAGACACATGGCGCACATGAAGCGGCAAAACGTACCGGCAAACGAAAGAAAATCAGTGATAGAGGACGTCGAAGACTCAGGAGAGTCGTTACAGCTAATCGACGGAGTGCTGCACAAGACCTCAGTATACAGGTGAGTAAAAATGCTGGAACCTCTGTATGTACACGTGCCATTCGCAGAGAACTTCATTTCATGGGTTACCGAGGTCGTGCGGCTGCTCATAAGCCTTTCATCTCCTTTCGCAATGCTATTCGTCGTTTAGTATGGTGTAAAGAACATTTATCGCGGACCGCAGATCAATGCAAACGGGTCCTATGGACTGATGAATCCAGATACACGATCCATTAGTCTGATGGCCGTGTGCGAATATGGCGGCAGCCGGGGGAACGCTATTGACTACAGTGAACTCTTGTGGGGGTGGTTTTTTACGCTTTCCAACCGTAGGTTTTTTTTTTTTTTTTTTTTTTTTTTTGTTTTGGGATTGGAAGTTTAACGACCACCGTGAGCAACTCAATGGGCTATAAGCAGTCGCCCGTCCCTAATTTAGAGTCACTGGTTCCAGGGAAGGGAGAGAGCCAATGCCGTAAGACAAACACAACATCCATGCCTGACCGGGATTCGAACCCGGACCCCTTGTGGACGAATGCTCAAAGGCCAGCGCCTTAGACCACTGCGCCACTGGGGCGGCAACCGTAGATTGAAGAAGCGTATATGCTCCAGCTTTGTCCGTCCGTCTGTCCGCAAGATAACTGGTGTAAAAATGGGTCGATTCCGATGAAATTTTAGTATGTGGTAGGGGACCACCCGGGGACGAACCCTATTGAAAATGGGACAAATGGGGTCAAAGGTCACGACGTAGGAGCGGGATCATTCCATTACCCTTATGAGTCATAACTTGCGTAAATATGGTTCGATTTCAATGAAAGTTTACTATGTATTAGGAGATCACCTAGGGACGAACCCTATTTAAAATGGGTGAAGTGGGGTCAAAGGTCAGGACATAAAATCGGGATGCATTCCATTGCCCTTATGCGTCATAACGTGCGTAAAAATCGTTCGATTTCGATGAAATTTCAGTATGTAGTAGGGGACCACTGGGGACGAACCCTATTGAAAATGGACGAAATGTGGTCAAAGGTCAGGACATAGGATTGCGATCCATTCTATTGCCCTTATCCCATATTATTAAGGTGGACGTCAAGTAATTGTGCTTCCTATACTTCCAATGGAAAAACTTTTGTACACATTTCCTTCACAATTAATGTGTTCCCAAGGATGAGAATTTGAACATCGATTAAAATAACTTCATATTATAACTTGGAAAACTTAATATTTTCTAAAACATAACCATAATTATATTAAAAATCAATAACTTTTCCTTTGGTGGTGTTGAAACCAGAGAAAAGATGGCGCGACCTGTACTTTGATGACGTCAGTGGACAAAAAATGTTGGATTGCATAATTACGGTTATGGTTTAGAAAATATTAAGTATTCCAAGTTGGGAAATGAAGCTATTTTAATCGATGTTCAAATTTTCATCCTTGTGAACGCATGAATTGTCCAGAAAAAAGATGGCGCGACCTGTATTTTCATGACGTCAGTAGACAAACAAATGTTGAATTGCATAATTATGGTTATGTTTTAGAAAATATTAAGTATTGCAAGTTATAAAATGAAGATATTTTAATCGATGTTAAAATTTTCATCCTTGGGAATGCGTTAATTGTGAAGAAAATGTGTACAAAAGTTTTTCCATTGGAAGTATAGGAAGCAAAGTTACTTGACGTCCACCTTAAAGTAGCAGTTCTTGTATGTATGTATGTACATTTTATTTTGAAAACGGCTCTAAGAATTTTGATGAAAGTCGTTAATCTACCGTTTTCTGGTACTAGAAATTGATTTAGCTTGATCTCGACTTTAGAAGAATTCGTTTAGTGGGTTAAATAACCATCCCGAATTATAACGTTTTTAGTGATGGCGTTGTTCCATTAATGTTACCAATGCTTAGAAATCTTATGACGTCACAACTCGCGTTTGAGAATGTCGGCGCGCGGTCATGCCATCTATCTCATTACGTCACGCGCTGTTTGTGGATCCTAATAAAGATTTATGACGTCACACCTTGCTAGCAGATGGTCGCGATTCCCATCTGCCTCATTACGTCACACGTTGTGTGCGTATGTCTGTCAGCACGATAATTCGCGTAACAACCGTTGGATTTCGATGAAATTTTAGTATCTGGTAGGGGATCACCTGGGAAGGAACCCTATTTAAAGTGAACGAAATGGGGTCAAAGGTCAGTTCATAGGAGAGGGGTCCATTCCACTGCTCTTATGCGCCATAACTAACGTAAAAAAGGTTCGATTTCAATGAAATTTTAGTATGTGGTAAGGGACCACCTGGCGACAAACCTTATTGAAAATGGGCGAAATGGGGTCCAAAGGTTAGGACACAAGAGCGGGATCTTTTCCATAGCCCTTATGCATCATAACTTACCTAAAAATGCTTCGATTGCGACAAAACTTTATCATGTTATTTCGGAGGTATACCAAGCCGGTTCTATTGAATATCATCGAAATGGGATCAAAGGTCAGGGCACAGGACCGAGATTTATTCCACAGACATTATCCTTATAACTTGAGTAATGATTTCTGTAATGTTGGAAAGCGTATTATAATCAATGCATTGCATGATTTTACTAACTTGTTATGGTATGGTCCCGGCCCATTGGTTTTCCTGGACAAACCGGCTAACCAGCACGTCTACCTCGATATTCTGGGCAATTATGTATTACTAACTCTGTGGCAATGCTATGGAACCGAGCCTTGTTGGTACCAGCAGGATAATGCACAAAGCCATAAAGCAGGGATTGTTACGACGTGGTTTGACGATAACTCCCGTATCGTGTGTGGACTGGCCTGCACAGAGCCCTGATCTTAATTCCATAGAGCACCTATGGGATGAATTAGAGCGCCGCATAAGAAGCTTGGAACAAAGGCCTACTACAGAGCAACATTTAGTGGGAGCATTATGTACTGAATGGAAGTGTATACCTATCGGTGTGTTCTGAAACCTTGTTGAAAGCGTGTCTCGAACGGCCAGTTCATGCATTAAGGCCAAAGGTGGACCGACACCATACTAATATATGTCTATAAATGCTATGTTGTGTTTCTGTTCTAGGTTTACGGTGACTTTTGTCAATATAGTGTATATGAGGTGTGAGTGGTGTAGCAGGTAGTAAAATTCGGAGCATGATTTGTATAGACGGAAGTATTTATGTGACTTTGAGACCGGACAGATTGTAGGAGCTTAGAGAACGGATGCCCCGATTTCTCAAACGTCCGAACTTTTGGATTTTTCGCTAGCCGCCGTAGTTAAAGTGTATGAGGACTGGCGTGGAAATGGTCAAAAAACGAACCGGAGACAAAACTGCACCGGACAGCCAAAGGTTGATGAGAGAGGTGAGTGCGGGTCCGAAGACTCATATAGGTCAACAAACGCAAAAATGTGCAACAGTTGGCAACACAATATAACAGAGGTCAACCGGGATCATGGCCATTCATCGCACGCTCGCACGTATGTGCTATAAAAGCAAACGACCGCAAGGACATCCTCTTTTAACCACGGTTTATTGGCGCAAAGTCTCGCCTGGTGAAAAGATGATGCAAATTGGACGTCGAATGACTGGAAAAAAAGGATGTTGGTCTGACGAGTCGCATCTTTTACTTCGCTCCGTGGATGTTCCTGTAGGTATTTGGCGCAAACAATATGAAGAACTCGATGCATTCTCCGTGGTCTTAAGAGTGCAAGTCGGTGGAAGCGGTTGTACGGTGTTGGGCATGTTTACCTGGCAAGAACTTGGACTCTTGGTGCATGTGGAACAACATATTACTGGTTTACATTACCGTGAATTGCTTCATGAGTCTGCACATCCAGCGATATTGAACCTTTTCTCGAATAGAGATGATGTCTTCAAAGATGACAATGCCTCGAGCCACTGGTCCAATGTTGTGCATGAATGGTTCGAAGAACACACTTCAGACTTCCAGCATATCGATTGATCTCGGAACTCCCCCGATATCAATCCCATACTTGTGGTACACTATGGATCGGCATATGAGGCGTCTGGATACACTACTCACCTCCATACCTGTATTGAAGACCGCATTACACACAGCTTTGTTGTCCATACCTCCCAACTTTTTCCGGCAACTTATTGAATCGTTGCCAAGTCGGATAGCTGCTGTACTGAGGACGAGAGGAGTCCCTACGAAGTATTAGGTAGGTGGTCATAATTCAGTGATCACTCAGTGTATGTTGAATCGATGCCACGTCAGATAGCTGCTGTACTGAGAGCAAAAAGAGGACCTACGAAGCATTAGGTAGGTAATCATAATTCAATGGTCACTCAGGGTATGTTGAATCGATGCCATGTCTGATAGGTGCTGTACTGAGGGCGAAAGGAGGACCTACGAATTATTAGATAGGCGGTCGTAATTCAGTGATCACTCAGTGTATGTTGAATCGATGCCACGTCGGATAGTTGCTGTACTGAAGGCGAAAGGAGGACCTACGATGTATTAGGTAGGGGGTCATAAATCAGTGATCATTAAGTGTATGTTGAATCGATGCCACGTCGGATAGCTGCTGTACTGAGGGCGAGAGGAGGACCTATGAAGTATTAGGTAGATAGTCATAATTCAGTGATCGCTCAGTGTATGTTGAATCGATGCCACGTCGGATAGTTGCTGTACTGAAGGCGAAAGGAGGACCTACGATGTATTAGGTAGGGGGTCATAAATCAGTGATCATTAAGTGTATGTTGAATCGATGCCACGTCGGATAGCTGTTATACTGAGGGCAAGAGGAGGACCTATGAAGTATTAGGTAGGTGGTCGTAATTCAGTGATCGCTCGGTGTAAGGGAACGATGTACAAAGGTCGGTATATACGTAACGCACAGTCGCCTGTAACTCCCCAGTTTTCAAAGGTTGAATCATGAAAGTTTCTGGGTAGGGCCTTCATTTTATTAGCTTCCAAATGATCATTAGCAGTTGTTTCTTCTCTTTGCAGGTGAAGCGTAAAGGAATGGTGAAATAGACACCTTACTACGTCAATAGTCGGTAATAGAGTTTCTCTGCAAAGTGGGGATAGCTCAGCCACATCGATCTACAGATAATTCTTGCCAGTATATGATGAGACAACAGTGGATCGCAGTAATATGCAGCGATGGTTGCAGCGGTTCCAAAGAGGTGATTTTAGCATTCAGGATAAACCACAATGAGGCAGACCGACCATTGTGACAACCACTACAACTGTGGAAGCCATTGAGAAGCTTATTCAGGATAACAGATGCATCACCACTTCCCAACTTATGGACCACCTTGGCATGTCAAAGGGGAGTGTTTAAACAGTGGTAGAACGCTTGGAATACCGGGTGCTCGTTTGGTACCACGGCTCCTTACAAAAGAGATAAAGAGAATTCGGAAAGAGGTGTATGACGATCTACTTGAACATTTTGCTGGCGACCTTCCGCAATGTTTTCATGGTGTGATAACAAGGGATGAAACATGGATGTTTCATTATGACTCACAGAGCAAACGCCAGTAAATGGAGTGGAAGCGTGTGGGATCACCGCGGAAGAAGAAGCCACGACTTTCAAGGTCATCAAACAAATTGATGGCCACATTTTGGGGGAATTATCAGGGCGTCATCTTCATCGACTTCCTGGAAAGTAGGACCACCTTTACCAAAGAGCGTTATTGTTCACCCTTGGAGGAGCTCAGGCGTGCCATCAGAACTAAGAGACCACACTTGCAAGCCGAGGACATCAAACTGCAACACGATAACGCGAGACCGCACATTGCACAGATGACGGTGCAAAAAGTGACTCGACTGGGCTGGACGCTGGTGCCACAACCACCGTACAGCCCAGACTTTGCACCATCAGATTTTTATCTGTTTTGTCGTCTGAAAGCATATCTACGTGGGAAAGCATTTCAGAGTGACGCAGAACTCATTACGTGTGTCAGTAAGTGGTGTGATGACCAACTTCCGGAGTATTGTGAACGTGCGTTGTTGTCATGGATACAACGTTGGCTGCTCTGTAATGAAGCCAATGGATCCTACATTGAGTGACTTATCTGTAAAGCCAAAGGTCCAAGGTTGTTACCCACCAACTTTCATGATTCAACATTTGAAAACTGGGGAGTTACAGGCAATTGTACGTTACTTATTGACCGACCTTTGTAGTTTTATAATACTGTACTTTCCTTTCTGCTACTTAATCGGAAGTCCCGCAGTTTGCAACTGTCTTCAAAACCTAAACACGAAAAAGTTGACAAGACTTTTCATTCTCTCCTTTTTTGCATTAATTTAAGGTGGACGTCAAGTAATTTTGCTTCCTATACTTCCAATGGAAAAACTACTGTACACATTTTCTTCACAATTAATGCGTTCCCAAAGAATAAAAATTTGAACATCGATTAAAATATCTTCATTTTATAACTTGGAATACTTAGTATTTTCTAAAACATAACCATAATTATGCAATCCAACATTTGTTTGTCTACTGACGTCATCAAAGAACAGGTCGCGTCATCTTTTTTCTGGTTTCAAAACCACAAAAGAAAAAATTTTGATTTTTAATATCATTATTATTTAGAAAATATCAAGTTCCAAGTTACAATATGAAGCTATTTTAATCGATATTCAAATTTTTATCCTTGGGAACGCATTAATTGTGAAGAAAATGTGTACAGAAGTTTATCCATTGGAAGTATAGGAAGCAAAATTACTTGACGTCCACCTTAAGAAATTCAGCCATTTCAAACAAAAGCTGAAAGAACAATCAAATGTGTGCTGATATCTTACGTACATGTTTTTTTATATTATATTTCATAGTCAAACAATGGAAGAGTTTATCTAACAGAAGGCCATACGATCAATGTTATTGCCGGGCGTGTTTGATTAATAGACTTCTTCGAAAATCTCTTTAAAATGTTACATGTACCTATCTCAAGGAAAAAAAACATTGGTTTAATGGCATTAAACGCGAAAGCACTGCACAAATTTAGCACCTAAAAAAATACTTATTTTTCATAAAGCCTGAGGCTTAGGCTTTCATCAAAAGCTCACAATATCTTACGCCAAATAAAAGCAGTTAACCGCTTATCTTTGGCGATATTACGATTTTTTTCTCTTTGATGTGTAATTAAACATTTTTTTTAAGTAATGGCACACAAAGACAGGACGACACGAAAGTCGATTATACTCGCGAAATGTAATTGGTTCGTACTTTTATGATAATGAAAGACATTTCACAAGAGACTGATTCCACTAAGTAACATGTGTTCTCAGTAATGCGAAGATTTCAGTTTATGATGTACATTTCGCCAGGTGATAATGTTGCCTCGGCTTCCAAAGTGACAATAAATGTACTCCTCTTTTATCTTCAGTCTTTTGCCTTTTACAGCTTTGATTAAAAAAGCAATATTTCGAAGACGCTAGCAGAGAATTTCTTATCTTTTCCTTTTAATAGAGACTTTCCTTTATATTACTTTGACCTTTTTTAACAGCGAGGGGGCACCTGTATTTTGTTTTTTCTAATTTCTTAGGGGATTAGAAATTATAACTGGTTATGTGACTCTTAGCGGAGAATCCAAAATGTATCAAATTATGTGTGGTTTGCGATAAAGTATCACCACACTGCAAAGACCTTTGAAACGTCTTTCATCACAGAAACCCATTTCAAAGAAAATGATGGTTTGCAAAATAATTTTTTCATTCTTTCGTGTTCTGCACTTCTTCTTGGCTTGTTTTCTTCAATAAGATTTTTAATATCACGTATAGAAATGACGAAAAACACAAAGTTCGTATGAAGAACTAAACATATAATCAAAAGTATCTGGACACCACATTTGAATAATGGATTTATTCACATACGCTCTAACGTACTACGGAGGCAATGCACCTGCAAAGATGGCAAAGTTGCCGCGACAAACTTCGTCGGTGTAGCTTAATTGGGAAAACATTCGGCTCCGGAGCAGAAGAATGCGGGATCGAGCTTCACGCCCGGCAAATTTGTACTACCCTATATTGGTGCCCCGAACGTAAAATGAATCTTCTAACCGTTGGATTCTTCGAAAAATGTATGATGTTCGTTCAAGACATCGTATAGAATTAGTCAGAATTCCTTCTTCTACGGTGAGCTCTCCTTCAAGCGTGATTTATCGGCTGTCCCACAAACCTACGATTCCGTCCCAGCCCTTTCTCAAGAAGCGTGGGGATATACGCGGCATATATTATGTTCTTACCACACATCGTCTGGAATTAGTCAGAATTCTTTCTTCTACGGTGAGCTCTGCTTCAAGCGTGGTTTACCGGCTGACCCGGAAACCTACGATTCCGTCCCAGCCCTTTCTCAAGGAGGGATATAGTGACATGGGCTATGTTCGTTCCACACATCGTCTGGAATTAGTCAGAATTCCTTCTTCTACAGTAAGCTCTCCTTCAAGCGTGGTTTGCCGGCTGACCCGGAAACCTACGATTCCGTCCCAGCCCTTTCTCAAGGAGGGATATAGTGACATGTGCTATGTTCTTACCACAAATCGTCTGTAATTAGTCAGAAATCCTTCTTCTACGGTGAGCTCTCCTTCAAGCGTGGTCTGCCAGCTGACCCGGAAACCTACGATTCCGTCCCAGCCCTTTCTCAAGGAGGGATATAGTGACATGTGCTATGTTCGTTCCACACATCGTCTGTAATTAGTCAGAATTCTTTCTTCTACAGTGAGCTCTCCTTCAAGCGTGATATATCTGCTAACCCGGAAACCTACGATTCCGTCCCAGCCCTTTCTCAAGGAGGGATATAGTGACATGTGCTATGTTCGTTCCACACATCGTCTGTAATTATTCAGAATTCCTTCTTCTACAGTGAGCTCTCCTTCAAGCGTGGTCTGCCAGTTGACCCGGAAACCTACGATTCCGTCCCAGCCCTTTCTCAAGGAGGGATATAGTGACATGTGCTATGTTCGTTCCACACATCGTCTGTAATTAGTCAGAATTCTTTCTTCTACAGTGAGCTCTCCTTCAAGCGTGATATATCTGCTAACCCGGAAACCTACGATTCCGTCCCAGCTCTTTCTCAAGGAGGGATATAGTGACATGTGCTATGTTCGTTCCACACATCGTCTGGAATTAGTCAGAATTCCTTCTTCTACAGTGAACTCTCCTTCAAGCGTGGTTTGCCGGCGGACGCGGAAACCTACGATTGCGTCCCAGCCCTTTCTCAAGGGGGGATATAGTGACATGTGCTATGTTCGTTCCACACATCGTCTGGAATTAGTCAGAATTCCTTCTTCTACAGTGAACTCTCCTTCAAGCGTGGTTTGCCGGCGGACGAAGAAACCTACGATTGCGTCCCAGCCCTTTCCCAATGGGGGATATAGTGACATGTGCTATGTTCGTTACACACATCGTCTGGAATTAGTCAGAATTCCTTCTTCTACAGTGAGCTCTCCTTCAAGCGTGGTTTGCCGGCGGACGCGGAAACCTACGATTGCGTCCCAGCCCTTTCTCAAGGTTGGAAGTATGTGACGTACCTACCTCCGAGGTGACGCAAAAAATGTCAAGACAGCAAAGTTGCAGCGACAAACTTCATCAGTATAGCTTGATTGGGAAAGCATTCGGTTCCGGAACAGACGGATGCGGATTCGAGTTTACCCCCGGCAAATTTTTTGTGTTGCGCTAAAACGCCTCAGCCATGTTCCATACAGGTACAAAAGGACGAATGTGGCCTTGCAAACGTCATATACGCTGCCTGGCAGAGAATAGGCCACACCATGAAGGAATACTCGAAAAAAAGATCAAACGGCATACATAGATAACAAAGTAGGTCCTTAATAAATGATTTAATTGTCGCATGCAGACTACGCTCCAGTGGCCGAATATACAGGATGATCAATAAGAAGTATCCCCCCCCCCCATTTTGCGCGATACAGCTTTAAATCGGACGTGGCATCGAGGCAATGAGAGTCCGAATAGGGTTCAGGGGTATCGTGGATCATGTGGTGTTTATCCGAGTTCACATTTCGTCTTCATTTTGCGGGGTGGGAGAGTACTCAGCCAAGGTCCAATCGTGTCCCACGGATGCGCGATGGGAGAGAGGTCGGGGGATCGTGCTGGCCACCGAAGCATCCGCACACCGTATAAAGAATTCAGGCTGATCCGAGTAGAATGTGGCCGGGCGTTGTGCTGTTGAAAAACGGCGATGGGATGCCCTGCAGATACGGTAGTGCCACGGGCCGCAGCACCTCGTCAACATAGCGTGCCCGTAATACGTACCAGTGGTGAGCGGCTGTGGGCGCTGTTAGCACCCGACACCATGATTCCACGTTGCCAGGCCGTGTGGCTCTTCACAATGGCGGAGGAATCCGCCCGTTGGACACGTCGTCTCCAGATTCTCAGACGGCGATCATCCGTGGTGAGACAGAACCTGAATTCGTCGTTGAATACCACGCTGTTCCATTGGGCACCCCACGCAGCTCTGGAGCGACACCGCGCCCAGCGGTGACGACGATGGGTTGCTGTTAAGGGTAGCCTTCGCAACGGACGGCTGGTCAGCAAACCAGAAGCAGCCAATCGGCGCGACACTGTCCGCGTCGATATCGGAGCATCCAAACCTCCCCGTACACTCCGCAAAATGTCGCTCGTTGTGGTCTGTAGGTCCCCTACGGCATGACGTCGGATGCGACGATCGGCGTGTTCGGATGTCCGTCTCCCTGCTCCGGTCACCCTACGGCCTTGCACACTGTCTCCAAATGCGATCGACGGTTATGCCATCACGTTGCGTGTCTTTGGCAATACGACGCAGGAACCATCCGGATGTACGAAGGTCTACGATGACACCTCTCGTGGACTTATTCGTTTGACGAAATCGCGTACGACTGCGTCTTGACTGCATTGGCACCCCTTGTTTGCTCTCCAGACACGGTTACAGCAGCACCGCTCACTTCGCTTCTTGCGGCCGTGATGACGTCTCAACTGATGGCCTCACGGGCTGGTGTTCCGCTTATATCTCGCGCGCCGTTCGTGCAATTGGCCTGCAAATGCAATCGTTTGCATAACTTCTAAGTGTGCACCCACCCTGCAATTCGCTTGGCGCTGCGTTCACGTCTTCGTGGTGTGTTGTGGCATTTTCTCTGTCAGGCAGCGTATACAAACATGAACAGCAGAATGGGCCATCAGCAGTGCTCAGTGACTTTCAACGAGGCACGGTCATAAGACGCCATCTTAGCAACAAGTCGATCCCGGAAATTCCTGCTGTTACTGGATTAGAAATCAATATCGGTATAACAAAAATGATGTCAAACCAACTTAACAATAGCGAAGCACAAGAACATATTGAAATAAATGATAAACAAATAAAATATGTGGAAGAATGCATACACCTAGAAAAACTAATTACAACAAAGAATCAGGGAATTATGGCAGAAATTGACAGAAGAATAAAAATCGGGTGGACAGCTTTTGGGAAGTTAGAGAAGATTCTATGTAGTAAAATAAAGACGGAAAACAGAGTAAAACTTTTCAATCAATGTATAATACCCATTGTGACATATGGCGCTAAAACCTGGCCGATCAAGAAAATATCTTAGACAAATTGCAGAAAACACAATGGAAGGATCCCTACTAAAAACAAGTTAGTAAAATCATGCAATGCATTGATCATGATACGCTTTCCAACATACCAGAAATCATTACTCAAGTTATAAGGATAATGGCTGTGGAACACGCTCCTATGCCCTGTCCTTTGACCCCATTTTGATGATATTCAACAGAACTGGTTAAGTATACTTCCGGAACAACATGACAAAGTGTTGACTAACTATTGCTTAGTAGTAAGCCTTGGTTCCAAACTTCTTATGCGGCGCTCTAATTCATCTCATAAGTGATCCATGGGATTAAGATCAGGGCTCTGTGCTGGTCAATCCCCACACGATACGAAATTATCGTTAAACTACGCCGTAACAGTCCTTCCTTTATGGTTCGGCGCATTACCCTGCTGGTACCAACAAGGCTCGGTTCTATAGTATTGCCACAGTGTTGGTAGGACATAATTGTCCAGAATATCGAGGTAGACGTGCTGGTTAACAGGCTTGCCCACGATAACCAATGGGCCGGGACCACACCACGAATAACACCCCCACACCAGTACACTGCCAGCTCCAAACTTGACGATAGGAACAGTACACTGTGGTAAATAGCGGTTCCTTGTCTGCCGTCATACCCACTCACTGCCATCAGACAGATGGATCGTTTATCTGGATTCATCTGTCCATAGGACCGGTTTCCATTGATCTACGGTTCATGATAAATGTTCTTTACACCATGCTGAACGACAAGTAGAATTCCGAGTGGAGATAAAAGTCTTTTGAGCAGCCGCACGACCACGATAACCCATGGAATGAAGTTCTCTGCAAATGGTACGTGTACATACCGAGGTTCCAGCATTTTTACTCACCTGTGCACTGAGGTCTTGTGCAGCACTCCGTCGATTAGCTGTAACGATTTTCCTGCGGCTTCGACGTCCTCTATCACTAATTTTCTTTGGTGTGCCGGTACGTTTTGCTGCTTCAGGTACGCCATGTGTCTTCCACTTATTCAGTACATCAAAAATAATTGACTTGGGTATGTTTAAACGCTCTCGGTTTCTCTTATGGTCAACCCACTAATATAACACCCAACAATCTTTCCTTTCTCAAAGTCAGTTCTCTTCCCCCGCGACATTTTCACTCAACCTCACAGTGCGATATGAGCGCGGTCAGCTGCAGGCTGGTTTTTATATCGTTTTCAGTTGTACCGCGCATCTTAACAACGCAGCGGATCAGGTCATTTGCTTTTGAAGTAGTGTCCAGTGACTTTTGTCAATATAGGGTATCTCGGAAGAATGGTCAGAAGTAGCGCTTAGACAACTGCGCCACAGTGAGGCGAATAAAATGAGTGTCATATACTGTCAGGAACGTTTGTGTCTGTTGGTTAATATCTGGGCATACTTTCTCTCCAGCCAACAAAGTTTCGGTGAATTCCTTGCGTACCTGAGGAGAATATGGTACCAGTGTGCTAGGTTTCGGTAAATTTCGTGCGTACGCCTGGATACATGGTCCCACTCAGTGCGTACCTCCGAGTGAGATCATGTTCACAGGCGGATCGTCATTATCACTTGAATGAGTTTCAAGCACGTTGCCTTTTTATCCAAACTCCAGTGCCGCACAACGTCCACTAGTCAGGAGAGCCTAGTGACGTTGGAATACATTAATTTTCATATCCCTAATCCGCCGGCAAAGGTCAACGTGAGTTACTCATTCATCATCCCTAACATATGCATGGTCACAAAAAGTTGCGGTTTCGAAGGGAAACTTGGTGATATACAACTTTAGCAACTACTGGAGATCTTTTATCAGCGTGGGTAGCTACGTCATACGTAAAGTAATACCATGAGAGCACAAAACGTCATAATGTTAACCTGCGTGAAGTGAAAAACGGGTCTTTTACGACTTGGTCGAAAGGTTAGCTGAATGTATTGCCTTCAGTGCAGAATTGACCAGAAATGATGCCAAGATGACGTTTAAGAAATGACAACTGAAATGGGGCTGTTGGCTAGTTACAGGAAGGTGTATGGCATATGGCAGATCGATGTGGACGCTGCTTTAGGAGTTTCGCAAAGTGTAGTAAGTTGGATGATTTCGACGAGAAGTGGTCTCCAAAGGGTAACCACCAGGATGCAAGATCGTTACCTAAAAGCCAGTAGTTAAAGAAGGCCCAGTATCACCAGTAACCAACTCCGGGAACCACTTTGAGCTCCTTCTGGTGTGAGAGTATTTGCTCAAATAGTACAAACCCGTCTTCACAAGTACGCACTCAAAGCAAGGATGCTAGTGAGGTGTATAGAACTGACATCAGCTCACCGTGTTCAAAGGTGTACCCGAGTCCAACCGTATATGCATATGTCGTGGACTACAGAGTGGCACTATGTACTATTCGTCGACGAATTCCGGTACGCTTTTTATCCTGATACTCGACGAGGAGACGTGTGGAGGAGATCCGGCACTCGAATGCAACCACAATGCGTGCAATCCGTTCACCTTTACCAGCGACAGTCAGTTTTGGTGTGGGCAGGAGCGTGTTTTAATGGCTGTACTTCGTTGTGTGTTTGTCAAGGCAGCATGAATGCCTCAATGTTCGAGATATCGGAGCCTTTAATAAAGTCTCCGAGATATATGTCTCCTCAGTCTCCGAGAAGTCTCCTCAAAGTCCCCTTAATAAGTCTCCCAGAGGTAGAAGTCTCCTCAAAGTCCCCTTAATAAGTCTCCCAGAGGTAGAAGCCTCTTTAATAAGTCTCCTAGAAGTCTCTTACTAAGTCTCCTCACTTCGAGAAATCTCCTCAGTCTCCGAGAAGTCTCTAGAGTCTCTTAAGTCTCCTCAGTCTCCGAGAAGTCTCTTCAATAAGCCTCCTCAGTCTCCGAGATATCGGAGCCTTTTAATATCGAGAAATTCATCACGGAAAAATTCTCTGAAGTGTACTCGACGAGGACACGTGTGGAGGAGATCCGGCAAACGAATGCAACCATACTGCGTGCAGTCCGTCCACCTTTACCAGCGACAGTCAGTTTTGGTTTGGGCAGGAGTGTGTTTAAATGGCTGTACTTCCTTGTGTGTTTGTCAAGTCAGCATGAATGCCTCGGTGTCCGAGATATCGGAGCTTTTAATAAAGTCTCCGAGATATGTCTCCTTAGTCTCCGAGAAGTCTCCTCAAAGTCTCCTTAATAAGTATTCGAAAAGTCTCTTGCTAAGTCTCCTCACTTCGAGAAATCTCCTCAGTCCCCGAGAAGTCTACTCAAAGTCTCCTTAATAAGTCTCCAAGAAGTTTCCTAGAAGTCTCTTTAATAAGTCTCCGAGAAGTCTCTTACTAAGTCTCCTCACTTCGAGAAATCTCCTCAGTCTCCGAGAAGTCTACTCAAAGTCCCCTTAATAAATATCCTAGAAGTCTCGTTAATAAGTCTCCGAGAAGTTTCTTACTAAGTCTCCTCACTTCTAGAAATCTCCTCAGTCTCCGAGAAGTCTCTAGAGTCTCTTAAGTCTCCTCAGTCCCAGAGATATCGGAGCCTTTTAATAACGATAAGGACATCACGGAAAAAGGCTCTGAAATGTACTCGATGAGGACACGTGTGGAGGAGATCCGGCAAACGAATGCAACCATACTGCGTGCAGTCCGTTCACCTTTACCAGCGACAGTCAGATTTGGTCTGGGTAGGAGTGTGTTTTAATGGCTGTACTTCCTTGTGTGTTTGTCAAGGCAGCATGAATGCCTCAGTGTCCCGAAAAGAAATTATTGTGACACTGTTTCACGCTGTTATTGGACATGTATTCCGTTTTCTCGATGACAATACAACCAGTCACCGTGTGTGGAGCGTGCTTCAGAAGCTGGTAATTCATGGCATTGAATCGTTACAAATGTTTTCGAGTTCTCCTGACCATAATCTTATTGAGAACATTTGGGACACTGTACAGTAACGTATGGAACACCACGTTCCAGTACACTGGCAGACCTCTGTAACGCACTGTCTGTAATATGAGTCGAGTTGCCCCAGACACTCATCAGTAATGTCATTGCAAGTATGTCTCTTAAAATTCAAGACGTTCTTCGACAGAAGTGGTGTTACCCGGTACTGAAATCGAGAGATATAGACATTCTCCGAATTTTCTGTTTTTCTAAATGTAATCTTTAACCTCACTGGTGTTATTTCAATGTGTGTTACTTGAGTCAGATGCATACATCCTTCTTTTCATGCAGTATCCCTAACTGTTTGTGACCAGTATACGTACATACATTTTCACTGCTTCTGAAATACCGATTTAAAAAGTACTATTTTCATCGGATAGCATTCCTTATGGGAAACGCTTGGTTAGTTATCATAATCCCTTAGTTTTAAGATTTACCACTCCGGTAAATACTCGAAGATTATTGCGTTTTCTGTTATCATTCGTCCTTTTGATTCAAAAAATATGCTCACTACAGTTGATAATTTGGCGTCATCTTTCTAATTATCATCACTATCATTCTCATGGTGGCAAGAGCAAAAAGGTCATGACATATTACATAGAGGTGGTAGAGGGAACGACGGCCATGTTTAAACAAATCTCACTGGTGGTAGGAATCCTTCAGCTTTCGAATAGTTAAGGTGAATCACAAGCATTTTAAAGAGCAGACGCAAATAGCCACACAATTTGCATGCAATCGATAATGTAGTGTTACGTAAAATTGATCTCAGATAGACAAGCAAAAAAAAACAAGAATTTAGCGGTAATAGGTTTAATAAGAGGGTAAAATTCAAACCTCTTTGCCTTCATGATACTTGCACTTTAGTGTTGTGATATATGCACACAATGCTCAAAAATATTACGAACCTTGAGGGTACGAGAGTCACAGACAAGGGATGCCCATGTATGCAAATTACAGCCAGTGGCGCGCCAACCTCAGAGGTGACAAACTTGTCAAAACGGCAATGTGAGCGATAATCCTCCGTCGGTGTAGTTCAAGCGGTAGAACATCCGACTCCGGAGACGGAGGATTCTTGCTTCGTCACCAGAAAATTTGGGCTTTTACGTTATCAGCCACATGGAATTATGACGTTTTGCCTTGTACTTTATTAAGAGATGTAACTCATTCGGGTGCTGTATCTCATGTAAGTATAGGAAAATATAAGCAACTGTCGGAATTCAGAAAAGCTCTAATTATAAGCGCACGTTCAGCGGGAGCAGCAGTTAACAAAACCAAAGAAATTACCAGTTTCTCAAAAACAACCATTTCAGAGGTGTTTACCCACTGGATTACAAGCAGATCTTCCCTACCAAGAAGGCGGAAACGGGACCACAAAACGATACTTAAAAACCATTGCAGTCGTGAGGATTATTCGGAGAAGAGGTGTCTTAGTGCTCGACAACTGACTGCTGAATTCAATCAAAGCCCATTCGGAACCGAGTTATGCAACCGGAGTTAAAGAAATAATGTGTCGGAAGCATTTACTAAATTAGGAAGCCATTTGTCTCTCAGCAAGAAAACAAATCCGCTCATAGTGATGCCCAGAGCGACGTGAACGGACGTTAGAGAATTGAAAGAAAGTGATGTGGTATCATGAATCACTCTATAATTTTTTTGCGCTGTGAATGCCCGTTAGAGAAATGAGAGAAAGTGATGTGGTCTCATGAATCACTCTATAATTTTTTTGCGATGTGAATGCCCGTTAGAGAAATGAGGGAAACTGATGTGGTCTCGAGAATCACTCTAAAATTTTTTTGCGCTGTGAAAGCCCGTTAGAGAAATGAGAGAAAGTGATGTGGTCTCATGAATCACTTTATAATTTTTTTGAGCTGTGAATGCCCGTTTGAGAAATGAGGGAGAGTAATGTGGTCTCATGAATCACTATATAATTTTTTTGCGCTGTGAATGCCCGTTAGAGAAATGAGAGAAAGTGATGTGGTATCATGAATCACTCTATAATTTTTTTGTGCTGTGAATGCTCGTTAGAGAAATTAGAGAAAGTGAAGTGGTCTCATGAATCACTCTATAATTTTTTTGCGCTGTGAATGCCCGTTACAGAAATGAGGGAAAGTGATGTGGTCTCATGAATCACTCTATAATTTTTTTTGCGTTGTGAATGCCCGTTAGAGAAATGAGGGAAAGTGATGTGGTATCATGAATCACTCTATAATTTTTTTGCGCTGAGAATGCCCGTTAGAGAAATGAGAGAAAGTGATGTGGTCTCATGAATCACTCTATAATGTTTTTGCGTTGTGAATGCCCCTTAGAGAAATGAGGGAAAGTGATGTGGTCTCGTGAATCACTCTACAATTTTTTTGTGCTGTGAATGCTCGTTAGAGAAATGAGAGAAGGTGATGTGATCTCATGAATTACTCTATAATTTTTTTGCGCTGTGAATGCCCGTTAGAGAAATGAGGGAAAGTGATGTGGTTTCATGAATCGCTTTAATTTTTTTGCGCTGTGAATGCCCGTTAGAGAAATGAGAGAAAGTGATGTGGTCTCATGAATCACTCTATAATTTTTTTGCACTGTGAATGCCCGTTAGAGAAATAAGAGAAAGTGATGTGGTCTCATGAATCACTCTATAATATTTTTGCGCTGTGAATGCCCGTTAGAGAAATGAGAGAACGTGATGTGGTCTCATGAATCACTCTATAATTTTTTTGCGCTGTGAATGCCCGTTAGAGATATGAGGGAAAGTGATGTGGTCTCATGAATCACTATATAATTTTTTTGCGCTGTGAATGCCCGTTAGAGAAATGAGAGAAAGTGATGTGGGCTCCTGAATTACTCTATAATTTTTTTGCGCTGTGAATGCCCGTTAGAGAAATAAGCGAAAGTGATGTGGTTTCATGAATCGCTTTAATTTTTTTGAGCTGTGAATGCCCGTTAGAGAAAAGGGAGAAAGTGATGTGGTCTCATGAATCACTCTATAATTTTTTTGTGCTGTGAATGCCCGTTAGAGAAATAAGGGAAAGTGATGTGGTCTCATGAATCACTCTCTAATATTTTTGCGCTGTGAATGCCCGTTAGAGAAATGAGAGAACGTGATGTGGTCTCATGAATCACTCTACAATTTTTTTGCGCTGTGAATGCCCGTTAGAGATATGAGGGAAAGTGATGTGGTCTCATGAATCACTTTATAATTTTTTTGCGCTGTGAATGCCCGTTAGAGAAATGGGAGAAAGTGATGTGGTGTCATGAATCACTCTATAATTTTTTTGCGCTGTGAATGTCCGTTAGAGAAATGAAGGAAAGTAATGTGGTCTCATGAATCACTCTATAATTTTTTTGCGCTGTGAATGCCCGCTAGAGAAATGAGGGAAAGTGATGTGGTCTCATGAATCACTTTATAATTTTTTTGCGCTGTGAATGCCCGTTAGAGAAATGACGGAGAGTGATGTGGTCTCATGAATCACTCTATAATATTTTTGCGCTGTGAATGCCCGTTAGAGAAATGAGAGAAAGTGATGTGGTCTCATGAATCACTCTATAATTATTTTGCGCTGTGAATGCCCGTTAGAGAAATGATGGAAAGCGATGTGGTCTCATGAATCACTCTATAATTTTTTTGCGCTGTGCATGCCCGTTAGAGAAATGAGAGAAAGTGATGTGGTCTCCTGAATTACTCTATAATTTTTTTGCGCTGTGAATGCCCGTTAGAGAAATGAGGGAAAGTGATGTGGTATCATGAATCACTCTATAATTTTTTTGTGCTGTGAATGCCCGTTAGAGAAATGAGGGAATGTGATGTGGTCTCATGAATCAAACTATAATTTTTTTGCGCTGTGAATGCCCGTTAGAGAAATGAGGGAAAGTGATGTGGTCTCATGAATCACTCTATAATTTTTTTGCGCTGTGAATGCCCGTTAGAGAAATGAGGGAAAGTGATGTAGTCTCATGAATCACTTTATAATTTTTTTTGCGCTGTGTATGCCAGTTAGAGAAATGAGGGAGAGTGATGTGGTCTCATGAATCACTCTATAATTTTTTTGCGCTGTGAATGCCCCTTAGGGAAATGAGAGAAAGTGATGTGGTCTCATGAATCACTGTCTAATTTTTTGGCGTGAATGCCCGTTAGAGAAATGAGAGAAAGTGATGTGGTCTCATGAATCACTCTATATTTTTTTTGCGCTGTGAATGCCCGCTAGAGAAATGAGAGAAAGTGATGTGGTCTCACGAATCACGCTACACTTTTTTGCGCTAATGGTCTGCAGAGAAGGTGGCTACATTCTCATGAAGTGTGAACACTGAATAATTCATGAACACAAGCAAATTGTTTAGAGATGGCACCCTGCTATACGGGATGTTCTGTTGGTACGGAAGGTTTCTGCGACTACCAGTGGAAGGTGAGATGACATTCATGGGATACCTGCATTTGTTGCCGCAATATTACACTTTTTTCCTACATGTCGCGGCATGTTTACGGATGCTATAATACATCGTGCCAAAGTTTGGCAAGACTGGTCCGCTGTCCACCACGTTCACCTGATATCATTCCTTCCGAAAATGTGCGAGGCATACTAAAAACGGTTATTTAGCTTTATTTTATTTTCTTCGGATACCAGTTGAGCACTATAAGAAAAATTCTGAAATTCACGAGCCACTTTACGAGCTTCCTTTCGTGAATTAACGAAATATACGACGTTGTAAATCGTGCGAAGCAGTCAGGGATGCTCATATCCCTTACTGAAGACTGAATTTTTCTTGGCAGCCACCTGTCACATGGGCGTTTCTGTCCAGTTGTGCTCGAAGCTACCTTTTTCAATAAAGTGCCTTTTTATCCTTTGGATTCCTTGTTTGGACGGTTTTGCTCACTTGTCCCATATTCTTACATCTTGGGGATCTTACGGTATGATTTGAGTCGATGTGGAGAACTTCCGCACGACGTTACATTCTAAAAACCGTCTCGTCCTTAATTTTTGCACGCCAGTGTATATGTTATGAAAAACATAATTTTACATAATTATATATGCTACGAAAACCATAAGGAAAACCTATGAAAACCACAATGTTACATAATAAGTGGTGGAAATGGGAATTATTCACAGCCGTAACCCATCGTACAAATGAATGCCTCAAAAATTTAATATGCCCAAACCCATTCGCAATAGATATAAATCCATATAAGAAAATTTTGTTATTAAACTTTAAAATGAAATACTTTATTTGTTTTCTTTATTCAAGGACGAACAATTCAAACAAGATAGCGTCATTAATTGAAATATATAACGAATTGCGAAATGTTTTATTCAAATTAAATGCTCTCTTTCTTTTGGTGTCGCTTCGCTCCGGAAACAGGGTACCGCCGCGTTCTGGCCCATTTCCACCACTGTATGTAATTATACCTCGAATTACAGCTAAGATATACACTGAAGTACCAGAAAAACTGGTACACCAGTCTAATACTTGCTAGGTACCCCACGGGAGCGCAGGACTGCAGAAATACGACGGGGCATGGACTTCACTAGCTTCTGGAAATATGCTGTAGACAATGAACACCATACTTCCTGCAGAGCGTTCCACAATTCGGGTGTATTCCGAGGTGTCGGATTCCTGTGTTCGATAGCGCGTTACAATGGCATCCCAAATGTGTTCTATCACGTTGAGATCTGGGGACTTGGGTGGGAATGGCAACACGCCAAACTCAGATGAATGCTCCTCTAACCATAATGTGGCGTCCCGACACTTGTGTGGGGGTGCATTGTCCTGTTGGAACTGGCCCAACCCCTCAGCATGAATGCACGACATGAACGGATGTACCTTGTCAGAAAGTATGCGCACATAGCGTTGGTCGGTCACAGACGTTTGTAGACGTACCAGGGGTCCAAGTGAAGTCCAGCTAAACACACCCTATACCATTACGGAACCCCCACCAGCCGGTAAAGTTCCCTGTTGACAGGCGGGATCCATGGCCTCATAGGGTTTGCGCCACACACGAATCCTTCCATCTGCCCGTTACAGTTGGAAACGCACCTCGTCAGAATAGGCTACTTGTTTCCAGTCATCAAGTGTCTAGTGGCGGTATTGACGTGCCCAAGCGAGGCGCATAGCTCTGTGTCGTGGACCCATCAAGGGGACTCGGGTTGGGCGACTGCTCCCAAAGCCCCTGTCATGCAGGGTACCTTGCACAGTCCGGACGCAGATTCTTGTTGAGGCTCCAGCATTGAATCCCGATGATACCTGCGAGAGTGTTGCACGCCTATCGCGTGAAACGATTCTTGCTATTCTTGATACCGACGATCGTAGGTTGGAGGTTTTGCCGGAATTCTTGTAGTCACGGTACATCCTTGCAATGGTCGTCCGTGAAAATCCGAACTTCGTTTCTACCTCCGAAATATTATGGCCCATTTCACGAGCGTCAACTATGACACCGCGTTGAAAATTGCTTAAATCGTTATTACTTGTCATTCTCATGCCGAAAACAGCTCTGACTGCTGGCAAGGATGTCTATCGCTTTATATAGGCACTGGCGGACGCAACGGAGTACGTGCATAGGTGACGTTGCTATGTATTTTACATAAGCTCGTCTGTACCACTTTTTCTGGCACTTCAGTGTATAATATTACATTATACGAATCTCAATAATTTTACATAAATATATATTTTATGGAAACTATAATAACGTAATTATACATGTTATAAAAACCATAATGCTACATAATTACATATGTTACAAAAACTATTATGTTGCATAAATACATATATTAGGAAGACCATAATATTTCATAACTATATATGCTACGAAAACCATAATGGTACATAATTATACCTCGCAATATAGCTAAGCTATGTAATATTATATTATATGCATCTCAGTAGTGTTACATAATTATATATGTTATGAAAATCATAATGTTACATAACTATATACGTTATAAAAACCATAATATTCCAAAATTATATGTTATGAAAACCTTTGAGAACCATAATGTTACAAAGTTATACCTCGAAATATATCTGAGAAAACCACAATGTTAAACGTCTGCAATATTGTGCAACGTTTTTATGAAGACGGAATAAAATATAAACAAATTACACCGTATAGAATAAAACATTCCAGATGTGAAAATAATCATACATTTCCCAAACGGATTTAAGTGTATAATTTGTACCGATGTTTCGGTACTTTACCGATATTGCGATTAATGGTCGCACTGTGTAAGTTAAGCTGAATTTAAGAAGAGCAATTTCATTTTTTCTTGAGCCATATATTTCGTGGGCATTTACATGTATTAGCTGTGTCAAGCGCAGTTGCAGGTCAGTAGGCGAACTAATGATAGAGTTGAAGTTCGCATACAAAGCAAAGCAAAACATAACTGGAACATTTTTTGACATTAAAACTTCGTTTCCACATCAAAGAAGGAAAAAAAACGAGAATAAAAGAGAAAGGTTTCGAGCTTTCACGACCATTTATTTCCTCTCTGTGACACCAATAAAGTTCGTATTCAAATAATAGTTGATTGATGACAATTTTTCTTCTTTCATCCGTTCTTGATTTTCTACTGAAACCCATTGAATGCTTTCAAGTCATTAGTTCTTTCTCCGGATTTTTCGATCTTATTTGTTTTTTTACATTTGATATAACGAATAAAGGTTCTAACATTACAGCCTGCTTGTTACCACTTAATGGCGTTTCTGCTCCAAAATTACCTCTTCTTTTGATCTTGATTGCATACGATGAATTCCCCTGGAAATCTAAAATGGCATTAAATGCTAATTACGGAAGGGGGAAAGTCTGGCTAGATTTTAGTTTGACATTCTTCCTTTTGTACCATTCTGAGGATTGCGGAGAATCAGGAAGTGCACGGCTTACCTAACAGTCCATAAGGACACATCTTCTAATGGCGTAGGTAACAAAACGAAAGTCAGAACTGAGTTACTTTGTTACGAGAAACAAAATAAAGAACGCCGCTATTGTAAAATATAATGAATTTTCTGAATTTTCCTTGATACGTTAACCAATTATCATCTAAATACAAGCAAAGTAAGTCTCATGCACCTTTCCAATACATCGTTTGCTGCAATATTTGATTTTTCATTGTTGCCGGAACCCATACATATCCGTGAAAAACATCACTTCTAATTTTGGTCACAATTGCGCCCTTCATTGAGACTGGAACAAAGGAAATGACCAGCATGCTGATTATAAAGTCTATAACATTTTCTGAATTTTCCATTGATAAGAAAGCGTCAAGAGAAAATAACTTTTTTGACATTACTGAAGGAGGAATTCATATTTTCGGTAACAGTATACAACGTTTCTAGAAACCAGGATAACTTTACTTTAACCATCGCGCAAGCGGACATGCCTGTAGCATCAATGCATTTCGAAAGATCCACATATGGGCTCACACCAACACTACTGATAGAAGAATAAAAAAATTATTTCACTATATCGTAGTCAATTTCCAATTATGAAAATACTTAATGTGTCCCACTAAAATTTATTGGCGTTTTAATTTCAAGCACTTCAGATCAACCGTTCTCTGTAATAATGAATGAATTTTTCAAGAAAAGCTTATTTTTGTTCACAATGGTGGATAGCTAATTGTTGTAGTTACTTAAAATAATGAATTAGTTACTATTATTCATGAGGCAGAAGAAATGTTCGCATTTCTTCTGCCTCATGGAGTTTTCTGTCGCTGTACAAGAAGCGCGTTCATCCAACAGAAGTTTTGTACCCAGTTGAACATTTGTCGTTCTAATCTCTGTGTTTGCTATTTCTGCTACACATGATCTTTGGAACTTAGTTACCTTTTCCCTGAACACACATATACACACAGTACAAATTTGGATTATTCTAATCGAGGCACGGTGAACTACTTTTTTGTAAAATAAAAATACCAACGTTTACCACAATCAAAGGTTTATTATACATCGACTATAGTTTCGCAGAGCTTTTGGCTCGGCATCATCAGGACAAATGAGCGTAAACATTCAAATCATTGCGATATCATCAGAGTTCTGATGGTCACGGTTTTTCGTAAGTTGTTTTCGACGTCATGTCGTTGACAAACCGTGAAGAGTTCCGGTATTTGTGAAAAGCTTCTATTACATTAATCTTGGTAGTCGAATCAGTTTATCAATGAGCGTAGCGTCTCCAAACAAAAATTTATGGTTATTTTCGTGACAATGTTGGGCTGTAGACGACTTCTTCAGTTCACAGTTCCGTACCTGGGTCTTGTGTTCCTTCACACGGAAATTTAAAGTCCTGCGGGTCTGTCCTATATATGAAAGTCCACATTCACAAGTTATCTGGTAAATTCCCCTAGAATTTATGTCTTCGACGTAGTCTTTTGATCCGGAAAAATTTATATTGTATATGGGTTTGAAAATAACACTGAAATTAAAACCCTCGAGAATTTTTGAAATTCCGAAGCAAATCTGAGAAGCAAATGGGTTAACTGCTCAATTCTGTCGCATTGGGTAGACTATCGACGTGAGTCAGCAGACAGGCTTCTGTTTCCTAAATTTTTGGACAGCTTTGTCTATAATGGAATGGGTATATACTCTGTGTACTGCAATTCGTTTAAGAAGATCAAGTTCTTTCCGCAAGGAATGCTCAGTTGAGAATATATACTGAAGTGCCTGAAAAACTGGTACACCAGTCTAATACTTGGTAGGTTCCCCACGGGAGCGCAGTGCAGAAATACGACGGTGCATGGACTATACTAGCTTCTGGAAATATGATGTAGGCAATTCCTGCAGAGCGTTCCACAATTCGGGTGTATTCCGAGGTCTCGGATTCTTGTGTTCGATTGCGCGTTCCATGGCATCCCAAATGTGTTCTATCACGTTCAGATCTGGGGACTTGGGTGGGATGGCAACACCCCAAACTCAGATGAATGCTCCTCTAACCATAATGTGGCGTCCCGATACTTGTGTGGATGTGCATTGTCCTGTTGGAACTGGCCCAACCCATCAGCATGAATGTAGGCTATGAACGAGTGCACCTCGTCAGAAAGTATGCGCACATAGCGTTGGCCGGTCACATACATTTGTAGACGTACCAGGGGTCCCAGTGAAGTCCAGCTAAGCCGCCCCGGTGGCGCAGTGGTCTAAGGCGTTGGCCTCTGATCATTCGTCCGTAAGGGGTCTGGGTTCGAATCCCGGTCAGGCATCGATGTTGTGTTTGTCTTACGGTACTGGCTCTCTCCCTTCCCTGGAACCAGTGACCCTAAATTAGGGACGGGCGACTGCTTATAGCCCATTGAGTTGCTCACGGTGGTCGTTAAACCTCCAATCAAAAAAAAAAAAAAAAAAAAAAAAAAAAGAAGTCCAGCTAAGCACATCCCATACCATTACGGACCCCTACCAGCCGGTACAGTTCCCTGTTGACAGGCGGGATCCATGGCTTCATGGAATTTGCGCCACACACGAATCTTTCCATCTGCCTGATACACTTGGAAACGCGACTCGTCAGACCAGGCTACTTGTTTCCAGTCATCAAGTGTCCAGTGGTGGTGTTGCCGTGCCCAAGCAAGACGCGTAGCTCTGTGGCGTGCACCAATCACGGGGACTCGAGTTGAGCGTCGGCTCCCAAAGTCCATATCGTACAGGGTACGTTGCACAGTCCGGACGCTGATTCTTGTTGATGCTCCAGCATTGAATTCCGATTATACCTACGAGAGTGTTGCACGCCTATCGCGTGTAACGATTCTTGACAGCCGATGATGGTCACGTTCACCCAATGTCTTTTTACGGCCACACTGGTATAGTAGGTTGGAGGTTTCGCCGGAATTCTTGTAGTCACGGTACACCCTTGCAATGGTCGTCGGTGAAAATGCGAACTTTGTTTCTATCTCTGAAAAACTATGGCCCATCTCACGAGTGCCAACTATGACACCGCGTTGAAAATCGCTGAAATCGTTATTACTTGTCATTCTCATACCGAAAACAGCTCTTACAGCTGGCAAGGATGTCTGTCGCTTTATATACGCACTAGCGGATGCAACCGAGTACGCGCATAGGTGACGTTACTATGCATTATAATCAACTCAAATCATACCATAAGATCCCCAAGATGTAAGAAATGGGACAAGTGAGCAAAACCGTCTAAACAGGGAATCCAAAGTATACAAATGCACTTTATTGAAAAGGTAGCTTCGAGCACAACTGGGCAGAAGACAGAAACGTCCATGTGACAGGTGGCTGCCAAGACAAATCCAGTCTTTAGTAGAGGATATGATCCTCCCTGACGGCGTTGCAGGATTTACAACGTCTGTCCATGCTGAGGGCGAGGTTGTCAAGGAGCTGTTGAGGCATCGCGGCCCATTCCTCTTGTAGCGCCAATCGCAGCTGCGGAATCGTGGCTGGCGGCTGGTGACGTGCTACCAAGCGTCTCCCGAGAAGGTCGTACACGTGTTTGATTGGATTTAGGTCCGGGGACCTTGCGGGCCAATCCATGCTTTGAATATCTTCACTCTCCAACAGCTTTACGACAGCCACTGTACGATGAGGTAGCGTTGTCGTCCATGAAGAGGAACTCAGGACCTACAGCACCTCTAAACAGACGTACATGAGGCAGGAAAACCTCGGTACAATAGCGGACACCAGTGACTGAACCTCCTTGGAAGATGTGGAGGTCAGTACGGCTACCAAGCATGATACCGCCTCAAACGAGAACTCCGCCACCTCCAAACCGGTCCCTTTCGATGATGTTGGAGGTGTGATTGCGTGTTCCCTGCTCTCTCCAGATGTGTATACGTCCAGAATTGCTCGTCAGACTTAATCAGCTCTCATTCGTAAAGAGAACTCGACTCCATTACTGATGTGTCCATTTCTTGTGTTCCTGGCACCACAGAAACCGCCGTATTCGATGATTCTGCCTTTCCATTTCTCTCTGTTTCTTTGTCCGACTCTCTCTCTCGCTCAACTTCATTCTGTATCTCTTTTCTACTTACATTTTTCCTCTTTCTATCTCGCTTTTACTTGCTTTTACAACTTTTTGTCTCCCTCTCTCCTACTTTTTATATGTTATTCATCCTCTTTTCTTTTTTCTTCCGTTTTTATTTCGTTTCTCTCTCTCTCTCATTCTTTCTGTTTCGATCTTTCTTGCCGTCTCACTCTTTTTCAGTTTCTCGAACTGTCTCACTCGCTCCCTCTATCTCTCTTTTTCTCTCTCATTCTTCCTGTCTCTTTCCTCCTTCCTTTCTGTCTACCTTTCTCTCTGCTTTCGTTTTTATCTTTTCATTCAGTTTCTGTTCCTTATAACGTATTTTGTCTTTCCGCTTTAACGTAGTCCTTACGTCAGTAATTACGTTATGTGTGCTAAAGTCAATGTAATATTAGAAGGTACTCATACGCATTACAAGAAAGATGTCAATTGTAGTACTTACAAATACATTTATTTTGCTTGCATGTTTTATACTCCACATTCACATCCGGTTTATGGGCGTGCTCAATACAGTACCAGTGATTTAACATTCAATTGCAGTGTAACAGCACATCTATCATCAATAACATCAATCCCCTTAACCAACCCCTGCATTGCCTTTTTATCTATTGTTCTTATCCAGCTACACATACGTGACTTTTGTTCCGACCTCAGTGTGTTGCCAACATCATTCTCGTTTGAGGGAAAAGACATAACGTTAAGGTTTGGAAATGTGTAAGAGAACGAACTCAAATTTACGTAGAAAAAGAAACTCAAAAGGAAAGATAAAATAGAATATATGTTAAACCCTCTTATTCTTTCTGTTTCACTTTCTATCTCTCTTACTTTTTTCATTCGGTCTCACTGATGGTGTAAGTTAAAAACTAAGAAATGATTTGCAACGGTAACAATGTTCATAATCGACAGACTCTTGATTTAAGTTTTGCCTTATTTATTCTTGACTAAACACACAACCAAAACGCTAATGATGGTTCACGAATAAATAATAAACATAGAATGAATGAGTTATTATTAACAACAAATTTTGCTTTCTATTTAGTCTGTTTTAAACAGTCTTACCAGGATACATGTATCCAATTGATATTTCACAGAAAAACACTTTGTATATTCTCTCGAGAATGCTTTTAGATGATGATAATACATGTACTCTTTTAGAGCACTTTTGTAAGAACAACAACACAGCGTTTCCACACACAGCGAAGGGACGACGCCATCTTCTCTTCTCTCAATTGTCAATTGTCAAGGGTCGTGATCCTATAATTCTTTGCAACGCACCGCTTGCTGGCTTCTCGGCATCAATGCAAACGAAAACACTTGCGGCAGGTGTCCGATGAAAACTAAAAGTAACGAGCAAAGGACGCTAACATCCAACAAACTCCTCCTGCGTCCGTGCTAGTTAATTCCAAGTTCCTTTCTGAATTTTGTAAATGTTGGATGTGGAAGTGGTTTTGTCATGAGGTCTGCAATGTTGTCTTGCGACGCACAGTATTCCAGGTCCAAAGACCCTTTGTTACACAAATCTTTGATGTAATGGTGCTTTATATCTATGTGTTTAATTCCTGAGTGACCTTTATCGGATTGCACAAGTTTAATTACAGACTGATTGTCTTGCAACACTTTAATTGGTAACTGTTGGTATAAACCTAAATCTTTCAGCAACTCCAACATCCATGTCAGTTCTTGAGTTGATTTTGCTAATGACACATATTCTGCTTCTGTGGACGATAATGCTGTGTAATTCTGCTTTTGCGACTTTCAATTTAAACAATTGCTTCCCAAGAAAAACAAGTGTCCTGAAGTTGACTTTCTGTTTTGCTTGTCTGTACCTCAACCAGCATCAGTATATACTTTTATTACTGGTGGATGTTCTGCAGAAATGTTCGTTTTCTTGTCTTCTGATCCTTTTAGATATCTTATTGCCTTTTTAACAGCTTTCCAGTCTCTTTGCCTTGAGTTTGACACCTTCTACTCAAAATATGCACGGCAGTAGAGATATCAGGTCTTGTGATAGTAGAGATGTATGACAGAGATCCCATAGCGTGTCCATATCTGTGGTTATTTGGTAATACATCTTCTTCTCCTTCAAGCTTATAGTATCGAGTTTCCATGGGAGTGTTACTTGGTTTTGCTTCCGTTAATCCAAAATTTTCAACCATTTCTTGAATTTTGTTCCTTTGGCTTAAATAAAAACTCCTATCTTCGTTTTCTGCATTTCAATTCCTAAGTAGTACTGCACTTCACCTAAATTTTTCACTTCGTACCTTTTCTGCAATTCTTCTATTATACTTTTTATTTCTGCAACATTTTTAGCGCTGATCAAAATGTCGTCTACATACAGAATTAAATACACACGATTTTCTTTTCTTTCTTGAAAAATAGACATGAATTGGTCTTGCTTTTAGGAAATCCAAGACTTTCCAACGTTTGTTCTATTGAGTTATTACACGCTTTTACTGCTTGCTTTAAACCATATATAGATTTGTCCAATTTGCAAACTTTGAGTTCTTCGCCTTTCACTTCAAAACCTTCTGGTTGCTTCATATATATTTCCTCCTTTAACTTTGCATTGAAATACGCAGATTTATTATCAATATGGTGTACGTGCATATGTTTATACGCCGCTGTAGTAAGAAAAGATCTTATTGTGGTGTGCTTGACCACTGGTGCAAAAGTTTCATCGTAGTCTGTCCCATAGGTTTGGTCATATCCTTTTGCTACTAATCTGGCCTTATACTTTGTTACTTGACGTTTATCATTACATTTTGTCTTGAAGATCCATTTGTTTCCTATAGCTTTCTTTCCATTTGGTAACTCTGTTAGTGACCAAGTATTATTTGCTTTTAGAGACTTTATTTCTTCTTTCATTGCATTTTGCTATTTTGTTCTCTCTCTTTCTGGAAGATCTTGTATATCACTTAGAGATGTTGGATCTAAGTTAGAAGTTTGGTTTGTTTTTGCTTTAAATCCAAGTCTTTCTGGTGGAACTCCTTTATTTGAACGCTCAGAAACTCTACGTAAATTAATGTTTATGCCTGATTCAGTTTCTTGCTCTTCTGAAATTTCTTCAGTGCTTTCCTCTTGTTGAATCTTCTGTATTTCATTTTCAATATCTGCACTTTCTGAATAATTCAGTCTTCCTAATTGTACGAGATTAAAATCTCCTTGTTCTTCAGTTTCTTCTTTTTATTTGCTAAATTGATTTTCAAAGCATTTTACCAATCTTGACACGACAACGTCACTTCCTCCAACGTAAACTCGATATCCCTTTGATCTAAAATCATAACCAATGAATGTACCTTCAACTGCTTTGTCATCTGATTTCCTTCTTTTCTGTTTATGAATGTAGTAGTAGACTTTGCATCCAAACACTTTTAAATGATTGATATTTGGTCTGACTCCATTCCACAACTCATACGGAGTTTTGTTACTTGCTTTAGTGAGTAATCTATTTTGCAAATATGTTGCTGTTAGCACTGCTTCTCCCTAATATGCTTTTGGTAAATTTGCATTAATTAGCATTGCTTTGCACATTTCAACTAACGATTAATTTTTTCTTTCGGCCACTCTATTTTGAGCTGGTGAATACACTATAGAAGTTTGATGAACAATACCTTCTTTTGTTAAATACTCTTCAACTTCTTTACTGCAGTATTCTAGGCCATTATCTGTTCTCAAAATTTTTACTTTTCTATTAAATTTATTTGTAGTAGAACTAACAAATTCTTTCAACTTTGCCAATACTTTATCTTTTCTACTTATTACATATACTGTTGCATATCTACTGAATTCATCTATAAAAGAGAGGAAATATCTTTTTCTTCCCAAAGTTTCAACTTCAAAAGCCCATATACATCTGAGTGTATTAGTTTCAACGGTTCTTTTGCTCTTTCAGATGTCTGTTTCGGGTATGGTTTCTCTGTAAGTTTCGCTCTTATGCATAAATCGCAATAAAAACTACGCTTACAATTATTTATTTTCATACCTTCAGCTAACTTTTGACTTGCCATTTCTTTAATTGCTTCAATACTTCTGTGTCCTAATCTGAGATGCCATTTATAAATGCAGTTTTCAGTTTTTCACATATTATTCCCAATTGTGTTACGCAGTTTATAACTTCTTTGTCTTTAACAATGATGAGTTCAAATAAACCATCTGTGGCAATGGCATTTGCAACTATAATTTGACCTTTGTTTCTAGTGCAAGTATTTTCTTCAAATAGTACTGTAAAGCCTTTACTAGCAAGCACTTTAACTGATAATAGATTTTCAACTATGTCTGGGACATACTAAACATTTGAGAGACTAAGGGTGTAAATATTTCCTTCTAGAGTTTTCAGTAGTACCTTACCTTCTCAAAACCTTTTGACTTCAACATATGACCATTTGCTATGGTTACATTTTCATTTGATTTTTCTGTAATTCTATAAAAGAAATTTATGTCATTACACATATGGCTAGTTGCTCCTGAATCTACAATCCAAGACATTGAATTATTTAGTGATATTAATGCTCTTTGTGCATCATCCTTTGTTATTTCAGGTTTTGCATCTTTGCTTGTAACGCTAGCACAAAAAACGTTCTCCACATTTTCATTTTTGCTACACATGTTCAACTTGTGAGGCAGGTTGTTATTACTTTGTATTTTACCGTTATAAATCGGCTGTTTAGGAGTAAACTTTGTTTTACCTTTGTAAATATTACTATGCTTATTATGAGCATTCAGAATGCCAACACTCATTTCTAACATGATTTGACTTGTGACAATAAGTACAATATCTTTTGGCTTTAAAATTAGGTACAGTAAAAGTGTTCTTTCTTTTATAAACTGAAAATTGTGTTTCAGAGTGTGTAACTGACCCCTCCTTAATATGCATTCTTCTTTCATACTCGTCAATTAATTTAGATTTCACATAATCCAGGGATAGTTCCTCTTTATTTTTGCTTTCCAGAGCTGTTATCAATGCACTATAACTTTGTGGCACACTACACAACAAAAAACAATTGCTACCGTATGGGTTTCTTTTATTTGTTCCCCAATATTGTTTAACTTCTCTCCCAGTTCGCTCACTTCCTTAATGTGTGATTGCATTGGAATCGATTCAGTGTACTTTATACTTTACAATTTTCTTAACAAATATAGTTTACTGGATGAATTGGTTCTTTCATGTACTCGTCTGAGTTTGTTCCAGGTATCCTTTGCACTGGTCGCGTGTAACACGTGATACAATTGTGAATCATCGATATACAAACAAATTAATGCTCTGCATTGCCTATCCTTTTTAACCCATGTTTCATCTACAGTTTGTGGTTTGGGTTCAAACACTACATCACTTAGGTTTTCTCTGATTAGTAACATTTCCATCCTAAATTTCCACATTGCACAGTTAGTTTCTGTCAGTTTTTCTATGTGAACATATTCTTTGGACATCGCCATTTTGCTGACTGTTTTGCCTTGTACTTAGTACTTGTGCCTTTCTTTTTACTTATTTCCGAAGCTGCGATATGAAACTAGTCTTCAGTCTCATAATCAAAAATAATGATGGTGTAAGTTCAAAGCTAAGAAATGATTTGCAACAGTAACTATGTTCATAATCGACAGACTCCTGATTTAAGTTTTTCGTTATTTATTCTTGACTAAACGCACAACCAAAATGCTAATGATGGTTCACGGATATATAATAAACATAGAATGAATAAGTTATTATTAACAACAAATTTTGCTTTCTATTTAGTCTGTTTTAAACAGTCTTACCATGATATGTATCATCATCATCACCATAGTCAACCATTATCAATCCACTGCTGGACGAAGGTCTCCCCAAGTTCACCCCTGCATACTTTCGAATTTCATCCACCCATCTCCCATGTGGTCTTCTTCTGGGTCTTTTCCTGTCCCTTGGAATCCAATCTAAAATTTCGGCTGTCCATCGATGATCTGTCCTTCTGGCAGTATGTCCAGCCCATTGCCATTTCAGTGATTTAACTCTGATCATGATGTTTTCCACTCTTGTCATTTTTCGGATCCACGAGTTCCTCTTCTTATCTCTCCTGGTTACACCAAGTATGCACCTCTCCATGCTCCTTTGAGTTGTCTGCAGCCTTTGTATGTCTCTTTTAGTTAAGGTCCACGTCTCTGCACCATACGTAAGCACTGGAAGGATGCATTGATCAAACACTTTTCTTTTAAGACATAATGGCATATTGCTCTTGAAAATTATGCTGTTTCTTCCAAAAGCTCTCCAGGCAAGTTTTGTACGCCGATTAATTTCTTCATCAATGTGACCCTCACTTGATATCTGCTGTCCGAGATAAACGTATGCATCTGTTATCTCCAGCTATTCTCCATCAATCGATAAATCTTCATTTCTTGTAAAAGCATTGAACATCACTTTTGTCTTCTATAAGTTCATTTTTAATCCCACTTCTGTACGCTTAATAGCAAGTTCCTGGATCATACTCTGCAACTCTGATGGGGTAGATGCAAAAATGACTACGCCATCAGCAAAACGAAGATGTGTTAGATAATCTCCATTAATCTTTATCCCCTTGTTTTCCCAGTTCAGTGATTGAAATACATTTTCCAGTGTGGCATTAAAGAGCTTCAGAGATATGGTGTCACCTTGTCTCACTCCCTTTCCAATTTTTACATGTGTTGTATTTTCAAACAGCCGAATCTTTGCACTTGCATTTTCATAGATGTTATTAACAATATTAATGTATGCGTCTTCAATACCACAGGATTTCAGAGCCATTGTAACTGCTGATGGTTTCACCGAAGCGAAGGCTTTTTCATAATCGATAAAAGCCATGCACAATGGAAGTTCATATTCCCTCGCTCTTTCAATTAGCTCTCTCAGTACGTGGATATGATCTATTGTGCTGTAGCCACTCCTGAATCCAGCTTGTTCTCTCGGTTGAGCCATGTCCAGTGTTACCTTCAAGCGGTGTGAAAGAACTTTAGTGAAGATTTTATAAACTACTGATAGGAGGCTGATAGGTCTATATATATATATATATATATATATCCAATTGATACTTCACAGAAAAACACTTTGTATATTCTCTCTAGAATCCTTTTAGATGATGATAATACATGTACTCTTTTAGAGCAATTTTGTAAGAACAACAACACTGCGTGTTCACACACAGCGAAGGGACGACGCCATCTTCTCTTCTCTCAATTGCCAATTGTCAAGGGTCGTGATCCCATAATTATTTGCACCGCACCGCTTGCTGGCTTCTCGGCATCAACGCAAACGTAAACACTTGCAGCAGGTGTCCGATGAAAAATAAAAGAAAAGAGCAAATAACGCTAACATCCTATCTCTCTCTTCACACACACACACACACACACACACACACACACATTGTCTTCTCTCTCTCTCTCTCTCTCTCTCTCTCTCTCTCTCTCTCTCTCTCTCTCTCTCTCATTCTTTCTGTTTCGCTTTCTGTCTCTAACTTTTTCGTTTGGTCTCACTCTTTCTCTGTTTGCCTCGCTTTTATTGTTATATATATATATATACAGTATATATCTTTCTCTCTTTCATCGAATCATAGAAGTTTATTTGTCGTAGTCCTGTTTGGATCAAAAGCAGAAATATCGCTTAAGAGCTGTTGAGAGATAACGCTTCACTGTAGAGCTGGTGATCCTTGCTTTCGGATATTTGAAACGGACACCGAAGTCAGCGTCAGAAGATATTTTCATTTCATTCTACTTCCGTGAGTAAGAGGGTGGTGAGACTTCCCAAGAGTGGGAAACAATCAAAGAGCTTGGTAATGAGAGCTTATCCTGTTCTACTATTGAATACAAGATCTCCTTCCTTTTGGGGAACAGCTGCGTAATGACAGCTAATAAATTAATTTTCGCCAGAAATCACAGAATCCAAGTTGTTTCTGGCCCCCATCCTTACCCATGAACCAACCCTAGAGTTACATTTGCTGACTGATTTACTTTCTACGTGATTAACGAGTGAAAACAGGACATCGTAAATATTAAATTCTAAAGGGCGCGAACAGTTCACTAACTTCGGAAATGTTTAGATTATATTTCAAGTCCAGTACACGATGACTGATTACTCTGGCAACGATGCACCATGGAGAAACATCGTCGTCTTTGAAAGGTCAAGGAATGATAACTAATTCTCCAAAAATTTCGCAAAATCATCGTAGAATTCGGTGTGTACAAATATTTTTTTTAATATTAGCAGTGTACATGATTACATGCTTGAGTGAAATATTTAGTTCTAAAGTTTTGATACAAATCTTTTATTGTTAATGGGAATGATGTAACAGATGGAAAGGGGCTTTTACCTTGAACGTACGAAATGGAAATAGCAAAACCGAAATGCCTTTCAAGCGCATTTTTATTTGACAAAAATATTGTTATGAGCATTTCAAAATATGCAAAGGAATGATAAATTTGTGAAATGTCATTGATAACTGTTTTTCTGGTAAATGACATCGCTGCTGCTACTGTAATATTGTTCCTGTTGTAGTCCAAACATAGCGCTTGCTTTGTTCGTATGCATAACAGAAGCACGAGGAGACGCTGCATTTTTCCTTCACCAAAATGCAAGATCTCCTTCCTTCCTCTCAAGATATATATATTGACAAATAGCCCCTTTATGCGGTTAGTTTCACACACTTACAACCCACCTAAGATTTCCTTTTTACATTTTCTTCCACAAATCTGCATTTTATGAATCCGAAAAATATTAAAGTAAAATTTTATGAAGAAGCCCGTTTAAAAACTGTTGGATAATGTTTTGCAGACAGCTCAAGAAACTGCGGTTCGCAGTTGAATAAAGATGACAAAGAACTGTGCACCCCAACATATTTCAAAAGAACGATCTTCAAGGCGTGAGGCCAAGAATATGCGTGAAGAAGAACTCTCTTCCGATTTACAGTATATTAAGGATGGTTGTTTTGAAACAGTTCTAATGATCAATGATCAGTTTTTCTTATTACTCACAAAGGTAGGCTTTGGTGAAGAGTGCATAGTTACCACTGCCTACTGTAAATATAAAAGGTCAAGATCTGGTTCCAGAATGTAATGAAATAACAGTTGGATCTTAGTTGCTTACGTGGAACTTTATCGTTTAGCCATTTTCTCTGTACAAGTCTAAAATTTTGAGCTCGTTAGCTTAACTTTAACCTCAGCACTGTAAAATACTAACAGCTTACCTAACATAAAGTTTTACTTGACGTAATAAATTGGCTTCCCTGTGAAACCTCAGACCTTTTCTTAGTCATAGCAGATGAAAGTCTTAACTACACTGCTGGCCACCCAAAATGCAACACCAAGAAGGAAGCATCCGATTGGCCTGAACTTCACAGCACGCGTCGCCCGCGAGAGGACATGCAACCAATTAGCATTGCAGGGCATATGCAAATCATGTAAGCCCGGCACGCCACCGAGAAGCACTATAAGAAGGGTGCACAGAAGGCGGGGTGTAAATAGTGGAAGTGTGTTGTACTGCCGGACCTGTGCGTGGGAAGCTTCCTGATGCCTCGTTGCAGAATACGGCAGTCATTCCAGCACGTTTCGTAGTTCGACAGAGGACGACGAATAGTGGCTTATCGCGACAGCGGTTTATCGTACCTCGGCACCCGTGTGGGATGACATCCAGCCACAGTGAGGCGAGTATGAATTCGGTGGGTGCAGGAAGGACGGACGGACCGACGTGAGCGATTGTCGCAGCCGCGGCACACCACCGAACGAGAGGACCGGCATGTTGTGCGACTGGAATGGACGGCTCACACCGCCACATCACGAACGTTAGCTCAGGAATTAGGGTGTGTTGAACAGCAACCTGTGTCAGCACGCACCGTTCGACGTCGTCTGCAGGAGCGAGGACTTGTCGCACGGCACCCATTGCTCCGATTACCATTGACTTTACACCACCGGCGAGTGCGGCGGCAGTGGGCCGTGTAACGCCGCACCTGGACTACGGAATGGCACGACATTGTATTCTCCGACGAATTCCGCTTCTGCCTGCAACACCACGATGGTCGGATTCACGTCTGGCGGCACCGCGGCTAGAGACTGTATGACGCCTGCATTATGCATCGCCATACCGGTCCGTCACCTGGCGTTATGGTTTGGGGCGCAATTGGGTATGACACCCGCACCCCTCTGGTAAGCATCGCCGGTACACTCAACAGCCACCGCTACATCTCCGACGTTTTGGAGCCTGTAGTCCTCCCTTACCTGAAAGACCTGCAAACGGCCACGTTTCAACAGGACAATGCGCGCCCGCACGTGGCACGCATCGTGCAACAATTCTTCACTGCCCACTAGGTGTCACTGCTGCCGTGGCCCGCCTATTCTCCCGACATGTCGCCCATCCAATACGTCTGGTCGCTGATCGGCAACCGAGTGGTCCGGCAAGCACCACCCGCGGCTACGCCTGATGAACTGTGTCAACGTGTGGGAGCAGCCTGGACCGACATACCCCAAATCCTCTTTCATTCGATGCCGCAGCGTGTAGCGGCCGTTATTGGCAGCCATGGGGTCCACACGAACTATTGATGTCTGCGTGTCCGCAAGTCGCATGGGCCTGTAAGCTCAATCGTTTCATCTTTGTATCTGTTGCTATGTGTCCAGTAAATCTGGCTTTGCTATCTCGTGTCCTTCTTGGTGTTGCATTTTAGGTGGCCAGCAGTCTAATATCAGTATCACCATTTTCAACCATTATCGATCCACTGCTGGATGAAGGTCTCCCCAAATGTTTTTCCAAAACAGACAGTTTTGACCCATACTCCTCTATGTCACTCCAACATGCTTTGAAATTTCATCCACCCATTTACCACGTGTTCTTCTTCTAGGTCTCTTCCTGTCCCTTGGAATCCAGTCTAAAATGTCGATTGTCCGTCGATAGTCCGTTCTTCTGGAAACATGTCCAACCGATTGTCATTTCAAGAACTTTACTCTGATCATGATGTCTTCCATTCTTGTCATTTTCCTTATGCACAAGTTCCTCTTCCTATCTTTCCTGGTTTGATCTAGCACGTATCTCTCCATGCTTCTTTCCGTTGTCCGCAGCCTCTGTATGTCTTTTTGATTTAAGGTTGATGTCTCCCTTCCGTACGTGAGAACTGGAAGGATGCAATGATTAAGTAATCTTTCTTTTAAGACATAATGGCGTGTTGATTGCTCTTGAAAATTGTACAGTTTCTTCCAAATGTTCTCCAGCCAAGTTTTATACGCCGATTGATTTCTTCATCAATGTGGTCCTCTCTTCATATCTGCTGTGCAATGTAAATGTAGGTATCAGATATCTCCGGCTTTTTCCCATCAATCTCTGAATCTTCATTTCTTGTAAAAGCATTGTACATCAATTTTGTTTTATCTCTGAAAGTTCATTTTTAATACTAGTCTTGTCAGCTTGCTCCTGGATCACACTGTGCAGCTCTAAAGAGGTAGTTGCCAAAATGATTATCTCATTACCAAAACAAAAGTGAGTTAAACAATCTTCATTATTTCATTAATCTTTTACCCCCTTGTTTTCCCGGTTCAATGATTGAAGGACATTCTGCAATGTAGCATTGAAAACTTTAGAAGATATAGAATCACTTTGTCTCACTTCCCTTCCAATTATTTTTTATTGGTACTGTATCCTTAAATAGCCGAAACTTTGCACTTACATTTTCATAGATGCTATTTATAATGTTAATGTACGCATCTTCAATACAGTAGTATTTCAAGACATTATAATTGCTGATGGTTTCACTGAATCAGTGGCATTTTCATAAATCAATAAAAGTCATACATAATGAGAGTTCATTTTGCCTCATTCTGTCAGTTAGTTCTCTCAGTACATGTACATGATCTGTAGTACTATAGCCACTGATCTGTAGTACTATAGCCACTGATCTGTAGTACTATGAATCCAGCTTGTTCTCTTGGTTGAGACATGTCTAATGTCATCTTCAAGCGATGTGAAAGAACCTCAGTGAAGATTTTAAAAACCAATGATAGGAGGCTGATGGGCCTGTAGTTCCTGATATCCTCGATGTCACCTTTTCACGTAGCAGGATCGTTGTAGCGTTATTCCAATAATCAAGAAGCTTTTCTTCATTGAGGTATCTAACTCGGTCATTGCATTTTTGGGGGCAAGACTTGCCATACACATGAATTAAAGTGGTAATCACTAAACAGCGACAACTTCTTTCTTAGGATATAGGTTTTACCTTGGCTTTGGGGTTGTGACGCAGTGTATATCGGTAGTCTTTGTTGATATTTTACATAAGCAACGAGGAGCACAATTCTAACTTCTTATTTTGCTGCTTTTCATTCATATATCCACGTGTAGAGATTTTTCAACTGGTCAGTAGTACAGAAACAAATAAAAGTAGTTTCTACGGAGAGTGGTAAATAAGTAATGCCTCCGCGCAAGTGTCTCGCGCATGACTTGTTGCCTAGCAACCAATCAGACTGCAAATGATTCTTTATGTCATTAGCTTTATTTTAATGCGTAATAAGAACTCAGTACATCTATTTGTTTGCATTTAATTGTGCTTAAAAGGGATGACCCTTTTCCAACTGTGTCGACGGGTATCAAACGATGATCAGTTATATAGTTTTTAACTCATGAAAATATACTTTACAAAGAAATTCACGCTAGATTAGTGACAGTTGGTGGTTCTGAAACTTTGGACATAAGCACTGTTCGTCGTTGGGTAAGAAAATCAAAGGACAGTGGTGGAATGTTGGCAGTAAATGATCAGACTCGGAGTGGGAGGCTCGTAATCGCAACTTGCGAATTGAACAGGCAAAAAGTCGATGAGCTCATCATGGAAAATCGAAGAACAACTCATCCAACCATAACAAGCAAGCTGAACTTTAGTTTAGGTACTGTCAAAGATATTGTTAACCTTTTAGGATACAACAAAGTGTGTCCACGTTGGGTTTCGCGTCATCTAATGACTTAAATGAAGAAATCATGGCAAGAAACATGGCAAAGGTTGTTTTCTCGCTGTGAAATACGATATATGGAAGTGATTTTCTCCAAAGCATTGTGACAGGTGATGAGAGTTGGGTTCATCATGATGACCCAGAAATGAAAAATCAATCGCTGGAATACCGACATCCATCTACTCCTCGAGCGAAAAAATTCAAAACTCGAATTTCTGCCGATAACTGCATGCCCACTGTGTTCTGGGGCTACAGAGGCATTATTAATCCGGAATATATGGTCAAAGGTACGACTTTCAGCTCTGAGAGCTACGTGCATTCCGTAAAAAAGTTAAAGCAAAGAATAAATCGCGTGCGTGGGAGAAAAAATCCAATGATTCTGCTACGCGACGACGCCCAACCCCACTCCAGTGCTTTCACTTCAGAGACCATACAGAAAATCGGGGTTGAAGTTTTTGAACACCCTATCTACAGCGCAGAATTGGCGCCGTACACTGTAAAAAATTGATTGTAGATTTTACGGTTTTAAACCGTTTTGCAGGGTGCCAACACAAAACCGTAAAATCTACAGTTTTTTTGCAGTGTTGGGGCAAAGCTATAGCTTTTCTCCAACACAATCAACACATTCGTTCCAGCCAAATTTTTGTATTTTCGTGATTATTTGGACTGTAATTCGCTCCAGCCAAATTCTGTGCTGTTTTCTTCATTAAACGCACTGTTGGAGCAAAGCTATAGCTTTGCTCCAACACTGCATAAAACTGTAGATTTTACGGTTTTGTATTGGCACCCTGGAAAACGGTTTAAAACCGTAAAATCTACAGTCAATTTTTTACAGTGTACGACATTCGGTTGTTTTCTGCTCTCAAGAGGCATCGGAAAAGAATTCAGTTCACCTGTTACGGTGATGTTCAAGCTGCTATGAGGAAATGTGTCCGAGAACAACCTGAAGATTTTTACGAAGACGGGTTTAAAAACCTTTTCAAACGTAGGACTATCTGTATCGAACATGACGGAGAATATGCAGAAAAATATGTGCGAATTAAAGCAAAAATTCTGAGCTTTGTTCTTGTTTTATTTAAATTTGATACTTTGCCACTGAGCTTGCATATAAATATGCAAGCCCAGTGGCATATATATCGAGGCCTTACTTTCTAAACACTATCTGTATGCATCTACGCTAAGCTCTTTGCAATTTCGCGCAACGGTTTTTATGGAATTACATAAGATATGGTGCGGGAGTTCAAAAAATGTTTAACTCAACGAAAAGCGAAACAGTAACATTCAAACAAAAGTAGGCAAACAGAAGCAAGTAACTCTGAACTCATTACCGTTCGCCTCGTTTCTGCGATGCTGTTAATAAAAATGCTATACAAAGAGGCGGACCCTGAAACGGATGTACCATCTTCACAACCATTAACAGTTTTTCGTGATCGAATTAAGAATTTTTTTAAAACTACTTCAGCACCAGCCGAACCAATAAAGTTCAGTTAAAAGAAATCATATTTTAAATAAGATTTTCTATGAACTGAATTCAAATATACACCGATGAGCTATCACATTATGACCACCTACCTAATAGGTTGTAGGACCCCTTTTAGCACTCAAAACAGAGGCCATTCGGCGAAGCATTGATTCGATGATGTGGCAATAGGTATCCTGGGGTATCTGTACCATAATGACAACAGCAGGTCCTCCTGTTCCCGTACATTGCGGTGCGGTGGTGATTTAGCGCGAACCCGTTTTTCCAAGTCGAACCACAAATGTTCGATTGGGTTCATATCAGGTGAATTTGGAGGCCAGGGCATTAACGAAAAGTCACCACCATGTTCCTGGAACCACTCCTTGGAGATTCTGGCAGTGTGGCATTGCGTATTATCCTGTTTGTAATGGCCATCACCAGGAGGAAACACAGTTGCCATGAATGGGTGAACGTGGTCCGCAACGATGTTCAGACACCTGTCAGCTGTCAGGGATTGGGCTATTGGGATAATGGGGCCTGAAATGTGCCAAGAAAACATCACCCACAGCATAACATCGCCATCACCGGCCTGTTTCCGCCCAACAGTGCATCCAGGTGCCACAGCCTCCGTTCGTAATCGGCGTATCCGCGCTCGGCCGTCTACGTGATGCACCAGGAATCTTGATTCGTCAGACCAGGCCACTTGCTTCCAGTCATCCATGGTCCAATCTCGATTATCTTGGGCCCATTTCATGCGTTGTTGGCGATGATGTGCAGTGAGCATGGGGACCCGGCTGGATCTTCGGCTACGCAGGCACATGCGCAAAAAGCTGCGATGAAATGTGTACTGTGACACATTGCCCTGATCACCACTGCTGTAGCTTCGGGGGCTTTGTCGCACTGCGGCCCTGCGGTCGCTGTGAACAATGCGCGACAGTCTCCGCCCCCTCTGGCTTCAGTGAGCTGCGGACGACAGACGGCTGATGGACGACGGTTCGTAGTTTGGCCATCTGTGCACCACTTTTGATATGTACTCGCTACAGCGGCACATGAACAACCCACAAGCAGCGCTGTTTCCGAGATCGTAGTTCCGAGGCGCCGTGCGATCACCATTTGTCTTTTATCAAAGTCCGATAAATCGGCAGCTTTTCCCATTCTGACTCCGAACACTCTACTAATCAAAAGCCAGTCCTCGGGTTTGTATATATACTGCTCTGTGAACTTCACCTGCGCCACCGTTCGGTCTCCAGGCGCGCTGATTTCTCTAGGCTGGGGGTGGTCATAATGTAATGACTCATCGGTGTAAGCAAAAACTTTTCTGATACCACATTGTGTAAGAAAATTATAGTACATAAAGGCATAATTTCCTTTGTAACACCTCTCGCAACTCCTCCGTCGCTTTGAGCAACTCGATCAGCCTCAGAAGCCGACGAGATTCATTATGCACGAGTTAATTCGTTTGTTCTGTGGCAGGACGCCTTTAGTTCCTCTTTTTTTTTAATATATCCGAGAAATTAACAAATTTTCTGCAAGTAGAACCTTATGCTCTAATAAAACGCCAAGTCTCTTTCTCAAACTTAACAATGAAATTTATTGGTAATTGTTGCTCCAAGAGTATTAAGGCTTCCGTGCTTTTCGTTTCGTCAGCAAATGGAAAAACTCAGGTTAATTCTTTCTCCGCGATCTTGTTAGCTCTTAAAAAGACAGACTCCCGTCCCTTCTTAGCTCGAATACTCCTCCATCGCACACAATCGAAGCCTATAATGGTGATAATACATCCACTTAGGCGTCTCGTCTTTGCAGTCTCTAATCATTTACCTTTTCCCACGTGTCCTTCAACCACCGGTACCAAGAAGACTATTCGACACATTAACGCAACTAACACACGCCGACACATTAATGCAACACATTTGGAATAACACATTAGCATATACAACTATTCTATCGCGATACCGAACCCATTTTCAATCAGGTGGTTGACATTTTTAACGTGTTTACAGGGTTTTTACTCCCATGTTGCATTCTCTCCTTGGGGCCAGCTGTCTAGAACTGTGCCGTTCTCATGGACAATGCGCAAAATGGCGAAAATAAAACTTTCCGATCAAATGGCAAAAATTAAAACTTATTGAACTATTTAAACAAGAACGGTGTTTGAAAATCTTATATCCTTCCTCATACATAGTACAGAATAATTATGATTTTATCAAATTTCGAAAGTACTAAGGATTAAGTACAGTGTCTCCCAAAAAACTTAAATGAGTGTTCAGTGCTTTGGTGTTTTTTCACTGTAAGAATATTCTCTAATTTCCAAAAGAAAATTTTGAAACCCATTTCGTTTAAAAAGTAAAAATTATTTTCCCTCTTTTGTAGTCTTTCTGTTGAAGAAGAAACGAAATTAAACTGGGTGATTGTGACAGTATACAGATTCCATCTAGATGAAACTTTCACTTTTTCTTACGGATAATGCAGGCTGGAAAACGGGTTTCAAAATAAGATCTCATCACAGCAAGAGAAGTTTCATGCATTTCCCAGTATAAATGGCATAAAACCAAAACAGTGAAGAATTTCCGAATGATATAAACAGAGATATGTTCATAAGTTATACATGCAATTAAGATCAAGAAACTGCGAATAGCTCCAGGAGAAGATGGAATTACCGTGGTCATTATACGAGAAGCAAGTGGAGAAATTGAAACTACACTCGCCCAAGTTTTCACCAGATGTCTAATGAAGGGAAGATTCCTGAGGATTGGAACAATGCTCCAATGATCTTGCTCCATAAAAAAGGTGACATTGAGGATCTCAGGAACTACAGGCCCATCAGCCACCTATCATTGGTTTATAAAATCTTCATTGAGGTTCTTTCACTTATCTTGAATGTGACATTAGACATGGCTCAACCAAGAGAACAAGCTGGATTCAGGAGTGGCTACAGCACTATAGATCATATCCATTTGCTGAGAGAACTAATTGAAAGAACGAGGGAATATGAACTTCCATTATGCATGGCTTTTATCGATTATGAAAAAACTTTTGATTTTGTGATACCATCAGCAATTACAATGGATGTGAAATCCTGAAGTATTGAAGATGCATACATTGGTATTATTAGTAACAGCTATGAAAAATGAAAATGCAAAGGTTTGGTTACTTGAGGATACAGCACAAATAAAAATCGGAAAGGGGATGAGAGAAGGGGACACCATATCTCCCAACTCTTTAATGTCACATTGCAAAATGTCTTTCAATCATTGAACTCAGAAAACAAAGAGATAAAGATTAATTATTAAACTCTCCTTCCATTTGATGATTTCGTCACCATTTTTGAAACCGCTCTTTCAAACACCTCAATGTATGATTCATGAACTTGCTGACAAGAGTAAAGATGTGGGATTAAAAATGAACTTTCAGAAGAAAAAACTGATGTACAATGCTTTTAAAAACATGAAGATTTGTGGATTGATGGGAAAAAGCTGGAGATTCCGATGCCTACATTTTCCTTGGACAGCAGATATCAAACAGAAGTCACGTTGATAAAGAAACTAATCGACGTATGAAACTTGGTTACAGAGCTGTTGGAAGAAACAGTACAATTGTTAAGAAAAATACGCCATTATGTCTTAAAATAAAAGTGTTTAATCAATGCATCCTGCCAGTGCTTAAGTACGGAGCAGTGACGTGGACCTTAACTAAAAAAGACATACAAGGACTGCGGACAACTGAGAGAAGCATGGAGTAGTTGTATGAATGCTTCTTGTAACCAGGAAAGATAAAAAGAGGAACTCGTGGATAAGGAAAATGACAAGAATGGGAATACATCATGATCAGAATGAAATCCCTGAAATGACAATGGGCTGGACATGTTGCCAGATGAACGGACCACCGATGGACGTACGAAATTCTACACTGGATTACAAGAGACAGGAAAAGATCCAAAAGAAGACCACGTGTGATATGGGTGGATAAAATTCGAAAGTGCATGCGGGACAAACATGGAGCAGACTGTCGCAGGACAAACCGTTGTGGAAGAAAGTTGAGGAGACCTTCATCCAGCAGTGGATTGAAAATGGTTGACAATTATAATGATGCTGTTAATGAGGTTAATGAAAAGTGATCTAAACAATTACTAGGTTTCGAAAACAGATACGGTGCACTCTTTGACTGTTTAATTAATATTTTAATAATGAAATTACTTTAACTATGTCCACAACAATCGGCTAGCAATTTGCGTTTAAAGGTAAACAATTAAACTCTCAGCCTTTTATTTTCGCTTCGAAATGAAGGCATGAAACTTATCTAGGAAATTGTTTGCGTTGTTAAAGGTCATGAAACACTTTGTTTTTCCAACATTCGTTATACTTATGCTAACTACTTACACACAGATTGTTAGTCTTTTTTAACTATCATCATTATCATTTCCCACTTCAGAATTATTTTTTTCTGCTGGATAGATACGAGCCTTTGTGATGTTTATTTTAGTTTTCGATTGTACCATTAATTATACCTTTGCGTGGAAAAATAACATTTAGAAACGGAATTATCTTAATTAAAAACAGTTGGAGGATGAGATAAAGAGATATTGCACGATTGTGACTTTACAGTTTCCACTTAAGCGGAATTGTTTTTATACTACTCCGTTGTTATCGTACACGTGCATCTAAAACTGGAATTTCAGTAGAGTGTTTACCATTTTTCTTGGGAATGCTTTAAGAGACGTGTAGTAATTGAAATCAAGAAATTTAAAAAGTGCATAAAATGCTTGATCTGCCCCAGCGTTTGTTGCTATGAGATGTGAAATGTAGCTGAGATGGAAGGGAAAATAAAATGAAGATGAACAACCTGAGAGAATCGTAAACATCGACAACTTCATTTTAAGATATTTTAAGATAAATTATGTTTACCTTAATAATGTTAATGGCGTGATTTTTGCATTGATTTGCATTTAAGGAAGCAAAGCAAATAAACAGTGCAACTGTTCCTGCGTGTATGACTAGTGTGTACCTACTCGACCGAATTATATCTAATGTGATCTTGTGTTTCAAAAAACGATCTGTAATTCATTTGTCCTGTTACAACAAAAGCACAAATTGCGGCAGAAGTAACTGTACTGCACATGATGATCTTTCTCTGCACTGCGTATTGATTGTTAAAGTATGCCATTAACGGTAGACAGCACAAATTTGATACAATGGCTACTGAATTATAAACCTTTATGCAGATATACGTAAACGTCACTTATGCAGCGTATATGCAACATACGTGATCACTTGCGTCACCACGTGATCTAGTCATTTAAGACTGCTGCTCGTGAGTAATCGTCAGGAACTAAGCATATTAATAACATTACACCAAACATTTTAATAACGTCAACACAATCATAACATTTCATTGAACACATCATATTCAGCAACCGGAACACTATGTACAAAAACCGTTTCATAAAAACTGGGGGTAATTTTTTTGAGCTGGCACCGTGGCAGACGATTCTGGTTTTGTTATTGCGCAGTTGTTTAAGTGTTTAAGGTACGTCTGCATTTCACCATACAGCTATGAATGTAAGTGATTCAGAGTTAAGAAATGAAATGAGTGGTGCGATATAATTTTGTTATCGTTTGAGTAAAATGGCTCCAGAAACAGTTGATTTAATGAAAAAAGCTTACAAAGATAAATGTTTGAGTGAGTCAACAGTTTTTAGATGGCACCATGATTTCAAAAAAAGGGAGTTTGTCAGCAGAACTCGCTCCTAGGCCTGGTCGACCTGAAATTGTTTTTACGGAGCTCATTGTTAACACTGTTTGGGAAATCCTGCAAGAAGATCGACGAATGACGTGTGAAGACATAGCGGCGTCAGCTAATATTTCAAAAACGGCGGCATTCCTCATTCTACGCAACAAATCACTGCTGCATCGTGTGTGTTCCAGATGGGTACCTCATCATCTGACAAGAGAACAATTGTTAGCCACAGTTCCGGTGTGTCATGAGTGGAAACAAATGATTGCAAAGGATCCATATTTTCTAAACACAGTAATAACTGCCGGTAAAACATGGATCCACTATTTCGACCCGGTCATGAAGTGCGCAACGAGTGTCTGGAAACACACAGGCTCGCCTTCTCCGAAAAAAGTCCACCAAACCTAAATCAGCTGGGAAGGTGATGATGCTAATTTTCTTTGATCAAGAAGGTGTAGTCTCCCAGCATGTCGTTTCTCCACAAATTACTGTCAATGCTGAGTATTAAATTTCAGTCTTCAAGCATCTGAGACGACACCTATCGATTAAGCTACCGGAAATGGTGGGCAAGTAGACCCTACGCCATGATAACGCCCGTCCACATGTGGCAGCTTGTGTTCACGTTTCTTACGAAATGCAGTATTTAAATCATGACACAGCCTGCCTACGGTTCTGGCCTCGCCCTCTGCGATTTCTGGTTGTTTCACACAATGAAGGAGAAGTTCGGTGGTGCAACATTCAACACAGATGCTGATGTTTTTCAAACTGTACAGGGGTCGCTAAAACAGCTTCCAGAAAATGCCTTCGCCACATGCTTTGAAAAGTGGACTGAACAATGGGATTGTTGCATATCATCCGAGGGAAGATACTTTGAGAAAAAATAACATATATTTTGCTGTACATATATTTATTAATTTTGTGTGATTTTACTCTCAGTTTTTATGGAACGGCCGTTGTAGAAAGCAAATTAAGCAAATCAGTACAAAACATATTCCACACCTACAAGAATTGTGCAGAAAATAATAACCAAATGACAAATGGTAGCAAAGTTTAACCATTACAGTAAACAACAACATTACACGAAAACATACTGATAACATTACACGCACACAACAAATCAGTATCATCATTACATTAAGTATCTTAATACCGTAGCACCAAACATTATAATTGCTTAGCCCTAAAAGGAAGGTACATAATACAGCCTCGAAATCCAACTTTTTACAATTTAAAGCTGACATATTAATATAAATATACTCCCTAACGAGAATCAGTGGAAGCATTAACTAGCAAGAATTAGCAGAAGCATTAGCATATCAAATTAAAACAGAATTAGCAGAAGCATTAGCACAATAAACTAAAACATTGTAGTTAAAAAAGCAAGAAGCAATATATCATATCATGATACTCAAGTAGAAAGCAATGTAACTGATAAAATTAAACATCACCAGAACTTGACTAGAACAAATAAACTAATTAACGCCACTCATGACAAAATTAAAGCAATAAAATAAACGAAACACAAAAAGTATAAATTAAGAGGACATTTTGTAACATATATTTTCCCGGACTTAGCATTCAACCCAGGGCAATGCAAATAGTGTAACTCTAATTTTTCATTGCTATCTCTTTAAAGGTTTCCTATCTGAACACCTGTTCATACCTCATTTCAAGAGGGTTGGACCTACGGCGTCAGGTGTTTCCCCGTCATCCAGGGCTCCAAGGAGTTTGCATGCTGGCGACTAAATATAAACTACTGGCGACTAATAGAGTAACTAAGAGTTTTTCAAAATTATTGAAGTGAGTGCTTCGAAATTTTGAACATTCGGTTCTCGATCAGTGTAATCGTCAGTAGTGTTGATCGCAATGGGAAAAACAAAAGATCTTTCGAAGTTCGATGAAGGGCTTATTGTGGGTGCTCGTTTGGCTGGAGCGACGATTTAAAAAACGGCAGAGCTGACTGTTTTCTCAAAAGATGAGATATCCCGGGTCTTTAATTAGCGGAAAAATAACCCACATGGCTTGTTTAAGAGGACTAACTATGGAACGCCAACAGCATGTCAGGAACGAGATCGCCGTCGTCTGAGAAGGTTGTACGGAGAAACAGGACTTCCTGTGTGCAGCAATTGATTGAAGCATTCAAATGAAGGCTGTTACAAACCCATATCTCAGGGAACTATGCGCAGAGAATTGAAGAGGATCGATATTAGCTGTCAGATGCCTATACGGAAATTACTGATATCTGCAGAGAACCGGAAAGTTCGTCTTAGTTGTGTCAGGAACACCATAACTGGACACTGGAAAAAAATAACATGGACCGCGAGTCGTGGTACACTTTGTTCTGTATCGACAGTAGGCAGAGAGTTTGGCGCGAGCTCCATGAACGAAAGGACCCAATTCGCTTGTAAACACAACTCAAGGTTATTGAGTTGGTGTTGAAAGCGAGTTGGGTCCTTTCGTTCTGTTTGTACAAAATGTTTTCCTTATGTTACTGGAAGGTCGGGTGTCCTCGAGGATTATCTGAACATTGTTGTCTATCAAGTCCATCTTGCAATGTTGACTTTTTATCCAGAAGGTGATGGCTGTTTTATGGGCGACAATGCTACATCGCTCAAGAAGTGTTCATCAGCGGTTCAGCGAGCATGACAGCGACTTTCACCATCTTCCTTGGCCACCACAAGACCCGGATCTGAACCACATTGGGAATGTATAGGACATGTTAGAAAAACAGATACGGGAGCAAAGTCCACTTCTGTCGAATCTGAGCCAATTAAAGGACTATCTGCTGAACCTCTGATAAGCTGCCCATACAGTAAAAAATGTTTCACATATGTATCAAATATGTTACAATCTCTCATTTCCGTTGCCCTTTCAGATATATCTTGCAATTACGTTTCAGCAAAATCTATTTTGGAACATAACTCTTTGTACATTACGGTTACGTTAAAAATAGCATTTACCGATACTACTGTTTTATAGTTTCCATTATAGATAATTGCTACCTTGATGTTAATATTCTTTAGTGATACTGTCGTACTCGAGTTAGCTAGTTAGTTGATTTAATATTTCATCTTTTTCTTGTGATTCAGGATCATCTGAAAGTAAATAATTGTTTTGATTATTATACTTCTTAAACTCTAAAAAGCATTTCATAAAATCTAAGTAGATGAGTGTGTTGTTGTATTAGGTATTAGTATACTATACCAGCATATTTTTTTTACTTGAAGCTGAGAAATTTTATATTGGTAGGTATTTAGAGAAATGACGAATTTGATTTTCTTTCTTTTTTTTGCTGAAATATAGTCTATTCCACATGTATAATAGAAATTCGACACCCTCATTTGGGACCGATCTTTATTTCTTTTTTTATCAATATATAAATGCCGCCACTGTTCCCAATGGACAGCGGACTTCGTTGAACCTGTAAGAACGTAAACGATTCGTAATACGACTGTTGTTGGTTTTGAAACAGCTGTAGAATGTAATATTTTTTATTGTGATTTTACTAAGTTCATTAAAAGTATAATGTTCAACGTAGTAAATGCGTAACAGCAATATGATGATAGTCACAAATGTCTTTCAAATACGTAACAGTAATGTAACGAAGCTACAAATATCTTTCAAATGCGTAACAGTAATGTAACGAAGCTACAAATATCTTTCAAATGCGTAACAGTAACGTGAAGTTGGTATGCTGAACTTACAAAGACCTTTCACTGAAACGTATCGGTTATGTTTCAAAGTTATGTAACGTTTGAGGACATTTTGACGTAACCGTAAGTTTTCTGAAACCTTACTGTTACATTGCGCAACGTGTCTGAAAAGTCTCAATGTTTCAGTGCTACGTACTTGTAACATATACGAAATATTCTGTCATGTGTGGATGCAGATGAAGATACACTTCAAAATCTTGTGGAATCTATGCCAAACCGCATACGTGCTATAATTCAGGCGGAAGGAGTTCCAACCCAGTGCTGGATAAAAGTTTCTAATTCTGTCGTCGATTTGTGTATAAATCAGTTATATTTAGTATTTTAATTTTGAGAACGTTCTAATTTTAATTTTGAGTCTTGAACTGGCAGATGTCGAACACTGGTTATTCCAAGCTTGCCTGATTGTAGTCCTATCACGTGTTAAACCACAGCATGCAGTTAAGACCTCCTCTTCAAAATAAAATTTATCCACACCATAAACTTCCAGCAAGCAAGCAAGCAAGCAAAGCCAGCCAATTAACAAACTTCTTGCATTGGCGATCAGATATTAAACCCATCCCCGCGAAATAGTACAGAAAAACCTAGCATAGTCTGTTGAAGTTAGCAATTTGTTATGGAAGAAGGCATTTTTTTCCGGGATATAAGCAGAAGGGAAACAGCGGGCGAACTTTACGTGGGAAATAAGCAAAATCAGATACGCCGCACTCCCCAGTGAAACTAACAAGTACTATGCCATATTAATATTCTCCCTAATCAGGAAATGAAGGTTTAACGTGAGAATTAAATCTACTGCTTTTTCACTACCGTGCTCCAATGACCCTGCAACCTTATAATATCTCCTAGCTTCCAGGGTTAGACAAACATATCAACAAATTGGCAACTGCTCCAACGAATTGACACCACGCTAATAGGATTAACAGACGGTTTTCAAAGTAAACGGCCGAAAATTATCTGCATTCTCAAATTGTTGGATAAAGCACTCAATCCACTAACAAGTGACATGCGATATACACTATATTGACAAAAGTCACCCCAGACACCATTTCAGAAGCAAATGAATGGATCAGCTGCGTTGTTAAGATGCGCTGTACAGCTTCAAACGGTATAAAACCAAGCCTGCAGCTGACCGCGATCATATCTCACTGTGAGGCTGGGTGAAAATGCTGCTGCGGGAGAGAACTGACTTTGAGAAAAGAAAGATTGTTGAGTGTTATATTAGTGGGTTGTCCATAAGAGAAACCGAGAGGCGTTTAAACATACCCAAGTCAACTGTTTTGGATATACTGAAGAAGTGGAAGACACATGGCGTGCCTGAAGCAGCCAAACGTACCGGCAGACAACAGAAAATTAGTAATAGAGGACGTCGAAGCCTCAGGAGAGTCGTTACAGCTAATCTACGGAGCACTGCACAAGACCTCAGTGTTCGCAGAGAATTCCATTTCATAAGTTTCAGTGGTCGCGCGGCTGCTAATAAGCCTTTCATCTCCACTCGGAATGCTACTCGTCGTTTAACATGGTGTAAAGAACATTTATCGTGGACTGTAAATCAGTGGAAACGGGTCCTGTGTACTGATGAATCCAGATACACGATCTATCAGTTTGATGGCTGTGTGTTGGTATGGTGGCAGCCGGGGGAACGCTATTTACCACATTGTACTGTTCCTACGGTCAAGTTTGGAGCTGGCAGTGTACTCGTGTGTGGGTGTTTTTCGTGGTATGGTCTAGGTGCATTGGTTATCGTGGACAAACTTGTTAACCAGCACATCTACCTTGATATTCTGAACAATTATGCCATACCAACTCTGTGGCAATACTGTGGAACCGAGCTTTGTTGGTACCAGCAGGATAGTGCACCGAGCCATAAAGCAAACACTGTTACGGCGTGGTTTGACGATATTTCCGTATCGTGTGTGGACCGGCCAGCACAGAGCCCTGATCTTAATCCCACAGAGCACCTATGGGATGAATTAGAGCGCCACATAAGAAGTTTGGAACTAAGGCCTACTACTAAACAACAGTTAGCAACAGCATTATGCACTGAATGGACGCGCATACCTATCGCTGTGTTCCAAAACCTTGTCAAAAGCATGTCTCGAAAGGTCAGTGCATTCATTAAGGCCAAAGGTGGACCGACACCGTACTAATGTATATCAATAAATGCTATGTTGTGTTTCTCTTCTAGATGTCCGGTGACCTTTTTCAGTATAGTGTACACTGAGTAGGGTTGGCGCGCCAAGTTCAGGGGGGCGCCAAGCTGAACTGTTTTTCTTATTTCTTTTTTGTGAAATGGTGAAGTATGTTTAAAAAAATAGAAAAACTGCCTTGCGATTATTGAAATTTCAGACGATGAGTGATGATGATTGGAGACGATGAAATGTCCCGCCGGCCACTGGAGCAGTACAAATCATAACAATATTGTTACAATTAAACGCACAAGCAGCATTGTTTTTGGCGTTGACCTCAGGATAAATGCACGCGACTGTTGATTTATATTGTACTAGTTGAAAGCCCATCAATAATGACGGGAAAAAATAGGATATCCGGAGCAATTTTTTTTTAATTATTTCTTTATTGAACATAGGTGAAAACCCGTCAATAATGACAGGGAAAAATAAGATATCAAGAACATTTTTTTTTTCAATTATTTATTTATAGCAAAAAAGCCCGTCGTACGACGGGCATAAGACTCAGAACTTGATAGATCTTTTGGCGTTACCCAGGTCGTAGCGCAAGGAGCTTGATCTTCCATCGCTTCCCTGTCCGTCCATCTATCTGTCTGTCTGCTTGTCCGTCTGTCTGATATGTGTTTTGTAAAATCTTGAGTCCCTATTTCGTCAACACTTCCTTGTGCACAACATGTTTCGTGACACTAACTGTGAACCCTGTATCAATTTCTCCTGTTCTTTTCTGTGAGCTATTTTTATCCTGGCGTCGTCATATCGTCGTACTCTTGACATTTCCACATAGAGATGGCCGTGGCTAAGCACCGACTCAAGCAGATATATTCCGACTTTTTCTAAAGTCTGAGGAGTCATATTTGCCAAGCAATGGCGATCCCGATCGCATTCTCTTTGGACAGCAGTCACACTTTCTCGACGGGCACTTTCTCGCTTCGCCTTTCGTCTATTTGCTGCTTCCGTCTGGGCAGCTACTTCTTCAGCAGAATTTTTTCGTTTAGGAGGCATGTTTTCGACGTTTTGAGACAAATGAACCACAATATAAATTGCTTGTTTATCCGAGGAGAGCCAAAACATAAATGACTTCAAATTATTTAGGTGCAGCTGCAGAAAATAAATTAGAATTTCGTCTCCACGCGGTGATTGCGTGTGGAATTTTTCAAATCAATAAAGTCAACGTCGTTTACTCAAATAGCTACACGTTTGTAACGTCATCCTTATCCTGTTCCAAATCTGAAAGCATGTGACGCACTTGATCGTTGATGATCACTAACACGTTCATCACATATTGTTGATCAAATATCGTTACGCTTGTTCAGGTATCATAAATTTGTTTATTGCGTAAATATTTTTTGTGGCACAGAGGAGGACTCTTCTAAATTATATACAGGGTGATTGTAAACTCCTTCAATAAAACAAGAGGGGTGATGGTACACATCAAGACGAACAATATTTGCACTGGAACCTAGGGTCGCATTCCACTCCTAGTACCAGTAAAGAGCACGTTCGAAAAACGTCCAGCAGGCACACGGAGTTCCAATCAGTGCATGAAAAGCACAAGATGCAAATCAGGTGCACTGAACACATGCGTAAACGATGAGGAACAATCACTTAAAAGCGCAGCCGAACCCGTTCGGCGATATTACCGTGCGAACATCACATGAGAATTGACGTATTCGTGAAGGGCATGGAGGACTACACATACGACATATCCCTAGTGGATTGGACGCCGTGGACCTGTGGCTTGGCCTCCACGCTCCCCGGACCTTAATCCACTGGACTTCTTCTTCTGGGTTTACATGAAAACATTGGTGTACGAGACACCTGTGGATTCCCTGGAAGATGTCGTCGTGCTAATCGCTGTTGCTGCGGACAAGATCAACACCACACCGGGAGTCTACGAGAGGGTGCGACAGTCCTTCATTCGCCAGTGTGGGCTGTGCAACGACGCCTTTGGACGCCAGTTTGAGCAGCTCCTTTGAGTCTTTCTCTGATGCGATTGTAATTGTGCAACTCATAAATTAGGTATGTCTCTTTGTTTTCACTGTTGAAGGCTCATCGTGGATATGTAACTTTACTCTTTTCTCGCACTAGGAGTCTATATTTGCAATGGAACCTAGGAATGCGGCCCTAGCTAGGTTCCATTGCAAATATTGTTCGTCTTGATGTGTGCTATCACCCCTCTTGTTGTTTTGAAGGAGTTTACAATCACCTTGTATAAGATGCATTTCATATATGGCTGAAAAACAATGCAATCGAACCACCAAACACACGCAAGCAAAAAGTAGCTTGTAGGAGGCGTCAACAAATATTGTCGCACCGAGCGCCATTAATGCTAAAGTGAGAATACTATCAGGCCATGAACGCAAAGTAAAAATGTCCTGCACTGAAAAATGCTCACAAGTGAGTTAAATGGAAATAAGGAATTCATAAGGTCAATAATCACCGCAAATTTTATTGGCGGCTGCATATGACAATGCACCACTCACACAGCAATCGAAATACAAATACAATGCCGGAAAGGGAAAAAAGAACACCATTAAGAATTGTAGCTGCATCTATGAGATTTATGTCGTGGTAACAATTTGTTAACAAAGGAAAGTGATCACACGTGTGAAGTGATTCAGTGTTTATTTTACCTTTTAATGCGTATTACAGTGTACACAAAGCACATTTTAATAAGGCATTGCACCTCCTCCAGCAGCAATACAAGCTTCCAATCTGGTATGCAGTCGGTTGTACGCAATGCTGAATATCATTCTAGGGGATAGCATTCCATGCGCTTTCAACTTGAACGCGCAATTCGGAGATGGTCGCTGCTTACCAGGGTCCGCGGATGAGTCTTTGTCCCATCCACTCCCAGTCATGCTCGATTGGATACAAACCAGGAGAACATGCTGGCCAAGGGAGTTGATGCACATTCTGAAGAGTATGTTGTGTTGCTAGGGCAGAGTGTGGGTGGACGTTATCATGCTGGAATATCGCATTTGAGATCGCACTCAAAAATGGCAGGACGACCGGGTGCACGATGTCGCTGACGTACGCACTGCTATTCAGTGCATCCCGTACAAACACCAGACTCGTACGAGAGTGAGAGCTAATCGCTCTCCACACCATGATGCCCGGCGTGGGGCCTGTGTGTCGTTGGCGGATGCACGATGGCAGAAGCCGCTCACCTTGTCGCCTTAGGACGCGTACACGACCGTCAGACGCACCCAAGTGGAATTGGTTTTCATCACTGAAGATCACGGATCCCCATTCTTCCCTCCAATGAACTGGTTCCTGATACCACCGCAAAGTGCTCAACGGTGACCAGGGGTAAGTCGTAACGGTACCTGCGGTGCGTGTTCCCGTAGTCCTGCTTCCAACATACGATTCCGTATCATTCTGGTAGACACCCTTGGTATGACATTGGATCAAATTTGTGACGCCGCTGCCATCCGCTCTGCCAACACCGCCCCATTCTGATACACCGATCTTCTCGTACGTCCGCAACTCTGTGTTGCACGGAACCACGTCTGCGAATGTGCGAGTGCTCCTCTGACCATCGACGACGCCACCATCTTACCACGGCCTATACCCCTCGTGCCACTCGGTCCACAATTTGATGGACGGACCAACCTCCTTCCTGCAAACCCACTATAGAACTCCGATAACTGGACAAATGTGCGCGCCCGCGTCGTACAGACATGTTAGCTTTCTTCACCGAGCACTAAACAAAACGACATCAGACGAATGACCTCGTTCTGCACGCCCTAGTCCTTAAATACTCGCTGAGTACATTTGCATGTCGTCGTACGTAGTAACGTCATTATTTCATCCAATGACGTTCCAACTTAGACCACAGTTTTTGCTGCTCTTAATAATTAACATATTAAAAACACGGTCGAGTCACATTATTGTGACCACCAGCTAATATCTAGAGGAACCGTTGTGCGCAAAGCAGCTGGATGGGCTGGGAGTGACTCAGTAAGGTGCTGGAAGATGTTCACAGGTATGTGGAGCCATGCTGACTGCAGTGCATCTGACAGCTACTGGAATGTGCGTGGTGGAGGATCCATGGAGCGAACAACACGATCGAGGTGGTCCCACAGATGCTGAATTCGGTTTAAGTGTGGGGAATTTTAGGGCCAGGGAAGTACTTTGAAGTTTTTATCGTGCTCTTCCAACCACTCTCGGACATTTCTAACTGTTTGACATGTCGCATTGTCGTGTTGGAAGATCCCATCCGCCCCAGGGAAAACAATCAGCGTGTATGGATTCATAATGAATTCGGTACATAGTGTCTTCCATACCTATGAGTGGATCCAGAGAATGCCACGAAAACATTTCCCCGACCACCAGCTTGTGTTCTTCCAGCAATGGTTGAAGAGTCTTTGTTTTTCGATGTTTCTCGCCTTATACGCCAACATCCATCTGTTCGCTGAAGCAGAAAACATGACTCATCGGAGAAGGTAATCATATGCCAATCAGCGGATATCCAATTCCGATACTGCCGTGCAAATATGTAAGTTATTTCTGCCGATGCACCTTCGTTAGCATAGGTGCAGGGACCATCTGTCTGCATCGGAGCCCCATGCGCAGCAGGGTTCGTTGAACTATCGTTTTAGACATACTTCCGATAGCACCTTAGTTCATTCGGCCAGTGAGTTGCTCCATTGTAGCGTATGGATCGGCCCTCACGCACCTTCGAAGCCGATTCACATATCATATTAATGGCACGTGGTGCTCCGCAGTTTCCACTTCGCTTATTCGCAATGGTGCTATTTCTCCAATCACGATACACTTTAACCACAGCAGCACGCGAAAGCCGATAACCATCCCTTTTTGTAAATCTGATGAATCGCTCCTTTTATCTATGACAGCAACGAGTGTTATGTTTCCAGATTGCCTACAGCAGACCTTATATACCCTCCAAGCCAGCTCCCGACACGTGCCTTCTTTAATTGGCTACGTGCTGTTGACGTCAAAAGTAGGAGTTGGTAACAATAATGTGACTCGACTGTGTATGACATTCCTACCAGCATTCCTTCAGGATGTTCTTTTTTCACTTTCCGGCAGTGAATTTTTGTCTCACAAGCAGGTTGCAGCACTCATCTGCCCTTCTTTTTTATCCGACTTGGCTCCATAAGCCTTTTTCTGTTTCACACGTTGTTTGAATGGACACCGATTTGAAAGTGTTGAGCACATTCAGAATCATGTGACAGCAGAACTAAATGTTATCACAGCAAACGAATTTTCTGATTTCCTAAGCGTGCTCGAATGCTGAAAAAAGTGCATTTGGTATCTAAGGGATTACGTACAAGGAGAGGAGTAAAAAAATAATTTCCTTGTGCACATTTCGCATTCTCCGAAGTCAAGGTCCTTACTCTGTGTAGCAACGAGATAACGTTTTTCTTGCATGGAAATTCTATGTAAAAAGGATCGCTAAAGTTTTTCTAGATGTAAAAGTTGTTCGCAATCAGCCCAAGCTGCCCTTCAAAACAAATTATCTCTGCCACATGATGTAATTTTGAACAAATCTTCCTTCTCCGCGAGGTTACGATCTTCTATTACGGATCCGTGACCTATAAAATCACCATTTCGTTCATTGATTATTCTCTTGTAAGGCGATGATGTTTTGATTTCAGCTTTACGAACTACGCCTTATTGATCTTCAGTAATGTGGGGGGGGGGGGAGAATGCAGGGTGATTTTAGATTAGGGTGGAATAAAAGCGTGGGGGAACGTAGAAATTATCGGGAAAGAGGAATTCCCGAAGTCAAGAACAACAATGTTTCCTTACAGATACGACTCCATGTGAAATCTTTATCTCCCCTAACTGTCTTTTTCCTGGTATCTTCCTGCATGGCCAACGCCTCAGAGATTTCCTAGTGACTGTCAGAGTATCTTGACAGTTGTTCCAACAAATGGCTGCATTCTGTAAAATGGGAAATGTCACTTCCACGGCTCTCAATGAAGGAGGAGAAGAGATTACATTGTTTTCTGCGCTCATTTTCTCTTTTCAGAAAAATATTTTCGCACTATTCCCAGCACATTTACTGGGCCTTTTGCATTTATAGTTCAACGAAGACAGAGATAACGATACAAGACTTATTTATTACTTTCCTTTTATAGCTTTTTTTCTTTAAAGAAAAGAAGCTTAAAAGGGACCGGGAAAAAGCTTACACGCGTTCAAGGTTTGTAGATCTTTCTCTGTTCCTATTGTAAATTTACAGAGCAACCCTGGAAAATATGAAACTATGCTCTCGAGCAAAAACAAACATCTTAGTTCTCTGTCCAGAGAAAAGAAAGCAAAGTTTTTCCTCCCAGTGGTGTATATTCGAGGCTAGCTGCGAAGCCCAGAGAATACACAAATAAAAGTCAATTAAATATACACAAATAAGTCAATTAAATGTACACAAATAAAAGTCAATTAAATATACACAAATAAAAGTCAATTAAATATACACAAATAAAAGTCAATTAAATATACACAAATAAAAGTCAATTAAATATACACAAATAAGTCAATTAAATATACACAAATAAAAGTCAATTAAATATACACAAATAAAAGTCAATTAAATATACACAAATAAAAGTCAATTAAATATACACAAATAAGTCAATTAAATATACACAAACAAAAGTCAATTAAATATACACAAATAAAAGTCAATTATCGACGGTATTAAGATATGTGGATGCTTTCGGTGCGAAAAAAACACGAGCGGATTCGCTTCTTTCGATTATGAAAAACAGTTTGGCGAGCGAGGACCAACGGCATAACGCAAGCAGGTCTTCAACTCTTCGCTGTTCTGATGCGAAGAACTTTGATGCGATCGCCTGTTAGCGTTTCTATAACAACACGAAGTTCACTTTAGAATTTTTCATGAAAAATGAGTGAATTCTCGGCTACGAATCCTTTTTTGTTCTCTCGGAAATATTTTGGAGGAAAGCGCACAAACGCTTTTGTTTATGGAACATAGTGTTCTTAGTTCTCGGTTCCGGCTGCCACTGTTACCTACGTTTTCTGTTGCGTCTTAGGGAAAGTCACGACAAATGATTTGGTAGTAAGGGACGAGAGTTTTACAGGGAAAATCCATGCACTTGTATAGGGAACCAAAATCTCCGTGCCTACATTCAAATTACTGAGCTGTTCTCTGGAATTCAGAGATAAACTTCTCAAAAAAAAAAACTTCTCTGCCAGATTTAATTTCACAACTGATGATGCTAGACTTTTATCAAAAGCTTCGATTTACAGCGATCTCGGCACCAACTCGAGCTTCACTGATATCCACCACAGGTCTCACACAAGATATTTTGTACTTCATACTCATTATCACTTTCGCATACAGGCATTCCTGAATTTGGACCTCTCTGTTCTCTTTACGATATTCAGTATTTAGTCTTCACCTCGTTTAGTGCCTTGAAATAGCCACCCGTCGGAGAGTGAAAGCTTGGAATATCATGTATGATGCCGTTTACATCTATAAAAACCGAATTATTATCTTTTGAAGTGTTGCACTTATTTGTTTCTAGTTAACTCCGGTGTACCCACAGTATTTATTTTATTAGAATACGGATTGTTGTTTCTCTGTAAAAACTCAGCTCATTCGATTCACTCAATGTAAAAATAAAACTCAAAAATTGACAAGTGAGCATTCACAGAATCTTACATCAATCGACGGCAGTACCAATAAGGATCTGCCTAGTTAAGGAATTTGCAGCACCGCGAGTTCGGTGCATGTTGGAACAGGTATCACTAGTCATCCTAAAATTCTTGAGATATTCTTTGTCTGTCGCTTAAGAGCGAAATATGTGGAGTTCTTTAACTCCTAAAAAAATGTATTCTTTCGTTGTGGGATATAGTAAAAATTAGCAAATGTGAATGAAATACGGGATTACACCATACAATAAAATTTTGAAAATGTGTATCCGTTTTTTGGTGTAAATATGACATAGATGGTAAGCCAGATAATATCCGAAAACTTGAAAATTTCGTCGTCATGGAGCGGAAATCGAACCCGCGTCTCCCGGATAGCGCCCGAGTATGCTAACCACGACACCACCCAGAACGAAGTCTGAAGTTTCCATAATAAGTTTCCGATTAATTTAGCATTCTCTGGCGATCTCCGGGGGACGCGGATTCGATTTCCGCCCCAGGACGATGAATTTTTCAAGTTTTCGGATATTATCCATTTCATATTTACACCAAACAAGTTAGTAAAATCATGCAATGCATTGATTATGATACGCTTTCCAACATACCAGAAATAATTTCTCAAGTTATTACTCAAGTTATGAGGATCATGGCTGTGGAATAAATCTCGCTCCTGTGCCCTGACATTTGACCCCATTTCGATGATATTCAAAAGAACCGGTTCAGTATACCTCTGGAACAACATATTAAAGTTTTGTCGCAATAGAAGCATTTTTAGTCCAGTTATGAGGATAATGGCTGTGGAATAAATCTCGCTCCTGTGCCCTGACCTTTGATCCCATTTCGATTATATTCAAAAGAACCGGTTCAGTATACCTCTGGAACAACATACTAAAGTTTTGTCGCAATAGAAGCATTTTAGTCCAGTTATGGTGATAATGGCTGTGGAATAAATTTCGCTCCTGTGCCCTGACCTTTGACCCCATTTCGATGATATTCAAAAGAACCGGTTCAGTATACCTCTGGAACAACATACTAAAGATTTGTTACAATAGAAGCACTTTTAGTCCAGTTTTGAGGATAGTGGCTGTAGAATAAAACTCGCTCCTGTGCCTTGACCTTTGACCTCCTTTCGATGATATTAAACAGAACTGGTTCAGTATACCTGCGAAAAAACATGATACAGTTTTCTCGCAATCGAAGCATTTTTATGTAAGTTATGACGCATAAGGGCAATGGAATGGATCCTGCTGCTATGTTCTGACTTTTGACCCCATTTCGCCCATTTTCAATAGGGTTCCTCTACAGGTTGTCCCTTACCACATACTAAATGTCCATCGAAATCGAACCGTTTCTACGCCAGTTATCGTGCGGACGGATAGACAGATAGACAGACGGACAAAGCTGGAGCATATACGCTTCTTCAACCTACGGTTGGAAAGCGTAAAAACGGATTCACATCTTCAGAATTTATGCTGTATGGTGTAATCCCGTATCCCGTGCATGATTTATCTGCTCCTCCGTGCAATCACGACATAGAATTCTTGATCTCCAGCTTCGCTAAACATGAATTCCGGTTGCTTCGACTAGCGAATCATGTGATGGTTATATTCAAATTAATGGGAAACTTGGTCGTTCTGGGTGGTGTAGTGGTTAGCATACTCGGTCGCTATCCGGGAGACGCGTATTCGTTTCCCGCTCCAGGACGACTAAATTTTCAAGTTTTTGGATATTATCTGGCTTACCATCCATGTCATATTTACACCAAAAAAAAAAAAGGATTCACATCTTTAAAATTTGTATTGGCAAATGTGATTCATTTCTTGCCTGGCTTTATTTAGGATATTCAGAGTGTTTCTCTTTCGTAACTACTTTTCTCCGATCATTTTCTAAATGGATGTACTCATTTTTCCAGTAGGACTGGTACAGACTTGACTTAGAATATGAATTTTTATAAATGTATGTTCAACGGCAGGGGCAAATTCAGTGTTAGCTATCTCAGGATTTTAACCTGAAGTTAATACACAAACGATAAAATCTCCATTCTTTGGGTACGTGAAGGTAAGAGTTTACCTTTTTGTTTTTATCTTTGATCAGGGAGAAGAGGGCTTGTAGAAAGAAATGCAGAAAATAAAGAAAAAAGTGGCAAAAGGAAGCACAGATATTCTATAAGAGTTATTTCGGTGCAAATTAAACACTAAACAGCCAATGTTTTAAAAAATTCCTTCTTTTTATATAATATCAGCAGAAAATGGGAATATTGCGTGCCAGACAGGCAGGTTCGGATATTACCCAAAGTGAATTTTCTTTTGCGAGTCCCTCTTTTCCCAGTCAGCAATCGTTAGTGAAAAGCCCACGTACAAAGGCAAGGAAAAGTTTCCTGGTATCTGCTGATTTATATACTTTGTGGGAGGAGACTCGGTAAAAAGATTTACAAGAACACTAGACAACACCCGTCTTCCAGAAAATGGACTCGGAAAGGTCAGCAACCTATAGAGAAGAAAGTGAAAATGCTTCTTTTTTTTTATTTGATTTTTTACTTTTTTCACTTTCGCTGGAAACTAAACCGTAGCACGGAAACCCTTTCTACCGTACGTCAGCTCGAATATCTTGGAAGAAATTTCCACAGGACTTTTTCCATTGAAAAGCGAGTGATTGATTTAGAATAAGAAAGGCTTTCTATCGAGGAGGTAATTTATGAATGAGATTGAATTTATATTTCTGGCTAGCGAATTTTCTGAATGATATTTCATCACTGAAGTGATTATCCTCAAAGCCACATTTTTAGAACTACATTATATTTACGTATATGCAAGAGAGAGTCCAATGAAATCTTTACATAATTTTTTCTCACAATTGATTAAACATCTGCATCATTTTCCGATGTAATCTCCATTTGTGCAATACAAGCCCCCAAACGCTTACAAAGTGCAGATTCCTCGGGAAAAAATTCTTTTGGTCGCGTGTGCAGACACTCATGCACCAGCTGTTGTACCTCTTCATCGGACCTGAAAACGTTTCTTCCCATCGCATCTTTGAGTGGTCCAAACATGTGGTAATCACTTCTTGGGGCAAGGTCTGGTGAATATGGCGGATGTGGAAGACACACGAAATGTAGGTCCTGTTTGGTCGAAAACGTTGCACGGGCAGTATGAGGCCGAAGGTTGTCATGCTGCAACAAAGCACCAGTACTCCGAATTCTACCTCGTTTGGAATTGATGGCAGATCTAAGATGGTACCTGATAAGATCTGCATACTCTCACTGGTTACAGTGTTCCCCCTGGCATGCTGTACTCCAAGATTACGCCTCGTTCATCCCAAAAGAACGTCAGCATAACCTTACCTGCAATTGGCTGAGTGCGGAATTTCTCTGGTTAAGGTGACGCCGTTTCTTGCTTGCTCTCTTGGTTTCTAGCTGATGATAATGAACCCAGGTTTCATCTCTAGGAACAATTCTCTGTAGCAAGCCATCAGCTTCTCCTTCAAAGCGCCGCAAAAGTTATTGACGGGCATCATCACGTCGCTGTTTCAATTCTGGAGTCATTGCCGAGGCACCCACTTTGCAGACAATTTGTTTTACTGGAACACATCATGGATGATGCGGTGCGCTGGACCATGACTGATGTTCCAAAGTGCGACTATTTTATCCACATTCGTTCAGCGATTTACCATCACAATGCCTTCAACTGCTGTAATGGATTCTAGTGTCACTACTCTTTGTGCCTGATCCGGTCGAGGAGAATCTGCCACAGAACTCATGCCGTTTCGGAACTTCCTTAGCCCATTCGTACACTTATTGGAGTGACAGACATTCATCACCATATTGCAACTTCATTCGACGATGAATTTCAATAGGTTTCACGACTTCACTACTCAAAACACTGGGGACAGAACGTTGCTCTTCATTGATGCATGTCTCAAATGGAGCGGCCATCTTTATACTACCATTGTGACGTCACTAATCTTGTCTGCACCGTGCTTCCATCTGTAAGAAAATCTTTTAGTCGTTGGTAACAATATTGATAGTTACAGGACAGTGACACTGCATTTTGAATTTTTTATCGCACTTATAAAGTTTTCATTTGACTCATGTGATCATCATCATCATCAATCATTATCAATCCACTGCTGGACGAAGGTCTCCCCAAGTTTCCTCCACAACGGTCTGTCTTGTGCCAGTCTCCTCCATGTCACTCCCGCATAATTTCGAATATTTGACTTATTTATGTAAGTTAATATCCTCATGAGTATCTAAGAATAGAAGAGCCTCAAATATATATACGATCGATGAAGAAACGGGTTTCTGTACGCCCAATTAATGTGAAAGACAATAAAAATAAAAAGTGAACTCCGTTTATTAGGCGTAGGAAATAAGGGAAACAAAAGATGCTAGCTTTCACTACCTCCGGGTAGCTTCATCAGGCATTTAGTAGTTAAAGATCGCAGAAGCAACTGGAACAAATGTATTTCTGAGAATATAATTAAATTCAAAATAAGTAAAACACTTGCACGATGTCACGGGTTGTTTGATCCCAGGGCCGGGTGGTCACGTGTAACTTCTAGGAGCCGGTGCCATATGAAAGGAAGGCTCGTGGTTACATCTTTGTTACACACATTCCGTCGCGTGATGATCTCGATGGTTTCGCGAAGCGCAGTAGCTCTTGCGCAGACGTACGGTGCTAGTTTCTTAAAATCTCCCCATCTGGGAACTGCCCTTTCAGATGCAACATCACGGGCTAGTGCCGTCGTAAGCTTTCCGGCCTAAACGTCCCTTTGAGAAACGTCCGATTGAGAAACTTCTTTCTTCCCTAAGGAAGAAAGAAGTTTCTCAATCGGGTTTTTAATCTCTCAGGTATTGCTGCAAACGGAATCGTGAGCTTACACCCTCTAATTTCAGACTTGTCCGTTAAGAAAAATATGAATTTATATGAGAAACATTTCGCACCGGAAACGCTCTCCAATACAGAAAGAATTTTTCACATCGGACTCTTAGAAACAGAGATATCATCAAAAATAAGATGTGACTTTACGCCCCCTGGTGGGAAAACCATTCATTATTTTAGGAAGAAAGTATTCTCAAAGGGTTTTTCGATATGAGCGGTATCAGTCCAAGAGAAAAAATATTTTAGTCGAGTTTTCAGGAGCCCAGATTTTGCTGCAAATACATCAGAAACAAAAATTAACACTTTTGCCCCTGGTGGTCAAATGATTCTTTACCAAACATTAGAAATTATATGAAAAATATTTTCCATCAGGTCTTGTATGCGATACAGGAAGAGTTTTTCAAATCGGAGATTTAGAAGCAGAAATAACGCAGAAAACGCAATTTACTTTTGTGCCCCCTAGCGGAAAGTCTATGATTTACTTGAAAATTTTGAAATTATATGAAAAACATGTCACACTGGAAACACTATCCAACAAAGAAGGAATTTTTCAAATCGGACTCACAGAAGTAGAGATATTGACAAAAATATGATATACATTTACGCCCCTGGCGTAGAAACCATGCATTATTTTAAGAAGAAAGTGTTCCTGAAAGGTTTGTCGACATGAGTAGTATCGGTCCACAAACGACTTTTATTTTCAATAGAGATTTTAGGAGCTCATATTTTGCTGCAAATACATCAGAAGCGGAAATTAAGACTTACGCCACCTGGTGGCGAAACCCTTTCTTACAAACAGTAGAAATTATGTGCAAAGGATTTCCCATCAGGAGCTATATCCGGTGCATGAAGAATTTTTTCAAATCGAGGATTTAGAAGCAGAGTTACAGGGGGGAATGCAATTTACCTTTACGCCCCCTAGCGGAAAGTCTATGAATTACTTGAAAATTTTGAAATTATTTGAAAAACATGTCGCACCTGAAACTATCTAATAAAGAAAGGATTTTTCCAAATCGGACCATTATTAGCAGAGATATTGACAAATATAAGATATACATCTACGCCCCATGGAGGAGAAACCATGAAGTATTTTAAAAAGAAATTATTCCGAAAAGGTTTATCAACGTGAGTGGCATCAGTCCAAGAAAGAATTTTTTCAATCGAGATTTTAGAAGCTCAGATTTTATGGCAAATACATCAGAAGCAAAAATTAACATTTACGCCCCCTGATGGCCAAAGTATTCTTTACAAAAATTAGAAATATATGCAAAAGATTTTCCATGAGCAGCTGTATCCGCTAAAGAAAACATTTTTCAAATCGGAGTTTTAGAAGAAGAGATATCGGGTGAAACGTAATTTACTTTTACGCCCCCTAGCGGAAAATTTAGGCATAATTTGGAAAAGTAACTATTCCTAAAATACTCTTAGACATAAATGGAATCGAAAGATAAAAGAATGTTTTCAATCGGATGTGTAGAAGCAAATATGTGGAATAAAATGTATTTTTGAATTCGACATCATCTGCATTTACGCCCTCTAGCGGCAAAATTGTACATTGCAAAAAAAAAAACGAAATGAAGTATCATCATTCGTGTATTTCAAGCTTCCCAATGCAAAAAAAAAATTTCAAATCAGATTAATAGTTGCAGAGATATCGTGTCTACAGACGGACGGACGGACAAACCGATAGCACAGGCACGATCTTTTTTTACAAAAGACGTGCTAAAAATTATGAGGGAGATGATGTAACGTATTGTAGAGGTAAAGCACGTGCCAAGACGACAAACCTGCAACGACATATTCCATCTGTGTAGCTTAGTTGGGATAGCAACTTACTCCGTAGTGTCGGATCGCGGATTCGATCTTCGTCACGGACAGATTCTCAAAAGATAAACAAAAATTATGTCTGATCGATTAATATAGATGAATATCCATATTTTATGTGCTCCTGGTATTCAAATTAAAAATAGGTAAAGTGATACGCAGTCCTAATTGATCTTCTGATGAACTACACGAATGAACACACACAATTAGTTCTGTTTGAAAGAAAAAAATTGTAGCAACTGTTTGATAAAATTTTGGTATGTGCGACTTTAACTTGAAGAGTGTCCCACGGGTTCATATTAGAAATCGATGAAGATATCCTGAAGAAACTGATGAAAGTAAATTCCAGATAATTACTTGAATATTTAAGCACCGAAAGAAGTGTTTAAATTAATTTAGGGGGAAACTCCGGAAACTTCTGCTGTCACATTCTGAATCGTAAAACGTTTGTTTCTTATCGCAAACGATTGTACTTCAGCATTCGTTCTCAAATTGCACTGGAAGTGGGGATAAAATTTAAGGCTTGAGTTAAAGTAAAGAATTTGAAAACAGTGGAATGATTGAAGTAATTCACCGTCCACACAAACTAGTAAACTGCCTGCGGTAGGTTATCGTCCGCATAATTCAATGAACAAACTGAGATAGTATCTTCTGCATAACTCAGTGAACTGAGTAGAGTAACTTACCGTCTACTCAAGCTAGTGAACTGACTGAGCTAGGTTGTCGTCTGCATAACTCACTGAACTGAGTGGAATATTTCACCGTCGACACAAGTTCTTGTGTGCATAACTCAGTGTGAACTGACTGAGACGGTCTGTCGTCTGTATAACTCAGTGAACTGAGGTAGTTCACCGTCCACGCAAGCCAGTGAATTGCCTGAGGTAGGTTATCGTCCGCATAATTCAATGAACAAACTGAGATAGTATCATCTGCATAACTCAGTTAACTGAGTAGAGTAGTTTACCGTCTACTCAAGCTAGTGAACTGACTGAGCTAGGTTGTCGTCTGCATAACTCACTGAACTGAGTGGAATATTTCACCGTCGACACAAGTTCTTGTGTGCATAACTCAGTGTGAACTGACTGAGACGGTCTGTCGTCTGTATAACTCAGTGAACTGAGGTAGTTCACCGTCCACGCAAGCCAGTGAATTGCCTGAGGTAGGTTATCGTCTGCATAATTCAATGAACAAACTGAGATAATACGTCGCCCGTATAACTCCGTCAACTGAATGGAGTAGTTCACCGTCTACACAACCCAGTGAACTGACTCAGGTAGGTTGTCGTCTACATAACTCACTGAACTGACTGAGATAGCTCACCGTCTACACAATCATGAGGTAGAATTCAACAACAAACGACAACGTTACGCGCGCGGTGAGTTACTGGAAATAGAAAGGTATAGTTCACTTTCAACTACCGCCATCAAACGAATCTATTCCCGTGGTGGGGCATTCAATGGAACAGCTAAAAAGTGCTCAGAATAATATTAGTCTTCAGAGAATGGAGAAGTTAAGTAAAGGAATCGAAGGAGATTACGAGAGTTGGAGAGAGCGATATTTAGAGCTAAAGATTCATAAAAAAAAATGCAGAGATGATGGAAGTTGTCTCCTTCGGTATGTATGACAAGTAGTAAGAGAACAAAGAAAGAAAGTCTTCAAAGGACAGTAAGACCTCCTCGCACATAAAAAGGTTCATTTAGTGGTCATATAGAGGAAAAGGTAATGCAACACTACTGGATAAATGAAGTGACAGAAATTCTAGGACATTGTGTGAGGAACAGCAAAATTACTTAGAAATAAAACCACTTCACACAGAGATCCCTCCAAAAATGGGTGACACAAAGAGCACGAGAATAAAATTTTGTCACGAAAGAAAGAAATTTCAATAGAAGAAGAAGCAAAGAAGCACACCGTGTGAAAGATGTACAGGAAGAAATGAGGCGATAAAAAGAGGGAAGAAGAGTCAAAGAGGTCGGGGAGAAAAAGATGTTAAATAAGTCGGATACAAGCAAAGGTCAAACTAAAAAATCCCTACTAGATATGCAGAGAAAGGGGTGTTTCAGTAAGCAAAGAAGAACGAATAGAATCAAAAAAGAGGCAACGAATTATGAGGTAGAAAATTATTTCTATAAAAGATTTAGGACGGAGAAGGAGAATAAAGAAAAAATTCAGGACGTGGGAAAGAAGAAAAAGATTCAGAAAGGCAAGCCCTAGACACAGACTGAGGCAGTTAGAAAACTTAATTAAAAGTTCTTGGCAGACTGAAGAATTACAAAATTTGGAGTAAAAGAGAAAACCGCAAAAAGTTGTTCAGGAAGAACGAAGCACAAAACATTGTATAGCCGTAAATCAGGGAAAATGAGAGAGTTTAAAATACTTTAAATACTCTACGTTCGTGGGTTGAAATACACTGGTGTGCAAAAATTAAGGACGAAGAGGGAAAATTAGCATAACAGCGGAACGAGCAGGCAGAACGGACCGAAAGACCACTCAGGAGATAGACTAGTACCGTAGGGCATGCGCATATATGCAGTATGACGTAGAGGGGGGGGGGTGTCGGAAAGGTATAAAACACACACTGGTACGCTCAGCAATTCGGTGAAAGATATTGCACGGTGTACATCGGTTTGAACGACGCCGAGTTGCTGCCACCGTGTGATATGGCCAACAGGCAATCCAGTAGACGACATCTGGATGACTTTACCCGAGGTCGCGTCATTGAGAAGTTGAAAGAAGGTCGAAGAGTGACTAGTGTGGCCGAGGAGTTTGGGATCGCTCACAGCATCGTTTCACGAGCTTGGAGAGCATTTCAAGAGACAGGAACAGCTGCCCGAGAGTTTAGCAGTGGTCGTCCACGAGCAACAACGGCAACAGACGACCGGGATATTGTCCTACAGGCGAAAAGAGACAGACGGCAGACAGCGGGAGAAATCGCAAGGCACATGCAACAGACAACTGGACGTCCGTTATTGCGTTTTACCGTGGCCAGGAGGCTGCGCAAAGGTGGTCTATTTGCACGACGACCAGTACGGTGTGTGCCATTAACGCCTGCTCATCGGAGACGGCGGTTTCTGTGGTGCCAAGGAACACAAAATCTGGACACATCAGCAATGGGGTCGAGTTCTCTTTACGGATGAGAGCCGATTTAGTTTGACGAGCGATTCTGGACGTATACACATCTGGAGAGGGCAGGGAACACGCAATCACACCTCCAACATCATCGAAAGGGGCCGGTTTGGAGGTGGCGGAGTTCTCGTTTGGAGCGGTATCATGTTTAATAGCCGTACTGACCTCCACATCTTCCGAGGAGGTTCAGTAACTGGTGTCCGCTATTGTACCGAGGTTCTCCTGCCTCACGTGCGTCTGTTTGAAGGTGCTGTCGATCATGAGTTTCTCTTCATGGACGACAACGCTACACCTCATCGTACAGTGGCTGTCGCAGAGCTGTTGGAGAGTGAAGATATTCAACGCATGGATTGGCCCGCAAGGTCCCCGGACCTAAATCCAATCGAATACTTGTGGTACCTTCTCGGGAGACGCTTGGCAGCACGTCACCAGCCGCCAGCAACGATTCCGCAGCTGCGATTGGCGCAACAAGAGGAATGGGCCGCGATGCCTTAACAGCTCCTTGAAAACCTCGTCCTAAGCATAGACAGACGTAAATCCTGCAACGCAGTCAGGGGTGATCATATCCCTTACCAAAGAATGGATTTTTCTTGGCAGCCGCCTGTCACATGGACGTTTCTGTCTTCTGTCCAGTTGTGCTCGAAGCTACCTTTTCAATAAAGTGCCTTTGTTTCCTTTGGATTCCTTGTTTGGACGGTTTTGCTCACTTGTCCCATATTCTTACATCTTGGGGATCTTATTGTATGATTTGAGTCGATGTGGAGCACTTCTGCACGACGTTACATTCTAAAAACCGTCTCGTCCTTAATTTTTGCACTCCAGTGTAATACTAAATGCTTAACATAACACTTAGACGACCATAAACGGTCTCAGGGATCCTTATAAGCGATTTATTTATCCGCTTCCTGGTTGTCGACTTACAGCTTGTAATCGCAATTGCTCTTTGAACAACTAAAAATGCTTCGTTGACTTAATCATATCAGTCTCGAAGACAAATTTATTCAGCAAAACAAATAAAGATACACGGCCAAGTTATATTATTGTGACCACCAGCTAATATCCAGAGTAACCGCCGTGTGCAGCGCAGACAGTAGCTAGACGGGCTGGGAATGACTTACTAAAGTGCTGGAAGGTGTTCACAGGTATGTATAGCCATGCTGACTGCAGTGCATCTGAAAGTTGCGTGGTGGAGGATCCATAGAGCGAATCACACGATCGAGGTGGTCCGACAGATGCTCAATTGGGTTTAAGACTGGGGAATTAGGGGGCCAGGGAAGTACTTTGAGGTCTACATCGTGCTCTTTCAACCACTCTCGTAGATTTTTAGCTGTGTGACACGTCGCATTGCAGTGCTGAAAGATCCCATCCGCACCAGGGAAGACAATCAGCAAGTATAGGTGTACGTGGCTTGCAAGGTTGGATTCATAACGAATTCGGTCCATAGTGCCTTCCACAGGTATGATTCGACCCAGAGAATGCCACGAAAACATACCTCAGATCATAGCTCTGCCCCCATCAGCTTGTGTTCTTCCAACAATGGTTGACGAGTGTTTGTTCTCCTATGTTTCTCGCCTTATATGCTAACGTCCATCCGTTCGATGAAACAGATAATGTGACTCATCGGAGCAGGCAAGCCTTTGCCAATGAGCGGAAATCCAATTCCGATACTGCCATGCAAATGCAAGCCTTTTCTGCCGATGCACCTTTGTTACCATAGGTGCAGTGACCATCCGTCTGTATCGGAGCCCCATACGCAGCAGGGTTCGCTGAACTGTCGTTTTAGACACACTTCCGGTAGCACCCTGATTCTTTCGGCCAGTGAGTTGCTCCACTGTAGAGTGTCGATCGGCCCTCACGCACCTTCGAAGCCGACGTTCACCTCTCACATCAATGGCACGTGGTGCTCCGCAGTTTCCACATTGCTTATTCGCAAAGGTGCCACTTCTGCAATCACGATGAACCAATGCAGCTGTTCGGCATAGAGGTCACAGTGAACTCCCACTGTCACAGTTTGGACCAGGGTGTTAGTGTTGATGGTCGTTGGACGTCGTGACCTTGGATTGTCTTTGAGAATGGGGTCCCCATAATTGAAACTCCAGCGCCGTTTCCGTGCAGTGTTTCTGTCTACTGTTTTTCTCGTCTTCAACTGCACAAATTTCTCTCGCTCTTGCGTTCAGCCCATTTTTCCGATAACAGCTTATGAGCACCGGAAAAGCACGTTTATTGACCTCCATCCTCTTCTCACCTGATAACGCAATATGGCTCCGTGACAAATGCACGTCATCAACCTCGTGTGTTCCATGTTAACACGGTACTCATTCGACCCTGCCACGAATTTCAAACAGAAATGGAGGCGCAACATTATATGTAGCTCAAAAGGGGACGAACATTTGACTCACTCTGATATAAGGAAATTTGGGAAAGTGATGTTCCTTTCAGAAAGAAAATCTAACACAAAAGTAACATAATTTACATCAAAAGAGAAAGTCAAAAAGGAAGATTAATTTAAAGTCAAAATTTAGAAAGAGAGAACGAAATTCTCAGGAGAAAATGGAAGTTGTGGAGGAATTCAGACATAGCTAGGGAGAAACAATGGAAGACAGAGAAATCTGAAAAGAGTTTTAGAACCTTCGCCGAAATATAATAATGATAATAATAATTTCATTTGCAGAAAGTATTGTTTTTCATTCTTATATTTACTTTGGGGGGGGGGAAGGGGAGGATGTGGGAGCCAGTTTAGTTTCATGAGAATGCAAAGACGAAAGAGGATGGGGAAGAACGAAGTTTTATTATTAGCAAAATCCGAAGTTCAATACATCAGGTGAGACACAGCTGAGCACAAAAGAGGAGGGGAAGAATAAATAGGAGGAGACACACGTGATACTCCATTGTGGAAAGGAGCAGCAAATGACGACGTCCAACAAACAATAGATCATTGTGGAAGATAGTGCCAACTGAAGGTGAACGTGAAGGAAATGAATTTTTGCCATCACATTCACTCAGCTGTCACAAGACTTAGTAAAGTGAGGAAAGGACCGTCGGAAACAGGGGGAGTCGTGAGAGGATCTGTCAGACACGGATGAATAACGGTTGGTCAGTTGCAGCAGTAAAATCGATGTTCCCTGCAGAGGACCTTGCACTCTTCAACTACTCAGCTCCAAAGCCTATTACGTACTTCATGCTCGGCGATATAACCTCATTGATTCGATCTTGAGATTAATTTTTCTTCCGGTGACAACAGAATAATGTTTTGACAGAAGATGCCTGTATGTAATAACCAATGCCAGTAATTCTTATAAACTACCAAACCTGTCTGGAGGGTGTAACACAGTAAAAATATTTTTCCACTTTTTTTTTTTGTGGTTTGATGTCGTCTGTTGAAACTTTAAAATGGCGGTATGAAATTGCTTTTAATCACTGTGCTTCGCTTGTTGCACCATTTCGCTCAAATTTTTGTTTCATTTTCCTACACTGCTGGCCACCCAAAATGCAACACCAAGAAGGTAGCATCCGATTGGCCTGAAATTCGGAGCATGCGTCGCCCACGAGAGAACATGCAAACGATTAGCATTGCAAGGCAAATGCAAATCATATTAGCCCCGTACGCCCCCGAGAAACACTATAAGAAGAATGCACGGAAGGCGGGGTGTAAGTAGTGGAAGTGTGTTGTGCTGCCAAACCTGTGCGTGGGAAGCTTCCTGATGCCTCGTCGCAGAATACGGCAGTCATTCCACCACGTTACGGAGTTCGACAGAAGACGAATAGTGACTTATCGCGACAGCGGTTTATCGAGACATCGGCGCCCATGTGGGACGACATCCAGCCACAGTGAGGCAAGTATGGATTCGGTGGGTGCACGAGGGACGCACGGACCGACGTGCGCGATTGCCGCAACCGCAGCACACCACCGAACGAGAGGTCAGGCATGTTGTGCGGCGGGCATTGACGGCTCGCACCGCCACATCACGAACGTTAGCGCAGGAATTAGGGTGTGTTGCACAACAACCTGTGTCAGCACGTACCGTTCGACGTCGTCTGCAGGAGCGGGGACTTGTCGCACGGCGCCCATTGCTTCTATTACCCTTGACGTTACACCACCGTCGAGTGCGGCGGCAGTGGGCCGTTGAACGCCGCACCTGGACTACGGAATGGCTCGACATTGTCTCCGCTTCTGCCTGCAACACCATGATGGTCGGATACGCGTGTGGCGGCACCGCGGCGAGAGAATGTATGACGCCTGCATTATGCATCGCCATACAAGTCCGTCGCCTGGCGTTATGGTTTGGGGCGCAATTGGATATGACACCCGCACCCCTCTGGTACGCATCGCCGGTACACTCAACGGCCACCGCTACATCTCCGACGTTTTTGAAGCCTGTAGTCCTCCCTTACCTGCAGGACCTGCCAGCGGCCAGGTTTCAACAGGACAATGCGCACCCACACCTGCAACGCATCGTGCAACAATTCTTCACGGCCAACCAGGTGTCACTGCTGCAATGGCCCGCCTGTTCTCCCGATATGTCGCCCATCGAACACGTCTGGTCTCTGATCGGCAACCGAGTGGCCCGGCAAGCACCACCCGAGGCTACGCCTGATGAATTGTGGCAACATGTGGAAGCAACCTGGACCGACATACCCCAAGCCCACATCCAAAGCATCTTTCGTTCGATGCCGCGGCGTGTAGCGACCGTTATTGCCAGCTATGGAGGCCACACGAACTATTGATGTCTGCGTGTTCCGCAAATCGCACGGGCCTGTAAGCTCAATCGTTTCATCTTTGTATGTGTTGTTATGTGTCCAGTAAATCTGGCTTTGTTCTCTCATGTCCTTCTTGGTGTTGCATTTTGGGTGGCCAGCAGTGTAAATCAGTTAGCTTCATTTTTCCTTGATATTGTAGTGTTATTAAGTTTCAGGTGCGAGAAAGAATTTCTGAAACAACAAATTTGCCAATGGCAGGACTCGAATCCGGATCTTTCTGCTTCGTTGCCGAATGCTTTCCCAATTAAGCTACACCGATAAGGGTTTGTTACTGCTACTTGCCGTCCTGACATGTACTTCATCACAGTTGTACGTCACAAATTATTTGTTCAAATAATGAACACTGGAAAATGTTCATCTTTTTTTAATTATTATACTTTCGGAACAACATGATAAAGTTTATCGAAGCATTTTTACGTAAGTTATGACGCATAAGAGAGATGGAATGGATCCCGCTCCTATGCCCTGACCTTTAATCCCATTTCACCTATTTTCAATAGGGTTTGTCCCCAGATGGTACCCTACCACATATTAAAATTTCATTGAAATCGAACCATTTTTAAGCAAGTTATGACGCACAAAGGCAATAGAATGGATCTCGCTCCTATGTCCTGACCTTTAACCCCATTTCGCCCATTTTCAATAGATGTCGTCCTCAGGGGATCCCATACCGCAAACTAAAACTTCATCAAAATCGAACCATTTTTTACGCAAGTTATGACGTATAAGGGCAATGGAATGGATCCCGCTCCTATGTCCTGACCTTTAACCCCATTTTGCCCATTTTCAATAGGGTTCATCCCCAGTAGTCCCTTACTACATACTAAGATTTCATCGAAATCGAACCATTTTTACGCAAGTTATGATGCACAAGGGCAATGTAATGGATCCCGCTCCTATGTCCTGACCTTTGACTCCGTTTCGTCCAGTTTCAATAGGGTTCGTTCGCAGGTGGAACCCTATTAAAAATGGGCGAAAATACTAAAATTTCATCGAAATCGAACCATTTTTACGCGAGTTATCGTGTGGACGGACGGACTGACAGAGAGACAGACGGACAAAGCTGGAGCATATACGCTTCTTCAACCTACGGTTGAAAAGCGTAAAAAAGAGTGCAGGGAAGAACTAACGAACGGAAAAGATCGAGTGTAATAAAAAAATTTACCACTGATCGAATGGTTTAGGATGCAGGCTTTTGGATCCTCGTCAGGAAGCCAGGGTTCGAATCCCAGGAAAAGCATGAATGTTATTTTCATTTAAACAACACCGGTCTTCCTTGGAATTAATGATTTAAATTAGTGGAGGGAATATTCTCCCTAACATTACAGAGAGGTGTTACACTGAAAAAAAAAACCTTAAGCTATGGAAAAAGTGAAAAAGAGTAGACACATAATGGAAAATTATGACAAGTTACGGTAATTTAATAAATCAAAGTCTTTGTCTAACTATACGAAGCACACCGGACAAAACATTAGTCACCCCTAGGAGAACTTACCTAATAACGGGTGACGACTCCTCTTTCCGTGATAACAGCATGAATTCGGTGTGGTAGAGACTCCACGAGGTTGTGAATCTATTGAATTTCGATTTGCAACCACTCTTGCGTCAATTGGTCCCGAAGTTCTGCCAGAGTACGTGTGTGTCTATTCCGGCGTTTCACCTTCTGTTCCAAATGATCCCACAGATTTTCAATAGGATTTAAATCTGCTGATTTGGCGGACCAGTCGAGGTGAGACAGCGTTGATGATTGTTCGTGGTGCCACCCAGACACAGTTTGTGCACACGGCAATTATCGTCTTGGAGTGGTAATGTGACGCTGCTCCTGGAGGTTTAGGTCAAAGGGCAACACTTCGTCATTCAGAAATTGCCGTATTCACAAACTGTGGCCTGTTTCTTGGTACGAAAAGCATCCCCAAAACATCACAGAAACCCCTCCAGTTTGAAGAACACCTTCGACACAATCAGGAGTAAAGGCTTCATTGGGTGTGCGATGCACTCGTCGCCTACCATCATTGGAATGCAAACAAAAACGAGACGCATCAGACCACATTACTCGTTTCCAATCCTCCACAGCAAAGTTTTGGTGCCTCTGAGCCCATTGATAACGTACGACTTTGACTTGCTGTTAAAAGAGGCATCTTCCGTGGTACTCTGCTTCAGATGTCCATCGCATGCAGTTCTCGTCGCAATGTCTATTCAGAAATTGGTTGGAATGCACTTTCATTGACTGTTTGGAGGAATTGTTGCCTGGTTTGAAACCGATTTGCAATTACTAGGCATGAAACATGACGGCGGTCCCTGTTGGTGGAAATCGTCTTCCGGTCACAGTTACGTCGCCGATTTTCAGATGACTGTGAACTACACCACTGTTTGTAGACCTGCTGGATAGTGCTCTTCGACACACCAACAAATTGGGCAACTTTATTCATTTTGTGTCCGTGGGCATGGCCAAACACGATGGCTCCTTTTTGCCACTCAGTAACGTCTGCCTTACGACCCATATTGCAGACTAAATTCAACACGCACGTTGCTCTTCACCACTGCACGAGAGACAGAAATGATCCTGGTGACCACGTCAGTGTAACTTCCTAGTGTCATTTTTGTTAGGGGGATTATTTTTTTTGTCCGGTGTGCTTACTTGTCCGAATTTATTGGGGTAAAACAGTATTCAAAGTTTCCAAGCTTTTGCACATCAACCCCATGGCTTTTTCAAGGAAGATTGAGCGATTTACTATTGTGGTGTATTTTACTATTTTAAGTATAGTTAGTGTGCAGTTCCTTGTCATTAATAAGTCTTTATCAAACAAATCAGAGTGACACTTAGACTTTCTTTGCAAGAACAGGCGTTGTCTTCAAAGAGGAAACGTTACTTGTTCTTCAAAAAGAGCCGTTTGTATTGTTTGGCTTTGGAGAATCATCCAACTTACGTAGCTGTCACTTTTCGCAAAAGTTTAACTAATGCAATGGATATTAAATTAAGTGTATGAGATCTACATGAGCTAATTCGGGTTCCGGAAATTAATTTCGTTGTGAACTCATTCTCCGCCAATATCCGGAGGTGGTACGGTAACTTCAGTTGCCACAAGTCCAAATAGGAAAGTCCTGTGTCGTGAAAGAAGCAATTAGGGAGCTGGAAAATCGAGTCGTCGGCAGAAGGTAACTGCTTTTATCTCATTTCTGTAGAGAAACACTCTTTTACGCTTCCTGAAGACATCCTCACTAGCACGAAGTCTCCGGAGGCTAAGTCCGAAGACTCAAACGAGTCAGGAAGATCTCTCTCTGTTTGCCAGGCCCGCTGTATTACTTAAGGACCACGGGACGTGAACTTGATCCCTTGAGGGACGATGAAACCGAGAGGGCTCCGCTCTTTCAATTCAAGGAGGGCAGCATTTCCTTAAATAGCGTATCTCAGAACCAATGATTGTTCGCCAAGAACTGTTTTTTTTTTTTTTTCCTGGCTTCTTTTTTCCGCTAGCAAAAATCAGCACAGGTTCTTTGTTTTTCTTCTTCGACTCTTTTTTCCCCTTGAGTCATTTAGTTAAGCAAATCACTTTCTCTAGCTTTTTCTTTCGCACCAAGTAAATGAACTTAAATCATTTCCGTCGTGCAAGGAAGTTCAGTAGCAGGAAGATTCCTTTGTATCCTTTAATTTAATTGCTAAGTAGAGGTTTGAATAAAACAGGAATTTCATTCTTGATAATTTTTATTTTAAATTAAGTCACGAGACAGCGTTCAGACTGTGAATGGCACATTTTGTATTCGCTCAAGATTATGAATAATTACAGGAAGTTTCCATGGGAATCAGTTGGGGAAAGTTATTTTATGCCGATACTTTTCCGAAATTCGAACAATGAATACAATATTAAGGTAAGAAATGAAATTAAGAACTGGTTACTACATGTTGAGGAGTGATAATACTATTAATATTAATAGCAGGGGTAAGAATTGGAGAAAATAAAGGAAAATATGAGAAATGAAATGAAGCTTTTATTATATTTCTGTAGCATAAGAACTTCATTAGCTCGATTTTTCAGCTGAACAAAAAAATCCTGTGTGCTTTCATTTGTTTCGTTTGAACGGTATCTCTTAGGCAGAAAACGATTGATACTTGATTCGCACCTGTGTTTCACCTGGAAAACACAGATGCGAATCAAGTATCGATGGCTTTTTTGCCTAATTCATCTTGTTGTACGATGAGAAGCAAGTCCGCCGCCCCGGTGGCGCAGTGGTCTAAGGCGCTGGCCTCTGATCATTCGTCCGAACGGGGTCCGGGTTCGAATCTCGGTGAGGCATGGATGTTGTGTTTGTCTTACGGCACTGGCTCTCTCCCTTCCCTGGAACCAGTGACCCTAAATTAGGGATGGGCGACTGCTTATAGCCCATTGAGTTGCTCCCGGTGGTCGTTAAACCTCCAATCAAAAAAAAAAAAAGAAAAAAAAAAAAAAGAAGCAAGTCCATTTCAGAAGAAATGGACTTGTTTCTCAACGTGCAAACAAATGAAGAAAGCTTTACTCTCCAAGTGGGAAACTTCTTGTATGGTGGTTTTACAATTTGTATTATTCTAAAAAACGTTGTACTGTGTGTACCAAGAAAATAATATGATGCTACACTCTGCTGAGATTATTTTTTCGAACTTTTTGCTTTTCATTTCTGAAGGTTTTACTTTCTTTCGATTTTCGATTACTTACTTCTCAGCTGCTGTAATTTTGCTTCATTGCTTTTATCGACATTTTGCGATTTTATCTTTTATTTTCGAAACCGGTTCTGCCAGTGAAATTTCGCTTTCGAATTGTCGTCGCTAAAATAAATTCGGAAGTAAAATTGGATTGGCTGAATCTGTTTTAGTAGAAAAGACAAAATGCATATTTATGTTCCTCTCAATATGTTTTATTGGAAAACTTATGAGAGTTTTTTCTGAATTTCGCAGAAGGAACATGACCCAGATCGTCTCGGTCATTGAATATTCCAGCGGGTCACGGCTTAGGATCGAATGTCGGATTAGACACGCAAAGCATGCATGATCTGACCCTACACTCATCAGTGAAACTGGTATCAGTCACGTGTATCATCAACGGGTGGTTGCGGTGAGTTCGTGTTGGGGAACTTAGGGGTATCGACTGCTTCCTACGGACATGTGCAGCGGTTTCCAATTGTGCATCGTAAAAAAACGAAATGAAGGATCCTCATTCACATATTCAAGCTTCCCATTGCAAAAAGAATTTTTCTAATCGGACTAATAGTTGCAGCAATATCGTGTCTACAGACGAACGGACGGAGAGACAAACCGATAACATAAGCACGATCTTTTTTTTACAAAAGACGTGCTAAAAAGGGCTCAAGTGTGGGATACAGTGGACCTACCACACTTGAGAAGGATGGTCCAGCACGGAATCAACCTGGAAGAAAAAATAAATAGGCGTATAAAACTTGGTTGGAGAGCGTTTGGAAGAGACGGTACAATTTTCAAAAGCAATTTACCATTAATTATTGGAGAACGATTGACAAAAAAGGGAGAGAATGGAAAAAACTCCTTTAGTAAGCCAGAGCCCACACCGGGTGTCGAATCAATGAAACGATTCGATTATGGATCAGAACCTTAACTAAAAATGATATCCAGAGGCCGCATACTACTAACAGAAGCATGAAGAGGTGCATGCTTAGAATAACCAGGAAAAATAGGAAGAGGAGCTGATGGGTCAGGAAAATGACGGGAGTTAATTACATCATGATCAAAGTAAAATCCCTGAAATTACAATGGGCTGGACTTACTGTAAGAAGAACTGGCCACCATTCGACAGCTGAAATGCTAGACTGTGCCAAAAAATACCCAGAAGAAGACCACGTGGCAGATGGGTAAATGAAATTCGAAAGCATGCCGAAGTGACATGCAGGAAATTGACTCAAGATACGAAAGAGGTAGTCAGATGAGGCAAGATACGGACAGTATGGAGTATCGGGTAGTACCTCAACCCCTTCCAATTCCTGTAATTTTCAGCGGACCACTCTGGAGGTGTGACTTGATCTACCCGAAGCAAAGCCAGATTTCTATTAATGAGCACTCGGTAGCGTTGGCGCAGATCATCATGGAATCGCTGCAGTTCTTCGACATAGAATTTTTCTGTCAGTAATCTGATCATATCTCACACGTTCCCAGTGCATAGTATCCTCACAATTCCACCGAACGCACATCATGGCTTTGCTCTCGGACCACTCTCTTTGCGCCACTAGATGTGCTTCCCAGTGTGGTCTCAGTCACTTGCTCAACGACGCCAAAACCTAACATCCTGTGGATCTGAGAGCAATCTGCGACAGAGTGAGATACGTTTGTCCGTAACTTTCTCGTTGCAATGTACAGGGAACCATTCGATGGCGTTTTGAGGAGAAACTCAAATGGTATAAGTGAAGAACGACTGTGGATTGAGAAGACCCTCACCTCAGCGGCCATTTGTACTAGTACAACTGACCGCTGAGGTGAGTACTAGTACCGGGACTACTTTCACAGCTTGTCTTAGTACCGGGTTCGCTATCACATCTTCGACCAGGTTCTCAGAGTTGGTGGATCTTTGGACATCCTGCCCACGGCTTGTCTTCGAGACTGGATTCCCCAGTATTTAATTATTTTTCGTACGGTGTTACTGTACACTGCTTCGGCCCCTTCAGTTGCACAAAACTCTCTTGCCGCGTCTAACTATTTTTGCCAATAATAGCATAGAAGCTCCAGAACAGCCCGTTTGTCGATCTCCATCCTCTACTCACCTGATAACGCGATGTGGCTTCGTGCTAAGTTCAGGTCATAAGCCTCGTGTGCTCACGTCACGGTGGTACCCAGTAGATGCTGGCGCGCGTTTAGCACTGGGATGGAGGCACAACATTACGTGCAGCTTAAAACGGGACCAACTTTTTACTCACCCTGGTTTGTATATATACGGGAAGAAACAGAGAGGCAGAGGGAGGAAGAGCAATATATGAGTACGTAGGTAGTGATCAAAGACTCTTTATTTTTAAATACACCAGAGTTGAATAATAATGAAACGCATATAGCGTATGAAATCCATTTTTTTTCGTGGTGTAGTCAGCACAAATATTCGCCAAGCTTTAGCACTCTACTGGGAGGCTTTTTCAAGGCAATGATAGACACAAAAATGCTACCATTTTGAATTGCTTTGAAAAAGCCTCACAGTGGAGTGCGAAAGCTTGGCGAATATTTGTGCTGACTACACCACGAAAATAAACGGATTTCATACGCTATATGCGTTTCATTATTAGTGATCAAAGATTGCACACGTGACAAGAAATAACAGCGAAGAACGAAATATAGAACCTCTAGCGCCATCTGTTCTTTCTAGTGTGAATAGAGAAACGGCGTATAAGCACCACGTCTATTCGCTTCATTCAGGTATAGATTGGCTTTTAACGATACCAAGCTTCATTAACGTGCAATAACTGAGTACGTACCCTGTGAAATAGGAAAAGCCATCGGCAGATGGTTTATGGTCGACAGCGTCGTATGCAGGAAAATGCTCGCAAGGATGCCAACACTGTTGGAAGATGTGTAATGCACTTCGAACACAGATAGTATTAGATCAAATGGCAATGCTATTCGGTAAAGCATGCGTTACCCGTACATTACGATTACACAAAAAATCAGTACGACTACTTGTGAAAGAAGAAGGAGTTAAACAAAATATTTAAAGAGGAACTACTGTAACATCGACCATAATTAACGAAATAATATTTATCATCAGCAGTTAATAATCGTCGCTAATAATTCCCCTATTAATCCTTTCTCCGTGTGGTTGCATTTTCATGTAGTGTTGGAATCAAGTAAAAGTTGAACTTTGTAACATTATGACCCTTGATCTTAAGTTTTTAAGGCTCTTAAAATATTAGATTTATTATACTATCCGTGCTGGGAACGAATGTAGAGAATGTATTAGTACAGGTGGGTTAAAACATAAGGGCCTCAAGGTGCACCTTCACTGAGCCAAGTAAATAAATGAAACACATCTACCAGTAAACAGTTATTCAGCACATTCACTTTGTGAAAAGTAAAACGAACCACGTATTTGAAGAGCAAATAAGGAATAAAATGCGAGAAGCGCCGAAAACACATAACACTAACACTGCATAGGACTGAGAAGCGTCATGAGTCACCGAAAGCGCTGAATACTTTTGCTTAGTTCGTCGCTTCTAAATAATAATGCAAGTATAATAAACACTAAATACGTAGTGCCATGAGAAGTTGTTCAGTTTAAATTTGCCCTGTGAATAGATGGTATTGTTTACAAATATTGCAATATCATCATCATCATCATTGTCAACCATTATCAATCCATTGCTGGACGAAGGTCTCCCTAAGTTTCCTCCACAACGGTCTGTCTTGTGCCAGTCTCCTCCATGTCACTCCCGCATATTTACGAATTTCATCCACCCATCTCCCATGTGGTCTTTTTCTGGGTCTTTTCCTGTCCCTTGGAATCCAATCTAAAATTTCGGCTGTCCATCTATGGTCTGTCCTTCTGGCAGTATGTCCAGCCCATTGCCATTTCAGGGATTTAACTCTGATCATGATGTCTTCCACTCTCGTCATTTTTCGGATCCACGAGTTCCTCTTCTTATCTCTCCTGGTTATACCAAGCATGCACCTGTCCATGGTGCTTTGAGTTGTATGCAGCCTTTGTATGTCTCTTTTAGTTAAGGTCCACGTCTCTGCACCATACGTAAGCACTGGAAGGATGCATTGATCAAACACTTTTCTTTTAAGACATAATGGCATATTGCTCTTGAAAATTATGCTGTTTCTTCCAAAAGCTCTCCAGGCAAGTTTTGTACGCCGATTAATTTCTTCATCAATGTGACCCTCACTTGATATCTGCTGTCCAAGATAAACATACGTTTCTGTTATCTCCAGTTTTTCTCCATCAATCGATAAATCTTCATTTCTTGTAAAAGCATTGAACATCACTTTTGTCTTCTGAAAGTTCATTTTTAATCCCACTTCTTTACTCTTGTCAGCAAGTTCCTGGATCATACTCTGCAGCTCTTTTCTTTTAAGACATAATGGCATATTGCTCTTGAAAATTATGCTGTTTCTTCCAAAAGCTCTCCAGGCAAGTTTTGTACGCCGATTAATTTCTTCATCAATGTGACCCTCACTTGATATCTGCTGTCCAAGATAAACATACGTATCTGTTATCTCCAGTTTTTCTCCATCAATCGATAAATCTTCATTTCTTGTAAAAGCATTGAACATCACTTTTGTCTTCTGAAAGTTCATTTTTAATCCCACTTCTTTACTCTTGTCAGCAAGTTCCTGGATCATACTCTGCAGCTCTGATGGGGTAGTTGCAAATATGACTACGTCATCAGCAAAACGAAGGTGGGTTAGATAATCTCCATTAATCTTTATCCCTTTGTTTTCCCAGTTCAGTGATTGAAAGACATTTTCCAATGTGGCATTAAAGAGCTTCGGAGATACGGTGTCACCTTGTCTCACTCCCTTTCCAATTTTTATGTGTGTTGTATTTTCAAACAGCCGAATCTTTGCACTTGCATTTTCATAGATGTTATTAATAATATTAATGTATGCATCTTCAATACCGCAGGATTTCAGAGCCGTGGTAACTGCTGATGGTTTCACCGAATCAAAGGCTTTTTCATAATCGATAAAAGCCATGCACAATGGAAGTTCATATTCCCTCGCTCTTTCAATTAGTTCTCTCAGTACGTGGATATGATCTATTGTGCTGTAACCACTCCTGAATCCAGCTTGTTCTCTCGGTTGAGCCATGTCCAGTGTTACCTTCAAGCGGTGTGAAATAACTTTAGTGAAGATTTTATAAACCACTGATAGGAGACTGATAGGTCTGTAGTTCCTGAGATCCTCAATGTTACCTTTTTTATGTAGCAGAATCATTGTAGCATTGTTCCAATCCTCAGGAATCTTCCCTTCATTAAGGCATCGAGTGAAAATTTGGGCGAGTACTGTTTCGATTTCTCCACTTGCTTCTTGTATGATGTCTATAGTAATTCCATCTTCTCCTGGAGCTTTCCCCCGCTTCATGTTCTTGATTGCATGAGCAACTTCTGCTGGGAGGACTGGAAGAACTCTGGTACCTTTCATGATGTCTGGAGTACATGTATCATCCCTTTCATATAATTTGGAGTAGAAATCTTTCACTCTTGTCAAAAATTCGCCTCTCTTTCTTGTTATAGAACCATCTTCTTTTCTCAGAGCCATAATCTGTTTTCTTCCCTTACTGAGATGTCCCTTTGCTATCTTAAGGCTTTGGTTGTTTTCAATTGCTTTCCTCACTAGCTCACAGTTGAATTTCCTTACGTCTTCAGTGATACTTTTTCGTGCTGTCTTGCATAGCTCTATATATTCCACTTTGGAAGTCACATCTTCTTTAGTTGTCCTCATCTCTCTTCTTTTTTGCATCAACATTTTGGTTTTTCCTGATAATTTGTTCACATGCAACTTGTTCTTAGACCCAGCTAATTTTGCTGCTGTTTCCATAAGAGCTTTGGTTACTTTTCTGTTAACTTCCGAAGTATCCACTTCTTCCGATGTTAGGCCTTCTAAAGCAGAGAATCTGTTCTTCAGTTCCAACTTGAAAGTATTATGGTGTTTTTTAAGGTTGGTTATGTCAATAGATTTTGTTTGTCTTATGAGCTTGCCACGTTCCAGTTTAGTGTTGAGGTGCATCTTACATCTCACCAATCTATGGTCACTACCTGTGTTGAACTTGTTCAGCACACTGCAGTCTTCGATGACGAATTTTTTGTTACACATAATAAAATCAATTTCACTTGTCGTCCCAATTGGATGTCTCCATGTCCATTTCCTGTGTGGCTTTTTCTTGAAAAAGGAGTTCAAGATGAAAACTCCTTCTGCCTCTGCAAACTCAACGAGAGTATTTCCACGCTGGTTTCTGTTGCCGTGACCGAATTTACCTACTGAAGTTTCATTCTGTTGCCGGTGCCCTATTTTTGCATTGAAATCTCCCATAATTATCTTCAAGTGCTGCTTACCTTTATTATTTAGATGATGAATTTCCTCATAAAATTCTTCAATTTCTTCTTCAGGATGACTTGTGGTGGGTGCATAAGTTTGAATAATCTGAGCCTGGTATCTTCTCGAGAATTGGATAACGAGTCGTGCAGCTCTGTCAGAGGAACTTTCAACTTCTACCACTTTATCCTTCAGTTTCTTGTTTATTATAAATCCAACACCACTAGTTCTGCCAGTATCTGTCCCACGATAATAGAAGAGATGTCCACTTTTCAGTTCAATGAGATCTTCTCCTTTTCTCCTTACCTCACTTAGCCCGACGATGTCCCACTTGATCCTTTGTAGTTCCTCTTCCAATTCAAGAAGCCTTGAATCAGAAGATAGGGAGCGTCCGTTATAGGTAGCCAAGGTCAGCATCAAATGGCAGCCTAGTCCGGTCCTCCGGGGATTCTTAGCACCCTCTGCCTTCATGTCGCACTGGCCGCTGCCTTGGCCACGTACATTCCAGCTGCCGGAGACTGAGGGCCAAGATTTAAGTTGTAGAGTCATTTTGGAGGTGTTTGGCCATAACTCACCACGCTGGCCAAGCGGGTTGGCGAGTGTGCAATATATCCCTTTCTATAATTAAAATGTTATAGCTTTTGTGGCATGAATGATAGAGCTCTCAAGATATGTGAAAACGTAAAATTTCCGCATAATAATTGTGATGAATTTCGCTAATTTTACCTTCCTTCTGAGTTTCTATTTTTATGTAAATTTTGTTATTGCTCAGTCAATTTTTTCTTCCTGAACGGCATGTCACTTCCCCGAATTTCCTTATAGGTTTTCGTAAAAATGTCAGTGGGGCAAAGGTAAATGAAAACTTTGTCTGGAGTAAAGGAGATGGAGATAGAGGGGGAAGGAAAGAGAGAGAGGGGAGGGGGAGTTTGTGCTACAGTCGTGAAAGAATTGCTGATTAATATGGATTGAAGTGATAACTTAATACTACGAATTCAGGCTTGTGAGTGATTTCTTACAATATGAGGAGGTGCTCCATCTTACATAAATATGGCCAATTCAAGACCAGGGTGGGAAACTAGACGGCACAAGGCGCAAAATGCTGCCGTAATTTTTCGTTCTGCGACAAGTATTTTGAGCACATGCGCAAATTCGCGACTTCACAAATTTAAGTTCATTTTTTTTGTTTTTTTAGAAATTATTTTGATATTATGTTCTCCTTGGTGAAATAAAGAGTGGTCTGCTATAAACTCAAAATAACTTCGAGAAAAATCACAAAACGGCGTTAAAAAATACAACAGTAAACAGAGTTCTTAAAGACCTGCTGGGATCTTAAGCACCCCAAAGGCCAAAAAAGGTTAATATATATATATATATATATATTGCGACATACACTACATTGACAAAACTCACTGGACACCCCTTCAAAACCAAATGAACGGATCTGCTGCGTTGTTAAGATGCGCGGTACAGCCGCAAACGGTATAAAAACAATCCTGCAGCTGACCGCGATCATACCGAACTATACTGTGAGGTTAAGTGAAAATGTTGCGGCGAGAGAGAACTGACTTCGAGAAAGGAAAGATTGTTGGGTGTTATATTAGTGAGTTGTCCATAAGAGAAACCGTGAAGCGTTTAAACATACCCAAGTCAACTGTTTCGGATGTACTGAATAAGTGGAAGATACATGGAATGCCTGAAGCAGCAAAACGTACCAGCAGACCAAAGGAAATCAGTAATAGAAGACGTCGAAGCCTCAGGAGAGTCGTTACAGCTAATTGACGGAGTACTGCATAAAACCTCATACAGGTGAATAAAAATGCTAGAACCTCGGTATGTACACGTACCATTCGCAGAGAACTTCATTCCATGATTTACCGTGGTCGTGCGGCTGCTCATAAGCCTTTCATCTCCACTCGGAATGCTACTCGTCGTTTAGCATGGTGTAAAGAACATTTATTGTGGATCGTTGATCAATAGAAACGGGTCCCATGGACTGATGAATTCAGATACACGATCCATCAGTCTAATGGCCGTGTGTGGGTATGGCGGCAGCCGGGAGAAAGCCATTTACCACAGTGTACTGTTCCTACGGTCAAATTTGCAGCTGGCAGTGTACTTGTGTGGAGGTGTTTTTCGTGGTATGGTCCTGGCCCATTGGTTATCTTGGACAAACCTGTTAACCAGCACGTCTACCTCAATATTCTGGACAATTATGCCCTACCAATTCTGTGGCAATACTATGGAACCGATCCTTGTTGTACCAGCTGAATAATGCCCCGAGCCATAAAGCAAGGACTGTTACGGCGTAGTTTGACGCTAATTCCGTATTGTGTGTGGATTGCCCAGCACAGACCCCTGATCTTAATGCCATAGAGCACCTATGCGATGAACTAGAGCGCCGCATAAGAAGTTTGGAACCAAGGCGTACTGCTAAGCAACAGTACTGAATGCAAGCGCATACCATCGCTGTGTTCCAAAACCTTGTCGAAAGCATGTCTGGTATAGGGTCAGTTTTCACACAGTATTTATTAGAAGAAAGATACAGGAGATGTGCTAGAATATATCATTTCAATTGATGTATGACAAAAAAAAAATATTTACAGATGCTTGTAGCTTACGCTACTGCTTATTTACACGGTTCTGTACATTGATGATAGTAAAGACAGTTAGTTACACTAGAGTGTCTGGTGAGGCAACAAAGGTCTCTGACAAAGCAGAGAATAGTAACAATTCAGCTTGAAGAGCGTTATAGAATATTATTTTGCACAGTATTGATGCAAGGAATAATACAGAATTCGAGCTTGCAGACAAAGATTCAAAAGACAGGTGATTAGAAATTAACAGATGTATGCAGCTTGCGCTACGTTAATTACAGGATTCTGTGCAACGTTGACACGACAACAGTTAAGTACACTAGAAATCTGGTGAGGCAATATGAATCTCTGATAAAACAGAGAGTAGAATCAAACCAGCATGATGAGCACTATAGAGCATAAATTTTACACATTATTGATGAGAAAAAAAAAGTTCCGACCGTAAGGTGAGTCGTTGTGGGCGACCTGGCAAACCAGGAGGTTGCAGGTGACTGAGGAGGCAAACATGAAATCAAAAGTTCGAAAGACAGATGATGAAAAAATTACAGATGAATGTGGCTCGCGGTACTACATGTTACATACAACGGTGATATGAAAAAATAGTTATGTACAATAATTTTCCTGAGAATACAAAAGAAAAAAATAATCTCTGAAAATACAGAGAGAAGACACAACTCATCACAGTGAGTATTGGAGAACACACATTTACACAGTTGATAAGCAAAATTACACAGCTGATACAGGAATTGAAGATAAGAATATACTGTAAAACCGACAAAGAAGAGAAAGTTTACAGATGTCTGTGGTACGTGTTACGACCTATTTACATGATTCTGTACAGTGAGAAGTTACAATTTATATATATTGGTTTGTCAGAGGTGATAAAAAGAAATAGTCTCTGACAACGCAGAGAGAATACACAATTCAGCATGGTGAGCATTGAAAAACAAAAAAATGTACACATGAGTTATACACCAAATAAAACATGTGAAGAGGATGAGAACTGAATCTAAAAGAAAGCGTGAATAGAAATCGACAATTAAAAGTAGCTCATGCTTCGAACAATTCATAGGATTCTATACAATGATTGGTCTACTAAAAGTTAAGTACAGTAATAAGACAAACAAAAAATTATGATAATATAGAGAGTAGAAATAATATAGCACAGTGAATGTTGAGGAACATGATTACACTCAGATGCGAAGCAAGAAAAAAACAGGAAATGTGTATAGGAAAATCGTCTTAAATGACATATGAAAAGAAGTTTTACAGGTGCTTGTAGCTGACGCAACGACCTATTTACAAAGCTCAATACAGTGATGAGAGAATACAATTTATGTATGATAATTTGTCGGGTAAGACAAAAAATAGTCTCTGGTGATTGAAAACAAATCAGTATTGCAAATATTGTATCTATCAGGAGGTAGGTGAAACAAAAGTTCCGACTGTAAGGTGAAGCTTTGTGGGCGACCCTGCAAACCAAGAAGTTGCTGGTGACCAAGTTGATAGGAACTGTGGTTCAGTGCAGCGTGCAACTGCTGTGGTAAGTTCTAGTCGAAGGCGGGAGACCAGGCGATTACGAAAAAGACAAAGTAACGCAGTACTGACTTTATTTATGTTAGTAGGAGCTTCGGGGGGACGCTGAAGATGATACACGTGAATTATATGTTTTACAAGCACGAAGATGTAGGAGCAGACTGCCGGAAGGTGAATAGGGCGAGAAGAATTCAGAAGTAGTGTTCGGTAGGCGCCGAAGGTGAGGACGGTCTCACAGGATCGTTGCGCTAGCGTGAAAGCGAGATGGAGTATTGGCAATATTACTGTGCAATACATGAAGACATGCTGGACGTCAGCCTCCTCGCCACAATACGGACAGAAGGGTGAAGATAAAATGGTCATGCAATGTAAAATGGACGGCACAGGGAGGCGGTTGTGTAAGAAAAGCCAATGTGAATTGACTTCAAGGGGTGCTGAAAGTAGGGAAAGAGCAGCGGACCACACTGCGGAGGTAGAAGAAAGTGGAATGCCAGAAATGGGAAGAGGTGCAGAAGAGCGAGAGAGAAAACGGTAGAGATCAGCTGTTGAGAAAGAGACAAGAGGAAGAGGTGGGCCATTGGACGAGAGAAAAAATGGGAGAGGGGAGAGGCAGAGTGGACAGAAATGAGACCTGAGGGAGTAGCAAGCTCAGGGAACAGGAAGATTATAGTAGAAATAAAAGAGTTGTGAACAAAGTGAGCATTGGCATTGAAACGGAGAGCAGAGGGTAGAGCAGAGAAGGGAAGCCAGGAAAGATCGGTGTTAACAAGATCACTGACTGTAACGACTCCAGCTCGGAGCCGTGAAGGAAAAGCAAAACATGGGAGATGGGGAGGGTGTAGCAGAGAAGAAAAAAAAAGAGGTTCGGAAAGTAGGTCATTTGTGGAGGCAGGGAGAGATCGAGAAGGAGGGAGGGAACGAAGAAAGGAGATAGCCTCCTTGTAGAAAAGAAAGAAAAGTGTAAGAAGGGGACAGTGGTCCATGAGTAAGAACGAAAGGAGAGTAAAGCGTGGGTTATTCGGAGAGACTATGACCACGAGCATCAACTGCAGAGGGAGCAGGTGCCGCAAGTGATCGTAAAAACGTAGACACACGATAAGCCTTGTAATAGGATCTGACGTCGGGTAGACTAATGCCTCCGTTGGAAGGAGACAAGCTGCGTTGAGGTGCTCCGACCCAATGATGGCCGGGCCAGATAACCTGAGTTTGACACCGGGTGAGTTCAAGAAGAGGTAGTGCTGGTTGCTTCGAAGCCAACCAGGAATACGTGCACATTGAAAGCAGTTAAGTATGCGTTGAAAACGGAGGTGCAGAATTGTGCGCGCCGCCAGATTGCGACCGAGCGATGTAGGCGTGGCCGGAGAGTCGTCCAGGTGACGAGTGAAGCAGTTGCTGGTTTTCCAAGGTGGACTCCTAGGAATCGTTGAGAGGTGTTGGACCACTCTGCTCCCCAAGGAGAGTCAGTGCGGTTAGACCACGAACTGGTCCATAAGCCTGTGCTTTTCGTTGTATTTAGCGCTGCTCCGGAACATGAGGCGTAGGTATTGAAGAGATTGCGGAGATCGTGAAATTGTGAGTCTTGCCGAATGCAGAATGTAATATCGTCGGCGTAGGCGACATAGGTAGCAACATGATGACGTGTGCTGGCTACAACCGGTGGTAGTGAAGCAAAGAAGGATCGATGGACTGCGCGTAAAAAAGGTTCTACTGCGAGGGCGAAGAGCTGCCCGGATAAGGGGCAGCCCTGACGCAAGCCGCGACGAAAGGGTATGGGAGCTGTGAGAAGGTTGAACAGCTTGACGTGGAAAACTGCGTCCCGGTGGAGGGAGATGAGAAGAGAAGCAAAGGAAAGAGGAAAGCCGAAATTTAGTAATGTTGCAAGAAGGTAATCATGAGAAATATTATCGAATGCTGAGCATTGATCGAAGGAAAGAAGAGCAAGGGGTTCCGAGCGAGAGCGGGCGAGGTGAATTAGATCATTAAGAAGCTGAATATTTTGGGAGATGGAGCGGCCGGGTACAGTATAGGTTTCATTAGTGGAGAGAATATGAGGGAGTATGGGGTTAAGCCGGCGGGAAAGAAATTTAGTATAGAGTTTATAATCAGTATTTAATAGTGAGATGGGACGCCAATTGCCCAAGTCAAGTGGATCACCCTTCTTGGGGAAAAGTAAAACATGTGCGAGCGTGAAACTCCTCGGAAGATATGTAAAATGCATGGCAGTAGAAAAAGAACAGAGGAGAAACGGAAGGATGGTAGGAAGAAAAGTCTTATAGAAAGAAACAGGGAGACCGTTCGGGCCAGGTGAAGCCCGGGGGTTGAGGGACGAGAAAGTGTCAGAGAGTTCAGTTAGAGTGGGAGGAAGGAGTAGGCTGGCTGAAAGATGAGAAGGGACCTGAGACAAAGAAGAGAACAGAAGAGCAGAAGCCATAGGGGAGGGAGGAGGAGTTTCACAAAATTTTGAAATGTAGTAGTTCCGTACCATAGAACAAATTGGAACTGGTTCGGATGATACTACTCCAGTTGGAAGACGAAGGTGCTGTAGAACAGAAGAGGCTCGGCGAGTTGAATCGAGTGACGTAAGGAATTCGTACGAACAAGCATCAGGTTTCAGGTGTTGTAGTTTAAGGCGTTGAAGGGCTTGTTTTGCAAGCGGCACCATAAGTGAATGCAATTTTGCCTGGTAGACTTGAAAGAGGGGATCAGCAAGATTGAGCAAAGAAAGCATTTGCCTAGTATGATCCAGTCGCATTCTCCGTTGTGTCATGATCGAGTATGACAGGTTTCGTACCAGTAGTATGAGGTGGCGTTTTACTTCCAACCAAAAGTTGAGGGTGCATGGCGCAGAATGAAGCCTTGGACGCCAATCCGCGAGAAAATGTCGCACCGATGAGCAGAAGGCTGGGTCAGCTAAAAGAGTGTCGTCAAAAGTCCAGGGCCGGATTGTACGCGGCTGTGTTGAAGTAGCAAAAACCGTTATGGCAATGGCGCAATGATCCGAGAAAGCTGTGGGTGTACAGCATGCATCTGATATTGCTGTTAGAAGAAGAGAAGTCTCATAAAAGCGATCCAATCTTGCTGTAGGAGGATCAATGGCTCTTGGTGCACGCCATGTATGTGTAGTCTGGGTTGGTGACAAATGGCGTTGAACATCTTCGAGTGAGAAATCTGAAGTGATAGACTGTAAAAGATGTGCTACTTCCGTTCGGTGTTCTCTGGAAGCAGAAGAGCGATCAGTTAGGGGATGTAGAGTGCAATTGTAGTCACCTCCGATAAGTACCCGGTCGGTGAAGGGAATACAGGACAGAGTCCGTCGAAGTTTTGCAAACAGCTCTGGCACGTGAGTAGGAGTGCAAGGAACATAAATGTTGAATATATGAAATTTTTCAGCTGCGACGGTGAAAGAGACACGTTTCAATAAGTCTCGACATAAGTTTTTCACTGAGAAGGAGGAAAGAGTTGAACGAAAACGTGAGTGAACACCAACTGCCATGCCACTACGCGACAGTTGGCTGTAGGCGTGATGGAAAGTATGATCCCACTGACACCACTGATGAATTTGAGTGGTGTAAGTACAGTTTGTTTCTTGCAGGAGTAATATATCAGCATTCAGCGGAGCAAGATCCTCTCGTACCAGCGCATTTGCAAGAGGTGTCGCAAAACCGCGACAATTAAGTGACACCACCCTGAATGTCTAGGTTAGTTGTGGGATGCAATAGGAATTGATTGGCTGTAGTGATGGAGTGGAGTCGACGGAGGAAACATGCACTCCACGGGACCTCGTCCGCAGTGCGCCGAAGAGTGTTTTCAAGCGAGTGTAATTGAACCAGCACTTGTGGTAGAGCTGCTTCATACTGCTGAATATAAGTGCGTGCAGAGGACGCGCTAGAGGGCCCTAAAAGGCAATCCAGCACGTCCTCGTATGGCAGAGGCTCAGCAGGGAAAGCATTTTCAGCAAGAAAAGTTGTGAATTCATCTAGTGAGGGAAAGGCACCCTCACTTGCTGTCTCAGAGGAAGTGCGTAGAGGCGACCTGGAGAACGGCCGTCGAGAGCTGACGGAGCGAGTGGATGAGTGGGTAGAATAGCGGGACGCCAGAGTCTTTGACTTATTCGTCTTGGGGCGAGAAGCACCACTGCGTTTTCCAGCAACCACTAAAGCTCCATGATCGTCTGGAGAGTCTGAACCCGAAGCATCACCTGTGACTTGTGTCATGGAGCCAACGGTAAAAGCTGAGGAGTAGTCAACATGCACATCAACAGTAGTTGTAAAAGTACTAGGGGAGTCGATTTTGGAAGCCTGGGAAAATTCTTAGGATCAGCAGGAGGTGGAGGCATCAAAGTCTTTTGTTGAATAATGGCAGTAAGCTGACTTTTGGAAGATCTTGATTCCGCGACTTTCCTCGAAAAGGAAGAAGTCTGTGAAGCGTTGGTGGACAAAGTACAAGAAGATGAAGTGTGTGGAACTGTTTGCAGGGAGGTACGTGGACACTGAGCCTTCATGTGACTTTCGCTCTGGCAGATAGTGCAATACTGTGAAGTGATTATCTCAACTCTTTGGCGTTGCTGTCCACAGCGGATGTGCAGAACATTCGGAACCGCTTTCAGCTGAGCATCAGATGAAAAGAGGACTCGAGCAGTGCGGCGGAAGCCCCGAATTGATTTGTCTTCAGGGTCCCTGGGACCCGCAGAGAGAGTTGTTATGGAGCCAACAACTCTGCCGTACCTGCTGAGCAAGGTGCAGAGTGCAGCGTCGGAAATTTCTGGTGGCACGGGATAGAAGGTCACCTGCACCGGGCGGTTCGCAACCGGTTGTGCTAACAGATGCACGTCATTGATGGTGAGACCTTCCGTAAGGACCTGGTCAGTATGCGCTTTATCCTTAAAATAGACCAAGACAGATCTGGGTTTTCGAGCTACAAAGTCTATAGCATCCTTAGGTAAGATAGTTTTGAGTGCTCGGCTATATTGCCACAACTTAGTGTCGGGAAGCGCATCACAATAGATGCCCCGTTCCATAGTGGAGGAAAAAAGGTGACCAGCTCGGGAATCCTCTGGCGTATCAATTGTAGCAGTGGAACCGACGACAGTGACATAGGATTCAGGAAAAGGCATAGCAGATGAAACTGGGGGTGTGAGGACCCCAGAAGTTGCAGAAGTATAGGACGCTTGGGCAGACATGGGTCGAGAAGTCGATGGAGCGGCCCGTAGCAGTAGGGCCGGATCAGGAAGTTGATGAGAAGTGGAAGCTATGAGCTCAGTATCGCTGATCACGGAGACGTCATCATCTGCTGAGATGTAGATAGGAGACTTGGCACCACCGCACTTGGTGGGAAGGGTGGGAGTTATTGCTGTAGAAGAAGAGGTGTTCATGATGTCGCAATGACGCTCGGGAGCCACCTAATTAAGCTGAGCAGGAGCTGCCGTGGTAGAAGAAGATGAGGTATCTGGCTGATCTGCCAAGATAAGGATGTGGGCGTCTCCCTTGTCTGCCTCCGCCATCGAAGCAATGGCGAGACTTTAACGAAAAAAGACCAGCTCGATTGAAAAATAAAACAGTGAAAAATGAAAAAATATGGCACTCACCAACCTGGGAGATACACGAACGTAAAGTGCAGACCTTCAACTTGGAGATACACGCCACCACAGAAACTAAAGCACTCAATAAACACCTTATAGCAACGAAAATCACGGAGCTCAAAACTTAACCACTGAGCTTCGAAGGGTCAGTGCATGCATTAAGGCCAAAGGTGGACCGACACCGTACTAATGTATGTCAATAAAGGCTATGGTGTGTTTATCTTCTAGGTGTCCAGAGACTTTTGTCAGTATAGTGCATATGCGTAGAAAGGTGTCTGTAAAACTTATATAACTTTTGGTAATCATAACTTTGTTGTAAATTTTGACGTACCAAAGTTTGTTGACAAGTGGTTTAATCGAAAAGTTATAAGAAAACTTCAGTGGCCGGTACAGTCATCGGATCTTAATCCCAAAGAGAATCTGTGTGTGAGATTGAAGCAAAAGATCCGTCAAGAAGGAGCCACATCTCAGACAGCATTAAGTGAGTCTGTAAGGGCCGTATGGCACCGTGTTTTCACCAATGGACAACTAGAGAAGCTCAATAGTTCCATACCAAGAAGGTGCACTTTGTTACTAAGAAACTGTGGTTATCCAATTAAATATTAAAGCGTATTTTTCTTGTTGGTAAGTTATTTCAAGTGTCCTGCAAGTTTCAAAAATGTACTGTACAATAATTTTACTTTAAACGCATTACAACACTAATTTCACAAATTCCACTATTTTTTGCTTTTTATGACTAGACGTTGTACTTTGCTTTTAGCTTTTAACCTCACTTATATTACCGGCAATAACATTTTGTAAAATTATTTGAATTCAGCATACACTTTCCTTTAAGATGATATATAATATGTATTCCTGACTTTACCATTACGCTATATAAGTTAACTTCAAACGTCAAAAATTTATTTTCGGTCTACTTGTGCAAGGCTTTTGGCCTCAATTGTACAAGAGGATCCCGCATATTTAATTATTTAATCCACAATTTCTTTTAAAATGCATGTGAACTTATCTGTTATATGTTTTCACTCGAAAAAACAGATTCTGCGCATGGTACAGTAAGATTTGGCCCTGGATTTTAGTAACTAGTGCTGTTTCGTACATTCTAAATTTTTCTCATTTCTCATCTTGGTCAAGACAGTCTCTCTGCTGACGTTGCGTAACTAAAAAGCTGTGGAGCATGTTTCGGTACTTGTGGGCATTGTGGATTCAAACCACTGGTCCGGTTGGACGATTTTCTCTGAAAAAAAAATACGACCCGATGACAAATGATGCCATAAAACCACAACACAATATAACTTTCAGAGAATGCAACGGAATCTCTTGACACCCACGAGGGTTTTCCCCTACCCAAATACACTGTTAACACTGCCGTGCAGAATGAAATATGAGTGGTCACTCCAAGAGATCTTCCAGAGCCATTTATTCTGAGTCTCCATGCCACTCAGAAATGTCACAGAAAATGTAACTCCGGTTTACTTATTACCATGAAACAATTGTTGAGTGTGGGTGATTATGTAAGGTTAAAACTGCAACATTTTGCGAAAAAAATTCTACATCGTTGTGCACTGCATATCCAGTTGCCGTGATATTTCTTGTGCACTGCTAATACCTGGCGTGTTACCCATTCCATACCGCACGACGGCACTAGCAACTTCTTCCAACCTTTGAGGCGTACTCGGTTTTGCGCCTTCGTCCTGGTCTCTCTGCTAAAAATCTGGCATTCTTAAACCGTATAGTCTTTTTTTGGCAGATTTGTAATAGTCACTGGGCCTCTCAGCATATGCTTCAGTCGCCGGAATTCTCGAAGCGCAGCAGCTGCATTGCTGCTCTTTTGATACGGAGCTCGACAAGCGACGCACGTTCAGGTATGGTAAAAGCCACATCATGTGCCACCTATACGAATGGCACGCTGCGTTATCCGTTGTCTTTATATCCACCCAGCCGTCCCGGTGACACAGTGGTCGAAGCGCTGGCTAATGACCATTAGTTCGAAAAGGGTCCGAGTTCGAACCCCGGTGAGGTATGGATGTTGTGTTTGTCTTACGGCACTGGCTCTCTCCATTCTCTGGAACCAGTGGCCCTAAATTAGGGACGGGCGACTGCTTACTGTATGGTCCATCGAGTGAGTTGCTCACGATGCTCGTTAAACCTACAATTAAAAAATATGTATATATGTACAATATATTGACAAAAGCCACCGTACACCTAGAAGAGTAACACAACATAACATTTATTAACATACATTAGTACGATGTCGGTCCACTTTTGGCCTTAATGCATGCACTGACCCTTCGAGACATGCTTTCGATAAGGTTTTGGAACACAGCGATAGGTACGCGCTTCCATTCAGTACATAATACTGCCGTTAACTGTTGCTTAGTAGTAGGCCTTGGTTCCAAACTTCTTATGCGGCGCTCTAATTTATCCCATAGGTACTCCATGGGATTAAGATAAGGGCTCTGTCCTGGCCAGTACACACACGATACGGAATTATCGTCAAACCACGCCGTAGCAGTCATTGCTTTATGGCTCGGTGATTTTTCTGCTGGTTCCAACAAGGCTAGGTTCCATAGTATTGCCACAGAGTTTAGGCATAATTCTCCGGAATATCGAGGTAGACGTGCTGGTTAACAGGTTTGTTGGTTGGTTGGTTGGTTGGTTGATTTTTATGGCGCAAGGGCCATGTTTGGCCAAAGAGCGCCAGACACAAGATAAACAAACAGCATTAAAAAACGTGGCATGAATCCCAAAATCTGGCTTTCCAAGTAAAACCGAACCATGAGAATGATGGAAGGGCCAAAAAAGACAATGAAACAAACAGTATTAAAAACATGGTACAATGGTTAGAAACTAGCCGATTAAGTAAAACTGAGGAATGAGAATGATAAAACACATTACGAAAACGAACACAACTACACATAAGATGAGTCACAGGAGACGGACGAACTGTCACTCTCCTCCCCCTTATGTTCCTCTATAATGTTGGTTGAGGGTGGGGACCTCACTGAGTCTGAGACAGTTGCAATGTTGGTTAGTTGGACCGCGACAGTTGGATGGACACTGCACACCTTTGCGGATTTAGGGCCGGGTCTTCCACACGTGCAGGCTTTCTGCTGGGAACTGGAAGAGTCGGTCGTCTTCAAAAGAGAAGGCGCAGAGTCAGCTGGTCGAATAAGCTGGAGCTCGGTGAAATCCACCTGTGTCGCTTGTTCAGCTGTAGATCTCTTGGCAAGTGCGGCGAGAGCTACAGGGCGCGGGACAAAGGGCTGCACGGGTTGTGGCAGAGACTGAACTACTGCGGCAAAAGTACGCTGTCGGTTGTTGGGAATACCCAACTTGGCCTTGGCAGCAGGGTACGAGAGGCCTTCCAGGGTCTTGAGGCGCTGGATCGCCATCTCGTCCTTCCATTTCATACAGTTGCGGGAGTAAGCTGCATGGGCCTCACCACAGTTAACACAGCAGGCAGCAGAAGTGCAACCTTCCCCGTCATGTTCACTGGAGCCACAATTTGCGCAACGAGCGGAACTGTTACAGAAACGTTGTGAATGCCCGTACCTCTGGCACCTGAAACAGCGCAGAGGACTGGGAATGTACGGGCGAACTCCACAGACCAAGTAGCCAGCCTTGATTTCGGTCTGAACTTTCGGGGTGTTAAAAGTCAAGATTACATTTTTAGACTTAATCAAAGAACCATCGCGCCGGAACATCATACGACGTGCAGCAATAACACCCTGATCTGCTAGTTCACTCACCAATTCGTCCTCACTGCACGCCAAGAGATCAAACTCCGAAATAACACCCTGAGAGGTGTTAAGAAACGGGTGAGTGTCACTTTGACAGGAATGCCATGAAGACTAGTGAGGTGCAGAAGAGTGTTACTCTGAGAAACACTGCAAGTTTGGACAAGCAGGTCCCCAGAGTGAAGCTTCCTCACAGACTTCAAGGAGCCAACCGCAGCGTCCAAAGCTTTAGAAATGAAAAAGGGAGATCTGGTGGAAAGTCTCTCATTCGGATCGATGGATTCTTCAACTAAGTGTGTAGCATGCTTATTCACAGCAATCGAGGGGAGACGACGCTTCGGAGCAACTGGTACAGCTGCCGAAGAAGAGGTTCCACGTTCTTGGTCCAGGTCATGATCTAAAGACCGTTTAAGGTTATGGGACTTGGTAGGTTGAGAAGACGAAGGTGAGTCGTTGTCAACTATCATTTTCTCAGGTGACTTGAATTTGGAGTTTTTGTTTTTGCCCATGGAAAAGAGGAGGATGATTCGTCTGCAGACTACTCCACCCACCACCGAGCCCTACAAGGGAGAACTGGAGGTCTGCAAGCCAAGAAAATGACGCTGGACACAGTTCTGGAGCTTATACGCTGCAGATATAGTCCGTTGGCTGTGATCACACGCACTCAGCGGACACTTCGGCCTCCGGGTACCGTCATGCCAACGCCTTTGGCATGATCCCACAGCCCCCAGGCTTACCCTGTCGTGCTATACGACAATAAAGCCGCTAAAACCCTGTACACAACTAGGTACAGGACTTCTGACTAGAGGTGGGTTAGTCTCTAGCCTCCCGTTTACAGCGAAGCCGGGTCGAAGAAGGAGTATTGGTACACAGGAGGCACTTCTCCGGTCTCCTGCGACCTCAGCCGCCAGACATCCCATTTCCGCCTCACGGGTCTCCGCACGCGGCAAACATGCAGGTAGGTCTAGTACCCAAACCAGCTAAAAGGGAAAAAGTAATCCAAGGAAGACAAAACCTTGGAGCGGAACCGAAACGGAATCTCAGCAACCTACGAACTGAGCGGTTAATATAAACAGTTAGTAGTGGAGGGTAACAAAACCACAAGACCGGGGTGTTAGTACATAGCGTGGTATCGATTAGGTAGAGTATACAACACGGGCAACTGGCCAGTGAAAAAATAAATAAAAACGAAAAAGCGAGACACAAGATCAGCTCGGGATCGTGGGGCCGCGACTCCCCAACAGCTGGATGAACAGCCGTCCCAGCAAACTCCAACAGCACTGAAAAAAAGAAACAAGCGGTGGCATGACATCAGATGTTGACCAGTCACAAGGTCAGCTCGGGCCGTGGGGGCGCCGCTCCCCAAATAACTGGAAAACCAGTTATCCCCGTGCGAACCAATGGGCAGGGACCATACCAGGAAAAACACCCCTACACGAGTACACTCTCAGCTCCAAACTAGACTATAGGAACAGTACACTGGGGTAAATAGCGTTCTCCCGGCTGCCGCCATACCCACACACGGTCATCAGATTGATGAATCGTGTATCTGGATTCATCAGTCCATAGGACCCGTTTCCATTGATCTTCGGTCCACGATAAATGTTCTTTAAACCATGCTAAACTACGAGTAGCATTCCGAGTTGAGATGAAAAGCTTATGAGCAGCCGCACGACCACGGTAACCCATGGAATGAAGTTCTCTGCGAATGGTGCGTGTACATACCGAGGTTCTAGCATTTTTACTCACCTGTATGAGGTCTTATGCAGTACTCCGCCGATTAGCTGTAACGACTCTCCTGAGGCTTCGACGTCTTCTATCACTGATTTTCTTTAGTCTGCCGGTACGTTTTGCTGCTTCAGGCACGCCATGTGTCTTCCACTTATTCAGTACATTCAAAACAGTTGACTTGGGTATGTTTAAACGCCTCACGGTTTCTCTTATGGACAACCCACTAATATAACACCCAACAATCTTTCCTTTCTCAAAGTCAGTTCTCTCCCGCAGCTACATTTTCACTCAACCTCACAGTGCGATATGATCGCGGCCAGCTGCAAGCTTGTTTTTATACCGTTTGCAACTGTACCGCGCCTCTTAGCAACCCAACGGATCCATTCATTTGCTTTTTAAGGGTGCCCGGTGACTTTACTCAATATAGTGTACATATATACAGTATACAGTATATCCACCCAATGGCAAGTGGCCGTCGCGAGGTATGCAAACTGTACGTTTTCTTGGCGCTTACGGCGCTAACATATTTCTTGGTTGCACAGAATGGAACTTGTTCATAAATCTCACGCACATGTTCGTGAGAGTAGTCCTATAAAATTTGGTTGCGTTTCGTCCATTGATGTTACGTTACAAAATACTGTGAACATCCCCTCTTTAATTGTGATTTTCCCAATACATACGTAGTATTAAGAAAATGCGCAGTACTTATTAATACACCTATTCGCAACAATTATGGTGTTCAGTATCTAGCAGCTTTTTGTCTGTGTGTATATTTTAGACATACAGATTTTTTACATTTACAAAAATAGAGTCGGAGACAGGATGTCTGTGAGTTCTCTCTCACAGATATACTCCCCACTTGTGAAAACAGAAACTTGTCTATGCTATGGATCGAATTTGCGTCTCCTCGCTCCGGAGTGAGTTGCTCTAACCGACAAAGCTGCACCGACAGAACGTATCGCTGTAGATTTGTCGTCTTGACACGTGATGCACCTCTGTAGTACGTCACATCACCTCCTCTTTTTTTTTTTTTTTTTTTTTTTTTTTGAACGAAGAAGGAACCTTTCATTAATTCCAGACGATGTGTGGAACGAACATCACACATTTTTCGAAGAACCCAACGGCCTGGAGATTCATTTTTACGTTCAGGCGTCCATATGCAATTCACATTTTTTTTGTTGATGACGGTATCGAAACCGCATCTCTTCACTCCGGAGCCAGTTTTTCTAACCGATTAAACTACACCGACGGAATGTATCGCTGCAGATTTGTCGTCTTGACACGTGATGCACCTCTGTAGTTCGTCACATGCGCTATAAGTGCTGAAAAGTTAAAATGTTCCCTTCCTATTGTTTCCCTTTTTGTTTCTGTTTTTTTTTTAATTGGAGGTTTAACGACCACTCTGAGCAACTCAGAGGGGTATAAGTAGTCGCCCGTCCCTAATCTAGGGCCACTGGTTCCAGGGAAGGGAGAGAGTCAGCGCCGTAAGTTAAACACAACATCCATACCTCACTGGGTTTCGAACCCGAACCCCATCTCGAACGAATGATCAGAAGCCATCGCTTAGACCACTGCGCCACCGGGGCGGCTGTTTCTGTTTCGTCACTTTTTTCGGAAAGCATCGCTTCATGTGAGGTCATCACGTTTTGTTTTTATGTTTAGTGACAACCGTGAGCAATTCAAAGGGCTATAAGCAGTCGCCTGTCCCTGATTTAGGGTCACTGTTTCCACGGAAGGGGCACATTCAATGCCGTAAGACAAGCTCATCATCCATACCTCACCGGGTTTCGAACCCGGACCCATCTCCGACGAATGATTAGAAGTCAGCGCTTAGACCACTGCACCACCAGATCGGCTGGGTGGATATAAAGACAACTGGTAACGCAGCATACCATTCGTATAAGTGGAACGTGATGTGGTTTTTACCTTACGTAGGACGTGTATTGCTTGTCAAGCTTCCTATCAAAAGAGCGGCAATACAACTGCTGCGCTTCGAGAATTCCGGCGATCGAAGCACACGAGGAGAGGCCCAGTGACTAACTGATTGTACGGTCGGTTTGAGAGCACCGGATTTTCAGCAGTGAGACTAGAACGAGGTCACAAAGCCAATTACGCCTCAAAAGGCGGAAGAAGTTGCTACTGCTGTCGTGAGGCAAGGAATGGGTAGCACACCAAATTTCAGCAGTGCACAAGAATATCACGGCAAGTGGATGTGCAGTGCACAACGGTGTAGAAGATTTTGCGCAAAATGTTGCAGTTTTAGCCTTACCTGATCACCCACACTGAACAATTGTTTCATGGTGATAAGCAAACCCGAGTGACATTTTCTGTGACATTTCTGGGTAGCATGGAGATGCACAATGAATGGCTTAAAGTGACCAGGCTCATTTCAATCTGCACAGCAGTGTTAACAGTCAAAATTGCCGTATTTGGGGGGACGAAAACCCTCGTGTGTGCCAAGAGGTTCCGTTGTATTCTCTGAAATTTATAGTGTGTTGTGGTTTTATGGCATCATTTCATCGGACCCCATTTTTGTTCGAGGAAAATCGTCCAACCGGACCAATGCGCCGCCCGGACGGCTCATCTCGTTCCGTGCTGCATCGGTTGAAAAATTCGAAATTTAATCTCGCATTCTTGGTCTATAATCACTCTTTCAAATTTACTTCTTTAATTGTTAAATCTTATTTTCAAATTCACTGAAAAATATTTCACCAATTCCACTCTTTCCTTTCGTACCGCTTCTTTTACTACACACACGCTGTCTCCAATATTTTTCGGGGTTTGACGACAGCCATGAGCAAGTCGTGGTGCTTATCTCGGGCTACTGGTTCCTGAGAATTAAGAGAGTCAGTGCCGTAAGATAAACAAACCTCCCATTACACAGCCGGAACTCGAACCCAGGGCCATCTCGTACTAAAGCCAGGGCCTCAGATCATTCGGCCACTCGGGAGCTCTCCGATTTAAAGCTTTGCACAGGTTGTCATAACCTTCATCCATTTAGAACCAGAGTGTGGCTATATGATACAGCCTTCCTGTTAAGCTTCATCTTGTTAAAAATTAGTTTATTGATAGATTACATTTTACCTATTACACTTCACATAGCTAAAAACTGGGTTTCGGCAGAATGTAACATTCTCATTAAAGTTTATTGAATTTTTTGACTGGAGTTTTAACGACCACCGTGAGCAACTCAGTGGGGAAGCAGTCGCCTGGCCTAATTTAGGGTCACTAGTTCCAGGGAAGGGAGAGAGCCAGCGCCGTAAGACAAACACAACATCCATCCCTAACCGGGATTCGAACCCGGACCCTTCTCGGAAGAATAGGCAGAAGCCATTGCTTAGGCCACTGCGTCACCGGGGCGGCATTTATTGAATTAAAAGTGGAGTTTGAGTATAGAGAAAAATCTGCAACAATCTTCGCAGCGTCCTTGATGTTGTTGACATGTATGGCATAAAAAAAAGTGAATTTCATTATTGTCAAAGCTTTGAATATGCAAACCGCAACCGATGCACTTAGTTCACTTTTTCGTCTTTTTCTTTCCCTTGAGTGGACATCGAGTTTCCCGTTCACGTAAAGTTTAATGCAGAGCCACCTTTGGTTTCTTTGTGTCGTGTCAGTTCGATGCAGATGCAATTTTCACAAAAGCTGAAGCGTTTTTGTTTTTTTCTCCATACAAACTTTTCAGTTGAGAGGAGCTCTAGTCCAAGAGCGCCAACGATCATTAAGATGCGAGTCACGTGCCTTGGTATCAGAGCGAACACCGTTTGAAAGAGAGGTAAGAAGTAACAATAGGACGAAAAGAGAGTATTACGTTTCGTTTCATTGGCATTTGCCATTTCATCTTCACCGTCTGATACGACAGCGATTGTTTCAAGTCGTTTTCTAGACCCCTTTCCATAGAAACCTTTCTCTGATTTGCCATGAATTCGACAGAAATACCTTCTAGCGCTTCCCCTTCCATTTTCATTTTCAGTTTACTTCAAGTCGAAAGTTCAGTGACCGCTTTCCCGTAGAGAATTTTTTTTCGCTTCGGAGTTTAATGGCCACCGTGAGCTTCTAAGGCAATAAGTAGTCGCCTGTCTCTAATTTAGAAACGCTCTACATGGGAAGGAACCGAACCACCGCCGCACGGCAAACACACTAACACCATCTCATTCGGGGCTAGAACCCAGGCCCAAACCAGCGCCATCCAGAAAATCAAGGCCATGGAATTAGAGAAATGAGTTCCCCCGTGACGTTACTCTCGTGTTACACTGTCTGATACGTCCGTGTCGTGTTTGGCGTGATGCACGAAAGCGTTAAAACCCAATCGGAAGCCTTGGTTTCCGCATGACGTCACTAAACGAGAAACTCATCTCTATAATGCCATGGCCTTGTATTTTCCGGACGGCCTTGGCCCGACGCAGACGATTAGTCAGAAGACCGCGCCTCTGACCACTGGGCCACTCGAACGACGTAGATAATTTTGCCAAAACTAAATTTAACTCATTCCCTAACAGAACTTGAGTACATCAGATTTCGAGTACTTGAGATCACAAACTTTGGCTCCTCATAATCATGGTTTGAGCTCATATCTAGAGAGACATAGGCATTGCATTATTCGGGAGTAGAACACAGATTCACTTACACGATTAAAGGGTTGTCTCTCCTCCCAGCTATGCATATGTCGGTCAAATTTCAAACTTTCCCCAGCCGCCCCAGGGGCGCAGTGGTCTAATAGATGGCTTCTGATCATTCATCCGAAAGGGGTCCGGGTTCGAATCCCGGTGAGGCATGGGTGTTGTGTTTGTTTTACGGCACTGGTTCTCTACCTTTCCTGAAACCAGTAGCCCTAAATTAAGTACGGGCGACTGCTTATAGCACATTGAATTGCTCACGGTGGTCGTTAAACTCCAACCGAAAAAAAAAATTTCTCCCTTCACCGAATATATATTCGTCAGGTTCATACTGATTCCATCAAACATCTGGAAAAAAAAACTGATAACCTAAATTCTGCAGAAAATGTGTTCACAGGTTATACAGTTTACCTGAAATCTATTCAACATCAAAAGCAATTCTACTTAAATTGTCCATTACTATTCTAAAAGAATTAGGCAGTTCTTTCTAAATCACGAACGATAATTTGTTTGTTTGTTTGAAAATTTAACGACCACCGTGAGCAACTCGATGGGCTATAAGCAGTAGCCCGTTCCTAATTTAGGGTTACTGGTTCCAGGAAAGGGAGAGAGTCAGTGCAGTGAGACAAGCATAACATCCATGCCTCACCGAGATTCGAACTCGGACCATAGTTAGAAACCAGTGCTACCGGAGCAGCGAACGCTGTTTGCTAGCCTACATAATGAAAAATAAATGTGCTGGAGTAAAGCAAAAACTTTTTTTTCTTTTATTTAACATTGTCCTTATGAACATGGCAGAGCATGCGTATGAGAAAATGTGCAGGATGTTTTCAAAAAAAATTCTTACTTACTTACAAGCTAATTGTCAGCAACAACGTCTTCGATTTCCAGACTCCCCTTGCTCTGAAACAGTTGCAGCTGTGTACATGTTCAGTTATACTCTTGTTTAAAACAAGAGCATTACTGAGCTTCAAAACTTCTTGTTCTTCTGGAACAGACAAAAGAGATTTCATGTCTGAAATGACGGAACAGCAATTACACTACAATTACACAAAAAGCTTCTGAATTTTAATGGTACGAAGAACCCGCAAAAGCAACAAGTAAAATTTACTAAAAAAAATTCTTATCACAAAGGTTTATTTGAGTCTTTAAAGAGAATTAGTAAGAAGTACAATATTAGGCTAGCTCCAAGTTTAGAGAACAAAGTTAAAAAAAAATTTCCCTAAAATAATTCAAAGAGAAGAAGATATTTCAAAAATGCAAGGAGTAGTATATTAAGTAAAATGTAGTTGTGGACTATCTTACGTAGGTGAAACAGGTCGCAGACTAGAAACTCGTATAGCAGAGCATAAAGCAGCTGTAAAGAATTGCTCCAACAAGACTGGTTTAGATAGGTATGTTAGAGAAACTAGTCACAGCATAGATTGGAATTCCCTTAAAGTCATCAGTTTCCAAAGCAATTTTCAAAAAAGAAAGTTGAAAGAAGGAATAGAGATTGAGAAAAATCAAAATTCCATCATCAATGACTGCAAAGGATTTTCCCTGCCTAACATCTGGCAAGATTTGTTGAAAAATAACCTAAACCATCAATGTTAACCGTAACCGCGATAGTGACAGGAATAAGTGACAACAAAAAGACAGCCTGAAGAAGGAGAAGAGTTTTCTCCGAAAATTTGCAATTTAAATGAAAAAATGTCCTAGTAAAATTCCCATAATAGTTGTTTTAGATTAGTAATTGAATTAAGAAACCCTGCTAACGTCCTGACCAGGCGAACCGGTTTTTGATGCGCTGCCCAAGATCTCAAGTGACTTCAAAACCCGAAATGCATCGGCGGGAAGTTATCTGGAGTTTTTTTTTCCAAGAGACAACCTGGCCAAACAGTAGTTAGCGGTGGAAAACAAACCAGCAGAACCGCTGATTGCAGAAGCGTTGCGTATCGGTCGGCCCGTGAGGACGGTAACCAACGCATGCAGTCTACGGCTAGAGGTGGCGTCGCGTTCTCACGCGGTGATTTCTTCTCAGTCCACTCGACTTACAGGGTTTTATTTTACTAAACATGAGCAAAGGCGAAAAAAATAAAAAAAGTTTGAAGTGCATTTTCCGAACAAAAATAGCTCACAATCTCATTTTTTTTTTTTTTGTCGTCCGCGCGGACGACCAATTTGAAGAATAAGCCCGTTCTCCTCTAATTTCTACCAGGAAGTGCGGGCGGACGATTTCTGCAGCAGCCCTGATTAAAATATTGACGTTTTATGACCAAACACACATAGATGTAAAAACATTGACTACAGAAAAATAGTTTTCATTATTACAAAATTATGTACATCACTGATTAGGGTTACCTTATAAACAAAAGTCGGCATCGGTAGAATAAACATCGATGGTAAGAAACCATCGATCCTTGACTGACCATTGATGTTAAAGAAACATCGATTGTAAATCGATATTGCATCGCTACTTCGACGAGGCAAGATTATGTTATTGTTTGTGGCGTGCGCCATGTGTTGTTTGTGCTTCAGTGAGTTTTTTTTTTTTTTTTTGTTTAAACATTCGTTTTCAAGACTCGCGTGTAAACAGTTCAACAGTGTTCTTGTGTTTTCTTTTAAACGTCTAAAACGGGGGAAATGTGTGTTTAAAACGGGGGGGGAGAAAAGAGATGACGTATATACGAGTAGTTTAGGTTCATATAATTAAAATGGATGGACGATCGCGATTGAGTGGTGCTGCATATCGTAAAAAGGCAGAAGAAAAAAGGCAAAGGGAGAGTGAAATTCTACAAAAAACTAACAGATTGAAATTTTATTTTAGTAGTAATGGCAAAAGTGACACAGCAGTCCTGATGGTGGTGAATGCTCAAAAGTCAGAAGTGAACTCTGCAGTCCTGATGGTGGTGAATTCTCAAAAGTCAGAAGACTTCATTCTCCAGACAAAAGTGTTGATTCTCCAAGTAAATGTGTGAATACAGAATCTGTTCAAGAAACAGTAGGAACAGCAAGTCCAAGTAACGATCTATTTTATTGGGAAATCAGTGAAGAAACCCGGGATTATTTAATAAAAAATGGTATAAACCAAAACAAAAGTTGTGATTTCTTTCACTCTTTACGGCAATATGGTGACGCAATAGAACGATTTCGCAGTAAAACCTTTTTCAAAAGGGTTTAATTAGCGACGAGACTATTAATCGAGAATATCTTATTTATTTCCCAGTCAAGGATCACTGTTCTGTGTCCCTTGCAAACTATTTGCAGCATCAGGTATCAATGACTTTAGTCATGCAGACCAGCTCACAGCTGAACATAAAAACTCTGCGTCGCACAGAGACAGTTTATTAAAACTGAAAGAAAGAGGGAATGCAATGAAAAGAATCGATGAAAAGTTAATTAGCCAGCATGAACAGGAAGTTGCTTACTGGAGAAATGTATTTAAAATGTTTGTGTCTGTGGTGGAAAAACTAGCTTCTCGAAGCCTAGCATTCCTTGGAGATGAAGAAAAGTTTGGCTCTGTGACAAATGGGAATTTTTTTATGTGCATAGAATTAATTGCCGAATATGATTCTTTTTTGGCTGATCATATAGCATGGTTCGGTTACGCTGGAAAAGGGTGGGTCTACTTCATATTTGTCAGCAGCAACTCATGCAGAATTGATATTGCTAATAGGAAAGTCAGTGAGTGCAAAAATAGACGAAGAAGTGATTTCTTCAAAAATAGACGAAGAAGTGATTTGCCACCATGACCAGTTGAGCATAATGACTCCATATGTGACTCAAGATACGCTATCAATTGAAAGGTTCTTATGCTTTGTAAAAAAACCTGGCCATACCTGAGAATTGCTTTCGGAAACAGTCTAGCATAATTTAGCAGTGCATGGTCTGAATATTGATAACTGTAGAGAACAGTTGTATGACAATGCAGCCAACAGGTCAGGAATATATTCAGGATTACAAGCTAGAGTTAAGGAAAGAAACCATCTGGTATTTTTGATTCCCTGTTCAGCTCATTCACTAAGTCTGGTCGGCTCAAAAGAAGCAGGATGTTGTAAAATTGTAGTACGGTTTTTTCAAGTGGTACAAAACCTATAAAACTTTTTGAAAATTCGACAGACACATGGAGCATATTGGAAAGATGTTTTGGTTCTACTAATCTGACATTGAAATCTTTGTCAATTACCCATTGGTGTGCACACGATGATCCTTGTAAATTTGAATGCTGATTGGGAAGCATTGTTTGCCGCCTTGATATCCGTCTCAGCAAATGAAAATGTGACATGAGGTGTCCGATGTAAAGCTAAGGGACTTCTTTGACAGCTAAATTGTATTAAGGTAGCTTTTATGTCGTCAGCCTATGGTTGCATTCTTCATCAGTTTAGTAAAGTAATGAAAAAATTGCAAGATGAAGACATGGACATTTCCACTGTTGTTGAACTCTCACTACATTTTTATCGGAGCTAAACCCCTCTTTCCAGATTCAGGAGGATTTAGCAAAACAGAAGCTTGTTCAAGTCAGCAATCAGGAATCTGTTCCATCAGGAAGAAAGCGTAAAATTAAACGTAAAAGATTTTTTGACGAATCATCAGTGTCGGAAGATGAACCAGAACTTTCACAAAAAGGAACGGAGTCACAAGACCTGAAGGACCCGGAGGAAGACTGGAGGAGAATGGAAATAATATATTTTAACATTATTGAAACTCTTCAAAATGAGTTAAAGAAGGGAGTTGATGTCTACAGAGAGTTTAGTTCAAGATTTTCATTTCTTACAAATATAACTGATCTTGACTCTTCAAACGACAAGAACAGCTGTCCGAGAGTTTAGCACTGGTCGTACACGAGCAATCACGGCGGCGGATGACCGGTATACTGTCCTACAGGCGAGAAGAGACAGACGGCAGGCAGCGGGAGAAATCGCAAGCCACATGCAACAAACAACTGGACGTCCGTTATCGCGTTTTACCGTGGTGAGGAGGCTGCACAAAGGTGGTCTATTTGCACGACGACCAGTACGGTGTGTGCCATTAACGCCTGATCATCGGAGATGGCAGTTTCTGTGGTGCCATTAACACAAGAACTGGACACATCAGCAATGGGGTCGAGTTCTCTTTACGGATGAGAGCCGATTTAGTCTGACGAGCGATTCTGGACGTATACACATCTGTAGAGAGCAGGGAACACGCAATCACACCTCCAACATCATCAAAAGGGACAGGTTTGGAGGTGGCAGAGTTCTCGTTTGGGACGGTATCATGCTTGGTAGCCATGCTGACCTCCACATCTTCCAAGGAGGGTCAGTCACTGGTGTCCGCTACTGTTCCGAGGTTCTCCTGCCTCATGTGCTTCTGTTTAGAGGTGTTATTGGTCCTGAGTTCCTCTTCACGGACGACAGCGCTACACCTCATCGTACAGTGGCTGTCGCAGAGATATTGGAGAGTGAAGATATTCAACGCATGGATTGGCCCGCAAGGTCCCCGGACCTAAATCCAGTCGAACACATGTGGGACCATCTCGGGAGACGCTTGGCAGCACGTCACCAGCCGCCAGCAACGATTCCGCAGCTGCGATTGGCGCTACAAGAGGAATGGGCCGTGATGCCTCAACAGCTCCTTGACAACCTCGTCCTCAACATGGACAGACGTTGTAAATCCTGCAACGCAGTCAGGGGTGATACTAAAGACTGGATTTTTCTTGGCAGCCACCTCTCAAATGGGCGTTTCTGTCTTGTGTCCAGTTGTGCTCGAAACTACCTTTTAAATAAAGTGCCTTTGTATCCTTTGGATTCCTTGTTTGGACGGTTTTGCTCACTTGTCCCATATTCTTACATCTTGGGGATCTTATGGTATGATTTGAGTCGTTGTGGAGCACTTCTGCACAACGTTACATTCGAAAAACCGTCTCTTTCTTAATTTTTGCAAGCCAGTGTAGTATAACTATACTAGATATCCAATACTTCTTGGTGTAGAATAGAAATCAAATTTCCAAGCTTTCGCACATCAACCAGATGGCTTTTTCAAGGAAGGTAGACAGCAAACTGCAAACTGAATAAATTTAGACTTATAAAAAAATTTGCAGTTTGCTGTCTACCTTCCTTAAAAAATCCGCAGTTTGCTGTCTACCTTCCTTAAAAAATCCATGTGGTTAATGTGTCCGCAAATGAGCCGCCGGTTCGGAGACGCCGCGCTATTTTGTCTTCAAATGAATGTTCCTGTATCTGGTCACCTCAGCTATAAGCGCAGTCGCCAGTCCTTAATTGAGGGCCACTGGTTCCAGTGAAGGGAGAAAACCAGTGCCATAAGACAAATACGACATCCATGCCTCACCGAGATTCGAACCCGGACTCATCCTAGATGAATGACCACTGCGCCACCTGGGGTGGCAGAAATGAAGTACAGCGAAATCGAATTTTAAGAACTTATTTCATTACGAGTGTAACAAGCTGGTAGTGAACTCTAAATTTGAGAACATAAGTCAAAAATTCGAGGACAATTTGCGTCCCCAAAGGCATCAGACGTTTTTGGGGAGAGCAAATGAAATTTGAGGACTGTCCTCAAGAATTGGGGACATCTGGTCAGCTTACTCTAATGCCATGCTGTTCTTTCTCGACGGCGTTAGTTCAACCCAATGAGTTTGGATAATCACGACAAACGCTTTTGGAATTAGAATTAGAAGAAGAATCTCCGTTTTAAGAGTTCCTTGTTTAGAAAATGCATGAAGAAAACGGAAACATGCATTCTGTTTTCTTGGTGCACTTTCTTTGTTGAATGAAACGTTTGAGTGTGTTGCTCAGGAACGTAGCAAGCTTTTCGTATCTCAGAGGGCAAGCCATGAAATTACGCCCCTTTGAGTTGAAAAGTTCCTTACTTCCACTCAAATAGCAAGCAGTTCTTACTTTCTCATACCTTCGTTGTGGAAAAGTATTATGACCGTTAAAAATATCTCACATCCAGTTTTTGACATAATTTAAACAATTAGGTGAATACCCAAGATCCAATGGTTTTAAATATCAAGTAAAACCTAAAAGTTATGGAGCACCGATAACACAACACGTGCAGAAATGCAGAATGAAAACAAGCCAGCACAGAACGAATGAGTATTACAAACGATAGGAAGATGTTTTCGGAGTAGGGCTTAGAAAAATTTCATTCAAGGTTAAATGCTCAGAGGAACTTTCAGCCACAGAGCACAAATGACTAATTAGTTCTTCATCTCTACAACGTATTCGGAAAGTACTGAGGTTAGCCATATCAGCATATTGTTTCACATACCTCAATGCACTGTTTCGGACAATCCCATGTATCTACACTCACGGACAATGAAATTTGTGCACCTAGAAGAAAACATGCTACAATCGTGAAACTTTGCAAATAGCTAGAGTGCGTGCTGGTATGCAAATCATCCACGTTTAGTGCGATTGCGCATGACTGCACACCCTGTGGGGGCGCTGCAAGCACGAACCTGCAGCCTTATAAATCGGCGTATAGTCGACGCTCCATGAAAGCTAAAAGCACCGACCGACGCAAGCAAGAGTACAGAGTGACAAGAATGCCGGGTCGACGCCAGAGACGTCGATTAACGCAAATTACGAACTTTGAGAGAAACCGAATCATCGGGCTGAAAACCGCATGGTGGTCGGTGCGCCGTATAGCCCGCCACGTAGATCATTCTGACCATACCGTCCGACTGAGTATGGAGTAGAGGACATGTGACGGCACTGCCACACGGCGGAGCGGCTCCGGACGGACCAGGAGGACCACCGGTAAAGAGGATCGACGGATCGTGCGCCAGGCACGAACGGATTTCACGGGGATCCGGTCCACTGTACAGGCAGATGTAGCGGCTCCTGTGTGCCCACGAACCATTTCCCTATGCCACGCGGAAACGAATCTGCGATCCTAGCGCCCCTTACGTGTGCTGCCACTAACACCGGAACATCGCCGGCTACGTTTGCAATGGTGCCAGGCCAGGGCGACGTAGAACGCAAAAGACTGGCAACGTGTGGTGTTTAGCAATGAGTGCCGCTTCGTTTTGGGGACAGATGATCATCGTGTCCGCGAGGGGAGGTCTTCGGGTCAACGGCACAATCTCAACCTTGCTATCGAGCGCCACTCCTCTCCCACTACAGGCATTATTGTCTGGGGAGCCATTGCCTACGATAGCTGATCAGCTGTAGTAGTGGTACGTGCATCATTGACGAGCCAGCGGTATGCGGATGAGATCGTACGGCCTCGTGTGCTCCCATTCCTGGCCAGGATTCCAGGTGAGCTATACCAGCAGGATAATGCCCACTCGCACACAGCTAGGGTTGCCCAGGACTGGTTACGTAATGTCCAGACAGTTCCGTGGCCTGCCCACTCCCCGGACATGTCCCCTATCGAGCATGTGTGGGACAACTTGAAACGCCAGCTGCCGCCGTGCTGCACTATCCGGGATTTGGAGCACTCCGTACAACACGTGTGGGCCAGTCTGGCGGAGGAGAACATCAGGCGTCTGTTTTAACGACCACCGTGAGCGACTTAATGGGCTATAAGCAGTCGCCCGTTCATGATTTAGGGCCACTGCTTCCAGGAAAGGGTGAGAGCCAGTACCGTAAGACAAACACAACATCCATGCTTCACCGGGATTCGAACCCGTACCTCTTTCGGACGAATGATCAGAAGCCATCGCTTAGACAATTGCGCCACCGGGGGGCAGAGACGTCTGTTCGCCTCCATGCCGAACCGTATTGCATGTATCGCCGCACGAGGTGGTGCGACGCGCTTTTGAAGATGACAGGACTGCGTGCCACATATCTCTCTGTAATTGTTCTGCAGCTCTATTTTGCCATCATGTGTATCATTCATCTGTATCATTACGCTCTTAAAATTTCAGTTCAGTCAGATGCTTCCTTCTTGGTGCGCAAATTTCATTGTCCGTGAGTGTATATGAGATGATTCACAACTCACTGTACTCTGGTTAGCTGCGCGTAAAAGTGTATGCGGCTAACAAAAGTATTTACAAAAGAAGGTACTAAAGTGTATAACTTTGTTTTTGAGTTAAGTGTTCGGCAAATTTATTCACACTCTGTTCATTTCTATTTTTTATGCTCCTCAGAGTACGAAGTTACGCCCCTGATATGACTATCCTGGGAGGACAATCGCCCTCCCTGCCCTCCCTATAGCAACGACCCTGGTGCTGCTTGTGCCTTTCCCCGAACATTTAGCGAAAAACACAAAATATTTACTCCACGTAATAATCGTATGAACCAATATGATTTTTTTTATGTCACGCATGTATTGAAACTTACATTTATTTACTTCATATACAGTGTAACTTGTCTAATTCGAACGTTTTTAATTCGAATTCTTGGTTAATTCGAATTTTTCATTTGGTCCCTTGAATTATCTATATAAATAATATTAAAACCCCTTAAATTCGAATTTTTGTTCAATTCGAAGAAACCCCAATTTTCGTATTCTCAACAATTACCTTTTAAAATGGCTACGTACTGTTCTGGATGAAGCAACAAGTTAAACCACTATAGCCAACTGCTTCGGAAAAGCAGGCTTCCAGCACTCCGCTGATGAGTCTCAACTACATCAAGGTATTGGTGGCGAGGAGATCATACCCACTGTGAAGTACTGGGAAGACGTAAGCCGTGATGTACCGTATGAAGCTTTTGTGAGAGTTGATGACAATTTAGCTGTTCGTGGTGAGCTCACAGATGATGAGATCGTGGCTGATGTTAAGAATAAGACCTGCTGTTTATCTTCATATGAAGAACTGGAACGGCCAGAATTTCCTGAAGAGCGCCTTCCAAATTCAGTAGAGGCCTTGGTTCACCTTCAACAGTTAAGGACGTTTGCTAAGGGTCAGCAGAATGTGACTCTCTAATTCATTTACTCGAGAAACTTGAGGAATTTACACTTACCCATAACATAAATTCTAAGAAGCAGGCCAAAATTTCACGTTTTTTTTACAACAAATTTGTAAATTTACCTTACTGTACTTCTTTTTGTATGTTATGAATAAATATGGTTTTTTTTACAGTACTTGAATGTGCCCATATTCAAACTTGCCTAATTCGAATTTGTCGATAATTCGAAATATTTTTGTGGTCCCTTCAGCTTCGAATTATCCAAGTTACACAGTATTTGCCAAAACGCTTAAAAAAGCTTTTTGGCTTTACGCATATCAAAAGGCATGTTAAGTTTTTGTATTTTATTTCATTTTATTGCTATTGTTGTTTTCTTAAAGCATTTATCATAACTTGTGAACATGGTTTTCTGTTTCTGTTACATTCAAGTCTTTAACAAAAAGTTTGAATATATACTTTTGCCTCTTTCTCGAATACTTTTACCAAAAGGTATAGATATTTGAATTTTTAATAGCACACCAACGTACTTTTTTTTCTTGTTTAAACATACGTATATCAAACCTTAAAAATATCTTGTTGTTGTGGTTTTATTTGTTCACATACACCTAGCACATGTTAGTACACAGTAAGTAAAGTGCGGAAAATCTCAACATTTTTACTCGGAAGGGGAACGAGGATTACAGACAGTTCCAGAGGAACAGCATTCTCCTCGAAGAAACATTTTCGTATTCTTCCTTCACCAAGAAAGGATTTTCATTTCACTGGGTAAAAAAAAAAAAAAAAAATGTCCGCTTCAGTTCGCAGTGCGTTATTTATTTCACATTTTTTCGACTTTTTTCTTCTGAGAATAAAAAAGCAAACAAAAATAGGAGAAAAAAAATTTGAGGAAAGAATTGCCAGTTGCTTTGCAAGAAAAAGATTGATATCTTGGAAATCCTTGGATTGTTGGAAATTCAGACAAAGGATTCGAACTAGGGAATACGTCGTGATGTTTATTGTGCAGCGCCTGATCAATCGTGTTCCGCGTGATTTCCCTCATCTCTATAAAAAGGATCTTTCCCTGTGAGTATCGAATTCGTTATTCCACTTCTAAACATGGAGCACGAATGATTGAAACAGGAGCGCCAATGGTTGAGGATTCGACGAATATCTCATTTTTAGGACGTCTTTCTTTATGAAGGCTACTCACAAAATAAATGTACTCCGCAATTCCCTTGCAGTATTTGCGTTCCACGATAAGCAAACGAAAGAGGACCGACAGCCGAGATGTGAAAACTCTGACAAGTGCTGCTTAGCGGAAGGGTAACTAAAATTACTACCATTGTATGAAAGCTGTTGTTGTCATGCCTGCGGGAATTAGTAGTCTACATCAAAACAGTTTCTGCTAAAATTTCTTCTTTTGTTTGACACATTGTATTATCTGAACATTTCAGAATACATACATATGAATGAAAACACTGAATTTTCAATATACACTGGTCTGAAGAAATATAGGAAAAAATACATAAATTGAAATATTTCAAAAAAATTCTAACACAATATTTAATTGCCGACCCGGTAGCGCAGTGGTCTAAGCGATGGCTTCTGTTCGAGATGGGCCCGGGTTCGAATCCCGGTAAGGCATGGATGTGCTGCTTGTCTTACGGCACTGGTTCTCTCGCTTACCTGGAACCAGTGGCCCTAAATTAGGGACGGGCGACTACTCATAGCCCACTGAGTTGCTCACGGTGGTCGGTAAACCACCAATAAAAAAAAACGTTTAATTAAACTTTGTACACCGAAGATCAATTGAATTAGAGATCCCTGTCTAGTAACGTGTAGCACCACCTTTCGTCCTGATGACTGCGGCGATTCGTCTCGGCATGGACTCTACAAGACACCGGAAGCGTTGGGAAGCCATACGGATCCACGACCCCTTAACAAGCTCCCACAGTTCACGAAGATTTGATGGAGGGGAGTCATCTCTCTCGATGGCATCACAGATGTGCTCGATGGGATTGAAGTCAGGTGACCTAGCGGGCCAAGGAAGGGAGGTCACGTCGGTGGAGTGTTCATCCAACCATTCGGATACAATTCGGGAGCGATGGCACGGTGCATTGCCTTGTTGCAGGATGAGGTCCCCAGTGGACTGTTGAAGACGCACAAACGGGAGCAAATGGTCATCCAGGGTACGCCTGTAACGTTGACCTGTGAGGGACGATGTCACGCGTACCAGGGGTTCTATTTCAGTCCACGTAAACAGTCCCCAGACGACAATGCCACTCCCATCACCTTGAAGGGTACCCTGCTGGCAAGAAGGATCCAGCGCTTCATGTGGTTTGCGCCGTACTCGTATCCTGCCATCCGCATGTACCAATGTGAATCTCGACTCATCAGCCCAGGCAACATTTTCCCACATGTCTATAGTCCAGTGGCGATGTTCCCGTGCCCATGCTAATCTTTGCAATCTGTGATGTGTGGTCAGCAGTGGTACCTAGTGGGACAATGGCTTTCGTACGCCATAGAGAGGAGATGGTTCTGGATGATGCTTACACGTTTTTGTGCACCAGCGTTAAATTGCCGAGTGATTTCTTGCATTGTGGCACGTCTATCCGCTGTTACAATGCGAGCTAGCCGACGATGACCCCGCTCATCCACACGCTGTTGTCCACGGCAGTTGGCCCTTGCAGGGATGGTTTTACCGGATTCGATGTACTCACGGTGCACCCGTAACACAGTGGCTCGTGAAACTCCCAGTGCCTGCACGACTTCCGAGATGGAGTGACACATTAGTCTGGCCCCGACAATTTGCCCACGATCAAATGCGCTTAGATCCTTCGTCTTACCCATACTGCGTCTGACACTTACTGATTCCGTCGCATCACTCCTTATATTGTCGGATTGCTGTGTACGTCATGTCGTGTCTGTTTACAGGGCCGCCCACAGCGCCACATTTGCATAACGCCAGCTGTCTCTAATTCAATTGCTCTTCAGTGTATATATTTTGACATAACTCATCAAAACGCGCATTTTGACCATGATGAACGTTGCAAGCATTAAATATCCAATTTTAGACGCTTGTGTTTCGGAGTTAACTGGATATCAAAAAAGAGCATCTGACTTCTATACAGACTTCATAACGATCAGTCGTGCTTACAATAAGGTTGTTAAGAAGCTCAGTAAGAAGATCCTCCCATTCCTCTAATAGAGCAGTTTTCTGCTCACAAATTGTCCTTGGAGGAGTTAATAACTTTCCGTCTTAAAGCATTCCACGCGTGCTCGGTGGGGTAAAGATCAGGAGACCTGCCTGACCAATCAGTTTTTTGTATATCTTCACTTTTCAAACATTCATCCACATAAAGAGCTATCCTTGATAAAAACAAACTCTGGGCCAACAGCAGCTCGAAAAATTCGTGCCTGGGGTTCTAGGATCTCTTATTGGCACTTGAGGACAGTAAAAGTTCCTTTATCGAAGACATGCTACATGCACAGAGGCACGGTCATCAGTTGTGATACCTACCCACTTCCAAAACTGTCCTCTTCCATTATATTAGAGGGGTGATTTCGGTTATTTACTTCTCTCCAGATGTATTGGCGTCGAGAATCACTTTATAGCGATGATCTTGATTCATCTGTGCAGATTACGTGCCCCCACTAATCAAATGCCCAATTGCAATGCTGTATATTCCATGCTAATAGAGCTCTTTTGTGGCCACGCGCAAATCGAATACACACTCTAAGTTTCTTAACATACAGTCCTCTTTAGCGAGGCCTTCTGGGTACAGCCCATCTTGTTGCTGACGGAAGCTACAAAGAGAGTTAACGAGCTGTCACGCGTCTATTACGGTTTTCAGTTAGGCCTGCATACGGTTGTAGACTGTGGTCGACCTACGGATGCCAGTGTAGTTCATGTTATCGTGTCTTGGAACTGTAATCATAGCCTTGATTGACACTGTAAGACATCTGTATAATTAAAACACAAGGCCGTTTCTTTCTCCAATCATCCAGGGCCACCCACTGGAGCGATTCTCATGGTTTTTTTTTTTAATGAAAGCTACTGACACACAAATTTGTCAACGTATTTTTGTATTCGACGTCATCTACATTTACGTCTTCTAGCGACGAAATTGTACATCGTAAAAAAAAAAAAACGAAATGAAGGATCATCATTCGCATATTTCAAGATTCCCAATGCAAAAAGAATTTTTCAAATCGGACTAATAGTTGCAGATAAATCGTGTCTACAGACGGACGGACGGACAAACCGATAATATAAACACGACTTTTTTTTTACAAAAGACGTGCTAAAAAAAAGAAATAATGCTCCAAAGAAAACTGAGGAATTGCGTGGAAATTTCAGCCATTCTTATATCTTCTATCACCATCTGAAAGAACAGAATTTTCCAGTCTTTACGAGAATAGAATATTCACATACCTACACTTCTCACAAAAAGTTAGTGATATTGCATGAAATGAAGGATGTATGTATCTGACTCAAATAACACGCTGAAATGACATCAGTGAGGCTAAACTGATGTCATTTCAGCGATAAAAGGGGCATTTAACACGAACGATAAAAAGTGCGTTTACAAAACCGATTTATTGTGCAATTTCTGCACACTACGAAGCAGCACTGCAATATAGACAAAATGTTAAATTCAGAGAATGTCCGTACCTCAGGATTTTAGCACCCGGTAACACCACCTCTGCTTCGAAGAACGGTATGCTTGCAGTAACATTCTTGGCGAGTTTCTGGGGCAGCTGGTCCCATATTACAGACAACACGTTACAGAGGTCTAAAAATGTACCGGGGTATGGAACATGGTTATCCAGAAGTCGCCGTACAGCGTCTCAAATGTTCTCAATCGGATTAAGGTCAGGAGATCTCGGATGCAGCCGTAACAATTCAACCTCATGATTTCCCAACTCCTGACGCACGCTAAAGGCACGGTGACTGGTTGTATTACCACCGAGAAAACGGGATACATGTCTAATAGCAGCGTAAAATAATGTCACAACGGATCCAATGACCTCGTTTCGGTGCATGGAGGCATTCACATTGCCTTCACAAATATACAAGTACGGCCATTAAAACACGCTCCTGCCCAGACCAGAACTGACTGCCGCTGGTAAGACCGCGCGGACTGTACATTGTAGGGTTGCTTTGGCGTGCCGAATCTTATCCACACTTCATCGTTGAGTATCAGGATAACGAACGAAACGGGATTCGTCTTTGAAAACTATATGTTGCCACTCTGTATTCCATGACCTGTACTGTTGAACCGAGATACACGTGTCTTTAACGACGGTGACCTGTCAATACGACACATCTCACCGTCCTCCTTGCTCTGAGCCCGTACTCGTGAAGACGATTTCGTACCGTTTGAGTACATACTGTGACACTAGAAGCAGCTCCAATTGATTCCCGAGGTTGGCTACTGGTGATACTAGGCTTTCTCGGATCAATTACTGCCAGGTAATGATCTTGCCTCCTGGTGGTTATCCCCGAGCGGCCACTCCTGGGTCGATATGCAACATTTTCGTGCCGTAAAAATTTTGTATGTAGCTGATTTACTAAACTTAGTGAAACTTCTAAAGCAGCAGTCGTATCGATCTGCCGTACACCTGCCTGTAACATGCCAACAGCCGTATTTGCTTAAACGTCGTCTGGATATCATTTCAGGTAAATCACACACTGAAGGCAATACATTCAGCAAACTTCTAGGGCAAGCGTGAAACGACCAGTTTTCCATTTCCCGCAGGACACTTTTATTTGGGCTCTAATGCCAAGTGTTGTGTTGTCGTGGTGCTAATTTACATGTGACGTAGCTACCTACGCTGATAACCGATCTCCAGTAGTCGCTAAATTTGCATATCACCAAGTTTTCCCTTCGAAACCGCAATATCCCTAACTTTTTGTGACCACTGTATTTACACTATATAGTGTAGAATAGAATGATACGATCATCATCAACCAGTCTCAATCGACTGTTGGATGGTCTTCCACAACTTTGTCTTGAGCAATTCTTTTCCATGTCACCTCAGCACGCTTCCGAATTTCATCCACCCCACATTACTCTTGGTCTTCTGCTGGGGTTTTTCTGCTCCTTGGTATCCAGTCTAATATTTCAGTTGTCCAACGGTTGTCAGTTCTGGCAATATGTCTAGCCCATTGCACTAGTCTTTAATTTGACCATTATGCCATCCATTCTTGCCATTTTCCTGATCTGCGAGTTCCTTTTCCTATCTACCCCAGTAACATCAAGCACACGTCTTCATGCTTCTTTGAATTGTCTGCAGCCTATGAATATCTTTTTTAAGGTCTGTGTCTCTGATCAATACGTGGCAACTAGAAAGATGCATTGATTCTTTTAACATTGCTTTTAAGATATAATGGTAGATCGCTCTTTAAAATTGTGCCGTTTCTTCCAGATGCACTCCAGTCAAGTTTCATACGCCGACAAATTTTTTCTTTGATGTGGCACTTGCTAGTCCAAGGTATGGGTGTACACATCAGTTACTTCTAAATCTTGATTTCTTGTAAACGCATTATCCTTAGGTACATGAATTTTTCGTTTTCTTTAAATTCATCATTAATCCCATTTCTTTGCCATCCCGGTGGCGCAGTGGTCTAAGGCGTTGGCCTCTGATCATTCGTCCGTAAGGGGTCAGGGTTCTAATCCCGGTCAGGCATGGATGTTGTGTTTGTCTTACGGCACTGGCTCTCTCCCTTCCCTGGAACCAGTGACCCTAAATTAGGGACGGGCGACTGCTTATAGCCCATTTGAGTTGCTCACGGTGGTCGTTAAACCTCCAATCAAAAAAAAAATCCCATTTCTTTGATTTATTTATTTTTTATTGGAGGTTTAACGACCACCGTGAGCAACTCAATGGGCTATAAGCAGTCGTCCGTCCCTAATTTAGGGTCACTGGCTCCAGGGAAGGGAGAGAGCCAGTGCCGTAAGACAAACACAACATCCATGCCTCACCAGGATTTGAACCCGGACCCCGTTCGGACTAATGATCAGAGGCCATCGCTCAGACCACTGCGCCACCGGGGCGGCCTTTGATTTTGTCGGCAAGTTCCGAGATCACACTGCATACATAAATTTATTTACACCACCAACAGAAAAAAAAACACCAAAAAAAAAGTTAAAATACATGAACACAGAAAGTTCTGACAGTATTTACATTTACCCTATAAAAAATGATCTTAGAAATGAAGATATACACTGGCGGAAAGTGAAAAAAGAACACCAAGAAGGAATTGGCGGACGATCATGAAATTTACATATGTTAATTGGGTCGAGTTTACGTAGGTGTGATGTTAATTTCGGGACCAACCGGTGAGCGCTTACGCCACAGCACGGCATAATATGCAAATTATCGTCGGTCGTATTTAAGGAGAGGCGAAGTGAATGTAATCAGTCGAGCCGCGGATGGCTTAGTGGTTAGTGTTTCAGACTATCGATGCTGGGTCCCCAGGTTCTAGCCTGGGCTCATCTTTCAGAGATGGTGTGATTTACTGACAATCGCTGAATATCCGCCGTGCATCGGACGAGCACGTAAAGTAACGGCCCCCAGGCTGGACCCACTGGTTAAATGGGTATCCTTTCCTATGCCCCTATCTGAAATTCTCTCACCCATCTATGTGCAATATCGTACTTGTACGGTGGCGCCATCTACAGTACTCTAATCTCACTACAAACTGTTCTGTCAAAAGTCGCTAGACTTGCTCTCATTCCTTCCGTTTCTGTGTCCTGCCTAAAAGGCGATCTCGCTGTAGGTGGCTGGGACCTAAACTCTACTCCCTGTGGACGGAAGTCCTATATGAAAATGTAATCAGTCGTCGGCGTATGGACAAGTGCGAAGACCTGAAGAAGCTGCAATGCCTGGACATGGAAGACGTGTACGATTTCAGCAGTTATCGGACTTTGAGCGAGATCGTCTAGTCGGACTCCGCGAGGCCGGGTGGTCGTATCGTCGTATTGCGGAGCTAATTGGACGGGAAGTATCGATGGTGGCGTAGATGGTCCGAAGAACATTCCCACACGAGAAGACGTGGAACCGAGAGTCACAGACGGACTGATGAGCGGACCGATCGACGCATAAGAAGAGCAGCGTTGTCAAGTAGAACATCTACTGCGACACAAATCCCAGCTGTCGTCAACGTCTGCCCTGGAGAACGCAATGGCGATCTATCGTGTTCAGCGATGAAAGCAGATTATGCTTGGGAGCCTCCGATGGCCGTATGCGTGTTCGCCAGCGACACAGGGCCCACGCCTGGTGTGCGGAGCGATCAGCTATCGCTCCCTTACACAACTAGTGTTTGTACCGGGTACGTTAAACAGCACCTTCAACATCATTCAGCCCGTTGTTGTGCCATTTGTAAGGTCGGTCCATCGTGGTGTTTTCCAGCAAGATCACACACGGCACGTGCAACGCAACATGCACTTCAGGGTGTGAGACAACTTCTATGGCCTGCACGTTCACCGGATTTGTCTCCCATTGAGCACGTGTGGGGTTCTATGAGACGACTTATCCGGTCTCCACGACCATCCCCGATTTACGCGTCCAGGTTGAGGATGCTTTGGAACTCATTACCCCAAACTTACATTCAACATCTGTACGACAGACTCCATGCCAGAATTGTACAGTGTGACGCAGTTCAACCTCGTACTAACCATGTTACATGGAAATGTTATTTTTCAGTTTACCAGCAAATACAGCTGTATTTTGCCATAATGTTTTGATCACGTTATCCTCTGTATTTCGTTATTATGCTGTATAAATTTCGTTGATATCAGAAGTCTCCTTCTTGGTGTTCTTTTTTCAATTTCCGCCAGTGTAAATACAAATGGACACATAAAATGGTGTTATTTTTCACACATTCATATGGACATGTCTTCACACAGAAAAGCTTGAGGAAGAGATCTGAAAATTTTCCAGGCTCTTTCAATCCTTATCTAAATAGCTACAACTCCATGGCAACATGTTTCCATTTGAGTATATAATGCCTGCATCAGGCCATTGGAGTAGAAGCACTCATTTTGAATCGAAATCATTACTAGTCAGCAAGTGCTGACTATAAAATGATGATAGAGGCAGAAATATGATTGTGCTAGGACACAAGAATAAAGTGGTGCCATAGTGTCTCGTGGCAACATTGGTGTGCAAGCTCATGTATAGGCTGGTTCATTGTTACCAAGACTGCAGACAGACTTCTTATTTTGTATTAATTTATTACCTCTAGTAACCCAAAAGTGGTGCCCCGATGGCACAGTGGTCTACATGCTGGCCTCTGACCATTTGAGATGGGTCCAGTTCGAATCCGGCCTGGATGTTGTGTTTGTCTTACGGCACTACATCTCTCCCTTCCTTGGAACCAGAGGATATCAGTGATGGGCGACTGTTCGTAGCTCATCAAGTTGCTCACAGTGTTCGTTTAACCCCTAAACAAACTGGGGGGAATCCCCAAAGCATGCAGCATCACGTTTTTTGAGGTTGCTTGCAGACCGTGGCCTGTTTTGGTGGTGGTGAGCAAAGATTTTTCCATTTGCGCACATTTTTTTTTTGTTTCTGGCATACATCCTGCATTCATATTTTCAGGGGTCAGGCGAAAATGTCATCTATATGCACCAGGCACAGCTTTTACAGTTTTAACACTCCTTTCACCGAAGCTCCTAAACAAATAACAGCAACTTGAAACTCATTTGACTGAGGCTTTTAGATATGCACATGTGATCATGCATTGCAGCATACTGACCCATTGCTAATGCCCACTTATGATAATCACACACATCTGTCAGCAAGCATCAGCGATTGGTCAGGGCACATAGTACTTAAAATTACATAGGAAATCAAGACAAAACTTAGGATTAAATTTAGAAACAAAGAAGCACACACTGAATGTAACAAAACCCTTTATTATACAAGTGCATATACACACATTACAAAATTAACAACGTCACGTATCATAACTTAAGCTGTGTAGCTTAATACTGAAAAGCAGCAATAACTCAAAATACAGCTTTTTGAGACATGTTGCATAAAATAATGGTTCCCGACCAAAATGCATAAACAAACATTTTCTTGCACTGGAATGAAAAATTTAAAAATAAAAAAAAAAAGTAATAATAAATGAAAGACCAAATTCAATAACCAACACTTAGCACATAAAAGCAAAATTTTGATATGTCAGAAGCTTACAAATTAAAAGTCATAACACATAATAGAATATTTTGCCTACACACTGAGTATAGTAAGACATAATTGGTAAATATGCCCATGCTTTACTACTTAGCAACAATTTAAAGTGAAATAAAATGTGGATCATTACAACACGTTATGAAGCTACTGGATCAAATAAATTTAAGTGATGTTTATGCTATAAAAATATACTTTTATAAAAATAGCCAGGAAAGGAAATTAGTGCATGTAACACCACAAGTCACTTTGAAGTTAGCAGTGTTCAGGTTTCAAACAAGCTTGCAACAAACTTACTACTCAAATGTACATTTTCAGGAGCATCACCAAAGTATGAGGGGTACAGGAAAAGAGTTGACATTCAGAAAATAATAATGATGATGATGATGTGATATTCATAATATTCTTAAACATCCTTCTATGAGATATTTCATGTACACTTCATATCAGAAGCTGGATATACTTTAGAACCTTTCTTTAAACGTAACAGATAGTAAATGTCTGCCAGAAACATTTTTTTTAATTTTGGACTCTTACTGAGATTGCAGAATGTTTGATATAGGAAACACATTAAGTTTATACACAGGAATCATAACACAGTTAAGATCACATACACACACATACCCCAAAAAAATTATGACAGCACAACTGTAGAATTTTTCAAACACAACAAAAAGGTAGGAAAGAGTTTCACCATCATAACAATATTTCATACATCACTGAAAAATAGTTCCGACAGGTTTTGTAATGAACACATTTAAGTTACAGAACCACATACTGAAAAACTGTTTAAATCAAAATTCAACCTGCTTTGCTGACTAATTACACAATATTTTGGATAAGTTACAGCTTTTACTTTACATGTAGGAACTCATACGTTTCGTTCCACACTCGGCAGAAAATTGTCAAAAAGAGCTGATCTTGGAGGGGGATGGGGGGGGGTGTCAGAAAAATTGTGCCAACTATACTTAAATCTCAGAAACAGCATCTCATAATAAGGCTTATCACAAAAAAAGCTGTAACACAGTGCTTAATATAATAGTGAAGGAAAGGTAAAGATCCATATGCACTAGAAAATGACTCAGGAGATTCTACTGTTGATAGAATGCAGTAGGACACTAAGATGAGACATGCAGTACATAGCAAGGGTCTACCAGACTTCAATGTGAGCTGCACAACTGACATCTTATCTCTTTGCCTTGTGACACCTCAAAAGAGAGTGATGTATCAGTTACAGGGAGTCACTGCTGCAACTCAGAAGTCTGTGAAGGATGCTTGGATTCAATAACACAACAAATGGATTATAAAGAAGTGTGAGAAGTGAAAGGAAATTTTGATGACATATTAGAATTCTACATATGAAAGTTAAGTGACAAACACTTCAATGAGAAAAGTTTTGATAATCACCTCTACCTTCATCAGCCTTAGAGTGAATGAAAATAACATGAGGTGGTAAACAGGTGCTAATTCAATTGTTGCCTGAATTGAGAAGGTGTTTCCAAATAATGATGATGTGATACAGTGAGTCTTAATTTCAAGGATTAACGCAAAAGTAAATTCCTAAACCTTCACAAAACCCAAATGACTGCCGATTCATGAAAGGGGAAATAAGTTTTGTATTTTGCCAATCAGGAACTATGAACGTGTCAATTAATATTAATGGTGATAATGATGTAGTAGTATTTCCTTTCTTAACCTCAGCCATATGTTCAGTCAAACACTGATTAATAGTGTGTTATGTACTTCCAATATAATAAGTTTAGCCTTGCGAGGTGTTAACTGCAATGGAATAAACACCTGGTGAATCAAATGATTTAATTCATTCCGTATCATTACGAACCAGTATGAGAAGCTGAGAAGGTGGTTTTACTGGTAGCAAGTATTCAAAGGATTTAAAAATTCTGCAAAGCTTGTAAAAGTAGGAAGGAATGAAAGCCCACATGCTTTGTCTCTATAACCCCTCTCTCCCGACCTACTAGTGGTCGGGAGAGAGGGGCTTTAGAGACAACGCATGTGACCTTTTTTTCAAGATTCAAAATTATCAATCGGCCTATGGATTAAGGAAGGATAAAAGTTATATGCACAGCCAACACTGATAACCTAAAACAATATAATTTCCTTTGTCTGAATATTTGACCCACTTTGGTGGCGCAGTGGAAAGAGTGCTTGTCTGTTTTAACTGTTGAGTCCCTGCTTCAACCAATATATATATATATATACTTTAATTGCTGTAATGTTCGTGAAACATACTTTCACATTTGGACTTCACAAACTAAAAGAATACCTAGTTATTAAAAAGTTACTCTACATATCTCATTTTTCCCCATCATTATTGACCAGCTTTTACCTAGTGCTATTAAATATTCTTGTAAAGAAGCAGGATTGTTAACAAATAAGGTTAGCTTTATGCATATAAGATTTTAAAGCAGCAACTTCATATTTTGAAAAAAGTATGCAAGTGGAAAGTGATAATATTGGGGTAAGCTTGTTGAAAGGTTTATTGTAAATCAACAAGTCAAAGAAAAGTCAGACTTTACATTCCAGAAAAGTGATACAATTAACAATTATTTATTTACTCAGTTGAAGTAAATTTAATAATAAAGAACCTGGAAGAAATTGATAACATGAAGGTCAATGATGAATTTTTGGGATGTGGCCAGATGCTGAAAATATCATCAACATACCTTAAACTAAATGGTAGGTTGAAAGGGAGCAATTAATATGGTTTCTAAATTCCACATAAGATCTCAGCAAGTAAGGGGGAGAGTGGAAAACACATTGGTACATCTTAATTTTTGTTTGTAAAACTGCCCACTGAAAACAAAACAACTGAAATTTTGTGGCGAGTTTCAAAGCATTCACATAAGTCCTTGACCGAAGCATATATGCTCCTGAGTTTCTCAATCAGGAGCATATATGCTTCGAATAATTGCACTGAGGGGAAGAGAGATTCACCATCAAAAGTAAACATATAGTTACGAAAATAATATGGCCAAAGCTGCATTTTTGGGACGCTTTTTTTTTTTTTTTTTTTTTTTTTTTTAAGAGTGCCGAGTTAGCGCAAGGAAACGCGTCCTGCGAACCAAGTCCTCAATTTTTGCCCTTTCACTTAGACAAAAATGCATCTGAAACTCTGTCCCTAGACGGCACGTGATGCTAATAAACAAATTCTCAAGTAGATTGTTTTGACGGGACAGGGAAGCGAGGGTGTGAACAAGAGAAGAAAAGGAGTTAGTTGCTGGTACCGGCGGATAGAGGAGGTGTCCAGGAAAAGAGAGGGAGCTTGCTGAAACTACTCAGACGAGAGCTGGTTCCCCAACATAAGAGAGAAAACATGCCGAGTCTGACCTCATAGTCGCATTGAGCTGATGGTGACCAAAAATTTAGGAGAGAAAGAAAAATATAGTTACAAGGGAGGTTCAGATATCAGAAAGGATGTTTTTGCAAACACGAATCTCTGAGACAACACCCATCGAAAGCATGTGCACAACTACTGCCAGAGTTACCCAACTTTTTTGCAGGCGCTCCAAAAACATCAAGTTACCCGCCCAGACATTGTTTCTGTGGAAGGAGGAACCAAGGGAGAAGGATTCACCCCCCCCCCCTCGAACTTCGCCAAGAGAGTAGCTATCAACTGACCGTTTTCAGCTGTTTCCGTTTTGCTAGTGCCTCGAGAACTGACGGCATCTTCTTCAAAGAGTGGCCTCCTTTCTTCCCCCAACCGAGGAGCAGATCAGCTTAGTGCTGATTATCATCAGCGGTGTGCTCACAAAGATCGTGTCACCTGGGCGAGCGGCAGAAAAGAGTGCATTAAAAGCCTGCTCTCCTCAGGATAACGCCGAAGAACAACACTAGATTACACAACCAACTTCAAGTGAGTAATTCCTGTTGGTCACCTTGTACTTTTTAAAATGCAGGGGCAGAAGTTCAGGAACTCTGATTTGCATGAGTTAGTGATTGGCTGGCGAGTCCGATTAGAAATATTAAATAGCCAAAAATCCAGCCCAATGTTACTTAAAATTTACAACCAAGCACAGAGTGGCTTAAACTTATGATAATTATTTTTCCTTCTACCAATGAGCTTATTTTAATAATTATCTGTATTAAAGTCTGCGCTTGTCTTACACACTACCAATTTTCTTTGGACTAGCCAGAGTCATTTACTCAGTCCTCTCACCTGCAGTATCCATAAAAGAACCCGGAGTGCGACCAATTCGCTGTCCTGGTTGTAACAATATTATCTTGATAACCAATGCATGTAGATTGTTTTCAGATCAATTCTTTTGTTGATGACACAGTAAAAATCTGGCTAAAACTGAATTAACATGCATTTATCACCTCATGTTTCACCCTAAAGCTGATGAAAGTAGAATTTACTACTGAAATGTTCCTCCATTAAATGTTTGTCATACAACTTTCATGAGTAGAATTCTAATGTCATTAAGAATTCCTTTCACTTTTCATCTGTTTCTTATTATGTGTTTCTGCTAGCTTGTTTTTATGAAGAATTTCTTCCTAATTTGTTCTTAGCCACCAGACTCCATAATTCAATCTTCAGAGGAAAGAACAAATTGCTTTACCCATTTAAGGAGTTTATTATTCAGAGGAAAGATCTTGCTTCATATAGCTTGACATGATATGCAGAACATGGGATAGTTTTCTTACATGAATGATTTCCATCTAACTTCTCCTGAATGCTTATCATTGACTAAAGTTACAACACAGTCATTACATGTTAGTGAAAAAGTGTTTATGACAAACTACAGGTACCTAATATGTTAAGAAATGCAGGATAACAGGGGCTGACAAATAGTCATTGAAAAAAAGATGGTGACAATAGGGAAAACAGTGTTTACAAATGAAACATATGAACTGTCTGCAAATTTCAAATATTTTCAGTAATTGTGCATCCAGGGGAGAGAAAAAAAAAAAAAAAAAAACCTTCAGAAAACTTTCTAAGAGACCTCAGTTGTACCAGCAACCTAGGATGCAAATCCCAAATTGAAAATTTTACTTCACAAGAGTGTATTATTTAGGAAAACTATGCACTAAAATTACACAAAGTAGTAATATCACTTCATGCATTACTTGAGTGTAGGGGGGGAGAAGTACAACCTGGCATTACTTTACTATACAGTTAGCACACATGAAATCATGAAATTAAGCTTATTAGAAATTCATTCATTATCACAATTCATTGTTTTGGAACCACAGAATTTGTACATTTAAAAAAATAAAAAAAGATTTCATTATAATGGTCAACTTTTCACCTGACACAATTCAAAAGTTCAACAGAACAGCTACAGAATTAATTACTAATAATAATAAATATGGGTTATTTTCAATGCACAGACATTAAAATTTTTGGACATAAATTTTAACTCTGTATTACTAAACATCGTTTCAAATTTCATTATATCTCTCCTGTATCATACTTTCCTAATTTAAAGGAGCTGTAACTGTACACATGAAAGCATGTTATTGGTCAATATATTAGTATGATTTCTCATGACAAACTTAAGCCACTTGGAAATAGAGTGGTGATCAGGAATCATATCAGTGATCTCACCTGTACAGTGATTATTCATTAATTTAAATATTCTGGCCAGTTGGCTTGCCATAAGACTGTTGTAGATCAAAATGTCTTATACACTAAAAAAGACCACAAAGACTTGTAAGAACAGCTGGGTGTAGTTACATATGCAGGTGTAAAAGTCATTTAAAAACTTGCTGGAGCAGCATGGCTTTAGTTTTTAAGACAGTACACTACTCCATACATCACACCTTCGTACACTAAGCTTAGAACAGTCCAACAACCAAAGGGTAACCAACATAATTCAGCCTACGGCGATATTCAGAAATAGAATTTTCTCCATGAAAACATTACATCAATTCTTGCGTAGAAAAGGAAATAATAGATGGTAATACCATCGTGCAAGAAAATGGCTGTTATTACTTTCTTCTGGACAAGATGAGGAAGGAAAGGTGTGTGGAATGCACTAACTAGATGCTGCTCTTCTGCTATTCCACTGCTGATGATTATTTGGTTCCTGATAATACAGCAGACATGAATCACAATAAAGATGATCCTGCTGAATTACACCCTACTAAGATAGTACTGGATTTATTAAACAATCATTTACAGCAAAAGCATACAGAAAATAATTTTAAGTTACTGCATATATTGTAATGAATATTCCTTTAATTTTATTATATGAATAGCAATTACGTTACTAAGCTATTAAGTAAAACTTCCTTTAGTTTCATAATGCACTGTTTTGTACATATAGCACTGAATTTCGATTAATCCAGCATGATTTAAGTCACAGTGGTGCCAAATAGTAGGAAGTGTATTGTAGTTATTTGTTAAGCTGATCAAAAGCCTAATCATTCTCAAGATCTGAAATGGGTTCTGTGTTGGTATAAATCAAAAACTAGAATATTTCAGTCTGGCAATAAAACATGGATAATGTGACACATCATCTCAATAATGGATTTTAGAGAAAGAATTGCCATGTGGATTTATTTTTCATTGCTGGAAGTAGGTAGACTTTTTGTCACACCTGTAACCAAGTGTGGGTTGGGAAGACCAAAACTAGGCTGGAAATTTCAGTCTTGTTCACTACAAAAGCACATGTACCTATAGGAGAGCACCTCATAAATTATTTCATGAAAAACAACAATTTTGTTAGACTAAAAAGATAACTGCAAAATATACACTGTGAAATGAATTCAATCATGAACAAAGTTTAACAACAATTCAGTGATAAAGAATTTTAAAAATCTGCATGTGATGCCAGCATGAAGTCAAACTGGAAACGGGGTGTTGCACAATTATTTTCCTCTAAAAAAAATTGGGATTGGACAAAAAAAAATTACGAGTCTTTTGAAGAACTCTTTTTCAACTAAATCACCATGAAGATTATTCTGGAAGTTGGAGTGTGCACATACCACACAGCAATTTTTCCATGCAGTTAATTTTTGCATTTATTTGGTCACAGATTACCTTCTACACAATGGCAGCAGTTGCACTGTTTTTTTTTAAGTTTTCGCCAACTCATTCACCAAATTCAATTTTTTTCCCCCAAAGTGTTATAGCAGTACAAAAAGGTAAACAATATTTTTGCCAAAACTTTTTTTTCCATTGCCAAAACTTTTTTTTTTTTTTTTTTTTGTAAATTGTGAAGAATGTGATCGGCAGTGCGACCCCTGCAATGGTACTACTACCTTCTCCTTGAGAAGTCTACCCATGAACTACCATGTTGACATATGAGCCAGTACTGGCAAGCCTTAGTTTCTTTTATGATAAATATGGGTGGAACATGAATTTTGGAATATCTTTGCAGGAGAATCACTTTGTGCTCTGTGTCAGTCTGACTGTGGATAAGGGGGTGGGAATGATGGCCCACTGCGATGGTATAGTGTTCATATATGAGTGGTAGGCAGTGCACATAACTAACAAACAAATTAAGAAGAAGGTTAGAACACACTAAGTTACATATAAAAAGTTTAGGCAAATATATTTCAGCCATCAGTGTGACTATGATTGGTTTACATTGTCAGATTGGAAAGGTGAGTTTTGTAATGGTAACTCTGGGTGACGTGATGCAATGGGGGATTTCCAGATGTAAGGAACGAAAATGGGGAGCTCAGAGTTGCAATTTTTGGAAAATAACTTTCTCTAAACCTCTGAGCATACCAATTTTGGAAGGGAGCCAACTTTTTGTATCAGAACAAAGTGGAATAGCAGAAGTGCCAGCCATGGTAAGAAGAGACAAGGAAGACGAAGGTTTTCCAAATTTCACGTCAGATTTGTGTTCCTGAAGTCTTGAGAGAATTTTTTGGAATGAACTTCCTATGTACGCGGTTAATCCAACATTAGTCTTGATCGGAATTTTATACACTCCAGGCAAAGAAAGCGGAGTTCTTGGGTCTTTGTCATTACAGAGGATAACAGAAATTGAAGGTGAAGAACAAATGGCAAGTCTACATCCTTCTCTTTTGAAGATACTGATGAGCTTGTAGGCAGAAAGTTTGTGGTAAGGGATTGAGCCAGCAAACATTAGTTCCTTTTTGGTGAAACAGGTTGAAGAGCAACAACTGGTTTTTTCTTAGCATTTTGAATTAATTTAGAAACCAGGAGAGGGGAAAAGCCATGTTGAGTAGTGATCAAGCAGATGTTTGCTAATTCATTTTTTAGATTAACTTCAGTGTTACAAACCAAATGAGCTCGATGAATGAGAGACTTGAGAGCTGACAGTTAATATTGGTGGAAGGTATGAGAATCGAAAGGAATAATGCTATTGGTAGAAACTGGTTTTCGGTAGACAGAAGTGGATAGAAGATTATTACATTTTGAGATGCTGACATCCAAGAAATTTATCTTGCCATCAATTTCTTCATTAATAGTGAATCTAATGGACAGGGATTTTTCAGTGATTAAATTTGTGAGTTGCAATAGATCTTTTTAGGATGAGGCCAGATGACAAAAATATCGTTCACATAACGGAGCCGTAAGGTAAGTTGTTGGTCATGTTGCATCACTATTGATTGCTCAATATTTTGCAGATATACTTCAGCCAAAAATGGGGAAAGAGGTGACCCCATTGGTACATCTTGGTTTGGTTGATAGCATTGATTATTATAAATGAAAAAACTGTGTTGGCTTAGAGAATACAGGCAATCATACAAATCCTTGGTTAAAGTTGCCAACCTGTAAAGAACAAAAAATTACAGCTGAAAACAGAACTAAAGGTGGATCCATATTTGACTAAGGCCATCAATAGTGTTTCCCTTCAAGATTACAAATGGAAGCCAGGCCATACCAGTGACTCTGGTCTATTTGTTTCCTGATAAGACAGCAGACAAGAATCACAATAAAGATGATCCTGATGAATTACACCCTGTAGGTACTATGATATGATGTCCCATTAAACCAATTCAGTCCAAGGATGTAGCTATAACTGCAGTTAGCCTTAGCTTACTTAATTTATAACAACGGGCTTAGTCCCCCCAGTGGCACTTTTCTCACATAAATACAGTGAATTTTGATATGTGATATCAGAGCAAATGCACAACATAGATAAAAGAACACATTTTTTAAGGGAGTAACTTTTTCAGACATGCATAAAGCTCAAATAAAATTAATTATTATTATTCATAGCACAAAAAAAAAAAAAAAATATTCGTTCATTTCAAAAAATCCGAACACAGAGAATATGAGAAAGTGGGCCACTTCTCAAGTGGTCCACTGGGAAATGTCCCAGTAAGCCAATTCAGTCCTGCCTTGTAACCTTCACTCTTGCTACCTATTTAGAACTTTCAAGAAATTAGGAAATGGTGTGCTGCTGCTCAATAGTATTACACTACAGACACCAGCAGCTACCAGCACTTGAAGCCACACTGTTTGACCATGATAAATGGATGTGCTCAGTACTGACCTTGAACATAAACACCTCAAACACATTGGAGTAAACTGGAATGCCATACCATGAAACAAGATGAGTTCCCACCTGTATCACATACTTAGTGATGCATATTCCTGTTTTAGTTGCCAACCAGTAGAGAACAAAGATCACAGCTGAAAACAGAACTAAAGGTGGATCCATATTTGACTAAAGCCATCAATAAACAATGATTTAAACAATTTCTTGGTGTAAAGTGACTTTTCGTAACACAGTTTACTAACAAGGGGGCAATACCTGGAATTTATATTTAAAAAATGCAGTGCCACCAAAATTGATCTCATATGATGTTCAACAAACTTTAAGCAAACAACCAACACCAACTCGCTCCTCTACACTGATGTCGCTGAATAACAAAAGTAAAATGCATTCCATAAACTCCCGATTTATACAGTCTTTACGGAAATTGTCATTTGAGATGATGTCAACTAACTGTCACAGTCTACTGGCTATTAAATGGTTGCCTATTGGAAACCAAAATATGAATTAATGCCCATACAACACTGGCCTTGTGATCAGCAAATTGTGCTTAAAACTTTCGTCAGTGACCAACTGTGGTGATCTAATTGGTGGCACTTACCTAGCAGCAGCCAGGACACAACTATGAACAGTTAAATGCAGAAAATTTATACTTTAATTACAATATTTATGTGTTCAATAACTGTACTGCTGTTTAGATAAAGGGACACAATTCTTCTCTCATAGGGAGATTAAAGGCACCCTTCTTATTATGCAGTTAATTAGTTCCAAGAAGTTGCAATGTAAAGTGAACTGACTTTACCATGGGTAAGATAGAGATGCATTAAAAAATAACTATGTATCTAAAATTTGTAAATAAATAAAAAAAATGTATTTGTTTGTTTTCTTTCCACAAATAGTACATTAATACTGTAACTAGTTTAATTGAATGATGAATCAACTTATACAGGTGGCCTTGTATCATTATGCTCTCACTCCCTTGAAAACTCAGCATCATTGAACTGAGAATTTTCAGCATTGAAAAAGTGATCAAGAGAAAGCAGGCAAGCAGCATTTTTTTCTCTCCACAGAGTTCTTGGCAACAAATCAAATATATGTAAATCTCTAAAGCAATTTTGGTACTTCTCTTCTTATCAAGATTATTCTTGCCAGTGGTACTATTGCCAGTGTACTTTAAAAAAATTAGTCATTTGCTTAGAGAAAAGGTGTTTAAGAAGTTCATCACCTTCATTTAAGTCTTTCTCCAGGTCAGTAAAGATCTTTATTTGTGAGCTTTCCTGTGTGGAATCAAAGCAATTTGTCCACATCAACCTGATCTACTGTATGTTTCAAAGCTGACTGCCCTTGCAGTGTCAATATTACACCTTCAACTGAAAAGCTCAACTTTAGGGCATTGTGATGTGTGTGGCAGATTTTGCTTGAGTCAACCCTAACCAAAATCAACCATGTCATACACATACAGTATTATAATTGCTTCAATAAAGCCAGACACACAATTATGCAGTTTTGATATTTTTTTTTAATCACGCTTTAGTGAAAACACATGAAGTAAATAAAATCCTGTATAATGAGGGACACCTGTAGTTGTATATTATGAATAATTGAATTTTACCACTCAAGAACCAGAAGATTAACTGAAACTGCAAGCATATTTATAAAGGAGGATATGAAAAGTAAAAATCCCATTTAGTTTTGTGAAGTATACTTTGAAAGAAATGAAAATTCAATCCTCAAAATCATACATCCCAAAGCATGAAATAAATTGATATAATATACAAGAAAAATTCATAACGTCAAAAAAAAAAATGCCCACTATTCAGAGAATTATTCGAAGTGAGGACAAAAACTACTCATGTGCAACAACCATATCTTATTATACATAGAAAAATAAACTACTACTTGATGCAAGAAGTTCGTCACAATAACTGCTTTATCATGCAACTGGCAAAAACATCTCAAAGATGTTTTTTTGTTTTTGTTTTTTTATGAATATGGAATACAAACAAATGCTAAAATAATGGCAGCTGGAAGGGAAAGTATATCAGAATCATCCTTATATAACCCCCACCCCTATCAGAAATTACTATAAACACATGATTTCAGAGTAACTCACCTAAGGTGACATTCTTTACCGACGTAACAAAGCTATTGGTTCTAAATTAATTCTCGAGATTCCATATTAAAAGCTTTAGTTACATTTTTTCTTTTGTTATACTATATGCAATAATACTATAGCTATGTAAAAAAGCTATTTTTCTTAATATTTTGAAAATGCACAGCTGAAGACCATTGGTAGGTCTCCTGAATTTGAATGTATATTCCATGAAAAATTTACCTCTTGAAAATGCTAAACATGGTTGAAATATGTAAAAGTTACATTTGATCTCTGATAAGACCATGGTATTAATCAAAAGGGAGGTACATCATTTTCTATGACATATCATTTCATTACATTGTATACATAACAACAAGAAAGAGTAACTTAATTTGCATGTTCACCACAGTGAAAGAGTTGATTTTTTTTTTTTTTTTTTTTAATTCTAGTTTTTCTCATCTTGCCTTACACAGTGCCAATTCCTCTTAGAATAGGCATATTCAGGGCTTTATTTTTTTTTCTCTGGTGCTTTTTCTTAGCACAAAATTCTTGGTCTGGGGCTTTTCATAAGGAAGAGACATGGAAGAATTTAACCCATTTGATTTGATTTTTTTTTTTTTTCAAGTTGTACATGAAAAAGTTTCTTTCCTGTACGTAATGTATCATTGTACAACCTTTGTAGAGCGATCAGTGGCATGCCAAAGGGTGGGGAGGTTGGATGTTAACACCTCCCCCTAAAAAAAAATTGGAACCTTCAAATTTCAAAAATGCAATTTTTAAAGGCTTTGTTAGTATCAAAAATTGTTTTTATGTCTCATGGCAAAACTTGAATGTGTTTTCTCTATGTAGACAAGGAAGTGGTAAGAAGCCAAGGAGCAATAGAAAGCCAATACGTGGGTATACTGAAAGTTTCTGTGGCAATGAGGCACTGCCAAATTTGAGTTCCATGACTAACTTCAGCTTACTCTAAAGTATGCTGAAAAATTGAGTTTTGATTAAAATACCAAGAATCACATCAAAACAAAACCAATGCTGTAACATAAACACAGAAAACCCAGAAGACTATTACAGGATCACATAAATGGGTCTCATCAAGATTCCATTCACTTTTCCCAACTTATTTTTTGAACAGTTAAATAGCAAATATTGGGTTGAGGAATAAGTAATGTCGTTTTTTTCAAACGTTGGAAAACTTTATTTTGCAACAACAAAAAATAACAATTTAATCAATAATGTATTCGCCACTAGTATTTACAACTGCTTCCCATCATTCAACAAGTTGTTCGATGCCTCGACGATAGAAATCTGCCAGTCGTCGTGACCCGAAGAAGTTGTCCAACCACGTCCGCAATTCCATGTCATTATTGAATGACACGATGCACAAATTGTTGGAAAGCGATCGAAACAGATTAAAATCGGATGGAGCAAAATCCGGAGAATAGGGCGGGTGTGGCAGAACTTCTCAATTGAGCGCTTGAATGGCGGTTTTGGTCATATTGGCGATGTGGGGCCTAGCGTTGTCATGTGCAGCAGAACACCGTATTGTCGATAGGGTCGCTTTTGTTGCATTGCGTCGTGGAGTCGATGCAGTTGTTAAACATAGAGGTCCGTGTTGACCGTCTCATTGTTCCGAAGAAGTTCGTAGTGGACGATACCCTGCCAATCCCACCAGACACACAACATCGTCTTCCGAGGATGCAACTCTTGTTTTGCTCACGGTGTTCCGTGTTTCGAGGGACTAAGCCATTCCTTTCGCTGCTTCAGGTTGACGTACAGACACATTTTTTCGTCACCGGTAACGATGTGGTACAGAAATCTTTCCTTGTGACCACCAGTAGACCTGTGACGAGCAAGCAAACTGGCAGCAATTGTGGAATGTTGATTTCTGTTGTTGTCGTTCAAAACGTGCGGAACCCAAGAGCCGAGCTTTTGAACTTTTCCCATCGCATGAAGGTGATTCATGACTGTCTTCTGATCAGTTCATTTGCTCAGCTAATTCTCTGGTCGATTGACGCGGGTTTTCGTGCAGCATCTGGTTCAACTGCTCTTCATCAAACTCAACCGAGCGACCGGGGCGATACATGTCCTTAAGGTCAAAATTGCCGGATTTAAAGCACGAAAACCACCGTTGAGCCATCCTTTTAGTCACAGCATCTTCACCGTAGACAGCACAAATCTCGCAAGCAGCTTTCGTGGCTTTGGTTTCTCAATTAAACGCGAAGAGCAGAAGATGTTGGTAATGCTCCTTTTTGTCCACTTGACATTCCATTTTAATGACCTGAAAATCTAATAAAATTAAATCAAATCACACACACACTGGCATGTAGAGCGAAAACGTATCTATCGCATAGTATATCACATGTTGCCACAATATTTTATTTTGCCACACAAATGGAACTGTGGAAAAAAACGACATTTCTTATTACTCAACCCAACATAAGTGATAAGAATATAGGTAATAAGAATATTAATAATAATTTCCAGCAATTTGCTCAGATGTTGCATACATTTTAAAAATTCACTCATAACACATTTAGCTGAATGAAAAAATCAATTTCACCCCCCCTCCCCCCAAAAAAATTTCTGTGCAAGCTACTGAGAGAGCAATGCATTGTATATAAAGAGAAATATATACTATATCATGAACAAGAAATCAGGAACTTATCTAACAGATTTCAACTTAATGAAAGAGACAGGATTGTACTTTCAGAGTATGCCTACAACTTCAAGGAAAACAAAAGCCTACGCAACTCTTACAGCTTAAGTGAAACATGCAAACTATTTTATCTTCTACAGAATGGGAAAAGGGATTTTCTCTGTCCAATTTGATAATCACTACAATTAGGTCTCCTCTTTCAATCATGGCAATAACCTCACTGTTATTCATAAAAATTGCTGGGCCTTTGGTAACCCGGTTTGATCCTACAATATGCATTATGTTCGTTCATGGCTTCTACAAAGGCGCCATTGGCAGTGGATACAAAAAGCACGGAGCAGACAAGAGTGGTAGAAATATTCCAAGAGTTAAACAAAATGTGGACTGTATTTTAGAATCAATTCTCCCTTATGTCTCTAAATGTAATAATGTAATCCTTAGCACAAACTTAACACTTATTTTCTGAGTAAGCTTGATAGAGATTTTACTTTCAGCAGATTTGCTATAAATTATAAAACTTAAATTATGCTGGTTTTTAAAATTTAATATAATAATGTAATACAGTAGAACTTAATTTCTCACTTATGCGTTTTTCTCATTCATACGTAAAATGCCGCCGATCCAAAAATTCTGTATTGCAAACGAGGTTCCACTGTATATGTTTTTGCATTTTATACCATGCAAAAATGATAAGGTTTTAAGAACAAAGTTCAAGATTGCTTTTTATTAGTCCCCCCTTTTGCAGGAACTTATATTAAACAGTTCCAGCACCATTTTTCCCAGAAAAAAAAAAGCACTGGATATACCTAAAATTTCATATTTTACTGGAGGAAGAAAAAAATCCTTATGAAGCCGTTCAGCCTTACACATTTTATATGAGACTTGCAACTAAAATGCCCATCTCCTCTTTTTAACATAAGTATTTATATTACTGTCTAAAAATAAAGAAAAATTGTCTTAATAGCTAGGCTTTTTCTATGCCATCAGCTGGCACAACTATTTACTGTAACACAGATTAGGGGACAGAACATTGCTATTTAATGCTAATTTATGTAACATTTATATGAAAAAAAAAAAAAAACTCATTTTAGCACTCCTCTTGTATGTACACCATTCAGCATTACAGAATTTCATGTTGAACATTTCATACCAAAGCTTAATTGATTCATAAAATCCTAACTGACAGAAAATCTGATAATACTTTATTAATTCATAAAACCCTAACTGACAATCCAGTACAGATAACCTAAGTACAGACCAACTTAAAAAGGGTTTGCATTAACTTTTACGACATTTCATTCACGAATTTAAAATCAAACCCATAATTTCGAAAACTATTAGGAAGTATGAAGCAACAATGCATCTGTAAAAACTTACAGCATAGCATAAAATGTACTACATTACAACAAAATCAACATTTACCATGGACACGCACTTAGTTAAGGAAGTTTCCATAACAAAAATTTTAAACTCTTCATTGTTCTAAAATAAAAATTAAAAAGCTTGAAAAGGTTATCTGGTTGATGTGCAAAAGCTTGGAAACGATTGTTTATATGTTCCTATGCCAATACGTCAGATTACTAGCATAGTTTTACTATTTTCTACATAATTGGTGTATAGTTCCTCGTTATTAATAAAAAAATCTTTTACCCATATTAGTCCGGTTATCAACAATAGCAAAACTCGATTAAAAGTACTTATGGAGCGCAGCATACAAAATACTTCAAGAGCATGATTATTGTGCGTTCCTTTCTGCTTACACACACTTTATTACAAACTTTTTTGAGCAAAAGAACAGAAAAATGGGGCAAATCAATAATAAAATTTATTTTGCAATGAATTTTTGTTCACTGAAACAGCCAAACATGTAATATTTCTAAAACAATCTTTACTGTACAACAAGTTACTGGATTTTTCTGAATACAACTAAATGCTTCATCCTTTTCTTTTTTTCACTACATCTTGAACTGTATTTATAAACATAATGGAAAAGTTTTCATAAACTCAAGATACCCATTTCTGAACTTATTTACTTAGCATATAAACTTGTTTCAGCCAGACATGCTAATGTTTTATTTTTAAAATAGTTTTTTTTTTTCCTTTTGCATTTCATTTATTTTCAGATGTTTCTTTAGACAGAGGAGAAACAGGAGGTCATTTTATAAGTTTTTTTATTGGACTGAAGAAAAAGCTGAATGTCACAAAATTTCACACTGTTAAGGTTGACCAACTGGAACTTATAAATAACTGTCTAATACAGTATTCAGTAAATCTATTCCAACCTCTTTTTTTTTTTTTTTTTGTATATATCTGTCAACTATATAGTTGATAAAATAAAATCTTCATAGTTCTAATTCTGATATCATCAGAAAACTACTGTCCTTTAAACATGCATACGTTCATCATATTAGATATTTCAGCTAGATAATGCTTACCTTTGCATTTCTATCTTGCTTGACTTTACATTTCCTGCACGTGGCCCGGTTGTCGCTATTCTCGTTTAATGCAGGTTTGCTTCACTAAACTTCGATTAAGATCCGTTAAAACCAACTTTTACTGTTTTCTTTGCTCGAAATTTTTTGCCCAATGCTTTGGGCATCTTCAGGAGCGTGGCGATTTTGCACCTTTGCTTGTGGGTGCCTTCTCGCTTACTGGGGTTTGCTAATCCCCGTTGCCATTCTTCGTTCGTCTCGGATACGCAGTTTGATCGTTTCTACCCTGTTGCCATTTATGTTTCCTCTTTGGACATTTTTTTTAATACGCTATCTTGTTTGTTTTCCTTTACTTTCTTCTATCTTTGTCTTTCCTCCTTTTCTGTTGTGTTTTTTTTTTTTTTTTTTTTGCTCTTTTTCTTGTCTAATAAGTTCTTTCCATAGGTTAGACAACGTGCTCGGGTCGTTCTGGTTACATACTCTATTTTTATTTTTATATATTAAATTTGCTTCTTCCATCCTCAATCGTTTTTCAGAATTTTATTTCTTTTTAGCAATTTTAGTTCGTCGAATTTCGGGAACATTTTGTTTTCCAAACAGAACTGTATTAGCACCGTTTTTGCCTCTTTTTTTTTTTGCCAGTTGATGATATGTTGCTTCAGCCTATATCATACATAGGGAGCACAAAAAACAGGTTAAAAAAAGGCTGAAGCAACATATCACCAACTGGCAAAAAAAAAGAGGCAAAAATGGCGCTACTACAGTTCTGTTTGGAAAACAAAACGTTCCCGAAATTCGACGAACTAAAATTGCTAAAAAGAAATATAAAATCAGAAAAACGACTGAGGATAGAAGAAGCAATTTTAATATACAAAAATAGAGTATGTAACCAGAACGACCCGAGCCCGTTGTCTAACCTATGGAAAGAACTTATTAGACAAGAAAAAGAGCAAAAAAAAAAAAAAACAGAAAAGGAGGAAAGACAAAGATAAAAGAAAGTAAAGGAAAACAAACAAGATAGCGTATTAAAAAAAAAAATGTCCAAAGAGGAAACATAAATGGCAACAGGGTAGAAACGATCAAACTGCGTATCCGAGACGAACGAAGAATGGCAACGGGGATTAGCAAACCCCAGTAAGCAAGAAGGCACCCACAAGCAAAGGTGCAAAATCGCCACGCTCCTGAAGATGCCCAAAGCTTTGGGCAAAAAATTTCGAGCAAAGAAAACGGTAAAAGTTGGTTTTAACGGATCTTAATCGAAGTTTAGTGAAGCAAACCTGCATTAAACGAGAATAGCGCCAAGAACAGCTATACCTGAAACGGAGGATTGGAACAATAACATCAGTGACAACAGGACAACGTGCAGGAAATGTAAATAAAGTCAAGCAAGATAGAAATGCAAATGTAAGCATTATCTAGCTGAAATATCTAATATTAATAGTTGATATTTTTGCACTGTTTCTCACGTTGTATGATATCAAAGCGTTCACAGGGAAACATATTCATCTTTGTCCGACACTGATAAATATGCATGAAATCTTTGTCTAACATTGATAAATATGTATTGTATGAATATCGAACACTTTGATAATCATACAACATGAGAAACAGTACAAAAATATCACAACTATATAGTTGACAGATACTGTAAATACAATAAACTCTTATAACCACATAATGAAGTTCAACACTGAAGTGTGTTATAAAGAACTAATTAAATATTCCAACCTTGTTGAGGCCTGATCTTGAGATTTGTTCATCATTGGTGGGAAAGGAGTAGTTTGCATTGTGGTATAAAAGCAAAGTCTCAGTTAAAATAAATCTCATCTCATCCATAGTTTTGTAATATTTACCAGTAATGGTGAAACTCAAAGATTTACTGTTGCCTTCCAAAAACTGAATTCTATTCAAATTATATAACTTACAGCGGAAGACTTCATAAATTCCCTCATGAAAAAAATTCTGTTAGATCCTGGATGAAAGAGAACTGCTGAAATATGCATGATAAAATAAATTCAGTCATTTAACAGCAATTTAACAGTGAAAGAATGTTTTAAAAAAAGGCCACTCTTGATTGAATGCAGCTCAAAAAAAAAAAAAATAGAAGCCCAAAATGGAGTGTTGTGCCAGATTGTCTTTGAACAATTTTGGTTTTGACAAAATTATGAGACTCTTGAAGACCCCATTTCCAACTAAATCACCATAAAATTATATCTGAAAGTTGAAATGTGCACATGTGACATAGCAACTTTCCTAAGCAATTTATTTTAATATTTATTTGGTCACTTACCTATTGTGTCATCTATGACATTTCAGAGCAAACATTCAACATACCCATGTATAGAGGGGGGGGGGGAACACCTTTTTTTAAGGAAATAAAACTTTTCAGATATAAAGCTGAAATGAAGTTAATGAATATTATTTGTAACTACCAAAATCATTACTCATTCATTCCAAAAAATTCCAGGCAAAAAGAGTATTTAGTATGAGTTTAGTTCAGTTTAGTATTTTTTTTTTTTTTAGTACGAGTAAAAAAGGGCTATTTTTTTAGTGGTTCACCGAAAAATGTCCCGACCTGCCAGCTGGCCCGACTGGACAGCTAAGTCAAGAGACTTAGATCAATCAGTAATAATTTTTTAAACGTATATGAATTAAAGATCTCATAATATAAGATTGCTCGTGGTAGTTTAAAAGGGGAGAGTGAGGGAAAGGAGTTTTGAAAATCACTGTTTTAAAAAGAATTTGTCATCTCAGTTTGTGTACAAGCATTCATATCCAATAACTTTTATTTTGAAACTTAGTGTCATACCTGCCCTAACATGCATCGTTCATTTAATCAAACCACTTTTTTCTTTTTAACACTATGTTTGCATTCATTTAATGCTGTCTTTGGAGTCTATACTCACCAATGGTAGAAATGGAAATTCACATTCTCAATATAACACACAAATCAAAACCCTTGAAAAAATGTGACACAATAAGAAATGCACTATGGCAAAGAAACCATGATAAATCAGGGTATTTGAATGTGTAATAAAAAAATTAATGGCATGTGGAACCATCTACATTCTGAAAATTAGTTCGGAAGAAAGCAAAATATAAAATTAAACTTTTAACACAAACTTATTACCATATGTCATTGAAAAACTGTTTTTCTACTGCCCCATTGAAATTTTTAATTTTCCATGATCTAAAAGTTTATCAATATCATGCCCTTGTTTCTATGAGGTTGCTAAATATCTGAATTTCTTTTGACAACACCAGGTAGCATTGTTGCTGTGCTTGCTGCAGTTATGGTAATAAGTATTGGTTGAAAGTTTCATTTTATATTTCATTTTCTTCCTAACAAATTTGCAGAACATACATAGTCCCACATACCAGTAAATTAAAATTATTACACATATAAATACCCTGATTTTTTGTGGTTTCTTTGCCATATGTTAACCTTTGGTTGCGTTTCTTATCGGGTCACCCATTTTCAAAGGCGTTGGTTTATTTGTTATATACCAGAATGTGAATTTCTGATCTCACCATTGATAAGCATAGGCTTTCAAAAGACAGCCTTAATGAAACCACTTTTCTTTTTTAACACTACATTTGATACCTGTTTTTAAAAAGATGGTTCAAATACATAGAAATAAATGACATAGTGATGACTGGGGGAAAAGATCTAACACTATACATAAATACAACAGTAAAATCTTAGTACACGCACACACACCTCTATTACGCAATATAACTGTCTTTTAAATCATATCCTTCATTGAGATTATGACATAACAAGAAACACAGTTTGCTGCAGAAATTGCTTTTGATTTATTGCAAAGGATAAAAAGTGGGAAACTGCTTACAAAAATCACAATTTTCAAAGACAGAGATGCCACATTTATTAATACATTATCTCAACAATTGTTTTATTTCACAGTTCTAATGCTTTATTCAGTGCACTGCACGTGAATTCTATGAATCAAATCAAAAGCGTATTTTCAAATAACGACAAAAGTAAAAAGTAGTATGCCTGTAGATATCTGATTTTACACAACATATTTTGGCTAAGGAAGTCCCATTTTGTTAACTTTTACTTGTACAGAACATGACATTACCAATTCACACCTACATACCAAACCAGTACTCCGGCCTGTTATTGGCACAACCACTTTAAAAAGAATAATAAAGATAATACTTATTTATAACAACTCTCTGTCTCTTTTTGTCAACTGCAAAATTTCCTGCACCAAATCTTGAAAAGAATTCATTGGGTATAAAAATTTGAGTGAATTAGCTTTTAAGGTTTCATAACTACATAAATTTATTCTTTTCATCTCACATACAGACATATATGATACATAAACCCAGCTTAAATACTGGATTTGTATGCAGATGGGAAACATGCATAGTCATGCTGTTTCAATTGCAAGTCTTTTGGTATATAGGTGTATCAAAGGTGTGCTAATTACTGAGAGATTAAATTTTAAAGAATCCCAAACTTCTTGTTTTATAGGTACAATCGTACAATAATAGTTCCCTGATCCAGGTATCAGGTGAACAGGTAAACACATAACAAACTAAAGCACTTCCTTTTAATGGCGTAAAACACATACACAATTTAAGCCGAGCTTTCGCGCTCCACCGGGAGGCTTTGTCTGGGCTACGCTTTCAAAGCCTTCTTAGAGATAGCAACTTACACTGTAAGTGCTATCTCCTTCTTAGAGATAGCAACTTACACTGTAAGTGCTATCTCCTTCTTAGAGATAACACCTTACAATGTAGTTACTTATTGTTGTTACTCTGTAACAACATTGTAAGTTGCTGTCTCTAAGAAGGCTTTGAAAGCTTAGCCCAGATGAAGCCTCCTGGTGGAGCGTGAAAGCTCGGCTTAAATTGTGGATGTGTTTTACGCCATTAAAACGAAGTGTTTTAGTTTATAAACGGTGTAATAGTATCGATAAACACATAACAAACTGAAGTATTATTGTAGAATTGTAAAGCAATTCTTAAACAGCATAAAGAGATCTCTGAGCTTTTAACGTGCGATTCATAACACATTTCCACGATGCTTTGTAGTTGGTTTCTGGCAACAGACATCCTCAATAAATATTTAACACCATAAAATTTGAACACCCATTGCTATCATTTTTCTGCATTTAATGGCATTTTGTGGAATCAAAAGAGCACTGATGATATTCATTATATATATACAGCACTTCAAAACTTTGAAAAATATTATTCAGTCAAAGCTGCATAAAAACGTATTTTTTCTGAAGAACTACAAATCATAAAAGCTACAAAACTATGCAATGCCTGCATGGCTTTCCTTTCTTCCCATGATAAATTCCAATAAGTTAAAACTTTTTCTATCACCAACCACACTGAAAAAGAAGTGCTATGGCTCTTCAAATTTTAATATAAAAATTAAAATGAAACCAAAAATCATATAAAATATAATACAAAAACAAACAATCCTTTGTTTTGAAGTTTAAATTCAAACATGATTACAGATCTGAAAATTTTTCTGTACATGAAATTTTTTCACCTCATTTAGAAGATATTTTTCTAATCACATAAAAAGGGTAATTTTAGGAACCCAATTCTACATATTACTCTTCAATTTAATAAATGTTACATAATATGATTCTCAACATAATTATTCATCAACTGTACATACAAAGAGAAATAGTAATCTTGACAGCCAACAAAAATAATAATTTAAATAGGGAATTCTGTATACTAAATCACTTCTAGGCATATTAATAATTTTTTACCCATAATGTACAATTTCCTTTTTATTTCAACTTGGACAAAGAACACACAAAATAATTTCAACCAACAATATCATATTCAATTTCACAAGTCCCACCCTCTTTCTCTCACTCACTCCCTTGTATAAATATATATTTTTCTTTTTCTTTGTATGCATGTGCATTTTTGTTACTTGATATTTAAAAGAAATTTTGAAAACAATTTACAAAATTTTTGGATCCCCCCTTTTTTTTCAGATGATAGGAGGTCTCAGTCCAGCATAATTATAAAATAGGTATGGCTGGTTAATTCAAGGAGGGGGAAGGAACGAGTTTCATTTATATCTCACCTGGGATTCGAATCCACAACTTATCCATGACATGAACCAAGGCCCACCAAGTACTAGATATCAGAATCTCACCACCCCACTCCCCTCCTCAAAAAAAAAAAAAAAAATATGGAAATGGCAAATGTACAAGGAAATTATTTCTATTTGGCAGACACACAAGAGACAATCCCAAACACATTTACAATAAAGCACATACCACACAGCCACTGATATACTTTTGATTTTTTCGGGTGTTTCGGAAGTCACGAAACTTTGCACATTGAAATATACAATCTTAAGGTTTACAACAATGTCCTAAATTTCCTTCCTACTAAGCAAAGATTTGATTCATAAGGAATCAACATTGATTTTCGCAGTTTCAATATCGGCTGAAATATCTTTGTTAAGACATGTCAGTTTTGGTGCACTGATGCTACAGCTGCATTCCACTCAACATTTAACATATCAACCAATGTCAAGAAATAAAAGATGACAGATGTACAGTGGAACATTTCAAAGTGAGGCAGCAGCCAAAGCTTCAGTTTTAACAGATTCTTGCTTCTCCAGCAACATTCCAAAGCTGGGAATGTTAGAAACATGGGCATAATGAAAGGAAAAGTGCATGATAACAAACAAGCCTTATATCCCAAATCATCACTACACGCACTACAGATACATCAGCAGCAGCAGCAATTTGAAAAAGAAAAAAAAGGAAATAAAACAGAAATCACTTGTGGTCATCACTGTAACCGATTATTCAACAAAGTACAAGGTTACGTATTTCCAAGAAAAACAGTTAATGGGCATTACATTTGATGTATGCTCAAAAATGATTAACAATCTGAGTTATTAAGCATACAATTCAAATTCCATTCATTTTTGTGGTTAAATTATGAAGCCATAAAAGTTCTAATCATTTGGTGATGCAATTTAATTTCCAATGAACACACAATTTTCACAGTAAAATCATTTCAATTACTATTTTATGAGTAGAAAAAGACAAATTACACGAAACCTGTATATATAAGTGGACTACACGAAAAAAATCAGTGTAACCTCATTACATTGTTGCCACCAATATCCAGCTTGGCTTTAACAGTGAAAATACAATTTACATTACATTTTGTTTGGCAGTCGAACACTCCTTAGAAAACAGATGTATAAATGCACTGGACAAAAAAACCCCACAAATAACGGACCAGCCTTATTTATGTATGTCATCTCGTATGCCAAAGAATATCGTTTTGATTAGAGAAAAATACTTTTAAGTTAGATTACACAAAAGTGTGTACTCTTGTTACATAATGATAACATGGATACTTTAAAACATGCATTAGCTCCATGAATCTATTTGATAGATGGCCAGCAAACATTTATCTTATTTACAAGATACATTAAACATAAACTAATATATTCCAAGAGAGCATCTATCACAACAACTTATAACATAAAATAAAAATTAGGCAAAATTTTGATGGTTAATCATACTGAAATGTACATGTTTTGTCACCATTCTTTATGGCTGGAATGTTTATCATCACTTAATAATTTACCAATAGATGTGGGGGGAAAACATGAAAAAATTAGTTTCAAGCATATATTTATATGAATTATATATAACTATAATTTGTGCACACTAAAATATGAACTTGATATTTCAGATACAAATCCCATTTCACAGCACCATAATATAGCATCTACGAAGTTTTTGGAAGCGATGATTATGTGAGAACAGCACCACAAAAATACTGTCACTGTTTTAGTTTTACACTAAATCAAAACAGTATTTCCTCTCAATCAAACCAATTAAGTCATAATGGGAGTATCATCCCACTTGCACAATTAAGAGATGAGATTGGCTCAGTTATGACCCAAAAGCACACGCTATTTTAATCCCCATTAAAAGATTTTACGAAGAAAAATAATAATGCCCGTAAAAATACACAAACAGAATCTGTAGCAAGAAAGAGATTTTGCAAATAGTATTTATAGTACCAAAGAAAAAAAAATCATCCCTACGCCCTCCATTACTTGTAGTAATGCTGTTAGGAATCTTTTTCTTACTGCATGTATAAAAGCAATTTTCTTTTCTTTTCGAAGTGTCCAAAGAACAAGCCACAGCTTTTCTCACTTGGTTACCTCACAAATACATTGCCATACTAGACAAGCAGAAATCGTATTTATGGTGAAAGAATAACATGACCTTTGTTTGTTGACTGAATTCTATGTCTGAGACACAGCATTCCTCACCTGGAGGACCTGAGTAAAAGTGTGTAACAATTATTTACAAAATGCCCACTGAAAATGTGTTTCACAGAGACAGTCACCAGAAAGAATCATTGGAAAATAGTTTAAAATTGTTTAAAAACAGGAAGATAGACATAAAACTGCAACAATTCTGGAGAAAAAGAATCATGTTAAGAAAATTCAGTTTCAGAATACAGAAAATTCCAAAGGGCAGGCTGAATGGAATTGCAAAGGTGTTTCTTTTCATGTGGTCAATTGAGCACACATAGTGCTATCCAGATGTAAGGCCATAACCTTACAGTCTAGATGTAGATGCATAACAGCACAGTCCAGATGTGGAATGACGAAAACAGGGAGGTATTTATTACTTTCTTAAACTACAAGGCACATTTTTCAACATGAAAAAAATTTGTCTTCAAAATTACCCTGCATTTTACGGTACAACACATGCCTTTCAACAGACTTGTTTACCAATTTTTCGAGCTGCATCTGCTATTTACCAAATTTTTCTGCTGTATCAGACCAAAGAGCACTGCAACACACACACACACACTACTGTAACATTTTTTAGCTTATATATTGATGTGGAGAACAAGTCAAATGGGTTAATATTTTTTTTATTGAGGTTTAATGATTACCCTGTGCAACTCAATGGGCCATAAGCAATTGCCTATCCCTAATTTAGGGCAGATGACTCCAGGGAAGGGAGAGCGCCAGTACTGTAAGACGATCACAACATCCATGCCTCACCGGGATTCGAACCTGGACTCTTCTCGGACGAATTGTCATAAGCCAGGGCTGAGACCACTGCGCCACCGGGGCAGCAGATTAAATTTCTCAATTTCCTTATCTTCATTTATAGGTAAATTGATCCTGAGTATAAGACGAGACTAGAACAAGTGCAGTTAGTGTTCCGAAATTCTTTAGCTATATTTTTAATGTTTCAGTAAATATAAAACGAAAGACAAAGTGAGATAACTTCCTCATTTCTCTTTTCAGCAAAAAACTTGAATTTCGTAAGTTTATTTTGTCTTACGAACTGGTGCTACCATATCCCTTTCCTCCGACTAACCAGTCAGAGAAGCTGCTGCACAAAGATGAAGAAAAAACAAGTGTGTCAAATCAGAGTGGTGAATGCAGTGCAAGTTAGCATTCGCTGCATTCTCACAGTCCAACAGAAATCAAAAACCAAAAGACCTTTTGATTTCAATCGGAAACATGAAATATAAAAAGGCATGTATAACAAATGGAAGCAATAACTGATCTTAATTCAGTTGAGAGATACATCTGACAGATTGGTGGAGCAAGAAAAGATTATCTTTGCTAGCAGCTGGGCATTTCTATTCTTAAAGTGCCTGCACAGCCAGCAGTTGACATGAATGCCACCAGCCCATCAACTGTATGGTAGTGACATGTTTCATAAGTTTAATCATTGCAAGAAACATAACAATGCACCCACCATTGTTCTGGTGGCTTTGTAAAACCAGGGGTGGATACCTCCCACAGGGTCTTAGAGGGAATGCAGTGGAGATGCAATTAACACACCACAGCTGTCATTCCAAATTGGTCATGGCAATTTTAGTGATGCTTCTGTCGAACGGAAACATCCATTTCAACAGCTTTTAAATAAGTTCATAGTCAACGAAATATTACAATTTTTATGATTTCAGAATGGTTTCTTATGAACGTAATACTGTGTTTTGAATACTTGGATCACAACTGAGTTTAAGGCACAATACTTTTTTCCTCACAGAGAAATTTCAACACATAAGTCGATGTGGCATATCAGTCAAGGCCCAGACTTCTGAATAAAATGTCTCATCTTATATACCAAAAACTACAGTATATACAAAAATCAACTCAGGCCATGGGAAATTTTACTGCCAGCTAAATACATTACATAATGTATCATGTGTTTAGCATGCCCAAAACAGAAATACCTATTGAAAAACAATTTGAAGCCAATGAACATCTCTGAGAGACTTTATAAAATGTGCACTTCAAATGTTTTTCCCCAACTCCTACTACATGACTGCTGCAACATAATTTTTATCAAAACATCTAACCAAATTCTTTCATATATTCATACAGCATTGCAAATGTCATCAAGCTGCTTAATTATTCACGTGCTATTTAGACATAATCCATATTTTGAGGTTACTCACCTTTATTCCCTAAATCTTTTAGGAGGTTTTCGTCTCTACACATTTCCAACATGTATTTTTCTTATTTACATCGTGGTTCAAGGACGCAAAAGAAACAACAAAAAAACCATCTTTTTCAACTCACGCAAACTTCATTCCCTTCCCTTCTTTTCCCCGTGACCAAATTCGTATTCAAAATAATCTACCACAAATATACGCAATTGAACTCCCTAAAACACTTTAATCTAATTAAAACTTCAATCAATAAAAACCTATATTACACATTTCCTAAAATGTCAAAGTTAAAAAACTGTAACCCATATTATTAATTGAGCATTGATGTGCAATTGTAAATAATTATGGGTTACAGTTTTTTAACTTTGACGTTTTAGGAAATGTGTAATATAGGTTTTTATTGTTGAAGTTTTAATTAGATTAAAGTGTTTTAGGGAGTTCAATTGTGTATATTTGTGGTAGATTATTTTGAATCCGAATTTGGTCATAGGGAAAAGAAGGGAAGGGAATAAAGTTTGTGTGAGTTGAAAAAGAAGTGTTTTTTTTTTTTTTTTTTTTTTTTTTTTGCGGCCTTGAACCCCGATGTAAATAAGAAAAATACGTGTTGGAAATGTGTAGAGATGAAAACCTTCTAAAAGATTTAGGGAATAAAGGTGAGTAACCTCAAAATATAGATTACAAATTCTTTCAGTTCTCAAAAATAAAGTTTCAACTGAATTTTTTAAGGCAGTTTAAAAATAACATATTTAAAAATAGAGCTTACATTTTGCAATGTAAATCTGCCTCATTGCATGACCTCCTGAATAACACAATTCAAATAAAAAAATTTCAAACAAGAAATCACACACCATAGTGATTAAGCTTGAAGCAGTAACATTCAATACGCTTTGGCGATTTAAATGCACATGATAAATCGCATAAAAATATTTGCTTACCAATGCAATAACATAAGCTTTGGCATTTTTGCATGCATTTTATTTTCAGGTGAATGTGGAGCTCTGATCTCATTATCCCCAGCCCCCCTCCTCCCACAGACACACACACCTCCCAAAAAAATTTCCACAGCTTTTGCATAAAATTGCTGAAAATTTATCATCTTAAAAAACTCATGCCCATGTTAAATTTGCACACACATAACTATAAATAAAAAGTATATAACTTTAAAACACACGTCAGTTATGAAAGTAGTTTAAAAAACACTTTGGCCAAATGTGTCACCCTGTTCATTAATTTGTCCTGTCTTCATTATCGCCACCCTGTTCATTAATTGGTTCTGTCTTCATTATCAGGAAAGTTTAGAATTTTTTCTTAGTGCCTCCCCCCCCCTCAATTCTGATCCCTTTTCTATTCCATTAAAAAAGAAAAATAATGGAAAACTTTTAAAGATCACAACAACACCACTTACCATCATCAATCCTTTCCTAAGTTGATAAAAACCTGAAAGCTTCCTTATTTTAAATATTTTCAATAACTTCAATGTGTTTATAAGTTTTATGCTTGTCAACTCCTGTGCAATCAACTTTCTGATAATTTCTTTTTCTTGGAAAGCTTAAGGAATCACAATGTAAACAGTGTCAGCAGAGCAATGACAGCTGCAATTTTCAATACAAACCTCTCAACAACTTCATATATGGGAAAAATATAGTGGGCAAGGAGGCTTTACTAAAACAACAAAAACCTGTGTTTTTCGATACTGTACTTTCTTCTCACTCCAAATCACATGCATCAGAAAGTGCTAATTAATATATACATAGGTAAGCAAGTATTTACTATGATGTTTCATTCATTTTGCCAAAAAAAAAAAAAAAAATTACTGATTGGGAAAATATGCATCAACCATTTACAGTGGTTGAAACCAGAACCCCAAAAAAAAAAACTTGGGGATAAGGGGGGAAACTTCACCCTCCCCAAATGAAACTTGTGTGTGGGGGGGGGTGTAATGACTACTGTGAGCAACTCAACGGGCTATAAAGAGTTAATCATTAATTTGGGGCCACTGGCTCAAAGGAAGTGAGAGATCCAGTGCCATATGATAAACACGCCATCCATGCCTCATCCGGATTAAAGCCTACACCCATCTTGGAAGAATGATTAGAAGCCAACACATCATGCCACTCAGCCAGGTGAGGCAGCTCCTGTTAACTTTATGTAAAACAATTGTCAGATATAGCAGTGACTTGTTTTCAGTACAAAGCTCTCATTTCTAAATATTCTCAGCTGCATAGTATTTCACCTACAATGGATGTTCAAGCTTACTTGAGACTTCCTTTGCTTCATACAACCACATGCCAGTTAAGTTTTGTTTGTCTCCCATCCCCTCTAAATCAGTTTCAGAGAATAAAATCCTGAGTAACCCCACATGCCAAATGGAAAAGGCTGTCTCAGAAATAACTTTATGCAGAGCAGAATGAAAAATCCCTAAATGTACTAAATTTATAAGTAATCAGAGGAGAATGTTTTTTTATTTATGTGAGGGTGCATGCGCACATGTGCACGTTGCTAAAAAAAAAAAAAAAAAAAGTGAAAAGTCACTTCTAACTGACCAGCCTACGGTACTGCCCTTAATCTGAGCCTAATCTCATCTCCAGGACAGATGAGAGGTAGATAGATTACATTAGGAATATGTATATATATAAAAGAATGAACATCATATATAAAAATATCATCTAGAATATATCCATAAGCAGGAAAACACGGCATATATTTCATTTTCAAAAGAAAAGTACACACTCTTCACTCAGAATACGCACACACACACACACATCCAACAAACATACGTTCGGACCATGCACAGACTGTTCCAGAAAATAGTTTCTGTGCTTCGAAAGAGACTCATATATATATATTTATATATATGTATATATATATATATTAGCATACATATGTACATGAGTGCAGATCCTCCTTTACGGATTTCTAAAAACATGTCCAACAACCACAGTAATGGAATGCTATACAAATTTCATCAGTGCTAAGACCTGCTGTACGAGAGAGCCCTTTCAATGATTATGGCAACAAAAATTGCAAAGAATGTAAAGCCACAGAGAATTATGATTGCCCACTGTTGATCCGTAAGTGGTTGCCTGTCTGTAAGGCTGGCTACTGCAGATACCATTTTTGGTGGATTACTCTTCAGGGGTACCAGATGACTTGTGCAGAAAACGGTGCTTGCGCTGAAGGACCCAGGAAGATCAGGAGAGCCATCACTGCAGTGTCGCACTGCAACAACACGAACTGCATATTCACAACTGGGCTGTAATCCATGAAGTGGAAAACTTGTGTCCAGACCTGAATAAACCTTTAAGAAATGAACGCAAATGTGATTACACAAAAGATGCAAATATGAAAGATGCAAATATGTAATTTATAAAGAAAATATTTACATACTCAAGAAAGGATTCCATACACATTTAAGGACTTGCTAATCCAGTTAAGACATCTAAAGAGTTATTTCCTTTTTACATAGCAGAAGGATATATGAGAGCAACATCTGACAAGAGAAGCCCCCATCCAAACTATGAACATGCTGTTTTATACATGATAAAAATGACGAAAATTACATTTAAAAACCTTTCATGATAAGTTAAAACTAATCTCATTAGTACTTTCAACCCTACTTTAGGACCATCCTCAGATGAAAATGAACATGACCTAGAGATTACACAGGTTAATATAACATACACATTGCCAAATTACCATATACACATGATTAAGGTTCAACACACTATTGACGTAAGCAATTAAATTAATGTTCTATGAAATAGAGTCAGAGTTCACTGTAAAGGGTAGGGTTGTGACGTCCAGACTGTATAAGGTTTTTCCACACTCCCGATACAGATACTGGTACCTTATCATGGCAGCACCGGTCCATATTTTTAAGAATTGACAAACTCTTTGCAAATAACAAAGATGACTTACTTGATGGGTCACCACCAAAGCCACCTTGTCCCATTCCGGTTCGTATCCTCCTCTGTAAACAGTCCTTGCAAATGCTGTGTTTTGTGCACCATTGCGGACACTGTATTTGTATTCCATAATTCTAGTATGTAATTTCCTGGAGGTAGAGCCGATGTATACAGACTCTGAGTTACCTGCATCATTAGAATGTAATGGAATATTGTAAATTCCCCATTCGTCATTGTCTTTCACAGAATCTCGGTCCTTGTAGGAAGGGCACGGATGTTTTTTGTCCTCACCCCAAATTGAATATGATATTTTTGGCAGATATTCTTTAGGGCTTGAACAATAAAAGTGGCACATATTGTACTGATCCTACATATCGTGACATTCAGTCCTCACTGGACAGCGTGATAGTTGTTCGGTTCAAAACTCTGTGAATTACATTTTGTATCATGTCCTCTGGGTACCCGAAGGCTCGAGCTTGGTTCCTGATTATCTGTAGCTCTACATTGCTAAACTGTAAAGAGGACGAATGCTATAAATAATCAGGGACCAGGCTTGAGCCTTCGGTTGCCCGGAGGACACAATACGAAGTATAATTCACAGAGTTTCGAACTGGACAACTATCACGTTGTCCAGTGAGAACCGAATCCCATGATATGTAGGATCGGTACAACGTGTGCCGCCTATTGTTCAAGCCCTAAAGAATATTTGCCAAAAATATCATATTCATTTTGGGGTGAGGACAAAAAATATCCGTACCCTCCCTACAAGGACCGAGATTCTGTGAAAGACAATGAGAAATGGGGAATTTACAATATTCCATTAGATTACGTTCTATTGATGCACGTAACTCGGAGTCTGTATACATCAGCTCTACCTCCAGGAAATTACAGACTAGAATTATGGAACACAAATACAGTGCCCACAATGGTGCATAAAATACAGCATTGGCAAGTACTGTTTACGGAGAAGGATACGAATCGGAATGGGACAAGGTGGCTGTGGTGGTGACCCCATCAAGTAAGTCATCTTTTTTATTTGCAGAGAGTTTGTCAATTCTTAAGAATATGGACTGGTGCTGCCATGATGAGGTACCGGTATCTGTGTCGAGTGTGAGGAAGAACCTTATACAGTCTGGACGTCACAACCCTATCCTTCACCATGAATGCTGACTATTTCATAGGACATTAATTGCTTACATCAATAGTGTGTTGAACCTTAATCATGTGCATATGGTAATCTGGCAATGTGTATGTTATATTAACCTGTATGACCTCTAGGTCATGTTCATTTTCATCTAAGGATGGTCCTATAGTAGGATTGGAAGTACTAATGAGATTGGTTTTAACTTATCATTAAAGGTTTTTAAATGTAATTTTCATCACTTTTATCGTGTATAAAATGGCATGTTCATAGTTTGGTGATAACAGCACGATTGGTTTTTGGTGAAGAGAAGCCCCTCTGTAAGGAATTCATGTCTATAGAGAGGGTCTTGAAAGAGAGGTCTGTTTTCTCAGATGTTGTCTCTTATACATTGTCTATTATGGGAAAAAAGAACCAACTGCTTACATGTCTTGCATACTCCAAATAAAAGGTGCTTGTTCCACATATGTAATCTATTAGTGCATTTGCTTGTTGGGAAGCCTTACAGGTACATAAGCATCTCTCTGATTTTAAGATGCTCAGCTACATGGAAAAAAGGAATTGGGGGGGGGGGCATTGTTTTGTTGTAGGGTTTAACTACCATCATGAACTCTAAGGGATACAAGCCATCTATTATCAGTTATCATGAACAATTAAGGGATACAAGCAGTCTTTAGGGCCACCGATTCCAGAGAAGGAACACAGCCAGCACCATCAGACCACCATACCATCCATGCCTCTCATCCAGGCCCATCTACGATGACTGATCTGAAGTCACTGCCTCACACCACTTGCCCATTGGGAGGTGCCCATTAACACCTCACTCAAAGATCAGGTATGTAGCTCCAAAAGCATGTGATGTTCATACATAATGCCTAAGCCACATATACATTGTCAGAAAAGAAAATTGCAAAATGGGGTAGTACTGATGCAATTTGCATGTAAATTGGCAGGCAAGATTGTAACATGCATATACAGGGTGATCCATTTAAACCAGTACCATGTGATTTACTTATAACATTTTTATAAATAACAACAAAATCATACAGTAAGTTGAAAATTATACATGTGGTATTGGAGAATCATTTCATCAAAGCAAATGTTGGAATTGTCCTCCATTTTCTTGTAAACACAGTTGAACACGCCGCACCATATTCAGTGATGTCTCATGTAAAGTACGAGCAGTAACATTGCCAATTTCAGTCATGATTGTTTCACGCAATGCATCCAATGTTTTTGGATGGGTTTTGTAAACTCTATCCTTTAAGTAGCCCCATAAAAAAAAAAAGTCAGGAGATCAGGGAGGCCATATGTTTTTTTCAAATTAATCTGTCATCAAAGAGTTCCATATGAATATCCTGTCTGTTGGCTCAATCTGCGCAACGATTTCATCAGAGATTGAAGTAAACGTTGCCAAACATCGTCCACACGCATTTGGGGCAACGGAGGGTGATGTCTACCACTACCGCTGAGAAGAGAACCAGTTTGCTCCTGTTTTTTTGCCATCGACAGAATTGTTGACTTGCTTGGCACTTTTTGAACTCCAAATTCTCTTCGAAATGCTTGTTGCGTTTTGATGATAGAATTGGTTACCCAATACGATTTCACTAAAAAACCCACGCTCTGGAACAAAGTACTGCATGTTTCCGAATGCTCGCAAGTGAATGACAATGCAACAACAAACAAATCACGAGCTGAGTTACAGTTACGGTTAACAATCTTCTTCACGTTGGCGGTTTTCATTCTCCAGGAGTTGCTGCTTCTATTGAAAACAAGAAAGATGACACCGAATTTTCGTGTGTAATGAGCACGTCTTTTGAATCCGTTCTGACACAAATTAAATTTATCAAAGCTATTCAAAGTCAATGGAACTGGTATGGAAAACAATAGTATCTGACGGAAGAAAGAAGTTTTTCAATCGGGTCTTTAATCCCTCAGATATTGCTGTAAACGGAATCATGAGCTTACGAACTCTTAGAAACAGAGTTATCGACAAAAATAAGATGTGACTTTACGTCACTTGGTGGGAAAACCATGCATTTTTTAAGAAAGAAAGTATTCACAAAAGGTTTATCCATATGAGCAGTATCGGTCCAAGAAAAAAATTTTAGTCGAGTTTTCAGGAGCCCAGATTTTGCTACAAATACATCAGAAGTAGAAATTAACACTTATGACCCTTGGTGGCCAAACCATTCTTTACCAAACATTAGAAATTACGTGAAAAATATTTTCCGCCAGGTCTTGTATGCGATACAGGAAGAATTTTTCAAATCGGAGTTTTAGGAGCAGAAAACGCAATTTACCATTGTGCGCCCTAGCGGAAAGTCTATGATTTACTTAAAAATTTTTCATTTATAGGAAAAACATTTCGCATCGGAAACACTATCCAATAAAGAAGGAATTTTTCAAATCGGACTTTTAGAAGTAGAGATATTGACAAAAATAAGATATACATCTATGCCCCTGGCGTAGAAACCATGCATTATTTCAAGAAGAAAATGTTCCTAAAATGTTTGTCGACATGAGTAGTATCGGTCCACAAAAGACTTTTTTTTCAATCGAGATTTTAGAAGCTCATATTTTGCTGCAAATACATCAGAAGCGGAAATTAAGACTTACGCCACCTGGGGGCCAAACAATCTTTTACAAAAATTTGAAATTACATGCAAACGATTTCCCATCAGGAGCTGTATCTGGTGCAGAAAGAAATTTTCAGATTGGAGATTTAGAAGCAGAGATATAGGGGAAAACACAATTTACCTTTACGCCCCCTAGTGGAAAGTCTATGAATTACTTGAAAATTTTGAATTTATAGAGAAAACATGCCACACTAGAAACACTATCCAACAAAGAAGGCATTTTTTAAATCGGACTCTTAGAAGTTGAGATATTGACAAAAATAAGATATACATCTACGCCTTCTGGCGTAGAAACCGTGCACTATTTTAAGAAGAAAATGTTTCTAAAAGGTTTGTCGACATGAGTAGTATCGGTCTACAAACAATGTTATTTTTAATCGAGAATTTAGAAGCTCATATTTTGCTGCAAATACCTCAGAAGCGGAAATTAAGGATTACGCCCCTGGTGGCCAAACCATGTTTTTTACAAAAATTAGAAATTATGTGCAAACGATTTCCCATCAGGAGCTGTATCCGGTGCAGAAAGAATGTTTCAGATTGGAGATTTAGAAGCAGAGATATAGGGGAAAACGCAATTTACCTTTACGCTACTAGCGGAAAGTCTATGAATTACGTGAAAATTTTGAAATTATATGAAAAACATGCGACACAGAAAACACTATGTAACAAAGAAGGAATTTTTCAAATTGGACTCCTAGAAGTCGAGATATTGACAAAAATAAGATATACATCTACGCCCCCTGGCGTAGAAACCGTGCACTATTTAAGAAAATATTTCTAAAATGTTTGTCGGCATGAGTAGTATCGGTCTACAAATAACGTTATTTTCAATCGAGAATTTAGAAGCTCATATTTTGCTGCAAATACATCAGAAGCGGAAATTAAGCTTTACGCCCCCGGGTGGCCAAACCATTTTTTTACAAAAATTAGAAATTATGTGCAAACGATTTCCCACCAGGAGCTGTATCCGGTAGAGAAAGAATTTTTCAGATCGGAGATTTAGAAGCAGAGATATAGGGGAAAACACAATTTACCTTTACGCCCCCTAGCGGAAAGTCTATGAATTACGTGAAAATTTTGAAATTATATGAAAAACATGCGACACAGAAAACACTATGTAACAAAGAAGGAATTTTTCAAATTGGACTCCTAGAAGTCGAGATATTGACAAAAATAAGATATACATCTACGCCCCTGGCGTAGAAACCGTGCACTATTTAAGAAAATATTTCTAAAATGTTTGTCGGCATGAGTAGTATCGGTCTACAAATGACGTTATTTTCAATCGAGAATTTAGAAGCTCATATTTTGCTGCAAATACATCAGAAGCGGAAATTAAGCTTTACGCCCCCGGGTGGCCAAACCATTTTTTTACAAAAATTAGAAATTATGTGCAAACGATTTCCCACCAGGAGCTGTATCCGGTAGAGAAAGAATTTTTCAGATCGGAGATTTAGAAGCAGAGATATAGGGGAAAACACAATTTACCTTTACGCCCCCTAGCGTAAAGTCTATGAATTACTTGAAAATTTTGAAATTATATGAAAAACATGTCACACGGAAAACACTATCCAACAAAGAAGGAATTTTTCAAATCGGACTCCTAGAAGTCGAGATATTGACAAAAATAAGATATACATCTACGCCCCTGGCGGAGAAACTGTGGAATATTTTAGGAAGAAAATATTCTGAAAAGGTTTATCGATGTGAGTGGCATCAGTCCATGAAAGAATTTTTTCAATCGATATTTTAGAAGCTCAGATTTTATGGCAAATGCATCAGAAGCGAAAATTAACACTTACGCCCCCTGGTGGCCAAAGTATTCTTTACCAAAAATTTGAAATTATATGCAAAAGATTGTGCATCAAGAGATGTATCCGCTGAAAAAAATATTTCAAATCGGAGTTTTAGAAGAAGAGTTATCGAAAAAAATGCAATTTACTTTTACGCCCCCAAGCTGAAAATCTATGCGTAATTTGAAAAAGAAACTATATCCAAAATACTCTTCGCCATAAATGGAATCGAAAGATAAAAAGATTTTTTTCAATGGGATGTTTAGAAGCAAATATGTGGAATAAAACGTATTCTTGAATTCGACATCATCTGCATTTACGCCCTCTAGCGGCAAAATTGTACATTGTAAAAAAAAACGAAATGAAGGATCATCATTCGCATATTTCAAGCTTTCGAATGCAAAAAGAATTTTTCAAATCGGACAAATAGTTGCAGAGATACTGTGGGTACGGACGGACGGACAAACCGATAACATAAGCATGATCTTTTTTTACAAAAGACGTGCTAAAAAGAAGAAGTTCCTTGCGCGATCCCTTGCAAAAATGTAAGGTTTTTTTCAGGGTACTGGTTTAAATGGATCACCCTGTATATATGCCTATGATTCCACTATCAAACACCATTTCTAAAAATCTGACACTATTATAACAGTCTAAATATTGTGATCCATGAGTAACAGATCGATGTATCTTTCCTAATAACACTGCCACAAATTGTTCAAAAGCAATTCCTGGAGAAAGCAACTACAAGCAGAGTGCTGAGAAGCAAATCTAAAGGAATAATTCTTCATAACTGCATGAAAGGCATACAAAAATATCATTATTGGCATGTATTAGTTACTGTTTCCCATTTGATTCCCATTCCAGAGCAATATAATTTTTAAGTCTTCCAAATGATGGGAACACAAGAAACAGCTGAAATTACAATACATGTGTGCTGATAACAACATCCATATAGCATCAATTATACAACTTCCTGCAGTGAGCAACTTTGAAGTTTTATACAATATTATTCATTTGCTATAATCTATAATAAAACCTCTAAAAATATATAGTTTTAGTGCCAATTTAACCAGATGACAGAAACAAAATTAACTTTTGCCAAAACACACTAGAAGTTACAAATTCAGCAGATCAATGAGGAGGATGGGCTTTCATTTCTTCTCTGGAAGAGAAAGAAAAATACCATATGATAAAATGAAGCTGTCTACTCCCCATGGTTACAAGACCCCTAAATTACAAAATTACCCTCCTATTGTAGACTGCTAACATAACTTCACGATATCTGTTTATCTTTTTCCAGAGCAACAATGACTGTATGACACTGGTTAACATAATAACAATGTACATAAAAGTAAATATCTAATATACACTGCTGAATATCAAAAATGTCACACCAGTATTTGTTGGAGTGCCATACAAATTAGAGGGTATGTATTGACAATTGGTTTATGTAAATGGTTGCAGTTGCAAACCAATCATATGATAGGTAAGGGAGATAAAAGTTCACAGCTAAGTTTGGTCTTCCCAACCTGGGCATGTAGTCCACTGCATTACAGTCATCTTGGTGTAAAAAAAGCACATGTAAGGAGTGAGAATACTTGGGCAATGTGATCAGGAACTGTACCATCACACAGACACCTTTACCAGAAGCTTCATCCTTGGGCTACATACAGAAGGTTGGCCCCTGCGTCACATTGTGGTGGAAACATGTTGAGATGCAAGAACTGCTGGCCAAATGTTATATGTACTGCAGGAAGGTACTGTTTGTCACTGTAATGGGACTGGTGCACACAGCCAGATGTCCAAATGCTGCATTCGATGGCAAGCCTTAGCACAGCTCTACATTCCACAGTGGATGACATTCAATGACATGTACAAGCAGCTGTGGGCATACCCATATCAACACAGACTGTGAACTGCAGACTAGCTGAGATAAGTCTGTGCTCTCACAGCCACTGTGACTTGTAAGGCATGGCTGCATGCCTTACGAAATATGCATGATGGGAGGAATGGGACCATGTCATATTCAGCAATGAATCTTGCATCTGTCTCAGTGCCGATGATCTAATTGAGAGTCTGGAGAGGGCATGGTTACCAGGATGATCTTGCTGCCATTTGTGAGCATCGAACAGCTCCTCAACCTGTTGTTGTGGTTTTTGGAGTGCTAGCAATTTCAACAGCCATTCACCACTCATATTCACAGGGGTTACAATGACAGCACAACAATACCGATGAGGTGCATAATAGGATAATAGGTACAATGACAGCACAACATGTCGATGAGGTGCACAATAGGTGCAATGACAGCACAACATGTCGATAAGGTGCACAATAGATACAATGACAGCATGATATGCCAATAACATGCATAATAGGTGCAAGGACATGTCGATGAGGTGCGTAATAGGTACAATGATAACACAACGACATGCCAATGAGGTGCATAATAGATACAAATAATAGATACAATGACAGCACGACATGTCGATGAGTTGCACAATAGGTACAATGACAGCACAACGACATGTTGATAAGGTGCAATAGGTGCAAGGACATGTCAATGAGGTGCATAATAGGTACAATGACAGCACAACGAAATGTCGATGAGGTGCATAGTAAGTACAATGACAGCACAACGCATGTCAATGAGGTGCATAATAGGTACAATGACAGCACGACATGTCAATAAGGTGCATAATACGCACAATGACAGCACAACATGTCGATGAGGTGCATAATAGGTACAATGACAGCACAATGATATGTTGTTGAGGTGCATAATAGGTATAAAATGACAGACATGATATGTCACTTAGGTGTCGATATAAGTTGATTAGGTGAGACAACAAAACAAGTTCATCCTGTTTTGTTGTCAGATCTTCTTTTCATTCCTGATGCCCAGTTTCAACCAGATATCACCAACCTGCATACTGCCAATATCAGCAGACGTGCCTGCAAGGTGTCCAGGTGCTGCTCTAACCAGCGCATTCCTCAGACTTCTCCCCAGTAGACATGTGGGACATCATTGGCAGACAACTTAACACCTCTGCATGACCCCTCGCAATGTTCATGAATTATGGACATAGGTCAATGACGCATGGTCAGCGAAACCTCAGGACACCATCTGAGGGCTTTTCCACATCATATCATGCCATGTTGTCAAATGTATACCCTAGCATGGTGGTCATATGACCTAACAACTCAGGCCTTATTATATTATCTCCTTACCCATCACATTCATGCAATCCTTCAAAAATTAAATTGCTTCTTTCCTACCTACTTGTTTACATTTGTGCAGTTTCATCTCATTTCATGTATTCCTTCATGGTTTGGCATTTTCTATGTCGAGCAGTGCATACAAACTTTATTTACAGAAGTGTTTGAAGCTTATTTTTCTGGATGGAATTCAGTGCAAAATAACCTGAAAACAATAGAACTCTACCTGCTAAAGTGGGAGAAAGAAAGAAAACAGAAAAATGAGATGGCATCTAGATTGTACTTGATTATCTAATAAATTTATAATCAATATCATTTTTGACCTCAATATTTAATCTATAATTTTATTCTTGGCATGCAAGTTGCTAAAGACATTTCACTTTGAATAATTTCAACATGCAAAAAGGAAATGAATTAAGTAAATCCATTCATGAGCACACAAAAAAATTAAACTTTTGAAATGCTTTAATGAGAGTAATGAGAAACTTACCTTTACCAGAAGGTCTGTTCTCTTTGAAAAAGATACTGGTGCTTTACCTTACCTTCCAGGAATATCAACAGAGATAAATAAGTTATGCCACAAATATGGAATTCAGATGGGAAACAAAGTACTGACAGTCAAAGATATGATGATTAATAATACAGAAAAAAGCAGTATCTTGGAAAAAGCTGGTGTTTATGAAATACCTATAACAGGCATCCCACCAATATCGTACATAGGGAGTACCAAAAACCAATTAAAACATCGCCTGCAACAACACAGAAAAAATTGGCAAAAAAAAAAGAAGCAAAAACCGCACTGATACAGTATTGCTTAGATAATCAAAGATACCCGAAATTTGAAGACATCAAAATAATTAAATCATGTAACAATGAAAGACATTTGCGTATTACAGAATATGTGCTGATTGAAAAAAATAGGGATCGAGTATGTAATCATAATGACCCAAATATACTTAACGAAAAATGGAAAGAACTAATAAAAAATAGAACAGAAGAAAATAAAATATTAACTACAGTTTCTAACAGATAGAGCCACGGTGGCAAAGTTTTCAATATAACGTGGGAGATGGGCTGACGCAGGAAATCGCTTCTCTCACTCACTTGCACTGTGATAGCAGGGCTGATACCACCTAGCCTCCTGAAGACAACCCTGGTCAGGTAGAAAGCTGCTAGAGGCAATCTACGTTGGAAACGGCAGAGGTGTGGTGCCTGAATGAGAGAGTGAGATTAGTTTGTAAATAGAGGGCAATGAGATAAGTTTGTTGTAAATAATTGTATTTTAGGTTTTAAAATTTGTTTTGTTAGATGGTTTTGGTGTTTGTAAATAAGAAGTTAGTTTATGGTTTGTGAATGTTCACGCAAGTAGGTTCAATGAATAGTAAGTTTTATAAGCCAATTAAACTACCGGTTAGGGTTATTTAACATCAGTGAAATTATAGGTTTTTAAGTAAAAAAGAGGTTTCTTGGATCAAGTATCATTGCAGCAGTATGGATTAATAAATTACTCATTCAGTCAAATAAATGAACAAGTTGAAGACAACATAAAACCGCTGCACCAGCAGCCCAAACCAACCATAGAAATTAAAATGGGAAAAAAACGTGCAATGAAATGTATCTTTTTCAAAGAGAACAGACCTCCTGGTGAAGGTAAGTTTCTCATTACTCTCATTAAAGTAATTGTAGGCACGTAAACTTTTTAATGGTTATAGTAATACTGTGACTTTTCAGACAAGGAATTACTTTTGAAATGCACTTACAAAGTGGCAATTTTTTTTTGTATCTGCACAACTGACGGCTACAAAAGAGGGAGTGTGAAGAAAAGAGAAGCAATGCACCATGGTTAATGGAAGAAATAACAATGTTTAAAACTTTAGGTAAATACATTTCATGAACGAGTCAATGCATTAAAACACATGCAATTTATTTTTCAGATAATTCATACCTGAACATTATGAAACTCTAAAGAACATTACGAAACTCTGAAGAATACCTCAGAAACACTAGGAATATAACAAAGAAGAGAAAAACAGAAAAAAAAAAATCAAATTTACTAACCACATGATATTCAGCATCCTTAGTGCTTAACTGTAATTTATAGGATATTATATCACTTCCTAAGCTCTTAGCTGGTTGCCATTCCACACAACAAGATGTTTCAGTCACAGATGATACCCTTGGAGCTACAATGAAAAGTTGAGTAAATATGATACTGAAATCTTTCAGATAAAAATGTACAACTAAAGCTAACAAAACTGAATTAAGACTTCAAAAAGAGCAGGGGAATTTTTAAATATACAACGCATAACACTTATCAAAGTGTAGTACTCATTAATAGTGGGTTCCAGAAATTAAATTGTGGTAGGCTTGCCTTTTAAAAATCAGGCAGATGTGTTTGCACAGAAGCTATTTGGATGTCAACTACTCACCCCCCCTCCCCTCCCCCTCTCTCTCCTCCTCCCTCCCTTTTGGGACATTCTTCCATGAGCACTAAAGGCTACATGGAGCCAGCCATTCTTAACTTGTGAGTTCCTGGCTCAAAAGCAAGTAAACCACCACCAGGAACAAAAGCAAGCATTGAAATTTAGAAAAGGAGTTTTCAAACTGCTAAGCCCTCGAATACAAATGCACACGCTCAAGTGTCACTGCTCATGTAGGGTATTCTGCAATTCCATACCCTTCATGGCAACCTACTGGTCGGTTCTTCAATTTAAAAAAAAGGTGCTTGCTATGCCATTACTGACTGAAATATTTAGTTAAATAATTGAATTCACAACACACATACAGAATGTGATCTTCACGATTTCCTTCACCTTCTAACTTTCTTTCTTACCATGTGCGTGTATGTGGGTAGGGAGACCAGGAGATAATGACTAATGGAGATAGTTCAGCCCACTTTTATTTTGCTGATCATCACTTATGCAAGAGCTGCCCTAGAGCTTCAGAGAATGATCCAGGAACTTGCTGACAAAAGTAAAGAAGCCACAACAGCTCAAAAGGCTAAGACAGCTCTAACACATTATTGTTCAGAAAATGATGTTTATCCTAAATTTGACCAAATAAATATTTAAAAAAGTTGCAAATCAGAAAAGCACTTCAGATTGGCTGTAACAGTTTTAATACAAAAAAAAAGTAGAAATATGCTCTGTAATTTTAATAATCCCAATGTACTTCCGAATCATTGGAAAGATTTAATACACTTGGTGGCAAGGAAAAAGAGGAAAGAAAAAGAGAGGAAAGCAGAAAGAAAAAAATACAATAAACAAACACTAGGAATCGGAGATGCATACCGTAATTTCCAACAGATGGTGCTGGCATAGAGCTTTGCTTCATGAAGAACTCAGAGCAACTTACCTGACAGCGTAGCTGACACTCGGCTGCTGGCAGCTGTCATGTTAGATGACCAACTCTATCTGAAGATGCCCATAGTTGATGGAAGAAAATATTTGAATCAAAGGTCCCCCCCCCACACACACACACACCTGATTTGATGTGTAGCAGTTTAAACTTAAATAAGCACGAGATCAATAAAGAAGAAGCAAAGAAATCTGAGGCAGAAGATCCATCTTAACTTCTGTCATCAGCAGCTGTCACTAACAGATTTTAGAAATACACTCCTATTTCGAAAAAAAAAACAAAAAAAAAAAACAAAAAAAAAACAGAACACCTGAAAGGAGTTGAGCTACAACTTTACAGGATATGCTAATCAGGCAATATCACAGATATGATTAGCATTTCAGCATCACATTTAAGCATATCTGATCGCACAACTTCACAGACTAGAAACCAGGCATTTTTCTGTTATATGTACCACAAGGCGTGGTCGGCATGCCAGTGCTTGATCAGCAGTGGGTAAGAATGCCTCGTTGTCGCGCAAGGCAGTTGTATAGCCATGTCAGTGAATTCGACAGGGTAAGGATGCCTCGTTGTCATGTAAGACAGTTGTACAGCCACGTCAGTGAATTCGACGGGGTAAGGATGCCTCGTTGTCATGCAAGATGGTTGTACAGCCACGTCAATGAATTCGACGGGGTAAGGATGCCTCGTCATGTAAGACAGTTGTACAGCCACGTTAATGAATTCAACAGGGTAAGGATGCCTCGTTGTCATGTAAGACAGTTGTACAGCCACGTCAGTGAATTCGACAGGGTAAGGATACCTTGTTGTCGTGCAAGACAGTTGTACTCCACGTCAGTGAATTCGACAGGGTAAGGATGCCTTGTTGTCGTGTAAGACAGTTGTACAGCCACGTCATTGGATTTGACAGGGTAAGGATGCCTCGTTGTCATGTAAGACAGTTGTACAGCCACGTCAGTGAATTCGACAGGGTAATGATGCCTTGTTATCGTGTAAGACAATTGTACAGCCACGTCAGTGAATTCGGCGGGTAAGGATGCCTTGTTGTCGTGTAAGGCAGTTGTACGGCCACGTCAGTGAATTAAACAGATGTTGCATTATCAGCATGAGAGACTGCAATGCTTCCCTCCAGGAGAGGGAGATTGCTGGTGGTGTATGGCACAGTGTGTCTGTCATTGCAAGACTGTACAGGGAACGGTATGAAGATGGGCATAGGACACAAAGAGAAGGTTCTGGATGTTGTACAGAGACAACTACGAGGGACAACCAGTCTTTAAGGGACTGTAAATCAACAGCACTGGAAAACTGTGATGTTTTCTCCCACATGAGCCATAACAGTACGTCGCTGGTTATTACAGTTCGGACTGCAGATTTGTCAGTCCCTTCTCAGGCTACCTTTGACACTGCAACATACTTCCAGATTGCAATGGTGCACTAAATGAAGGAAGTGGCATGACAAATGGCACAATATAGTGTTCTTGGATGAAACATGCTTCCGATTAGGCGAAAATGATGGTTGCATCTGTGTCCGCAAACGATAGGGGAAGAGACATCAGGAAGGCTTTATTCGCACCTGCCATACTGCACGAACAAGAAGCATTATGGCCAGATGTGCTATCAGGTATGAAAGTAGATTACCTCTCAAGAGAGTCCATACCATCATAATGAGTGCCTGTTACATCAATGACGTTCTTCGGCCGATCGCCCTTTCGTACCTGCAGGATGTCTCTGGGGCCATATTTCAGCAGTATGATGCCACACCAACAACACATGCCTTCTTCAGGGATAACAACATTCCACTTCAATAAATATATTGCTTAACCCTATCTCACTATTTTTAACATGTATAGCAGTAACGCAAAAAATTCATGAAGATTAAAGGACAATGAAAGGAACTGTACACCAATTATACTCAAAATAGTATAACGATACTAATGATCCGAATTTCTTGGTGTAGAATAGAAGTAAAACTTTCCAAGCTTTTGCACATCAACCAGATGGCTTTTTCAAGGAAGGTAGGCAGCTAACTACAAACTGGATAATGGAACATTTTAACAATTTGAACACAGTGACTGGACTAGATAACAAATAAATAGGCGCAAACAGGGTGGGAAATTAGCGGTCGCCAGGAGCAAAATGCAACCATAATTTTACGTTTTGCGACCAGTATTTTAAACCTGGGAGCCAATTCGCGACGGCATAAATTTTTGATTTTTCTTTTTTAACATGCGTACGTAGTAATTTTCAAATGCAGTATTTATGTTTCTTTTTTAAAAAGTTCCCAGTGGTGTGTGGTTAAAAGTATATTGGGGTAGGGAGAAATAAGTTTAACCTCGCTGCTAGCATGTGCTGAACTAGGGAGTGTACATAAAAGTCCTGTGAGGAATGCAGGTGCGCAGGGCTTAGAGCCCTGGCAGGTACGTGCTACTGTGACCTTTGATGGCACTACTGGGGGTGGGGAAGGGGAGCAAGCCTTAAGAAAGGGATGGGGGGGGGAAATCAGCTTCAGAGGTAGAGTGTGGGGGGAGGAGAGGGGGGACAAGAAGAGCAGCCGTTAAGGGGGAGTATCAGCATGGGAGATTGGGTGTTTGGCATTTCCTGCCATTCTAACTAAACAGCCTGTCAAAAAAAAAAAAAAAAAAAAATATCTATGTGAATTTTCCACGTAACTGGTAGAATTTTTTACAAACACCATAAATCATTGATACGAAAGGCCCTCCAAACTGCTCCTAAATTGGTTAAATACTTTTTAAACTAGGCATGGAAATTTTTATTAAGAATTTGTTGTGCATAAAAGTGCCGTATTTTCCCGCACATAATCCGCGGATTATCTGTTCCTAAAAGTTTTAAATTCTAGACACTGCTGATTATACGACGGTGCGGGTAATACAGAGCTTTCTCCCCCCCCCCTAAACTTCAAAATGAAGCTTTAAGAATGCCACGTGTTCGACGATAATATGCAGTGTCACTCCATCAACATATCTCCGCTTGCCCCTTGGCTTTGGCAAAAATGTCTGTGTGTATGTGTGTAGACATTTCCTCTCTGGGAAGGGATTGCTGCTTTGTAAAAGTTAAGAGGAGGAAACATTGCCTTCAGCAAAGCGCGTTGACCTTGAATAGCGGAGTGCGGTTTCCATTCCATAAAACATTGAGACGTGCCGCTCTGACCCGTGATGTCACCCCACCCCCCACCCCCCACCTCCTCCACACACACACTCTTCCCAAATTTCCAACCCTACTCCCACTTGTTTATTTTCCTTTACTTCGAAGAGAATGCCTCTGGCACTTCAGCTCCAAGACTGGAGAACTTCGAACACCAATACAAATTATTTACGATCAGAAAACCAGTGTTTCAGCGATTGATGTAATTTTAAACATTACTCTAGAGTTACAGCGCGATTGCCACAGAAATTAAAAATACATATCACAACCATTTGAAAGTTGCGGGGTATCGTAACTAACTTTTTTAAATTTTCAAAAAATTTCACGATTTTATAAGTTTTTAAAATGGAAAGAAAGTATATTTATACAGTAAAACCTCGAAAATCCAGCATCGACGGGACCGGACGAGTGCCAGATTTATGAAAATTCCAGATTTCTGAAGCCATCCAAAAATTGCGTAGCGGGAGCTACGTAAAAAGCACGTACTTACACACACAACAGGTGACTAACAAAATTTTGTGTTTTGTCTTATGGCACTGGCTCTCTTCCTTCCCTGGAACCAGTGGAGCTAAATTAGGGACGGGCGAGTGCTTATAGCCCATTGAGTTGCTCACGGTGGTCGTTAATTAAACCTTCAATTAAAAAAAAAAAATTTGTGCGCCTACGCCTTATAAATATGGAGGGGGGGCGCTGCCGATCGCATTCTTTGCAATTTGCGAAAAAGAAATCGTTTTGGCGATGGGGAAAAAAGTGTTGGTCAAAATATTGGCGATTACTTTTTTGTACTATATATATTGTAAAACTCTGTTGTGGATTACAATGTTTTTTTTTAAACTTTTACTATGAATTTTGTCTGCAGATTATACACCGACGTTTTTCCTATCACGCTGAATTTTGCCGTCTGCGGATTATATGCTGAAAAATACGGTACTTAATAAAAAATTTTGTGGGTAATTAAGAAAGTATTTTACTGATTCACATGAAATTTTCAGGGTGGGCTTCTATTATCTACTTATCCTGTGTATACAAATTTCAGCCAGTTTTATTAAGAATTCGTGAAGATAGCTTTCCGATTTTTTTTAATCTAGTTCCATAGCTGAACAAGGTGGGGAATGTGCTAACGCCGGAGCCGGTTTCTTGCTGGGCTAACTGGGGGAGCCCAGCAAGGAACGGCTCCTAGAATTTCAGATCGGCTCCTAGAATTTCAGCTATGGGAGCCATTTTGCTCCTAGGATATTTTTCCAATTTCCCACCCTGGGCGCAAATATGATAATTCAAAGAAATGAGGTCACGTCGGTTGGGCACACAGTACCATGGTAGAAAATGCAGCATTATTTGAAGAATTGATTCCAAATATGCGGCAACTCCAGAGATACTCTATCATTGCAAGCCTCGTTGCTGGTCAAGATTTCCAAGGTTTCGTTAATTTGGAAGTTAGTATGAAGCTAATTTCTTTATATTACTCCACATAGGATCAGGGAACTTGATTTCTCTTCATAGGGCAGTGGTTATTTTTCTATCTTTTGTATCCCTTTTATGTTTGCTGATTCTAATTTCAAACTAATTCCAAATGAATTAGAATTGGCAAACATAAAAAGGACACAAAAGAAAGAAAAATAACCACTGCCCTATCAAGAGAAGTCGAGTTCAAGTCCCCTGATCCTATGTGGACTGATATAAAGAAATTAGCTTCATACTACACTCCCAAATCTACTGCCATTAGTGAAACCTTAGAAATTTTGACCAGCAGCGAGGCTTGCAATGATAAGAGTCTCTCTGGAGTTGCCACGTATTTAGAATCAATTCTTCAAATAATGTTGCGCTTCATTTGAAAAAAAAAAAAAAAGCGCAGGATTATTTGAAGAATTGATTCAAAAACAGTGTGCCCAACCAATATGACCGCATTTTTTCAAATTATCATATTTGCGCCTATTCATTTATTATCTAGTCCAGTCTCGCATTCAAATTGTTGAAAAGTTCTATTATCCAGTTTGCAGTTAGCTGTCTACCTTCCTTAAAAAAGCCATCTGGCTGATGTGCAAAAGCTTGGAAAGTTTTATTTCTATTCTAAGCCAAGAAATTTGGATCATTAGTATATTTATACTATTTTGAGAAAGGGCAATGAAGTTATCTATATTGAAAACTCACCTTCTTGTGAAGTTAAGGGCAAGAAGGTGAGTTTTTAATATAGACTTTACATTTTTAACATGCATAACAGTAATGCTAAATATTCATGAAAATTAAAGGACAATGAAGTTATCTATATTGAAAACTCACCTCCATGAAGTTAAGGGCAAGAAGGTGAATTTTCTACATAGATAACTTCATTGTCATTTATTTAATCTTCATGAATATTTAGCATTCCACATCGGCTGTGGCTGGCTAGATTACCAGATTTATCACCCATAGAAAATCTCAGGGACATGCTTAAATGACCGGTGCAGCAGGACAACCACAAGACACTATTCACACATTATCTGATTTGATGCCTCAGTGCATACAGCAGATGATACAAGCCACAGGTGGTCACACCAATTATTAGCTGTGTCAAAGAACTATTTATGTATAACATTGAGATGCTAACCATTTTGGTCTGTATTGCCTAATAATAAGCATAACCTATAAAAATCTAAGTTGTAGCTAGACTCCTTTCACGAGTGTATAATACTAACTGCGGGTCTTGCACTACTGAAAACTCCAAAAGTGCATCATCACACACATATACACTTATGCAGCATCATGGAATGATTGTAAATACCAAAGTAATCTTTCTGATATGTAACAGGTACCTCTTAACTTCTGATATATACTCTGTGCTCAGTAACAAAGTTGATCATTTTCTTAAGAGAATCAAACATGAAATTGAGAAATATTATGGTAGTATAACTTTTCAAGAACCCAAACAAATAGATGTATACCTTGATAAAAAAATTTATAGATATAACAATCTTTCTGCTGCTGTGTCTGTACATTTTAAGGACTTTTGCTAGGCCTTAAAGGCAAGCTCAAACTTCCCTCCAGAGAAGTTCTGGCAAAAAAACAATCTTGGATGAAGTACATGAAGATTCTGTGCTACTCTTAAATTTGAAACTGGCAGGCGATCCTGGTGGGAGATGGGTTTGCCTCCAAGGTGAGCTCTACTGGTCAACAACTGCACACATGACCGCAACATGAGCATCTGTGAATCTGAGACAAAATTAAGCTTCAGAATAAACACTGTTGAAGTACAGTTCTGTGTGAAATTTGCAAAACACTGAACTTACTGAGTTTTGTTCCAGAACCCTTATATGGAATGACCAACTGGAGCCATTGGCTCTGTGGACTGATCCTCCACATTAAGAGATGTACCAATTTGTTATGATTTTCAAAGAAAGATATTGTACAACTAAAGTGAGGGATATACAACACTATCACACTTTAGAAGGATGGTCCATCATGGAAGGAACCTGGAATTGATCAATGGTGTATGAAAAATAGATCTTGGCAAAGTGAGTGTATGATTTATGTGTGGAATGTTAACAGAAACAAATGGAGAGATCAATGAGGTGAATGAAGAAATGAATAAGTACAGAATGGATGTGCTGTGTGTAAGCTAACCCATAAAGTATACAGTTAGGATAGAAGAAGCAAATGAAATGGTGAGTGTGTGGAGTGGAGTGTTGGACGAAGTAAGAGGACAAGCCGGTTTAGGTGTGATTTTAAGTGAAAAGATAAACAACTTGATTCTCTAATAATTGTGTGAGAGGATTCTGTGAGTATGCTTTAAGCTGAAACACCTAAGAATAGTAATTGCTGTAGAGTATGTTCCTTGTGACTCTGAACCTTCTGATAGGAAGGATGATTTCTGAAATGAGTTAAAAGCTGTTTTAAGCCAGTTTAGAAAAAGAAAGTTCTATCAGGGATTTCAATACTAGAGTAGTTGTCTTGAATGAGATATTTGACAATGTTCTGGGTAAGTTCAATGATCCCAGTGTGAATGATATGGTTAAAGATTAATTGAAGTTTGCATTAAGAATGGGATGTGGCTACCTCATACATTTTCAACTAAAAGTATATCCATACATATATGTGAAGAATTATATTCTGGGGCAAAACAGTGTCATAGATTTTCTTGTATATAAACAGGGTTAAAAACAAATTTAGTTGTTTTTAACCTGTAATGAAAGATGCAAATGTTGGGTCAGTTAATTACCTGTTCATGTAAACAATGAAGCTCCATGTTAGTTGGTGGAAGAGGAATAGGAAGATGCCTGCGATAAAAAGAATAAAGGTTGAAAGGCTTTCTAGATAACATTACTCTGAAATACTCACTGAAGGATTGAATCAGTTGAATGCATATGAGATGGGTGTGGAAAAGAAGTCGACATGTTTTAAAAACTGGGTTGTCACTGTTGCTGAAGAGGTTTGTGGTACTGGAACAGTGGGTAGCATTGAATGTGATGCTTGGTGGAATAGTAAGACAAAAGAAGCTGTAAAGAAGAACAAGGAAGCATATCTGGGAAGGTTGCAAGGTAGAGTTTATTGAAAATGAAAATTTCTGTAAAAAGCATGAAGCAGCAAGGCCTGTTCATCAAAGTAAGGCAAAATGTAGGAGGAATAAGGTGGAAACACATGAATTAGCTTTCTGGAAAGACAATAAATCATGCTGGAAAAACACAAGACAGAAAAAGAACAAGGAAAATAAAAGTTCTATTTAAATAATAGGATTGAATAAATCATGTGGGAGTCTAATGAGTTAGGTGAAAGATGGGGTGAATATTTTTATTTTTATGAGTTATTAAAACATGAAAGAAAATATTATTTGGAGATAGAAGCAGATGATGTCATAGAGAGAGGTGCAAACAATGCAGATCTCAAGAGAAGAAGTTTGTAAAACTATACAATCTCTTCAAAATGTTAGGGCAACAGAAGTAGATGCATAACAGCTGAGGTGTTAAAAATATAGTGGTGATCCTGCCCTTTACTGTTTAAAATTTGTCAGTTGTGTTAGGAGTTATGACTCAAGATTGGAAGGATGCTATCATGCTCATTTGTGTAAGGGAAAACATTATCAGATTGTAAGAACTATCATGATATCAACCTGCTAAGTGTTCCAGGAAGTGTTTGAAAAGGTCATTATTGATAACAAGATAAGATATGAGGTTTTACATCAGAGAAGGTGTAGTATGTAGAGTGGTTTAATGTCTAGTAAAGAGCTGCAGAAACCCAGATTTCTGCATTTATGTATGATGAATGAAAAGAATCTGTTCATTGGTAAGAGAGTTTTTGCTGCCTTTGCAGATTTGGAAAAAGCTTATGACTGAGTAAACAGGATGCTTCTGCAAAATGTCTTGAATAATTATGGTATAACTAGGAATCTGCTTGAATGTGTGAAAACTATGTATGCTGGCAGTAAAGCATTGTACAAGTGAATGGTATTTTGTAATGTTACCCTGGTTTTTCAATCTATTTACAGATGCATGCAAGTGTGATGCCAAAATAGACATTACTGGTTTAATGCCTTGGTAATTCCTGTGTGTGTGTACACATTGCTGCATGCTGATGACACAGTCTTGCTGGCTGAGAGTGTTTACCCAGATATACAAAGTTTGTACGAAATTCAGACAGGGTTTAAATAAGGAAAACCAAAGCTAGATTTTGAGAAAGGAACTCTTAGTACTGAATGCAAGATCAGCCTAAATAACAGAGCTAGGCCATGTGAATGAATGTGCATTTAAGAAGCATATTCGATGGAGAAAATAGATATGTAATCAGTAGGTGAATGACTTCAGCTTTGACAGTCATATCTGCTTTAGGAGGACTTTACAGGACTGATGGGTTCTCCAGAAAGGTCCCGAATGGCTGTGCATGAAAGTACAATTGTTCCTACTCTGATGTACAGCAGTGAAACCTGGATATTACAAAGGAGATACACAGGAATCCTGTGTGCTGGAGAGATGCGTTACTCTTACGAGTCTGTGCGGAGCGGGAGGGAGCAGGAGAAGCATTCTGATCATGTGAGGAATGAATATATGTATTGCATATATATAATTCAAGACTACACACTTGAGATGTTTATTTAGAATAAATTATCAACGTTTTTTCACAATTACATGTTTTATTAACATCGACTATAGTTTCACAGAGTGTTTTGGCTCGGCATCATCACGACGAATGGAGCGTAAACATTCAAATCATTGTGACATCATCAGAGTTCTGACGGTCACGGTTTTTGGTGAGTTGTTTCCACGCGCTTGAAAGAAATGTCGTAGACGTCATGTCGTTGACAAGTCGTGAAGAATTCCGGTATATGTGGAAAGCTTCCAATACATTAAGCTTGTTAGTCGAATCAGGTTTATCAATAAGAATAGCGTTTCCAAACAAAAATTTATGGTTATTTTCGTGACAATGTTGGGCTATTGATGACTGACTTCTTCAGTTCATAGTTCCGCACGTAAGTCTTGTGTTCCTTCACACGAAAACTTAAAGCCCTGCAGGTCTGTCCTATATATGAAAGTCCACATTCACAAGGTATCTGATAAATTCCCCAGGAATTTATGTCTTGGACGTAGTATTTTGATCCGTAAAAATTCATTTTGTTTATGGGTTTGAAAATAACTTTGAAATAAAACTTTTGCGAATTTTTGAAATTCGGAAGCAAATCTGAGGAGCAAATGGGATAACCGCCCAATTTGTTCGTACTGGGAAGTCTACTGGTGTGAGTGAGCAGACGGGCTTCGGTTTCCTAAATTTTTGGACTGCTTTTTCTATCACGGAAGGGCTACATCCTCTGTGTACTGCAGTTCGTTTAAGAAAATCAAACTCTTTCTGTAAGGAATCCTCAGTTGAGCATATATGTACTGCACGATATACGTATGTGTAGAAAGCAGTCATTTTTTGTTTCCATGGGTGATTTGATTTTGCATGTGGAAGTAAGGAAACAGCAAATGGCTTTCGATATAAACTGTTGTACTAAAGGATTCTTCAGTTTATCGAAAGCCATTTGCTGTTTCCTTAATTCCACATGCAAAATCAAATCACCCATGGAAACAAAAAATGTCTGCTTTCTACACATACGTATATCGTGCAGTACATATATGCTCAACTGAGGATTCCTTACAGAAAGAGTTTGATTTTCTTAAACGAACTGCAGTACACAGAGGATGTAGCCCTTCCGTGATAGAAAAAGCAGTCCAAATATTTAGGAAACCGAAGCCCGTCTGCTCGCTCACGCCAGTCGACTTCCCAGTACGAACGAATTGGGCGGTTATCCCATTTGCTCCAGAGATTTGCTTCAGAATTTCAAAAATTCTCAAAAGTTTTAATTTCAAAGTTATTTTCAAACCCATAAACAAGATGAATTTTTACGGATCAAAATACTACGTCCAAGACATAAATTCCTGGGAAATTTATCAGATACCTTGTGAATGTGGACTTTCATATATAGGACAGACCCGCAGGGCGTCAAGTTTCCGTGTGAAGGAACACAAGACTTACGTGCGGAACTATGAACTGAAGAAGTCATCAATAGCCCAACATTGTCACGAAAAATAACAATAATTTTTTGTTTGGAAACGCTATTCTTATTGATAAACCTGATTCGACTAACAAGCTTAATGTATTGGAAGCTTTCCACATATACCGGAATTCTTCACGACTTGTCAACGACATGACGTCTACGACATTTCTTTCAAGCGCGTGGAAACAACTCACCAAAAACCGTGACCGTCAGAACTCTGATGATGTCACAATGATTTGAATGTTTACGCTCCATTCGTCCTGATGATGCCGAGCCAAACACTCTGCGAAACTATAGTCGATGTTAATAAAACATTTAATTGTGAAAAATCGTTGATAATTTATTCTAAATGTGTTGCATATGTGCAATGTGAAGTGAAGCAGAATGTTTTTAGTTATAGTAGAATACAGATGAATATTTTCAGGTTATTTGGTCATGTTGAAATACAGAGTGATGAGGTGCAAACTAAGAGAACTTATTCAGCTCAAGTGGCAAAAAAGAAAAAGGCAGAGGAAGACCAAGGAAATAATCACAGGACCAGATTTAGGAATGACTGAAGAAGAAAAAGATAATGAATATGAAGAACAAAAGGTCTCGTGTGAGCTGTGTGATGGATGGCAGTGAAGCTCAAGTTGTGTGCCAAGATCACTGTAAATGGAGACGTCCAACACATCAACAGTAAGTAAAACCCAGTTTTCCATCAGTTGAAAACTATTTGGGAGATGCACTTTCTTTGAAGAGCTAACTTCTGAAGATCACAGAACAGCTTAGTGATGTGTATGTATTAATAGTAAACTGTTATGATCAATTCAAAATATGTTGATATTCTTATTCATACACATATAATTTCATGTAATTTGGAATAGTTTTTATTAACTTGTGTGTTTTTACATAAATACTGCTTCAAATACCTGTTTATAAAGGTCATTATTCTTTAAGCATGTATTGTCACTATACAGCCAAATTTAATGTGATATTCATCATCATCATCATTGTCAACCATTATCAATCCACTGCTGGACGAAGGTCTCCCCAAGTTTCCTCCACAACGGTCTGTCTTGTGCCAGTCTCCTCCATGTCACTCCCGCATATTTACGAATTTCATCCACCCATCTCCCATGTGGTCTTTTTCTGGGTCTTTTCCTGTCCCTTGGAATCCAATCTAAAATTTCGGCTGTCCATCTATGGTCTGTCCTTCTGGCAGTATGTCCAGCCCATTGCCATTTCAGGGATTTAACTTTGATCATGATGTCTTCCACTCTCGTCATTTTTCGGATCCACGAGTTCCTCTTCTTATCTCTCCTGGTTATACCAAGCATGCACCTCTCCATGCTTCTTTGAGTTGTCTGCAGCCTTTGTATGTCTCTTTTAGTTAAGGTCCACGTCTCTGCACCATACGTAAGCACTGGAAGGATGCATTGATCAAACACTTTTCTTTTAAGACATAATGGCATATTGCTCTTGAAAATTATGCTGTTTCTTCCAAAAGCTCTCCAGGCAAGTTTTGTACGCCGATTAATTTCTTCATCAATGTGACCCTCACTTGATATCTGCTGTCCAAGATAAACATACGTATCTGTTATCTCCAGTTTTTCTCCATCAATCGATAAATCTTCATTTCTTGTAAAAGCATTGAACATCACTTTTGTCTTCTGAAAGTTCATTTTTAATCCCACTTCTTTACTCTTGTCAGCAAGTTCCTGGATCATACTCTGCAGCTCTGATGGGGTAGTTGCAAAAATGACTACGTCATCAGCAAAACGAAGGTGGGTTAGATAATCTCCATTAATCTTTATCCCTTTGTTTTCCCAGTTCAGTGATTGAAAGACATTTTCCAATGTGGCATTAAAGAGCTCCGGAGATATGGTGTCACCTTGTCTCACTCCCTTTCCAATTTTTATGTGTGTTGTATTTTCAAACAGCCGAATCTTTGCACTTGCATTTTCATAGATGTTATTAATAATATTAATGTATGCATCTTCAATACCGCAGGATTTCAGAGCCGTGGTAACTGCTGATGGTTTCACCAAATCAAAGGCTTTTTCATAATCGATAAAAGCCATGCACAATGGAGGTTCAAAAATGTTATTTTTGTTTCATGTCCAGCTTCTAAACAATTACCCAGATGATAATCATGGGAAAACATCTGTAATGAAGCACAGCAAGTTTCTCCTAAAAAATACTGAAGATCACAAAACAAAGTAAGACAATACAATAAAATGCAAGAAACAATAATGACAATACGGCAAGCACTAACATACCTTTCAATGCTGGAGGAATGGCTTTCAAAGTTGTGAAAGGATAAATATCTGAGTACGGACCATCTCCTTCATCATTCGATGCATAGATCCTGAAATTATAAGTAGTCACCTCTTGAAGCTTTGTTACCTTGTGGCAGTGTGCAGCACCTTGGTACACAGGTATAAAGCTAGAAAAAAGAAAAATGCATTACATATCAAAACAAAAAGCACATTTTCATATAAAAATAACAGGTAAATAATTTATTATATCTATTTGGTCACTATAAAAACTGCAATATTAAAATTTACTTTCTCGGGCAAACTGTTTCTGAATCTTCCTTTTTACGCAATTAACTCCTGAAAAATTAAATACAATTATATATTAAAAATTTAAATACAATTTATATATTGGGATGTAAGGGTCAGGTGATGCATAACATCACAGCCTCTCCTTGACAAATGTCAACCCCGCCTTCTCGTGGTGCATCCTGTTCCCACTAAAGGGGCTCTGACAACCGCCAATAGCGGTATAACTATACCATCGGGATTAGAGGAAATGCTATCCCACACTCACCAACCCGCTTGGCCAGCGTGGTGAGTTATGGCCAAACCCCTCCTCCAAAATAACTCCACAACTTAAATCTTGGCCCTCAGTCTCCGGCAGCTGGAATGTACCTGCCCAAGCCAGCGGCCAGTGCGACATGAAGGCAGAGGGTGCTAAGAATCCCCGGAGGACCGGACCAGGCTGCCATCTCATGCTGACCTTGGCTACATATAATGGACGCTCAATATCTTCTGATTCAAGGCTTCTTGAATTGGAAGAGGAACTACAAAGGATCAAGTGGGACATCGTCGGGCTAAGTGAGGTAAGGAGAAAAGGAGAAGATCTCATTGAACTGAAAAGTGGAGATATCTTCTACTATCGTGGGACAGATACTGGCAGAACTAGTGGTGTTGGATTTATAATAAACAAGAAACTGAAGGATAAAGTTGTAGAAGTTGAAAGTTCCTCTGACAGAGCTGCAAGACTCCTTATCCAACTCTCGAAAAGATACCAGGCTCAGATAATTCAAACTTATGCACCCACCACAAGTCATCCTGAAGAAGAAATTGAAGAATTTTATGAGGAAATTCGTCATCTAAATAACAAAGGTAAGCAGCACTTGAAGATAATTATGGGAGATTTCAATGCAAAAATAGGGCAACGGCAACAGAATGAAACTTCAGTAGGTAAATTCGGTCACGGCAACAGAAACCAGCGTGGAAATACTCTCGTTGAGTTTGCAGTGGCAGAAGGGTTTTTCATCTTGAACTCCTTTTTCAAGAAAAAGCCACACAGGAAATGGACATGGAGACATCCAAATGGGGTGACAAGTGAAATTGATTTTATTATGTGTAAAGAAAAATTCGTCATAGAAGACTGCAGTGTGCTAAACAAGTTCAACACAGGTAGTGACCATAGATTGGTGAGATGTAAGATGCATCTCAACACTAAACTTGAATGTGGCAAGCTCATAAGACAAACAAAATGTATTGACATAACCAACCTTAAAAAACACCATAATACCTTCAAGTTGGAACTGAAGAACAGATTCTCTGCTGTAGAAGGCCTAACATTGGAAGAAGTGGATATTTCTGAAGTTAACAGAAAAGTAACCAAAGCTCTTATGGAAACAGCAACAAAATTAGCTGGGTCTAAGAACAAGTTGCATGTGAACAAATTATCAGGAAAAACCAAAATGTTGATGCAAAAAAGAAGAGAGATGAGGACAACTAAAGAAGATGTGACTTCCAAAGTGGAATATATAGAGCTGTGCAAGACAGTACGAAAAAGTATCACTGAAGACGTAAGGAAATTCAACTGTGAACTAGTGAGGAAAGCAATTGAAAACAACCAAAGCCTAAAGATAGCAAAGGGGCATCTCAGTAAGGGAAGAAAACAGATTATGGCACTGAGGAAAGAAGATGGTTCTGTAACAAGAAATAGAGGCGAAATTTTGACAAGAGTGAAATATTTCTACTCCAAATTATATGAAAGGGATGATACGTGTACTCCAGACATCATGAAAGGTACCAGTACCAGAGTTCTTCCAGTCCTCCCAGCAGAAGTTGCACATGCAATCAAGAACATGAAGCGGGGAACAGCTCCAGGAGAAGATGGAATTACTGTAGACCTCATACAAGAAGCAAGTGGAGAAATCAAAACAGTACTCGCCCAAATTTTCACTCGATGCCTTAACGAAGGGATGATTCCTGAGGATTGGAACAATGCTACAATGATCTTGCTACATAAAAAAGGAGACATTGAGGATCTCAGGAACTACAGACCTATCAGCCTCCTATCAGTGGTTTACAAAATCTTCACTAAAGTTCTTTCACACCGCTTGAAGGTGACACTAGACATGGCTCAACCGAGAGAACAAGCTGGATTCAGGAGTGGCTACAGCACAATAGATCGTATCCACGTACTGAGAGAACTAATTGAAAGAGCGAGGGAATATGAACTTCCATTGTGCATGGCTTTTATCGATTATGAAAAAGCCTTTGATTCGGTGAAACCATCAGCAGTTACAATGGCTCTGAAATCCTGCGGTATTGAAGATGCATACATTAATATTATTAATAATATCTATGAAAATGCAAGTGCAAAGATTCGGCTGTTTGAGAATACAACACACATAAAAGTAGGAAAGGGAGTGAGACAAGGTGACACCATATCTCCGAAGCTCTTTAATGCTACATTGGAGGGTGTCTTTCAGTTGCTGAGCTGGAAAAACAAGGGGATAAAGATTAATGGAGATTATCTTACTCGCCTTCGTTTTGCTGATGACGTAGTCATTTTCGCAACTACCCCATCAGAGCTGCAGAGTATGATCCAGGAACTTGCTGACAAGAGTAAAGAAGTGGGATTAAAAATGAACTTTCAGAAGACAAAAGTGATGTTCAATGCTTTTTCAAGAAATGAAGATTTATCGATTGATGGAGAAAAAGCTGGAGATAACAGACACGTACGTTTATCTTGGACAGCAGATATCAAGAGAGGGTCACATTGATGAAGAAATTAATCGGCGTACAAAACTTGCCTGGAGAGCTTTTGGAAGAAACAGCATAATTTTCAAGAGCAATATGCCATTATGTCTTAAAAGAAAAGTGTTTGATCAATGCATCCTTCCAGTGCTTACGTATGGTGCAGAGACTTGGACCTTAACTAAAAGAGACATACAAAGGCTGCAGACAAACTCAAAGCAGCATGGAGAGGTGCATGCTTGGTGTAGCCAGGAGAGATAAGAAGAGGAACTCGTGGATCCGAAAAATGACAAGAGTGGAAGACATCATGATCAGAGTTAAATCCCTGAAATGGCAATGGGCTGGACATACTGCCAGAAGGACAGATCATCGATGGACAGCCGAAATTTTAGATTGGATTCCAAGGGACAGGAAAAGACCCAGAAGAAGACCACGTGGGATGTGGGTGGATGAAATTCGAAAGTATGCAGGAGTGACATGGAGGAGACTGGCACAAGACAGACCGTTGTGGAGGAAACTTGGGGAGACCTTCGTCCAGCAGTGGATTGATAATGGTTGACAATGTTGATGATGACGATGATATATTAAAAAAACCCCACTGTACATTACTGATAAGTGCAAAACTAGGGTGCCTCTGTTTTACAAGTGAAATATTTCTCCTTACTGCAGCAAATCTGTTTCTCTGGAGTTTTGTTTCAGCTCATTGTCGTAAAGTAATATTGCACACAATCTACTACTGGATACTTAAAAAACTATGCTTATATCAAATGCCACTGTTTCATTGATCACAGTAACAATGAAACTGTCAAATTATGCATGACATGGATATGAATATAAAAAGCATGCACTAGACATTTGCACATAAAAAAAAATTAAACAATTTCTTACATATTTACAGCTTTTTAATCAATCATCTGCAAGTGAATTTTTAGGCCCTCACCACTATGACATACTGTCACTAGTGGCGGCTTTCCAGGTGAAGTAGGTGAAGTGCCTCTTCGCCTATTTTACTTAAAATAAAGTTTTATTCAGTAATTTGCATACTATATTATTTTTTGTCTGTATTGTGTTACAAAATACTCAAAATTTTGATTAGATATCAATTCATATAGCGTGTTCAAGACGGAAAACAAGTCCTCATACGCAAAACAGTGCAAGTGAAGAGCCGAAATGAAAACCCTTGGAAGTCTGCAGCTTTCGACCGAGTTGCTAAGGTAACCGTGACGTCAACCTCCCCTATCTGGCGCGCAAGTGATGTGTTTTATCTATTGGCGCCGAAGCTCTGCAGATGGAATCGTGACCTTCGAAGGAGATCACCTTGAAATGGTTTACCCAGGGTATCTTGCAATGTTGTGGTACATGCTTTCCGAAAGGGATTTGTTTTTTCGTGCTTTGTGATTATTTGTCAAAAAGTTTAGCTGTTACTGTAGTTTCATGTACAGTTTAACAGTTAGCGATAGTTTCAATTAAAGTATGTATCCTGTGAACGACATTGTTTGTAATTTACTACAAACTTCATTTAACCGGTGGAAAGATGAAGATAAAAAAGACATTTTACTTCAAGGACGACCGACGGATTCACTGAAAATTGTTGCCAAAAAAGAAATCAAGAAGAGCGGTACATCTTACAATATTAATTTTAAAAATTGTTGGTTTACTGAATATAAATGGCTTTGTAGTACTTCTGTGTTACAAAAATTATTTTGTTGGCCCTGCTTAGTCTTTAGTAATAAACATTCGGCGTGGAATAAAGACGGATTCTCAGATTTATTAAATATAACACGCTCACTTCATAAACATGGTGATTCTAGCGAACACCTGAAATGCGAGTTAATGCTAAAGAATTTTGAAAAAAATCAGAACACCATTGTCGATGCCCTGAGGGAGAATGCTAGGCTTTTGAAAATGCATTTCAACGAAAACGTTCGTTTAAATAGACTTTTCCTGCAGACAGTGATTGATGCAGTATTATATTTGAGCAAACAAGAACTAGCATTCCGTGGCCATGACGAAAGCATGGACTCGATAAATTGTGGAAATTTCAAGGAATTACTTTTATTGTTGATATCAAGAAGTCCTTTAGAAATTCAAAATCAATACGAAAAGATAAAAAATGTCTTCACAGGTGACTCAAAAACTATTCAAAATGAATTAATTGAATGTATTTCTGAATATATAAACGATCACGTTAAAAATGAAATACATGAAGTTCAATCCTTTTCTATTCAAGTAGATGACACCACAGACATAAATCATACTTCTCAGTGCTCTTTAATAATAAGATTTGTTGATTCGGAAGGTGTATTGGCTGAGCGATTTTTGGGTTTCCACGACGTGAGTGGAGATCGAATGTCAGAAGCTTTATACAAAATGCTAGACAAAATTTTGGAACAATTCGATTATCAACACAAATTAATAGGACAATGTTACAATGGGGCAAGTGTAATGTCTGGACACTTGAATGGGCTCCAGAAAAAAATCGAGGATAAAGCTTCTCAAGCTGTTTTTGTTCATTGCTTAGCACATTGTTTGAACCTTGTATTACAGCAGAGTTTTTCTAAAATTTCAAAGTGTCGTATATTTTACACGCAAGCCTCACTGGAATTCCTTCGTTTTTTCACCACTCAGTGAAGCGATCTTATACACTCACATCTACAACTGCAAGACGCATACCAACCATAGCAGAAACTTGATGGTCCTCCACTTCGAAGTTAGTAAGTGTAATTGTTGAAGATTGGGATAAATTGAAGGAAGTATTCGAATTTCTGACAAATAGTGAGCAATCAGACAAAAAATTAATTCAACTTGCCAAGGGATTTTTAAACGATATGAACTCTTTTGAATTTACATTTTTGGCAATAGTATTTAATTAAATTTTTGGCCCTACCGATCTGTTATTTGAAATTTTGCAGAAAAAATCGCTAGACATAAACTACTGTGTAACTCAAATTAAAAAAAACTCGTGAAATTTTGAGTCATAAAAGGAACGATGAAGTATTTGAAACACTGTTTGGAAAAGCTAGCAAAATCACAGAAATAAGCAGATCTAAACGGGAATATGCTGCTCTTACACAAGAAACAATTTTTCAAAATTACAAACAATTGTATTTTGAAATTTTAGACTACATTCTTATGGAAAAACAGATATAAGATTTCAAGACTGTGAAAAACTTCAATTTGATTGTCTTGCTGACACAACCAAATTCGAACAATTTAATTCAAGCTTTCCCTCTCACGCTTTTGAAAATCTACAACATTTTTACAGAAAAATATTTACTAAACTCCAGCGCTTTAAAAATGAACCGAGTCTTGTATATGCCAACGAAAAATTAAGGAATATATCGACTCAAGAACTTCTTCGAGTGCTTCACGAAGATAAAGACATTTTTACAGAAGCTTAATAAATTGGTTGCCCTCATTTTAACCATTCCATCTACAAGTGTGTCAGTGGAAAGAAGTTTTTCTTGCGTTAAAAGAATACAAACTTACTCAAGAAACACTATTTCTCAAGACAGACTTGCTTCTTTGGCAAATATTTCTATTCAGAAAGATATTTTATTGATGCTCACGAAGAAACAACCATTCTATGACGACATAATCGACAAATTTGCAGCTTTAAAAGAAAGAAGAATTGATCTAATATACAAAAAATAGGTCAGTCCTCATATAGTGATTTTTTCATCGAAGACAGTAGATATCTTTTCATATTGCTCTTGTAGCTCTTCACCTATTTTCTCAACCACGAGTCGCCACTGACTGTCACTGGAATATTTTTTGGGGGGAGGGGCATTAATATCCACTGTGAGCAACTCAATGGGCTATAGGCATTTGCCTATCCCTAATTTAGGGCCACTAGTTCCAGGAAAGGGAGAGAGCCAGTGCCATAAAGCAAACACAACATCTTTGTCTCACCAGGACCCATCTCAAACAAATTATTACAAGCCAGTGCTTAGACCACTGCACCACGAGAGCAGCACTGCAATGGTTATGAGGTAGAGTTCAAAAAGTTTGTAACATGTATCTGCAGAACAAATATCATTGCACTTACCTCAGTGAAACTTTTACTACCTTTCAAAGTACTCCTCCACCATCTATGCACAGTTGTAGATGTCTATGCCGATTCTGGAATGCTTGGTGATACTCCTTTTGGGGAATACTCTGAATGGACACATTTTGCAAGGCCTTGCACTCTTGAAAATGGCTTTTCACCAAGTTCCTTTTTAATTTTTGGAAACAATCAAAAATCGCATGGCATAAGATCAGGTGCATATGTGAGATGAGGAGAAAGAGGACCGCTGTTTGAATTTTCCCAGCTCTAGATGAGCCATAACTTGCCTGGTTGGAAGAGATCTACATCCAGAAGAAATGGATTGATAATGGTTGATGATATACATATCCCTTATGTGGAGAAAATAACTATATTTATGTATCCAAATGACTCCAAATAGGCAAGTCTTATCACACCAAAAGGCTGAAAATTAAGAACTTTTTGTAAAACAAGCAAGTTGACAATACTTCTTTAAGGTTGCACAACTACTACTCGGCTAAGCTGGAACAGCTTTTCTCTTAGATCAAAGAAGACTTTAGCAGTGGATTACGTACAGAACCTTAGAGATATTGTTGATTTGCTTACACACACATCACATAAATTGCTGTTTAAAGTGTAATATTTTTATCATACTGTTACTACCTGTTCAATGCAATGGGAAGGACTAGCAGCAGAAGGCCTATCCTTGAAAATGTGTTTTCTTTCTTTTTTCTTTATGTCTTGAGGCTATGAACAATCACACACCTCTAATTTAGGGCCACTGGTTACAAGGACAGAATAGAACCAGTTCCATTGAACAAACACACCACCCAAGCCTCATCTGGGACTCAAACCCTGGTCCAACTTATGCAAGTGGTCAGAAGCCAACAACTCAGGCACCAGATTGGCAAAAAAAAATTTTGCCCATGATATTCTACCTAAAAACAGTTAAAATATACAGTATATATATTGGTGAAAAAAAAAAATTTTGCTCATGATATTCTATCTAAAAACAGTTTGTATATATCATCATCATCCCTATTATCAACCATTATCAATCCACTGCTATATGAAGGTATCTCCTTAGCTTCTTCCACAACAGTCTGTCTTGTGCCAGTCTCCTCCACATATATATATATATATATTTATTTATCCATGCTTGCCCCTGACGAAGCCATACGAAACTCTGCCATATGATCTGCAATCCCTGCGTTTTTCTAGTTTATCAAAAAACTTATTTTTTCGTTTTTGTTTTTCGTTTGCTCCGATGCTCGTTTGGTTTGGAAGTTTTGGCATTTTTTATTTATATATATATATATAGACTGGAACAAGACAGACTGTTGTGGAGGAAACTTGGGGAGACCTTCGTCCAGCAGTGGATTGATAATGGTTGACAGTGATGATGATGATGATATATAGGGATGTAAGGTCAGGTGATGCGTAACATCACAGCCTCTCCTTGACAAATGTCAACCCCGCCTTCTCGCGGTGCATCCTGTTCCCACTAAAGAGGCTCTGACGACCGCCAATAGCGATATAACTATACCATCGGAATTAGAGGAAATGCTATACCACATTCACCAACCCGTTTAGCCAGCATGGTGAGTTATGGCCAAACCCCTCCAAAATGACTCCACAACTTAAATCTTAGCCCTCAGTCTCCGGCAGCTGGAATGTACCTGGCCAAGGCAGCGGCCAGTGCGACATGAAGGCAGAGGGTGCTAAGAATCCCCGGACAACCGGACTAGGCTGCCATCTGATGCTGACCTTTGCTACGTATAATGGAGGCTCCCTATCTTCTGATTCAAGGCTTCTTGAATTGGAAGAGGAACTACAAAGGATCAAGTGGGACATCGTCGAACTAAGTGAGGTAAGGAGAAAAGGAGATCTCATTGAAATTAAAAGTGGACATCTCTTCTACTATCGTGGGACAGATACTGGCAGAACTAGTGGTGTTGGATTTATAATACACAAGAAACTGAAGGATAAAGTGGTAGAAGTTGAAAGTTCCTCTGACAGAGCGGCACAACTCGTTATCCAACTCTCGAAAAGATACAAGGCTCAGATTATTTAAACTTATGCACCCACCACAAGTCATCCTGAAGAAGAAATTGAAGAATTTTTTATGAGGAATTTTGTCATCTAAATAACAAAGGTAAGCAGCACTTGAAGATAATTATGGGAGATGCAAAAATAAGGCAACGGCAACAGAATGAAACTTCAGTAGGTAAATTCGGTCATGGCAACAGAAAGCAGCGTGGAAATACTCTCGTTGAGTTTGCAGTGGCAGAAAGGTTTTTCATCTTGAACTCCTTTTTCAAGAAAAAGCCACACAGGAAATGGACATGGTGACAACCAAATGGGACGACAAGTGAAATTGATTTTATTATGTGTAACAAAAAATTCGTCATAGAAGACTGCAGTGTGCTAAACAAGTTCAACACAGGTAGTGACCATAGATTGGCGAGATGTAAGATACACCTCAACACTAAACTCGAACGTGGCAAGCTCATAAGACAAACAAAATGTATTGACATAACCAACCTTAAAAAACACCATAATACCTTCAAGTTGGAACTGAAGAACAGATTCTCTGCTTTAGAAAGCCTAACATTGGAAGAAGTGGATATTTCTGAAGTTAACAGAAAAGTAACCAAAGCTCTTATGGAAACAGCAACAAAATTAGCTGGGTCTAAGAACAAGTTGCATGTGAACAAATTATCAGTAAAAGCCAAAATGTTGATGCAGAAAAGAAGAGAGATGAGGACAACTCAAGATGTGACTTCCAAAGTGGAATATATAGAGCTATGCAAGACAGTACGAAAAAGTATCACTGAAGATGTAAAGAAGTTCAACTGTGAACTAGTGAGGAAAGTAATTGAAAACAACCAAAGCCTAAAGATAGCAAAGGGACATCTCAGTAAGGGAAGAAAACAGATTATGGCACTGAGAAAAGAAGATGGTTCTGTAACAAGAAATAGAGGCGGAATTTTGACAAGAGTGAAAGATTTCTACCCCAAATTATATGAAAGGGATGATACATGTACTCCAGACATTATGAAAGGTACCAGAGTTCTTTCAGTCCTCCCAACAGAAGTTGCACATGCAATCAAGAACATTAAGTGGGGAAAAGCTCCAGGAGAAGATGGAATTACTGTAGACATCATACAAGAAGCAAGTGGAGAAATCAAAACAGCACTCGCCCAAATTTTCACTCGATGCCTTAATGAAGGGAAGATTCCTGAGGATTGGAACAACGCTACAATGATCCTGCTACATAAAAAAATGTGACATTGAGGATCTCAGGAACTACAGACCTGTCAGCCTCCTATCAGTGGTTTATAAAATCTTCGCTAAAGTTCTTTCACACCGTTTGAAGGTAACACTGGACATGGCTCAACCGAGAGAACAAGCTGGATTCAGGAGTGGCTACAGCACAATACATCATATCCACGTACTGAGAGAACTAATTGAAAGAGCGAGGGAATATGAACTTCCATTGTGCATGGCTTTTATCGATTATGAAAAAGCCTTTGATTCGGTGAAACCATCAGCAGTTACAATGGCTGTGAAATCCTGCGGTATTGAAGATGCCTACATTAATATTATTAATAACATCTATGAAAATTCAAGTGCAAAGATTCGGTTGTTTGAAAATACAACACACATAAAACTTGGAAAGGGAGTGAGACAAGGTGACACCATATCTCCGAAGCACTTTAATGCCACATTGGAAAATGTCTTTCAATCACTGAACTGGGAAAACAAAGGGATAAAGATTAATGGAGATTATCTAACTCACCTTCGTTTTGCTGATGATGTATTCATTTTTGCAACTACCCCATCAGAGCTGCAGAGTATGATCCAGGAACTTGCTGACAATAGTAAAGAAGTGGGATTAAAAATGAACTTTCAGAAGACAAAAGTGATGTTCAATGCTTTTACAAGAAATGAAGATTTATCAATTGATGGAGAAAAGCTGGAGATAACTGACACGTATGTTTATCTTGGACAGCAGATATCAAGTGAGGGTCACATTGATGAAGAAATTAATCAGCGTACAAAACTTGCCTGGAGAGCTTTTGGAAGAAACGGCATAATTTTCAAGAGCAATATGCCATTATGACTTAAAAGAAAAGGGTTTGATCAATGCATCCTTCCAGTGCTTACGTATGGTGCAGAGATGTGGACCTTAACTAAAAGAGACATACAAAGACTGCAGACAACTCAAAGAAGAATGGAGAGACACACGTTTGGTGTAACCAGGAGAGATAAGAAGAGGAACTTGTGGATAAGGAAAATGACAGAAGTGGATGACACATCATGACTAGAGTGAAATCACTGAAATGGCAATGGGCTGGACATGTCAGAAGAAAGGACCACCGATGGACAACTGAAATTTTAGACTGGATTCTGAGGGACAGAAAAAGACGCAGAGGACCCCATGGGAGATGGAAGGATGAAATTCGAAAGCATGCCGGAGTGACATGCTCAAGACAGACAATTGTGGAAGAAACTTGGAGAGACCTTCATCCAGTAGTGGATTGATAATGGATGATAATGATATATTTAAGTTTTATTTTAAAGAAGCACTAGAGAAAGCAAAGAGTTATTAATTTATAACTTCTTTGCTTTTTACACTCCTTATAAAGAAATACCAAAGAACTAAGAAAAAGTTAAAAAAAGATGACGATATTTTATTTTATTTTACTTTTATATATATATATATATTCTTGAAAAAACAAGGGGATAAAGATGAATGGAGATTATCTAACCCACCTTCGTTTTGCTGATGACGTAGTCATTTTTGCAACTAGCCCATCAGAGCTGCAGAGTATGATCCAGGAACTTGCTGACAAGAGTAAAGAAGTGGGATTAAAAATGAACTTTCAGAAGACAAAAGTGATGTTCAATGCTTTTACAAGAAATGAAGATTTATCGATTGATGGAGAAAAGCTGGAGATAACAGATACGTACGTTTATCTTGGACAGCAGATATCAAGTGAGGGTCACATTGATGAAGAAATTAATCGGCGTACAAAACTTGCCTGGAGAGCTTTTGGAAGAAACAGCATAATTTTCAAGAGCAATATGCCATTATGTCTTAAAAGAAAAGTGTTTGATCAATGCATCCTTCCAGTGCTTACGTATGGTGCAGAGACGTGGACCTTAACTAAAAGAGACATACAAAGGCTGCAGACAACTCAAAGCAGCATGGAGAGGTGCATACTTGGTGTAACCAGGAGAGATAAGAAGAGGAACTCGTGGATCCGAAAAATGACAAGAGTGGAAGACATCTTGATCAGAGTTAAATCCCTGAAATGGCAATGGGCTGGACATACTGCCAGAAGGACAGATCATCGATGGACAGCCGAAATTTTAGATTGGATTCCAAGGGACAGGAAAAGACCCAGAAGAAGACCACATGGAAGATGGGTGGATGAAATTCGAAAGTATGCGGGAGTGACATGGAGGAGACTGGCACAAGACAGACCGTTGTGGAGGAAACTTGGGGAGACCTTCGTCCAGCAGTGGATTGATAATGGTTGACAATGATGATATATTCTTAGAGAAGTCATTCTTAGAGTTATATATAAAAAACGTTTTTTAGTAAACGTTTTTTTATATATATTTTCTTAACATTGTTTCGTCATTTTGTTATTCACTTCAGTTTTTGTTTTTTTTCTAAAGGTTTTTGGCCCTATTTGTTTGTTTATGAGGGTAGATTGCTTGTATGTTAATATTCTTTTACTTACACTAACTACATCTAATACTTGCAGCATTGCGCAGTTTTGTTGTGGTTTATATTATATTACATGAGTGAAAATTTAACTTTCCTATGCTCTCTCTCTCTCTCTCTATATATATATATATATATATATATATCAGCATCCTAAATGTGTTCGATGGCATTTAAATACGGTGAACGAGGGGGCCAAGTCAGGAGGTCAAACTCCGTGGAATGTTCCTTCAGCCACACATTATCTGTGATGTTCCCTAAGCCACACATTATGTGTGATGTTTCCTAAGCCATAAGTCAGCCACACACTAGCCCTACTAAGCTGCACATTTCCAGTCATCTTGCGTCCAATGGCAGTGTTCCCAAGCCCTAGGTGAGGCACACAACCTTGTGCCGTTGGGTTAGCAATGGCACCCGAGTGAGTCATCTCCAGAATCCCATAGAACACAGATAGCGTTGCACTGTCCAAACACTGATGCTACTACTGGCACCAGCATTGAATTGTGCTGTGATTTGTGGCAATGTTGCACATTGGGGGGATGTTACAATGCATGCCAGACACGGTTGTCCAGGGTTTCTCCATGGCCACACTGGTCTCACACTCTGCATTTTTTCCCTGCTAAGCAATGCCTGCTAGTAAGAAGGATGAAATGACATTGGAAGACACCAATTTACATAACCCTAATAAGCCACCAAAGGATATTGGAAGCAACTAATTGATTAGCCTACACAGATCTGTCATCATCACACAGTCAGTCAAGGTCTTATTTGATTATCTGTTTCCTTTAAGTTGACAGGGGATCTTTAGCACAACAATAAGAACAAAAAGCTTAATGTCTAAAGAATTTTTATGATCACCTACAAAACAAAAAAGTTTCTACAAATTCCACACAATTTACACTTTCACAGCACGCATCATGATACAGCTAAAGAACTAGACAATGACACAAATGTAATTTATCCTTAGTGGTAAATTACACAACGCCGAGCATTTATGCTGAAACACTGCGTATATATTTCTTACTTCCTAGTTATTTACCTTTTATGGTCAAATTTCAGCATTGGAAATAGACAGAACTAAAAAATACATAAGAAATACATTGCACCCAAATAATGCTATATGAAAATCTTGATGAAATGATGCGTGAAATCTTTGTAATGTATAAAATCTCGGTCACATTAAACAGTGTACATGTTATGTATAACTTATGATTCTGTTTCAGAGGCAGAAATGTATTAAAGTATCACTGGAGAGAGAGAGCAAAAATGTATTAAGCAGAAAAGAAATGCGTTAAGCAGAAACAGAAATGTATTAACGTTTTGGTGTGTGTTAAGACTAAACTAAATAACAAATGACACATATACACAGAAATAACTTCAAATAAAAACTTAAGCAGAATGTTAAAAAATAAATCATTAGACTATTAAGAACATTAAACCCAACTCTTGACTTTTTTTTTTTTTGTACCTCCCTTAAAAGCATAAGCAACACCTGTGTTCAACAGTTATCTCAAGTATATCTACTATAAAAGCAAAACAGGATATGATTAAGGTTTTACCTGTTCGTGGTGGGATTTTCAACCTCAAGCATGTACTGAATAAAGTCAGGATTTTTTCCATCACCCCACTTCAAACGAAGGTTGTTATGACCATATCCACAACACTCTAAAGCAGGAGGACATGGAGGAAGGCCCCTGGTCACAACTTTTAAGGAAGAACTGAACGACCCTAAACCCACACTGTTCACAGCTTGTATACGAACCCTGAAAGATAAAAAAAAAAAAAGCAACAAAACAATACATGAGAATACCATTCATGCATGATTTCTGTGATGGGAAGAAATAAAATAAGTATAGAGTATGGTACAAAAACTTATTCATGAAATAAATCCCACATCAATTTATACACACTTGGACAAGGGCAGATCTGACTAGGTGCCAACCTATACCAGCTGTGCAGCAGGTACAAGCATGCAGTTATTAAACCTAAACAAAAATATTACAAAATAGAACTGTAATACCGCTGTTGTGGAAAACTTATAAAGTCTTCTAAATTCTTCTGCAAGGATACCACAGCAGTTTGGGATGAAGTTTTGAAGTGACAATTGAAGGCCCTTAAGATTGCACTACAGGAGTTAAATCTAAGGTTTTTGAATTACGCAGATTTGGAGGAAACTGCTAAACAAATCCCTCTATCTTAATTTGATGAATCTTTTGGAGCTACTGATGAATAACGTCTTTTCTTAGTACTCATCATCTTTTCACATGCATACCTGCCAACTTTCCGAAACCGGAATCCGCAAAAAAAAAAAAAAAAAATTGATATATTTGAAAGTAACTTGTACAAAATTCTAGCGGATAATGCTTACCTTGGCATTCCTTTTTAGCGATGGGAACATTTCACGCACGTGTTTTCCAGTCTTTGTTGATGTTATTGTCCTTAAAGTCCATTGTATGCGATGACTGGCTTTACTTCTCACACTTTTCGCTGGGTATACTCATTGGATCTTTGCCTTAGGATTCCAAACACATAAACACATCAATTTTTACCGTTCTTTATACTCGAAATTTTCGCCCATCCTCTGGGCATCCTCAGGAACGTGGCGACATTACCACCGATGTTCGTGGTTAACTTCGCGCTAATGGAGTCCGATACTCCTTGTTGCCATTCGTCGGATATATTTTCCTGGATATACTTCGTTATCAAGCCCGGCTGGCGCCATCTATGTTTCATTACAAACAACTGGTTTTTTTTTTTTTAATTTCTTCTCCTATCCTGGTTTTCTTGTCTTTTTTGCCGGTTTTTCTTTTGTTATTGTTTTTCTTGTCTTATTAGTTGTTTCCACAGGCCCGATAATGTGCTAGGGTCGTTCTGGTTACATACCCTTGCTTTATTTTTATAGATTAATATTGCTTCTTCCCTCCTCATTTGCCTTTCCGATTTTTTATTCTTTTTTAGCATTTTAATTTCATCGAATTTTGGGAATGTCCGGTTTTCCATGCAGAATTGCACTAAAGCAGTTTTGGCTTCTTTTTTTTGCCAATTAGATATGTGTTGTTTAAGTCTTTTTTTTTTAATCTGTTTTTCGTACTTCCAATGTACGATATTGAAGTATGTGTGCAATTGGAATTTCGTACGTTCCTGATTCTTCTAGCATTTTTTCCTCTGTTTTTTGTTGACAGTCATACTTTTCACGGTGTGCACTGAGCTTCCTAGTTGTAAGTCATATTTAGCACAGTGCCTATTGATTTCATTACTCACTCCTTCCAAATTGGAGCTTTCCCATACTTGGAAGGAGTGAGTAATGAAATCAATAGGCACTGTGCTAAATATGACTTACAACTAGGAAGCTCAGTGCACACCGTGAAAAGTATGACTGTCAACAAAAAAACAGAGGAAAAATGCTAGAAGAATCAGGAACCTACGAAATTCCAATTGCACACATATCCCCCATTATCGCACATTGGAAGTACGAAAAACAGATTAAAAAAGACTTAAACAACACATATCTAATTGGCAAAAAAAGAAGCCAAAACTGCTTTAGTGCAATTCTGCATGGAAAACCGGACATTCCCAAAATTTGATGAAATTAAAATGCTAAAAAAGAATAAAAAATCGGAAAGTCAAATGAGGAGGGAAGAAGCAATACTAATCTATAAAAATAAAGCAAGGGTATGTAACCAGAACGACCCTAGCACATTATCGGGCCTGTGGAAAGAACTAATAAGACAAGAAAAACAACAACAAAAGAAAAACCGGCAAAAAAGACAAGAAAACCAGGATAGGAGAAGAAATTAAAAAAAAAAAATTAAAAAAAAAACAGTTGTTTTTAATGAAACATAGATGGCGCCAGCCGGGCTTGATAACGAAATATATCCAGGAAAGTATATCCGACGAATGGCAACAAGGAGTATCGGACTCCATTAGCGCGAAGTTAACCACGAACATCGGTGGTAAAGTCGCCACGCTCCTGAGGATGCCCAGAGGATGGGCGAAAATTTCGAGTATAAAGAACGGTAAAAATTGATGTGTTTATGTGTTTGGAATCCTAAGGCAAAGATCCAATGAGTATACCCAGCGAAAAGTGTGAGAAGTAAAGCCAGTCATCGCATACAACGGACTTTAGGACAATAACATCAACAAAGACCGGAAAACATGTGCGTGAAATGTTCCCATCGCTAGAAAGGAATGCCAAGGTAAGCATTATCCGCTAGAATTTTGTACAAGTTACTTTGAAATATCGCACGTAAAAGAGAATAGTAGAATGATTAGAGCTATATAATAGTCAGAATTAGAACTACTAATTGGAATTGATATATTTGGCTAAAATTTTAATCGATATATTCGATTAAATTACTTGTCCCTCATATTTGATTAAATACACCAAAATTATCGATTAAAAACAATATGTTACCCAAATCAAATATCGAACTTTTAATTCATATGACTACAGATGTTTGAATTTATCGGCAAATTTATAGCTATTAAAATAGAATCTATAGAAGATTTCTCATTACTGTGCTATCATTATGATCTACAAAGATATTAAATTTTATTTTTATGGAAGATTGATCTAAAGGAAAGGATGTTCCACCCTTTCCTTCAAATTCAATAGGATCGTATCCCACGCTATCATGGAACATACTAAAATGATTTCAAAAACAAATCATTTTCATGCTAGGTTTATCTTACGGAGAGACGGACAATGCGACAGTCAAATAAAAAAAATTAAATAAATAAGAGTGACTGAGGGACACCAATTGGTAAATTATGTTCAACTAAAAACGAAGTGAACAAATATTTTGCACAAATCGCATTCAGTTCATTATAACTTTTAACAAAGAAGTTAATTTCATATTTTTTTCCCACACAGTCAACATTACATTTACGCTTGTCACTAGAAATATGATTAGTAACATAATTTCTTCCGCCATGCAAAATGCTGAAATTACATCGACACATAGTGCAAAATGCATATTTTTTATTTTTTGAAGATTTTGCAATGCACGGGAACTCCACAGAATACGCATCACGGAATGTTTTATAGTACTGTTTTACTCCTTTTGTATTGCTCCTCATAGCGAATCACTAATACTGAACTTACTGACACTTGAAAAAAAAAATGCAAGTGAAACAGTAACAGCTAAGAGAGCTACAATTCACAGAGGAAAAATAACGATTACAGAGTTCTACATTTTGAGGTTACTCACCTTTATCTCAAATATCTTAAGGGAGGTTTTCATCTCTTACACACCTTTCCAACACGTAATTTTCAGTAGTCACATCATGGCTCAAGGTCCAAAAAAGACACATCACACACTCGCAAAACTTTGTTTCCACCCCCATAACTAAATGCTGATTCAAAATAATCAACTACAATGACACAAAATTCAACTCCCTAAAAACGCCTACCTAATTAAAACCTCAATAAAAAACTACTACACATTTCCTAAAACATCTAAGTTAAAACTGCAACCCATAATTATTTACAACTGCACACCAGTAAATTAATTGAAGCATACTTTCCTAGCACTTTCAGCCTCTGCCAAAGCCATTTTCAAGAAGTGGACACGAGATGAACCTCCGTTGCCGCCCTCAAACGTAGCGAATGTTCTAAGTTTTGCTCAGCATCGTCTCATCATCGTTATTCACCGCTCAGTGAAGTGGTGACATCTATTAGCTAACCCATTGGTCTTCTTTTTCTCTTCGTACTTGTAAAAATCCATTCGACAGCCAGCTGCATTTGATTCTTGAAAATTAATCTTCTTATATCCAATCATAATTTTTTTTTAAATATTATGTTACATCATTTATTTCTTTATTTTTCTTTACACCCCCCCCATCTGTTTTTCTATATGGCTCTCCATTCTGATCAAATCTTTCCAATATGCATTTAAGCTATTAAGTTTGTTAATATTGCATAACCTGTGTCTGTTTTTTTCAATCAATACTGTCTCTGCTAGTCTTAAATGCCTTTCCACACGACAGTTCTTAATTTTTATTTCATCAAACTTGGGGTATTGTTTTTGTTCGATACAGTACTGGACCAATGCAGTCTGTGCTTTTTTATTTTCTTTTTTGCCAATTCCATGGATGCTGTTGTAACTGATGTTTTAGTTTATTTTTAGTGCTTCCTATATATGATACTGCAGAGTTGTTACTTGCAGGAATTTCGTAAACACCAGCTCTATCCAAGCATTTCTTGATTTACTTCGTATTGAATACAATATTTTTAATGCTGTGCACTTTATTGCCCAATTGTAAATTATACTTATTACACAACTTATTAATTTCAGCCAAAATTCCTTTTATGTAGGGAAATGATCCAACATATTTAATCTGCTTATTATTATTTCTTCTTATGTTTGAAGAATTAATACAATTGTTCTGTACTTCATTGATCCATTTTTTTATATTTTCACTGGGATATCCATTATTTTTTACAACATCTGTAATATATTTCAATTCATCATTTTTGTATTGCATATTTGATGTGTGCGTGAATGCTCTTTTTATCAACGTCTTAATACTGTTACATTTATGAGCATATGGATGATAAGAATTATATGGTATGATCACAGGTATGAATGACGATTTTCTATAAACTGATAATCCAATGTGTTGGGTTGTTTTATAATCTGTACATCAAGATAAGCCAAGGTATCCTGCTGTTCAACTTCAATTGTTATTTCAATGGATGAACTCTTCTTTAAATTTTTTAGCTATGTCTGCTAGTTCGGTGGAATTCAATTTTGATAAGATAAAAATGTCATCAACATATCAGGTTATTTATATTATTACATATCATATTCAGGTAATTTATCAATTTGGCTTCTATATCTGTCATAATAATTTCTGCAAACAATGTAGACAGGGGTGATCCCATAGGTCTTCCTGTATTTTGCTTATAAATAATATCTTCAAATGCAAAGACATTGTTTTCATATATATATATATATATATATATATACTTAAGAGCAAAACTGAAGACTAAGGAAAAAATTTTAGAATTTAAAACGAAGGGTGCAAAATAACCTGAAAATCAAAACGCGCAACGCAGCAGTTTTGAAAATTCAGAATTCACATTCTATAAAGAAGATACCTAAGCAAAAAAATACATATATAATTTTGACTCACACCTAATACAACATAGAAAAGGTTATGTATCTACCTGTGTGAGTAAAAGGAGAAAAGATAAAAAAATAAAATAAAACAACTGAATGTAGAAGGTGTCGAGAATACTGAGCCTTGGCTTTATCAAGGACCAGCAAAAACTCTGCATTTTCTCACTTCCACAAAGACCTAGTTGGAAATGGGTTTCTGCAAGGCCATAGATGCAAGTAACATTCCCACCTAAAATAGTTTAAAAAATATATATATAAGTCATGTCCTCCGTAGAGTAGCATGACCTAGCACTAGTTAACAATTTCGCTTGCATCCATTAACCTTCATGGCCCGACCCATGCTCTTCATCTGTTACTATTAAACAGAGAGAAGAAGATTAAAGAGAACTCAAGCTGTGAGAGTGACATAATAAATAGAAATGATTTTCAGCTATAACGAAATTCCAAGTTCGTTTGAGAGAGAATTTAAACCTGAAAAACAATGCAAAAGAAATCCAAATTTTACATTGCAATTAAAAAGGAAATGTTAATTTATAACGAACAGATTTTTGAAAGAAAACTTGAGTCTAAAACCCCCTACTCTACAACTTATGACAGCACGAAAACGAGAATAAGTTAAAGATAATAATTAACTAAAGAAAACTTTGTGAAAGTTATATACCTTAAACAGTTAGTTGCAATATGTACAAAGTATTTCAGCAGTGCTTTAAGTGCATAATTAATTAGTTATTAAGAACTTAACTACTTTGAAAAAACAGCGCATAGACAGCGCATAGAAAAGGAACAAGCTTAGCCTTCCTCTGTTCCTAGGTACCCCAAAAGACGCTCAAAGTTACAAAGAAAAGTAAGAGTTAAAACCCGCATAAATGTTAACAGACAAACCAATGCTTAAAAGCTGAAAAGCTAAAAAACGACAGAGAAAAGGTACATAAAGTACAAACATTGAACTTATAAAACCTAGAACCCAAAACAAGGAAGAGAGCTTACCTCTTGTGTGACAAAAACTTTTCTCCTTACAAGAGGAGAACATGGCTGACCCCTTCCGCCACTCCCTAGACGCTGGGGGCAGTGAGGGTGGGGCTGATGGCCTCCTCATACAGCAAAGAAACCAACGCGCGGAGATTTTAACCAGAGAAAAAATATATAAAATTAAGACTGTGGATCTGTATGATCAGAATGAGCAGAATTAACTCTCCAGAATACATGAGAAATATTATAAAATACACGAGCAGTTTATTTAATAATCTTAGCATGTATTAAATCACCTTAGTGAGCTTCTATAGATTAATCAGAATCTTATTAATTTTAATGTTGGTTTTACTATTTTTAGTATAGCTATCCTAGTAATGAATAACTAGTTTTCTTTTTTATTTGTTTTTATTTTCTTTTATAAACAGATTTTTAAGCTTTTTTTGTGATTTTGTTTATATTATTTAATTTTTTGTTTTAATAGGACCGTCATATCCATAGCACTAAGGTTCCTTTAGGTAGTTAATAGGCATCCTCTAGCCAACTTCCTTACGGCTTTGATTGGTCAGAATCATATTATTAACTGTGTAGAAAATTAAAGCAGTTAATAATATGATTCTGACCAATCAAAGCCGTAAGGAAGTTGGCTAGAGGATGCCTATTAACTACCTAAAGAAACCTTAGTGCTATGGATATGACGGTCCTATTAAAACAAAAAATTAAATAATATAAACAAAATCACAAAAAGCTTAAAAATCTGTTTATAAAAGAAAATAAAAACAAATAAAAAAGAAAACTAGTTATTCATTACTAGGATAGCTATACTAAAAATAGTAAAACCAACATTAAAATTAATAAGATTCTGATTAATCTATAGAAGCTCACTAAGGTGATTTAATACATGCAAAGATTATTAAATAAACTGCTCGTGTATTTTATAATATTTCTCATGTATTCTGGAGAGTTAATTCTGCTCATTCTGATCATACAGATCCACAGTCTTAATTTTATATATTTTTTCTCTGGTTAAAATCTCCGCGCGTTGGTTTCTTGCTGTATGAGGAGGCCATCAGCCCCACCCTCACTGCCCCCCAGCGTCTAGGGAGTGGCGGAAGGGGTCAGCCATGTTCTCCTCTTGTAAGGAGAAAAGTTTTGTCACACAAGAGGTAAGCTCTCTTCCTTGTTTTGGGTTCTAGGTTTTATAAGTTCAATGTTTGTACTTTATGTACCTTTTCTCTGTCGTTTTTTAGCTTTTCAGCTTTTAAGCATTGGTTTGTCTGTTAACATTTATGCGGGTTTTAACTCTTACTTTTCTTTGTAACTTTGAGCGTCTTTTGGGGTACCTAGGAACAGAGGAAGGCTAAGCTTGTTCCTTTTCTATGCGCTGTCTATGCGCTGTTTTTTCAAAGTAGTTAAGTTCTTAATAACTAATTAATTATGCACTTAAAGCACTGCTGAAATACTTTGTACATATTGCAACTAACTGTTTAAGGTATATAACTTTCACAAAGTTTTCTTTAGTTAATTATTATCTTTAACTTATTCTCGTTTTCGTGCTGTCATAAGTTGTAGAGTAGGGGGTTTTAGACTCAAGTTTTCTTTCAAAAATCTGTTCGTTATAAATTAACATTTCCTTTTTTAATTGCAATGTAAAATTTGGATTTCTTTTGCATTGTTTTTCAGGTTTAAATTCTCTCTCAAACTGAACTTGGAATTTCGTTATAGCTGAAAATCATTTCTATTTATTATGTCACTCTCACAGCTTGAGTTCTCTTTAATCTTCTTCTCTCTGTTTAATAGTAACAGATGAAGAGCATGGGTCGGGCCATGAAGGTTAATGGATGCAAGCGAAATTGTTAACTAGTGCTAGGTCATGCTACTCTACGGAGGACATGACTTATATATATATTTTTTAAACTATTTTAGGTGGGAATGTTACTTGCATCTATGGCCTTGCAGAAACCCATTTCCAACTAGGTCTTTGTGGAAGTGAGAAAATGCAGAGTTTTTGCTGGTCCTTGATAAAGCCAAGGCTCAGTATTCTCGACACCTTCTACATTCAGTTGTTTTATTTTATTTTTTTATCTTTTCTCCTTTTACTCACACAGGTAGATACATAACCTTTTCTATGTTGTATTAGGTGTGAGTCAAAATTATATATGTATTTTTTTGCTTAGGTATCTTCTTTATAGTATATATATATATATATATATATAAAACATTACATCTTTTAGTTCTTGTACTTGTATTCCTGTTAGAATTTTTTGTTGTATTAGTGTTTGAGTAATAATATGTTTATGGTTTGAGGTACAGGAGTATTTGGATGCAAAGCTTTAACATCCACACTGGCCATTTTGTAAAACCGCAAACCTTGATTAATATTTTTAATTAAGTGAATAAAATCATATGTATTTCCTAAACTGTATTAAAAAGGAAAAAAAATACAAGGCAGAATGTTACAAGGAAATTAAATAATTTGTTTGATGAAAAGCAAGTGCCAGGAGAGAGGAATAATAGTTATGCTGTATTTTTGAATCAATCATCTGTGGATTTAAGTTATTCCCAACAAGCAGTTTTGCAACGGGATAAAAAATACGCATTCCCACAGCACTTACCTGGAACTGAGGTTTTGATCCCGTGCATGGAGGATGTTATAAGAAATTTACCAAGTACAGAAAAAGATTTTGTAACATTCAAACTATATAGAATTATATTAAAAGAATTTAATGAAAAACAAAAAATATTTCCGTTTGAAGAAGCTAAAGTACGAAAAGAAGCAATTACTGATGCTGAAAGATAATAACATTAAATTTTGTGAGGCTGATTAGTCAGGGCAGATAGTTCTAATGAATGCTGTTGATTATAATAATAAAATGTCTAAAGCAAAGAGGAATTAAACTGTACAATTATCAATAAAGTCCAAACAGATAATCAGATACACTATTTGGCAAGGATAAGAAATCATAGTACATTGCCAGACGAAATTAAAAAAGTCCTTCTCACCAATGGGAGCAAGTATACCAAAAGTTTTTGCCAATATTAAAACACAAAGATGATGCACCAATGAGGCTGATTGTATCAAAAGTGAACTCACTCTTGATTTCATTGGAAAAAAATATTTATAATTTTCTTACACCTATATTTATGAAAAAACAATACAGTTTAAGAAATACATATGATTTTATTCACTTAATTAAAAATATTAATCAAGGTTTGCTGTTTTGCAAAATGGCCAGTATGGATGTTAAAGCTTTGCATCCAAATACTCCTGTACCTCAAGATATAAACATTATTACTCAAACACTAATACAACAAAAAATTCTAACAGGAATACAAGTACAAGAACTAAAAGATGTAATGTTATATATATGCCCAAATTTTCACTCGATGCCTTAATGAAGGAAAGATTCCTGAGGATTGGAACACCGCTACAATGATCCTGCTACATAAGAAAGGTGACATTGAGGATCTCGGAAACTACAGACCTATCAGCCTCCTATCAGTAGTTTATAAAATCTTCACTAAAGTTCTTTCACACCGCTTGAAGGTAACACTGGACATGGCTCAACCGAGAGAACAAGCTGGATTCAGGAGTGGCTACAGCACAATAGATCATATCCACGTGCTGAGAGAACTAATTGAAAGAGCGAGGGAATATGAACTTCCATTGTGCATGGCTTTTTATCGATTATGAAAAAGCCTTTGATTCGGTGAAACCATCAGCAGTTACAATGGCTCTGAAAACCTGCGGTATTGAAGATGCATACATTAATATTATTAATAACATCTATGAAAATGCAAGTGCAAAGATTAGGCTGTTTGAAAATACAACACACGTAAAAATTGGAAAGGGAGTGAGACAAGGTGTCACCATATCTCCGAAGCTCTTTAATGCCACATTGGAGAGTGTTTTTCAGTCACTGAGCTGGGAAAACAAGGGGATAAAGATTAATGGAGATTATCTAACCCACCTTCGTTTTGCTGATGACGTAGTCATTTTTGCAACTACCCCATCAGAGCTGCAGAGTATGATCCAGGAACTTGCTGACAAGAGTAAAGAAGTGGGATTAAAAATGAACTTTCAGAAGACAAAAGTGATGTTCAATGCTTTTACAAGAAATGAAGATTTATCGATTGACGGAGAAAAGCTGGAGATAACAGACACGTACGTTTATCTTGGACAGCAGATATCAAGTGAGGGTCACATTGATAAAGAAATTAATCGGCGTACAAAACTTGCCTGGAGAGCTTTTGGAAGAAACAGCATAATTTTCAAGAGCAATATGCCATTATGTCTTAAAAGAAAAGTGTTTGATCAATGCATCCTTCCAGTGCTTACGTATGGTGCAGAGACGTGGACCTTAACTAAAAGAGACATACAAAGGCTGCAGACAACTCAAAGCAGCATGGAGAGGTGCATGCTTGGTGTAACCAGGAGAGATAAGAAGAGGAACTCGTGGATCCGAAAAATGACAAGAGTGGAAGACATCTTGATCAGAGTTAAATCCCTGAAATGGCAATGGGCTGGACATACTGCCAGGAGGACAGATCATCGATGGACAGCCGAAATTTTAGATTGGATTCCAAGGGACAGGAAAAGACCCAGAAGACCACATGGGAGATGGGTGGATGAAATTCGAAAGTATGCAGGGGTGACATGGAGGAGACTGGCACAAGACAGACCGTTGTGGAGGAAACTTGGGGAGACCTTCGTCCAGCAGTGGATTGATAATGGTTGACAATGATGATGATATATGAAGGGATGTAAGGTCAGGTGATGCGTAACATCACAGCCTCTCCTTGACAAATGTCAACCCCGCCTTCTCGTGGTACATCCTGTTCCCACTAAAGGGGCTCTGACGACCGCCAATAGCGGTATAACTATACCATCGGGATTAGAGGAAATGCTATCCCACACTCACCAACCCGCTTGGCCAGCGTGGTGAGTTATGGCCAAACCCCTCCAAAATGACTCCACAACTTAAATCTTGGCCCTCAGTCTCCGGCAGCTGGAATGTACTTGGCCAAGGCAGCGGCCAGTGCGACATGAAGGCAGAGGGTGCTAAGAATCCCCAGAGGACCGGACTAGGCTGCCATCTGATGCTGACCTTGGCAACGTATAACGGACGCTCCCTATCTTCTGATTCAAGGCTTCTTGAATTGGAAGAGGAACTACAAAGGATCAAGTGGGACATCGTCGGGCTAAGTGAGGTAAGGAGAAAAGGAGAAGAACTCATTGAACTGAAAAGGACATCTCTTCTACTATCGTGGGACAGATACTGGCAGAACTAGTGGTGTTGGATTTATAATAAACAAGAAACTGAAGGATAAAGTTGTAGAAGTTGAAAGTTCCTCTGACAGAGCTGCACGACTCGTTATCCAACTCTCGAGAAGATACCAGGCCCAGATTATTCAAACTTATGCACCCACCACAAGTCATCCTGAAGAAGAAATTGAAGAATTTTATGAGGAAATTCGTGATCTAAATAATAAAGGTAAGCAGCACTTGAAGATAATCATGGGAGATTTCAATGCAAAAATAGGGCAACGGCAACAGAATGAAACTTCAGTAGGTAAATTCGGTCACGGCAACAGAAACCAGCGTGGAAATACTCTCGTAGAGTTTGCAGAGGCAGAAGGGTTTTTCTTCTTGAACTCCTTTTTCAAGAAAAAGCCACACAGGAAATGGACATGGAGACATCCAAATGGGACGACAAGTAAAATTGATTTTATTATGTGTAACAAAAAATTCGTCACAGAAGACTGCAGTGTGCTAAACAAGTTCAACACAGGCAGTGACCATAGATTGGTGAGATGTAAGATGCACCTCAACACTAAACTCGAACGTAGCAAGCTCATAAGACAAACAAAATGTATTGACATAACCAACCTTAAAAAACACCATAATACCTTCAAATTGGAACTGAAGAACAGATTCTCTGCTTTAGAAAGCCTAACATCGGAAGAAGTGGATATTTCTGAAGTTAACAGAAAAGTAACCAAAGCTCTTATGGAAACAGCAACAAAATAAGCTGGGTCTAAGAACAAATTGCATGTGAACAAATTATCAGGAAAAACCAAAATGTTGATGCAAAAAAGAAGAGTGATGAGGACAACTAAAGAAGATGTGACTTCCAAAGTGGAATATATAGAGCTATGCAAGACAGTACGAAAAAGTATCACTGAAGACGTAAGGAAATTCAACTGTGAACCAGTGAGGAAAGCAATTGAAAACAACCAAAGCCTAAAGATAGCAAAGGGACATCTCAGTAAGGGGAAAAAACAGATTATGGCACTGAGAAAAGAAGATGGTTCTGTAACAAGAAATAGAGGCGAAATTTTGACAAGAGTGAAATATTTCTACTCCAAATTATATGAAAGGGATGATACATGTACTCCAGACATCATGAAAGGTACCAGTACCAGAGTTCTTCTTGTCCTTCCAGCAGAAGTTGCACATGCAATCAAGAACATGAAGCGGGGAAAAGCTCCAGGAGAAGATGGAATTACTGTAGACATCATACAAGAAGCAAGTGGACAAATCGAAACAGTACTTGCCCAAATTTTCACTCGATGCCTTAATGAAGGGAAAATTCCTGAAGATTGGAACAACGCTACAATGATCTTGCTACATAAAAAACGTGACATTGAGGATCTCAGGAACTACAGACCTATCAGCCTCCTATCAGTGGTTTATAAAATCTTCACTAAAGTTCTTTCACACCGCTTGAAGGTGACACTGGACATGGCTCAACCGAGAGAACAAGCTGGATTCAGGAGTGGCTACAGCACAATAGATCATATCCACGTACTGAGAGAACTAATTGAAAGAGCGAGGGAATATGAACTTCCATTGTGCATGGCTTTTATCGATTATGAAAAAGCCTTTGATTCGGTGAAACCATCAGCAGTTGCAATGGCTCTGAAATCCTGTGGTATTGAAGATGCATACATTAATATTATTAATAACATCTATGAAAATGCAAGTGCAAAGATTCGGCTGTTTGAAAATACAACGCACATAAAAATTGGAAAAGGAGTGAGACAAAGTGACACCATATCTCCGAAGCTCTTTAATGCCACATTGGAAAATGTCTTTTAATCACTGAACTGGGAAAACAAAGGGATAAAGATTAATGGAGATTATCTAACCCACCTTCGTTTTGCTGATGACGTAGTCATTTTTGCAACTACCCCATCAGAGCTACAGAGTATGATCCAGGAACTTGCTGACAAGAGTAAAGAGGTGGGATTAAAAATGAACTTTCAGAAGACAAAAGTGATGTACAATGCTTTTACAAGAAATGAGGATTTATCGATTGATGGAGAAAAGCTGGAGATAACAGACACGTACGTTTATCTTGGACAGCAGATATCAAGTGAGGGTCACATTGGTGAAGAAATTAATCGGCGTACAAAACTTGCCTGGAGAGCTTTTGGAAGAAACAGCATAATTTTCAAGAGCAATATGCCATTATGTCTTAAAAGAAAAGTGTTTGATCAATGCATCCTTCCAGTGCTTACATATGGTACAGAGACGTGGACCTTAACTAAAAGAGACATACAAAGGCTGCAGACAACTCAAAGCAGCATGGAGAGGTGCATGCTTGGTGTAACCAGGAGAGATAAGAAGAGGAACTCGTGGATCCGAAAAATGACAAGAGTGGAAGACATCATGATCAGAGTTAAGTCCCTGAAATGGCAATGGGCTGGACATACTGCCAGAAGAACAGACCATCGATGGACAGCCGAAATTTTAGATTGGATTCCAAGGGACAGGAAAAGACCCAGAAGACCACATGGAAGATGGGTGGATGAAATTCGAAAGTATGCGGGAGTGACATGGAGGAGACTGGCACAAGACAGACCGTTGTGGAGGAAACTTGGGGAGACCTTCGTCCAGCAGTGGATTGATAATGGTTGACAATGCTGATGATGATGATATATATGAAAACAATGTCTTTGCATTTGAAGATATTATTTATAAGCAAAATACAGGAGGACCTGTGGGATCACCCCTGTCTACATTATTTGTAGAAGTTATTATGACAGATATAGATGCCAAATTGATAAATAACCTGAATATGATATGTAATAATATAAATAACCTGATATGTTGATGACATTTTTATCTTATCAAAATTGAATTCCACAGAACTAGCAGACATAGCTAAAAAAATTAAAGAAGAGTATTCATCCATTGAAGTAACAATTGAAGTTGAACAGCAGGATACCTTGGCTTATCTTGATGTACAGATTACAAAACGACTCAACACATTGGATTATACAGTTTATAGAAAATTGTCATTCGTACCTGTGATCATACCATATGATTCTTATCATCCGTATGCTCATAAATGTAACAGTATTAAGACGTTGATAAAAAGAGCATTCACGCACACATCAAATATGCAATACAAAAATGATGAATTGAAATATATTACAGATGTTGAAAAAAATAATGGATATCCCAGTAAAAACATAAAAAAATGGATCAATGAAGTACAGAACAATTGTATTAATTCTTCAAACATAAGAAGAAATAATAATAAGCAGATTAAATATGTTGGATCATTTCCCTACATAAAAGGAATTTTGGCTAAAATTAATAAGTTGTGTAATAAGTATAATTTACAATTGGGCAATAAAGTGCACACCATTAAAAATATTGTATTCAATACGAAGTAAAACAAGAAATGCTTGGATAGAGCTGGTGTTTACGAAATTCCTGCAAGTAACAACCCTGCAGTATCATATATAGGAAGCACTAAAAATAAACTAAAACATCAGTTACAACAGCATCCATGGAATTGGCAAAAAAGAAAAAAAAAGCACAGACTGCATTGGTCCAGTACTGTATCGAACAAAAACAATACCCCAAGTTTGATGAAATAAAAGTTATTAAGAACTGTTGTACGGAAAGGCATTTAAGACTAGCAGAGACAGTATTGATTGAAAAAAACAGACACAGGTTATGTAATATTAATTATCCTAATAGCTTAAATGCATATTGGAAAGATCTGATCAGAATGGAGAGCCATAGAGAAAAGAAAAGGAAAGGAAAAAAATAAATAAATGATGTAACGTAATATTTAAAAAAAATTATGATTGGATATAAGATTAATTTTCAAGAATCAAATGCAGGTGGCTGTCGAACGGATTTTTACAAGTACAAAGAGAAACGGAAGACTAATGGGTCAGTTAAATAGATGACGCCACTGCGCTGAGCGGTGAATAACGATAATGAGACGATGCTGACAAAAACCTAGAACATTTGCTACGTTTGAGGGTGGTGACGGAGGTTCATCTGTTGCATCCACTCCTTCAAAATGGCTTGGGCAGAGGCTAAAAGTGCTAGGAAAGTATGCTTGTTGCTGAGTGGGAAGAGGTCTGAGATTAATGAGGATAGTGGTTGTGTCAGGTTTGGTTTGTTTCAGTTATTACTGGTGTGCAGTAGTAAATAATTATGGGTTGCAGTTTTAACTTAGATGTTTTAGGAAATGTGTAATATAAGTTTTTTATTGATGTTTTAATCAGATAGGCATTTTTAGGGAGTTGAATTATGTGTCATTGTAGTTGATTATTTTGAATCGGCATTTAGTTATTTGGGGGAAAGAGGGGGGACAAAAAAAACGAAGTTTTGGGCGAGTGTGATGTGCGTTTTTTGGGCCTTGAACCACGATGTGACTACTGAAAATTGTGTGTTGGAAATGAAAATTACGTGTTGGAAAAAGAAAAACCTCCTAAAAGATATTTGGGATAAAGGTGAGTAACCTCAAAATGTAGATTGTCTAAATCATCATCATCATCATTGTCAACCATTATCAATCCACTGCTGGACGAAGGTCTCCCCAAGTTTCCTCCACAACGGTCTGTCTTGTGCCAGTCTCCTCCATGTCACCCCTGCATACTTTCGAATTTCATCCACCCATCTCCCATGTGGTCTTCTTCTGGGTCTTTTCCTGTCCCTTGGAATCCAATCTAAAATTTCGGCTGTCCATCGATGATCTGTCCTTCTGGCAGTATGTCCAGCCCATTGCCATTTCAGGGATTTAACTCTGATCATGATGTCTTCCACTCTTGTCATTTTTCGGATCCACGAGTTCCTCTTCTTATCTCTCCTGGTCACACCAAGTATGCACCTCTCCATGCTCCTTTGAGTTGTCTGCAGCCTTTGTATGTCTCTTTTAGTTAAGGTCCACGTCTCTGCACCATACGTAAGCACTGGAAGGATGCATTGATCAAACACTTTTCTTTTAAGACATAATGGCATATTGCTCTTGAAAATTATGCTGTTTCTTCCAAAAGCTCTCCAGGCAAGTTTTGTACGCCGATTAATTTCTTCATCAATGTGACCCTCACTTGATATCTGCTGTCCAAGATAAACATACGTGTCTGTTATCTCCAGCTTTTCTCCATCAATCGATAAATCTTCATTTCTTGTAAAAGCATTGAACATCACTTTTGTCTTCTGAAAGTTCATTTTTAATCCCACTTCTTTACTCTTGTCAGCAAGTTCCTGGATCATACTCTGCAGCTCTGATGGGGTAGTTGCAAAAATGACTACGTCATCGGCAAAACGAAGGTGGGTTAGATAATCTCCATTAATCTTTATCCCCTTGTTTTCCCAGCTCAGCGACTGAAAAACACCCTCCAATGTGGCATTAAAGAGCTTCGGAGATATGGTGTCACCTTGTCTCACTCCCTTTCCAATTTTTACGTGTGTTGTATTTTCAAACAGCCTAATCTTTGCACTTGCATTTTCATAGATGTTATTAATAATATTAATGTATGCATCTTCAATACCGCAGGTTTTCAGAGCCATTGTAACTGCTGATGGTTTCACCGAATCAAAGGCTTTTTCATAATCGATAAAAGCCATGCACAATGGAAGCTCATATTCCCTCGCTCTTTCAATTAGTTCTCTCAGCACGTGGATATGATCTATTGTGCTGTAGCCACTCCTGAATCCAGCTTGTTCTCTCGGTTGAGCCATGTCCAGTGTTACCTTCAAGCGGTGTGAAAGAACTTTAGTGAAGATTTTATAAACTACTGATAGGAGGCTGATAGGTCTGTAGTTTCTGAGATCCTCAATGTCACCTTTCTTATGTAGCAGGATCATTATAGCGGTGTTCCAATCCTCAGGAATCTTTCCTTCATTAAGGCATCGAGTGAAAATTTGGGCGAGTACTGTTTCGATTTCTCCACTTGCTTCTTGTATGATGTCTACAGTAATTCCATCTTCTCCTGGAGCTTTTCTTTGCTTCATGTTCTTGATTGCATGTGCAACTTCTGCTGGAAGGACTGGAGGAACTCTGGTACTGGTATCTTTCATGATGTCTGGAGTGCATATATCATCCCTTTCATATAATTTGGAGTAGAAATCTTTCACTCTTGTCAAAATTTCGCCTCTATTTCTTGTTACAGAACCATCTTCTTTTCTCAGTGCCATAATCTGTTTTCTTCCCTTACTGAGATGTCCCTTTGCTATCTTTAGGCTTTGGTTGTTTTCAATTGCTTTCCTCACTAGTTCACAGTTGAATTTTTCTTACGTCTTCAGTGATACGTTTTCTTACTGTCTTGCATAGCTCTATATATTCCACTTTGGAAGTCACATCTTCTTTAGTTGTCCTCATCTCTCTTCTTTTTTTGCATCAACATTTTGGTTTTTCCTGATAATTTGTTCACATGCAACTTGTTCTTAGACCCAGCTAATTTTGTTGCTGTTTCCATAAGAGCTTTGGTTACTTTTCTGTTAACTTCAGAGATGTCCACTTCTTCCGATGTTAGGCCTTCTAAAGCAGAGAACCTGTTCTTCAGTTCTAACTTGAAGGTATTATGGTGTTTTTTAAGGTTGGTTATGTCAATAGATTTTGTTTGTCTTATGAGCTTGCCACGTTCAAGTTTAGTGTTGAGGTGCATCTTACATCTCACCAATCTATGGTCACTACCTGTGTTGAACTTGTTCAGCACACTGCAGTCTTCTATGACGAATTTTTTGTTACACATAATAAAATCAATTTCACTTGTCGTCCCATTTGGATGTCTCCATGTCCATTTCCTGTGTGGCTTTTTCTTGAAGAAGGAGTTCAAGATGAAAAACCCTTCTGCCTCTGCAAACTCAACGAGAGTATTTCCATGCTGGTTTCTGCTGCCGTGACCGAATTTACCTACTGAAGTTTCATTCTGTTGCCGTTGCCCTATTTTTGCATTGAAATCTCCCATAATTATTTTCAAGTGCTGCTTACCTTTATTATTTAGATGACAAATTTCCTCATAAAATTCTTCAATTTCTTCTTCAGGATGACTTGTGGTGGGTGCATAAGTTTGAATAATCTGAGCCTGGTATCTTTTCGAGAGTTGGATAACAAGTCGTGCAGCTCTGTCAGAGGAACTTTCAACTTCAACAACTTTATCCTTCAGTTTCTTGTTTATTATAAATCCAACACCACTAGTTCTGCCAGTATCTGTCCCACGATAGTAGAAGAGATGTCCACTTTTCAGTTCGATGAGATCTTCTCCTTTTCTCCTTACCTCACTTAGCCCCACGATGTCCCACTTGATCCTTTGTAGTTCCTCTTCCAATTCAAGAAGCCTTGAATCAGAAGATAGGAGCGTCCATTGTAAGTAGCCAAGGTCAGCATCAGATGGCAGCCTAGTCCGGTCCTCCGGGGATTCTTAGCACCCTCTGCCTTCATGTCGCACTGGCCGCTGCCTTGGCCAGGTACATTTCAGCTGCCGGAGACTGAGGGCCAAGATTTAAGTTGTGGAATCATTTTGGAGGGGTTTGGCCATAACTCACCACGCTGGCCAAGCGGGTTGGTGAGTGTGGGATAGAATTTCCTCTAATCCCGATGGTATAGTTATACCGCTATTGGCGGTCGTCAGAGCCCCTTTAGTGGGAACAGGATGCACCACGAGAAGGCGGGGTTGACATTTGTCAAGGTGAGGCTGTGATGTTACGCATCACCTGACCTTACATACACATTAATAATTAAGCAGCTATGTGACTTTTTCGACATTTGCAATGCTGTATGAATATATGATTACAGAGATATCCGATCGAGCTGGACAGCTAGGAAAGTAGAGACCAACTGAAAGGCCCTTTCATCTAGAAAAAAAGGTTTAGTTTAAGTTACGAACATGTCCACTTCCACTCTCCGTGATTTCTTACAGGCCGATCGATGCCTTGCAGCAGCGTTAAAAGCTTTACTACCAAATCCGACCCCTTTAGTGGCATCATCTGGGACTATCACCCTCTCGATCTCTCCCTCTCTTTCCTGCAGCAAACTAACACAATATGTGTCACCAGAACAAAACCAACACTGTCTTTTAGTCTTTTACACCAGGCGCCATGGGAAATAATACAGCCACTTCGTCAGTGATTATCTCTACATCTCGCCCCTCCTTCCTTTGAGGCGTAGCCATGGCACAAAACGTTGGAACTGTTGTTTTAATTTAATCTTACATCTCTGCGGGAAAAAAAAATTCAAATAAATAAATAAAATAAAAAAATGGCCTAACATGACAAAATTTAGAATACACATATTGGTTTTAGAAAATGAAAATCTCTAAATATCATACAATTCGGTTTGATAGAAGTTATGAAACCAATAAATGCTGTACAGTCTACTCCCTTCCTAAATTAAACTCGTGCTGTTAAAATCCGGATATTTTCAAATTCAGAGTTGTTTTCTAAAAGCCAAAAATTTCATGCCAACAAAAAGTGTGGGTTTGCAAAAGCAACAAACAGTGTTCTCTACGATACTTTGTTTTCTTTACGAATGAATCCCTTAGTATGAACTAATTGATAGGCTGTATATTTTGCGTGTTTTTGTTTTATTATAGAACATTTTTTCTTTTGTGCCTGTTAATTTCTAAAAAAGCTACCACACACACGTCATTTTATAATTAAGAATTCCATCTAAATCAGTAAATTTCCATGGAAGTTAATAGTGCGAAAATTAACGAACAAACCTCGTGCATGTATACACTGCCCCGTGAATGCCGATAATAACAATTTTTAATAGAGTATGTCCACTATGGGTGCTGAACAGCGTAGCAAAACTTCATCGCAATCATGCTTTGATTTTACGTAGGTCATCACCAACAAGTGGTCATCATGCAAAAGGGGGAAGAATGAATCCCACTCCTATGTCCTGAACTTTGACTATTTTCAATAGGGATTTGAGGAATTAGTGTGGACCCCAACATGTTAATTTCGTCGAATCAAGCCAAAACATTTTCATGCGTTATTGTGCTGACGGACAAAGCACAGTAGGAAAGCGTAGAAAACTTACTAACCGACCAGCAAAATAAATCATTGCTGGAGAAGCACTGGGTCGAATGAACATTGGACTCTTTTTTTTTTTTTTTCTTTTTGACTTCCTATTATACTGCACTTTTTTGTTAGGTCAAATATATTGACAGAGAAGAGAAGTTACGAAACCTTGCCCCAAATGCCTTTTTAATTTCACAAAACTGGTGGCTTTAGTTTAATTTCGTCATGTTGGGTATCGATCTGGGCTTAAAAATTCCACAGATTTAAAATCTGTTGGAATTTTTTTTTCTACGATAACTACTTTCTGAGATGGCATTTCGAACTGGGAGTAATACACACATGTGCTCTGTGCTCCAATGCAAGACAACCCCACGCTGGCCATCCGAGAAGGGGAGGGGGGACTTGCGAGAGATAAACAAGCCCAGCTGGGGGGGTCTGTTTACACGCAGCGAAAGCTTTTAGCATTTGAAACAATGCAAAACAAACAAACAAAAATGTGGGAAAACTGCAGACAAATGTTCCCATATAAACACATGTAACTGAAAACTGAAAAGTTTATTCCTAACTTACATCGGCACTTCATTTTAAATGGATTAAGTAAAATAAATAGTTTTAATGGTGGTACAAAAAAAATCAGAAAAAAAAAAAAGGACTGGGAGAATCAACAAATCCATAAAATTAACATTTTCCCCGTAAAACAAGTCACATTTCCATAAATTTTACGGGTAAACCATAAAATCTGGCAGGTATGCACATATGTGTGCCATTCAGGCATATTTTAGGCACAGACAACATTTTTAAAAAAGCACACAGGAAAAAAAAAAAAAAAAAAAAAAGAAGAAGAGAAAGAAACTTCCTTTGTCTCTTTCTGTCCACAGCCAAGTTTTTTTGCCTGTACCACATGGCTTCCTGGTTTATCAGTGGTTGATTTCACATCTTCAATTCATTTTATTCAGGCTCTAACTCTTTGTCTGAGCCCTGGCAACACAGAATTTAATGCCTGTTTAAGCAATCTTTTATCTCCCACTCAGGCCCTGATTTACGGGAGGGCACACAGGGCACGTGCCCAGGGCCCCCGATTTTGGGGGGGCCCCCAAATTTGAATTAAATGTGTACTTAGTTAATGGGAATTTTGTGTGTGTATATGTAAAATTTATTTTTTTACTTTTGCATGCTCATGAGTCATGTGTTTATAAATGTGGTACTTACATGCAGTGAGTTTGAGTTTCGAGTTTCACGTAAACACGTGGCCATTAATGAGTTTCAGTGGTTTAATAACCTTCAGGTGGCCATTGAGAAGGAGGACTGCTTTCATTGATTCACGTGACCTTTTCTTGCTTCTCCGAACGCACCTAAACTTAACTGATCCTTCAACTTCCTGCACACGGATTGTCATAACTCCCAAATGTAACCGCAAACGCGATGGCATGGTTGTATTTTGCGTTGCGTTTCTTGTAGTCTGATGGAATGTTGGATGTGTTAATTTTATATATAATCAAATTTAGTTAGTTGTAACAATATATTTAAGTTGAATTATTTAACAGTTAAATTATGTCAAAACGTACATATTTATCCGGCAGTGCTAAACGGAAAGCCAAACAATTGAAACTGAAGGATGATGACCTGTAGCATGGTAGAATTGAACGTTTTGCCATTAAAAAATTGGATATTTCACTTGGTCCCAAAATTCCTACACATTCCTCTAATTTTACTACTGGTGAGTCTCTTGAGGGTAATTTGTCTTTGGAAGCCAGTAATCTGACTTCAGAATCATCTAACATCACAGGTGCTCCTAATTTAGGAAATATTTTGAATTCATCTAATGAAGAGAGCACAAGTTCCACAATGAATGCAGTGGATCTTGCCTTATGGGGAGAAATTACAGAAGAAATGCGCAAATGCTTTTGAGCAATCCACCAGTCCAAGATTTGAAGTTGCTGGCATTCACAGGGAAGGATATCTGTGGTAAAAAATCGTTTCCCAACAGAAGGTAATTTTTTCAGAATAAAAAAAAAAATAATGAGAAGGTAAAACGCGACTTTCTTCTTTTATCCCCATCAACTTGTTTACTATTCTGCCGGATATGCAAATTGTATGCTAGGAGCACTACAGCATTAGGATCCACAGGTTTTTCTGACTGGAAGCATGCAAGTGAACGTCTTACAGAGCATGAAAATTTACACATACACAGGCAAGCAGTATGTGACTATTCATCACGCATGAATGCTTCTGCACGCATTGACTGTCAGATAGTTATGCAATATCAGAAGGAATTCAAGTACTGGCAAGACGTTTTTTTGTTTTTTTTATTTATTGGAGGTTTAACGACCACCGTGAGCAACTCAATGGGCTATAAGCAATCGCCCGTCCCTAATTTAGGGTCACTGGTTCTAGGGAAGGGAGAGGAGATCCAGTGCCGTAAGACAAACACAACATCCATGCCTCACCGGGATTCAAACCCGGACCCCGTTCGGACGAATGATCAGAGGCCATCGCTTAGACCACTGTGCCACCAGGGCGGCAAGATGTTTTGTATAGAGTTGTTGCAACAGTTAAGTATCTCTCAGTTAGTGGGTTGGGAATGTATGGTGATCATGAAACAATTGGATCAGTTCCGAATGGAAATTTCCTGGGCTGCTTAGAATTTAATTGCAGAATTTGATCCATTCTTAGCTCAACACTTGGAAAAATGTAGGGAATCCAGGAAGTGGTAACACCAGTTACTTATCTTCAACATGTGTGGATGAATTTGTTAAATTAATGGCTGTACGTGTTTTTAATGCCATCACTGATGAAATAAAAATGTCAAAATATTTTCCTGTCATAGTTGACTCTACTCCAGATATTACACACACAGATCAACTGGCTTTTATCATAAGGTACGTCAACAAAGATTGTGAAGCAAAAGAACGGTTTTTGACATTTATTCCATTCCATGGATATACTGCAGAAAACATTACAAATACCATGATATCTTTTCCACAGGACGCTGGCCTGGATATTATGAATGTCAGAGGAAAAAGCTACGACAATGCCAGCAACATGTCTGGGAAGTATTCTGGTGTTCAAACACGCATTATGGAAATCAATCCACTAGGGGAATATGTGCCATGTTCTGCTCACAATTTAAATTTAGTTTGTGTGAATAGCATAAATAGTTGTGGTAAAGTTATTTCTGTTTTCACATTTTTGCAAAAACTCTATACTTTTTTTTTTGCATGAACTCACCGTTGGAAGATACTCCAGGAGAAAGTCCAGAAAGCACATGGAAATTCATCACTCACACTGAAGAGTCGGTCAGTTACCAGATGGTGTACAGATGCTGCAGCTACACGATCAGTGAGGAAAATTTATCGTGAAATAGAGAAAGTTTTAGTATTTCTGTCAGAAAATGTAGATGATTCTCCACAGACAAGAGATGAAGCAAAATCACTGCTGAAGAAAATGCGAACAATGGAAATATCGATCAGCACAGTAGTTTGGGACACAATACTTCAGAGATTAAACTGCGCATATCAAACTTGCCAGAATCCAAAAGGAAATATTTCTGAAGTACCTAAAATTTTCGAGTCGTTAATTGAATTCATTCAGTTCGTGAGGGAAAATTTTGAAGTCTATGAAGAGGAAGCTAAAACATTAGTGTCTGAAAATGTGCAATACCATGGTCATGAATTCCGAAGAAAGAAAGTGCCCAAGAATAAACTCCTAGATGAATGTTACAGTGAACATATAGAACTCAGTGCAAAGGATTTATTTAGAACTCAGGTTCATTATGTGCTTTGTGATGCTTTAATCACTCAGCTTTCAAGCGGAAAAAGTGCTTATGAAAATATAATGAGAAAATTTCAATTTTTTACAAAAAAATCAAGATCTGACATTTTTTAAGGGGCAAAAGCATTGCAGGAATACTATAACAATGACCTTGACGACCAGTTTGCTGATGAGTTTTTGCAATTCTCCTCAATGATGGGGGAGCATGCAACCATTCCCCAGATGCTGCAAACTTTGAAGGTAAGCAATTTAGAAGCCACATTTCCGAACACTAAGACTGCACTTGGAATGTTCATGACATTACCGATTTCAAATTGTACAAGTGAGAGATCATTTTCTTTGCTGAAAAGACTGAAAAATCTCTTACGATCAACCATGCGACAAACAAAACTGGCATCATTAGCTCTGCTGTCTTTGGAGAGTGATGTGACACAGTCTTTAAATTATGATTCTCTGATACATGACTTTGCATCTAGGAAATGTAGAAGAAAAATATTCAACCCAACTGTTTCGTCCTGATATAGGAGGTAAATTTTCAATTCTTTTTATTCATTCCTAAAAATAAAGAATAGTAAATGAGTTATTACAAATAAAAAGATCTGGTGCCCAAACACAGCACTTTGTCATCGTATTGTCATTTTTGTTTGACACTGGACAACTTATACATTCATGTCATTATGTGCTCATTAGATTTTGGTAAAAATTAGGTAAATGTGTAGTTTAGCGTCCTAAATTATTTGGTCGGAAAAGATGTAAAATTTCGAAAAAGTGTGACGTACAGATTCTAAAATATGCAATTTAAGGGGAAATGGTGAAAAAATTTCATCGTCAGAATGAATATTAAAGATGTTTACCGAAAAACTTGAACTCCAAGTATGACGAGTCAGAGGGACGCTGCGGGAGGCCGTAAACAACGCTGCGGCGTTGACATGAAGCTGTGCTCCGTTGAAAGGAAGGATCGCTGCAGCCAGGTTATTCACGGGCGGAATAGTACAACAGGAACCGGGTACGCTGTTGTCAGGAAAGAGTGTAGTGCTACGCTACAGAAAATAGTTAATTTCGGTGTCAGTTCTTGACATCGCAATCGGACAGCTTCTTGTTTTTTTCGTATGGGATTCTTTGATGCTGAATGTATGAACTCATTTCTCCATGGAAGCTTTTTTTTATTTAGTAATCAAACTTTCACATTGAGGCTTGCCATCTAACTTCCGTTGGAGAGAATGCGACACCTACTCTAACGCTTTTCTAGAAACAAGAAAGGAATGTGCATACTTACTATTTCGTATCACAGAATTACATGCCAAAGAACGAGACAATCTCTGCATGTTTCTTTAAAAGTGAGACAGAAATTTCAAACTACATTCTTTAGCATAGAAGTATATTCTGTTACTCTTTCCTGACAAGAGCGTACCCGATTCGTGTTGTACTCTTCTGTCCATGAATTCCCCGCCACAGCAAACCTTCCTTTCAACGGAGCAAAGCTTCAGGTCGTCGTCGCGGTGTGTGTTTACTCATCGTACTTGGAGGTAAGTTTTTTCGGTAAACATCTGTAATATGACTTTTTTTTTTTTTTTTTTTTTGAAATTTTGCAAATTTTCTGACCAAATAATTTAGGATGCTGAAGTACAGATTTACCAAAAATTGAACCGGTACTAGGTGTTCCCCTCAGCTTTTCAGATTATTAATATAATGGGGTTTTTTTTTGTATAACTCAGACTTTCACCATCAACACAAAATTTTATGTTTTGCAGTTTTCTGATATATTGATCATGATGTGCTGATTTGATCTTGGTAGAAACCGGGAAGCTGGAAGTAGGAGTTCCCATAGCACTTTTTCAATTGTTTATGCAGTTTCATATCTCTATTTATGAGAAGGTCCAGTGGAGGTCACCATGGATTATTTTTTTTGTTTTAATTCACATTTTTTGTAGGATGCATTGTTCTCATGTTCTAGACGCAAGAATCAGTACATTGCAAGACCACAATATTCACTAAAATTAAGATGTCCATCCATTTCGTCATAGATATATTGTTATAGTTGGAATCTATGGGGTCATTAACACCACAAACAACTGATCAACCAGTTGTTCCCGCACAGCCAGAGTTGTATAAAAATAAAATGTATCTGCGTACACAGCTATTGAAACAAAAACTCGCTGCAAACCCGCAAACCATGATAACAATAGAATAAGATAATTTCAGGGAAAATTAATAAAGCAAATAATTATTAGAACATTACAGATTCCAATGAGGACAAAATAAGTACATTCCATTGAATGTGCAGCAATGTGTGTAAAATGGACTTTTATGGCAAAATATTAAAATATTGGACTACGAACCTCATAAAAACAAGAGATTAATTAAAGAAAGTTTTTATATCCAGAAAAACAGTTATATCAATGAACCTTCAGAAATTATAAATATGATTTTTAACAAGTTAATTCAAAAATACTGGACTTTACAAAATGCATAACTAGATTATTTTTATTTAATTGGCAACTGAAAGTGGAACCTGGCAATAAAATTTTAAATTCTGTGTAAACAAAACCTTTAATACAGTTCGTATACATTGAGAACAAGGCCTTGATAAAATCTAGAGGCCAGAAATGTCTGTAAAAACAAAAGAACTCAGAAGATGTGAAAAAAATTAAGTTCTTCAGTTGAAATAGAATTAAGTATATTAATCTGCGTAAAGTGTTGAGTAAGTGTTTTAATTGCTGTATATAGGCCTAACATTTTAATTTTTTAAATCTACATGCGAAAACTATCTGCAAACCTGTTAATAATTTGGAAACTATCAGCGTACGCACGTATGCCTACATTTTGCTACTCTGCACACAGTGACTATTATTTGGTCGATAGAGAATAACGAGGGGGCCCCGGAAATGTTTTGTGCCCTGGGCCTCGCATGTAGTAAATCGGGCCCTGCTCCCACTTGACACACGTATCCAGACTCTCTTTCTCAGTAAATTCTCAATTAACTTTTTCTATGATTTAAGAAGCACACAGTTCTGTTCTATTTTATCCTAGTATTCATCTGACCACTACCATATCTGCAGCTTTTAATATTATATAAAACTTTTTTACTTTGTGTCTTACATAAAAGGGATAGGCTTAAATACTACATTGTAAACAGCAAGTTTAATTAGCTGGATAACCTTAGAAAGTCACTGTATTGCTTCATAACATTAAAAACAATATGCTTTAGGAACTGCTAAATCAACCTGTCAGGAAATTGCTTTAACTTTTTTTTCTCACTTATTTGTGTCATATGATATCTGGCACCTTGTTTTGTTTTTGCTTCCAGAGAACATTTTAAAGACCAGGATTCAAGAATGTGGAACTAGAATACTTAGTTACAATGAAATTATTGAAAAAAGAAAAAGAAGCTTCCTATATAAAAGGCACAATATTTTCATGGATAACAAGTTAACCAGTGTACCTGGTGAACTTGTATACTTTAAACATTATAGAACAAATCATACAAATTTTCTAACTTCATCCCTTCCATTTTTATAATTTTTTCCAAGGCTCCCTTATCAAGCTGAAATGTAAGTATTTAACATCAATACAGGTCAGTGGGAATATCATAAAAAAATAATGATTATGGGAGAAATCTTTGTCAACCCAACTTCAGTTTTCTGAAATTTTTCCTCAATTTTCAATCTGAAATATACATATTTATGGAATGCAATGATATTTAGTGCACAAAGAACACAGCAATAAACAAATTTTAAGATCACAGGGAAAATTTTGAGAGACTTTGGTCTGAGTCAGTGGGCATCAGTATGTCTATCGACTCAACCAAAAGTCTCATTGTAATTCGGCAATCTTTCTTTAACTGACTCCACACCTCTTTAATTTTTTCCGCTGTCTGCACAATAGAGAGACGCCCAGATCTCGGACCATCATCAAAGGATTCCCATCTGTAACAAAACTGTGCATACCATTCGAAAACTCTGTCACAGGATAATGCAATCAATGTCTCCATACACTTCTTTTAACATTCTGTAAGTTTCAGTAACTGATTTAGCAAGTTTCCAACAAAAATGGATGTTTACTCTCTTCTCTTCCTTGGCTAAAATGAAATGGGATGAGAATGCTTGCTATGACTCCCTTAATGCCCATTTGCCAATTGTGTGTACTGGTATAAACCGGTTTCCAGGTGTTCGCAGATTGGCCAAGGACTGCTGTCTTCTGGCATACACGTGATATTTTTATCCCACTACTGTTATGTCAGTTATGCAGTCATTCCTGAAACTTATTGGATGCAGGTTGTATATGGATAATTACTTAATGCTTCCTGGTGATAAATAGTACCAAATCAAATGAAACAGTGGTATTATCAGCACAACAGTACAACAATAAAATGAAAGATATAATACATGTCCATTTAGTTGAACATATAGCAGGAAGAAGAATGTCAATGACCTGTTTCGAAGAAGAAAAATCCTAACTTTGAAGCAGAATTTTTTTTTTTTTTTTTTTTGGAGCAGCTATTTTACCCTTTTATGATCTTAAAATGCAGGCATGTGACATTTTGTCATATCTTTTTAAATCGGATTACCATAAATATACATATTTCAGAATTCATTTGAATAATTATAATGCACAGTGTAATAAGGATTACAAAAGAAAAAGCTGCTAAATATAGAATGGAACCTTGGTTATAGGTTTTCCTAGTGGATGACCTTTAAAAAACTTATAAATCTAGAAAAATAAAAAAGTAAAACAGAAATTTTAAACTGTTACTATAACATTTTAAAATTCAGAAATTTTAAAATGTTACTATAACATTTTCAAGATTTTGAATGCCTCTGAAAAGAAAAACATAATTTTAAATTACCCTAATTTTTAACATAAGGTATACATGAATACTTTGTTTCCTACCTTAAGTTTATGTCTGTTTTGACTTCTGTATTTTTTTAAATTCAAATTTCACCATAAAAACTAGGTTATGAAATTCTGTATGATTTCGTATTTTCAACACATGAAAAAAAAAAAACCCTTACCTTTGAAATATGGATAGGAATCAGAGTAAAATTTTGTTTTATATTCATATCCCTATTACACATTTTTTTCAATAAGCATCACTCTTTTCAAAGCAGTTTGTTCACTAGTTGATTAAGCATTAGTGCCAAGCAAAAAAATTCACTCATCTTTGCTTCTTATTCTTTCAAATTTCTTAAATTCAGAGAAACAAGAGAACTGTGAACATTATTTAGTAAATTTTTGGTTGCATCATCTATTGCATGGCTGCAAAAAATGCTATCTAAGTTCAAAGATGTAACAAACCACGTTACATATAAAGGAATCAAAGAATCATGTATTTTTGATAATCTGAAATTGAAAATTCAATTATAGTCACAAAAAATGTGCAAATGAATTACCTATAACCAAATTGAAAAAGTTATAGAAACAACAGTAAATGATCGGGATTAGTGCAGAATTCTGTATAAAAGTAAAAAAAAAATATTCAAGGTTCTGCTACTGAAAGAAAATTTTATTAACTTGAACTGGAAAGACATTGATGATGATGAAAATACCACATACTTATATTATTGTGATGAAATAGTTTCCACATTCACTCTCTAGTCAAACAATAAATGCAGTAGTTGTCTGCTAAAAAAGCACTGACAAAAGCATGTGGTATAAATATCAGAACAATTTATTTCAAATCCACAATCAATAGTCTTGTCAGTCCTTGATCTCTTGCTTCCGCAGCAGTTTTCTTGAGATTAAAAATGAACAACAGACAGTGACAAATATGCACTTTATCTGTCATCACATATTAAATAACCACAGGTGTAGGCTGTCTGCCCACACGTGACATACAACAGTGTTGCACCTCTCAAAGGTACTGACAAAAGCATGTGGTATAAATATCAGAACAACCACCCCAGCGCAAAGTTCTGAAAAAAATGCTATCATTTCACTTTTACGGCATGTAAAGTGGAGCATCGGAAACTTAGGCACAGACCTAATAATACAGATGCAAATTCCTAACAGCTTAATAATTTATTCCTACAATATTTCTACACATTATTACCAAATGTCACAAAAACTAGACCAAGTGATGTGCCAGTTTCCATGAGGAAGTGAGAGAGACACAGAAATTTACAAATAAGATATTACAGAGATAACTTGCGTTTCGCATGACATGAAAATATACTCACTTGTACAATGTCTCTGGCACCAAGTCCTCAATGCATATTTGAGGATGGTCAGTGGTATGAACTATATCACCAACCTCAACATTATAACTGGAAATGGCTGCTCCATTGTTAGCTGGTTCTTTCCACGACAGGTTGACTGTTGTAGCACTACAAACTGCTTTTATGCTGGATACTGATATACCACCAGGGGAAGATGGCAGTGTTAAGCACTGGACAGGGTCACAGAAGGAGCCAGCACCAGCACTGTTAACCGCCTACATGTTAAAAGAAAGAAAGCACTTATAATCATGGTGAGGTCTATAACAAAGTACCGTAATTTCGAGTAGATAAGCCGTGGCGTATACGAGTTCAAAATTAAATTTTTGGCCAGCGCGGCTTATACCCCATGGCAGCGTATACTGCTCCCCCCCCCTTTTTTTTGGCAGTGCAAAATTAGGTAACAAAAAACGCTTTGGTTTGTTCCATTCTTTTTCACACGAGAAGATATCTCAATAGAGAGGGAATAGAATAACGATGTTACAGCCATGTGCAATAAATTCCACCCACCCCCTCTTAAAACAAGGCATGGCAATAATAGGTTATAGGATTGAGGTCGGACAGGTACGCGAGAGATGACTCAGAAAAAATCCGTGGCGGGGGGGGGGGGGCTCCACAGGGAATTGCCCTTGTTTCATGCTCCGAGCGACTAACTCTCTTTGAACTCATGATGTCATCAGCTTCGCTCCAAGGCTAACGCAAGGACAGCACGTGCAAAAATTGTCAGTGACATGCGAGTTCATTGCATTCAGTTCGCCAAATCGCCTTTTCTCGAGTTTGCGTAGTTCTACGTTATCATGGAAAGTTAAATGATGCAACGCAGAAGTTATACTTCTAGTTTAAGCTAATGGTAAATAAATATGTTTTTCATAATCCTGGAAAAACATCAGAACTTTGACGATTATTTTGGGCTTCACTAAAGCAAACATTATTTCTAAAAACTGCGGTGAAACCCCAGAAGACAGCGAAAGTGATGCAGACGACTCCGAAGTTTTTTTAGATGATGAGCTTTTAAAACTTCTTAATTCGGACAGTGTAGTTTTCGATTTTGATGGCTTTGATTGAAAAAATGTGTACCATATATTTTCAGAATGTTGTGCGTGTATTTTTTAAATTCTTGAGGTATAAATGTTTTATAATTGGTTTAAGCACCTTATGAATTCTTTGAGTAATTTTTTTATAAAATAGGTAGTAAGGCGAGTGTTATACTTAAGATTGAATCTGGTTTAACTGATATTTTTATTTATTATTTGAAAGATCAGGTACTATATTTTTATCTATGTAATGTTTTCAAGATTCCGCGGTGGTACTCCCCACCTTACTGCGAAGGTGCGCCGTATACAAAGGTGCAGCATTTCTGGTGATATTTTTTTTCATTCCGCCCCTTTTTTATCGCTGCAGCGTATACACCAGTGCTGCTTATTTACTCAAAATTACGGTATGCAAAAAATAAGACCTTAAAAATATATAAAGCAGTCAAGTTTTATAACCTACATTCTTCAATTTTTTAATAGATTTAAAGAAACACAAACCAAATGGTGAAATTAGTAGGCAAGCGAATTCCTCATTGAAAGTCATAGCTGTTTTAGAAGGATTTCACAGGAATTATGGTTTCTCAACAGAGTACCGAATGGCTGTGTATGAAAGTGAAATTGTTCCTACTCTGATGTATGTCAGTGAAACTTGGGTACTGTAGAAAAGACATAGGAGCTGTTTGTGTGCTGGAGAAATGCATGACTTATGGGGGGAGGGGTTGGCAAGACACTCTCTGATCATGTGAGGAATGAAGGTGTGTTGCAAATGTGTAATGTGAGGCAAAATGTGGCTAGCAAGGTGGAGACTAATATTCTTAGGTGGTTTGGCCATGTTGAAAGAATGAATGATGAGATGCTTACTAAGAGAATTTGCCCATGTGGCAAAAAGAAAGGTAGAGGGAAGAAGGCCAAGGAAACCATGGGAGGACCAGATTCAGGAATGTGTGAATGAGAAAAAGATAATGAATATGAAGCACAAAAGGTCTTGTGTGAGGCATGTGATGGATGTTAATGAAGCTCAAGTTGTGTGCCAAGATCACTGTAAATGGCGACGTCTGATACAGCAACAGTGAGTTCTCTCTGTGAGGAGCTAACCTCTGAATATCAGAGAACAGCTTAGTGATATGTGTGTATTTTTTCACAATGTTATTAATAAAAACTTGGGTAAAGCAGCAAGTGGGACACCCAGTATGTGTAGTAAGAACACAATACATCACATGGATTTATGATATGAAGGGAATAAGAGGATGTGAGTGATAAAAATCGTAATTAGAAACTTTGCTGCAAAAAATAGTCAGGTCAATAATTGATCAACACCTAAGCATAATTGCTGAAATTGATTTACAGATAACATTGTACATAAAAAAAAATCTGAATAGTTTGGTGCAAGGAGGAGGCAGATCCGATAATTCAGTCCCAAGTTATAAGGATTCTAGTACTTACACTCTACCTGGATTTAGTGAAAGAAGCTGTTTCTTTCTTTCACCAAATTCAAATAAAGGGTGCAGCTCTGTTTTTGCCTTCATTTCACACCAATCAAAGTGGAACTTGATATTTACATAATAAGAATGTGATATTTTACATAATAAAATGAAAGATGTAAGTATTGATGATAAAGAAATAGAAGAAGAGCTAGAGAGGCAAAAAACTTTACATGAAATGAAGGTTGCTTCTTTTTTCACTCAGCTGAAAGAAAAAACTGAACTGAGTAAAGAGAAAAAAGATGCCAAAGTGTTAACATTCAATTTTCCACAAAATCTTCCTTTGCCAAAAGTGTCATCTACTGATGCCTTTTACTGATGTCAGCTTTGGACATATAATTTTTGTGTCTGTTCTGAAAAGACTAGCCGTACTCGCTTCTACATGTATGATGAATGTCAATTGAAACGTATTGTTCCCCAAACTTATCTAACTAATGCAGTGTAGATTCACTACACCATCGCAGTATGTGCATTTCATTGGGCCCCCATGCAGAAGCAGATTTCACTGCTGAAAATCATTTCATGATGTTCTGTATCCCAGATGGGCCACGCATAGCACCATTCCAAATGCTATTATCAGCATCATTGGAAGTAATGGTAATTGATGCAATGGTCAGTTTGCATAGAGGCTTTCTGCCAGTCAATAGGAGATGAAGTGACAATAGTCAACAGAAGTCACAGCTCACTGGATGGTTACTAGCATGGCTGTAGGAGTGCAAAATGGACCAGTCAATGAATAAGACATTTATTAGTGACTTGTAAACTGGAAGCATCTGTCATGACCCTCTACCAATTTGACAAGCACTCTGACCTTTTGACAGCCACTCTTACCAGCATGAGTACACTGTAATGTTGCCACAGCCCACATACACTGATGAGCCATTATATTATGAACACCTACCTAATAAGCTGTAGGACCACCTTTAACACGCAAAGCAGTGGCCACTTGGCGAGGCATCGATTCAATGAGGTGGCGATAGGTATCCTGATGTATCTGGTACCATAATGTCAATAGCAGGTCCTCCAGTTCCCATACATTTCGGGGTGGTGGTGATTTAGCGCGAACCCGCTTTTCCAAGTCGAACCACAAATGTTCGATTGGGTTCATGTCAGGTGAATTTGGAGGCCAGGGCATTAACAGAAAGTCACCAGCATGTTCCTCGAACCACTCCTTGACGATTCTGGGTTTGTGGCATGGCGCATTATCCTGTTGGTAATGGCCATCACCAGCAGAGAGCACAGTTGCTATGAATGGGTGAACTTGGTCTGCAATGATGTTCAGATACCTGTCAGCTATCAGGGATTGTGCTATTGGGATAATGGGGCCTAAAGTGTCCCAAGAAAACATCTCCCACAGCATTACACCGCTGCTGCTGGCCCGTTTCCATCCAACAGTGCATCCAGGTGCCATAGCATCTGTTGGAAATCGGCGTATCCGCACTCGGCTGTCTACGTGATGCACCAGGAATCTTGATTCGTCCGACCAGGCTACTTACTTCCAATCATCCACGGTCCAGTCTTGATGATATTGGGCCCGTTTCATGCATTTCTGGAGATGATGTGCAGTGAGCATGGGGACTCGGCTGGGTCTTTAGCTACGCAGACCCATGCGCAGAAGGCTGTGATGAACTGTGTGCTATGACACATTGCCCTGATCACCACTGTTTTAGCTGCAGGTGATTTGTCGCACTGAGACCCTGTGGTCGCCACGAACAATGCACGACAGTCTCCGCTCCACTGTGGCATCAATGAGCTGTGGACAACACACAGCTGGACAACGTTTCGTCGTTTGGCCATCTGTGCACCACTTTTGATATGCACTCACTACAGCAGCATGTGAACAACCCACAGGCCAAGCTGTTTCCGAGATCGTAGTTCTGAGGTGCCATGCCATCACAATTTTTTTTTTTTTATCAAACTCCGATAAATCAGCAGCTTTTCCCATTCTGACTCCAAACATTCTACCAACCGAAAGCCGGGCCTCGAGTTGTTATATATACTGTTCTGTGAACTTCACCCGCGCCACCATTTGGTCTCCAGGCGCGCTCATTTCTTTAGGCTGGGGGTGGTCATAATGTAATGGCTCATCGGTGTATTCCACAGCACAATGTAGCAATCATCCCACTTCATGATGGCTAATAATCCTTCCTCTGCTGAAGTTGCAGAGTTACTAACATCAGCCTCAAATACGAAACCTTGGCATTCTTGAATTCTGCAATTACTGTAAGACTGAAGCCTTTTAACTGCCTCACATGTGCATAGCTTTGAACTCCATGCTCTCTACATCTGACAAAAGAACATATGCAGGGAAAAAATCCCGAAGCCACAGCTTCAGGATTTTGATCATTCGCATATATCAGTTGCTTTTGTTTTATTTCATATCAATGACTATTCAGCAGTTAGACCAATCTTACTGCTGTTGGTCAAGACACTGCAATATCTGTATCTCAATATAGCATCCACATTGAAAAATGGTAAAAAAAAAAAAAAAAAAACCTTGTTTTTGCACAAATTTCAAACACTATTTAGAATAACCTATACACTATTTAGAATATCCAATACACTATTTAGAATATCAAGCTGAATCTTTCATCTAATGAAATATGTACTTGAGTGGAAAAGAAATGAAGCACACAGAAGCACTAATAGCATAGAAGCTAAAAAATTAAAAATTCAATTTAGCAAACGGAAGAGTTTTAGAATACCCTTACATGATTTGAAGAGAATGTCCAAAAATGAAACAACCAATCACAAACTGAAACAGTAATGGCACAGCTTCCCAAACATTTCATGAAAATTAGATAATGAAAATGAGATAATCGTCATCCATGTTGCAAATTATGTTTTTCTCTTAAGCATGATAAGGCAAGCTATTTTGCTACACTAATCTTGACCATATAAAACAGTGAGATGGTTAATTGCAATACATACCTTCATAACACACAATATTAGCATAGTGTTTAAATAACTCACCTGCACACGAAAACTGTACAAAGTCGCAGGAGCAAGGGATTTAATTTCTGTGTTGCACTGCGAACCACAATAAACCTAAGAGACAAAGTTTACAACTTGAACATGAAACTGAAATCATCATCATATTTACTGCATATTTCACCTTACTTAAAAAGGCACTAACTACACTAGCGTGCAAAATTTAAGGACGAGACAGTTTTTCGAATGTAATGTCGTGCAGAAGTACTCCACATCAACTTAAATCATACCATAAGATCCCAAGATGTAAGAATATGAGACAAGTGAGCAAAACCGTCCAAACAAGGAATCCAAAGGATACAAAGGCACTTTATTAAAAGGTAACTTCGAGCACAACTAGACAAGACAGAAACGTCCATGTGACAGGCGGCTGCCAAGAAAAATCCAGTCTATAGTAGGAGGTATGGATCTCCCCTGACTGTGTTGCCGGATTTACAACATCTGTCCATGCTGAGGACAAGGTTGTCAAGGAGCTGTTGAGGCATCGCAGCCCATTCTTCTTGTAGCGCCAATCACAGCTGCGGAATCGTTGCTGGCGGCTGGTGACGTGCTGCCAAGCGTCTCCCGAGAACGTCCCACACGTGTTCGATTGGATTTAGGTCCGGGGACCTTGCAGGCCAATCCATGCGTTGAATATCTTCACTCTCCAACAGCTTTGCGACAGCCACTATACGATGAGGTGTAGCGTTGTCATCCATGATGAGGAACTCAGAACCCACAGCACCTCTAAACAGACGCACGGGAGGCAGGAGAACTTCGGTACAATAGCGGACACCAGTGACTGAACCTCCTTGGAAGATGTGGAGGTCAGTACGGCTACCAAGCATGATACCGCCCCAAACGAGAACTCCACCACCTCCAAACCGGTCCCTTTCGATGATGTTGGAGGTGTGATTGCGTGTTAACTGCTCTCTCCAGATGTGTATACGTCCAGAATCGCTTGTCAGACTAAATCGGCTCTCATCCGTAAAGAGAACTCGACCCATTGGTGATGTGTCCAGTTCTTTTGTTCCTGGCACCACAGAAATCGCTGTCTCCGAAGAGCAGGCATTAATGGCACACACTGTACTGGTCATCGTGCAAATAGACCATCTTTGTGTAGCCTCCTGGCCACCTTTGTGCAGCCTCGCGGCCATGGTAAAATGCGATAATGGACGTCCAGTTGTCTGTTGCATGTGCCTTGAGATTTCTCCCGCTGTCTGCCGTCTGTCTCTTCTCGCCTGTAGGACAATATACCGGTTGTCTGCCGCCGTGGTTGCTCGTGGATGACCACTTCTAAACTCTCGGACAGCTGTTCCTGTCATTTGAAATGCTCTCCAAGCTCGTGAAACGATGCTGTGAGCGATCCCGAACTCCTCGGCCACACTAGTCATACTTCGACCTTCTTCCAACTTCCCAATGACGTGACCTCAGGTAAAGTCATCCAGATGTCGTATACTGGATTGCCTATTGGCCATATCACACGGTGGCAGCAACTCGACGTCGTTCAAACCGATGTACACTGTGCAATTTCTTTCACCGAATTGCTGAGCATACACCGCCCGTGTGCTTTATACCCTTCGACACTCTCCCCTCCCCCAACGTCATGCTGCATATAAGGGCATGCTCTACTGTACTGGACCCTAGTTATCTCCTGAGTGGTCTTTCGGTCCGTTCTGCCTGCTCGTTCCGCTGTTATGCTAATTTCTCCTCTTCGTCCTTAATTTTTTCACACCAGTGTATTAAGCAAAATGGCTTGTTAGACAAAAAATTTCATAGCACCCTGAAGAGGAAAGGAGAGCTAAAAATAATCATGACAACTCATTTTTCAAAACTTTTTTTTTTTTTTTATGAAAGCTGTTTCCCATGTAACAAAAACTGTTAGTATATGATTTTTAAGATGCTAAAAATAACAACCAGTGAATTATAAATCCATGATTTATTTATACATTCTCAGTTTTAAGACACTTCAAATTCCAATCTTACTGATGCTAAAAGCACTGGCTCACAAAGTAATTAAATTTTTTTAGAAAATTTTAGAGGCTAATTTACACTAAGTCAGATTTTTGCATGGCATTCTATCACATTTTCAGGATGACTCTTGAAGTATACAACAGGTACTTTCACTCATAATATAATCAAGTGCTGCCCTTCCGACAGCCTGCTAGAGCATGCAACTTGTATGCTTTAGCATCTAGTCTAGCCTCGATAAAGCCTCCCACTGAAGAGCAAAAACTTGATGTTTCAATCATGTTTTACACCATTAAATGGGTTAAAGATTTGTATATATTAATTGTATTACCACATGATGTAATTACAGTATTTCTGTAGTTATCTTCTGAAAATCTTCTCTTTGTTCTTTCCTCCTTTTTGTCATGTTCAGTTCAAGACAGACCCAGGGATTGTTGCTGAAAAAAGTTTACACCATTTTCTTCTATCCTCTGCATTCTACATTTTTATCTGATTTCATTCGTAGCCTATACTATTTTCCCCTACCATATTTTTCTTGGTCTTCATACTTCTCCTATTCCTTGGAAACTCCATTTCTATTGCTTTATGACCTTCAATTTAATTTGTTTGTCTGTTCTCCAAACATGTTTGGCACATCTCAGAAGACTCACTTTCAATCTTTCACTAATTTTTCTAATTTCAAGCTCTTAATTTCTTCTATGTTCTTTGTTTGATATCCCTTCAACATCTTTTAATCATCTTCATTTCTATTCTTCCTGGTTTTTTACCTTTCTTCTTGGTTTTCCAAGTTGCTGATCTATATAGAATGTTTCACAGCTGTTCTCTACATCTTTGATCACACCTTTATTAGGATGTTCTTGTCACAGACTACCCCTAACACATTTCTCTCCATTTACTCCAGCCTACTCTTACCATTCCCTCAATGCCTTCTTGCAGCTACCATCCTTTTGTAGGGTTTAACACATGTACTTAAATTGCTCTACTTCTATTAGTTGTTTACCTTCTCTATCATGTACAAATAAATCATCTTGTTCACCTCTTAAAATGACATGACCATCTCTGTCTTTGTCACATTTATCTTTATACCAGCTCTTCCATGGGCAATTTGTCAGTCTTCAATTTTTTCAAGAATCTTGATTTTTCCATGCAGAGTATGACAATATGATTTGGACACACTATTTAATGCACAATGTAGTAACTTGAGATGCAAAGCTTCATCAGGTTTTAAAAAAGATTTTTACTAAAATATAGACTAAAATATTACACAAGTTAAAAAACACAGAGACAAACGAGATCTTTCGACTTCACATTCAGGTCTTCATCAGGTTTTGCTGAAAAACACTGTGATTACAGATGGTCAACCTACATTATATATATACCAAGGCAAGAATGATGTATCGTGACACTGCGAACAAAATACTATGTGGTCCACATTAAAAATACTATTTACAATGTAAGATAGTTAGAGTTTTGTTTAAGTTCTAAGTCTGCTGTTCATTTTATGTTTATTAACACATGATTTCCATGCAGGTAGGTATCACATATGGCACATCATCATTACAACATTTTTCTTGCATGAGATGGATACAATGCTTTCGGTGAATAATGTCATGTTTTTATTGTCCGCCGTTGTTATTACTTTAATTTTTTGGGGGTCGCCCTTCATCTGATTGTGATGTCAGGACTAAATCAAAAGTCATCCTTTAATAATACTAAGAAAACTTTAATTACTACATAACTTAAAAGTTTTAAGGTGAGCCAGGGAGTAGCCTAAACAATTGGCAGTAAATCAATTCTCCTTGAATGACACATTAAAAAGCAATAATAACTAGAAATCCTAAAGTTGGGCCAGGCACACCTGGAAAATTTTATAAGTAAATTATCCAGGGGCAATTGTGAGATGAAACAAAACACCCTGATGTCAGTGCTATGTATATAAATGCATATTATTTATATATTATACTGCATATATGTAATGTACAGTACATCTACACATTGTTTATATATTACACACACATTATTTTAACCAGGTACACAACAATTAACCACTACTGCTCGTGCCTGTGGAGTTTAACTTTGCACCTTTTCTTGATATCTTGCATCTTAAAGATATCTCATGTCCTTTTTTAAAGATATCTTTTAGATACCTTTTTTTGAAGATATCTTATGTCTGCTGAACTCAGCCAGATACTCAGCAACTGCATGACATTTTGCTCTTAAACTTGTATGATTCTAACTCCCTAGAATATAAATTGCAGTTTTTGAGGACACATTTCTAACCACTTCCTGAAATAGAAAGTGTGAACTGATAAAGAGAATTATTTTTCTTAAGTTCTCAAAACACTAGCTGAAAGAATTAGATAATTCTGTGATTTAGGAAAATGATCCACGATTTTCTAGATTCAAATTTTAGAAAACATTCCACGTTTGATCTAAAAAATGCATTACAGTGAGGAGAGCAAGATGTTATTTTCTTTGTAAATGGGCATCCAGGTCATTGAGTACAGAATATTCACATTGAAAGTAGGTATTCAGTTTGTTGAGATAGTGCAGAATATTTGTTAACAGCTACAACTAAATCATAAAGTAAAAAAATATTACTTTTCCCAATGCATGTACAGTAAACTGCATAAAAAAAAGTATTTGGGAACTTACATACTCGGAAACAAGAGCATTTAGTATCCGAAATTGGCACATAGTTGGCCTTGGCCTGCCTTTGACCACTATGACTATAGTGACTCTTCTAGACATTTCAAAATCAAATTTGTAAGTTTAACACTGAAAATTTACTTTATTCCCTGATGGAAGGTAAGTATGGACACTCTCAAGGTGTATAATTCATTTCATTTATTTAAAACTTTAAATTAATAATTAATTAAAAAACTCTGAAACAGTTTTCAAAGTTATGAACTATTAAAAACCTATTTATGTACAACTACAATATTGAAATATGCAAACCATATGGTTGCGAAGTATTATTTCAGTATAGTTTTATCTACTGGTTAACTTTCTACATATACAGAATTACAAAGAATATTTTTAGAGAATAAATAAAATGATACAGCCATGAATCTGCTGGAATTTTAACTCATACTGCCAGACTTTTGTCCAAACTGTGGATGTCTTTGGAGTGTCACTTAAATAATACTTTGCAACCATGTAGTTTGTATATTGCAACACTACAGTTGTACATAAAGGGTTTTTTGATGTTCATAGCTTTTAAAACACTTTTAAGGTACATTTAGATTAATGGTGAATTTATAGTTTTTAATAAATGAACCGAATTATACGGCATCAAGAATGTCAGTGATAAACATGTGCATTAGCATATGCTCACCTGCCATCGGGGAATAAAGTAAGTTTTTAATGCTAACTTACAAATTTTGAACTGAAACTTTTTTCCAAATATTTAAGGCTGTACAAGGCTAAATATTATTCTTAACCATGTAGGCATGCTTTCCATGAGATGCTGGTAAGTCTATACCAGAGTATTCTTCCATTCATTCTACAAAGCTTCTGCCAGAGCTGACACAGAACAAGGCCTTACTGGCCTAGATTGGATCTCATCCCACAGATGTTCTATTGGATGAGGACTTTAGGCAGGCCAATCCAACATTTAGACATCCTGTTCCTTATACCAGGCCTGGACAGACCTTGCAGCATGGGAAAGGCTCTCAAACTTGCTGAAACAGGAATGGATGCAAGCCAAAGTATTGCCATAGCATAAAAACATTGTTCTGCAAATGCAAGTTTATTTGCATATTTCCAGGTGCCTGAATACCTTCTGTTCTACATTTAGATTAATAAAAATGTGATTTATTTGGATATGTATTGTCAAAGCTCCATACAACACAGAAAAAAAATTGCAAGCCATACTACCCAGTCTTAGCATAAATATTGTTTACAAATGTTCGACAGATGGCACGTAACTGGTGTGCAATGTCACCGACCAGCCAGGAGACATGAAGCAGCTAATGAATCATTGTAGGTTCAGTCACAGAGGAGATAACGTGTTTTGTGAAGTACTTGCCATGGAGTGGGGGACGATTATGATAATCGTGTTGCTGTAATAGCACTGTACAAAGTTGGAAAATCAGCTTCCGAGATTTTCAACATGCTGAAGAAGCGGAAAATCGGCCGAATTTTTGTCTACCAGACCATAAAAAGGTTCCTTGAGACTGGGACCATCGCTGACCACCACAGAAAGGGTCAGCCACGTACTGTGAGGACTGCTTGCCTGGTGAAAGCACTGGCAGCCTGTATTCAATGAAATCCTGTCAGAAAACAATTGGTGATGGCTCGTGAGCTGAACATTTCAAGAATGTCAATGTCACGCAAGCTGCAGAGTGACTTAAGGGCGAGAGCTTACTGGCGGCGTATGGGGCACTTCCTCACCCCACAACTGAAGCAGCAGAGGGTGCTAAAAGCAAAACGTTTGCTGCAGCATTACGCAGACAATTTCCACAGACAGATCGTTTTCTCTGATGAAAACATTTTCACTATTGAAGAGGCTTTTAACCACCGATATGACAGGGTGTATGCATCAACCTCATGACAAGCTCAGGAGAAAGCTCCAAGGATCATGAGGGGCCATCATCCAGCTTCTGTTCATGGTTTGATGGGGAGTCTCTTACGAAGGTACCACGGAGCTCCATTTCTGTGAGGAAGGAGTTAAAACATCCACCAAAGTCTACCAGGACAGTTTTGGAGCCAGTGGTCAAAAATGTGAGTTACACCCTCTTCCAAAACCGACAGTGGCACTTTTAGCAGGATTCTACACCTGCCCACAAGGCCAAGTCAACCCAGGAGTGGCTTCAGACAAATTTGCCAGACTTCATTTCTCCAGCTGATTTGGCCTTCATGCAGCCCAGACATCAACGCATTGGACTACAAGTTTTGGGCCACACTGGAGGACATGGCCTGCAGAGAGACACCCCAGTATTGACAGTCTCAAACGTTCTTTGGTGCAGGTAGTAGCAGCTTTTCCTGTGGATACAGAGACTGAAGGACTATGTGAAGGCAAAAGGATGTCATTTTGAAAAGTGATTGGTGCCATGTATTCACAAGTGTACTACCTACACTTGTAATACATGGCACCTTTTTCTTACGTCACATCACAGGTATATTAAAATATCTTTCCATTTCTTTTGTTATTTCATGTAATACTTTGTAACAGTATTTATGGTAAGACTAGGTATATTAATGTAGAAAGCACCACAAATCTACAACTTTAAAAAAATCTGCAAACAATTATTCCACAAAACACGAAGATGTATGATCAATAAAGCAAAAAAAAACTCACCATTTCATATGCTTCCTCTCCACGACTACTTTCTACACGATATTCAGTAATAGCAGCCCCATTGCAGCATGGCTCTTCCCAAGAAACTGCAACTGAATGTGAAGATCTTGTAGTGGCACTAACATCTTTAGGCACATCAGGAGTTCCAGCTCCACTTGTAACATCCAACAGATCAGACCATGGACCATGCTTTGTAAGTCAAGTTGACATTTTTTTTTTAGAATAGGAATTACATGTGCTTCAACAAATTTTGAAATTTCCATCAGCACAGTTTAGAGATAAAGTATTTATGATATTAGCAAGATAACAGATTGAATTACACAAGTATAATGAATAAACTTTTAAAAAAGCAAAAATAAAGGGAAAGTGTAAATATATTTATATGAAGATCAAATTTTCCAGTGAAGCAGGTATACAACATGATATTCTGTATTACCAATTAAAAACACAGAGAAATAAATAGAATCTCCATATATACGTCTGAGCTCATAGCATTGTTTCACTGGCTGTCTATGACTATGCACTAAGGCAAGTACATAACTGGCACTCTTTGGCCTATTGAGTCATTAACTAAACTTCAACCAAGTATTATACACAGCAGAAGCGCATAAAAGCAAGTGTTCTTCTTCACTTTCTCAATATTTTCCCTTCTTGTTATGTAAAATGTCAGGGCACAAGGTTCATACAACTTATTTACTCTCTCTAACACCCACACACACACATCAAGGATTATTCCACAACTTTATCAAATACATAATTCTTGGCCTTAAGTGAAGATTAACTGACTGAACACAAAACATGAGAACCACTTCATCAGCTGTTCACAGCCTGTTAGATTTATATTTTATTAAACGCTTCTCTTCAGCATCATACTCAGATCTAACAACTTCCTCATATGTCTATCTGAGAAGTCATTGGAAATCAACAGAAATATATATGAGTGATGTCACAGAATTTTTTGGCATTATAAAATAATATTACTACACTTACAGTATTTTTCAACAGTATTCTTTGCAGGAGAGGACTGTCTGTTGTTAAAAGCTGAACATAGATACATAACTTGCACAGGCAAATAGATATAAATTATCATCATTTATTTAAAATATAAAAATTGAAATGCCTATCAGCCACACAAAAGTGGCCGCTTGTCCAGAAGTAGAATGCCTAGAATTCACCTAAAAATCAATGTATTACTTGTGTAGCAGACTTTACGCTTTCTGAAATTAATTCCTTATACATTAAATCTAGCATTTTCGATTTAATACTCATCTTCATTTTCAGCACAAACTGCTTCATACCTGTCAGACAGTTTCTTTTTTTGGGGGGGGGGCTAAGTGCTGTTAACTTTTGAAGCAGTCATGAATAAATTGCAGTTTCCAACTTTTTGTTGACTACAATTCTTTGAGAAACACAACTATAGCTTTTAAATATCCCTTCACAGTCTTGTCATTATAACATGCATAAAACAGTTTTCCTGAAGAATATTTCCTTTCTCAAATTCACAATTTAATTTGGTTAAGCTTCTACAAGTTCGATATTAGAACTTACTATTTCCATCATAATCTTTCATGGTTCATAGTCATTTTCTTTGCATAATGAGTAGGCAGTAGTTTTTGAATATTAATATTACATTACGCAAAATGCAAAAAAAGAGCTTGCTCTGTTTCATGATGTAACAAGTAGTGATTAAGAAATGGAAAAACATACATTTTAAGCAAAATTCAAGTATTCAAAAATTGCACCGCCGTTACTCATTACGACATGAAAATGACTTTATGGGTCAAGAAAATGGTGTTGACTTCAGAACCAGACAGGGTAAGCATTGATTTCGAAATTTCATTTCACTTCAAAAATATCTTTGGTTTTGATCCATTTTAATTGATATAGCTAAAAGAGATTAAGGAATAGAGAAACACATTTTGTTAGAAAAATTCACTGAAAATATGAATTCATGCTTCTGCATCATTAACCATTTTCTTTTCACACACAACATATGAAATAAAATGAAGATCTTCATTCATGAAGCACAATGGGGGAAATTATGTTGCTCAGAAGGCATACCTGTTCTGCACAAAAAAAAAAAAGAAGCACCTTTGTTCACAGTGACCTCCTGATAGGTGGGAGGCAGTTGGAATGTATAACTGCAAGAATTTGTAAAGCCATATTAAAAGTTGCAAAAAGAGGAGGTGTTCAGATTCCTAAGCAATTACATCTCAGGAACATAAACAGCTTCATATTTTCACTAGTTAAAGCAGTCTGATCTTCTATGTAGTGCAATAAATCACCAGCACCTGAAGTCATTCTGATTTCTGAGTTATAATTGCTTAACTTTAATAACTGGGAACTTCATTGTCTAGGGTGGTGTGACGGTAGTGTGCTTGAATAGGAATCTAAAGATGCGAGTTTGATTCCCTCTCCAGAGTGATGTAATTTTCAAGTTTTCTGATATGATGTTACATGGTGAACAGTAAACTACAGCAATTCAGTGTCATAATCTGATGGCAGCGTGAACAATCTTAAGGAAATCATTTTTAAAAGGTTACTGTTTTAGTTATTTCAATTTAAAAGAAGTTTTCAATTCAACTCAAAGCAATGCAAAGATACAGTGCTAAATATATTACCACAGCACTTAGCAAGAAAACTGATCACCTGAAAAACCTTGAAAATAATTTACATATATATTGGTACAATCTGGAGGGGAATTTTTATTTTTCATCAGTATTCTTTGCAGGAGAGGACTGTTTGTCATATTACCCACTGTAATTGGAATTTAACAAATGAGACTTTAAGAAGTGGAGAAATACTATTAAATACACTGTTGCAGTGCCAAGCATAAAAAGAAAGCAAGCAGAAATTCAGAAAGCATGTGGATGTCTGATCATAGGCCAGACAAGTTTTATTTTTTAGAATGCTGAAATACAAAAGAAAAACCTGAATTCATGCCATCTACTGAGAATTGTTTATCAAAAAAGATGGGAAAGGAATGAAAAATTGTGGTTAAATTTACAACAGTGAGATTCAAAGGAATTTTTTCAAATGGGATTTTTAGATGGCAAGATATACAATATATACAGTAAAATGCAAATACACTGCTGTCCCACCTAGATGCAAAAGAGTGCATATCAAAATTTAGAAGCATGCAGTAATACTGAGGATCTCTTGACCTACAAGAACTTAATCTAAAAAGCATTTTTCTAATCCAACATATGTAAGATGAGATACAGTTAAATAAACTAACAAAATTTATGCCATCTGGAGAAATAATTATGAAAAGCTGGAAAACGAGTAAAATCTTTTTGATAATAATTTTAACTACCCAGCCACACCTGGTTATTGCTGTATGAAACTGGTAATGGAGTACAATGCAGCGTTCGAATTACCCAGTGGTCCGCTGGCCATTGGCCAGTAAAACTTCTGTCGGACCACTGAATTATTGATTTTACTGGCCCAGATGGCTAGTAAGTTGTTTTTTTCTAAGTTGTCAAAGTTAAAAAATAAATGTATATTTATTTTACCTCGCTGTATGGTTTTCTTTTCAGGCTGCAAACTAGTAATAGTTTCATGAAATGCTATTGCACAACAGCTTTTTTTTTTTTTTTTTTTTTTTATCTCTCATGATTTGTAAAAAGTGGAAGAAACGGCTAATACAGAAAGGCAGTTTCCCAGTCTTTGTCTTGTAATGGCTACAGCTGTTTATTACCTTCACCTATCCTAGTGAATGAAGCACATATTGACACCAGACACATGCCAGCTTTTGTTACTGGCCCAAGAAAACACTCTAGCACAGAAAGTCAATTGGATGCATGAAGGTAATTTTACCAAAAGAGCAATTCACATGAAACAGTTTTAAATGGGGGACTAAAACTAACTTCATAGGAAAGTAGCAGGGATTAGCAATAAGACTACAAATAAGGAAAGGAAGCTAAATCCTAAACAATAAAACATATAAAAAAGGCTACTAACTTATAAGAATTTTTTTGTACCCTTGGAGTCTCCTTATTCCTTCTTACTTAAAATCAGATCAGGAATGCACTCTTACTCTCTTATATCACCAATACATCGGGATCTTATTCTGGAAAATTCTTTGTCCTGTCAGTTGCACTTTCAAATTAGATGTTTTAGAAACAAATATTGGAGATAATTAAATTAAAATGACACATTATTTTCTACATATATTGTAAATGTCTTCATTTTTTTTCATTTTTTATGGGCAGTGGGCATTTTGGTGGACCAGTGGTTTGCAAAATTTAGTGGTCCGTTGGGCCAGTAGAAGATTAATTTTGTAATTCTAACACTGCAATGCAACGAAGGTGTTCTAAAAGCTGCTCAAAGAGTGAAAACACCTTATCTTACAGGCCTTCTTCCTAACCTCACATTCAGATTCAAATTTCAAACACAAGTTAAACCAGTACCTATGCTATCTTTTTTCCAGTTATGTACTATATGATCAAAAGTATCTTAACATTTCCACAAACTCCCTGTAACAGGAAAAAAATAAGGTCGAGCTGATCCACCCTTTGCTATTATCACAGCCTCCACTCTGCTCAGGAGGCTTTCCATTAGATTTTGGTTTACTGCGCCGAAATTTCCCTCTATTCTGCCACAAAAGCATTAGTCAAATTGGTAACTGATGTTGGGCATTTTGGCCTTTCTCACAGTTGATGTTTCAATTCATCCCAAAGGTGTTCCACAGGGTTGAGATCAAGGCTCTGTGCAGGCCAGTCAAGTTTTTCTATACTCATCTCACCAAACCATTCCTAGGTGGACCTCACTTTGTGGATGGGGGCACTGTCCTGTTGGTAAAGGAAAGGGCCTTTACGAAACTGTTGCCATAATGTTGGAAGCACGGAATTGTCAAGAATGTCACTATAGGCCTTAGTGTTGAGATTCCCAGGCATTGAAACTAGGAGGCCAAGCCCAAACCATCCATAAAAAACAGAACCAGAACGTGATGCCTCCTCCACAAAGCATCACCACTGGTACAACACAATTGATCAGGTGGCATTCGCACTGGATCCATCACACCCAGACTCTTCTGTCAGACTGCGAAATGATGAAGTACGATTCATCACTCCAGAGAAAGCATGTCCACTGGCACAAAGCTTTACACCACTCCAACTAATGCATGGTGCTGATCTTACTGATGTTAGGCTTATGTTCGGCTGCTCAGCCATGGAATCCCATTCACTTCAACTTTCAACCAACCATTACGGTGCTGGCATAGCTTCCAAAGGCATTTTGGAACTTGTCGGCTGGTGTTGCCACTGAGGACAGGCAATTTTGTCACTCCACTGGCTTTAGCACTCGACGGTCTCACTCAGTCATTTTACGTGTCCTACCAGATTGTGACAGCGCTGTTGTTGTACCTTGGTGTTTCCACTTCATGATAACATCCCATACAGTTGATACAGGCAGCTGCAGCAGGGCAGAAATTTCTCAGACTGACTTGTTGCCAAGATGGCACCCTATAACCATGCAATGATGAACATCAGAGCTCTGTTGTACAGCCCATTCTCCTATTCATGCTCATCTATGATATTTGTCAAGCCACATTGCATCTTTTTATACCTGTACGGCATTGGCTGTGATGTATATGGGCAAATCCACTACTCAAAAGGGGTGTCTGGATACTTTTGATCATGTTATGTATATCATCTCAATACATGCTATAAAAAATTACAAGCACTGCATGTTATGCTTATAACATGTGTATGCAATTCAGCAAGAAAAATCAGTTACACAGACAAAATATGATTTAATGAAAACATTGAAATATTTTTAGTTTTCTTAGAATAACTTACTCCAATCTTATTATAAGATCGAACTTGGAATTTATATTGCCTTCCTGGTTGTAGACCAGCTACAACACAGTCTGTTCCTGTGCCTTTATATGCTTGCCGAGAGCTACCATCGGGATTGATCATCTCTAATTCAAATTCCAGAATTTCACTTCCTCCATCATATTCTGGGGGAACTGTAACATACATGTATTTAGCAGAAAATAATTTGTAACATTAATATAACTAGAAATATTTTTTTAATAAAATGAATATAAATCAAAACTTTCGGACATATAATTAAAAAATAATTTATAACATATGCAGTTAAAAAATAAGCTACTATTGATTTAAAACCTGGTAAAACCCATCAGTTTTCCATGCAAATGGAAAATTAATTAACAGTTGATGGCATTTACTTTTCTAATGTTACTTACAACCAGCTGATAAAAATGAAAAACAAGAAAACGCTAATGAAAAAAAGACATTGACAAGAAAAGCCTTCACAAAACTAGCAAGACAGGAAGAGATCAGCTAAAGGGTGTTAATGTACAGGAAATAAATTGCAAAGAGGCAGAATTTTGAAAATTAAACCAAAAGGTGGTTGGCATCAGTGAACTCAAAAAGCATATCTCAACACAATAGCAAGTTTAGTTTCCATTTATTCTAATAAATGACCAAACACAAGATGGTATGATATGATTTTTTGATAATATTGTAATGGGCCCCCTCACTCTGGAGGCCCTAGGGAGGAAATGATTCCCACTTCTAAAACCATGCTGTGATAGGCACACACTTTGAAAGCTCCAGTGAAAATGTAAATGCCACTACTTACTACTAAATGGCATCATACCTGGGCCCTTTAATGTCATTACATGGTACATACACTTTTTCAATCACAGAATTCTAGGACTTTTGGATTTTTTCCAGGACATACGATCCAAACGCTCCTACTCAAAACATAGTGAAACCATAGGTCTGTAACCACAACAAACAATTCCCTACAAGTTTGAGCAAACATAATACAAAATGCTGAAAATGATGTCTGTTGCAGCTAATAAGAAACTTACAATTACAGTTAAATACTGAAATACCAAAACTGTCACTGAAAATGAATGTATGTACATGTATGTATGTACATGTACACACACACACATACATACACACATATCATTAAGCTGTTCTCTGATATTCAGAGGTTAGCTCCTCAAAAAAAGACCATACACGCAACACGAGCTTCAGTGGCACCCATCACATGACGTACACAAGACCTTCTATACTTCATACTCATAATCTATTTCTACTTCAGGCACTCTTGAATTTGATCCTCCCATGACTTCCTTGGCCTTCCTCTGCCTTTCTTTCCAGCCACTTGGGCTGAAAAAAATTTCTTAGTATGCATCTCATCACTCATTCTTTCAACATGGCCAAACCACCTAAGAATATTAGTCTCCACCTTGCTAACAATATTTTGCTTCACATTACACAACTGCAACACATCTTCATTCCTCACATGATTAGAACGTGCCCCCCCCCGTAAGTAACGTATTTCTCCGGCACACAAACGACTCCTAAGTTTCTTCTGTATTACCCAGGTTTCACTGCCATACATCAGAGGAGGAACCATTACACTTTCATACACAGCCATTCGGGACTCTTTTGAGAATCCGTCATTCCTGTGAAAGCCTCCTAAAGTAGCTATGACTTTTAATGAAGAATTCACTCTCCTACTAATTTCGGTATCTAATCTCTTCTCTCTGTCAAACAAGCTTCCCAAATACACTAACTCATTCACCTAGTCAATTATGGTGACATTTAGACTTATATTACATTCAGTACTACCAGTTCCTCGCTTCAAAACCATAACTTTGGCTTTTCCCTTATTTATACCCAGTTTGAATTTCATACAAACTTCATATATCCGGGAAAACATACTCTGCAACTCACTTTTGCTCTCTGCCAACAGGACTGTGTCATCAGCATACAGCAATATGCCCACATGGGTATTACCAAGACATAAACCAGTATTGTCCATCTTGGCTTCATGCATGCATGCATCCATAAATATATTAAACAACCAGGGTGACATTACACAAACTTGCCTGACTCCTGCACCAATGGAAAACCATTTTGATACAACACCATTTACTCGTACACAACCTCTACTGCCATCATACATGGCTTTCACACTATTAAGTAGATTCCCAGTAACACCATATTCATTCAACTCTTTCCACAGAAGTATCCTTTTTACTCAGCCATATGCTTTCTCAAAATCTATGAAGGCTGTAAAAACTGTCTTATCAACAGCCAGATACTTTTCAATCATCATGCGTAATACAAAAATTTGGTTAGTGCAGCCTTTACCAGGCATAAAACCACTCTGAACATCCCACACTTTCTCTGATGTAAGACCTTGTACCTTTTCAATAATGACCTTACCAAACACTTTCCCTGGCACACTCAGTAAGCTAATACTACAACAGTTCTTGCAGTCAGTCTGATCACCTTTTCCCTTATACAAGGGAACAATGATAGCATCCCTCCAGTCCCAAGGTAACATTCCTATCTCCCAGCATAACTGGCAAATTTCAGTTAACCAACCAAGTTTAATTTCTACAAAGCTTTTATGTACATTACGCTGCACTGATTTTGAGAAAAATTTATTTCTGCTTTGGCTTTAGTTCAATTGAAGCAAATTACAGAATTAAAAAACCCCATAAAACTCGAAAATATTTAGGTATAAAATCAACAGTTAGAACATAAATGTGTCATAACTCTTGAAATGCTTTCATGTACCAAACCACAAATCAGTATATAAACTAAATATTATTTTATTTAATTATTTTTAAATAATGCTTACATTGGAAATTTAAGGACATGGAAAGGTGAAATATTTGGAACTTTTTCAGAAGGTTCAGAGTCACAAGGAGCATACACTACAACAATTACGATTCTCTGAAGTTTCACTTTCAAACGAATCCAGAGAATTCTCTCACTTACGCAACTATAGTGAATCAAGTTGTTCTTCATCTTTTCACTTAAAATAAAAAAGATGAAGTTGTACTTCATCTTTTCAAGTTGTTCTTCATCTTTTAAAATCAAAAAGATTAAGTTGTTGTTCATCTTTTCAAGTTGTTCTTCATCTTTTAAAATCGAAAAGTTAAGTTGTTCTTCGTCTTTTCGATTTTAAGTGAAAAGATGAAGAACAACTTGATTCACTATAGTTTCGTAAGTGAGAGAATTCTCTGGATTCATTTGAAAGTGAAACTTCAGAGAATAGTAATTGTTGTAGTGTAAGCTCCTTGCGACTCGGAACCTTCTGATAAGAAGGAAGTTTTCTGGAATGAGCTAAAAGCTGTTTTGAGCCAGTTTGGTGCGAAAGAAAAAGTTATAATAGCAGGGGATTTCAATGCTAGAGTAGGTGTGCAGAATGCAATTTCTGACAATGTTCTAGGTAAGTTTAATGATCATTGTGTGAATGATAATGGTGAAAGATTAATTGAAGTCTGCATTGAGAATGGTTTGTGTGTATCTAATAAATTTTTCAACCACAAGTATATCCACACATATACTTGGGAAAATCGTACTCTTGGTCAAAAGAGTGTGATAGACTTTGTTGTCTGCGATCAGCATCTGAAACACTTAGTTGTTGACACCTGTGTGATGAGAGGTGCGGATGTGGGTTCTGATCATTACTTGGTAATGTCACAAGTAAAACTTAATGTTGGTTGGAGGAAAAGGAATAGGAAGAGACCCAGGACAGAAAGAATAAAGGTTGATAGGCTCCTTGAAGATCATCAGGGTTATTTTGACTTACTCAGAGAAGGACTGAAGGAGCTAAAGTCTGGTGAGAGGGATGTAGAAAAGAAGTGGGACTGTTTTAAGAACTGTGTTGTCACTGCTGCTAAAGAGGTCCGTGGCACCACAATAGTGGGTAACAATAGAGGTGATGCTTGGTGGAATAGTGAGATTGAAGAGGCAGTAAAGAGAAAGAAGGAAGCCTATTTGGGGATGTTGCAAGGTAGAGTCTCTGTGGATGAATATTGCTGTAAGAAGCGTGAAGCTGCTAAGCTGGTTTGCCAGAATAAGGCAAAAGATAGAAAGGAGGAGGTGGAAAGGCATGAACTGGCTTTTTGGAAAGATAGGAAGTCTTTCTGGAAGTACAGGAGACTCAGGAAAAATAGGGGAAACAAAGTTGCAAGTTGTGTGAAGAATGAGATTGGGGAAATGATATGGGAGTCCATTGAGTTATGTGAAAAATGGGGTGAATATTTCTGTGAGTTATTAGATCAGGAAAGCAAAGATGATTCTGAGACAGACGCAGATGATGTCACAGTGAGGGATGGAAGCACAGGAGGGATCTCAAGAGAAGAAGTGTGTAAAGCTCTAAAACCTCTTCAGAATGGTAAGGCTCCGGGAGTTGATGTCATAACTGCCGAGATGTTGAAATATGGGGGTGACTCTGTAATTGACGGGTTAACTGAAATTTGCCAGTTGTGCTGGGAGTTAGGAATGGTCCCTCGGGATTGGAAGGATGCTATTATTGTTCCCTTGTATGAGGGAAAAGGTGATCAGACTGAATGCAAGAACTATTATGGTATTAGCCTACTAAGTGTGCCAGGGAAATTGTTTGGTAAGGTTGTTATTGAAAAAGTACGGAGTCTTACATCAAAGAAAGTGTGTGATGTTCAGAGTGGTTTTATGCCTGGTAAAGGCTGCACTAACAAAATTTTTGCATTACGCACGATGATTGAAAAGTATCTGGCTGTTGGTAAGAAAGTTTTTGCTGCCTTCATAGATTTCGAGAAAGCTTATGACCGAGTAAACGGTATACTTTTGTGGAAGGTATTGAATGAATATGGTGTTACTGGGAATCTACTTAATAGTATAAAAGCCATGTATGCTGGTAGTAGAGCTTGTGTACGAGTGAATGGTGTTTTATCAAAATAGTTTTCTATTGGTGCAGGAGTCAGACAAGGTTGTGTAATGTCACCCTGGTTGTTTAATACATTTATGGATGCGTGATGCCAAAATAGATGATTGTGGTTTATGTCTGTGTAATATCTGTGTGTGCAGGTTACTGTATGCTGATGACAGTCCTGTTGACAGAGAGCAAAAGTGAGTAGCAGAGTATGTTGTCTCGGATGCATGAAGTTTGCATGAAATTCAAACTGAGTATAAATACAGGAAAACCCAAAGTTATGGTGTTTGAGAGAGGAACTGGTAGTACTGAATGTAATGTAAGTATAAATGGCACTGTGATTGACCAGGTGAGTGAGTTTGTGTATTTAGGAAGCATGTTTGACAGATAGAACAAGTTGGATGGTGAAATCAGTAGGCGAGTGAATTCTTCTTTGAAAGTCATAGATGCTCTGGGAGGTTTTCACAGGAATGATGGGTTCTCTAGAGTCTTGCATGGCTGTGTATGAAAGTGTAATTGTTCCTACTCTGATGTATGGCAGTGAAACCTGGGTACTGCGCAGAAGAAACATAGGAGTCGTTTGTGTGCTGGAGAAATGCGTTACTTATGGGGGGGGGGGGGTTGTGGCAAGACATGTTCTGATTGTGTGAAGAATGAAGATGTGTTGCAATTGTGTAATGCAAAGCAAAATGTTGTTAGCAAGGTGGAGACTAATATGCTTCAGTGGTTTGGCCATATTGAAAGAATGAGTGATGAGATGCTTACTAAGAAAATCTTTTTAGCCCAAGTGGCAGGAAGAAAAGGCAGAGGAAGGCCAAGGAAGACATGGGTGGATCAGATTCAGGAGTGTCTGCATGAGAAAAAGATTATGAGTATGAAGTATAAAAGATCTTGTGTACGGCGTGTAACGGATATAAGTGAAGCCCGAGTTGTATGTCAAGATCGCTGAAAATGGAGAAGTTTGATATGACAACAGTAAGTAAAAATATCTGATAGTTTGTATTTCTTTTTGGAGCTAACCTCTGAATCTTAGAGAACTGCTTAGTGATATGAATATGATGATTTTCAAAGGAACTATTGGGTTGTCGGAAAAGTCATGATGTATTTTTGCCATGTTTTTCAAAGGTCATTTATTGATAGTAAGAACAAAGATCAATCAATGATATAATGGCCACTTTGTTCGATAACCTTTTGCCATCTTTCAGTGAGCTGCGGAATGCCTCGGTCATAGAAGGACCCATCTTTCGTGGCGAAAAACTGTACAAGGTGCTGATTTACAGCCTCATCTGAATTGAACGTTATGCCACGCAAGGACTGTTTAAGAGAGCGAAACAAGTGAAAGTCTGATGGCGCAAGGTCAGGCGAGTGTGCTGGGTGTGGCAACACATCCCACCCAAGCTCCAATAATTTTTCGCGGGTGATCAAACTTATGTGTGGTCTTGCGTTGGCATGATGGAGCACAACACCTTTATGATGAATGACCTCTGGATGTTTCTGGATGACGGATTCGTTCAAACTGTCCAATTGCCGGCAGTACACATTTGAATTGATTGTTTGGTTTCGTGGTAGGAGCTCGAAAAACATGACACCTTTAAAATCTCACCACACCGAGACCAGAACCTTCAGCTGATGAACGTCTGCTTTGGATGTTGTTTTAGGTGAAGCAGCACGTCGGGACCAAGACCGTTTGTGCAGCACATTGTTGTACACAATCCACTTTTCGCCACCAGTTATCAGTCGCTTCAAAAAAGGATCTTTTTCCTCACGTTTATTTAGCATATCACAGATGTTTATACGCGCCGTCAATTGAGCTTCTTTGAGTTCATGAGGAACCCACACATCGAGCCTGCTTACGTATCCCAGCTTCTTCAGGTGGTTGTGAATGCTTGAATGATGGTTGTGCATTGTGCAATGTGTCTGCAATCTCTCGTGTCGTGTAACGTGGGTTTGACTCGATGAATCCCTTGATTTGGTAGTCATCAACCTCGGTTGGCCTCCCAAACCGAGGAGCATCGTTGAAGTTAAAATCACCAGCACGGAACTTTGCGAACCACCGCTGGCACCGACGTTCTTGTAGAGCATTATCACCGTACACTTTACGCAACTTTTCACAAGCTTGACGCGCATTCTTCCCTTTACGGAAGTAAAACAGTAAAATATGGGGAAAATGCACAGTTTGGTCTTCCATCTTAAACTTGCTGTCAAATCTCCACAAATCAACCAAATTGCTCACTATTCCTTTTAGACTGCAGCTAGAACTGGCACCTGTCGAATGCCATAGCAATAACAGAGCTGTGCATGCCTCTAGTACTTCCAAAACTGCCCAACCGCCAACGGGTGCCAAAATACGTCATGACTTTTCCGACAACCCAATATTATTTCTTAAACAGATATTCATGTGAGCAAGGATTTGTGTTACATTTTATTTTGAGAAGGAATTTTCAACATGCTATATCTACTAATATTGATGCTATAGCTATGTTTTAAATTTGTACTCAACAGCAAACGAAGTGTGCACAAAAATTTCCAAAATGAAACAAAACAGAATAACAGGAAAACCTTAAATCCATGGGCTATGTGTTCAGCTGCATACATCAGTGATCCTGGTAATTTAACTAGGTATAAGAAAACTAATGATAAAAAATGGAAAGGGATCAGTTAGCTCATAAATTACTAAGAAACAGCAAATTTTTACATAAAGCATTCATTAACAACGTTCAGTAACGGTCAAAATAAGCCACAACTAAAAACTCGGCTCCAAAAATATCCATCACACTCTCTTAATCTGTTGTTTTTAAACAAGTGTGCTCTATTGGTTCATTTTAATGCACATATTTTCATAGTTAACAATAAATATTGAAGGAAGTATGATACAACTTTATGCCTTCTAGCGGAAGAATTTTGCATAATGGAAAAGTTGAAAATGCGCAAAAATTATTCTTTGTGGTAAAAGCTATGCTAAGAAAAAAATAACTTTCCAAATACATCTCCACATCTCCTGGAAGCAGAGATAGCAAGAAAAAGGTTTTGACCTTTATTGCCCCTTAACGGGAAAGCTGAGCATTATTTAAAGAGGATAATGCTCCCGATCTTTATTGTAAAAATTGGCATACAGTAAAAAAAGTACTTTCTGAATAGGATTTTTAGAAGCAGAGACACACCTGCAAACAGATGTACACAAACACCACCCAGCGATAGAACTGTAAACTACAAAACTCCTCAAATACAAACCTAAAGTGTTCCACAAAATAAATGGCATCCTGTGTTAAAAGAATTTTTTAAAACACACATTTAGAAGCAGAGATATTGAGAAAAAGAGATCAAACATTTGCACACCCTAGTGGCAAAATTGTGCATTATTTTGGGAGGAAAATATACACAAAAAGTTTTAATATGTTAAGCAGTATCTACCTGAGAAAGAATTTTTTCATTTGGGTTTTTAGTGCAGCAGATGTTGCTGTAAATGAAAACATAAACTTACACCCTCTAGTGGCATACTGGTGTGCTAAGAAAGATTTGAAATTATGTGATAAACATTTTGCACTGGAAACACTCTCTAACAAGGAAAGAATTTTCCAAACTGGACCCTCAGAAGCAGAGATATCAACGAAAATAAGATATAAGTTTGTGCCCCCTGGTGGAAAAACTATGCACTATTAGAAGGTTTTCCGAGGTGAGTGGTATCAGCCCACGAAAGAATTTCTTTAATCAAGTTTTCAGTTGAGATTTTGCTGCAAACACATCAGAAGCAGAAATAAACACATACCCCGCCTGATGGCTAAACCATTCCTGACCAAAAATTAGAAATAATTTTCCTTCAGGAGCTGTGTATTTAATGCAAGAAGAATTTTTCAAATCAGACTTTTAGAAGTAGAAGTATTGGGGAAAATGTAATTTACCTTTATGTAGAAAGGAAAATCTGTGCATTACTTGAAAAAGAAATTGTACCTAAAATACTCGACATAAACTGCATCAAAAGGAAAAAGAATGTTTTCAATTGAATATTTAGAAGCAAATAGATGGAATAAAATATATTTTGAATTTGATATCATCTGCATTTACGCCCTCTACTGGTGAAGTTTTGCATCACAAAAAAAGCAGAATGCAAGGATCATCATTCTCACATTTCAAGCTTCCCAATGGAAAAAGAATTTTTCAAATCAGACTAATAGTTGCAAAGATATGGTGTCCACAGACAGACAGCTGGACAAAGTTACAGCATAAGCCCAATATTTTTTTTACAAAAGATGTGCTACTAACGCAATTTCGGCACTGCTAACAGACAAGAAAACCAAAGCCACCCCCATCCCATTTTGCAGGGGGTGGGGAGGAAAATTTCTCAGACATAGGGGAGGAAAATTTCTCAGACATAAGTTACATCAGTGATATACTGCTGCATTAAGATTCCCAAGCATTTGAATGGGAGTGGGGCAACCCAAACTAGGAAAAACCGGTCCAGGGAATGATGTCTTCTTCTCATTTAGTGGAGAGTAAATTAAATGTTTTTCTTTTGATTAGAAGTGGATTTGCTTGAGCAGTGCCATTCTGTAATAGGGAAGAAACTTTTAAGAAGTGGTTTCACTATTGTTAAGAGTTAATGATGTTGTTAAGAGTTAAGTCTAAAAAATTGTAATTTTGTTTTTCACAGGTGCCTTTCTAGAAATGTTTCAAGATATATGCACTACATGTGCAAATATGCTTTAATCCCTCAAAGTGGCTTAACATGCAAAAAAAAAAAAAAAAATTTTAACTTGAACATCTGGGCTTTCATCATAACATAGTGAGCACTCTCAGATCCAGACTCATTTCAGCACAGAGTATGTTGGAACAGTATGTTTTCACAATTTGTACTTCAATACAATAACCTATGAAACAATATTTTAAATAAATGAAATTGAAAAGAGCAAACAAATGGTAGCAATAGTAAAACTTACGCCATTTCACATGTAAAGATAATGCTTTGGGTTTCCCAAATAAGCGTGGTGGCTGGCATTTTCCAGGAATCACCGGCACAGTAGCAATGGTGCTGACGTCAGAAAACTTAAAAAAAAAAAGAAGCATGTCTTATAATTTTTTTAAAAATGAAGCTAACAAAAAATTATAGAAAAACTGAGTACAAATAAAGGAAAAACTAAAGTTATGGTTTTTGAGCAAGGAACTGTTAGCACTGAATGTATTATAAGTCTAAATGGCACAGTGATTGACCAGGTGAATGAGTTTGTGTATTTAGGAAGCATGTTTGACAGAGAACAAAAAAGATGGTGAAATTAGTACGCAAGTGAATTCTACATTGAAAGTCATAGCTGCGTTAGGAGGTTTTCACAGGAATGATGGGTTCTGAAGAGAGTCCCCCGCAAGGCTGTGTATGAAAGTGTAATTGTTCCTACTCCGATGTACGACAGTGAAACCTGGTTACTACAGAAGAGACACAGGAGTCATTTGTGTGCTGCAGAAATACACTACTTACGGGTGGTTTGTAGCAAGACACGTTCAGATCATGTGAGGAATGACGCTGTGTTGCAGTTGTGTAATGTGAAGCAAAATGTTGTTAGCAAGCTGGAGACTAATATTCTTCAGTAGTTTGGCCATGTTGAAAAAATGAGTGATGAGATGCTTACTAAGAAAATCTTTTTAGCCCATGTGGCAAGAAGGAGAAAGGCAGAGAAAGACCAAGAAAGTAATGGGAGGATCAGATTCAGGAGTGTCTGCATGAGAAAAAGATTTTGAGTATGAAGTATAGAGGATCTTGTCTATGTCGGGTGATGGATATCAGTGAAGCCTGCGTTGTGTGCCAAGATCGATGCAAATGGAGAAATTTGATATGCCAACAGTAAGTAAATAATCAGTTAAAAATTTGTCTGGTAGTTCGTATTTCTTTGTAGAGCTAACCTCTGAATCTCAGAGAACAGCTTAGAGATATGTATGTATGCATGTATGATACTTTGCGAGAAAAATTAGAACAGGCTTCCTGTGGCACACAGAAATGACAACAGTAGTAGTTGGATTCATCTTGTGCCTGTACACATCACATTCATATGTCATGGATGGCATGGGCTTGTGGTGCTACTAGTTACAATACTGGCTCCATCGGTATGATGTGCTTTCAAAAAGTACTGGAACTACAATTCAAAATAAAAAAAAAAACAACACTTACAAGCTAATAGAATGTATCCTTCTGAGCTAATACTATGATTCAAGAATTTCTACCACTTCAGCACATTAAGATGTCTTCTTCTGCACCATGCTCAGCTCCCATATCACATTCTCAATGATGCTACCTACCATCCTAAAATCTTCTGACATTAAAACATTTTTTTCTATTTGGTAAACAAAATGAAGTCACCTGGTTCAAAATCTAGTGGATAAAACCAGTGTGGTACCACTGAGATTTGGTGTCTGGTTATGAACTCTTATTACTTTCACATTCACAGTACTGATGTGCAGATGCATTATCATGATGTAACATCCAGGATTGGGGCTCCCATTGTTGCACAACTTTAACATAAAAGAAAACAGTCAACATCACCTTCACATTTGATTCTTGATGGGTTTTTTTTTGGTTGAGGAGAGGTTATTGTGCCTGCTCTTGAAAAGTTGATGGGTCTGCAAGAGTCATCTGCAGCTGATGTGTGACCTTCTTTAAATTTCTGAAACTAAGCAAAAGTTCCTGAATGGCTTTGAGCTTCTTTTCAAACTGCAGTTTGCAATATTTCACACATTTCCTGGGCAACTTTCTGAAGTTTTACGAAAAACATGATGTGTAGTCTCTGCTTGTTTACAATGTCCATTGCAAAATCCACCACACCATTATAACACAACAGGATTCAACAAAGTAAAAGGCAAGAACAAAAGCAAAGGCAAATTTGAAATTTGGCATGACACTGAGCAACTCAACTGCCATCATTTTTCTATCATTTCTATAAATAGGACTACACTGTCACATACTCTGCATAATACCAACAGCTGTAGTTCCAGCACTTTTCAAACATACCTCAATTAACAGGCAGTTTGAAACTTAACAAATACAGCAGCATTTTTTGTCCAGAATAACCACTTGACCTCCTTTGTCAGCATTAGTGATGATTAAATTGGGGTTTGAATGTAATTCCTTAAGTATATTAATTTCTTTGATATTTAAATTGAGTTTAGAAATTATGTTAAGGAATTTTATTCAAACATCAATTTAATCATCACTAAAGCCAACAAAGGAAGTCAGGGGTGGTTGTTCTAGGCAAAAAATGTTATGAAGATAAAGTTGAAAAGTGTATTTCAGAAGTACCTAATATGGTAGCATGCTCTTCACTAATATAAAAGATGTTACAATTCAATACTATTCTATACATTAAGGTGCCAAAAAACTGGGTTTAGAAATTATGTTAAGGAATTTTATTCAAAAGGACGCTACCATTTCCATTACATGCCACCACACTTATGTGGTAAATGGTATCATCTACAAACAACGTATATATAGAGAGGCAGATATCACTACAAGCTGAAGTAGTAGCATTCGCAGTTCAGATGGAAGTTTCTCAGGATTTAAGCGATTTCAAATGTGGCATGACACAATGCCCGGGAGATGGGTCACTGTATCTCGGAAATTACCATGAAATTTAGATTTACACTATCAACAATTTCAAGGGTGTACCTGGACTACACAAACTCAGGGAAAATATCCAGAGTACAAGACCGGTGTGGCCATAGAAAAGCTCTAGACAATTGTCGACAGAAGCGTCTGGCACACATCGCAACATCTGCCTGGCATGCAACATTGCTGTAAATCACAGTGCGTATCATAACACAAATTGCTGGGGACAGTAGTAGCATCAGCATTTGGACAGTGCAATGCTCCCTGTGTTCTACAAGGTTCTGGAGCTGACAGCTCACCCGGGTGCCATTGCTGATCCGACGACAGAAGGGTGTGCACCTTCCCTTCTGTCGTCGGATCAGCAATAAATGCTTACACCCCCTGGTGGCCAAACCATGCTTTACCAAAAATGAGAATTTATATGCAAAACATTTCCCTTCAAGAGCTGTATCCGACACAGGAAGAATTTTTCAAATCGGACTTTGGAAGCGGAGATATTGGGGAAATAGCGATTTACCTTTGCACCTCCTAGCGGAAAAATTATGCATTATTTGAAAAAGTGACTGTAACTAAAATAGTCTTCAATATAAATGTCATTGAAAGGAAAAGATTTTTTCAATTGGATGTGTAGAAGCAAATATACGAAATAAAATGCATTTTAAATTCGATACGACCTCCATTTGTGCAATCTGGCGGCGAAGTTGTGCATCGGAAAAAAACCCGGAACAAATGGGTCATCATTCTCATATTTTAAGCTTCCCAATACAAAAAAAAAATTTACAAATCGAACTAATAATTGCAGAGTTATGGTCTTCCTGGCCGGACAGACCAAGTGATAACATAAAGCATGCCGCAAAAGATGCTAATAACGCAGCTTCAGTTCTCCTAACAGACAAGAAAACTAACAGTCTCCCCTCCCTGCATTTTGCTGGGGGTGGGAAGGGAAATTTGTCAGACATAAGTAATGTCAGTAGAAAAATCAACTACAAAACATCGTGCTTGAACAAAAAGGCAGGAATGGATAAAATTCCAGAACATGTAATAGAATTTTAGGACATTTCCAGGGAAAAAAAGGGAATTCCAGGACTTTCCGGGACATGTACAAACCAAGCATAGAGTTTGGGATCCTTACTTGGCCCCCCTGGTTCGCCGGATTTAAACCCCATCGAACACATCTGGGATGCTCTTCAATGTCACGAATCCTCCACCGGCAAACATTACGGAATTACAGGATGCTTTTCAGGAAGATGTTGTGCACTGTCTCCACAGTACTGCAAAGAGCTAGTGGAGTCCATGCTGCAGTTATCTAATCACGAGGAGGACCAACGCAGTATCAGAGGTATTCTAGTTGTTGTTTTTTTTGGAACTTCAGTGTACACAGCAATCTGTTTTATGGCAAACAGTACTGTATAACATTAATGTCTTTTCCTGTAGAACTAACTCTACTGTTAAGTTTGCCACAGAATTTTTCTGCCCATAACTACTAATTTTGCTTTGTTAAAATCTCACAACCATTCAAATAATTTCCCTTGAAGACAGAGTTTTTGACAATTCAACTTGGGACCAATGATTTTGAAAACAACTTTCATTTTTTCATATCAAATGCTTCACAATTCAGACAACTGATCAAAATTGCTTCGCATGCCACAAACAATCCCATAACTAAACAGTAAATCATCACCAATGGTAAAGCTAGTTATTTTTGCACCATTTAATGCAATGTTCACATTTATCCTTACATTATCCTGTGTGGAAGATTAATTTCATTCATTTACAAAGTGTAGCCAACTTGCATTGATACTGTATCCAGGAGATAAGCTTCCAACCACATGCTAGAGTTTCCTCCACAACAGTTGTCGCAAGACATCTCACCAAACTCAACAGCCTCTGTAGAGCATCAAAAAATGAACCAGCACTACAAAACTGAGCTTACTTTTCTTTGACATTAGGAATCCATCATCAATTAAACATCAGAAAACTTAACAATGAGAACTCCACTATATTTTTCAAACTGAAAACAAATGTGATAAACTGCTGTTCCAAATAAAGAATTTTCTACAAAATTAACAAACATAAAAAAAGTAATTTTATTGCATTGTAGTTAGTAACACTGTCTAATGTTTATCACCTTGGTAACTAGTTATGTGCGAGTCTTTGCATTGAAATGTTTAAATCATATACTAGCAATTAATATAAAAGCTAAGCAACAAATTCTTTAAATGCAACATAAAATACAGAAAAATCATGGTAAAACAGAATGAATAATGACAATAGCCAAACTTATAGAAAGCACCTTAGCTGAATACATACTGAGCTAGTTCCCCCTTTGTTCAAACACCGGATTTTGAAGTGATACGAGGTTCCTGGTTGTAAATGCTCACATTGAAATTCTGATTCCAGCCCAGAATATAAGCATTCAAAACCTGAAAAAACAAAGATATAACAATGTTTTAAAACAATACCCAATGGCAAACACAAATACACTACCGGTGTTGCTTCTATGTTCAATTCTTCATTAAAATTTGCAGCAAATATGATAAAAAAAAAAATTGTGTAGATAAAATAACTTACCATTTTCACTATCCATTTCCAAGTCATACTGGGTAACAGGTGATCCTCCATCATCCTTTGGAGATTCTAAAACAAACAAAAAATACCGGCATTGGCTATTCAGCATTTAAGTTAATTGACACACACGGTTTAAATATTCAATATATTGATAACACATGGTTTAAATTTTTATACATTTTTATACATATATGTAGGTATCAATCAATGCTAACATATCATACCTTAATGCAAACACATGTTTTCTAGTTGTAAATGAGTTTATTGGCACCTCTATTTATATTGTACTGTGGAATTAACTTTTTTACGGGTCTTATAGAGGTTATTATTAAAAAAAGTTGGTGGTCAAATTTTCGAACTAAATCCTAGTTCATCATCAGGACTACGTCACTGGAGTAGTTGCTGCCACTCAGTTGGAAGAGTCCAACCGCAATTATCGTTCATTGTGGTACTTCTTCTTGCTATTTCGATCCCTTCTTCTAGTTTCCTCTTTACTAAGTTTGACTGGTGAGCAATTATTCTTACTGAGTCTCAATTTATGGAGTGTCCACTTGCTTGTATATGTCTGTCTAGCCCTGTTTTGTTACTAATGTTCCTAATAGCTGCTTGGTGTTCTTTCATTCGGACTTTAATGCTCCTCCCTGTTTCTCCTATATAGCTGAGTCCGCAGTTACAGTCGATGCAATATATTACTCCTTCTTGCAATTGGATGTCCACTTCTTTCTGCTTTAAAGCTGGCAGGAATTTCTTTAATTTGTTACTTAGATCTGGAGCAAGCCTGATATTATATTTTGCTCCGATCCTCTTCAGTTTTTCGAAAAGTCCCTTGTGGTACGTAATTTTGCTGGTGAATTTGAAGTTGTTTATTTCCTGCTTCTTTTTTGGCACTTGTCTAAATAATTTCTCATCATAAGGGGAGGGGTAATTGTTTTCTGCCAATATTTCTTTTAATTCTTCTCTGTGACTATCTTTTTGAGCATCTGAAGAGACCAGGACTTCAATTTTTTCCAAAAATTATCTTGCCGTATTTGATTTAATATAATCAGGATAGAATGAGTAGAAGTCTAAATCTTCCCTGTGTTAGTGGATTTTCTAAAAAGCTGAGTGAATATTCTCCCCTCTCTTGAGGTCAAGTTTAAATCAAGGAAATTTATGCTATGGTCTTTTTTCAGTTCCAGGGTGCACTGCAAGGTATTTTCTAGCGAGTTAAATTCTGCTAGAATCTGAGAGGGTAGAGATTGGTCCTCAGTATCTACTATAAATAGGACATCATCTATGTATCTTACATAGAGAGCAAATATTGAACGTTGTATAAGGATTTTTGCCTCTAGTTTATTTACATAATAATTTGCAAGCAGAGGAGCTAGTGGAGAACCCATTGCAAGTCCTGAAGTTTGCCTGTAATATTTCTTTCCAAACTGGAAGAAATTATTCTTGAAAAAAAAACCCACTAACACAGAGAAGATGTTAGACTTCTACTCATTCCACCCTGATTATATTAAATCGAATACGGCGAGACAATTTTTGGAAAAAATAAAGTCCTAGTCTCTTCAGATGCTCAAAAAGATCGTCACAGAGAAGAATTAAAAGAAATATTGGCAGAAAACAATTACCCCTCCCCTTATGTTGAGAAATTATTTAGACAAGTGCCAAAAAAGAAGCAGGAAATAAACAACTTCAAATTCACCAGCAAAATTACGTACCACAAGGGACTTTTCGAAAAACTGAAGAGGATCGGAGCAAAATATAACATCAGGCTTGCTCCAGATCTAAGTAACAAATTAAAGAAATTCCTGCCAGCTTTAAAGCAGAAAGAAGTGGACATCCAATTGCAAGAAGAAGTAATATATTGCAGACTGTAACTGCAGACTCAGCTATATAGGAGAAACAGGGAGGAGTATTAAAGTCCGGATGAAAGAACACCAAGCAGCTATTAGGAACATTAGGAACAAAACAGGGCTAGACAGACATATACAAGCAAGTGGACACTCCATAAATTGAGACTCAGTAAAAATAATTGCTCACCAGTCAAACTTAGTAAAGAGGAAACTAGAAGAAGGGATCGAAATAGCAAGAAGAAGTACCACAATGAACGATAATTGCGGTTGGACTCTTCCAACTGAGTGGCAGCAACTACTCCAGTGACGTAGTCCTGATAACAAACTAGGATTTAGTTCGAAAATTTGACCACCAACTTTTTTGAATAATAACCTCTATAAGACCCGTAAAAAAGTTAATTCCACAGTACATATTTTCTTCTAGGCTGTAAGGTAAAAAGTGATAAGCTTTAACTACAGGTTCCACTCAAAGAAAGTGGACAAAAATGGAGTTTTCAAGAAACAGACTAGACTTGGCACATTTTACACAAGTCACTCTATCAGGTACAGTAAAAAAGGACTGGCTGCATAAGTTCAGAACTGTGCAACACATTAGGAAGCGGTTTGGCACAGGTTGACCTTGGAACCTAGTATCATGTGCAGTGAGTCACGTCTCCCCTGCTTGTCATTTTTTTTTTTTTGGTTCTTTTTTTACAGTAGTGCTCCCACCGAAGACCCAAATGTCTGGAGACTTAACCAACTAGCCTCTCTCTCAGCCCAATTATATGTCCTCTCTCAAACTTGCTCAACTGCTCATATTGTGCACAGATCCAACATTTAGGCATCCTCACAGTCTGTGGAGGTAAATGCAACTGCAATCCGTAGTCACAATTGTCCCTCATGCAAGCTTTGCTCTTGACGTACCCTCCTCAATGAGCCGTTCCCGTATGCTGTGGTGGGCCACTATTTAGTCAACGGTCATTATTTTTTAATCATTTTCATATTCAGCCCTGTGGTACTCGCATGCAATTTCATCAGGATTGAACAACTTTCTCAGGGTGATTTTTTTTTTTTTTTTTTGCAAAGAGTATTTTGAAGGTTTTCTTTCTTTCTTGCTCACCTTAGCTCTCAATAATGTTCTTCACGAAGCAAGTGGCAAGTCCAGTCTTGTTATTTGTCAGTCCCTATATACTCAGTAGCTTTGAAATGTTCCCTGGGTGTTGTAGTAGCCACTGGACCCACACAAGTACCAAAAGATGCAGGTTTGATTCCAACTCCACAAAACATTTTTTCTGTTTTGTTTTACAAGTTTTCTAAGCAATTCTCCCCACAGATTATATCTATCGATGGTACTTTCATGCCCCCAATTTCCAAAAAACAAAACCGGGGCTTTTCACACTACCTTGTGCTATGGAAATTAATTTCTAATTAATATCCAGTGTTGAAAATTTCATTATACAATAAAAAGCATTTTTTAAAGCTCCACTTTAAAAAATGAGAGTAATGTGCACTGCAATCTTTGCCTCTCATGGTCTCTACAAAAAATATTTAAAAATAGAAAGGGCACCTTGAGCAAGAAACCTAGAAAGTAAATAGAAACTCAAAGAATCCATGTTATTTTTCCATAATAAATTACATGTAAAACAAATTTTGAAAGAGCTGTCAAAAAATAAAATGCGCTTAGTTTGTACTAAGATACAGATAGAGTGAAAATATCACTATGTATTTTTAATGAGTAAACAATTGTAAGGGCTAAATTGCAGAGAACAGAAAATATGGATCATATTGCTTCAAAGTTGAATATAAAAGCAGCTCATCTTACCCCATGCCACCTTCAAGCTTGTAGAATGAGCACGACCTTTCAAATATGGCTGACCAGGACATGATGGTTTATCAGGCAGTGTTCTGAAGAAAACAACTTGACTCCAAGGACTAGATCCTTCTTCATTGTTGGCACATAGCTAAAATTTAAACAGATAATTAACTACAATGCATTGATGAAACTAACAACAGTAAACATTCTGAAGAATTAACAGTAGTTTTGACAAAAAGATGTGGTTAAAATGTCAACATAATGCAATGTACTATGAATTTGAACGGTAAAATAAAGAAAAAAGACTAATAATACTGTTTTACATAAGCAAGATGGAGATTATTAGCTCATATCTTCAATATCTTCATGCCACTTTCTTTCCTTTTTTTTTTTTTTTTTTGGTTTCAGGGTTTAACCATCATTATGCTCAACACTAAGGGTTAGAAGTAGTTGCTCATCCCCCATTTAGGGCCAGCGGTTCCAGAGAAGGGAAAGAGAGCCAGTGCTGTAAAAGAAATGCACCCTACCTTACATGGAACTAGAACTGCCCATCTCAGACAACATGCCAGAAACCATGAAGTATCAATAGGTGTACTATTGTCTGCAATACTGTTTCACACGAAATGCTGTACTTTGGAAAGATATCAGTCATGGACAGAATTACACTCAAGCAGTTGTATGATTTAAAGCTAAGTCATCCTTCTTAGCATGCAGTTCAATGAGCCCTTACTGCTCAGACATTACTTTGACAATTATTCTAATGCTGCAGTTGACAGAAGGAAATATGAACTGAATTAGACAGTAATAATGTGATAAGTACTAAAATCGAACTTAAAACCATTATAAGTTAAATAATGCACAGCAGATTTTAAAATCAAGGCTCGTGAATACAACATTCAACGTGAAACGAGCAACAGAAAATAATGAGGAAAACTATGAACGCGACCAATTGAAATGGAATTAAAATCCTTAAAACAATTAAAAACCTTGAAACTGGAGAAGCATAGCTCACATCTCACATATTGACCAAACCAGTTTTAACAGCTTCCATCGCTATCATCCTCAGTGGTGCGTTCGCCAATGTTCGCCCTGTTGTGACTAACACAACGTCGAATTCCACATACACTCCAGAGACATATTTCCTTCGGTCAACTGCAGCTTTAGAATACTTGTCAAATAATGCTGAGCAGTGAAGGCTCATTGAACTGCATGCTATTGGGTTGTCAGAAAAGTCATGACGTATTTTGGCACCCAAAGGTGGTTGGGCGATTTTGGAAGTACTAGAGGCATGCGCAGCTCTGTTATCACTATGGAATTCTACAGGTGCCAGTTCTAGCTGCAGTCTAAAAGGAATAATGAGCAATTTGGTTGATTTGCAGAGATTTGACATCTAGTTGAAGATGGAAGACCAAACTGTGCATTTTCGCCATATTTTCCTGTTTTACTTCCATAAAGGGAAGAACGCGCGTCAAGCTTGTGAAAAGTTGCGTAAAGTGTACGGTGATAATGCTCTACAAGAATGTCAGAGCCAGCGGCGGTTCGCAAAATTCCGTGTTGGTGATTTTAACCTCAACGATGCTCCTCGGTCCAGGAGCTCAACCGAGGTTGATGACGACCAAATCGAGGCTTCGATCGAGTCAAACCCACGTTACACGACACGAGATATTGCAGACACATTGCACATCCATCATTCAAGCGTTCACAACCACCTGAAGAAGCTGGGATACGTAAGCAAGCTCGATGTGTGGGTTCCTCACGAACTCAAAGAAGATCAATTGACAGCGCATATAAACATCTGTGATATGCTCATTAAACGTGAGGAAAACGGTCCTCTTTTGAAGCGACTGATAACTGGTGGCAAAAGCGGATTGTGTACAACAATGTGCTCCACAAACGGTCTTAGTCCTGACGTGCTGTTTCGCCTCAAAGGACATCCAAAGCAGACATTCATCAGTGGAAGGTTCTGGTCTCAAGTGTGGTGGGATTTTAAAGATGTCTTGTTTTTCGAGTTCCTACCATGGAAACAAACAATCAATTCGAATGTGTAATGTCGGCAATTGGACAGTTTGAACGATTCCATCATCCAGAAACGTCCAGAGCTCGTTCATCGTAAAGGTGTTGTGTTCCATCACGACAATGCGAGACCACACACAAGTTTGATCACCCGCGAAAAATTATTGGAGCTTGGGTGGGATGTGTTGCCACACCCAGCACACTCGCCTGACCTTGCACCATCAGACTTCCACTTGCTTCTCTCTCTTCAACAGTCCTTGCATGGTATAACGTTCAATTCAGATGAGGCTGTAAATCAGCACCTTGTACAGTTTTCCGCCATGAGAGACAGGTCCTTCTACGAACGAGGCATTCGGCAGCTCACTGAAAGATGACAAAAGGTTATCGAACAAAACAGGCATTATATCATTGATTGATCTCTGTTCTTTCTATCAACAAATGACCTTTGCAAAACATGGCTAAAATATGTCATGACTTTTCCGACAACCCAATAAAAAGGATGAGGTAGCCCTAAATCATACAACTGCTTGAGTGTAATTCTGCCCATGACTGATCTCTCCAAATACACTGGCGTGCAAAACTTAAGGACGGATACTGGTGCCACAGATTATAGCCACACAGTGAAACACACAAGCTTGAGATGATTTGCATAACCCAAGCGAATCAGTAGAAAGATTATGTGTCTGCAAATTTCCGAAATGTGATATTGCAGGCCACATGACAGCGCTGAAAAGGATATAAGGAGCATCTCGCAGCAAGGCAGGAAATGGGAAGCAAAAGTGTGCGGTGTTGTAAAGAGGTTCGAGTGGTTTGTCAGTGTGTCGCAGACTAGAAAATGTTCACGCAGAGACGTTTAGATTACTTTACACGTGGTCGAATAATCGGAACACTGGGGAAAGGTGAACCGTAATGAGTGTCGCTGACGAGTTCAGCGTGAGCCACAGCATTGTTTCACGTGTGTGGAAGACCTTCCAAATGATAGGAACAGCTATTAGAAAGGTCGGTGGAAGTCGGCCATGGAAAACAATAGCAAGAGATGACTGATATATAGTCCTACAGGCCAAACGTGATCGACGCCAGATAGCAGGCAATATCATGAAACAACTGCAGATGACCACAGGATGTGCCATATCGCGGTTCACTGTTGCAAGACGTCGACATAAAGGTGGACTATTTGCCAGATGACCTGAACACTGCGTCCCATTAAAACCTACCCGTCAGAGACATCGATTACAATGGTGTAAGAACCACAAGGATTGGACCATAGAGCAATGGGGTACGGTACTCTTCACAGAGGAGAGTCATTTCAGTACCATGAGCGATTCTGGATATCAGCTGATCTGGTGAGAGGTGGAAACACGTTATCAACCGGCTAACATTACCAAAAGAGGTTGGTATGACGGTGTTTGTGTGCTCATCTGGGGATGCATTATGCTGAATGGTCGTACTGAGCTCTACATTTTCGAAGGAGGTTCCGTAACCGCAAACCGCTACTGCAATGAGACGCTCTTTCCCTATGTAGGCCTATTCAGAGATGCCATAGGTTCCGAGTTCGTGTTCATGGACGATTACGAGAGACCCCATCATACATGTGCAGTAGATGAGCTGTTGGAAAGTGAGGATATCACTCTTATGGATTGGCCTGCGTACTCCCCGGATCTACATTCCATAGAACATGTGTCGGACGCTCTGGGGAGACGTCTTGCAGCATGCCCTCATCCGCTGGAAAATGTCCATCAGTTGAAACTTGCACAGCGAGAGGAATGGGCAAAGTTGCCCCAAGAACTCATTGACAGCCTCGTGTTAAATATGGCCAGATGCTGCAACGCAGCCATTGCTGTTAGGGGACATCATATTCCTTACTGACGACCACCTCTTTGCTATAATCCATCTGTGGAAATGATGGCTCTGTACCATGGTGTGTACTGCTTTACGGTCATTTCTCAGTAAAGTCCCAGTGTACACTTCTGTATTCAATTTTGCCCATGTGTTTGTTCATTCCCCCGTTTAGTACATACTGAGGTCTCTGTGGTATGACATTCATCTATCCAGGCTGCTTCATTGCAAAGCTATGACAAAAACACCGAATGGTCTTTAAGTTTTGCACGCCAGTGTATGATGTTTCGGTAAGTTCGTTTATATATTAACAATACCAACAAACTTTTTGATTCTAATATTGATACATTTCATACTTTTTATTTGATAAGCATGGCCCACATTGACCTATTGATGCTTCACATAGATTAGCCATGTAGTTTATTTGGTTATATTATTACATTAACCAAAATATAGTTATTTGCCAAAAACCCATGCTTCTGACCACTCAGCTGCTTGAGTGGCCACATTAGATTAACAATGCATGTTATTGCATGGTATTGCAGGAAGTGATACCATTATAAATTTTAATAACTCTTTGCAGTTTTACCCCCCAAAAATATTATAAACATCATTTTGAAGCGCAGGGCATGGCATTTCATTTCAAAAATTTTTAAGACTAAATCTTCAGAGACACTTTGGCTGAGGCATTCCTCCAATCTGGAGTGCATATTACCCATCTCACAGCATTTATATCAGCAGTTTGGTTATTTATTCTTGAGTTCTATAATCTTGCAAAGATGAATAAAACAGACAAAAGTAGGGGGGCTCTGATTTGAAGGTAAGCTCAGGGTACTGTCATGTCAGGCCCTGAGCATCATTGACAAAATGATAGTATAAGCATACATTTTTAATATGCGTGCATTTGATTCATAAAACTAAAAAAATACATGAAATATCTTTACTGGACAAAAACAAAACTGGAAAGACAAGAGTTTTCCCTTGAATATCAAGTTTTACTTGTTGTTAATGTGAACATTCAGCAACTACATAAAAGTATCATTAGTAGGCAATGATAGCAAATACATGACAGTATCATTAAAAAGCACTGCTCTTACATGTTACAAGTCATTTATTTTATCATCATGGTGGTGCTGTTTTTTGTTTTGTTTTTAAGTAACAGGAAGTAATGTCAGTTATTGTATCATCATAGCAAAGCTATTAAAAAAGTACAAAGATCTTAAAATTTTCTCTTATATAAAAATATACATACCCTAAATTTGTACTCTGTGTTCCTCTTTAATCCTACGCAAGTATAAGAAGTATCTTTACCATTGTACACAGGGAGGAAACCATGACGCTGGAATGAAATAACACAAGAAACTAAAATTAACTTTCATAAATCTACACAAGAAAATATTAACAGTATGAAATGCTGTTGCTAATTCTTACTTCTAACATACATGACACAGCTTTGTTAGAAGAGAATAATACAGACCGGGGGGAGGGGTCACTGGTGCATCAATATCTATAGAAAATTATATCTACAAATAAAAAACCCTCATACTATATTGATATTGTTAACCAATTTAGTATGAACACTTCAATGGTCTCCAAGAGGTGACAGTCACAACCTGGACACTGAGTAGCATGTTTCTGAATTCTGTTTATTCTCTATCACAAGGGCTTTTAGTTTACATAGTAAAGTCAGCAATGACGAGTGGCACATTCCACCTTGTGCCATAGGTTTCTAATAACACTGTAGTTCATTATAAACAATCAGTTTGAAATCTGCCCTGTGATTTGCAAATCAGTTTCATATCATCCCCAGTGGTAGACAGCAATGATACAGAGGAGAAAATGTCCACGCAGAGACACTGCAAGAGATGAAAATGACGCATTATCATAAGAACTGGTCATTCAGAAAGCATCACATACTGTCAGTTTGCAGTGTGGAAAAAATATTCTTCTCATAATACGTGGCCAATACGTCATGATGTATACCTGAATGGCACTGCATACCTCAAATCTCCAGTCGTTCAGGTATGAACGACTGGAGATTTGCTTAACAACGCTAGATGGCAGCAAAATTCGCTTCAAGTAAGAATGTCACACATACATACATACATACATGTGTGACATACATACATATACATCATATCACTAAGCTGTTCTCTGAGATTCAGAGGTTAGCTCCAAAAAGAAATACAAACTTCCAGATATTTTTATTTATTGTTGTCGTATCAAACTTCTCCATTTACAGCGATCTTGACATACAACTGCGGGCGGTCGTAGTGAGCGATGGGTTTGCCTCCTCGGGGCACTCCGTGGTAACAATGGCACACACACACAACAGCAACTAGGGCCTCTGTGAATCTTGGAGAGGTGCAAGCTAGTTCTGTGTGACATTGGCGAAAAGACCCCAACTCACTGGGTTTTGTTCCAGAATCCTTAGGTTGAATGACCAACTGAGACCCTCAGCTGTGGGCTAATCCCCCACACTGATGTACTTACCTGATTAAAAAGACAAAAAATATCAGTGAAGCACGAGTTGAGTAAGAATGTGGTAGGAGAATATTCTGATGCTCTTAACATTCAGACACTTAGGACTTTGTCATCCTGAGTGGTGTAATGGCTAGCATGCTCGAATGGTAATCGGGAGATGTGGGTTCAATTCCCGCTTCAGGGTGATGAAATTTTCCAGTTTTCTGATGTGATTGATATTACATGTGAAACAGCAATTACAATCAATTCAGTGATGTCTGATTGCTGTGTTAATTATCTGTCAAACAATTATTCTAGGTGTGTTTTGTGAGGCTGCATGACTCGTTCACCCTCAGGTTTTGAAAATTCTGCCATGTTTGTCCTTATACTAAAATTATGAAAGAAACCTTGTTTTAGAGTCTGCATATACAGTACTTCTATATATATTGCCCCCCCCCTCCTGTTTTTTCACCAAGTCTGAACCTTGCCCAAAGACACATTCTGATCATGTGAGGAATGAAGATATGTTGCAGTTGTGTAATGTGAAGTAAAATGTTGTTAGCAAGAAGGTGGAGGCTAATATACTTTGGTCATGTTGAAAGAATGAGTAATGAGATGCTTACTATGAAATTTTTTTTAGCCCAAGTGGCAGGAAGGAAATGCAGAGGAAAGCCAAGTAAGTCATGGGAGGATCAGATTCAGAAGTGTTTTCATGAGAAAAAGTTTATAAGTATGAAGTATAGAAGGTCTTGTGTATGTCGTATGATGGATGTCAGTGAAGCCTGAGTTGTGTGTCAAGATCACTGTAAATGGAGAAGTTCGATACGTCAACCGTAAGTAAATAATCAGTTAAATATTTATCTGATAGTTTGTATTTCTTTGTGGAGCTAACCTCTGAATCGCAGAGAACAGGTTGGTTGGTTGGTTGGTTGGTTGGTTGGTTGGTAGGCAGGTAGGTAGGTAGGTATGCTGAACCCTGCCCATTTATAATCCTAGAATGAACACTGGATGCAGGGTTAAGCTGCGATCGCTATTTTTGCAAAATGCGATGAATTCATCTAAAATGCACGAGAAAATAAGCGTCCTGTCGCAAAATGGCGCCAGACATTTAAATATCACAGAGATGATCGTGTTCTGAAATTTCCGAAAATTTGAGCTCCCATAGTCCAGGAGAAAATTTTAAATTCTGCTGCTAATTCGTGGGTTAAAGTATTCCGTCATCCATTGTTAGGTCTGACGGTGTCGCGTCACTTCGTCGCGCGCCACTTTGTCCACTGCGACAATTTGTAGGGTGTCAGTTCATCGACAAAAGAGGCTAAATTTCTTTAGCATTTTGCTACAACTTTTTCCTTCATTTTAGCATTTTTGCTACAGCATTTTTGAGCCAGTTTAAACTCTGACTGGATGTAATTACTTCCCTCAAAGGGTGAAGTGTCTTTAAAAAATTTAAAAAGACCATCTCTGATCTGGCCCATGCTAAGCAAATATATCTTAGAAAAGCATACTGCATTCAGCTGGAGCAAGCAAAATGAATCCATTGTTTAGTGGGGCACAGGCCCAACAGACACACAATAACGAAACCCCATTTAAAGTTTGAATTTGTATTAAAGGCATGGCATTCCTATGACCAGGCATCACAAAACAGGCCACTGCTTGTCAAGCTTCCATATGTAGTCCTGTTCGGTTAGGTGTTCATGATACATTGGCAACACAGTGTTTACATGATGCTCATGAATTTAAAATGGTTTTCATGCTGAAGGGACCCACATTAACATACATACATATATATCACTAAGTTGTTCTCTGAGATTCAGAGGTTAGCTCATCAAAGAAAGCTCACCAGCCAAATTAAAAGTTAAAAAAAAAATGGTGCCAGATTTCACATACTGTTGATGTATCAAACATCTCTATTAACAGCAATCTTGCCACACAACTTGATCCACACTGACATCCATCACACATCTCACACAAGATCTTTTGTGCTACATACTCATCTTTTTCTTTTACAGACAGACATTCCTGAATCTGGTCCTCCTGTGATTTTCTTGGCATTCCTCTACCTTTATTTCCTGTCACTTTGGCTGAATAAATTCACTTTATTAGCATCTTGCCACTCATTCTTTCAACATGGCCAAACTACTTCAAAATATCTTTCTCCACCTTACTAACAACATTTTGCTTCACATTACATACAGGGTGTCCCACTCACTACCGAACCCGACATTTCTTTAATAAGATTATCACCAAAGAAGATATTGCAACGAAATTTGAAGTGGACTTACCTCACTTTGTGCGAAAAGCAATGACATCACAATATGTGCTGGAAGTGGCCACCATTTGTGTTCAGACAGCATTGAACCAGGCGCACCATGTTGTAGAAAGTCCTTACCAGTACGTCCACCATCACTACCTGAATTTCTTCAGTGATGTTTGCTTTCAAGGCATCTATGGTTCGCGGTTTCGTTTGGTAAACTCTCCCTTTTAGATATCCCCATAAAAAGTAATCAGGAGGCATCAGACCGGGCGAGCGCGTTGGCAAATAGACCATTCAAAATGACACGGTCGCCGAAAAAGGACTGAATTTCAGCCATACTGGTGTGTGATGTCGCTCCATTATGCTGGTAATATCCAGTGGGGAGTTCTTCGTGGTCCAATTGATTTACAAAGGTGTTGAAGATTTCCATATATGCAGCTGCTGTGATGATTGTATCGAAGAAGATGGGACCAATTATGTTGTGCCGGGTCATCCAACCCCAAACACCAATTTTCTGTGAATGAAGGGGTTTCTTCATGTATCGTGTGGGGATTTTCACTGGCCCAAATACAGGAATTTTATGAATTGACATTTCTGGACAGGTAAAACCACGCCTCGTCCGAGAACCAAGTGCAGTCCAGAATGCCAGGATTTTCCTGAGGAAATGTCTGAAACCATTGACAGTATGTCACTCATTTTATGTGGTCTTGCAGTTTGTGGACCACAGAGATACGGTATGCATGAAGCTTCGCTTTTTCACAGCATGTTGAAAAGTGCTTTTGTACAACCTTGTTTCCTGTGATGCGAAGTGACTTCCTGGGAGATGCAAGTAGTCAGCTCTTTACATTCTCAATCATTTCCCCCAGACATTTGTGGATGACCTCCTGCATTGTCGTCTAATGAAGTCCCCTTGGTTTCCAATTTCTTCGACAATGCCCAAATGGTGGACTTGCTCGGCGAATGTCTGCCTGCAAGCCTTTCCAGAAATTGCTGTTGACAAGACTTTATCGATTCTGTTTTCCAATGAGTGCAAACAATAAACACTCGCTCCTCCAGAGTATACTGATACATTTTCACAAGCACGCAAACATCTGTGAGCACGAGCACTCACATATACAACCATACTGTGTAGACACACTCAGCGAAATGGCATAACAAAGCAGCAGAGAGGCGCGCCCGACTTGCTGACAGACTGTTCCTCAGTGGCGCCACACTTAGCAATGTGTCTGCCACTAAGGAACACTCCGGCTGGCGGGTTCAACGCTGCCTGGACGCAAATGGTGGCCACTTCCAGCACATGTTGTGATGTCATCACATTTCGCACAAAATAAGGTAGGTTAACTTCGAATTTCGTTGCAATATCTTCATTGGTGCTAATATTATTAAAGAAATGCCGGGTTCGGTAGCGAGCGGGACACCCTGTATCTGCAACACATCTTCATTGCTCACATGACCAGAACATGTCTTCATACCAGCCCCCCATAAGTAATGAATCTCTCCAGCACACACCCAACTCTTATGTTTCTTCTGCAGTACCCATATTTCACTGCCATGCATCAGAGCAGGAAAAATTACACTTTAATACACAGGCATTTGGGACCTTCTCAAAAACCCATCAGTCCTGCGAAATTCTCCTAAGGTAACTAAGACTTTTAAAGTTTAATTCACTCACCTACTAATTTCACAAATATTATAAATATTTAACGGGAATTATCGAGGATAAATTTATTAAGGTACATTACCTCTCAAATTTTTGATCTATACACTAGATCCTCTTCAGGAGTTCTTGTGTCTTACTACTTCCACAGGTCTGGTGACCAAGCTTGGTGGATTTTCCATCCAGCATGGCCGTTGATGTTGCCACCTTGTGTCTTGTAAATTTCCAGGGATTCCTCTAATTTCCAGATAATTGCGTGGGATTGATGTTTGATCACTTTTAAGGAGTCCCAGTCCATTTTGTGGCCAGTTTGTTGTATGTGCCTGTGTAATCCTGTTTTATTACCCGAAGAGGATCTAGTGTACAGATCGAAAATTTGAGAGGTAATGTACCTTAATAAATTTATCCTCGATAATTCCCGTTAAATATTTATAATACTGAAAGTGATGAGAAGGAGCCATGAAGTCATTAATTATTCACAAATATGCTTCCAAAATATGCCATGCTATTTCATATTACAACATATTCTAAAACTATATTTTGCTTTCTGACAAAAGGATCGTCATCAGCATACACCAACTTGCACGCACAGGAATTACCATGACATAAACCTGTATTGTCTATTTTGGCATAATACATACATGCATCGATAAGCATATTAAACAGACATGGTGACATTACACAACCTTGTCTGACTTCTGCACCAATATAGAAGACCTTTTTGATAAAACATCATTCACATGTACACATGCTCGACTGCCAGCATACATAGCTTTCACACATTCAACATTCAAGCATTAAACACACGCAAACCATAAAAATGCTGTTTCACTGGAAATTTTCTGCAATTTTGAAATTCTCTTTATCTGAAAAGCTTTTGCCTCTGTCTTCAATGGCCTATTTCATGCAATCAACCATGTTTCAGGTCTCCACATTGGCCTGCAACTACCTCAAAACAGAACATTTGCTGAGTAAATCCTTGATATCCTACATGATATTCAAAAACCAACTACAAATATTTCAACTTCTGGAGAAGTCTTAAATTGTCTTATCACTTGAATCCATTTATACTTTCCCTGATAGTCTTCTCACTACTCTCATGCCAACTACATCTAACATGCTAACCATACCCTTACTTCATGGAAACTCTCAATACCACAAAGAGGCTGGTCTAAGTACTGTGGTGAACGCAACTACTATTTTACTTTGACCAACCTCTTTCTTAGTGGTAGAAAAGCATCAGACCATATCTCTGACAAAGAAAAAGCAGAGAAACACCATATCCTCAGCCAGCTAAATTATGGGAACTCTCTTTAGAAGTCAGCAGTTACATATTAATTTGTTTTAAACCTAAAAAGGGAAGACACTGATGCTGCTTGCTACAGCCAAATGATTAGCAAACTTAAACTCTTCGTGAAAAGAATCTGATGAAAAAAACTTGTCAAGCTTTTGCACAATGTTCAACCGTAGAGTCAATTGCAAAGAAAAACTATTAATATTAACAAGCATTTATAATATGTTTACAAACCAAACTCAGCCTTCACAGACTATCACCTGTTCAATTTTCACCTCATTTTCTACCTGCCATTTTGACCCATTCAAATGACAGGTCAGCACTATATAGAAAATGAGGTGATAAGGCAAAATGATTCTTAGGGTTGTGTGTTATTCAGTAAAAGAAGCTGGAAGAGAATCTTCCAGCATAGTAAGTTTATCTGTAAGTTTATCAGTAGTGACAACAGATAAACTCACTACTTTTGATACTGCCCTTGTATGAGTTAATTTAATTAGATCACTAAAAACGCCAAACCTAAAAGAATGCAAAACAACACAACAATTACAGAAAGAACAAAAAACATACCGTTGCTTCATCTTCCATCTGCACAGTGAAGTCATCATCATTAGGCCGTGCCTGCCATGTCAAGGTCAGCTTATTGATATGTGCTGATTTAAGACTTGGAGGAAGAGGCTGACTAGGCGTACTACCACTCGTAGAAAAACAACTTACTTCACTATATGAGCTAAACAAGAAAGTAAAATACGGTTATTGCATAAATTAAGTGCCTCAGAACATTAAACTGCCATCTATGGAAATACTGTATGACAAAATTAAATACAGTTAGCATTTAACTCTGAGCAATTTACGAATAATGAATATGTTGCAAGATATTAATTAATATTCTAAACATTTCAGATCCAACTGTAAATGACTAGGGGTTAAAATTTTGAATAAGACGAAACTGTTACTTTCAGTATAAGATAAATCCAGGATAAAAAATGCTTCACACATCAAGAACAAACTTATCACAGCATTCAACACAGCATTCACAATGAATTATTTTGTTGAACAGAAAATGAAATATAGTGAATGATTCGTGGCATGTTATGATTTACTTTCAAACAAAGTTCCAGACTATTATCAACTACCCATAAGACTTTGCTGTGGAAATTTGAAGTCACAAAATTTTCAAGTGGAAACATTTAAAAAACACATTTTTATTCATGCTTTGACATTACACAATTTGAGTAATTAAATAACCAAAATTCTGGTCTTTACCACACTGAAATGCACTCAAGTTTCACAAATATTCATCATCATTGTCAACCATTATCAATCCACTGCTGGACGAAGGTCTCCCCAAGATTCCTCCACAACGGTCTGTCTTGTGCCAGTCTCCTCCATGTCACTCCCGCATACTTTCGAATTTCATCCACCTATCTCCCATGTGGTCTTCTTCTGGGTCTTTTCTCGTCCCTTGGAATCCAATCTAAAATTTCGGCTGTCCATCGATGGTCTGTCCTTCTGGCAATATGTCCAGCCCATTGCCATTTCAGGGATTTTACTCTGGTCATGATGTCTTCCACTCTTGTCATTTTTCTGATCCAGGAGTTCCTCTTCTTATTTCTCCTGGTTACACCAAGCATGCATCTCTCCATGCTTCTTTGAGTTGTCTGCAGTCTTTGTACGTCTCTTTTAGTTAAGGTCCATGTCTCTGCACCATATGTAAGCACTGGAAAGATGCATTGATCAAACACTTTTCTTTTAAGATATAAGGGCATGCTGCTCTTGAAAATTATACTGTTTCTTCCAAACGCTCTCCAGGCGAGTTTTATACGCCGATTAATTTCTTCATCAATGTGACCCTCACTTGATATCTGCTGTCCAAGATAAATGTAGGTATTAGTTATCTCCAGCTTTTCCCCATCAATTAATAAATCTTCATTTCTTGTAAAAGCATTGTACATCACTTTTGTCTTCTGAAAGTTCATTTTTAATCCCACTTCTTTACTCTTGTCAGCAAGTTCCTGGATCATACATACCCTGCAGCTCTGATGGGGTAGTTGCAAAAATGACTACGTCGTCAGCAAAATGAAGGTCAGTTAGATAATCTACATTAATCTTTATCCCTTTGTTTTCTCAGTTCTCTCTTTGAGTTGTCTGCAGTCTTTGTACGTCTCTTTTAGTTAAGGTCCACGTCTCTGCACCATATGTAAGCACTGGAAAGATGCATTGATCAAACACTTTTCTTTTAAGACATAATGGCATATTGCTCTTGAAAATTATGCTGTTTCTTCCAAAAGCTCTCCAGGCAAGTTTTGTACGCCGATTAATTTCTTCATCAATGTGACCCTCACTTGATATCTGCTGTCCAAGATAAATGTAGGTATTAGTTATCTCCAGCTTTTCCCCATCAATTAATAAATCTTCATTTCTTGTAAAAGCATTGTACATCACTTTTGTCTTCTGAAAGTTCATTTTTAATCCCACTTCTTTACTCTTGTCAGCAAGTTCCTGGATCATACTCTGCAGCTCTGATGGGGTAGTTGCAAAAATGACTACGTCGTCAGCAAAATGAAGGTCAGTTAGATAATCTACATTAATCTTTATCCCTTTGTTTTCTCAGTTCAGTGATTGAAAGACATTTTCCAATGTGGCCTTAAAGAGTTTGGGAGATATAGTGTCACCTTGTCTCACTCCCTTTCCAATCTTTATGGGTGCTGTATTCTCAAATAGCCAAATCTTTGCACTTGCATTTTCATAGATGTTATGAACATGGCCAAACCACCTAAGGATCCTTTCAACATGGCCAAACCACCTAAGGATCCTTTCAACATGGCCAAACCACCTAAGGATATTTGTCTCCACCTGACTAGCAACATTTTGCTTCACATTACACATTTGTAACACATCTTTGTTCCTTACCTATCAGAAAGTCTTACCACAAACCCTCCATAAGTAACTCATCTTTTCAGCACACACACAACTCCTATGTATCTTCTGAAGTATCCAGGTTTTACTGCTGTAAACCAGAGTAGGAACAATTACACTTCGAAACACAGCAATTTGGGACTTTCTTGAGAACCCATCATTCCTGTAAAATTCTCTTAAAGCAGCTATGACTTTCAAAGGTGAAATCCCTCACCAACTAATTTCACTATATAATTTGTTTTTTATGTCACACATACTTCCTAAATATACAAATGCATTCCCTTGATCTATCACTGTGCCATTTCGACTGATCTTGCATTCAGTACTAACACATACCTGCCAACTTACGGATGTTGAAATTAGTACAATTCTTCATTAAAATTAGTACAAATTAGTACAATTCTTAACGTTAAAATTAGTGCAATTCTTAGCATTAAAATTAATATAATATTTACCTACTGAATAGGTAAATTATGTTTAATAATAAAAGCTGTAAAAGGACATTCTGAATTTTTTGCTATTTTAAGTGCCTATACCAAAAATGTATTTCTATGCGCAGTAGCTTATCTAGAAGCTTTTTAATAAATGGTGCTGAAATGGTATTTGAAATAAATGCCATTAATATTAACACATTCGTAAAATTAAAATATATCCTGTTTTCTAGGCAAATGAAATAATAAACATACAGTAGTTGAAATGAGAATATTCTTTACCTTTTTGGTTCTCTTGTTCAAATGGAATTTACTTTGCATCACACAGAATATTCCTACTATTCATTTGGAACATATGATGAAAAAGTCTTATGTGGAGATTCCAAGATATTGAAGTTATTCAACTAATTTGATTAATATTCAAACACTTCGTATTTCTCTTCACACATTTTATCTGCTTGAGAACATATTTACAAAATAAAAAAAATTGAAAACTGAAATCCACAATGCTTTTTTTAATAATTCATTTAGATGCCTGACTGGGCACCCCCCCCCCCTTTTTTTTTTTTTTTTTTTTTTGCACAAGCCAATAATTTATAATATACTCTGGGAATCTAGGGCATGGTGTTTTTGAAACCTAAGGCACAAGTTTATATACAAGTAACTTTTTTGTTATGAGATACAATCAATGAATTCTGGAATATTAAAATGTTCACTTTTTTTTTATGAACTTTTATACACTTTTTGTTGCAGCATCATATTGACTTACACTTGGGCTGCTAGTGCACCAGGAAGTTAGATGCAGCAGACTTTGCTATTTTTAGGAATGTTTCATCGTAGTTCTGCTCATAGCAGTTCCTTTTTGCATACCTTTCAGAATCAATAAATTCTGCAAGTTGGAATCTGATGAGCTGCGGAACTGTGTCGATTTTTTAACTTGACTGAAAATTCGTTCACATTCTGCATTTCCATGAGGAATAGTTAAGATAGATAGCATAACTGTTGCTAGTCTCTTATATTTCAAAGCTTCATCCAGTGCCTTTAATTCCCTTAAAAGGGCTAACTTCGTATCAATTCTTTCTTCATTAACAATATTTTCAGGCAAATCCTCTATCTGAAGGGCACAAAATTCAGACTGGAGCTTGTCTATTGCTTCCTCTTGGCTCTCTCCCCATCATTAATAGGAAACATTATGGGAAATTTATCAATAAAATACTTAGCATCTGTAAACACCTGGTTTTCAAAAAAGAAATATTAGCAACCTGTGCATGTTTCAGAAGCTCATAATTGAAGGGGAATTTGTGCAGAATGTAGTCACAGCAAGTGACAAAATATGTTCTTACAACAGATTAAAATGATGATTTTTCTAAAGCCTTTAAACCATTAACTACCTTAGACGTAGCATTACCTATCAACAATTCAGAATCATCCTTTTGATTACATTTGTCACTATATCTGATTTCCAGCAATGAACAGTTTTTAATAATCTCTGGCTTAATGAATTTAACAAGTACATCTTTGAACATGTCTATTAACAGTGATCTTAAGATGCGGATTTTAGGAGTTCTCGACTGCAAAGTTACATTTGTACTTTCAAAAGTGGGTATCACAAAATCCAGAAATAGGCAATATGCCTTATTAATGTCTGATGAAAGGTATATAAATATCCTTTCTGCTCGAGTTAAGATAGTTTCAGACTTCGTAGACTTGCCAACACTTCTAGATTCTACAACTGCTTGTGACACTGGAATATCTTTATTAGGTCCACACTTAAAGCGTTTTACACCTTGCACATTTTTCTCTATTTTCTTTGCTGGTGGTGCATCAGTATTAGATAATGTAGAAATTTTGCTTTCTTTGATTTCAATGTTTGATGCAGGCGTAGATTTTTTATTCATAGGCATACTCTGAGCCAGACTCGTATTTTCTACACAGTCTTTGGATTTGGACTTTAGAATGGGTATGTGGTAACTATCTAGGGATTTATGTTTCTTTTCTTTTGCTCTGGCATCTTTCCTTTGCTCTTTAAAAGCTAACCAGTGGATCCCACTGCTCTAATAATCTTTTTACACTTTTTCCCAGAGAAAGCCATCTTGCGCATACATGTTTCAGTACAAAAGAGGTAACTTGATCACGCTAGTTACGTTAACTAAAAACTTTTACAAAAAGTTCGTAAGTTGGAAGCTTTCGACCTTATCTTAGGTCTTCATCAAGATAAGGTCGAAAGCTTCCAACTTACGAACTTTTTGTAAAAGTTTTTAGTTAACGTAACTAGCGTGATCAAGTTACCTTTCTTTGTTAATATTGTTACGTGTTTTGCCCATAATCGTCATGTTTCAGTATTTTTTTCACTTCAACACCATGCAATACTTCAAACTGTTTCAACTTTTCTCTTCTCTTACTACTTGACTACAAGTAATAGAAAATGTCAACCAAAATTTCATCAACAGACACTGGGAAGCCAGCAGCCCCCTTTTTCAACAACCAAGTTGATTAAGTGGGAAGGACAGCCAATTACCACCAGATCCTTATGTGCATTTTTTAAGCCAACCATTACAGGTGCATTACCTGCATGCACTTAGTGCAATGCAATTTTTAACTGGTATATTTCTTGATTCCAAAGTGTCCAAAAGAAGTTTGCTAATGTTCTTCCCTGTTAAATCACCTGACAAAGCTGGCACAGCAAGCCGAGAGTAGTCAACTTTATATGCATTGGCATTATAAAAACTTACAACGACTGGGTAAAGTTGCGAATCACTGTCATTACTTCCATCTGTTGCAACTGCAAATGGAGTGTTTCTTAATAAACTCAATAGCGATTGTGTTATTGAGTTTATTAAGAAACACTAATATAATTTTTGCAATAATAACAGAAGTTTTCATTCTTGCACTGCCATACCTTTTTGCAAAGTCACACTTCAGGAACATTGCTTGGAACAAAGGACCTGCATGGTCAGCAACTGCAATAGGTAAATTATGTTCGATGATAAAAACAGTAAAAAGGCATTCAGCATTTATAACTTCAAATTCGCTATTATCATTAGCAATATTGATAAATGCTCCAATATGACGATTATGGGCAAAACACGTAACAATATTAACAAAGAAAGGTGACTTGATCACGCTAGTTACGTTAACTAAAACTTTTACAAAAAGTTCGTAAGTTGGAAGCTTTCGACCTTATCTTAGGTCTTCATCACGCCAATGGAGGACTAAGATTGTTGCCAGATTCTACATTTGAATTTTTCCTATTTTTGTTGCCAAAACTTAGAATTGATCTCCAGATTAACGGAATGTAGAGAGGAGATTCGGAGTTGCAAGTCATTGAGCTGAAAATAATTTCTATGCTTTCACGGTAACGGAGGGCAAAACGATTGTCAAACGAAGCAATTCGTTTTGCTTCGTTCCAGTGGGGAACTGCAGATGTGTCTTCCATTGTCAAAATAGACAAGGCAGTGTTGGGATTGCCTTTACAGTCAGACACCACCAACTCACTCAAAAACTCAGTTGACAGATTAGCTAAGAAAGAAACTCTTCAATCCTTCCTTGGTGATATATCACCCCCTCCTTACTTTAGAACTCCCAGGCTCTTCCTGCAAGTGAAACTGCATAAAGCTGGTAACCCCATCAGACCTTTAGTGGAATATTCTTTTTCTCCAGCAGTAAACCTTGAAAAGAGATTGGTCCTCAAATGCAAATCCCTGGCAGCCAACCATCCTCATACAGTTGTCTCTACTTCAAACTTCATCCACAACCTTCCTAATTCCTTTCCTCCTTGTGATAATCTGTATACTCTTGATGTAGAATCTTTGTTTCGCTCTGTACCATATTTTGATTCCTACATGCTCCTCATGAAGAAATTGATTCTTCATTTTGAACCCCCCGGTCCTCTTATCAAAGATCTTTATGATTGTTTCCACAATATTCATCAACATAGTTGTTTTGTTTTCAACAAAATTGTGTATAGGCAACAATCTGGTCTCCCCATGGGCTCACCTCTTTCCCCTCTGCTTGCTGAAATCTACATGCAACATATTGAAGTTTCCATAATTCCTCTACACCCTTTTCAACCTTCCCTATGGTTAAGATATGTAGACGACATTTTCATTAGCTGGCCACATTCCGAGTCTGAGCTACAGATACTGATCAACTCCATTACAGAAAAATTTCCTTCCATTAAGCTCACTATATCTAAGGAAGTAAATCACAAAATTGATTTCCTGGATGTATCTATCTGCAGAAACGCTGATCTCTCCATTACTCGTTCCGTCTATCGAAAACCTTCTGCAGCCACTAACATCATTCCCTACAAATCTTGCACCCTGCATCTCTACAAGCTTGCAGCATTGAAGTCCTACATCCACAGGGCTCATATCATTTGCAACAGCCAACTCTCTCTTCAAGAAGAACTCTCCAAAATTTCTACAATAGCCCTCTCTCATGGTTTCCCTGCTGTTACAGTCAACTCCCTCATAAAGAAATATGAAAACCATTCGAAAATCGAATGCCTCCTTCCTCACAAGAAAGAAGACCTGAAATTCTGTGGTTCTGTTCCTTACCATCCTTCCTATGCTTATAAGTTACAGATTCTTTTTAGAAGTTTTGGTTACCATCTTGCCATTAAATCTACCCCAAACATCTTGAAACTTCTACAAAGGGATAGGGACAAAGTTGAAAGCCTGAACCTCCCAGGAGTTTACTGCATTCCTATCTCTTCTTCTACTGGGGATAACTTATACATTGGAAGCACATACAGGAGCATAAGCCATAGAATTTTAGAACATAGAAAAGATGTTTCGAAAGGCAATCCCAACACTGCCTTGTCTATTTTGACAATGGAAGACAAATCTGTAGTTCCCCACTGGAACGAAGCAAAACGAATTGCTTCGTTTGACAATCGTTTTGCCCTCCGTTACCGTGAAAGCATAGAAATTATTTTCAGCTCAATGACTTGCAACTCCGAATCTCCTCTCTACATTCCGTTAATCTGGAGATCAATTCTAAGTTTTGGCAACAAAAATAGGAAAAATTCAAATGTAGAATCTGGCAACAATCTTAGTCCTCCATTGGCGTGATGAAGACCTAAGATAAGGTCGAAAGCTTCCAACTTACGAACTTTTTGTAAAAGTTTTAGTTAACGTAACTAGCGTGATCAAGTCACCTTTCTTTGATGCTCCAATATTTGAGTTCTTCTTGATCCATGCTGCAAAATCACGATGTTTTTTCGATTTAATATGCACTTTAATGTCATTAATCCCTCCATGGGAAAGGTTCAAATCACAACTACAGACTGAACAAAAAGCAAAATTCTCACCTTTCCGTGACTTCACAATGAATGAGAATTTATTCGTGTATGAATCTAAAAATATTTGCAAATATTGCTTGTTTGACCTTTTCCTGACATATTTCCAGTATCAATGTCAACTCACTGAAAGTGCTTCATCCAAAAAACATGAAACAAAACGAACTTCGCGATTCGGTACATACTGGTGATGAATTACTGTGGTCGCGGTTTTCTTCACTTGGTCATGTGATTTCATGACGCAACTCAACTCGTTTTTGCATGGGGTGCGTTCCATTTCTCAGCACGGTGTTGTTCAGATTGTTAGCACTACTTACATGCAGCAATGTGATCCAATTGGACGAGTAACATTTTTCATGCATGAAACTTTCACACTCACAGAAATTACACGTTATTTTTACTTTTTAGCATTTTCAGGAAAATTTGTACATTTATCAAGTCATCCATACAATCGTACAATGAGGTCAAAATTCGTACATTCTACGGACGATTCGTACAACTTGGCAGCTATGCAACAGTTCCTCACTCAAAAACCATAACTTTGTTTTTGCCTTATTTATACTCATTTAGAATTTTATACAAGCTTCACAAAAAACATTAACGTAAATTTTAAATGGTTTCATGAGAATCTGTGTTCTTGCCTTCTTGAACATCCAAGTCATACAGGTTCTATACCATAACACAAGACATCACAGAATTCCACATGTGACAGATGACTAATACAATTAATAATGTTCACACATCTCCACTAGGGTGCTCTTTGGCCAAACATGGCTCTTGTGCCATAAAAATTAACCAACCACCTCCACTAGTCTAGCAAACAACTCCCTTGCAATATGTACTAGGCAACATTTTTTAATATCATCTGGACACAGCAGTGATATAAAAAAATATCAAATAAATCCATAAAGGGTCTGCTTCTTACCGTTTTACCCAATGTTTCAAATGCTGAAGCTCCATTCTTAGCCGTGTGTAATTAATATTTTGAGTATGTATAAGTACATCAGTTACATTCATTAGCCAACCAAAAATATCTGGACCTTTCTGTAAAGAACAAACTGCCACATATTAATGTAAATTCATCCCACTAATAAATTATTATTGTGGAGATCGTAAATGTAATTCTAACCAATCTCTCTCTACAGCTAATTGAAGGTAAATTAGATCACACTTTGTTATGTTAGAACACTATAACTTTTAGAAAGCATATAGGTTGGGAGCTTTCAACATTAGCTTAGGTCTTCATCACACCAAATGCAGGACTCAGACTAGTTTCCAGATTCCAAGTTTAAATGTGTGTTGTACATTGTTGCTAGAATCTGGAATAGATCTTCAGATCATAGGGATGTAAAGAGGAAATTCTGAATTGCACGTCTTTGGTGAAAAAAGGATCTCTAAGCTCAACGGGGAATTGCAGAATAGATCTTCAGATTATAGGGATGTCAAGAGGAAATTCTGAACGTCTTCGGTGAAAAATAATTTGCACGTCTTTAGTGAAAAAAGGATTTCTAAGCTTTCATGGTAATAGAGAGAGTAAACCGATTCTCAAAAGAAGCAATACATTTTATTTCTGTCCAACGGGGAATTGCAGAAATATCTTCCGTGGTCAAAATAGACAAGGCAGTAGTATTTCAGTTACTTTTCGAAACATCTTTTTTTACGTTTCAAAATTCTGTTGTTAATGCTTCTGTACGTACTTCTGATGTAAAAGCTATCACCTGTAGAAAAAGAGATAGGAATGAAGAAGGAATGAAATAAACACCTGGAAGATCAAGATTTCCAACTTTGTCCCTATCACAATAGATTTCCAACTTTGTTCTTATCACATTGGGAGGGAGGGGGTTAGCACCCCTAGTGTCACGAAGCTATTACAAAGTGATGGAGACAAAGTTGGAAATCTTGATCTTCCAGGTATTTACCTCATTCATATCTCTTCATCCACAGATGATAGTTTTTATGTCAAAATACGTACAGAAGCATTAACAACAGAATTTTGGAATATAAAAAGATGTTTTGAAAGGTAACGCAAATACTGCCATTTCCTTTTTTTACCACAGAAGATATTTCTGCAATTCCCCGCTGGAATGAAACAAGACACATCGCTCCTTTCAAGAATCGGTTTGCTCTCCATCATCATGAAAGCTTGGAAATATTTTTTCACCCAAGACTCGCAATTCAGAGTCTCCACTTTACATCCCTATGATCTGGAGATCTATTCTAGATTCTGGAAATAATGCAGAACATACATTTAAACTTAGAATCTGAAAACCAGTCTGAGTCCTGCATTTGGTGTGATGAAGACCTAAGCTAATTTTGAAAGCTCCCAACCTATAAGCTTTCTAAAAGCTATAATTTTCTAACATAACAAAGCATCATCTACTTTACCTTTAATTATCTCTGGTTATGTGTTTTGTCCATCATTGTCATCTCTTCATAGGTTGAAATTGAAGAGAACTGGGAAATTTTTAAGATATCAAAAATTTTAGTAACCCAAAAGAAGTTAAAATTTACTTTTAACCAGCGTATCATTCTTCTTTCAAGATTGCTGAATTCAATGTAAGTTACAATGTACTTTAAAAAAAATGAGTCAATACAGTTTGTTTTTTTTTCACAGTTCTTTCATATTGGATTACGAACTTAAAATGTGCAACTGTGCTCCAAGTTTTATTATTCAGTCCAGTAGCTTCAATGAAATCTCTGAAGATCAGAATAGTACCTCGCACTGATTTGTCATTTGTCACTTTCTTGTAGGACTTCCATCCACAGTGAGTACAGCTTAGGTCCCAGCCACCTACAGTGAGTACGCCTTTTGGGCCGGACACAGAAACGAAAGGAATGAGAGCAAGTCTAGCGACTTTGACAGAACAGTTTGTAGTGAGATTAGAGTACAGTAGATGGCGCCACCGTACAAGTACGATGCTGCACATAGAGGGGCGAGAGAATTTGGGGGGCTGGGCATAAGAAAGGATACCCATTTAACCAGTGGGTCCAGCCTGGGGGCCGTCACTTAACGTGCTCGTCCGATGCACGGCGCATATTCAGCGATTGTTAGTAAATCACACCATCTCTGAAAGATCAGCCCAGGATCGAACCCGAGGACCTTGCATTGATAGTCTGACTCACTAACCACTAAGCCATCCACGGCTCAATAGTACCTCGCACTTTTACCACTGTTTCTTTTATAACACTGGTTGTATCATCTAGAGGAAACCAGTTTTCTTGACGCCGTTTGCAATGTTTTTTTATGTTAATTCTCTTCAGGCCCTATCCATTACATTTCACTGCCCACAGCAAGTTCAACATTTTGCATCTTTCATCTATGTCAGCAATACGATTTTTGCAACTTGCTAACCTGCATTGTCATTTAGTTGGCTCTATATTTAGGAAGCACGTTTGACAAAGAGAATAAATTAGATGGGGAAATTAGTATGCGAGTGAATTCTTCATTGAGAGTCACAGCTGCTTTTGGAGGTTTTCACAGGAATGATGGGTTCTTAAGAGAGTCCCACATGGCTGTGCATGAAAGTGTAATTGTTCCTACTCTGATGTATGGCAGTAGTGAAACCTGGATATTGCAGAAGAGATATAGGAGTCGTTTGTGTGCTGGAGAGATGTGTTACTCACAAGGAGTTTGTGGCAAGACACACTCTGATCATGTGAGGAATTAAGATATGCTGCAGTTGAGTAATGTGAGGCAAAATGTTGTCAGTAAGGTGGAGACTAATATTCTGAGGTGGTTTGGCAATGTTGAAAGAATGAGTGAAAAGATGCTTCCTAAGAAATTTTTTCCGCCCAAGTGACAGGAAAGAAAGGCAGAGGAAGGCCAAGGAAGTCATGGGAGGATCTGATTCAGGAGTATCTGCATGAGAAAAAGATTGTAGGCATGAAGTACAGGAGGTCATGTGTATGTTGTGTGATAGATGTGAGTGAAGCCCAAGTTGTATGTCAAGATTGCTGTAAATGGAGGAGTTTTTGATACAGTAATAGCAGTGGGGTCGCGTGACCATTTAGGTTGGGTGTGCGCTGTTACAGGAAAAACAGCATACAAAAATTTTATTACGTAACCCAAACTGAAAAATTCACACATTGATTTTGAACGTACGAAAGCATTGTTTTAGTGGTCGTTTAGTAAAAAAAAAATGAACTTTTGTTATCCTATCGTATATGGATAACAAAAATTCAAATTCTGTTTTTAAATCTGTGCTCATAAATTAAACATATCGATTCCCACAGCAACTAAAAGACAGAAAAACTGCAATTCCTGGTGGAACGTTGAATTGTATTTATGACTTCACGCGATTCCAAATGCAAACATATGACCAGTAGTACTTTTGTAGGCACGCATACCCTGGGAAGTTTTTAGCCTCTTTGTTAACACTGCAAGGAGATAAAAATGAGACCTGCACCTCCATCTGGAGAGCTTTGTATCGCAGTTGCTTTACACGCCTCAGGTGTCCGTAGGCCAAACAGCATGCCTACAGATGCAAATATTGCTTACTATGTTTTGTTTATTCAACAAAGCAACAAACTTCCTCCACTTTATGAAAACATTTTGCAAGGGAATTAATTTTAGCCACCACGCGAAGCCTTAGGACAAACTTTGGTGAGTTTTGTTATCCAAAAACATAACAGCAACTTGTATCACAATGTTGAATTGTGTTGCTCCATGGGATTGCAAGCGGTGCTCTATTTGACTAGCACACCTTGAGAGATCAGCTGTAATGTTTGAAACCACAGGGAAACAAAAATGTGACCTGCAGCGCCATCTAGGGAACCCTTGTACCACAGTTGCTTGAGTATTGTCGGATTGCAAGCGGTGCTCTATTTAGCTAGCACATTCTGAGAGATCAGCTGTAATATTTGAAACCACAGGGAAATAAAAATGTGACCTGCAGCGCCATCTAGGGAGTGCTTGTACCACAGTTGCTTGATCATGTCGGATGCCTTGTCAAGAAACCGCACATCAGACGATCTTAGCACAAATGTAATATGAATACTGAATGAATCTTCTCCTCTAAATGAAAACATTGTGTAGGGGAATTAATTTTAACCACCACTCGAAGTCTTAAAACGAAATCTGGCAAGTTTTATTAGAAATAAATCTGAAAATGTAATATTGTTAGTATAGGTTAAATAAATTGTGACTGTGTGGGTGTGCGCCACACACCTAGAACCCTAAATATTCGCCCCTGGGTACCAGTAAGTAAATAATCAGTTGAAAATCTATTTGGTGGTTTATACTTCTTTGTGGGGCTAACCTCTGAATCTCAGAAACAGCTTAGTGATGTGTATGTATGTAATTAGATACTGACAACAAATCATGCCATTCACATTGTAGCATCTGAAGATGATGACAAGCAGCTGGATAATGCCTCTTACTGATTCACAGCGAAAGATACTCATTTCCCAATGGAAAGTTCAAACATTAAAACACTTCACAAGTAACATAATTAAAAAAGGAATGTCAAGGAAGTCAAACATATAAACATTTTCACTGTGTTCCTGGGGTTATATTTTCATGGATACTGAAGTTATTGAACTTGTACTGGTCATTCAAATAAGAATGTTTGACAGCTGATATAGGGTAAAATCAAATTAACAATAATGGTCATCAAGTTTTCCAGGCTGAATGCTAGAAGTTGAATTTTTAAAACTACATGAAACACACACAAAAATGAGGAGAAATAGCATTACGTACCTCTTTCCATGTTCATTAGCTGCAGCTAGTCGAAATTTGTAGCATGTCGAAGGATTAAGTTTAACAGCTTTGAACTGTTTCTGAAGGCCACTGAAAAGCTCAACAAAGTTGTCTTCACCACATCCCTGAACAGGAAAAAAGAAATTCAGAAGCAATTTATAAAACACAATTATTTAAGAAATCATTTTTACAAGGAATGACTGAAAAGTTTTGAGTCTTACAATCACAAAGATGAGAGAAGAAAATTTTTTTTTTTTTTTTTAATTTTTCAACACAGTTCTCTTAGCAGATGGATTGTGCACATTTGGCTGTGATACAGCAGTTGGAATGTATCCCAGCCAAATGTGCATTCAAAGTTGGGAAATCGGTACTGCCTGGTAGTTACTAATCAGGTAAATAAAATGAGCATTCATAAATTGTGAATTGTCACTCAGTGGTTGCACCCATGAACATGATCAATGTCTGTTCCAGGATATACAGTTTTGGTGGAAAATATGCCTTTCCAAAGCTATCTATGCATTTTTTAATCTTGGTGTTCCCAAATAATTTCCCCAGAAATTCAGAATAATGTTAACAACTTTCTTTTCACTAGGCAATCTCTAACAATGTACAAATGGCTCCAAAATCTGAAAAATGGAAGCCATCAGTCTGTGAACTGAAGGGCCATATTCTGCTTTAGACAGCATTCACTGGGCATTCACAACACCCTGATTAAATTGTTTCATCCAAACAGCATGACATGATTCATTGCTTCATAGACAAAAAACAATAGGCACCATACCATTCCAGATAGTGTTTATCATTCATTGGTGTTATACAAAACTGTGTGTACTACAAATGTAATAAAAAATCTAAGGATGTGTCACTTTCTACACACAATGGGTGTGCCCATGGAAGGAAGAATTTCTTGACCTCTGAACATCTTGAATGATGGTTTTAGAAAATGTTGCCACTTTGCTTGTGCAATACTATTCAGTTTGATTTCTTGGGAATAATTTTTTGTAAAGTAAAAACTTTTTAAACAATGTGTTAGATATCAATGCAAAATGAATCCCCTAAAGAAATAATTCTTCACAAATACGAGGAAGGCAACACAAATGTCATTATCAGCACAAAGTTGCCATATTTCCAAGTACCCACCTCTTCAAAAAAACTTGAAAATTACATCACCCTGAAGTGGGAATCAAACCAATATTTCCCAAATTCCTGTTTGAGCATACAACTGTTACACCACCCAGGACAACTAAAAACTATTTCTTCAGAAGGATTTTTTTTTTCCCCGTTGATATCTAAGATGTTCTCTGAAGCACCAGAACTTGTGACCCATATCTGCGCCTGCACTTGGAGAAAATGCCGTGCTGATGCTACAAGAAGTAATGGATTGTTTTGACTAGAATAAATATGAACGGTTTTCATATTTTTAAGTTGCATCCTCTTACCTTTAGTTGCCTGAAACTTTGTTGTCCTGGGTGGTGTAATGATATCATGCTCAAATGGAAGTCAGACTATGCAGGGATGCTCAAGCTCACCTTTGTGCTGATAATGGTATTCAATGACATTATACAATGTGGGAACTAAATGCTTTAAGTACATTAACTCAGAACAACTCTCATCATGAACAAAGCTGCCATATATATAGAGAACAATTCTTCGCCATTCTATATTAGTTCACAGATGCTTATAAAGTAGCAATCCAGGGAGCGCAACCTCAATGGCAGAACATCCACAAGATTGCTCCATACAGACACGCTAGAACAGCATCCATTAGAGAAACTATTGAAATATTAGATACCATGAGGTGTGCAACACAGAGGTCTCAACTGAGCTCCTTGTGGCCTGGAGCCATCTGTTTGGCATAACAAGTAGGATGCAATGATTCTGTATACATTGACTTAGTACGTCTTGATCATATACCATAATACTGTAGGATTTCAGTTGCTACCCGCGCGTTTGGCATGCGCGAGCGTGGTGTTCTACATATTTATTTATTTATGTGTATGAGTATTCATCTATTAGTTTGATTCTGTTTTCCTTTGTAACCGCCTGAAGAAGCCGTCCATTGACTGGGAAAGCTTGCGGGAAGATTATTTTTCCTTACACCAATAAATACAGATTGCATTATATTTGTTTTAAAATTCCATATTTGAAAAGGAATGATTTGAATTTACAGAAAGAAAAAACTGTTGTTGTTTTAATCCAAAATGATCAATTCTTTTGTTTTCATTTATCCCTGTTGTCTTTAGTTTTAAATTACCTAATGGGAATCCTTTAGTGCATAATAGCCATGATGAATTTCTTTCCAAATTACATTTAAAAGGTACCAATATTACATTTGGTATCTTTTAAAAATTACATCTAAAATTTCCAATCTGTATAATAATCTTTTTGTTGTAATCACTGGTCTAGTGAATTGTGTTCACTTAATTTTAGATATTACTTAGTTAAGTCACTGACATCCATTTGAGTATACAGAATACTTCCAATAAATTTCACTGAAATGATATCAAAGAGAGATACATAGCAAGTCACTTTAATACCCAAAATAGGCCATTTCAGCAATGAAACACATACCTCATCATACTCTAAGATGTAACTCAGAATTCTGGAGCCATTATCTGCAGTTGCCTAAAAAGAAGAGGACATCTAAGCTTAAAACAGTTATATGTATATGGCATTGACAAAAGAGCTTCACAACGCAAACAAACTTTTTACAATACATGTTGCAAGCCCAAATATAAAATACAAATTTAGAGTTAACAGAACAAATTAAAACTGTAAAAGGAAAATCATTAAATACATTATCTGACTTACATTCCATTTTAATGCAATATACGTTTTTGCTCTTGCCACTAGTTTTGGAGACTGTGGAGCATCTGGTTCACATGACAGGGTCTTGAAAGATGCATCTGCAATCAAATTAAACATGTTATCCACTAGCATTTAGCACTATTATCCATTATCAAACATATCAGCAAAGAATTTGAGCATGGAACAAAGTGGAAAAGGAATGTAAAATATCACTGGGAATTATAACCAGTCTGATGTTACACAAATGTACAAGGGCCATCCAGAAAGTACTGTAAGTACTGTTTGAAGAAAAAAAAATTATAACTGATTTTTAATGTGCGATGAATTCTACATATCTTAATCTACTTTTCAACATATTCTCCACGGATGTTAAGGTTTTTCAACATATTCAGCATGGATGTTAAAGTATTTGTCATATCATGGCACAAGTTTTGGGATTTCCTCCTCATAGAAGTCTGCTGCCTGGGTTTTAAGCCAATGCTCAACCATCATCTTCTGGTCATCATTGTCATTGAACTGCTGGCCGGCAAGAAATCGTTTCAAATGGAGAAACAAATGATACTCCTGATAATTAACACAGCAATCAGACAAAAAGAAGAAGAATATATCTTCAACTCTGAATACAAATGATACTCATTGGGTGCCAAGTCTGGGATGTAGGGAAGGTGGGCCAGTTGTTCCCATCCAAATTTGGTACCCAGGTTTTACACCACATTCACGGCATGAGCCCTTGATCAGGCTGTGCCATTTGTTTTGAATTGCACGAACCAACTTCCTTAGTTTAATAAATAGGAACTGTACACCAAATTATACTCAAATTAGTATAACTATACTAAACATGAAAAATTTCTTGGCGTAGGATACAAATTAAACTTTCCAAGCTTTCGCACATCAATCACTTTCTCAAGGAAGGTAGACGGCTAACTTACAACGGGATAATAGGGCGTTTCAACACTTCAAACGCGGTGACTTAACTAGACAATAAATGAATAAGGAGCAAACGTGATATTATGAAGTAACGAGGTCACATTGGTTGGGCACAACCAACAAAATATCACGTTTGCTCCTATTAATTTATTGTCTAGTCAAGTCACCGCGTTCGAAGTGTTGAAACGCCTTATTATCCCGTTGTAGTTAGCTGTCTGCCTTCCTTGAGAAAGCCATCTGGTTGATGTGCGAAAGCTTGGAAAGTTTTATTTGTATTCTACACCAAGAAATTTTGGATTTTTAGTATAGTTACACTATTTTGAACAACTACCTTAGTGTATCGTAATAAACAGCTGTATTTACTGTTGTGCCTTTACATATTAATTTCACCAACAAAATTCCTTTTCTATCACAAAAGACAGAGCATGTGACCTTCCTCATTGACACTCTCTGGATTTTTTTGGCCATAGGAGAGCCAGCGTGTTTCCATTGCAGTGACTGCTGTTCAGATTCAGGTGTGATGTAAGAGAACCAAGTCTCACCTCCTGTCACTATACAGCTTAAAAAACCATCGTTTTTCTCCGAATACTGCCCCAAAAATTGCAAAGGAGATCACGTGCTTTATTTTGTGCTCTTCTGTCAACATCTTTGGCACCCATCATGCACACACTCTGTGGTACTGAAGCTTTTCTTTAATTTCATGCAGTAATGATTTTGAAACTTCAGGAAAATGTTCGGAAAGATCAGAAATTGTGAAGCATTGGTTTACCCCAATGTTTTTATTCATTCTCTGCACCAAATCTTTTGTGACCAGAGAAGGCTTACCACTGCGTAATTCATCATGAATGCTGTTGCCCTTCATTAAGCATTCGAACCCACTTCTGCAACATTCCTTCACTCATTGTGTTTTGTCCATAAGTTTTGTAAATTTGGCGAAGAATCTCATGTCGTCTGACATTTCTCTCATTCAGAAATCTTATCACAGACCGAACTTTGCAGTCTGCGGGGATACTCTAACATTATTAACCCACAGCACAACCTCACAAATGGGTGTGGCTAATGGATGAGGCAACACAATGCATGACTCTGAAGTGAATACTTGCATGGGAGTGATGTACGAATGGTATTTTCTTTCTGGATAGCCCTTGTTATCAGAGCTAGCACAGTGTTCTGCCTAAGCGGTAGCTAAGAGATTACACTGATTGCTCACAAAATTATGACCCCTCCTGGGCAAAGTGAGTTATACCTGATACTGATGTAACAAGCAGGAGGAGGGTGTGGCCTGTATGCTAAAGGTGTGTGTATTAAAACTGCTGGTTCAGTGGACAGCAAAATTAATGAATGTAATGGGTAAAACCAAGGATTTATCAGAGTTTACAAAAGGCCAAATTGTGGACACATGAAGATGTGGTGTGTCCATTTTGGGATTGGTGACACTTTTAGGGTTGTTTGAGGGCCAGTGTGGTTAGACTATAGCAGGAGTGATGGCAAAATCATAACAGAATGCAAAAAGGGAATTTCAGTGGGGACAACCATAAAAGGGAGGCAAAAAGTGGATTCCAGGGGTGAGCAACGTGTGCATTGCCATGTACAGGGCAACTAGCACAGCACAGTTTCGTAGTTGACAGCCCAATACGAGTCAACCAGAAACTATGTTCCATGCAACTATGCGTCGCACACTGGAACATATGGGCTACAAGAGCAGATGTCTTATACACCACCATCCTAACAACACTCCGTCGACGTAAACGACTCTCCTGGTGCCTACAGCATGCACATAGGATGATAGAAGATTGGAAGTAGGTATGTTGGTCCAATGAATCATGATATGTACTCTATTCTGCTGATGGTCCAGTCCATATTTAGCATTAGCAGCACAAGGCTGTGGATCCCTGATGGGTGGCATCAACTATCCAGGCTGGTCGGGGCACTTGTATGATATGGAGTATGCTTGGTTGCAGTCAGCTGGGACTCCTGAAGCACGTGCACCAACACATGGATGCTGGCTACCACTAGGGACTGTTGCATACCTATGTACCTCCTACAATGTTTTACCTCCTCCACCCAAAGGGGGATGGGTTCTTCCAGAACGATAATGCTCCATGTCATCTGATGCGCCTCGTGCGAGGAATGGTTTGACAAAAACAGTTCTCAATTGAACATGCATGAGATGTTGTGGAATACAACATGAAGCAGTTAGACATACCACTCACCTCCATGCCAGAACTGTGGACTGTAATACAAATATTTTTGTTGTGGATCCCCACCCAACTGTACAAACACATCGTGCAAGTCAGTACCATGTAAGGTGATGGTTGTTCTCTGAGCGAAAGGAGGGTCCATGAAGTGTTTTTTTTTTTTTTTTTAATTGGAAGTTTAACGACCACCGTGAGCAACTTAATGGGCTATAGGGCTATAAGTAGTCGCCCATCCCTAATTTAGGGCCACTGCTTCCAGGGAAGGGAGAGAGCCAGTGCTGTAAGACAAACACAACATCCATGCCTCACCAGGATTCGAACCCGGACCCCTTGCGAATGAATGATCAGAGGCCATCGCTTAGACCACTGGCGGCTTCTATGAAGTGTTAGGCAGGTGGTAATAATTCAGTGAGCACTCGGTGTATACATAAGCAAAAACAAGATGTTGTAAAGTTTCAGCACTGTTTAAAAAAAAAAAAAAACGTGTTTATAGTATCAATTTAGCATATCTTTCAATTTAAAAAAGAAATAAAAGTATGCGTCAGTGGCACATATTCACAGCAATCAGAATTGTATACTGAATTGCCTGTAGTTTACTAGTCACCATGTAACATTACGTCAGGAAACTTGAAAATTACATTGCCCTGGAGTGGGAACTGAAACCATGCTCCAACAGAAATTGGGAAATGTGGGTTCTTTTCCTGCTCCAGGGCGGTATAATTTTTGAGTTTGTGGATATAATGTTACATGGTGACTAGTAAACTACAGGCAATTCAGTACACAATTCTGATTGCTGTGAATAATCTAGTGCATTTTCCATATAATTATAAGGAATATTTCTTCCTTAATTTCTGTGTTCGATTCATATCTTACAAGCTTTTTCATAAGATGGTATAAACATATTTTTATGTCTGGCATAATATCAACACATCTGAAAGTTAGATACACAGTAAAACCTTGAAAATCCAGCATTCAGAACTTCAGAAATCCGGCACTTTTCTGATTTCGTTTTCGTGAGAACATCCGACATTTCACCAATAACTTTGGAAATCTCCCGATGTACCGTATCAACAACACATTGCGAGATCATCTGATCTCAGCATGGGAATTGCCGATAGCCGCCTACATGTAACATCGGGAGTTTTCTCAAATTCATCATCTCAATGGGCCGCGCTGAAGTGACGCGGACCAATGAGGGCACGAATCGGCGTGTACGTTTGAAATGCACGATGATGATCTGTGCTTGGTGGTGGCAGTATGCGGATTACATCGTGTAATGACATCTACATCAGCCTTCATGATGCATTGCGGTAATCGCCTTCGCGGCGTATCGTAGTTTCATCAGTCAAAAAACCGTACCATCGATGTAAAATTCACATCGGATTATCGCGATGTATCGATACATCGTCCAGTCCTAGCGGTTGCTCTGGCTTTTTCAAGTTTTTGCCTAACCATTCGCCAAATTAAATTTTTTCGACAGAATTTTATAATAAATACTACAAAAAGGTAACGCCAATATTTTCGCCAAAACAATTTTTTGTCCGAAATGGATCCGGGTTCGAATCCCGGTGAGGCATGGATGTTGTGTCTGTCTTACGGCACTGGCGCTCTCTCTCTTTCCTTGAACCAGTGACCCCAAATTAGGGACGAACGACTGCTTATAGCCCACCGAGTTGCTCATGGTGGTCGTTAAACCCCAATAAAAAAAGAAAAAAAACTTCTTTTTCGCAAATTGCGAAGAATGCGATCTGCAGCGCGACCCCTACATATTTAAAAGGCATAGTCGCACAAATTTATGTTCAAGTGACCTGTTACGTGTAAGTACGTGCTTTACGCAACACCCTTTATGCAATTTTTGGATAGTTTCAGAAATCCAAAATTTTCATAAATCTGGCACTCATTCGGTACCGTTGATGCCGAATTTTTGAGGTTTCACTGTATATATATATATTTTCAATTTCAATAGCTAGAACTAAACGAAAAATGTTGCATACTTTCCATGCATTTCTTAGTCTGCAAAATTCAGTTTTACTGCTAAGTGGCATAAATGTATATTCTGTGTAAGGTGATCTAGATGCATATTTGAATTCAGCTCCTCTCCTAAAAGCCCAATTTGAAAAATTCTTTTTGTATCCAACAATCATAAGTACCACACTCGTTGTCTTTTTATTGTTGTCGTTTTTTAACATTTTTTTTTTAGCTTTTACTTATGTAAAATGTTCATGATGGCAGACAAGCTGTGACTTTCAGCATGCAAATACCTCAACTTTCATGAGTCCAATCACAAAATTTCCTTCCTCGCCCACTAGCTCTGGCCATGATCAAATCCACATACAATTTGATTAATCCAGATGCCCTATTTTCCAGCTAGGAGTATTGCAGTGTTTTGCATTTGAAATTGTGTGTGCCAAAAGAATTCCATTTAAAAATGTCTTACACTGGCCTTACTTATGTTGAAATCTTTTTAAAATTTGTCTTCCAAATTGGAACAGGAAGAAACAAGTTAGTAAAATCATGCAATGCATTGATTATGATACGCTTTCCAACATACCAGAAATCATTACTTAAGTTTTTACTCAAGTTATGAGGATAATGGCTGTGGAATAAATCTCACTCCTGTGCCCTGACCTTTGACCCCATTTCGATTATATTACACAGAATTGGCTCAGTATACCTCCGGAACAACATACTAAAGTTTTGTCACAATAGAAGCATTTTTAGCCAAGTTATGAGGATATGGCTCAGGAAAAAATCTCGCTCCTGTGCCCTGACCTTTGACCTCATTTCGATGATATTCGACAGAACCAGTTCAGTATACCTCCAGAGCAACATGATAAAAGTTTTGTCGCAATCGAAGCATTTTTACGTAAGTTATGACACATAAGGGCGATGGAATGGATCCCGCTCTTATGAATTGACCCTTGACCCCATTTTCAATAGGGTTCGTCCCCAGGTTGTCTCCTACCACATACTAAAATTTCTTCGAAATCGAACCATTTTTATGTGAGTTATCGTGAGGACAGACAGACAGATGGATGAAGAAAGCTAGAGCATATATGCTTTTTCAACCTACGGTTGAAAAGAATAAAAAAACAGATGTTTGAAATACTCATAATAAAAATAAAACCATAATTTTTTGGGACACTTGCTCACGTTTTTCCATTTTGCAACAGAAAATTTTAATATTTCTTAATCATCTGGTTATGATTAATTTTCATCCATTTTTATAAGTTCCTGATGTAAAATATCCCAACTTGGTGGGCCACATATTTAGATTTTTGGTCGGACCAATAATATCTGAGCTTTTGAAGGTAAGATTGCCTCTTAACACAGACTTCAAAATGTAACTTAACATTAGAAACCTTGGAAAATGCATTGCCCTGGAGAGGGAATCAAACCTACATCTCCCGATTTCTGTTTCAGTATGCCATCTGTTACGCCACCCAGGACAATGAAGTCCTAAGAATCTCAGTGTTAAGAATTTGAACAACTTCAGCTTTTATGCCAGTCAAAGCTGAATTATTTTTAAATATAATTATTCAGGGTTTAATAACCATCGTGAACAACTCTATGTGCTATAAAAAGTTGCCTGTCCCTAATTTAGAGCCAGTAGTTTCAGGGAAGGAAGAGAGCCAGTGCCTTAAGACAAACACAACATTCATGTTTCACTGAGATTCAAATCTGGACTTATCTCAGACAAATGGTCAGAAGCCAGTGCTCAGACCACTGTGCCACCAGGGCAACAGTAGAAGTTGTTCAGATTCTTCATCATCAGATGCTTGGGACTTCATTGTCCTGGGTGGTGTAACAGATAGCATGCTTGAACAAAAATTGGGAGATGTGGTTTTGATTCCTGCTCCAGGGTGAAATAATTTTCAAGTTTTCCGATGTTAAGTTCTATGTTGGACAGTAAGCAAGGCAACAGCTATTCTATTTGCCGCCTTAAAAATCTTGCAGTTGTTTCATGTACTTGTGAAGATTTATTTCTTCCACTATCTCCAAGAGCTGAAATTTTGTCTTCAGTTCATTGAAAACGATAAATATAAAAATAACAGTCATTGTGTAACAAAGAGGTCCAGTTTAAATGTGATAAGCTAGGTCATTTTCAATGTTTCAGTTGTTTTTAAATGAACAAATTAAAAAATTTATCAGCAAAGCACAAAATTATCTGATTAATTAAATGCTGAAGATTAAAATATGAACTTACATTCTGAAACATTTCCAGATAGCTCATCCAGAACTGCTTGCACACTACAGAGAAACAATCAAGGATCAGTCCTGAACTACACCAATGAACTGAACATTGTGTCATTAGAGAAACAAAAAATATATTATCCAAACTAAGAGTGTGTGAAAAAAACTGATAAATCCACTTGTAAAACAATTTAAATATAAACTATAATTCTACTTTCCACTAAAAATACAGTTTGATTTTACTTTGATCCTTAAAATTTAGGGATCAATTCCCCTCCTCAAAAATAAAAATGAGAGAGGAGAGTGTGAGTTAATGTGAAAAAGAGTTTTAAAATCTTCAAACCTTAAGAGCCCACACTTTCATTCTTGTTCAAAACATTTGAAAGATGTGTGTCAGTTACAGATAATATCCATTGCATCAACATACATTTACTTTTTCACTGAATCACTTCCTATTTCTCATTATTTCATGAACTTACATAATCTGATCATCAAATACTTGATATGATGATGTCTTATTCAAAATACTGAACAATGTGTCATCAGTATGCTCAGCAAACCACAAAATGAAAATGAACTTTCATTTTAACCAGGCAGATAGATGACCAGAAGGTTAGCTACATGAAAATGATTCTGATAATTAACATGTGCTGCTCAGAGATCGCATTAATGCCTGGACAGGTATATTTCATGCATCAAAAATGAAAATTACTTCCTAAAAAAATGCAGGACGCATTTTAACAGCTCCAAAAATTATCCATCTTGATTTAAAAACCAACCTCTATGGTTTTTCTTTAACCATTATCACTACTGTTACTTTTTTCCTTCGGCTGTTTAACACAGCAGTTGTGCTGTTAATAGCGTAATTCCTAGGACCCTTGCTTCCCACCTCCGCTCTGCCTTGGTTCCACATATCTCAGGCTGCGGGAAAATACGATCACAAAAGCCCAAGGCATGTGCAGAGTAGCAGAATGTAGATGTACGCTATACGCAGATAGTTCTTGCATGTAGATTTAAAAAAAAAATGTGCTGTAATTAAAGCACTTGCTGAAGGCTTTACTCAGATTAATATCCTTACTTCTGTTTTGACTTAAAGAACGTTGAATTATTTTTTCAGATCTTCTGAGTTCTTTTGCTTTTACAGATGTTTCTGGAGTCTAGATTTTATCAAGGTCTGTTCTCAATGAATAGGAACTATATCAAAAGTTTCGGTTTATACAAAAAGAATTTAAATTTTATTGCAGGTTCTTCTTGCAGTTGCCAGTTATTCAATTAAAATCTTCTTACGTACTTTGTAAGTCTACTATTTTTCAATTAAGTTGTTGAAAATGCCATTTTATAATTTTTGAAGGTTCATTAATGGAACTGTTTTTCTGTATATAAAATTTTTCTTTAATTAGTCTTTTGCTTTTCTGAGGTTCATAGTCCAATATTTTGCCATAAAGATCCATTTCATGCACATTCGATTGTAATGCACTTGTTTTGTCCTCATTAGAATCTGCGGTGTTCTAATAATTATTTATTGTTTTATAATTTTTTTTTAAATTATTCTGTTTTTATCATAGTTTGTGCTTCACGGATTTGCAGCAAGTTTTCTGCTTCAATGGTTGTGTACGCAGATACATTGCATTTTTATACAACTCTGGGCATGTGTGGAAAAAATGTGTTATCTATGGTCATATTGCCACAACTTGGAAGGAGAAATTCCAGCCAGTAACCTTGAGGAGAAATTCCAGCCAGTAACCTTGAGCTATACTGCCATGCCCGGCATACGACAGAGCTACAGAAGGGTGTGCATTATGTATGCAAGCCTGAACAAAATGGGAGAAGGCAACATTTTTTTCAAGAGTTCTAAGGCTCTTCTAATTCTTCATAAATTTTTAATAGAATTAAGAAATAACAGTTTTTTTTTAGAAGTGAGAACTTCTATGGAATGAGGGAGATATATAAACTGAAGGGGAAGGCAGGTATGCTTCTTCTAGATATCACAAAATACTTCTTGAAAATCATGTGAGAAGTATTTTTACTCTCTGTCTAAAACTTACCGCAACCACTGGTGCTGCTTAATCTGATAGACTAAACTTATTAAACGAAATACACACACTGGCCATAAAATTATGAACAGGGAGTAAAGACTGTCACAACAAAGGTTGATAAGTGCAAATATAATTACAGGTGCACGTTTGGTAGAAGCCATGATTAGCAAAACTAAAAAAACTACTGGTTTCTCAAAAGCGATCACTTTAAAGATGTTTAGTGACTGGAAGACAAGTGGCTCCTTAATATATAAAAAGGCATTAATTTGGAAAATAAACTAGATTTTAGAGCCTGATTACCATACTGTCAGGAGGATTGTATGCAAGTACAAGCCTTCCATGGACAACAACTCGCTGCTGAATTCAACCAATGCCAGCAGAAGCCCATTTTGACCTGAACCATGCACAAGGAGTTAAAGACATAGGGTCTTGGAAGTCATCTGCCCATTCAGAAGCCACTTGTCTCAGCAAAAAAACAGAAAACTCCACCTAGAGTGGTGCCAAAAACACAGTGAATGAATGGACAGCAGAGAAATGGAAGAAAGTGATGTGGTCACTTGAGCCACACTAACCATTGTTTTGCACTGATGATTGGCAGATAGCATGGCAAAAACGTCATGAAGAGATGGACCAGGCATGCTTTGTGAACATAATCCAAGAAGCGAGAAGAGGCACTATGCTACTATGGGGTGTGCTCTACCGCTATGGACAGGGACCGGCTGATACCAATGGAAGGTAAGGTGACATCCAAGGAATACCTGAGTATTGTGGTGGACCAAGTGCACCTTGTGATGATACACTTTTTTTCTGCAGGTGATGGCATCTTTATGGAAACAATACAACAGCACATCATGCCAGAGACATGCAAAAACAGTTTTAAAAGCACGATGAGGATTTCCATCATATCCTGACTTCCACAGTCCCCTGACCTCAATCCTATTGAAAATGTGTGGAACATGCTAAAAAAACAGCTGCTCAGTGTTGATGTTCTCTTCTGCTAACACTGACAGAGTTGCATGATATTTCACTGCAGCAATAGCTATTATCAAAACAAAAGTTACTCAAACACCTCGTGGAATCCACACTGCCGCACCTAAGGTGGTTGTACTTGATACTACATAAAGGTTCATATTTTTTTGGCCAGTGTGTGCACAAAAAACAAAAAAATTATTTCCAAAGTTTCACTCCTATCTATGTTCACCATAATATAATGCTTTAAATGTTAACTGCAGCACTTTCAATTACAAAGTGATTTTGCAGGCTATAGAACAACAAGTCTTTCTCACTTTGTTACCCACTATGTTTGCGTGCGTATGTGTGTGTGTGTGTGTGTGTGTGTGTGTGTGTGTGTGTGTTATCAGGGGTTTAACAACCACCGTAAGCAACTTGATGGGTTATAAGCAGTTGCCCATTCCTAATTTAGGACCACTGGTTCCAGTGAAGGGAGAGAGCTAATGTCGTAACACAAACAACATCCATGCCTCATTGGGATTCAAATGCAGGCGTATCTTGGACGAATGGCCAGAAGCTAGTGCTTAGATCACTGTGCTACCAGGGTGGCTTGCATACATACATACATATCACCAAGCTGTTCTCCGATTTCCAAAAAGAAATACAAACCACCAGATATTTTTACTTACTGTTGTTGTATCAAACTGGTTTTAAATGTTTGGTTAAGTAGCATCCTTCCATTTTCCATATATACTCATGTATAAGTTGACTCTCCTAGTTCTACTTTGAGGAACTGATGATAAAAGGGGGGGAGAAGAAAAAAAAACCTGTGGATAAGCTCTTAAAGATTGGATGTATTTGACTCTCAGGGTTCATACACATTTACAGAAAAAAAATTCCCAGACTTCGCCAGGAGTTTTCCAAGAGTCCATCAAAACATTCCAGGAGCTTAAACTTTTTGCTAGAATCATGGTGCTTTGTTTTATAATTTACAAATCGGGGTGAAATTTACTACGCATTTAGAATTCTTATGAAATCCCATGAGTTCTACTGTTACAGAGTGTTCTTCAGTGTGTGCAACATCTTCAATGAAGGGACAAAATTTCCACATATAAAAATTGCTGTGTATAAAACTTACATGAAGCAATCTGGAACTTAGCACAATGATTAAGAAGATGGTAGTGTAGAACATGCTAGTTACGTAAAAAAGTTTTAAGGCAAATATATTTCAGTCATTACTATGGCCTTCATCAGTGCAACTATGATTGGTTTCGTTGCCAGATTGGAAAGGAATGTTTTGTAACAGTAACTCCGGGTGACGTGATGCAATGAGGGATTTCCAGATGTTCACCCGGAGTTACTGTTACAAAACATTCCTTTTCAATCTGGCAATGAAACCAATCGTAGTCGCACTGACGAAGGCCATAGTAATGGCTGAAATATATTTGCCTTAAAACTTTTATACGTAACTTAGCGTGTTCTACACTATCATCTTCTTAATTTGTTTGTTAGTTACGTGCATTGACTACCACTCTTTTATAGCACAATAATAATAATGCAAAATAATTTTTCCATGGCACAAAAGATTCCCTATTCCATAGTAACCTATTCCCATGCACAATGGAGCAATGGAGGCTAAGATGCCAAATATTGATCTCCTTCAGTAAAGAAAGTGTGTGCTAGAAAGAATGGCCATCTTAGACTCGCAGGAAGGTTTCCACAAGCTGTAGTGACTCCAACTGCAAACACCTGCTATACCAGAAACCAATGTCACCAGAAATATGGCACTCAAACATCCTACACTGCAGCATCACATGAAATGAAAGAGATAACATCACATCTCCACACTCTGCGGAAGGAAGTGATGTCATCATGAACACAGGCCACAGGGACCACAGGGAGAGCTACAACAAGGTGATGCAATTACAATCCAAATATTTTGACCATTTTTTTTTTTTCATTCCAAGACCTTTCACAAAAATGTGAAAAATCAAGGACTTTCCAGACCTGGAAAAAAGGGAAATCAAACTTTTCCAGGGGTCGTGCACATCCTGTATATCCTCAGGTCCCCCCCCCATGTGGGACCACAGCTATGGATACTAACTGGTAGCTGTAGTGAGTAATGTGATCACTTTATTTTACAGGAGAATTTCTGTTCTTCACAAAATCAGTATTTTATTGATACCAGAGAGGCCATCACACAGAAACACCACAGCTTTCATCAGCCAATGGTGTATACACACTGCAGGAAAACATGATGTCACACCTTTGTGTATCCAATGTCCATTGTTGGTTTGGATGGGTATTCTCACCATATGGATGACATGTTACCATCTACTGGTATTCTATGTCATGCAAAAATAAAAAGGGCACAGTCTATATAATCTAAAGCCTGACCTTACTTCCTTTTTGGGGGTAAGAAATTCTGAGGTTTCATGTCGAAACGAGATTGGGTTTTGCACATATCTTATTATTGACAACTTGTTTCCTAAAATAGTGTACTAGATGCAATTTTTTTTCATTATTTAGTTGTATGTTTAACTGAATTGCGTATAAGCCAACCCCTTCAATTTAAAAATAGGGTTCCTTCTATCAGCTTTCGGCTTATACGTGTGTGCACAGTCTTTAAAATTTCAGAATTGACAGCCCAAGTTGCACCACAAACCTTTTATTAATGCAGACATTGTCTCCTTTAAAATGTTCAACAAATCTGATACATTCTTTAAAGTCAGAATAACTCAAAAGATGGTGTGCAAGTATGATGCAGCACATCTGTATGTGATATGGAACCTATGAATTCCAAATACAATCTTTTCTGTCATCTTAAATGAAGAAAATGGCAAATCTAATGTACACTGCTGGACAATTGCTAAGGACGGATCATAAACGGCTATATAGCGCATAAAAAAGTAAGTGTGGTTGGATGCCAAGTGAAATAAAATTATGTCAGAATGCCAGGACATTACAAGAAAGACAATTTATTGTGCTCTGAAATCCAGAAGGCTTTGGAACGTGTTCAAGGGACAAACAAGCCATTTTGTGCAGAATACGTAAACGTGAAAAAAATGCAATTACCGTCCGCAAGCGTTCCGGCGTAAGATGTCAATACGGGATATGGCCACCATGGAGGGCGATGCAAGATTCCACACGTCGTGTCATGCTTTGCACAACATTATCAAGCAGCTGTTGGGGTAATTTATCCCATTCCTCTGTCAGTGCACGGATGAGGGTGTCCTTGTTTATTGGAGGGCATTGGCGACCAGCAAGACTCCTCCCCAAAGCATCCCACACATTTTCAATGGGATTCAGATCTGGAGAACGTGCTGGTCATACGAGGCATTGAATATCCTCGCTCTCAAGACACTCCTGGACAGCGACTGTTCGATGACATGTTGCGCTGTCGTCTATGAAAATGAATCTATCACCGACAGCACCACGGAACATGCGAACATGAGGTAGCAGAACATCATTAATGTATCGTTAGCCAGTCATAGTCCCAGTTGGAAGCACATAGGGGGACGTACGGCCATTGATCATGATGCCAGCCCATACCATGACACTACATGTTGGATATCGGTCCCTTTCCTGTATGTTTGCTGGACAATATGCAGTACCACTATCACGCCAGATCAGTTGTCGTCGACAATCAGGCGATAGACTGTATCTACTCTCATCTGAGAAGAGGACAGCAGACCAGTCGTTATCAGTCCAATTGCGATGTTGATGGCACCATTGCAAACAGGCGGTACGGTGACGTCTGGACAATGGGATGCACACAACAGGACGGCGGGCGTATAGTTCTCCTTCATGCAAACGTCTGGTGACAGTTTTTCGGGAGATCTGCTTGCCAGTAACAGCCATAAACTGATTTGCTACCACACTAGCTGTGCTGCACCGGTGTTTTTTTGTTGATAGCACTATGTACCGATCTTCTGCAGGTGTCGTACTGCGAACACGACCTTCCCCGTGACGTTTGCTACACTCTCCATTTGTTAGAAATGATTTCCAAAGCCTTGAAACAACACTGTGGCTGACGTCGAACTCCCTAGCAACATCTGTTATTTTTCGCCCTTCTTCAATCTTGCCAATAATACGGCTACGCGCAAAATCATCTAGGTGATGTCGGGAAGACATACTGAAAATTGCAAGTTCGTCAATTGATTCTTTCCCTTTCAACTTTGCGTTTGAACAACAATGGTCAATACGCATCAAATCCTTTATATCTCTTATCAGCGCTATGACGTCACGAACAAGTTCGGCAATCCAAAATTTGCATACGCACAACACGTCTTACTGTATCCCGCACTTATGCTAATTTCTACATGTTCCTGCCTTCCATTTTATGGTTGCTATCGTTGCTATTGTCATCCGTCCTTAGCAATTGTCCGGCAGTGTATAATGATCCTGACAAGAGTTACATTGCAGAGGATTTTAACAGAAATCACAGATATTTGTGGCACATTATGGCTTATAATGTATTAAGAAAATATGAAATTTGGAAGTGAATAAATGATTTTCAGGTTTGATGGTTCAAATGCCAGGTTTGGCTATACAACATCAAGCACATATAGAGACTTACCTCACAAATATTTTCCCAGTTTTGGCTTTATTAAAAAGAAAGCCCCTGTCCCTCTCTACCAAAAGAAAAGGACTACCCTGCCCCTCTCCACAAAAAGAAAAGGGCTCCCCCTTTCCTCAAAGCACCAAGGAAGGCAGGAGTTAGTGAAGGCTTTTCTTACTGTGAGAAAGAAGTAAATTCTGTGGAAGAAATATTATTCTCATAATACGTGGAAATATGCCAGAATTATTAACACAGCAATTAGACATCCCTGAATTGCCCATATTTACTGTTCCTCATGTAACATCAATCACCTGAGAAAACTTGAAATGTAATGGATACAAAGTGCAACAGATAGCATGCCCGAACGGAAATCACGAGATGCAAGTTCAATACTTGCTCCAGGGCGGTGTAATTTTCAAGTTAAGTAGATGGTAGTTGAGAACACACACTGATGAAGGCCATAGCAATGGCTGAAATATATTTGCCTTAAAAACTTTTATACATAACTTTACGTGTCCTCAACTACCATCTACTTAACTGTTTGTTATGTGCATTGCCTACCTCTTTTATAATTTTCAAGTGTTCTGATGAGATTGATGTTAAAGTTAAGTGATGAACACAGTAAATAAAGGCAATTCAGGAACAAGTTTCTTCAGCTTTTTAAATGCTGCATCAATTTCATCACCTGAAGATGAGAAAGATCTTTTAAAGAGAAAACCATTTTTTCGTTCAGAAGATTTGGAACTATCATGAAAATGAATATGGTAGAATTTGACTCTGACCATGACCAAATTTTATCCCAGCTGTTTCACTTGCAAAGTACTGTTTCTATTGTGTTGCCATGAAATCAGAAGGAAATGATAAAATTCATTTATACCTGAAGGGTTAAAGATTATGTAAGATGTTTAGATTCTCTTGACAGAAGCTAATCATAAAGGGATTGTCATGCAGTGAGGAGGATTTTATAAGTGTTAAGGAAGATCTCCTTTTAAGAAATAGACCCAGCTTTCAACAAGCTGAAGAAACTCCTTTCTGGCAGTAAGCAAAGGCATTAGTCTTCACTTACTGCCTTCCTCGATGCTTCACGGAGGGGTGGAGGGGGAGCTTATGGTGGAGAGAGGGAGCCTTTTTTTTTTTTTTATTAGGTCAAAATCAGGCAAAATTTATTTGGTAAGTTCCTGGTAATTTTATTTGCATTTTGTTAGGCTTTCTACTTTTATTTATTTAAGACATTTTGAGCTCACCATCTAATTTTTATTTTTCTGGTACAGAGAGCCATGTGCTAACATCTTTCTTGAACTCTATTTTAAACTTTATTTTTTATTAATCATGGATGGGGATTTTGAGATTGCTTTTTTTCACCTGTGCTAAGGGATGGCGGGGAGTTAAGATTTTCTCTATTACACATTAAGAAAAGCGAAGAACTAATGAAATTGGCATTAAAACTAAGGCCCAGGCATTAATTAGCACATGGTGTCATGCCCTTTAAGTTACATTTCTAAAGCATGATATGTACAGTATAAATATATAAATACTTCCTGCATAAAGGAAAATAAAGCAACCACAAGTGAAACTCACACTTAAACTATCCAATGTGATTTCAAATATCACTTAAGTAACTTATTATTTCTGCATCTTGTTTTTTTTTTTTTTTTTAGGATTAAATTTTTGACACACTTTAAAACAACAGTAACTGAAAAGAAAAAAAAAAAAGAAAAAAAAACAGCTTACCACAGATAATACATGGAAGCAGGTTTCAAATCTCCTAATTTATGTTCCAGAAGAGAACCACTGTTAAATAAAAAAGTGTCAATGTAAGGCATAGCTTCAACACCTAGAAAAAGCCAAACTATGAAGAATTTCAAAAGTAGGTAAATTAGCACATATTTAAGGTGGTAATATGCTTTTCACTACAATTATCACATGATGATAAAAGGTAAACTGGTTTATTATTTGTACACTAGGTGAAAGCCCATCAATAATGACGAGGAAAAATAAGATATCAAGAGCAATTTTTTTTATTATTTATTTATAGTAAAACAGCCTGTCCTATAACAGGCATAAGACTCAGAACTTGGTAGATCTTTTGGCGTTACCCAGGTTGCAGCGCAAGGAGCTTGATCTTCCATCGCTTCCCTGTCCATCCATCTATCTGTCTGTCTGCTTGTCCGTCTGTCTGATATGTGTTTTATAAAATCTTGAGTCCCTATTTCATCAACATTTCCTTGTACACAACATTTTTTCGAGTGCAGCAATTAGAAACTTGCAAGAATTAGAAACATATATCCACAGCTTAGTTTTTAGTCCTTGAAGAAGTCAATAAAGTATTTCTCAATGTAACCTTATAAAATGGCTTGCAAAATCTTTTGCTTGCATTGTGAATATGGTGACATGAATCTCCATCAACGTCAAGCAAGTGGGGAGATTTTCTCTGCCGAATTCTTGTTTTTCACCCTGTTTTTGAGCCTCCCATGACACATTCTTTCCACTTAGCTTTCAAACAAGCAAAACAAATTCCTTCTTAGAAAGAAAGAATAAAATAAAAAGCAAAAAAAAAAAAAAAACGGAAAGCTGCGTCACGAACTTTTTAGAGGCTTCGGCCCGACGTAATAACGGCCCGAAGCCGTGCCCCCCCCCCACTTAGCTTTCAAACATGCAAAACACATTCTTCCTTAGAAAAAAAAGAAAGGAAAGAAACAGGGTTGCGTCACGAACTTTGTTCAGCGGCTTCGGGCCAACGTTATCCTAGCCGGGCGCCGTGCTTTCTTTCCACTAAGTTTTCAAACAAGCAGAACACATTCCTCCTCCTTAGAAAAAAAAACAAAAAGGTTCGTCACAAACATGGTTCAGAGGCATCGGGCAGACGCAATTCCGGGCAACAGCGAAAGCACGTCCGAACCAACGTAATTCCGGATCACGGCAAAAGAAGCCCGCCAGGCCTACATAATTCCGGCGTGGCGCCATTCTTCCTCTCCACTTAGCTTTCAAACAAGCAAAACAAATTCTTTCTCTTCGGGGGGAGAGGGGGGGGTTAGAACGAATTTAAGAAAAGAAAGCTGCGTCACGAACTTTATTCAGATGCTTCAAGTCGACGTAATCCCGGGCCACGGCGAAAGAAGCACGACGGGCATTTTTTTTTGTTCACACTTTGAAACAAGCATAACAAATTCCACCACCTGAGAAAAAAAAAAAAGACAAAGGGCTGTGTTACGAACTTTGTTAGAGGCTTTCATGTCGATTATTTACAAAATCAGTAAAACTTTCTTAATAACAGCGAAAATCTGAATATCCATAATTTTTTTGTTAGTCACCCGTAATCCCGGGGGAAATCCGTAATAATTACGGAGATTCTGTATTTTTTGGCATACTCCGTAGGAAGAGGATTCAAGAGTGCTTCGATTCTCGAACGATCTCAGAAAAGCGGGAACGCATTCGGGTACATTTGCAAATTACAAGAGAGAGTTTCTGGCGATGACGTCACGGATAGAATTAAGCAGATAGTTTGGCCCTGATAGAATGCAGAGTGGCGATTTCCCGCAAGACACGGAAAGGGCTGCGGTAGTTTCCCTAACGCACGAAGTAGGCAGAGCTTCCACCCTTTGCGCTGCGATGCTCAAGTGACTGACATCCCATCCATTGTTGACAGCAGTAAACGAATTGAGCTCCTGACTCCACCCTCCAACATTTCTTCTTGCCCCCCGTGTCTGCTCCAAAAACAACACTTTAAGCTAGAAAGCGCTTAGTTCTTTTACTCCACAAAAAAGCGGAATCGCGGAATTCCGCTTTTTTCTTATTTTTCTATAGAACGACGACCCCCCCCCCCCTCCTAAAAAATCCTGAAAAATTTCTCTTCATTTTTGCAATGACCTCGAGAATGACCAAAATGATGCAGAAAAAAGCGGAATTCCGCGAATTCGCGGAAGAATCTCATGTATGAATGTAACGGTAATGGTCGAATTTGAAAACACAAATTGTGTGATCTAACAAAATGTATTTCAAAAAATTGAAGTTGTTTTTGAAATATTTGCAGCAAACAGCTACTTTCAAAACCAAGAAGTGCTTCATCCCAGTAATACCTATGCATTTTCTACATCCAAAGTTTAACAAAATGCATATTACAGCAGTGAGAGCTTTTGTGAAATATATATATATATATACTGAAGAGCAAAACTGAATATTAAGGAAAAACTTTAGAATTTAAAACGAAAGTTGCAAAATAACCTGAAGATCAAAACGCGCAACGCAGCAGTTATGAAAATTCAGAATTCACATTCTATTTAGAAGAGACCTAAGCAAAAAAATATATATTTTTGACTCATACCAAGTACAACATAGAAAAGGTTATGTATCTACCGGTGTGAGTAAAAGGAGAAAAGATAAAAAAATAAAATAAAACAACTGAATGTAGAAAGTGTCGAGAATACTGAGCCTTGGCTTTATCAAGGACCAGCAAAAACTCTGCATTTTCTCACTTCCACAAAGACCTAGTTGGAAATGGGTTTCTGCAAGGCCATAGATGCAAGTAACATGCCCACCAAAAATTGTTTTAAAAAATATATATATGTCATGACCTCCGCAGAGTTGTATGACCTAGCACTAGTTAACAATTTCGCTTGCATCCATAACCTTCCTGGCCCGACCCATGCTCTTCATCTGTTACTATTAAACAGAGAGAAGAAGATTAAAGAGAACTCAAGCTGTGAGAGTGACATAATAATTAGAAATAATTTTCAGCTATAACGAAATGCCAAGTTCGCCTGAGAGAGAATTTAAACCTGAAAAGCAATGCAAAAGAAATCCAAATTTTTACATTGCAATTAAAAAAGGAAATATTAATTTTTTAAAAAAGGGGTTTTAGGATCAAGTTTTCTTTCAAAAATCTGATTTTTTAAAAAATTAATATTTCCTTTTTTAATTGCAATGTAAAAATTTGGATTTCTTTGCATTGCTTTTCAGGTTTAAATTCTCTCTCAGGCGAACTTGGCATTTCGTTATAGCTGAAAATTATTTCTAATTATTATGTCACTCTCACAGATTGAGTTCTCTTTAATCTTCTTCTCTCTGTTTAATAATAACAGATGAAGAGCATGGGTCGGGCCAGGAAGGTTATGGATGCAAGCGAAATTGTTAACTAGTGCTAGGTCATACAACTCTGCGGAGGTCATGACATATATATATTTTTTAAAACAATTTTTGGTGGGCATGTTACTTGCATCTATGGCCTTGCAGAAACCCATTTCCAACTAGGTCTTTGTGGAAGTGAGAAAATGCAGAGTTTTTGCTGGTCCTTGATAAAGCCAAGGCTCAGTATTCTCGACACTTTCTACATTCAGTTGTTTTATTTTATTTTTTATCTTTTCTCCTTTTACTCACACCGGTAGATACATAACCTTTTCTATGTTGTACTTGGTATGAGTCAAAAATATATATATTTTTTTGCTTAGGTCTCTTCTAAATAGAATATATATAATACCAGTACCAGAGTTCCTCCAGTCCTTCCAGCAGAAGTTGCACATGCAATCAAGAACATGAAGCGGGGAAAAGCTCCAGGAGAAGATGGAATTACTGTAGACATCATACAAGAAGCAAGTGGAGAAATCGAAACAGTACTCGCCCAAATTTTCACTCGATACCTTAATGAAGGAAAGATTCCTGAGGATTGGAACACCGCTACAATGATCCTGCTACATAAGAAAGGTGACATTGAGGATCTCGGAAACTACAGACCTATCAGCCTCCTATCAGTAGTTTATAAAATCTTCACTAAAGTTCTTTCACACCGCTTGAAGGTAACACTGGACATGGCTCAACCGAGAGAACAAGCTGGATTCAGGAGTGGCTACAGCACAATAGATCATATCCATGTGCTGAGAGAACTAATTGAAAGAGCGAGGGAATATGAACTTCCATTGTGCATGGCTTTTATCGATTATGAAAAAGCCTTTGATTCGGTGAAACCATCAGCAGTTACAATGGCTCTGAAAACCTGCGGTATTGAAGATGCATACATTAATATTATTAATAACATCTATGAAAATGCAAGTGCAAAGATTAGGCTGTTTGAAAATACAACACACATAAAAATTGGAAAGGGAGTGAGACAAGGTGACACCATATCTCCGAAGCTCTTTAATGCCACATTGGAGGGTGTTTTTCAGTCACTGAGCTGGGAAAACAAGGGGATAAAGATTAATGGAGATTATCTAACCCACCTTCGTTTTGCTGATGACGTAGTCATTTTTGCAACTAGCCCATTAGAGCTGCAGAGTATGATCCAGGAACTTGCTGACAAGAGTAAAGAAGTGGGATTAAAAATGAACTTTCAGAAGACAAAAGTGATGTTCAATGCTTTTACAAGAAATGAAGATTTATCGATTGATGGAGAAAAGCTGGAGATAACAGACACGTACGTTTATCTTGGACAGCAGATATCAAGTGAGGGTCACATTGATGAAGAAATTAATCGGCGTACAAAACTTGCCTGGAGAGCTTTTGGAAGAAACAGCATAATTTTCAAGAGCAATATGCCATTATGTCTTAAAAGAAAAGTGTTTGATCAATGCATCCTTCCAGTGCTTACGTATGGTGCGGAGACGTGGACCTTAACTAAAAGAGACATACAAAGGCTGCAGACAACTCAAAGTAGCATGGAGAGGTGCATGCTTGGTGTAACCAGGAGAGATAAGAAGAGGAACTCGTGGATCCGAAAAATGACAAGAGTGGAAGACATCATGATCAGAGTTAAATCCCTGAAATGGCAATGGGCTGGACATACTGCCAGAAGGACAGATCATCGATGGACAGCCGAAATTTTAGATTGGATTCCAAGGGACAGGAAAAGACCCAGAAGAAGACCACATGGGAGATGGGTGGATGAAATTCGAAAGTATGCAGGGGTGACATGGAGGAGACTGGCACAAGACAGACCGTTGTGGAGGAAACTTGGGGAGACCTTCGTCCAGCAGTGGATTGATAATGGTTGACAATGATGATGATGATGATGATATATATATATATATATATATTTTTTTTTTTTTTTAACTTTCTGTACACAAAATTTACTTTCTAAAGGGATGAAACAAACACCAAATATACCTGTATATAATTTTAGGTCGGTTGTCCTTGCTCTTCTCACTCAACAGAACGTTGTACAGAATACTGGATTCTTGCAGTTGCTTGGGAATGTCAGGAATACTTTCAGAATCAAGCTCCAGAGCTGTCCATTTTACCAAGGCACTTCGAGCAGTAATTTCACTTACCTGGAATTTAAGGTACAGTTAAGAGATCAAAACACATGAAGTACAGCAATGATCTATTTAATGTACATTGCATGTCACATGGTACTCCACCAGTGAGTCGCACAAACAGTGTTTGAAATTAGGGGTCGTTAGTCGTATTTTGCCACTTCAAACTTGGTTTTCACAACTAAATATCTGTGCTTGGTCGTCAAATTTGACGACTAGGTTTAGTGCGCTAACCGAGCGTTCCGCCAATCGTGTTTTATGTTCTAATGTCATTCAACTCTCACCAGTTTACGTGATGAAAAAAGGAGAGTGCCCATTGCAATGACGTTAATTACTAATCAAGTCGTCACGTGGATGCTAGGCATATGATTGGACAGTGAGTGATTCAAACAATTCCAGGAGTTAAAATTTAGGGCAGAATGGTGGGAGTCTCCTGCCTAACAACTTTACGAAATTTTATGCAAAAATATATATAAATATGAAATTTTGGGTCCATCTTTAGAACACTTGCAAGATTTGTGTGTTAGAAATGTATCTTTTGTGAAAATACGTGCATTAGAAACGAACCGTTCAGAGTTCCAAAAATTGCAATCGAATGCATTGTTTGTGTCAGGGAACATAAGAAGTTTATGGACACGTGAATCAGCTTCCTTCCACATGTAGCCGCATGAGCAGATCATTTTACATATCACAGACTGTTACGAATGAGGCACGAGATTCTTCCTTGGATTCGCGGAATATCACTTTTTTCGCCACATTTCGGTTATACTTGAGATCGATGAAAAAAAAACAACTGAATATAATGTTTTATTTTTGGAGGATTAGTGTGCGAGTATGTGGGAAGGGGGTCGTTTTTCATCTGGGGAACGGTATTCCGTTTGTCAGAACTTCCAAAAACGAAAGTTAAATGAAGAGATTTTTTTTCCCGCAATCATAATTTCTTTTTCTCACGAAGTTTCCTCGGTCCAGTATTTATACTAAATATCAATCTATTGCATAAATGTTTGTATTTCAGCCTGAAAGTGCAGACAACAATTTCCGGAAGTTCCAAGGAGCAAAAATTTCCTGTTAAACTTTAGGCAAGAGTTTCTTCCGTGGATTCGAGGAACTGACGTTGTTGTCATGATTTGCGTCATTCTGGAGAACAATGCAAAACTGAAGGTGATTTGTTTGGGGTGGGGGGCGTTTTCCGGTTGGAGACGGAATTTCATTATTCAAAACTTTCAAAAACAGTAGTTAGATGAATTGCAGATTTAATCTGTAATCTTATTTTTTTTTTTCGCGACATTCCCTCTGCTCAATATTATTGTAAAACGTAATTTTCTTCGATAACTGTTTTTCAGCTTGAAAGTGGAAGGAAAATTTCAAAAAACAGAAGTCAGACGGAGCAAAGATTTTTTCGTAATAGTAATTTTTTTCCCCACGATGTTTCCACTGTCCAAAATTATTGTTAAATGTTATTTTTCCTCCATAAATAGTTGCAAAGTAAAAAACTGGACATTCCTCATACCAGAAGAATGGCTGAATCAATCAAGTCTTAGTTACAAAACTGTAAACATCTCATACATAGTATTCAAAATGATACTTTTTGAGAGCTGAAGGGAAATATGTTCAAAAATAATAAATTCGTTGACCCTTGTAATACTAAACTTGCACATCACAATGTCAAATGAAGGTTTATTTTATCTTTTGTGATTGAGATAGACAGCAGATTTTCTCCCTCCATAACGGAACTCTTTTGACGTTTGAGTGTGTAGAACCTGAATCTGTGAAGCAACACTCACACACACACACACGTTTTTGTAGTCTTTCAAAAGCCTGGCAGACCAGTTTTTTTTTTTTTTTTTTTTTTTCAAAGATTAATGAAGATGCTGTTATGGAATATTCACTATTCAAACATTGGCACAAGTCTTGTTGATTTCTCTACCACAAAAGCCATGCCATTGATCTGTGGTGGAAAGATGTTGCACAAGGAAGCACTAGACGGCCAGATTTTAAAGATTAAATTTGCAAAAATCTATACACATCCATAAATATCATGAAAGTAGTTTTTTGTCAAAATTTTACTAAGAAGGTATGTTTTACCATAAAATAGCAGAGCAAAGGCCAGCTGCATGGGGAAAGCATTTAATTGCATAAAATTAACTCACACATGAGGTGAGTGCACAGCTTCTTATCTTACCCAATGCAGTTGGCATTTGCTCGACTATTTTCTGGTTAAACAAGCCTTACTAAAATTTTGGTAAAAACTCATTGAAATATATTGTACATATATATATATATATATATTTTTTTTTAGGGGTGCAAAAAAAGTTACCAACGAAAATATGAGCATGTTATAATTTTTAAGAATGGCAACTAGGAATTACATTTTGGCACATAGAAAAAGAACAGTAGTTTCTTGATGCCTGCCTTTGTTTTCCTAATTTCTAACACAGTGTACAAACATGAAAATTATCTCACTACGAATATAAAGAAGAAAGATGTCACACTTTTGCTACTCCTTTTGAATAAAATTATGCCAAAGTATTCAACATTGCAATTAAGCACTGTATAACTTTATAAAAATCACTGAAACAATAAATGTCATCACACAGAAATGACACTAGATTACAAGACTTTCCAAAGTCATCACACTACAAGATTTCACAAAGTTACAATACATAAGCAAAACGTACATCATCACAACTGGACTGCTAAGAACTACAATTTTATGTCATGTTTTTAACTTAACTGCAAAGAGCTACAATATTATGCCATGTTTTTATCTTGTGATCTCATGCCTGTACACCTTTACAGTGTCTGTGCATGTTTTTTGGCACAGACTAAGGAACAAAAAAATATTTTTGGCAATGAACTTCCACCATCTCTTTCTGTCCATTACAAGATCTTCCACTAACACTGCTTTCCTACTGGTCAACAGATGGTTTCACAATGTCAATCAATCACGTTCTAGGTCTGTGGACTGGTACCAAAGAATTTAACACCTGTTTAAGTCAATCTTTCATCTCCCATTTGATGTACTCATCCACACCATCTCAATGTGTTCTCATTAACTTGTTCCTTCACTGAAGAAGTACCCAGTTCAGTTCTAAAGTCTACGTTATTAATTCTGTTTTGATGTTAGTTGCATTGGGGGCTTCCAGTATCAATCTTTGATAATAGAGATTTATCCACATACACCCATAAATCCACCCTTAAATTTCTTAAAACATCTCCCCATAAGACAAATTTCAACCTCCATCTGAAGGTGTGTAAAGCACACATTCACACATAGTCCATAGCTACTTCACAACATACATGAACCAAGATTTTTGAGGGACGTACCCAGGGATGCAGAATTTGTCCGAACTCGCGAACGACGTTCGGGGAAATTAAGGCAGCTCTGGTCTGGGGAAATTTTTGCCCCGGGTAAAATAATAATAGTAGTAGTAATAATAATAATAATAAAATGAAAAAATTGACTTATTAACAAGTATAAGCGAAAGGTAAGAGTAATTTGCTGCACGGTAATCAGGTAATCAATTTGAAAAATGTCATGTCGTTAAAAATAGAGGAGGTTATGAGCACAGTGACGTACTGCAGACTGTAGCTGGCATATGATTCACCGAGCCCAAACGATTTTACTAATGCCAAGGCGTAGACAGCGTGGCACGAGTAATAAGTATGGTGCAACCACTAGTCATGCTAATAAAAATTTCCGAAACTAATGGCAGCTTATGTGTCATAGGCGCCGATCTGAAAAATTATTAGGGGTTCCACACATTTTAAAGCGAATGCCCTATGCATTTTTCAAAGGATTTAAGTCTAATTTAAATTTCATTCAGTAAAAGTATCTGGCACAATTATATGCCTGAAATGCTAGAATGAAATAAATTATAGTTAATTGCAGAATTTTTTTAGCTGTTTATTTTTCAGCCTCTCTGCCCCACCACTGTTTTCACCTATACCCAAAAATGTTTCAGACATTTTGAATCTAAAATAAATATTAGGTTGTCTTTTTTTCAAATTTTTAAGTAATAGGCTTTAAGGATTAGTTCTTAATCATCAACATATAGATCTAATACTTGCTTAAACTTGTATGAAAGTCCGCTACAGTTTTGGGGGAAATTTCGGACAGAAAACAAATTGCGTTCTGGGGAAATATTGGGCCCTGAAAATTTTCTGCACCCCTGGACGTACCTACGTAAAGTGACACGTGACGAGAAGCGCAGACAACAGATCCACCTAATCGGCACAACACTCCACTGCTGTTCATATGGAGGAACGGTGTCAGTGGTGCTTTATCCTGAAGATGGTGCAAGATGGCATCCAAATGCATAGCAGCTACAAGACCTGGGCTGAATTCTTTTAACTTTTATTTGGAGTTTCTTATAACGATTTCGTGGCATCCCTTTGTTACATGCATAATAGCAGCCAACTTTGTGTGTACAGCTGACTGAGAATGTCTTCTTTCTTCAATATTTTAATATATTTTTAATCATCACATAATTTTCTAGTGACTGTTTTCAACCCAACTTTGATCATTTCACTCTGAACCTGTTCAGTTCACCATAAATTATGGAAAGTCACCTTAAGAGAAATTAGGCCTCACAGAAATTGAAAATCACCTTGGGACTTCTAACACTTCCACCGTATGACAGTTTCGCCATACAAGTAAATGTCAACTAGCCACCCTTTTTAATCCGTGCCTCAGTGAATAGTTCACTCGCTACATGTGAAATACCAACTACGAAGACTTCCACATCACATATGGTTTCAAGTGAGTACATTTTTAAACTAGTACTTTCACGACTGGTATTTTTACTTTGGATGTGACATGGGACTGTTTACGAATTCATATTGAGTCTTTTAAGTACTCCTGCCTTTCAATGTGCATAGAGTTTTTAAAGCATTTCTTTCAGTTAATGCAGACAACAAGTACGTGATGATCCACATCACGGAGATAATAAACTTTCACACAATAATCAAGGAAAACATCTGCAGTGTATTTAAAAGTAAATTCCGGGAGTTCTGGGCTTGGTGGACATGATCGTTGATGAGTTCTCAAGTAACAAGTCCACAAGGTGGCATGGCACTCAGAGTTATCAAACTCTGCTAGAGGGGCACGAATGTCCCTCCAACAAAGACGAAACACAGCCCTGAGGAGGAGAACGAAATCCACAAACAAAATCTCGGCAGTCAGCGGAGGTAAAGATGCCGGAACTGGAGCAGCAGACAGACCCAACAGACTAACAGCAAGTTCCACCAAAAGAAGAATCTCCACAGCTTCACGAGATGGATGTGCAGGAAGAAGAAAATCAGCAGGAGATGGGAATTCAAGAGTTGTCAGGGGAAACTGGATCATGTGGAGATATCGGAGGACCACCCCATGTAGGCACACAAACATCATCATCAGTGAGGGTCACAGGGCCCGAGGAATCAGTGGACGAGTCGAGATACGAAACATCACGCGGCTCGGAAGCGGGCGAGGACACAACCTGTTGACCGCTGGCATCCAGAGAATCAGCAGAAGGCAAGAGGGAAGCTTCGGGTACTGACGACGTAGAGATTAATGGAGCTGCAGTACAATCCATGGCCATTGAAGCTCAAGTGGAAGGAAAAACAGGAAGTTCCACAGCAGAGGCATTTTCTGACAGTTGGGTACAGACTCTAGTAGGAGGTGACATAGGGAGCTCGGAAGCAGGAGACTGAGCAACCGAAGAGCCAGAAGCAGCAGGAGTCTAAGCCGGAGCAGACACTGAAGCAGGTGCGAAGTGAGGGCCAAACGTCAAAAGTGCCGTATTTTTAAACTCTACTCATTAAGACTTTTAAAATAATGTTACATAACCCTCTCAGAAATAATCAGAAATAATTTTTCATTCCCCTTCTCACAGTTATCAGATAAGGCTATAAACAACAGGAGCACCAACATTTATAAGGCTCACAGTTTGGCCCCTATATGATGAGGGTCCTATGAGCATGGTGCAAGACAGACAGACAGACATACAAAGAGTGAAAGTTCAAATACTAAGCCTCACCAGCTCACTCTGCTCACAGGCTCAGTAACAAGCAGAATAAATATGGAAGTGCAAAAAGTATCATTATGTTATATAATAATGACCTAATCATGACTCACACAAAACTAAGTTATATACTTATATAATACAAATTACCCACTTAGTAAAACTCTGTTTTTGAGTACCGAACTGTAAAATCTAACATACATTTCATTCTGAGAAACTAGCATAATAACCATAATGGAATCAACCAAAATACGACTTACAACTGGCGCTTTGATGGTGGAAAGTATTCCAACTAACTTTGTACTCTCTGCAATAAAATTAAAAATATATATATCAGTCAGAAATAGTGAACCTTCAACACATTTCATGAACCTGATATCAGCATAAAAAAACTGAAGAAGCAAAGATCAGAAACTTCGGAAATACAGAAATTAAAAACAAAAAATGTGCACAGATTCTTCCGAATGACAGAAGTGTGGCAAACAGGAAAATTTGACATTTAAACTGCACTAAGAACCATTTTTAACCTCATTCTTAATTTATATAACTTTTAGGACACAATAAGCACATTCTGATTTTTACTACAGTAAATGATTGTATTCCTGAATAACATATTAATGAACTCTGTTTAAATAGTATTTACACTTGCAGCTGCAAAACTCTAAAAAAAAAAAAAAAAAAAAAAATTAGTTGATAGACATCCCTGAATAATCCTTCACACGTGACCCATGCATGAAAGACAGTCGCACAGCACTGCATCGCGGGAATAACATAAATGTCACCACCAAAGACTGCAACCACCACTAAAATAACAATGGTCATATAAGGGAAGTTATTTTGCTTCTGATGTGCATATGACAGGAACATTTTTGTCCCAGTACCAGGTACAGCACACACACACACACACACACACACACACACACACACACACACACACACACACACACACACACACACACAGATATTGGCATCTTCAACTTCACACAGATTCTCAGCTATCCTATTTCCGATAGAAATACCACATCATGGAAAATATGTTTGCTCCTTGCAACTCTTTTGGAATTCCAACTTGAAACCTGCCACTGCAACTTGGACATCAATGAAAAAGGAACTGCCAAATTTTGAAGTGTGTACCATATGATTTCTTGGGTTGTGGTTGCCGCAGACACACACAAATGAACATTTCCTTTCATTATTATAGATTGTTTGAATGTCACACCAAGATTAGTGAGGACAGCAGCACTATATAGATCAGGTTGTTTGCAGATGATGCCTTATGCTGTGCCAAGAATGAAAAAAATGCAATAAGAAATGTTGCCTAGCTCGATAAAAATGTTAAGAGATAGTAGGAAGATAATCATGTTGCAGTTCTCCAGGTGAGTTAATTATTTTGCAATGATCAGTACATTCTTACTAGAAACTGTTCACTGAAAGAATTTTGTGGATGATGATAATGACGGCAGTGTGAAACTACACTAGCGTCAGTATCACACAATATCTCATTAATTAACTCCAGGAGTTTGAAGAACATGCAAAGATATTGCATTAGAGTTTGTCATGCCCAGCAGCTGCCAAGGAATAGCACACTAAAGGCTTCACCATTTTAAGTAATTTGCCCAATTCTGAACTTTCACTTTTCTTTTCATCCCTTAATTTTTATTTACGCAGTTTTCATTTTATCTTTTTTAAAAATACCTGCATTCTGTTTGCAGAAGATGAATCATACAGTCGACTTGCGAAAAAGCAAAACCTGATCTAATGAAAATTAAGACCGATCCCCGGCAAAATTCACATTAAATTAGTGTATTTTCAATATCAATATAATAAAACCATACAATCATATTTCCAAGGAAAATCACCAATTAGAAGAATATAACTTCAGCAAAAATATTAAATTCAGATTCCCACAATCTTTTGTTAAAAGAATTTAACATCTTTCCCAAGCAAGTCACTTTTACCTCCTGTTGTATCAATAGTGGCTCAAACTGATTTGAGAACAAATAGAATGTTGTGCAGCCATAACAACCCCACTTTCAGTCTCTTTCTACCTCACTTGTGTTATTTATGTTGTTATTTGCTCAATTTTTGAAATGAAATGAGTTTTTCAAAAAAAAAAAAGCAATTCTTTTTGAAAAAAAAAAAAAAAAAAAAAAATTCATTGATGAAGTTGATTCTGGATAAAAAAAAAAGGGGGGGGGGTAATGTTGCTAAAAAATATTGCATCACTCCATAAATATTATTGGCTTTTTTAAAAGATAGAGAAAAACTGAACACTAATTGCAAAATGCAGATTATTGGGCCAGAAATGGAAAATACAGCTGATGAAATTCAAAGATGTTGACTTAACAGGGTCCGCATAGTTCCAAAACACTTGTTTTCGGAGTGTGCCAGTTAGTGAACCATTAATCAATCAAAAAGCACTGCAGTATGTCACTGCTCTAGGCCAGGAGGATGTTTGTGCCAGTTTTGGATAGCTATATCATTTCAAGGAATAGTAATTAGGTGCCATAAAAACGATATTTCGTGAGGCAAGTGTTGTGCAAGCAGAAAGAGTGAACAAATGAATGTAGAGCAGAAGTGGTTGCTCTTGTAAGCTCAAACAGTACAGATGATGTGTTTAATGCTGATGAGGCAAGAATGTTTTCACTTAAGTCAAAGAAAACATAAGTGCTTAAAGAAGACGTATTGGCAGGGGAAAATCAAAGGAATGCCTAATTGCACTTTTCTGTTGCAATAAGTTGGGAACTAGAAGAAAGTGTTGATTGTTGGCAAACTTTCCAAGCCAAGCTGCTTGAAAAGTGTTCATTCACTGCCTAAATCAAGCAGAAAAGTATATAAAACAATAGATTTTTAATGAGCATCAAATTTAATGCAGAAATGAAGAAAAAAATATGCTTTTCATCAGCAATGCACATCTTAAAATGACTCCCCAACTTTAGACTGCATCCATGCGAGGCATTATCTGCCAAACTGTAGAGCTGTTCCATAGCCTCTGAAACAAGTCATCAAAAAAGCCATGAAAACTCACAACTGAAGCCTGCTAATGAAAAAAATTTGCCATGGTGTTAAAATGAACAAATGACAAATTCTCCATGGTGTTGAAATTAATAAATGAAAAAAATTATCAATGGTGTTGAAATGAACAAATGAAAGAAAATCTCTGTGGTATTGAGATGAACAAATGAAAGAAATTCTCCATGGTGTTGAAATGAACAAATGGAAGAAATTCTCAATGGTGTTGAAATGAACAAATGAAAGAAATTCTACATGGTGTTGAAATGAAAACGGTAAAAAGAAAAATTTAACATTAAACAGGCTATGGATATGATTTCTGAAGCATGAAGTGATATCATAAAAAAAAAACAATTACCAATTTCTGCAAACATGCTGCATTGGCATGATTTGATAAAAAGGATTTAGAGCAACCTGCAGACACAAAAGCATGTGCTACACTGGAAGCATTGTGCAAATCAGTCACTAAATCAACTTCCACCCTACTGACATGTAACTGGAATATTTTTTGTCTGCAGATGACAATGTGTCCACTTCTCAAAAAATGACTAATGCAGACATCATCCAGTCACTAAAGGACGGGAAATGCTAAGAGCAGTGGCTAAGATGATGCAATGCTTCAGAAGCACTTTCGTGCTTGGGAAAAATTCACCATTTGGTGTCATCACAAATGAACATTCCACATGATACATTTTCCCTTGTGCACTCTTTGAGGAATTTCTTAATTAATTACAGCTACAAAAGTTCAAAAAAAAAATATCGATGATTTTCTACAAAGAATGTTTAAAGGAAAGTGACAAGTACAGGTTTGACTTGACAATTTTATTACTTATAATTTCTATTATTTTAACTAAAATTAAAATAAGTTTCTATATTAAAGTTCTTGATTTGAAATTTCCAAAATATATGTATATGTAGATTGAAATTGTTCGGTAAATTTCATGTTCCCTTTTTACAAATTTTGTTATAACAAGACGTTTCAGGTGTTCCATGAAGTTTGTTTTAACAGAAATAGACTGTATTTGCATAATTCCTCAAGCCCAGAAGCTGATATGAGTTAGCACACTGAATGTTTCAGCATTTTAATTCACCCAATGCTGAACTTCCCTTTTTACTCCTTAATTTTCATTCACACAGTTTTCATCTTATAATCATTTTAAGAAATACCTGCATTCTTACTCATGCTCTACAAAGAATGGTCCATGCTGAAGATATTCCGATTGAGTGACATATGAACCCATGTGGTTGGGATAAATCTAAATTGGAATAATACTGCTAACATTGCACGACATGAAAATATACTACAACAGCAAATAAAAACTTAAAAGCATAGCATTTGAAGACCAAATCATGGTCCAACATGATATTAGTAAACAACTGTCACCAGTGTTCCTTTCCATTATTTCGTTCACCTTTGTAAATACAGTCAAACTCAGTTATAACAAGCGCTACGGGAACGGTGCATTTTGCTCGTTATAGCCGTTACTCGCAATATCCGTGGAAACAATATCCCATGTAAAAATGCATGGACAAATATTAAGTGTATTGATGTGGATGCCTGCGATCAACGCTGTGAACTTTTTTCCTAATACACGAGTTCCTGGAAGTCATTCCGAGATGGAATTAGCTCAGTCACCTTCCAGGGGGACTTTACCCCTCATTTTCAGTGCAAGCCCTTGCTCCTTCCATTCCATCACCACCCCCACTTCCCTAATCATGACATACTACGTCAACACTTCTGTAAGGAAGGTGGCCCGGGGGGATATCAGAAGAAAACAGTGTCCTCCGAAGGTCAAGAGGGGGGGGGTAAATGTCAGCTTATAATCCCTTGTTCCTTTCTAAGCTAGAATGTCAAGGGAAAAATTAAGTTTTTTCACCACCCAGAAATCTGCCTCCAGGGAGGTTTCTAGTGGAGAGGCATGGTGGTGAGGTTAGACCCTTTTGAAAAACCAGGAATGTTCGCAGTGAAACTGAGGGGGTTTGGTGTCACATGGTGGATAAAACAAGGCCACCAGAGGAGAAAGTTTACTCGCTATATCCGTGGACATACTCATCATATATGAGAATTATTTCATGTAAATGATCGTGAAGTAGTCGCAGAGATAGCATTTACTCGCTATAGCCATGAATTTGTTACAACTGTGATCGTTATAACCGAGTTTGACTGCATACATAAGATAAAACACAACCATCTGTAATCAGCTGCATACTTTTCTTACGATTTCAATTATTTAAGTAGAATAAATATATATACTACAAGTGTATTAAGGCAAACATCTAGTAGTAGAGGTCAACTTATGAGATCGACCTATTAGCATACATCAAAGAGCTAAAACATTTTGATCAGCACATCTTTATGCAAATTGAAGCAACTGCAGTGAAAGACAGCACATGTGAAGGTCATGAAACAATACAAATAAACCTGATACCGAGATCTATTACTCAGTGTTATTCTTGCTCTTTAGATTAGAAAGGCAGGGGACTTCAGCAAGTTTGATAAAAACCAAATGACTGGGTCAGAGCATTTCCAAGACAGCAAGGCTTGTGAGGTGATCACCATCAGTCGTGGTTAGTACCTTTAAAAAAGAAGTCCGAGGAGGGAGAAAAAAACATGAACTGCCTGCAAGGTGTGGGCCAAACACGGCTCATCGTTGCTAGAGAGGTGAGCGAAGGTGATCTCGTATGGTACGAGCCAACAGAAGGGATACTATGGCGCAACTCGCCGGTAATTTGAATGCTGATGTCAGGAGTAATGTGTCACAACATAAAGTACATCAAACACTGCTGAAAATGGGGCTGCACAGCAGCAGGCCACTCCCAATTGCCCATGCTAACCTTGGTTTACTGTCAGGAGCGACTACAATGAGCATGCAAGCATCAAGACTGGACCTTGAATGACTGGAAGAAGGTCGTCTGGTCAGATAAATCTTGCTTCCTGTTGCACCATGTGGATGGCCAAGTATGTTGTTTACCTGCAGAAGTGTTAGCACCAGGACGCATCATAAGATGAAAACAAGCTGGTGGAAGTGTAATGCTTTGGGTAATGTTCTGCTGTGAAACCCTGGGTCCAGTGATTCATGTGCAGGAAGGACCACTACCTACCAAAACATTATTAAAGACCAGGTACATTCATTCATGGCAACAGAATTGCTCTCTAGCAGTGCCTTCTTTCAACAGGATAATGCGCCATGCCCGGAATGTTCAAGAATGATTTGCGGAACACGAGGAAGACTCTCGGGTATTGCCCTAGCCTCCGAATTCCTCAGACATCAATCATATCCGAGCATCTGTGGCTCCTGTTGGAACAGCAAATCTGATCTGTGGCAGCTCAACCATGTTACTTATAAGAGTTAAAGGATCTGCTGGTAACATGTTAGTACCAGATACTGCAAGACACCTTTAGAAATCTTCTAGCATCCTTACCTCACTGGGTAAGAGCTGTTTTTGCAGCATGTAGAGGACCAACATCATATTTGGCAGGTGATCATTACATTTTGGCTCTTCAGTGTCGTCGTCATCATCATTGTCAACCATTATCAATCCACTGCTGGATAAAGGTCTCCCAGTTTCTTCCAAAATGGTCTATATTGCGCCAGTCTCCTCCATGTCACTCCCGCATCCTTTCGAATTTCATCTACTCATCTCCCATGTGCTCTTCTTTTGTGTCTTTTCCTGTCCCTTGGAATCCAGCCTAAAATTTCAGTTATCCATTGGTGGTCCGTTCTTCGGGCAACATGTCCAGCCAATTGCTATCTCAGCGATTTTACTCTAATCATGTCTTCCACTCTTGTCGTTTTCCTTACCCACAAGTTCCTCTTCTTATCTCTTCTGCTTACACCAAGTATGCATCTCTCCATGCTTCTTTCAGTTGTCTGCAGACTTTGCATGTCTTTTTTAGTTAAAGTCCACACGTGCTCTGTATGTAAGCACTGGAAGGATGCATTGATTAAAACATTTCTCTTAAGATATACTGGCATATTGCTCTTAAAAATTGTACTGTTTCTTCCAAAAGCTCTCCAACCAAGTTTCATACATCAATTAATTCCTTCATCAATGTGACCTTTACTTGATATCTGCTGTCCAAAGTAAATGGAGGTAGTATCGGTTACCTCTAACTTTTACCCACTAATCGATAAATCTTCATTTCTTGTAAAAGCATTGTACATCAGTTTTATCTTTTGAAAGTTCATTTTTAATCCCACTTCTTTACTCTTGTCAGCAAGTTCCTGGATCATACTCTGCAGTTCTGAAGCGACAGTTGCAAAAACAGCTTTGTCACAGCAAAACAAAGGTGAATTAAATAATCTCCATTAATCTTTATCCTTTTATTTTCCCAGTTCAATGATTAAGACATTCTGCAATGCGGCATCAAAGAATATGGGAAATATGGTGTCACCTTGTCTCAGTCCTTTTCCAATTTTTATTGGTGCTGTATCCTCAAATAGCCAAACCTTTGCACTTGCATTTTCATGAATGTTATTAATAATGCTAATGTATGAATCTTCAATACCACAGGATTTCAAAGCCATTGAAACTGCTGATGGTTTCACATAAACAAACACCTTTTCATAATCAATAAAATCCATACATAATGGGAGTTCATATTCCCTCATTCTTTCAATTAGCTCTCAGGACATGATCTATAGTGCTGTAGCCATTTCTGAATCCAGCTTGTTCTCTCATTTGAGCCATGTCCAGTGTTATCTTCAAGTGATGTGAAAGAACCTTAGTGAAGATTTTATTAACCACTGATTGGAGGCTGATGGGCCTGTAGTTCCTGAGATCCTCAATGTCACCTTTTTTATGTAGTAGGATCAATATAGCATTGTTCCAATCCCCAGGAATCTTCCCTTCATTGAGACATCTAGTGAAAACTTGGGCGAGTCTAGTTTCAATTTCTGCACTTGCTTCTTGCGTAATGCCCACAGTAATTCCATCTTCTCCTGGAGCTTTTCCCCATTTCATATCCTTAATTGCACGTGTAACTTCAGCTTGGAGGACTATATTATGTATTCTTTACAGACAAAACTTGGTTTCACCTTAGAAGGAAACTTTAAGGACTCTGAACAAAGGATCATGACCAAATTCAGGTGAGGAACAGATGAGACGAAGGAGAGAAGGGACCTGCAGGTAATACTTGCTGAAGCCCAAAAGTGTCAAAGATATCCAGGTTCAACATCTGAGGAGAAAGGAAAGAATGGAGAGTGTTAAATTAATGGGGAATGCGAAAAGAATGGAGATAACTTGAGAACAATAAATGGAATTTTCAATTTACTTCCGATATTGGAGGTTATACTTTTTAACGTGCATTAATGCATTTGCATTTTTGAACTTCACTTTTAGTTGGTAAAGTTCGATGAACACTTACCGCACGTGGGGCTTGGCTTTCAATTCATATTTCCGTTATGTGGATGCGGCACGGGGGTTTTTCATTTGGCCACGGGTCCACTACTTTTTTTTTTTTTTTTTCCGTTGGAATTTATTTTGCCTCATCACCAAATGAGTTTTTTTTTCCTTTGCTGCATCCTCATTTACTTCAATACTTATTCATAACCCTAGTACTTTCGGTAATACTCCATTACCGTCTTCGAGGGGACGTTTTGCTCCGACTAGCACGGACCGTGTCAGCTGGGCATTTCGGTGGTTCTCGCGGGCTGCTTCTGTCATCGGCTATCGCTTCTTCTTGGGCGTTGTGGCGCCATCTCTTGTTAGTCAGTGATCTCATTTTTCGAACTTTTTCATTTTTTTGCTCAATTTTAATTAAATTTCTCCAGCTGTTTGTTTCTCAAAATATTAGGGTCATTATGGTTGCAAACTTTTGTCCTATTTTTTCAATCATTACCGACTCTGCTATTCTGAGGTGTTTTTCGGATTTACAGCTTTTAATGATTTTTATATTTTCGAATTTAGGATATTTTTGGCTATCCAGACAGTATTGAATAAGTGCTGTTTTTTCTTCTTTTTTCTGCCAGTTTTTTACGTGTTGTTTTAATCTGTGTTTAAGCTTATTTTTGGTACTTCCTATATATGCCATTGGAGGATTTTCAGTAATAGGAATTGAGTAAATACCTGCTTTTTCTAACATTTTTATTTTTGCATTATTTTTTATTACTATACTTTTTTTGATGGTATTTACTTTTGCTCCAATTTGAATGTTATGCTTTTTACAAATATTATTAATTTCATTGGTAGTACCTTTAATGTAAGGAAAACGATTTAAATATTTGACTTCTTTTTTATTTACTGCAGCATTGTTTTTTATTTTCTTTATTACTTCTGTGTCCCATTTTTTTATTAAATGGTTAGGATAACAATTTAATAAAAAAATGTAAAAATATTATTATATTTATATGAAAATAATAGTTTTACATACAAGAACAAAATATTCAAGCAAAATTCAGGAGGCCCAATGGGCTCACCATTATCAACTCTATAGGCTGAGGTTGTGATGAACGAAATTGAAGAAAATGTCCTGCATCGTATGGAAGAAAAACCAGAAGTGTACTGTCGATACGTGCATGATATTTTCATTCTATCAAAACTGAACGAAGAAGAATTAAAAAAATTAACAAAATGTTATAGCTCTTTATATCCAACTATAGAACTCACTGTTGAAATAGAAAAAAATAATGCAATAGCCTTTTTGGATGTACATGTTATCAAATCCACAGATAAGTTACTATACAGGGTTTATCGGAAAAGTTCATTTGTTCCGGTCCTAATCCCGTACAATTCAGCACATCCTTATCCTCAAAAATGCAATAGTATAAAAACCTTAATTAAAAGAGCATATACGCATTCTGAAAATAGTCAGTTCATCAATGAAAAAATCAAATTCATAAAAAAAATTGCAGGCAGCTTTGGTTATCCTAACCATTTAATAAAAAAATGGGACACAGAAGTAATAAAGAAAATAAAAAATAATGCTGTAGTAAATAAAAAAGAAGTCAAATATTTAAATAGTTTTCCTTACATTAAAGGTACTACCAATGAAATTAATAATATTTGTAAAAAGCATAACATTCAAATTGGAGGAAAAGTAAATACCATCAAAAAAATATATAGTAATAAAAAATAATGAAAAAATAAAAATGTTAGAAAAAGCAGGTATTTACTCAATTCCTATTACTGAAAATCCTCCAATGGCATTTATAGGAAGTACCAAAAATAAGCTTAAACACAGATTAAAACAACACGTAAAAAACTGGCAGAAAAAAGAAGAAAAAACAGCACTTATTCAATACTGTCTGGATAACCAAAAATATCCTAAATTCGAAAATATAAAAATCATTAAAAGCTGTAAATTCGAAAAACACCTCAGAATAGCAGAGTCGGTAATGATTGAAAAAAATAGGACTAAAGTTTGCAACCATAATGACCCTAATATTTTGAGAAACAGCTGGAGAAATTTAATTAAAATTGAGCAAAAAAATGAAAAAGTTCGAAAAATGAGATCACTGACTAACAAGAGATGGCGCCACAACGCCCAAGAAGAAGCGATAGCCGATGACAGAAGCAGCCCGCGAGAACCACCGAAATGCCCAGCTGACACGGTCCGTGCTAGTCGGAGCAAAACGTCCCCTCGAAGACGGTAATGGAGTATTACCGAAAGTACTAGGGTTATGAATAAGTATTGAAGTAAATGAGGATGCAGCAAAGGAAAAAAACTCATTTGGTGATGAGGCAAAATAAATTCCAACGGAAAAAAAAAAAAGAAGTGGACCCGTGGCCAAATGAAAAACCCCCGTGCCGCATCCACATAACGGAAATATGAATTGAAAGCCAAGCCCCACGTGCGGTAAGTGTTCATCGAACTTTACCAACTAAAAGTGAAGTTCAAAAATGCAAAAATAAATGGAATGTTAAGCAGTTTCCATATGACCTACAGAAGAATGCAATGCAATTTTGTTCCCTATCTGCTAGAGGTGACTGTAGCTCCTGACCTGCTAGCTGTTCTCTGCTCCCTTGTTGAAGCTGATGATCAAGTATGTCTTCAGCCCTAATGAATTCTTCAATCATGAACCACAGTCCTTTGTTACACCCTTTCAATACTGCATCAATGGCACAATGGACGACCAGTGCGACATGGAGAAGGAACCTGGAACCCCAAGCGACATCATATCATTCATCCAATGTGTTCACATTGTGCATATATGTATGAGCACAAGGTGTTTTGATAACTTTTTTCTAGATTTGAACATATTTTTACAGAAAATAAATTCCAGGACTTTTTCAGGGGTTTTTCCCGAATTCATCAAAAAATTCCAGGAGCTGAAATTTTTGCTAAAATTATAGTGCTTTGTGTTATATTTTGCAAATTTGTGGGAAATTTACTATGCATACATAATTCTTAGAAAATCCTATGTGCTCTGCTGTTAGAGAGTGTTGTTCTTCAGTGTCTACATCTTTGACAAAATTTCTCTGTATAAAAAAAATCTGTATATAACTACTACAAAACAATCTAGAACTTAGCACAATGAAATAATAACAATTTTGCTATGGCACTAAAGATGTAACAAGTGCCCAACTATATACAAAAACAGACACCCATATGACTTCGAAAGATCTCCAAGATGTGTTCCAGACATGTGAGTAAATTGATATATTTTTCCCCCTCTCTGGGAGCCCTAACTGTATTGGTCACTTTCTATCATAAATTTACACCATCACTGTACAATGGTGCATCCAACAGGCAGAGTTGCATATAAAAAAATGAAAAATATATGTACATAACCATCAAAACAGAACATGCTGTAAAGCACAAATCATGATAAATACAATAAAATAATTTACAAAAAAATAATAAAAAAACAATAAATTATTATTAGAGATTACAATGATGATGTTATGGCTGAATGTGCAAAAATGAAATGGCTATATTCATATTTTGCCTTTTACCACAAATGAGGCAGTTAATGAAATTTAATTTGAATAAAAATGCATGTTTTTTCATCAGTTAATCACTTGCTATATGAAGGAACAAAAAGAATAAGCATTTTTCCTTTTGCCTTAAAAAAAAAAAGTTCACAATAAAAGCTCTTCGTCACCACTTTTTAAATTTTTGATTGGAGGTTTAACAACCACCGTGAGCAACTCAGTGGGCTATAAGCAGTCGCCTGTCTATAGTTTAGGGCCCCAGGTTCCAGGGAAGGGAGAGAGCCAGTGCCACAAGACAAACACAGCATCCACATCTCACCGGGATTCGAACCTGGATCCATCTCGGATGAATGGTCACAAGCAAGCACTTAAACCACGGTGTGGCTTATGACCATTCACTAGACTACTGGGATATTCCTTTTTCATTACTCCTTTTTCCATGACTCTTATAAACGTGGAAAGAGCGACGACTTCTATTTCATGTTCCTGGTCTACGTCAACTGTGTATTTATCATTCATTCGTCTTCTAGTTATTTGTTCAGTTGCTGCTGTTCATCTTTGGTGAATCCCCAGCATTGTGCGGGGCTACAAAGAAGCAACCTGCCATGTAGTTTGTCGTCAGCGAGTCTGGAGAATTTCGAGGCCGCTGTGGTGCGGTGGAAGCACATCCGGCGTGTAACTGGAAGACTCTGGGTTCGATTCCCGGTGGTGGCCGATGAGAATTTTTCCGCAACTCACTTATAAACGTGGAAAGAGCGATGACTTCTATTTGATGTTTCTAGCCCACGTCAACTGAGTAAATATCATAAGTTTTTTTTTTTTTTTCACAATTCAAAATTCCAAGAAAGAGAGATATTACAAGATAGGATGGGGAAAGAGAGTGTGAATCCCACACCTTCAGAATGATTCTTTAATTCTGTTTCTTCTCCTGGGATCCCTTGCTTGTCATTATTCCTCACATTATCTGCAACAAAAAGAATATACAAGAACACCTTTAATAATTGCTCATCAGAAGATGTGCCAAATGAAACTGCAATAAATAAAATCATAATAGGGTAAGAGAAAGGACAGACAACATGCAATTTACTGTTACTGACCACATGTAATAAACTATAGCATTAAGAAATATGACTGCAGCACATGCAGATTCAAGTAAAAGCACGTGCATGTAAAGGTGTAGAAGCAGAAATACACACTGGTCACAAAAAGTTAGGGATATTGCATGAAATGAAGTATGTATCTGACTCAAGTAACACGCATTGAAATAACATCAATGAGGCTACTTAACACAAACCATAAAGAGTGTGCTTAATAAAAAACTTATTGTGCAATTTTTGCACACAACAAAGTAGCACTGCAAAATAGACAAAATGGTAAACTCAAAGAATGCCCATACCTCTGGATTTCAGTACCCAACACAACCATCACCACCTCTATTGTCCAAGAACATCTTGACACCTATGAAACATACTTGCTATGTCATTATTGATGAGCATCTGGAACAGCTTGTCCCATATTACAGGCAACATGTTACAGAGGTCTGCCAGTGTACTGGAGTATGGAACGTGGTTATCCAGACATCACTGTACAGTTCTCAATAGGATTAAGGTCAGGAGACCTCAGAGGCAACTGTAACAATTCAATCCCATGATTTTCTAGCTCCTAAGCATGCTCCAGGCATGGTGACTGGTTGCATTGTCATCGACAAAACAGAATGCATGTCCAATAGCAGCGTGAAACAGTGTAACAATGGGCACAATGATCTCGTTGTGGTACAATGTTGCCTTGACAAACATACAAGGAAGTACGGCCATTAAAACACACTTCTGCCCAAACCAGAACACACCAACGCTGGTAAAGTTGGACGAACTGCACATAATGTGGTTGCATTCATGTGCCAGATCTTTTCTACAAGTGTTCTCGTCAAGTATCAGGATAAAGAGCGAAACGGGATTCGTTTGTGAAAATATATGGTGGTGTCACTCTGTATTCCACGACATGTACTGTTGGACCTAAGTACATCTTTGATGATAGTGAGCTGATGTTAGCGCTATACATCTCAGTGGCCTCCTTGTTCCAAGTCCATACTCGTGAAGATGATTTTGTACCATTTGAGTACATGCTGTGACACCAGAAACAGCTTGAAGTGATTCCCAGATTTGGCAGCTCGTGATGCTAGTCCTTCTCCCAGTACTTACTGTTAGTAGTGATCTTGTTTTCTGGTGGTTATCCTCAGGCGACCACTCCTGGGGCATGGTACAACATTTCCATGCCATTAAAATCTTGTGTGTAGCTGACTTACTATGCTTTGCAAAACTCCTAAAGCAGCAGCCACATTGATCTGCCAAACACCTGCCTGCAATATGCCAACAGCCCTATTTCTGTTGTAAATGCTTAAATGTCATCTGGACATCACTTCAGGTTAATCCCACACTGAAGGCTATTATACATTCAGCAAACTTTTAGACCAATAGGTGAAATGAACTGCTAGTGGATAAGCTTTTGCTATCAAGCAGGATATGCTGAATGGATGGAATGAGTGTTTAAAAGCTTAGCTAAATGAAAAAAGTGATGAGAATCAGGAATGGCCAACAATCAGTGAGGTAAGAAATGCTATTCTATCTCTGAGAAGTGGTAGACCTGCAGGTTTTGAAGAAAGCCCAGAACTGATTTTGCACGGAAGTTTTTTTTTGGGGGGGGGTTGCACAGGATTATTCACCTGGTATGGTTGCTGATGACTAGAAACGGTCAATAACAGCGTCAGTGTACAAGAAACAGAACAAAAAGAACTGAAAAAAAAAACACTGTGGAATTTGTTGATTAGTTTGCCTTTATGCAAGAATATTAATAAAAAACTCAGAAAAGTGACGGTCATGCAGGTTTCTGAAAAGTTCCTTGAGGTGAACCCAGATCTGTACATCATGTTTGGCAAGTCTGAAAAGGTTTTTTGTTTGGATCCCAGAGAGAAAGTTGCTCAGTCTGTGAAAAAGTGGCAATGTGAAAGCCAAGTTGCTATAATCGGTCAAAAGCCTTTACTCCCAAAAGGAACTTGCAACACTCAGGCTTAGAAACACTAGTATCTGGTTTCATATGAAATCTGGGGTATGGCATGGATGCAAGTTGTCTCCACTTGTAGTTTTAATTCACCTGAATAAGCTTGGTAAAGAAGGCAAATCTGCGATGGATGTTGAAGTAGCGAGTTTAAAACACAGCAGTTTGTTGTGTGCTGATTATTTAGTGTTAATACTTAAGAATGTTAAGAGCTTCCAGTAAAATCTTAAATCAACTAAGTAGTTTCTGAAGACTTTGAGATAAGGGGATAAGTACTAAGAAATCTACATCTATGGTTTTAAGTTGAACAAATAAATTTATCACATAGTTTAGGGGAACTACTTGAAAAGGTTACGGATTTTAATAAACAGGGTGTAGTAACTGATGAGGCAGGTAAAGCCAGTAAAGTCTCATATCATCTGTATGAGACCCTTTTCATTACACAGGAGGTTGGTAGGAGGACAAAACTAGTTGTATACAGTGCAGTATTTAGACTTACCAATTTTATGGCAGCAAGAGTTGTTGGAGGTGAAGTAAGATTCTCAACAATCAGAAATGTTGGTACAAGAGTGGTCAGAAGATTATCAAAGAATAATTGATGAATTCATTGGTGTGAAAGGATTAATAATTCAGATTGATCTCAGTTGGGCACTACTTCTGTAGAAGAGAAAGTTGATGAAAACAAATTTCAAGTTTTTGTACATTTGCATCACATGGGAGATGAAATATTAATGTGGCATAGTAAGAAGGGTTGACAGTAAAGCATGTAAAACACTGAAAATGAGAAGAATCCCTAATATCTTCATATCATGCATTGGTTTCATTGTGAAACTATAAATGGTGGAACGTTTCCGTTGTTGACTTCTTACTTTCTCAGCCTTGGAATGAAATATGTGGAATGAATCACATGGTGTCAGCATCAGTTCTTACTGACACCACATGGTTCATTACACAGCTGAGGAAGGCAGAAGTCAACTATGGAAATGTTCCACCATTTATAGCTTCATAACGTAACTCATGCGTGATATGAGGATATTAGAGATTCTTCTATTTAATGTGGCAGGTATTACATTCTAAAAAACTGATCCCTGGCCAATAGGAAGGCCTAGAACAAGATGAATTGATCATGTAAAATGGGGCATTAGTGGCAGAGGCAGTGTATCTTTCAATGGACCTAGAATAGGTAATCAGCATTGATTTCTTTTTTGTGTTTAGCAATTATTTTTAATTTCCTATTCTCATTATTCGAGTTTATGTTTTATCCTCACCAACCTGAACACAAGCAGGCTTGATATGCAATTAATCAATGTCAATTAATGTAACATGCTAAAAATGAGAAGAATATATGATCAAAAGTATCTGGACACCCCTTTTGAGTAGTGGATTTGCCCACATATGTCACAGCCATGGCCCATACAGATAAAAAAAAAAGATGCACGTGGCCTGGCAAATATCATAGACAAGCATGAACAGTAAAATAAATACGATGTATGGCAATGTTCATGAACTTTCAATATAATAAGGTCACAAGATGCCATCTCAGCAACAAGTCAGTTTGAGAAATTTGTTCTCCCTGATGCTACAGTCAACTGCAAACTGTGTTATTGTGAAGTGAAATTGCCTAGGAGCAACAACAGAGTAGTCGCAACCTGGTACACCACATAAAAGAACAAAGTGAGACCACCGAGTGCTAAAGTGGGTGGTGCGACAAAATCGCTTGTCCTCAGTTCAAACACTCACCACTTAGTTCCAAAATGCATCTGGAAGCAATGCCAGCACAAAAACGGCTCAAGCGCAGAAAGGAATAGGTTTCCATGGCCAAGCAGCAGCACACAAGCCTAACATCAGCAAGATCAAAGCCAAGCATTGGTTGGAGTGGTGTAAAACTTGGCACCAGTGGACTGCAGTGGAAATACATTCTCTGGAGTAATGAATCATGCTTCACCATCTGGCAATATGACAGATGAGTATGGGTGTGGGGGATGCCACCAGCCTAACTGTAAAGTTTGGTGGAGGAGGCATCCTGCTCTGAGGCTGTTTTTTATAGTTTGGGATCTGCCACCTAGTTTCAATGCCTGGGAATCTTAATGCTGCAGCCTATAATGACTTGTTTGAAAAATACTGTACTCCCAACACTATTGCAACAGTTCAGTGAAGGCCCTTTCCTTTATCAACAGAACAATGACCCCATTCACAAAGCGAGGTCAGTGCAGGAATGATTTGATGAAATAAGGGTTGAAAATCTTGACTGGCCTGCACATAGCCTTGATCTCAAGCACATGGAACACCTTTGGGATGTATTGGAATGCCAACTGTAAGACAAGCTAAACCACCAGCCATCAGTGACCAACTTGATTAATCCTCCTTTGGCAGAATGGAAAGCAATTCCTACAGCAACATACCAAAATCTGGTGGGAAAACTTTCCATCAGACTAGATGCTGCAATGGCAGCACAAGGTGGACCAACTCTATATTAATTCATTTCCTATTACAAGGAGCATTGTGGATAGGAAAATGCCTGGATACTTTTGATCAGATAGTGCATGTAATCCAATAGGAGAATGCACATTTTGAAAAGCAAAATACATTGCAAAATTGAATTAAACACATAATGTAAATACATAAAATGTTCTCATGAGAATAGAAAGCTTGTCCAGAACATTTAACAGAGGGAGCTGAACTATGACAGATACTGACTGAAGTTGCACCAGAAGTAAGAAATTAACGGGAGTACAACACAGAGCATATTTCTGCTCTACCTCTTACTTCACTGGAAGCTCAGTTAAAGGTACCTCCATGATGTGGACCACACTGTTCTAGAATAAATGGTCAAACTTATAATACAGTATGCCTAATATATGTAAACCTCATCACAAACTATAAACGATTGTTGCTATAGAATTTGGTGCTACTCTATCGAGAGCTAAATCACTTGAATCACATAAGGCCGCAACAGAAGAGAAACAAACAAACAAAAAAACTGACAGCTCAGCTGTGTATTTTTAGAATGCTTTGATTAATAAATGTGTTCTAAAAATCAAAGTATTACTGCTAAGTTAGAAAAACTTTCCCCAGTGCTATATTGGCACAAGCTACACCAGGAACAGCTAGTATTAGAGTATAAGCCACAATAACACCATTCAACACCTAACTCATACTGTGAAACTCTGAACTAGACCAAGATTATGTTACTGGAGTAGCTGTTGGCATTCACTTGGAAATGCCCATTCATTATAGCCCCGTAGCAGAATCACAGCGACAAACGACGTACGTTGCAGATTTATTTTGGTGCTGCAGACAAAAATGATATCCCCAGAACCCTATTAAACCATCTTGCAGACTCCCTATCATAGATGTAAGTTTTTCACCTTTCAAAATTTCCGAAAATGGAAGTTAGGCGTAGTTAGGATTTCTCCCGTAATCGCAATTTTTTTCTTGCGAAGGACGACGTACGTCGCAGAATTATTTTGTACTCATCCCCATAGCACAATCGCGGCGAAGGCCGACGCACATCACATATTTATCTTGGTCCTGCAGACAGAAACAATATCCCCAGAACCCTATTAAACCATCTGGCAGACTCTTTATCATAGATGCAAGTTTCTGCCTTTCAAAATTTCCGAAAACGGAAGTTAGGCGGAGTGAGGATTTCTTCCGTAACCATAATATTTTTTCTCCCGACGTTCCCTCAATGCTTATAGAGAGGATTATCTGGTATTATTGTTAAATATCATTTTATTACATAAATACTCGTGCTTTGTTAAAAATGGAGGCAACAATTTTTGAAAAGGAAAGTTTTATGGAACCCAGTAATCTTGAATTATTTTTCTTGTGATATTCCCCCAGCCCTCTACGGTCATTAAATATAATTTCATTAGATAAATGTTTGTATTTAAGATTGAAAATTGAGGAAAATTTTCTGAAAACCAAAGTTGTATGGAGCAAAAATTTCTCCCTCTAATGACCCTCCACTTGCTGTGCTGCTGCATTATTGTTTAATCATCATTTAATTGCATAAATGTTTGCACTTGAGATGGGGAATGGCAAAAAATGTTCCGAAATGGAAGTAGAATGGAGAGAAGATTTCTTCGTTTGTAACAATTTTTTTCTAGTGATGCCTCTGCTCTTTATTGTTGTTAAATGTCATTTTATTTCATAAATTTTTGTTTCAACTTCAAAATACTGGTAAAATTCCAGATACAGAGGACCGGAATATTCTTGATCCTAATTAGCATTGCAATTGCTTTAGTACCTAGGTTAGGCATTCTTTTAAGTAGAAAAATATGTCTGTGCATTTTTTATTGTTTTACGCATTTAGTAGTTATCTTGCACAGTGACCACCCGCAGATTATTTTGTGGCACAATGATATCTGTCGCAGACTGACAAGGAACTTTTCTGCTATGGGGCATTATAGTAATTTAGTGGGGTAATTCTTCTTACTATATCTATCCCTTCTTCAAGTTTCCACTTTATTAGGTGTGTGACTGGCGGGTGATTAATTTTGCCAAGTCGCATTACATGGAATGTCTGGTTGCTCATACTTGTCTGTCTTACCCGGTCATGTTTGCCATGTTTTCGACAGCTGATTTGTGTTCTTCTGCCTGAATTTTTATTCTCCTTCGTGTTTATTCTATATAGCTTAGTCCACACTGCCAAACATACACCCCTTTTGTAGCAGGGTGTTGTTTAAGAGTTAGAAGGAATTTCTTAATTTTGTTATCCAGATCAGAGCCAGACTGATCCTTTATTTTTCACAGACTCTTTTTGGTTTTTCAAATATTCATTTATGGTGGATAATTTTGGTAATTAAAAATTAAGTTTCTGTTTACATGTTCCTTTTACTATAACTATTTAAGACTGGAGAGGGGAAGCTGTTTTCCAATAAAAAAAATTCATTTTTTTTAAGCATTATTTTTCAGGTCTTCTGTACAGACTAGCAGATTACTTTTTTTTTAATTGTTTAGCTGTATTAAATTTTACATAGTATGAATGATAGGAATTATAGTTCAACATCTTGTTAGTGTTTGAGAATTTTTTACAAATCAGCATCATGATTTTTCCATCATTAATTGTTTAGCATTTGAGGTCAGGGTTAAGTCAAGGTAGGTAAGCCTATTTTCTTTCATGAAGTTCAAGGGTGAATATAAGTGAATTTACCTGTGAGTTAAACTGTGAAAGAATGTGAGTAGAGTTATCAATTTCACTAGCAAAACTGCCTATCACAAAGGACTATTTAAAAAGCTAAAAATAATGTGAAAAATGTAAATTAAAAAGTTCCTTCCAACCCTTAAACAACATCCTGCTACAAGAGGGGAGGGGGGGGTCTGGCACTGCAAAAAAGCTATAGGAGAAACAGGAAAAAAAGTAAAAATTCAGGTGGAAGAACACACAGTAGCTGTCAAAAACATGGCAAACAAGATTGGGTAAGACAGACATGTATGAGCAACTCCATGAAATGCAACTTGGTAAAATTAATCACCTGCCAGTCACACATACAGTAAAGAGAAAACTAGATAGAAATAGTGGGAAGAAGTATCATTCTAAACGATTATAATGTTTGGACGCTTCCAGCTGAATGACAACTACTCCAGTGATGTAATCCTGATAAACTAGTTTCTGGTTCAAAAATTTGACAACTGAAATTGAAAACTCATAGTTTACTTCTAGCAAAACTGTAAAAATCAACTAGTTACTACAATTTAAAAAAATTTTGATGTGCAATTACTTCATTAATCACCATGACAAAGTATTTGTTCCATTTACCTTTTCTGGGGAAGATGATGGTGAAGTCTCAGAAAAAACAGTGGTGTCTTTCTGACGAGCTTCAAGCCTCTTCTTGAGCTTAAAATGCTGGCGCTGAGTTCTCTCATCTTTATGTGCACTTAAATGTGGTGGACCTGAAACACCAGCGGATGATGACCCTACAGCAAAATAAAAAAATAATAATAATAATAAAAAATACATAAATATATATATAAGAACCTGGAACTTGCTGACAAGAGTAAAGAAGTGGGATTACAAATGAACTTTCAAAAGACAAAACTGATGTATGTTTTTACAAGAAATTTAGATTTTGATCGATTATGGAGAAAAGCTGGAGATAACTGATACCTGCATTTGCCTGGGACAGCAGACATCAAAAGCAAGGGTCATACTGATGAAAAAATATCGGCATATAAAACTTGGTTGGAGAGCTTTTGGAAGGCACAGTACAATTTTTAAGAGCAATATACAGGAAAGGATTTACCAGTGGGCACATGTGACAGGCCCACGAGCCAGAAAATGCTCCCAATTCTTACGCATACCGTTGAAAGAAAGATTAGATGAAAAAGTATCGATTTTCCAGAAAATTTGAAGGAACAATTCAAATTGGTATGTAGTTCATGGTTTTGGTCTCAAGCCTTTTAACCCAACACAAATCGTAACTATTATGAAACTGATATGAATAAATTCCCAAATTTCAAGTCATAAAAAAAAGGAGGGAGTGTAGTTTAAGTAGAAATGGAAATTACAAAAGGTTTATACCATGAAATCTATAAAACTTGCCAGCTGAGTAAAATCAGGGGATAGCAGAGAAGCTGGAGGCTCAAAGGCCCTGCAGAAGGCCATTGTCATAAACACACTGGCCTTTTGCAGGGCCATTGTCACATAATACGGGGAAGGTAGAAGGGGTTGTTACTTAGCCAACTTTGAAAGTTTTAAGCTTTTGAGACTGGGTGTTTTGTTTAGGTGTTTCAAATATGTTTGAGGGGAGAGCAGCACTAGTGAGTAATTAGAGAATAATAAGAAAACACTGAACTACTGGGTGGAAATTGTTACTGAAGAAGACAGAAGGGGATGAAATGCAAGAGGCAATAAGAGAAACAGAGAAGAGGAATCTCAGTTTTGTTGATAGGAGCATTTTTTTATTTTTGTACCATGGAGATCTTTTCTTTACTTCAGGACTTGAGAGAAGCAACCAGAAAGGAAATGTGATGCTGAATGCCAATTGTCCCGAATATGTTAACGAGTCACAAAATTATTACTGTTGTCTGTTTAATTATAATTATTCCAGTAAAGTAAGAGACTTATTTGTTGAATTGCATTGCTGATTTTGCATAGCCATTTTTTTTTTTTGTATAATATAAACTGTCTGATGTATCAATATGTAGCCCACTTATAGGTTTGTTGTTATGAAGCTACAATATCAGGAAATGAGAAACAGAAGAAAAAGAAAGAGAAGCAAGAATTTCAGGAAAAGAAAAAAAAATGAAGTTTTTTTAAAAAAAAAAACTTGTTAATAGTGCTGCCGATGTCATTGTAACTGACTTGTCTCTGGCGGCAAAAGATGAAAAAGGTGAAAATGAAGCTTTCATAAGCAATCACCAAAATCTAAGGAAAAGATGTTTATCAACACCAAAATGACAGCACTGTGCATGATTTGAATGTCATTATTCAGTCAGAAACAGTAAAAAGAAGTGAATTCCACATTTGTCAACAGGAAACTTTAACTCTTAAAGCAATCGTGGAAAGTAGCATAGAAGTGGAATTAAGAGAAAATCTGTATGTTAATGACATTTCTTTGTCTCCTAACACCATCACAGCAGGCATAACTGAATGATTTTTAGTGAATGAGCTAAAAAATAAGGAGAAAATCAAAAAATCTGATAGAGTACGAAGAAGGAGGGGGGGAAACAGTTTAACGCTTAAATGAGAACCATTTCTAGTAATAAATTTATGGAACAGAGAATCCTGTAGAGGGAAGAAGACCCCCAAAATTCTGCTGTGCACAAGGCTCCTGAGCAGGTAAATTTGCCTCTAGCAACATGCCATTATGTCTTAAAAGAAAAGTGTTTAATCAATGCATCTTTCCACTGCTTATGTATGGAGCAGATATGTGGACCTTAACTAAAAATAAAGATATGCAAAGACTACCGACAACTGAAAGAAGCATGTAGCGATGCATGCTTGGAGTAAATAGGAAAAATAAAGAGAGGGACTAATGGATAAGGAACCAAGAAGCAAGTGGAGAAATTGAAACAGTACTCGCCCAAGTTTACACTCGATGCCTTAATGAAGGGAAGATTCCTGAGGATTGGAACAACGTTGCAATGATCCTGCTACATAAAATAGGTGACATTGAGGACCTCAGGAACTACAGACCTATCAGCCTCCTATCAATGGTTTATAAAATCTTCACTAAAGTTCGTTCACACCGCTTGAAAGTAACACTGGACATGGCTCAACCGAGAGAACAAGCTGGATTCAGGAGTGGCTACAGCACTATAGATCATATCCACGTACTGAGAGAACTAATTGGAAGAGCGAAGGAATATGAACTTCCATTGTGCATGGCTTTTATTGATTATGAAAAGGCCTTTGATTCAGTGAAACTATCAGCAGTTTAAATGGCTTTGAAATTCTGTGGTGTTCAAGATGCATACATTAATATTATTAATAACATCTATGAAAATGCAAGTGCAAAGATTTGGCTGTTTGAGAATACAGCAGACATAAAAATTGGAAAGGGAGTGAGACAAGGTGACACCATATCTCCGAAGCTCTTAATGCCACATTGGAAAAGGTCTTTCAATCACTGAACTGGGAAAACAAAGGGATAAAGATTAATGAAGATTATCTAACTCACCTTTGTTTTGCTGATGACATAGTCATTTTTGCAACTACCTCATCAGAGCTGCAGAGTATGATCCAGGAACTGGAATTTGCTGACAAGAGTAAAGAAGTGGGATTAAAAATGAACTTTCAGAAGACAAAAGTGATGTACAATGCTTTTACAAGAAATGAAGATTTATCGATTGATGGAGAAAAGCTGGAGATAACCAATACCTACATTTATCTTGGACAGCAGATATCAAGTGAGGGTCACATTGATGAAGAAATTGATTGGCGTATAAAACTTGCCTGGAGAGCATTTGGAAGAAACAGTATAATTTTCAAGAGCAACATGCCATTATGTCTTAAAAGAAAAGTGTTTGATCAATGCATCCTTCCAGTGCTTACATATGATGCAGAGACCTGGACCTTAACTAAAAGAGACATACAAAGGCTGCAGACAACTCAACTCAAAGAAGCATGGAGAGGTACATGCTTGGTGTAACCAGGAGAGATAAGAAGAGGAACTTGTGGATCAGAAAAATGACAAGAGCCAAAGACAGCATGATCAGAGTAAAATCCCTGAAATGGCAATGGGCTGGACATACTGCCAGAAGGACAGACCATCGATGGACAGTCAAAATTTTAGATTGGATTCCAAGGGACAGGAAAAGATCCAGAAAAAGCCCACATGGAAGATGGGTGGATGAAATTCGAAAGTATGCGGAGTAACATGGAGGAGACGGGCACAAGACAGACCGTTGTGGAACAGGCTTGGAGAGACCTTCGTCCAGCAGTGGATTGATAATGAATGGTTGACGATGATGATGATGTATAACACAACTTTTTACAACCTTCTAAAAAAATGATTCTAATACAAACTGCAGCCAGCTCATTCATGTAGATTGCTCTACTGACTGCTTATTTTTTTCTAATGGAGAACTGATCATGAAATGAAAACACACACAGCAAATGGTACCATGAACAGTTTTTCCTCTGTCTCTTTCTTTTATCCAGTGGAACTGCTCACAAGTAGTATACTTGACCTTGATTGCAAAAAGTGAAAGTTGTATGTTTAGGTAAAATATAACTGCACACAGAATTCCAAGGTTTCAGCACAAAAGGAATGAATTAATTGTAAAACAATTGGTACATAGTCAGCAGCACAGAACATGGATGTATGGTGAAGATGCTTCTCTTTGCTTGACAAAAAGAAAAAAAAAAAAAAAAGGTACAGGAGATGGGACATGGATACAAGGGGCAGTCAAAAAGTTAGTTCCATGCATCCACAATTTCTTTTCTGTATAAAAGATATTTGGATGCTATGTGAAAATGCCACTTGTACTTCTCTCCTCGAAGCTGCCATATTAACTTTATCGATGTGACAGGAACAGTTCATCTTGTATCACTTGTAAAAGATGTAGTGTCCATTGGAAGTAACATCGAAATTTGAAATCCAGGTGGCGATCCATTTCGGGGGGGGGGCAAAAAGTTGAACCCCACTGAAATTCAATGTCAATTAATTGAAGTGTATGGTGACGAACTGTTTTCATGGCAGGTGATTGCAAAATAGTGTTTGTTGCTTGAGAAAGGATGCACAGATATATCGAAGATGATTACTGGGAGGGAAGGCCACCAACTTTGACGACGAATGAAAACGTGGACCTCATTAACGAATTGACTCATGCAAACAGGTGAATCACATTGGACGATATTGCGGATGAATTAAATATCTCACATGGAAGTGTGCACCACATCATCACCAAGTGTCTTGAGTTTTGAAAAGTTTGTGCTCGATGGGGGCCTTGCTTACTCACGGAACAACACAAGGTGCAACACTTTCAAGCAGCTCTCGCTTTTTGGGATCATTATCACAGAGAAGAAAATACATTTTTGGGCCATACTGTGACTGGAGATGAGACCTGAGTCCATCAGTTCTCACCAGAAACGAAGCAGACTTCACGAGAGGAAACATTCACATTGCCCGCGTCCGAAAAAGCACCAAATTGTTCCTTCCACCAGGAAGGTTATGCTCACCCTTTTCTTCGACAATCAAGGTGTTGTGCATTATGAATTCATGCTGAAGGGCACCGCGATTAATGTGGCATCATATTGTGAAAAATCCTTAAAGATCGATAGCCAGGAAAACTGTCAAGAGGCGTTGTCCTTCTGCATGACAATATGACACCACATTTGGCATGCGTCACAAAGGCCCTCCTTGAGAAATTCAAATGGGGGTGTGGGAACACCCTCCCTACAGTCCAGACCTTTTGCCTTGCAATTTCCATGTGTTCGGCCCCATGAAAAATGGCCTTGTGAAGCAGTGATATCACTCTGATGAATACGTCAAAAAATGTGATGCGAGAATGGTTATCGCAAGGGGGACGACGATTTTTTCAAGAAGGGATAGACAAACTCATGCTACACTATGACAAATGTTAAAATAAACTAAGCAGTTACATTAAAAAATAGCTCTTCTATTATATTTCCTATGTGAGTATAAACATATCCTAAAATGTTCATTTATCTTTTTTACATGCAAGTGCAACCAACTTTTTGACTGCCTTATGTACTTCTTAAAAGCAATGTCCAAGATAATAGTGATAAATAATATCACTTGAAAAAGAAAAAAAAAAAAAAAAGCAGCCACTGCCTGCCTATCTGTGGGAATGGGATTGAAGAGAATCGGTGAGTGTTAAGTGGTTAATCGGCTGTTTTGTGAACAGCATCAAGAAGTTTTGCTACTGGTATAAGTGCAATACCCCAACTACCCCACATATGGTGTCAACACTACAGTTGGACAAACTTGTAATTTATATTATAGAGTTCATACACATTTATCAAAAATATATGTCCAGAACTTTTCCAGGGTTGAAAACTGCATCATTCTGGAGAGGGAATCGAGACCACATCTCCCAATTTTTGGTCTGAGTGTACTACCTACAAAGAAGTTGGCCTTGTGGCAACAATTAATTAAATATGGCATTTCCAGGCTAAAAAATAATACGCTTATATGCCTTCCATTAATATTTATTTTTCATTTATATCTGTAACCAAATTCGAAACCCTTCGACTTGGAACAAAATTAAAATATATATATATACATAATGTCTGCCTTGCGGGCGGTCGTAGTGAGCGATGGGTTGCCTCCACGGGGCGCTCGGTGGTAACAATGGCACACACAACAGCAACTAGGGCCTCTGTGAATTTTGGAGAGGTGCAAGCTAGTTCTGTGTGACATTGGCGAAAAGACCCCAACTCACTGGGTTTTGTTCCAGAATCCTTAGGTTGAATGACCAACAGGAATCCTCAGCTGTGGGCTAATCCCCCACACTGATGTACTTACCTGATTAAAAAGACAAAAAGAAATATTAAGAATGACTCAAGTGTGGGATATGGTGGACCTACCACACTTGAGAAGGACGGTCCACCACGGAATCGACCTGGACTTTCTAAACGGTGTATGAGTAAGCGATCTCGGCTGAGTGAATGTAAGATTGGTGTATGGAATACTAGAGGTATAAATGGCAAGATGAGTGAGGTGATTGAGGAGATGAATAAGTATAGACTGAATGTGCTGTGTGTAAGTGAAACCAAAAAGAAGGAAATTGGGGTAGAAGAAGTGAATGGCACAGTGTAGGTGTGATTTTAAGTGAAAAGATGAAGAACAACTTGATTCACTATAGTTGCGTAAGTGAGAGAATTCTCTGGATTCGTTTGAAAGTGAAACTTTAGAGAATTGTAATTGTCGTAGTGTATGCTCCTTGTGACTCGGAACCTTCTGATAAGAAGGAAGATTTCTGGAATGAGCTAAAAGCTGTTTTCAGCCAGTTTGGTGCGAAAGAAAAAGTTATAATAGCAGGGGATTTCAATGCTAGAGTAGCTGTGCAGAATGCAATTTCTGACAATGTTCTGGGTAAGTTTAATGATCCTTGTACGAATGATAATGGTGAAAGATTAATTGAACTCTGCATTGAGAATGGTTTGTGTGTATCTAATACATTTTTCAACCACAAGTATATCAACACGTATACTTGGGAAAATCGTACTCTTGGTCAAAAGAGTGTGATAGATTTTGTAGTTTATGATCAGCGTTTGAAACACTTAGTTGTTGACACCTGTGTGATGAGAGGTGCGGATGTTGGTTCTGATCATTACTTGGTAGTGTCACTAGTGAAACTGAATGTTGGTTGGAGGAAAAGGAATAGGAAGACACCCAGGATAGAAAGAATAAAGGTTGATAGGCTCCTTGAAGATCATCAGTGGTATTCTGACTTACTCAGAGAACAACTGAAGGATCTGAAGTCTGGTGAGAGGGATGTAGAAAAGAAGTGGAAATGTTTTAAGAACTGTGTTGTCACTGCTGCTAAAGAGGTCTGTGGCACCACAATAGTAGGGTAACAGTAGAGGTGATGCTTGGTGGAATAGTGAGATTGAAGAGGCAGTAAAGAGAAAGAAGGAAGCCTATTTGGGGATGTTGCAAGGTAGAGTCTCTGTGGATGAATATCGCTGTAAGAAGCGTGATGCTGCTAAGCTGGTTCGCCACAGTAAGGCAAAAGATAGGAAGGAGAAAGTGGAAAGGAATGAACTGGCTTTTTGGAAAGATAGGAAGTCCTTCTGGAAGTACACGAGACTCAGGAAAAATAGGGGAAACAAAGTTGTGTGAAGAATGAGATTGGGGAAATGATATGGGAGCCCAATGAGTTAAGTGACAGATGGGGTGAATACTTCCATAAGTTATTAGATCAGGAAAGCAAAGATCATTCTGAGACAGATGCAGATGATGTCACAATGAGGGATGAAAGCACAGGAGGGATCTCAAGAGAAGAAGTGTGTAAAGCTCTAAAATCTCTTCAGAATGGTAAGGCTCCGGGAGTTGATGGCATAACTGCAGAGATGTTGAAATATGGTGGTGGTGACTCTATAATTGACTGGTTAACTGAAATTTGCCAGTTGTGTTGAGAGTTAGGAATGGTCCCTCGGGATTGGAAGGATGCTATCATTGTTCCCCTGTATAAGGGAAAAGGTGATCAGACTGAATGCAAGAACTATCGTGGTATTAGCCTACTGAGTGTGCCAGGGAAAGTGTTTGGTAAGGTTATTATTGAAAAAGTACAGGGTCTTACATCATTGAAAGTGGGAGATGTTCAGAGTGGTTTTATGCCTGGTAAAGGCTGCACTAACCAGATTTTTGCATTATGCACGATGATTGAAAAGTATCTGGCTGTTGGGAAGAAAGTTTTTACTGCCTTCATAGATTTAGAGAAAGCTTACGACCTAGTGAATAGGACACTTTCGTGGAAGGTATTGAATTAATATGGTGTTACTGGGAATCTACTTAACAGTGGAGCTTGTGTACGAGTGAATGGTGTTTTATCAAAATGGTTTTCCATTGGTGCAGGAGTTAGACAAGTTTGTGTAATGTCACCATGGCTGTTTAATATATTTATGGATGCATGCATGCGTGATGCCAAAATAGATAATAGTGGTTTATGTCTTGGTGATATTTGTGTGTGCAGATTGCTGTATGCTGATGACACTGTCCTGTTGGCAGAGAGCAAAAGTGAGTTGCAGAGTATGTTGACTCGGATGCACGAAATTCAAACTGAGTATAAATAAGGGAAAAACTAAATTTATGGTGTTTGAGAAAGGAACGGGTAGCACTGAATGTAATGTAAGTATAAATGGCACTGTGATTGACCAGGTGAGTGAGTTTGTGTATTTAGGAAGCATGTTTGACAGAGAGAACAAGTTGGATGGTGAAATCAGTAGGCGAGTGAATTCTTCTTTGAAAGTCATAGCTGCTCTGGGAGGTTTTCACAGGAATGATGGGTTCTCTAGAGAGTCCCACATGGCTGTGTTTGAAAGTGTAATTGTTCCTACTCTGATGTATGGCAGTGAAACCTGGGTACTGCAGAAGAAACATAGGAGTCGTTTGTGTGCTGGAGAAATGCGTTACTTACGTGGGGTTTGTGGCAAGACACAATATGATTGTGTGAGAAATGAAGATGTATTGCAGTTGTGTGATGTGAAGCAAAATGTGGTTAGCAAGGTGGAGACCAATATGCTTCGGTGGTTTGGCCATGTTGAAAGAATGAGTGATGAAATGCTTACTAAGAAAATCTTTTCAGCCCAAGTGGCAGGAAAGAAAGGCAGAGGAAGGCCAAGAAAGACATGGGTGGGTCAGATTCAGGAGTGTCTGCATGAGAAAAAGATTATGAGTATGAAGTATAAAAGATCTTGTGTACGGCGTGTAATGGATATTAGTGAAGCACGAGCTGTATGTCAAGATCGCTGTAAATGGAGAAGTTTGATACGACAACAATAAGTAAAAATATCTGGTAGTTTATATTTCTTTTTGGAGCTAACCTCTGAATCTCGGAGAACAGCTTAGTTATATGTATGATGTAATGTCTGCCTCATAGAAGTTTTTTTAGTATGCAGCCATTTGCTGATTTTAGATAATGATCTACAGGGCCACCATTAAACAGAATCTCATGCTGTGGTGGTAGCTCAGTTCACAAGTGAAAAAATGCTAACAATAATACAAGATCAGCATTCCTTATCTGAAATGCCTGGGAAACAGAAGTTTTTCAGATTTCTTCAGTTTTTAGAGTATTAGCACATGATACACACCTATATAAATGAGATAGCGTTGTTTCAGACACTAAAACTTGTGCCGCACCAACCAGCTGGTCTTGTTTAACCTTGGGCTCGGCGCTCTCTTTCTCTCTCTCGCTATGTATCCCGCATTTCCTTTTTAGATAACGCATTGTTCGTCTCCCGGGTCGTAACTTCTCAATAGGCCAGTGTGGAGCACATGTCTCTATTAGTCCCAGTTCGAAATGCTATCTCAAAACGTAGTTATCGTAGAAAAAAAAATTCAACGGATTTTAAATCTGTGGAATTCTTAAGCCCAGATCAATACCCAACATTTCAAAATTAAGCAAAAGCTGCCCGTTTTGTGAAATTAAAAATGCATTGGGGCATGGTTTCATAACTTCTTTTCTGGCAATAAATTTGACCTAAAGAAAAATGCGGTATAATAGGAAGTTAAAAAAAAAAAAGTAAGTCCAATGTTCATTCGAGCCAGTTTTTCTCTAGCAATGATTTATTTTGCTGGTCCGTTAGTCAGTAAGTTTTCTATGCTTTCCTTTTTTTTTTTTTTTTGCTGGTCCGTTAGTCAGTAAGTTTTCTACGCTTTGTTCGTCGCTTAAAAAAATGTCTTGGTTTAATTCAACGAAATTCATAAGTTGGGGTACTATTTTTTGCAAATTGCATCTCTTTAAGCTGTTACTGTTTTACTTTAGCAGTTTTACTTGCATTTTTTTAAGTGAATAAATTTAGTGTTAGTGATTCGCTATGAGCAGTAATATAAAAAGGGGGAAAAGTATTATCAAACATTCCATAATGCGTATTCTGCGGAATTCCCGTGTATTGCAGAAAATAAAAAATATGCATTTTGCACTACGTGTTGACGATGTAATTTTAGCGTTTCGCATTGTGGAAGAAATGATATCAGTAATCATATTTCTAGTGCCAAGTATAAATCTAATGTTAACTGCGTGGGAAAAAAATATGAAATTAACTTTTGTTAAAAGTTGTAATGAACTGGATGCGATTCGTGCAAAATGTTTGTTCACTTCGTTTTCAGTTGAGCATAATTTACCAATTAGTGTCCCTTAGTCACTCATTTATTTCATTTTTTTTTTTTTTAATTATTTGACTGTCTCATCATCAGTCTCCCCGTAAGATAAACCCAGAGATCTTGGATAAACCTAGCATGAAAATGGTTCGTTTTTGAAAACATTTTAGTTTGTTCCGTGACGGCGTGGGATATGATCCTATTGGATTTGGGGGTCAAAGGGTGGAACATTCTTCCCTTTCGATACAAAGTTCCATAAAAATAAATTTTTATCTCTTTACAGATCGTAATAATAGCAAAGTAATGAGAAATTCTGTACTTATTTTATTTTAATCGAAATAAACATACCGATAAATTCAAACATCTGTAGTCATATCAATTAAAAGTCGATACTTGATTTAGGTAACATTTTTTAATCGATAGTTCGGTACATTTAATCAATATGCGCAACAAGTAATTTCATTGAACATATGTTTTTTTTTTGTTTGTTGTTTTTAGGGATTTCGGTTTTTGAAAGTTGGCAGGTATGGACTGATACAACAAATGTTTAAATTGTTCCCTTCAATAGTTTTCTGCAGCTAGCTTCTCATTGTGGCACGACTCTGAAGTCCAGTGGGCTAAATCTGTGTAGCAGTGCATTACTGTGAGTGAAAACGAAAACTCTCGAAGTCAAGTGCGTTTAAAATCGGCCCTAAAGCGTGCAGGTGGTTTGGCAGTGAGCCAAGTGTGTTTGTGGCTGTCGCGGGCTGTTTCGTGTAAGTGGATGGAGAAAGTTTATTACCTTAACTGGAAGAGCAAGTGTTTCTGGCCCAACTTTTTTGTAAAAAATCGTGGTAGTTTTATTGAGGCCAAAAAAAAAAAAGTGCAACAAATTTTTCCATTGAACAGGGCTTAAAATTCAGGGAGGGTTGGGCGAGATTGCGGCCAAAAATTTTTAACTCTCGCCGAAATAAAGTTGTTAGGAGCGAGTCTCCCGCCTTAAAAAATTTTAATAAAAAAAAAAAAAAATCTTGGGACCATTTTCGGACCACTCATAAAATTCGAGCATTTAAAACGTATCCTTCGTAAAATTAAGTATGTTAGGTAACTTCAGAGTTCCGAAAACTGCCATCAAATACATCGTTCATGTCAGAAATATAGTCAGGGCCGGTTCAACCATTAAGCGAACTAGGCAGGGTTCAGACATTTGGGTACATTCCCTATTAAAGCAATTAAATTGCGCTGCGTAAAAACCTAGTGTGCGCGAAAAACATGTGTGGCCCTATAGTAAGAGTTTGATTGAGAAAATGTTCACCATAAGACAAGTGACAATTATACAGTGATAGATATGCGCTTCCATTCAATACATAATGCTGCCGCTAACTGCTGCTTAGTAGTAGGCCTTGGTTTCAAACTTCTTATGCGAAACTTCTAATTCATCCCATAGGTGCTCTATGGGATTAAGATCAGGGCTCTGTGCTGGCCAGTCCACACACGATACAGACTTATCGTCAAACCACGCAGTAACAGTCCTTGCTTTATGGCTCGGTACATTATCCTGCTGGTACCAACAAGGCTCGGTTCAACAGTACTGCCACAGGGCATAATTGTCCAGAATATCGAGGTAGACGTGCTGGTTAACAGGGTTTTTTTCCACGATAATCAATGAGCTGGGACTATACCACAAGAAACACCCCCACAAGAGTACACTGCCAGCTCCAAACTTGACGGTAGGAACAGTAGTACACCATGGTAAATAGTGTTCTTCTGGTTACCGCCATACCCACACACGGCCATCAGACTGATGGATCATGGCTCTGGATTCATCAGTCCATTGATCTACAGTCCACGATAAATGTTCTTTATGCCATGCTAATAGACGAGTAGCATTCCAAGGGGAGATGAAAGGCTTATGAGCGGCCGTACGACCATGGTAATCCATGGAATGAAGTTCTCTGCTAATAGTACATGTATATACTGAGGTTCCAGCATATTTACTCACCTGTACACTGAGGTCTCGTGCAGTACTCTGTCGATTAGCTGTAAAGACTCTCCTGAGGCTTTGACATCCTCTATCACCGATTTTCTTTGGTCTGCCGGTACGTTTTGCTGCTTCAGGCACGCCATGTGTCTTCCACTTATTCAGTACAACGAAAACAGTGCCTTGGGTATGTTTTAACGCTTCTCGGTTTCTCTTATTATGGACAACCCACTAATATAACACCCAATAATCTTTCTTTTCACCAAGTCAGTTCTCTCCTGCTGTTACATTTTCACTCAACCTCACAGTGCGATACGATTGCAGTCAGCTGCTGGCTTGTTTTTATACTGTTTGCAGTTGTACCACACATCTTAACAACACAACGAATTCGTTCATTTGCTTTTGAAAAGGGTGTCTGATGAATTTTGTCAATATAGTGCATATTAGGATGTTATGCCCTTTATTATTGTTATATGTTTTGTTTTGTTTTGTTTTGTACCCACCGTCTGTATTATTGTTAAATGGTATCCCTTTCCCCCCATAAATAGCTGCAAAGTAGAAAATCTAGATATTTCTCATATCAGAAGAATGGTTGAATCAGCCAAGTCCCGATTATGTGAATGCAAACATCTTGTAGTATTCAGGAAGAAATGGGGGTTTTTTTCAGAGCTGAAAGAAAACATGTTCAAAAATAATAAATTAATTGACCCTTCTAATACTAAAAGTTGGACATGACAATGTCAAGTCAAGGTTTATTTCATCTTTTGTGAATGAAATGGACTGCAGATTTCCTTCCTCTTCAACTTATTTTGAACTTTGAGCATGTGGAACCTGAATCTATAAAACAGTACAGACCACACAAGTTTTGGTACAGTATTTCAAAAGCCTTGCAGATCAGTTTTGTTCAAAAATTAATGAAGAATATGCAGTTATGGAATATTCACTATTCAGATATAGCTGTGAAAAATGAAGAGTATATACGTAACTTATGTTCGGAGGACTTTGTCATTCTGAACAAATGTCAAACATTGTGACTGACGTATGATATAGTAGATTTTGTTACAAGAAAATAAAGAAAAAAATCTGTTAGTTGCAAGTAATTTTACTGATTTATGTTTATTCATTTCCTTTTTTCTCTTAGACATTCAATCGATTTACAATGAACACCGGTATTCGCACTAGGTGAAAAAAAAAATATCCTAAAAATAGAATTGCTTACACTGAAAAGGCTAGAAATATTACATGTTGCATACCCTGTTATTTTGCTATTGGAAAATATATTAGTCTTTAAATTAACATTAAATACTTAATCGAATTGTTCATAAAGCTGGAATATGTAACATGTACTAGCATTAATTGACCCATGAAAAGTGTTTCCTCTTCACTCAAACTGTTTTTGTTTTTTTCTATAATTTGCAGAGTGTAAAAGACACCTTCTAGCAAGATGCCCCAGCTGAAATGAGTAACAATGCTAAAAGGCAACCTGATGAAGTATATGTTAGCAGCTCCAAAGATGATGAAAACCTAGATGATCCACCTGTAGCTGCTACAGCAATTCCAGAGAATGGTAAAAATCAAGACAATCCAGCAGTGTGTACCACCACAATCCCACATGAGACTGCAATTGATTATGATGCTGAAATACTACATGAAGTGCCTTATGAGGAGATTTATAAAGAAAATTCCAATGCATCTGTAAGTGCTGTTGCATCTGAAATCCTTTCCATCCCAGATAACAGTTCCAAGGAAGAAAGGATGTCTGACATTGCCAAGGTGACAGGTGAGACAGCAACTGCCAACATCATCCTACATACAAAAGATGCTACACCTTCTGGAGCTCAAACCACTGCCCAAAAAGAGAAAACTACAAAAAACAGCAAGCATAAGACTGAGTTTTGTAGAGAATGGAAAAAAAGTTCCCATGGTTAAAATGTCTGAAAACAAGTGGTAAGGAAACATTAGTTTGCACATTATGCATAAAAAAACTATTGGCAACTGCAACATATCAAAATTCACCTTGGGTAACAAAAGGCATTTCAACTGTGCAACTGGACAAAGTGAAAGAACATTCATCTTCAGAAATGCATAATCACACAATTGAAATAGAAATGGAGCAGCACATCAGTGCAGAAGACAGTGAGCAGGTCAAAGATTTGCATTTGTGTAAGTCTGTTGAATACGCTATGAAATGCTTACATTTCTTAATTCAGCATAATATTCCCCACACAACAGTTTTTAAACCATTTCTGGATTTCTGCATAGATGAACTGCAATCCCCTGTGCTTGCACCTCTCAAGAAAGCAAATAATGCTTCATACAGTAGCTACCGGACAGTTTCAGAATTTCTCGATTCTATGGCAACTGTTCAGAAGGATGAGATTTTAAAGTCTGTGAATGAAAGTCCCTGCTTTTCTGCAATGACTGATGAAACAACAGACATCAGCAATAGAAAGCATCTAGCTGTTGCAGTGAAATATTTGAAGGATGGAGAACCAGCAACTGTATTTCTTAAAGACAAACAAATCCCAGATGGCAAAGCTGAAACCATATTTGCAGCACTATCAGAAGTTCAAAACTGTGGTGGTTTCCAGAAATTAACTGGATTTGGTAGTGATGGTGCAAGTGCCATGATTGGTTGCAAAGATAGTGTTGCCGCTAAAGTTAAAAGAGAAAATGCGCAAATAATTTCAATTCACTGCCATAATCATCGTCTGGCACTTGCAACCAAAGGCAGTTTTCAAAACAGCCCCTTTCTTCAAGTGGATGAGATTTTAATCAGTTTATTTAAATACTACAAGTACAGCACAGTCAATAGTACTAGCTTGTCGGAAGTGCAGAAGCTGTTGTCAAAGGGTGAGGGTACAAACATAAAAAAGCTGGCTCATACAAGATGGCTCTCACATGAAAATGCTGTCAATTCAGTTTGAATTAATATGGAGAGCATATTAATAGACTTGGAAAATGCAGTACAAGGTATGTGTGGTCCCACTGCAGAAGGCCTTTTGAAAATTATCAAAACATAATTTTTTTTTCAAATGGTCCATTTTCTTTGTGATGTGTTATCTGTCATTTCTAAGTTGAGTTTAGCTTTTGAGAAATGGGACAGACTCATCTTGCGTGGAAGGTCGAGTGACAACTACTTTAGATATGCTGAAAAGACTGAAACGAAAACCTGGTGGGCTATACTGCCGAGATATGGCTAATCGTGCCAGAAAAATGAGAATTTGTGTACTATTTGATGATGATCAGGATTTTATCAGAAATGCTAAAGTATTCATTGATTTGTTGTCAGAAAACATTATCAAAAGGCTAGAAAATATTCCAGTGATAACTCATCTTAGTGTTTTGGACTTATCCCAAGCAAAGGGACCATCACTTGCTTTTTATGGGCTGTCAGAAATGACAGAGTTGGCAGGATTTTACAACATAGATGAAGACGAACTTTTAGCAGAATGGGACTCATTCAAATCAGTATTCTACTTTGAAAATGATCAGAATAATTCAGTATCACGCCTGTGCAAAGTGTTAAAGCAATATGAGCCAATAATTGGTCCGGGCTTTCCTAACATCCAAAAACTGCTGGGCATTGCTTGCACTTTGCCAATGTCCACTGCTGAAGTCGAACGAATATTTTCGCAGGTTAAAATCATTTTGACTGATCACAGAAATTGGCTTAAGGTGGAAAATGTAGACAACTTGTTGGCAATCAAATTGAATGGTGAAGTTTGTTTTCATGAAACAGCAAAACACTGGATGATTCAAAAGAAAAGAAGGTTTTTTTTCATAGTTTTTCTGTGGGTAGCCACACTTTTATGAAGCCACACTAATTTCCATGGTTAAAATGTCTAAAAACAGATAGTAAGGGAGTAAGTACCTCTTAAGATAGCAATGAACACTTCATACAGCAGTTTCCGGACACTTTCAGAACTTCTCGCTCCTAGGGCTGCTGTTCAGAAGATTGCAATCAAATTGAATGGTGAAAGACTTTTGTTTTTGTTAAGTAGCAAAACAATGGACGGTTCAAAAGAAAAGTTAATTCCATGGTTTCATCTGGGTTACCTGGTGAATTCAACTCAAGTTAGAAAATAAGGGCAATTTGTTGGCCATCAAATTAAATGAAGTTTCTTACCTACTTGAAGCAGCAAAACATTGGGTGGAAGTAAATAAAATATTTTATTATTTTATTTCAACCGTTGGGTTCAAATAAGTTATTTTCAATAAATTTTATTGTATGTTTTGATGTATTTAATAATCTATTGATTAAAAGTATGGTAAGCAGCATTTTCTTTCATTACTGGTTATCCATGCAAATAAAAAAGTTATGTTCTTTTGGTAATGAAAAAGTAGATCTAATTCTGCAACTACTGAGTACATGAATATTGTTAACAAAACCATTTCAATACATTCAAAATTTATATTCTTTGGTTTTCCTACAAAAATAGAATTTAAATTAAAAAACAAAACAAAAAAACTTACAAAAACCATAGAGCCCATTGAAAATATTCCTACCTCAACACTGTATGTAATAGTTATTATGTTTAGGATGAAAATAGTGTTGGAGGTTTATTTCAGGGGGTGGAGTCTAAAACTATACCTTATACACATACATAAAGTGCCCCTTTTTTCAGATATAACCTTTTGTAGGCATAAAGTGCCCCTTTGTGATACAAAAGTGCCTTTTTTTTAGATCTTGAAACGTTTTGCACGCATAGTGTGCCTCTATTTTTATACAAATGTGCCCTTTTTCAGAAAATTACCCTGCCCTTTTCAGTTTCTATGGTGAACATTATGATGTGTTAGGCCTACCACAGCTTCTCTTTACAGCATAGTACTTACAGGTAAATATTATGATAATAATCTTTAAAAGCCATTTAAAATATGAAATTTCTGCATCATTTGCCATTAATTTCCATAACTCTAAAATCTGTACATCACACTTTTTCCAGGCACTAACTAACATTTTTTCCGACGATATAATGTAGGACACTAATATACACATTTACCTATGATTTTACATTGTTCATCCAGTTAGGGAATAAAACAACCAATTTGTTTTATTCCCTAACTGGATGAACAATGTAAAAATTTGTATACTGCACTTCAACAGGAGGGAAAAAAATTGCTAAAGAAATGCTGCTTCAGGCAAGTTGAGTTGCAGACAAGCTTAATAGCCAAGGTGACAAAAAAAAAATGCTAGAGCTTAGCTGACCCAACACTAATGATCATTAGGGTACGATAACAAGAAAAATTCATGCATGCAATTGTTAAAATTGCGCTTTTTTTATTCATTTTGTCTCAAAAGGTCCACACACACAAACAAAAACTTTAATTCCTATTTGTTTACTGTTTGAAATTTTTACTCTTAAACTAAGTTCAGTTTTCAAAAAGTGGGTTAATGTTATGCAGTCTCTCTGAATTACAATTTCCACACCACAAGCTGTAAATAGCCGGATCTAATTTTGATTCATCAGTGGCTTATGGGATTACCTCGACTACATTTATTTATAGCCAGATGAATGTTTTGAATACAACAGAAATATCTACACACCCCCCCCCACACACACACACACACACACACACTCATTTCGCAAGTTTGATTCACACCTACGTAAGTGAAAAATCTCCTACAATCCTATGCATAACTTGTCCACAATCACAGAAGCACATGTTTTCTGCAGTTTAGATGTGTAAAGTCTTTGCACTTCTTTAGAAATGATAAAGTAACAATAAGAGAAATATTGTACTTTATAAAAAATCAAGATACTTCCAATGGTAGTGAAACTGGTGCATTTTTTTTTTTTTTTTTTGCACTGTCTGACAAAACATTGTTTTTGAAGGCTTATTGCCAATAAAGTAGGCAGACACCTTAAAAAAGGAGAACCTTTGTTTCTGTACTGCATAAGTTAACTATGGTACAATGTGTATACAGTCCAGTGATTTGAAACAGAATATACCCATTATTTCAATTGAGTTTTATTCAACATTTTGAAAAGGCACTGCAAGAGGGTTTTTTTTTTTTGTTGTTGTTGTTGTTGTTGTTGTTGTTGTTGTTTATGTGCATACATTTCGTACACCCATTTTGCTTTTCCGTAATCAAAACTGACAAACAATTTTACCTAGGCAAAGTTACAGTCATATTTTGGAGTTTTACCACTGATGTTATTTAGAGATTCTATATCATCTATATATTCAGAGATTCTATATCGTCTATATATTCAGAGATTCTATATTGTCTATATCGTACAAGAAATATACAAAAAAAATTCTATTATAAAAAACACATACAGAAGTCTTAAACACTTATCACACCTACAAAGAATAAACAAAAACACAAAAAGCATCACAAAGAAAATTAACAACAATTTAAAAATTACCTGGGTGAGAGGAATTGCTGCTGCTCTGTTGAGGTTGCAGATGGCTGCCACCATGGCTATGCAACCCCTGACTTCCTAGACCAGGTTGCATATGAGGATGAAACTGTGCAGGGGAAGTAAATGATGGATGTGGGTACACAAAGAAAGGCGAAGTCCCACTTGTTGAGGCAGTATTTGCTGTTGCTGCAGTTGGGGCAGGATTCTAAACACAAGCAATATACAGTATTAAGAAACAGACCAATCTCAGATGTGAAGTTCAAAATACAATAAAAGTTGCCCATTTATAATGACACAACAATCCAAAAGACATTATTTCAAGCAAATAGCATGAACAGAGGTTCTCATATCCTTGGTTAATAAATGCAATTCATGAGAAATGTCTATTTAAAATAAAGTGTTTTTTTAGTGACATGAACAGAGGCTGTCCATTTCCTTGGTTGTATATTAAAAATTGCAGTCTTTTTGAAACTTCTGTTATAAAATACTTGCATTGAAATCTTTTGTAGAGAAGTAAATTTCTAATGAACTACTGTTTAATTGGAAGTAGCAGTAACTTTCTAATGAATTTTCATAGTTTGCCCTGTACTGTTTAAAACATATACAAAATTCTAGCGGATAATGCTTACCATGGCATTCCTTTCTAGCGATGGGAACATTTCATGCACGTGTTTTCCGGTCTTTGTTGATGTTATTGTCCTAAAGTCTGTTGTATGCGATGACTGGCTTTACTTCTCACACTTTTCGCTGGGTATACTCATTAGATCTTTGCCTTAGGATTCAAACACATAAATTTTAACCGTTCTTTATACTCGAAATTTTCGCCCATTGTCTGGGCATCCTCAGGAGCGTGGCGACTTTACCACCGATGTTAGTGGTTAACTTCGCACTAATGGAGTCCGATACTCCATGTTGCCATTCGTCGGATATCATCATCATCATCATCATCATTGTCAACCATTATCAATCCACTGCTGGACGAAGGTCTCCCCAAGTTTCCTCCACAACGGTCTGTCTTGTGCCAGTCTCCTCCATGTCACTCCCGCATACTTTCGAATTTCATCCACCCATCTTCCATGTGGTCTTCTTCTGGGTCTTTTCCTGTCCCTTGGAATCCAATCTAAAATTTCGGCTGTCCATCGATGGTCTGTTCTTCTGGCAGTATGTCCAGCCCATTGCCATTTCAGGGATTTAACTCTGATCATGATGTCTTCCACTCTTGTCATTTTTCGGATCCACGTGTTCCTCTTCTTATCTCTCCTGGTTACACCAAGCATGCACCTCTCCATGCTTCTTTGAGTTGTCTGCAGCCTTTGTATGTCTCTTTTAGCTAAGGTCCACGTCTCTGCACCATACGTAAGCACTGGAAGGATGCATTGATCAAACACTTTTCTTTTAAGACATAATGGCATATTGCTCTTGAAAATTATGCTGTTTCTTCCAAAAGCTCTCCAGGCAAGTTTTGTACGCCGATTAATTTCTTCACCAATGTGACCCTCACTTGATATCTGCTGTCCAAGATAAACGTACGTGTCTGTTATCTCCAGCTTTTCTCCATCAATCGATAAATCTTCATTTCTTGTAAAAGCATTGTACATCACTTTTGTCTTCTGAAAGTTCATTTTTAATCCCACTCTTTACTCTTGTCAGCAAGTTCCTGGATCATACTCTGTAGCTCTGATGGGGTAGCTGCAAAAATGACTATGTCATCAGCAAAACGAAGGTGGGTTAGATAATATGCATTAATCTTTATCCCTTTGTTTTCCCAGTTCAGTGATTGAAAGACATTTTCCAATGTGGCATTAAAGAGCTTCGAGATATGGTGTCACCTTGTCTCACTCCTTTTCCAATTTTTATGTGTGTTGTATTTTCAAACAGCCGAATCTTTGCACGTGCATTTTCATAGATGTTATTAATAATATTAATGTATGCATCTTCAATACCGCAGGATTTCAGAGCCATTGCAACTGCTGATGGTTTCACCGAATCAAAGGCTTTTTCATAATCGATAAAAGCCATGCACAATGGAAGTTCATATTCCCTCGCTCTTTCAATTAGTTCTCTCAGTACGTGGATATGATCTATTGTGCTGTAGCCACTCCTGAATCCAGCTTGTTCTCTCGGTTGAGCCATGTCCAGTGTCACCTTCAAGCGGTGTGAAAGAACTTTTAGTGAAGATTTTATAAACCACTGATAGGAGGCTGATAGGTCTGTAGTTCCTGAGATCCTCAATGTCACCTTTTTTATGTAGCAAGATCATTGTAGCGTTGTTCCAATCCTCAGGAATTTTCCCTTCATTAAGGCATCGAGTGAAAATTTGGGCGAGTACTGTTTCGATTTCTCCACTTGCTTCTTGTATGATGTCTACAGTAATTCCATCTTCTCCTGGAGCTTTTCCCCGCTTCATGTTCTTGATTGCATGTGCAACTTCTGCTGGGAGGACTGGAAGAACTCTGGTACCTTTCATGATGTCTGGAGTACATGTATCATCCCTTTCATATAATTTGGAGTAGAAATCTTTCACTCTTGTCAAAATTTCTGCCTCTATTTCTTGTTACAGAACCATCTTCTTTTCTCAGTGCCATAATCTGTTTTTTCCCCTTACTGAGATGTCCCTTTGCTATCTTTAGGCTTTGGTTGTTTTCAATTGCTTTCCTTACTAGTTCACAGTTGAATTTCCTTACGTCTTCAGTGATACTTTTTCGTACTGTCTTGCATAGCTCTATATATTCCACTTTGGAAGTCACATCTTCTTTAGTTGTCCTCATCACTCTTCTTTTTTGCATCAACATTTTGGTTTTTCCTGATAATTTGTTCACATGCAATTTGTTCTTAGACCCAGCTAATTTTGTTGCTGTTTCCATAAGAGCTTTGGTTACTTTTCTGTTAACTTCAGAAATATCCACTTCTTCCGATGTTAGGCCTTCTAAAGCAGAGAATCTGTTCTTCAGTTCCAATTTGAAGGTATTATGGTGTTTTTTAAGGTTGGTTATGTCAATACATTTTGTTTGTCTTATGAGCTTGCTACGTTCGAGTTTAGTGTTGAGGTGCATCTTACATCTCACCAATCTATGGTCACTGCCTGTGTATATACTTTCCTGGATATATTTCGTTATCAAGCCCGGCTGGCGCCATCTATGTTTCATTAAAACAACTTTTTTTTTTTTAATTTTCTTCTCCTATCCTGGTTTTCTTGTCTTTTTGCCGGTTTTTCTTTTGTTGTTGTTTTTCTTGTCTTATTATTACAACTAGGAAGCTCAGTACACACCGTGAAAAGCATGACTGTCAACAAAAAACAGAGGAAAAAATGCTAGAAGAATCAGGAACCTATGAAATCCCAAATGCACACATACCCCCAATATCGTACATTGGAAGTACGAAAAACAGATAAAAAAAAGACTTAAACAACACATATCTAACTGGCAAAAAAAAGAAGCCAAAACTGCTTTAGTGCAATTCTGCATGGAAAACCGGACATTCCCAAAATTCGATGAAATTAAAATGCTAAAAAAGAATAAAAAATCGGAAAAGCAAATGAAGAGGGAAGAAGCAATATTAATCTATAAAAATAAAGCAAGGGTGTGTAACCAGAATGACCCTAGCACATTGTGCTTGTGGAAAGAACTAATAAGACAAGAAAAACAACAACAAAAGAAAAACCGGCAAAAAAGACAAGAAAACCAGGATAGGAGAAGAAAATTTAAAAAAAAAAAATTAAAAAACAAAAAAGTTGTTTTAATGAAACATAGATGGCGCCAGCCGGGCTTGATAACGAAATATATCCAGGAAAGTATATCCGACGAATGGCAACATGGAGTATCGGACTCCATTAGCTGCGAAGTTAACCACTAACATCGGTGGTAAAGCCACCACGCTCCTGAGGATGCCCAGAGTATGGGCGAAAATTTCGAGTATAAAGAACAGTAAAAATTGATGTGTTTGAATCCTAAGGCAAAGATCCAATGAGTATACCCAGCGAAAAGTGTGAGAAGTAAAGCCAGTCATCGCATACAACGGACTTTAGGACAAAAACATCAACAAAGACTGGAAAACACGTGCGTGAAATGTTCCCATCGCTAGAAAGGAATGCCAAGGTAAGCATTATCCGCTAGAATTTTGTACAAGTTACTTTGAAATATTGCACATAAAAGAGAATAGTAGAATGATTAGAGCTATATAATAGTCAGAATTAGAACTACTAATTGGAATTGTTTAAAACATGCAAATATCAGTTTTCTTTTAAGAATTTTTTATGCATGCAGAAATTTCTTTGAATTCAGAAGAACCTATGTATGTGTGTGTGTGTGTGTGTGTGTGTGTGTGTGTGTGTGTGTGTGTGTGTTCCCCTTTGAAAATATTAATGTATGAATTCATGCTTTGCCTGACATTGTTAAATTTCATTGCAAAAATTATGATGTCCCAAGGTATGATATTCATGATAACATCTTAAATTCTTGTCACCAAATATAGGCTTACTCTAAACCAAAGGTGCACAACCTTTTAACACATACAGGCCAATGTCAGATGGACTGAACAATGGCAGCCATAGCAAGTGCCACAAAAAAAGATTCCAAAATAATCCCCTAAATAAAATATTATAAAAAAAAAAAATAGAAAATAAAGAATGTGTACAAAAATTAAATAAACTAAACAATTTACTTGCTTAAAAAATATGCAAGCATCACCAAAACCTTTTCATATTTTGTAGCTATCTAGTATGAAATTTGATATTGTTTTTTGTTAGTCTTTCAATATCTGGTTTAATGTTGGACACAACGATCTGCAAGTTTCTCTCCAAGCATTCATAAGTTAGACAAGAACAACTTCTTGATATCACCTGTTTCATAACAGGAAATGATTACCACAACAGCCTAACAAAGTACCTTAAACAAGTAAAAATTCCCCAAAAGAACTTTGAAATCAACCAATTAAGAGCCTTAAACCAGTTCAAAAAAGAAGAAAATTTAGTAGCTTTGAAAACCGACAAAAGTAAGTTAATTACAATTATGGATAAAGAAGATTATCGAAAGAAAATAGACGAGTTGAAAAAGCCTATTTATGAGGAGATACTAGAAAACCCATTACCTGAAATAATTAAAAAAGTTACAAAGCTTATTTCAGTACAAAAGAAAAAAGGCCAACTCATAGATAATTTTAAAAAGTTCTCAAAATTGCAATTCAGGTTACCTCAGCTATATGGAATAGTAAAATAACAGAAGATTAACCACACAATTAGGCCAATTATAGATTCAAAAAGCTCAATACTTTCAAATCTGAACTATTTTCTTAAATCACACCTTCAAGAGTTATTATAAGAACCTCTTTCCATTATAGAAAACTCCTCAATCCTAAAATGTAAATTAGATCAGCTTCCAACCCTAGATTCTCCTATTATAGGTAGCCTAGACATAGTATTTATATGTGAACTAGCATTAATTTAGATCAACTTAAAGAATTTTTAGCAGATGACCTGGCAGACAAAATTGTTTTTCATAATCAAGCAAAGAATTTACTTGTGGGGATTTTTGAAATGCTGATTTTCTCCTTAAAAAACAACGATTTTCAATTTGAGAAAAGATTTTTCTTCCAAAAGCCTGGATTAGAAATGGGCTCCCCACTCTCCCACTTTTGGCAAATTGCTATGTAGGAAAGCTGGAAGAAAAGATACTGGTTCAGCCCTCATACTTTTGCCTTTATCACAGATATCTTATTCATTTTAGATAGCAAGGATGAAAATCTTTCAGAAAAAATTCTAAGGTGCTTTAATGAATTATATGATTCAAACTGAAAGAAAATTAAACTTCTTGGATTTGACCATCTATGTCCAGGAAGATAAGTTCCTCACAAAAATGTACAAAAAACCTTTGGATACAAACATAATACTAGATTTTAACTCTTCTCATCCATATTCAATGAAGAAAAATGTTGCAAACCATTTTTTAGAAAAAAAAATAATAATTTGGTCTCCTCAGAAGATATGAAAAAAGCCCACATGGATGATCTGGAAGTAATGCTAACAGAAAATAACTACCCAAAAAAGGAAATAAGATAAATTACTCAAACAAACTAAACAAAAAAATACAAGCAAGCAGGAGTTCAAGTTCACAAGAAAAATTATGTATCAAAAAGGTTTGTCCCAAAATTCAATGTAAAAAAAATTTTTCTTATAAAAGGTGGGTCTCACCCTCTAAAAAGTTTCTTCTACTCCTATTATTAAAATATATGAAGTTAGAGCTCATTTGGAAAAGATTAAGAGGTTCCTCAAGGTCACACAAGCTACACTGATTTATGTGAAAATCGGGAATTTTAATCAAAAGCATAAGTGATGATCAATTATATATTTTATTTTCATTATTAATAAATTTTTAGTATCCATATAACAAAAAATAAAATAAAAAGCATAATTAAATATAAAAACATAATTAAAAAGCTGCGCCTGCTTCTGTAGTGCAATTATATATCTATATATGATTTCTAAACCTTAACTGTAACCACTAGCATCACTTATTGCACCTTAACTATAACTTTAACCGTAACCATTAGCATCACTTATTGTACCTTAACTGTAGCTTTAAAATTTAACCGTAACCACTAACATCACTCATTGCACATGTGTTGTTGTTTGTTCTATTGTATGTGTTGCTTTTTGCTGTTTGTTGAGATGGGTATTTTTGCTGTTTGTTGAGATATTTCTATTGTATGTGTTGCCTTTTTGCTGTTTTGTCCAGAAGAGAAATTTGTTTTAGTGTTTCTTTTTAATATAACGGCAAAATAAACTAGGAGTAGTAATTATGTATGGCTTATTGGATATCCTACTGAATCAATAACAGGTTCACGTCTGCCATTTGGAAGAGATGTTATGACCAATTTTATGTACTTTCACCGTACTAAGAAGCTTTCGATCAGTGATAGTGCTGTTCTTGTAAACAATAACATTGTACCATTTTGGGAAAAATCAAGGTTGCCAATAAGACATAAGCAGCATATCTTAAAAAGATTAAAGATTTATATGGCAAACAAGTAGGCTTAATGAGAAATCGAAAAAGGAATAATGCAAAAGACCAAGAGAATCAAATAATGTATAGTGAAAATCTGGATATGTTATTTGACATAAGTCACGCTAATTCGGAACAGCTTATTAAAAATGAAGAGGATCGTCAGTTTCTCAGATTACAAAGACAATCTAGGACAGGTTGTATTGGATCTCTGGACAGAAAGCTTTGTACACGTGAGAAAAGATCAGCTGAACGACAGAAAAAATTTGCAAAGCGATTAAAAGAAGCTGCTTCATCTCAGAATTCCTTTGCTTTATCAACTGCATCTTCTACGTCAACAATGGATGAGACTGAGACTGAAAACTCTAAAGAAGACTCTGATGATCAATATGCTGCAGAAATTACACCACAAAAAAAATTATTACGTGAGAAGCATACAGGTAAAGATGAACGAAGTCGAAGGTCTGTCATAACACCAAAAGTTGCTGCTGCTTTTGATAGAAATAATATAAGTATAAGAAAGTCAACAATGTTACTTGCATCTGTCTTTAAACATGGCTGGTGGTAGTGTGGTGGTGATGGCGAAGCAGACTGTTCAAAGAGTAATGAAACTTTAAAAAAAAAGTAATCTGTAATTATTTCAAAAAGTACTGTTCATCGTGAACGTCAACGCTTACGTAGTGAAACTGCGCAACACATAAAAATGGAGTTTAATGCCTCAAAATCAGTAGTTCATTGGGACGAAAAGTTATTACCTGATTTATCATTAAATGAAACAAGAAAGGTAGACCATTTACCAGTGTTAGTTTCCTCTCTAAAAGATAGTAGTACAAAACTTCTTGAAATTCCTAAGCTGTTATCTGGTACAGGGGAAGCAGCAGCTAATGTGGTTTTTGAACTTTTACAGTCATGGAAATGTGATTCTCAGGTTATTGGTATGTGCTTCGACACAACCTCCTCAAATACTGGAAAGTTCAAAGGAACATGTGTTCTTCTTGAAAATAAAATAGGAAGAAGCCTTCTGTGGTTAGCCTGTAGACACCACATGTTTGAAGTGTTACTTTCAGATATATTTCATGTATGTCTTGGAGCATCGAGTGGACCCGAAATCATTATGTTTAAAAGATTTCGAGAAAAATGGATTGAACTTAACCACCGCAACCCAAAATGTCAAACAACGCCATTGATAGCAGCATCCGACACTTTGAAATTTTTTATTACTAATCAACTTCAGACAGCTGCTAAACACTTTCCTAGAGATGATTACAGAGAACTATTAAATCTCTCCGCTCTTATAATTGGAATAAATGCGAACAATATTATTTGGAAACCAGGTGCTCTCCAAAGAGCTAGATGGATGGCAAAAGCCATTTATTCGTTAAAAATTGAACTACTGTTTGATGGAAATGAATCTATCATACAATTGACACCTCAACAATTTCAAGGCCTTCAAAGGTTCAATCGGTTTGTTGTATGCGCATACATTCAATCATGGTACACATGTCAGTCTATTGTAGATGCACCAGTGAACGACGTTTTACTGATACAAAGATTGCATGAATATGATGATATACAACTACGCAAAACAGGATTAAAGATAATTTTACGTCACTCCTGGTATTTAAGTGAAGAGCTTGCCACTCTTTGTTTGTTTTCAACACTTCTTAGTGCCAAGGAGAAATATATGTTAGTTAGTAAAATCAGTGAAAAAAAGAATTTGCACCTATTAAAGAAACTTCTTTTAAAATTTGATGACTTAAATATATCTCGCAGCATCTTTCATACCGCACAAATAGACGACAGCTTTCTAAACGTGCCTGTTGAGAAATGGCCAGAAACACAATCTTTTAAAGAAGCTGAAGAAATTGTTAAACATTTGTCATGTGTTAATGACTGTGCTGAGCGAGGCATAGCATTAATCAAAAGTTTTAATGATGCAACAAAAGATGAAGAACAAAAACAGTATTTATAGCAGGTAGTTGAAATGCATAGAAAGAACTTCCGTAAAGATCTTCAAGATATGTAAAAATTATTAATTATGTTATTTATAGAATGTTAGGCAATATTTTCCTCTTTATTATCTTGTTAAACTTGACAGGTGAATTTTGCTGTAAAACATTTTTTACATTGCATTTTGCAATGTTGAATAAAGTTCGTTTTTTGTCACTTTCTTAATAATTTTTCTTATATTTTCTACACTAAGAGTACATTTTTTTAGAAACGACATATTAAAAGCATGTAACATTTTAAATAAAAAATATATTTAAAAAATAATAATTTTGTAAGTAACTGTAACAAATTATCGAATTAAAACTATTTTTAAACTTTTTGGCGACCTTGAGGGACCTCTAAATATATTTTTTAAGCTGAAATTTTACAGGAGATCTTGAGTACACCAAACAAAACTTTTTAGAGGGTGAGAGTCAAAATATTTAAAAAAAAAAATTGGGGGACACCCTAATAAGCAGTAAATATGATATTAGATTAGCTCCCAGTTTAGACAAGCTAAAAAATGTTTGCCATAGCTTGGTTAAAAAAGAAGAAAACTTGTTAAAAATGCAAGGAGTAATTTATAAAGTAACTTGCAGCTGTAGAAAATACTACATAGGAGAAACAGGTCGTAGGCTGGAAACTCGTATCATGGAACACAAGGCAGCAACAATAAAAAAATGTTCAAACAAGACAGGATTAGAAAGACATGTTAGAGAAACCGGACATCGCATGGACTGGGACTCTTAGACTGTTATTGGACATCAATCCAACTTCCTAAAGCAAAAATTGAAAGAGGGATTTGAAATTGGAAAATACCAGAACTTCATCATTAATGACTAAGGGGTTTTCACGGCCTAACATCTGGCAAGACATTTTGCAAAATCGCTGTAACCGTAACCGAAGACCGCGACGGAGATTGAACGAAAGATTGCTTGACGAAGGAGAGGAGTTCTCTCCAAAAATTTGCAGAAATTATAAAAATTTACCTAGATAAATCCCATAAAAAAGTTAACTAGTCTGAAGGAAATGATTGTTCGCATAAGTAGGTGCTTATGCGAACGATCATTTTGTAGGTCTGAAACATATGGAATGGGAGGGTGTCAGTTTATTCCGAACAAAGTGAGCTGACATATCCATTCTGTATCATATTCAATGCACCTCACATATCCATAAAATGTGACTTGATTTCCCTGTCGAAAACTCCTCCATTCCTCACTTTTTTATACTTTCCATTGCATAGCAGTATAAAAGTGAGCATATTGACAATATGTGCTATGCACATACTGTCAATATACATGGCTCACATTTCTTTTATGAATGCCAAGTGGAATTTGTGAGCGTCGAAAGATTGCATTTTTGCCCAAAACGAAAGGCAAACAATGAGTTATTGAACACTATCGCTCTTTCGCCTTTGTAGAGGAACATTTTTTTTTTTTTTCATGGTGGCTAATGCACAAACTCATATCTTTTGTTTACCGAAACCACCTCAGAGATAGCTAGTGAAATAGGTACCAGACAGGATATATATATATATCATCATCATCATTGTCAACCATTATCAATCCACTGCTGGACGAAGGTCTCCCCAGTTTCCTCCACAACGGTCTGTCTTGTGCCAGTCTCCTCCATGTCACTCCCGCATACTTTCGAATTTCATCCACCCATCTCCCATGTGGTCTTCTTCTGGGTCTTTTCCTGTCCCTTGGAATCCAATCTAAAATTTTGGCTATCCATCAATAGTCTGTCCTTCTGGCAGTATGCCCAGCATATTGCCATTTCAGGGATTTAACTCTGATCATGATGTCTTTCACTAATGTCATTTTTCGGATCCACGAGTTCCTCTTCTTATCTCTCATGGTTACACCAAGCATGCACCTCTCCATGCTTCTTTGAGTTGTCTGCAGCCTTTGTATGTCTCTTTTAGTTAAGATCCACATCTCTGCACCATACGTAAGCACTGGAAGGATGTACATTGATCAAACACTTTTCTTTTAAGACATAATGGCATATTGCTCTTGAAAATTGTGCTGTTTCTTCCAAAAGCTCTCCAGGCAAGTTTTGTACCCCGATTAATTTCTTCATCAATGTGACCCTCACTTGATATCTGCTGTCCAAGATAAACGTATGTGTCTGTTATCTCCAGCTTTTCTCCATCAATCGATAAATCTTCATTTCGTGTAAAAGCATTGAACATCACTTTTGTCTTCTGAAAGTTCATTTTTAATCCCACTTCTTTACTCATGTCAGCAAGTTCTTGGATCATACTCTGCAGCTCTGATGGGGTAGTTGCAAAAATGACTATGTCATCAGCAAAACGAAGGTGGGTTAGATAATCTCCATTAAACTTTATCCCTTTGTTTTCCCAGTTCAGTGATTGAAAGACATTTTCCAATGTGGTGTTAAAGAGCTTCGGAGATATGGTGTCACCTTGTCTCACTCCCTTTCCAATTTTTATGTGTGTTGTATTTTCAAACAGCCGAATCTTTGCACTTGCAGTTTCACAGATGTTATTAATAATATTAATGTATGCATCTTCAATAAATACCGCAGGATTTCAGAGCCATTGTAACTGCTGATGGTTTCACCGAATCAAAGGGTCGTCCCATTTGGATGTCTCCATGTCCATTTCGCTGCCCACACCAACATGTGTTCTTCTAGCAATGGTTGAAGAGTGTTTGTTCTCCGATGTTTCTCGCCTAATATGCCAACGCTCATCAATTTGATGAAGCAGAAAATTTGACTCATCGGAGAAGGTAATCTTTTGCCAATCAGCGGAGGTTGATACTGCCGTGCAAATGTAAGCCTTTTCTGCCCATGCAGCTTCGATAGCATAGGTGCAGTGGCCATCCGTATGCATCTGAGCCCCATACACAGCAGGGTTTGCTGAAATGTAATTTTAGACACACTTCCGGTAGCCTCCTGGTTCATTCGGCCAGTGAGTTGCTACACTTTAGCATGTCGATTGGCCCTTGCACAAATTCGAAGCCGACGTTCACCTCTCACATCAATGGCACGTGGTTCTCTACAGTTTTCACGTTGCTTATTTGCAATGGTGCCATTCCTCCCATCACGATACACTTTAACCACAGCGGTATGTGAACAATTCACAAACTGTGCTGTTTCAGATGTACTACCACCCTTTGCTTGATAGCCAATAATCATCCCTTTTTACAAATCTGATAAATTGCTCTTTTTATCCATGACAGCAATGAGGGATATGTTTTCAGAATTGTTACAGTACACCTTATATACCCTCCAAGCCAGCTCACGACACATGCCTTCTTTCATTGGTTATGCACTGTTAACATCAAAAGTAGGAGGTGGTCACAATAATGTGACTCAACCATCAGATTTTTAAATAAGACTAAGTGATGCAATCAATTTTTTTTTCCCAGCGTTACTTTACTTTCCTCACTGCATAGAATCTGCTGCATGTTTGTGCAAGTAGAAAGAAAAGGATAAGTGAACCCACACAAAAAAAGTGTAGTGATCACAGAACAAATTTTGATCATGTAATTTATATTCAAATTTAGTTGTAATAACTACACAGCTAACCTGATTAATCTTCAAACTTAGGGAGAAAATAATGCACAAACTACACATTACTATGTCGTAAAAAGTACACACTTAGAATTGACTATATAAAAACAAGAAATACTGCAGGAGAAAAACTTCAGGTGTCTAGACCCTAGGATCCTTCCCTTGGTTATGTCCCTGGTGGGGGTTTAACGATTGCCATGAATAACTCCGACAGCTATAAGCAGTTAACCATCCTTTATGTAGGGCCAGCAGTACCAGGGAATGAACAGTCCTCACCACAAAACAAAACCCTCCCGGCCTCAAATTTGGGTCCATTTTGAACGGATGATGCAAAGCCAGTGCTTTAGACCACTCAAACACCACAGAGGCTTATGGTTGCCAATATTCCACTGTTTCTCAGCAACACAAAAGACATATAGTATTGGGAGGAGACAGGGGGGGTCACAGGGTTCACTTGATCTCCCCTGTAGAATTATTTTTCCCTTTATTTTATTTATTACTTTTTTTTACACTCACAGAACTGGACCACAAGGAAAGATGGAGTTCGGGGCATTTAATTTAATATCCCAATTTTATTGGAAATTTAGAATTGGAAAACGATAACGTGAAAGCGGAAAACCTAGCAAACCATAAGGTAGTTCGCCCAAACAAGTTGCGTTCAGGGTGGTATGTGCGAACTTAAAAGGCTTGGGGTGCCCTGCTCCACACTGTTCATTATTTTGAAAACAGTTACCAATGTACATGATAATACATGCCTATTACTAACATACACTTTCAGAGCAGTATCAATTAATAATAATAATAGTGTTCTAGTGTAGTAAGTAGTAGTAATAGTAGTGGCGTAAACATGTTTTAAAATCGGGGGGGTACTTGCCCCCCCCCCCCCCATTTTCCTGCAGGCACCCATGCATAAAACAATTTACTTTGCAATTTTTTGCTTTGTTCCTACCCCTTTTTTTATTCAAGTGAAAAAAAAAAAAAACAGAAATGGCAAATCACAGTGCATCATTGTTACTCCATTAATGTAATACAAATATTACGTTTGCTTTAAAATTCCCTTCTCAAGACGGTCAATTCTTAAAATACAGTTAAATTGTACATATAGCATCTAGCTTTTTCATTAAAAAACATCGTTCCTGAAAACTGAATTTCTTTCATTCATTTCCCAACTGCCTCGTCTCAATTCACGATTTTTAATCTACGTATAACGGGGGAAATGCTACCACATTAATCATTTAAACTGTCGATCATGTTTCCATACAGAACTCGAAACGGCACACAACGAAAGTTTCAGTACTAATAATCACAAGATTTCAACATCCACAACATTTTCTACCCACATTTCGCAGTGTTCATCTATCTTATACATCTGAATGATAATAATGTGTATGAAGCGTAAGAACATGAAATCGCACAAAATGCAGATGCTGAATTATATAATGCACCAGAAAATCCTCATGCATTCAGGCAAATATCCAGCATCCACCACATACAATAAAAAATAAAAGCAAAACCACACCACACCTTAGGACCAATTTATGAAGGTCAAGAAATACTCTCACAAATATCAACAATATGCTTCAGGGCTGGCATTTAATTATTGGTCGCAAAGATAATGTCGTGGAACATCCATATCAGTAGCCAAGCAACGTAAACACTGACGTGCTCATGGGAAAGATCGGCGTACGGATCGCCACATCCCAAAGGATTACGTGCAAAGTCAGGGAAAATACTCGTCCTTCGCTTTCCGCTTGAGGCATAGCGCCACCTACAAACGAAGACACTTCGTTAACAATCACAATCACAATCGGACCCACAGCAAGGCTGAGCACCAAGTAAAGCTGAACACTACCGGAAGTGAAAATTAGGATTACGCTAATGAGACACTCCCGACCGGAAATACAAAACTGATGCGGCGAAAGCTAAAGTAACAAAAGCTTTCACAAATGGCAAATAAATAAAGGCACACTCATTCTCAGGTTACTGAACTAAGAAAAACTCATACCTTTCTACTCCAGTATTACCAGACGCGGACTGTTAATTTCATGTTTTACACCTGTTACAATCCAGACTCCACGCAATTGCGTTATCTTAGTGTACTTTGGAACGCGTTTAAATTGCATTTTCGTCCACCTGCAGGCACGATATCTCCAAACCCCATTCCAAAAATTCTTTTTCACCGGAAACGGCAAATCATGAGTATGCTGATCCCCGCACTTTTGACTCCGTCGCGCTGTTTATCGGTAAATAGTGGATGCATTTTTGTTTGAGAGTCAATACCTGCACTTTCAAAAGTCAGACTGGAAAAATTATTTTCGTATTTGATAACGGGAACTATGAGAATCAAATCATATTCCACGAATTTCGGGCATGCATGAAGCCCAGTTTAATCTTTAGGTTGCGCAGATGTATATTTCTGTAAGCAGGAGCGTACTGATAGTTCCCGCATTGCGGGGGAGGGATTGCCTCACAGCGAAAAGGGCTTCTAACCTCAGCAAAAAGATATTACAAATATTTTAGCGGACATTTCATATGAAGCTGATTAAGGAAATAGCCGGGAATTTTGAAGGCAGCTTTGAATGAAGTATTAAAAAGTAACTTTTTTAATAAATAAATATAATATTCAGAAATAATTTTCGCAGTTTTAGTTTATAAAAAAAAATGGATGAGAAAGCAGCTACTTGAGAGGAATTGAGGCTCCTTTTCACAGCCGTAGCAATAATTCTTGTACATGTACATTTTCATATGAAAGAAACATCAGTTCAATGAATGAAATTTTTACACTAATGAGAATAAGGAATTATGTATCACAGTCATTTGCACATAATTATGCATCCTTCAGAATACAATGAACCAAAAAAATATTCTTCGTGGGACTTTTTACTAGGTACAAAATATTGTGGCATGATCTTAAATGTGTTTTTTATATTCAAAAGTAAATAATTTAAGTTTTTTTTTATGTGCCACAATTCTTAAATGTTACTTATTTACTTACATATGTTCTGTACTTTCGTATAAATCGGAAAAGGTCTATAAAAGCTGTCACATCTCACAGTTGTATTATGTTTATGTGTGTGACCGTGAGACATTTAAAAAAGGATGGTCTAGTTCCCTAAAAGAATAAAAATTGAAATGAAAACAAAAAATGGTTTAAGTGTTTTGTAGTACTTTGTATTGGTATAAAACCAGGACAATCATTTTAGTCAGTCAGTTCAATTGTCCTGAAAGGTAATTTTTGCCAGTTCAATTGTCCTGAAAGATAATTTTTTGTGCATTTGTCTTTCACACTTCAATTGTTCTGAAAGATGTATTTGCACATTTGTGTTACACGAAATAAAGGGGTGCAATATGTTTTTGTTTACGAAAACAAATTGCACCCCAATTGCGGTTTTACGAAAAATACCTGCGAGTTCCAAAGAATTTGAGTTATTAAAACGCCCATAAAATCTAGTTAATTATATAGAATTTAGAAATTTAAGTAATTGAAAGTTAATATATTTTCACAGGGATGTAAGGTCAGGTGATGCGTAACATCATAGCCTCTCCTTGACAAATGTCAACCCCGTCTACTCGTGGTGCATCCTGTTCCCACTAAAGGGGCTCTGACGACCGCCAATAGCGGTATAACTATACCATCGGGATTAGAGGAAATGCTATCCCACACTCACCAACCCGCTTGGCCAGCATGGTGAGTTATAGCCAAACCCCTCCAAAATGACTCCACAACTTAAATCTTGGCCCTCAGTCTCCGACAGCTCGAATGATGTATTTGGCCAAGGCAGCGCGGCCAGTGCGACATGAAGGCAGATGGTGCTAAGAATCCCCTCAATTTCAAAACACACAATTAGCTTCCCAAAGATTACAACATCTGTGGATGACCTATATCTCTGATTAACAGTTGGAGAAAGAGGATGACTACCTTGACACAGCTGCAATCTGCCTTTGTTATGGCTACAGGAACAGTGGTATCTACTTCCACCATGTGCAGAATGCTTTACAAAGGAGGTCTTTATGCTAGGCAACCAGCATTCTGCCTTGCCCCTTACCTCCTGTCACAGGGAGGAACATTTAAATTGAGCTGAAAATCAATGGAGGTCAGTACTCTTCACAGATGAATCTAGATTTGATTTGCAGTGATTCTAGGCATGCTATGGTCTTGAGAGAATGAGGGACACATTATCATCCCTCTATGACCCATGAAAGGGACACTTGTGGTGGCAATGTGCTGGTTCAGGGTGGCATCTCATTAGGTGGACACACAGACCTATATGTGCTTCCAAGAGGAAACATGAATGCTCAATGCTATAAGGTCCCCTATGTTTATCCTTATGCAGGTGCCATACAAGATATACTACTACATTCAAAAAGTTCCGAAACTTTGTGAACATTTGCCAAATGTCAGTGAATTACGTCATTCCCCGCTGAGCAAGCAAAGAGCATGATGTCCCCGTCCAGCCAGAACCGGTTTGATCCATATCCAACACGTACAGCATATGTGCTTAATTTGTGATTACAGGCATTCGAGGCTCTCTGTCGCGAGGACAACAATGTCAAATTTTGAACAGCGTTAAAGTGTAAAATTGTGTTCTGCTCGGAAAATCTTTTGCCGAGACTTTTCAAATGATTAAGTCAGCGTACGGTGATAATGCAATGAGTTGAACTAGAGTTTATGAGTGGCATCGATGATTGGAAAACGGGCGACAGAGTATTGAGGATGATGAGGGGTCAGGACGACCTTCAACATCCACAACAGATAAACAAATCGCCATTGTCAAAGAAATTGTAAAAAATGACTGTCGTAAAACTGTTGCAGTGACGGCAGAAGTTGATGGCATCTCATTTGGAAGTTGCCATGCCATTTTAACAAAGAAACTGGGCATGCATCACATGTGCCAATGAAGTGTTCCCAAAAACCTGACACAAATAAAAATGGATGAGCGCATGCAAGTTTGCGGGGATAACATTGATTCAGTGAATTCAGATCCTGATCTCTTGAATCGATTGATCACTGGCGATGAGACTTGGTGCTTTCTGTATGAACCCCAATCCAACCGACAGTCAAAAGTGTGGAAATCACAGTCATCACCACGGACAAAAATGTTCAAGGCTGACCGCTCCAAATGAAAGGTCTTGTTAACAGTTTTCTTCGATTGCTAGGGGGTCGTACACAAGGAATTCCTTGAACATGGTCGTACAATCACTAAAGAAAAGTATGTCAATGTCCTGAAATGTCTCTGAGAATCAGTGAGACACAAGCGACCTGATCTTTGGAAGACCAACTCGTGGGTGCTCCATCACGATAATGTGTCGTCTCACAGATTCCTCCTGGTATCCGATTACCTGTCCAAACATCACACTCCCGTTCTTTCGCAACCAGTTTATTCCCCTGATCTCACCTCTGTGTGACTTTTTCCTTTTCCCTCATAAGAAGAATTTGCTTAAGGGGAGACTCTTCTCAAGTTCCGAAGAAGTGAAACGAGCTGTGATGGAGGCACTAGAGGATGTGGAAAAAGACTTGCAATCTGCATTTAAATCTTTGAATGAGCGCTGGCAAAAATGCATAGTTGCACAGGGTAACTACTTCGAAGGAAACACCACATAAACAGGTATTATCTGTACTCATTCTTTTTTCATATAAAAAGTTCCGGAACTTTTTGAACGTAGTACTATTTCAATTACTTCTGATATTGGAGGTTAATTTTTTGACGTGCATTAATGCAATTGCATTTTTTGAACTTACCTTTTATGCTGGTGAAGTTCGATTAACACTTACCACACGTGGTTCTTATGACCCTAATATTTTAAGAAACAGTTGGAGGAATTTAATTAAAATTGAGCAAAAAAATGGAAAATTTTGAAAAATGAGATCGGTGACCAACAAGAGATGGCGCCACAACGCCCAAGAGGAAGCAATAGCCGATAACAGATGCAGCCCGCGAGAACCACCAAAATGCCCTACTGACATGGTACGTGATGGTAGGAGCAAAATCCCCTAGATGGCTGTAACGGGATGTTACCGAAAGTACTTGGGTAGAAAACGGTATTAAAAGAATGTAGAGGCAGCAAAGAAAAAACTCATTTAGTAACGAGGCCAATTAAAACCAATGGGAAAAAAACTGAAGAGGACCCAAAACTGAATGAAAAAACCCCCATGCCGCATCTACATAACGGAAATACGAAATAAAGCCAAGAACCACGTGCGGTAAGTGTTAATCGAACTTCACCAACATAAAAGGTAAGTTCAAAAATGCAAGTAGCACTATTTATTCTACAAAATGATAACACTCCTCCCCATCAAGCAAGGCTAAAATATCTTTAACCTTTTAAACGCCGCACTATGTTAACTGTGAGTTTCAAACTTTTTTTGCAGTTAAAAAATCTTATTTTACGTATATATAACATACACATTTTGAAATTTTCGGGGAAAAAAAAATGTTTCTTGTTTTTGTTTTTTTTAATGTTCCTATTTGGAAACATTGTCCTTTGGAGTTAATAATTTTGTTACAATTCTATAGCAACTGATTTTTTTTTATATAAAAGTTCTGTAACTTTTGAACGTAGTACTATTATTCTACAAAAGATAGCACTCCTCCCCATCAAGCAAGGCTAAAATATCTTTAACCTTTTAAATGCCGCACTATGTTAACTGCAAGTTTCAAACTTTTTCTGCAGTTAAAAAAGCTTATTTTACCTATATATAAAACATACACATTTTGAAATTTTCTGGTTTTTTTGTTGTTGTTTTTTAATTATTTTTTTTTTAATGTTCCTATTTGGAAACATTGGCATTTGGAGTTAATAATTTTGTTACAATTCTATAAAAACTGTTTTTTTTTAATATTTAGTACACTTAAGTGTCACTGATATATCTTAGGGATTATGAAATTATAATTTTAGTTTTAATGGTTAGTTTTTGCACTTTTAATTTACAATAATAATAATAATAACTGATTAGCTGTAGCTTGCCACAGAGTAAGGTCACTTGCTGTAGAGTAAGTTCTTACCTGCTGAGATCAGATTTAGCATTCCCGATTGTCCCACATATGTTCTAGATTTAGATAGGGACTTTAGTTCAGCCTATCCAACACCTAGATGTCCTGTCCCTGTACCACAAGCTCAAACACCTGACCCTGCTTCATAAACGCAGCCTGAACAGGTGTTGCAGAATGGAAAGGTGCCAGGATTAGCTAAAACAGACAGGGACCTGTACCAAAGTACTGCCACAGCAGAGGCAGTGCAGCATTGATCAGAATATCTTGATAACTGGTGACCATTAGGTTGAACATCACCATAACCTAAGGTTTCAGTCCTTACCCCACACCATCACAGAGCCTCCTCCAAACTTGAGTGTAGTGCCAATGCAGCCCACCTGACAACGTTCCCTGGGCAAACACCACACCCAAGTACTATCCAAACAGAAGAGTTAGTAGTGTGCATCATTTATCCATATGACCTTCTTTCATTTTTCTGTTGTCCATGAATGGTGAGCGAGGCACCGCTGCAGTCACAGTCTGGCATTGCATGGAGTGATGTAGGTCTTGTGTGTAGCTGACCTAGCATGGTAACCTTTGTCATACAATCCCGATGGTTCTGGTGCAAATAGATATTCCATGTGGCTTATTCAATATCACTGGGTAGGCCTGTGGCCAAGGATGTGCATGCCTTCACATCCTGCATCACTCAGTTTGTGCAGCCTGTAAGAGTACAGCTTCAGTGTAGTGGCACCATCTGCTTTCCAGTGATGAAGAACATCAACGACAGTAGATTTGGGAAATCCCAGGAGAGAAAAAGCTACGCAATGATTTCTTACTTGGAAGGCAACCAACCATCCTGCCTCCTTTCAAAGTCCATCAGTTCAGCTCCACGCAGCATAATTGCTTTCAGTGCAGTCTACATACACAGCTCCCAACACACCCTGTGTGTGTGCACGTCTGGTACTGCAAATGCATGTTTGTTTGCATATATGGAGGTATCCAAATACTTTTGTTAGTGTATTTGAAATAATGAATTTTATTTATTTTGTTCCTTACTATACCATAGTTAAGTGCCAATGGTAAGCTGAGACACAATGTTGATGTAGCCTTTTTTTTTTTTTTTTACTCAAAACACTTGTTTCTGGTATTTTTCTATCAAATTACAAGGCACCTTTGTAAAGAGGGTACCAGATAGTGGGTATGAAATGTTCGAGAAGCATGTGGAGTGGGACCTGTGGGTGAGGGTGAGTTGGCAGGTGTTCTTTTTGGTGAAGATTCATGGTGACTTTTTTACTTCCTCTGAAGTCCAAATGTGAAAGTGCATTTTTTATGGAATTTACAATACAAGATCCTGTTTGCCACCAAGGACACGCCCGGTACATTAGTGAACCAGTTCCACCATCACTTTCTGCTGCATAGTTTACGATGATAGCTACTGAGAAGATAATAGAGATCAACACTTTCCATATCTTCACTATATCTCTGAACAAGGTAATGTTACAGGATGTCAATCTTGTTTTTCTTGGCCCTTTAAAACAGTTTGACTATTCTGATGGATTCACGTGAAGAATGGTTTGATGTAACTGTAACAATGGCATTGCCAGTACTGGTGCTTACATAATCATCCTGCCCATCATCACAGATTTTATGGAGTTACCCAATACTAAGTGTCAAAGTTCAGTTAAAAGGGCTTTGGGGACCCAAGATATGCACGCCACTGCTGAATAGTTTTCTCCAGAAATGTTCACCACATCTGACTTCCTTGACATTTCCAACTCCTTTTTTTTTTTTTTTTTTTTAGAATTTGAATAATAAACACTTTTCTTCTGCATTATTTTAACCACATCAAAATCCTCATAAAAGGATAATCCACCTTTTCTGAATTAGAACTTTCTCTATAGTGCCACTACTTATATAAGTCAATTATATCTGCTTGCAAAATAGCCCACACAATGATTTCTGTACATATTCCCACCTAACCAATGTGAAAGCCATTGTATTGCCCAATGATAATGCAACATTGTTAGTTCATGATACTTCTTAACATCAGAACAAATCACAATAATTCTCCCATCAAGATATGTTCCTGACATATCATTCAAAAAAGGCCAAATACTTACCTAAAAGCTCTTGGCTACTTTCTTGCTATACACTTCATGCACGTCAATTAGAACATCCTGTGATGTAGCTGGCCTTCAAAGGTTGAAAACTTTTTGCTTATAGGGTGCTGTTTTATATTTGTTCTTCCGGTCATGAATCATCATTTTTGTTTTGTTTTTATTCACAGGACAAAAACGCTGACTGGTCTGCCTTCTGAGATGTAATATAGCTCGTCATCACTAGGTGTATACTCACTATAACGTGAGTGTTGTCAACTTTCATTACGCCTATTTTTCTTTTTTATCGTATTCCTCTTTCACTCCTCCATATGCAACGTGGCCTTAAAATTCTCAACTAGTACTCTCAACAATTTATACTTTCCATAAAAACACTCTAAGGTACACTATATACAACACATTCATACACTCAATTAAAACCACTATGTACATAATTACACTATTTACATTCCACGGCAGTCAAACCGTTGTCAACTGTGACTAATGTATTGCTTCATCTGCCTCATACACCGCACAAACCCCACAGCAAACGTCAACCTCATTCAACCAGTCATACACAATCCTCTAGCGCTTTCAACAGAACCCTGTCATCCTCAGGAGGTCGATGTGTCTCTCTGCCAACCACAGCTCAAGTGATCAAAGTCGTTGAGGTTCCGGCTTCAGTTGCAAACTCTGCATCTCTGTGCCTCTGCCACCATTTATTATCAATGCTGTTCTCTTTTCTTTTCTTTTTTCTCTCTTAATTGTTGTTCAACTTTTATTAAGGCTTTCCACTGTTCGCTTAAGTTGCTTGGCTCATTAATGTTACACACTCTTGATCTATTTTTTTAATTAATACTGATTCCGCAATTCTCAACTGCCTTTCGTTTTTACAGCTCTTAATAATTTTAATATCTTCGAACTTCGGACATTGGTGATTTTTTAGACAATACTGGGTTAATGCTGTCTTAGCTTTTTTTATTACAATTACTCATATGTTGGTGTAATCTATACTTTAACTTGTTCTCAGTGCTGCCTATATATAATAAGATATGTTCCTTTGACATATGCTTCTGTTTAACTGATGCCTACAATATTTAGATTGAATTTCTCTAATCCCATGATTAATTTCACATATCTATTTCCCTTTATGCTTTGACTGTGACTGAATTCTTCAGGTGATAGCAAAAGCAAGAGGCAGACCATCTGAAAGCATCATACAGAAATCATCAAGTTTGGAATTTCTGGAGAAAAGCTAATTCTTTTCAGTTAGATCATCGGTTCTAAATAAACACTGGTATAGGTTTATGTACCTGCATTCCATAGTTTTTTTTTTTTGGAATACTTTTATTTTATTTTTACCTTTCCTTTATTGTCTTCTCGATATTTGTTGCTGATTTAGTGTATGATTGATATTGATGACGCTTTCTTTTAGGTACTGATAGTTTACTTTTGTTTCCTACATGACAATTGCTATTTTTGGTTTGCTCCTTGTTTCTTTTAAGTACATACACTATATTGACAAAAATCACCAGACACCCCTTCAAAAGCAAATGAACGAATCCACTGCATTGTTAAGATGTGTGGTACAGCTGCAAACGGTATAAAAACAAGCATGCAGCTAACCATGATCATATCGCACTGTGAGGTTGAATGAAAATGTCATGGCAGTAGAAAACTGACTTTGAGAAAGGAATGATTGTTGGGTGTTATATTAGTGGGTTGTCCACAAGAGAAACCAAGAGGAGTTTTAACATACCCAAGTCAATTTTCTTGAATGTACTGAATAAGTGGAAGACATATGGTGTGCCTGAAGCAGCAAAACGTACTGGCAGACCAAAGAAAATTAGTGATAGAAGATGTTGAAGCCTCAGGAGAGTCATAACAGCTAATCAATGGAGTACTTACTGCACAAGACCTCAGTGTGCAGGTGAGTAAATATGCTGGAACCTCGGTATGTACACATACCATTCACAGAGAACTTAATTCCATGGGTTACAGTGGTGGTGCAGCTGCTCATAAGCCTTTTATCTCCACACAGAATGCTACTCGTCATTTAGCATGGTGTAAACAACATTTATCCTGGACCGTAAATCAATGGAAACGAGTCCTATGGACTGATGAATCCAGATACATGATCCATCAGTCTGATGGCCATGTGTGGGTATGGTGGCAGCCGGGGGAACACCATTTACCACAGTTTATTGTTCCCACGGTCAAGTTTGGAGCTGGCAGTATATTCGTGTGGGGGTGTTTTTCGTGGCATGGCCCTGGCCCATTGGTTATCGTGGACAACCCTGTTAACCAGCACATCTACCTTGATATTCTGGACAATTATGCCCTACCAACTCTGTGGCAATGCTATGGAACCGAGCCTTGTTGGTACCAGCAGGATAATGTACCGAGCCGTAAAGCAAAGACTGTTACGGCGTGGTTTGATGATAAGTCCGTATCGTGTGTGAACTGGCCAGCACAGAGCCGTGATCTTAATCCAATAGAGCACCTATTGGATGAATTAGAGCGCTGCATAAGAAGTTTGTAACCAAGGCCTACTACTAAGCAACAGTTAGTGGCAGCATTATGCAATGAATAGAAGTGCATACTTATCACTGTGTTCCAAAACCTTGTTGAAAGCATGTCTCGAAAGGTCAATGCATGCATTAAGGCCAAAGGTGGACCGATACCGCACTAATGCATGTCAATAAATGCTATGTTGTGTTTCTCTTCTAGGTGACCGGTTACTTTTGTCAATACAGTGTACTTGGGCCTTCAGTTCATGACTAATTGTAAGTTAACAGTCAATTGCCCTCACATGTGGTAAAAGTCATTGACAAAATTGGTTTCTACTTCTGTTATGATCTTATCCTATGGTATTGCCCTGGAGTGGAAACTGAACCAGTACCACCGTGGAGGCGTGAACGGAAACTGGGGAACACAGGTTTAATTTCGTCTGTGCCGATGATGATGTTCATTTGTGCCCTCCTGCATGTATTTATGAAGAACTGTTTCTTCTGGGAGATACATTTCCCATTGATATCTAAAAAAATTGCATGTAGACAAACACAATACAAACAAGAGTGGCTGTTTCTGAATATTAAGAAGAAGGAACATGCAATAAAACTGGAAAGAAATTCTGGTTAACATTTCCATGTCAACAGTTTTCGAAAACTGTTGTGAGCTAGACTCTGACATTCTTAGGGCACATCACAGTTCTAGACATTTCACAGTCACACAGAAATCTAGCTTATTTTTGATATATGGAGGGAAATTCTTAAATAAAATAATTTCTTGAAAATTCATTCAGCCAAAGCAGCTCTTATGAATGGTGGCAAAACTTCACACAACACCGGCACCTCTCTTAGTTCCTACTCCCAATCTACCCTTATTTAATTTAATCACAAGTCATCTAAAAAGTATGTTCCAAATTGACTGTAAAAAACCTGATAAAGTGCCCCTCACTCACTAGTTTGTGCCTATCTCTTTCTCACAGGCAAGCAATTGAACTCCTGTGTACCTCATACAGGTTGATCATCACTAATCTCAGCAGTCAGTAACCTGGTTCTAGCATAATTTGGCTACCATAACTTCAGATTTTCCAGATCACCACTAACTACACGTCATTTTGTGTCACAGCTAGTAGCATTAGTTGTTAACACGCATTCTGTACATTTATTATTATTTAGCTCTTATTTAACCCCAGTCATGTTGTTAGGGAACAAAGGAAATGCTTCACATGTTGTAAAGTGTAAACATTGTACTGTCCATGAAAAATGATTGAACTTTGAAAATTATCAACAGTGCAGTATCTATGAGAAGCTTATGTGACTCATACAATATTGGTTTTTCCACAGTATATGACTAAAAACACACACACACAGATACTTCAGTTGTTTGCTGGTAGTGAATCCAAGAAATAAATGTGCAAGAAGAAAATAATGACAGATGGAAAATGCTTTAGAGAGAAAGAGAGAGAGAGAAAGAGAGAGAGAGATGGTGTAAATTGAAGCTGCAAGTGTAGCCTACTACAGAATTTACAACTTATACTATTTACTATTTTCTTAATTAAAATTTCACTTGCATTGCGATCCCCCCCCTTTATTGTACAGTACTATAGATACAAAGGTCATTCCATAGAAACTGAGAGTAACGTTTTTGAGTTGGCAACAGTGCTAAGGGGAAAAAATAATCATGCAGACGACTAACTGAATTAAGGAAGTATATATTGCAACAGTTATTAGCCATAGCAGATGATTCTGGTTTTGTTATTGCACAGTTGTTTAAGGTATGTTTGCATTTTACCATATGGCTAAGGAGGTGAGTGCTTCAGAGTTAAGAAGTGAAACGCATTACGTGATAAATATTGCTATCGTTGGGTAAAATGGCTCCAAAAACAGTTGATTTAATGAAAAAGGCTTAAAAAGATAAATGTTTGGGTGAGTCAATGATTTTTAGATGGCACCATGATTTCATAAAAGTGCATTTGTCAGCAGAACTCGGTCCTAGGACTGATCGACCTGAAAGTGTTACGGAGCGTATTGTTAACACTGTTTGGGTAATCCTGAAAGAAGATCGACAAATGACCTGTGATGACATAGCGGCATCAACTAATATTTCAAAAACGTCAGTATTCTGCATTCTATGCAACAAATTACTGCTGCATCGTGTGTGTTCCAGATAGGTACCTCATCACTTGATGAGCGAACCACTTGTTATCCATGTGTGTCATGAGTGGAAACAAATTATTGCAAAGGATCCAAACATTCTAAACACAATAATAACTGCCAACGAAACATGGGTCCATAATTTCGCCCTCCCACGAAGCACACAATGAGTATCTGAAAACACACAGGCTCACCCTCCTCCAAAAAAGTCCACCAAACCAAATCATCTGGGAAGGTGATGATGATAATTTTCTTTGATCATAAAGGTGTAGTCTACCAGCATGCCATTCCTCAAAAAATTACTGTCAATGCTGAGTATTACTTTTCAGTCTTGAAGCATCTGCAACGACACATATCAATTAAGTGACCAGAATAGGTGGGCAAGTGGACCCTACATCATGATAATGCCCGCCCACATGTGGCTGCTTGTGTTCAACAGTTTCTTATGAAATGCAGTATTGAAATCATGCCCAGAGTTGTATAAAAATAAAATGTATCTGCGTACACAACCATTGAAAGAGAAAACTTGCTGCAAACCCGCGAATCACACACACGATAGCAGTAGAATAAGGTAATTTAAAGAAAATTTAATAAAGCAATAAATAATTATTAGAACATTACAGATTTCAGTGAAAACAAAATAAGTACATTACAAGTGAATGTGCAGCAATGTGTGCGAAATAGACCTTTAGGGCAAAATATTAAAATATTGAACTGTCCTCATAAAAACAAGAGACTAATTAAGGAAAGTTTTTATATCTAGAAAAACAGTTCCACTAATGAACCTTAAAAAATTATAAATAGCATTTTCAACAACTTTATTCCAAAATAGTAGACTTACAAAATACATAAGGAAATTATTTTAATTGAATAACTGGCAACTGCAAGAAGAACCTGCCAATAAAATTTTAATTCTTTCTGTGTAAATGAAACTTTTGATGCAGTTCTCATACGTTGATAACCAGCCTTGATAAAATCTGTAGGCCAGAAAAGTCTGTAAAAACAAAAGAACTCAGAAGATGTGACAAATAAGTGAAAGTACTTCAGATTAAAATAGAATTAAATATATTTATCAGAGTGAAGCCTTGAGTAAGTGTTTTAATTGCTGTAAATAACATTTTTTTTAATCTACAAGCAAAAACTATCTGCAAAATCTGATCCTAATTTAGGAAACTATCCATGAACGGCGTATGCATGTATGTCTATATCCTGCTACTCTGATCATGCCACAGCCTGCCTACAGTCCTGACTTTGCCCTGTGTGATTTCTGGTTGTTTCCAAGAATGAAGGAGAAGTTACATGGCACAACATTCAACACAGATGCTGACATTATTCAAGCTGCACGGGAGTCACTAAAGCAGCTTCCACAAAATGCCTTCACCACAAGCTTTGAAAAGTGGACTGAATGATGGGACCGTTGCATATCATCCGAGAGAAGATACTTTGAGAAAGAATAACACATATTTTGCGGTACCTATATCTTTTCATTTTGTGTGATTTTACTCTCAGTTTTTATGGAACGGCGATTGTACATTACAGATACCCTGTAATGGGTTAAAGGTGTTTATTTGGAGGTTTTTAAAGAAATTATCAGTAATATGGAAAATAACTAATCCAGCACACACCAGGCCCCAATAATGTCAGATTAGTGATGGTTAACCTATAACAGTACAACCTTGGATATAACTCTCAAGAGCTATCAGCCCTAGCTCCACCTCCTGCAAGTTTTATCTGCACTATAAGATGTAAGATATATAATCCAACACCTATGCTATGCCCATTTCATTAAATGACATGCTAATGGCTTTGCCAACTCATTCATTTTTGTACAGATAGAACATAATGAACTGCCAGCGATAGGGGCAGCTGCCAAGAAAACTAAAATCTTACATTCCTGGAGCAAGAAAGAAACCAACATCTGTAAATTTTCACTCGTGTTTAACAAAAAAAAAAACTATATTTGCAAGCAACTAACTAACATCCAACCTATGCTAGTCAGGGATTTCTCACACTCCTTGAAGCAGAGACAGAGTAAACCTTCCATCCAACAGGTGTCTGGGTCATCTTATGGTTTGCTGAAAATCAGATGAGGTTATAAACAGAAATTACTGAAGAAATCTTCTGCAGTACATGGCAAGCGTACAATCATATTATTTTGAGCACAGAAATGCCTTCACTTCAATGCACTCCGTACATCCATCTCCTGAGAAGACTTGAAAATTGCATTGACCTAGAACAGGAATTGAATCAAGAGCTCCCAATTTCCATTTGTGCATACTACCATTACACCACCCATGGCAATGTAATTCCAAACAACTGAAGCTTTTCTGAGAAGATAACTGCTAGCAAAACATTGAAATGAATGTGCTTTTATGCCAAAAACAATATGGTCGTATGTTTGCTATGTACTTAAGAAAAGTTCTTCTCCATTAATTTTTGTAAAAATATCTGGGCAACTGATGATGTTCCTGTAAAGTTTCCTCTCCATTAATTTCTGTGAAAATATTTGAGGAACTGAGATTCCTATGAAGATTTCTTGATTAACTTCTTTGAAAATATCTGAGGAAACTGATGATGTTCCTGTAAAGATTTTTCTCCACTAATTTCTGTGAAAATATTTAATGAACTTGAATTCCTGCAAAGATTCATCTTCCATTAATGTCTGTGATATCTGAAGAACTGAAGATTCCTGAGCTCTCCATTTCTGGATTAGAATGGTCATTGTTGTTATGAGAAAGATCAACCAGGATGGTTCAATTACTGCAAATTTCAATTTTGCTCAGATTCCTGCACTACATTTGCTTGGAATTTCATTGTCCTGGGTGGTGTAACAGTATTGAGCTCAAATGGAAACTGGGAGATACAAGATGAATTTCTGCTCCAGAGCAATATAATTTTCAGGTTTTCTGAAGAGATAGCTACAAGGACACCAATGAAATGATGGTGCCCCTGTGCTGAAAATAATTGAAACACAAGTTTTAAATTCCTGACACTGAGTGATAAAATCTTTAAATTAGGTATATGTATGTATGTTAATTAATGAATTTCTGCACCAAAAGGAAGAAAAATAACTTATGAGTCAGCTATGTGCCTTGGAGATTCACTCTACGTGACTTCACAAACAGTTGCTCAGATATTTTCACAAAGTGAATCTCCAGAGCATTTTCGTAAGTTAGTGTAGAGTAAATCTCGAGAGCATTCCAAAACTTTGGAATTCCTTACCAGGTTACATTTTTCCTAAGCATTACAACTTTCAGCTACTTAAATTACAGACAAAGAAATTACCTTAGAGTAGGTCCATATGTTATAAAAGGAAAACTGAATTTATCCTGGTAATGTAAAAGAAAATGCATGCAACTGTTACATGCCGATTTGAATTGTATAATACAAGTCTTATTTGGGATACTGGCTGAAAATCCTCCATCAAACGTACTTTATGCTAGATAATAAAAAGTTTGATCTTTAAGTTGAAACAAACAAACAAACACACACACACACACACACACACACACACACACACACACACACACACACACACACACACACACACACACACACACAAAAGCTAGACCGAATAAACTGACTTCATGGTGTTGCAACCACAGATGAGATAGCAGGTCTCTGTATTTTACATATGATAAACTATTACTGAAAGAGCAGGTAATAATGCATTTATGAAATTTTGAATGATGTAATTAATGAAATAGTTGAAGGTAATTACTTATTGAATATCCATATTAACAAGAAAGTCACTGAACTATCCTAATATATAAAAGGCTAAGTTGCTGACAATGTAAGGTCACTTTTTAAGTCGTCATAGCAACAACAGAGAAACAAATGTTTGTGATGTCACGTTTAGCTTTTCGTGTTTATGCACACAATTCACACGTATATCACTGTGTTTTGTTGCCATAGCAACAAAGAACACAGCTGCTGGCATGATGTCATCTCATCCAAATCATTCTCACGTGACATCAGAGGTGTGTTACGTCATATGGTCAACTCTTTAGAAATAGGAAAACTAAGTCAGGAATTTTGGTTCAACTTTACAAACTCTTGATATGCGGTTATGGATAACATGGAGCTCACACCGTGTTATCCATAACTGTTCCTGTTTAATGTTTTGTTTACATCTTTTTTCTTTCGTTCGAAGTTAGATTTATTTATTTTTTCAAGTGCAGTGGAAGTGGAAGAATACAGTTCTAAGCTGCGAGATGTTTATTATTTATTAGGGCTGTCGGGTTTGATCGATTAATCGATCAATTTTTTAGTCGCCAATTATTTTCTTCAATTTTTTAATTGCCGATTATTTTCTTTATCCGATTAATTGGTTACTTAAAAAATTTGCATAAAAATAAAATTCATTAGGAACTGTTGCAAAAAACTGCATATAGGTTTGAATTTGAATACATCAATTTGTGCTCGTGTTTTCACTTCTTGGAAACTAGCCTTTTTATGGCGATGAGAGTTTAAATCTGGAAGTCACCACTATCAGAATCGTCTGTACAAAATTGTCCATATTTACGACATTCAGAAGTCAAGAGTGTTTAATGAATTAAAGAGACCTTCCTATGTGAGTTTAACTGGAGATTTTTGGGCCTCCCTCACCAACGACAGCTACTTAACAATAACAGTACACTGGATTGACAATGAGTGGCATTATTGTGATGCAACTGTTCAAGTGAAACAGGTGATTGAGAAGCATACTGCAAATCAGTGTACAACTGAATTTGAGGAACCCACTGAAAAATTAGAACTAACGGACAAGCTTGTTGCCATCTGCACTGATAATTCCAGAAATATTGTACTTGGCGTTAGCAGATCAACTTTGACAGTGTAAGATGTTCAGCACATACTTTACAGTTAAGTATAAATAAAGCTCTTACATTCACATTGATGGAAAAGGTTCTAGCTAAATGCTGAAAAATTGTAGGACCTTTCAAACAGAGCTCTCATTTAGAGGCTACACTCTCATCTAAGCAAAAAGAACTTGGTCTCCTTGACACTAAGCTACACAGGATATCGTGACATGCTGGAATAGTACCTACATCATGGTGGAAAGTTTTGTGAAAGCTAAAAACGCAGTACACAACATTGTGATAGCCAACACATCGAATACCCCTGTTCTGACAACAGTTGAGTAGGAAGTGCTTGATAAGCTAATCAGCATATTGAAACCTTGCTTGGAAATCACTGAAATACTCGGAGGTCACAAGTACGTTACTGCCAGTGTTGTAATTCCTGCTTTTACACACCTCAAAAGTGCAATGAGATTGTCCCATACTGACCCAGCATATATTTGCATTTTTAAAGCTATGTTGCTCGATGAACTGACAGAAAGACTCAGTCAATGGCCTTTATATGACAAGTACGAAGAAGCTACAGACCCTTAACCCTCCATTCAAGAGACTACGCTGTATTCCAGAAAAAAACAACAAAAAAACGAGAGCTAGTGTGGAACAGAATTTCATCCAGTAGCACAAATCAACAGCTGCCCTTACACCAAGAGTAATGTGCAACAGAAACAAAGAAAACTATGTTTTGACAATTCGTCAAATCCAAAAACAGAAATAAAGGAATACATAAATGTCAGCACACCGATAGAATAAGAGTTTCAAGTTTATCAGAGCTTGCCTGAACTCGACGACGATTTTACAGGTACTCTTCAGTCAGTGGTGGAAAACTCGTGCATTACAGTTGTCGTTGCTTGCTACTTTAGCAAAATGGTTGTTGTGCATTCTAGCAACATCTGTGCCAAGTGAAAAGGTGTTTGGTACCGCTGGTGTATTGTTGTTAACAAACTTCATACTTCGCTTAAATCATCCAATGTTGACAAACTCTTGTGCCTAAAATCTTGGCTAAAGCAGTGATTGCAAACCAGGTTTAAGGTAATTATTATTACTTTGTATTTCTGATTTTCTAATAAAGTAAAGCAATGAATACTACTAGATTAACAGGCTACGATAAATTCAACACCCTAACATTTTAAACAACGGATTTGGTATCCGTATAATAATAGAATAATGCATAACGTAATTTATAGTCGTATATTTTTTGTGACAGTATTTCTTATCACTCGATCAAATTACTGATTAATCGATCAATGGTGAAATATTAACCGATTAAAAATATTGATCGATTGGCTGCCCTATTATTTATATATTTAAACATACAAGATTATTTTTTCATGCATTTTCCTCCTAAAAATATTTAATAGTCGTTAATACTCATGAGTTTCTTAATTTTAATACATACTTGTGACAACGTGGATCACTTTTATTACAGTAAGGGAAGGACGAACATTAGTGTCCTTCGCGAACTTGTTGTTTTAAAGCTTGCCTATGCCGCGTCAAAAAAGAAATTTACCTCCTTCACTAGATGAAAAGATAGAAGATAAATGTCGTAAAGCCTATTTGCCGCCCCGGTGGTGCAGTGGTCTAAGCGATGGCTTCTGTTCATTCGTCCAAGCTGGGTCCGGGTTCAAATCCCAGTGAGGCATGGATGTTGTGTTTGTCTCACGGCACTGGGTTTCTCCCTTCCCTAGAACCAGTGGCCCTAAATTAGGTACGGGCAACTGCTTATAGCATATTGAGTTGCTCATGGTAGTCGTTAAACCCCCAATAAGAAAAAAAAAGCCTATTACGATCGAGCAAGGCATGAACGATGCACTGCAGTCGAAAGACAAGATGTTAACTTCCGGAATGCCGAACCTGCCAGAAAGAAAAGACAAACCTGCAGTGCAGTTCAAAGAAATTCTAAAATTCGACATTTGCGTGATCGTCGTACTAATAATATGATGTTGGAACATATTGAAGCTGAATCTCTGCACATGACAAATGTACATATTGCAGAGGCACAAAATACGACTTCCGAACAAAAGAATGAATGCTGCGCTCAAGAGGTTCAGAGGATGTTAACGAAACGACAACAACAAACAAATGCTACACGTCATGTGGCTTTAAACCATATAGACGATGAAAAGACTGTAGCGAGACACTCGTGTGGCACTCTTGAGCAAATTTGTGAATTTTGTAAAGCCAAAAACTTTGCCAGAGAAAGACCTTCAGATGGTAAATTTTCTAAATGTTGCCCAAAAGGAGCAGTAAAATTAGATCCTATTCGCACTTCCCCATTAATTGAACAACTTATAAAATCAGCATGAGCATTCAAAAAACTTTATGGTTAACATACGTTTGATTAATAGTTCTCTTGCATTTGCATCGATGGGAGCACAAATGGCTCTTCCACCAAGGTATAGGCCTTATTGTTTTAGAATAAATGGATCAATCTATCATCGTGCCGGAGCATTGCATCCTGATAATGGTGAACAGCGGAAATATGCGCAATTGTACATATTGGATCCTGATGAGGCTGCTGCCCAAAGAGTGCAAATGCGAGAAAATAATGGGGGCAATAAAGATCTATTACAAACACTAAATACATTCATGACATAAAACAATCTATTTGTGAAAGCATGTAAAACGCTTTATGAAGTCGAGCAAGAGAGTATTTAAGATGCTCAAATGAATAATGCTGTTCTTTCTAATGCATCAATGGCTATTATTCAAGATCATGGAAATTATCAAAGGCGTTATAATGCTCCAAGATCTAATGAGGTTGCTATTATATTATTGACCATATTTAAGCTCTGATTCAATTGATACCAACGGCAAAGATAATACTGAACGGCATTATCCTATAAAGTTTTTAAATAAGCAAATTCCATCAGGAATGCCACTTCACAGACTGAAGTTGAAGATTAGAGTTATTATTATGCTCCTGAGAAACCTCAATACACAACAAGGTTTATGCAATGGAACAAGACTGAAAATCAAAGAACTAAAACCCAATTTGGTCATTGCAGAAGTACTCACAGGCTCAGCATGTGGTTAAACTGTTTTTATTCCGCAAATTAACCTCGCACCTACTGTTATAGACCTCCTATTCACATTAAGACGACGACAATTTTCTGTAAAACTCGCCTTTGCTATGACCATTAATAAGTCTGAAGGACAAACACTGGGGAAAGTAGTTATCTACCTGAATCAATGCTTAGTCATGGACAACTTTATATTGCATTGTCAAATTGTCAAGAGTTCAACGGTTTGATGATGTCACAGTTAAAGTAGTTCATGGGCCAGAACAAGGAAAACTACTCCCAGATTCCAAAAAATATTTACAAAAAATATTGTGTACAAAGATATTTTCCGACGTCGTTAATAAACGCTTGAATAGCAATAAGTGACTTCTAGAACCCGTTGTATTCTTATCTCAACGGGCTTTACAGCTAATGGTAAAATAACTACAGTGCCAGTATAATTTTATGGTACCATCTCTAACCAGAAACCATGGCAAATACATTGCAAAGAAAAGGATGTTGCATCTAGCACCCTGAAATGTCCTTTCACACCGAAATAGTTTCCTCTCTTAGAGGCCTATTCTGATGCAATCAGAACTCTGCATGTGGCCCAAGTCATCTTTCAAGCCAAAAGTTAAGTGAGTTCAAATTACTCTTCTGTGATTGCAAAGCTATAATTACAGAACATCTGTCTAAGATTTAAGGAAAAAACTGTAGATATAAGTGGGAAAAGAGAATCTCCCTAAAGAAATAATTCTTCACAAGTACATCGAAGGCAACACAAATGCAATTGTTGCCACAAATATGTCATTTTTTTACTGTTTCCACGTAGCAACTCCTTCAGAAAACTTGAAATTACATTGCTCTGGAGCAGAAATCAAACACACATCACCCAATTTCTATTCAAGCATGCTATTTGACTAGCACAATCTGAACTGTTTTCAGCTTAGCATCAGTTCCTTGCAACTTCCTTGTCTTGGGTGGCATAACAGATAACATGCTCGAACAGGAATTGGGAGATGCGTGTTTGATTCCCGCTCCTGAGCAACGTAATTTTCAAATTTTCTAAAGGACTTGCTACATGGAAACAGTGAAAATATGGCACATTTGTGCCAACAATTACAAAAACTGTAGGTTTCACTGGTAGGTCACTAGATTGTTTCTCGAATTTTTATATAATTTTAAATATATGTCCATAGTAGAAGTAGTGAAAAAGGGGGGGGGGGTATTTCACTGTTTTAATTCTGTTACTCACATTTGAATTAGTTGTTAAACACAGCCACTAGTCCTCAATTTTTATAATATCGGCATTTTAGTTAATTCTTTGAAATTTTTTTAACTACAGGTAACCAGTTTTCAATAACAGGCTGTGCCAAAAAAAATAAGTGTTCGAATGTTTTAATCTGCCAATCAAAAATAATCGCACAAATGTTACAAATCTACAGGCACATTCATGACAACAGCAGCAATATGGACTTCATGGTTCAATTTTAAAATGGGTGTGTTATGAGTTTTGCTTTTCAGACGTCTCCTTTAATTGTATCCAATGTACAGAGGTAACAAAGGTGAAATACCCCCTCCCCTTTTCACTACTTCTATGGATCAATACACTGCATAAAAAATGTATGCATTTTTGTAACAATTGTTACAATTATTGATACAATGTAATTATTAAACTTATATCTTAGTTCTAATTTTGCCGATTTGCGAAGAACATATCCTTACATGGTTAAGAAAATGTAAAATAATCAACATTAAATGCTGTTCACTACTGTTTCACACGTTATATGTTGGTCTCCTGATTGCCAAACCTATATAATGTGTGAAACAGTAGTGAACGGCATTTAATGTTGATTGATTTACATTATTAAACATGTTTTCCTTAAAATTAAAAACTTTCACTTTGGAGTTGAGCCAAAGATTTGTCTCAGACTACTGTGTTCTTTTTTTTTTGTTGTTCCATTATCACTATGTGTGTAACATTTGTTTAGAGAGGAGGTCAAGTTCGCATTTCACCAGGTGAGTTGCGTTTAATCGTATCTTCAACAGTTTTAACTTCTATTTAGATCATCATTGTAGTTCCTCCATTGAATGCAAAGCTAACAATGATGGGAGTAACAGAGGTTGACAAACATTTTTATGTTCTGAATTGTGTCCTCTTCTTATCTTTTCTGGTAAACCAAGCATGCATCTGTCAATGCTCCTTTCGGTTGTCTGCAACCTTTGTACGTTTTTTTTAAGTCCAAGTCTCTGCTCCATAAAATAAGAACTGAAAGGATGCATTGATTAAACACTTTTCTTTTAAGATATGTTGCTTTTGAAAATTGTACTGTTTCTTCCAAAAGCTCTCCATCCAAGTTTTATATGCCATTTAATGTGATGTCTTAACAATGTGACTCTCGCTTGATATCTGTTACCCAAGGTAAATGTAGGTATTAGTCATCTTGAAATTTTCTCCGTCAATTGGTAAATTACTTCTTGTAAAAGCACTGTACATCAGTTTTGTTTTCTGAAACTTCATTTTCAATCCCACTTCTTTACTCTTGTCAGCAAGTTCCCAAATCATACTCTACAGCTCCATAGGGGTTGGTTGCAAAAATGACTATGTCAGCAGCAAAACAAAGAGGAGTTAAATAATCTCCATTAATCTTTATCCCCTTGTTTTCCCAGTTCAATGACTGAAAGGCATTTTGCAGTGCTGTATTGAAATGTATGAGAGATATGGTGTCACCTTGTCCCACTCCCTTTCCAATTCTTGATGCTGTATCCTTAAATGGCCAAACCTTTGCAGTTGCATTTTCATATATATTATTAATAAATGCTAATGTATGCTAATATATTTTCTTACATACTTCACAGTAAATGCTTTTTCCTATCATTATATGAGTAAAACCCTGCTAAAACTCATTTTACAAATAGTCAAAACTTGTTTTAACAAAATATGATATAACAAAAAACACATTACAACAAAAAAAAAAAAAGTCATGAACTTGTTTGGTTTAATGTATTTATATACACTGCTGGCCACCCAAAATGCAACACCAAGAAGGAAGCATCCGATTGGCCTGAAATTTGCAGCATGCGTCGCCCGCGAGAGGACATGCAAATGATTAGCATTGCAGGGCATATGCAAATCATGTGCCCCTGGCACACCACCTAGAAGCACTTTAAGAAGGGTGCACAGAAGGTGGGGTGTAAGTAGTGGAAGTGTGTTGTGCTGCCAGACCTGTGCACGGGAAGCTTCCTGATGCCTCGTCGCAGAATATGGCAGTCATTCCAGTACGTTTCAGAGTTCGACAGAGGACGAATAGTGACTTATCGCAACAGCAGTTTATCATACCGAGACATCAGCGCCCGTGTGGGACGACATCCAGCCACAGTGAGGTGAGTATGGATTCGGTAGGTGCAGGAGGGGCAGACGGACCAATGTGAGCGATTGCTGCAGTCGCGACACACCACCAAACCAGAGGACCGGCATATTGTGCTGCAGGCATTGACGGCTCGCACCGCCACATCACGAACGTTAGTGCAGGAATTAGGGTGTGTTGCACAAAAACCTGTGTCAGCACGTACCATTCGATGTCGTCTGCAGGAGCGGGGACTTGTCTCACGGCGGCCATTGCTTCGATTACCATTGACGTTACACCACCGGTGAGTGTGGCGATAGTGGGCCGTTGAACGCCGCACCTGGATTACGGAATGGCATAATATTGTCTTCTCCGACAAATCCCGCTTCTGCCTGCAACACCATGATGGTCGGATCCGCATGTGGCAGCACCGCGGCGAGATACTATATGACGCCTGCATTATGCATCGCCATACCGGCTCGGCGCCTGGCGTTATGGTTTGGGGCGCAATTGGATATGACACCCCCACCCCTCTGGTATGCAGCGCCGGTACACTCAACAGCCACCGCTACATCTCCGACGTTTTGAAGGCTGTAGTCCTCCCTTAACTGCAGGACCTGCCAGCGGCCACGTTTCAACAGGACAATGCCCGCCTGCACGTGGCACGCATCGTGCAACAATTTTTCACGGCCCACCAGGTGTCACTGCTACCGTGGCCCGCCTGTTCTCCCGATATGTTGCCCATTGAACACGGCTGGTCGCTGATCGCCAACTGAGTGGCCCGGCAAGCACCATCCGCGGCCATGCCTGATGAACTGTGGCAATGTGTGGAAGCAGCCTGGATCGACATACACCAAGCCCACATCCAAAGCCTCTTTCATTTGATGCCGCGGCGTGTAGCGGCCGTTATTGCCAGCCATGGGGGCCACACGAACTATTGATGTCTGCGTGTTCCGCAAGTTGCACGGGCCTGTAAGCTCAATCGTTTCATCTTTGTATCTGTTGTTATGTGTCCAGTAAATCTGGCTTTGCTATCTCGTGTCCTTCTTGGTGTTGCATTTTGGGTGGCCAGCAGTGTAGGAATAATAAAACTTTAAAATGAAATACTTTATAACAAAAAAACACCTTATTATGAAGTAAAATTCTAGGGGAAAATGCTCAAGCCAAAACTTTATAATGTAACGAATTTCTGCTGCTCTTAAAGATTCTAAATGGAACTTCAACAAAAGAACCAAAGTGACATGTTTTGCCAAAGCTATCATTCCTCTCCCTCCTGGCCCTGATATAATGACTCATTGTGTCTCTTTGGAGTAAACAGTGTAGTGTTTTACCTTAAGATGCATTTTCTATCCTAAAGTCATTTAAAGGTCAGACTCCCCAACCCCTTGACAATAGTGGAGGGACCTCTTCAACATATTTGGTGACAGACAGCAATGTAATTAGCACTCAGTAGAAGGTGGTTGGGGAAGGGATTTCTTTCAGGTGAGCGATAACACAACACAACAGCCAGTAGCTAATGTACTTTGTAGACAAAATGCCTGTCAATCCAGTGAGATTAAAATTCTGAAACTTTCCTGTCCTGAACTTCTAGGACCGCATATCTTTCAGACATACATACATATCACTAAGCTGTTCTCGGATATTCAGAGGTCAGCTCCACAAAAAAAATAATTACCAGATAATTTTTACTTACTGTTGCCGTATCAAACTTCTCCATTTACAGTGATCTAGGCATACAACTCAAGTTTCACTGATATCCATCACACACCGTACACAAGATCTTCTATACTTCATACTCATAATCTTTTTCTCATGCATGCATTCCTGAATCTGATCTTCTCATGACTTCCTTGGCCTTCCTTTCCTGCCACTTGGGCTAAAAGAAAATTCTTAGTAATCACATCATCACTCATTCTTTCAACATGGCCAAACCACTTAAGATATTAGTCTCCACCTTGCTAACAATATTTTGCTTCACATTACACAACTGCAACACATCTTCATTCCTCACACAATCAGAACGTGTCTTGCCCCAAAACCCCCATAACACATTTCTCCAGCAGACAAACGACTCCTGTGTTTCTTCTGTAGTATCCAGGTTTCACTGCCATACATCAGAGTAAGAACAATTACACTATCATACACAGCCATGTGGGGCTCTCTTGAAAACCCATCACTCCTGTGAAAAACTCCCACAGCAGCCATGACTTTCAACGAAGAATTCACTAGCCTACTAATTTCACGATCCAATTTATTCTCTCTGTCAAACATGCTTTCTAAATACACAAACTCATTCACCTGGTCAATCACTGTGCCATTTAGACTTATATTACATTCAGTACTACAGGTTTCTCTTTCAAAAACCATAACCATGGTTTTCCCTTATTTATACTCAGTTTGAATTTCATGCATACTTTTGTACATCTGGGACAACATACTCTGCAACTTACTTTTGCTCTCTGCCAACAGGACAGCGTCATCAGCATACACCAATCTGCACATACGGATATCACCAAGGCATAAACCAGCATTATCTATTTTGGCATCACACATGCACACATCCATAAATATATTAAACAGCCATGGTGACATTACACAACCTTGTCTGACCCCTGCACCAATAGAAAACCAGTCAAGTCAAGTTACATTGATGATGTTGTGGGTGATTCAGTTACTGCAAAGAAAATCGTCTATTTGTATTGTTTATGGTCACGTATTGTCCCATTTTTTGGATGTGCTTCATCATGAGAGTTCAGTTGCTCCGTGTGCAAAGACAGGGGTCAGCAAGTTTGTTAACATCAGTAAGTATGATTTAAAAATTGATGTATCATGTTGGCATTGAGATTTGTGTTAAATATCTCCTACGAGTGATGTATTTGTACTGACTGGACTGATTTCCTGAAAGGGGAAATTATCGTCTGCTGTTACAGCTCGTTTGCTGCTGCCAACTAACGTTGTTGTTGTTGACGACGTTGCTCGTGTCGTCTGCAGTGCTGGGTGGACTTGGCTGCATTACTGAGTTGTTGTGCTGTCTTGTTGCTTGATCTGCTTGTACACAGAAAATCAGAAATATCATGTCTTCATTGAAGTGCTCCAGTTGTTCTGACAGATTGCTTGAAGATGACTGTGTACATTGCTATGGAAGATGCTGTGGAAGATTCCATTTCGACTGTTCTTCGATTGGAGAGGCTTCCTATCGAAAAATGAGCAAGGAAAGAAAACTGAAATGGCAATGTAATAGTTGTCGGCGGGGCGTTTCTCCTGGGGATGTGAGGACCCGGGGTGGATCTGATGGCAGTGGGCAACTGATGAAGTCCTCCGTGGATATAGCTATGTGGGACATAAGTGTTTCTGAAGAATTTATGGAGCGTTTAAATGAGAAGTTGGATATGATCGTGATCTTGAAAACTGAGATATCTGATTTGCGTAAGTCAGTAGAGTTTTTTTCATTAAAATATGACGATGTCATGGATAAAATTGGATAATCGCATGCATTACTGCAGGAATCATGTAAGAAAATTGCTTCTTTGGAGGAGAGAGTGCAAACTCAGGCTGCTGATATAAATACATTAAAGGAAAGCTTGAATACTTTGGATCAATACGTTAGAAATAAAAACTTGGGAGATCCACGGAATCAAGGAGGTGCAGGGAGAGGGAGCTGATGATCTCAAGGACTTGGTACATCGCATCGCGGGTAAGTTGAATATTGATGGATTTTCTGTGACTGACATTGAGGTAATTCACAGGCTGTGTGGAAGAGAGTCCCAAAAAGTGTCGCCAATTATTGTTTAGTTTAAAGGTGGAGAAATGAGGAACGAATTTCTTGCGAGGGGTAGGACTGCTTTGAGGGTGATGGATGTTAAAAACTGTACGGACAGCAACAGGGTGTATATTAAGGAAAATTTAACTGTTCATCATAGACAGCTCTTTTGGCAGGCACGTGACTTTTCGAAAACCAACAATGTTAAATTCTGTTGGTACAGAAACAGAAAAATCTTCTGTTGGTTGCCAGAGGGTCCGAACCCAGTTCATATAAAGAGTAAGCTGGATTTGAATTTGGAGCAGTTTTAGGGCTCTAAATTGGTATCAATATTTCTGTTGTTGAATGTATTTCTTTTGATTGTATATTTTGTGTTTGATGGCGAATTGTTTACTGGACTATGTAACAGTTGCAGAATTGCAAGGTTTGATTTCATCGAATACTTACAGTTTGAAATTTTTGCACTTGAATGCCCGAAGTCTATATAGTAAGTTAGATGCTTTGGTTTGCTTGCTGCATGATATACACTGGCGGAAAGTGAAAAAAGAACACCAAGAAGGAGACGTCTGATACCAACAAAATTTATACAGCATAATAACGGAATACAGAGGATAATGTGATCAAAACATTATGGCAAAATACAGCTGTATTTGCTGGTAAACTGAAAAATAACATTTCCATGTAACATGGTTAGTACGAGGTTGAACCGCAATAAACTGCGTCACACTGTGCAATTCTGGCATGGAGTCTGTCGTACAGATGTTGGATGTAAGTTTGGGGTATTGAGTTCCAAGCATCCTCAACCTGGATGCGTAAATCGGGGATGGTCGTGGCTGGCCGTGGAGACCGGTTAAGTCTTTGTCCCATAAAATCCCACACGTGCTCAATGGGGGACAAATCCGGTGAACGTGCAGGCCATGGAAGTTGTCTCACACCCTGAAGTGCATGTTGCGTTGCACGTGCCGTGTGTGGGCGTGCATTATCTTGCTGGAAAATATCACGATGGACCGACTTTACAAATGGCACAACAACGGGCTGAATGGTGGTGTTGATGTAGGAGGTGCTGTTTAACGTACCCGGTACAAACACTAGTTGTGTACGAGAGTGATAGCTTTTGCTCCCCACACCAGGAGACCAGGTGTAGACCCTGTGTGTCGCTGGCGGATACAAGAAGGGTTGAGACGCTCCTCTGTGCATCTGGGAACACGCATACGGCCATCGGAGGCTCCCAAGAAGAATCTGCTTTCATCGCTGAACACGACAGATCGCCATTGCGTTCCCCAGTGCAGACGTTGGCGACACCACTGTAGCCGTTCCTGATGGTGGGCTGGAGTCTGAGGTACACATGACAGAGGCACACGTGCACATAGTCCTGTATCCAGTAGACAGTTGTGGATTGTTCGCACAGTCACCTCAGGTGCAACGGCAGCTCGGATTTGTGTCGCAGTGGATGTTCTGCTTGACAACGCCGCTCTTCTCATGCATCGATCGGTCCGCTCATGAATCCGTCTGTGACTCCCGGTTCCACGTCTTCTCATGTTGGAATGTTCCTCGGACCATCTACGCCACCATCGTACCACCACCGATACTTCCCGTCCAATTCACTCCGCAATTCGACGATACGACCACCCGGCCTCGCGGAGTCCGACTAGACGACCTCGCTCAAAGTCCGATAACTGCTGAAATCGTACACGTCTTCCATGTCCAGGCATTGCAGCTTCTTCAGGGTCTTCGCACGTGTCCGTACGCCGACGACTGATTACATTCACTTCGCCGTACTCCTTAAATACCACCGACGATAATCTGCATATTATGCCATGCTGTGGCGTAAGCGCTCACCGGTTGGTCCCGAAATTAATATCACACCTACGTAAACTCGACCCAATTAACATATGTAAATTTCATGATCGTCCGCCAATTCCTTCTTGGTGTTCTATTTTCACTTTCCGCCAGTGTAAATTACCACTCAGAGACCTGGTATGATGCCGATGCTGGTTCTGTATGTAAGTTACCAGGTTTTCATGGCTTCCCATTCTGGGTCCTCGGGGGGGGGTGATATATGTTAAGCAATCCATTACCACATTATTACTTGATAAATACACTGTCATAACTGAAGATTATGAAATACTTTCAATTGTGTTACAACAATCAATAATAAGTGTTATGTACCGTCCTCCACACGGTAATATTGGATCTTTTTTTAACTTTTATTCTGGTTTGTTGGATGACATAAATTTCACTGGTAGGACATTGTACTCTTTTTGTGACTTTAATGTGGATACGAATTCCTCTGGAACGGGTGCTGCCTTATTTAGAGATATAATTATTTCTTCTGGAATGTTAAATGTAATAACTATTCCCACTAGAGTTACAGATTCAACTTCTTCTTTATTAGATTTGTGTATAACAAATAACTATAGTACATGCTCGGGGGTTCTCTCATTTCATATCAGTGATCATCTACCAATTTTTCTTTTGGCGGACTGTTCAGTAGTACACAGATCTAATTCGTGTTCTATGTTAATAAGAAATTATAGTTATGATAATTTACTTCTGTTTCGTGGGGCTTTATCACTACAGTTGGATGATCCAGTTGAGTCATATAATGAATTCTGGAGAATTTTTTGGAATTCTTACGATGTTGTGTTTCCATTTTGTAACTTACGTCATGCATCGCATTGCAGGAAGCCTTGGTTTAACCGGAGTTTGTTACGTTGCTTAAATAGAAAAAATAAATTATTTGCTGTTTTCCTCTGTTCCAGAAACTCAATTCATTTGTCTAATTTTCATAGGTAAAGAAATTGGTATAATTCTAAATTAAGACTGGCTAAAAAAAATCTATTATTTTAATTATTTCGGTACTACTACTGATGGTAGGAAAATCTGGCATTCAATTAATGAACTGTTGCATCCTCGAGGGATGCCCAATCATCAACTATAATAGAATATAATGGAATTAGGAAGTCTAATTTAGGAGAGGTAGTTGATATTTTTAATAAATATTTTTTGGAGTTGCCGGACATTCTGTTGTCTGAAATTCCTCATTATACTAACCATTTCTCTGATTACCTACCTCCGTCTGATTCCTCGTTCTTTTTTAAACCAGTGCACGATGACCTCTTCAGGGTAATGAGTGAATTGGACCAGTCCAAAAGTGTGGGGCCTGATAACGTACATCCTAGGGTTATAAAATTTGTTTCATGGGAGCTACTTGTTCCGTTGACCCATATTTTTAATCGTATTTTGTATACAGGGTGTATCCCGTTGCCATTGAAATTAAGTCGTGTTACTGTTATACATAAAAAGGGATCAGTAACAAATGTTGCAAATTATCGACCAGTATCTGTAATTCCTGTGTTTGCTAAAATTATGGAGAGATTAATACTGATACAGTTGTTATCTTATATTGATAAAAAAAATATTTTACATAAAAGCCAACATGGGTTCCGTAAGGGGTTTTCCAGGCCGCGGGTAGCCTAGTGGGCAACGTTCGTGACTGCCACGGAAAGGACCTCAGGTTCAATCCCAGGCAGGTACGAACGCTCTATCCACTAAATATTCGCCATGCGTCGGATGGGCACGTTAAGCCGTCAGACCCAGGGTACTGGCCCCCCGGTAATAAATAAGGGCGTCTTCCTACCCCTTTCTACTTCGCTTTCGTGTCACTTTCCTATCAGACACTCTAGCCCAAATCTCCTAGCTTCCTATTTCTAAGGGTTGTTTAAGACCTGAGGTCAGACACTCCCTTCCTAAAATCCTCTACATATGATCATGATCATGTAAGGGGTTTTCGACAGAAACTGCTATTTTGGATGTATTAAGCTATTTACATTTTAGTCTTGATAATGGCACTAGTACGGTGGGGATATTTTGTGATCTTTCCGCACTTTTGATGCCATTTGTCACGACACATTGTTATCTAAGTTAGAAAATATTGGCATCAGGGGGTTATTAAGACTTTATTCCAAAATTATTTAGCAGGCCGGAAGCAATTTGTACAAATACAGGGTGTTCGATTTTCTGCTCTTATGGTTTGTCAAGGGGTTCCTCAGGGATCGGTTTTGGGCTCGTTATTATTTTTAATTTATGTTAATGATTTATTTACAATTACTTCAAGTGCTACTCCTATTTTATATGCTGATGACACAAGCCTATTTTTTTCCGGGGACACTCTGAGTTGATCCCAACGTGTGAATCTGGAACTTCAGGATTACTTTCGTTGGTTTTGCTGTAATTCCTTAACAATAAATTTTTCCAACACTACTAGTGTACTATGTTCGCGATGTAGGTGATGAGTGGATATTGCAAATGGGATATTATTTAATGGAGTGCCCCTTGACTTTCAGGCTGTTGTAAAGTTCTTGGGTGTATATTTACAACAAGATAATTTGAGATGGGATGCACATGTTAGTGAAATTGCGGTTGTGCTCAGATCCCGCATTGGGGTAATTTATAGGACTTCAAGTTTGTTGCCTGCCAGGGTTAAGTTGCTATTGTATTTTTCATTTATTTATCCATTTCTATCTTATTGTCTCTTGGTTTGGGGTCGCACAACTATTGAGAATATTAATAGAATTTATGTTTTACAAAAAAAATTTACGTTTGGTGAATCCGTCTTTACAGGTACATTCTCTTTTTCTCAGTTATCAGATAATGTCATTTGATAAATTATACAGTTTTCAATTATTACTGTTTATGCATGAACGTATATATGCAAAAAAATATTCAGATCTAATCACCTTGCATTTCTGTTCCCATTATCATGACACTCGTGGAAACACTAGTTTTTTTAATACCTAGAGAGCGTGTACTAATTTATTATTTAATAATATTAACTTAACCTTCCCTAGGTCCTGGAATGGGTTGCCGCTTCGAATCAAGACGATTACACACTTTTCGTTATTCAAAAAACAACTGAAGACCTTCAAAATTAATGCTTGATTAACGTTTGGTTATATATTACGTATTATTACTTTAATTTACTGCATAATGGTTAAATTGTTCTTTGGCTTGACTATTTAGATTCTTTTTTTTGGGGGGGGGGGCTAGGGGCCCGTCAGGCTATTGTTAGCCTTTTTCCCTGGTTATCTTGCCACAATCACAGTGGACCGCACTGATTTGTTTAAGAACCTGTAGTGGTGCTTCAATTTACTTTAACTAAAACTAAAAATGAATTTATTCATGTTATCATGCATGTTTTTGTATTTCCAATTACTTCATTTATACTTTTCAATATATGTATAATATTATTGTATAATATTTGTATTTGCATGTTTTCTTGGCACAGAAATTGTATCTGTGATTTATAGTGTGACAAAGAAAAATTAAAATAATTAAATAAATTTTGATAAAACACCATTAACTCTTACACAAGCTCTACTGCTAGCATACATGGCTTTTACACTATTAAGTAGATTCCCAGTAACACCATATTCATTCAATACCTTCCACAACAGAGTCCTATTTACTTGGTCGCAAACTTTCTCTAAATCTATGAAGGCAGCAAAAACTTTCTTACCAACAGCCAGATACTTTTCAATCATCATGCGTAATGCAAAATTTTGGTTAGTGCAACCTTTACCAGGCATAAAATCACTCTGAATATCCCACACTTTCTCTGATGTAAAACCCTGTACTTTTTCAATAATGACCTTACCAAACACTTTCCCTGGCACACTCAGTAGGCTAATACCATGATAGTTCTTGCAGTCAGTATGATCACCTTTTCTCTTATACAAAGGAACAATGATAGCATCCTTCCAATCCCGAGGGACTATTCCTAACTCTCAGCACAACTGGAAAATTTCAGTTAATCAGTCAATTACAGAGTCACCACTATATTTCAAAACCTCGGCAGTTATGTCATTAACTCCCGTAGCCTTACCATTTTGAAGAGATTTTAGAGCTTTACACACCTCTTCTTTCTAGATCCCTCCTCTGCTTCTATCCTTCATTGTGACATCATCTTCTGCCTCAGAATCACCTTTACTTTCTTGATCTAATAACTCACAGAAGTACCCACCCCATCTTTCACTTAACTCATTGGGCTCCTTTGTTTCCCCGAGTCTCATGTACTTCCAGAAATTCTATATTTCCAAAAACCCAATGACAATGAGCCTTTCCACCTTCTCCTTCCTATCTTTTGCCTTACTCTGGCGAACCAGCTTAGCTGCTTCACACTTCTTACAGCAATATTCATCCACAGAAACCCTACCTTGTAACATCCCCAAATAGGCTTCCTTCTTTCTCTTTACTGCCTCTTCAATCTCACTATTCCCCCAAGCATCACCTCTATTGCTACCCACTATTTGGGGTGCCACAGACCTCTACAGCAGCAGTGACAACACAGTTCTTTAAACATTCCCACTTCTTTTCTATATCCCTCTCACAAGACTTCAGCTCCTTCAGTCGTTCTCTGAGCAAGTCAGAATAACACTGATGATCTTCAGGGAGCCTTTCAACCTTTATTCTTTCCCTCCCAGGCCTCTTCCTATTCCTTTACTTCCAACCAACATTCAATATTACTCATGACACTACCAAGTAATGATCAGAGCCAACATCTGCTCCTCTTATCATACAAGTGTCAACAACTAAGTGTTTCGGACGCTGATTATAGACAACAAAATCTATTGCCCTCTTTTGACCAAGAATATGATTTTCCCAAGTATATGTGTGGATATACTTGTGGTTTAAAAACGTATTATTAATTAGATACACACAAACTATTCTGAATGCAAAGTTCAATTAGTCTTTCACCATTATTGTTCACACAAGGATCATTAAACTTGCCCAGAACGTTGTCAGAAATTGCATTCTGCACATCTACTCTAGCATTGAAATCCCCTGCTATTATAATTTTCTGTTTAGCACCAAACTGACTCAAAACAGCTTTTAGCTCATTCCAGAAATCTTCCTTCCTATCAGAAGGTTCCGAGTCACAAGGAGCATACACTACAACAATTACTGTTCTTTGAAGTTTCACTTTCAAACGAATCCAAAGAATTCTCTCACTTATGCAGCTATAGTGAATCAAGTTGTTCTTCATATTTTTATTTAAAATCACACCTACACCAGCCTGTCCTCTCACATCATCCTATAATCCAGACCACATACTCACCATTCTATTCCCTTCTTCTGTTCCAATTTCTTTCTTTTTGGTTTCACTTACACACAGCACATCCAATCTATACTTATTCAACTCTTCAATCACTTCATTCACCTTGCCATTTATACCTCTAGTATTCCATACACTAATCTTACACTCACTCAGCAGATATCTTTCAAGATGAGTTAAATGGCTAAGTCTCATATGTAAGAGACATATGCACTAACTTGGCATCAAAACAAAGGTGCTTAATGCTAAAAATGGCATCAAAACAAAGGTGCTTAATTGCTAGATGAAAAATTAGAAATTTTAATATGCATAGAAATTGAAAGCAAAAAGAAAGGAAACATTGCTAAGGAGTTCGGCATTCCTCAGTCGATTTTAAAGCACAATTTTGTAAGATATAGATAAAATCCTGAAAGCTTATGAAAACTGGAAAATTTCCACTTCTTTCAAGAGCATACATTTCATGAAATATGTCGATGTTGAAGATGCTTTGTTCTCATGGTTTAAAGATGCACGTGCGAAAAACATCCCTGTGAGTGGAAACATTTTACAGCAGAAAGCGCAGATATTTGTGTCGGCTTTAGGAAACGAAAATTTCGAAGTCAGCGTAGGGTGGCTTGGAAAGTTTAAAAAAAAACACAATATTGTGTGTAAAAAAGCTAGTGGAGAAGCAGCAAATGTTTATAATAAGATAGTCTAGGATTGGATGTGTGAGATATAGTACATAATTTCATATAAGTATATAAATTAATTGAAGCTTATATATTTAATTACTACTTTGGTAAAAACTTCTCATTACAAATAACTTACCATTTCTTATTTTTATGGGCACTATTTCGCAATTACAGCATTGAAATCTTATGCGTAATAAAAATTCCTACGTACTAACTTTTCAACAAAAATTTCGTAATAACATTTTAATGAAAATACGTTGTTACGATATAATATATAAGTTCTAATTACACTCACAAGTGCTGAACTCTACTTAAGTGGCTATATAATCAAATGTATAATTCAACTAATATGTTGACAATATTTTCTACTGTTTCACATGGTACACAAGATTTAAAGCACACACGGGAAATTATGTCTATTTACTGTGAACCATTAAAATTCAAAAGATTTAATAATCTAAAGCAACTTTTATGGGAATTTTACAAGGAAATTTTTACATTAATAGCAAATTTTCGGAGAAAACTCTTCTCCTTCTTCAGGCTGTCTTGTTGTTGTCACTTTTTACTTGTCACTATCACGGTTACGGTTTACCTTGACGGTTTAGGTTATTTTTCAACAAATCCTGCCAGATGTTAGGCAGGGAAAATCCTTTGCAGTCATTGATGATGGAATTTTGATTTTTCTCAATCTCTATTCCTTCTTTCAGTTTTCTTTTTTGGAAATTGCTTTGGAAACTGATTACTTTAAGGAATTCCAATCCATGCTGTGCCCAGTTTCTCTAACATGCCTATCTAATCCAGTCTTGTTGGAGCAATTTTTTATAGCTGCTTTATGCTCAGCTACACGAGTTTCTAGTCTGCGACCTGTTTCACCTATGTAAGATAGTCCACAACTACAATTTACTTCATAAACTACTCCTTGCATTTTTAAAATATCTTCTTCTCTTTGAACTATTTTAGGGAAATTTTTTTTAACTTTGTTCTCTAAACTTGGAGCTAGCCTAATATTGTATTTCTTACTAATTCTCTTTAAAGACTCAAATAAACCTTTGTGATAAGAAATTTTTCTAGTGAATTTTACTTGTTGCTTTTGTGGGTTCTTCGTACCATTAAAATTCAGAAGCTTCTCAATTTCTTCTTTAGGATAGCTATTCTCTGCAAGTATGACTTTAAGCTCTTCTTATTGGGCTTCTTTTTTATCTGCAGTAGAAACTATTTTATTATTTTTTTCTAAAAACTGACTTGCTACATTTTTCTTAATAGAAACTGGATGTGAACCCACAAAAGCAACAAGTAAAATTCACTAGAAAAATTTCTTATCACAAAGGTTTATTTGAGTCTTTAAAGAGAATTAGTAAGAAATACAATATTAGGCTAGCTCCAAGTTTAGAGAACAAAGTAAAAAAATTTTTCCCTAAAATAGTTCAAAGAGAAGAAGATATTTTAAAAATGCAAGGAGTAGTTTATGAAGTAAATTGTAGTTGTAGACTATCTTACATAGGCGAAACAGGTCGCAGACTAGAAACTCGTGTAGCTGAGCATAAAGCAGCTATAAAAAATTGCTCCAACATGACTGGATTAGATAGGCATGTTAGAGAAACTGGGCACAGCATGGATTGGAATTCCCTTAAAGTAATCAGTTTCCAAAGCAATTTCCAAAAAGAAAACTGAAAGAAGGAATAGAGATTGAGAAAAATCAAAATTCCATCATCAATGACTGCAAAGGATTTTCCCTGCCTAACATCTGGCAGGATTTGTTGAAAAATAACCTAAACCGTCAAGGTTAACCGTAACCGTCAAGGTAAACCGTAACCGTGATAGTGACAAGTAAAAAGTGACAACAACAAGACAGCCTGAAGGAAGAAGAGTTTTCTCCAAAAATTTGCTATTAATGTAAAAATTTCCTAGTAAAATTCCCATAAAAGTTGCTTTAGATTATTAATTCAATTAAACTAGGAAGCCATTTCTCAACATGAGCTTTATTCAAAAGATGTTTAGTTGATAATGCATTTACCATTATGTCTTTTGCTGTATGTGCAATAGGTGAAGATGTACAGCAAAAGACATAATGGTAAGTGCAATATCAACTAAACATCACTGTCTTTTGAATTTTAATGGTTCACAGCAAATAGACATTATTCCCCGTGCTTGCTTTAAATCTTACATAACGTGTGAAACAGCAGAAAGCATTGTCAACATATTAGTTGAATTGTACATTTGACATTGTTATGAATTTTTTTCTATCCCCCTTGAATTTCGTTATAATAGGTTTCAACTGTAGTATTTTTACATCAAATTTTTTATTCATCCACTGATCATAAAAGAGTGGTAGGCAATGCACGTAACTAACAAACAAATTAAGATGGTAGTGTAGAACACGCTAAGTTACGTATAAAAGTTTTAAGGCAAATATATTTCAGCCATTACTATGGCCTTCGTCAGTGCGACTACGGCTGACGAAGGCCTGATGAAGTCGCACTGACGAAGGCCATAGCAATGGCTGAAATATATTTGCCTTAAAACTTTTATACGTAACTTAGCATGTTCTACACTACCATCTTCTTAATTTATTCATCCACTGATAAGATTTTCAACTAGTTCGACTTAAACTTGTTACCAAGTGAAGCTCTATAAAGCTCAGGATATAAACAGCTTAAGCCAAACAAGATATCTTGTTTGCTATATGAGCAGCTTATAATATGAGCCCATGATTATCTAAAAAACTCAAATTATTATATTGATAAAAACAAAATGAAATGAACAGAAATCTAGAACAAAATTTAAACTCACATAGGGTGACCCCATTGGCACTGCAACTGGTGGCTGAGGAGATAATATAATATGGCGCAGTGTACCATTTTCATCCACAATTTGCTGTACCATGTGACCAGGCGGTACCTGGACTGGCATCGGTATCGGCGGTGTGCTATTGCTTGATACCATGCGCACAGTCGCAGGGCCTAAAATGAAAACAAAGAAAATAACTGTAACAACAATTTTATGTCACAAACTACAACTTTATGTGTGCTTTAAAAAGAAGAACAGCTTTAGTATATATGATACTATTGGGTATATAAATAAGTTTTGAGGGATTTCCATTCGGTGTCGTACTTATTACTGCTTGCATGTATTTTAAGGTGGCAACACTGGGATATCGCAGTACGAGACGCCAGCTGTCAGAGTCAGTATACGACGTTCGATTGAGGTGCGAAGACGTATTTGTTTTACTCGATGGAAAATGGCAACTTTCGTCCCAACAAAACAGCTTTTGCGGGAAGTGTTAGTGCATTACTTTATTGTCAAGAAAAGTGCTGCTGACAGCTATCGCTTAATGTCAGAAATTTATGGTGAACATTTTCCATCCATAAAAACATGTGAGTATTGGGTTTAGATGATTCAAAAGGAACGACTTCGATGTCAGTGATAAAGAATGTTCTGGACCACCCAAAAAAATTGCTGATGCCGAATTGGAAGCTTTACTCAACGAGGATCCGTGCCAGACCCAAAAAAACTAGCAGCAGCATTAAATGTTAGTCAACCATGCATTTCGCAACATTTAGCTGCCATGGGAATGATGCAAAAAGAAGGGAATTGGGTTCCACAAATGCTTTGCGGGAAAGAGACCTTGAACGCCGAAAAACCATTTGCGAATTGCTGCTTCAAAGGCAAAAAAGAAAGGGTTTTGCATCCTATTATTACTGCCAACGAGAAATGGATATGGTACAATAACCCTAAATGGCAGAAAGCATGGGTGAAGCCAGGTGAACCAGGCCCTTCAACGCCAAAACGCAATATCCATGGTTCAAAGGTAATGCTGTGTATCTGGTGGGACCAGAAGGGTGGGATCCACTATGAACTGCTGAAACCGTCAGAAACTATTACTGGTGATTGGTATCAAACCCAATTAATGCGGTTAAAATGAGCTCTCACGCATAAACGGCCGGAGTGGGAGAATAGACACAACAAAGTCATCTTACAGCATGACAAAGCAAGACCACATGTTTCTCGACCTGTGAAAAAGTACTTAGAAGGATCCGACTGGGAAGTTCTACCCCACCCGCCATATTCGCCAGATATTGCGCCATCGGATTACCATTTGTTCTGGTCGATGCAGTCAGCATTTCTGGAGAACGGTTTAGTTCTTTTGAAGACATCAAAAATTGGCTGGACAACTGGATCTCTTCCAAGGAATCGGAATTCTTCCTTCGGGGCATACGTTCACTGCCCAAAAGATGGGGTAAAGTTGTAGCTTCAGAGGGAGCATACTTCGATTAATATTAAAATATTGTTTCTGTTCTCCAACAACGTGTTTTGTTCACCTCAAATCTCTCAAAACTTATTTATATGCCCAATATTTTTTAGAACAGCAGAGAACGAAATTTCTTACAACACAAGCAAAATGGAAAATACTTTACAAAACTGAACATTAAATGAAAAGAAGAAAAAGGAGGAAGTAAGCATTCAACATTGACAATAAAAAAAAATGAAAATATGTTTTTGAAAATATGTATGGAAAATGGAAATTAAATGCATGCAAAGCATATTTATTAAAGCATACATCTGCAACATCTTTAGATATCAAAACGAAATGAATCCCCCTGATGAAATAATTCTTTACATATGCATGGAAGGCAAAACAAATTTCATTATTGGCACAAAGATGCCATACCTTCACTGTTTCCCACGCAGCCACCTCTTCAGAAAACTTGAACATTATGTCATCCTGGAGCGGGAATCGAATCCACAACTCCAATTCCCATTCCAGCACACTACCATTACACCACCGAGGACAACGAATTTGCTTAGCTTCAGTTGATTGGAACTTTCCTGTCCTGGGTGCTGTAATGATAGCACGCTTAAACAGTAAGTGGGAGATACAGATTCGATTCCCACTCCAGAGCATAGGTGCCGACTATGGGGGTGAGGAGGACAAGGTGAATATTTCCCCTCAATTACTTTACTGGAGGGGCAGTGCCTACCTAATATTTTTCATCCTGTTTAATCAAATAAGTTTTTGTGTGTGTATGTCATTCTTGAAATGTGTGAGTTGAAATATTTCTGTAGAGAAATTTTTTTTTCCATGTTATTCAGGCTAGAGTGTGCTGTGCTAAGTGCAAAAATCCATTTCTTTCCTTTATAAAAATGCATTATTCTTCATAAGATATAATGCATTATATCTTATGAAGAATAATGGACCAAGCTCCACCTTATGAGGTCAAACAGATTTATTTCCAAAAATTAAAATTAATAAATAAGAAAATAAGTGAAAACTCTCTCTCTCCATCTGTCTTTCTCTGTCTGTTTCTCTCTATCAACCCCCCCCCCTCACATTCAGCATTGCTCATCTGACAAGAAACTTGATTTCCAACCCTGCATTGTGTTCAACATGTTTTTGTGATATGTGGTAAATGTTTAAAACAATTATAAATAATAAAATACATACTCATTCTTTTTCTGAATAACCGCATAAATACTCATGTTTTTTTATAAACGTCTGGAAATAAAATCTCTCTGGATATTTTTATAAAATTACAGGCCAAATTTTATTTCTTTTAACATTCAGCAAAATAATATTTTTGTTTCCTTATTCATTTACTGACATAAGCATTTACAATTGCATTTTAAAATATAAAATGAACCTCTTACTTTACCTTTTTGCTCTTTTTTTCCCCTTCTGAAATGAAAGAGATGTACTCCTCACACGTTTCATCTTTTCATGCCTGCCCCCTCCCTTAATAATTTGGTGAAGTCTGCACCCCTGCTCCAGGGCAATGTCGTTTTCAAGTTTTTTGAAGATGTGACTACATGGAAAACAGTAGTGAAGATATGGCATTTTGTGCTGATAATGACATTTGTATTTACAACTTTAACAAATCAAATATTTTCAGGAACACTATTATTTATACCAAAAAATTATTAAATGAATAACTTTTGCCATTGTCCAGGCAAATTTTTTTTATTAGCATTAGCACTGGTAAAATCTATACATAAGTTTCAGTGCTGGACCTATGAACTGCAAGTTACATCTGAATTAGGTCCATTCACAACCAAAGTTTTCAAGTGAAACAAACACCAAAATTCCCACCTACACATGCAGTAGTATCAGAACTATGAATATTATAGATATGTAACACATGACAGAGACAACTGCAGAACAGAAAACATCCATTTTCTATACAAACTTTCAGTCCAACCGCAAATAAGTTTAATATAACCACTCAGGTTACTAAATCAAAGCGGGTTTGCGGATTGACAATCAAAATTACATAGAATACACCCACACTGCTACATGATCAATACATCAGGTGTGACTTATGTCTGACCAGGTACTTTTGCCAAAAAAACAGTGTGCATTATCATGTCCCTTTTCTTCAAGATATAATGTAAAGCATAGTTATCGAAATAAGCACACAACAAAATATTAGTCACTCCTAACAGAAATGACAGTAGGAAGTTACGGGTTGCACAGAGGGCGCTGTGATAGCATTGTTGGTAGATAAACAGCACTGATGTCTACAGGATCATTTCTGTCTCATGCAGTGGTGAAGAGCAAGGTGTGAGTTGAATGTAGTCTGCAATATGGGTCGTAAGACAGACGTTACCGAGTGGAAAAAAGGAGCCAACGTGTTTGGCTGTGCCCATGGACACAAAGTGAATGAAGTCGCACAATTTGTTGGTGTATCAAAGCATACCATCCAACGGGTCTACAAACAGTGGTGTTATGACGTATAGTGGTATTATCATCACGTATTATGAAAAGAATATTTCTTCCGCTCTGTAAGTCTGTATGAACAGTGGTGTAGTTCGCAGTCAACTGAAAATTGGCAACGTAACTGTGGCTGAAAAACGATTCTCGTCAACAGGGACCGCCGCCATGTTTCATGCGCAGTAACTGCAAATCGGTTCCAAACCAGACAACAATTGCTCTAAAGTCAATGAAAATCCACTCCAACCAATATCCAAAAGGACATTGTGACGAACTGCATGCGATGGACATCTGGAGCAGAGTACCAAGGAAGAGGCCACTTTTAACAGCAAGTCACAAAGTTGCACGTTATCAATGGGATCAGTGGCACCAAAACTTTACTGTAGAGGATTGAAAATGATTAATTTGGTCTGATGAGTTTCATTTTTGTTTGTGCTCCAATGATGGGAGGCGACGAGTGCATCGCAGACCCAATGAAGCCTTTAATCCTGATTGTGTCGAAGGTGCTGTTTAAGCTGGAGGGAGTTCTGTGATGTTTTGTGGGTGTTTTTCGTACCACGAAATGGAGCCTCTCTTTGCAGTGATGATGAATTTGAATCAGCAAGCGTACCTCCGCATTCTGAATGTCAAAGTGTTGCCCTTTGCTCTACATCTCCAGGAGCGGTATCACACTTTTCACTCCTGTCTTCCAAGATGACAACTGCCATGTGCACAGGGCTAAAACTGTGTCTAAGTGGCACGAAGAACAATCAGCAACATTGTCTCACCTCAACTCGCCCGCCAAATCACCAGATTTAAATCCTATTGAAAATCTGTGGGATTGTTCAGAACAGAAGGTGAAATGCTGGGATAGACACCCACGTACTCTGACGGAACTTCGGGACCACTCGATGCACGAGTGGCCACAAATGGATGCTCATTACATCCACAACCTTGTGCAGTCTCTACCACACCAGATTCATGCTGTTATCAAGGCAAGAGGTGCTGTCACCCATTATTAGGTAAGTTCTGACGGGGGTGACTAATTTTTGTCTGGTGTGCTTAATACCTAAGCTCTGCATTCAGTCATTAAAGGTCTAGATATATCCACCCAAAGAATGAAATGGTTATTAATTTGCATGGATAAATTCAACCATTATTAGACATGTGAAAATAATGCAACAAACCTTTCCAAATACTAAAGAAAAGAAAAAAAAAAGATCATGTTTAACTGGATATTTCACCATGCAGGAGTAAAAAAGAGGGTGAGCCTGCCAAGGATGATCTCCCAACCTTAAATGGAGCACAAAGCTTCTAAAGATCAAAAGTTTTTATGCATCATGGCATACTATTACTGTTGGTGTTTACCTTTTGCTTTCTTTTATGTCTTTTTTAATAAATTTCCTTCAATTACAGTTTGTCTTTCCTTTTGTTACAGGTGTCCTTCTCTCCACTTTCATCTTGTCTCTGATAAGATTGGTAGGTCACCCAGGCATAATCGCAATAGGAGGGGACAGATGTCTTTCTGGCTTTTTCAGCCAAACAGAGATTAGTGTGTGACATCATTGGAAGGATTTATAAGGACCACAGATGGCATGATTAAGGCTGTGCAACAGGTGGCCAGCCTAGTGGCTAGGCCATATGCATTGTGAAAAGAAATTTCCCCAGGTTTGAATCCAACTAGTCTGTCACACACCTGCCACAAATTGAAAGTTGCATTAAGCTGTAGGTCTGAGTTACAGACTCTATACAGACCAAAGAAAAACAAAATCTGCATTCACTTTTATATCTGTAGCCTACTTGGAGACAGCATCTATGCATAGAATATTCAACTTTGAATATTTTATCGATTTCCCAAGTATTATGAAGAATATTTCTTCCTTTATTCATTGATGCATCTATGTATTGTGTGATTTACTGCTGGCTACAAGAGATGTGCTATCAAAATAATGGGGAAAATAAACTTCCTTTTTTTCCCCTAACTGTGTTATAAAAAACAAGACTTTTTTTTCAATTGCTGACGAGATGTTTTGATTGCTTAAAAAGTTTTATCACATTTTCAACAATCTATTTTTGGTGATTCAGTGATGAATCTTTGCCATAAAATTATTGTGTTTGACTAGGATCAAAAATACCCAATGAAAGGGTAAGAGACAGCTGTTCAACTGATAGCAGTGCTCTGTCATTCTGGAAATTATAGTAACTATAGAGAGAGAAATCTTCATAAGAAATTATTCTTTACATCTCCAGTGTATGGTATGATAGATATGAAGAAATCATTCTTTGTATCTCCAGTATATGGTATGATCAGAGATTGCATTAACCCCTGGACAGGCGCATTTCACGCATCAAAAACGAAAATTACTTCCTAAAAAAAATTTGGACGTATTTTTACTGCTCCAAAAAATTATCCATCTTGATTTAAAATCAGACCTTTAGTTTTTTTTTAATTATTATCATTACTATTATTTTTTCCCTCAGCTGTTCAACACAGCAGTTATGCCATCCATAACATAATTCCACCCTTGTTCCTTACCCCCACTCTGCGAGCCTAGCAAACGACAGAGCTGCAAAAGGGCTGTAGGATATGTGTACCTGCGAGCCTAAAATAAATGGGGGGAAAGGCAACATTCTTTTCGAGTTTTGAAGATTTGTGGAGAGCGTTGATGAATAATTACAACACTAAATCAAAGTAAAACCTACTAATGACACTCTGTTATATCCATTAAAAGAGTAATGTGAATATGCCATGGGTTTTAATTCTCAGTGTACAAATAACTGATTTCTATCAAATGAACAGAACTGAACTTGACAAATGAGACAGTATTTTTTATTAAAAATATGAGAGACTGAGATCATTCTCAATTACAACCTGTTGCAATACTAAATTACATGTGTAGGAAGAATTGTACATACATCATCATCATCATCATTGTTAACCATTATCAATCCACTGCTGGACGAAGGTCTCCCCAAGTTTCCTCCACAACGGTCCATCTTGTGCCAGTCTCCTCCATGTCACTCCCGCATACTTTCGAATTTCATCCACCCATCTAACATGTGGTCTTCTGGGTCTTTTCCTGTCCCTTGGAATCCAATCTAAAATTTCGGCTGTCCATCGATGGTCTGTCCTTCTGGCAGTATGTCCAGCCCATTGCCATTTCAGGGATTTAACTCTGATCATGATGTCTTCCACTCTTGTCATTTTTCGGATCCACGAGTTCCTCTTCTTATCTCTCCTGGTTACACCAAGCATGCACCTCTCCATGCTTCTTTGAGTTGTCTGCAGCCTTTGTATGTCTCTTTTAGTTAAGGTCCACGTCTCTGCACCATACGTAAGCACTGGAAGGATGCATTGATCAAACACTTTTCTTTTAAGACATAATGGCATATTGCTCTTGAAAATTATGCTGTTTCTTCCAAAAGCTCTCCAGGCAAGTTTTGTACGCCGATTAATTTCTTCATCAATGTGACCCTCACTTGATATCTGCTGTCCAAGATAAACGTATGTGTCTGTTATCTTCAGCTTTTCTCCATCAATTGATAAATCTTCATTTCTTGTAAAAGCATTGAACATCACTTTTGTCTTCTGAAAGTTCATTTTTAATCCCACTTCTTTACTCTTGTCAGCAAGTTCCTGGATCATACTCTGCAGCTCTGATGGGGTAGTTGCAACTATGAGATAAAGATAATCTCCATTTTGCAACGTCATTTTTGCAACTATGAGATAAAGATAATCTCCATTAATCTTTATCCCTTAGTTTCCCAGTTCAGTGATTGAAAGACATTTTCCAATGTGGCATTCCCAATACAAACAAGTAGCAAGATGTATCAAGGTTTGCCTGAAACTTGAGAAGACTACAACTTGGAAACAGGGTTTGAAGATGCTCTAAGATGTTTAAAAACTTTTGTATGGGTTAAGAGATTTAAAGAAGGTTGAACATTGATTAAAGATAGCCCTTGCTCTGGAAGCCCAACTCCAAAAACAAGTTATTCCATTGTCTGTGTGAATGAAGTAATCAAAAGTGACTGATGATTAACTCTTACAGGTGCCTAGTAAAAGCTGCATCTCAATAGGGTTGTGTCATGTGATTTTGACACAGGATTTGAGGATAAGAACAATGACAGCAAAGTTTGTGCCAGGGCTTCTTGCATATGATCAAATGGACCAATGCGGTGCAGTTTGTCAAGGCCTTAAAAAGCATGCAGCAATTGACCAACACTATATACACTGGCAGAAAGTGAAAAAAGAACACCAAGAAGGAATGGGCGGATGACCATGAAATTTACATATGTTAATGGGGTTCAGTTTACGTAGATGTGATGTTAATTTCGGGACCAACCGGTGAGCGCTCACGCCACAGCACGGCATAATATGCAAATTATCGTCAGTGATATTTAAGGAGTACGGCGAAGTGAATGTAATCAGTCGTCGGCGTACGGACACGTGCGAAGACCCTGAAGAAGCTGCAATGCCTGGACATGGAAGACGTGTACGATTTCAGCAGTTATCGGACTTTGAGCGAGGTCGTCTGGTCGGAATCCCCGAGCCCGGGTGGCTGTATTGTCGTATTGCGGAGCGAATTGGACGGGAAGTATCGGTGTTGGTACGATGGTGGTGTCGACGGTCCGAGGAACATTTCCACACGAGAAGACGTGGAACCGGGAGTCACAGATGGACTGATGAGTGGACCGATCGATGAATAAGAAGAGTGGCGTTGTCAAGCAGTACATCCACTGCGACGCAAATCCGAGCTGCCGTTGCACCTGAGGTGACTGGGCGAACAATCCGCAACCGTCTACTGGATGCAGGACTACAGGCACGTGTGCTTCTGGCATGTGTACCTCTGACTCCAGCCCACCATCAGGAACGGCTGCAGTGGTGTCGCCAACGTCTGCACTGGAGGACGCAATGGCGATCTGTCGTGTTCAGCGATGAAAGCAGATTCTGCTTGGGAGCCTCCGATGGCCGTATGCGTGTTTGCAGACGCACATGGGAGTGTCTCCACCCTTCTTGCATCCACCAGCGACACACAGGGCCTAAACCTGGCCTCCTGTTGTAGGGAGCAATCAGCTATCACTCCCGTACATAACTAGTGCTTGTACCGGGTACGCTAAACAGCACCTCCTACATCAGCAACATCATTCAGCCCGTTGTTGTGCCATTTGTAAGGTCGGTCCATCGTGGTGTTTTCCAGCAAGATAACGCACGCCCACACACAGCACGTGCAACGCAACATGCACTTCAGGGTGCGAGACAACTTCCATGGCCTGCACGTTCACCGGATTTGTCCCCCATTGAGCACATGTAGGATTTTATGGGACAATGCCTTATCCGGTCTCCACAGCCAGCCACAACCATCCCCGATTTACGTGTCCAGGTTGAGGATGCTTGGAATTCAATACCCCTAACTTACATCCAACATCTGTACGACAGACTCCATGCCAGAATTGCACAGTGTGACGCAGTTCATGGCGGTTCAACCTCGTACTAACGTTGTTACATGGAAATATTATTTTTCAGTTTACCAGCAAATACAGCTGTATTTTGCCATAATGTTTTGATCACGTTATCCTCTGTATTCCGTTATTATGCTGTATAAATTTCGTTGGTATCAGACGTCTCCTTCTTGGTGTTCTTTTTTCACTTTCTGCCAGTGTAGAAAATATGGTAGAACCCTGTTTATACTTTTCTCACTTATGCGTTTTTCTCAAAATGTAAAATGTCACAGGTCCAAAAATTTTGAATTGCTCTTAATGTTAAATTGTATCAATTATATGTTAATTGAATTAGCTTTCTTTTCTTTTATACATGAAATTGAGGTGTTGAGAATTAGAAATTCAAACCACATTAATGCCATTTACCAAACTCTCTTTGCACCCTCCCGATTTGCTGAAAATCATGCACCCCCAAGAACACACCAGTACACAATCAGACTGAAATGCTATGACTGAAGAGGAGATGAGTTTAGCTTCCAAGGTTAGGTCAGTTGTGGAGCAGATTTGGCAATGTCATCACTTATGACTTTAGATCAAATGACTGAGAACACAAAGTGCAATGAGAACATCTCCACTGATGAGTGATGATGACTCCCAAGTAAGTGCATCGGCACGCAAATTTGGTGATGAAATGAAACCGCTCAGCATCATTAGATACTTCTTTAATCACCACAAGACTGATGAGGAAACAATGCAGGCTCAATAGCCTTGAAAATGCAATACTCCATCTTAAAGATAAACAGTAAAAATTATATTTACACAATGTTAATAAATACATATTTTTATAATATGCTACATCATGTCTTTTTGAATGAAAAATATCAGTTGTAAATGAATTAGTAGCAATTCTTTATATACTATATTGGCAAAAGTCACGAGACACCTAGAAGATAAACACAACATAGCATTTATTGACATACGTCAGTACGGTGTCAGTTCACCTTTGGCTTTAATGCATACACTGACCCTTTGAGACATGCTTTCGACAAGGTTATGGAACACAGCGACAACAGGTATGCGCTTCCATTTAGTACATAATCTGCCACTAACTGTTGCTTAGTAGCAGGCCTTGGTTCCAAACATCTTATGCGGCGCTCTAATTCATCCCATAATGGATTAAGATCAGGGCTCTGTGATGGCCAGTCCACACACGATACAGAATTATCATGAAACCATACCATAACAGTCCTTGCTTTATGACTCGATGCATTATCCTGCTGGTACCAACAAGGCTTGGTTCCATAGTATTACCACAGAGTTGGTAGGGAATAATTGTCAAGAATATCGAGGTAGACTTGCAGGCTAACAGGTTTGTCCATGATAACCAATGGGCCAGGACCATACCACAAAAAACGCCCCGACACGAGTACACTGCTAGCTCCAAACTTGACCGTAGTAACAGTACATTGTGATAAATAGCGTTTCCCTGGCTGCTGCCACACACACACACACACACACACGGCTATCAGACTGATGGATCGTGTATCTGGATTCATCAGTACACAGGACCCGTTCCCATTGATCTACGGTCCGCGATAAATGTTCTTTACACCATGCTAAGCGACGGGTAGCATTCAGAGTGGAGATGAAAGGTTTATGAGCAGCCGCACGACCACAGTAACCCATGGAATGAAGTTTTCTGCGAATGGTACATGTACCTATTGAGGTTCTAGCATTTTTACTCACCTATACACTGAGGTCTTGTGCAGTACTCCGTCGATTAGCTGTAACGACTCTCCTGAGGCTTCGACGTCCTCTATCACTGATTTTCTTTGGTCTGCCGGTACACTTTGCTGCATCAGGGATGCCATGTGTCTTCCACTTATTCACTACATCCAAAACAGTAGACTTGGGTATGTTTAAATGCCTTTCTGTTTCTCTTATGGACAACCCACTAATATAACACCCAACAATCTTTCCTTTCTCTAAGTCAGTTCTCTCCTGCCGCAACATTTTCCCTCAACCTCGCAGTGCGATATGATCATGGTCAGCAGCAGGCTTGTTTTTATACTGTTTGCAGCAGTACCGCGCATCTTAACAACGCAGCGGATCCATTCATTTGCTTTTGAAGGAGTGTCTGGTGACTTTTGTCAATACAGTGTATATATACTATGTACATAAAGTGTTTAAGCTGGAATTTTTTTCTCTTGTAGCAATTTGGCTATTTCGTCAGCAAAACTTGTAGCAAAATACTATGCAGATTAGCAAAATTTACGGTTCTATTTTTCACTACATTTACGTACGAAAATACAAGCACAATGCATTAGCTAAATAAAATTTTGTACTTTATGTAGAATTCAAGAATAAAAACAAATAGGCTCTTACACTTCTAATTTTAATAAAAAATACTTACATTTGCTGATGCACGCAATTTGTGAAAATATATATACAAAGACCAGGACCGAGCAAAGCCACACAACCAATGAAACACCGACCAACTCAAACCGAAACTGCCCATGCTGCTCCCACGGCTGCTGCTGTGGCGGCAATCCACCAAAGAAACAAATGAAACACCTCTTTCTTTATCCATCACAGCAAAGCCCTTGGGAAAGGTGCTCTCGAGACTTAGCAGGGCTTTTTTACAATAGGGCGAAGCAGCATGCAATAAGCGATGACAGAAAGAAAAAGTGATGAGGAAGGATACCAGGTCAGCAGGGTAAAGCAGCAATAATGGGAACAAAAAAATGACAGGGATAAAAACAACGGAAGGGTGAAGCAGGAGTGGGTGGCTATGACGGAAAGAAAAATTATGGGGAAGGATACCAAGTTAGCAAGACAAAGCAGCTATAACAAAACGAAAAAAATGGCAGGGAGAAAAAATGTGTTAACGCAAGGGTGAAGCAGAGGTGGGCAGGATGACAAAAGAAAAAATGATGGGAAACATTTGGGTTATTGGCGATTGAGTGGGGACTTTTTGTCCCAAAATTACTGTCTTTATCACAATTTGGCAAAAATGCGAGTGACAGCTTAAACACTGTGTTCATACAGTATACACTGAAGAGCAATTGAATTAGAGATACCTGTCTAGTAATGTGTAGCACCACCTGTCGCCCTGAAGACGGCGGCAATTCGTCTCGGCATGGACTCGACAAGACACCGGAAGCGTTGCGAAGCCATACGGATCCACGACCCCTGAATAAGCTCCCACAGTTCACGAAGATTTGATGGAGGGGGTCAGAGCCTTGAACATCTTTCTCGATGGCATCCCAGATGTGCTCGATGGGATGGAGGTCAGGTGACCTAGCTGGCCAAGGAAACGAGGTTACGTCGGTGGAGTGTTCATCCAACCATTCGGATACAATTTGGGAGCAATGGCACGGTGCATTGTCTTGTTGCAGGATGAGGTCCCCAGTGGGATGTTGAAGACACAAACAGGAGCAAATGGTCGTCCAGGATATCCCGGTAACATTGATCTGTGAGGGATGATGTCCCACATACCAGGGGTCCCATTTCAGTCCACGTAAAAAGGCCCCAGACAAGAATGCCACCCCCACCAGCTTGAAGAGTACCCTGCTGGCAAGAAGGATCTATCGCTTCATGCGGTTTGCGCCGTACTCGTATCCTGCCATCCGCATGTACCCATGTGAATCTCTCATCAGTCCAGGCAACATTTTCCCCACATGTCTAGGGTCCAGTGGCGATGTTCCCGTGCCCATGCTAATCTTTGCACCCTGTGATGTGCGGTCAGCAGCGGTACCCTTGTGGGACGATGTCTTCTGTACCCCATAGCGAGGAGATGGTTCTAGATGGTGTGGCTGCTTACACGTTTTTGTGCACCAGCGTTAAATTGCTGAGTGATTTCTTGCACTGTGGCCCATCTATCAGCTGTTACAATGTGAGCTAGCCAACGATAACCCCGCTCATCCATACGCTGTTTTCCACGGCAGTTGGCACTTGCAGGGATAGTTTTACTGGATTCGATGTACTCACGGTGCACCTGTGACACAGTGGCTCATGAAAATCCCAGTGCCTGCAAGACTTTCGAGATGGAGTGACCCATTCGTCGGGCCCCGACAATTTGCCCACGATCAAATGCGCTTAGATCCTTCGTCTTACCCGTACTGTGTCAGACTCTTACTGATTCCCGTCGCATCACTCCTTATATTGTCGGATCGCTGCATACGTCCTGTGGTTTCCGTTTACAGGGCCGCCCACAGTGCCACATTTGCATAACGTCAGCTGTCTCTAATTCAATTGCTCTTCAGTGTATGTACTACATACTTATTTGCAGGTGCCTCTATGCCAAGTGATTAAAATCAATAAAGGTAAAAACATAAAAAGCTATGATAAAAAGATATCTGAAAATATGCTAGAACATAAAATAGTACTTCATACTATGTAACACTTAGTGTGATAACACTAATGGCTATGCAATAAGTTGCAAAAGATTAATGCGCTGCCATCTAGGGATGGAAATGTGGCGTTTCGTTTATATGCTGTTGTTGCTTTTAATTATATGTTAATTTTACTTGATCTTTTGAAAAATGTAAATGGGGTTCTACTGTATTTTCACAGGTGGCAAATCTCAGTTCTATGGGTACGTGGCACCAAGAACAAAATTCCACTCATTTGTATAGAAGACAAAAAATCTTTCCTAAACCCCCTACCTCCTCATCCTCAAATTCCAGCAAGTGAAATCAAATGGAAAGGTGATATTGACTATGTTTTTTGATGTTACACAGCCATGAGAATCTCAATCCTGGCTTTTGCTTCATGATAATATACCTTCACATTTAGTACTGCCAGTCTGCGGGTTCCTGACTAAACACCAAATATCAGTGGCACTACACTTGCCTTATTCACCTGGTTCAGCTCCCTGTTACTTCTTTGTTTTTCCCAAATTGAAATAAAATGTTTTGAGGGACAAAGATTTGAGAGTGTAGACAGCATCACCAAGAAAGCGGATCCCAAAAGACTTCTGAACATTCTTTATGAAGTGGTAGAAGTGCTGGGACCACTGCTTTAGCTCATAAGGAGGGTATTTGAAGGTGATACATTCTATTAACTTGTAACTGTTTTTCATTTCTAATCATATAGACCTGGTATTTTTTTAACACACCTTGTATATATATTTATATATACTGTACCATATAGAACAATGAATAAATCAAAAAGATAACATACCTTGTATGAGTTGCATATGATCTCCCATATGAAATGATATTGTTTCTCCAGGATTCACATGCAAAAGTACAATATGCTGTCCATTACCAGACACATTTACAGTATTAACATTTGAGTTCCCAGCTATTTGATGACACGGGCTTGTACCATGGGAGTTAGAGCTATACCTTCTGTTGGGAGATGGTCCACGATTGCTGTAGTTCACTTTGGGGACAGTAGGATGAAATGCTCCAAAGTTGCATGCATACACATGTGGAATGTTACTACTGGATTCCATTTGAAACTGATGGTCACCAGAAATCGAGCTTGCCTCAGGACTCAGATGAACTGGACGGCTAGAGATATGCTGCCCGCATCCATCAACTTCAACTTTATTTAGTCCGTTAATGCACACCTCTTCAGAGACAAATGTACTGCTATTATCATCTGGCTTATTCCAACTGGATTGAAATTTTTCTGGTATTATAAATGGTTTATCTGTGGAAATTCCCACTACCTTCAAGAGAGATATGATGTTCATCATTTTTCTGCAATTCAAATCTTTTTTCGGCAATGTGATCTGTGACAGAATCCACCTTATCTGATTTCAAGGGCAACTGAAGATCACTTGGTGATGCCATGCCTTACATAACTTCTGCTGAAAACCTATAAAAAGTGAAAAAAATTCAGTTAGTACATAAATCAGCTACATATCTCAAATATTTCTGAAAAGCACTTTAAGTAAAAAATTGCTACAATGATGGTACTTTCAATAATAAAAAAACAAAAACCAGAGAGAGAGTTACTACCAAAGAAATTAATTATTTTTCAAGCATAATGATGAATCAAAATGTTTTTGCCAACATTTCCTTTCTGTGTTGATTTCCGCCGTCTTTACACGATCATTATTCTAAAAACAGATTCAAATAAACACATTTGACTGTTTAGATGATTTATTGAATTCATATAGAAGACATTTGAACTTTTAGGCCCGCAATGGACCCATCTTCAGATGTTATTAACAGAATGGAACTGAGCATGATTTAAATACATTAATGTTATGTGGTTTTCTTGATATTGTGACCTGCTCGTGATGGACATCATATCTCGTGAAAGGTTTGTTAACATCGATAAATATATTACATGTGAAGCAACGTATTAAAAACTATGTTTGAAGGAAATAATTGGTGTAAGTCTCTACATGTTATAACTCATTAAGCACCGTTTTCCAAGGTAAAGGGATGTGACAACATCAATCCTACTACTAGAAAGTCTATTTACTCACAAATATGGTGAAGAATGCTGCAATGAGATACTCCTTGTCACATCCCTTTACCTTGGAAAACGGTGCTTAATGAGTTATAACATGTAGAGACTTACACCAATTATTTCCTTCAAACATAGTTTTTAATACGTTGCTTCACACGTGATATATTTATCGATGTTAACAAACCTTTCACGAGATATGATGTCCATCACGAGCAGGTCACAATATCAAGAAAACCACATAACATTAATGTATTTAAATCATGCTCAGTTCCATTCTGTTAATAACATCTGAAGATGGGTCCGTTGCAGGCCTGAAAGTTCTAATGTCTTCTATATGAATTCAATAAATCATCTAAACAGTCAAATGTGTTTATTTGAAACTATTTTTAGAATAATGATTGTGTAAAGACGGCGGAAATCAACACAGAAATTCAACGTAAACACGAAATCAACAACATTTTCTTGTTTGATCTAATGATTTATAATATGAGTTCAGAACACAATAGTTTCAATACATAAATTAAGGTAAATCTAGAACGCATTCTTCATCACTTTTGCTGAAATGCAGGAAATTGAACATAATGGTAGGAAACCGAACATTCTTCCAAATATGGCACATCTCTGCCACTTTTCTTATTGCAGTGCTAATATAGGCATCAGATATTATGTTTGAGATACAACAGTAGCAAGTGATGTCTTATCTGCTAAAAAAGATGCATATTCTGAAAAGTTCATAATAATTCAGTATGTCCAACAAAATTTATTTCCAGGCTTTTTGGAATACTATCATAAGCTGATTTCACAGAACATTATTTCAGACCTTCATTTAGCAACTGCCATCCACATGAACTTACAGGCCTAGAAAATTAAACTATCTTTCAACTTCCATTCTAGTATGCAACCCATTACATCTTCTGGGATAAAGTACTTTCTAGCAAATGAGGCAATTTAAGCTGATCAAATAAGCCTGAATGTGGTTGTGCTGAAAGAATTTTCCTCTCTATGGTGGACTAACCCATCCTTAATAACACACAGGTAGTTCAAAAATTACCATTTCAGGTTGATTTCCTTGAATGGTGTAATGCATTCTGTAATAGAAATCAATGACAAATGTTCAATTCCTGCTCAAGAGCAAAACAATTTTTTTTTAATTTCCTAAAGAGTTCTTTAAATGGGATATCTTCAGAAAGTTGTGTCAAGTCTAAAATGCAATGCATATCCAACTGAAACCTGTTCATAGTGTTGCTTCGATAGTGTACATACAGCATAGCACTACGAAGCAGTTGTGCAAATGGAATGGTTGATAAGCTGGATAGCAAGTACAGCATAGCACAACTTAAAAGGCAGCATATCAGGTGATGAATTCATCCAAACAAGATCTGTGTGCAGTAATTTAGTTTTGGGGAGCAGGAAGGTGTCAACCTGGTGAAATTCATAAATGGATGTGGGCAGTGCTTTTTTTCTAAAATAAAGTTTACCGGTACTCTCTCATCCCATCCCCTTATGCAGCTCCATTGTTTTCACCGGTACAATGTAAACAATAATCAATATTATTATTAATAAGCGTAAGTTATTTAATAATAATAATAATGATAACAAATATGTGAGTACCTTATATCAAAGCAGACTCCAAAAAGCCATCTATGCATTGTTACCCACATTTTCATGGGTCCATGCCTTGCTCTTAGTGTCAGTTTCTAGATGTCTGCTTTTCAGGAATCAGGAGATTATGTAAGGTAAAAATTGAAACACATGCAGCTCAGGAGGACGGACCAGCAATGTTTGAATCAAAAATAAATCTTTTACTGTCACAGTGGACCACTAGAATTTGCAAACCAATGGTCCCCCAAAATGCTCACTGGTCAGCAAAATTAAAAAAAAAACTTACACACACGCATATAGGCCTATGTATATATATATATATATATATATATATATACACTCATCGTCAAAAAAATAGTTGGACCCAGAAGGAAGCAACCAACAGGAATGAAACTTGGTGAGTAGGTTTGACATCGTGAGACATGCAAATGATTCTTAAATATCACGCTCGGCCACGCACGTGATGCAAGCAAGGAGGGGTCTTAGTGCTGGGCCTGACCGGCTATATAAGGTCATCCCGTTGCGCACGCTGGCCATTCTGACTCATGCTGTTGTGTTGGTTGCATCCTTTCCAAGTAAAGTATGCCTCGGAGAAAAGTTTGGAAGCAATTCGAGCAGCTGGAGGAGTTTGAGAGGGGCCACATCATCAGGCTCCGGGAAGAGGAATGGTCTTATCGCCATATTGCGCGCCATACCGGTCATGCAGATATCACCATAGCATGCTGTTGGAGGCAGTGGATAGAACCAGGCATGCAACAGTGACAGGAAGGGTCTGGAAGACCTAGACGAACCACAGAGAGAAAAGACCAACAGATTGTCCGACATGAGTGGAGTGACCCAACAGCCATGATTGCGGATATTCAGTGAGCAGTGGTGCCCTCCATGCATCGTCTGATTAGTGCCAGCACCATTGACAGGTGGCTACATGACGCAGGACTACGCACATGCAGACCATTACGATGAACGACGACTGCCCTTACACCATTGCATTGTCGCTAAAGACGGCAATGGTGTCATGCCAGATTGTCATGGAGCCACTCAGAATGACACCGGGTGATCTTTAGTGACGAGTCCAACTTTTGTCTTAGAGGAGACGACCAACGAATCCGTGTGTTGAGGCACCGTGGTCAGCGCCAAGATGAATGGTTTGCTGTCATGCGTCACATGTCCAGAAGGCCTGGTGTCATGGTGTGGGGTGCAATTGCCTACGATGACAGATCACCTTTGGTGTTCATCCCAGACACTTTGGCAGCCCAACATTATGTTAATGAGGTCCTGCAACTAGTGGCCCTACCTTTTCTGAACGCTCACTCCAGTGCGATTTTCCAACAGGACAACGCTCCTCTGCATACTGCTGCTGTCTAGAGAGCTTGCTTTCAAGGCACTGACACTCTGCCATGGCCAACCGCATCGCCAGACCTATCGCCGATTGAAAATGTGGGATGCTATTGGATGTGCTATCCGCACTCCACCCCTACTGGACAATCTGTAGGAACTGTGCGAGAAGATTCAAACTGTACAACTCCATGCCGAGACGTCTGGCATGCTGTATGAGCAAACATGGTGGCCAGACGCCATACTGCGACACACTACTTATTGGCGTGTAGCTCAATAAATATTGCCCATATCAGTCTCAATGTTTAATCATTTATTGTCCCTGGTAACCTTTACCTTTATCCTGAAAAGCATTGCAATCCGACACATCCTTCTGGGTGCAACTATTTTTTTGACGATGAGTGTATATACGGGGTGCCCAGTAAAGTCCTTTCTCAGCCTCGTAACTTTCGAACGCCGACAGCTATAGCCATAAAAACTATAGCCATAAAGTCGTCACATAAAAACGGTGTCTAGGTATAGTAAAATGGCTATACGCTATTCGATGAAACCACTTACAGCGCCTCCTAAGGGAAAAGTCAGGAGTTAGCATGCTAATCTCGAAAACTATACGAAATACGGGGAAATAGTCAATTACAAAGTTTTAAAGCAGCATCGATTTAGTACAAAAAGGCACCTTGCGCACATGAATGCTAAGAATAGAACACGTACAATGCTTGTTTGTTTGTTCGCGATGTCAAACACTGTTAAGTTACGAAACATGTCAGAAAGGAGATAATATCGCCTTCCGCAAAGCACTAGCCCGACTCGTGGTCCAGTGGTAGCGCGTGTTCTTCGCATGCGATAGGGTTCGATCCTCGTAGTGTCCATGCTAAAGTCACTGTCTGTAAGAAACGAGTGGACTCGGTGGCGATCGTGGCAATTCATCTCGCATCGACTAACCAACTCAACTACTCAACCCGCGATTGGTATGCGAGTCGCATGCAATTTCTGTGATATGCAAATAAGTATGGAACGTAATACCTTTTCGGCAGGTATAAAAGAGAGTTCCCAAAGTGTATGTCAAATCTCGCGGTCATGGAGAAATATTCCAATGATGAGTATTGCGAGATGTTGCTCTTATACGGTGAATGTGGTTGCAATGCAAGAAAGGCAGAATGGCTATATCATGAACGTTTTCCTGCAGGACCACATCCATCATGGAAGACCATCCTCAATGCTGTTAATAGGTTAAGGGAGACGGGCTGCGTGACCAACTGACCTCGACCCGGCAGACCAGCTGTTGTAGGCCGTCAAGTGCAACCAGAGGATGTCTTAGCATACGTCCTCAACAATCCTGAGAGCAGCACAAGAGAGGTTAGTGCCGAGTGCGGCCTCTCAAAAAGCCGCGTATGGCAAATCCTGGCGCAATCAGGTGCTCATCTGTTCCGTTCTGTCCAACACCCTTGCATGCACTACAGCCAGGGGATGCTGAGCAACGTTACGACTGGTGTAACTTTGTCATGAACAAATTAGAGGTCCAGCCAACGTTCCTTGCCAACATTATTTGGACAGATGAAGGTGTGTTTTAGGTGTAATGGCATCTACAATAGGCAAAACACCCATTAGTAGGCGCTGGAAAATCCTGCACGTGGTCTACCAGTTCGTCATCAGGTGTGGTGGTCCATTAAATGTTTGGTGCGCCATTTTCAAAGACAGCCTCATCGGACCTGTGTTTTACGAGGGTACATTAACGGAAGCCTGATACTTGGAGCCTCTACAGTACGTACCACCCAATCTTTTGGACAACCTGCCGTTGCCTGAACTGCAGAATGTTTGGTTCCAACATGACAGCGCCCTTTGCACCAGCCAGGAAACGTAAGAAGGTACCTGGTCGAGACATTCGAGCAACAAATTATTGGCTATGGTGGTTGTGTAGATTAGCCTGCAAGCTCACCGGACCTCACTCCACTGAACTTCTTCCTGTGGGACTACCTCAAAGAGCAGGTGTATCAGACCACTCTGACAATATTGCAGGACCTTCGACGCCGTATAACTGATGCTTGTTCCAGCATGTCACCTGACATGCTGCAAAATGTGCAGCGCGAGATTCCATCTAGAGTCCAAATGTGTATTGTGGATGACGGAGAGCACATTGAGCACCAACGGTAAATATGCCTAGTGACGACTAATTGCTCCTTTCTGACGCGTTTCGTGACACAACAGTGTTCGACATTGCGAACAAACAAACGAGTGTTGTACGCATTTTATTCTTAGCATTCATGTGCGCAAGGTGTCTTTTAGTACTAAATCAATGCTGCTCTACAACTTTGTAATCGACTATTTTCCTGTATCTCGTACAGTTTGAGATCGGCATGCTAACTCCTGACTTTTCTGTTAGGAGGTGCTGTAAGCAGTTTAATCGAATAGCGTATAGCCACTTTACTATACCTAGACACCGTTTTTATGGCTATAGCTGTCGGCGTTCGAAAGTTACGGGGCTGAGAAAGGACTTTACTGGGCACCCTGTATATATATATATATATACATGATTGGGAGTTTAATGACCACCGTGAGCAACTTAATGGGCTTGGGCTATAAGCAGTCGCCCGTCCCCAATTTAGGGTCACTGAATCCAGGGAAGGGGGAGAGCCAGCGCCATAAGACAAACACAACATACATGCCTCACCAGGATTCAAACCCCGCCCCATCTCAGACGAATAATCAGAAGCCATCGCTTAGTGCCACTGGAGTGGCACTTAGACATTTATAATATATGTAGAAAATAACGTATTCGATGGAATTTCCTCTAATATTTTTTTTAAACATCTAATTTGAAAGTGCAACTCACAGGACGAAGAATGTTTCCAGAATAAGACTCCGATGGATTAATGACATAGCAGAGCAACTAACATTGCATTCCCAATCTGTTTTTAAGTAAGAAGGGAACGAGGAGACTTCAAGGGTACAAAAATTCACATACATTATCAGACTTTTTTTATATGTTTATTGTTTAGCATTTTGTTTTCCTTATTTCAGTCTTATTGCTAATCCTACCTACTTCCTATGAAGTTAGTTTTAGTCCCCTATTGAACACCATTTCATGTGAACTGCTCTTTTGCGGAAAATTACCTTTGAACACATCCAATTGATCTCCTCCGCTAGTGCTTTCTTTGTGCAGAAACAAAAGTCGGGTTGCAGCTGATGTCGGTATCTGCTGCATTCACTAGGGTGGGTGAATCCAAGGAAGATAAGGACATTTATTTTTCTTATTACAAGACAAGGACTGGGAAACTTTTTTCTGTATTTGTTGTTTCTTGCACTCTTTACGAATCATGAGAGATTAAAAAAATGTTATCCTCTAGCATTTTATGAACCTATGACTAGTCTGTAGCCTAACAAGAAAACCATACATCAAGGTAAAAGACAGAAATTATTTTTTTAACTTCTGATAAATCAGAAAAAAAAAAATTACTGGTCATCTAGGCCAGTAAAATCAATAGTTCAGTGGTCCGGTGGAAGTTTTACTGTCCAATGGCCAGTGGACTACTGGATAATTCAGACACTGACCAGCTTAATTAACACTTAATTAACATCAGTGAACTTACAGTTTTCAGGTGTATTGATGCCCTTGTTGATGTTACAATCAAATTTACTTGCAAGAAACCACATTCACGGTTGCTGGTAAAAATTGGTATGCTGCTTATTATGCTTATAAGAGGCAACAGGGCAGGTAGTAATTTCTTGTTGACTAAGTAGTCATGGTAATTTCTTAGGATCTGTCTTTCTGGAAGTCCAAGTTGCTTACATAAATTCACTACTTCCATCTCAATGAATGTTACATTTTTCTTGATGCTGTGTAGCCAACATTTAAGCATGTTCTAAACTACAACTGGCTGACCCCCAAGAGTTTGCCTATGCACAGGCTGAAGAACCAATAAGAATAAGGCAGCATGATGATGAGATTTAAGTCTTGCCAGAGCCATACAACACAGAGATTGGCTCAATTGGTTTGGGATTGTGTACCATGCTAAACTTTCTGCTGCTTAGAGCTAGCCTTGCTAAATCTTCAGAATTTTTAGTGCCCTCCTTGAAAAAGTTTACCAGTATGTGTACTGGCACATAGCAGCTGAAAAAAAGCCCTGGATGTGGGGCATCAATGGTGCTAAATGTGCATTGAAAATAATAGTAATCGATTAGTTCCATTTATGTTTTGAATGTGCAGGTACCTTGCAAATGTCGGTAGCCAGTAGCCAAACAACGACTAGATATTTTGTAGTGGCTAGTAAATTTTTTTAATACAGTAGCCAACGATGGTTAGTAGATTTTTTTCCCCAAGTGAGCAACTATGCAATTCTCATATTGACATGACAATGTTCAATGTACAGGGTGTTTTACTGGCTCTCGGCCCCTGATTTCCCCTCATAAATTGCAAACTAATGGACATAATTCAGTGAAATTTGACACGGATCTACCTTGCTGTATGAGAAGCATGGTCGGCAAAACGCCGAGGACAGCAAGCAAGCAATCAGCGTTCACTTCATGCAGGCGCGACACACGAGCTAGAAAGTGGCTCTGCTACTCTCCTGCGTGAACGCCGATTTCATGTTCGCTGCCCTTGGCAATTGGTGTGATGCATCCGAGCGTGCTGTTATTACGGGATCGTCAGCAGTCATTGTGCCTTTGTGTTACGAGCAATTATAGCATGAACCAGTACACAGTGGAACAGCGCATGTTTATTGTCCACACATACCAGAAAACTGTGTCGATAAAGGAGTGCCGAAGACAATTTATCGTGCAGTTTGGGGTTCGGAAACCACCGGCAAAATCCTCCATTCAGAAACTGGAAACCACGGGAACATTGCTGGATGTCCACAAAGGAGGATGTCCGAAACTGCCAGAAGCGATGATGCAGGAAGTGGAAAACAGACTGCTCCACCAGAAGTCCTTGATAAACTGTCACAGGAGATGGGAGTTTCCACAAGCATATGTCAATGAGCTGCAAAAAAAAAAAAAAAAAGCAAAGCTGCATGCATATCGAGTTACTGCTGAGCAAGAATTGAAACCTCCTCAGGAACAGAAGAAACTGAATTATTGTCATTGGTTCCAGCAGTTTGTCAATGCACTACCGGGAATACTGGACTACATGTGGTTCTCCGACGAGACGTGGTTCCACCTGAGTGGGCACATCAATTCCCAGAATAGCCGTATTTGGGCTAGTGAGAATCCTAGCATCGTGCATGAGATATCTCTTCATAATGAAAAGGGGTGTGGTGTGCTCTGTAGCAGTGCCACATTATTGGCCCAATCTTCTTCCATACAACAGTGGATACCGCAGTCTACATGGACATCTTCCATGAGTTTGCGAATAAGCTGGACAACATAGAACTCCATACTAGCTATTTTCAGCAGGATGGGGCCACGTGCCACACCTCCAATGTCAGTATGGCTGAAATTGTTTCCTTCTTTGAAGATCATTTCCTTTCTAAGGGACTTTGGCCACCAAGGTCGCCTGACTTTACCCCATTAGTTAACATGACACCAAAATTGATTTTCTAAACCATTCTGAAGGGAGTTATGCTATTTTTTTTATCTAGTCAAAAATATGGTTTCCTGCATACTTTAACCCACAGTACTTTCAAAACTTTAATGTGTAATAAACTAAAATTTAGCACAATTTCATTTTTCGTGCAAATCAACTAATTTACAGCATGCAATTAAGAAGAACTTAAGTCCTCTGACATGGTATCATGTTGCCCACACCAAAAATGTGCCTACTTCAAACTCGTGTTCACTGTGGTGTGAAACGAAAGAGGCATTTTCATTTAATCAGTTTGTCACATATTCACTAAAAACATCATTATTTAGGTTTGCAAAGAGCCACAGATTCTGCGAACAAAAAATTTACTATTTTACAAGATAATCTGAATCAGTTTATTAACCAATGACATGATCTATCTGATGCCAGCTTTTTGTAACTTTTTTTTTTTATCTCCAAGGCTTGATTGATTGGCAGGCAAAAGTTCCAATTTAAACAATTGTAAAATTGCACTCTATTCTATCAAGAGTACTCGAGTGCCCATATGTTCCACAGAAAGGTACATTCAATGACTTAAAATTACTTCTACATTAACGAAAAGTTTTAGCAAAACAGATTTGCCCTGCTTTAAAGTTCCCATTAAAGGCATATAAATTATAGGATTGATAATACTTCATGTTAAATGTGTGTCACATATGAAATTGCTTAAGCTAATATGCTGCTTGCCAATAACTTATCTAACTCAAAGGATAAACATCTAAGATGCAAAGTGAAATATGAAACAAGGAATGAAGATCTATATGGCATATATTACTCTTCCAGTTATAATATTCTCAAATATAATCTTTATTTAGGTTTGCAAAGAGATGACTTTAAATTCATAATGGCTAAATAAAAACATTTAAAATAGGCCTGCAAAATTTTAATATTTCATAAATTGTTTATACATGTACTGACTGAATAGTTGTCTAAGTTTTACGTACTAGAAATGGGCAGTACCAAATGTAGAAAGGTTTGCCGAAGTTGTTTGGAAGTTTATGATGACCAAAGTGAAACAATGAGAATAGGTAAACTGCACCACATTTACAAGTAGCAATTTGTTAGTTTGTTCTCAGCACTAAACTTCACATTACACATACATACAATAATTGTGTGATATGTTTCTATTTAACTGTTATAAACCATAAACAGTTTTAGAAATTGAAATATATTACAGTAATACCTGAGCAATATTTAGAATAAAAAACAAATGTTACTTTTTCTTATTTTTTTCTTCTTGCTTAAAACAAGATTACTCTGCCTTACAGAATTATTTGGTTTAATATTTAAATACTTTACTGTTTTTGGTGCTGATGGCAATGAGGAAATTATATTATTGATTTTTTATCTTATCAAAACTAACAAAATCTCACTTGGTATGACTTGTTAGGAAATTGAAAAAAGCCTTTCTACATGAAAAATTAGTAAAGATCAACAATTATTATAAGGATGAATTCAGTGTTTGGGCATATATATGTATAAGAAATTCTTTTTAAAAGGTAGAGAAAGTGGAATCTTGACACTGAAGTTTTTCATGAATTTGTAATATGATACTCAATGTAAAATTTAGGCACATAATTTTGTACATATTTTATGTCACTATTTTTATGTGGAAGTATTACAAAACAATTATCAAACTCTGAACATGCTTTTTCAATTTAACAATACAGTGGAATAACATTCTTATATGACTCATTACATTACGCTTTCCCCTATCAACAAAAACTACATATACAGCAATAAAGTTGGTCCTGTCATCATCATGATGTTGACTTAAACATCCAGTTTCATATTTTAACATGGGATTCTACACGAAAAAAAAAACAAAAAAACAAGACTAAAAAATTTTAGAAAAAGTGAAAAACTTAGTTACTAGCTGACACATATACTAACTTCACTCAAGATAGTTTCGAATATTACTCGCAAATCGGCCATTGAAATATAAATAAGGAAATAAATCGCAACACCAGCGCGATTATCATGATTAATATCACTAATTACTCAAAAATATTTAAATATCAAATCGCGCTAATGTCAACTGTGACGGAGAAAAAACCCCAATAGCAGCCACTGACAGTGAACTGTCATCTGACAGAAACGTGCCATCTGGTATACCAAAAAAACAAAACTGTTCAAAGTACAGCGATGAAATGATTACAAACACAAAACGCGCTTATCACTAATATATAAGGTAAGTTATCTGACTGTATACATATGACATATAGCGTGAATACTGAAGATATTTATCGACCCCAGCTGTTCAACAGCAGAAAAAGAAACCTAAATACACTAAAAAAAAAAAGAAAGAAACGCTCGAACATTTTCATGACAAGCTAACCCTTCCAGCAAAAATAAAAATCCCTATCACGTATGTAAATATCATATAACGAAATACTAAGTACGTACCACATACCACAACGAATGGTATTTTGAAAATTCACTACGTGTCACATTACAGGCCACCACAGACTGTCAGTTTCAATGTGCCATGGCATGTTCCTAGGCTGACTCCGAAAAGGATTCACTTTCTTCAGTAAAATGACGCTTCATGTCGAGAAATCAAAGAAATAGCCTTCAATCCGATTAAATTCCGACGTCTCACGCCACTCGCCTAATGTGACACATTTCCTTCGACCGTAGGAAGTTTGTTTTCAGACGAAATGTCACATTTCTGACATCAGTCACCGTGTCAAAATTCTTTTCTTGTTGCCATACCTATTTCTTCCCAAACACAAGCACAGGATGATTCTGAAAATCAGCCCACGCAAGAACCCATAAAAAGACACTTCCTACTCATAAGCAGTTACAAATTTCAAATTTCATGATAGTTTTTCACATGGAAAAGAAAAAGTGATGTAAATACTATGTTAAAGCAATGCGTTAATTAAGACACCTGTTGTATAAACGCCCTCCACAGGAAACCGAAACTAAAAGTATGCACTGTACTCACTTGGAATTTTTTCTCTTGGCCTTTAAGTTCTGATCGTCAAACATAGTTCATTCATGGTTCATTAGATAATCGCAAGACATGGAAGAGCAAAAAGCTTCAATTACCATAAATTTTCCAAATTAGGTTTTTTTTTTTGTTGTTAAGCATGCAAATCTTGCTACATTTATGGTTTTAAAGAATTTGCAAGATATGCATATTAGAAAAACCATCCAGTTTGTTTATTATCAAAAACTTCTCTCAATTAGACTATTTGCTTTTATAAAATCAACAACAGCTTCTGAATTTTACAAGATGTGCAGCAAATTTTAGAGTCAGCTGCAAACATTAGAACTCAACTATGCCGTCCCGGTGGCGCAGTGCTCTAAGCGATGGCCTCTGATCATTCGTCCGAACGGGGTCCGGGTTCGAATCCCGGTGAGGCATGGATGTTGTGTTTTGTCTTACGGCACTCGCTCTCTTCCTTCCCTGGAACCAGTGACCGTAAATTAGGGACGGGCGACTGCTTATAGCCCATTGAGTTGCTCACGGTGGTCGTTAAAAATCCAATCCAAAAAAAAAAACTCAACTATTAAAATCAAAAATTGAAAATTAATTTTCGAGCAATTATAGATATTTAAAGACTTGCTAATTGCATCTACCACTGTTGCTTTCGCTTCCATGGTAACTGCCCCATGAAAAAAAACAGTGACCACAGAAAATAAACATTACTGAAAACTTTAAAATTTCACATCGGTATGACGCCAAGTTTTTGTACCGTTTATAAAATTTACAATCCGTTATTTTTGCAAGATTCTCAAAAGCTTTCTAAAAGGGAGTGTCAAACATTTATTTTACTCTTGAGTCACGGACAAACAAACAGCAGTTTGTTGAAGGTTAAATTTAATGCAGCTAGTAAAGGCGTTACAATAATTTGCAACCAGTATTTCTTTTCGGGAAATCTGAAGGATAATCAGTTCTCCCAGAGAAAGTAAATGTTCATGGAAACAATTTTCCACGGAAAATTTGTTCATCATGCTCCCACCAGAATTTGAAAATTTTTATTTGCCCTACCGGAAAAATATGTTCCAGAGCTAGCTTGAGTAATTTTTTTTATCGGAGTTTGGAGGTTTAACATCACCGTGAGCAACTCATACAGTGGGTTATGAGCAGCCAGTCCTTAATTTAGAGCTACTAGTTATAGGGAAGGGAGAAAGTCGGCGCGGTAAGGCAAACAAAACATCTAAGCCTCACCGGGATTCGAACCCGGTCCCATCTCGGACGAATGATCAGAAGCCACCACTTAGAACACTTCCCCACCGGGGCGGTCCACCTTGACTAAAACGCATTGCTGGCAATACTCTGGGAGATATTATGCCGTAACGAGCATTGAGAATCGATATCTCACAAGCGTCTCATACTTACTACAAAACCAATTTCTTGTAATAGGTATGTTTTAATTTTCTGATCCTTCATGTTTAACAAAGCGAGTATTCTCATACATTTGCTTCGAATTTTAATGTCCATTTGATGTAAAAATAATGTAACGAATGTTAATTTATCGTCAGACGTGTGTATATATTTTCAAAAAGAGTTTTTCAATTTAACAAGAAAATTAACAATAAGAAAAGGATGCTAATTAGCTTCTAAATTTGGAAATATAGTTCTGAACTATGTCCTCCATTCCACAATTTTCATCCCCAAATTGTTATTCAGAAGCAATTTGTTGTCACATCCGTACCTTAATATTTATTTTTCAGGGTTGGCAACATTGCTCGAAGTAAACAAAAACTCGCATGTGTATTTTGTAAATGATTTACTAATAATGCCGAAAGGAAAATCTAACCAAGGGAAAAGTAGCGGTAGTGGGGATTCTAAAGGAAAAGAAAGTGGCGGAGCTTCTTCTGGAAAGCAAAGTAAAGGTGGTACTGCTGTAAAGGTATGTTGAAAGTAATGTGGTCCAGTTATACTTTTGCAATTGAGCTGCTTAGGAATTAAATGTGATTCCGTTATTATACCTTTTAGGGATATATCGTATCATTCGTGTGTATAACACCTTGTCACAAGCTGGACTTCATGATGTGCCACTGACAGAACATGGAGCTGCGTGTTTCAAAAACTCAGCCCAACACACCTTTGGATTGGATTGGAGGTTTAACGACCACCGTGAGCAACTCAATGGGCTATAAGCAGTCGCCCGTCCCTAATTTAGGGTCACTGGTTCCAGGGAAGGGAGAGAGCCAGTGCCGTAAGACAAACACAACATCCATGCCTCACCGGGATTCGAACCCGGACCCTTTCGGACAAATGATCAGAGGCCAACGCCTTAGACCACTGCGCCACCGGGGCGGCCAACACACCTTTCTAATCAATGTACACACGCAAGATCTCGTCCAAATAGAACAGATGCTTCCGTTATTGTAAGCGTCAAGATGAATGGAAGACCACGCTTTGGTGAAATTCGAAAGCAGTACGATGGTTGTTGCGTTCAGGTATATTTGCCTCGGGTTTTCTCACCCCTCCCCTTGCCAGAAGTCAACCTTCAGAAAGAAATTGAGATAATAACACCGATAATAAAAATTCTTTTGCAATCCCTTAGAAAACGTTTCGGATCCAACATTGAGTATCATACTTTGTAAGCCAAGTGATGTGTCAGCAAGAATTCTGGGATTCCTGGTAGATTTAGTAGACCTCATATGACAATTTAATTCAATTTAATTACTAGAGTTGTACTGAAAGTAATGCAAAAGTGGGCATAACTTTTTTATTAACTGACAGAGGTCGTTAAAATTGCCCATGTTGGTAGAGTAACTCTTTCTCAATACAAAGGTACTAATCAACATTGCCTCCATTACAAGCGATGCATTTGCGCCCTCGTTCAAACCAACTCCAGGGATCGCATTCGTCCTAAAATTCCTAAAATTCCTAATATTTTGTGACCCTCCTTAAATTCCTAAAATTAGACCTAAAATTTGCTATTCATCCTAAAATTTTCGTAAGCTTATTTTTATTAAAAACACAACCGTTATTAACGCCAATAAATTTACCATTACGGTAAGGTAAAAAGACCTGTTATTGTAGAAACACAGCCTATATGCTGTGCTGCTGAAGGGAGGGAAAAATGACGCCATCGAGATGCACTTGATGCACTTGCTTCGGGGCGGGCGTTCCATTTTTTTGCCTTCGAACAGTTTTCGAGAGTAACAAGAGATCTAAGGGAAAAGGGGAGGGGTCATTTTCACCCCTGGTTTGCGCTTTGCAGACGAACTCCGTGGCACGCAGAAGATCGTACTTTATTTTTGTACATGCCTTGTGGAACCTCCTCTTTCTGCTGATGTTTTGTTATTGTAAACCGCAGGTGGGTGGAAGCAAAGAGGAAACATGTGGTCTTCTTCCGTAACCTCCGGTAATGACGATGGGATGGTAGCTGAGTTATCTTGGCAGGCAGTAGAGCACGTGATCATTGACCTTCGATCATGCGTCGGCGACAGCGACCTTCGATGCGCAATATATCTCGGCTCCGACTCGCTTTTGACTGAACTTGCGTGAGATGCGTATGATAGTTTCTGGTTTTACGTCTTTATGGTGTTCTCTGTGCAGGTTCAGTTCTCTAGTGGTGACCTGCTTTTTTTTTTTTTTTTTCATATCTTTTGACATCCTCGCAGCCAAATTTCGGGAAGTTGTCTGGTTTTGCAATATTGGAACATGTTTTTGTACTTCCCTTTCATTTTCTGGTTAGTAATTTAAGTGTTTAAGATGCCTAAATCCAAAACGAAATTTCAAGATGCGTGGCTCGCCAAAGAATTGGACGGAGTGAAGTTGAAAGAATGGTGTTCTGCAACTGAAACAATATTTTCTGCTAAGTGTATATTGTGTTCAGAAATTTTCAATATTTCTAATAGTGGCTTTTCACAAGTAAAAGCGCATCATAAAGAAAAAAAAGTTCCCATAACAAGAAATTCCCATAACAATAAATTTGTTAAATAGTGTTCGTGATTCACATAAATTTTATAAAGAGTATGTTGATAAGCTGAAGGAAGAACAATCAAAAAAGGTAAAAGAAAGGAAGCAGAAAGAGAGGGAAAATAAGGAAAAGCAGCTAGAGAAAAAAAGAAAAGCTGAGTTTGATGACAAAATAAAAGAAAATGATGCAGAAATAAATAGGCTTAAAAAGATAAAGAAGCCTCCCTAGCAGTAATTCAAGAGGGAACAGAAAGAATGCGAAAAGCTGTAGAAAAACAAAATACTGTTGAAATAGCAGTTGCCTCTAACTTGATCATACAAGGTTCAGCTGAAATAAAGAAAACAAAGTAAATTAGTTGTGGTGGAAGCAGAAAAAGATAGGCGTATCAGGAAAAAGGTTAAAACAATAATATGAAAAAAGTAATTCAGTGAACAATTGTACATAGTTCTTGGTTTTCAATTACCTTTTTAGGATATTATAATTTAATGTGAAACCTGAAAACTTTCTGTGAAAATCGTGAATTGCTTCTGGTTAAACAGCATATTAATGTTCAAAGTGAAACTTGAATGTGGTAAATATACTTGAATATGATAATAACACGTGAAAAGATAAGAACTGAACATTAGAAGTAAATCATACTTAAACTTTAGACATTAGACGTTATGCAAAAAATTTGGGTGTGAACTTCGACCATATATACTAATGGACTGCGCATTGGCAATAGCTGCATCAAAGCCGCCATGGCTCAAACATTGGGCACGTCATCATCAGACTCCAAATTTCGTGTAAAAATGCTGTTATGATTACTAATTTACATTGCAGAACTTCAGTGTTTTCGGTGTATTATGTGAATGCGCCTCATATATAATGAAAACTCTTCAGGTAAGTTTACTTATGAGCTATATACATGCATGAACGGGTTGTTTACATTTTGTGATTTATAATGTGATGAACATTTGCGAAGAATTTGGAACATGCATTCCATTTTTTTTTCTTAAGTTACTATATTTTTATATCAATAGCTGCAAGTTTCTGGTTAAGTAATTGAACTTTATTGACTTAGGTATTTAATTCGTTTCTACCCATGAAAAATCATAGAACTTTCTTTACTATATCGCTCAGAGCAACCATAAGCACAGCAGGTGTAACCCATCTTTTTGACTGTTGTCATGTGATTTTATGTTGGAGCCAGAAATTTTGATGTCATGCGCAGTCTATCAGTATATATGGTTGAAGGGTGTGAAGCAAACTCTTTACAATGTATACGAAGTTGTTTTACTAGATGTATACAAATATACATCTAGTTTTTATTGAAATACACTCCTAAAATTTTCCTAAAATTTTTCTAAAAATTCCTAAAATTCCTAAAATTCCAACCTAAAATTTTCCAGAAGTATGCTATGATCCCTGCAACTCTCAAATCCTCTGAAAAAATTCAGGTGTGGACTGTTATACCCACTTCTTCACAGCCACTTTCATCTCATCTGTGTCATCAAATCGTTGTCCCGGGAGACTGTCCTTCATTGCACCGAACAGGTGGAAGTCAGAGGGTGCCAGATCTGGTCTGTACGGTGGATGAGGGAGCACTGACCAGCCTACTTTGCTAATCACCTGATTTGTTGCCAAAGATGTGTGTGGTCTTGCATTATCATGATGAATGTGGATCCTTTTCAGATTCTTGTTCAGTTTTTCCTCATGTCTTCTCTAAGCTTCTTGAGTGTCTCCATGTACCGCTCGCTGGTCATGGTACGGCCACATTCCAGAAAATCAAGGAGAATGACACCCCTGTCATCCAAAAAAAAAAAAAAACAGTGACCATGACTTTCCGTGCTGATCGCTGGCTCTTAAACTTCTTAGGCGCCATCCCGGTGGCACAGTGGTCTAAGCGATGGCCTCTGATCATTCGTCCAAAAGGGGTGCAGGTTTGAATCCCGGTGAGGCATGGATGTTGTGTTTGTCTTAGTCTTACGGCACTGGCTCTCTCCCTTCCCTGGAACTAGTGACCCTAAATTAGGGACGGGTGACTGCTTATAGCCCATTGAGTTGCTCACAGTAGTCGTTAAACCTCCAATAAAAATAAAAAAAAAACAAAAAAAACCTTCTTAGGCCTTGTTGAAAAAGTGTGAAGCTATTCCATGGATTGATTCTTTGTTTCTGGATCGTGAAGTTACGCCCACGTTTCATCCCCTGTCACCAGATTGGAAAAAAACATGTTTTCATTGGCTTCCAGCAGATCAGAGCAGACTTCCACTCTTCTCTCCTTCAAATCAGTTGTCAACTTCCAAGGTACCCACTTTGCACACACTTTCCGATACTGTAAGTCTTCCACCATCTTCTGTATGGCATTGTGACCACAGTTCAATTGTGCAGCAAGCTCACGGATTGTGAGTTGTCTCTCCGCGGGAATCAATTCTTTCACTCGCTGATGATTCGTGTCAGTGGCTGCAGATGATGGTCTCCCACTGCGGGGTTTGTTTTCAATGCTGGTTTCCTCTTCTTTAAACTTCTTCATCCACCTGTGAACATTGTTTTTGTCAATGGTGTCATCTCCATAAACATTCTATAGCCTTCTGTGGATATAATCTATATTTTGGGGTTACTCACCTTTATTCCCTAAATCTTTTAGGAGGTGTTCGTCTCTACGCATTTCCAACACGTATTTTTCTTATTTACATCGTGGTTCAAGGCCACGAAAAAAAAAAAAAGCATCTTTTTCAACTCACGCAAACTTCATTCCCTTCCCTTCTTTTCCTTATGACAAAATTTGGATTCAAAATAATCTACCACAAATACACACAATTGAACTCCCTAAAACACTTTAATCTAATTAAAACTTCAATCAATAAAAACCTACATTACACATTTCCTAAAAAGTTAAAAGCTGTAACCCATAATTATTTACAATTGCACATTATGCGGCCTTGAACCACGATGTAAATAAGAAAAATACCTATTGGAAATGTGGAGAGACGAAAACCTCCTAAAAGGTTTAGGGAATAAAGGTGAGTAACCTCAAAATATAGATTATGTCTAAATAGCACGTGAATAATTAAGCAGCTAGATGACATTTGCAATGCTGTTTGAATATATGATAGATGCTTCTGTGGATGTCGAACAGCTTGCACCCTTCCTTCGTCAAGAACTCAATGACAGCACATTGCTTCTGCTTAGAATCCATTATTTACCTGCAATAAAGAAGAAGAAGAAGGGTTACTATAAAGGAAGAGTTACTCTACCAACATGGGCAATTTGAACAACCTCTGTCAGTTAATAAAAAGTTATGCCTACTTTTGCATTACTTGCGGCACAACACTTGTATTTCCATAATGTTGAATCAAATTTTTGTTGCATCCTTTGAAAATTTTTATTGCAGCATTTCTTTTTAAAACATTTTTAAATCAGTGTAAAAGTTTTGGCCTGTGGTTATATAGTATTTACAATGTTGTGTTGAACATGGGAGAACCATAGTAAGAAAAGGCAGTGTTGAGAAGTGATTTGAGCAACAGAAATAAGACAATTAATATATTAAAAAGACAGTGTGAATTACTAGATGCACCATCCCGGTGGTGCAATGGTCTAAGCATTGGACTACATAACAGGTGCAAAACTTTTTCATGAAAAGCATGTGGATTTTCACACGATCAAATCCTATTGTTCGGACTATTCACATTCCCACTGGGGTGAAACCAGATTTTGTCACTGAAGAAAACTGTATCAAGGATTTGTATTCCATGTTGTTCATTGAATGAGTGTAATGCCACCCTGGTAGTGCAGTGGTCTAAGCGATGGCTTATTACCATTCATCCAAGTTGGGTCTGGGTTCGAATCCCAGTGAGGCATGGATGTTATGTTTGTCTTACGGCGCTGGCTCTCCCTTGCTCTCTCCCTTACCCGGAACCAGTGGCCCTAAATCAGGGATGAGCGACTGCTTATAACCCAATGAGTTGCTCACGGTGGTTGTTAAACCTTCGGTCAGAAAAACAAGAGTGTAACCATCAGCAGAAGTTTACTCGTTTGCCTTTATCTGGGTCTTTCAGTTCATAGACTGGATGAACACAATATGGATGAAAGTATAATGAACTTGTAGCTTTCTGAGCATGAAATTGATTATTGTAAGGTGTGTTTCCTGAGGCTTTTTGTTGGGGACTGCTGCAGTGCTCTCTTTACCTCGTCCACTTTATCGTCAATCAAAATGGAGGGTCTCCTGCAGCATTTCTTATCAGCAACAGATCTAGTTTCCTGAAAATGCTGCACTAATCTTGCTATCATTGACTTCTGAGAGAGCTGTGTCCCAATATTTCTTGCAAAATTCCTTGGCAACACATGCATATGAACGATTAGCGAAATAACTTGCCAAAACAAAAACTTGTTGTGTCTGAGAAAAAGACATTTCACTACCAAAAGGAACAAAGCTACACTAAGAACAACTATACACATCACAGTAAACTTGGCATCTCCAATACTTTGTAATAGTATGGTGGTGGAAAGAATGATTATAATTTTGTAACAGTTTGTACAAATTCAAACTTTGACTTGGAGTGATTTAGCTGTTTCCTTAAAGTTTTGTGTATAATGGTTTCTGATGTACGCATTTCTGATTTCAATTGGTTTTTCAGCTCAGTCCGTGATTTATTTAGATGAAAGTAATTCTAAATAACATATTAGAAATCAACACACAACAGTTACGTGTATCGGTGGAACGTTTCAGTAGTAAGTTCTACCTTCATCAGCTGTACAGTAAATGAAAATGATATGAAGTGGTAAAGTCAGTTATTGCTAGATTTGAAAACAGATTTTCAAATAATAGGGATATGATACAGTGTGTCCAAATTGTAAGAATTAATGCAAAAGTAAATTTCTGAACTTTTGCAAAACCTGAGAGATTGGCAATTTGTGAAGGGGGCAAGGGGCAATACTTTTGTGTTTTACCAATAGGGAACTGTAAACATGCCAGCGTTAATAAAGATAATGATGTGGTGGGATTTCCTTTCTTGACATCAGAAATATGTTAGGTCAGATGCTGATTAATACCACGGTAAGTTCTTCCAATGTAAAACATTAAGCAGTGTGCGGTGTTTACCAGGATGTAATAAATACCTGGTGAATGAAGTAGCTTAACTGGGTCCCTATGATTAAGAATCAGTTGGAGAAGTTGGGAGGCAGTTTGGCTACAAGCAAGTATCCAAAGGATTTAAAGATTTTGCAAAGCTGGTAAGAGTAATAAGGGTCAAATGGGATGGCACCTACAAAAGGTTGGGGAGAATGGGTTTCCGAGATAAAGGCTTAAAATTCAAATTTGAAATGGAAGGGAGTCTCCCATCCTGTGTTTGTAAATTGAGGGGATTGAAAATTTTGAGTGAGGAGTTTTGAATATGTGACTTAATAATATTAAAAGACTTTGGGAAAACAGTGGTAATTATTCAAACAATATAAGCAGGGCTTGAAAAATATCTGAAAAGTGACATGCCTAGCTGGGCATGTGCAGAAATTTTTTACCTGCCCAAGTAGTAAAAGTTGGACGCCCAGGAAAATTTAGCTTTTAAAAAAAAATCAGAATTCTCATTTTTTTTTTTTTAAGTTAAAAAATATGTGTGAACTTTTTGTACATGTTTTGCATTTCCGTTGTAAGGTTTTGTATTGAAAATGTTCATTGCACGAAATCATACACCTCAAGTTATAAGATGATGATGCTGAAATTGGTATGATGATGGGAAATTAGTATTTAATGATTTTGCCATGTTCCTTTCATTAAAGTTTTCGCCCTTTTTCCCTAAATCTCGGAAGGGCATGCATCCATTGCTGATTATAAATATCAGAGGCATGCATCCCATTGCTGACTGTAAATAACATTTAGAGCAAAACTACATATGGTTCCAATTTCTGGATCATGAGCACAATGTAATTAAAGAAGTGATATTCCTCTGTCCTTGACACTCCATAACAATAATACAACTTCTGGTAATTAGCAGTGAAATGAAACATGACATGCGGCGACTGTCTTTTTCTTTGTAATAGGAATTTCTATTCCAAACCTTATTTTATAATTCACTTGCCCAGACTGGGCAACCAGATTTTTATTTTCCTGCCTAGTCCAATAATTTACGTGCCCCAGGCATCTCGGGCATGGTCATTTTTGAAGCCCTGATAAGCTATACTTGGTTTTTAAAACAAACAGATGAATTAGATAAAAAAAATTTACTACATTCAATCTAGTACCAATTACCATGATTCATTTTACAAAAACAAAGTTGTTCCCTTTGCAGTACACTGATATCATAACATTGTGCCTGAATTATTTGTGTGTTCTGTCTTTCATTCCCTGCCACAGCAAACTTTGATCAGCTGGGTTTTTTCTGAGAGTTTATCTAGCCCAATTCCAGAAATATGCATTAAGATTTTAGCTCCTCAGTGAATCTCTAAATTTTGACTTAATTCACTTTTGCATGCTAACGCCATGTTCACATAGTACATTTGTTAAAGGCAACACAAGACCTCTTGCAGAAGAACCTTTGACACTGATGGAAAGGTGTTGTGATGGTTGCCTATAAAAACTCGTACAAAACTTTGGAAATTGGTGCATATACTCTTTATTCTTTACAGCTATGTTTGAATAGTGAATATTCCATAACTGCATCTTCATTAATTTTTGAAAAAAAACAACAAAAAAAACTGGTCTGCCAGGCTTTTGAAAGACTGTACCAAAATTTGTATTGCCAGTATTACTTTATAAATTTAGGTTCCACACACTCAAACTTCAGAAAGAGTTCCCCTGTGGAGGAAGCAAATCTGCAATCCATCTCAATCACAAAAGATGAAATAAACCTTCACTTGACATTGTAATGTGCAAGTTTTAGCATTACAAGGGTCAACTAATTTATTATTTTTTAACATGTTTCCCTTCAGCTCTGAAAAAAACATCTCTTCTTGAATACTACAAGATGTTTGCAGTTCACATAATCGAGATTTGGTTGATTCAACTATTTTTCTGATATGAGGAATGTCCAGTTTTTCACTTTGCAACTATATAAGAGGAGGGGGGAAATAACATTTAAAAATCAGTGGCATGTCAAAAATCTCTTAGGGGGCGGGAGGGTCTGTAGATTTGGTTCATTGGTGAAAGCCTCTTATATATACATTTCCTACAATCACAATTGCATTTTAAATTCATACTCAATCCACCCTCAAGGTGGGGGGGTCAGGACATGAGGACCCCCATCGCTTAGCTACAACTCTGTTAACAAAAATACTGGACAATCTTTGCTCCATCCAACTTCCGTTTTCCGAAATTTTCAAGCTGAAACACAATCAGTTATCAAACAAAATTATATTTTACAATAATACTGAGCAGAGGGAACATGTGAAAAAAAAAAAATTACGATTACGAATAAAATTTTCAGTTCGTCTGACTTATGTTATTGAAATTCTTGAAAGATGAAATTCTGTCTCCAGCCAGAAAATGTTGCATCGTTCTCCAGAATGGTGCAAATGATGACAACAAAGGCAAAGGTCCTTGAATCTGCAAAAGAAACTCGTGCTTGAAGTTTACGAGGAAATTTTTGCTCTGTTGAACTTACCTTATTGGAAATTGTTGCCTACACTTTCAGACTGAAATACAATTTTAACAGCCTGTGATATGCAAAATCAACTGCTCATACAGCTACATATGGAAGACGATTCACGTGACGACGAACTGATTATACCGGGTGCACCATATAAAAGAGGCCCTGTGGCCAGACGTTGTTAGGCGGGTTAAAGTTGTTTGGCAGGTTTCCAGTTAAAACCACTTTGGTCCACTTCTAACTGATTTCTGAGTGTACAGCTGCAAAGGAATTCTCCGGAGTGGTTGGTCACAGCCAGAGCAGTGTAGGTATGCGGTCATAAGTGTAAAGTGGGCTGTCAACCTTGTGATTGCAAGTTAAAACCTACTGTTGCAGTAGTGAACTCCGAATATTCTCCACACCTTGCAGAGTGTATTAAACTGAAAGACCCAGAGTAAGAACCCCAGTTAAAATAATTTCATCACTCCCACAGATGCACACACCTGCTGTGCTCACCAGTTTTATGAGTTCTAACCTGTCTCTCTTGTTCATATACCTGGCACAGAGGTCCTCAGACTGAGGAAGTAAGGTCTAAACCTAATTTTAGGAGGAATCTCTACAAGAAAATGAAGCATGAAGGATGAAAAAAAGTTCAGTCCCTTCAATGTCAGGGATAGAGTTTACTGGTGGATTGTAATAGTAGTTCTTCACTGTTCTAGAACATATCGTTCTTTGTTTCACATATATGATGCTGGGAACATTTTATTTGCCCAGACAGAGTTGTGTGACAAGATACCCTTATAGGCATGATTTTTCATGCTTGCCATAAACACAGAGTTCCTGTTTGTGAAAAGTAACTGCCCTTATGTAGTTTAGCTTATATAGACTGCTTAAATTTTGGAAACCAAAAAGGCTTTGCCAAAAAAAAAAAAAAATACTTGGTATATTGCTTATTGTAAGCATTTTGAAATGTGCAAATGCATTTTATACATACATACTACATGTCACTAAGCTGTTCTCTGAGATTCAGAGGTTAGCTCCACAAAGAAATACAAACTGCCAGATAATTTTTACTTACTGTTGCCATATCAAACTTCTCCATTTATAGTGATCTAGACATACAACTCGGGCTTCACTTACATCCATCACACACCATACACAAGATCTATACTTCATACTCATAATCTTTTTCTCATGCAGACACTCCTAAATCTGATCCTCCCATGAGTTCCTTGACCTTCCTCTACCTTTTCTTCCTGCCACTTGGGCTAAAAAAATTTCTTATTAAGCATCTTATCACTCATTCTTTCAGCATGACCAAACCATCAAAGCATATTAGTCTCCACCTTGCGAACAACATTTTGCTTCACATTACACAACTGCAACACATCTTCATTCCTCACACAATCAGAACGTGTCTTGCCACAAACCCCCCATAAGTAATGCATTTCTCCAGCACACAAACGACTTCTATGTTTCTTTTGTAGTACCCAGGTTTCACTGCCATGCATCAAAGTAGGAACAATTACACTTTCATACACAACCATGCAGGACTGTCTTGAGAACCCATCATTCCTGTAGAACCCTCCCAAAGCAGCCATGAGTTTCAATGAAGAATTCACTCGCCTACTAATTTCACCATCCAATTTGTTCTCTCTGTCAAACATGCATCGTAAATATATAAACTCATTCACCTGGCCAATCACTGCCATTTAGACTTAAATATTACATTTAGTACTACCAGTTCCTCTTTCAAAAACCATAACTTTGGTTTTTCCCTTATACTCAGTTTGAATTTCATGCACACTTCATACATATCTGGTACAACATACTCTGCAAGTCACTTTTGCTCTCTGCTAACAGTACAGTGTCATCAGCATACAGCAATCTGCACACTGAGTATCACCAAGACATAAACCAGTATTATATATTTTGGCATCATGCATGCACACATCCATAAATATATTAAACAGCCATGATGACATTACACAACCTTATTTGACTCCTGCACCAATAGAGAACCATTTTGATAAAACACCATTCACTCGTACACAAGCTCTACTGCCAGCATACATGGCAGTAGAGATTGAAAAAGCCTCCCAGTGGAATGTGAAAGCTTGGCGAATCTCTGTGATTATTACACCATAAGAAATAAACAGATTTAATACGATATGTGCATTTCTTGAGTATGGCTTTTACATTATTAAGTAGATTCCCAGTAACACCATATTCATTCGATATCTTCCACAAAATTGTCCTATTTACTTGGTCGTAAGCTTTCTCTAAATCTATGAAGGCAGCAAAAACTTTCTTACCAATAGCCAGATACTTTTCAATCATCATGTATAATGCAAAAATTTGGTTAGTGCAGCCTTTACCAGGCATAAAACCACTCTGAACATCCCACACTTTCTCTGATGTAAGACCCCATACTTTTTCAATAACGACCTTACCAAACACTTTCCTTGGCACACTCAGTAGGCTAATACCACAATAGTTCTTGCAGTCAGTCTGATCACTATTTCCCTTATACAGGGGAATGATGATAGCGTCCTTCCAATCCCAAGGGACCATTCTTAACTCCCAGCACAACTTGCAAATTTCAGTTAACCAGTTAATTACAGAGTCACCACCATATTTCAACATCTCGGCAGTTACGCCTTCAACTCCTGGAGCCTTACCATTCGGAAGAGATTTTAGAGCTTTAAACACCTCTTCTCTTGAGATCCCTCTTGTGCTTCCATCCTTCACTGTGACATCATCTGCTTCTGCCTCAGAATCACCTTTGCTTTCTTGATCTAGTAACTCACAGAAGTATTCACCTCATCTTTCACTTAACTCATTGGGCTCCCATATCATTTCCCTGATCCTATTTTTAACACAACTTACAACTTTGTTTCCCCTATTTTTTCTGAGTCTCATGTACTTATAGAAAGTCTTCCTATCTTTCCAAAAAGCCAATTCATGCCTTTCTACCTTCTTCCTATCTTTTGCCTTACTCTGGTGAAGCAGCTTAGTGGCTTCACTCTTCTTACAGCGATATTCATCCACAAAAACTCTACCTTGCAACATCCCCTAATAGGCTTCCTTCTTTCTCTTTATAGCCTCTTCAATCTCACTATTCCACCAAGCATCACCTGTTTTGTTACCCACTATTGTGGTGCCACAGACCTCTTCAGCAGCAGTGGCAACACAGTTCTTAAAACATTCCCACTTCTTTTGTACATCCCTCTCACAAGACCAGCTCTTTCAGTCATTCAATGAGTATGTCAGAATAATGCTGATGGTCTTCAGGGAGCCTTTCAACCTATAATCTTTCTATCCTGAGCTTCTTCTTCCTTTTCCTCCAACTAATATTCAGTTTCACTTGTGGCATTACCTAGTAATGATCAGAACCAACATCCACACCTCTCATCGCACGAGTGTCAACAACTAAGTGTTTCAGATGCTGACCGTAGACAACAAAATCTGTCACACTTTTTTGACCAAGAGTACAATTTTTCCAAGTATATGTGTGGATATACTTGTGGTTGAAAAACATATTAGATACACATAAACCATTCTCAATGCAGAGTTCAATTAATCTTTCACCATTATCATTCACACAAGGATCATTAAACATACCCAGAACATTGTCAGAAATTGCATTCTGCACACCTACTCTAGCATTGAAATCCCCTGCTATTATAACTTTCTCTTTAGCACCAAACTGGCTCAAAACCACTTTTAACTCATTCCAGAAATCTTCCTTCCTGTCAGAAGGTTCCGAGTCACAAGGAGCATACACTACAACAATTACAATTCTCTGAAGTTTCACTTTCAAACGAATCCAAAGAATTCTCTCACTTATGCAACTATAGTGAATCAAGTTGTCCCTCTTTTCACTTAAAATCACACCTACACCAGCCTGTCCTCTCACATTATCCAATACTCCAGACCACACACTCACCGTTCCATTTACTTCTTCCATGCCAATTTCCTTCTTTTTGGTTTCGCTTACGTACAGCACATCCAATCTATACTTATTCATCTTTTCAATCACCTCATTCATCTTGCCGTTTATATCTTTAGTATTCCATTCACCAATCTTACACTCACACAGCCGAGATCTCTTTCTGATTCGCCCTTTTCCAGTTCCAGATCGATACTGTGCTGGACCATCCTTCTCAAGTGTGGTAGGCCCACCATATTCCATGTACTTGAGTCAGTTTAATGCATTTTATAAGCATTTTAATATCTGTTTAATAGGATGTGGTTACACTGTACTTGCTGTTACAACACTTCAAACATTGTTTTGTTGTTGTTCCAGGGTTTAACGACCACCATGAGCAACACAGAGAACTTGTCGGTCCCAAATTTAGGGGTACTGGTTACAGGGCAGAAAGAAAGCCAGCACTATCAGACAGGCATACGCCTCACCAAGTATTCAGAATTGACCCCACTGCAGACAAATGATCAGAAGTCAGCACCTTAGACTATTCAGCCACTTCAAACATGCAACTTTTGATGTCCATTTTTGAGCCAGAGGAACGACCAAATAAGTAATTGTTGCTGCCCTTGGAGTCATAATAAGTGGCATTTATTAGGTTGCCCAATAGTCAAGCAGTCTGGGTCATAGGCTTCTGGTTCCTCATGTTGCAGGAACTGGGTATATGCTCTCAGTATGACACAAATGTTGTGTTCTTACAACTCTAGATCTTCTTCTTTCCTAGAACCAGTGGTGCAAAATTAAGATTTGGGATTTCCTCCTTTTAGACATACTCGCAGAGGTCACTGAACAAAGCAAATAAACAAAAAAAAAAACCCTTACTAATATTATCTAATTAAAGAAAGCTTTGATTTCCCCTCCTATGTGATTTAAAGCTGTATCTAAGAATATGACTCATTTCAATTCAAATAAAATTGTGTAGCTGTTGTTTGTATATATTTGTGGTGTGTACAAAGCTTCATTTTTAAATTTGTTTGTTTATTTATTTATTTATTTTTCATATTCATGATTGCTCAATTGATAATTTAGGTTCGACACATTCTATGTGAAAAACAATCAAAAGTACTTGAAGCTATGGAAAAACTGAAGGCTGGTACAAAGTTTAATGAAGTTGCGTCTTTGTACAGTGAAGACAAAGCACGTCAAGGGGTAGGTAAATTTCTTTCACTTTTTTATGGTACACACCCAGTAGCAGATTTACTATTGGGCCAGCCTTGGAGGCTGCGTATTGAAGGGCATCAAAATTTTGGGAATACATCGAATGCAGAAACAAAAAACTGGTGACAATGAAATAGCATTTTGCATTTCTAGAAATAAAACTGAGTAGTGTAATACATCTAATACTCAACATTATAATTGTATTAGTACTCTAAAGATCAGATAAATCCGTTTAATAGGCGTAATACAGATATAAAGAGCTAGATAAATGCAAGCTTGCACCAAACATGGTTGGCTTCCTCAGGTGAATATAATAAAATAAACAAAGGGCAAAAGGTCATGACAAAAAGGGGGTATGACAGAAAGGTCTTTGAGTATACGACTCCAAGAGCATAAGTGGGATGCCAAGAGGGGCCTACTCACCACTGCTCTAGCGTGTGAAGTTGCCACCTGATCAGCTGTTCCTTTATGATCGAATATGAAGAAAGTAGCTCCATACACAACGGCCCGAGCGATCCCTCCTTGAGAAGCCATAGAAATATTGTCAAGACATGATGTATGCAACTCTTAAACATCAATTGAACTTCTGCATGCCTGGTGCGCCTTACTTGATACTCAATTACGCGCGCCTGCTCCTTGATTTTAAGTGAGCGCATGTCTATTACAGTACCACCTGTATCATTGTTTTACATATTGCTCTGAGCATTTAAATGGAATTCTTTGTTTATTTTATAACATTCACCTGAGGAAGCCAACTGTGTTTGGTGAAAGCTTGCGTTTATCTAGCTTTATATATGTATTACGCCTATTAAACGGATTTATCTGATCTTTAGTCATTAATCTAGGGTATCTCTACCCGAATTCTTTAACTAGAGTACGTTTATTTATGTATTAGTACTCTTTCAATTTATTTAATTATAAACAGTATAAATTAATTTGAAACAAGGATGACCAACAGGACAACAAAAAACATGGAATAAAATTAGTTCAGTAAGACAATGGAATTATGTCCTTGTGGCAAGGTCAAACAAAGATAGGGAAACGTTTTTTCAATAAAGCTTGCTGATAGCTGGAGGTGCATAAGAGTGGGAAGCCTGTATGCTGGAGCAGATAGTTTTTACAGTGAAACATGTTTAAGATGAAACTTGCATATCAGGTCATCCCATAAGTAACGTCGTTTTTTGCATGTGTGATGAAAACAAACAAAATATAACTCGGCACTAGTCATTTTGGCCATGTGTGGTTTTTCGTTGTCCTGGTGGATAACCACACCTTTACAATTAAGGAGTGCTGGACATTTGTCCTGCAAGGCACTGGATAGATGCTGTAGCTACTGACAGTAGACCTCCCCTGTAATGGTTTTGTTCAGTGGCAGAAGCTCGTAATGGATTATGCCTTGCATATCCCAGCAAACAGACAACAAAACCTTTTATGAGAAACATCCCAATTTAGCCACTACTGCAAGCATATTCCCGTTAGGAAGCCACTGATGTTTGCATTTAATGTTGTGGTAATGAATCCATTTTCATCTCCCATAACCGTTCTGTGCAAAAACGGCTCCCTCTCTTCATGGGAGAGCAAGGAAGTGTAAATGTTCACACGCTGTTGCAAATTTTGTGTAGTGAACTCGTGGGGTACCTACTTACCCAGTTTTGACGTATAACTAAGGTCCTATAGATGCCTGTGAACAGTTGAATGGACGATTGTGGCTAATTCCTCAACTGTTGCCTGTGGATTCCTCTCAACAGCAGCTCTCAGCACATCATTGTCCAGCTCAGCAGGTTATCCTTAGTGTTGCATATCCGTAAGGGTGCTGTTCCCCATTCAAAATTTCTAGAACTATTGTTGACACTTTCTGACATCCAGTGTACTCAGACTATATACAGTATTGATGTTTCATGTCACTGTATGCCCCTGGTTAAACTGACACAGCATAATGTGCCTGGTGTGTTCTTCAGACACCGTCATTTCCTATGCCAAATGGCTCAGTGGATGCATGTACAACTCTTGTTCTCTGTCTCAAGTGACATGAAGAGCTTGCTGCGTGATATGTCTTATCATGACCGTGGTCTATGTCATAGTTTGGTCGCCAGAGGGAGCAGTTCTGTTGGGCATGGAGAAAATTACATTACTTATAGGATGACCTGATGAAGCAAAACTTTTTACTTGGTCCCGAAATGAAAGATAGAAAATTATGCACTGTTAAACCTATCTAAAACAGAACCTGCCTAACGCAGAAATGAAAATAGCAGGAGAGTAAATCAACCTGGTAACAACAGGAAGTTCCCAGATGTTCTCGTGCTGTCAAGTATTTTAATTGAATACAAAACAGCATGCGATAAAGTGTAATGATGAATTCACATGGAACAACTTTGCTTGAGGTTGAAGATAAACACAGAGAAATTGCTTTTGAGCTGTTTACATATACACAAACTGCAGCACTTCCACTGTTTGGCTTCTTCTTAGTCACATGCTGCAACTCAGGTTCAGTTCGTGTGGCCAACATTTCTTTGTTTGCTGGATACAAAGTCTTCACAGCTGGCTGTTTCATATGGATTTCAATGAGATGCTCTGATCTAATTCTAATTCTCTAACATTTATTCATTGAGATGATCATTCACAACCTTTGCTTGTTGTGAATTTGCATTCATTTGCTTGTTATGAATGTGCATTCATTTGCTTGTCGCTCACCATGGCACCAAAGAAAAACGTTCTTGATTTGGATACAAAGTGAAAGTTATTGAAATGCACAAAAAAGAAAGTGTTGGTATCAAGCATTTGGCAGAGAATTTCAGTGCCAGAAAAATAAAAATTTAGGTCCTTTTGAGGCAAAAAAGACAAGATAATAGAGTAGTAGCATGATAGTAATCTCAACTCGATGACCGGGAAAATGCTGAAAGCAGACCTGCCAACTGTTACAGTTTTATCGTATTTAGTACAATAAATCATGCTGCAGTACAATAATGTGATTTTGCCGCTAAAAATACGAATTTTTTTAAAGTCATGTTTTCCCCCATTTCCAATTAGAAGTAGGGAAAAGTTTACGTGTAATCTGTTTTTCCCATTCGAAACATCTTTTTCTCGAAGAGGTTTCCAATTTCTCTTAACAAATTCTCCTGCCTCTAGTTTCTCGACGGAAATAAAGTAAGTCAAGTCAAGTGCAACCGGCAACCAATGGACGAATCGCAACTCATTTCGTATAACGTTCCAGACTGATTCGTATTTTTGACTCATCGTCTTACTTAAAGCTGCTGATTGGTTGGTGCTGGAATGTGGGCGAGCATCTGTTTATTCGAAGAAACATCCTTTCCCTTACACCTGCAACCATCAATAATTTATATAGCTGAAATAGGCTTAAAAAATTATCAGCATATGTCTTGTTACGATTTTTCTATTTGAATATTATGTTTTTTGGTTCTGAGAGGTTGGCAGGTCTGTGAAAGCCGGAAATGAAGAGGGCGGGATAGTTGATTAAATAAGATTGTCTGGGGATGGTTTGTTAGTACAAAATCGAGAGAAATTTGCCAATTCCAGGCTTTATGCTGCAACCATGAGTAAAAGATGTAGCCAAAAAACTTGGAAGAGAGTCTTTAACCATGGTTCAAAAGCTTGGAGAGTTTTCAAAAGAGGCACAACATATTTCATTCAAGGAAACTTGTGGCGAAGCAGCAGATGTCAAAGAGAAAAGTTTCGAATTGGATACATAAATGATCAACATCAGGCATTGCAAAATATTCAGGATGTTTGAGATTTTGCACTTCTCCGAGGCCCCATAGCAGAATCACGGTGACGGGATTTATTTTGGTCCTGCAGACAAAAATGATATCCCCAGAACCCTATTAAAACCATCTTGCAGACTCCCTATCGTAGATGCAAGTTTTTTGCCTTCCAAAATTTTCGAAAACAGAAGTTAGGCGTAGTAAGGATTTCTCCCGTAATCATATTTTTCTTTTTTTTTCCTCGCGAAAAACGCTGTACGTCGCAGAATTATTTTGTACTCATCCCCTTAGCAGAATCGCGGCAACAGCCGACGTACATCGCAGATTTATTTTGTACTCATCCCTGTAGGAGAATCGCGGCAACGTACATCGCAGATTTATTTTGTACTCATCCCCGTAGGAGAATCGCGGCAACGTACATCGCAGATTTATTTTGTACTCATCCCTGTAGAAGAATCGTGGCGATGGGCGGCATACATTGCAGGTTTATTTTGTATTCGTTCCCGTAGCAGAATCGTGGTGACGGCCGACGTACATCACATTCGTTTTCTACACATCCTCGTAGCAGAATCGCAGCGACGGCCGACACACATTGAAGATTTATTTTGGTCCTGCAGACATAAACGATATCCCTAGAACCCTATTAAACCACCTTGCAGACTCAATCACAGATGCAAGTTTTCCGCCTTTCAAAATTTCCGAAAATGGAAGTTAGGCGCAGTGAGGATTTCTCCCGTAATCGTAATTTTTTCTCCCAACGTTTCCTCCATGCTTGAAGAGGGAATTATCCAATATTGTTGTTAAATATCATTTTATTGCATAAATATTTGTGGTTTATTTTGAAAATTGAGGCCAAAAATTTTCCGAAAACGAGTTTGGCGGAACCCAGTAATCTTGAATTCCTTTTCTTGCGATATTCCCTCAGCCTTATATGGTCATTAAATATTGTTTGTATTTAAAATTGAAAATGGAGAAAAAAATTCTGAAAACCAAAGTTGTGTGGAGCGAAAATTTCTCCCTCTAATAACCCTCCACCCACTGTGCTTCTGTATTATTGTTTAATCATCATTTATTTACATAAATGTTCGCACTTGAGATGGGAAATGGAGAAAAATGTTCCGAAAATGGAAGTAGAACGGAGCGAAGATTTCTCCTCTTATGACAATTTTTTCCTACTGATGCCTCTGCGCTTTGTTGTTGTTAAATATGATATTATTCCCTAAATCTTTGTGTTTCAGCTTTAAAATATTGGTAAATTTCCAGATACAGAGGACCAGAATGTTCTTGTTTCTAATTAACATTGCAATTGCTGTAGTACCTAGGTTAGACATTTTTTTAGATAGAAAAATATGTCTGTGCAATTTTTATTGTTTTTCACATTTAGTAGTTATTTTGCGGCACAATGATATCTGTCTCAGACTGACCAGGAAACTTCTGCCATGGGGCTCCGAGGTAACTCGGAATTATTTCAGTTCATGAGCAGTGCATGTGGTCTCACTGAGCATCATATTGTAAGTGTTACTGTGCAGAAATTAATGTTGGATTATTTAAAAAAAAATTGAAGTTTGTGGTATTTAGTTGATTAAGGTACTATGAACAATGCATCCTTTTAAGTAACCACTAATTATGTAGAATCTGTTACTATTGCAATAAAAATTCAAATGTTTACATTTCATTGGTTTCCACGGGTGCACCTGTTGTGTAAGACGAAAGCCTGTCTAAAACAGAGAATAATTCCAGTTCCTTGGATATTCCAGTTTATAATTCATTTCATAGACAGGTTTCACTGTATTATTGCAGATTAAATTATTGAGCATTCTATAGACTCGTTGTTTTTTGATAATAAGCACAGGCTGCTGGCAGGTTTTATTTAGTGCTTTCCACACTACTTGTAACATGTTTAGGTACATATTCTTTAAAGCAGGCTCTTCGTGCCTGATACCTTAAAAACATCCTTTCTTTAAGATCCTGAATTTGGAATGTGCCAGCATATGTATTCTAAAATGAAGAAATGAGACTTATTCCTATATATATACACAGTCGAGTCACATTATTGTGACCACCTCCTACTTTTGACATCAACAGCGCGTAGCCAATGAAAGAAAGCACGTGTCATGAGCTGGCTTAGAGGGTATATAAGGTGTGCTGTAGACATTCTGAAAACATATCACTCATTGCTGTCATAGATAAAAGGAGTGATTTATCAGATTTGCAAAAAAGGACGATTATTGGCTTTTGGGCCAAGGGTGGCAGTATTTCTGAAACAGCACAGTTTGTAAACTGTTCGCATGCTGCTGTGGTTAAAGTGTATCTTGATTGGAGAAATGGAGCATTACAAATAAGCGAAGTGGAAACTATGGAGCAACATGTGCCGTTGGTGTGAGAGGTGAACGTCGGCTATGAAGGTGCGTGAGGACCGATCGACATGCTACAGTGGAGCAACTCACTGGGCGAATGAACCAGGGGGCTGCAGGAATCGTGTGTTAAACGACAGTTCAGCGAACCCTGCTGCATATAGAGCTCCAATGCAGACAGATGGTCACTGCACCTATGCTGGCGAAGGTGCATTAATAGAAAAGACTTACATTTGCACAGCAGTATCGGAATTGGACCCTCGCTGATTGGCAAAGGATTGCCTTCTCCGATTAGTCATGTTTTCTGCTTCATGGAACGGATGGACGTTGGTGAATAAAGCGAGAAACATCAGATAACAAACACTCTTCAACAATTGCTGGAAGAGCACAAGCTAGTGAGAGCAGCATTATGATCTGGGGAATGTTTTCGTGGCATTCCCTGAATCCACTCATACCTGTGGAAGACACTGTGGACTGAATTCCTTATGAATCCATTCTTGCAGACCACGTACACCATTACATGCTGATTGTCTTCCCCGGGGCGGATGGGATCTTCCAGCATGACAATGCGACATGTCACACAGCTAAAAATGTCCGAGAGTGATTGGAAGAGCTCAATGAAGACTTCAAAGTACTTCCCTGGCCCCTAATTCCCCAGACTTAAACCCAATTGAGCATCTGTGGGACCACCTTGGTTGTGTTGTTCGCTCTATGGATCCTCCACCATGCACCCTCCAGCAGCTGTCAGATGCACTGCAAATTAAGTCATGCCTGCAAAAAACAAAAAGAAAGTGAAAAAAGTTATATATATATATATAACTTTTTTACTTTCTTTTTGTTTTTTGCAGGCATGACTTAATTTGTATGCTGAAAGGGCAGTTTGGTTTACATATGGGCCCATCTTTTGCCCTCACAACAGCAGCAATGGACTCTACCAGGTGTTGTTAATATTTGGATGGTATTGTGGCTTGTGATCCCAGGACAGCCGTCCATGAAGCACTAAGAGTATTTGGTGATGGGTTTCTGACTTGAATGCATTGCTCCATTTGATCTTACAAATGCCCAATTGAGTTCAGATCTGGGGAGGGAGATGGCCATTCAAATGTTGCAGACTCACTGGAATGTGTTTCAAATCAATCCTTTGCCAAATGGGAGACACAAGATGGAGCATTGGCATATTGAAAGAAAGTATTCTGGTATGGGAAATGGATAACCACAAACAGCCGTTGGTGGTTGGCTAGTATGTCAACATAGCCTTGTGAAGTGATAATGGTCTGAATAGGTACAAGGGTCCCCTAGGTGGCTCACATGAACATGTCGCAAAGCGTTACACCACCAGCACTGGACTGTAACACTCTGACTGACATTTGAGGTGCATGGCCTCATGTGGTCTGCACCATTCATGAACCATCCCATTGGTGTGTTGTACTTGGAACCTCAATTCGTCAGACCAAACATGTTTCCTATTTTTGCGGTCCAGTGGATATGATTCTTTGCCCATTGCAACCTCGTGATGTGCAGTTAACAAGGATACTTGATGTGGGTGTTGGCTGCTCAACCCAGTCATGCCATCGTACTTCAAATGGTCTTTGCACAAACCTCGTGATGTGTAGTTAACAAAGGTACTTGATGTGCTGCTGCAGCTCAGTCATGCCATCATATTTCAAATGGTCTTTGCTCAAACCTTCGTAGGTATCCTATCATTGAATGGCAGCATTATTCACTCCACTGTGGCTCTCCATTTTAGTATTATGAGGTGGGAGAGGCAGCACTCACCTCAAACATCAATGTCTCATTTATGGCCACATTTCACTTGGCAGCTGCCAGTTTTGATGTAGTCCTCATTTGCATATAGACATTTTGTAGTCACAGAGATAGTGCACTCCATCTTCTTTGTACTGAATATCTGCTCATGATTCAACTCACTCAGGTCATCATGTTTATCTGTCATCACAGTCATAATTATACTACCTATATAGCGTATACGTAAACTATTTGTAACCCGCAGTGAGTTTTGACTGGCTGCATTATTATGGCTGGATGGGGCAGGTTTGTAGATAGGTGCACTGTGAATAATAAATTGTACTTTCAATGTATATCTTAGGACTTTTGGCCGAATGTTGAGTGAGTTTTAGAGCGTTTTTTTTTCTTTGTTTTTTTCCAAGATCATTACCATTCCTGTGCCTTTACTTGATTTTTCATTGAAGTGATAAGTGGCCAAACCATAAATGGTGTAGCAGAAGCCTTGAGCTTCATTAGGAGAAATGCATTGTATTGTAACCAGCTATCTGGGTTACAACAATAAAAACAAGTTAGTAAAATCATGCAATGCATTGATTATGATACGCTTTCCAATATACTAGAAATCATTACTCAAGTTATGAGGATGTTATGAGGAAATGGCTGTGCAATAAATCTCACCCCTGTGCCCTGACGTTTGATCCATTTGGATGATATTCAACAGAACTGGTTCAGTATATCTCCGAAATAACATGATAAAGTTTTGTCGCAATCAGAGCAATTTTATGGAAGTTATGATGCATAAGCGCTATGGAATAGATCCCGCTCCTGTTTCCTAGCCTTTACCCCATTTTGCGCATTTTCAATAGGATTCGTCCCCAGACAGGTCCCTACAACATACCAACATTTCATCCAAATCGAAACATTTTTACGTAAGTTATGACTCATAATGGCGATGGAAGTGATTCCGTTCCTATGACCTGACCTTTGACCCCCATTTTACCAATTTTCAATAGGGTTTGTCTCCAGGTGGTCTCCTACCACATACTAAAAATTAATCGAAATCGAACCTGTTTTATGTTAGTTATGACGCATAAGAGCAGTGGAATAGATCCCGCTCTTATGTCCTGACCTTTGACCCCATTTCGTTCACTTTAAATAGGGTTCCTTCCCAGGTGTTCCCCTACCACATACTAAAATTTCATCGAAATCGAACGATTTTTACGCGAGTTATCGTGCGGACAAACATACGCACACAACGCGTGACGTAATGAGGCAGATGGGAATCGCGACCATCTGCTAGCAAGGTGTGACGTCATAAAACTTTAATAGGATCAACAAACAACGCGTGACGTAATGAGATAGATGGCATGACCGCGCGCCAACATCTAATGGGGCGACACCATGACACCACACTACAAACTTGGTAATTCGGGGTGGTTATTTAACCCACTAAACAAATTTTCTTAAAGTCGAGATCAAGCTAAATCGATTTCTAGTACCAGAAAACGGTAGGTTAACGACTTTCATCAAAATCCTTAGAGCCGTTTTCAAAATAAAATTTACATACATACAAGAATTGCTCCTTTAAGGTGAACGTCAAGTAATTTTGCTTCCTGTACTTCAAATGGAAAAATTTCTGTACACATTTTCTTCCCAATTAATGCGTTCCCAAGGATGAAAATTTTAACATTGATTAAAATAGCTTCATTTTATAACTTGGAATACTTAATATGTTCTAAAATATAACCATAATTATGCAATCCAACATTTTTTTGTCTGCTGACGTCATGAAAATACAGGCCGCGCCATCTTTTTTCTGGACAATTAATGCGTTCACAAGGAGAAAATTTGAACATCGATTAAAATAGCTTCATTTTATAACTTGGAATAATTAATATTTTCTAAAACATAACCATAATTATGCAATCCAACATTTGTTTGTCTACTGGCGTCATCAAAGTACAGGTCGCGCCATGCTTTTTCTAGTTTCAACACCACCAAAGGAAAAGTTATTGATTTTTAATATAATTGTGGTTATGTTTTAGAAAATATTAAGTATTCCAAGTTATAATAAAGTTATTTTAATCGATGTTCAAATTTTCATCCTTGGGAACACATTAATTGTGAAGGAAATGTGTACAAAAGTTTTTCCATTGGAAGTATAGGAAGCAAAATTACTTGACGTCCACCTTAATAATATGGGATAAGAGTGATGGAATGGATTGCAATCCTATGTCCTGACCTTTGACCCCATTTCGTCCACATTCAATAGGGTTCGTCCCCAGGTGGTCCCCTACCACATACTGAAATTTCATCGAAATTGAACCATTTTTACGCACGTTATGACGCATAAGGGCAATGGAATGCATCCCGCTTTTATGTCCTGACCTTTGACCCCACTTCACCCATTTTGAATAAGATTCGTCCCCAGGCGGTCCCCTACCACATAGTAAAATTTCATTGAAATCGAACCATATTTACGCAAATTATGACGCATAAGGGCAGTGGAATGATCCCGCTCCTACATCGTGACCTTTGACCCCATTTGTCCCATTTTCAATAGGGTTCGTCCCCAGGTGGTCCCCTACCACATAGTAAACTTTCATTGAAATCGAACCATATTTATGCAAGTTATGACGCATAAGGGCAATGGAAGGATCCCGCTCCTACGTTGTGACCTTTGACCCCATTTGTCCCATTTTCAATAGGTTTCGTCCACAGGTGGTCCCCTACCACATAGTAAACTTTCATTGAAATCGAACCATATTTATGCAAGTTATGACGCATAAGGGCAATGGAAAGATCCTGCTCCTACGTCGTGACCTTTAACCCCATTTGTCCCATTTTCAGTAGGGTTCGTCCCCAGGCAGTCCCCTACCACATACTAAATTTTCATCGAAATCGAACCACTTGTACGCCAGTTATCGTGCAGATGGACAAAGCTGGAGCATATACGCTTCTTCAACCTACGGTTGGAAAGCGTAAAAAATGAAAAAAAAAAATAAATAAAGATTCTAGTAGATTCATGATTTGGAGGAAAATTACATGGAAACAAAGAAAATTCAGCTGATGATGCTATATTTGTTTCTAGTACAAGTAGATTTTTGAGATTAACATTTGTTATTCATGTGTAAGAATAGCAAATGTTACTTCAGGAAGACGCTTTAATGTCTGTAAATTCTGTTTTACACGTTCTGTAAAGTGGATACAGTCTGTGGTGGTGCATTAACTTATTCAATTATAATATAAATCGGTTAGAAGTCCTAAAGATGTTACTTACGGAATTGCGTGTTCAGTCCAGCGTCGGTAGTTATTGAGTTTCTTTGTCCAAAGTTGAATCTTGCTTCAATATGGTCAGTTGTTAGGGTTAGTTCGAGAGCCATTTTGTTATACGTTGTACCCTACTTTGGATATATCCAGATGTTAGGGTTAGCTCCGTTCTGGCTTTGTCGACATCATATTGAATGGGTAAAGGTTTCCAGATAATAATTAAAAATTCTTGAGTTAAGAGTTACTATTTACATACAACTTGAAGTTCCACGTCGTACTTGGCCTTTAGGGCTATCTCGTCAATGCTGCACTCTCTTGGAAATGCTGAGGAAGTCTTCAAAGTTTGGTCAGGTTCATAAAAATTTAAAAGCTTTAAAAGGTTCCAGTTAAAATAGTTACATACACCACCTCATACCGTCCACAGTCTCAATCACCGGACGCGCATTTCACCTAGGCTCTACCCTGGCGTTTTCAACGGAGACTTCACACCATCTGTCGAAGTCTGCTATCTGAAAGTCTTGTGTCCACAGTGCGCATGTTCCCCATTTAATCCATTGCCAATGCCATCTAGTGTCAGGTCACATCAACTTTATCTTCATCTACGTCACTCTCACCCTTCCTTTTTCTCTTCCTCTCTCTCCTCTCCCTATTCCATTTCTTCTCAGTTTCGATCAGGTTCCTCCAAGCGTACAAAAGGTCGTACAGACTGTTATTATTGCACTTAAATGGTTTGGTCTTATTTATTATTACTGCTTCTGCTATTTGTATTGTTCTCATATTATTATGCTGGTTTAATATTGTAATTTTTTCCCAATAGGGTATACATTGACTATCCAAACAGAAGTCAATGAGTGCTGTTTTATTCTCTCTTCTGCTCCAGTTCTTCATGTGTTCGGTCAATCTGATTTTAATATTTCTTTTTGTACTGCCTATATATTGGTTGACGATTTTATTTTGATTATTTATTATTGGTATAGAGTAGACACCCACTTTTTGTAAGACTGGGGTCTTTCTGTGATAGTTACTAAGAGATTTCGTTATATCTCTCGTTTGTACACCAAAATATAGGTCATATTTTTTACATGTTTTCTTCATGATAGTTGTGATCTCCGGTATATATGGTAATGATCCACAAAATTTTTTTACCTGTTGAGTCTGTGTACTCCTTTGTTGTTTATTTCTAGGGTTGCATCTATTAATAAGGTTATTTATTTATTCCCATCATAACCGAAGTTTATTGCTGTGTTCTTTATCCAATTCAATTCATTTTTTAGTAGTTGGGCGTTAGATGTATGACTAAACGCTCTATTGATATATGATCGGAAAGCTGCAAATTTGTAAGATGCTGGATGGTGAGAGTTCTCAGGAATGATATTAGTGATGTTGTCAGGTTTTCTATATACTTGGAAATCGATATTATTTTGTTTATGAGATAGTAATATGTCTAAGTTTGGTAAGATTCCATCCTTTTCTCGCTCCACGGTGACTTTAATTGTTTCGTAATAGCTATTATATTCATCTATGTACAACTGTAGCTGGTTATCATCATGCTGCCATACCATAAGGATGTCATCCACATATCTGCAAAACATCGATGGTTGTGGTATATCTGTTTTCAGTCTCATAGATTTTTCGATGTTCTGCAAAATCACCTCTGCCAACAAACCCGAGATCGACGATCCCATCGGTGCTCCCGATAATTGTCGATATATTTTGCCTTCATAACTGAAATAATTGTTTTTACCAATAAAAAGAAGTGCTCTTCTTATGTCTTCAATTTGCTGTGTTGGTATTTTATTTTCACACAACCTTTCAACAATGAGGTCAATTGCATCCAGAGTAGGGGTATACAACATCACTAATATCATTCCTGAGAACTCTCACCATCCAGCATCTTACAAATTTGCAGCTTTCCGATCATATATCAATAGAGCGTTTCCTCATACATCTAACGCCCAACTACTAAAAAATGAATTGAATTGAATAAAGAACACAGCAATAAACTTCGGTTATGATGTGAAGAAAATAAATAACCTTATTAATAGATGCAACCCTAGAAATAAACAACAAAGGAGTACACAGAATCAACAGGTAAAAAAATTTTGTGGATCATTACCATATATACCGGAGATCACAACTATTATGAAGAAAACATGTAAAAAATATGACCTATATTTTGGTGTACAAACGAGAGATATAACGAAATCTCTTAGTAACTATCACAGAAAGACCCCAATCTTACAAAAAGTGGGTGTATATTCTATACCAATAATAAATAATCAAAATAAAATCGTCAACCAATATATAGGCAATACAAAAAGAAATATTAAAATCAGATTGACCGAACACATGAAGAACTGGAGCAGAAGAGAGAATAAAACAGCACTCATTGACTTCTGTTTGTATAGTCAATGTATACCCTATTGGGAAGGAATTACAATATTAAACCAGCAGAATAATATGAGAACAATACAAATAGCAGAAGCAGTAATAATAAATAGGACCAAACCATTTAAGTGCAATAATAACAGTCCGTACGACCTTTCGTACGCTTGGAGGAACCTGATTGAAACTGAGAAGAAATGGAATAGGGAGAGGAGAGAGAGGAAGAGAAGAAGGAAGGGTGAGAGTGACATAGATGAAGATAAAGTTGATGTGACCTGACACTAGATGGCATTGGCAATGGATTAAATGGGGAACATGCACACTGTGGACACGAGACTTTCAGATAGCAGACTTCGACAGATGGTGTGAAGTCTCCGTTGAAAACGCCAGGGTAGAGCCTAGGTGAAATGCGCGTCCGGTGATTGAGACTGTGGACGGTATGAGGTGGTGTATGTAACTATTTTAACTGGAACCTTTTAAAGCTTTTAAATTTTTTATGAACCTGACCAAACTTTGAAGACTTCCTCAGCATTTCCAAGAGAGTGCAGCATTGACGAGATAGCCCTAAAGGCCAAGTACGACGTGGAACTTCAAGTTGTATGTAAATAGTAACTCTTAACTCAAGAATTTTTAATTATTATCTGGAAACCTTTACCCATTCAATATGATGTCGACATAGCCAGAACGGAGCTAACCCTAACATCTGGATATATCCGAAGTAGGGTACAACTTATAACGAAATGGCTCTCGAACTAACCCTAACAACTGACCATATTGAAGCAAGATTCAACTTTGGACAAAGAAACTCAATAACTACTGACGCTGGACTGAACACGCAATTCCGTAAGTAACATCTTTAGGACTTCTAACCAATTTATATTATAATTGAATAAGTTAATGCACCACCACAGACTGTATCCACTTTACAGAACGTATAAAACAGAATTTACAGACGTTAAAGCGTCTTCCTGAAGACGTTAAAGCGTCTTCCAGAAGGTCACGTAATTGTATGTGAACTATATGATAGAATCACACGAGATATAATGAGCAAATGTTAATCTCAAAAATCTAATTCATAGCTTGTGAATATTTGCAACTTCAGTTTGGAAATCTGTACATATGTCTGAGAAAATGATTGTAAAAATGTGAAAAAGGAAGGGTCAGTTTTAAAAATTTGAGATCAAGATTTAGCAATTGAGTTTTTTTTTTGGGGGGGGGGGGCAAAATCCACTAATGTCACATCAAATGAAACCCCATTTCAAAATCTTTTTTGAAGCATCAACAAAATTAACTTTCTATGTCAATTTGGAAAAAAGTTAAGCAATTTTTCTTAAAAATGCAAATATATATATATATATATATATATAAAAATGAAAAAAAATAAAAATAAAGACTCAGCTTATAAGTAAGTATATATATATATATATACTTACTTATAAGCTGAGTCCCATACTTCAAGAGCTAAAATTTTGTTAAAAACCTTAATCTGCATATAAGTCGACCTTAATTTTCAAGATTTTGGAAAATATATGTATTGAAATGAATTATGCAAATTTCTGAGATTATAACTCCAGTAACATTCATTGTATTACTTGTGCAGCATTTTTTGTGAGGCTTTATAACCATTTCTGGTGAAATTGGGTATCACAATTCTTTCAGCCCAAGAAGTAACAAGGCCATGTCGACTTTTTTCAAGTTATAGCGTTTCGTGAAACACTGAGTCTTTGCTCTTATAGCACTGATGGCTTTTTCACCAGCATGGAGCACAAGACACACATGCCCACGCTTGCTGTGGAAACTCAGGAGAAGAGAGATGCCTGATTGGCTGTGGCTGAGCTAAGTAGCTTACGTGATATCTGGCTCACTGCATGTCCAGTCATGACCTTGAAAGACAGCATCCCATGGCTGCACACAGAAAATAATGAAGTATTCCATGTTTGGAAGCAAAAAATTTCACAGTCTCAATTTGAAACAGGATTTTCGCGTATTATATTAGCGGCACCTATTCTTTTAAGAATTTTACTCTGGGTGGAAAATCATTTCATAGTTTGTTTTTATTTTTTTCTGATGTACTTCAGAAGTGTTTAGTGAATCTTTGCTCTGTAAGTTGTCGGCAATTTGTGTACTTTGAGACTGGATTTTTGCATGTGCCACTACATGATATAAATAGTGAAATGCAAAACAGGGTTGAATTCTTTTAAGAATACATACCTATATATTTCAAATAATACAAATAAAATACATAGAATGAAATGTGGAATCAATGCCTCCTTTTGCATTGTGTGTATGCCATTGGCAGATAGGAGTAGTGTCGCTACTCCCATCTGTCAGTGACATTCACACAATGTTGTTATGAAATTGACTTTTATGCCCCCGTCAAAGTGGGGGCCACAGCTGAGGATGTAACAAACAGAAAGTCAGAAAATTATCACACAGTGACACTAAAGCTGCGGTCTAAAACGTAAACAAACCCTCTGGTAAATTCCGCGGGAGAACCAGGAATTGCAACATTTCTGTGAATTATAGATGCAGAACATGTTAATATTTTTTGCCACATGGTGATTAGATAGCTATCGCTTTTACCTCCTGTTGACAGATTGTTAAAATCTTGAAAAAGCTATTTCGAATCATTGGGTGAAGAAGATACCCCTAATGTTATTTGGAAAGTTTTCAATGATGATGATAATATGGCAGAAATATATTTCATTTTCTTAAGTTATGCCTTAGAAGTTTTTACTGATTGCATTGAATCATTAGAATCAATTTGTGTAGTAATTGTTTATCAACTTATGAACTCGCTCAAAGCTTGTAGAGAAGAATCAGGGATTGCTATTTTGAATTTTTGGTTAATTCGAAACTGAGGAAAATTCCTGCCTCTGATAATGTTAGAAGATTTAAAGATGACTTTACTATGTTTTATGAAACGAGGGATGAGATATTTGCAAGAAAGATGCAGTTTCTCTGACGGCAACTTTCATGGCAAAGTAGAACCATTGTCTTTACAGAATATGGTTAATTATGAGGAATTCAGTGGTTCTGTTCTGATATGCAAAATTAAGATATCAGTATGGATGAACTGTATAATGAATGTTGCATTATTGAAGAAATGTTTCAAAACGAAAAATTCACCAAAATCATTTCAAGTGAAGTACTTGTTTTAATTTAATACCAACAAATATGAATTAAATTTCAAAAACCTTAAAACATTTTTTTTTCTATTTTTTTCCATTGCTTGCTCTAATGCATACTGCGAAAGGGTGTTTTCTCTCATGAAAACTGTGTGGAGGAATGAGCGAAATAATCTTGATGTGGGCAGTGTAAAACGGGAATTGCAAGTCTGTGTGAACTTCAATGTTGATTGTAAAGATGCTTTTGAACAGTTTCTAAAATGCAAAGAACTTCTACAATCTGTTAAACAACATAGAGTTTAAGGAGATATATTTCTTGTGTGTGTAATTTGACATTGTTTCTCTATACAAACCAATTTGTATGTGCATGGTTGTTGACACCCTATAGCTTAGGAAATATCATCATCATCATCAATAGATTATATTAAATGATGTGAAAAAAAATAAAAGTATCCTGCTATTTCAAATCATGAAGATAGCCACCCTACATGTAACAAGTCAGGCCACTGTGTATTTAACTACATTTGTTTAATTTGTTTATGCATTTATTCATTAAAAAAACTAGTAGTGATTACAGTTAATTGAGTAGTGCAACTGGCTTGAGTCAATAGCATTCAGACATTAACTTGATTTAAAGTACTCTAATGGTGTCTTACTGCTGCCTGGATGATCCAGTGATCCAAACTCATGTGCCCATTAGAAACATTATATTGAATTAGATTTAAATATGGTAGTAACTGCTAGATTTGAAATGAGACAGAGTTTCTAATGATGTCAGCCGAATGTTACAATTTGTGAATTATTTTGAATATCAAACTGCTCTATCACTCATTTTTAGGTGTAACTTTCGTAGCCTAGGAAGGTCCCAGACACATAGTAATGCTTGTACAATGGTATAGAGATGATGAAACAAATTGGTGTCATTGTTTCAGCTGATCCTGCTACAAAATTTTCATCTTTAATTGATACTTATAAAATATTATGCCTACATTAACAATTGTATAATTTACGGAAATCTTTAATTTGATTCAAAGATATGCCCATCAAAGTTTTTTCTTTCTTTCTTTGTGATGAATACATACAACAGTGTATTGAGAGTGAAAGGCACTTTTGTTATACAGTATAATCTTCCTTTTTTTGATTAATACATCCTGTATTTCAAATTCTTACGTGGAACCAAAACTATCATGGTTTTCAGTCTCATGATGTATTTGTAATTTCTGTTGTAGGGTGATTTAGGATGGATGACCAGAGGTTCCATGGTTGGGCCATTCCAAGACGCAGCATTTGCACTCCCTGTAAGCAATTTACAAAATCCTGTTTACACAGATCCTCCGGTGAAAACAAAATTTGGATATCATATTATTATGGTAGAAGGGAAGAAATAATGCTGTAAATTAAGTTGTTTAAAATACTTTTGTGTGAAATAAAATTTTCATAATATTATAGAACTGTTAGCATATTTTTTCTAGTCTGTCTCTTAAAAGTAATGCTGTGAAACCCTTTTATATTTGAGCACTGATATATCAAATTATTCTGTCTGTAAAGATAGCATTTTCACGGAACTGTCTGCCTTTCTTGAAAAAGCCATCTGGTTGTGCAAAAGCTTTGAAACGTGTATTTCTATTTTACGCCAATAAATCAGATTACTAATATAGTTTTAGAAAATCACTGTGAACATTACATTTAAAAATATAGGAAGGGAAAATGTGATGTCAAACAAAACATGGAAGTCATAATGTATATACTGAATGTTTGATTCTCCCAGTCCTGTTAGCCATTTACTGAATCAGGTCTTCAACTGTAGCATACAACCTCAGACATACAAAACAATGCTGCAGGTGTTTATTCAAAGTCCTGCACAAATTCTTTTACAGCTGAGGAATTTCCAAACATAATTGCAGGAGCAAAGTTAATTCCATTCATGGCCAGAAAGAACCCTAAGGCTACAAATGGAGAAGGATTCTTCCTTGAAAACACTTTCTCTGGGATAGGGGTTGACCACATGAATAACTGCTGGAAAAAGAATTAGGGATAATGGATGTTTATGTTCTCCTTTAATGCTCATAGGCATTGTAGTTTCATAAAATGGCAATGAATACACTTGTTTTCAGCAAAGCTCAGAATAATTCACTGAGCTGAAAGTGGTGAAAAAAGTTTAATGTAGCAAATCACCTTAAAATACCAAAGGGTATTTTAAGGTGATTCTAAGCACAAATTAAAGAAAAAATTAGGAAGGAAATAAAGTGTATGTCCAAAAGCTCATGATGCTAAGTGTGTGCATTCACCTGCATATGATGTCAAAAAAATCCACGAGTGCTTTCTGGACATTCGGGTTGATAACATTCAAGTCTCCATCCCAGGGTTGCAATAGAAAACAAAAAGAATTTTACTTACATTTACTTATAAAATTATTTTTGTTTTCTGTTGCAGTGGTTTAAAGATCATTATGGCATCATCAAAAAAGTAGTGTCTGGAGAAGTCAAGTGGTCAATGTTGAAACTGTTCAAAACTGGCTGCAACAAAACTGGGCTAACATACAGTTGTGGCATTAAGCCTATAGTGTTTATGAGTTAGACAAGATCGACTTGTTTTGGCAGCTGCATCCAAACACTAACTTTTTGTAACAAGTATCAAGGCAGGAAGCTCAGCAAAATTCAAATTACAATGTTACTAGCTACCAACTGGATAGCTCTATGAAAATGAAGCCTTTCATCGTTGGCAAGAGCAAATCTACAAGATGCTTTAAGAACTATCCTACACTACTAGTGACATGCATATAACAGGAAAGTCTGGATGACTACCAAGTTATTTTCATGGCTGGTATAGAAAGCAGAGAAAGGCACAAAATTTGCTTACTTTTACGTAGCTGTTCTACATATAATTATGGTTTGAAAAAGAGAAATAATGAGTTAAAATTGCTGCTGTCAAATACAAAATCTGTGGTCAAACTTTTGCTCCAAGGTATTATTCATGCTTTTAAAATGTGGGTATCAAAATCTTGTGCTGGACTTTTCGCACTCTTGTGTCTGAATGCTGAGGTAAAAGCAGGCCAACCATGGCTTCATCCTGTTTTCTTCCCTTTTTCCAGCATGACTTATTTTGTCACATCTGGACAGAAAGAATGAATGACTTTATTGCGAAATGGCATCCATTCTTCGATCACTAAGAGGGCACTCTTTTTTTTTTTTTTTTTTTTTTTTTTTCAACTTGGCGATTGATCTGTGGGGTGAACACAAAATTACAAAGTGCTGTGTTGATTGTTGCCACTGATAATTTCTGGTTTTGTCTGCCTTGTTGAATAGTACTTACAGTCCCTGAAAAAGTTAAATATTTATTAATTTTAGTTTGCATAAATGTTTAAGGCAATCCTCAAAATTTGTTGTTGCACTCTTTGACAGTGTGAAAAATTTGTTTCAAACAGATCTTTTATTTCTAAGGGAAATATTGCAAAACTTAGTAAAAACCAAAGTCTATGCAATTTTAAAGTTTTCTGAGAAGACATTACATGGCTAAAAGTAAACTATAAGCAATTCAGTACCACAATCTGATTGTTGAAAATTATGTATGGAAAATGTGTAAAGGCAGGTTCTTACTCATTTTCTCAAACAAAATTCCCTGACTTTCCTTGGTTTTCAATGAAAATACTCAATTTGCCATAACAATTTCTTATTTTCTTAGTCATATATGAACTCTGTAATGATGTTAATATTATTAACTTTTGTGTAAATGAATCGTGCAATTCCATTATCAATTTTCCTGTAGAACAAGATAATTTTTTAGAAATATCTGTTTAAAAACTGTTTCACCTACAGTACTGTAATTAACAAAATGCTGCTTAGGAAAATATTTGTGATGGAAGTGATTGCTTTACCGTTTATTTTAGAAGAGCTGATTTTCATCTCAAAATGTTAAACAATAAGTATTCAAAATTATTAACTGTATGCTGTGCCACAGTAGCCCTGGTCTCTCTCAAACTGAACTTAAATTTTAAGTATGGTGAAATTTAAAAGCTTTAATATTGTTTTATGCATATTACAGCTTCTGTAATGCTCCATAAAGAGGGTTGTGGCCATAATAAAGCATCATGTACTGAATATGACATAAAAACACATTTAAGCACCCGAATCTGATTGATATATATATATTTTTGATTTTCTTGCTTTATTGTGACTATACTTTTCTGTTTATTTATTTATGCATACTTCAGCTCAAGCACAGCTACACCTTGCACCTGGAGGTCTTACATGTGTACAACCTGATTAATCCTCTCAGTATTCATATGTGGTTGTTTCATAACACTGCTTTATGATATGTATTACAATTTTTTTAAGTTTTCTGATGTGACCGTTATGTAATGAAAAGTAAATACAAGCAATTCAAAGATGTCTGATTGCTGTGTTAATAATTCTGATGTATTTCCCCATGTTATGAGAATATTTCTTCCACAGAATTTATTGGATACTTTTTTTTTCACTGCCATTTCTTTTGTGTATTTACAGCTTTCATTCCCAAGTTTCTAATTTTTACCATCTGTGATGTTTAAATAAAAGTACCTGTAAATTAATTTGTCAAGAGACAGGTGAATGTGCAAACATGCAACAGTGGACACAAACGATCTGTGTGTTGCTGGTACTAACAGAAAACCAGTTCTAATTTAAAAACTGCATTAAATTGAATGCACAGGGAAGAAACTCCTCTTGGTTAAGTGGGTGTACTTAAGGTTTGCTACAAAGTTCTCCATCTGTTTCGTGAAATTAGATGTTTGTTCATGTATGAATTTGAGCATAAAATTTACATGCCATCTACATTATCATTAAAAAGTTGGTTATGCGGTCACCATATTAGAGGTGCGCTTAATAGTGGTTTTCCTGTCTAGCTGATGATGGCAGTGGTATAGCCAGAATTTCTTTTCCATAGATTTGGTTCATCAGTGAAAGCCTCTCAAAAAAAAAAAAAAAAAAAAAAAAATACTCCAAGTGGGAATTAACACAAAATCTTTAAAAGTAAAAAAATATTCTCCCTGGAAATGATGGGAAGCAAAATTGGAAAACCTAATCTTTGTGCATGTCAGTTAAAACACTGGTTTTTATTATACATTTAAAATTCTTAATATTATACAATGTCTGAACACAATGATGGAAAGATGTGTTGACTAAAAAAAGGATAATTAATGAACAGTTCAATTTACCAATTATTTAAATAGTGATGAGTTAGAAAATTTTGTTGAAATCATCATTAAATGCTGAATTCCAGTTTTTGTGGTATCGGAGAGTTGAATAACATCTCCAACATTTATGGTTATGTCACAATGCATGTTCAACATAAACTAGTCCATTCAAACTGTTTTCTGAGATTGTATTCCTTATATATGCCCTAGGCCAGTGGAGAATGTTCGTTTGGGCATACAAATAGTAACAAGTAAAGTAACCAGTATTTTTAGCACATGAAAAATGATGAAATCGATTTGTGGGCTAAAAACTTTCATTCACCTGCTGGATAAAGTAATCAAAAATGGGCAAAATATTGATATTCTGTATTCCCACCTCATATAGGGTGGGAATACATCCATACCATACTGGCTGAAAAAACCTGTGTGCTTTTTGCCTTCTGGTGCTTGCTGAACATCCCAGAGTTATAAGGATGAGTTATCTAAGGATGCTGGAAAGAAAACTTGTCTTGTTTGCAGTAGATAATTGTTAGAAAAATACTAGCAGATGGATTTACATGTGGAAATACAGAATTTTGAAAGTGGTGTACATTTCCAGACCTGTGATTTGATTTCACAAAGTGGCATTCAAGCCTCAAGGAAGGGAGGCGTGAACCCAGGAAAACGCCCCCTGAATGATGGTGATTTTAAACCTTGACAAAATCATTGTTTATGACAGAGCTGTGAAGAAGTTGGAACAGTAAGTTATTGTTTTACTTGTAACAGTGACAACACAGTTTGTATTAGATAAGATATAAAGCATGAATAGAGTGAAGAATCACTGTGACACGTAATGCTCTTTTTCGCTGCATTCACTTTTTCTTCACACATCAGGCTATTGAAAGGGGTGATTTTTTCGTTTCTTGTCTAGTGATTTCATTTCCCTATATTTCCACCATTTATTTCAACAGGAGTAGGAATAATGATCTCACTCAGCTGATCTCAAGCAGTCAACGTCCCTAAGGGTAAAACTCCCCAGTAGAAGGGAGATTTACCTTAGAATGTGGAGAAGTCATCAAACAATGGTGTGCTAACAGTGGATTTGAACCTGTTTATCCCCAAGCATTGCCCTGAACATTATCTGCCAACCACAATCTTCACAGTTTGCGGATGGAAAAAAATATTGGCAATTACGTTTTTGTACTATTATAACGCTTTGGCAAAAAAAAAAAATGAATTTGGCAAATGGGTTGGCCCAAACTTTAAAAAGCCAGAGCAACTGCTGTTAACTGTGATACCTTAACTAGATTTTGAAGCTATTACTTTTAGTCAATGGCCATAACAATTTTTCAGTAATAGTGATATGATTTCTGACCCATCTCTCTACACTGTATCATGACACTGCACTACTTCATGTACTTGTGTCTCTTTGAGTTTCAGGCAGTCAAAGTGCACAGAACAATTTAAGAAGCTATATATTATGACATAAAATTATGTAACAACATTTATGATTTTGCACAATGAATGACTTGCTTTGAATAGTTGATACAGAGGCTTGTATGAAAAAAAGAGAACTTTATTTTATGAAGCTATAAATATAGGAACTGAAAAATATGACACGATAAAAATAAAACAAATTATTACAAACAACTTATAAAAAATCTGGTAATAGGGGGAAAATGTAGTACTGACATTAGTATTTCAGTTTAGCATAACATATGAATAATAATACAGAAAAGACAAAATCATATCTTACAGCAAAAGATGGCACAAGAATAAGGTTTGGATTCGTGGCTTAGTAACAATTTGTATGTAAATAAATTTTTGAGCTACAACAATACATTTCTGTTTCATGAATATTACAGATGTGCTTAATAAAAGTCTATGAAAACATAACATTATTCTATAAAAACTACAGGAAACAGTATAGTAATGCCATAAAATGAGTATTTATACTGATCATATTTTATGACCATATTCATTATTTAACAATTGTGATACACAGTTATGCAAAAAATAAAGCACATTATAAGAAACAATAAGCATAGGGAATATTGTACTTACAGATTATTACTCAATGGCTTTGCACTAACTACGATGTTCAAATGTATCTACCCAGTTCACAAGAACAACACACAGAAGGGTATCAGATAATGTTTATCAATAGTGATGACTTTTTGAAAGTACAATTGTCTTTCTATTCAATAATTGTGTGAACAGTCTGATTACATGATGCACTAGGGGAAAATGGCACACAAAAAAATAAGCGTGGAAAGCTGTTTACATACATATTACTAAGCTGTTCTCTGATATTCTGAGGTTAGCTCCTCAAAGAAAGAACTTACTGTTGCCTTATCAAACATCTCCATTCACAGCAATCTCAGCCCACAGCTCGAGCTTCACTGACCTCCATCACACAACGCACACAAGACTTTTTTGTACTTCATATTCATAATCTTTTTCTAAAGCAGACATTCTTGAATCTGGTCCTCCCATGATTTCTTGGCCTTCCTCTACCTTTCTTTCCTGCCACTTGGGCTGAAAAAAATTCTTTTAGTCAGCACCTCATCATTCGTTCTTTCAAAATGGCCAAACCACCTAAGAATATTAGTCTCCTCCTTATTAACAGCATTTTGCCTCACATTACATAACTGCAACACATCTTTACTCCTTTCATGATCAGAGCGTGGCTTACCACAAACCTCCCATAAGTAATGACTCCTATGTCTCTTCTGTAGTACATAGGTTTCACTGCCATACATCAGAGTAAGAACAATTACACTTTCATATATGGCTAATCAGCACTTTCTTGAGAACCCATCATTCCTGTGAAATTTTCCTAATCAGCTGTGACTTTCAACGAAGAATTCACTCACCTATTAATTTTGCCATCTAATTTGTTCTCTCTGCCAAACATGCTTCCCAAATATACAAACTTGTTCACCTGATCAATAACTGTGCCATTTAGACTTATCCTGCATTCAGTACTAACAGTTCCACACTCAAAAACCATAACTTTGGTTTTTCCCTTATTTATACTAGGTTTGAGTTTCATACGAACTTTGTACATCCGGGCCAACATACTCTCCAACTCACTTTTGCTCTCTGCCGATAGGACTGTGTTATCAGCATACAGCAATCTGCACACGGATATTACAGAGACATAAACCAGAAAGCTGTTTAACTCTCAAGTAAAGATCAATGTGCAATTGTAGAGGCATGAAATAATATTATATAACTGTATAACTATATATTAAACAATTTGGTAATTGCTATAAATTTGAAACATTGAAATTAAAATTTTATGAATACTGAATTTCTCGTGCACCTGTTAATTAAAAAAAAAAACATTACTTTTGTGCTTCTAAGTGAAAATTCCTCAAAAAAGTGGGTGGTTGGCTGATTAACCCATGACTATAAGATATTTTTGCTATACAAAGAACTAAATGACTTGGATGAGTGACCCAAGGGAAAATAATTACACATGTATATAATGAGAAAGGTCTACCCAAAAACCAATGGCTAAATGTAATTTCCAAACCATGGCATGTGTTTGACAGCAACAGGATGTGAACAACACACACAGTCATGCACCCTAACCACTGGGCCACCTGCAAGCCCTTAGAAACATGGTGTTAATGTCTATGTGGGTATATCCACTTCTAAATGAATGACAGTTGCCAATGCCATTTCTATGTTCAGTAACTAAAATTGAGTGGAATATTTCAGCTGCACAACTATGTAAGTGTGCCTGTTATCCTGACAGCACAAGCTAAAAGTGTATAAGCTTAAAATATGTGCATTATGTTTTTTGAGTACATTATTTACATCAAGAACTGATGTGTACTTGTTTTCTCAAAGTTGTCATTTTTTCAAGTTTGTTTTTACATCAAACTGATTGCAAGCATGACCAATTTTTTTTTTATTTTCCTCATTTACTACAGCAAAATCTTGCTTAGAGCTTAAACATGTGTTTGCACATTTCTCACGGGTTTGAAAAAGTCACTTTTCCAAGACAATTGCCTTTTCATGGAGAATACTTAAAAATTGCAGATTGGGATACATACAAATGATTAGCAAATTTTTTTCATTGTGCTACTTTCCCCACTTCAGCATTTATTGCACTTTTTTCATAACTCTAAGTAAAAATATTTAGATTAAACAGAATATGAAACCCACACATTACATGAGAAAATTTTTACACACCCATATCCAGCACATGTGAAAAAAACTCTCTCTCTCTCTCTCTCTCTCTTAAAGGGAGTGTGCAAAGAAGAGAATCCAGTACACTTGCACATTAACCTTTCAAGAAAGAAAGAGATGAGCCCCCACTTCCTCCCTCTCATTTAAGTATGTGCTTTCAACATACATGCAACAAATATAATCATGGAAATAAATTTGATCTGAATAACTGTAACTGTATACGCACTTAAAGTACTAGTTTGTTGCTGTGGAAGGAACTTGCCATATTGATGCACATAATAAATATTACATGATGTACAAAAGATTAAGAAAGAAAAAAACCAGTTTAAATTATATAATCAAAGAATACATACTGTTATATTTTCCCATTATATGTTGTAGATTTTCTTTGCATGCATTATTGAACTATAAATAGGAATAATTTCATGTACGGAACAGAATTTTTTTGAGGATCAGTGCAATTTTTGTTGCCTTAGTGGGCAGGTAAACTTTTATGTATTTTTCAAGTCCTGATGCCTCTATTGATACAAAATGATCATGGGTTTTTTTTTTTTTTTTTTTTGGTTAGGAAAGAGATAAGCAATGAAGAATTCCCTCACCTACTAATTTTTTATATATTTATTATATCATCATCATCATCATCATTGCATCAACCTCTCCTTATCAATCCACTGCTGGACGAAGGTCTCCCCAAGTTTCCGCCACATAGCGGTCTGTAACTTGTGCCAGTCTCCTCCATGTCACCCCCTGCATACTTTCAAATTTCATCCACCCATCTCCCATGTGGTCTTCTTCTGGGTCTTTTCCTGTCCCTTGGAATCCAATCTTAAATCTTGGCCCTCAGTCTCCGGCAGCTGGAATGTACCTGGCCAAGGCAGCGGCCAGTGCGACATGAAGGCAGAGGGTGCTAGGCAGAATCCCCGGAGGACCGGACTAGGCTGCCATCTGATGCTGACCTTGGCAACGTACAATGGACGCTCCCTATCTTCTGATTCAAGGCTTCTTGAATTGGAAGAGGAACTACAAAGGATCAAGTGGGACATCGTGGGGCTAAGTGAGGTAAGGAGAAAAGGAGAAGATCTCATCGAACTGAAAAGTGGACATCTCTTCTACTATCGTGGGACAGATACTGGCAGAACTAGTGGTGTTGGATTTATAATAAACAAGAAACTGAAGGATAAAGTTGTAGAAGTTGAAAGTTCCTCTGACAGAGCTGCACGGCTTGTTATCCAACTCTCGAAAAGATACCAGGCTCAGATTATTCAAACTTATGCACCCACCACAAGTCATCCTGAAGAAGAAATTGAAGAATTTTATGAGGAAATTTGTCATCTAAATAATAAAGGTAAGCAGCACTTGAAAATAATTATGGGAGATTTCAATGCAAAAATAGGGCAACGGCAACAGAATGAAACTTCAGTAGGTAAATTCGGTCACGGCAACAGAAACCAGCGTGGAAATACTCTCGTTGAGTTTGCAGAGGCAGAAGGGTTTTTCATCTTGAACTCCTTCTTCAAGAAAAAGCCACACAGGAAATGGACATGGAGACATCCAAATGGGACGACAAGTGAAATTGATTTTATTATGTGTAACAAAAAATTTGTCATAGAAGACTGCAGTGTGCTAAACAAGTTCAACACAGGTAGTGACCATAGATTGGTGAGATGTAAGATGCACCTCAACACTAAACTTGAACGTGGCAAGCTCATAAGACAAACAAAATCTATTGACATAACCAACCTTAAAAAACACCATAATACCTTCAAGTTGGAACTGAAGAACAGGTTCTCTGCTTTAGAAGGCCTAACATCGGAAGAAGTGGACATCTCTGAAGTTAACAGAAAAGTAACCAAAGCTCTTATGGAAACAGCAACAAAATTAGCTGGGTCGAAGAACAAGTTGCATGTAAATAAATTATCAGGAAAACGAAAATGTTGATGCAAAAAAGAAGAGAGATGAGGACAACTAAAGAAGATGTGACTTCCAAAGTGGAATACATAGAGCTATGCAAGACAGTACGAAAAAGTATCACTGAAGACGTAAGAAAATTCAACTGTGAACTAGTGAGGAAAGCAATTGAAAACAACCAAAGCCTAAAGATAGCAAAGGGACATCTCAGTAAGGGAAGAAAACAGATTATGGCACTGAGAAAAGAAGATGGTTCTGTAACAAGAAATAGAGGCAAAATTTTGACAAGAGTGAAAAGATTTCTACTCCAAATTATATGAAAGGGACGATACATGCACTCCAGACATCATGAAAGATACCAGTACCAGAGTTCCTCCAGTCCTTCCAGCAGAAGTTGCACATGCAATCAAGAACATGAAGCGGGGAAAAGCTCCAGGAGAAGATGGAATTACTGTAGACATCATACAAGAAGCAAGTGGAGAAATCGAAACAGTACTCGCCCAAATTTTCACTCGATGCCTTAATGAAGGAAAGATTCCTGAGGATTGGAACACCGCTACAATGATCCTGCTGCATAAGAAAGGTGACATTGAGGATCTCGGAAACTACAGACCTATCAGCCTCCTATCAGTAGTTTATAAAATCTTCACTAAAGTTCTTTCACACCGCTTGAAGGTAACACTAGACATGGCTCAACCGAGAGAACAAGCTGGATTCAGGAGTGGCTACAGCACAATAGATCATATCCATGTGCTGAGAGAACTAATTGAAAGAGCGAGGGAATATGAACTTCCATTGTGCATGGCTTTTATCGATTATGAAAAAAGCCTTTGATTCGGTGAAACCATCAGCAGTTACAATGGCTCTGAAAACCTGCGGTATTGAAGATGCATACATTAATATTATTAATAACATCTATGAAAATGCAAGTGCAAAGATTTGGCTGTTTGAAAATACAACACACATAAAAATTGGAAAGGGGAGTGAGACAAGGTGACACCATATCTCCGAAGCTCTTTAATGCCACATTGGAGGGTGTTTTTCAGTCACTGAGCTGGGAAAACAAAGGGATAAAGATTAATGGAGATTATCTAACCCACCTTCGTTTTGCTGATGACGTAGTCATTTTTGCAACTAGCCCATCAGAGCTGCAGAGTATGATCCAGGAACTTGCTGACAAGAGTAAAGAAGTGGGATTAAAAATGAACTTTCAGAAGACAAAAGTGATGTTCAATGCTTTTACAAGAAATGAAGATTTATCGATTGATGGAGAAAAGCTGGAGATAACAGACACGTACGTTTATCTTGGACAGCAGATATCAAGTGAGGGTCACATTGATGAAGAAATTAATCGGCGTACAAAACTTGCCTGGAGAGCTTTTGGAAGAAACAGCATAATTTTCAAGAGCAATATGCCATTATGTCTTAAAAGAAAAGTGTTTGATCAATGCATCCTTCCAGTGCTTACGTATGGTGCAGAGACGTGGACCTTAACTAAAAGAGACATACAAAGGCTGCAGACAACTCAAAGGAGCATGGAGAGGTGCATGCTTGGTGTAACCAGGAGAGATAAGAAGCGAAACTCGTGGATCCGAAAAATGACAAGAGTGGAGGACATCATGATCAGAGTTAAATCCCTGAAATGGCAATGGGCTGGACATACTGCCAGAAGGACAGATCATCGATGGACAGCCGAAGTTTTAGATTGGATCCCAAGGGACAGGAAAAGACCCAGAAGAAGACCACATGGGAGATGGGTGGATGAAATTCGAAAGTGTGCAGGGGTGACATGGAGGAGACTGGCACAAGACAGACCGTTGTGGAGGAAACTTGGGGAGACCTTCGTCCAGCAGTGGATTGATAATGGTTGACAATGATGATGATGATGATATATATATACCCTAATATATTTATTATATATATATATATATACACACACTAATTCTTATGTATATATATTTCTTATATATGTTTTCTTATATATTTTAATTCCTATTGGTACAAAATTTTCCCACTAAATGGCATAAATGCATATCTGTATTTGTCACAGTAACTCAATCACTAGAACATAAATTCTTTTTAAAGACATTCATGTATTATTTTGCAAGCACAAAATTTTTGTGTTACATACATAGTACGAATATAAATGTTTATTTGCATTTGTCATGGTTTTTGTGGTAATTGATGGCATTGCTATTCCTGGGCTTAATGCATTACAACTATTTCAAAATAAGGAATAAAGGAGATTTTAAGTCAAGTTTTTGGGTAGTACCCCTACCCTTCCTCAGGGCTGCAGCTATAAAGTGTTGCCATTCATGAAGTAAATTCCAGCCATTCAAATAATTTAATATTGTACCTCCTCTTCTCTCTATTTCCAGTCCTTCTGACAATTTTCTTTTGAAAACATGCTGTTGATATGTCAGAACTTCTACAGTCTCAAAGCATTTTATGTCCTGCATTTTAAAGATGTCTGCTCAAACCTGTTCTGTTTGTCATAGTTTTAATTGCAGCTTTATGTTCACTGCAAGTAAGAGGTACTACCAGAAAATTTGACTTAAAAATCTCCTTTTTTCGTTACTAAAAATATCCATAATTTTGAAATAGTTATAATGGTTTTTGTATTATAAGATATAAATTGAAAATATTCTTTTTTTGCATCATTTTAGCAGTTTAAGTTGTTTTTTAGTGAATTAGTTTTCTTTCTGATAGTAGTGACACAAAAAATAACTGAAAAAGGCACATGATACTACCTGTCTGAAAACACAAATTGTCACTCCCACAAAGAAATTTCCTCATAATTTCCTAGATTTCACATCATTCAAATATATAGTAGAATGTTCTAAATTCGCATCTTTTTTTTTTTTTCTCAATTAAAAAAGTGTACTGGATTTTGTCCAAGATTTTGATAGTATCTCTCAATATTTTTACTAATTGAATTATCTGAAAGAAACACAGCCTACTTCTGTACAATAATGGTAAAAGTTTTCAGTTAGAAGTAAAACCTGTATTCACAATATCAGCCATGTCTCTCCCGTATGTGAAGGGTGTGAACTTGTGTTTGAGAGACTGGTTCAACTGAAAATGTTTGTGAGAGAACATATATCAATAATACAAAAACATGTCCACTAAAAGTGGATCAGGCAGATCTATAAGAGAAACTGGTCTTAACATGTGCTGCAGCACTTAAAATTATTAGGTGTCAACAAGATATAAAAAGAAAATTAAAAGAAATGAAAACTGTGAAAACCCTGATTCCATCATTAATACTCACATGGGTTTTTCACAGTCAGAAGTATGATCTTGAACAGTTACCATGAATTGCTGTATTAAAAATCTGACAAAGAAGAAAACAATGCATAGCTGTATGTAGAATTTAAATCTAAAACAATTCTTAAAATACTTTAAGCAAGATTTAATAGAGGTGAAGTTCTGAAGTTCAACTCTATGAAAATTCTTTTAAAATTTTCAAAGAAATTATCTTAGAAGAGAAGTTGTCCTCAAAAATTGAGTAAAACCAATACTCTAATAAAATGTCCAAAATTTAAAAAATTCTATGAGACTATAAGAACAATAAAAAGACACTATAGCTTATAATTTGTATCAGCGTATTATAGTTAACACCATCCCAAGTGTTCACAATGCCTCACTAAAATGGCTGGGATTTCCTGATATTGTAGGTTGAATTTATATCACTCTCATTATGTTAAGAATAATTCTGATATTCTTCACACTGTCCAATATCATTAGGCATTCAGAGCTAGTCTTATGAGAAATCATAGAATGAAAACAGACTAAATCTTTGGGATTTTTCTTCTACTTGTTAATGATGATTCTTAAATGTACAACATGAATCTGTAAGAAAAAAACACTATTATTTGTTCACTGCATTTGAATACCATTGTCACCACCTGAAACATACAGCTCACAGCAACTCAAGGAGCAATAACCATAGCCAACAATGCTTATGGCTTAAGCTGACAAAATTGAGCTGTACTGAGTGTACACCTTCCAGTGAAAAACATGACTGAAATAAATTGAATTAATACTGGGGTCTTCTTTACAGAATTACGATGATGTGACTTTAAAAACCATCTGTAGCTACCAAAATATCAGGTTTCAATCTATTTTCAAAGACCTCGTACACAAAGCCAGAGCTAATGCTTAATGATATCAGATAATAGAAACAATAGATTCAGACAGCCTAACTCCAAAAAGACACACTATGAAAACTATCACATTTGCCAGACATACAACGAAGATTACATTACATCCACAAAATAATATCCAGAACGGCAGATCTAAAACCAGGGTATAAAAGATTATTTATACATATTTCATATGATTTTTACAATAGAAATGTTCTTCTTGTCACATAAATTGGTATCAAATCACATTATATACATCAAAACGCTATGCCATATGATCAAAGCAAAAAGATCAAGAAGTAAACTAAATTTGAATGGGAGAACAACATTATGTATGAACAGACTATACAACATATACAATCAGCAATCCTAAAAAAATAAGGAATCCTGTTACAAATAAGAAAAATAAAATAAAAATTACATGTGCACATGAAATACCTATATTTGTTGAAAATAAATTACAATAAATTTTGAATTTTCTTGTTTCAAATTTCATGCTGAAAAGTACAATTGTGAAAAAAATGAGTGGTTAGTATATAATAGTTTTTTTTTCATAATGATAATAAGTAATATAATTAATACTTTTTATAGTTGTATTTATTGTAACATTAATTTTACTAGCAAGAGAAAAAGCCCAGAAGCTTTGCAGTACCATTGAAATGGCAAAAGGTAAAATAGAAAGATAAGCAATTTCAAACCAGAACACATTAAAAGCAAATGAGAATGAACTGCACCATAATCACCAACATTTTAGAAAATAACCTATTATTTCAGCATGAATCCCTATTCATCTTTAGTTAATATCCATTTAATGATAATGGTTTAACTGTTGTAACTCTTTACACGTTATTTTTCTTTTGCTTTAAATATATTTCTCGGTTGGAAAATATTAGGATTAACTGCAAGAAATTTGATATAGTCGTAACATACCTTTAGGTCGTACCAGTTGTTGGGCCTAGTTGTCGGTGCCATGTCTTTCACTCGGTTCTTGAGAGTAAACTCTCCAAAAACAGCAGATATGTTCTGCACAGAGGTGTGCGTACTCATTGATTACGAAGTCAAGAAAGTCTTTGCACTCATTGATTACGAAGTCAAGAAAGTCTTTGCACTCATTGATTACGAAGTCAAAACAGTCTTCGCACACCTCTGTGAATTTTCATGAATGAATATATCTGCTGTTTTTGGAGAGTTTACTCTCAAGAACCGAGTGAAAGACATTACACCGACAACTAGGCCCAACAACTGGTACGACCTAAAGGTATGTTACGACTTTGTTTACCACATTTCTTGTAGTTAATCCTAATATTTTCCAATCAAGAAATGTATTTGATGCAAAAGAAAAATAGCGTAAAAAGTTACACCATTATCATTAAATATATGTTTTTTCAACATGTTTCCATCTCGTTATGTCGAAAAACACTTATAGTTATAAATATAATCCCTGTACTTTCTGAAAATACATTAATAATATTTATCATCATAAAATATATGTTTTGGTTCATTTCTTCATTGGGTTTTTACATAATTTATAACTTCATGGGCCAACATGAAAACCAATAATTATATACAATCTTCTCAAATATGAAAAATTTGCAAACATTTGAACTGAGTGTTTCTAACATGGATTAAATTCCATAATCACCTGGCTACTAATCTGTGGGTTTTCCATAACTTCATGAATGTGATTAAGTAAATATGCAAATGCTGCTTATTTGTAAAGATTGTCCAAGAAGCATCTAGTTTCTGTTTCCTTCCTTAATTGAGGTATTAGTTCAGCTTCCAAAACTAAGCATCTAAAATTAGAGCAGGACAGCATAAAATACAAAATAGGCATTTGTAATTGAAATGTAACTACAATTACATAAATTTTAAGTTTATGACGCAAATATTCTGCTGTCCATTTTCTAAAAAAGTTCCCACCCATTCCCATTATTTTTTGCATAGAAATGTCATAATAAGATGTCAAATTTCAAATTTATGAATTGCATTTCCCTAGAGTGATAATAAAATCCACATCATTTTTTAATCCTAGCCACACATATACTGTACCTATAACTCAATATTCATAAGCATTGTCTTCTATGGCACTTTATATAAGGTAATGAATTTTCATGAATGAAAAATACACCCAACGACAGATAACTCTTGCACAATTTGTCAAGTATAACAAAGTATTTCTTAGACATACAACCACAAAGACAATTACATGAAATATCAGTTTTTCACACTATAAATTTAAAAATCTCTGCGTTCTTCACACATAACATAAATAACACATGTCGACAACAGTTTTATTGTTTGAGATTTGTTGCCTGTTTTTTTCATTATTATTAAATTTGATGCGACTTCAAAAACTGGTGCTCGATTTGTATATCACATACAGTTTTTCCACACAAACATTTTTAATCATCAGGTTAAGCAAAGAATAAAAGTTTAATGAGGTACTAATTCTGTCCAATCGCCTGAAAAATAATGTTGCCACTCAAACTTGGACATGTCTGAACATGAATCTGGTAACCTTGGGAAGGGAAGAAAAAAGTATTGGGGCAGGTGGGGGTAACAGGGCAGTGAAACTTGTGGAAACAGGGTTCAAGCATGTCTGAACTTGCATTTCAACTTGCACTACACCTCTTTTTAAGGCTGAAGGTTTCAGTTGGAGTTGTGTTTCTGCAGTGAACAATTGTCTATTGTATTCATGTTTTGGTTTTAATGTAGTGAATGGTAGTTTTGTGGCAACTGCTACATGTGAGGGATATGTGTTTATTGTCTGGACAGTTTCCATTATATTTGTGGGAAATTTGTCATTATAAAGCAACAGAAGAACATTATGCACTTTCTGAAATAAAACGTACTTTGGAGTGAAACTTGGGGACCACGGCAAATCATAGGCTCTACATAAGCTGTGTGTTGAATCAGTGAACATAAGGTAAAGTGATAAAAAAATCCATTTGTTTCAGTGTCTTGAGGGAACGAACAAGTCAGAATGATGACTGGTAGTTTTGCTTTTGTATGTACATAGAACACAATGCTCGAAATAATGATGGGTGACAACTGCTGGATGTTGCACAAAGTGATGCCACAAGAAATACATAAGTGTAAGAATGTTAAATGCTGTTTTGATGGGAAAAGGGGCACAGATTTTAGAAGGAGTATGAAACTCGTTAATGTAAGAACAAAAAATATATAAAAATGTGTTGGGTGTACCTTCATGCTACATTATTTTGAGAGAAACCTTATTTGATAAAGTACAACTAATATTGTATTTGCAATATGTGTGGCATCAGCCAAAATAACTCAACTTTTAATATGTAACATTTTGTAGACCTGTGTAATCAGTATAAAATAATATGACAAGTGTAATCAGCATAAAAAAATATAAAATGTTTCAAGCAAGTCTAAACTTGTTCTTCAACCAGCACTCAAAAAAAATGTATGATCAGTATAAAATAATAATAGGTCAAGAAATCAATAAAAAATTAACTAAACGTCACAAAATCCTTTAACTTGTACATTATGACAGAATAACAGTTCAAGCATCTTTAGAACAGTGATAAAACTGTTAGTACTGCTGCAACTTAATTATGTTGAACTAAGTAAATTTTTCTCTTCCTCCTTTGAAAATCATGTCATCTCTGATGATAATAAATAACTTTGTCATTTGCAGATACATTTTTGCTTATATACATAACACAAGTGCCTTCACAGTACCAACAGGGTTATCATTTTAGAGCTGGAAAAGTATATCAGTTGCAAAAGGAGCTACTGGATTTTTCTAGTGGAAGCAGTGATGCCAATGAAACAGAAAATCGGCATTATTTGTTACAAGTGAAAAAAAAAGCTTAGTAAGTCACCATGCAAAAATGGTGCTAAGACTGTAAAGTCATAATACACTCTGTGACCTAAAATTCTGTGTACTAGCTTCTGAAAAGATTCATTTGTGGTTTAAGGCTTAAGCTAGAATCTGAAAGAAGTCACCTTTTATTCCTGATCAATTGTAAGGTTTCTAACGTCATCCCGAAGTTCACAGTTCAAGACTACTGTCCATGACAAATGGTTCCTTAGAAGGAAGTTGGACTTCCAACGACAGGCCTTATCGCACCTTGTACTCCTTAAAAGACGTTTCGTCATGTCTTTGGAACATAGGCTCTTCCGGCTCCATCTTAAGCTTACTTCCGAAACGGCTCCTTTGCTTGTGGACATCTTCTTACGAAAAGTTAGTATGCTAGTTGATCATCAATGTCGGACCTTATGCAACATCCATTTGAAGAAACTCACCATACTAAAAGAATCATTACCAACGCCTCAACAGAAGTTCCAGATTCCGATTGACAATCTCTCCTCCAAGACCTTCTCTAATAAGGAACTTTGTTTGTTACAAATGGGACCTAAATTTTGCTTGAATTCCCAACCGCTTGAATAAGATTTGCTTACATTTCGATAAAGCAGCCAATCCGACGCACGATGCCTCTACCATCCGCAATTTTACAAAGGACTAGTTTATCAAATTTTTACTCACAGACAAATCCAATTTGATTGCTGTTTTGGATTCTGTTGAGTATAACAAGAAAATCATGGACTTTATCGAACTGTCTAATTCAAAAGTGATAATATCCAACCCATTTAACAAGTGGATTGCTAAAGTGAAGAGATTAGGCAAAACTGTCTTCCGTCCCTGATGCTATTCGCGAGTCTGCTTGGCTTCCTCCAGGACCAAAAATCCCATCCTTGCAAGCTAGAGTTACGCATCATAAACAAGGCAACCCACTGCACCCCATCGTCACGAGGAGGTCTGCCCTGCCGATAAATATTGAACGCAATTTAGCTGGTTTTGTTGCTCCGTTCTTACCGTCATCCTCCACGGTGCTTCGGTCATCAGTGGATTTCATCAACAGAGTTAAAGACTTCATTGTGGCTCCACATCACATCATTGGTACGTTTGATGTCGTTTCACTTTTTCCGTCGGTACCTGTAGAGGAAGCATCTTGCACCATAAAACAAGTGTTACTGGAATCAACTTTGTTCTCCCAAGAGTCGTTGGCGGCCATCTTTTATGCAATCGACGTTGTAGTGGACTCTAATTATTTCGGTTTTAAGAACTAAGTATTTAAACAGTTGAAAGGGGTGGCTATGGGCTCCTCGGTGTCCTCTGTGCTTGCTGAGGCTGTGTTAAGGCCGCTAGAATCACAAATCCTAAATAGAGCCGGATTGGTACCTGCATTATGGCTACGTTATGTAGACAACATATTTTTTGTTTGGCCTCACGGGATGGAAGACTTGGATGATTTCTTCTCTTTCATCAATTCCCTCCATAATGACATCAAGTTTACTATGGATTGCGCCAATGATGACTCCCTTCCTTATCTGGACGTCCTCGTCACTAAACCGCTTTATGGAACTTTTTCAACTGAGGTTTATTATAAGCCCACTTATACCCCAAATTTAATTTTACCCTCATCTTTTGGGCCGGCTACCCACAAATTGGCATTATAAATTTAGACATCGTGCTAAGCGAGCGTTTTCCCACTCTTCAAATGACACGTCCAGGATTGCGGAAATCAACAATATTAAATCGTTGGCCTCAGCTGCAGGCTATAAAGAGTATGTAATTGATGACATCTTTAGAAGCGCTGAACTTGAGTTTGTTAATCAATGTCGTCGTATCAAGGAACCCAGTCAGAGGTTCATCGGCTCCTTTCCGTACGTACCGGGACTTTCCTATTTCATCCGGAATGCATTTAAGAAGTTAGGGCTTGGAGTTGGAATTTGCCACCCTAGGTCAATATCAAAATTCCTTCTTTCATCCGGAAGCCGAAGCACTTTACTTGCTAATGCAGGGGTATATTCCATACCCCTTCGATACTAGGATGGAAATGCCAAGTTTTATATTGGCATGACAAAGAGGTCCTTTGCGACTCGTTTGTCCGAACACAAAAGAGATGTCTTGAAGAATAAATCGTCCACTGCCATAGCTATATAGGGAGGTCACGACATCTTCTGCCGCTCCACAATGGGCAGATTTGCAACAGGTTGCACCATACACTACCGCCAGAGGTACAGCCATCAGGGAGTCTCTGGAGATATTGTTTAGCAATGATGTCTGCAACGATGATGTATCAATGGAGCTGCCTTTGACATGGTGCATGTTCCTGGGTACCTCTCACGAAAGGACCTGATTCCTCTCATTTTCAACTGTTTCTGCACGTGCCGTGCTGTCACATTTTTATACATTTTTATATTTCACATGCATATTTAAAATTTACGTACATTCATTTAGATTACTAATTTTATTCCAAAACCACGTCTAAGCCTGAAGAAGGTACCCGTAGGTGCTGAAAGCTTGCAACCTTTTGTTTGCTGTCTTATGCCAATAAACGGATATTATCGTTCTTTACTTTGTGATATGGAACCTGTTCATGAACTGTGTACTGGATCCAGCATAATTTTTCACACACATACAGAAGAGCTATGCCTATGTATAATAATGACTCTGTAAATAGAGAAAATTTAAGTCAATATCTACCATTATCAGAAGAAGAAGAAAGCATAAGCTTTAATCTTGGTATCAAAAAATGAGATGAATATGTAATGCTAAAAGAGGGGTATATTTCTTTAAGTGTAAAAAAATCATGGCACAAAAAAAACATGAGTATTACTAGTATCATTCAAGGATTTTTTTTTAATATAATTGAAATTTGAGACATTCAGAAATTAAGGGCCAGTTGCACATCCTAGGATCAGTTTTGTGCATGATTGACTTCAAGTGGTTCACAGTAGGGCCAGATGCCATGATGTTAACATCTAGTTGGTGTTTAACATCACACCATATTGATTTAAAGTGAGTAAGACAATCACTAATCCTGCCAGTTGTGAAGTTCAGGCCATAATAAAATTTCTGCAAGCAAAAAACCTTAATGACATATCATTAAAGAGCCAATCACTTACCCGAAAATTCTTGGTCACTTTTTTTCTTTACACTTCATGCACGTCGATTATAACATCATGTAATGTAGTTGGCCTTCAAAGGTAGAAAAACGCCTTACTTATAATATTCGTTCTTCCGGTCATGAAACATCGTATCTTTTTTATTTATTTTTTATTCACAGGACAAAAAATGCTGATTTCATTCTGCCATCTGAGAAGTAACAGAGCTCATCATCTCCATAAAAACCACTCAAAGGTTTTATGGAGATGCAGAGATGCCAAGTACTACGGATATCATGTTCAAACTACGGACTACGGAGAAGGTGTGAAAAACTACGGATTTTTCCAAAAATCTTGGATATTTCCGGAATTTTTTTTTTTTTTTTTTAATTATTTGAAAAAAAAAAAGCCAAGCATAGTCAAATGTGAAGCCGTTACACAGCAAGCATGTTTGGCTGGCCGACAAGCAAGCTGAAATGTTGCAGCGGAGATCGTTCTGTATGATCACAGGACTTTGTACCTGGCTTGCCGTGGAAAGGCGTTCGTAATGCACGACGTCTGTTAACTTTGGGAAAACCTTAACCGCGTCCTGAACTTACGTAAGTTGTCGGAGGATGGAGGTAGACTAGAATAGATTCCACGTTTTCTGTTCTTGTTGTTAAGTTGATTAGTTGTGGTGTGACGTGAATTGCTGTAGTTATGAAGCGTGCTTCAGTGGCTTCCAGTTCCAGTGGTGTGAAAAAAATAAAAATTCGCAGCAGTACAAGGAATGTTATTCGTTGGAATTTCCATGTTTGCAGCGGTCGCGTGTTTCCATGAATTTTTTTTTTTTTTTTTTTTTTTTTGCTGAAATTTAATTTAAATAGTTAATTGCTATTGCATATTTGTTTCACCAAAGTAAGGGACGGGCGGGGTATCAGAAAAAAAAAAAATTCTCTGAGCAAATAGTCATCAGATCGAAGGAAATAATTGTGGATCAAAGAAATCCTGAATGTTTGTTTTTTCCGGCAGAGCGCATAACTAAGCTACCTGGATGTGTGGCCGCTGTTATTGCCTGTTTTTATGTTACCTACCCGGGAGTTTGTTCTTCGCGCGCAGTATGTTCTGCCCAGGGCAAGAGAAAGTCTCTGCATGTGTCTTTGGCAACCAGCCAAAGAAAACATCTAGCAGCAGTTGCGATGAGAAGCTTCTGGGTGTGTGCGCACAGTCGTGACCTATTTTCCCACGCTCCTCGCTGTCGGTAGAGAGCTTAATTGTTTATGTTACTTTGACAGATTTGCGAAGTGCAGTTCTTTTTTTTTTCTCTTGTAAAAATGTTCTGCTAAACAAAGGGATGTTTTATTTTATCCTTTTTTTTTTCCAGAATTGATTGATTTATGCAATTTAAAATACCTTTTTTGATTAGTTTTTTCGTATCATAAGCATTTAATGCTAATTTTCTATTTATCCGCATAATAAAGCTATGAAATCTTTCAAAGTTAATTGTTCTTTCTTTGCTCCCATTGTGTTTGTCGTGTACGAATTTACTTGCAAAAGCGTCGGGTAAAGGGCCACCTGTCTCTACTAATATTCTTGGATCTAAAACGCAAAAAAGTTGTCAAAAATTCAAGGAGAGTTATTTGCAAAAATAACTGTGTGTAAAATCGTCTCGGGTATCCGAAAACCATGGGTTTTGTTCCCCGAGTGCTGTTGATTTTTCAATCGCACACGGCGGAAAAGACGATTGCGGTCGGCATTTTCACTCTAAAAAACAGGAGGAATAACCATAAGTGTGTGGCATCACACACTTATGACATAACATATTTATTAACATAACATATTTATTAAAAGGTGGAGTTGAAATGGTAGTATTTTTGTATTTACTCAAGTTTTTTTTCCGCCATTTTAAGGGGACTTAAATATGTTGCAAAATTTATCCAAGTATTGTCCCCGATCGAGATTAATATATTGCTAAAAATGTAGCAGTATATTCTGGGAAATATGTATGCTACCCTGCAAATTTTAATGTGGGGACTTGACTTGACTTGACGTCACTACGGAAGAACTCAGGGCGCCGCGCATATGGACTACTGATGACTTCCTTCAGATGTTGGCATCTCTGGAGATGACGAGCTCAGTGGTTTTTATGGAGATGATGAGCTCTGTTACTTCTCAGACGGCAGAATGAAATCAGCGTTTTTTGTCCTGTGAATAAAAAAAAAAAAATATGCTGTTTCATGACCGGAAGAACGAATATTATAAGCAAGGCGTTTTTCAACCTTTGAAGGCCAACTACATTACATGATGTTATAATCGACGTGCATGAAGGAAGTGTAAAGAAAAAAAGTGACCAAGAACTTTCGGGTAAGTGATTGGCTCTTTGATGATATGTCATTAATGATTTGCACGTAAATATATGCATTTTGTTGGTGTTTAATACCTTTAAGGATGCAAATAATATAAAAAACCTTAATGTGGCTGAAGTTCTTTAACTTTGTGATGTTTATGTTCTGAATGTAATGCATGAAAGCAAAGGAAGTGGTGTAAGCAGTTCAGGGACTGGCAAACACACATTCATACTGTGATTATAAGTTGGGGAAATGTAAACCATCTTACAGATATCAGGAATGTCATAGACTAATGAAGACAAATATCCCTCTCATCAACAGCTTTTGCATTCACTGCATAGCAAATAAATCCATCATATCTAGTTTCAGCTTCACTCTACAGGTTTTGTGTTCTCATAATGCAAACATTCATGTTTTCAAGAAAAATCTTCATAGACATTTTCTTTTTTCAGTTGGACCAAAATTAGCAAATATTCTTGAGGATAAACATCCTTTGAGTAAGAAAATAAGAAGCATTTGATGGCAAAAACACAAAAAATGTGTGAACTATATTCATTCATTATTATTGTTGTTGATGTAAGGGATTCCATGGTCAAAAAGTGAAATGTCACATTTTTGACTGGCATCTTCAAGACCAATTCAGATCCTACTCCAAAACTTGAGGGACTGACCAGAGATCTTAAAATATATTTGCAGATAGCATAGCTTTTTGTAACTGGCACAATGTTTCGTCTAAGTGACCTAACTCTTTCAGTTCTTTAAAAAATTGCTCCCAAGACACAAATCACAGCAAGAATATTTGTGACTTTCTTCTTCCAAAGTCTTCATGTTGAGTCCCAGTATTTTCTGATTATTATTTTCAATTTGAGGTTTAACGACTGCTGTGAGCAACTCAATGGGCTATAAGCAGTCGCCCATCCCTAATTTAGGGTCACTAGTTCCAGGGAAGGGAGAGAGCCAGTGCCGTAAGACAAACACAACATCCATGCCTCACCAGGATTCGAGCCCGGAAACCTTTTAGACAAATGATCAGAGGTCATCGCTTAGACCACTGCACCACCGGGTTGGCCTTCTGATTATTATGTTGATACTAGAATTGTATACTATTAATATAATACGTAGCTCTACTATAACAGTTTGGTGTTAATATCTAAGTATGTCATCAAAGTATAATCATAATTCTTTATTTATTTATTTATTTTTGTTGTTATATGCTCTAAGAAAAAAAGAAAGAGTAGAAAAAAATTGACATTTCATGAATGGTGAACATGTGCTGTAACAACAGGAAAGACAAGGGAAAAGGTCAAAATGACCTGACATAGTCCTATGCTCCCCAAAAGAAAAACAAATGAATTATTAATAAAACAAATAAATAATTAGCTCAATACGACCTGTGAAGAGTTTGGAATTAGGAGAAATGTTGAGTGATATAAATCTAGGAATTAGGAGAAATGTTGAGTGATATAAAGTCAAACTGCTGACGAAATTAATTTTGTAATTCAGGCAATGGTGATTGAACAGGTAACAGATTTTAACTATTGGTTGCAGTAACTGATGAGGCAGGAAAGCTTGCTAAGGATATTAGATTTTTAGCACAGCAGGGGAAAGTAGCATATTAGCTATACATGACAAATTTCACTTAGGAGGAGAATGGTCAAAGAACAAAGCAAGCTATTTGTATAATATCGTATTTAGACCTACCCTCTTCTGCAGCAGTGAGAGTTGGGTGTGAAGTAAGGATCACATTAGGCAGTTAGATGTGGTCAAAATGTGATCTCCATGAATGTCAGAGAGAAATAGATGGATTTGGTAGATATGATAGGATTAGTAATACAGATATTCAGTAGAAGAAAATGTTAATGAAAATATACTTAGATGGTTTGGACATATGTGTCATATGGGAGAAGAAAGGTTTTCATGCATGTGGTTACATTTTAAAGTAATTGGTCACAGACCAAGGGGAAGGCCTAGAACAAGATGAATTGATGGTTTAAAACTGGCTATCAGTGGTAATAGAGGCAGTGATTTGTTGTACACAATAAATCTTGCAGTGGAATAAGGAGATAGAGAAAATTTGTGTGATCAAAATTAATTTTTATTTTGTTCTTGTAGTATGTATTTATGTGTGGTACCTAACTAGCCTGAACAACTTTTCGATATACATGTAATAGGATAATAAAGTATTATTATTATTATTATTATTTACTGCCAGTGATACAACCACATTAGTATGCAAAAATAATGTCAAATTTACTAGCAGTTTTTCTACAAATCTCTCCCACTTGATGAGGAAATGCAATATACTTTATCTTCCTTCAATCAAGCACTGAGGACCTATAACTCAAACACACCTCTGCATGTGCTGATAATTTAGATATGTCTCCTGGCAACAGACTCAAAGACAAATTCTTTTGTTGAAAGCCAAGAACTTTCCACTGCTATTCAAATATGACCAAGACATTTGCCTTGATCTATACACATAAGCTTCATCCTTACATATATTGCCTAGTCCTTACAGATAAGCTTAATCCTTACAGATGCTGCCTACATGCCTTACAGATACTGCCTAGTTCTTGCAGATCAGCTTAAAAGTACTGATAAAAGAACTGGCATCACTATTTTCTATTAAATTTGCATGCAAAGTTCTTTGATCATGCTTAATGATCATATCAACTGGAGATCTGAAAAAGAACCGTAAATACAAAAACACATGAAAACTTAGTAAAAAAAAGTTCATACAATCCAAAGCTAACAACAATTTGAAATTAAAAAAAAAACCCTCTCTTGAGGAAATTTACAAATAACATTTTGCCTAATTGCTATGTTTACATACATATCAGTCTCATTGCAGCTGTAAAAGAATGAGAATACTGCTGTTAAAACTCCATAATAAGATCATAAACAATTTGTACTTCATAACAACTGCAGAAAATAAAAAACGGAATGGTAAATCAGTTTAAAAATGGGGAAAATGTTGACATAAAACATAAATCAACAACACACAGAATGACAAAATTTCTCTAAGCTATATGTCACATCAAAAATATACTGCTTTTACATATTAAATACAAATAAAACCCATTGTTTGATTCTAAAACTAAGCTAAAATATCACAAGAGGAGTAGATGACTTAGATTACATACAAGAAATAAATTACCTAATGCATATTACATAGGCTTAAAGAGCACACAAAAAATTAGAGGGCTTTTTTAATTAGACACAGACGCTCTGTGAAATATATATATATCACAGTCACGTAATACTAGACATACACTGGTTACGTGACAGGCCGACATTTTACATAAAACATCAATAAAATTATTTGTTTTTTCAGTCAGAAGTTTATGCACAGTTTTACAATTTAATAAAATAAATTTTAGTTACTCTTAACCTATTTGAAAGCAATAACTTCCACTATTTTACACTGGAAGTTAGTATTGGTACAAAGCGGTAAATTATTAAATGTATCACAATGCTCAGTTCGTCCAGCCAAAAGTTGCTCATCCAGCCATAAACCTTGACCATCCCTGGAAGAAAATGCCACATGTTTACTCTGTGAATTAAATATGAACAGACACTATGACATAACTAAAACTTTCAAGGCTCCATACTAAGTCCTTGATCATGAATTTTTGACCAACATTAATTCACATTGAAGACACAAAATTAGCTTAAACCATTCCCAGATTTATAAACAATTATTATAACATACTTCCTAAGCTAATTTACTAAGAAATCATTCCTAAATTGAAAACCCACATTGATTTGCTTTAAACTGTGGAATGTTACTGAAAAAGTGCAGATGTCAAAAGCATTTCCAAGATCTCAATAAGAAAAAGCTTTTCAAAGCTGCCAACCAAAACCCATTCATGAGTTCCATCCATAAGTTCTCCAGAAACATTTTTCAGGAATTCACTCATAACTTCTGGAGAAGATGGAATAAAATACTTGTTACCAATATATCTTGATTTTCTTTAAATTCCTTTAGGGTTTTTCAAAACTACAAAATGAACAGGAATTTCAGCTGTGCACAAAATAATTACATTTTAAGAAACAATTTATCTTTGATTAAAAACTCTCAGATAAATTCAAAAGATACCCAAAGGCATATTTATTGCTTAAGAATATCTTTCCCATGATATTATCTCCATTTTTTGTACCTCCAATTTACTTTTTTTTAAAAGCTTGAAATGGGTACGAAGCTCAAGAAGAAGGCAGAAAATTACTTAAGTAAATGACAGTATGACTTCAGGAGAGGGAATGAATGCCAGGAAAATATATTTATGCTCACACTGCTTTCTGAAAAGTTGCACGCAGTGCAACAAAATGTACAGGGTGGGCATAAATGATTACCATGATTTAAGCATGTTATAACTTTTAAATGAACACAGGCAATTAAACAGTTTTAAACAGAAGCTGATAAATACAAAGATTTGATACATAGTTAATAAATTTCTACAGGTGCACCCCTAGTGGCAAGTAAACTGTCTAAACAATATTCGCATTCCTGACGCACATTTTCTGACATTCGTAGGATACCTGTTGCTATTGCATCTGAAATGCGTTCTCGTAAAATCCTGAAATTTGCTCTATGGCATGTAGTTTTTGTGGCATTTAATTTGTTATGGAAAATAAACAAGGAGTGATCAAAGAGTAAGTTGAATGGAGCCACCCTTGCTGTGGAAGCAATGAAGAGGTGTCTGGCATAAGCAGTCATTAACCCTCACCCTTGCACGTGTTGCCTAGCCAGAAACCAGTTTTGCAGCAAATGCTAGTTTTCCTCTAGACAACAAATTGTGGGGATGCGTGTTTCTTGTTTGTTCAATGCTATTGGGATATCAAAGTTTGAGCAATGTGCAAACATGAAATTATGTTTCCATCTTGGATGTTTGGTGAGAGAAATGCATAAAAAAGTGACAACTGTCGATGGTGAAAGTGCTGTGACCCAAAAGACAGTATTTAAGTGGTTTTCCAGGTTTAAAGATGGTGCTTCTCCCATTGAAGATGAATCTCATCATGGTCATCAATCGTGCCAAATTGCACTGCTCTGCTGATCATCCAATTCTTGACTGCAAAATCCATTCTGGTCCTCCCTCACTCACTAAACTTAGCATCAAGTGACTTTTGGCTGTTCCCAAAGTTTAAGGCTGTTACAAAAGGTAAACGTTTTGACTCACATAAAAGGTAATGTAATGAGGGTCTTAAAAGGGCATTTTTGAAACAGGACTTTTATGGGTGTTTCCAATAATGGTAAAACTGCTAGAATAAATAAAAAAAAAGAGAGAGAGAGAGAGAGAGAAAGAAAGAAAAAGAGAGAGAGAGAGAGCGTATGTGTGTGTGTGTGTTGAGGAAGATTATTTTTAAGGGGATTAATTTGTGCAACTCTACTATTAAATTTCTGTCTTTGATAAAAACATTCACCTTATTTTTTTATCACACCTTGTATCAAGAATTTATTATATAATATAAACAGCCAGATCTGTCAGGAACGCTTGACGTCACAGCAACATCTGCATTGTTGCCCAATCACGTATCGATCAATTCATGTGTGCTCTCGAGATGTCAAAGTGATTGCGTGCAAAACAATAGTGCGCGATCTAATTTAAAACTGATTGCCTGTGATCACTCTGAGATGTCAAAGATCACGCACTAATTTAAAAACATTGGATTATCAATGACTTAAGTTCCATTTATCCAATCTACAAAATTTGAATTCAAACCTTAATATCACAGCAAGTTCAGTTTTATATTAATTTAATTTAGAACAATTCTAATATTAATTTGTACGCTTTAATTATTTTTTACTTTTTTAATTTGACTAACTTTCAGAGTTTAATGCTGATTATATTATACATTTTGCAAAATATCGATCTATCTAAATGCTCTAACCTACAAAAAATCTGAAATCTTGAGATGTCAAAGTGAGCAAAATTGCATCTAAAAACAGCTGTCACCCCAACAGCGCATTGGCAATAATTCAGATAGTTCCAATTTGTAATGCCAGATGTCGCATTATTTTGTAGAAAAAGCTTTGGTATGAAGTTTCAAACTAACCATCGAACAGGACAGACTAAAACAAGCTGTGAATGAAATAACAAGTGTGCCAGAGAAAAAGAAATTTAAAGCGAAAAATCAAAGCAAAAGTTAAGATAAGTTTACACGAAAGCAACTGGACTACAAGGAAAATTATATATAATTTTTGACTACAAAACTTGTGGTTTTGAGATAAAATAAAAATACCAACGTTTACCACAATCAAAAGTTTATTATATATCGACTATAGTTTCGCAGAGCTATTGGCTCGGTTAAACTATAGTCGATATGATATATCATTAAAGAGCCAATCACTTACCCGAAAGTTCTTGGTCACTTTTTTTCTTTACACTTCATGCACGTCGATTATAACATCATGTAATGTAGTTGGCCTTCAAAGGTTGAAAAACGCCTTGCTTATAATATTCGTTCTTCCGGTCATGAAACATCATATATATATACATATATACACATAAAAATTGGAAGGGGAGTGAGACAAGGTGACACCATATCTCCGAAGCTCTTTAATGCCACATTGGAGGGTGTTTTTCAGTCACTGAGCTGGGAAAACAAGGGGATAAAGATTAATGGAGATTATCTAACCCACCTTCGTTTTGCTGATGACGTAGTCATTTTTGCAACTAGCCCATCAGAGCTGCAGAGTATGATCCAGGAACTTGCTGACAAGAGTAAAGAAGTGGGATTAAAAATGAACTTTCTGAAGACAAAAGTGATGTTCAATGCTTTTACAAGAAATGAAGATTTATCGATTGATGGAGAAAAGCTGGAGATAACAGACACGTACGTTTATCTTGGACAGCAGATATCAAGTGAGGGTCACATTGGTGAAGAAATTAATCGGCGTACAAAACTTGCCTGGAGAGCTTTTGGAAGAAACAGCATAATTTTCAAGAGCAATATGCCATTATGTCTTAAAAGAAAAGTGTTTGATCAATGCATCCTTCCAGTGCTTACGTATGGTGCAGAGACGTGGACCTTAGCTAAAAGAGACATACAAAGGCTGCAGACAACTCAAAGAAGCATGGAGAGGTGCATACTTGGTGTAACCAGGAGAGATAAGAAGAGGAACTCGTGGATCCGAAAATGACAAGAGTGGAAGACATCATGATCAGAGTTAAATCTCTGAAATGGCAATGGGCTGGACATACTGCCAGAAGGACAGATCATCGATGGACAGCCGAAATTTTAGATTGGATTCCAAGGGACAGGAAAAGACCCAGAAGAAGACCACATGGGAGATGGGTGGATGAAATTCGAAAGTATGCAGGGGTGACATGGAGGAGACTGGCACAAGACAGACCGTTGTGGAGGAAACTTGGGGAGACCTTCGTCCAGCATATCATCATCATCATCATCATTGTCAACCATTATCAATCCACTGCTGGACGAAAGTCTCCCCAAGTTTCCTCCACAACGGTCTGTCTTGTGCCAGTCTCCTCCATGTCACTCCCGCATACTTTCGAATTTCATCCACCCATCTCCCATGTGGTCTTCTTCTGGGTCTTTTCCTGTCCCTTGGAATCCAATCTAAAATTTCGGCTGTCCATCGATGATCTGTCCTTCTGGCAGTATGTCCAGCCCATTGCCATTTCAGGGATTTAACTCTGATCATGATGTCTTCCACTCTTGTCATTTTTCGGATCCACGTGTTCCTCTTCTTGTCTCTCCTGGTTACACCAAGCATGCATCTCTCCATGCTGCTTTGAGTTGTCTGCAGCCTTTGTATGTCTCTTTTAGCTAAGGTCCACGTCTCTGCACCATACGTAAGAACTGGAAGGATGCATTGATCAAACACTTTTCTTTTAAGACATAATGGCATATTGCTCTTGAAAATTATGCTGTTTCTTCCAAAAGCTCTCCAGGCAAGTTTTGTACGCCGATTAATTTCTTCACCAATGTGACCCTCACTTGATATCTGCTGTCCAAGATAAACGTACGTGTCTGTTATCTCCAGCTTTTCTCCATCAATCGATAAATCTTCATTTCTTGTAAAAGCATTGTACATCACTTTTGTCTTCTGAAAGTTCATTTTTAATCCCACTTCTTTACTCTTGTCAGCAAGTTCCTGGATCATACTCTGTAGCTCTGATGGGGTAGTTGCAAAAATGACTATGTCATCAGCAAAACGAAGGTGGGTTAGATAATCTCCATTAATCTTTATCCCTTTGTTTTCCCAGTTCAGTGATTGAAAGACATTTTCCAATGTGGCATTAAAGAGCTTCGGAGATATGGTGTCACCTTGTCTCACTCCTTTTCCAATTTTTATGTGTGTTGTATTTTCAAACAGCCGAATCTTTGCACTTGCATTTTCATAGATGTTATTAATAATATTAATGTATGCATCTTCAATACCGCAGGATTTCAGAGCCATTGTAACTGCTGATGGTTTCACCGAATCAAAGGCTTTTTCATAATCGATAGAAGCCATGCACAATTGAAGTTCATATTCCCTCGCTCTTTCAATTAGTTCTCTCAGTACATGGATATGATCTATTGTGCTGTAGCCACTCCTTAATCCAGCTTGTTCTCTCGGTTGAGCCATGTCCAGTGTTACCTTCAAGCGGTGTGAAAGAACTTTAGTGAAGATTTTATAAACCACTGATAGGAGGCTGATAGGTCTGTAGTTCCTGAGATCCTCAATGTCACCTTTTTTATGTAGCAAGATCATTGTAGCGTTGTTCCAATCCTCAGGAATTTTCCCTTCATTAAGGCATCGAGTGAAAATTTGGGCGAGTACTGTTTCGATTTCTCCACTTGCTTCTTGTATGATGTCTACAGTAATTCCATCTTCTCCTGGAGCTTTTCCCCGCTTCATGTTCTTGATTGCATGTGCAACTTCTGCTGGGAGGACTGGAAGAACTCTGGTACTGGTACCTTTCATGATGTCTGGAGTACATGTATCATCCCTTTCATATAATTTGGAGTAGAAATCTTTCACTCTTGTCAAAATTTCGCCTCTATTTCTTGTTACAGAACCATCTTCTTTCCTCAGTGCCATAATCTGTTTTTCCCCCTTACTGAGATGTCCCTTTGCTATCTTTAGGCTTTGGTTGTTTTCAATTGCTTTCCTTACTAGTTCACAGTTGAATTTCCTTACGCCTTCAGTGATACTTTTTCGTACTGTCTTGCATAGCTCTATATATTTCACTTTGGAAGTCACATCTTCTTTAGTTGTCCTCATCACTCTTCTTTTTTGCATCAACATTTTTGTTTTTCCTGATAATTTGTTCACATGCAATTTGTTCTTAGACCCAGCTAATTTTATTGCTGTTTCCATAAGAGCTTTGGTTACTTTTCTGTTAACTTCAGAAATATCCACTTCTTCCGATGTTAGGCCTTCTAAAGCAGAGAATCTGTTCTTCAGTTCCAATTTGAAGGTATTATGGTGTTTTTTAAGGTTGGTTATGTCAATACATTTTGTTTGTCTTATGAGCTTGCTACGTTCGAGTTTAGTATTGAGGTGCATCTTACATCTCACCAATCTATGGTCACTGCCTGTGTTGAACTTGTTTAGCACACTGCAGTCTTCTATGACGGATTTTTTGTTACACATAATAAAATCAATTTCACTTGTCGTCCCATTTGGATGTCTCCATGTATATTTCCTGTGTGGCTTTTTCTTGAAAAAGGAGTTCAAGATGAAAAACCCTTCTGCCTCTGTAAACTCTACGAGAGTATTTCCACGCTGGTTTCTGTTGCCGTGACCGAATTTACCTACTGAAGTTTCATTCTGTTGCCGTTGCCCTATTTTTGCATTGAAATCTTCCATAATTATCTTCAAGTGCTGCTTACCTTTATTATTTAGATGACGAATTTCCTCATAAAATTCTTCAATTTCTTCTTCAGCATGACTTGTGGTGGGTGCATAAGTTTGAATAATCTGAGCCTGGTATCTTCTCGAGAGTTGGATAACGAGTCGTGCAGCTCTGTCAGAGGAACTTTCAACTTCTACAACTTTATCCTTCAGTTTCTTGTTTATTATAAATCCAACACCACTAGTTCTGCCAGTATCTGTCCCACGATAGTAGAAGAGATGTCCACTTTTCAGTTCAATGAGATCTTCTCCTTTTCTCCTTACCTCACTTAGCCCGACGATGTCCCACTTGATCCTTTGTAGTTCCTCTTCCAATTCAAGAAGCCTTGAATCAGAAGATAGGGAGCGTCCGTTATACGTCGCCAAGGTCAGCATCAGATGGCAGCCTAGTCCGGTCCTCCGGGATTCTTAGCACCCTCTGCCTTCATGTCGCACTGGCCACTGCCTTGGCCAGGTACATTCCAGCTGCCGGCCTTTTCTCCTTACCTCACTTAGCCCGACGATGTCCCACTTGATCCTTTGTAGTTCCTCTTCCAATTCAAGAAGCCTTGAATCAGAAGATAGGGAGCGTCCGTTATACGTCGCCAAGGTCAGCATCAGATGGCAGCCTAGTCCGGTCCTCCGGGGATTCTTAGCACCCTCTGCCTTCATGTCGCACTGGCCACTGCCTTGGCCAGGTACATTCCAGCTGCCGGAGACTGAGGGCCAAGATTTAAGTTGTGGAGTCATTTTGGAGGGGTTTGGCCATAACTCACCACGCTGGCCAAGCGGGTTGGTGAGTGTGGGATAGCATTTCCTCTAATCCCGATGGTATAGTTATACCGCTATTGGCGGTCGTCAGAGCCCTTTTAGTGGCAACAGGATGTACCACGAGAAGGCGGGGTTGACATTTGTCAAGGAGAGGCTGTGATGTTACGCATCACCTGATCTTACATCCCATATCATCATCATCATCATCATTGTCAACTATTATCAATCCACTGCTGGACGAAGGTCTCCCCAAGTTTCCTCCACAACGGTCTGTCTTGTGCCAGTCTCCTCCATGTCACTCCCGCATATTTACGAATTTCATCCACCCATCTCCCATGTGGTCTTTTTCTGGGTCTTTTACTGTCCCTTGGAATCCAATCTAAAATTTCGGCTGTCCATCTATGGTCTGTCCTTCTGGCAGTATGTCCAGCCCATTGCCATTTCAGGGATTTAACTCTGATCATGATGTCTTCCACTCTCGTCATTTTTCGGATCCACGAGTTCCTCTTCTTATCTCTCCTGGTTATACCAAGCATGCACCTCTCCATGCGTCTTTGAGTTGTCTGCAGCCTTTGTATGTCTCTTTTAGTTAAGGTCCACGTCTCTGCACCATACGTAAGCACTGGAAGGATGCATTGATCAAACACTTTTCTTTTAAGACATAATGGCATATTGCTCTTGAAAATTATGCTGTTTCTTCCAAAAGCTCTCCAGGCAAGTTTTGTACGCCGATTAATTTCTTCATCAATGTGACCCTCACTTGATATCTGCTGTCCAAGATAAACATACGTATCTGTTATCTCCAGTTTTTCTCCATCAATCGATAAATCTTCATTTCTTGTAAAAGCATTGAACATCACTTTTGTCTTCTGAAAGTTCATTTTTAATCCCACTTCTTTACTCTTGTCAGCAAGTTCCTGGATCATACTCTGCAGCTCTGATGGGGTAGTTGCAAAAATGACTACGTCATCAGCAAAACGAAGGTGGGTTAGATAATCTCCATTAATCTTTATCCCTTTGTTTTCCCAGTTCAGTGATTGAAAGACATTTTCCAATATGGCATTAAAGAGCTTCGGAGATATGGTGTCACCTTGTCTCACTCCCTTTCCAATTTTTATGTGTGTTGTATTTTCAAACAGCCGAATCTTTGCACTTGCATTTTCATAGATGTTATTAATAATATTATTGTATGCATCTTCAATACCGCAGGATTTCAGAGCCGTGGTAACTGCTGATGGTTTCACCGAATCAAAGGCTTTTTCATAATCGATAAAAGCCATGCACAATGGAAGTTCATATTCCCTCGCTCTTTCAATTAGTTCTCTCAGTACGTGGATATGATCTATTGTGCTGTAGCCACTCCTGAATCCAGCTTGTTCTCTCGGTTGAGCCATGTCCAGTGTTACCTTCAAGCGGTGTGAAAGAACTTTAGTGAAGATTTTATAAACCACTGATAGGAGGCTGATAGGTCTGTAGTTCCTGAGATCCTCAATGTCACCTTTTTTATGTAGCAGGATCATTGTAGCAGTGTTCCAATCCTCAGGAATCTTCCCTTCATTAAGGCATCGAGTGAAAATTTGGGCGAGTACTGTTTCAATTTCTCCACTTGCTTCTTGTATGATGTCTATAGTAATTCCATCTTCTCCTGGAGCTTTCCCCTGCTTCATGTTCTTGATTGCACGAGCAACTTCTGCTGGGAGGACTGGAAGAACTCTGGTACCTTTCATGATGTCTGGAGTACATGTATCATCCCTTTCATATAATTTGGAGTAGAAATCTTTCACTCTTGTCAAAATTTCGGCTCTATTTCTTGTTATAGAACCATCTTCTTTTCTCAGAGCCATAATCTGTTTTCTTCCCTTACTGAGATGTCCCTTTGCTATCTTTAGGCTTTGGTTGTTTTCAATTGCTTTCCTCTCTAGCTCACAGTTGAATTTCCTTACGTCTTCAGTGATACTTTTTCGTGCTGTCTTGCATAGCTCTATATATTCCACTTTGGAAGTCACATCTTCTTTAGTTGTCCTCATCTCTCTTCTTTTTTGCATCAACATTTTGGTTTTTCCTGATAATTTGTTCACATGCAACTTGTTCTTAGACGCAGCTAATTTTGTTGCTGTTTCCATAAGAGCTTTGGTTACTTTTCTGTTAACTTCCGAAATATCCACTTCTTCCGATGTTAGGCCTTCTAAAACAGAGAATCTGTTCTTCAGTTCCAACTTGAAAGTATTATGGTGTTTTTTAAGGTTGGTTATGTCAATACATTTTGTTTGTCTTATGAGCTTGCCACGTTCCAGTTTAGTGTTGAGGTGCATCTTACATCTCACCAATCTATGGTCACTACCTGTGTTGAACTTGTTCAGCACACTGCAGTCTTCGATGACGAATTTTTTGTTACACATAATAAAATCAATTTCACTTGTCGTCCCAATTGGATGTCTCCATGTCCATTTCCTGTGTGGCTTTTTCTTGAAAAAGGAGTTCAAGATGAAAAATCCTTCTGCCTCTGCAAACTCAACGAGAGTATTTCCACGCTGGTTTCTGTTGCCGTGACCGAATTTACCTACTGAAGTTTCATTCTGTTGCCGGTGCCCTATTTTTGCATTGAAATCTCCCATAATTATCTTCAAGTGCTGCTTACCTTTATTATTTAGATGACGAATTTCCTCATAAAATTCTTCAATTTCTTCTTCAGGATGACTTGTGGTGGGTGCATAAGTTTGAATAATCTGAGCCTGGTATCTTCTCGATAGTTGAATAACGAGTCGTGCAGCTCTGTCAGAGGAACTTTCAACTTCTACCACTTTATCCTTCAGTTTCTTGTTTATTATAAATCCAACACCACTAGTTCTGCCAGTATCTGTCCCACGATAATAGAAGAGATGTCCACTTTTCAGTTCAATGTGATCTTCTCCTTTTCTCCTTACCTCACTTAGCCCGACGATGTCCCACTTGATCCTTTGTAGTTCCTCTTCCAATTCAAGAAGCCTTGAATCAGAAGATAGGGAGCGTCCGTTGTAGGTAGCCAAGGTCAGCATCAAATGGCAGCCTAGTCCGGTCCTCCGGGGATTCTTAGCACCCTCTGCCTTCATGTCGCACTGGCCGCTGCCTTGGCCAGGTACATTCCAGCTGCCGGAGACTGAGGGCCAAGATTTAAGTTGTAGAGTCATTTTGGAGGTGTTTGGCCATAACTCACCACGCTGGCCAAGCGGGTTGGCGAGTGTGGGATAGCATTTCCTCTGATCCCGATATATATATATATATATATATTTTTTTTTTTTTTTAATTATTCACAGGACAAAACACGCTGATTTCATTCTGCTGTCTGAGATGAAACAGAGCTCATCATCTCCATAAAAGCCACTCAAAGGTACACAACATACAACACATTCATACACTCAATTAAAACCACTATGTGCATAATTAGGTAAACCTTCTAAATGTGGCCCGGAAATAGTTTTCTAAAGCGAAGATAGATGGAGACACGTTATCGCTACATCGCAAAATGTTGCATTACGTTGTGAAAGTGGAAAAGGAAGTGAATAATATGGATTAAAGGTGGCCCTTAAAAGGACCTTTATGGATGTACATTGTGTGAAATATTTATTATGACGTAAGAATAAGTTTTCCTCATGAATATGAAACTATCTACCTAGCAGAATAAAAGCAAGAAAAGTTTTATCTCCCATGGAAGAAGTGCCTGATCGCACGAATTAGGACTTCAAAGCAATGTTCTGAGGGAAAACGGCAATTCCGTCGGAATAAATATTCCATAATATGCTCTGCCAAGTACATTTTGTGGTTGCCCTGTGTTAATTAATGTTTCAGGGGACGCCAATTGCTCTCAGTTATTTAATCCACCATGAAATACAGGTTTCCTTATCCTTTCCAAACTTCATTAAAGAACGTTTTCCAGTTCCACATATATGCTACCGTGGCGCCATCTACGAGCGGGCCACTTTTGGAAGGTTAGCCCATAATTACACTATTTACATTCCCTGGCAGTCAAATCCTTGTCAACTGTGACTAAAATAGTGCTTGCTCCATCTGCCTCAAACACCGTACAAAACCTACCGCAAACGCCAACCTTATTCAGCCCCGTCATACACAATCCTCTAGCGCTTTTAACAGACTCACTGTCGTCATCAGGAGGCCAATGTGTCTCTCTGCCTACCACAACTCAAGTGAGCAAAGAGATTGAGGTTCCTGCTTCAGTCGCAATCTCTGCGTCTTTGTGTCTCTGGTGCCATCTGTTGTCAGTGCTGCTCTCTTTTCTTTTTTTCTCTCTTAATTGTTGTTCAATTTTTATTAAGGCCTTCCACTGTTCATTTAAGTTGCTTGGCTCATTAATGTTACATGCTCTTGATCTGTTTTTTTTTTCAATTAATACTGATTCTGCAATTCTCAACTGCCTTTCATTTTTACAGCTCTTAATAATTTTAATATCTTCGAACTTCGGACATTGGTGATTTTCTAGACAATATTGGGTTAATGCAGTCTTAGCTTCTTTTTTATTCCAATTACTGGAATATGCTGGTGCAATCTATACTTTAACTTGTTCTTAGTGCTGCCTATATATGACAAAGGTGGTTTCTGGTTTATAGGAATCTCATATACACCTCTATCTAGTTGGCTGATTTTTTCGTTTTTTATTACTATATTTTTTATAGTATGTACCTGATTTCGTACTTGTATGCTATATTTAATACAAACCTTATTAATTTCAGCAGAAATACCTTCAACATATGGAATTACTCCTACATATTTTAATAGTTTTTTACCATTATTGCCCTTAAGCTAGAAGATCTACCACTGATATACTGCAGGTATGTTGATGACATTTTTCTGTTGTCCAGGCTAAATAATGAGGAACTTGAAGACTTGACAAAAAAAGTATAATGATATTTATCCATCTATTGAATTGACAGTGGAACAGGAACATAATAATACATTGGCATTTTTGGATATTATGGTAATCAAAACAAATGATAATATGCAATACAGAGTGCATAGAAAATCATCATATATTCCTGTATTAATACCTTTTCAGTCATCGCAGCCATTAACACATAAAAAAAATAGTGTTAAAACACTAATTAAAAGAAGTTAAACACACTCATCAAAAGAACAATATAAAAAAGAAGAAATTGAATATATTGAAAAAATTGCACATGATTTTGGTTACCCTAAGCAGGTATTAAAGAAATGGATTTATGAAGTAACTCAAGCAAATAATAAGGGCAATACTGGTAAAAAAAATATTAAAATATGTAGGAGCAATTCCAAATGTTGAAGGTATTTCTGCTGAAATTATAAAGGTTTGTGGTAAATATGACATACAAGTAGGAAATCAGGTACATACTATAAAAAATATAGTAATAAAAAACGAAAAAATCAGCCAACTAGATAGAGCAGGTGTATATGAGATTCCTATAAACCAAAAACCACCTTTGTCATATATAGGCAGCACTAAGAACAAGTATAGATTGCACCAGCATATGAGTAATTAGAATAAAAAAGAAGCTAAGACTGCATTAACCCAATATTGTCTAGAAAATCACCAATGTTCGAAGATATTAAAATTATTAAGAGCTGTAAAAATGAAAGGCAGTTGAGAATTGCGGAATCAGTATTAATTGAAAAAAAAACAGATCAAGAGTATGTAACATTAATGAGCCAAACAACTTGAACAGTGGAAAGCCTTAATAAAAATTGAACAACAATTAAGAGGGAAAAAAAGAAAAGAGAGCAGCACTGACAACAGATGGCACCAGAGACACAAAGATGCAGAGATTGCGACTGAAGCAGGAACCTCAATCTCTTTGCTCACTTGAGTTGTGGTAGGCAGAGAGACACATTGGCCTCCTGATGACGACAGTGAGTCTGTTGAAAGCGCTAGAGGATTGTGTATGACGGGGCTGAATAAGGTTGGGGTTTGCGGTAGGTTTTGTACGGTGTTTGAGGCAGATGGAGCACTACTTTAGTCACAGTTGACAAGGATTTGACTGCCAGGGAATGTAGATAGTGTAATTATGTACATAGTGGTTTTAATTGAGTGTATGAATGTGTTGTATGTTGTGTACCTTTGAGTGGTTTTTATGGAGATGACAAGCTCTGTTACATCTCAGACGGCAGAATGAAATCAGCGTGTTTTGTCCCGTGAATTAAAAAAATGAAAATACGATGTTTCATGACCGGTAGAACGAATATTATAAGCAAGGCGTTTTTCAACCTTTGAAGGCCAACTACATTACATGATGTTATAATCGACGTGCATGAAGTGTAAAGAAAAAGGGACTAATAACTTTCAGGAAAGTGATTGGCTCTGTAATGATATGTCATTAATGATTTCCACGTTTAATACCTTTAAGGATGCAAATAATATGATATAGTCGATATATAATAAACCTTTGATTGTGGTAAATGTTGGTATTTTTATTTTACAAAGAAAATTGTTAAACAACAACAAATATTTCACACAGAATGTTTATTTATTGTGAGGTCTTTTGAAAAACGGAAATGAATAGTATATCATTATCAGTTTTAACATGAACAAGTTCTTACTATATAAGTTTTTACTACATTTCCTTACAAAAAGTCGGTGTCTATTTGATTTGATTTCAATCTGCTTCAATTAAAAATGTCACCCTGTCTCAGAAGGAAACATTCCTTATATATTAACATTTATTTAAAGCTTAAAAACAACCGTCTTAGGGTGGGCTATAGGCTAGTATTATATAACCATAGAAATTTATATAAAGAAAATATAGTTACCCTGCTCCTACATTGATCATATTATTGTCTGCAGCCATAAACAACTTAGCTGAGTGTGGAACATCCTTTGCATTGTCCATGCCAATCCAAGAATACTTGTTTATTTCAGGAACTAAGGTAAACAGAAAACTTTCTCCTGTTCCAAAGTATGTGAACTTTTTGCCTTCACCATCCACAGAATTACGACAACTCCAACTTGATGAGCAATAGGCACCAAAAATCTAAAAAATATATTGAGTTCATCTGTTAAAATGCATGAAGTAATTTTATTTCCTCTCCACAATAATTTGCTCTTCATTTTATTTTCACATCATTATTCAAAGCAAAGCACATTTAAACAGAAAATAACAAAAACAAGCAAAAATAATACAGAACCACAGCAAGTGCAATTTGTAGGAATCTGTATTTGAGGATGTCACGCAATCATTTCCAGAACTAGTTCCCTGGGCACGCATTCTCTCTATACAAAGAGCCAGAATCTTATCTGCTTAGCCATGAGATAATGTGGAATGAAATAATAGTTGGCATCAATTCTTTAATCAGCATAGTTTCAAAATCATAAGGAGCATCCTTAAGCTGTTCTCTGAGATTCAGAGTTTAATGCTGATGACACTGTCCTGTTGGCAGAGAGCAAAAGTGAGTTGCAGAGTATGTTGTCCCGAATGTACGAAGTTTGCATGAAATTCAAACTGAGTATAAAATAAGGGAAAAACCAAACAAAGTTATGGTTTTTGAGAGAGGAACTGGTAGTACTGAATGTAATATAAGTCTAAATGGCCCAGTGATTGACCAGTTACAAAACACCACGACAAAGCTCATGTTGAGAAATGGCTTCGTAGTTTCTTAATTCAATTACTAATCTAAAACAACTATTATGGGAATTTTACTAGGAATTTTTTCATTTAAATTGCAAATTTTCAGAGAAAACTCTTCTCCTTCTTCAGGCTGTCTTGTTTCAGTGGATCTGATCTACCTTATCCAACATGGAGTCAAATACTATCAGTTTCACATATTGCATTTGCAAATAAGTTTTGATTGTTTTCAACTTAATTAATGATCGCACAGAAGTAGTTACTGTAACAGGTAGTGTTAGATATAAATAAGTGCTTGTGTAGTTACCTGAACATCTATAACAGATGTTCAGGTAACTACACAATAAATTGGGAAACTTTATTACTAACAAATCTGAGAATTCTTTTATTAAATTTATTGATTTAACTTCTTTTAGAAATATATTTTAAACTATTTGCACAAGTTGAATAGAAAATGTTTTACTCAGATCCTTATCATACATGTTTTACAAATTGCGTATTTTAAAATATCTCTATCTGCAGTGTAAGAAAATTCTGATCCTTTAAAAATACAAAATTATTGACAATTTTTTGCATACACATAAAGCTTTCTTCAATTTTTGTTATACAAATGTCTAAAATTCTGTAAAACATATTTACTCAGAATGCAACTACAGCTCTTTTAAATCTACAATCAAATGTTTGACATTATGCCAATGATATCCCCAGAACTGCTGGCACCATAGCGGAAGAGCAAATATTCTGAAAAGAGTTCTTTTTTCCTCTAGCTTGTTGTTTGCAGTTGACAATCCCCCCCCCTCATGCATCTCTCATTATTCTTTTTTGTCAGTGGGTTTGAGTTTAAAATCCTGCCTGGGCCTCCTATTGTCGCAGAACCTTAAGCATCTCTTACTACGCATAGTAGCAGTTACACCACTGATATCAAGTAAATTCACAGATTCTATGATCATGATGCCTCTGGTAAAGGTGCCCATGTGATGGTATGATTTTCAAAGATGTTGCCCAGGCATTCTCACTCCTTACATGTGCTTTCGCAACCAAGATGACCCCTATGTAGCAATCTACACAACCAGGTGAGGACAACCAAACTTAGCTATGCCGAGTGGTTTTCCCTTTGTATCTCCCTCACTTATCATGAGATTGGTTCACATCTGCAATACTTTACATAACCCAACTGTCGGCACATAAGCACCCATTTGCATGGCGCTCTGACAAATTCTTTCTAGTGTGGCATTTTCTATGTCAAGCAGTATAATATTATCCAAAACAAGGAAGCCTTTATTTTGCAGGAACAGTACCTACCTCATCAGTGGTGCTTTTAATCACAAGAATGGTAGGCTCATAGTTGCTAACTGTCATGTAGAATGCTGTTAAACTAGTTCCATGCCGATTAGTAGAATATATAACTTCAGGTTGAAACATAGTTACACGAAGAGGAAGCCAAGACCATATGACACCCATCTGAAAAAATGTAGTTACATAATGTGTATCATGTGAATAAGAAACATAAGAAACCAACAAAAATAACACTGAATACTAATATCTGATCATTCATGGTTCCAAATATTAATAATACAGTGCCATGAATAAATCAGTCAATTTTGAGGTCTATCCTATATATGCATGTGTACATACTGTACTTATATGTGTAAGACAAAGAAAGCATACATATATAGAAAGACACACAGAAGAGCACGCATGAAGATAAACTACCTTATTTTCCATCATATGATCTGCAGACCATGAAATTCGGAAAGAATATTTTTTTCCTTTGAATAATCAGTGGCAGTGTATAATCCACAGGCTGTCAAATTCAGAAAAAATCAAGGTACAATCAGCACTTGTGGCGTAGATCCTGAACTATAATTTCGGGCAGAAAAGTCACAATTCACAAGATAGCCCAGAAGTCAAAAAAAAAGTAAGAAAGGACAATCTTATTAAATAAAGTAACTGTAAGCAAAAATTTGAATTTGTTTTTTTGTTTTGTTTTTGTTATTTAAATGAACAGAGTAAAAATTTTTTTTTGCATTTTTGAACTTCACTTTTATTTGGTAAAGTTCGATGAACACTTACCGCACGTGGGGCTTGGCTTTCAATTCATATTTCCGTTATGTGGATGCGGCACGGGGGTTTTTCATTTGGCCACGGGTCCGCTTCTTTTTTTTTTTTCCGTTGGAATTTATTTTGTCTCATCACCAAATGAGTTTTTTTCCTTTGCTGCATCCTCATTTACTTCAATATTTATTCATACCCGAGTACTTTCGGTAAAACTCCTTTACCGTCTTCGAGGGGACGTTTTGCTCCGACTAGCACGGACCGTGTCAGCTGGGCATTTCGGTGGTTCTCGCGGGCTGCTTCTGTCATGGGCTATCGCTTCTTCTTGGGCGTTGTGGCGCCATTTCTTGTTGGTCAATGATTTCATTTTTCGAACTTTTTCATTTTTTTGCTCAATTTTAATTAAATTTTTCCAGCTGTTTTTCCTAATTACCCAAGTTATATCTAAAAATCCATCAAAACTACAGACAACTTGACATTTATAAAAAGTTTCAACTGAAGAGCCTTAACTAATTTGATTTGCACAGCAAAAGCTGATGAGTCAGATTCATGAAGTGATTGGCAACAACAATGATTACTTGTTGTGGAAAGCTTATCAGTACATACATAATCTATTGCATCATATTTTCTGTCAAAATACTCATAAATAAAAAAAAACATGTTCTTTCCTTTTCAAATCTCTATCTTTATATTCTGTTAAATTTTTCTGTTGTTAATGCACACACATTGATCCTTTTTGCAATTGTTACATAGTAAGGGAATGTTCTAACTACAATCATATATATCGTCTCAATTGTCAACATCCACCTTCACAAACATTGTGGTTTGCCTATCTTCAATCCTCATGAGCTCTACTTGACTTACAATGAATTATTTTACACTGAAATTTCTTTATACTTTGATCATTTACCATTTCCTTTGGTACAAGGAGACTTTGGGAAATTCCTATGTTAGAGCAGATGTTTATATGTAAGAGGAGATGAATATGGGTGTTCAGGGAGAAAACCAGCTAAGTGTAATGTGATGTACCCTTAATGATATGGAATAAATCAGTTACCAAATAAAAATTGTTTGCCTTTGAAAGGTGCTTTGCCAAGATTTTGAGGCACTTTCATTTTCATATGTGATGGAATGACTCTTATGAATTCCTGTATGGTCATTATTCTTTGTCCTATTTTGCTTTTGACAAAAATGACTCTTAAAAATGTTCCTGTTTCAACTGAAAATGAAATTAACGTAAAAAGCTTGAAGATACTGTAAACCCTTATTCAACTACAGAAATTAAAGAAGGCAATGTTTTGTATAGTTCCTTATATGAGCAAACTTATATGAACATTATACAAACACCTCTGTATTACATCTCCTGGCAACTTTGCCCTATCGGCACATCTTTCTCTATTTAAACATTGCGGTCTAACATCGTACATATTCACCACCATGCAGCTATATATGAAAGCACTGTATGGAGATAAAAGTGCTTTGGTTTTAGTCAAAGCCAATCAAAACAAACTGTTGCATACCATGGACAAAAATAGACGAAAATACTGCAATGAAGGACAAAATGCTTTTCATAATACATGGGAACTTGATAGAATATTCATAGCAAACAGATTATAAATTCTGAATTTGTTTGTAGCTCTTACTGGTTATACATGTATACATGCAACACCTCTCAGAAACTTAAAAATCTTTCTAGGGAAGTGAGATTTTTCTACTCCAGGGCAATGAGTTTCTCAAGTTTCTGAGAATTGTTACATGGATCTACTGAAAATACCTGAAAATCAATTTTGATGCAACATCCAGGCTAAAACTAAATTGAGTCCAAAACACAAGATCAAGCACAATTAAGAAGATAACAGCACTCGAATGATCCTAAATTTTCCGTGCATAAACAATAATTTACTTAATATTTCTGACTAATCAATACTTCCCAAACACTTTTCTATAAATAAAAGTGGCTTAATAAGCATTGTAAAATAAATCAGGTATCAGTATAAATATATATATATATATATATATATCAGTGGCGTCACATGCCCATTTAGGTTGGGTGTGCGCTGCTATGGGAAAAAATATGCAAAAATTTTATTATATGTATCCTGAGCTGCAAAATTCACGCATTGATTTTGAGCATACGAAAGCATTTCTTTAATTTAGGGATCATCTAATTACTTATGGTAAAGATCTTTACATACACTCCATTGTAAGAAAAATCTGAATTTTCTGGTCAAATACTAGTGATGAACGAATTTTTGGTATTTTTTATGATTTTTAAATACATGATGAGGCTTATCTTCCTTAACTATATTTACACAATCTGCAAGAGCTCTGGAAGAAAATGGGACACTTAGTACATCGTCAGCACTGTTCCCCATCCTAAATGGATATCAAAATTCATATTGTATATTAAAAAAAATCTGTGCTCATAAACATATCGATTCACACAACGACAAAAAGACAGAAAAACAGTAACTCGTAGGAGAACGTTGAAGAGTGTTTATGACTCCACGCTATTCCAAATGCAAACAAGTATGACCAGCTGTGCTTTTTTAAGGGCGCAAAACCTAGAAAGTTTAGCATTTGCGTTGAAACTAAAAGGAAATAAAAACATCTGGAGAGCTTTGTGTTACAGTTGCTTTTAACGGCCTAAGGTGTGCGGAGGTAAAACAGCACTCCTACAGCTGCAAATATTACTTACAATGTTTTGTTTACTGAACGAAACAACGAACCTTCTCCTCTTCACAAAAATATTGCACAAGGGAATTAATTTTAGCCACACACACAAAGCCTTAGGACAAACTTCGGCAAGTTTTATTAGAAATACATACCACCCCCACCCACCCCCAATATAACAGCAATTCCTATAACTGCGTATAACAACGTTGAATTGCACTGTTCCATGGGACTGCAAGTGGTGCTCATTTTGGCTAGCACACCCTGAGAGTCCGCTGTTACGTTTAAAACCACAGGGAAATAAGAATGTGCTCTGCAGCTCCATCTGGGAGCTCTTGTATCACAGTTACTTGACATCATCAAATGTGTGCTCATCAAACTGCACACCCAGAGATCTTAGTGCAATATGCTTACTAAATGAACCTTCTCCTCTTAATGAAAACATGATATGGGGAAATTAATTTCAACCACGACTCGAAGCCTTAGGACAAACTCTGGCTAGTTTTATTAGAAATAAATCCAAAGAAATAATTGATAATATAAGCTAAATTGCAACTCTGTGTGGGTGTGCACTGCACACCTAGCACACTCCGAATATTCACCCCTGATATATATATGTATCACCAGCTAGTGTGACATGAAGGCAGAGGATGCAAAGAATCACTGGAGAACTAAGCTGCCGTCTGATGCTGATGTTGGCTATGTTTCACAGACAATCTCTATCTTCTGATTCAAGGCTCCTTGAATTGGAGGAAGAACTCCAAAGGATCAAATGGGACACTGTTGGGCTAAGTGAGGTAAGAAGAAATAAGAAGATCTCACTGAACTGAAAAGTGGACATCTCTTCTAATATCATGAGACAGATACTGGCAGAACTAGTGGTGTTGGATTTATAAGGAACAAGAAACTGAAGGACAATGTTCTAAAAGTTGAAAGTTCTTCGGAAAGAGCTGCAAGACTCATTATCCAACTCCAGGCTCTGATTATTCAATCCTATGCACCCACCACAAGCCATCCTGAAGAAGAAATTGAGAATTTTAAGAGGAAATTTGTCATCTAAATAACAAAGGCAAGCAGCACTTGAACATCATTATGGGTGATTTCAATGCAAAAATAGGGCAACAGCAAAGAATGAAACTTTGGTACGTAAATTCGGTCACAGCAAAAGTAACCAGTGTGTATATACTCTCGTAGAGTTTGCAGGGCAGAAAGGTTGTTTATCATGAACTCCTTTTTCAAGAAAAAGCCACATAGGAAATGGACATGGAGGCATTTAATGGGATGACAAATGAAATTGATTTTATTATGTAAAACAAGAAATTCGTCATTGAAGACTGCAGTGTGCAGAACAGATCCAACACAGGGAGTGACCACAGAATGGAGAGATGTAAGATGCCCCTCAACATTAAACTTGAACATGGCAAGCTCATAAAACAAATAAAATGTATTGACATGGCCAACCTTAAAAAACATCATGATACCTCTAAATTCGAAATGAGGAACAGATTATCTGCTTTAGAAGGCCTAACATTGGAAGAAGTGGACATTTCTGAAGTTAACAGAAAACTAACCAAGGCTCTTATGGAAACAGTAACAAAAATAGGTGGTACTAAGAACAAGTTGCATATGAAGAAAATATCAGAAAAAACAAAAATGCTGATGCAAAAGAGAAGGAGATGGGAACAAATAAAGAATATGTGACTTCCAAAGTGGAATATACAGTATAGAGCTATGCAAAACAAGTATGAAATAGTATCACTAAAAATGTAAGGAAATTCAATTGTGAACTAGTGAGAAAAGCAATTGAAAATAATTAAAGCCTGAAGAAAGCAAAGGGACATCTTAGTAAGCAAAGAAAACAAATTATGGCACAGAGAAAAGAAGATAGTACTGTAATAAGAAATAGAGGTGAAATTTTGACAAGAGTGAAAGACTTCTAATCAAAACTATATGAAAGGGATGATACATCTACTCCAAACATTATGACAGGTACCAGTAACAAAGTCCCTGCAGTCTTCCCAGCAGAAATTACACATGCAATTAAGAACATGAAACAGGGAACAGCTGAAGGAGAAGACAGAATTACTGTGGACATTATACGAAAAGTAAGTGGAGAAACTGAAACTAGACTTGCCCAAATTTTCACTAGATGTCTCAATGAAGGGAAGATTCCTGAGGATTGGAACAAGGCTACAATGATCCTGCTACATAAAAAAGGTGACACTCAGGATCTCAGAAACTACAAGCCCATCAGCCTCCTATCAGTGGTTTATAAAATCTCCACTAAGGTTCTTTCCCATCACCTGAAGGTAATAACAGACATAGCTCAACCAAAAGAACAAGCTCGGTTCAAAAGTGGCTACAGCACTATACATCATATCCATGTACTGAGATAACTAATTAAAAGAGCAAGGGAATATGAACTCCCGTTATGTACAGCTTTTATTGATTATGAAAATGCCTTTGATTCTGTGAAACCATCAGCAGTTACAATGGCTTTGAAATCATCTAGTATTGAAGATGCATACATTAGCATTATTAAAAACATCTATTAAAATGCATGTGCAAAGGTTTGGCTATTTGAGAATACAGCACTAATAAAAATTTAAAAGGGAGTGAAACAAGATGGCATCATATCCCTCAAACTCTTTAATGCCACATTGCAAAATGTCTTTCAATCATTGAACTTGTAAAACAAAGGGATAAAGATTAACAAAGATTATTTAACTCACCTTCGTTTTGCTGATGACATCATTTTTGCAACTGCCCCTTCAAAACTGCAGAGTATGATCCAGGAACTTGCTGACAAGAATAAAGAGGTGGGATTAAAAATGAGCTCTCAGAAGACAAGACTGATGTACAATGCATTTACAAGAAATGAAGATTTATTGATTGATGGGGAAGAGCTGGAGATAACCGATACCTACTTTACCTTGGACAGCAGAAATCAAGCAAGGGTCACACTGAGGAAGAAATTAATTGGCATATAAAACTTGGTTGGAGAGGTTTTGGAAGAAACTGTGCAATTTTTAAAAGCAACATGCAGCCATTATTTCTTAAGAAAAGTGTTTAATCAATGCATTCTTCCAGTGCGTACATGTGGAGTGGAAACATGGATCTTAACTTAAAAAGACATACAAAGCCTGCTGATAACTGAAAGGAGCCTGGAGAGATGCATTCTTGGTGTAACCAGGAAAGATAAGAAGAGGAACTCATGGATAAGGAAAATGACAAGAGTGGAAGACATCATGATCAGAGTAAAATCCCCGAAAAGGCAATGGGCTGGACATATTGTCAGAAGGATGGACCACCGATGGACAACTGAAATTTTAGACTGGATTCCAACTGGCGGGAAAAGACCCAGAAGAAGACCACATGGGAAATGGTGGATGGAATTCGAAAGCATGCAGGAATGACACAGAGGAGACTGTCTCAAGGCAGAACATCATGGAAGGAAGTTGGGGAGACCTTCATCCAGCAGTAATGGTTGACAATGGTTGACGATGATGATGTATACACAAGTATACTCATTTGGGACACAAGTTCAATATACATCATTTCCTTGACAAATGTTTGGAAATATTCTAGTTGGATAATGTTTGGAAATATTCTAGTTGGATACCTAGGCATTCCATTTCTAGCGAAGATTTACTTTTCTCACACATTTTCGGGTCTTCGTTGAAGCTATTGTCCTATTGTCCGTTGTATGTGCAACAACCATTCACATCAAATACACTGCTTACTTTGGGTAGATTCAGTAGATCTTCAATTTAGGATTCAACAACATCAATTCTTTACCATTATTAATGCTCTAAATTTTTCGCCCAGTCTTTGGGCATCCTCAGGAGCGTGACAACTTTTCCACCGATGTTTGTGGTTTTTTTCTCGTCAATGGAGTCCGATACCCCATGTTGCCATTCCTCGGATATGCTGTATTAGATACTTTTCTTGATCAAACCTAGCCGGCGCCATCTATGTTTCACTAATTCTACCTTTTTTTTTATATATATAACTTTTTTTTTTTCTCTTCAAATGGTCGTTGATGTCATCTTTCCGTATTCATTTTCTTTTCATTTCCTATCTGCTGCCTTGGTGGTCTAAGCGATGGCCTCTGATCATTCGTCCGAAAGGGGTTCGGGCTCGAATCCCGTTGAGGCATGGATGTTGCGTTTGTCTTACGGCACTGGCTCTCTTCCTTCCCTGGAACCAGTAACCCTAAATTAGGGACGGGCAACTGCTTATAGCCCAATGAGTTGCTCACAGTGGTCATTAAACCATCAACAAAAAAAAAAAAAAAAAAAATTCCTATCCCTTGTCTTTTTTGTCAGTTTTTCTTTTGTTGTTCTTTTTCTTGTCTTATTAGCTCTTTCCAAAGGCTAGATAATGTATTAGGATCATTCTGGTTACACACCCTTGTTTTATTTTTATAAATTAGGATCGATTCCTCCATTCTCATTTGTCTCTCTGATTCTTTATTCCTTTTTAGCATTTTAATTTCTTTGAATTTTGGGAATGTTCGGTGGTCAATACAGAATTGCACTAATGCATTTTTCGCTTCTTTTTTTGCCAGTTAGATATGTGTTGTTTTAACCCTTTTTTTTAACCTGTTTCTAGTACTCCCTATGTACGATATTGGAGGTATGTGTGCAATGGGAATTTCGTAACCCTGATGTGTCAATGGGAATTTCGTGACCCTGATGTGTCAATGGGAATTTCGTAAGACCCTGATTCCTCTAATATTTTGCTCTCGGTTTTTTGTTGATAGTCAGATTTTTCAAGGTGTTCACTGAACTTCTTAGTTGTAAGTCAAATTTAGCATATTGCTTATTAATTTCTTTACTGACACCTTCCAAGTAAGGGAATGCACCTATATATTTTAATTTATTTTTTCTCACCTTTCTTTGATTGTAAACTTCTTGGTCTTCATTTCTCTTAGCCATATGTTTTTTATTCTCATATCATCATCATCATTGTCAACCATTATCAATCCACTGCTGGACGAAGGTCTCCCCAAATTTCCTCCACAATGGTCTGTCTTGTGCCAGTCTCCTCCATGTCACTCCCGCATATTTTCGAATTTCATCCGCCCATCTCCCATGTGGTCTTCTTCTGGGTCTTTTCCTGTCCCTTGGAATCCAATCTAAAATTTTGGCTGTCCATCGATGGTCTGTCCTTCTGGCATTATGTCCAGCCCATTGCCATTTCAGGGATTTAACTCTGATCATGATGTCTTCCACTCTCGTCATTTTTCGGATCCACGAGTTCCTCTTTTTATCTCTCCTGGTTATACCAAGCATGCACCTCTCCATGCTTCTTTGAGTTGTCTGCAGCCTTTGTATGTCTCTTTTAGTCAAGGTCCACGTCTCTGCACCATAGGTAAGCACTGGAAGGATGCATTGATCAAACACTTTTCTTTTAAGACATAATGGCATATTGCTCTTGAAAATTATGCTGTTTCTTCCAAAAGCTCTCCAGGCAAGTTTTGTACGCCGATTAATTTCTTCATCAATGTGACCCTCACTTGATATCTGTCCAAGATAAACATACGTATCTGTCATCTCCAGTTTTTCTCCATCAATTGATAAATCTTCATTGCTTGTAAAAGCATTGAACATCACTTTTGTCTTCTGAAAGTTCATTTTTAATCCCACTTCTTTACTCTTGTCAGCAAGTTCCTGGATCATACTCTGCAGCTCTGATGGGATAGTTGCAAAAATGACTACGTCATCAGCAAAACGAAGGTGGGTTAGATAATCTCCATTAATCTTTATCCCTTTGTTTTCCCAGTTCAGTGATTGAAAGACATTTTCCAATGTGGCATTAAAGAGCTTCGGAGATATGGTGTCACCTTGTCTCACTCCTTTTCCAATTTTTATGTGTGTTGTATTTTCAAACAGCCGAATCTTTGCACTTGCATTTTCATAGATGTTATTAATAATATTAATGTATGCATCTATCTTCAATACCGCAGGATTTCAGAGCCATTGTAACTGCTGATGGTTTCACCGAATCAAAGGCTTTTTCATAATCGATAAAAGCCATGCACAATTGAAGTTCATATTCCCTCGCTCTTTCAATTAGTTCTCTCAGTACATGGATATGATCTATTGTGCTGTAGCCACTCCTTAATCCAGCTTGTTCTCTCGGTTGAGCCATGTCCAGTGTTACCTTCAAGCGGTGTGAAAGAACTTTAGTGAAGATTTTATAAACCACTGATAGGAGGCTGATAGGTCTGTCATTCCTGAGATCCTCAATGTCACCTTTTTTATGTAGCAGGATCATTGTAGCATTGTTCCAATCCTCATGAATCTTCCCTTCATTAAGGCATTGAGTGAAAATTTGGGCGAGTACTGTTTCAATTTCTCCACTTGCTTCTTGTATGATGTCTACAGTAATTCCATCTTCTCCTGGAGCTTTCCCCACTTCATGTTCTTGATTGCATGAGCAACTTCTGCTGGGAGGACTGGAAGAACTCTGGTACCTTTCATGATGTCTGGAGTACATGTATCATCCCTTTCATATAATTTGGAGTAGAAATCTTTCACTCTTGTCAAAATTTCGCCTCTATTTCTTGTTACAGAACCATCTTTTTTTTCTCAGAGCCATAATCTGTTTTCTTCCCTTACTGAGATGTCCCTTTGCTATCTTTAGGCTTTGGTTGTTTTCAATTGCTTTCCTCACTAGCTCACAGTTCAATTTCCTTGCGTCTTCAGTGATACTTTTTCTTACTGTCTTGCATAGCTCTATATATTCCACTTTGGAAGTCACATCTTCTTTAGCTGTCCTCATCTCTCTTCTTTTTTGCATCAACATTTTGGTTTTTCCTGATAATTTGTTCACAAGCAACTTGTTCTTAGACCCAGCTAATTTTGTTGCTGTTTCCATAAGAGCTTTGGTTACTTTTCTGTTAACTTCAGAAATATCCACTTCTCCCGATGTTAGGCCTTCTAAAGCAGAGAATCTGTTCTTCAGTTCCAACTTGAAAGTATTATAGTGTTTCTTAAGGTTGGTTATGTCAATACATTTTGTTTGTCTTATGAGCTTGCCACGTTCGAGTTTAGTGTTGAGGTGCATCTTACATCTCGCCAATCTATGGTCACTACCTGTGTTGAACTTGTTCAGCACACTGCAGTCTTCGAAGACGAATTTTTTGTTACACATAATAAAATCAGTTTCACTTGTCGTCCCAATTGGATCTCTCCATGTCCATTTCCTGTGTGGCTTTTTCTTGAAAAAGGAGTTCAAGATGAAAACTCCTTCTGCCTCTGCAAACTCAACGAGAGTATTTCCACGCCGGTTTCTGTTGCCGTGACCGAATTTACCTACTGAAGTTTCATTCTGTTGCCGTTGCCCTATTTTTGCATTGAAATCTCCCATAATTATTTTCAAGTGCTGCTTACCTTTATTATTTAGATGACAAATTTCCTCATAAAATTCTTCAATTTCTTCTTCAGGATGACTTGTGGTGGGTGCATAAGTTTGAATAATCTGAGCCTGGTATCTTTTTGAGAGTTGGATAACAAGTCGTGCAGCTCTGTCAGAGGAACTTTCAACTTCTACAACTTTATCCTTCAGTTTCTTGTTTATTATAAATCCAACACCACTAGTTCTGCCAGTATCTGTCCCACGATAGTAGAAGAGATGTCCACTTTTCAGTTCAATGAGATCTTCTCCTTTTCTCCTTACCTCACTTAGCCCGACGATGTCCCACTTGATCCTTTGTAGTCCCTCTTCCAATTCAAGAAGCCTTGAATCAGAAGATAGGGAGCGTCCATTATACGTAGCCAAAGTCAGCATCAAATGGCAGCCTAGTCCGGTCCTCCGGGGATTCTTAACACCCTCTGCTTTCATGTCGCACTGGCCGCTGCCTTGGCCAGGTACATTCCAGCTGCCGGAGACTGAGGGCCAAGATTTAAGTTGTAGAGTCATTTTGGAGGTGTTTGGCCATAACTCACCACGCTGGCCAAGCGGGTTGGTGAGTGTGGGATAGCATTTCCTCTGATCCCGATGGTATAGTTATACCGCTATTGGCGGCCGTCAGAGCCCCTTTAGTGGGAACAGGATGCACCACGAGAAGGCGGGGTTGACATTTGTCAAGAAGAGGCTGTGATGTTACGCATCACCTGACCTTACATCCAATTCTCATATATCCATTTTTAATAAGCTTATTAGGGTAACCATAATCTTGTGATATTTTCAAGATAAAATCAAGCTCTTGATTCTTTAGCCTATTATTAGAAGTGTGCATATACGCTCTTCGAATCAAGTTTACTCTATCTTTTTTTTTTTTTTAATTTATAACAGGATGGTGCGAGGAGTATGGAATGAGTACCGGAATGTACGTTGCTTTCCTGAAAACAGTGTATTCAAACTTATTTTTATTTTTTTTAAGTAGAATGCCTAAAAATGACAGACTATTTTTCACTTCAAATTCAAGCGTCAGTTCAATGGTGTTGCAGATTACGTTGAATCGATGCGCTAGATCTTGTAGCTTGGTATTGTTGAGTTTTGAAATAATGATGATGTCATCAACATACCGAGCATATAGTAGTGTTTTTTCAGGTAGAGTTTGAATAATTTTTTTCGATGTACGCCATTATCACTTCTGCGTATAACGCCGATAATGGGGATCCCATAGGGATCCTTGAGTTTGTTTAAAAATACTTCCCTCAAATTGGAAGATATTGTTTTCTTTAATGAAGTATAATGTACCCTTTAATTCTTTCAGTTGTGTCATATTTAGCTCTTTATTTATATTTAATTGTTGTATGATCAACTCGATGGCTAGCTCGACAGGAGCACTTATTCCCGTCACTATCGCGGTTATGGTTAACCTTCAAGGTTACGGTTATTTTTCATCAAATCCTGCCAGATGTTAAGCAGGGAAAATCCTTTGCAGTCATTGATGATGGAATTTTGATTTTTCTCAATCTCTATTCCTTCTTTTAGCTTTCTTTTTTGAAAATTGCTTTGGAAACTGATGACTTTAAGGGAATTGCAATCCATGCTGTGACTAGTTTCTCTAACATGCCTATCTAAACCAGTCTTGTTGGAGCAATTTTTTATAGTAGCTTTATGCTCTGCTATACGAGTTTCTAGTCTGCGACCTGTTTCACCTATGTAAGATAGTCCACAATTATCTTACATGAGCTTTAGTCAAAGAAAATTTATGTTTTCTCTCCATTATTACAATGCACAGCAAAACTTCAACTGATGATATATAAAGACTATTATACCTAAGATGTTGAAGTGTATGCTCTAAAACTGTCACTGATTGCTGTGACTTTTCAATTTGCATCTTCTTGCTCAACTTATTCAAATTTTGTGGGTATTTGAGATACTCTAAGTACAATACTGATTTCAAATCACCAGATTTCACATTCAATGTTTTGTGTTCTTGTTAATTCTGTTGTCATTGTGGTTTTAGCATGGCAGAAAATGAAGCATTGTCAAATGTAAAGGATGATTTATCACTATTAATTGTGTATAAATATTTGGGAGAATTTTTTTAAACTCAAACTACATACAAGAGTTGTTTTTTAACGTGTTCCATGTGCCAGAGTTTTCAATTCCTATATTAAACCTTAATGATAACATTAAAAGAAATAGTATATAATGTTTCAAGCTCAGGATCAAACACTCTGAAAATTTTATCTCCATACATTAATTAATATTCAGCAAACTTATAATTTTTTAATTAGACATGAAATTCAGTTTGGGCATATTTTCAAAATCAAACATTTCTGACAAAATTAATACTAAAGATGAAAAGGGAAGAAAAATGAAACCAATAACAAACCTGATCAGCATTAAGAATTTCAGACATAAATTTCCCAAGTGGAATTACTCCTAAAGATCTTGTCCTGGCAGAAGGACTTATCTTCAACTAGAAAAATTATACATTCTTTACATAACCAAATCTTTTTGTAAATTGCATAATGAAGAAAACAACAGCAATGACATTACATATGCAGAATTCTTTGTAGAAATATTTTCCTAGCAAAACAAAGAAGTATTTTAGGTTTTGTTTAATTTTAATGCTAGCATCATGGAAGTGAGTAATACAAACACAGGCTTTCAATGGTTTACAAACTATTACATTCATACACCACCATAATTGATTTAATTTTATTTAAATTTATGGCATTTAAAAAGATGTTGGTGTGAGCAGAAATATGAAAACGTATCACAATGAGATACAATGATGTAACAATAAATATGTGATTGAAATAAGTTTACATAAGTAAATGAATTATAGCCATGAAAGGGAACTTTTACTAATGAATCAGTTACAAATACTGCATAAATTAAATTGAAATTTAATTGCCAAAAAACATAGCAATCACATATGATTAATATTTCTTAGGACAAAAATGCTATTATCAACTGCAATCCATATACAGAATACCTGAAAAAAAACTTGAAAAATTGTATTACTATGATGCACACACTCTGAATTTCATTCAGTTCCATATACTTGTTACTTGGAAATGTGTTGTCCTAGGTTGTGTGTATCCATACACTTGACAACAGGCTGAGAAAAAAGACACTAGAAGGTGCGGGTTTGTTTCTATTATTGGAGAAATAATTTTTAAGTTTTCTGAGGGGTTCTCTGCTTGGATGACAATTTATGGCAATAATATGCTAAATTACAATGATTTACTTTACTTGTTTCAGATGTACTTACAGTACTTTTTAGGTATTCCTAGCAAATGTACCTCACATACTTTTCCATATGTATGTGGAGAAGAGGGTGAAGAAAAAGAGTGAATTAATTCATGCAGAATTTTATCACCATGTAAAAATATAACATGAAGCTCAGCATTGATTAATTCACAAACTCATGCAACTCTTGGACCAAAGAGATAACCAAAGCAGACATGTGGCAAAGTCAGATAGCATTATCACTAAAGACACCCCCTTCCAAAAAATGAGCAGATATCACATCTTCCTCAAAATTGTATTCTTTAAAAAAATTACTTTACAAAGTACTATAGCAATGTTTTGAAGAAGGCATACATATGTGAAACCTTTATGACTTTTGATTTTTATAGGTATAACTGTAGAATTATAATTCTTTTAGTTGTAACTTTTATTTAATAGATTAAGAATTATAGTTTTATGGAACAATGTATCACTAAAATTATTTTAAATGAAATAAACAACTTTTTTTTTGTATGCATACAATAGCACAAAACTAAATGTTGCTTTGTTTTTTAGTTACAAATTTAAGGCTGTCTTTGAATGAGTGTTAGGGTTCATCTTCTACGATAGATGGTGCAAAAAATCACTCTTTCGGTGTGGCTTTTTACGTCTTGAGGGACTGACCCAGAACTTGGCATCAGTGAATCACTGCAGACCTCACCATATTCAGAATGGAAGTGGTCTCTCATTGGCTCCACAATGAAAACAAAATATTCACTGTTACGTTTTAACCAATGAAGTTATTTGGGGTGGAGCTCAGTGAGTAGGCAGATTTTCTATAGCTCAAATTCAGGGGTTCTCTGCTAATGTACACATTTTCTCTTCAAAACATGAGTGTACAGTGGAATTTTAGATGATTTATGAAAGACACGATTCTAATCTCACTTTTGGCCCCATTCAATGATTTCTATTTGGCCTAGATAATTAAAACAAGTTAGTAAAATCATGCAATGCATTGATTATGATACACTTTCTAACATACCAGAAATCATTACTCAAGTTATCACTCTCAAGTTATGAGAATTATGGCTGTGGAATAAATCTCGGTCCTGTGCCCTGACCTTTGATCCCATTTCGATGATATTCAACAGAACCGGTTCGGTATACCTCCGAAATAACATGATAAAGTTTTGTTGCAATCGAAGCATTTTTACGTAAGTAATGATGCATAAGGGCTATGGAATAGATCCCGCTCCTGTGTCCTAACCTTGGACCCCATTTCGCCCATTTTCAACAGAACTCGTCCCCAGGCAGGCCCCTACAACATACTAACATTTTTTTTATCCAAATCAAAGCATTTTTACGTAAGTTATGACGCATAATGGCGATGGAAGTGATTCCGCTCCTATGTCGTGACCTTTGACCCCATTTCGCCCATTTTCAATAGGGTTTGTCACCAGGTGGTCCCCTACCACATACTAAAATTTCATCGAAATCAATCCTTTTTTACGTTAGTTATGGCGCATAACAGCAGTGGAATGGATCCCGCTCCTATGTACTGACCTTTGACCCCATTTCGTTCACTTTAAATAGGGTTCCTTCCCAGGTGATCCCTACCAGATACTAAAATTTCATCGAAATCGAATGATTGTTACGCGAGTTATCGTGCGGACGGACATACACACACAACGCGTGACGTAATGAGGCAGATGGGAATCGCAACCATCTGCTCGCCGCAAGAGTGTGACGTCATAAAACTTTAATAGGATCCACACACAACGCGTGACGTAATGAGACCGATGGCGTGACCGCGGGCACAACATTTTCAAACGCGAGATTGTGATGTCATAAGATTTCTAAGCATTGGTAACATTAATGGAACGAAGCCATGCCAATATAAACATTATAATTAGGGGTGAGTATTTAACCCACTAAACGAATTCTCCTAAAGTCGAGATCAAGCTAAATCGATTTCTAGTACCAGAAAACTGTAGGTTAACGACTTTCATCAAAATTCTTAGAGCCGTTTTCAAAATAAAATGTACATACATACATACAAGAATTGCTACTTTAAGGTGGACGTCAAGTAATTTTGCTTCCTATACTTCCAATGGAAAAACTTCTGTACACATTTTCGTCACAAACAATGCGTTCCCAAGGATGAAAATTTGAACATCCATTAAAATATCTTCATTTCATAACTTAGAATATTTAATATTTTCTAAACCATAACCGTAATTATGCAATCCAACATTTATTTGCCCACTGACGTCATCAAAGCACAGATCGCGCCATCTTTTTCCTGGTTTCAACACCACCAAAGGAAACGTTATTGTTTTTTAATATAATTATGCTTATGTTTTACAAAATGTTAAGTATTCCAAGTTATAGTATGAAGTTATTTTAATCGATGTTCAAATTTCCATCCTTGGGAACACACTAATTGTGAAGGAAATGTGTACAAAAGGTTTTCCATTGGAAATATAGGAAGCAAAATTACTTGACGTCCACCTTAATAGTATGGGATAAGGGCGATGGAATGGATCCCGATCCTATATGCTGACCTTTTATTCCATTTGTCCCTTTTTCAATAGGGTTACTCTTTAGATGGTCCCCTACCACATACTAAAATTTCATCGAAATCAAACCATTTTTACGCACCTTATGCCGCATAAGGGCAATGGAATACATCCCGCTCCTATGTCCTGAGCTTTGACCCCACTTCACCCATTTTCAATAGGGTTTGTCCCCAGGTGGTCCCCTACCACATACTAAAATTTCATTGAAATCGAACCATATTTATGCAAGTTATGACGCATAAGGACAATTGAATGAATTCCGCTCTTATGTCATGACCTTTGACCCCACTTCACCCATTTTCAATAGGGTTCGTCCCCTGGCGGTCCCCTACCACATACTAAAATTTCATCGAAATCGAACCATTTTTACGTGAGTTATCATGCCGACAGACGGACAGACAGACGGACGGACGGCCAGACGGACGGAAAAAGCTGGAGCATATACGCTTCTTCAACCTACGGTTGGAAAGCGTAAAAAATCAGACAGAAATGAGTGATTTCGTTTCTTCCAGACAGAAACACTGCTCTGCACCATCTAACACCAAATCGGAATACTTTCGAATCAGATAAATTTAATTTTAAAAAAATCCTAACAAATTTTTCGGAAAAATAACTGGCATATATTAGCTATGGGTCGTTTTTATTTGTGCTCAAAATTTCAAACACTACAAAGTGCAGTCAAACCTCGATTTAACAAACTTCAAGGGACCAGCAGTCGTGTACGTAAAATCCTGGAATTTGCTAAATCAAGGAAGCCTTCCAAATGAAACATTCAAATTAAGCTAGTGTTCATAATAGAATACGTAAGCAGCTATGTTCTCTTTCTTTCAGTTACATTTAAATTATGTATAGTACTTTTAATTACGAAATTTATTGTCAAAAATGTTATAATACGTACACATTTTCTTTGAATATTAAATACACAATTCGTAGGTATTAGATTTCAACATGTAGCATCAAAATAAGCATACTTTAAAAATGCGAGGAAAATATGATGGCCGATTATTTTTTCCAGCATTTAGCTTCTTAAATAACGATTTGAGTATTATAAACTGCATGAAACAGAACATCAATTAGTACTAATTAACTTGTAAAAACAGAATATGTGTTGATTACCTTTTTACACTGTAGAAAACAAATACTTTAGAGAAGATTGTTTACTTTTTTTCTGAACGTTTAGCTTTATACATTGCAGCTTCAATTTTTTGAGGTGTATGAAAAATGTCATCATTAATATCGAAGCACATTAAGTAGTTTTTAGCACATTCTGTACCGTAAGCAGCATCACTAAAGAAGCTAACTTTCAGTTCTGCTTCATCTTCTTCATCAGAATCTGATGCATTTATAGTCCGATCTGTTCATCCAAAACATCATCAAGGGATTACATTTGGCAGGTATGCATTTTTGCATCACAATCAACATAATAGGAAAACACAGTACCTGATGACGCAAGCTCATTCCATTCTGCAAGATCGTCATCCACAAAATTATCAGCAGGATTTTTGGTATTGGACCCACTTTCTTCTTGTTCACAACCTGAGAAGCCTGCTTTGTTAAAGCAGGTTTTAATGGTATCTGTTATAACTGTGTTCCAGGACTGTCACATGAAATTCCCTGCATCGAGAACGTGAACTTTAACTTTAGATGCATCATCCTTTGCATCTATAACAGAAAGTACTTTTTGCATGAGAAGCTTTCGATAATGGGCTTTAAAAGACCTAATTGGCACCCAGATCTAGCGGTTGTAATTCACTAGTACAATTTTCTGGGGCGAAAATGACTTGAACATTTTTCAGATTGTTTACCTGATGATGCGCAGCACTCTGATCAATTAATAAGAGGACTTATCTGTTTTTTTCCTGCATTTGAGTATCTAAGGCTTCTACATAATTTTTGAATAGAGTTGTGGTAAACTACAACTTTTTATTTGCTTCATATTTGGTGGGCAAAGATTTCACATTTTGAAGCGATGTGGTTTGGCAGATTTGCCTATAACTAATGGCTGCAATTTTTCTGATCTGTCTGCATTGGCAGCTAGAAGAACAGTAATTCTGTCTTTTGATTTCTTTCCTCCACATCAGGTGTCATTCAAAAACACAGTGTTTTATCTGGCTGCAGCTTATGAAATAGTCCAGTTTCATCAACACTAAAAATGTCCCACAATATACACCCTTCAATAATTGGTAGCAGCTTTTCATTTTTCTACCCTTGTGCCATCACGGAATCAACACTCCTGCTTACGTCAGATAGAGCTGTACATACCATGTTATGTCGCTGCTTAAAACGATCAATCCATTCATTTGATGTAGTGAATTCTTTTTTTTCTTTTTTTAGTCTCTGGGCAAGATGAACTGCTTTTCCCTTCAGATGTGATCCACTAATAGGCAAATTACTAACCTGTGTTTGTTGGAACCAAGTGACAAGAGCATTTTCTAACTCATTCATGAGCAATGCTTTCATAGATTTCCTCTTATTTCAAAATTGCCCACACTTCGATGAACAGCTTTTGATTTCTTTTCTATTTTTCACTACGGTACGCAACATTGACTTGGAAATTCCAAGTTTCTCTGCTACAGCAGTCTGTGATCCTGGGTTCGCATCAAACTGCGACAAAATGTCCATTTTTTCATTGATTGAAAATCTTTACCGGTTTTCGTTTTTTTTTTTTTTTTTTTTTTTGCTGCAGTCATTCATTTTTTTAAATGCTCTCATAAATGCAAACCACAGTGATCAGTGAATTTCACTTCTAACTTTTCTAGTGTTACCTGTGTTCATCAAAACTTTGTCCATAAATGAGCCGTGTTGTTTTAATTTGAGCTGTAGATTTAACACTGAGAAGAAAAGAAAAAAAAGTGTAATTTGGCGAAGAAATCCAGAGGTTCAGGAGTGGGTACGTACCATGTGTGTCCCCTGACTTCACAGAATTATATTGTTCTGTCTGTAGCTGAAAACAAGAATCCCCAAGGTACTCTAGATTTCCACCCCCACACCGCCTTTCTTTTTCCTGTTTCCCACCCACGCAAGAAAATGTTACACTCCTTTGGAACTTGTTGGTCATTTGCTTCCCCCTATAAGAAGCTTATGCTTGATAGTCGGAGGAAAGAAGAACTGAGTTATGATTCCATCAAGCTGTGTTGCAGATGGTGTTCTTTGAAATGCTGGTAAACTGCATGCATAAAATGTTCCTGTTACACGAGGCTCTCTTTCTAGCTGACTTTTAATATGAAAATGCTGGTTAACATAGTTTGGTGGTTTAAAAAAAATGGTTGCTAAATTGAGGAAATGTGTTCGTTAAATCAGGAAAAGCCATGCATTAATTTCAATGTGGTTCCGTCCAGACCACAAAACATGTACGCAAAATCACGGAATTCGTTAAATCGCAGTCCAATAAATAGGGGTTTGACTGTACTAGTCTTCGAGAAAATGTGTGCAAAAGAATTTGCATTGCAGATATAGGATAGAATTTCTCTTACACTCATTCAAAGACAGCCTTAAATGAAAAGTATCAAGAAGTAATTTGCATATTTTTATGTTACAGGTTTGAATGAAAACTCTCAACAACAATTACAGCACAGCAAAATTCTTAAACTAAATATGCAAAAGTGACACAATCACATCTCCCAATTTAATAGTGGCATAAATAATCTGCAGAGGCAAGAAATGAGTTAAGAAGATCTCGCTACGGGCATACTGCAATGAGAAAATTAAAGCAGTTGTACTTGTAAGACAGTCACTTCAGAGAAGTCCCTAAAATTCTCTTTGCACAGATAAGATCATAAAGAATTTTTCACTTGTATCAACACAAAATGCAGAGAGAGCCAGCTTTGAACCCATATGAACTGATTATACAGAGCATTCCGATTTCACTGGGGTCATTCTACAGAATATCAATGAAGATGCAAACCATTTTTGCAATGCGTTATTTTCATCGCAGGTCAGTCATCTAGAAAACCCCAAAATGGTGGTGGTCCCTGAATCATGCCTTTGCACCCTTTCCCTTCCAGTCTGCTTCACACATCATGGAGAAATAGCCAAAGACATCACAACACAGGATCTATTTGAATGTGCATTTACAGAATTCCAGAAACCCCAACCACATCTTCATAATTCTATTTTTTCCACTAGTATTACATACACTGAATAGCAATTGAATTAGAGATACCTGTCTAGTAACGTGTAGCATCACCTTTCGCCCTAATGACGGCGGCAATTCATCTTGGCATGGACTCGACACAAGACACCGTAAGCGTTGGGAAGCCATATGAATCCACGACCCCTGAACAAGCTTCCACAGTTCACGAAGATTTGATGGAGGGGAGTCAGAGCCTCGAACATCTCTCTCAATGGCATCCCAGATGTGCTCGATGGGATTGAGGTCAGGTGACCTAGCTGGCCAAGGAAACGAGGTCACGTCGGTGGAGTGCTCATCCAACCATTCGGATACAATTTGGGAGTGTTGGCACGGTGCATTGCCTTGTTGCAGAATGAGGTCCCCAGTGGGATGTTGAAGACGCACAACAAACGGGAGCAAATGGTCGTCCAGGATATCCCGGTAATGTTGACCTGTGAGGGACGATGTCACACATACCAGCGGTCCCATTTCAGTCCATGTAAACAGTCCCCAGACAAGAATGCCACCCCCACCAGCTTGAAGAGTACCCTGCTGATAAGAAGGATCCATCACTTCATGTGGTTTGCGCCGTACTCGTATCCTGCCATCCGCATGTAACAACGTGAATCTCAACTCATCAGTCCAGGCAACATTTTTCCACATGTCTAGGGTCCAGTGGCGATGTTCCCGCGCCCATGCTAATCTTTGCACCCTGTGATGTGCGGTCAGTAGCGGTATCCTCGTGGGATGATGGCTTCTGTACCCCATAGTGAGGAGATGGTTCTGGATGGTGTGGCTGCTTACACGTTTTTGTGCACCAGCCTTAAATTGCCGAGTGATTTCTTGCACTGTGGCCCATCTATCTATCCACTGTTACAATGCGAGCTAGCTGACGATGACCCAGCTCATCCACACACTGTTGTCCACAGCAGTTGGCCCTTGCAGGGATGGTTTTACCGGATTTGATGTACTCACGGTACACCCGTGACACAGTGGCTTGTGAAAATCCCAGTCCCTGCACGACTTCCGAGATGGAGTGACCCATTCGTCGGGCCCTGACAATTAGCCCCCGATCAAATGCGCTTAGATCCTTCATCTTACCCATACTGCGTCCGACTCTGACTGATTCCCGTCGCATCACTCCTTATATTGTCGGATCGTTACATACGTCATGTCGTTTTGGTTTACAAGGCCGCCCACAGCGCCACATTTGCATAACACCAGCTGTCTCTAATTCAATTGCTCTTCAGTGTAGATCAATCTTACACTCACTTTGCTGAGATTTCTTACACGGTGTTTATTATTTCTATGTCATTTCTGTGGTGGGCCAGTCTCTTCAAATGTGGTAAGCCCATCAAAAATACTTTTTCAAATACTGTTTTGTTTCAGTTTTTGTTCCAGAACCCTTAGATGGTCATTCCACCTAAAGTTTCAGGAACAAAATCTAGTGAGCTGGAGTCTTTTGGCAAATGTCACACAGAACTAGCTGGTGCCTCAACAATATTTAAACTGAAGCTTAATTTGTATCAGCTTTCCAGATTCATAGTCTCTTGCTGCTGTCATGTATGACATTGTTAACCATCAGAGCATCACTTACAAGCAAAGCCATCAAGGGATGCTCTGATTTCCATTAAGACTGCCTACCATAATTTTTTATACACTTCAAGAAAATTGTCAGTTAACAGCCACTGTAGCTAACTGTTAAATTTAGCATTTCTGAAAGAAAAAAGACCAACTTACTTCTTTTACGGTGGGCTCTGCTGATGTCAAGTGTAAGTGGTATGCTGAGTCTGAACTAGGCAGCCTATCCAAAGACATAGCTCTGTCTCCAGAACATGTTTTACTTTTTAATACCATTTCCGCCTTGATTAGTTGTTGGGTTACCAGTTTTTCACTGAATCCTCGTATACCATATGCAACCTGATGTTAAAATCAATATAAAAAAATCACATCAGATATGCTAAGACAAATTTTCATGAGTACATATAATTAAGATAAGTTCGATGAACATCAGTACATAATAACAGTTAAGTTTTTAAACATCCCAAAGAGTTTTCAGTAAAGTTAAATTGCCAAGGCATATGTCTATTTAACTATTTGGCAAAGAGATAAAACAACAATTAAAAGCAATAAGACTGGCTTCTATCACCAAGGCTATCAACTTATGGGGTATTATTCTGACATATACGCTCATTGTCATAAAAATCTGGGCACCAATAAAAAAAATGTGCGATTCTGCATGCCCACACACTCAAGACCAGCGCTGCAATCGTAGTCCTTGGGGCTTATGAGGCTCCGTGCAGGGGACTCCACATTGATGTCAAAGTGCATGGTAAGAGTCAGGTGAGATCCATGAGCAATAGACATGCCAAGGAGCTGCTTCAGATGTGCATTAGGGCAACTGATGGAGTTTGAACAAGGCTGTATCGTCGGGATGAGAGAGGCAGGGTGGCCAGTGCGCCAAATTGGCTTCCATTTGGGCCAAGACAGTACAGTGCAATCGTGTTGGGAGCAATGGACACGGGAATGCACCCAGACATGGCGGACTGGCTCTGGACGACCCAGACACACCACCAGCAGAGAGGACCATGGTATCATGAAAGCAGCACACACAGATACAACGATGTCCTTGTCCAATATCCAGAGACATGTGGCTGTTGTACAAGGGACTCCTGTGTCCAACAGAAACATTTCCAGATGCCTGACAGAGGCGAATCTGCACTCTCGACGGCCCTTACATTTTCTGCCATTAACACCTGACCATCGTCGGTGTTGATTGTAGTGGTGTCAGCAGCAAGTAACGTGGAATGCTATGGACTGGTGACATATAGTGTTCAGCAACAAATCCCACTTCTATATAGGAACGGATGATCACCGTGTCAAGAGTGTGGAGGACCGCAGGTAAGCTCTACAATCCCAATCTCACTGTACAGCGTCACACGTCCTGAACTGCAGGCGTGATGGTCTGGGGAGCCATCGCGTATGACAGCCTGACTTCCCTCGCAGTGATTTGAGGGACGTTGACAGCCCAATGCTACCTACAGGAAATCCTGTGGCTGGATGTGCTGCCTTTCCTGGTGGGGCGGCCCGGAGCCATTTTCCAAAAAGATAACGCCCGTCGGCACACGGCCCGGGTTTCCCAGGACTGTCTACGTCATGCTTCGATGCTTCCGTGGCCTGCCAGATCACCTTATCTCTCGCCCATCGAGCACATGTGGGACTAGATGGGACACCAGCTTTCTCCATGTATGTCCCAGTGTTCATGATTTAGAGCGTCAGTTGCAAGAAGTGTGGGCCAATCTGTCCCAGGATAACATACAGCATCTGCACCAAGCCAGACCGTATCACTGCATGTATCCGAGCACGAGGCGGTCCGACATGATACTGACGCTGACCGGAATGTGTACCGTATGTCGGCAGGAAATTGTCCTGCTGCTGTGATATTGTAATCACTTGTGTCTTTGGTATGTACCATCTCACTACTAAAATCTCATTTCAATCCGATGCCTCTTTCTTGGTGCATGGATTTTTATGACAATGAGTATATATACACTAATGAGCCATTATATTATGACCACCCCCAGCCTAAAGAAATAAGCGTGCCTGGAGACCAAATGGTGGTTCAGGTGAAGTTCACAGAGCAGTATATGTATATACAACCCGAGGACCGGCTTTCGGTTAGTAGAGTGTTCGGAGTCAGAATGGGAAAAACTGGCAATTTATTGGAATTTGGTAAAGGACAAACTGTGATGACACGGTGCCTCGGAACTACGATCTCAGAAACAACGTGGCTCGTGGGTTTTTCACGTGCCGCTGTAGTAAGTACGTATCAAAAGTGGTGCACAGATGGCCAAACAATGAACTGTTGTCCAGCCGTGCGTTGTCCACAGCTCACTGATGCCAAAGGGGGAGCGGAGACCGCCGCACATTGTTCACACCGACCGCAGGGCCATAGTGCGACAAATCACCCACAGCTACAACAGTAGTGATCAGGGCAATGTGTCACAGCACACAGTTCATCGCAGCCTTCTGCGCATGGGCCTGCGTAGCCAAAGACCCAGCCAGGTCCCCATGGCTCACCGCACGCCATCACCAACAACGCATGAAATGAACCCAAGATCATAGAGATTGGACTGTGGATGATTGGAAGAAAGAGGCCTGGTCTGACAAAGCAAAATTCCTTGTGCATCACGTAGGCAGCCGTGTGCGGATATGCTGATTACCAAAGGATGCTATAGCACCTGGATGCACCGAAACTTTTCTGTTCGTGAACATGCACTTTGTGCTGACATCTATTGAGCTGCATGTGGTCTGCTTCCTCCAATTTTCTTTAATGTAACATTTTGGAAAAATTAAAATATTAAGCAAACAAAACTTAAAGTAAGCAGATCAAACAACACAGTTCAACTGATGGCACCAAAAAAAAAAAAATGCTGACAGATATTAAAATAGCAAATGCTTTATTGATGATGACTGTAATATAGTATTTCATAGAAAATAAACTGAATACAAAACATTTTGCTCTCTAAAACTCTGAAGGCTAGATCATTAACAGTCAAGAGATGATATAAAAATATATATCATGGCTGCAAAATTAACCAACAAGAATTAAAAAACAAAACAAGAAAAAAAAATATTTGAGGAAAGATTTGAAAAAAGGGGAAGGTGAATGCCTTTAGACACAATTTTTTTCAAATAAATGTGAGCAAGAGAAAAATATTTTTTTCTGAAACAGCTCATCGCTACCAAATGGATCCAACGTTTTACATCATGGATATTGTTTCTGATATTAAATAAAATAATAAACAATGCACTGTGACAAAATTCTCAACCATATTTTCAGTTTTGACGGCAGCACATTAAGCCTACAAGGTATGCCATACAGATAATAAACTCCAGCTGAGGTAAAATACAAGAATTTTTTCCCCATGATCTTCCCATTTTTACAACTTTAAATGAGTTAAATTTATATATAAATTTGTGAAACTGGATGCATGAACTTAATTACAAGCATAAAATTACTGAATGCTATAATGAGACGAAATTATTTACCAACATACCTTGAATAACTTTTCAACAGGGACGGGAATATTTTGGCAAAAGTCAAGCAGTCTTTGCATGATCCCTTCTTCCGGAATGTTTTCAGATTTTTCTGAAAATGCAGATGATTTTACTATTTCAGTTCACAGAAGTTAATCTACACATGAAATAACTAAATACATGGTTGTAAATTCCAAAATTAGAACCATTTTCCTTCTAATGTAGTTTTATCAGCTTACCCCTGCATCATAAAATTCAGAAAAAAATTCAACCATTCTAGCTCTTACAGCTTACTATGTTGAGTGCCTTGTACTTGCTGTTATGGCATTACAAACATTAAATCTTTCTGATATCAGTTCAAAAAACGTCAAATTCAACGCTAATTAATGAACGTTATTACGTGGCATATTACATTAAATTCATTAGCAGAACTGTTTACATATCATTATCAGTCGAATTTGAAATTTGAATTAAGGTTTTTTACTTGGATTTTATTTATTCTTTGGATTCATTTTCTTTCAAGTACTAGGACAGGGTTTTTACGTGTTCGATAGAGGTTTTTAGAGGTTTTAACTATCATAAATATTTCATTGTTTGCCTACGAAGGACGTGCATTTTATGGAGCCTCGACTGCGCTGTTTGTTGTTGCTTGAGTGTATGCCGGAATGCAACTGGTCAAAAGGAGACTGCACACCAATGAGGTAACAATGGTATTATTTTAACCCTATCATTTGTCTTCTATCAAGAAATAAGTTATATGTTGTTTTATTTCGTATTTTAAATAAATGAGCCATTCACCCTCAGTACGATACCACCTGAACGTTTTAAAAGATTAAGGAGTCCGGACACCGTGGTTTTCAATGAATTTGAAAAAAATGTGAAGAACAGAAGAAAAAATTACAGGACTAATGCGAATTTCTGCTAATGAATTTAATTAAATCTTTCCTTTTTCACAAGGGTGTTATTACCACCTGCTGCAAAAGGAAAACTATCACACACATTTAAGATTCCTCTTTCCTTTGTATTTCACCAAATGCTCTTAAAAGTGTTATAGCTGAAATTAAAAGGTTGCCTAAGACATCTTATTAACAAACACACAGCTATCTTTCATGTCATTTTAAAAGACTTGATAATGTATCAAAGGTTTACTTAACCAGAGCTAATAGTATTAATTTGGTTCCAAGAACATAACACTCAGGAGTATTTTCACTACATTCTGAGTTAAATATTTAATCAAAGTTACAAAAGTTTTTGCCTTTGACTGGCTGTTTGGGGTTCATTTTCAATGCTGTACTTTCCCTCAAAAGTCATCCATCATCTCAAAATGTCTGTAGCTCCAATTAATAACTCAAGAGTATAGGAAAAGCCTACTGGAACATTTTTTTTTCCCTTTCCAAATTTACTTTTCAATGAATTGATCGATATGCTGCATTTAATTTTAACAAAGAAGTTTTATTTATTAGTATTCATAGATTATTTTCTATACCTGGACAAGAACTTTATATCTTATATAAACAGTTATGTCTTAAAAATGTATTTTTTTCTTCCTAGTGCACTTCAAAGTCTCTTCTAAAAAACTGAAGCTTTCTCATAATCCTCCCCCCCCAACCTTTACAGCCAATAATGAGCAAAATGTCATCGACCTCATCCTGCACATAAACCAAACTATGAGGTTTATTAATATTTTCTCCAAGTTTTCCAATATAAACTGAAGTGCCATTGGATTAGAGATCTCTGCTTAATAACACACTAGGCCACCTCTAATGACGGTAACCACATGATGAGGCCTGATATTGGCAAAGTATATCGCACGTTGTTACTCCGTGAGGCACATGCTCCCAGCCCAAGAGAGCGACCTACCTTTCAGATATTCTCTCTCCTTTTCCCCTTAATGTCCTATTTCAATAGAATCTTCCACGCAGCCAAGAGTTCGAGGGAAGGGCTCTCGTTGCAAGGGTTGGGGTGCATGAATATTTCGATGCTTTCTCTAGTCAGAGTTCCTCTGTAGTCAGTGTACCGAGCGATCCTCTTCATGTTTTTCCACTTCAGTACTGCGTCATATTGGGCTACTTCTTTGCAAAGCGCTGTTTGTGTTTTTCCTGCTTTAATGTCCCTTATGTGTTCTTTTCCCCTAATTTGTAAGGGATCTTTTGGTCATTCCGATGTATGATCGAGACAAGCCATCTGGATATTCTAATGGTATCTCATACACCCCAGCTCCAGAATTCACGTCAGGGTCCTTATGTGTATTTGTTGTTGCTGTGGCGATGGACATTGGTGATTTAATTCCAATGCGTAATCCATGGTGCTTCATAAGGTTTTTAAACACAAACAAAAAGTTCGGGATGTATGAAATGGATCCAGCAAACTGCAAGTTGTCGACTCCTGGGCCTGGTGTCTTGTGGCTCCTGGTTATCATCTTGTGGGACATGGATTGCAGAGTTCGTTCCGAGAATCCAGCAGTGACCCCTTTGTTGATGATATTTGTTATTTCTCTGTCCCTTGTTTCTTTGGTGGAGCAAAACGTGATTGCTCTATTGAAGTGGGTACGGAATGTCGCCATTTTATATGAGCTAGGGGATACGGACTTAGGAGGGATGAAATTCGTCACTGTTGTTGGTTTGTAATATACGGTGTAGCATAAGCGGCCATCTTGGGATCTGCTTAACTCAGCGTCAAGAAACAGAAGCTTCCCGTCTTTTTCTTTTTCAGAAGTGAATTTAATGGAGGGGTGGATGGTGTTGATTTGCTGTCGGAATTCCTCGAGGTCTCTGTCATCATGTTGCCAAATTAAGAACACATCGTCCACATATTTAAGCCACAATTTTAGTTTCTTACCACTGCTTGAGAAGATATTTTCCTCTAGCAGACGTAGGACAGCTTCCACGAGCACTCCTGATATTGGAGACCTCATGGGGGCACCTTTTGCCTGCTTGTAGTGTGTCCCTAGGAACTGGAAGTAGTTATTGTTTACAATCAGGTCCAACACCCTTCGTATGTCTTGCACTGCATCCAGGGTTTGTTCACCATCTCTGGTAAGAATTCATTTGTTCACACAATCAAGCATTTTAAATTTACTATTAATTAAAAGATTGTATTAGAAAAAGTTATAAGCTCATCGAGTCGGGAGACTTCTTTTAAGAGGATCTTCGTCATGTTGCTATGGCGAGCGCTTTCAGCACACCTAGTGTGCAATCGTCGGGCCTTAAACACCTACATGAGGGTTTCCTCGCATGTGTGTGTAGCCCCTGGAGTTGCATGTCTGGAAACGAAGGGAAAGTTTTGCTGGCTGTATGATTTAGGCGATTGCTTCTCATGTGTCGCCATCTATTGGATGAGTTGCTAGGTATATCAGTAGTAAGCACAATTTTTTTTTTTTTTTTTTGTGTGGCTATTTTGGAGCTATTGTTATTTATTTGTAGAAACAGGTATGTTATTTTTAGTCCTTTATTAAATGGTGTGACTTTTTGTAACATTCTTTTTTTTTTTGTCTTTTTTTATGGACTTTTTCTCTTTTTATAAGTGATTTCCAGGCTGTATCCAAGTTGGTAGGATCTTGTAAGTTGCATATTTTATATATATATATTTTTTTTTTCGTTCAATTATAACGTTTTCAGAAATCCTTAATTCTTTTTCGTTTGTGTGGATGGCTAGTAATTTAATATTTTCAAAATCAGGATATTGTTTATGATGACTACAAATAAAGGTAACTTGATCATGCTAGTTACGTTAAATGAAAACTTTTACAAAAAGTTCGTAAGTTGGAAGCTTTCGACCTTATCTTAGGTCTTCATCACGCCAATGGAGGACTAAGATTGTTGCCAGATTCTACATTTGAATTTTTCCTATTTTTGTTGCCAAAACTTAGAATTGATCTCCAGATCCTCGGAATGTAGAGAGGAGATTCTGAATTGCAAGTCATTGAGTTGAAAATAATTTCCAGGCTTTCACGGTAACGGAGGGCAAAACGATTGTCAAAAGAAGCAATCCGTTTTGCTTCGTTCCAGTGGGGAACTGCAGATGTGTCTTCCATTGTCAAAATAGACAAGGCAGTATTAGGATTGGCTTTCGAAACATCTTTTTTATGTTCTAAAATTCTATGGTTAATGCTCCTGTATGTGCTTCCAATGTATAAGTTATCCCCAGTAGAAGAAGAGATAAGAATGCAGTAAACTCCTGGGAGGTTCAGGCTTTCAACTTTGTCCCTATCCCTTTGTAGAAGTTTCAAGATGTTTGGGGTAGATTTAATGGCAAGATGGTAACCAAAACTTCTAAACAGAATCTAACTTATAAGCATAGGAAGGATGGTAAGGAACAGAACCACAGAATTTCAGGTCTTCTTTCTTTTGAGGAAGGAGGCATTCAATTTTCGAATGGTTTTCATATTTCTTTATGAGGGAGTTGACTGTAAGAGCAGGGAAACCAAGAGAGAGGGCTATTGTAGAAATTTTGGAGAGTTATACTTGAAGAGAGAGTTAGTTGTTGCAAATGATATGAGCCCTGTGGATGTAGGACTTCAATGCTGCAAGCTTGTAGAGATGTAGGGTGAAAGATTTATAGGGAATGATGTTAGTGGCCGCAGAAGGTTTACGATAGATGGAATGAGTAATGGAGAGATCAGCGTTTCTGCAGATAGATACATCCAGAAAATCAATTTTGTGTTTTACTTCCTTAGATATAGTGAGATTAATGGAAGGAATTTTTCCGTAATGGAGTTGATCAGTGTCTGTAGTTCAGACTCTGAATGTGGCCAGCTAATGAAAATGTCGTCTACATATCTTAACCATAGGGAAGGTTAAAAAGGGTGTTGAGGAATGATGGAAACTTCACTATGTTGCATGTAGATTTCTGCAAGCAGAGGGGAAAGAGGTGAGCCCATGGGGAGACCAGATTGTTGCCTATACACAATTTTGCTGAAAACAAAACAACTGTGCATTATGATTAATGTAGTGTTGAATGACTGCAGTTTTTTCTTCTTTTTTGTTCATTTTTTATATACATACAGTTTTTTTATAAGATTACATCAACATATAAAAAACTGGAACAGAAAAGAAGAAAAAACTGCACTCATTCAACACTGCATTAATCATAAACAATATCCTGATTTTGAAAATATTAAATTACTAGCCACCCACACAAATGAAAAAGAATTAAGGATTTCTGAAAATGTTATAATTGAAAAATATATATATATAAAATATGCAACTTACAAGACTCTATAGTGTTCTCCCTAGAGCCTTTTTACTGGGCGCCCCACCCAGCTAATTTTCTCTGCTGCCCAGCTAAATTTTCTTTAATGAATGTTTTTACAACAAACATAATAGTAAGAGTGGAAAACTTACTCCCACATACACCATAAATATTGGTGAAAATAACTGAAATCTGTGTTTAACATGATTTATCAGTAAGTATTTAATAAGTACAATCATGAAAGAAATACAGGATTACGCCATATAATACAAATTTTGAAGATGACAATCCGATTTTTGGCGTAAATGTGACAAAGATGGTAAGTCAGATAATATCCGAAAACTTGAAAATTTTCATCGTCCTGCAGCGTTTTCTGGGAGACGCGGGTTCGAGTCCCGCTCCAGGATGATGAAAATTTTCAAGTTTTCGGATATTATCTGACTTACCATCCTTGTCACATTTACGCCAAAAATCGGATTGTCATCTTCAAAATTTGTATTATATGGCGTAATCCCATATTTCTTTCATGATTTATCTGCTTCTCCGGGCGGACGCGCGGGATAAGGTTCTAAACCTCCAAATTCGCTAAACATGGGTGTCGGTTGCTTCGACTAGTGGGTCCTGTGGTGGTTGAATTCAAATTGATCGGGGACTTGAGACTTGGTCGTTCTGGGTGGTGTAGTGGCAAGCATACCCAGGCGTTTTCTGGGAGACGCGGGTTCGAGTCCCGCTCCAGGACGATGAAATTTTCAAGTTTTCGGATATTATCTGACTTACCATCCTTGTCACATTTACGCCAAAAATCGGATTGTCATCTTCAAAAAAATAAGTACAATCATGTTAAGCAAAACAACATCTGTTCTTCTTTTTCCTTTTTTTCATTGAGGAAGGGGTCGTTTAAAGTACCATCCAGCTAAAATTTCTTGCCACCCAGCTGTAAAAAAGCTCTAGGGAGAACACTACTCTACCAACCTGGATACAGCCTGGAAGTCACTTATAAAAAGAGAAAAAATCCATAAAAAACAACAAAAAAAAAAGGACATTACAAAAAGTCACACCATTTAATAAAGGACTAAAAATAATATACCTGTTTTTACAAATAAATAACAATAGCTCAAAAATAGCCACACAAAAAAAAACAAAAAAACAATTGTACTTACGACTGATATACCTACCAACTCATCCAATAGATGGCGACACATGACAAGCAATCACCTAAATCATACAGCCCGCAAATCTTTCCCTTCATTTCCTGGCATGCAACTCCAGCAGCTACACACATGCGAGGAAACCCTCACGTAGGTGTAGAAGGCCCAACGATGGCACACTGGGTGTGCTGAAAGCGCTCACCATAGCAACGTGACAAAGAGCCTCTTGAAAGACGTCTCCCGACCCGATGAGTATAAATTTTTCTAATACAATCTTTTAATTATTAGTAAATTTAAAACGCTTGATTGTGCGAACGAATGAATGTAAACTGATAATAATATAACCTAATTGTTTCATTTATTAAAAAAAAAATTTTAACTAACCGAAAAAATCCATAACAATAGACCTCTCTCGAGCTGGGAGCATGTGCCTCACGGAGCAACAATGTGCGAAATACTTTGCCAATATCAGGTAATAATATCTTAGATATTATGTATAATTAGTCTAAAGCATGTTTATAACATAAGACAACCCTTAAGGTTTGTCTCATGAATTACATATTTCGTAATACATGATGAGGCATAGACTAGATGAGCTTATGAAAGGTTCTGCAGATATCACCAGTCATGCCTCCTACAAAGCTGTGCATAATTTGCTCAGGTTTGTAGCCAATGGAAGTGGGACTCTTGTGAGCTGGCTGCTCCTGAACTTCTCAATGTTTAAGAGTACATAGCATTTCCTTTACACTGACATGGTGACTTAATCCACTATTCAAATAGGTGATGATTTGTAATATTGTATTGCACCTATCAGTTCAAACAATATTGCTCAAATGGTGTACACAATGCAAGGGTGCCCATGGGGAGGGGGGTATTGACACACACACCCCCGAAGTTGGTATAGCCAAATTTTTGATAAATTTAGAACACTAAAATAGACGAAACCTTATTTTAAAGCATTTTTAAAAATAATAAGATATTAATGATCGATTGTATCAATTATTTTTGTTGTGTTTCAGTATCCTGTACATTAATTAAAATGTTTGACAGCCTTGAAGGAGGTAACCTAGCCTGATGGCTTTACTTGTACCGTCTAATTGCAGACTCCACAGGGGAATGTTTAACTCTCTCGCAAGTTTGGAATTATTAAGATTCCGGACGGCGCTGCGACAGCTAGCCCGTCAGTCACCGGAAACCACAGTCTTTCACTCGGACAAATTCGGTCCAGGGACCTGTGGGGATCTGCCCCCCCCCCTCACGGGACCAGTACCTTACACCCTTCAATCATAGCCCGTGTGTGTGACGTGCTATGGGCGATCGGGGCAAGCAAATTTTCAATAATTTATCTCATCTCATGGCTGGGAGATCATCCGCCAATGCGAGTTTTGGGGACAAAAGTCCTTTATTTGGTATCTAAGAAAATTGGTACATTCACATTGAAAGTATGAGGGTCTCATGCACCCCTCTCACAAACATTCAGCACAGAATCACATTATGCACACAAAATAGTTATTTACATGGTCCACAGTACTAGGGCCAGTGCTGTGGTGATGGCCCCGGGCCAGGGTCATCAGAAACATTTTGGTCAAAAGACCAAAAGCTCTAAGCCGAGAGCTACGTACCTCCGAGGGTACTACCATCTGTCAACCATAGTTGACCCGGCTTCTCCTTTGCTCAAGTTCCCTAATAAGACTACGACATGTCTTACTGAAGCTGGAGTGAGAGATGTCTGGCTTCAGGTGGAACTTGGCATTTGCAGCAGAGCAGTTGCTGCACTTCGGTGTGGCTGCACACTGGTGGTGCTGGTGCCCAACTTCATCACAATTGCCACACCTAGCTTTGGACTCAGGACACTTGCACTGGAAATGACTGAAACCATTACACCGGAAGCACCTGACTTCACGCAAATACTCCTTTAGGCGGAGCACTGACCAACCCAAGCTCAGTGTTTTCCGCCTCATCAAGAGTTTAAAGGCTTTGGGCTCCACGTCTGCCACCCAGTAGACCCTGCCTCCCTTACCCTTGATGGGAAACCGGGCTGTAGACCTGTTGTCAAGGTCGGGGTTCTGCCCACGGACCCCTTCCTCGAACTCCTTGCTCGAGAGATCCCCATCGACACCGTACACTACCAACCGGAGAAATCTCTTACGTGGGGCTGTGGGAAGCATGCAATCCTTGGTCAACGGATTGCTGCTCAACTCCTGGGCGAGGCGGGCGAGCTCCTCGGGACGGGAACACTCCACCGCAACCCCGCCTTTCTTAATGTTCCGAATGCTCTTGACTCCCAACTGCAATTTAGTTGGGTTCACTGCAGTTCTAAGGGTCTTTTTCACATCCTCTGAGGATGTACTCTCGACGGTGGGATAGACCAGGAGCACGTGTCTCCTGTCTCCCGACTTTTTCTTAATATTTCTCCCAGTCAGGGCGGACGAAGGCCCTTTCTCCGTACTAGCCCCTTTCCTAGCCACTTCGGCATAGAAAGTCAATTTGGAGTCGCCCTTGCGGGGCGGCTCCTAGAGAACGGACAGCCTGGCTTCAAGGAAAGCCACCCGATTTGCTTGTGCGACACAAGCGCTGCGGATACTCTTTAGGCCTGCTTGCATTTGCTCTCTTCCCGAGGAAGTGACCCGAGAGTCCCTGATAGCGGACTCTACTTCCCCTAGGGGATAGAATATGTGGCTTATGAAAGCCTCTTGTGTTGGCACTAGGGGTGTCCCGGGATGCTGGTTGTCCTCCAAAGCTGTCTCTGGAGGACCAGCAGACGACCCCTCAGAAACCCGAAAGGATTCGGGTTGGGGCGATGTTGTCTCCTTCCTTGCCATGGGCGGAAGTGGCAAGGACGTGCTTTCACCATGATTAGACTGAGTTGGCTCAGTCGAATGGGAGGCTCCCTTCGTTGGTGTAGTGACTTTAGAGCCCTCCGCCCCAGGAAGAGTCTTTGAAGGTCTCATCCTGGCGCTGGGCTTCACCTTCGGGTTGGCCTCGGAAGTGGGGCTAGGCCCCTTAGAACTACCAATAGGGCTAGGTAGTTTTTCAGCCGCTACCTTCAAGGTCCGGGTTGACCCGGACGGTTTAGGGGCTGACCCCTTTGGAAACGCTTTACCCTTGTGGGTAGTTGACATCTCTGTGAGAGAGATGGAACACACAAATTTTTCTAAGTGCTGAGTGGGCACCCTGGGGTTCTCCCACTCAAGCCAAAACTCAGAAAGCCGGGCGCACGGGCTTTGGCCTGACCAAGGATCAAAGAGTCCTTTAGTCAGGGGGACCAGTACGACGTCGATGTACCCGAAATCTGATACTAGAGTCACTGTGTGGGCTGAACGGAACTTCGCCCTGAGAAGGGCGTTTTTCTAAGTCCGTAACTACTCTGATTAATAGGCAATGTAAAGGAGAATTTTTCTCAAAGGAAAAATCACGAGAGTGGGATGAATCCCCCTCTCGCGCTTTAGATCGTCAGTTCTGCTAAGCAGTGCAGTATAGCTCAATCAAATCACACTAATAAGCTCGCTCCCCGGTTCGGTATCAGAACGACCGGTCTTGAAGGAGGTAAGGATTTTTCTTAGGCCCCCCCCCTAAAAGTACTCATATGGGCGCCACTGACACCATGAGCTGTGAAAGCTGGTACACCTCTGCAATTCATTCGGGAGCTTGTTCTTTTACCAGAATTTTCATATTCTCAAAACACTCTGGATACTGTAGCACAGAAAAACTCCAGTGTGTTGGCAACTTCCAGGAAGGAGTGACCCATCCTGAAAGCACCTACAATCTGACCTCTGTCAAAAGCATCCATCTCATGCATCTTACCCATCATGCCTCTAACTGATCACCATTGGGGAAGGTGTTGGCGATGGCTATCATTTCAGCTGCGTATGCGTGATAATGCGGGAGCAGCATCCAAGCATTTGCATAACTTCTATCTTTAATTCAATGTCACTTCAGTGTAATAATTTGCTAGCATAGGATAAAGTGCTGATCTCATAGCTAGTCCAAATTTCTACATGAAATTTTTTTCTCAAATCAAAAAAATCTGGTGTGGAAACAAACATTCCCAAAATGTCTTTTTTTCTCCATATTTTGTAAAACCAACTGGTTAGTCTGACTAGTCCTCTGCCAAAAATTCAATGAGGGGATAAAGATTTTTATTTGTACACAAATACTTTATTCAAACTTTCTTTAGTGGAATAATCCATCTTTGTCAGGTTAATTAATCATTCTTTCCGCTGTTCTGAATTCTTTAAATCAATAGAAAATTGTTCTTATAACTTTTAAAAATGAAAATTTGAGACAATAGTTCAAGGTTGGAAAAATTAAAACAGAGGTTTATATTTGAATCTATCAAAAAAAATGTAAAAAGGATGATATAAAACCTTTACTACATCTTCACAATGGCACGAAAAAGAAAAATTTTCTACATATTACACAGTATACAGAAAAACTTAATTAAGAAGCATTTAGAACAGTGAACATAGCTATGGGCTTCCTATAACAAAGACTTGTCAACAACTGAAAGCTCCTTTGGCAGAATGTTGTTACATTCTGCCAAAGTGTGTTCTTTAAATACCTAGCAGTCAAAGAAATGGATAAATGTCTTGAACATGACAGCAGCTGATCTAGTTTTTCTGTTATCAGTTCAAGCAATCAAGGTTAGTCTTTTAATGCAGGCTCAGTCTTGAAATGCAATGTTTTTCTTTAAAGTGCTAATTCGATATTTATCGAGTTTATTGTATTTGAAAACCAAATAAAATTTATGCATTTATTAATATATAATATAATTAAATTTGCCTAAAATCAAAACAGTATAATGAGCAATAAAAAGTTTTTTTGTTTTTCTTTCAAATGAATAGAATTCCAATATTTGGATATACTAGAAACATACACATTGTATTTGATATAATAGTAACTAGAACAATGACACAACCAGGGAGGGAGGGAGGAAAAGAGAATGTCTTATTTAATAATATTGATATCATAGTAATACAATTATTGGTTTTTAGATCCTTTTAAAAAATAAGATATAGCAGAAACCCATGTTTACTATGCCTATGTGGCAATGAGGGAGGAATCATTTGTGCAAGTCCTTGAAGAAGCCATAAATGATTGCTCTTAATATTTTCTACATTTCATCCAGGTGCATATCTTCAATCTTTCCTTTATTGTTTTGGATTGCTTAAATACCAAGGGACAAAAAAAGGCCCACAAGATGGTCATGTGGGAGATGGGCGGATGAAATTCAAAAGCATAATGGAGTAACTCAAGATAAAAAGTTGTGTAAAAGACTTGGGGAGACCTTGATCCAGCAGTGGACAGATAATGGATGATGATGATGATACATAAATTGCTATAACAGTAACAAAGCATTAATATATGTATTAATTGATACAACAATAACAGTTTTAATATATGTGTCAACTGATAACAGCAATACAACATTAATATATACTTTAAGTGACATAACAGTAATAGAGCATTAATATATAATAAAAGATAACATGGCTATTAATAGAAGTAATTACTCTATAAATTTTAAGTATGATGGGATTTCATATGAATACATGATATTTGCCTTGTCAAAGGTTTGGGTATTAATAAATAACACAATAGCACTAATAGAACTTGTGATGAAATAATGTAACAGTTATAAAATAATAAATATATGTATTGAGAATTTGTTTGGAAGTCAGTAATAACTTCAAGTGGTTGACAAGCTGAGAAGTTTGTGGCTATTTGCTAGGACTGTAAATGGACAACTGATATAAATGAATACTTTATTTCTCAACATAAACCACTGTAAAATAACTACACAAAAAAAAAAAGTATGACAGCAATAAAGACCCACATGTTAATGCTATAAAAGAGGAAAATTCCTTATCAGAATATGAAAGGTGCAAACAACAGATGCATTTGATTTATAATAGGTAATAAAATTATATTATTGAATATCAATAGCTGAAAGTGGTGAAGGAGTAAAAAAAAAAACACACACACCGCAATGTTTGCTGTACAGAAGCAAAACAGCCAGCACTATTCTATAAAGTGCTTTTTTCCTTTCTAGAAGAAAACAGTCAATTATCCTGACCTGTAAATAAAAATATATTATTTAGATAAATGTGCTGACCAATACAACAAAGTAAACAACGTGATTTGAAAACACATATTTCAACAGATAAACTAAAACCCTGTAATTCTACATATGTAGCATTATGTCTAGCACTGGGATGTAAGGTCAGGTGATGCGTAACATCACAGCCTCTCCTTGACAAATGTCAACCCCGCCTTCTCGTGGTGCATCCTGTTCCCACTAAAGGGGCTCTGACGACCGCCAATAGCGGTATAACTATACCATCGGGATTAGAGGAAATTCTATACCACACTCACCAACCCGCTTGGCCAGCGTGGTGAGTTATGGCCAAACCCCTCCAAAATGATTCCACAACTTAAATCTTGGCCCTCAGTCTCCGGCAGCTGGAATGTACCTGGCCAAGGCAGCGGCCAGTGCGACACGAAGGCAGAGGGTGCTAAGAATCCCCGGAGGACCGGACTAGGCTGCCATCTGATGCTGACCTTGGCTACGTATAATGGGCGCTCCCTATCTTCTGATTCAAGGCTTCTTGAATTGGAAGAGGAACTACAAAGGATCAAGTGGGACATCGTGGGGCTAAGTGAGGTAAGGAGAAAAGGAGATCTCATCGAACTGAAAAGTGGACATCTCTTCTACTATCGTGGGACAGATACTGGCAGAACTAGTGGTGTTGGATTTATAATAAACAAGAAACTGAAGGATAAAGTTGTAGAAGTTGAAAGTTCCTCTGACAGAGCTGCACGACTTGTTATCCAACTCTCGAAAAGATACCAGGCTCAGATTATTCAAACTTATGCACCCACCACAAGTCATCCTGAAGAAGAAATTGAAGAATTTTATGAGGAAATTTGTCATCTAAATAATAAAGGTAAGCAGCACTTGAAAATAATTATGGGAGATTTCAATGCAAAAATAGGGCAACGGCAACAGAATGAAACTTCAGTAGGTAAATTCGGTCACGGCAACAGAAACCAGCGTGGAAATACTCTCGTTGAGTTTGCAGAGGCAGAAGGGTTTTTCATCTTGAACTCCTTCTTCAAGAAAAAGCCACACAGGAAATGGACATGGAGACATCCAAATGGGATGACAAGTGAAATTGATTTTATTATGTGTAACAAAAAATTCGTCATAGAAGACTGCAGTGTGCTAAACAAGTTCAACACAGGTAGTGACCATAGATTGGTGAGATGTAAGATGCACCTCAACACTAAACTTGAACGTGGCAAGCTCATAAGACAAACAAAATCTATTGACATAACCAACCTTAAAAAACACCATAATACCTTCAAGTTGGAACTGAAGAACAGGTTCTCTGCTTTAGAAGGCCTAACATCGGAAGAAGTGGACATCTCTGAAGTTAACAGAAAAGTAACCAAAGCTCTTATGGAAACAGCAACAAAATTAGCTGGGTCTAAGAACAAGTTGCATGTAAACAAATTATCAGGAAAAACGAAAATGTTGATGCAAAAAAGAAGAGAGATGAGGACAACTAAAGAAGATGTCACTTCCAAAGTGGAATATATAGAGCTATGCAAGACAGTAAGAAAAAGTATCACTGAAGACGTAAGAAAATTCAACTGTGAACTAGTGAGGAAAGCAATTGAAAACAACCAAAGCCTAAAGATAGCAAAGGGACATCTCAGTAAGGGAAGAAAACAGATTATGGCACTGAGAAAAGAAGATGGTTCTGTAACAAGAAATAGAGGCGAAATTTTGACAAGAGTGAAAGATTTCTACTCCAAATTATATGAAAGGGATGATACATGCACTCCAGACATCATGAAAGATACCAGTACCAGAGTTCCTCCAGTCCTTCCAGCAGAAGTTGCACATGCAATCAAGAACATGAAGCGGGGAAAAGCTCCAGGAGAAGATGGAATTACTGTAGACATCATACAAGAAGCAAGTGGAGAAATTGAAACAGTACTCACCCAAATTTTCACTCGATGCCTTAATGAAGGAAAGATTCATGAGGATTGGAACACCGCTACAATGATCCTGCTACATAAGAAAGGTGACATTGAGGATCTCGGAAACTACAGACCTATCAGCCTCCTATCAGTAGTTTATAAAATCTTCACTAAAGTTCTTTCACACCGCTTGAAGGTAACACTGGACATGGCTCAACCGAGAGAACAAGCTGGATTCAGGAGTGGCTACAGCACAATAGATCATATCCACATACTGAGAGAACTAATTGAAAGAGCGAGGGAATATGAACTTCCATTGTGCATGGCTTTTATCGATTATGAAAAAGCCTTTGATTCGGTGAAACCATCAGCAGTTACGATGGCTCTGAAAACCGGCGGTATTGAAGATGCATACATTAATATTATTAATAACATCTATGAAAATCCAAGTGCAAAGATTCGGCTGTTTGAAAATACAACACACATAAAAATTGGAAAGGGAGTGAGACAAGGTGACACCATATCTCCCAAGCTCTTTAATGCCACATTGGAGGGTGTTTTTCAGTCGCTGAGCTGCGAAAACAAAGGGATAAAGATTAATGGAGATTATCTAACCCACCTTCGTTTTGCTGATGACGTAGTCATTTTTGCAACTACCCCATCAGAGCTGCAGAGTATGATCCAGGAACTTGCTGACAAGAGTAAAGAAGTGGGATTAAAAATGAACTTTCAGAAGACAAAAGTGATGTTCAATGCTTTTACAAGAAATGAAGATTTATCGATTGATGGAGAAAAGCTGGAGATAACAGACACGTACGTTTATCTTGGACAGCAGATATCAAGTGAGGGTCACATTGATGAAGAAATTAATCGGCGTACAAAACTTTCCTGGAGAGCTTTTGGAAGAAACAGCATGATTTTCAAGAGCAATATGCCATTATGTCTTAAAAGAAAAGTGTTTGATCAATGCATCCTTCCAGTGCTTACGTATGGTGCAGAGACGTGGACCTTAACTAAAAGAGACATACAAAGGCTGCAGACAACTCAAAGTAGCATGGAGAGGTGCATGCTTGGTGTAACCAGGAGAGATAAGAAGAGGAACTCGTGGATCCGAAAAATGACAAGAGTGGAAGACATCATGATCAGAGTTAAATCCCTGAAATGGCAATGGGCTGGACATACTGCCAGAAGGACAGATCATCGATGGACAGCCGAAATTTTAGATTGGATTCCAAGGGACAGGAAAAGACCCAGAAGAAGACCACATGGGAGATGGGTGGATGAAATTCGAAAGTATGCGGGGGTGACATGGAGGAGACTGGCACAAGACAGACCGTTGTGGAGGAAACTTGGGGAGACCTTCGTCCAGCAGTGGATTGATAATGGTTGACAATGATGATGATGATGATGATGTCTAGCACTGTGAAAGTCAAAATCCTTTTCCTGGATTTCAGTACTTCAAATACTGGGGTGTCCAGAAAAAAGAAAAAAAATTGCATTTTTGATGTAGAAATGTACTTACTAGGATGGGTTAAAAATACCAAAAAGTTTTTGATCAAATCACTGTAGTGCAGAAAAGTTGCCCCTGGTATAGGCACAGATAATGAATGTAAAAAAAAAAATTAATCAGACAATATTTTCTGTTCATGCATGCCAATCAAAATTATAGAAATTTCCAAAATTTAGGCAATTTTATTAACTTTTTTGAAGTACCAAAAAAATTGCAATCAAATTGCTAGAATGCAGAAAAGCTGCCCCTCATATACCTCATGAAAAATAAATTTTTGAATCAAACAATATTTTCCATTTGCACATGACAATCAAAATTATAGAAATTTCCAAAATTTACACAATTTTATTGATTTTTTTAAGTACCAAACAAAACATAATCAAATCACTATAGTGTGGAAAAGTTGCAGCTAGTATAGCTAAATATAATGTCAAAAAGTTTTTGAATTAAGACAATATTTTCCATTCATGCATGATGATTAAAATTATAGAAATTTTACAAATTTAGACATTTGTAGTGATTTGTTCTAAGTACTAAATCCTTCACCCTTCACTCACTAGCTGATGAGACACACTGGACTTGACAAACACACCAGATGCTGCTGAGACACACGTCGATCTTGAAAAACCCACTGTTCCTTCAGCCAGCAATTATATAGCTTGCGACCAGTGCAGATCAGAGTTTTGAGTTTAGTCCAGTGGTTTTACTAAAGTACTTATTAGTTCTTAAGTAATTTAAGTAATTAGTACTTCTTAAGTACTTATTTGCGACATTACAGTTTAATTGTGTGTTTTACAATTTTGGAAGCAGCACATAAACATATAATGAGACAAGAAGTTATTTGGTCATCCAAGAGATCTTGTTCCAAGTATCATATGATCTTTGATATTGAATTTTTCATAACTGAAAACCTCATCATCCTTCACACCGTTCAAATTACATTGATTTTTGTCATATAAAGAAAAAGGCTACTACAAGAACGTACCTTATTATCTTGAATGACAATTTCCACATTCTTTGGCCTGACAATCCAGGGAGACCTTTCCATAAATTCTTCACTGAAAGGTACTTCTTTTTTCTGTCATTTACTATGCTTCCAGCAGATTAGAGCAGACTTCCACCCTTTTCTCCTTCGAATTGGGTGTCAATTGCTGAGGTACCCACTATGCATACACTTTCCGATACACTAAGACTTCCACCATCTTCTGAATGGCATTGTGACTCGTCTCTCCATGCAAATCAATTCATCTACTCGCTGACGATTTGTGTCACAGTGGTCGCAGATGATGGTCTCCCACTATGTGGTTTGTCTTCAATGCTGGTTTCCCCTCCTTTAAACTTCTTCATCCATCTGTGCACATTGCTCTTGTCAATGGTGTCATTTTCGTAAACACTCTGTAGATTTCTGTGGATGCCGGACAGCCTGCACCCTTCCTTCATTAAGAACTCAATGATGGCATGTTGCTTCTACTTGGAATCCATTATTTACCTGCAATGAAGAAGGATTAAAGAGGAAGAGTTACTCTACCAACATGTGCAATTTGAACGACTTCTCTTAGTTAATAAAAAGTTATGCCCACTTTTGCATTACTTTCAGTACAACCCTCACATGTTCAATAAATGAATAACTGTTCTTTAAACTGTATTCATTCCTCATACACAAAGGAGCCAAGAATATATAGATACTTCTTTCAAACTGTATTAGTGGTGATTTTTGCTTTGATACTATTAATCTCATGGGAGAATCTTCTTTATGTGTTTAAACTTTTGAAAATATCCTTGGTACCCTCACACCTATGGGTGGGGGCTTTTTAATTGCAGGTGGTAGTATAATATGATTTCTAATTTGTGACAGATATTTTTTCTAATTTGTGACAGATATTTTATCTGTTTTTCTGTTGGATCTTTGTTTATGATACTACAGTTCAAGTCAGTTATAGCTTTTTTCATTATAATCTTCTGTGTTCAAAAGGACAATCTGACCGGATTTATCTGCCTCACAGAACTTCAAATTTTGATCATGTCTTAACTTTCCATAAATTCTTCACTGTTCCTTTTCATACTTTAATTTCTCCAAATACTTTTTTATGTCTACTATTATATTCTTTTAAAATTATACAATATAATTTAAAGCCTACTTCATTTTTATCTTCAAAGTAAATTTTATTCATAATATCCTCCAACCTCGGGATGTACTCTTCCACATTAGGCAAGATTTGAGGGAAGGCATATTTTTTTCCCTTTCTGCAAGACCGCTAATTGAGTGTATGTCAAATTAAACTGGGATTGGTTTTGAAAGACTGAAAATAATTACAAATATACCTTTGAAAATGTAAACTTTCAAAGAAATTGTTTAATTTCTTTGCATTCATTTCCCTAGTGCTATTTTCTTGTCTCTGTACAATTTGATCAATTTCAGTAAAAGTAATACCTAAAATAAAATTCTTCCAAGAATTTTCAAAATTAACGTAATTTATTTGCTATTGTTGTCTTTGGCTCAATAATACGAAGTCAAAGACACCTAAAAACAGTTTTTTAGGCAATTATAATGTGCTGAAAGGAATTTAACATTAGCAAATAAATTAATGTGTGAAATACACATACTCACACTACAATCATTGTAGGATTAACACTATTTTTATAGCACGTTTTTTGTTTTGCCGATTCACGATATGAAGCATTGTATTTCTCCTTGACAGTGTCAAGAGAAGCACCAAAAACCTGGGTTACGAGATTATAAGCTGCATTCATGATTGAACTTACTGTGTACCTGATCTACCCGTATTTTAGTTTAAAATTTATTAAAAAAACCCAACTAATATGTAAAAAAAAGTATGTTTGTGTGAAAGAAACGTCTTTGAGCATCAATAACACAACACAACTAACCAAGTATGTATCCTACAACCGTGTGGTTTTAAGGTAAGTTAAATTTAAATTTTTATCAATAGTAACAGTCGTCATCATCATCAGCATTGTCAACCATTATCAATCTGTATATTCTGTAGACCAAATATTATTTCGATTACAATACAATAAAGTATTACCATTTGATCCTTCTAAATATTAATTTTTTAACATTAAACAAAGACGAAGTACACATGGTTCATATCGCAAATCGGCAAAACAAAAAAACCTGCTATAAAAACATAGTCCTACAATGATTGTAGTGTGAGTATATGTGCATTTTGCACATTAATTTACTTGCTAATGTTAAATAATGTAATTTATTGTTTGTATATCGCACCATAAATTCAAACATTTTGCATTCAGGTCATATAAAAAAAAAAAAGTATTCTGACTTCACTGCTGTTATAAACCACAGATCTTCAAAATAAGGTTCTAAGTGAGGCAGTAAGTTAACTTTGTCAGGAGATACTTTATGGTTCTTACTGCACAGAGTCAGTTATGTTCTCATATGATTGGAGAGAGAGAGGAGAGGAGAAGAGACAACACTCACACACAAAAACTGTAACGATCAGAGAAAATATGCTGAACATGTAACATAATACAAATTTTGAAGATGACAACCCGATTTTTGGCTTAAATCTGACAAGGATGGTAAAGTCACATTTACACCAATGGTGGTGTAGAGGTTAGCGTACCCGGGCATTATCTGGGAGACGCTAGTTCGAGTCCCGCACCAGGACGATGAAAATTTTCAAGTTTTCGAATATTATCTGACTTACCAACCTTGTCACATTTATGCCAAAAATCGGATTGTCATCTTCAAAATTTGTATTATATAGCGTAATCCCGTATTTCTTTCATGATTTATCTGCTTCTCTGGGCAATCACGGGATAGGATTCTTAACCTCCAGATTCACTAAACATGAATGCCGGTTGCTTCGACTAGCGAATCCTGTGATGGTTATATTCAAATTGATCGGAAACTTGAAACTTGATCGTTCTGGGTGATGTAGAGGTTAGCATGCCCGGGTGTTATCTGGGAGACGCAGGTTCGAGTCCTGCTCCAGGACGATGAAAATTTTCAAGTTTTTGGATATTATCTGACTTACCATCCTTGTCACATTTGCGCCAAAAATCGGATTGTCATCTTCAAAATTTGTATTATATGGCATAATCCCGTATTTCTTTCATGATGTAACATAATGTACGCTGAAAGGACAAATTATTAAGCACACTCCAGTGAAAAAACGTAAAGCAGCAGGACAGCAGCAAATCGCAATGTGTAGGAAAACCGGTTGGGGCTATAAATACAGTGGGTCAGTATGCACAGAAATACATTCTGTCAATGGGTCGAGAACAAGACGTAAGGTCAATGGGTCGAGAACAAGACATAAGTGAGTTTGATCTAGGGTAAGTCGTAGGAGTCAGGAAGGTCAGATGTTCAATCAGTGCAACGGCGAAACTGTTAGGAATTCTGTGATAAACCATAACAAGTCTGTAGCAGGAGTATGTGAAATCCGACAAAAGCGCTAACAGTCAGATGAAATGTGGCCGTAAAAGTGCATTGCTTGCTTGCAGCAAATCACATCACAATTTAATGAAGGAGCATCCACAAACCTATGCTCAAAGGCAATCCATCGACACATGGAACAACTCGGCTGGGGCAGTCAACAACCACATCGTATTCTGATGTTAACGGCACAGCATCGCATGATTCAGCTGCAGTTTGTGAAGGCCCATCAAAACTGGAGCATGGATGATTGTAAACATGTCATATGGTCTGACAAATCCTGTTTCACACTGTATCGCGCTGATGGCAGGCAGTGTGTGTGGCATAAACCACACGAAGCTATAGACCCTGAATGCCAATTTGGGGTACTACAGGCCGGCGGAGGTGGTGTAACTGCTTGGGCAAGCATTGAATTCTTTGGCAAATGAAGCCAATTGCACCATGTAATTCAGTAAGCAAATATACATATTTGACACCCTGTAAAATTTTATTATGAATTATAGCAAACTATTTACACATAAATCCTTTTCTTATATTCAAACTTACACTCAGATGCTGAGGATAAGTTTTTAGAATAGAAAAGAATTTCAATTTTGGATTATGAGAAACCAGACATCCCACCACATTAAATTCACTTATATTTCTTGCTAAATATGAATATTTACTCTCAACATCCTAGATTTTTTTGAAGTATGTGGGCAATTAACATATGTTTGCATTAAAAAAAATATATGTTCATAAGACAAAATATAGCTGTGACTAACCAAATATGAGAAAGGCAGCCCTTTAAATATCCATATAAGCCAACTCTGAAACATGTTCTCAAAATTTTCATGTTCTTGAACTTCTTTTTCAAGCTGAAGAAAAGCATTTCTCTGGAAGAAAAAAAAATTCTGTGTAAGAAGACTTACTTGACCTTCAGTTCTGCTTCACAATAGCTTTATAACTGCATGCCAATGGGAATGCGTTTATTTAAACTTCATTGTTACAAATATCATACTTATTACTAGCATTTGAAACAAAGATGTGATTCAAAAGTTTGTCCCCTTTGTAATGTACAATAAATATTTTAAACTATATATTTGCATTACAATAAATCACAACATGAGTAAAATTTCAGGGAAACCAAGTCTTCTGATACTGTGATTGGTAATCTAAACTATAATTCATAAAGGATGCTGCAGAATTACTGAACCATAATGTTCACGCTTGTCTTTCTATTCAACACTTTTTTTATTAATTCTTCAGTGAAGTAAGATTTATACAAGGAGTAAAAAGAAAGGCAATGTAATAAATATGAATTTGATACAATTATGGGTCCTTTATGTATTTAACACATAAGATATAATTGTGCTTGATGAAAAATCTGAGATGCTGGACATTCATTCTGCTTTTCCATCTTTACTAACTAAAATAAAAGGAATTCTATAAAAACTTCTTTGTACAGCAATACTTCTTTTCTGTGTCTTTAACACAAAAGAAGCAATTCACTTTGGAATTAGTTCTTTCCTTGTCATTTCAACACAGAAAAAGAACATAGTAGGCAGCTTACAATGACCAAAGAACAGAGCAGGCTACCTATAATGCAGGATTTACACTATCTTCTTCTACAGCAGTGGGAGCCGGCTGCAAAGTAAGGATCTCGCAAGGCAGTTAGATGTGGCTCATATGAAAGTAATATGAGAACTGTCAGGGGAAAAAAAGATGGATTCAGTGGTGCGACAGGATTTGCAATGCAGGCAACAGATCTGCAGGTGTGTGCGAGTTGGGAAATTCTTCTGTGGAAGACAAATTTAATGAAAACATCAAAGGGCCGTAGCTACAAGGGGGACAGCTGCCCTCCCAGACTGGTAATACTAGGGGCATAAATTCATGCTCTGATGGGCATAAAAAATAGAAATGTACAACTTGTGAATAAATTTACTGAAAATTGTAACTGAATTTTTTTTTAATGATTTTAGTTAGCCGCATACAGTATTTTGCGCAGTTGACCAGGGTGCAAAAATAACCTTCCCTGTGATTTGTTGACTCCTCTTGCACACCAAAGGAATTGTCTGAAACAGTGGAAGGAGGCATTTAGAACAACATGTGGATGTGCCTAACCTCTGCGTCTTTTCCAAATACACCGTAGGGATAAGAGCTAATTAGTCATCTGTGCTCTGTCATAGCTTTAAGCTTCTCTGAGCATTTAACCTTGAATGTAATTTTTTGAAGTCCTACACCAAAATCATCTTTCCTATTTTTAGGCTCTATATCTTATACTCATTCATTCTATGCTGGCTTGGTTTTCATTGTATATTTCTGCAGAGTGCTGTGTTCTCAGCATTCTCATAACTTTTAAGTTTTGCTTAATACTTTCAGCAGTTTGCTCTTTGTTTATTTGTCTAGTTTTCACTAATTGAAATGAACAGAAAATGCCCCCTTCAGGTGCTCAAGGAGACTGAAAAGAGATGAAGAGAACAAACAGACTATTAGTTTTGAATATGCAAAGTTTATCTGTCTTGAGCCAAAAACTGAAATTAGAGAGACTGCTATTGAATCGTGTGATCTTTAGTGTTCTATTCCATCCCAAAGGAGAGAAGCAGTTTCACCTGGATTACCACTAACCCCAAGCTATTTAAATCCCCTGATAATGAAGTTGATAAATATGTGACTCCTTTGAAAGATAATCCCACACCAAAATATGTAATTATTTCCTTTGAATTGTCAGAAAAAGCTGAAACTGTTTCTCATAACAAGAGCATGAGTTCTGAAATACAAGAAAAGCAAAACATTACTGAAATTTTCCAAATGTGTTATGAGTGGCACACTGATCCTGCATCATATTCATACAAAACTTTGTTGTATAACAGGCATCCTCATCAGCAAATTGTTGAATTTGGTCCTTGCAGGCCAACTCGGAAATCATTTTGCTTTAAAACTGCAGATGGTAGACATTTTCCTACAGTTTACTATGAAAAAAAATTGCAGACTGGTCATAAGGTCTCTTGAACATGGTTATGCTATTCACCGAAACTTGATGCTGCATTTTGATTTTCATGCTGGCTTTTTGCTGACAGAAATAGTCCATCATATGAAAAGAACTTTTCCAAAGTGGGTGTCAAAGATTGGAAGTATTTTGGATAAAAGCTGAAAAAGCATGAATCTATTTTGATTCCCTTAGACTATTTTGATTCCCTTAGGGCACATGGAAAATGTGGAAGAATAATAAGGCGTTAGATGCTGAGTCCTGTAGCCTACAAGAAAAAGAAATTAATGGATTAAAGCTAGATTTTTTTATCGTTTAACTGATATACTTTATCTTGTGTGTCAAAGCATGGCATTTAGAGGTGAAAAGAAAACAATTGGGGCAAAATCATGTTGTTGTTTTTTGCCACTGTAGAGTTACTAGCAAAATATGATCATGTGCTAAAATCTCATTTAGATAATCAATCAGGGATAACTTTTTTAAGTCCACAGATTCAAAACAAGCTAATTGAGCTATGTACATGAAAGGTACTGGACCACACGACCCTTTGCGTTAAAGAAGCAAAATCTTTTTCGGTAATCACAGACACAACAACAAATGCAACACATGTTCATCAGCTATTCATAGTGGTGCACTACATTAAGAACAAAAATCTAGTGCCTGTGAAATTTTAGAAAGCTTTACTGGATTTATTCCTATAATAGACAATACTGCATCTATCATAGAAGAAAAAAATTTACATTTTCTTGAGCATAGCCTTCATCTCAACCTATCTGACTGCAGAGGCCACAGCTATGATATTGCTGCAGTAATAAGCGGGATTTATAACGGTGTGTCCCAAAAAATACTTGGGCATCAGCCACTAGCTATTTATGTTCATTGCACTGCACACTGCTTGAATTTAGTTCTGTGTGATACTGCATTATCTTCAGTTGTAGTTAATACATTTTTTGGTGTTTTGCAGAGACTTTATGTGTGTTTATTTAGCAGTAGTGCATGTCAACAGTGTTTTACATATTGTGATGTGCAGGTTATTACCATAAACAAAACGTTTGCACTAATCGATGGGAAGCACATATTGATGCTGTTCAAGCTGCACTGAATCCTAGATGCCCCTGTTCGTAAATGTCATGGAGATTAATTTGGGGAAAGGTCTTATATGTACTGTTGGAGTGGCAAATAAATTTTTCCAAAATATTGAGTGTGACACTAGCATTGCAGGAGATATTCTAGTTGCAGCCATTGATGAAATGAAAGACTACTGGCAGAATGTGTTTTTAAAATGCCACAAAGAAGCAGTTGCTTTTGCTGAAAAGTATGAGATTTCCCCAACATTTCCTGCCACCAGAACATGCACTAAGAAAAGAATGCAAAATGAAATCTTTCCAGATGAAATACTATTAGATCCTTTACAAAAAATTGAGTGTTCTGTTTTCAGCATGATGATAGATGCTGTCATTAATCAGTTAGAAGTTAGACTGCATGGCGTGAAAGCAGTTTCTGATGCATTTGGATTCTTACATCCAGAAAACCTAAAATTCATAGATAGCAATAAAATTAGATCTGCTTGTTCTAAATTATGTCATAAATACTCTTCTGACATTAACAAAGCACATTCTGTTGCAGAGTTCATATCTTTCTGTCGACTGATGCCAGAAAATTTAAGATCCAAAAATTGTATTGCTGTTTTGTCTTACATGCTTCAATGAGAGCTACATGAAGCCTATTAGAATTTAATTTTGGTATATAAACTGCTGCTGACTAGTTTGAGTTGCTTCGTGCAAAAGGACATTCAGCAAACTAAAGTTAATAAAAAATTATCTGAGAACATCAATGTCACAAGAACATCTTTCCTCACTGGCTATCCCTTCCATAGAGAATGAAATAGGTAGACAGACAGTTGAACTTAAGACAGCTCAGTTGACTCACTTGCTGTGGCAAAAGTTCACAAAGAAAGATTTTAAAATTATTAACAAAGAACTGAAATTTAAAAAATTAGCTGCCACCTGACAATATCTGAAGAATCTGTAATTTATTTTAAGTGCTTCCAAGTTTTGCAGCTATAAGCAGCATATTCATGCAGAGAAAAAAACCTAAGGACAAAACAGCAAAAAAAACTAAATGACAAATCTACCTGAAGGAATGCTGAATAAAAAGGAAATACTTTACTGAAGTTTCTGATTACAGTTCAGATGTGTTGACAAAATGTCTGTTTTATCTCAATGTTTTTTAATGTGACATTTTAAAACTTTTTTTAGCAAAATTATACATACTTTCCTATAACAAAGTATATATAAGAAAGTAAAAACCATATGCTACTTGAGTGGAAGTGGGAAACTTTTGACCTCAAAGGGGTGAAAGTTCAAGGCCTCCCTCCCCCCAGATAAGAGCTTGCTACCATGCTGAAACATATGTAAGTGGTTTAGGCATTCATATCACATCAGAGAGGAAAGACTTCCATTAGATGCACTACATTCCAAAACAGCTGGTGGCAGACAAAGGACAAGGCTTAGAATAAGATCAATTCATGATGTAAAATTATTAGATACCACAATTAACAATATCTATAATAAAATTATTTGTTGTAAATGAATTTATGGCACCTCTATTCACAGTGTACTGTTGAATTCATTTTTTATGGGTCTTATAGAGGTTATTATTCAAAAAAGTTGGTGATCAAATTTTCGAACTAAAGTCTAGTTCGTCATCAGGACTACATCACTAGAGTAGTTGCTGCCACTCAGTTGGAAGTGTCCAACTGCAATTATTGTTAATTGTGGTACTTCTTCTTCTTGCTATTCCAATCCCTTCTTCTAGTTTCCTCTAGGAAAGTTTCCATTTCATCCTTCTTCTAGTTTCCTAGAGGAAACTAGAAGAAATTTTAATAATAGCCTCTATAACACCAGTAAAAAAGTTAATTCCACAGTAAATTATATGTGTTTGTATGTCAGATGCCTACAAAAACAGAACAACTGAATGTAGAGATTCGAAAGTTGACAGAAAATCTGCAAAGAGGTACATGAGTGTGTGCATCTTGGAGTCTTTTTTTTTAATTCAAATTTACAAAATTTTAAGTAATGTAATTAGTTTTTAAAGCTACCAATCATTTTTGAAAAAGACATTGTTGAAATTTGATCTTGCAGTATGTTGTGCCATGAGCTCATGCAAGAACAGTTGATTTCACTGTTATGTAATATTATTTCATTACACTCTTGCATAACATTTCATTACACTATTGTGAAAAATACAAGAGCCTCACACTAAATGTGATAGAAGTTATTACAAAAATCTGTTTTCTGTTGGTGTAGAAACTTGTACATGCCAACCTTTCACACACCTATGGGTGGCTTTATCAAGGCAGACTAATACTACAAACTTACGTGTAAGGGAAGAATAGAAGCAACAATATAAATATGTTGTGCCAAAATTTTGGGGTGCAATTTCAAAGTTTTATGTGTATCCTTTCACTTCAGTTGCCAGTGGGTTTATTTACATTTTAAACCATGGCACTCCATGTGTTACCATGCACTGTGAACAGCTCCAAGCTATTTCTACAGGAAGATTTTGATTAGGTTTCTTGAACCACTGTTTTAAATTTGACATAAAAAGTGCAATTTACAATCAGAAATTGGATCTTGCTGTTTACTGTATTACACTTCTGTAGTGTTGCATGTATCCTTTCACTGCAGTTGTTGGCAGGTTTCTTTATATTTCATACAGCAGCTCTCTGTGTGTTACTACAAGCTACAAATAGTTCCACTACTTAAATACAAATTATCCACAATTCTTTTAGAGAAGAAATATATTTCTTTAAAGTGCAAATCGAATGTAAGAAGTGAAATATGAGAAAAATGTGAATTTTCCCGCATTTCCTATCTTCAAAGCTTAACATTGCTATTTCGCCATTTGTGCACTCTCCCACCTCATCTTGACTGTTTATTTTATCTTGACATAATCTGAATCCACCAATGATCAGCAATGGAAAACGACTGACGCAAAAAAATCCCCAAATGTCAAAGTTACTATCAGGACTGGCATGCTGCACAGGAGATTATGTTTTTATTCCACACATTCCAATCATCGCATCTGGCTTTCCATTTCAGTTTAACTGCCTCCAGTTTCATGTTTGTCTCAGTTTTGCAACTTGGATCAACAAGTAAAGGGTCAATTGTTAAAAGTTGTTGGATTCAACCTACAAAACTCATGCTCTTTCCATGACCAGCTTTATGTTAGATACTTCATGTATATCTTTTGTACAAGGATGTCACAAGTTATACGTGGTTAAAATACATAATATATAGAGATTCAGAATCTCTTTTAGAATTGCTATTACACACGTTAAAATACGAACATGTGATTATCGTGGTGCAGTTAATTATGACGCTTATTATTTAAAAAAAGTAAAGACTAAATGAAGGTAAGAGCAATTACTCACATATATTCGTACAGAGGTTGCCTTCGTTCGCATATCACCACAGTTCCGCAAGTTGTTTGGTCCCGGGTGTTCAGCAACTATGCATTGCAAAAAGTCCGATGGTGACTATAATAAAGTGATTAGCAATGCAAAGATAGTAGTCGACCCAAAGAACCTTGCTATATATTGTATCATAAGCTCAAAGAATAATAAAACTGAAGATAAAAACTATGTATTACCTATGCCACAGGCAGGTTAAAAGGCTAACAATGAACAAATCCAATAAACTATAATGAACGAGTCTAAAAGGCTGATAGTGAACGAATTTAAAAGAACACAGTAAAATATGAATGGCCAGAAGAAACGATGAGTGGACTATTTACATAATGTGTGCACCACCTCTTCACGTCCACCAGCGTCCCCAGATGCATTTCGCCCTAGCCTCTTCCTAGGCGTTTTCAACGGGAAATGAAACGTTTGCTGACAAGTGACAACGTTTTGTACCGCCAGAAGTCATGATGTACATTGTGCATGGGTCAGTTTTCCTCCTATATGGTGGTTCCATCTGGTGCCATAGTTTGATTTTCCTGTATTTGTCATTGTCTTTTAATTTTATTTTTATGCTCCTCTTTTAATCTTTTTTCAGTGTCCACTAAATTCCTCCAGGCATATGAAAGGTCATTATGTTGGTTGTGCCAGAGCTGAAAAATTAAAACCTCTTTATATTGGCTCCAAATGGAAGAACATTCTACTTCATTTACCCAGAAGTTCTTTAAGTATCAACTTACTTGCACTTCAGAAGAACTGTACATTACACTGATCATAACACAACGGAACAATGTAGATGTTTCAAATATTTCAAATTTATTTTATTCACAGTCAATAAAAACAGCTGGTTTCATACAATTGTGCCAGTGCATATATAGATTTTATTCTTTTTTTTTTTTTTTAATTCTCCTTCTTTTCACCAATGGAACATACATGCATGTGTGTAGTTTTGGAGTTGCTTGTTGGGAATCGACAAGCAACTCCAAAACTACACACACGCGAGGAACCCTCGTGTAGAAGTAGTGGCCCGAAGATGGTGGTAAAGTACCGCAGAAAGCGCTCGCCGTAACAACAAACCCCTTGTGAGATGCCTCCTGACCCGATGAGTATAACTCTTTCTACTAAAATCCTTTAATTAATAGTAAATTTTAAACGTTTGATTGTGCAAGTGAATGAATGTGGAACTGAAAATATATAACCTAACTGTTTCATTTCTGCAAAAAAAAATTTATAACTAGCCCAAAGGTCCGTAAAGTAAGGGACCTTTAGGGGCCGGGAGCACGTGCCTCACAGAGCAAACAACGTGAGAAATACTTTGACAATATCAGGTAAAATACCTTAGATATTATGTATAGTGAGAAACAGGTTACATGAGAATCATATTTTAAAAAATTCCCAATCACAATGAAAAGTATACTTACAGCAAATTTTTTGGCTAGTTTCAAAACAACATATGACGATGTCATATGCATTGACTTGGTTTGAGAAACGAAAAACTGTTTTTCAGACAACAAATTACAGATGCAACTAAATGCTGATTCTTCAGGCATATAGTGCAAAAATAGGCTGATCATAGGATACAGAATCGGAGAGTATGTGATGTCTGGCCTAATATGGTGTATAACATGGAGAATTCTTTCCACACATTTCCGACCTTCTGAATTTAAGTGATAACGTATGCAGTATGCTGGATCAACAAATGATGGCAGACTAGAAGGATGATTATGCTCTCCTGCAGATAAAAGGAAAAAACAAAAAATTAATTCTGAGAAACAAAAACATATAAACTTGGCATAAAGTATTGCATTGTATAACCACAAATTTTTGGTTGTCTGTGAGGTGGCATGTACATACACAAAGTCCAATCAAAAGGTATTTAGAGTGGAGCTGTGAAACAAATAGTTGTTTTGCAGAAGTTTTACAATGATGGAAGGTAAATTTCCTTTAGGTCTCTTTTGCATGGACATGCTCTAGCATCCCTTCCTGTGCTAGAAGCATTTTTGGGAGGAGTTTGGAACCTTCCCACCCCACCCATGTTTTAAAAGAAAAATGAAAGTTTTTCTATTTCTATTTCACCTTCAAAAAATCCTGAAGTAAACCTCAGAACTATTAACTCCTCCAATAACCCCTCTTCCAAGAATGTTTACACTCTAGCACCCCCTAAACAAACTTGTGGCTACCTTTAGTTTATTTTAAAATACATATTTATAGGGTTTTTATTCTACAGTATCATGTATTTATAGGCTTATTTTTGGAGATCATCCTAACTTCTTCATCAGCCACCACAGCAGTTACTGCTACTCACATGGATCCACTCTTTTAGCAGCAATCAACCCATGTGATCACTGATGATGGAGCTTTCCTTTTAATTATTACTCTAAACATTCTGTTGATGATGAATAATTTTAGAGAATTACAGTTAATTTTGTTGCTCTTTTCTATTGCATACATGTTCAATCTACCTTTATCACACCTGTTGTTGCTGGGTTTTTTTTTTTTTTTTTTTTTTTTCTTTTCTTAAAGCTGGTTCATGTCCTTTCACCAAATAACCTTTTAGGTGATGATGAACTTCTTGTATATGTATGAAAGCAAACAGCCACAATAATGGTACAAATCAGTTCTCTATTAAAATAAGATGTCCTTTTTGAACTGTTTAATTAGTGGGAAGAATTGTTTTAATGATTGGAGCAATTTTTCAACTAAGACTTTGGGAGAGATTTCAAGAAATATCTATGGCATGTAATTTTTCTGGTGAGTTTTATTCCTTTGTAGTTGGGCTTTTTCTTCTTTTCTTTAAATAACTTTTAAAAAACTGTAGCTGAATGATTCTTTTCTAAAAGAAAAAAACTATCATGTGTGGGCATGTGATTTTTAAATTTTTCAACCAGGTCGAATTTATCTTATCCATTTTTTCAATGGAATTCAAATGCCACATTTGTTTAGTGAATGGTACAAACTATATTCTATAAATTCTTGGTATTCATAGGGGTTAAAACTAATTAAGTCTACAATTGGTTTTTGTTCCTTAAACTTCTGGCATGAACAAACAACTGAAAATTTCACAAATTTTATTCATGAAAATTTCACAATTTTATAATTTCTTTGTGTGTGTAAGTCTATGATCCACAGAGGCCCTTGTTACTGTTCTGTGTGCCATTGCCTGTGGGAACAATGGCACACAGAACAGCAACAAGGGCCTCTGTGAATCTTGGAGAGGTGCCAGCTAGTTCTGTGTGACATAGGCAAAAAGACCCCAACTCACTGGGTTTTGTTCCAGAATCCTTAGGTTGAATAACCAACTGAAACCGCCAGCTGTGGGCTAATCCCCCACACTGATGTACTTACCTGATTAAAAAGACGAAAAGAAATGCAAAAACTGATTCAAGTGTGGGATATGGTAGGCCTGCCACACTTGAGGAGGATGGTCCACCACGGTATCAACCTGGAACTGAAATATACATAACATCTAAGGTATTTTACCTGATATTGTCAAAGTATTTCACACGTTGTTTGCTCTGTGAGGCATGTGCTCCTGGCCCGAGAGGTCCCTTCGTTACGGACCTTTGGATAGTCAAAAAAAAAAAAAAAATTGCAGAAATAAAACAGTTAGGTTATATATTTTCAGTTCCACATTCATTCATTCGCACAGTCAAACGTTTGAAATTTACATTTAATTAAAAGATTTTAGTAGAAAGAGTTATACTCATCGGGTCAGGAGACGTCTCACAAAGGGTTCGTTGTTACGGCGAGCGCTTTCAGCGGTGCTTAACCTCCATCTTCTGGCCACTGCTTCTACACGAGGGTTCCTCATGAATGTGTAGTTTTGGAGTTGCATGTTGAGAATCGATGGGAAGGTTTGCTGCCTGTATCTGTTAGGTGATTTGTTTCCAATGTGTCGCCATCTATTGGATGAGTTGGTAGGTATCAGTCGTAAGTACAATTCTGTTGTGTGTCTGTATGTGTTAGGTGATTTGTTTCTAATGTGTCGCCATGTCTTGGATAAGTTGGTAGGTATCAGTCATAAATATTATTCTTTTGTGTAGATATTTTTGGGCTATTATTATTTGTTCGTAGAAACTGGTGTATTTTTTTTTTCTGTATTTATTGGTGTGATTTTTGGTAATGTTTTTTTTTTTTTTTTTTTTTATGAATTTTTTCTTTTTTTATAAGTGATTTCCAGGCTGTGTCTAGTGTGGTGGGGTCTTGTAAGTTGCATATTTTATCTTTTTTTTTTTTTTTTTTTTTTTTTTTTGTTCAATTATAACGCTTTCAGAAATCCTTAATTCTTTTTCGTTTGTGTGGGTGGTTAGTAATTTAATATTTTCAAAATCAGGGTATTGCTTATGTTTAACACAGTGTTGGATAAGTGCAGTTTTTTCTTCTTTTTTGTTCCAGTTTTTTATATGTTGATGTAGTCTTTTTATTAATCTATTTTTTGTGCTGCCAATGTATGAAATGCGGTCTTCAGAACTCTGTGAAACAATAGGAATTTCATACACGCCTGCTGATTGTAGTATATTATTGTTACTTTTTTTCTTTATAATTAAGTCACCAATATTCTGAACTGAATGTCCAAAAATAATGTTGTGTTTCTTCATTAATCTTAAAAATTTTCCACTTAGTCCTCTAATAAAAAGGAAAGAACCTGAAAATTTGCATTTCTTTTTTGGGATGTTTTGTCTAGACTCTTTTAATTTCTTCTTGTATTCAAAAATCAACTTTTTAACAGTTTTTGTGCCATACCCAAATTGTTTGGTTGTGTTAGTAATCCATTGGATTTCTTCTTCTCTGTATTTTCTATTTGAGGAATGTGTGAAGGCTCTTTTTACCCAATTCCTAATACCATTTACTTTATGAGTTTTGGGGTGTTCAGATTGATATGGGATCATTTTAGGTACATAGGTTGGTTTTCTAAAAACTCTGTATTCGAAATTTAAGTCTTTTTTTATTATTTCTATATCCAAGAACGATTTTTTTTTTCATTTTGTTCAAATTCTAAAGTTATTCAATCTCTGGGTAACAAGTGGTAAATTTATTCTTTAATATTTCAAGTTCTTCTTGTTTTAATTTAGATAACATAAAAATGTTGTCAACGTATTTACAATAAATGATGGGTGGGTTTGGTAGTTTTTTAATAATTTTGTTTTCTATATCACTCATGATTATTTCTGAAAATAAAGAAGATAATGGGGATCCCATTGGGACTCCTACTTCTTACCTGTAGATTTTTTTGTCAAACTCAAAGTAATTGTTGTTAGAAATATAGGATAAAATGTTAAATAACTTTTGTAATTGTGTACTATTAAAGTGAAATTTATTTAAATTCGTAGAAACAGGTGTATTTATTAAAAAATACACCTGTTTCTATGAACAAATAATAATAGCCCAAAAATATCTACACAAAAGAATAATACAACTGATACCTACCAACTCATCCAATAGATGGTGACACATTAGAAACAAATTACCTAACACATACAGACACACAATAGAATTATACTTACGACTGATACCTACCAACTCATCCAATAGATGGTGACACATTGGAAACAAATCACCTAACACATACAGGCAGCAAACTTTCCCGTCGATTCCCGACATGCAACTCCAAAACTACACACACATGAAGAACCCTTGTGTAGAAGTAGTGGCCAGAAGATGGTGGTTAAGCACCGCTGAAAGCGCTTGCCGTAACAACGAACCCCTTGTGAGACATCTCCTGACACGATGAGTATAACTCTTTCTACTAAAATCTTTTAATTAATAGTAAATTTCAAACGTTTGATTGAGCGAATGAATGAATGTGGAACTGAAAATATATAACCTAACTGTTTCATTTCTGCAAAAAAAAATATTTTTTTTGTAACTAACCAAAGGTCCGTAACGAAGGGACCACTCGGGCTAGGAGTATGTGCCTCACAGAGCAAACAATGTGCGAAATACTTTGACAATATCAGGTAAAATACCTTAGATATTATGTATATTTTAATCAAAAGCACGTTTATAATATAAGTCAACCCATAAGGTTGCCTCGTGAATTGCAATTTTCGTAACCTGGAACTGGAAAAAGGTGAATCGGAAAGAGATCTCGGCTGAGTGAGTGTAAGATTGGTGTGTATGAAATTCTAGAGGCATAAATGGCAAGATGAATGAGGTGATTGAAGAGATGAATAAGTATAGATTGGATGTGCTGTGTGTAAGTGAAACTGAAAAGAAGGAAATTGCGACAGAAGAAGTGAATGGAGAATGGAACTGTGAGTGTGTGATCTGGAGTATTGGATAATGTGAGAGGACAGGCTAGTGTAGGTGTGATTTTAAGTGAAAAGATGAAAAACAACTTGATTCACTACAGCAGCATATGTGAGAGAATTCTTTGGATTCGTTTGAAAGTGAAACTTCAGAGAACAGTAACTTGGAACCTTCTGATAGGAAGGAAGATTTCTGGAATGAGCTAAAAACTGATTTGAGCCAGTTTGGTGCTAAAGAGAAAGTTAAAATTACAGGGGATTTAAATGCTAGAGTAGGTGTGCAGAATGCGATTTCTGACAATGTTCCAAGTAAGTTTAATGATCCTTGTATGAATGATAATGGTGAAAGATTAATTGAACTTTGCATTCAGAATAGTTTGTGTGTATCTATTACGTTTTTCAACCACAAGTATATCCACACATATACTTGGGAAAATCATACTCTTGGTCAAAAGAGTGCAATATATTTTGTTGTCTATGATCAGCGTCTGAAACACTTAGTTGTTGACACTCATGTGACAAGAGGTGCAGATGTTGGTTCTGATCATTATTTGGTAGTGTCACAAGTGAAACTGAATGTTAGTTGGAGGAAAAAGAATAGGAACATCCTGGGCTTCTTCCTATTCCTTTTCCTCCAACCAACATTCAGTTTCACTCATGGCACTACCATGTAATGATCAGAACCACCATCTGCACCTCTCATCACATGAGTGTCAACAACTGTTTCAGACGCTGATCGTAGACAACAAAATCTATCACACTCTTTTGACCAAGAGTACGATTTTCCCAAGTATATGTGTGGATATACTTGTGGTTGAAAAACGTATTAGATGCACACAAACTATTCTCAATGCAGATTTTAATTAATCTTTCACCATTATCATTCACACAAGGATCATTAAAGTTACCCAGAACATTGTCAGAAATTGCATTCTGCCCACCTACTCTAGAATTGTAATCCCCTGTAATTTTAACTTTCTTTTTAGCACCAAACTGGCTCAAAACAGCTTTTAGCTCATTCCAGAAATCTTCCTTCTTATCAGAAGGTTCAGAGTCACGAGGAGCATACACTACAACAATTACTATTCTCCGATGTTTCACTTTCAAACGAATCCAAAGAATTCTCTCGCATATGCTGCTATAGTAAATCAAATTGTTCTTCATCTTTTCACTTAAAATCACACCTACACCAGCCTGTCCTCTCACATTATCCAATACTCCAGATCACACACGCACCATTCCATTCACTTCTTCTATCCCAATTTCCTTCTTTTTGGTTTCACTTACACACAGCACGTCCAATCTGTACTTATTCATCTCTTCAATCACCTCATTCATCTTGCCATTTATACCTCTAGTATTCCATACACCAATCTTATGCTCACTCAGCTGAGATTGCTTTCTCATATGCCATTTAGAAAGTCCAGGTTGATTCCGTAGTCTATCATCCTTCTCAAGTGTGCTAGTTTCACCATTTCCCACACTAGAGTCTGGAGCAATGTATCATGGGGTCTTTTTAATCAGGTTGGTACATTAAAATTATGCTCATATTCATTTTGATACCTCCAAGATAATTTACAAATCCATTTTCTCTCCATGCTATCCAAGACTAACATTTCTTATAAACTGACAGTTTACATTACAAAGGAAAGTGTATCAACTATATTTTTTTCTGTTGTACATATGGACAATGGGACCATAAAATGGCCACTGATAGTAAGTCCATTATAAACATGATTTTTGTTTTAGACATAACTGCATATGTTTGACTTTCTCATCACTTGATAAGCCAAAAACTCTTTGTTACTGTTCAAAACAAATTTAGGACTGCTAAATTAAATATCTGAAACTTCAATTGCATTTATGTGTTTTTCATAATAAAACGGAAAAGTAAATATTTCATACCAAAGAGATCTTGTAGCATTTCTTTGTAAAGTTCTTCATGTCTAGTGCCAAATAACTGATTACACATAACTTCCCACAGAGCTTTTCTGATAGGATGATTAACTGACCAGTGGTTACTACGGATGAGCTCTTTTGCCTGAAGAAAAAGCGTAGAATGAAATGTATAATGAAGTAAAGGCCAAACTTTTTAATATAAAATATTTTAAATTACACTCATGCACAGAAAAAAAATTCATTTCGAATGCACTAAAAAGGAAGAGATGATACATGCAGTAGTAAACTCCAAGCTTTGGAACATCTTGTGTAGAGAAAACAGTCCACAATTCACAAAGTACTGGCATCAGAAATTGACTTCTGTAATGAAAATAAAGTTAACACATTTTCTCATTTTGTAATGTGAAGTTTTCTTTCCATTTAAAGTGATCTTTGTGGTTTTATCCACTGAACTGGATACTTCACTTCCTTACATAACACAGATACTCAACATGAAGCCAAAAAGTATACTAACATAAATACAGACTGTCTTTTGGAGTTCCTAGCAGAAAATTTGACTCACAGAATAGTCTTTCATAACCACAGCAAAGACGAACTTACAGGAATTTATGAAATACTGATTTTTAATTTAAAAACAACTATTTTCAATTTGGTGACAAATTCTTAATGCAAACATCTAGATTAGCAATGGGCTTACCAGTAGCACCTTTCCTTGTAAATTTTTATGAAGGAAAACTAGACGAAAAGATACTAATAACACCTTCAGTCTTCTGCAAGATATATCCATATGTCATCCCTGGATGACATATGCTGCCTTCATAGATTTAAAGAAAGCTTATAACCAAGTAAATAGAACACTTCTGTGGAAGGTACTGGATGAATATGGTGTTACTGAGAATCTATTTAACAGTGTAAAGGCCATGTAAGCTGGAGGTAGAGCTTGTGTACGAGTGAATGCCATTTTATCAAAATGGTTTTCTATTTGTGCAGGAGTCAGGCAAAGTTGTGCAATGTCACCATGGCTGTTTAATATATTTGTGGATGCTTGCTTGCATGCATGATGCCAAAGTAGATAATACTGGTTTATGTCTTGGTGATATCCATGTGTGCTGATGACACTGTCCTGTTGGCAGAGAGTAAAAGTGAGTTGTAGAGTATGTTGTCCCAGATGTACGAAGTTTGCATGAAATTCAAACTGAGTATTAATAAGGGAAAAACCAAAGTTATGGTTTTTCAGCAGAGAACTGGTAGTACTGAATGTAGCATAAGTCTAAATGGCACGATGATTGACCAGGTGAATGAGTTTGTGTATTTAGGAAGCATGTTTGACAGAGAGAACAAATTGGATGGTGAAATTAGTAGGCGAGTGAATTCTTCATTGAAACTCATGGCTGCTTTGGGAGGGTTTCACAGGAATGATGGGTTCTCAAGAGAGTCCCGCATGGCTGTGCATGAAAGTGTAATTGTTCCTACTGTAATGTATGGCAGTGAAACCCGGGTACTACAGAAGAAACATAGAAGTCGTTTGTGTGCTGGAGAAATGTGTCACTTATGGGGGGGGGATTGTGGCAAGATACATTCTGATCGTGTGAGGAATGAAGATGTATTGGAGTTGTGTAATGTGAGGCAAAATGTTGTTAGCAAGGTCGAGACTAATATGCTTTGGTGGTTTGGGCATGATGAAAGAATGAGTGATGAGATGCTTACTAAGAAACTTTTTAGCCCAAGTAGCAGGAAGGAAAGGCAGAAGAAGGTCAAGGAAGTCATGGGAGGATCAGATTCAGGAGTGTCTGCATGAGAAAAAGATAATGAGTATGAAGTATAGAAGATCTTGTGTGTGTTGTGTGATTAATATCAGTGAAACCCAAGTTGTATGTCAAGATTGCTGTAAATGGAGAAGTTTGGTATGGCAACAGTAAGTAAATAATCAGTTAAAAATTATCTGGTAGTTTGTTCTTTATTTTGTGGAGCTAACTTTTGAACCCCAGAGAACAGCCTAGTGATATGTATGTACGTAACACAAAAAGATAATCAGCTCAATTTTTTGGACTTGTCAGTATTGGCAAAAGTAGGAAAAATTGTAACCGGTTTATATAAAAAACCTATCAATAATAAAATGTTAGACTATCAGTCAAATCACGCATTTTTGTCTGTTTCAATGAGGATGCTCTCCAACGACACGCTTTGTCATGCAATTGCTTTACTGGCATTATGTTAGTACTGCAAGTGTTGTTTGTTTATTTATTTTTTATTAGTCACAACAAAGCTATATACAAAGCAGATTGTGAAAACAAGGTAATACAGAAGATCTGAGTATGGTCAATTTAGTCACAATACAACAAAATTATATACAATAAAAGAAACGAATATCCAGAGCACTTAATCACATAAAAAAACTATACGCTTAGCAGAACCTTTCACATGTGGCCAGCTGGCGTATCTTCAGAGCACAGCCTGGGTAGCAACAAATGGCTTAAAAATAACCCATGCTCCTGACTTCACAAGGATACATAACTCTGCCTCTTTTATGTCACGGCCAGATAATTGGGAGTCCGGAATAGCAAGACTCTACTGTAGTATGTGTAATATTTTTTATGTCCTTCTTATGTAGCAGTGAATGTCTTGTATTGCATTAAAAATTTTATGGATATGAAAATAATACCAGGAATTTGGTAACTTTGGTCAGTTACCTAGAACAGGGGTGAGGAACCTGTGACCTTCTAGGCCATTAAGTGCGACCTTTTGAATGAATCCAAATTTTACCGAACAATCCTTTTATTTTTATTATGTTTTTGTTCATATTTTATTATTTTTATTTTAATCTTAAAATGACCATATTTAAAATTCCAAAGAGTAAAAGAAGATTCAACGAAATATGCTGCCCGACTGGCAGCCACAGTTAAAACATTATTTCTTTGCAAGAAAATTTCGGGTGAATATATTCTCCAGTTAGCAAAGGTCATTGCTGAGCAGGAAGATTCATACGAATCATTTGAAGAATATGCAGCAGTTATAGACTTATTAACTGGAGCATACAATGAAAGGTTCACTTACTTTAAGAATCATGACATCACACTCAAATTAGCATTTCAACCTCACCTGGTTGATGTCTCCTAAAGAACTACAGATGGAATTGATTGAGCTCTCAGAAGATGACATTTTAAAGTCCTTATTTGACGCAAAGAAGAATCCAATTGAAATATGGAAAAATGCAATAGAATACCCACGTCTGCAACATGCATAAAAAATGCTTTCTTGCTTTTCAACCGCTTATTGCTGTGAATCTACGTTCTCCTACCTAACATAAATCAAGACGCCTTTAAAGTCACAAATGACGGATACTCATTTACATGATCAGTTGAAAGTACGGACCTCCCTGTTGCAACCAAATATTCAAATGCTTTCCAACAAAAAGCAGTTGTGCAACAAAGTCATTAAAAGGCTAGTTAACTTTAGAGTTAACAATTTATTTATTTTTATTTTTGAAGTTAGTAGGTACATATTAGATTTTTTAAAATAATGTGCACTTTGAAGTATATCTAATTGAAGTTTCTTGAATGCAGCCTTATTAGATTACAGCTAACTTAATGCAGCCTTCCAACATGAAAAGGTACCCCACCTCTGATCTAGAATATTAATTTAAAAACTGAATATTGGCTTTCCTGTAGAGAATGTCATGGACTCCTACAAATTCCATCTGTGTGAATAAAAAATGAGTGAAATATTTTTGCCATCTGAAGTGGAAAGCATTACCTGTCATCATAGAGTCATTCTCATGCAAAAAAATTACATAAAACAAGGGCATCCAACTTGTAAATAATTACTTTCATTTCCACTAGCAACATGTTTAATTTTTTTCAAATACATATGAACATTGGATACAAAAAGCATTATTCAGCCAGATATTAAAAGTAACATTAAAAAAAAAAAAAGAATGAATACAAACCTGTTTTGTTTGAGTATTCACCAAAAGGCTGCAAACTTCACTGACATCTTCTACCACACTGTCAGAATTTGTGGATGAAAGTAAACGAGATATACTCTTTTCATCCACAAAATTAGGATACAAACCCCTGAGATTTTCAGACATTTTTATGGTGTGGGTACCTTCCACTAAGTGTCAATTCACATCTGTGCATGAAAAGAGAAGAAAATCTAAACAATAAAAATTCACCAAAATGCTTCAAATACAGCTTCATGTATTTGCATTAACATTCCATACTTCATCAATGGAAATCAATTATGTTTATGGAAAAAAGCTTCATTGTACAAAAGTTTAACTCAACAAAATCTATCAAATGTGGTAGAATTTAAAACATTTTCACCAGGACACAGAGCACATTTAAAGGGAAGGTGCAGCACCTGGCCTAGCAATTTGCAGGCATATTTATGCAGGATGCTTGAAGAATTGACAGAATTCTACAGTTTTTTTTTCTTTTTTTTAGCAGATAGCATAGCAAAAATTATAAGAAACTGCCTTGTGAAAAAAAATTTCTATTTCTTTCAGCTTTTTTAGGAGTCCGCAAAAAGTTAGTCGCTCCCAGTCATCCTCAACTCTTTTGAAAGCATTGCAGATGTTTTTTTGTACACATCTGTAAATGGAGGAAACTTTCATATACTAGGAATTCGTTTGAACCATATTTGGATCATATTATTTTGCCCACTACTGCGATGTTATTTCAATAAACTGAAAACTGAACCCTCGAAAGGGGAGGTAAAGGAAAACTGAGAACTGATATCCCTTTTTCAACCGTGCATTTTTACATTTTTTTGCTACCACTGATTTGTTCATGAATCATAGGATACACACTTCAATACGGAAGAGTACTTTTATGGCTTCTTCGTCAGATTTTGGGAATGTTTTCTTCTGGGTATTTTTATTCGTCCACCTATAGTGAAATTCTAGAAGTGCCACAAATACTGGGGCCCCAAAATACTGTCGAGTCCTCGGACCCCCGTCACCTTAAATGTGCTTTGCCGGGACAAGAATTATTGTTTAACATTATGCACACAGATTTCACTCTACATACACAAATTTCATCTTTGAATATGATGCAATATTAACCAAATACAGAAACAATTTTTAATGTGAAAAATGGATTCTGTATGAGCAACATATAAGTCAACTGTTCAAACCCAAAGAAAATGCCAAACCAAAATTTCTTGTGCTACCATGTTCTTTTAATACTGAAACTACAGTACTATATACTAATTATGCAAAGTTCAACCACACTACAATAGTTTCTGATGCAAATATGCAAATATCTTTTCACTACATATGGTACCCACTGGAGGTTCAAGACCCCCCCCCCAGATTTTCAGTCAGGGATATTTAATGTAAAGGACACCCCTCCCCTTCAATTTCTCGGGAATATAATGCAAACTTTTTTATGATGCGAACCAACTAAATTTAATATTATAAGATTGTAATGTTTCGTAGAATGCAAACACGGGTATAATGTGTATTTAATAAAACAGTGATGTCACATCCTAATAAGCAAAGTCAGTTTTACAACTTTGTCATTTATATTTCTACCCTATCTATCATAGTTTTACAGTTGTGTTCGCTAAGTTCCACAATTCGCCAACAGAGGCACATGTGTGTGTAGGGGGAGAGGGTCCCAAACTCTATCTTATACAATATGTATATAACATTGTATAATTGCATATGTATACATATAATGTGTGCATGTGTGATCGGAACCACCCCTCCCCCACCCCCCAGATTTTGAGACATGGTTACGCCACTGCTTCCCTAGTTATTAGATTTTGCATGGGCATAACAAGATGATAGTTAGGAAGATTGGGAAGAACTGTATATACATAATGACCACCTTTAACATTTACTTCTAGGAGGCTACACACCATAATTATAGGTTAACAGCTATATTATGGCACCCTTTGAATGGGCCACAGAATAGAGTAACCACTCATACCTTATCAAGGACTTTAATTCTGTCCTTTGAAAAAAGTAAACAAACCCTATACTTAAGAAAACCAAACAAGCTGTTTCTCATACTTTTAACAATACAATCTACATACAATGAAATATATAATTATATGAAATTCATTTGTATGCAGTTTGCAATCATACATTAAATTTTGAATTTCAGATTATCAAAATACATGGTTCTTTTTTTACATAACCTGGTTGTTACAACTTTGAAAGAATCGAGGCAATGTTACCGAGTTCCTTCTTGGTGCAGCCAAAGTTGAACTTTGATCCTGTCAAAGAAGGGTATGTTGTTTATTTTTTATATAGATGAAAAATTGGTTTCCATTTCATGACTCAGAAACAGCATAATTTTCAAGAGCAATATGCCATTATGTCTTAAAAGAAAAGTGTTTGATCAATGCATCCTTCCAGTGCTTACGTATGGTGCAGAGACGTGGACCTTAACTAAAAGAGACATACAAAGGCTGCAGACAACTCAAAGAAGCATGGAGAGGTGCATACTTGGTGTAACCAGGAGAGATAAGAAGAGGAACTCGTGGATCCGAAAAATGACGAGAGTGGAAGACATCATGATCAGAGTTAAATCCCTGAAATGGCAATGGGCTGGACATACTGCCAGAAGGACAGATCATCGATGGACAGCCGAAATTTTAGATTGGATTCCAAGGGACAGGAAAAGACCCAGAAGAAGACCACATGGGAGATGGGTGGATGAAATTCGAAAGTATGCAGGGGTGACATGGAGGAGACTGGCACAAGACAGACCGTTGTGGAGGAAACTTGGGGAGACCTTCGTCCAGCAGTGGATTGATAATGGTTGACAATGATGATGATGATGACACAAATGCACTATTTAAAAATTGATAAATCTGTAGGATTTAATTTTGTGGCTCCACCATTTCATGGCATAATAAAATAGAATGCTAGATGTATCAATATTCATCATTCCAGAACAAATGGATGCGTATCTGCATCAAAAAAAAATAATTTATATGCTACAAATTGAAAAACAGGTCACAAGTTCTTGGTTGTGAAGATTTTACCTAATATAGAATAAGGATTTTATAGACAGACAGAGCTATCAAAAGAAAAGTTTGGTTTTGATTTTTCAATGTGATACAATATATTATAATTTGAAATGCTTCTTTTTTTTTTTTTCGCTGCCAATTCGACTTTAAACAAATCATTACTTTTTCAAAGCATAAATTTCACAATAGTATTTAAACATTTTGAAATTTCTTTGATATGTTTTTTTAAGGCTATCTCCTAGAAAAACTCATAACTAAAGTTCCACTGCATCTTTTGCCAGTGCAAAAGAAAATAGGGCCTTCTCAAATGGAAATTTTTTATTCTGCATTTTAAAATTTTTGAAGGTTCTGCTCATTAAACATTTGCACATTATAAGGGTTTCCTGTTGCATGCATATATATATGTGGAACCAGAACCTTGTATGGACAGCAGAGCCCATTAATAGGGGCTGCAGCCCTAGGCTCCACATTTTCAAGAGGACCCAGAATTATGCAGGATGCTTGAAGAATTGACAAAGTTCTACAGGTTTTTTTTTCTTTTTTTTTTTTTTTCCAGATAGCACAGCAAAAAATTATAAGGAACTCTTTGTGAAAAAAAAATCTGTCTTTCCTTTTTTTTTTTTTTAAGAGTCTGCAAAAAGCATATTTGCCCTAGTCCATCCTCAAATATTTTTAAAGCATTACAGATCCTCGTTTTGTACACATCTGAAATTGGGGAAAATTTTCATACATTAAGAATTCGTTTGAATTATGATACTTGGACCATATTATTTTGCATTTTGCCCACTACTTCGATATGATATCAACAAGATGAACCCCGGGGGAGGGGGTTAAGGCAGAACTGAACTGGTATCCATTTCTCAACCATACATTTTTACATTTCTTTGCTACCACTGATTTGTTCATGAATCATGGGATACACACTTCAATACGGAGAGGATATTTTTTATGGCTTTCTCGTCATATTTTGGGAATGTTTTCTCCACAGTATTCTTTATTCATCCACCCATAGTGAAATCCAAGACGTGCCACAAATACTGGGGCACCAAAATACCATCCAGCCACCTGGGCCCCTATCTCCTTAAGGGGACCAGTCCCTTTTAGGTTTCCCATGTTAACCTTACGGGAGGTCTCGATGTACTTAGGTACATGTTTCTCACGATAGACTTGGCCTATCAATTGCAAACTTGGCATGCATTTTCCTAAGGATATTATACAACACCAGAACTATAATTATCGCAATTGGTCAATTAATTAATTTTGTATTAATTAATCAAAATTGCTGACAATTTTGCTGACGTTTTCATTAGCAATTGTATTTATTATTTTAATTGAGTACATTATTTAGTCATGATTCTAGTTCAGGTGGTTGTTGATATATACAGTAAGGTATAAAAAAAATTGTAAGCCATTATCTTCAGTGATTTATAAGAAAAATGTTCCTAAATGTACAAAACCACAACTCTTCAGGGGAGGCAGAAAACGAAGACCTGTGACTAGAAGCCTCCCGTATCATACTCCTTTTCCTCTGCTTTGCACAAGTGTTGTATACCATTGGATTCAGCAAACTCTGTAGAAAAAAAAATTTAAATAGCAAAAATATACATAATTTTTTTTTTTTTGTTTTTGCAGGACTGGTCCCCTTAAATGTGCTCTGATGGACGGTTTTAAAACATTCATTGGTTTTAATTATTTTTTTCATCCAAAGTTTTAAACATTCATCGCGTTTGAATGCTAATGATTACAGGGCATATGAACAGCCAATCTCCCATTCTAACGTATTAAAGAAGATTCGGGTCAAACTTATATTTTCCCCACATAAGTGTATTTGAGGTGAAAAGAACTGAACAACTCCCGTTGCATGGTGAATTCTGAAAGGGCTGAAGATTTTTTGACGAGTGCATGAAAAAAAAACGTATTTTTCGTGTTTTACACATGTTTATACATTTAAATTGATGTCTTGCAGTGTTGCTCTCTTTGCACAATATTGTTGTTTATATATATATTTCTTTGGATTACTTAAAATTAATAAACCTACTTACTCTATTTTAAAATGCACACTTCAGATCCTCGAATTTTACTAAGTCTTCCACACCCACAAGTACATATCTCATTAACATGTTTTGTTACTTCTACTGCAACAGTTCACAGCGGGGACGCACCGCACTGATTATTTACTTTGCCAGTAGTGTTGACTGTTGTGTTGACATGACCTCAATCACATCCTCCTAGCAGAGCAGCTGTCTGTTGCGCTAACATGTGCACGAAAAACCTATGGAGCGAGTGGCGTTCTTTGGTCTAGGTGTCCGCACGCACGCACCGATTGGGTTATTTTTCCACCAAGATCGGCTGTCATTGTGTTATTGTTGGATTACGACAGACTCTACAAGCATGTATTTAAATTACATAATATCTGTAACACACGACTTAATGCGTGTGTTTCCTTCACCTCATGCCGCCCCGGTGGCGCAGTGGTCTAAGCGATGGCCTCTGATCATTCGTCCGAAAGGGTCCGGGTTCGAATCCCGTGATTCGAACCCGGACTCTCTCCCTTCCCTGGAACTAGTGACCCTAAATTAGGGACGGGCGACTGCTTATAGCCCATTGAGTTGCTCACGGTGGTCGTTAAACCTCCAAACAAACAAACAAACAAACAAACTTTCACCTCATCATAAGCAGTTACTTTGTCTAATTTCAATGGAAATAAACAAATATTTTAATATACATTTCAAAACTAAAAGATGCTAGTTATGGCTTAATTCCACATTCTGTGTCTAAAAGTATTACTGAACGAAATTTACTGATGAAAAAAGCTGCACAGTAAAGAAAACAATAATGAAGAAAGGATATATAACATTAGAATATTTCCCCCTGCAGTTTCAAATTGTATTGTCTGATCTGTGTCATGTTATGGGATCTCAGAATTAGTCGAAGTCTATACCTACTGCTGAAAGAAATTTTATTATGGCGTTCAGTACGAAGTAGTACACAGTGCATTGAAATTATATATCAAGGAGAAATATCCATAACAGAGTTTGATGCCAAAAACCTAACTGCTCCATATTGCTTCTCCCTTCCATTTTCTTTCTCCCCCCCCCCCAGTGGTTGTTTTAGTAAACACATTTTCATCTCAGAAAAATCTTGATGTCTGGAAAAATCAAATTTATAAGTGGGATAAAGAACTTCTAAATTTCTGGCACAAAAATGCACACACTTTTGTGAGCATGTGCTCGCAGATGCAAACTTCTGGCTCATCGTTCTATTTCAAATTACGGAAACCATCTAAAAGAAGCGGATCGTCCTAGGCCGCAGTTTCTTCAAGAATGGCCATGGCAGTAGTATCTAAGCGCTGGCTTCTGATCATTCGTCAGAGATGGGTCGGGTTCGAATCCCGATGCAGCATTACCGTTGAGTTTGTCTTACGGCATTGGTTTTTCTTTTCCTTGAAACTAGTGGACCTAAATTAGAGAAGAGCGACTGCTAATTCCCATCATCTTTCTTTGATTGGAGGTTTAACGACTAACGTAAGCAACTTAATGGGCTAGAAGCAGTCGCCCGTCCCTAATTTAGGGGCCGCCCCGGTGGCGCAGTGGTCTAAGCGATGGCCTCTGGTCATTTGTCCGAAAGGGGTCCAGGTTCGAATCCCGAGGAGGCATGGATGTTGTGTTTGTCTTACGGCACTGGCTCTCTCCCTTCCCTGGAACCAGTGACCCTAAATTAGGGACTGGAGACTGCTTATTGGCAGCGGTCCGCTCTCCCTCTAGCGGCAAAAGGAAGAATTACTGTAGTACGGGTAACGTTTTCGGCTCAATGCTTGTTTTTTTTTTTTTTCTTTTGCAGTCGCCCGTCCCTAATTTAGGTTCACTGGTTCCAGGGAAGGGAGAGAGCCAGTGCCGTAAGACAAACACAACATCCATGCCTGACCGGGATTCGAACCCGGACCACTTACGGACGAACGATCAGAGGCCGGCGCCTTAGACCACTGCGCCACCGGGGCGACGCTCAATGCTTGGCTGTTGACAGATCGCTCATTACGTTCAGTTGTCGTAGTTTGGTGTATTTTTGCATTCATTCTGGAATTAGAGAGTTGTATAATGGAGAATTCCGTGAAGAAGAACAAATCATATTGTTGTGTCCTGCAATGTCGTTCCCAAGGTTTCAGCTATGTTTTTCACAAGTTAGTATGAACGTTTGTGCCTTGCGTTTGAAATCCTTCCAGTGAAATGCTAGTAACCTAGTAACGTCTTTGAATGAATAATAAGCAAGGCAGCATGTTTTTATTGCATAGTAGTAATTAAAAAATCTGCATTTCTACATAATCTTGAAAACAATTGCTGTTATCCGTATAAATTTAAACTTCATTATGGAACAAGATTTGCAATGTTCTGTCAACAGTCATCGGTTCAAAAACGCAGAACCCAATGATGATCAACAATTACCAATTCACAAACACTTTTAAGAACAGAATGTTCAAAAATCACAAATGTTATTGTTGACAGTATTGAAAATGGGTCCTGGGAAACGTCAAGTGAAACGAAATGTCAGCTTTTAATAGTAATCCGGATTAGAACACCACTGTCGGTATTACTATATCACTTGCCTGTAAATGTAAAAATAAAAATTACCTGTTACAGTAAAGCATTACTGCTACACAGTGCTTACACGTTCCACTTCTGCCCGCTTTACAAGAGCACTAAAATGACTTTATAGAAATTTCACTGTTACTTGCATCTAAAACACCGTTGATGGAGTGAGGCGACGACGTTATTGCCGTGGACTGAATGCAGTGCGAAACTATGAGAATTTCTCTTCCATCTTCCTTCTTAATTCCACAGGAAATTATATGGCCTACATTAACAATCACTTCCCCTTCTTTAATGCATCTTAAATTTTGGAAGCGTCCACAAATTTCATTATTTCAAGGTTTGAAAGCGACAAACCAGCCATTCTAACATTCGACTTTATGGAAACACGTGCGACGTTATCCGTACTAGAGAAGTTTGTTTACGTTTGCGCAGCGCCCCCTATAGTTCTTTGAGGTTCCCATATTGAGTTGCTCACGGTGGTCGTTAAAATTCCAATAAAAAAAATAAAAAAAAATTAGGGTCACTGGTTCCAGGGAAGAGAGAGAGAGCCAGTGCCGTAAGACAACTGTCAACACAACATCCATGCCTCACCGGGATTTGAACCCGGACCCCTTTCGGACGAATGATCAGAGGCCGTCGCTTCAATACAAAAATACTGATAATAAAAAATGTGGCTCAATTCTCTTTAATCTTTAGTTGGTGGCTTCTATGTGCAGAAATATTCAAATCCACCGAAGGCTGAAAATAATTTAAGGGTTTCTTGTGACGTCAAAAAACATTTTCTGTTTTGTTTGAGGTTTTATTGGGAGGGAGGGGGGAGTAATAATACCATATTGAGCAACTCGGTAGTCTACAAGCAGTCGCCCGTTCCTAATTCAGTGCGGTTGATTCCAGGGAAGAAAGAAATTCAGTGCCGAAAAACAAACACAACATCCATTCTTCATCAGAATTCGAACCCGGACACATCTCGTACGAATGGTCAGAGGCCAGGCTTAGACCACAGAGCCTTCGGGGCACTTCGGGGTGTTAACGGCCACCGTGAGCACCTTGATGGGCTACTGATTCCTGAGAAGGCAGACATCCAGTGCCGTAAGACAAACACAACATTCATGTCCACCAGGATTCGAACCCGGACCCATTTCGGACGAATGATCAGGAACCAATTCTTAGACAACTGTGGCATCGAGGCGACCGACATAAAGTAATGGTCTGGGAATGACTGGATGACAGAATCCAGGTCCGCTAAAAATCTAGAAGATCATGGCCGGAGACATATGTTTCAGTCCCGGATCCGGCTGTGCTATGTGATTGTTCAACGGCGCTGGCAGCTTCCTTTTATTCGAATCGGTGGCCCCAAATCAGTGCCGGATTTAAGGCTTTTGGGGCTCTAGGCCAAATTTTATTTTCCCCCTTCCTCTCCCCCAACCTGGCCACCCATATTTGAATTTGCTCGTATAAGATTTTCTGATAAACTTATCTTTGAGTTAAGAATATAATAATTGGATAGGGTTGGATTGAGGGTTAGCGACCACCCGTGGGCTATAAGCAGTCGCCCGTCCCTAATTTAGGGTCACTGGTACCAGGGAAGGAAGAGAGCCACTGCCGTAAGACAAACACAACATCATGCCTTATCGGTAGTCGAACTTGGACCCTTCACGGGCGAACGATCATAAGCCAGCGCTTAGACCACTGTGCCACCGGGGCGGCTATAATAATTGGTAGTATAATTTTATTGTTAAATAAGTATTACCTAAATAAAAATTATTTTGATTTAACTTGTTATTAAATTAAAGGTTATAAAAAAACATTTCTCTCAGACGTCGCATGCGCTCTCTATCGCACTCGCACGAACACGGGCGTGCTCGCAATAGAGCTGTTATTATATTATTATTTCTTTAGTTGTCATTCAAGATAAAATAAAAAATTATCACTACTTTATTTTACTCAAGTAAATTGAAATAACAGTACGCCGCCCCGGTGGCGCAGTAGTCTAAGAGATGGCCTCTGATCATTCGTCCGAAAGGGGTCTGGGTTCGAATCTCGATGAGGCATGGATGTTGTGTTTGTCTTACCGCACTGGCTCTCTCCCTTCCCTTTAACCAATGACCCTAAATTAGGGATGGACGACTGCTTATAGCCCATTTGAGTTGCTTACGGTGGTTGTTAAACCTTCAATAAAAAATAATAATAATACGATACCTCCCTTTTCTAAGTTTTTGAGTTCGTTTTTCTGGATTCTACACCTACGGCCTTGTGGTAAATCCGCCGCTGCCCCAAATTAAGAAGGAGCAACTCCTTGTAAGCCGGCGCCGTGGTCTAAGCGATAGCCTCTGATCATTCGTCCGAAGGGGGTCCGGGTTCGAATCCCGGTGAAGCATGGATGTTGTGTTTGTCTTGCGGCACTGGCTCTTTCCCTTCCCTGGAACCAGAGACCCTAAATTAGGAACGGGCGACTGCGTATAGCTTATTGAGTAGCTCACGGTGATCGTTAAAACCTCCAATAAAATAAAAACAAAAACTCCTTGTAGATTCAGATGGTCATACGGATCGTTAAAGTTCGTTTAAAAAAAAAGGAACAGTTAAGAGGTTTTAATCTCGAAAAAGCACGGATGCTGTGCTTGTTTCGTGGCAATGGCTTCATCCCTTCCCTGGAAGCAGTTGCTCTAAATTGGGAACTGGGACTGCACATTATCTACTGACTTCCTCACGCGGTGGTCATTAAAACTCTAACCTCCCCCCCCCGAAAGATAAAAAGCCGGGGCTTAGACCACTGCACCGCCCACCACCTTGGCCGATACATAGGAATAAGCATCATCCAATAAATTAATGATACTCAATAACAGTGGCGTAGCCAGAGGGGGCGGGTACGGGGTTTGAACCCCACCCTTGAGGGGAGACTGAGCACGAATTTAAAGCGATACATACGTACGTGTATACGAAGCTTTCACCGGTGAACCAAACCCATGACCCTGCCCCCCCCCCTATCCTAAGAAATTTCTGGCTACGCTACTGATTCACAACGTCGTGAACTGCATGAGTATAAATGGTTTTCCAGTAATCTCGGAGAACCCCCCCCCCCACACACACACACACACACCCGCCCCAGATGGCGCAGTAGTCTGAGCGCTGGCCTCTGACCATTCGTCCGAGTTGGCCAACTGCTGGAGTTTAAATTGTTTGTTTGTTTGTTTGGAGGTTTAACGACCACCGTGAGCACCTCATTTGCTATAAGCAGTCGCCCGTCCCTAATTTAGGGTCACTCGTTCCAGGGAAGAGAGATCCATGCCTCCGTAAGACAAACACAACATCCATGCCTCACGGGATCATTTTTTTTTCTCTTGTTAATCATTTTTTTTTCAAAATGTTGTTCTTTCCTTTCTTGTTATTTGGCTTACCTCGACCTTAAATTCCAATGCCTGGAAGGATATACTTGTGCCTCTTCTGACGGAAGTGATTATTGCTTCCAGCGTTTAATGCTCCATGAAGTTTTTGGAATTGAAAAAAACAAAGAAACCCGCTGATGTGTTTTTTTTTTTTTTTGGTTGGAGGTTTAACGACCACCGTGAGCAACTCAATGGGCTATAAGCAGTCGCCCGTCCCTAATTTAGGGTCACTGGTTCCAGGGAAGGGAGAGAGCCAGTGCCGTAAGACAAACACAACATCCATGCCTCACCGGGATTCGAACCCGGACCCCTTTCGGACGAATGATCAGAGGCCATTGCCTTAGACCACTGCGCCACCGGGGCGGCACTGCTGATGTGGTTTAAGCGCCGGCTTCGAATCCCGGTGAGGCATGGATAATGTGTTTGTCTTACAGCACTGGCTCTCTCCCTTCCCTATAACCATTGGCCCAAATTTAGGGACTGGCGACTGCTTATATCCTATGTGGTTGCTCACCGTGGTCATTAAACCTTCAATCAAAAAAAAAAAGAAAGAAAGAAACCTAAAACTGTAAAGCCCATTAAATATTGGTAGATAGGTAACAGGTTGTTTGGGGTAGGAGGGCGTGTATCCATATCAGCAGACCCTTTTTTTTTATTGGGCTTTTTTTTTTTTTTTGAAAGATGTGGTTCGTTTCATACCCACGTGACCATGGCGGGGTTGGAAAAAAGTATCTATAAGCCTCATCATCTTCAACAAAAAAGAAAACTACTTTTTCTGCTCAAATACACAGCTTTGGCAACTTAACGGCTCTTCCGCTGATGGTCATCTTTTATTTGTTGCTGTGGAGGAACGATTTGGGTTGTGTCAAAAAGCGGTCGCTTGGCAGTGAATGGTTTTCATCACAATTTGACATTTAGCTGCCGGCCTTTAAAACAATTCACAGGGGTTCTCTTGACACAGAACTCTGTAAGTAACCTTTTGTGTAGAACTTAACTCTCTGCAGGAATTTTTGTTGCTCTCACGCGAGGTTCCCGAAAAAGCACTAATCATAGAGAATCTATTTTAAGAAGAGATCATTAATTATTGAATTGGATTTCGCACAGCGGTTTTTTGTTTTTCTTCGTTCCGTGGGTCTGGGTTGTTCTTCACATAGTAGTTGTTGCAACTCGTGTGGGTGTGATTGTGATACGAAGGGGCTAGGAGCGGTATGTGGATGACTGATTTAAAGAGACTAGTGGCATGTAAACTTTAATATAAATATTTATTCGACAGGTATGTAATGGTGTGAGTAGCTCTCGTGTAGAAGTTAACAATTATATGTGAATGGTATAATACACTGAAAGTGAGGGTTATTTAGTGTGCTTTCTTTGTATCTTACATCAGAATTGGTGATAAGGTACTGTTCTGATACGATTTTTCTGTTTCACTCATTTATCTGTATTCTGAATGTATAGCAGTGTACTTTCTGAAGAGTTTACAGATATAGCTTTGCACATAAAGTGGCTGGTTCGTAATAATTAAGCCTTAATAGTGAGTGATATCAGAAATTGTAGAAATATAAGTTAATACTTACATTTCTTATATTTGAAATATAAGTTAATAATAGAGCACCATCATTTTTTACCAGTATAATAAGAGATTTATCTGCCCTATAAATCTCTTATTAAACTGGTTACAAGAAACCAATGTATTGGAGGTCTTCAGGGGTATTTGGCATCCACTGGCTGAGTGATAGGATACTAGCTAGCAGTTTTCATGTTTGGGGTATTAGTTTCAGGCCCAGGTAAGAAACGTTAATTTCGTTTGTCATTCAGTACTTACTGTTGTTTTTTGTGTTTTTTTGGGGGGGAGGGGGTTGGAGGTTTAACGACCACCGTGAGCAACTCAATGGGCTATAAGCAGTTGCCCGTCCCTAATTTAGTGCCACTGGTTCCAGGGAAGGGAGAGAGCCAGTTCCATAAGACAAACACAACATCCATCCCTCACCGGGATTCGAACCCTGACCCTTTCTAATGAATGATCAGAAGCCATCGCATAGACCACTGTGCCACCGGGGTGGCTAATGTTTTGTTAGAGCTGATAGCATTGTGTAGAGGATGCTTCTTTCCAAGATTATGAAAACGTGAGGTTGAAAACTACTAAACATGTTGTATGTTTAAAGTTCAAACACTATGAAAATATGTTAACTAATAGTATACAAATGTAAAGCAAGTCAGCATTATCTGAATATGATTTGGAGAAACCTTAAACTGGCATTCCTGTGCTTTTGAAAAAATATCCTAGAGCTGGAGTGGCAAACCTTTTTGAGAGTGTGCTCAAATTATCAGTCTAAAAAAATTATCTCGCATGCCAATGAAAATGTTGAACTGAAGTTTATTATTTTGTCTACTGTTCACTCAGACAACAGAAGAAAAACATAACCTGAGTGAAGTCATTGCTAACCATTTCCATTGCTACCCAAAATACTGATGTTACACTGGTCTGTGGAAATTTTAAAATTTATACAGTATCATATGTTCTTGCAACCGACTAATTGATGCCAAACCAGTGCAAGATGTCTTCTGTGAACACTACTCTTGTTGGCGCTCAAAATGAGCGAGGGTAAAATGTCAGGTTCCTCTTCCTCCTGGTCCAGAGAGAGAGGTGATAGAGCATGCTACTGTGATTGTTGAATGCTCCACCGTTTATTTGCCTACTAATGTGCCTTTGAGTTATGCCAGGGAGAATCCTTTGGTGCTCTTTTGTAGATGGACTCTGTGAACTGTCATCATGCTGTCTATCTGGAGGCTCTGATATGGGGCACTTTCATTCAAATATGCATTAAGTTGAAACAATTTCCTATCCTGAGACCTTATTGAAACTCTCAAAGCTATCCTCAATTTTCAGAACTCAAATATCCTCTAGCAATAGCTGCTTTGTTTGACAGTAGTGATAATCATTATATATAGTCACGTCTCAATAAACTGGCTGCCCTGCCTTCCACTCATTGCTTATTCTATTTACTAAATGGAAATTTCCTCGTTTAAGGTGCCACCTCACTGGCTGTTATCCGCCAGGACGTTCTAGTGGCATTTGGTGTTTCTCATTGAAGAAAACCCTGTGGAACTGCCTCCTCAAAATATTCAATTGCAATGGACACCCTGACTGGGTCACCTTATTTTAAGTGTTCCCCAAAAGCATGCTAGATGGGTCTTCCTTAAAAATGTTTTGCAGATTGGGTAATATCTCTGCCACGCCCAGTCCCCTGAGAAAAAGACTTGATTCTGTTCAGCGAAATGTGGTCACCATAAATCAAAAAGTGCACACTTCTGTGATTTATATTTGATAAAAATAAGACTAGTGGTGCACATAGGCGTAACCACTGGGGGGTCAGAACCCTCCAGATTTTCAGAGTCAGGGATCCCCAATGTAAAGGACCCCCCCCCCCCCCCCCAATTTTTTCAGGAATATAATGCAAACATTTTTATGATGTGAACCAACTGAATTTAATAATATAAGATTGTAATTTTTTGTAGAACGCAAACACATGTATAATGTGCAATTAATAAAACAGCGATGTCTATTCCTAATAAGCAAAGTCAGTTCTACAACTTTGTAATTTACATTTCTGCCCTATCATAGTTTTACAGTTGTGTTCACTAAGTTCCACAATTTGCCAACAGATGTGCCTATGTTGTGCCCCTTAGATTGTGCCTCAGCAACTGCTTTGCTCCTGCGTGTGTGTGTAGGAGAAGGGTGTCCCAAACTATCTTATACAGTATGTATATAATATTGTATACATATGTGCGTATATGTGATCAACCCCCCCCATTTTGATTTTGAAACATGGTTACGCCCAGAGATCGTACTGGGATTTTTTCAAAAGAGTAAAAATACTCCTTCACATTTTTTGAAGGAGTATTTTTCTTTCCAAAGGAGTAATTTTGGAGAATGAGCAATTATCACAATAAATTTTTAGCTAAATAATATTTAATATAAAAACAACTAATTATATTTATATATAAATATATCAACATGAATTAGCATGTAATTAAATTTCCTTTATATAAAATAAGTAAATCGTAATTTATTAAAATCTTGCCTACTTGTCTTGTTTCATTCATGAGGCTGCAAAAAATTTTGTTTTGCTTTTGAAAGACAACCAAAGCTTGTGTGTGTTGCTTCACAGATTTAGATTCTACTCACTCAAACTTCAAAAAGAGTTCTATTGTGGAGGAAGGAAATCTACAGTTTATCTCAATTACAAAAGATAAAATAAACCTTCATTGGACATTGTAATGTGCAAGTTTGGTATTACAAAGGTCAACTAATTTATTATTTATTGCATCGCGAAAAATAAATTACGAAAAAATCTTTGCTCCGTCCGACTTCCGTTTTTGGAAATTTTTCCTCCGTTTTCAAGCTGAAACACAATCGGTTATCAAACAAAATTATATTTTACAATAAAAATAAGCAGAACAAATATTGCGAGTTGGAAAAAATTAAGATTAAAGATTAAATCTGCGGTTCGTTTAACTTCCGTTTTCGAAAGTTTTGAAAGACGAATTTCCGTCCCAAGGCGGATCCCCTCCCCTTCCACCACCACCTCAATTCACACACACACCACCCCCCAAAAAATTATCTTCAGTTTTGAGGACAGCAAGTCAGAGTTGCTGTCCTCAAAACTCGCGAAAGAAATTCGTTCCTAAAGTTTACAAGGAAATTTTTGCTGCGTCGAACTTCCATTATCGGAAACTATTGTCTCCACTTTTAGCTGAAATGCAAACGTTTATGCAATAAATTGATATTTAATAACAATACCGGACAGAGGAAACTTCGCGAGAAAAAAATTACAATCGCGCGAAAAATTTCACTCCGTTTAGCTTTAGTTTTTGGAAGTTCTGAAAAATGGAATACCGCTCCCCAGGCAGAAAACCAGCCTCCCCACTAATCATCCGAAAATAAAACATTATCTTCAGTTGTTTTTTTCATCGCTCTCAAGTTTAACCGAAATGGGGAATTCCGCGAATCCGAAGAGCAATCTCGTGCCTGATTCGTAACAGTCTGCGATATGCAAAATGAACTGCTCATGCGGCTACGCACAAAGCCGATTCAAGGGTCCATAAACTGATTATGTTCAATTGCAATTTTCAGAACTCTGAACGGTCCGTTTCTAAATCACGTATTTTTACAAAGGATACGTTTTTAACGCGAAAATTTTGCGAGCGATCCAAAAACGGACCCAAATTTTATATTTATATATAATTTTTCTTAAAATTTCTTAAGGCGGGAGACTCCCGTTTAACAGCTTTGTTTTGGTGGGAATCTCGCCCTGAAATGGCAATTAAACGAACTTCAAAACATGTCGCTTTTCACTTCCTCCACGACAAGGCTTAACTGCATTACTGCGTCACGCTACACCGATACACTAGCGTCTCAATCCTGGCACTGCTGAAACCTCCTTCCCTGTAATGCTCATGCTCATCGGTTGAGCTGCTCCACGGCCCTACTCGATCGAGCGAGCGGTTAACGCTTCGCTTCGGGCCGTGGCTCGGCAATGGGAACCAAATTGTGAATTTTTCATAAACTGTGACATAAAAGTTAACACATAATTTCTTGATTAAAAAAAGTCATTTTTATGACAAAATCGCGTTGTAATCACCGATTATAAAAGGAAATTTCGTATGGATAAACAATGCGTAAAAATACGCATTTCTATATTTTGAAGCGTATTCGGAGTTTTTAAGGCGTGAAATACGCGTGTAGAGGCGTTATTGCAATATCTGGTTACGCCACTAGTGGTGCATGTGCGTCTGGTTAAATGACGCAGTTCTCTAAATGGAGGGGAAATAAGAACTAATTACGCTCCTTGTATGGTTTTTTTTAACGATTTGACCAAATTACAATAGCATAGCTGCTGTTTCATACATTTTCACAGAGACCACATTCCCTCAAAAAATGAAATTCCCCGTCTCACATTTTGAATTTCAAAATCACTAGTTTCCACCATCTTTGATAGTCACCATTCTCACAGGGACTGCTTGTTGTGTGGATTTTTTCTTTCATGAGTTTTTGTTTATTTTAAAGCAGTGTTTAAGCTGTAGCTTGTATTTTCACCAAATTGCAATAAAGACTAATTTTGTGACAAAAATTCCCCACTGAATTTGGCAAAAGGTAAATTGTTTCCAGTCATTTTTTCTTTCGCCATCCCACCCAACCCTGCTTCATCCTTGTGTTGTTTTTTTATCCCAGTCATTTTTTCATTCCATCGCTGCATTGCCCCACTAACTTGGTTTCCTTCCCCGCCGTTGTTTCTGTCCTTCAACCCTACCCACCCCTGCATTGTTTTTCATCCCCATCATTGCTACTTCACCTCACTGATCTGGTTTCCTTCCCTTCAGTTGTGCCCACCCCTGCTTCACCCTTACATTGCATTTTCATCCCAGTGATACTTTTTTCAGTCACTGCACCCACGCGTTTTGCTCTTGGTTTTTTTTTTCTAGTACCCATTATTTTTTCATTCCGTCATTGCTGCTTCATCCTACTGACCTGATATCCTTCCCCATAATTTTTCTTTCTGTCATTGCTGTTGCACACTGCTTTGCCCTGTTGTCCCTGCTGTCTTTTATTGCAGAATAGCCCCGGTGTGCCTCGAGAGTACTTTTTCACAATTTCTTTGCTATGATGAATAAGGAAGAGGCATTTCGTTTGTTTCATTGGCAGTTTGCTGCTGCAGCACCAATGGTGTGAGCAGCACATGCCATTTCAGATCAACCAGTCATTAGGTGTGCCATTGGTTGTGGCTTTGCTCAGTCCTTGCCTTATATATATTTTCGCAAACTGTGTCCAATAGTTCACAGATCTGTAAACTATTGGATATATATTAGAGATGCAGCGGTGTGAGAATTAAACAAGAAGACTCAAGATGATGAATTTCTGTATTCATCAAATAACATAAGATTATATCAAATAGAAGTCATCACTTTTTTTGCGTTTATAAGTGAGTCATGGAAAATTTCTCATCGGCTGCCACCGGGAATCGAACCCAGGGTCTTCCAGTTACACACCGGATATGCTTGGCGAAAAAACATGTTGAATAGAACATACTTCATTAACGTTGTTCTCATGGATGTATATATAATGTAAAAGCCTATTTGTTTTTATTCTTGAGTTCTATTTAAAGTGCAGAGTTTAATTTAGCCAATGCATTGTGCTTGTATTTTCATATGTAAATGTAGCAAAAAATAGAACCTTAAATTTGGCTAATCTATGTAACATTTTGCATCTACAGCTTTTGCTGATAAAATATCTAAATTGCTACAAGAGAAAAAAATTCCACCTTAAAAACTGTATTTTAAAGCATCCTGAAATGGGTAAAACATTGTTAATGAGAAAATTTTGATATGCAAATTTAAAATTGTAATTATAGAACTAGCCATCAAGCACTAGAAAATTACTTTTCCAACCATTTGGACAAGGTAATTATTGGAAGAACAGCGATAAACAGGGTTCATCCTAGGACTAAAAAAGGGCAAGGTGCTTGTTATGAAAAAAAGGGCAGTTTACACTTTCAAAGAGCATTAAAAGTATACATCAACCTTACAAAAACAAACAGTACAAGCAGTATTAATTCAAAAAGTTCAACAGTAATATACTGTAGATATTGAAATATTATGTCTTTATATATACGTATATATGTTACCGCTAAAGCTCGAAAGTCGTTAATGTGCACATTACCTAGCTAATCTGCAGATTAACTGATTTGCTCCGTTGACATGCGGAATCAAAAGTTTTCCGCATTTTACCTAGGTAACGTGCACATTAACGGCTTCTGTATCGTTAAAGTTCAAAAGTTTGTTTCTCTCATTTCCTTTCCCTACACCTTCGCCCTCTCCCTCCACTTTTAATTTGGTTTCGTGTGATATCTTTGTTCACGTAATTTGTGGTGAAATAGATCCTAAAGAGAAAGGGTATGGTAAGAATGTATTGTGCAACATCTGTAAAAAGAATATGGATCAGAAAATACAGCGTGGTGAAGCCAAGAAAGGTTTAGAAAAGCAAGCAAAGAAAAATGTTAGCAGTTTCTAATGCAGAGTACCCAAATGTCGATGAAGGTGTCACTGTGATAATTAAAGTACCTGAAGTAGGCAGAGCAAAAACTGATGCCCGCTCGATTTTAGCTGTGGTTCTTAGTAAAACAGAGGATGGCTTTTATAAACTTGGTACTAAAACGGGTATTTTAAAACAATTGTATGCAAAATCTGAATTCAGTGTTTGCAAAGAGAGATTTTTAACGAAAGAAGATGTCCCTGCTGTAGAAATATCTTCACATCAAACAGCAATAAAACAATCCCTTGGTACTGGGCAGGGTTTCAGAAAATGTGACTGCAAATCTAAATGTACCACAAATAGGTGTGCTTGTCGCAAAAACCAATTGCTATGTAATTCAAAGTGTCACCAATCTTTAAATTGCACTAATAAGTAACCATAATTTTATCATATGTTTTGCAAATTCATTTCCTTAATTATAATAATATTTTAAACTGTTTGATTCTTTCTATTATAGTTTTATAATTGATTGATAATTGATTCTATCAACTAATTTGTTGATTGTTTGAACTTGATTCTTTATATATAGAAAAATAAATAAATAACATTATGTTAATTTAAGCATACAGAAACGTTGCTGTTGTTCCAGCAAAGATCTTATTTTCACTTTAACGAGTGCCTAGTAGGTAATGTGCAGATTATCTAGGTAATTTGAGCAATGAAACAATTTTCGGCACTTTAACGGATCACCCTAGTTAATCTGCACATTACCTAGATAATCTGTAGAATAACTGATTTCTGCACTTTAGCGGTAACATATACACACCGAGCCATTACATTGTGACCACCTATCTAATAAGCTGTAGAACGCCCCATTAACCCGCAAAACAGCGGCCACTCAGTGAGGCATCGATTCAATGAGGTGGCATTAGGTATCCTGGGGTATCTAGTACCATTATGCCAACAGCAGGTCCTCCAGTTCCTGTTTATTTCAGGGTCGTTGTAATTTAGTGCGAACCCATTTATGCCAAGTCGAACCACAAATGTTCGATTGGGTTCATGTCAGGTGCATTTGGAGGTCAGGGCATTAACAGAAAGTCACCAGCATGTTCCTCGAACCACTCCTTGGTGATTCTGGCAGTGTGGCATTGCCCATTATCCTGTTGATAATGGCCATCACCAGCAGGGAACACAGTTGCCATGATTGGGTGAACTTGGTCCGTAATGCTGTTCAGATACCCGACAGCTGTCAGGGATTGTGCTATTGAGATAATGAAGCCTAAAGTGTCCCAACAAAACATCGCCCACAATGTATCCACCCAACAGTGCATCCAGGTGCTGCAGCCGTCATTGGTAATCAGCGTATCCTCGCTCGGCCGTCTGCGTGATGCACGAGGAATCTGGATTCATCAGACCAGGCCACTTTCTTCCTATCATTCGTGGTCCATTCTCGATCTTGGGCCCATTCCATGCATTGTTAGCGATGATGTGCAGTGAGCATGGGGACCCGGCTGGATCTTCAGCTACACAGGCCCATGCACAGAAGGCTGGGATGAACTGTGTGCTGTGACACATTTCCCTGATCACCATTGTTGTAGCTGCTGGTGATTTGTCACACTGTGGCCCTGCAGTCCAGTCTCCACTCCCCTCTGGCATCAGTGATCTGTGGACGATGGTTCGTCATTTGGCCATCTGTGCATCGCTTTTGATATGTACTCACTACAGCAGCACATCAACAACCCACAAGGCATGATGCCATTTCCAATATCGTAGTTCTGAGGTGCCGTGCCATTACAATTTGTCCTTTATCAAACTGATAAATCGGCAGCTTTTCCCATTCTGACTCTGAACACTGTACTAACCTAAAGCTGGTCCTCAGGATGTTTATATACTGCACTCCTGCACCACTATTCAGTCCCCAGGCATGCTCATTTCTGTAGGCTGGGGTGCTTGTAATGTATCATTGGTATATTGTTTATCAATCGGTACCAGTTTAATTTGAGGAAATATTCTTTCTACTTCAGCATTTAAAATTGCTATGGTACATGCAATGTTTAAAAATTGCTGCATTAAGCTGTAATCTTCTCACAGTTCTGATTTTGACTGAATTGAACATGTTTTTAGAATTGACTTACTACTCTCAATAGCAGTTTGAGACAGAAACATTGATTTGTACTCATCTCACTCTTAATAGTAAATTGTCATCTAGGTTGAAGTACTCAGCCTGCTCCATTTCTTCAGCAATGCCAAAAAGGCTTACAGTAAACCATATAAAAAATTTAAATTAAACGTGTTGCTTATAAATATATTGATCTTCAGTTGTTTGAAAATTCTTAGCGTTCGCTTTTGCCACGATATATTTGGACGTCGGAAGTTAAAAATGCCTTGCATTTGAAACATATTATAAAATAGAATAAAAAAGGCTTTACTCACAATGTTTTTGGTGGTCCTCTTCCTTTTATTGCTTTCAATTTTTGAAGTTAAAATATTATGCCATTATGATTCATGCCAAAAATTTGGTAACATGTTCACACTTGCAGGTACCCTGTTGGTGAGTAGGCTTAAAAAATGAAGTCTTGGTTCTTCTAAGGTGAATATGGCTTAAAAACTCTATGAACAAATGAAGTCTTATTTAAAACATAATGACCAAATGAAAATATTCGAAAAATCTGGCCTTATATTAACTTTAAGTATTTTTTAAAAATGATGTCTTGGTTCTTCTAAGGTGAGTATGGCTTAAAAACGAAGTTTTGGTTAAAACTCAAATGAACATTTAAAAAAATACTTAGTCAATATAGGGCCAGGTTTTTCGAATATTTTCATTTGGTCATTATGCTTTAAATAAGGCTTCGTTTGTTCATTGAGTTTTTAACCAAGACTTTGTTTTTAAGCCATACTCACCAACAGGGTGCCTGCAAGTATGAACATGTTACCAAATTTTTGGCATGAATCATAATTGCATAATATTTTAACTTCAAAAATTGAAAGCAACAAAAGGAAGAGGACCACCAAAAAACATTGCGAGTAAGGCCTTTTTTATTCTATTTTATAGTAATATCATGTTTCAAATGCAAGGAATTTTTAACTTCCGACGTCCAGAATATAACTTGGCAAAAGCGAACACTAAGAATTTTCAAATAATTCAAGATAATCAATAGGCTTAGAGTAATTTCTAATCCTACCTCTAAGATATTTGTAAGTAATAGACTCGTTTTCTAACCATCTAGAAATGGTTTCATGCAAATGATCAATAAGTGCATGTGCATCTCTTTTAAATGGACTGTTAGGGGTAGGGTGGTCATTTTAGGCTTGAGGGCAGGTAGGGTTGGATTTTTGTAATTAAAGGGCAGGCAGGGCCCTTTTAAAGACAGCTAGGATGAACCCTGCTATTACCATTGCAGCCAGTGAAAACCTGGAGAGAGTGCATGAAAGAGAAAACATCATCCTAGAATTGGAAATCAGTATTAATCCAAAAGGAACAACTTTTCCAATAGGTAAAAAATTAATTTCCCAGGGTCACAAAAAAAAAAATAAAAATAAAAAAAATTGGTAAATTGAGAATATCGCACTTCTTAAAAGGTTACTATTATTTTTGTTATCTTACTCACTGCAGAATCACTATTTGTGCATATGTTTTTTGTGATGAAAGTAAGATTAGCAGTTTATTTGTTGGTGCATGTCTTAATTGCTTTTATTACTTTTTCAGCATACATTTGAAGTGTGGTAGTATTGTGTCCAAATGCAAAGGGCTCCTGCAGGTAGTGTTTCTTCTGGGCGGCCCATCAAATGTGTCGTCGTTGGCGATGGAACTGTTGGCAAAACATGTATGTTGATTTCATACACAACAGATAGTTTTCCTGGAGAATATGTACCCACTGTGTAAGTTTCTTGTTTTGATCTTGTTATATTACATGAAATATATTTTACAGATGATATTTTTATTTATTTTATTTCCTGTGTGTATTTGTACATCTTCAAAATTTTAATAAACAGTATCAAAGAATTGGAAAAGATTCTGAAAAAAAAAAATTCTTCACAGTCTAGGAAACTTCAAATTTTTGACATCATAGAGTAACAACATTGAAATAGTTTAATGAGTGAGGAGAATTATTAGTATTTTTCTCCACTTTCTCTCCATTTTTTTTTCTGCAAATCAGCAATTAGCTATTTTTCTTGAACAGAAAATTCACAGTGAATAAATAAGCTGCCTTAGTCTTTTTCTTATTAATTGTACAGTTGTCTCATTCATGGTTTCTGAAAAATGCTAATTTTTTAAATTCTTTGTTTCTAGAAAGGCAGTTCTTATTCCACGTGTAAGTCTGTGTCAGAAAGAAGTGTGATGTGTTACAAGCTGTGTCTACTTCTGTTTTTAACTAAGTACATGAATGAGCTTGTTGCAGAAAGTAATTTTGTGCTGGATGTTAAATAGGCAGCAGCAGTTTAGAATATTAATAGCATGTTGTCAGCTGATTAGGACTGCTGATGATATTGGGTAGTTCAGAAGTGGTGTTTGATCAGGTAACAGATTTAAACTTATATATGTGCAGTTGTTGTTGAGACAGAGAATCTTAAAGAAAAGGATTGTGCACCAAAATTAGCGGATCAGAGGAAACGTTCCATATGGGTCATTCCACGTAAAATCGTCGGATGCTATCCACCACACCATCTCCGATTAAGATTTTTTTTTTTTCATTAATAGATCATCCCAGTGTGTGAAAATCCCAAAAGTTTCACTTTTTTGTTTCCCATAGAAGATATTCATTTTTGAATTCTGGTGCATGACTGGCCTTAATCGTGTAAAAAGCAAATATTTCCATTGTATGGATCAAAAGAAGTACCAAAATCACCACTGCTTTGTAATTTCACCCAAGGAATGGATTGGTGCAATGCACAAATTTCTATCTTCTTTAGTTTTTGAGTTACATGCAATGGGAGAGCCTTTTTTCAAAACGAAAAAGCAATGTGGTACAGCATTTAGAAAGTCGTAGATATCCAGTTTTTTGACTGACAGTCCAGTCTTTAAACACTTTAACAACAGCTTCTCTGGAACGTTTCATGAATGCGGCGGTTTCAGTGATACTCGCTCCGAGCTTCTACAATCACCCCACACTGAAAGTCCGTCAAATTGCATTTTTACCCATCTCGTCACCCAAAAATCACTTCTACTACTGTCGCAAGCACTAAGCTTTCCCTTTTTATACTAGCCTCGCCCTCTGGCGGCAACAGCATGCAGCCATAGCTCATTTGCTTAAAACTGTCTGGTGGTCATAAAAAAGTGGCCACTCAGTGTATACCGAAGGTTATTGCCATGCATGTATGGTGCTATAAAGACTGCTAAATGAGATTTTAAACTCATTTAGCAGTCTTTATAGCAATGACATTTAAGAAAATGATATTTATTTAAAAAACATTTACATTAAAATGATATTTTAAAAAATATCAATTTATCTTAGGTACAGTAATTGACATCTTCTCTGTTTTCTCTCTAATGTTATCGTTTCTTGAATTCTTGTATATACTATACTTTTCTGTTTATCCATTGGTAACTACACATGTATTTTTTATGAGCCAGGCTTGTTAGACATGTACCCTTGTGCATAATAACCAAATAAATGTGGAGGCAGATGGATGGCAAATTAATCAGACAAGTACACATGCATGCCTCAGAAAGCTTGAAAATTACATCTTCCAGGAACGGGAATTGAACCCGCACCTCCCGATACGTTCAGGTATGTTACCGTTATTCCACCCAGAATGAAGAACCTCTAAGCAACTAAGGATGTATGTGTGTACTTGTCTGATTAATTGGGCATCCATCTGCATGCACATTTATTCGATTATTATCATTCATTTCTGAAGAGTTATGCCTTCTGCTCGCGTGCTGCTAAGATGAAGGATCATATATGCTTCGATTTGCACATGGTGGAGCTTTTCATCTGAGTCCCTAAACACATCCTCAGTTACTTGGAGGTTCTTTGTTCTGGGTGGTGTAACGGTAATATGCACCTGAACGTATCGGGAGCTGCGGGTTCAATTCCCATTCCAGGACGATGCAATTTTCAAGTTTTCCTAGGCTTGCATGTATACATGCCTCGTATGTTGTACACAGGGATCTGAAATGGGCATAAAAGGACTATCATAATTCTTTTAAAAGCAAAGTGATAGAAAAAGAAAGAAAAGAACTGCATCTCAGGATGAAACATCACTGCAGATGCTTAAGACAGCCACATTCAAACTGGGGTGCATTATTGCTGCTACAAATTCTTCTGTTTGTGCAGAACTATCGTAGACAAACACAAAAACTCTGTTCATTCACAGTAACATAAGCACTATGGAATTGTGATTCTGAAGAAATTTTTGGAATAATCCATTTGTGAAATGTGCATGTTAACTGGGGAAACTGTTATTTGCAATTAATGATGGAAGATGCCGCCACATGAAAGTCTTGCTTTTTTGCTGTTCGCTAACTATGGGTAGAGGTTAGCCACTCAGTTTCTTTGACAGTATTTTTTATTTCAAACGGTCCTTAGCAAGCTTTAGATTAATAAAATAAAAGCAATTCCCCATTCCCAGTGTTAGTACACCACAGAATGCCAGTAATTTTTGACCAAGCCCATCTTACTTTAACACATCAGTTGTACAGCGAGGGTGACCATCCAAACCAATAATGAAAGCCATTGGGTGTATGAAGGTGTGACGTCATAGACAAATCCTGCACCACATGTACGCCATTGGCTGATGAACTGAGTGGCATTTCTGTTTTTCATCAATGGTATTGCACATGGCAAGTTTCACAAAGATTCAATTGTTCATAAGCTGCTGTTTTTATACATGAAAATAAATTTTTTCTCAATAAAAAAATCTTTGAAATGCCTTTTTTTTTCTTTTTTTTTTCTCTTAAATTTAAGGGTTCACTTTATATACTGCTGCTGCATCTTATATTCTGAAAAATATGGCAATTTACCAGATTCAATGACCATTAGCATATCACTGCATTGATAAAGTAATGTAGATTCGTTGTCCTGGCCACCTAAAGCAATGCCTAAATAAGGGAAGTAAGTGGTTTTGCTTCTCCTGAAGCACATGTGATAGCAAAAGTTTCACGTTAGTGTCAGTTGCAGTGCCTGCAGTTTCAGGATTACATGTGTGTTTTCTCAGTTGTGTGGTTCATAACTTCTGGTTTATGTGGGGGGGGGGGGGAGTGGAAATATTTTTGCACCTAGCAAGCTCCCTGTTTGGAATTTCAACTTAAGACAGGACACAAACTCAGACAACAATGGAAAACAACCTACCAAGTTTTGAAGAGTCAACTGATTTTCCTGTGAGTTTTGGCTTGCATAGCCATGCAGATGTCCATCATTTATTGTTGTAAAACATTTGTAGCGAAAGGGGGGGGGAGAAGGAATAGTTTTTGTATTTAACAAATTAGTTTGGTGCTGTATTAAGTATCAACAGTAGACCAGGCAAGAGGAAGCTTAAGGTGTGTAGTAAAAACATAGTGAAGAAATTTTCCTCATAAATAAATGAGATATTCATATAATTATTTATGCAGCAACCAGAAAATGACTCTGAACTGCTCTAGTTTACTGTTCACCATGTGGCATCATATCAGAAAACTTTGCAACCAGCTTCTCTTTAGTTACACAAATATCAGGTTATCAAAACACTTTATTTATGGTTGGGGAAGAATTATTATTGATAATGGAAGCTAGTAGCAATTAATGCCATGCTGATCAGGGTATTTCTGAGAATTGTGATGGAAATATGAAAAGTATTTTTGACTTAGAGATGTGCAGTTACTTATGCAGTGAGCAGAAATGCATCAAGATGACATTGCATGACATGTTGTGGCAATGTTTGCTTTTTTTTGAAGGAGAAATATTTTTTACATCAGAAGCAAAAATGTGGTGAACCATTTAACTGTCACAAGACCAAAACTACAGGCAATCCTGAAATTTTATTTCCACAATAGGGAAAATAACCAAAGAAAACAAGTTTGTAACGTGTGGAAAGAAGTTGTGTGCCAATTCTTGAAAAAAAGTTATGAATAGGCCCAAATCAAGGCAACCTGATAGAAATTTAGCTACTGCTATTGATAAAGAACAATGACAAAATATGAGAAAACGGAAAGAGATGTAGTTTTAGTTTTGATGCTTCTCACATGAGGCATTCTGTACCATGTCACAGCAGAAATGTGATAGCTAAATGTAAGCTACCATCAGCTGCTTTGAAGACTGCATCTTATGTATCTCTCTTTAGCTAAATGTAAGCTACCATCAGCTGCTTTGAAGACTGCACTTATGTATCTCTCTTCACTTATGTTTTCTTCGATTTATTATCTTGCTGTGGAACTGATTTGTATTTTCTCATGAGGGAGGAGGAGGGGGATTTGGAGTATTGTTAATGCAGTTTTTTTTTCTTAAACTTGTTTCTGCTGGAAAAATTTGTTGTATCTAATTCATTTTTCCTAGTCAACTCAACTTTGTTTTCTTGTTGAATATTGAAAAAAATGTACAGCCGGGGTGTCATTTTATTTTGGCTCTTTAATATCTTTGTATGTTCCTTATGCATTGTGTAGAAAACAGTTTTAGGTTTCTTTTTCTTTTATTGGAATTTTTGCATCATTTAGAAATATTTTATTTGACCCCTCTATCTTTCATTATTGTGCTTTTCATATTACTTTATTGGGGATATTTTTTTCTGACACTTTGATTCTTATGTTTCAATGTTTTTCACTTTATTTTTTTGTCTTTGAGCATGTACATTTTAATGTTTTTTGTAGGTAGTACTGTTCTCCATAGAATGTTTTCTTTTTTTCTTTTGGAAAGTTTTTCTTCATTTTATTTTTCATGTTTTTTACTACCCCATAACTTGGTTATCTCTTTAAACATCTCTCAGTTTACAAGAGACTAATTAATAAAAGTTGTTATATCAAAAAAAAAAAAAGCCCCAGTCTTCAATGAGCCTTCAAAACTAATAAGTGGTGTTTTAACCAACTTAATTACGACAACAGAATTGCAAAATACACAATGAAAACATTTCAGTTTGGTAACTGGCAACAGTGAGGAACTTCGAAACAGTATGAAGAACCTGGAAACAACATTTAAATTCTTCAGTAGTAAACAAAACTTTTGTTAATCCTTCTATACATTGAGAACATCTTGACTAAAATCAAAGGCCAAAAATGTCTGTAAAAATCCAAAAGAACCCAGAGGGAAGGAAGATTAAACAAAATTTCTTCAACTGGAGCTAGAACTAAATGAATATATCTGGGTGGTAAAGCCTTGAGTAAGTGATTTAATTCATGTTAAGAATATAATGGCCTCTCTTTGGAAGGAACTCAGAAGACTGAAGAAATGGATGGTTACTTTACATAGAAGGAAAAATAGAATAAACATCTTATTTACTTGCCAAAATTTGGATCTTATTCCTAAATCTGTTAAGAGTAAAAGGACGGTGAGGACCTACTATATATTTTATTGCTGAAGCCAGGAACATAATGAAAAATACTTCAAAAAGACTAATGGCAGTACAGATAAAGCAACTGAAATATGACATTTTACAACTGGAGAAAAATATAGAAAAGGAAGAGCAGAAACTGAAAAATGTGTTTCCATGTAGTATATATTTTAAAATGTTGGAAAGAATTGAAATTGACAAAATAAACTGGAATCGCAGATACTCCATAAACAAGAAATTTCATTTTCTAATAAGTGAATCTCAATTCAAGAATATATATTGAAACATACAAAAATGACTCCTAATAAAATAACTAATATTTCAAATTCAAATATCAATTTCGAACAAAAGTTATTAGCCAAAGGTCCAAATTACAATGTTAGGAGGGGAGTTAAAAATGAAGCAAAATTTGTAGCAGGCATTCAGAATTTAATGGAAAATTTAAATCAACATGAGAAAACTAGTAGAATATGAAATAACAAAACATGGAGTAACTACAATGTCTAGTATAGTAAAAAAAGATGATAGAAATTACAAGGCTGCAAAATGGGAATTAATAAATCTGTGTATTAGCTATTAAAAGTGATAAATCCAACAAAATGGTTATAATATCCAAGGATCAATACAATGAAAAAATGGAAAACATCATTGAACAATTATTTGTGGAAGAAGAGGTGGATAATACAAAAGAAGTAATTGAGAAAATTCATAAGGCCGCAGCAGAAACTATGAATGTTAAACATGGTACAAAAAAAAAACAAAAAAAAAAACTGCCAAGTACCTGAATTATTTGGGTTTTTTAAAACTCATAAACCTGATATGCCATTAAGAACAGTAGTAATCACAAAAGGTGGACCACTTTATAAATTGGAACAATATTTATCCAACATAATCAGACAAGAAATTAGTTGTGGACAATTCACTTTAAAAAAATATTTTTGGTCTAGTAAATAAATTGAAAAATATGCATATCAATTTAAACACCAGAATGATAAGTTTAGATGTGAAAAATATGTTTCCTTCAATACCTTTGAGGAAATTGTTAACCAAGATCAACAGTTTCTTTGAACAAAAAAATCAAAACAATTTCTTCATAAAACATGGTATTACAACCAATAATTTCTTATTCCTATTAAATTTATATTACAGTTCATTAATTACAAAATCCAATGGGAAAATATGTCGACAAAAGCAAGGTTTATCAATTGGATCAGCAATTTCTCCAATGCTAGCATAATACTATTTAAGTGCATTGGAGCAACTGATTTTTGAAGAAACTAAAATTGTTTTGGATCTTTATGTCAAATATATAAATGATATACTTATATTGTATGATTCAAGCAGCTATTCAGCACAAAACATTCTGGATTTTTTTAATTCTTTGGATTCTAGCATTAGTTTTGAATTAGAAGAAGAAAAGACAGTGAAATTCAGTATCTAGACATAAAAATCATGAGAGATGCAGAAAGTTTGGAATTTATTCGTAATTTCAAAAAAAGAAAAATCCAACATATTTCTGAATTTTGGTTCATGCCACTCAAAAGCAGTGAAAATTAACACAGCAAGAAATTTAATAACAAGAGCTAAATTGCTTTCATCAGATAAAAATCAAGTAGAAGCAATGACAAAAATAGCAATAAAGTTGTATATCAAATTCCACTTAATTGCAACAGTAATTATATTGAACAAATGTCTCAAAAATTGGAAATTAGAATTGAACATCAGATGGCTATTAATAATAAAGATCAAACCAGTGTATTAGCAAATCATATGCAATTTTGCAAATGAGAGCCTTTATGGGGAAAAAATCAAAATATTAGACTATGAATCTCATAAAAACAAGAGACTAAAGTTATTACATCCAAAAAAACAGCCATCAATGAGCCTTCAAAACTAATAAGTGGTGTTTTAACCAACTTAATTACAACAAAACTGCACAATGAAAACATTTGTTTGGTAACTGGCAACAGAGTGAGGAACTTGGAAACAGTATGAGAAACCTGGCAACATTAAAATTCTTCAGTAGTAAACAAAACTTTTGTTAATCCTTCTATACATTGAGAACAGGCCTTGACTAAAGTCAAGAGGCTAGAAATGTCCGTAAAAATCTAAAAGAACCCAGCGGGAAGGAAGATTAAACAATTTCTTCAACTTGAACTATAACCAAAAGAAAAAGACTTTTACCTCGATAAACATTGTTATTAATAGAATCCCAACAGTGAAAGAATTATCCAAATCGGCTTGGTAGTTTTTGAGATTACCTATTCAGAATTGTAGGAAAACTCAGTCTATTTTCAAATAAGTTGCTGATAGTATTTATTAGATTTTATAAATTATGCCAATGTGATTTTATAAATCGTGACAGTGTAGCAGTGGTGGCGGAACTGTGGTCCGGGCAATAATTTCAACAATTTCAGCCAAGATTTTTATTATTTTTTTATTTGGCATATCTGTGGTTGTTTATGTGCCTCAGAAAGTTCCTCTAGGTAGGTGGTCCTAATTTCCAACAAAGCTCCTTGGGCATTGTTTTTCTTGTGTTCGTTCCGGGAAGCGGGAAGGTAGAGGGTGCCCCACGATTCGAAATTTCGGGCCCGGTCAACGAACTTCACTTTCTGACGCCCCTGCAGTGTAGCTCATACTGAAACTATATAATCCAATTGGAGAGCTCTCAAGCAAAATCTGAGAAGCCATTATTATTTTAATATAAATTCCATATATTATGAACTACTTTCTTTCATGTTGGGTGTGATCAAGACTTGTATGTAAACAAAGCGGAAGATACGCAGGAAATCAGGAACTACCTGAGAGTGTTCTGATTCGTTAGTACAGCCAAAAATAATAAAAAATAAACGAAATAGCCTATGTCCACCGGAAAGAAGTAAGCTTCCCAATGGTGAAAGAATTATCCTAATTGGTTCAGTAGTTTGAGATTAGTAAAAAAATTCCATATTTTGTCGTGAACTACTTTCTTTCATGTTGGGTGCGATCAGGTTGTATAGAAACAAAGCAGAATGATACACTGGAAATCGGGAAGTACCTAAAAGTTATCTGATTCGGTAGTACAGCCCAAAGTAATAATAAATAAACTAAGTAGCCTATGTCCATCAGAAAGAAATAAGCTTCTCAATGGTGAAAGAATTGTCCAAATTGGTTCTGTAGTTTTTGAGATTACCTCAAACCCACAAAGTTTCTCTCTTTATAGATTAGTATAAGATAAGATTTGTAAGGTGCTTTTTACACTCTAAATGTTGGAATTGTATTGTTAATTTTTATTTTTATTATATTTTGAGTGTATGCCATACTTAGAATCATTCTGCTGATCATTGTTGCACCAATCAGATTACTGCAGTGTGTATCTTATCATTCTCTGTAGGTTTGATAACTATTCAGCAGCCATGATGTGTGATGGAATACCTGTTAGTTTAGGCCTTTGGGACACAGCTGGACAAGAAGATTATGACAGGCTTAGGCCTTTATCATATCCACAGGTAATTAAGTGTTTCATTATGAACAGACTTGCAATTCATTACATCTTACCCCCTTCTGTTTCCACATATCCATGCTTTTGATGCTGTAAGGTGGTGCTTAAAAATTTCTGAATAATAATAATAATAATAATAATAATAATAATAAAGGAATAGAGACCAAAAAAAATAGTGATAACCCAATGGCATTCATCAAACTTTTTTTTTTTTTGCTGTAAGAATTATCTGAACAAAAGATGACACTGTAACATCGATTTCTGCCTCTTTGACACAGAACAAAAGTTTCATCCATGCATCTCCATGCAGTACAACAGAATTAAATAGCCAGAAGTAGAATTACTTCACTGATTGCAAAATGGACCCTTCAGACATACATTTTTATTGTATCTGTATGCAAATAAAAACTGTTAATCAGTCTCAGGGTTTTTGTTTTCCAAACGTCTTTTGGATGATGACTTGGAAATATTTTACAACATTCTGTTTTCTTTACAATATTCTAAGTTTATAATTATTACTGGTATAAGTTCTTAAAAGAAATGGAATTTAACATCTATATGCTTTATATATTTTTTTATCTTTTTTGTTTTTCTTTTAAGGTTGAACAACCACTATAAGCGGTCTTCTGTCCCTAATTTAGGGCCAGTGCTGTAAGACAAACACACCATCCATACCTCATTCTTTCAAATTCCTGAAATTTTGAAAGAATAATTCATTTTTGAAATTTGACCTGTTCTTAATGAACTCATCCTGAGTTAAAATGTTGTGACTATCACTTCCAACCCTTCCTGCTCCCTCTCCTCCACAAGCAATAACAGGCAACATTTGCTCCTGCCACTAAAAATTATTGTTCCAAAGACTGGTTGTCAGTTTCTGTGAAATGTGATGCCCCAAGGCATGATGTAAAGATTAAAATTAGTGGTTGTCACTTGGTGATTGGATAAAACAAAATGACCAGTAGGAAACATTACTTTAGTTGCCACACTCAGAAATCTGCCTGTCTACATGGACTGGTGGCTAGCCAAATTATTTTTTCATTACTAAAGAATCTGTTTGCATTTTTTAAAACACTCCTGTTAATTAGCAAATGCATTTTCAATTATTTTTCATTACTAAAGAATATTTGCATTTTTTCAAAACACTCCTGTTAATTAGCAAATGCATGTTCAAATTGTCCAACTTACATGTGGTGAGAAACAGTCTTTTCCCCAGTAAATAAGTGGGTGCGATCTATTTATAGATTTACTCTTCAAGAAGGTAGCAGCTATTTTTGTTTTCCCACTTAAGTTGGGGCACAAAGCTACCATATTAAGAATGGACACCCGGGGCTTTAGATGAAACCGTGACATCACAAGCAGTCTTCAGCAGCGTTTTTTAAACTTTAGTTTCTCTGAAAATGCACATTTTCCCTTTCATATGCAAAAAAACATGTAGGCTCAGTTCTAATTGAGCAGTCAATTTGGAATGTAGAACTACAACTTACAGATTGGAGAGTTGAAATGAGCTAATCGAGTATGGTTTCAAAGCATTTAATTTGTTATAGCAAACACAGGTCTATGATATGAAAAGTGGCTTACATAATTTTTATAAATAATGCTGGACACATTGCGAACACAAAGCAGAGTTCGAGATGGTACAGGTTCGATTGGTGTGTTGGATTTTTGTTTGGAGGCAACTGCTTTCAGGTGTTCTCGATACTCTCTAGTTTGTTGGGCTGCAGTCTTGGGCTTCTTACATTCCTCATCACTTGCTCTTGCCTCTCGTTTTGATTTTCTCCACTTTTGCTGGTGTTCATTCTGCTAATTCTGCGGCATTGTCAAAAATGTTAACCCGTTCACACGAAAACAATTTTTAAAAATTTTAGTTTAAACCACTGCGATATGTTCTTTATATATTTGAATATATCTTGTCGGGAGCTTTAAAACGATGCCACACACAGTCATTTTGCACTCACGGTTGACTAGATAAACCGTGATATAGTCAAAAGTGTTCACTTGTTCACAAGAAATTTTTTTTTTAAATGTTCAGTTCAAACCACTGTGAAATGTTTTTTGTATATCTGAATAGATCTTGTTAAGAGCTTAAAAAAGATACCACACACAGTCACGTTGCCCTCACGGTTGCAGTGATAGACTGAGTCAAACGCGGCAGCACACTCGAAATATTAAATCACCTCACCCACGCACAGGGAGCAAGGGGAGCGTCGTGTGCACAATGTAAATGGACTCCACACTGTTTACAAATATGCTAACGTGATTAGTGTGCCCGCTTGCATTTTTAATGCTATTATAATGAATTCAGTTGGGACCAATTTTTGCCACAGGCGGTCGGCTGTAAATCGCCCCATACTATCCGCAGAGTTAGTCATAGTCCTACATCAAAAAGTTTAAAATCAGGACTTCAGTTTCCTTCCTCATCTTTCATTTCATATAGTCACATTTCCTCTGCACATATGTGTGCAGTAGCTTTCTGAAACATTGATTTCGCTTTAAACAAAATAAAAATCCTTGCTCTGCCCCTTAATGCAGCAAAATGTTAGTAAGGAATGGGGAAATGCAAATTTGCAGCGAAATTAAATATAAAAAAATTGGTGCTGCATTGTTCACTCTGCCATGATAATAATTTTACGGGTCACGGAATTGGCAGATTCCATCACAGGTTAAGTACTGATTTTGAAATTTAATTTAGCTTTAAAAAAGTGGAAGGGGAAAAATACTGTTTGTGCTGATTGATTGCTTTTGAAGAACAGGAGGTCCTAAGGGATATGATCACCCCTAACATCAATGCATAATTTGCACCATCTGTCGATACTTCACTCTAGGTTGTTGATGAGTTATTGCAGTAATGTCACCCATTCTTCCATCAAAGCCATCTTCAGCTGTTGGACAATTTCCAGTGTGTATTGACATGCCACAATGCATCTCTCCAGAGTATCCCACACATGTTCTCTGGGATTTAGGTTGGGGTAATGTGCTAGCCAATCCATCTGCTGATTGTCTTCACTTTCCAACAGCTCATGAATGGCCACCATATGATGTAGTGTGGCGTCATCGTCCTTTGACACAAACTATGGGCCAATGGCAACATGGGGAAGGATTTCCTCATTATGGTTGTGTGCACTGGTTACAGTGCCTCCTTCTAGTATCTGGGCGCTTCATACATCCATTGATTAGAATGCCTCCCCATAGGAGAACACCACAGCCGCCATATCTATCACTTTCATTGATGTTTTCGGGGCAGTACCGAGTTCCTACTTCATGCCAAATTAGCTGACTTCCAGAATTACTAGAGAGACTAAATCTGCCCTCATCAGTCAAGAGTGCCATATCCCATTGTTCTGCTATCCAGTCCTTATGCTCTCTGAACCACTGTAAATGCTGTCTCTGGTGAGCAGTTGTCAATGAAACACAGCATACTGGTTGTCGGGCAAAACAGTCCACCTCTGTGTAGTCACCTGGCCACTGTAAACCATGATACTGTGTGTTCTGCGCTCATGTTCAGTTGTTTTGGAAGGTTACTCGCTGTCTGGTGTTGATCCCCCTTGGCCTATAGGAGCAGATAGCGGTCCTAACTGAGGGTGCTTTTTGGTAGACGACCACCACTGGTCTTTCACACAGCTGTACCTGTAATCCTGAAAGCCAACCACACACATGATATTGAACTCTTGGACCACACTTATCACAGTTCACCCCTCCTCGAGCCTCCTCATTATTCTGGCAGGAGTAAAATCAAGTTCTCAACAGGCCTTAAATTTTATCTCTAGAACACGACAAATGCAATGCAATGGAATGTCTGCAACACTTATGCATACCATCCGGTGACTTCCGTTCAACTGATGCAATTGGATTGCTTGAGCTCATTTTGTTCTCACATCAAGTAAACCACACATCTTGCTCCATTATTACGCAAGTGCTTTTGCTCTTGTTCCCAGACACGGTCCTGAGTTAATTTGTGTTTAGGTGCTGCTGCTATTTATGGTGTTATTTTACTTCATCCTTAAGTTTTACACACCAGTGTACACTGAAGTGCCAGAAAAACTGGTACACCAGTCTAATACTTGATAGGTCCCCCACGGGAGCACAGACTCCACTAGCTTCTGGAAATATGCTGTAGGCAATGCACACCATACTTCCTGCAAAGCTTTCCACAATTTGGGTGTATTCTGAGGTCTCCGATTTCTGTGTTCGATAGCGCGTTGCATGGCATCCCAAATGTGTTCTGTCACATTCAGATCTGGGGACTTGGGTGGGATTGACAACACCCCAAACTCGGATGAACGCTCCTCTAACCATAATGTGGCATTCCGACACTTGTGTGGAGGTGCATTGTCCTGTTGGAACAGGCCCAACCCATCAGCATGAATGCAGGACATGAACGGGTGTACCTCGTCAGAAAGGATGTGCACATAGCGTTGGCCGGTCAGACATTTGTGGATGTACTAGGGGTCCCAGTGAAGTCCAGTTAAACACACCCCACAACATTACGGACACCCCCCCCCCCCCACCACCACCACCACCAGCCAGTACAGTTCCCTGTTGACAGGCGGGATCCATGGCTTCATGGGGTTTGCGCCACATACGAATCCTTCCATCTGCCCGATACAGTTGAAAATGTGACTCGTCAAACCAGGCTACTTGTTTCCAGTCCAGTGGCGGTGTTGCCGTGCCCAAGCGAGGTGCATAGCTCTGTGTCGTGCACCCATTCAAGGGAACTCGAGTTGGGCTTCGGCTCCCAAAACCCATATCGTGCAGGGCACGTTGCACAGTCCGGACACTGATGCTTGTGGAGCTCCAGCATTGAATTCTGATGATACCTGCGAGAGTGTTGCACGCCTATCGCGCGAAACGATTCTTGACAGCCGACGATGGGCCGCCCTGGTGGCGCAGTGGTCTAAGCGATGGCCTCTGATCATTTGTCCGAAACGGGTCCGGGTTCGAATCCCGGTGAGGCATGGATGTTGTGTTTGTCTTACGGCACTGGCTCTCTCCCTTCCCTGGAACCAGTGACCCTAAATTAGGGACTGGCGACTGCTTATAGCCCATTGAGTTGCTCACAGTGGTCGTTAAACCTACAATAAAAAAAAAAAAAAAAAAAAAAAGCCGACGATGGTCACGTTCACCCAATGTCTTTTTACGGACACACTGGTATCGTAGGTTGGAGGTTTTGCTGGAATTCTTGTAGTCACGGTATGCCCTTGCAATGGTCGTCCGTGAAAATCCGTACTTTGTTTCTACCTACGAAATAGTATGGCCCATCTCACGAGCGCCAACTGTGACACTGCGTTGAAAATTGCTTAAATCGTTATTACGTGTCATTCTCATGCCGAAGACAGCTCTGACAGCTGGCAAGGATATCTATCACTTTATATACGCACTGGCGAACTCAACAGAATACGCGTATACGTGATGTTGCTATGTATTTTGCATAAGCTCTTCTGTACCAGTTTTTCTGGCACTTCAGTGTATATAGAAGACCTTCTGTAATACCAATATTGATTCCAAATATTCATAAAATAAATAGTATTCTAACTTGGGTTAAGCGCCTTTACACATTCAAGCAATAGTAATTTCACAGAACAAAAATAAAGTTGATTAAAAAAAATTGTAAAAAGTTAATGATAATAATGAAATTTAAATTATGATATAAAACATCCAAAACCAAAAAATAATAGAAATGTAAAATATACTGGTTCATTCCCATACATCAATGAAATATCTGGTGATATCTCTGAGGCTGTAAAAAAATGACTTCTTTGGGGCATACTCAATCCCCCCCCCCCTTTTTTTCCAATATTTTGTTCCATAGCTCCAGCAAAAACAGTATTATAATAAAGCAGATGTTTATGATGGAGATTGTGGAAGAAATATTATTTGCAAAAATTTTATTTTTTTACGCATTTGCAAAGAGTATTTTTCCACAACCTCTGTTAGAAATACTAGTTATTTAAAAAATGATATGAGGAAGCAGAATTTGTTTCAATTGGCAAAAATCAGAGAATGTTCTAATTCTTAACACTAAGATACTTGGGACTTGATCATCTTGGGTGGTGTAATGGAGAGCATGCTCGGACAAAAATCGGATGATGCAGGTTTGATTCCCACTCCAGGGCTATGTAATTTTCAAGTTTTCTGATGTTAAAAGTTACATGTTGAACAGTAAGCAAGGTAATGGCTATTCTGTCTGCCACCTTAAAAAACCTGTAGGTGCTTATGAATTTGCAGTCTGATCTTTTCCTTCTAAAGTTTCTTATAAAGTAAATACCAAAAATAGACTAAAATCACATTTAAATCAACATATTAATAACTGGTCAAAATTAGAAAAAAAAAACTGCTCTTATTCAATTTTGTAAAAATAAGAATGAAACCCCAAAATTTGAAGAAATAAAGATTTTTAACCACCTCAAAATTAGAAAGAAAAAAAATACAATTCAAAATTGCTGAAGCTGTTTTAATTGAAAATAAAAATTCAAACTTATTCAATATATAAGATTTGACAGCATTCCCTAGTTCCTGGAAATTCTTAACTGGGAAAAAAAAATTACCTCAAATATTTGTCATTTTCTTGTAGGACTTCCGTCCACAGTGAGTAGAGTTTAGGTCCCAGCCACCTACAGTGAGATCGCCTTTTGGGCAAGACACAGAAACGGAAGGAATGAGAGCAAGTCTGGCGCTCAAAATTAGAAAAAAAAAGCTGCCCTTATTCAATTTTGTAAAAATAAGAATGAAACCCCAAAATTTGAAGAAATGAAGATTTTTAACCAATTATTGCTGAAGCTGTTTTAATTGAAAATAAAAATTCAAACTTATTCAATATACGAGATTGACAGCATTCCCTAGTTCCTGGAAATTCTTAACTGGAAAAAAAAATATTACCTCAAATATTTGTCATTTTCTTGTAGGACTTACGTCCACAGTGAGTAGAGTTTAGGTCCCAGCCACCTACAGTGAGATCACCTTTTGGGCAGGACACAGAAACGGAAGGAATGAGAGCAAGTCTGGCGACTTTGACAGAACAGTTTGTAGTGAGATTAGAGTACAGAAGATGGCGCCACTGTACAAGTACGATATTGCACATGGAGGGGTGAGAGAATTTCAGGGGGCACATAGGAAAGGATACCCATTTAACAAGTGGGTCCAGCCTGGGGGCCGTCACTTAACGTGCTTTGTCCGATACACGGCTGATATTCAGCGATTTTTAATGAATCACACCATCTCCAAAAGATCAGCTCAGGCTTGAACCTGGGGACCTTGCATCGATAGTCTGAATCACTAACCACTAAGCCATCCACGGCTCTTTACCTCAAATAATTGAGATCTAGTACATACATACATATCACTAAGCTGTTCTGAGATTCAGAGGTTAGCTCCAAAAAGAAATACAAACTTCCAGATATTTCTATTTATTGCTGTTGTATCAAACTTCTCCATTTACAGCGATCTTGACATAAAACTCGTGCTACACTGGTATCCATTACACGCCATACACAAGATCTTTTATACTTCATACTCATAATCTTTTTCTCATGCAGACACTCCTGAATCTGATCCACCCATGTCTTCCTTCCTGCCACTTGGGCTGAAAATATTTTCTTAGTAAGCATCTCATCACTCATTCTTTCAACATGGCCAAACCACCGAAGCATATTGGTCTCCACCTTGCTAACAACATTTTGCTCCACATCACACAACTGTAATACATCATTCCTCGCACAATCAGATCGCGTCTTGCCACAAACCCCACGTAAGTAATGCATTTCTCCAGCACACAAACTACTATGTTTCTACTGCAGTACCCAGGTTTCACTGCAATACATCAGAGTAGGAACAATTACAGTTTCATACACAGCCATGCGGGACTCTCTAGAGAACCCATCATTCCTGTGAAAACCTCCCAGAGCAGCTATGACTTTCAAAGAAGAATTCACTCTCCTACTGATTTCACCATCCAACTTGTTCTCTCTGTCAAACATGCTTCCTAAATACACAAACTCACTCACCTGGTAAATCACAGTGCCAAACACCATAACTTTGGTTTTTCCCTTATTTATACTCAGTTTGAATTTCATGCAAACTTCGTGCATCCGAGTCAACATACCCTGCAACTCACTTTTGCTCTCTGTCAACAGGACAGTGTCATCAGCATACAGCAATCTGCACACACGGATATCACTAAGACATAAACCACTATTATCTATTTTGGCATCACGCATGCATGCGTCCATAAATATATTAAACAGCCATGGTGACATTACACAACCTTGTCTAACTCCTGCACCAATGGAAAACCATTTTGATAAAACACCATTCACTCGCACGCAAGCTCTACTACCAGCATACATGGCTTTTACGCTATTAAGTAGATTCCCAGTAACACCATATTCATTCAATACCTTCCACAAAAGTGTCCTATTCACTCAGTCATAAGCTTTCTGTAAATCTATGAAGGCAGTAAAAACTTTCTTCCCAGCAGCCAGATACTTTTCAATCATCGTGCGTGTGTGCAGATTGCTGTATGCTGATGACACTGTCCCACACTTTCAATGATGTAAAACCTCGTACTTTTTCAATAACAATCTTACCAAACACTTTCCCTGGCACATTTAGTAGGCTAATACCACGATAGTTCTTGCATTCAGTCTGATCACCTTTTCCCTTATACAAGGGAACAATAATAGCATCCTTCCAATCCTGAGGGACCATTCCCAACTCCCAGCACAACTGGCAAATTTCAGTTAACCAGTCAATTATTGAGTCACCACCATATTTCAACATCTCTGCAGTTATGCCATCAACTCCCGGAGCCTTACCATTCTGAAGAGATTTTAGAGCTTCACACACTTCTTCTCTTGAGATCCCTCCTGTGCTTTCATCCCTCATTGTGACATCATCTGCGTCTGTCTCAGAATCATCTTTGCTTTCCTGATCTAATAACTCACAGAAGTATTCACCCCATCTGTCACTTAACTCATTGGGCTCCCATATCATTTCCCCAATCTCATTCTTCACAGAACTTACAACTTTGTTTCCCCTATTTTTCTTGAGTCTCATGTACTTCCAGAAGGACTTTTTATCTTTCCAAAAAGCCAGTTCATGCCTTTCCACTTTCTTCTTGCTATCTTTTGCCTTACTGTGGCGAACCAGCTTAGCAGCTTCACGCTTTTTACAGCGATATTCATCCTCAGAGACTCTACCTTGCAACATCCCCAAATAGGCTTCCTTCTTTCTCTTTACTGCCTCTTCAATCTCACTATTCCACCAAGCATCACCTCTATTGTTACCCACTATTGTGGTGCCACAGACCATTTTAGCAGCAGTGACAACACAGTTCTTAAAACATTCCCACTTCTTTTCTACATCCCTCTCACCAGACTTCAGATCCTTCAGTCGTTCTCTGAGTAAATCAGAATACCGCTGATGATCTTCAAGGAGCCTATCAACCTTTATTCTTTCTATCCTGGGTCTCTTACTATTCTTTTTCCTCCAACCAACATTCAGTTTCACTAGTGACACTACCAAGTAATGATCAGAACCAACATCCGCACCTCTCATCACACGGGTGTCAACAACTAAGTGTTTCAAACGCTGATCGTAGACAACAAAATCTATCACACTCTTTTGACCAAGAGTACGATTTTCCCAAATATATGTGTGGATATACTTGTGGTTGAAGAATGTATTAGATACACACAACCATTCTCAATGCAGAGTTCAATTAATCTTTCACCATTATCATTCACACAAGTATAATTAAACTTACCCAGAACATTGTCAGAAAAAATTGCATTTTGCACACCTACTCTAGCATTAAAATCCCCTGCTATTACACTGCTGGACAATTGCTAAGGACGGATCATAAACGGCTATATAGCGCATAAAAAAGTAAGTGTGGTTGGATGCCAAGTGAAATGAAATAATGTCAGAATGCCAGGACATTACAAGAAAGACAATTTATTGTGCTCTGAAATCCAGAAGGCTTTGGAACGTGTTAAAGGGACAAACAGGCCATTTTGTGCAGAATACGTAAACGTGAAAAAAATGCTATTACCGTCCGCAGGCGTTCCGGCGTAATATGTCAATACAAGATATGGCCACCATGGAGGGCTATGCAAGATTCCACACGTCGTGTCATGCTTTGCACAACATTATCAAGCAGCTGTTGGGGTAATTTATCCCATTCCTCTGTCAGTGCACGGATGAGGGTGTCCTTGTTTATTGGAGGTCATTGGCGACTAGCAAGACTCCTCCCCAAAGCATCCCACACATTTTCAATGGTATTCAGATCTGTAGAACGTGCTGGCCATACGAGGCGTTGAATATCCTCGCTCTGAAGACACTCCTGGACAGCAACTGTTCAATGACATGTTGCGTTGTCGTCCATGAAAATGAATCTTTCACCGACAGCACCACGGAACATACGAACATGAGGTAGCAGAACATCATTAATGTTTTGTTGGCCAGTCATAGTCCTAGTTGGAAGCACATAGAGGGACATACGGCCATTGATCATGATGCCAGCTCATACCATGACACTACATGTCGGATATCAGTCCCTTTCCTGTATGTTTGCTGGACAATATGCAGTACCACTATCACACCAGATCAGTTGTCGTCAACAATCAGACGATAGACTGTATCTACTCTCATCTGAGAAGAGGACAGCAGACCAGTCATTATCAGTCCAATTGCGATGTTGATGGCACCATTGCAAACGGGCGGTACGGTGACGTCTGGACAATGGGATGCACACAACAGGACGGAGGGCGTATAGTCCTCCTTCATGCAAACGTCTGGCGACAGTTTTTCGGGAGATCCGCTTGCCAGTAGCAGCCATAAACTGATTTGCTACCTCACTAGCTGTGCTGCACCGGTGTCTTTATGTTGATAGCACTATGTACCGATCTTCTGCAGGTGTCGTACTGCGAACACGACCTCCCCGTGACGTTTGCTACACTCTCCATTTGTTTGAAATGATTTCCAAAGCCTTGAAACAACACTGGCTGACGTCGAACACCCTGGCAACATCTGTTATTTTTCGCCCTTCTTCAATCTTGCCAATAATACGGCCACGCGTAAAATCATCTAGGTGATGTCGGGAAGACATGCTGAAAATTGCAAGTTCGTCAATTGATTCTTTCCCTTTCAACTTTGCGTTTGAACAACAACGGTCAATACGCGTCAAATCCTTTATATCTCTTATCAGCGCTATGACGTCGCGAACAAGTTCGGCAATCCAAAATTTGCATACGCACAACACGTCTTACTGTATCCCACACTTATGCTAATTTCCACATTTTCCTGCCTTCCATTTTATGGTTGCTATCGTTGCTATTGTCATCCGTCCTTAGCAATTGTCCGGCAGTGTATAACTTTTTCTTTAGCACCAAACTGGCTCAAATCAGCTTTTAGCTCATTCCAGAAATCTTCTTTCTTATCAGAAGGTTCGGAGTCACAAGGAGCATACACTACAACAATTACAATTCTCTGAAGTTTCACTTTCAAATGAATCCAGAGAATTCTCTCACTTACACAACTATAGTGAATCAAGTTGTTCTTCATCTTTTCATTTAAAATCACACCTACACCAGCCTGTCTTCTCATATTATCCAATACTCCAGACCACACACTCACTGTGCCATTCACTTCTTCTACCCCAATTTCCTTCTTTTTGGTTTCACTTGCACACAGCACATCCAGTCTATATTTATTCATCTCCTCAATCACCTCACTCATCTTGCCATTTATACCTCTAGTATTCCATACACCAATCTTACATTCACTCAGCCGAGATCTCTTTCTCATACGCTCGTTTAGAAAGTCCAGGTCGATTCCGTGGTGAACCGTCCTTCTCAAGTGTGGTAGGTCCACCATATCCCAAACTTGAGTCATTCTTAATATTTCTTTTTGTCTTTTTAATCAGGTAAGTACATCAGTGTGGGGGATTAGCCCACAGCTGAGGGTTCCAGTTGGTCATTCAACCTAAGGATTCTGGAACAAAACCCAGTGAGTTGGGGTCTTTTCGCCAATGTCACACAGAACTAGCTTGCACCTCTCCAAGATTCACAGAGGCCCTAGTTGCTGTTGTGTGTGCCATTGTTACCACGGAGCGTCCCGAGGAGTTAAACCCATCGCTCACTACAACCGCCCGCTGAGATCTAGTCGAAAGTAATATTCCAGTTCAACAGATAGTGCCACAGTCAACCTGTTTCTGAGAGTGGTAAGTCTTTGACATGCATGCTAAAGATGACCATCCCCAAAACCCATCATACAAAGTGACTCAAAGCAACTGCAAAAGTTTTTTTTTTGCTCTATGCATTGAAGATGGTAGAGATGTTTGCTGAAAAGCTTTCATGCAAAGATTTTTAGATGTGAGTTTGGCATCTGTTTGCTCCTTTTTAATAGTACATAGTTTTTAATTGAAAATGAAGATAGTTCCTCACCAAAATTTGCTAAGATAGTCAAAAGGTTTGTGTGTTAAATGTGCAATATTTCAATTCACTGACCTGTGCTTTGACAGTTAGTTTTTAAATAAAGATTTTTTGTTATTCATAATGTTCCTTTTCTATCATTTTCTGTAAGTACATGGGTGCAGAACAATTATAAAACCACCAAGTTTACATGCTAAAAAGTGTTTACAAATAAATAAGGGATACGTATAAGCTACTTCCCATGAGTTTAAAAAGGTGCTAAGAGAATTTATTTAGCTCAAGTGGCAGTAAAAGAAAAAAAGCTAGAATAGGGCCAAGTAAATCATAGGAGGATCAGATTCAAGAATTCCTGGAAAGGAAAGTGTAATTGTTTCTACTCTGATGTATGGCAGTGAAACCTGTGTACTACAGGAGAGACATAGGAGTCATCTGTGTGTTGGAGAGGTGCATTACTTATGAGGGGTTTGTGGGAAGACACACTGTGATCATGTGAGGAATGGAAATGTGTGGCAGTCGTGTAATGTTGAAGCAAAATATTGTTAGTAAGATGGAGACTAATATTCTTAGGTGGTTTGGCCATGTTGAAAGAATGAGTGATGAGGTGTTTACTAAGAGAATTGTTTCAGCCCAAGTGGCAGGAAAGAAAGGTATAGAAAGGCCGAGGAAATCATGGCAGGACCAGATTCAGGAATGTCTGCATAAGAAAAAGATAATGAGTACGATGTTAATGGTCTGATGTACGGCGTGTGATGGATGTTAATGAAGCCCAACCTGTGTTCCGAGATCACTGTAAATGGAGATATTTGATACAGCCACCGTAAGTTCTTTCTGTGAGGAGCTAACCTCTGAATATCAGAGAACAGCTTAGTGATATGTATGCATGTATGAAAAAGTAATTAGTATGAAATGCAAAAAGTCTTGTGTGAGACTTGTGGTGAATGTTAGTGAAACTAGAGTTGCATGCCAAGTTCACTGTAAACGGAAGTGTTTGTTTCTTCAATCCCAATACAGTTTGTAACTTGGATTTAGCAGATTATTTTGCTTTGAGGAGCTATCCTCTGCATCTCAAAAAATAGTAAGAAGTATGTTTGTAGGTACGTGTAATGGCTAAAATACTCAAACAGAAATTGGGGTATGCAGGTTGGAATTTTGGTCCAGGAGGATGTGATTTTAAAGATTTTCAATTTCTTTGGTCAGTAAGTTATATGAGATGTAGTTTATATAATTCTTGTAGTCTCTGATGTCATGTAACAAATGGCACATTTTATATGATCATAGTAGGTGTATACGTTGCATGTTTACTTGCATTCCTCCCCCATTGTGGTACATTATTATGCAATATTTGTAATAATTTGTTGGACATAACTAATATTCAGAGGTTGTATTAAATGCATCTCCATTTAACTGGCAGCGTTGAAAAACGGAATTGTAAATTTTTATGAAGTGCTCCATGATGGGTTGCACTAATGTCACAAAGGTTGATTTCACTTGATAGTGTTTTATTTTGTTGTAGCAGTATTATTTCATGTGTATTTGTAGTTTCTTTATGCCACTGATAAGGTGCAATCATTTTCTTTTTCAGACTGATGTCTTCCTAATTTGCTTTAGTGTTGTAAGTCCTTCATCATTTGAAAATGTTACTTCTAAGTGGTATCCTGAAATAAAACATCACTGCCCTGATGCTCCAATCATTTTAGTTGGTAAGTTTATTGCAGTGAATAACACGTATATGTTAGGTTATTCCAAAAGTATTTTTTTTTTAGTGGAACTTTGAAGTAACTTTACAAGCAAAGAACTTATATTTAGTCAGAAATGTAATCACCATCATGGTCTATCTCCTTTTCTCATCTTGAAACCAAGTTATTGATACCCTCTTAGTAAAATATTTAGTCAGGAGCGTAATCATCATTGTCTATCTCCTTTTCCCATCTTGGTATCAAACCAAGTTGTTGATACCATCTTAGTAAAACTCTGGCCCTTGATACTCCAAATACTGTTCAATACCATTTTTGACCTCATCAAATGTTTTGAAATGTCTACCAGCTAAGTAATGTTGCATTGATTAAAACAAAATGTAATTAGAAGATGCAATGTGAGGGCTGTAAAGTGGATTAGGTAGCACCTCCCAATCCCTTGATTTTTGTTGCGTGCTCTGTGAGGGGTGTGGGCGCGCACTGTCATGGAGAACTCCTTTTCTGTTGGCTGTTGCTGGCAGTTTGAGTGAAATTTGTGCATGAAGACTAGTGAGTTGATCATGGTAGACACCTGAGTCAATAGTTTCACCAGGTTTAAGGAGCCCATAATGAATTTCGCTCCCTCGTCCCCACCAAATGCGCAGTAAAACCTTTTTTTCCAAGAATATCCAATTTTGCTGTTTCAGAAGGGGATAACCATTGCTGTTTGTGAGGCAGGATTTTCATATAATACCCACTTTTCATCACCTGTAACTATCCTGTCCAAAAAAGGGTCATTTTCTCATCTAGACAGAAGTTCTGAACAAATGGATGTGCATTGAAATTTATTGTTCTCACTGAGTGCATAAGAAACCCATATTCCGCCGCCCCGGTGGCGCAGTGGTCTAAGGCGTTGGCCTCTGATCATTCGTCCGTAAGGGGTCCGGGTTCGAATCCCGGTCAGGCATGGATGTTGTGTTTGTCTTACGGCACTGGCTCTCTCCCTTCCCTGGAACCAGTGACCCAAAATTAGGGACGGGCGACTGCTTATAGCCCATTGAGTTGCTCACGGTGGTCGTTAAACCTCCAATCAAAAAAAAAAAGAAACCCATATTCCAGCCTTGTTTACCTTTGCCATTGCTGGCAAAAGATGCAAAGCTGTTACCCTAGCTATGCCTGATGTTTCTGCAATTTCATCCACTGTCTGCTGCAGATTTTCCTTAGCTATAGCTTGAAGACGTTTGTCATCAACATGAAGATCTACCCGATCTTGGAGCATCCTGTAAACCAAAATCACCGCTTCTGAACTTGAAAAACCACCTCTGACATTTCCTCAGTCACTGCCTCCTGATACACTTCATTAATGCTGCTTGCTGCTCTAGTAGCATTGTTTCCTTTGCAAAATTTTCTAAAGCATACAATGTTATAAGTATTTGTCACTTGTGGTAAACCACTTGCCATTTTCTAACCAGTGATCACAAAACTACAAAATTGCTTGAATTAGAGTTATGTAGGAATCACTTTAACACTGATAAGCTCCATACTGTAATGTACCCAGGAATCACTTTAACGCTGATAAGCTCCATACTGTAATGTGTGAATTTTTTTTAAAAATAAAGGGGTTACATTAATTTTGGAATGACCAAATATACGCTCGGTAGACAAAACATTTGGGGTAGGGGTGATGGGCAGTTGACATGGGCATCCCTAGCACAATGTGAAACAGACCCAAACCAAATGCAGGTGATACTAGGTGGACAGTAGGGCTTCCTAACAGTGTATTGCAATTGACGAACATGGGTATATTGGATGATCGGAGTGATTTTGATCGTAGAGACATGTTGCCACAAGACAGATGGGGTCATATTATCACCCAAGCGGTAAGAACTCTAGGGTACTCGAAAACAACTGTATCAATGGTGTACCTCCAGTATACCATTGTCAAAAGTAACAGTGCCCAGAAAGCAAATGGTAGCTGACCACATTCCATTGATGACTGGGGTCGACGTAGACTATCTAGTGTCGTACATACTAACTGCTTGGGAACAATTGTACAAATCACATCCAAGTTAAGTGTTGGAGGCCCAGGCAGCGTCTTCAAGCGAACTGTATGACACACTAGGGCTAGAGAATAAGGAAGGGGGCTGGCCCACCAGGCAGTCAAAAGCAAGTCTCTTTGCTGGGGAGGACGTGACGTCACTGCGAGTACACTGACTATTTGGGATGCTGCCTCCGAGGGCAGAAGTCATAGCTGTCGGAGTAAGCTGAACACCTTTGCACGTATTATATATTTTTTTACACAATTCTGAACGTTGTGTACGTATATATATCGTAGCAAGTAACATTTTTTATTTTATCGGAAGACGTAAATAATAGAAAGAGAAAAATTTATTAACATACCTGTATAGTTGAAAAAGAGGAAGATATTCACCAGGTTTAGATATTGACATCGTCGTGCTACGTTTTTTAACGGCTGAATTTATCCATTTGGTTTTCTTTTGATTTGATTTTCTTTCCGACACTAAATCTTTGTTGTGATTAATATACCAAATTCTGATAATGTTCGTATGCGGTAATAAATTTTCACATCTTCTTTTCAGGTGCCAGGAAATCTTTCTTTTATAACAGTTTTTTTATTTTCGAGCTATGCCTTTCTCTCGGGAAATCTCTGTCCCGTGATTGACTTAAAAATTATTTCAAATTGTTCTGCTGTTCTCATTCACTTTGGGGAAGGCACCGTTAGTCCCCCGAGTGATAAAGTTTTAATCCATTAAGTAGGTTGAAAATCTTCGGCATTTCTAGAAATTGTTCCGAGGGAGGGATCTTTATCACGTAAGCAATAGGCAATATAACCTGCGACATAACTCAGAGCTTGTTTCTCAGCATTACATTGCACATCTTGAACTGTTTTAAGTATGTCGTCGTCCCAATCTTGCAGCCATGGCTCTTTACAAATTTTTCTAAAGCTTCTAATTCTAAGTGATTTGCGTTTATTTCTCCAGATACTTCATCAAGATTTCTTGATTATCAGCTGTAGCGAAAGCTTCTTTTAGTAGCTCTGCTGTCAAATATGTTTGGAGCGTTTTACCTTCTTGAAACTCTGTATTAACTTTTTTGGACAAATTAGGCAATTTATTTGCCTGCAATATGTGTTTTAAACGACTAATAAATTCCGTAGGTGAGGGGTGGTCATAAAAAGCACCTATGCCTCTTATTTGACTGAACAAACTCTCCAGTGCATCTTGAGTTAAACGAGTAGTTAAAATGTAACGGACCCCACGGAGCGTTAAATCCTTGTAGAGACCGAGAAGAGAAGAAATTGAGACAAGAATGAAAGGCAGCATATGTTTTCTCCCCATTACTCTGAGATTCAGTATTTCTGACTTCATTTTGTTCAGAATTCCCTTTTGTTGTATAAAAAGGGGGTTAATACCAAAACCTGCTTTTAAAGGTTTGCTTTTGTCAGGGTAACTGCTGTTCATAATGTCAAAAAATGAATCTACTAAATTGAAGAAAACTGCAGCGTTTGTATGCTCTGTTAGATATTCAATACCCTTTGCAGTGGTGGTTGAAAACAAAGTTTTTTGCTGGGCCTACTTTTTGCCTGTCATTCCCTTTGATTGCTATACAGTATAGCTCGGCAGCAATTTAGGACACAACTTCTCCCCAGAATCCTTCTCGAAAACTTTGATGATGCCAGTTTGGAACACAAATCCGTTCTGCAAGACAAGTCCATGGTCTATGAAATGATTGCGTAAAATTTTTAAATAGTGAGGAGGGTGTGCAAAAACCCAAATCTTAGAACTAAATTAGTCCAGCGGATGATTAAAAAATTATTTTTCGGGAGAAATTAATAGTTCCTTCCACAAGGTCATACAACCACCTAAAAAAAAAAAAAAAAAAGGTTTACAACTATTTCAAACACAAGCCTTTTATTCATTGTACGTTAAAAGTCAAAATGCATGGGTTGTTTCCAGGAAGACTATATTCCTCTAGCCAAAACAACTAGCACCTTTGAGTACGGACCTAAAATCTGGTCCATTCCTGTATCGTAATACACTTTACTATCAACGTGTACTTCATCAAAGCTTAAGACGCAGACTTGGTCATTTTTGGAAAGGGTTTCCCTATTTTTCCGCATAAGGAGCAAAACATTATGCGCAGAATTCCGGGATGACACCTAAATTTATAACACCATCACTTTAACGTGCTAGCACTTGGCAGAGGAATGTCAATTTTGCACTTCCAAAATTCGTAAGGTTTTTTTAAATAGCTCTAGTTACTATTCCTCTAAATATATCTTCTGTCCATTTGTTAATAACTTTTTGTGTTGCGAAGAACTTTATCTGTGTTGGTGTAACAATTTTCCCGAGTTTCATTTGTTCAAGTATTTTATTTTTCATATTAGCTTTTGACAGGGCATTTCGTATTAGCACAATTTCTGCTCTCTTATTTCATATGATGATATTTTTTTTACGCAAAACTCGAACAGTATTTTTGTGTTTGCTTTTCAAGCTACGTATTTCTCGTTCCAGTACGTCAAGCTTCTCGGTGAGAATTTTGTTCTGACTTCTAACCTCTGAGCAAGCATGCACTGAACTGATGCACACTTTTCTTCTGAATATCCATTGTCAGAATTGCAAGCAACTTCATCGATGTGTAACTTTTCAGGACTTGGCTCCGGAGTTCGATTCAATGCCCTTATACGGATATCTCTCTTAATTATTCTATGTTCTCGGCTTGTATGTAGTTTCCTTTGAGTTTTAATATGCATATGTTGTTATGCATATGTTTTGTTGGTAAAGCTATCTCAGTTTAAGGTGGACGTCAAGTAATTTTTCTTCCTATACTTCCAATGTCAAAACTTCTGTACACATTTTCTTCACAATTAATGCGTTTCCAATGATAAAAATTTGAACATCGATTAAAATAGCTTCATTTTATAACTTGGAATACTTAATATTTTCTAAAACATAACCATAATTATGCAATATAACATTTGTCTACTGACATCATCAAAGTACAGGTTGCACCATCTTTTTTCTGGTCCCAACACCACCAAAGGAAAAGTTATTGATTTTTTATATAATTGTGGTTATGTTTTAGAAAATATTAAGTATTCCAATTTATAATATGAAGTTATTTTAATTGATGTTCAAATTTTCATTATTGAAAACACAATAATTGTGAAGGAAAGGTGTACAAAAGTTTTTCCATTGGAAGTATAGGAAGCAAAATTACTTGACCCTCCACCTTAACGGTTTAGTATAACGGTTTATGGAAACGCTTTTTGGACCACTTTTGTTTTCCTTAGTGGTAAATTTAGTAAGTTCTATAAGTTCAAATGACAAAAGTCCAACCTTCCAAAAATTAACGACAGTAAAAAAACTGAAATTTTGGAATAAACAAGCCTTATTTGCTTAGACATGCAATAAAAATTGAAATCTATATGGATTTTCCAGTTTTTATTTTTTTATGTGATATACTTGGAGATCGAGCTGCAGGGCCCGAGCGCTACTCTGGAAACGAGCGCTGCGAGCCAAGAGGCGCAGCCCCTAGTATATATATATGTTCTTTCTGTGTGTGTGTGTGTGTGTGTGTGTGTGTGTGTGTGTGTGTGCGCGTGCGTGCGTGCGTGCGTGCGTGCGTGTGTGTGCTCCATTTCATCATTAATCTTTTAATCTTTGTTACTGTTTTTTTTTGCAAGAACCAAAGAAGGGGTGAGAGTCCCAGGAGCTTATTAATATTGCCTGAGCCAACAAAGCCTAGAGTGGCAAATTAAATTATGATAACAGCATTTTTTAAATTGTGGTATTTGTACACAATGTTTTAATACATAAAGTAAAAAAAAATATGTATTTGATATACTTGTAATATTATTCATAATGAAACTTAAGTGTTCAGTTATTTTAATTATATTTAAATTCATTTTAGTTCAAACAAATTTATGGAAAAACTGAAGTTTATATGGAGGCAGCAATTATTTTTAGGCCTTAGAGCAGCAAAATTATAGATTGCACTTTGAGATAATTAAGACAGCTTTGTTTTTCTTTCACTGCCTGGGCTTCTGATCAATCATCCCAGATGGGTCACAGGTGCTGTATTTATTATATCCCAATAAGCATTAAAAAAAAACACTTAGAGGTTATGTAAAAAAATTAAATGAAAACACTTTCAATGATAACTTCAGTCTTTTTCTACCAAAGAAAGGAGCTTCTTTCTTAGGTTGAAAAAGATTGAAGTTATCAGTTAAAAGCTTCCTTATTTAAACATTTTTATATGTAAATTAAGCATGTTTTTTAAGTTTTAATACTAGTTAATTTGTGGTTATGTGTTTATGCCCAAATTTGTCATGTTTATTCAATGATGCAATTCTGTCCTTTCCCAAGAACCAGTGGCCCTAAATTAGGTAATGAGTTATTCTTTATAGCTTTAGATGCTTATGGGAGTCATTAAACCTTGGAAATGGAAAAAAAAAAACAAAAAAAAAAAACATTCTTTGGCTTTTGCAACCAGGCCTTACAAAGAAACAACTGAATTTTCACTTTAAAATGTGCAAATTTTTTTTTACGTAATTTATAACATGTGTAATAAGTAAAACAGAAATTAATTATAGTTCAACATAGCTTTTTCACCCACAATGAATGGTTCACCATGGAAAGGTCTAAAGGTGTGCATGCGGAATGTGAAAGTCATCTTTCCCGTACCGCACCTCAGTAGGCCATTAAAATACATTTTCATCAGATTTTTGCACCCTTTTCAGATTTGGTGTCTGAATTACTAATCATGTCTTACTATTGGATTCACGTATTTTCCCCATTACATTTCCCCTTATCCCTGATATAGTAAGTCTAACCTGCAAACAAGACTTAATGATTTGCATTGATTCCTGATAATGAAAACAATTTTTCATATAGCCACCAGATCAGCTTGACTTGGGAAAAGTTTGATATCAAGATAAATGTTGGGTATTCTTAAATCACTAGTTCAAACTCCAAATTGTGAAATACAGAAGAAAGTAAAGCAGACAACTAACTTTAATTATTAAAAAAATAGAAATTGGTAGTATTTTTAAGGGAAGATATTTCACTGTTTTTTTTTGTTTTTTTTATATTACATTACGTGCCCCACATCTTGTTTAATGAGCTCATGCTTGTCAGTGCCCATGTCAGAGAACAACAAAATATTGAACATTATCAGCACTGTTTGTTATTTTGCATTTGCTTAGTGCTTTGAATGGAGCGTATAAGGTATCAAATAAGTGCAGCAGTGACTTCTTTATGTACTCTTCTGCAGAATAGAATTGGTGCTATACTTTGTGCAAGCATCTTTACGGTTGTTAATTCTTTCAAAGTGGGAATGGGAAAGGAACAAGAGTCACAAAAGTTAACAAAATGTTTATTATAGTGTGCAGTTATCTCGTATTTTTGATTTATGAATGAAAAAAAAAAAAAGAACCAATATTAAAACAAGTTATGTATCAGGTGTATGATAGTGTGTTGTTACATTTGATGGAATTTAACATTTCAGGTACAAAAATTGATCTTCGGGAAGACAAAGACACTTTACAAATGCTAGGTGAACAGTCCCTCTCCCCAATAAAAAGGGAACAGGGTCAGAAACTGGCATCCAAAATTAGAGCAGTTAAGTACCTTGAATGCTCAGCACTTACACAAAGGGGTCTTAAGCAAGTAAGTCTTTGTCATTCCTTTCTTTAACAATTGATAAAACCATTTCTGCTGTTTTGTTAGATTATATGACTAACTAAATAAATTCAGTGAAAACTCATTTTTTATACATTTCTCAGTTATACGTTTTTCATTTTTGTGTGTAATTTTGCATTAGTCCTCATATTTTACTGTAGTTTCTGTTGCTTTTTAACTTGGTTATGCATAATTCATTTATACACTTTTTGCAATTATGTCTTAAAATTTGAATTTCACATTATCAAAAATGCATGGTTCTTTTTATATGTAACCCGGCATATTATGACTTTGAGAGAATTGAGACGCCGTTGTTGTGTTCCTTCTTGGTGCAGCCAAAGTAGAACCTTGATCCCATCAAAAAAGGATATGTTGTTTACTTTTTGGTGGGATGAAAAATTAGTTTTGTGTTTCTTGATTTGCATATATGCTGTTTAAAAACTGATAAATTTCTGGGACGTAACTCTGTGGCTCCACCATTCCCCAAGGCATAATAGAATCCTAGACTTATCAGTATTCAACATTCTGGCTTCAAATGGATGCACTCAGGATCTGCAGGGAAAGGCTGTTAATTCATGAGTTCCATACTGAAGCACAGATTCTTAGTTTTGAGAATTTCACTGTATCTAGAATCAACAATTTTTTAGACAAATAGTCATCAACAGAGAAGTTTGATTTTCCTAGGCTTTAAGAATTTTGCAATGCCATAAAATATATTAAAATTTGTAATGCTTTTTTCCTTCGTTGCTCAATTTGACTTTTAAATAAATCATTTAAGGAACATCATATATTCCTTTAGGGTATAAATGTTGCAATAAGTATTTAACATTTTAAAATTCCGTTTATGCTTTGTTTTTTTACATTTATACGTTTTTTAAGGCCATCCCCTAGAAAAACTTATTGGGCTGGTGCAAATGAAATGTCCGGTGTGAACGAGCAGCAGAATGGAACCACCCACAGGTGTTACAGGTATTATGTCACAGAGTTACTATAAATAGCTAGCACGTGTGTTAAGAACAAGGTTCAGGCGTGGTTTGTTTGGACGTAACATGGCTTGCAAAGAAAATGTGCAGATGCTGGATTTGAGTCATCTTTCTGTATGGATTTAAACTGGGCCATTCTGCAGGAATTGCCACTTGAATCATTAACAAAGCATTTGGGGAGAATACAGCTAATGAACGAACCATTCGGTGATGGTTTATGAAGTTTCGAAGTGGAGATACGGACCTGCAAAACAAAGCATGTGGTCACTTACCTGTTGCTGTTTCTGACTATGTTCTGTTACATGTGGTTAAAGCAGACCCCCAAAAAACGTGTCATGAGACAGCGGCAGAGGTAGGTGACCACCACATGACAGTTGTTCGGCGTCTGGCTGCGCTGGGTAAGGTAAAAGGCTGGACATGTGGCTGCCGCACGAGTTGACCTCTGCCAACAAGACTAGGTGTTCAGAAGTCTGCACGTCGCTGCTTGCCAGGAATAAACAGGAACCTCTACTGCATCACATCATCACCTGTGACGAGAAGTGGGTCCTTTATGATAATTGGAAACGATCTGCACAATGGTTAAGCAAGGCACAGCCTGCTGGACGGTATCCTGAGCCACCCTTACACACCAAAATGATGCTCCTTGTCTGGTGGTCCATAGCCGGGATAATTCATCGGAGTTTCATGGCAAGAGGCCAAACCATCATTGCACAACGTTATTGTGCTGCATTACACCAGATGCACCGGAAATTGTTGCAGAAACAACTGCCTTTGGTCAACAGACATGGTGGTGTTCTGCTCCAGGACAATGCCCGCCCTCATGTCGCACAACGAACGATGCTAACAACTAAGTGCCTTGGGCGATGAAGCACTACCTCATCCTGCCTATTCCCCGGACTTGTCTCCGACAGACTATCATCTGTTTCGTCGCCTGGATCACTTCCTGTCTGGGAAACAGTTTACGACAGACAACAAGGTTCAACGTGCAGTTGACGACTTCTTCGGGTCCCAGCCACAAGACTTTTTCCATTCCGGGATCATGGCCGTGCTGGACAGATGGCAACTACGTGTCGATGCCGAAGATTTTGCCTAGGTAAGCTGTCCTACTTCTCCATTCATGCCGTCCACATGTGCTGGCCCTTTGCCGGACATTTCATTCACACCAACCCAGTATAACCGAGGTTTTACTGGAAATATGTAATCAACCATATCTCTGTCTGCTACTAGGTGAAGGTCTCCTTAAGTCTCTTCCACAACTCAGTTTTGAGCATTTCCTATATATGTCATTCCAGCACGCTTTCAAACTTTGTTGACCTGTTTCCCATGTGATCATCTTCCTAGTCCTTTTCCTGTCTCTTGGAATCTGATCAAGTATTTCAGTTGTCCAATCATGGTCAATTCAAGTAGTATGTCCATCCTACTGTCATAGGAGGGTTTTCACTGTGGCTACGATGTCATTTTCCTGTTTGACGAGTTTTTTTCCTGTCTCTCTTGGTTATAAGAAACCTGCATCTCTCCATGCTTGATATCAACATCTCTCCATGCTTGATATCAGAAAGCAACAAAATTTTACTGTACTCTAAACTCCTTCAACATGGATATACAACATTCCCTGCACCTGAAAATTTCTTGTGGCAAGAAAAAATACCTCCCTATGCAAACTGTGGAATCATTACTCCATCCTCACTGTGATCGGGACTAGTGCTTCCCAAGTCTTATTCATACAGGGGTCTCACAGTTGAAGTTTGTGTAAATTGTTTTGAACGAGTTTTAATTGTTCACTGTGCCTCTAGATGGTATCACGAGATAACTGAAAACTGGTGGAGGTACTTAGTGCAGTGTGACAGGTACAGGAAGTGATCAGTGTAGCATTGTTCACGGAGGAAGTGAAATATTTTTTCCAAGGTACAACAGATTTTCATTTTGCAACATTATTTTGCTAATCATTCATGTGCATGTGTTGCCAAGGAGTTTTTAAAGAAATATGCAGCTCCTGCATTGTTCCTTACATGTTTACATTCACGATATTAGTGAAGCACTTTTGGGAAACTGGAATTGTTGCAGACAATGGTCCAGAACACCTGTGTTGACTAATGCTAAATTGAATGTCATGCAGAGAGCAATGCATTCAGAAATTTCATATGGAAGTGCTCTATAAGATGCAAGACAGTTCCACCTTCTTCCCTATTACCTTCACTCAGTGTAGGAACTGAAGATTCTTCTGGATAAAAGAAAATGTGTAGTCTAATTTTGAAAGCTTGATATTACAAGTAGCTGTGTGATTAAACAAAACAATATTTTTGTTTTTGATTACAGTGAATTGTGTAGTGTACACGGTCGTATTAATGTAAGCAGCCAGCCAGGACAGATGAGCCATAGTGTGTCACATGAGCACAACGGAAAGAGGTAGGGATTTGGCGGACGTTCAAAAAAGGAATGATCATCGGCTACTGCGCCAAGGGTGGGAGCATCTCAGAAACAAGACTTTGTGGGCTGTTCGCGAGGTGCTGTAGTTAAAGAATACGAAGAATGGACCACTGGCCCACCGAGTACCTCCCAACATCATAACTGTGGAGCCCCAAAGGCCATTGACCCCAGAGGAGAATGTTGCCTCCATTGACTGGTAAAAGACAATTGATGCGCAACAATGCAGCAATTGACCATGCAAATTAATGCTGGGGCGCCCAGGTACATGTCCCCGATAGCATTAGAGCAAACCCTGTTATGCATGGGTCTCCAGAGTCTATGCGTCAAGGTGCCCATGTTAACCCAGGGCCATCGGGAATTACTCCTGCAGTTTTCATGGAACTACTGTCATTGGACAGTGGAAGGGTGGAAAAATAAAAGTTGCCTTCGACGAATTGAGGTTTCTACTCCACAAAAGTGATGGGTAGTGGCAGATATGCTGTCAGACACACGAGAACCAACACCCAGACATGCTTGTCAGTCAAGTACAAGATTGTGGTGGCAGTGTGCATGTCTGCGGAATGTTTACCTGGTATGACCTGGAATCGCTGTTACCGCTGGTTGGGTCCCTGAACACCAATGCCTACCTGCCCGTCCTTGCTGACCACATGCATCTCTTCATGTTGGATGTTTACCCTGATGGTGATGGTGTCTACCAACAGGACAATGCACCCTGCCATATCGCTAAGGGGGTGCATGACTGGTTCCAGGAACACAACAGCGATGTCTCTGTTCTTCCTTGGCTGGCGAAATTGTCCAACCTCAATCCCATAGAGCACTTGCAGGACTTTTTGGATTGACAGGTTTGATGTCACAACCCACAACCATGTCATCTCTGGGACCTCCGTGCTCTACTGCAGTCCGAATGGGCATGTGTGCCTCAAGCAAAGGGCCTCGTGTTCGTGCCACGCTGTCTTGCCGCTGTCATCTGGGCAAAGGGTGGTTATTCCCGTTATTAGGTAAGTGATTATATTGGATGTTCATCATTTGCAAATGATGGTGTACATCGTTTACATCGTTTGTGAATAAGTGGCGTAACTAGCAGAGATTTCATGTAATTGCGAAGGACAACACATGTATAAGAAAGTCCTCGCAACAAGCTTTGATAATTAGTGGAGGACAGTTCGTTGCAGTGTGAACACCATTGTTTGTCAGTGCATTGAAAATGACAAATTTCGTGCTAAAAATAACAGCATATGCGGGAAGTTTTGCTGCAAGACTTCTTTTTAAAGAAAACCGCTACCAAAAGTCACTGTTTGCTTGTGGAAGCTTATGGTGAACATGCTCTAGCGGAAAGCACGTGTAGACAGTGGCTCCAACAATTCAAAGGGAATGATCTCGACGTGGAAGACAAAGAACATGAAGCTGCACCAAAACATTTGAAGATGCTGCTTTGGAAGCATTACTGGATGAAGATTCGTGCCAAACAAAAACAGAGTTAGCAATGGCATTACATGTTACCTAACAATGCATTTCTCAAAGTCTACATGCAATGAGAATAGTTCAAAAACAAGGGAAATTTGGTCCCACATGAATTGAGAGAGACATTGCAAAGCACATAACCATATGTGAGTTGCTCCTGCTAAGACACACAAGAAAATCATTTTTGCATCGAATTGTTACGGGAGACGGAAAATGGATTCACTATGATACTCCAAAACAACCAAAAGCATTGCGTCCAGGTACACCAAGTCCATCAACACCAAAGCAGAATATTCATGGCAGTAAGGTTATGCTGTGTATCTGGTGGGATCAGAAAGGTGTGGTGCACTATGAACTTCTGCAACCGCACCAGAACATCAGCGCTGAATGTTAACAACAAGAACTAATCAATTTGAGCCATGCATTGAAGGCGAAATGTCCTGAATATGCGAAAAGACATGACAAGGTTGTTCTCCAGCATGACAACGCCAGACCTTATGTCACGATACGGGTCAAGGAGACTGTAGAAGTGCTTAGCTGGGATGTGTTACCCACCCACCGTATTCACCAGACATCGCATCATCAGATTACCATTCGTTTCGATCCCTACAGGGCGCCCTTTCTGGAGAGTGGTTCCGTTCTTATGAGGAGATCCAAAATTGGCTTGATAACTGGATTGCTTCCATACAACCGGACTTCTTCTATCGCGGAATCCACTTATTGCCTGAAAAGTGGGGGAAGGGTTGTATGTTGCGAAGGTAAATATTTTAAATAAAATAATCGTTATGTCTGTAACAAACTATTACCTTTTTCGACCGAAAAACAATGTAAACTTATTTGTACACCCAATATTATTCTGATACGACAATGTATATCAAGATATGATGACAGTTCATTGTACTACTAGAGGTCAGTGAACATGGTTGCTGTTTGCAGCAAGGCAGTGCCATGTGACACACATTGAACAAAACATGAATGAAACCATGCAGTTTTTGCAAGTGTTCTCAAGGCTTGTGACACCCAAGATCACCAGATTTGTTCCATCAGATTTCTTTTTCTGGGGGTATTTGGAAGGAGTTTTGTATTGAAACAATCGTATACTGGATGACTTAAAGATGAACATTAGAACAGCAATTTAAAACAAGTCTTGAGATGCTTCAAAAGGTGGTGGTACCAAACACGGTAAAAAAAAAAAAAAAGCTCGCTTCTGCATTTGAGAGCAAGGAGGCCATTTTCAACATGTGTTGTGTTCACATTTGTTTTCTTTTGTTACAAATATCAGTCCATTACGTATATTTATAGATGTGTAATTTTATATATGCATATCATTAACCTCACAAAATACACTATATTGACAAGTCACCGGACACCTAGAAGAGAAATACAAAATAGCATCTATTGACATACATTAGTACTACGGTGTCGGTCCACCTTTGGCCTTAATGCATGCACTGACCCTTCAAGACGTGCTTTCGACAAGGTTTTGGAACACAGCGATAGCTATGTGCTTCCATTCAGTACATAATGTTGCCGCTAACTCTTGCTTAGTAGTAGGCCTTGGTTCAAAACTTCTTATGCAGCCCTCTAATTCATCCCATAGGTGCTCTATTGGATTAAGATCAGGCCTCTGTGCTGGCAGTCCACACACGATACAGAATTATCGTCAAACCGTGCCGTAACAGTCCTTGCTTTATGGCTCGGTGCATTATCCTGCTGGTACCAACAAGGCTGGGTTCCATAGTATTGTCACAGAGTTGGTATGGGATAATTGTTCAGAATATTGAGTTAGATGTGCTGGTTAACAAGTTTGTCCACGATAACCAAAGCACCTAGACCATACCACGAAAAACACCCATACACGAGTACACTGCCAGCTCCAAACTTGACTGTAGGAACAGTAGTACACTGGTAAATAGTGTTCCCCCAGCTGCCGCCATACCGACACATGGCCATCAGACTGATGGATCGTGTATCTTAATTCATCAGTCCATAGGAATCGTTTCCATTGATCTACAGTCCATGACAAATGTTCTTTACACCATGCTAAACGACGAGTAGCATTCAGAGTGGAGATGAAAGGCTTATGAGCAGCCGCACAACCATGGTAACCCATGGAATGAAGTTCTCTGCGAATGGTACGTGTACATACCAAGGTTCCAGCATTTTTACTGTCCTGTACATGGAGGTCTTGTGCAGTACTCCGTCAATTAGCTGTAACGACTCTCCAGAGGGTTCGACGTCCTCTATCACTGATTTTCTTTGGTCTGCCGGTACGTTTTGCTGCTTCAGGCACGCCATGTATCTTCCACTTATTCAGTACATCCAAAACAGTTGACTTGGGTATGTTTTAATGCCTCTCGGTTTCTTTTATGGTCAACCCACCAATATAACACCCAACAATCTTTCCTTCCTCAAAGTCAGATCTCTCCCGCCGCAACATTTTCACTCAACTTCACAGTGCAATATGATTGCGGTCAGCTGAAGGCTTGTTTTTATATCATTTGCAGCTGTACCGCGCCTCTTAACAATGCAGCAGATCTAGTCATTTCCTTTTGAAGGGGTGTGCAGTGACTTTTGTCAATATAGTGTATGTGTATATTATGTGGTTGCATGACTTTTCGACAAGGCCGTAGCTTGGGGGCTGCCAGGGGTGGCTCAGCTTTTCCTACAAAAGACTCAATGAATGTAATAAGAATTAGCACATGCCATATTTGAAAAAAAAAATGAAAATAATTTAGATATTACATTGAAAGCGCTATAGATAGATATGAGAGAAAGGAAATCTCAAAAAGCAGTGATTCAAGATCACCTTCAAGCCATCAGTATGGAAATTTGAAGTTTTAAAACACAAAGTGTTTTTAGAAGCTTGTTTATGATACAGCAATACAGTTTGCAGTTCCATTTGTTGCTGTGACTTTCATGATAAACTGTTGATATTGTATACTGTCCAATTTCCCATACTCATTATGATTACTCATTTTTTAAATGCTTCACATTCACTAAGGTCTGGTGCAAAAGTTTAGGCACAAATAAATATTGATGCTAAAACACAAAAAATTTAAAGAAAAGGAACACAAATATTGAAAAGCAAGTGAAACATTTCAATCTACATCACACCATGTAACGGAAATTCAAAATATACAATGGGTATAATTGTATATAGTCGTGGTGTGAAAGGAGGAGCTCTCAAAAGCATTCCATGCAAACTTTTTTAAATCGCTTAGCCTAGGAGAAACGAACAAAAATTTTGCAATATGTAAAGGGTGCTTTTGTCCAGTTTCAACCAAATCACCTATACATTTTTAAAAAAGTTTGGAAATATCAAATTTAGTCTTGATTGGTTAACCAGTTTTTGTCATTTTTTCTTAAAGAAAAAAAAAGTCCCAAAGGTACTTCCTATTTTGTTTCACTTAATGACACCAAAACAGGAGGTATTCTCAAGATATATTTTCAAATTCATAGTATACGTAAAAAAGCTGACAATTACAACTGCATAATTTTGCCATATTACCTTACAATGCTTATAACAATTTTACTGTGCTTATTAATACTTTTTTCAATAAACACTGTTATAATAGGTTAAAATTAATTTGCCCAAGTGACTGAAATTTTTCTAGCCTCCCCTACATTAGTAGTAACCTTCCTTAGAAATTACCACTAGCTATGGCCCCCTTCTTTTCGATCACTCTGGGTTTTTTTTTTTTTTTTTTTGTAATAAAAAAATCTGTCTACTTCTGGACTGTTATTATGATGTGGAAACCTTTAGTTAGTTCAGTTTCTAAATGCACAAACCTACTGTCTGAATCATCAAAGCCAGCCTTTTCTAACAAGGGACCTTCACGATTTTGTGAATTCAATCGCTGAAATTGTGTAGCACCAATCGATAGAGCACCTTAAGAAACCTCTAAAGAGACAACATTTATTGGCACACTGCTGATGAGACAAAAGCTACAGATGTTCAAAGTTCACAGAATAACTCATATTATTTCATTTTCAAGGACATAGTACATGTTTAATTGCAACTGCTGTGTTCCATAAGGATGATTGTGTGGTTCAGACAAAGATGGGAGGAACAGTGAGCACATTTGAAAAACAATAAAGATGGACAATTGGGTTCATGACATGTTTCACAGGCATTGAAATTGAAGCAGTAATCAACAGTTGTGGTTCAGGTTTATTGTCAAGATGTCCAGTTTTGCAGATAGCATATCAGATCATAATGTGGAAAATTGGAGCTGTAAAGTGGAAGTGAGTGAGTGACTGAAGGTTGATGAATTTTCTTGTTGCCAGATTTTGAAGTCAGAAGATATGAAAATGCTGTCGGTGACATATTTCACAAAGTTCTTGTACGGATGGGAAAAGAAAACATCCAGGGGTTGAATAAGTGAGGTGCATCCATCAGGAATGAGGAGCCGTGTCAGTTCAACATTGTCCAGTTTCTGTACCAAAGCTTCAACTTTGTTGGTTGTGCATGAATCAATGAGACTGAGAAGCATGTTGTCTTGATGAATAGAAGGCCAGAAAATGTTAGTCATGAACTCTTTCAGGTTGTCCTTGGTCATATTTGCACTTTTACTAACATAAGAACGAATGTTGGGTGGATCGGCACTTTTGTTGGCTGGAAAGTGAGCACTGGGCTCGGCGCCCAGGAGGTACATTGCTCTCCTCAGTTTCCCATCCATTGACATGATGGGATTTATCATGTGTGAATGGGTAGTAGATGATGCTGATCCAACTTCAGCATAGATCCGTTTGTCACCTTGAAATAACAAAGTCCGCTCAGAATGCAGCTCTTTGTCGAAACGGCTTTGATCGGCATTGAAAACTTGCGAAGGAAGAAGTTTGAATTGTTCAATCACTTGTTTTGTTTTAATGACGAATTCATCTGCCATTTTCTATTTCTGTTTGTCGTCCTGTCGAAATGACTTGCCAACTTTGTGTGTGATGGACCTGGACACAATCTGGTTTCTGTGCTTAAACTTATGTAACCACGAGGGTGAAGCCTTGAAAGGGATGACCAGTCCAAGTTCTTGCTTGACTTGCAATGCTCACATTCGAATAGTACGATCATGAACAATCGCATTTTTGCTGTGCATGTCAAAGATCATCTCTTTTGCCCTTTCATTGATTTTCTTCATCGGGTTCTCTTTCAAATTAGTGTCTTTGTATCGATACAGCAAATAAAATCAGTCGTTCAGCTTTTTATATTGGGAGATAACAGACTACTAAACCACCATTTACCTTCTTTTTTAATGACAAGAGGGGTGTCATTTGGCTGGAACGTCCAAAAACAATAAGCTTTTTCGAGGTATATGTCGTCAACCTTGTCGGCCTTCACATGCTTTTCCGGAGATGGCTGGACATTGCTGTCTAGTCGGTATCAGCAGATTCTTGCTCACCATCATAATCAGACTTGAAGTCGTCATAATCAAGTGTGTGGATAGTCTCTACCTCAAATTCCCTGTGTTGGAGTTGCCAGCAAATTTAATGGAGCATAAGATCTTCAGAAATTGGTTCATCATTCGAAGTGTCAAAATGGTTTAAGAAGTTTGGCAACTTGTTTAGGTTCCATATCTAATATTGCATTCAAAATGAGCAAAGACATGATTAACTTTTTAAATAAAGTTATCACAAAACTTTTTGTTGATTCATGATCTAGAAGTTTACACGAGTCAAATGATATACAGGTTTTCTATATTAAGAGCCTAAATGAACAATGTTAACCTATACACGAAGCAGCGTGACTTACCTCTTTGACAGTCGTGGACCAACTAAAGATTCAGCTGTGGTGCAGTCCCTGCAGTTCGTGTCTTTGAACTTATTTATCGTCATCCCTGTTTGCAGTCTGCCATAAAAATCCTTGTTTTCCATATTTCTTTGGGTGTTTGAACCAATGATAAGCATTTTCGTCGATCGAATTCACAATCGTAAAGGTCCCTTGTAAACATTAATACCTTTCATAGGGAGTTTTCCTTTTCTCAGCACAGTTTTTTTTTTCATTTATTATAATTTCATTAACTGATGATTCCTCTATGATGACTGCAATATAATCACATAACCCAACAAAATATGCTGATTTTCTTTTTTTCTACAAATAAGCATATCAAGTCTTGTAGAATATAGCCAGTTAGTGATGAGCATAAATCAAGATGCAGTTTGCAAGTAAAAATTGCATAGCAAGATGACTGGGTCCAGGTCATTCAAGAAATTATTTAAAAACTTACTGGAACAATAACTTATGAAAATTCTGAGGAGTTTTCAGAGGTATTTTATAGGCTGTCAAGTTGCATGAGTAATCCAAAATAAATAAAATTCTTAACTCTGAGCTCATTTATTAAAGATGGATATTTTTAGGCCTTTTGATTATCGAGGTGTGCCTGTGCTTCACAAAAACAGTTTGAAAATACAAAACAAGAAAAGTAATTGATAGATCCCCCAAATGTAACATTTGAAAATTCTTTGTTGGATGGTCAGTTTTCAACAGCGCCAACCGCTTGTCCTTTAACAGCCCACTGAAAATAAAGCTTACAGGTTTTGAAAGTTCATTAGTAAAACCTGTATAACAGTAAAAAAGAGATGAGTAGTTTCATAAATGGGCCAATCTGATCTCTTTTCTAATGCTGTAGAGTGTTGTCTAATGTTTGATTTCAGTTTCTGAGCTATTTGTCCAGCATACTGTTTTGTGCATATCAATAAAAGATTTTTATAATTGATTCATTTTTCTGTAATTTTTTAGGAGAATTCGAATTCGTGCAGAAATAGTCCAAAGTAATCGAGGTAGTTGCCTTCAATGCACGATCTTAAAAAACAAGAGTCACTCACAATACAAATTTAAATTCGTTGGCGGAATTTAAAGATTTTATTGTGTATAAGAACTTTCGGGTTTCCCTAGAACCCATCATCAGATACAGGAGAAAGAATAAATTTAAATAAAGTGTTACGTGAACATAATATAGATATCAGATATGAATGTGACATAATGTCACGTGGCATCAAATTGTCAAACGACGTGGCATGTATCATGAAATAAAGAAAATAAAGGAAATAGAATGCAGGCATACATATAATACTGCATTGTAAAAATAAAGGAAGGTTAGTAGGTATAAATTGTGTTGTTCTCATCAGGAGCCACAACAAAGAGCACTACAGCAGAAATCGAGATTAAGTGATTTCGTCCTCAGTTTGCCTCGTATTCGGTACTGTAAATAGTTTCCAGATTGTTGGTACAGATACTGGAACATTGTCATTACAGCATAAATGTCTCTGAGTAGCAATTACAAGGCTCTCAGTGAACAGCAATGTAGAGACAGCACTAGGTGTTACGATGATGGAAGCATCATTCCAAATTGGATAGTGCAGGCCATCGCAAACGAGTCGAGACAATGCAGAATTTTTAAGTCCATTCTTTACGGCGTATTTATGTTCATTCAGTCTTGTTGCTAGTGTACGTTTTGTAGATCCTATCTATTTACTATCTGGAGTGTCATCATCAATACTTTTTAATGGGATGCTGTAAACGCCAAATTTGTTTAGCTTTGTTACCTGGTCTCGATCTTTTTTAATTAACTGGAAAATGTTTGTAGTACGTATTCCAAAATCCAGGTGAAAGTTTCTGCAAATGGCTTTGAGAACAGGTGTTATGGTTGGATAATAATCTATGGAACCTATATATCTACGAGGTTGTTGGTCCCTTTGGAGAGTAGTTGAGTTTTCTTGGTGGAGCTTCGTAAGAGCTTTTTTTATGATAAAGAGCTTTTTTTATGATCGTTATTATATATATACACTGCTGGACAATTGCTAAGGACGGATCATAAACGGCTATATAGCGCATAAAAAAATAAGTGTGGTTGGAGGCCAAGTGAAATAAAATAATGTCAGAATGCCAGGACATTACAAGAAAGACAATTTATTGTGCTCTGAAATCCAGAAGGCTTTGGAACATGTTCAAGGGACAAACAGGCCATTTTGTGCAGAATACGTAAACGTGAAAAAAATGCAATTACCGTCCGCAGGCGTTCCGGCGTAAGATGTCAATACGGGATATGGCCACCATGGAGGGCGATGCAAGATTCCACACGTCGTGTCATGCTTTGCACAACATTATCAAGCAGCTGTTGGGGTAATTTATCCCATTCCTCTGTCAGTGCACGGATGAGGGTGTCCTTGTTTATTGGAGGGCATTGGCGACCAACAAGACTCCTCCCCAAAGCATCCCACACATTTTCAATGGGATTCAGATATGGAGAACGTGCTGGTCATACGAGGCGTTGAATATCCTCGCTCTCAAGACATTCCTGGACAGCGACTGTTCGATGACATGTTGTGTTGTCGTCCATGAAAATGAATCTATCACCGACAGCACCACGGAACATGCGAACATGAGGTAGCAGAACATCATTAATGTATCGTTGGCCAGTCATAGTCCCAGTTGGAAGCACATAGAGGGACATACAGCCATTGATCATGATGCCAGCCCATACCATGACACTACATGTCGGATATCGGTCCCTTTCCTGTATGTTTGCTGGACAATATGCAGTACCACTATCACGCCAGATCAGTTGTCGTCGGCAATCAGACGATAGACTGTATCTACTCTCATCTGAAAAGAGGACAGCAGACCAGTCGTTATCAGTCCAATTGCGATGTTGATGGAACAATTGCAAACGGGGCGGTACAGTGACGTCTGGACAATGGGATGCACACAACAGGACGGCAGGTGTATAGTCTTCCTTCATGCAAACGTCTGGCGACAGTTTTTCGGCAGATCCGCTTGCCAGTAGCAGCCATAAACTGATTTGCTACCTCACTAGCTGTGCTGCGCCGGTGTCTTTTTTGTTGATAGCACTATGTACCGATCTTCTGCAGGTGTCGTACTGCGAACACGACCTCCCCCATGATGTTTGCTACACTTTACATTTTTTTTAAATGATTTCCAAAGCCTTGAAACATCACTGTGGCTGACGTCGAACTCCCTGGCAACATCTGTTATTTTTCGCGCTTCTTCAATCTTGCCAATAATATGGCCACGCGTAAAATCATCTAGGTGATGTCGGGAAGACATACTGAAAATTGCAAGTTCGTCAGTTGATTCTTTCCCTTTCAACTTTGCGTTTGAACAACAACGGTCAATACGCGTCAAATCCTTTATATCTCTTATCAGCGCTATGACGTCACGAACTAGTTCGGCAATCCAAAATTTGCATACGCACAACACGTCTTACTGTATCTTGCACTTATGCTAATTTCCACATTTTCCTGCCTTCCATTTTATGGTTGCTATCGTTGCTATTGTCATCCGTCCTTAGCAATTGTCCGGCAGTGTATAATAACGATCTGTAATTTTTTATTCTTCTAACTTCTTTTAACACTACAGGGTTATTACAAGTGAAATACAGTTTCAACATTTTATAAAATCAAAACTATTTAAGATGTTGACACTCATGTTGCACTGTTTTGTAGGAAAACTCTTGAAGTTTGTTACAGCAACTTAGATGTTTGATGTGTGCACCCTTATTCACATGGCATATGTCAACACATTAGTCGAATTCTTGCCAAACTCGCGTTAATGTATCTTCAACTCCAGCAATAACTGTTGTGATACGTTGTTTCAGATCGGCTAAATTAACAGGAAGGGGAGGGATGAAGACCTTGTCTTTGACATAGCCCCCTATACTATAAAAAAAGTTAAGGATATTAGATCTGAACTTCATGGTGGCCAACGTGTGAGTTATATGTTGTCGCTTGTTGTGCTGCCAATCCAGCACTTAAAAATTTTCATCAAGGTAGTTTCTAACTTTCCCTATGCCAGTGGGGTGGTGCTTCATCCTGTTAAAAAATGAAGTTGTCCATGTCTTTGTGAGTTGAGGCATCAACCAAATAATTAGCATATCAAGATAAGAACTTCCCATTTCTATTCAGAAAAGGTTTCTTTTCCAATCAACAGAGGTGAGACATGCAAACCTCCATTCGTTGTTTCAGATTGCACTCCGATAATTCATGAAACACCCGTAGACCCAGCTTAGAAAGTTCACCAATCTTTTGTAGATGCCAATGGACCATTGAATGGGTTAACTGGAGCTGCTCTGCTGATTCTTCCATCATCACACGAGCATTTGTAAAAGATCATATTCCAACTCCTAAGGACGTCCTGGCTCATCTTTAAGGATGTAGTTCAGAGACCAAAAACACTGGAACGATCTTTGTGCTTCATTCACGTTTATAGTGTCTGAACCATGAATCTTGCACAGTTTCAACACTGCTGCTGTGGTGGTGTTGCCCTGACCATACACGGTCGTATCAGAATAATATGACCGCCCCGGAATTGGTGTACATGCCCAGGTGCGTCACAGAGTGCATGTGACAAGGTCGACTACATGGAGATAAGCGGCTGGTGGGACAGATGAGCCATAGTGCGTAATGTGGGCACAATGGGCAGAGGTAGTGATTTGACGGATGTTAAAAAAGGAATGATCATCGGCTACCATGCCAAGCGTGGAAGCCTCTCAGAAACAGCAGACTTTGTGGGCTGTTTGCAAGGTGCTGTAGTAAGGGTATACCAAGAAGGGACCACTGGCACACAGAGTACCTCCCAACGTCGTAACTGTGTAGCTCCAAAGGCCATCGACCGCAGAGGAGAATGTCGCCTTCGTCTACTGGTAAAGGGCAATTGACCATGCAAATGAACGCTGGTGTACCCAGGTACGTGTCCCCGATAATAGTAGAGCGAACCCTGTTACGCATGGGTCTCCAGAGTCGACGCTGCATCAAGGCACCCATGTTAACCTAGGTCCATCGGCAGTTCACATGGGACTACCGTCATTGGACAGTGGAAGAGTGGGAAAAGGTTGCCTTCTTTGTTGAACTGAAGTTTCTACTCCACAGAAGTGACTGCCATATCTGGGTGTTGGTTCTCGTCAGACACATGAGAACCAACACCCAGACACACTTGTCGGTCAAGAGCAGGCTGGCGGTGGCAGTGTGCACGTCTGGAGAATGTTTTCCTGGTATGGCCTGGGATCGCTAATATCACTGGATGGCTCCCTGAACGCCAATGGCTAGCTGTCCATCCTCGCTGACCACATGCATCCCTCCATGTTGGATGTTTACCCTGGTGGTGATGGTGTCTATCAACAGACAATGCTCCCTGCCACGTCACTAAGGGGGTACATGACTGGTTCCAGGAACACGACAGCGATGTCTCCATTCTCCCTTGGCTGGCAAAAGCGTTTGACCTTAATCCCATAGAGCACTTATGGGACTATTTGGATCGACAGCGTCAATGTGTTGACCCACAACCACGTCCTCTCCGGGACCTCTGTGCTCTGCTGCAGTCTGGATGGGCACTTGTGCCTCAGGCAACCTTCCAGGGTCTCATTGCATCCATGCGATGCCGTTTTGCCACTGTCATCCGGGCCAAGGGTGGTTATTCCCTTTATTAGGTACGTTGTTATATTCTGATATGACTGTACTTCTGAAGCAAAGCATTCCTTACCTAAAGTTTCGACACTTCCATAATGAGGGGTTAACAAATGTATTAAATGGACGTCTGCACTGCCTAAAGTTTTCTCAGATACTATACCGACATGGTAGTGTCCAGCAGTATATATACCCCATAGATCTGCCGTGACTGCGCCGTCTGGCATCATTCTTTCTGACCACGTTAAAAATATTGCATTACTTAAGAGATAACCCCAACATATTATAAAATCATTGCTACTTGGTGAGAGATTGGTGCATTGTGAGTGTAAATATCTTGTAATTTTGGTTTTATAAAATGTTGAAACTCTATTTCATTTTTAATAACTCCGTATAATTGTTGGCATATAGATGTTGTATATTATTACTGTTTCCCATGTAGTCATCTTTCAGAAAACCTGTAAATGTCATCTCCCTGGAACAGGTGATGTAAGCATCTGCTTCAGTGCCAAGAATTACATATATGTATATGACTTTCATGTACTTGAAAATAATTATTTCTTCCAAGGATTCACTTCCCATTGGTGTTTGTGGCTTTTTTTTTTTAGCAGGTCTTTGTTGGCAGTTTTGTCCACAATAGTTGTCACCATGGGAACAGTTTTGAGTTCTTAACTGCTTATTAAGCTTGTTTATGAGATCTTAGAAATTTCCTAAAGTAGTAAATCCCAGACTTTGGCTGGATGTCTTCTTACTTTTCTCCTGATAATTTTTTTTAATATTTTTTAATCCAAACATTTCTTTTTGGATAGTCATTAATAGTATTTTTTACCAATGTAAAAAGCTCCTCTTGTTGAAACTGGGGGAAGGGGGATAGCAAGCCTGCTCCTTTCAATATACTCTTGGCTATGTTAACTTTTACGATCTTGGAATAAGAACTGTAGTCTAGTTCAGCATATTTTCAACTTTCTTTTTAAAATAGTGAAAAAAAAAAGAAATGTTTAATTGGCTAATAATTTTGACATGTAGGAACTAAATGTGATTGGTTTCTTCCCCCAAAACAAAATGACATGTTTAGTGTCAAATTTCTTAAAAAAGCATTTGTCAAAAACTAGCTGTGAATCAAACAAGAGGAGAATGTCATCCACAGAATGCACATGGTTTCTTCAAGAAAAACCCCATCCTGTCCAAGCATGAAGTAACTGCCCCAGGGGTGCAGTGGTCTAAGCACTGGCTTATGGCCATTGGCCCAAGAAGGGTCCTGGTTCGAATCCCACTTAGGCATGGATGTTGTATTTGTCTTGTGGCACTGGCTCTCTCCTTTCCCTGGAACCAGTCACCCTAAAGTTAGGGATGTGTGACTCCTTGTAGCCCATCAAATTGCTCATGGTGGTAGGTAAAACTTCAATAAAAAAAAAAAAAAAAATTATGAAATACAAAACTTGCCTAAACATATGTAGGCAAAACTGAAGCAATATAAAGGACTCTTCTTTGCATGTAGAATGTAGATTACTTCATTTAACTTTTTGAGGGTAGAACTAAAAAAAAAAAGAAAAAAAAAGGTACATTTTCTCAAACTACTATATTTGGTTAAAAATTGTTCTTTTTTTTTTTCCTGAAAAAATTAGTCCTTGAAAAATTATTTTTTTTAAACAACACATTCTTCAGGATTCATTAATGTTCACATCTGATAGTTTCTTAATTTTGAGGAATCTTTCAAAGATCGTTTATTGGCCATTGATAATTTCTTGTTGAATAAGAATTCTTCCAGTTTGTTTTGAGGACTTCAGTTGTAACCACTGGTGTTAAACGGCTTAGTTTGTGAGCACTATGAAGCCAAATAACTCTGGAGTACTACAGTTGCAAACTACTTTACTTGTTAAATTAAAACAGTGTGGCAGCTTTTCCATCCTCTCCTCATTAATTCATCTTTATTATCTGCCATTTCTTTAACATAAACAATTATAACTTACATTTTGGTGTATTGTTTTTACAAGTAACCATCATTCTTTGGATGTATTACTTCTAATTGCCAGAAGATACTTTAACTTCATTTTTAGCCACTTTGAACCTTTTCTTTATTTTCAGCCGAGACATCCACCCTTCTTCATTTAGGAACATGTCTATTTTAAATTTTGAAATTGAAATTAAGAATCTGAGAGCACTTTTATGGCAGAGGAAAAAGAAACCAGAATAGTGCAGTTCTGAATCACATTAATGATTGTTTGTGTATTGCCTTCTGGAGTCAGTTACGAATTTTACACTATGAACCTTCTCAAAACAAAAGGCCTACAAAAGAATCTCTATTAAAAAAGGAGTGTGGTGGAGGTATGTTGGTGAAATTTCAAAATTTGCTGTTTTCAGTGTGCAACTAACCTGATGGGCGATCTGAAAGTGAAGAGTGTTTTCAGAACACACCATTAAAGGAAAGATCTGAATTTTTTAATTTTACATTTGAGGATCTGGCAACGGCTTCTCTTATTTTGTTCTTCATTCATAAATTGGAAGCACTGAAGGCAGGCTTTGATCAGCACCAAGAAGCCTGAAAACATCTGCCTTTTAATAAACCAACCCAGGGTAAAGGAGGGTCTATATCTCCTGATTTCATTATTGGAGCAAAATTTTTGAAATATAATATTTGTTTGAGTGAAGCGAAAAGAAGTCATCAGGCTGACATGGGCAGGGCAAACTCCTTTAATTTTACTTTAAATAGAAGATGCATCTGCAAACTTTAAAGTGAGTTGCTTCATGCAATTCACCACCAATGTCACACTTTTTTTTTTTCTTTAAGATCTGTAAGCAAATTATAATTTCTTCTGATTTTTCAAGGTAATACATATGAAGACACAACTTATTGTTAAAGGCAAGGTCATGTTGGCACGCTGCCCTGGTGGCGCAGTGGTCTAAGCGATGGTTCTTATCATTCGTCCAAGATGGGTCCGGGTTTGAATCCCGGTGAGGCATGGATGTTGTTTGTTTTACAGCTCTGGCACTCTCCCTTCCCTGGAACCAGTGGCCCTAAATTAGGGACTGGCAACTGCTTATAGCCTATTAAATCGCTCATGATTGTTGTTAAACCTCCAATCAAAAAAAAAAAAAAAAAAAAAATGCTGCCACCTTTAACATGTTCTGTGCATACACCAAAACAGAAGAAATGGATTCATGTCCCATTCTTCTTTCAAGCCATACCACTTGAATATTTTGGTACTGTTACCTCAATTCTGCTTTTTAAAATGTGATCCTTTTGCAGTGTCTCATTTCTAAGCATTGAGACATGTATTTGGTGCAGACCACCTGAGAGAGAGAGAGAGAGAGAGAGAGAGGAGAACAACTTGATTGCAATGAACTATCTGTGTATTGCAAGATATTTTACCTCTTTAATAAGAGCAATGAGAGTGAACTTACTCTTACCAGTAGGTCCGTTCTCTCAGAAAAGCATACATTTCTTTGCACGTTAACTTCCATTTTTAATATCCATGGTTGGTTTTGGCCGTTGGTGCGGTGGTTTTTTATGTTGTCTTCAACATGTTCTTTTATTTGACTGAGTGAGCAATTTATTAACCTATACTGCAGAACTGATACTTTGGTCCAAGAAACCTCTTTTATTCTTTAAAAACCCTATATTTGCATTGACTTTGAATAACCCTAACCGGTAATCTAATGGGCTTAAAAAAAAAAAAAACCCTAATTACATGAACATTCAGAAACCATAAACAAACTTCTTATTTACAAACACCAAAACATCTAAACAAAACATTTAAAAGCCTGAAAATTCAATTATTCACAACGAACTTATCTCATTGCCCCCTATTTACAAACTCATCTCACATTCTCATTCATGCACCACACCTCTGCCGTTCCCAACGTAGATTGCCCCGAGCAGCTTTCCACCAATCCAGGGTCATCATCTGGAGGCCAGTTGGTATCAGCCCTGCTATCACAGTGCGAGTGAGCGAGAGAAGCGATTTCTTGCGTCGGCCTCGTGTCCCACATCATATTGAACACATGGCCACCGTGGCTCCATCTGTTAAGAACTGTAGTTAATATTTTATTTTCTTCTGGAGTATTTTTTCCTTTTTTGTTCTATTTTTATTAGTTCTTTCCATTTTTTATTAAGTATATTTGGGTCATTATGATTACATACTTGATCCTATTTTTTTCGATCAGTACTGATTCTGCAATATGCAAATGTCTTTCATTGTTACATTATTTAATTATTTTGATGTCTTCAAATTTTGGGTATCTTTCATTATCTAAGCAGTATTGTATCAGTGCAGTTTTTGTTTCTTTTTTTTTTGCCAGTTTTTTATGTGTTGTTGTAGGCGATGTTTTAATTGGTTTTTGGTACTCCCTATGTACGATATTGGTGGGATGGGATGCCTGTTATTGGAATTTCATACACACCAGCTTTTTCCAAGATACTGCTTTTTTCCGTATTATTAATTATCATATCTTTGACCATTAGTACTTTGTTTCTCATTTGAATTCCATATTTGTGGCATAACTTATTTATCTCTGTTGATATTCTTGGAAGGTAAGGTAAAGCACCAACATATTGTAATTCCTTTTTTTCTTTTGAGGTTGTGGTATCTTGAATCTTAACTTGTACTTCATATATCCATTTATTTATTTTTTGTGGTGGGTATCAATAGCTAAATGAAATTTCTTTAATGTACTTGATCTCATCATTCTGAAATTCTTCTTTAGAGGAGTGTGTAAATTGCTCTTTTAATTAATGTTTTAATGCTATTGCATTTTTGTGTATATGGGTGTGTTGATGAATATGGAATCAGAACAGGAACATATGTTAGTTTTCTATGTACTTTATATTGCATATGGTCATTTTGTTTTGTAACCTTTACATCGAGGTAAGGCAATGAATTCTCTTCTTCGTGTTCTATTGTTAATTTTATTGATGGATAAATACTGCTAAGTTGTTGTGTTGATGCCTCCAGCTCATCTGTATCCATTCTGGCCAAGATAAAGATATCATCTACATATCTACAGTATATCAGAGGAGGGTCTTGTAATTTGCTAATAATTTGTTCTTCTATGTTATTCATGATTACTTCAGCAAACAGATTTGATAGTGGTGAGCCCATTGGTCCTCCGTAATTTTGTTTGTATATTTTATCATTATATTTGAAGATATTATTTTCATATATATACAATAAAGTTGCTTTTAACTCCTGTAGTTGTATGTCATTCATTGATTGGTCTTGTTTCAGTTTTTCAATAATGATATCCACTGCCTCTGGTACAGGTGTACTTGGAAACAATGACTTGACTTGACATCCATACTCGCCATTCTGTAACTTCTTATATCTTGTTTTACATTCTTCAAAATTTCTATAAATTTGTATGTATTCTTTACAGTGTATTTTGTTTTCATAAATTTTGGTGATAAGAACCTGTAAATATTCTTCTCAAGTTCAATCAGTGGTGAGTTCTTTTTGGACACTATGAGTCTCATGGATGTACCTTCTTTATGTGTTTTAATTTTAGCAAACAATTGTGGCACTTTTGTACCTATTGGTGGTTTTGCATTTTTAATCTCATTAGGTAGGGTGCTATGGTTCCTGATATTTGCCAAGTATCTTACTTGGCTATCTGTTGGGTCTTTTTTCAACTCAGAACAGTGTAATTCCTCTATTGCTAGTACTACCTTTTGATTTATATTCCTCTGTATTCAGAATCACTATCTGACCTGTCTTATCTGCCTCACAGAATTTGATGTTCCTATCTTCCTTTAATTTCAATAGTTGATTTTTTTCATATTTTAGTTTCCTTAAATAATAATTTCTATTATTTTTTTCATTATATTATTTTAATATTATTCTAAATAGTTTACCACTGAATTCCTCTTTGTCTTCATTTGGGATGTTTCTGATGATATCTTCCAAATTTGGTATTAATTCTTCTGTTTTTGTTATCTTCTGTGGGAAAGCATATTTCTTTCCTCTCTGCAGTACTGCCCTCTGTGAATAATTTAGTTCGTGCATTGACATATTCTGAAAAACTTCATAATTATTTTCTTTCTGCCCATGACCTGTATTGTTGGTCCAATAATTTATGCAATTTTGAAGTAACGTTGTTTTTGCAGACTTTCATTTTCAACAATCTCGGAAAACTCTCTCAAAGTAGTGTCCAAAATTTCCTTTTTCCATGTTCCACAGAAATTTCTGTACATGGTATTACTGATATCTTTCCATAATCTTAAACATTTGGACTGAAGACCGAAGATTGTCCTTCTTTTATTAACGATTGCTTTAATCTTTTTTCTGGCACGTTTTTATTATAATCTCGTCTTTCTTATTCATTGGGGAGCTTGTTATTCTTATATATTTTGGGGTTAGATCAAAGTCCGTGCATGCTATCAAAATTTTCTGTGGAACATGGAAAAATGAAATTTTGGACACTACTTTGGGAGAGTTTTCCGAGATTGTTTTTTGCAGACTTTCATTTTCAACAATCTCGGAAAACTCTCTCAAAGTAGTGTCCAAAATTTCATTTTTCCATGTTCCACAGAAATTTCTGTACGTGGTATTACTGATATCTTTCCATAATCTTAAACATTTGGACTGAAGACCGAAGATTGTCCTTCTTTTATTAACGATTTCTGCACTTAATCTTTTTTTCTGGCACATTTTTATTATAATCTCGTCTTTCTTATTCATTGGGGAGTTTGTTATTCTTATATATTTTGGGGTTAGATCAAAGTCCCTGCATGCTATCAAAATTTTCTGTGGAACATGGAAAAATGAAATTTTGGACACTACTTTGAGAGAGTTTTCAGAGATTGTTGAAAATGAAAGTCTGCAAAAAACAACGTTACTTCAAAATTGCATAAATTATTGGACCAACAATACAGGTCATGGGCAGAAAGAAAATAATTATGAAGTTTTTCAGAATATGTCAATGCACGAACTAAATTATTCACAGAGGGCAGTACTGCAGAGAAGAAAGAAATATGCTTTCCCACAGAAGATAACAAAAACAGAAGAATTAATACCAAATTTCGAAGATATCATCAGAAACATCCCAAATGAAGACAAAGAGGAATTCAGTGGTAAACTATTTAGAATAATATTAAAATAATATAATGAAAAAATAATAAAAATTATTATTTAAGGAAACTAAAATATGAAAAAAATCAACTATTGAAATTAAAGGAAGATAGGAACATCAAATTCTGTGAGGCAGATAAGACAGATCAGATAGTGATTCTGAATACAGAGGAATATAATCAAAAGGTAGTACTAGCAATAGAGGAATTACACTGTTCTGAGTTGAAAAAAGACCCAACAGATAGCCAAGTAAGATACTTGGCAAATATCAGGAACCATAGCACCCTACCTAATGAGATTAAAAATGCAAAACCACCAATAGGTACAAAAGTGCCACAATTGTTTGCTAAAATTAAAACACATAAAGAAGGTACACCCATGAGACTGTGTCCAAAAAGAACTCACCACTGATTGAACTTGAGAAGAATATTTATAGGTTCTTATCACCAAAATTTATGAAAACAAAATACACTGTAAAGAATACATACGAATTTATAGAAATTTTGAAGAATGTAAAACAAGATATAAGAAGTTACAGAATGGCGAGTATGGATGTCAAGTCAAGTCATTGTTTCCAAGTACACCTGTACCAGAGGCAGTGGATATCATTATTGAAAAATTGAAACAGGACCAATCAATGAATGACATACAACTGCAGGAGTTAAAAGCAACTTTATTGTATATATATGAAAATAATATCTTCAAATATAATGATAAAATATACAAACAAAATTACGGAGGACCAATGGGCTCACCACTATCAAATCTGTTTGCTGAAGTAATCATGAATAACATAGAAGAACAAATTATTAGCAAATTACAAGACCCTCCTCTGATATACTGTAGATATGTAGATGATATCTTTATCTTGGCCAGAATGGATACAGATGAGCTGGAGGCATCGACACAACACTTAGCAGTATTTATCCATCAATAAATTTAACAATAGAACATGAAGAAGAGAATTCATTGCCTTACCTGGATGTAAAGGTTATATAAAACAAAATGACCATATGCAATATAAAGTACATAGAAAACTAACATATGTTCCTGTTCTGATTCCATATTCATCAACACACCCTTATACACAAAAATGCAATAGCATTAAAACATTAATTAAAAGAGCAATTACACACTCCTCTAAAGAAGAATTTCAGAATGATAAGATCAAGTACATTAAAGAAATTTCATTTAGCTATAGATACCCACCACAAAAAATAAATAAATGGATATATGAAGTACAAGTTAAGATTCAAGATACCACAACCTCAAAAGAAAAAAGGAATTACAATATGTTGGTGCTTTACCTTACCTTCCAAGAATATCAACAGAGATAAATAAGTTATGCCACAAATATGAAATTCAAATGAGAAACAAAGTACTAACGGTCAAAGATATGATAATTAATAATACGGAAAAAAGCAGTATCTTGGAAAAAGTTGGTGTGTATGAAATTCCAATAACAGGCATCCCATCCCACCAATATCGTACATAGGGAGTACCAAAAACCAATTAAAACATCGCCTACAACAACACATAAAAAAATTGGCAAAAAAAAAAAAGAAACAAAAACTGCACTGATAACAATAGTGCTTAGATGATTAAAGATACCCAAAATTTGAAGACATCAAAATAATTAATGTAACAATGAAAGACATTTGCATATTGCAGAATCAGTACTGATCGGAAAAAATAGGGATCGAGTATGTAATCATGATGACCCAAATATACTTAATGAAAAATGGAAAGAACTAATAAAAATAGAACAAAAAAGGAAAAAATACTCCAGAAGAAAATAAAATATTAACTACAGTTCTTAACAGATGGAGCCACGGTGGCCATGTGTTCAATATGATGTGGGACACGAGGCCGACGCAAGAAATCGCTTCTCTCGCTCACTCGCACTGTGATAGCAGGGCTGATACCAACTGGCCTCCAGATGATGACCCTGGATGGGTGGAAAGCTGCTCGGGGCAATCTACGTTGGGAACGGCAGAGGTGTGGTGCATGAATGAGAGTGTGAGATGAGTTTGTAAATAGAGGGTAATGAGATAAGTTCGTTGTGAATAATTGAATTTCAGGCTTTTAAATGTTTTGTTTAGATGTTTTGGTGTTTGTAAATAAGAAGTTTGTTTATGGTTTATGAATGTTCATGTAATTAGGGTTTTGGTTTTTTTTAAGCCAATTAGATTACCGGTTAGGGTTATTCAAAGTCAATGTAAATATAGGGTTTTTAAAGAATAAAAGAGGTTTCTTGGACCAAAGTATCAGTTCTGCAGTATAGGTTAATAAATTGCTCACTCAGTCAAATAAAAGAACATGTATAAAAGAACATGCCACGGCACCAACAGCCAAAACCAACCATGGATATTAAAATGGAAGTTAACGTGCAAAGAAATGTATGCTTTTCTGAGAGAATGGACCTACTGGTAAGGGTAAGTTCACTCTCATTGCTCTTATTAAAGTAATTGTAGTCACATAAATTTTTGAATAGTTATAGTGATACTGTGACCTGTCAAACAAGGAATTATTCTACCTCTATGATACTTCATTTATCACTCTAATGGCCCATTCACACCCTTCATTCCACCTTGTTCTGAGTGTACCTATTGGTCTACACTCTGATGCCACATGGTAGGATCCCAAAGTTCGGGCACTTGGCGTGTATTTCCTTACCTTGAATACTTTGAAACACCGATTCACAACCTTACCTTCAAAATAATCCCCTCTGGTGATGATGCACTTTTGCCAGTGCTCGTAAAGCTTCTGGAAGCATTGCTGAAAGCCATGTTTTGCAACCCCTCGTAATGCTTCCTGCATCCCTGCAGATTTTGTTTCAGCAGTGGAATGAGGTAAAAATCGCAGGGTGCTAAGTTTGGTGAATACGCAAGATGTGGAAGCACATTAGTTCGGTTTCTGTTGAGAAACTCAGTGACTAGTAGGAACCGATGTGCAGGTGTGTTGTCATGGAGAAGGTACCATTGTCCACTTCGCCACGTCTCCAGCCATTTATGACAGATTGACTCCCGTCAGTGACGTAAAATGTCCAGATAATGTTCCTTGTTAACTGTTGTGCCCTCAGGAGTAAATTCAGAATGGACAATGCCGTGAGAATCCAAAAAACACCTCCAGCATGACTTTCCCTTTGCTGCGATCCTGCCTGAATTTCTTTGATCGCTGTGAAGACTGTGATTTCCATGTTGAAGAAGAAAACTTTGGCTGAGTATCAAACAAGTAGCACCACGTTTTATCGCCTGTGATGATGTTATCCAAAAATGTAGGATTGCTATCAGCTTTGTCGATTAATTTGCCCGATATCCACATCCGTTCATCCTTTTGTTCAGAGGTCAAGAGGCTAGAGACAGTGTGCAGACACATGCGGTGCACGTTAAGATCCTTCATCAAAATGCCCTGGTATGTGGTCTCGGATAATCTAGTTGTGTTAACGATTTCCTCAATGGTTCAGTGACATTCCTACCAAACACACTGCGCCACCATCACTCCGTGCAGTCACAGGTCGACCACAGCGCTCATTATCTGCGATGGATTCTCAGCCCTCTTTGAAATGCCGACACCACTCGTACACCTTTGATCTCACCATTGTAGAGTGACCGTACACCTTCGAAAGCATTTCTGAGGTCTCTGTGGCTGTTTTACCCAAACGCTGACAAAATTTAATGTTACAACGTTGCTCTTCAAAAGCCATGTATCTCACATCGCAAGACAGACAGACAATGAACCACAGCAGCAAACGTCTGCGCATGCATTCCAATCATTTTCCATGGGCCAAACCATTCTGACTACGGAGGGGAGGGATGGCGGGAAGTATTTCAGACGCCGTAACTTTAACTACATGCTTGCGTTGTCACGTGTAGGCGCTGTCCCCAAACTTTTTAATCCTACTCTGTATAACTCCTGTGAAAGCAATCTTTCATCTGCCATTTGACACATTTCCATATCATCTCAATAGGTTCTCATTAGCATTTATGTCCACTAACAGAGTAGGGTATTAAGTTCAGTTCTGATGTTTTCATAACTACTGTAATTTTCACAGCTGTTATGGTAAAGTGCTGTTTTTCTTGTGCTGCAGCTCTTGTGCCATGCGGTACTTTTTTTTTCTTTCTAAACAATTGTTCATCAAACAGCAATTGTAAGTTTGTGTATGATATCACTCTCACATAAACTGCCGTAAATTTCCCCCCACTTTTCGAACAATATGTTTATCTCTGAAAAATTATTGAGCACGAGGAAAATCCATCGCCACCCCTACCCCGTAGACATGTCTTTTCCACATTTCTTACAAAACTGAACTGAGCAAAAGTTTTAGAATATAGTGAAATCTATCAAACATGCCCTCAAAATTCAGTGTTGTTATATCATTAGATTTAATATTAATGAGAAAGGAATAGATTGAGACCTTGGACACTTTAACACTTTTTCATTAAAAAGGAGCACTATTTTTTAAAAATAAAACTATTTTAAAATAAATATCTTTTAACACTTTTTCATTAAAGGTATTTGTTTTAAAATAATACAAATGTTATTTAATGATAACAGCTTGCAGAAACTGAGATCCTCTAGAGTTGATTTCAGAGTGCCTGAACTTTGTAGTGGCATGTGTCTTCCATTTGTACAATATAATTTTTGCGCTTTTGCATTCTCCCTTGCCCACTTTTTTTTGAGGCGTTGGTGGCAAAATTTGGCTTTTTTGTTTGTATGCGTACTTTCTCTCACTGTCTACTGTTAAACAATTATTTTGTTGTCATACTGACAAGATTTTTCTTTCTTATACTAGAAAGTTTTTAGTTAATGTATTAAAATATAAAGCCTAAAAAGATGAAAAACTATACAACAAATTTCAAAATCTTGGTGATTGAAAAATTTGAAAAGCTGCTTGTTGACATTTTAATATTGACAAAGCATGTGTGTATTGGTAGAGAAAGATAAAAATGTTCTGACACTCATGCCCAAACATAAGAAGAAAAACAAATGCACTCCTCCAAAGTGGCAGCCTTAGAGAAAAACCAGGAAGCTTGGATCAGTAAAAAAAAACATTCTGCCAACCCATTATCCACAATGAAGGTTCATTTCCAGGCCAGAACACTTGCAACACAAATGAACATTAAAAATTTCTACTATTTAGTGTTACGCTTTATGAAGTCAAAAATCGTTTTTTCTTTCTATCAGAGTGAAAATGATTGTGAGGAAGTTTTGCCAGTTGACTGAGAATCACTCTTTACTGCAAATAAAGAACTGCTATTAGCTGCAAATAAATAAATAAGATAATAAAGAAAAGAACATTTGGAATTTTCAGTGACATCCATTTCAATTTTATATTAGCCCATTAAGTAAGGCCACTGTACCCTTTAACTTAAGGACTAGTACCCTAAAATTGATAAAAAATCACATTTTGTTTTTATAAGCTTCTCTTGAAGTTTGTAATCTTACCTTAACAACGATGTATTGCATAAGAAAATCCGAGCACTTAGAAGCGTTTAAAAAAAATTTCAAAAAATTATATTTTCAAAAAGTTTTGCAAACAAAAATTCCTTTTTTCACTTCCTATCGCTTTTGTTTTTATAAATACTTTTTTATTGCACACTAACTTAAATGTTACAATCAGTTCAGAAAAAAAGGTTTGGTTTTTTAGGTTTCAACTGAAACTTTTGATTTGTTTGTTACATTAACTGTAACCACAACTTGATTGCACATGACCACATTTTGAATTTGTTTGTAAACTCTTTGTATATGTGATGCATGTGTGTATGTGAAGCTCTTCGTATATAAATTATTAACTATATGTCAACAAAATAGTTTCCATATCATCTACTGTTTCGCACGTTACTAGAAATTCGAGCACGGGAAAAACGTCCATATAATAAGAAAATTTTTATTTCAACTTGTCACTAATATTCCTTTTTTTCTTTTTGATGTTCTTTATAATAGTTTAGAATTTTATTATGAAGATTACAAATTTATATGAAAAAATGTTTTAATATGTGCAGTCAAATGCATCATAAGTTGTCAAAGTCCTCCAATACGTAGAGACAATATGTATTAAAAGATTAATATTATTCCGTCATAGATAACGAAACTATATTAACTAATGGAAATGAAAGAAGATCAATGCTTGATAAAGCCGGAGTATATTCTATACCAACAAAATATTATACAGAAATAGAAAGAAATGAAAGAAATAAAGTATACATAGGAAGTACAAAAAGAAGATTTAAGACCAGATTAAAAGAACATATATCGAACTGGAATAAAAAGAAAACAAAACATCATTAATAAATCATTGTATTGAAAATGAAGCTTATCCTGTTTGGTATGATGCAAAATTAATAACCTCACATAAAACTAAAAATCAAATATTAACCTCAGAAGCGATAATGATTGAAAAAACTAAAGAAATAAATTGTAATAATAATGATCCAATGAATCTACCGTACGCTTGGAAATATTTTATCGAAAAAGAAATTAACGATAAAAAAATATAATAAAAGACCTTATTAATTATTTTCAACAAACGAATGGCAACACCAATTAATTTGGAGTCGGAATTCATGTCATCCGGTTATATCAAAACACGACGAAGAACGTGCATTAATACCAAAAATAGCATGCGCAAGAGTACAACTGCCGTGAAAAGTCGGACGCTGCCAGTAGAATCGATGTAAGTGGCCGAAACACAACATGTATGAGAAGATCATAATACCCACTGAAGATGATTCCAAAAAGAAGGAATTGAAACTAGTTTGGGATATCGAGCCACGGAAAATAAAACATGCAACCATCATCTATAATAAGAAATTATAAGATCGAAGTTCAACTTGGAAGCTGATACCACAGGAAAGGAAAATCATGCCTTCTTCGATAACAAGATGGCTTATTACTGATTCAACGCATCATAATCAAAAGGTTCGAAAGTTCTTTTCTATTGTATTCATTTCGTAAATCATGACTTAAAAAACTGGAATAATATTAATCTTTTAATACATATTGTCTCTACGTATTGGAGGACTTTGACAACTTATGATGCATTTGACTGCACATATTAAAACATTTTTTCATATAAATTTGTAATCTTCATAATAAAATTCTAAACTATTATAAAGAACATCAAAAAGAAAAAAAGGAATATTAGTGACAAGTTGAAATAAAAATTTTCTTATTATATGGACGTTTTCCCGTGCTCGAATTTCTAGTAACGTGCGAAACAGTAGATGATATGGAAACTATTTTGTTGACATATAGTTAATAATTTTCTGAAACCACGTAATGTTTTCGACAAATGTTGAATTAATATAATCTTCGTATATATATTTTTATGCAGATTTTTCTACTTTTATGAATTAATAATGAGTCATGCCTCGATCGAGTAGGTAGACTTTTTAAAAAGCTGCTGTTGGGAAGAAAAACATGTCTATTGAAAATGGATTGCCAAAAAGTGAAACTTCGCCAGCAAGTAAATTGGGCAACATTTTTAAAAAATATGAGGAATTCAATGACCAGAAAAGAGCTAATGAAATTATAGATTTATCCTCTGGCTTCTGCTATTTCAAATGTGGCCGTGTGCAAGGAATGTGGAGAAGATATAATTATAACTGTCAAAAAAGAATAGGCTAGCAATGCAATTGCAAATATCTTGTGCATCATGTTCAAATAAAACTTGTTACAACTCTAAAACACAACAAGAAGGTAAATTCTATGAAATTAATACTAGGTATGTATATACGCTGTGATGCATATGTTTTGAAGACTGCCAGAATTGGACCAGGAGCAAATTGTGTACAGGTTATGAAAAATCTCGACATTTTACCCATCTTGGTAGCACCACGAAAAATGGATGAAACTGAAAAAAAGCCTGCCTAAAAAGAAGTAAAAGAAAAACGTTAGAAAATGATTTTCTGGAAGAAGGTCCAGATGAACCTTCTTACTCTGCTGGAAATTATTAAATAAATGCTTACAGGTCTGAAAGTTGTCATTTTTTACTTTAAATGTGTTTATCTCAAAACTTACTTTTTCAGTGTTTAGGTACGTTTTTCTCAAAATCCATCAAAGGTTTCAATCTGATATTTTTACCACATATACATATGATATGATGTATTTGTACAAACAGATGATGCAGGTTAAAAGTGTCTGATTTTTAAAAATTATTAAGAATGTCTTTTTTTAGTGTAAAATTATGAAATGCAAATTAAAAAATTTTAAATTTCCAAAAGATTTGAATATTGATAAAAGCTCTTGTTAAAATGTGTACAAGTTTCCAATAAATAACTGGTAAAGTTTTTGAGAAAAATAAACCTAAAAAAAGCAAACATCAGGAACCATAGCACCCTACCTAATGAGATTAAAAATGCAAAAAGTCCCACAATTGTTTGCTGAAAATTAAAACACACAAAGAAGGTAAACCCATTAGACTCAGTGTCCAAAAAGAACTCTCCGTTGATTGAACTTGAAAAGAATATTTACAGGTTCTTAGCACCCAAAATTTATGAAAACTCAATACACTGCAAAGAACACGCATGAATTTATTGAAATCTTGAAAAATGTAAACCAGGATATAAGAGGTTACAGAATGGCGAGTATGGATGTCAAGTCATTGTTTCCAAGTACACCTGTACTTGAGGCGGTTGATATCATTATTGAAAAATTGAAACAGGGCCAATCTATGAATGACATACAACTACATGAGTTAAAAACAACTTTATTGTATATATCATCATCATTGTCAACCATTATCAATCCACTGCTGGACGAAGGTCTCCCCAAGTTTCCTCCACAACGGTCTGTCTTGTGCCAGTCTCCTCCATGTCACTCCCGCATACTTTCGAATTTCATCCACCCATCTTCCATGTGGTCTTCTTCTGGGTCTTTTCCTGTCCCTTGGAATCCAATCTAAAATTTCGGCTGTCCATCGATGGTCTGTTCTTCTGGCAGTATGTCCAGCCCATTGCCATTTCAGGAATTTAACTCTGATCATGATGTCTTCCACTCTTGTCATTTTTCGGATCCACGTGTTCCTCTTCTTATCTCTCCTGGTTACACCAAGCATGCACCTCTCCATGCTTTTTTGAGTTGTCTGCAGCATTTGTATGTCTCTTTTAGCTAAGGTCCACATCTCTGCACCATACGTAAGCACTGGAAGGATGCATTGATCAAACACTTTTCTTTTAAGACATAATGGCATATTGCTCTTGAAAATTATGCTGTTTCTTCCAAAAGCTCTCCAGGCAAGTTTTGTACGTTGATTAATTTCTTCATCAATGTGACCCTCACTTGATATCTGCTGTCCAAGATAAACGTACGTGTCTGTTATCTCCAGCTTTTCTCCATCAATCGATAAATCTTCATTTCTTGTAAAAGCATTGAACATCACTTTTGTCTTCTGAAAGTTCATTTTTAATCCCACTTCTTTACTCTTGTCAGCAAGTTCCTGCATCATACTCTGTAGCTCTGATGGGGTAGTTGCAAAAATGACTATCTCATCAGCAAAACGAAGGTGGGTTAGATAATCTCCATTAATCTTTGTGCCTTTGTTTTCCCAGTTCAGTGATTGAAAGACATTTTCCAATGTGGCATTAAAGAGCTTCGGAGATATGGTGTCACCTTGTCTCACTCCTTTTCCAATTTTTATGTGTGTTGTATTTTCAAATAGCAGAATCTTTGCACTTGCATTTTCATAGATGTTATTAATAATATTAATGTATGCATCTTCAATACCGCAGGATTTCAGAGCCATTGCAACTGCTGATGGTTTCACCGAATCAAAGGCTTTTTCATAATCGATAAAAGCCATGCACAATGGAAGTTCATATTCCCTCGCTCTTTCAATTAGTTCTCTCAGTACGTGGATATGATCTATTGTGCTGTAGCCACTCCTGAATCCAGCTTGTTCTCTCGGTTGAGCCATGTCCAGTGTTACCTTCAAGCGGTGTGAAAGAACTTTAGTGAAGATTTTATAAACCACTGATAGGAGGCTGATAGGTCTGTAGTTCCTGAGATCCTCAATGTCACCTTTTTTATGTAGCAGGATCATTGTAGCGTTGTTCCAATCCTCAGGAATCTTCCCTTCATTAAGGCATCGAGTGAAAATTTGGGCGAGTACTGTTTCGATTTCTCCACTTGCTTCTTGTATGATGTCTACAGTAATTCCATCTTCTCCTGGAGCTTTTCCCCGCTTCATGTTCTTGATTGCATGTGCAACTTCTGCTGGAAGGACTGGAAGAACTCTGGTACCTTTCATGATGCCTGGAGTACATGGTATCATCCCTTTCATATAATTTGGAGTAGAAATCTTTCACTCTTGTCAAAATTTCGCCTCTATTTCTTGTTACAGAACCATCTTCTTTTCTCAGTGCCATAATCTGTTTTTTTTTTTCCCCTTACTGAGATGTCCCTTTGCTATCTTCTAGGCTTTGGTTGTTTTCAATTGCTTTCCTTACTAGTTCACAGTTGAATTTCCTTACGTCTTCAGTGATACTTTTTCGTACTGTCTTGCATAGCTCTATATATTCCACTTTGGAAGTCACATCTTCTTTAGTTGTCCTCATCTCTCTTCTTTTTTGCATCAACATTTTGGTTTTTCCTGATAATTTGTTCACATGCAATTTGTTCTTAGACCCAGCTAATTTTGTTGCTGTTTCCATAAGAGCTTTGGTTACTTTTCTGTTAACTTCAGAAATATCCACTTCTTCCGATGTTAGGCCTTCTAAAGCAGAGAATCTGTTCTTCAGTTCCAATTTGAAGGTATTATGGTGTTTTTTAAGGTTGGTTATGTCAATACATTTTGTTTGTCTTATGAGCTTGCTACGTTCGAGTTTAGTGTTGAGGTGCATCTTACATCTCACCAATCTATGGTCACTGCCTGTGTTGAACTTGTTTAGCACACTGCAGTCTTCTATGACAAATTTTTTGTTACACATAATAAAATCAATTTCACTTGTCGTCCCATTTGGATGTCTCCATGTCCATTTCCTGTGTGGCTTTTTCTTGAAAAAGGAGTTCAAGATGAAAGACTCTTCTGCCTCTGCGAAACTTTACGAGAGTATTTCCACGCTGGTTTCTGTTGCCGTGACCGAATTTACCTACTGAAGTTTCATTCTGTTGCCGTTGCCCTATTTTTGCATTGAAATCTCCCATAATTATCTTCAAGTGCTGCTTACCTTTATTATTTAGATCACGAATTTCCTCATAAAATTCTTCAATTTCTTCTTCAGCATGACTTGTGGTGGGTGCATAAGTTTGAATAATCTGAGCCTGGTATCTTCTCAAGAGTTGGATAACGAGTCTTGCAGCTCTGTCAGAGGAACTTTCAACTTCTACAACTTTATCCTTCAGTTTCTTGTTTATTATAAATCCAACACCACTAGTTCTGCCAGTATCTGTCCCACGATAGTAGAAGAGATGTCCACTTTTCAGTTCAATGAGATCTTCTCCTTTTCTCCTTACCTCACTTAGCCCGACGATGTCCCACTTGATCCTTTGTAGTTCCTCTTCCAATTCAAGAAGCCTTGAATCAGAAGATGGGGAGCGTCCGTTATACGTAGCCAAGGTCAGCATCAGATGGCAGCCTAGTCCGGTCCTCCGGGGATTCTTAGCACCCTCTGCCTTCATGTCGCACTGGCCGCTGCCTTGGCCAGGTACATTCCAGCTGCCGGAGACTGAGGGCCAAGATTTAAGTTGTGGAGTCATTTTGGAGGGGTTTGGCCATAACTCACCACGCTGGCCAAGCGGGTTGGTGAGTGTGGGATAGCATTTCCTCTAATCCCGATGGTATAGTTATACCGCTATTGGCGGTCGTCAGAGCCCCTTTAGTGGGAACAGGATGTACCACGAGAAGGCGGAGTTGACATTTGTCAAGGAGAGGCTGGGATGTTACGCATCACCTGACCTTACATCCCATTTGTATATATATATATATATATGAAAATAATATCTTCAAATATAATGAGAAAATTATGGTGGCCCAATGGGTTCCCCCTTATCAAATCTGTTTGCTGAAGTAATCATGAATAACATAGAAGAACTAATAATTAGCATAATTCAAGATCCCACTCTGATCTACTGTAGATATGTAGATGACATCTTCATCTTGACCAGAATGCATACAGATGAACTGGAAGCATTAATGCAACAGCTTAGCAATATTTATCCATCAATACAATTGACAATTGAACATGAAGAAAATACCTTACCTTACTTGGATGTTAAGGTTATCAAACAAAATGACCATCTGCAATATAAAGTACATGGAAAACAAACATATGTTCCTGTTCTGATTCCATATTCCTCAACACACCCTTATACATGAAAATGCAATAGCATTAAAACATTAATCAAAAGAGCAATCACACACTCCTCTAAAGAATTCCTGAATGATGAAATTAACTACATTAAAGAAATTTCATTGAATTATGGATATCCACCACAGAAAATAAATAAATGGATATATGAAGTACATGTTAAGATGCAAGGTACCTCAACCTCTAAAAGAAAAAAAGAATTACAATATGTAGGTGCTTTACCTTACCTTCCAGGAATATCTACAGAAATAAATAAGTTATGCCATAAATATGGAATTCAAATGGGAAACCAAAGTACTGACAGTCAGAAATATGATTATTAATAATACAGAAAATAGCAGTATCTTGGAAAAAGCTGGCATTTATGAAATACCTATAACAGGCATCCCGCCAATATCGTACATAGGGAGTACTAAAAACCAATTGAAACATCTCCTGCAACAACACATAAAAAATTGGCAAAAAAAGAGAAGCAAAAACGGCACTTAATACAGTATTGCTTAGACAATCAAAGATACCCGAAATTTGAAGACATCAAAATAATTAAATCATGTAACAATGAAAGACATTTGCACATTACAGAATCTGTGCTGATTAAAAAAAATAGGGATCGAGTATGTAATCATAATGACCCAAATATACTTAACAAAAAATGGAAAGAACTTATAAAAAATACTGCAGAAGAAAATAAAATATTAACTAAAGTTCCTAACAGATGGAGCCACGTTGGCAAAGTTTTCAATATGACGTAAGAGATGGGTTGACGCTGATAATAGCTTCTCTCACTCACTCGCACTGTGATAGCAGGGCTGATACCACCTAGCCTCCTGAAGACAACCCTGGTTGGGTAGAAAGCTGCTAGAGGCAATCTACATTGGGAATGGCAGAGATTTGTATGAATGAGGTAGAAATTTGTACTGAGGAATGAAAGAATAGTATAGAGGACAATAAGATGAGTTTGTGTAAATAATTTTATATTATTTTTTAGTTAGAAGTTTTTGGTGTTTGTAAATAAGAAGTTAGTTTATGTTAGTGAATGTTCACGCACATGGATTGACTGAATAATAAGTTTTATAAGTCAATTAAACTACCGGTTTGGGTTATATAAATGTCAGTGAAATAATAGGTTTCTAAGTCAAATAGAGGTTCTTTGACCAAGTATCATTGCCGCAGTACGGATTAAAGAATTACTCATTCTGTCAAATAAAGAACAAGCTGAAGACAACATAAAACCGGTGCACCAGAAGCCCAAACCAACTGTAGAACTCAAAATGGGGAAAAACTTGCAGAGAAATGTATATTTTTCAAATTAGAACAGACCTTCTAGCAAAGGTAAGGTTCTTATTACTCTCATTCAAAAATGCCTATTTAACATGGGCCCCAATGGAGCATACTGGTGATACATACATACATATCACTAAGCTGTTCTCTGAGATTCAGAAGTTAGCTCCAAAAAGAAATACAAACAACCAAGTAATTTTACTTACTGTTGCCGTATCAAACTTCTCCATTTACAGCGATCTTGACATACAACTCGTGCTTCACTGATATCCATTACTCGCCGTACACGAGAAATTTTATACTTCATACTAGTCTTTTTCTCATGCAGACACTCCTTAATCTGATCCACCCATGTCTTCTTTGGCCTTCCTCTGCCTTTCCTTCCTGCCACTTGGGCTAAAAAGATTTTCTTAGTAAGCATCTCATCACTCATTCTTTAAACATGGCCAAACCACCAAAGCATATTGGTCTCCACCTTGCTAACAACATTTTGCTTCACATCTTCATTCCTCACACAATCAGACCGTGTCTTGCCACAAATCCCCCTGTAAGTAACGCATTTCTCCAGCACACAAACGACTCCTATGTTTCTTCTGCAGTACCCAGGTTTCACTTCCATACATCAGAGTTGAAACAAATATACACTAGCGTGCAAAAATTTAGGACGAGACTGTTTTTCGAATGTAGCGTCGTGCAGAAGTGCTCCACATCTACTCAAATCGTACCATAAGATTCCCCAAGATGTAAGAATATGGGACAAGTGAGCAAAACCGTCCAAACAACGAATCCGAAAGGATACAAAGGCACTTTATTTAAAAGGTGGCTTAGAGCACAACTGGACATAAGACAGAAACATCCATGTGACAGGTGGCTGCCAAGAAAAATCCAGTCTTTAGTAGGGGATATGATCACCCCTGACTGCGTTGCAGGATTTACGTCTGTCCGTGCTGAGGACGAGGTTGTCAAGGAGCTGAGGAGCTGTTGAGGCATCGCGGCCCGTTCCTCTTGTAGCGCCAATCACAGCTGCGGAATCGTTGCTGGTGGCTGGTGACTTGCTGCCAAGCGTCTCCCGAGAAGGTCCCACACGTGTTCGATTGGATTTAGGTACAGGGACCTAGCGGGCCAATCCATGCGTTGAATATCTTCATTCTCCAACAGCTCTGCGACAGCCACTGTACGATGAGGTGTAGAGTTGTTGTCTATGAAGAGGAACTCAGGACCCACAGCACCTCTAAACAGATGCACGTGAGGCAGGAGAACCTCAGTACAATAGCGGACACCAGTGACTGAATCTCCTTGGAATATGTGGAGGTCAGTACAGCTACCAAGCATGATATCGCCCCAAACAAGAACTCTGCCACCTCCAAACCGGTCCCTTTCAATGATGGTGGAGGTGTGATTGTGTGTTCCCTGCTCTCTCCAGTTGTGTATAAGTCCAGAATCACTCATCAGACTAAATCGGCTCTCATCCGTAAAGAGAACTCTACCCCATTGCTGATGTGTCCAGTTCTTGTGTTCCTGGCACCACAGAAACCGCCGTCTCCGATGAGCAGGCGTTAATAGCACACACTGTTCTGGTTGTCGTGCAAATAGACCACCTTTTGTGCAGCCTCCTGGCCATGGTAAAACACGATAATGGACGTCCAGTTGTCTGTTGCATGTGCCTTGCGATTTCTCCCGCTGTCTGCCGTCTGTCTCGTCTCTCACCTGTAGGACAATATACCGGTCATCCGCCGCCGTGGTTGCTCGTGGACGACCACTGCTAAACTCTCACACTGCTGTTCCTGTCGTTTGAAATGCTCTCCAAGCTCGTGAAACGATGCTGTGAGCGATCCCGAACTCCTCTGCCACACTAGTCACACTTTGACCTTCTTCCAACTTCTCAATGACGTGACCTCGGGTAAAGTCATCCAGATGTCGTCTACTGGATTGCCTGTGGCCATATCACACAGTGGCAGCAACTTGACATCGTTCAAACTGATGTACACTGTGCAATAGCTTTCACCAAATGGCTGAGCATACACCGCCGGTGTGCTTTATACCCCCAACCCCGTCATGCTGCATATATGTGCATGAGCTACCGTACCGGACCCTAATCTATCTCCTGAGTGGTCTTTTGGTCCGTTGTGCCTGTTTGTTCCGCTGTTATGCTCATTTCTCCTCTTCGTCCTTAATTTTTGCACACCAGTGTACTTTCATACACAGCCATGCGGGACTCTCTAGAGAACCTGTCTTCTCCCAAAGCAGCTATGACTTTCAATGAAGAATTCACTCGCCTACTAATTTCACCATCTAATTTGTTCTCTCTGTCAAACATGCTTCCTAAATACACAAACTCACTCACCTGGTCAATCACAGTGCCGTTTATACTTACATGACATTCAGTGCTACCAGTTCCTCTCTCAAACACCATAACTTTGGTTTTTCCCTTATTTATACTGTTTGAATTTCATGCAAACTTCGTACATCCGAGACAACATACTCTGCAAATCACTTTTGCTCTCTGCCAACAGGACAGTGTCATCAGCATACAGCAATCTGCACACACGGATATCACCAAGGCATAAACCACTATCATCTATTTTGGCATCACGCATGCACGCGCCCATAAATATATTAAGCAGCCATGGTGACATTACACAACCATGTCTAACTCCTGCACCAATAGAAAACCATTTTGATAAAACACCATTCACTCATACACAAGCTGTACTACCAGCATACATGTCTTTTACACTATTAAGTAGATTCCCAGTAACACCATGTTCATTCAATACCTTCCACAAAAGTGTCCTATTTACTTGGTCATAAGCTTTCTGTAAATCTATGAAGGCAGCAAAAACTTTCTTACCAACAGCCAGATACTTTTCAATCGTCGTGCATACTGCAAAAATCTGGTTTGTACAGCCTTTACCAGGCATAAAACCACTCTGAACATCCCACACTTTCTCTGATGTAAAACTCCGTACTTTTTCAATAACAACCTTACCAAACACTTTCTCTGGCACACGTAGTAGGCTAATACCATGATAGTTCTTGCATTCAGTCTGATCACCTTTTCCCTTATACAAGGAACAATAATAGCATCCTTCCAATCCCGAGGGACCATTCCTAACACCCAGCACAACTGGCAAATTTCAGTTAACCAGTCAAATGCAGAGTCACCACCATATTGCAACATTTCGGCAGTTATGCCATCTACTCGCGGAGCCTTAACATTCTGTAGAGATTTTAGAGCTTTACACACTTCTTCTCTTGAGAATCCCTTACTGTGACATCATCTGCATCAGTTTCAGAATCATCTTTGTTTTCCTGATTTAATAACTCACAAATATTCACCCCATCTTTCACTTAACTCATTGAGCTCCCATATCATTTCCCCTATTTCATTCTTTACACAACTTACAACTTTGTTTCCCCTATTGTTCCTGAGTCTCATGCACTTCCAGAAAGACTTCCTATCTTCCAGAAAGCCAGTTCATGCCTTTCCACCTTCTCCTTCCTATCTTTTGCCTTACTCTGGCAAACCAGCTTAGCAGCTTCATGCTTCTTTGAGCAATATTCATCCACAGAGACTCTACCTTGCAATATCCCCAAATAGGCTTCCTTCTTTCTCTTTACTGCCTCTTCAATCTCACTATTCCACCAAGCATCAACTTTTATTGTGGTGCCACAGACCTTTTTAGCAGCAGTGACAACACAGTTCTTAAAACATTCCCACTTCTTTTCTACATCCCTCTCACCAGACTTCAGCTCCTTCAGTCGTTCTCTGAGTAAGTCAGAATAACACTGATGGTCTTCAAGGAGCCTATCAACCTTTATTCTTTCTATCCTGGGTCACTTCCTATTCCTCCAACCAACATTAAGTTTCATTCGTGACACTACCAAGTAATGATCAGAACCAACATCTGCACCTCTCATCACACGGGTGTCAACTACTAACTGTTTCAGACGTTGATCATAGACAACAAAATCTATCGCACTTATTTTGACCAAGAGTACAATTTTCCCAAGTATATGTGTGGATATACTTGTGGTTGAAAAATGTATTAGATACACACAAACCATTCTCAATGCAGAGTTCAATTAATTTTTCACCATTATCATTCACACAAGGATCATTAAACTTACCCAGAATATGAGCAGACCAGTCCCCCTTAAGAAATCATAGAAACAATGGAAAGAGAATTCTCGGAAAGAAATAATTCTTTACAAATGCATGAAAGGCATATATATGTATAAAAACTAAAGTAACTATCTGTTTTATTGGCATGAGGAATTAAACAGACATTTTACCAAGCTTCTGCTCATGAACGGATGACTTTTCCTAGGGTGACAGCATAGAAGCAATTGTATACTAATATTCAGTTGTTTCTATGCTGTTAGCCTTGAAAAAGTCATCCATCAATAAATGAAAGCTTGGCAAAATGTCTATTTAATTCCTCACATCAATAAAAACAGATAGTTACTTTAGTTTTATATGCTTGGTATATCAACAGTTCTGTTACTTGGCATATATGTATGATTTGTCAGCATATAGATGCTGTACGTTTTTATCATTTCCCGTGCAGCCATACTTCTGTAAATGTGGAAAATGCATTGTCCTGAAACAAGATCTGAACATGCATATCTCGATTTACATTCGAACATGCTACCATTACACCACCTTGGGTAACAAAGCAAGCAACTGATGCTTAGCAGACACAGCATGGGAATCAAAACAACTTTCTGGATGTGCACTAGTCAAAGCAATTTCCACCCATAGTGTCAGCAACCTTTCTTCAATGTAATATTCTAGTTTTTTGAAGAATGGCTACATGGGAAACAGTAAAAATGTATGGCATCTGTATGCCAACAAAGCATAAATAACTTAAAAGATATGAAATTGTAGAAAAATGACTTTTGAATTATTGGGTTGGAAAGAAAATAAGGTCTGCAAGGCAACAGAAAAGTGCTTATTACTGTGTATACAAGTACAAATCAGTCCAAAGTGTAGTCTCCATTGTTTGCCATGACCTGCTCATGTCGTCTAGGCAGCTGTTGGATACCATTTCTGTAGAATCGTGGTGACTTCGACACAAAGAAGTAAGGGTGCGTTCAACATTGTTCCAGTTGGTGAACTGCTGTCTGTCCAGGAAATGCTGCAACAACTGGTGGTAGTCGCTTGGGGCAGTGTCTAGGGGAATAGGCTGTGTGCTGCAGCAGCTTCCAACCTAAATTGCTGATCTTGTGACGGGTCACTTGTGGTGTGTAAGGTCTCGCTCCATCCTGCTGCAGGAGGACGCCTTTGCTGTTCATTTCAACGTGAGCGATGCATGCACATCGTCGAGCTGACAGCAGTACACCTTGGCTGTGATAGTGGTGTTGTCTGGCAGCAACCCAAAATGTATGACACTCTGCATATCCCACCAAACAGACAGCGGGACCTTAACATAGGTCGTAGCTGGCCTTGGGGGTCAATATGGGTTTCTCTTTTGGGCCCAACCATTGTTTCCAGGCCCTGGCATTGTCATATAGGACCTATTTCTCATCACCTGTCACAATGCAGTCCAACAATGGTTCAACTTGTTACATGAAAGCAGGGAAACTTGTGCAATTTGCTTTCTGCTCAATGATGATTTGATGTTACCCACAAGAGGGGACTCTTGTGCACCTTCCCAAGTTGACGCTGGTGTGTGATAATGCTTGTGTGGGTAGTCCCCCAGCTGTTTGGTTAACTCCTGCATGTTCAGTCAATCTCTACTAAGGTCCTCAGCAAGTCCATATCCTCTGTTGCGTGTTTTCTGGTTTTGGGATGGCCTGATAGGTCAAAATTTCCCTCTTGAAACCGTTCAAACCAACGGCAGCACTGATGATGTGATATGGCATTGGGGTACACACTGGTAATGTTCCTTACAGCATTTGTGTGTGTGGGGGGGGGGTTCGTACAGCATGCAGTGGTGGATGTGCTCCTTGTCCGCTTCCATGTGGCTCTTTGCCTTCTGATGGCTAAATGTCACTCATTTAAACCACTTACCTGCTGATGTCATGCGTGTGTGCTTCGCAATCTCGGTGGCCAATGTGAGCCGTATCTTCGACTTCGGGTACCTCGTCATCTGACATTACTTTCTTTCCAACCCAATGTGTAGGTGAATTCATACAGTGATCCTAACATGTTAGGATGTAATTTGACGAAACACTTACTTTGATAATTAAGAGATTACAGTATTTTGGAGTGTGGTTCTTACAGCAAATATCTTTCCTAAATGGCAATTTTTGCCTGTCTGGTGTGGCTGTTAGCCTGAAAATTACGGTAATTTTTTAATTTTATTTTTGTCATCGATCTACTTTGCTATCTATAACTCCTAATTTTATACAGAGCCCTTTATTCTGCTCTGAGCTTTTGCTGCCACAAAAGAAAAGAGGCAACAACTGAGATGCAGTTGTTGGAAATACACAATGGGCATGATTTTCAAAAAATACAGCATTGTAAAAAAACAAATTTTTACTTATAATGCAAAAAATGTTTTGCATTAATGCCAGCAAATTTTTATTAAAAGTTTTTATATTTAAAAAAAAAGTTGTTTCCTGTGGGCTTTGTTAGCTCATTAATTAAATGGCAAAGAAATTGACTTTCCAAACAGATTTGCAGGAGCAGATAAAAATATTATAAACTATACACATCAATATGAAATGAATCCCTCCGTATAAAGAAACAAATAATTCTTCACAATCATATTGAAGGCATGTTATGAATGCAAAATAGGTATTTGATGCCATGAGTCAGTGGACTGCTTTGTGTAGTGCTGGATTCAGATTCCTGAGCTATAATGTCTTAGCCTTAGTTATTTGGAACTTCATTGTCCTGAGTAGTGTAATACTCAAATGGAAATTAGGAGATGCTGGTTTGACTCTTACTCCAAACTGATGCAATTTTTAAGTTTCCTAAAGGGAAAGTACATGGGAAACAGTGAAAATATAGCACATCTGTGTTGATAATATTTATTATTAACTACACTGTTGTGCAAAAATTAAGGATGAAGATGAGAAATTAGCATAACAGCGGAACGAGCAGGCAGAACGGACCGAAAGACCACTCGGGAGATAGACTAGGGTCCGGTACGGTAGCTCATGCGCATATATGCAGCATGACGTAGGGGGGTCGGAAGGGTATAAAGCACCGGGCGGTGTACGCTCAGCAATTCGGTGAAAGCTATTGCACTGTGTACATCGGTTTGAACGACGTAGAGTTGCTGCCACTGTGTGATATGGCCAACAGGCAATCCAGTAGACGATATCTGGATGACTTTACCCGAGATCGCGTCATTGGGAAGTTGGAGGAATCTCGAAATGTGATTAGTGTGGCCGTGGAGTTCGGGATCGCTCACAGCATCGTTTCACGAGCTTGGAGAGCATTTCAAACGACAGGAACAGCAGTGCGAGAGTTTAGCAGTGGTCATCCACGAGCAACCACGGCGGCGGATGACCGGTATATTGTCCTACAGGTGAGAAGAGACAGACGGCAGACAGCGGGAGAAATCGCAAGGCACATGCAACAGACAACTGGACGTCCGTTATCGTGTTTTACCATGGCCAGGAGGCTGCACAAAGGTGGTCTATTTGCACGATGACCAGTAAGGTTTGTGCCATTAACGCCTGCTCATCGGAGACGGTGGTTTCTGTGGTGCCAGGAACACAAGAACTGGACACATCATCAATTGGGTCGAGTTCTCTTTACAGATGAGATCCGATCCGATTTAGTCTGACTAGCGTTTCTGGACGTATACACATCTGGAGAGAGCAGGGAACACTCAATCATACCTCCAACATCATTGAAAGGGGCCGAATTGGAGGTGGCGGAGTTCTAATTTGGAGCAGTATCGTGCTTTGTTGCCATACTGGCCTCCACATCTTCCAAGGAGGTTCAGTCACTGGTGTCCGCTATTGTACCGAGGTTCTTCTGCCTCAAGTGCATCTGTTTAGGGTGCTGTGGGTCTTGAGTTCCTCTTCATGGACGGCAACGCTACACCTCATCGTACAGTGGCTGTCGCAGAGCTGTTGGAGAGTGAAGATATTCAATGCATGGATTAGTCTCGCAAGGTCCCCGGGCCTAAATCCAATCGAACACGTGTGGGACCTTCTCGGCAGACGCTTGGCAGCACGTCACCAGCCAACAGCAACGATTCCGCAGCTGCGATTGACGCTACAAGAGGAATGGGCCACGATGCCTCAACAGCTCCTTGACAACCTCATCCTCAGCCTGGACAGATGTTGTAAATCCTGCAACGCAGTCGGGAGTGATCATATCCCATACTAAAGACTGGATTTTTCTTGGCAGCCGCCTGTCCCATAGATGTTTCTGTCTTCTGTCCAGTTGTGCTTGAAGCTACCTTTTCAATAAAGTGCCTTTGGATTACATGTTTGGACAGTTTTGCTCACTTGTTCTATATTCTTACATCTTGAGGATCTTATGGTATGATTTGAGTCGATGTGGAGCACTTCTGCACGACGTTACATTCGAAAAACCGTCTTGTCCTTAATTTTTGCATGCCAGTGTAGTTAAGCAGTGCTGGTTCAAAATGCATGACACAGCAATAAATCACATGAAGCAACCAATACAGTAATGTGACTTGAACATCACTCTACTTAATTAGCACTAGGGCTGATTAAGAGAACAAAACTTGCTAAACTGTATAATAGGACCAGTATTCCCTCTGAGATCCATGCCTTGTGAATTCAAAGGTGACCTTATATTGAGAGAAATACTGTAATTTTACACCAAAACTGTCCTACCAGCCACAAAAATTAAAAATAAAATCAAGCTCTGATTGTATTTTAAAGTTTTGCTTAAAATACTTAAATAAAATTAAAAAAAAAATACACTTGAATAACTAGCTGTAGGGCTAATAAAACAAAATTTGCTGAACTGCAGTTATAGGACAAGTATTCCCTGTCAGGCCGTGCTTTGTGAATTCAAAAGTTATCTTATATTGAGAGAAATATACAGTAATATCAAAATCCTGCTACAAGCAGCAAAACTTCAAAATAAAGTCAAACTGATTGTATTTTAAAGCTTTGCATTAAAATACAAAAATTAATTTAAAGAAACTGAATAGCTGTAGGGCTAATCAAGACAAAGTTTGCTACACTGCAGTTGTAGGACAAGTATTCCCTGTCAGATCCATGCTTTATGAATTGAAAAGTGATCTTATATTTAGAGAAGTACAGTAATATTACACCAGAGTCCTCCTATGAACTGCAAAACTTCAAAATGCTATCAAGCTCTGATTGTATTTTAAAGTTCTATTTTAATAGGCACATAAAAATAAATATATAAATAAAATAAACACTTAACTAACTAGGAAGAATTAAGAGAACAACATTTGCTAAACTGTAGTTATAGGCCATGTATTTATTCCCTATCAGATCCATGTTTTGTGGATTCAAAAGTGATCTTTATATTGAGAGAAATACTAATATTTCACTGAAATCCTCCTAGGAAGCAGCAAGACTTCAAAATACAATCAAACTCTGAGATTTAGCGATATTTGTTCCAGGTACACATACTAAGTTATTTTCCTTATCTTGTTCTTTTTGTGCAAGCTATTATTATTAAGTCTTGATTTTTGTGTTGCAGGTTTTTGATGAAGCTGTAAGAGCTGTGTTACGTCCAGAACCTCAAAAAAGGCGGCAGAGAAAATGTAAACTTGTGTAGCGTTGTAAAATTTTCAATAGAAGTAAAAATAGGCATAAACCTTGAAACTGCTTGGGTATACAAAGGAGGAGTATGCTCATTATGTGAATACCTACTAACAAGCTACATTTTGAAGTGTCCTCAGAAGAATTTAGCAGATAACATGAAAAATGTATAAACAAAATAGTTTTATCCACTTAAGGATGTGAATTTGAATGTACTGGTTGATGAAAATGCAGTTTTAAGTGTCACACTTTTATATTTAACAGCTTTTTTATGAAGAACATATGGTTGTTTTGCAGCTAAATATGACTCTTAACGTTGTACTTTTAATTTATTATAGTTAGTGCAGACTTTGTCTTCATTGTGAATTGCAGTTTTGAGAAGTGTTTTATATTTAGAAAATATATCCAGGTTAAAATCATTTTTGTCAAACTAATTATTTTGCTATGTTTGTTTACATACCAAGTGCTCTCATAATGTCTTAAAACCACTTTTCTAACATTGATACTCAGCTGACATAATTTGTACTTTTTTATTGTTGTTTGAATACTACCAGAAACTTTATCTTGTAGTCTTGTTATCTACGTGAAATTCCTGCTATTAGGCTGGGCATTAAGCCATCAGCTGTAAAGTGCCCAAACTACACACTGGAATGCATTATTGAAATGAAATTACTGTAGTGAGTGCTGGTATTATCACTATCCACCCCCATTCCCCAAAATTTAATTTCCCCCTGCTGTTTTGATGTCTGAATATTTATTTATATACAGTGCAATGTGGAAATTCTGCATAAAACATTTAACCATGAAATTTGGTTTATTGGCTTCTTTGAAAGTCACCAAAGAAAACTTTAGTTGTTCATAAATTGTTGATACTATTATTCTTAATTGTTCTCATTTACTGTCTTGTGAAAAAAAAACTTTTTAATATCTTTTAAGTATTTTAAGTTGTTTTTAATTGTAAATAGAATTAGTGTACTTTGAAGGTTTTAAAAGTTATAATAATATCTTGCGTTTAACCACATGGTCTTTGGCATGTGATTTTTTTTTTCATAATTTTTTAAGTGTATGATACATAGATAGTTATAAGTTTAGGAAGACAAATAACATTCTTAGATGTTTTTAAATTGATAATTAAGTTACTTAAATTAAGTTTTTAGGGTATAGCAGCCTGGAAGAAATCATTAGAAAAATATATGTGCTAAGCAAATGGTTGACTCTCATTGGGAGAAAAATAGGTACAATATCTTATTTGATGTGTGTGTGGTGCTTATTTACATTATGTAGTTAAAAGTCACACATTTAATAAAACATTGTAGGTTATTCTTGTAACCTGGATATAAAATTTAATAGTAAAAAAAATATCTTAAATTTGTACAAGCCAGCCAGTTTCAAATAATGTGTGATGAAGATTACTGGTTAACAAAGCAGGACAAAAATTAAAAATTTGTGGTTTTGGGGATTGTCCCCAAGTTTTGAGCCAGGTGGCATCTCATTTTCAGAAAGTTTTGTAAAAATGATTAGCTGTCCATAAATTTTAGTTCAGTCACTTAATCATTAGCTGTTAAAACTTCCATGAGCTTAGTATGTTCAAGGATATCTTTAAATTCATCAATAAGTTGCAACCATTTGTGTTAGTAGTAGCCACAAGAGAAGTGCCTGCTGCCATAGAGCCGGTATATGTGATGTGTGTGATGACTTATATAAACTAAATTTTTCAAAAATTTTATTACACTTGTGTAAGCTGCAACTATTTATGCAAACGACAGTCACGGAGAGAAGAGAATGAAATAATGTTTTATGGGGCCTATTTCTCATACTTGACAAAATCTGTAATATAATAATTACATGTTTTCAATGCACTGTGTTGTATCATTTATACAATGCAGCAGTCCTGTGCATATCATAAATTTTTTACTGATGGTCTCATTTAACATAAGAGCCACAGCCTAAAATTTTGCAACCAGTAAAACGACAAGAATTCTCTGAATAACAATGCAAAAACAAGTGGATCACTACTTGAACTTATTGTTTCACCATATCTTTGAGTTATCTTCAGTAATTTGTTTGCTAATGTGGCATTGAAAATTTCCTTTACTATTTAAAAGAAACAATTATTTTTGGAATATGACAGTTATGATTTTTAAACATTTGGTGTAGCAGGAATGAATGGTATGATTTGTGTAGGAGAAAAAAAGTGGCTTTGCTGTTGAAAAATTATTTTGCGATTATAAGACGCAAAATGTGCAGTAGGTTTTCTTGTAAAAGAAAAATATAGTTGAATGATGCAAAATTTACACAGTTTGAAATGAAGTAAAATGCCATGCCAAATATATAGTTTTTGAATTTTTATGGTTAAAACCGTCAATAATTTGTCATCAGTTTTTAGTTTTATTTATCTTTTGCTCACTGCAATTTAGCATAATGGTAATGAAATTGTACTTAACCAGAATAAATTCTATGTCACTAGCTCAAGAGCCAAAAGTTAAAAGTATTATTTGTTCAACACTGGTTTTAATCATTGCCGCTTATGATGTAGAGAAGTAATTTTCAGAAAACTATTAAAACTATCTGTTATTTATATCCTAAGCTACTTTTGATGATGGATCAATTTTATAAAACTCAGAATTAAAAGTAATCTTTCTGCAATTTGGTCCAATTACTTTTCAGTATACTTAGGGAAAGTACGACTAGTGTTTGTTTCCATAAGCTTTGTTATCGGAAGCTTAACTTAAAGACAGGAATTATCACCCATACTATGCCATGAAGGACAGGAGATATTAAAAGGAAACCATTTAACTTGGAGCTTTCATCTGTTAAGTTCCAAAGGTAAGAGAGTGAGACTATTGCAGAGAAGAATGGAATTGTGGAAGGAAAGACTGTTGGGTATTTCTGTTTCACCTACAGCACACCACTGACAATCATGTAACCCTGTGTACAGAAAATACTAATGTCATTCAGTTCTAATTTTTCTTATAAGCAAGATATTGGTAATTTTATTGCATTTTAATTAAATTACGATAAAATATTAAAGTTTGAAACTTCATTTTATTTTTTAAATTAAACAAGAGGTAACTGAACGCATTAATACCTTTGGAGATTGTTTTGAAAGCTAGTATGTCGGTTTCAGATGAAAGAGTGCTGACAACCAGGATCAGGTCTGGTTGAAACTGTATAGGGGTTTCCTGCCTTATCTTGATTAACATTATAGCAGAAAAAAAAATTTTACACTAGTAGGTAGATCAAAGGGATGTAAAGCCATCACTGCACTTAGAGCAAAGGAGAGATTGTCTTCACTGACTTTGCACCAGAATTTCAAAAGGGAGTAAGTACTCCATGAAAATTGTCTTGTGACTGTTGTCATATCAGTCTGATTATCTTGCAAGTTGTCTGTGATTTTAGATTCAGAGATACAAAATGGTGAAACAATCCATTCACTTTCACTGTCCCAGTCGTTTTTCAAGAATGGATAGTATGAAAGAAATAGATGATAGAGCTTCTCCACTTGTTGCATAACATTGAATTGAGTTCCATGGTGCTGTTTTCCTATTATTTTCATCAAGAAAATCCTTTGATGTAGAAAAGGTTCCTAGGTTGCCAGTTTTCATCCTTTCTTACCATAGAGACAGTTCCTATGAAAATCAGACATTATACATAGCTTGTCCCAAAATAACTGAGAATAATACATATTAAGTGCACTATATTGCTGCATTGCAATATCTCTATACACCTTATTTACACGGTATAAAGTTGATATAAAAACAATGAAAATCAACCAACAATTGGCCTTTTCATCTCTAATTTTTCTGTTTCCCACATTTAGCGTTAGGTAATGTAGCCATACTACTCTTTTGTAACTTACATACCTCGATATATCTAGTACTAGCTGATTCGAAAAAAGGGGGCTGGGCGTTTGCACTTACCATAGTTTGACGGTAGTTCCGCACTTTGGTGCTGTCCATATATCACATAAATATATTAATGAAGAAAAGATAGAGGTGCTAAAACTTCATATCACCATTGATAAAACTTGAATCATCAATGGAAATGGGATGAGAAAACATGCCAAAATGCTTGTGATTCTTCTTACAGATGAACAAAAGTTGAGTATGAGCTGGTGGAAGATAAAAGCACAAGTAAGTCAAACAGCTTTTAAGTGGTGGTACATCAAGTATGTTTTGTGTTGGGAAAAGCGAGTTGGTGCAGTAATGTGTTGGCAGGTGCCAAGGGTGAGGTGGTATATCGAGGGATGTTTTACATAGAGCACATTTGTTCAGACCCAAAGGGTGGCAGTAAATCAAGGGTTTACTGTATTTTACTGCACAAACAGAAATAGCACCTTGAGATGTTTGAGTGAAACATTCACATTTTCTCTCAGTATTGCCTGCTGCATAGGCAAACCATGTCATTTTGCAGTAAAAAGATCATTTTGCTTTCCTGCCATTGGTTTATCATTTGAGTTGAAGTGCTGGTGCAATAAAGATGGCATCATTGAATAGTTGAAAAGTGTCACACCACTTACAACACAGAAATGTACAGTCCATCTAGTGTACCAGCAAATCCCTATTTGTACACTTCATTTAAACTTGTGCTGATTTATTGTATTGCTGAATTGTTCTTCATCTTCATTTGTAAGTCTTGTTGACATGTTGTGCATACCTGGTATTATATGCCATCCTTTAAAACCTGATCCATTTTGAATTAAACCAATGCCTGCCTGACAGAAGAAGCATGCACACATGACTTGCCTAAAACTGCAATCATGCTGCTGTAACAGGTATTACTGATGAAGCCAATTGTTTGTTTTCCTAGCACCCACTGATGAATAAGCTATGTCTGTTGCATTGGGTGTTTGAGCATCAAAACTTCTTTCTCTGTACTGCCTTCCTGGCTGCTCCTAATTCCAATCACACTAACTATAAACAACTTATTGTAAGCCATTCTGTTGTGCTGAATTTCAGAATATAGTCAACTGAAAAATAAAATAGCATTTTGGTAATCTTCCATTTTAATATGTTTAAAAGTAATTAAAATTGACATTTGTAAAATATTATTTAATAAGTATCTGTGTGTACCACCAGCAAACCACTATTTTGAAGAACTGTGATATAAATTGACCCTTATGTGATCTTCTATAACACCTCCAGTAGCTTTTTCTTGCCATATATATGGCAAATAGCTTTGTTGTAACAAAAGTGGAAATTGTTGAAATGTGTATTCCAGAGAAGTTGGGGGGGGCAGGATAGCAAAACAGGAAGGATATTCAACTAAATATCCAAGCTCTAAATTATTATATATCATACAGATGGCATCAAATTTACATTTTAAAAATATATTTCAGTTGTTAGAATGAAAGTTTAGCAGGAAAGAATTTCTTGAAGCTTGCAATGGAAGAAATTCAAGCCCCTTGTACCATAAGAGATTAATTTCTTCTTTTTAGTCTGAAAGTTTATTGTGCTTATGTGGCATAGTTTTCAGTATCCTACTATAATTTTGAGATTTTAGAAAGGTTGTACTGAATTGTTGTAGTACTGACTGAAGAAATTGGGTTTGTAATTAGTAATATTCAATATTCCATTAATTGATTCTTCCCTTATTTTCCATAAAGTACTACAGCAGTGTTATATGGATATCTGAAGCAGCCTTGTACTGATGCAGTTATGCACTTATTTAGGCATTTGGTGGTTATGGTTTGTCTTGTGCAAAGTAGAAAGCACTAATGCTAAGGATTTCAGTCATGAACTCCACTGGATCGTGACTTTATTCTCCTGAAACTTCCCAGAATACAATGCACAGATTTTTAGAATCCCCCCCCCTCCAGTTCCCCAATCTCTCTCTCTCTCTCTCTCTCTCTCTCTCTCTCTCTCACACACACACACACACACACACACACACTCACAGTTTAATTAATTTCATTGTAACTTTGTAAATCAGTTTGTTTCCACTATGGTAACAAATCGAGGTGTCAGAATTTTGCTGTCATAATGAAATAACTTTAAAATCGTAAGTAAAAGCTGCACAACCAGTTTTACTTTTTCTGCATTAAGCAGCTGCCTGAATAGAATTCACTGTATTGCTGAAATAAAATTCTTGAAGATGTTTCCAATATCAAGTATCTGTGATCAGTTAACAATCTGAATATTACTACCACTGTGGCTCAAACCTTTATTATTGACCAAACAACAAACCTTGGTATTTAATTAAAAGTATTTATTATACTTTGTTCAGTAAAAGGCATGGAAAATTGCCATAACATACTGTACAATGTATAGGTGTATTTGATGTGTCATGTGAACATGAGTTCACATACAAGTGATTTCCTGTGGGATGACATCATTTATGAATCTTTGTTCTTTAAACTGAAATAAATTAGATTTTGTTTTTCTCTTTTGTTTCTAGTGGTTATAATTTACCATTGTTGTCCATGGTACTGTACCACTGGGTAACTAATGTTTTAAGCACTTGCTGTACTTTCAAATCCATTTAATTCAGATTTTGATGAACTTACGAAAACATCTAGTCTGGATTTTTAAAATGATTTTACCAGAACACTTTCCTTCCAGAACAGACTGGCTACTTACATTAAACCTGTAATATATTTTATAACTGTAACTGTGCAACTCCTCCAACATTTTTAAGTTTAAAGAAAGCTTTTTTTTATACAAATATATGTGTATTTTAAACAGTTTTCTACCATATAATGATATCAGCACTCCTGTCTGTAATTGATTTCAATAACACCAGTTTGTTTCTGCTTTTGAGTTTGCATGGTAAATTTTGAACCTTACATTTTTTCAGATATCTCTTTGTTGTTATTCAGTGTTATTACTCACTCTTCCAGTATATATGCACTCCATGGAAACTTGGTCAAGTGACTTCATGCTCAGAGTAATTTATATTCAGTGTTTTGTGTTGTGAATTATTTTTTATGTAATGAAATATGTGTATGCTATTTGCATTATTTAATATTTCTTCTTTAATCTATATAGGTGCATTTTGCTCCTGCCTACCTATTAAGGCTGTTTTCATTTATTGTTAAAATTCACTGAGCACTAGAAGTTTTTCATTTCCCCCAGAGACAGTTTATCAAGACATATTCTAGTGTAATTATTGTTGGTTGGTTATGAATGAGAATTATAATACCTTTTGGTCATGAAAGTTTCTACTACCTGTGTGATAGCACAATACTTGGCACCGCACTGCCCACAATATCAGTGATCCATGTTAAGAATCCTATGGAAAATTTGTGTTGTCCAGTGTATGATGTAATGTCAGTTCACATGCATTTGTTGTGGATCTCCTATTCTTAAAGATGTAAATGAGATTTCTGAAGCAAAAGGTTGCAAAGGATTATTTCTGACTAAAAATACATGTGTTCCGTATATGGTAAGTGCGGTATGGATATATATAGAAGTAATCTCTTGTTTTTCTTCTCCAGTACTTCTTAATTGTCTTTGTAGCTGCATAAGGGTGAAATTTATAAAATATGGGTCCTAAAGAGATCATGGAATACAGAAATGTACCTTACATTTTTTTATTATTATTATGAGTTATCGGGTTGTCAGAAAAGTCATGACATATTTTAGCCATGTTTTTGCGAAGGTCATTTATTTATAGAAAGAACAAAGATCAATCAATGATATAATGCCTGTTTTGTTCGATAACCTTTTGCCATCTTTCAGTGAGCTGCAGAGTGCCACATTCATAGAAGGACCTGTCTTTCGTGGCGAAAAACTGTACAAGGTGCTGATTTTACAGCCTCGTCTGAATTGAACGTTATACCGCTCAAGGACTGTTGAAGAGAGCAAAACAAGTGGAAGTCTGACGGCGCAAGCTCAGGCGAGTATGCTGGATGTAGCAACACATCCGACCCAAGCTCCAAAAATTTTTGGCGGGTGATCAAACTTGTGTGTGGTCTCGCGTTGTCGTGATGGAACACAACACCTTTACGATGAAGGAGCTCTGGACGTTTCTGGATGATGGATTCGTTCAAACTGTCCAATTGCCGACAGTACACATTCGAATTGATTGTTTGGTTTCATGGTAGGAGCTCAAAAAACACACCTTTAAAATCCCACCACACTGAGACCAGAACCTTCCGCTGATGAATGTCTGCTTTGGATGTCGTTTGAGGCGAAGCAGCACGTTGGGACCAAGACTGTTTGCGCAGCACATTGTTGTATACTATCCACTTTTCGTCACCAGTTATCAGTCGCTGCAAAAAAGGATCGTTTTGCTCACGTTTAATGAGCATATCGCAGATGTTTATATGCACCATCAATTGAGCTTGGAGTTCATGAGGAATCCACACATCGAGCTTGCTTACACATCCCAGCTTCTTCAGGTGGTCGTGAACACTTGAATGATGGATGTGCAATGTGTCTGCAATCTCTCGTGCAACGTAGATTTGACTCGATCAATGCCTTGATTTGGTAGTCATCAACCTCGGTGGGCCTCCCAGACCGAGGGGCATCGTTGAAGTCAAAATCACCAGCACGGAATTTTGCGAACCACCACTGGCACTGACGTTCTTGTAGAGCATTATCACCGTACATTTTATGCAACTTTTCACAATCTTGACGCGCGTTCTTCCCTTTACGGAAGTAAAACAGTAAAATATGGTGAAAATGCACAGTTTGGTCTTCCATCTTCAACTTGATGTCAAATCTTTGCAAATCAACCAAATCGCTCACTATTTCTTTTAGGCTGCAGCTAGAGCTGGCACCTGTCGAATGCCATAGCGATAACAGAGCTGCATATGTCCTTAGTACTTCCAAAACCGCCCAAGCACCATCGAGTGCCAAAATATTCATGACTTTTCCGACAACCCAATAGTTTATAAAATGCCATAAACTTACAGCTCCTCTAGGAAATGCTTTGTTTGTACATTTGTATGTAGTGCCTCGGAATGCATTATTTTTGTGAGTTACAAAATTCCTTCTCTGTGTAAATAACTCCAATTGTGTAATTTTATGTGTTTTTGTTTCTTTTTTTTTTTTTTTTTGGTGCAAGTATGACATATGATGAGCAGCTCAGCTTTGCACATGCAAAAGTTGGGTTTTGAACAAAGGCAAAGAAAAAAATTGCAGTGAGATTTTTGAGTTAGTGCATTGTGGCAGAACATGGCCCAAATCAACTGCTTGACAGGACTAATCTGTCCTCTCTTTCTTTCATGTGGCCAGTCCTACTTTTCATGCTGCGTGGCAATATCAGGTCCATGGCTAATAAAACTTCCTTCATTATTTTAAGATTTTCTGTAATCTTTTACCACAAATAACTTCTCAAATCAGAGCATTTTTAGTCAAACCCTGTAAGTAATGTGCTGCATTGCTGAACATTGAGTTTTAATCTGCCAAAAATAAGCTGTGCATGTTACATTGAATATAAAATTGTGGCAAAACTGAATGCAAAGTGTGTATCTCTTTTGAGTTCAGTTCACAATATTCCAGACCTGCCAACTGTTAAGATTTTGTCATATTTAATGCAATAAATCATACTGCAGTTACAATAATTTTATTTTGCCGCCAAAAATACAATTTTTTAAGAAAAAAAGTCATGTTTTCCCCCATTTTTTGACAGAAGTAGGGGGAAATTTACATGTAATCTGTCCCCCTCCTCTCTTTTAATATTTTTTTCTCCGAGAGGTTTCCAATTTCTCTTAAGATTCCCCTGCCTCTAGTTTCCCAACGTAAATAAAGTAGAGTCGAGTCGAGAGCAATCGGTAACCAATGGACAAATCCCGACTCGTTTCGTATGACGTTTGAGACTGATTCGTATTTTTGCCTCTTCGTCATACTTAAAGCTGCTGATTGGTCGGTGCTGGAATGTGGATGCGTGTCTGTTTATTCAAAGCAACCTCCCTCCTGTTACACCTGCAATCATCAAGAATTTATATAGCTACACATAGGCGTAGCCAAGGGAGTGGTCCTCTGGTCCAGACCCCCCTTTCCTTGATTGAAGATTTAGTATGAATTTAAAGTGATACATATGTATATATGGGGCTTTCACCAATGAACCAAACCCATGGACCCCCCCCTTAAGAAATTTCTGGCTACAGCACTGTAGCTACACCTTACACCATCGAGAATTTATGTAGCTGAAATAGGCTTCAAAAATTATCAGCACGCGTTATGTTACATTTTTTGGTTCTGAGAGGTTGGCAGGTCTGATGTTGCCATGGGCTTCACAGCTATTTTATTGGTATATTTTTTTTCAGGGCTGTGATAAGAAATTGCATTTGAAGAGAACAAGAAGGGAAATTTGATTCTTCCTCTAAATTGATTTCAAAGTCGTCAGTATAGTTTGATAGTAATTATGTGAATGGCAGGAGTTTGTGTTCTATTTTCCTTGCAAGTTGTTAGAAGAAACTGCAGATAGGTAAAGTTGTAGTGTAGAATGACACTGATGATTTGCTGAAATGTTGACATAAAGCTGGAATCCTCTACTTTTAATGTTTGCTTTTATTGGAAATTCATAAAGTCAGAGGTGACTCCTGGCTTGGTGATCAGGTAAAGCACATGTGATGACAACTGGTATATTTATTTTAATTTGATTGACATTAAATGTCTGTAAATACTGTTTCATACGTTATGCAAGTTCAGCTATCGAGAGATTGCAAAAGGACGTTAACATAGTATTGGCAATTGAAATCAAGAATAATAATAATAAGTATCTGTACTTACAATATTCATAGTGGCTGTCAGGGCTTCATATGTACGTCATCAAAGAATGTGAATTTTTACAATGCAAAAACATCTTTTCACATCGATGAAATAAGAAACTGAATTAAAACCTTGTTGAATTTTTAAAAAAACGAACTATAATCCTGAAGAGGAAAACAATCTTGACCGCGAAGCACCCTGATACATAATGAAAACTGAAGATGAATTATACTTTTGCTGAAATTTGAAAAAGAAAATAAAAAAATACAAATCTCCCGACTGCGAAACACCAAACTAGTTTCTGCTAACATTCGTAGCCATCATCAGTGGTAGGTGCACGGACATTAGGATTACCGCACTCACTCGCTCAGGTATGCAGCTTAACCCCAATGTATGTTCAGCCCTGTCCTGTAGATATTTGCGCATCATGATTTGGGTTCCACTGCGCATATCAATGGTGTCGCCATCTGTAGTCAAACAAAAACACACTAGTAGCTTTTATGTAGAAATATTCACCTGTATTTTTAAGTAATATTTGATGTCACATGTTTTTTGTTAATGTTTTTCCTCTTCTGTTCAATAAGGTACCTCCATGCAAACTGAAGCTCTACTGGACTATTAACATTACAGTTGTTTTCTCTCCTGTTCAATAAGGCATGGAGGTACCTTATTGAACAGAAGAGAAAACATTTCAAGAGGAAAAACATTAACAAAAAACATGTGACATCAAATATTACTTAAAAATACAGGTGAATATTTCTACATAAAAGCTACTAGTGTGTTTTTGTTTGACTACAGATGGCGACACCATTGTTATGCACAGTGGAACCCAAATCATGATGCGCAAATATCTACACGACAGGGCTGAACATACATTGGGGTTAAGCTGCATACCTGAGCGAGTGAGTGCGGTAATCCTAATGTCCGTGCACCTACCACTGATGATGGCTACGAATGTTAGCAGAAACTAGTTTGGTGCTTCGCAGTCGGGAGATTTGTATTTTTTATTTTCTTTTTCAAGATTGTTCGTGTTTGAAATTTCAGCAAAAGTATAATTCATCTTCAGTTTTCATTATGTATCAGGGTGCTTCGCGGTCAAGATTGTTTTCCTCTTCAGGATTATAGTTCGTTTTTTAAAAAAATTCAACAAGGTTTTAATTCAGTTTCTTATTTCATCGATGTGAAAAGATTTTTTTGCATTGTAAAAATTAATCTTGTTTAATTTTATCTGGTGCAGGTTTTACAATATCATGAATTTTAACTTCACAATTGAAAAAATTCACATTCTTTGATGACGTACATATGAAGCCCTGACAGCCACTATGAATATTGTAAGTACAGATACTTATTATTATTATTCTTGATTTCAATTGCCAATACTATGTTAACGTCCTTTTGCAATCTCCTGATAGCTGAACTTGCATAACGTGTGAAACAGTATTTACAGACATTTAATGTCAATCAGATTAAAATATCGTAGCCACGTAAAAAGTATGTTCATCGCAAATTGGCGAAAATTGAACAACGATATATGTGGTATATTTATATTTTGTTATGTTTTGCAATAGTATTAAAAGTACCTCAAACACAAGATTCCATACCTTATGAGCATTCTAATCTTAAAACTTATTTTACTATTACTCGAATTTGAGGTAATAATTGTTACTTTCAAATCTTTAACATATGTTTCTATCAGTGGCGAAGTGTGGCTTTGTAAGTAAGGGAAGCAATGAAGTTAATGTGCAATAAATAGATGGCAAAAGTGATATGAATGAAAACTTATAATAATTAAAATCAGCAAGCGACCCATAGTTTATATGCTACGTTGACAATACGGCATGGTAGAAAGCATCGTTAGCCCCCCCTAAAGCCACCATGCGCGGTACCACCAAAAAGAAATGTCTATGTAGAAGTTCAAATGCAAAGATTTATAAAAAAAATGTTCAGTGAAAATGTTGAAAGGGAAAGAAACTTGTCTACCCACCCCACTCCACACAGCGAAAATAATTGGAGGTTGCTTCTATCAGAGCTAAAACGGGCTCAGGCTGTAGAATATTTACTGCGGTTCGGGCTTCGGGCTCTTGGAGAGGGAGAGCGGGAGAATTTTTTTTATTTATGAATGTGATTTTATATGGGTTATATAAAATCACATGAATTATCATATAAAATCACATTTATATAAATGTGATTTTATATGATTTTTATAGAGAATTTTTTTTTATTTATAAATTTGATTATATGATTCTTATAGAGAATTTTTTATTATTTATAAATGTGATTTTATGATTATGAAAATGATCCAAAAGACAGAGAAAGTATTTTTTTCTAGAATGCAGTCTTCGGAGTTTTGGGAGTTCACGTGGCCGTGTACTGTAGATGTGCCAGAGTCCATTGCTTCCATGACGCTTACATTCTTCAGAAGAGTCACAGAAACAAATAGCTACACTAATAAAAGTAACGCTTACTTTTATATTCCTGAAATAATTACATGTCACCGCTAAAGAACGTGCGACATAAAACTACTGAAAGTTCAAAACATAAGCCAATAATGGAACTGAATCCCCTAATTACATTCACACAGAAAACTTTTGACAAATTGCAACTTCAAACTATTGTTACTCTGAGTGCTGAGTCTGACCAAAGAATATATGACGTGTGGTCTGACTAAACGTTTGGAAAGAGCGCATGCTCCAGTTAGTGGCTTTATCCTTCAAACTATCTTGTGTGGTTCTGCCTTTGATGCCGTGGAAGCCTTTGGGAGAATGCTTCCCCACGCTCTATGCTTAGCATAGTATTACTGGCTGCGGGTGGCATGCCGTGTTACTGAGGTTCAGCTGGATGCATCATCTGCATTGCTTCCAACAAGCGACTTACGTACAAGACATTTGTTCTTGTTTTCGTAAAAATACAAATATGAATTTGCTTTCTTAAAAATAAGATACTAAAAGAAAATGCCCGCTGCATTATGTTAGTGTGATATTTTTATTTTACGTTAATGCTACACATTTTTAATTCACGCAAAAGAAAGTGCATGAACCAAAGGGAAGCAATGCTTCCCTTGCTTCCATTGACGCTTCCTATCTCTACAGAACACGCTCCTACCACGATGGAGACCTAAAATCATGTGGTTATTTATTATTAAAACTATATATTTACAAGTTAAAATTAACTATTATAAATTATTTACATATTTAGTTAATCCTAATTCAATACGTCAAACATTCAAACTTTAAAAAATACTTACTATTAAAACATGCAAAACCACCATCTCATCAGGTAGGAAGACATTGTTCGCACTGACACTCTACCATCGTTACGAGCGTCGCTAACTCAAGGTCAGCATCTTCAGGAAACTCACAATTCCACACGAGGATCACCTCGCGTGTGCTCAATTCGAAATTGCATGGCGGTAAGAGGAAGGGGTGTGGCACTTGCCGCTACGTATATGTTAATGATTTGAAGGTAAGAATTAGTACCTCAAATTCGAGTAATAGTTATAAAAGCACATTTAACATGAGGTTATTGAATTTAATGTCCATGATATGTATATATTTATTTTACTTATTTAAAAAATAGTGGCATTTATAGCTGCATTCATTTTCTGTTAATTACTGTACAGTAACAGATGCAACAATTACGCATAGTGCATATGCGACCCAGTCTTTTGATTTCCAATTTTTGTTCAAACTGATACAAGGAGAATGAATGTGTTGGCAAATAAATCAACAGCATTTGTGATTAAGAAGACTATCATTTAGCTTCTAATTTTTAATTATCTGTACAAGGATATTGAGCTATCACAGACACCATTCCCCCAATGAAACAGAAGAATGGCACTAAAATAATTCAGTAAATAACGCAAGACGCAGCAGTGAGCAATTTTCCCCTCGTAGCAAAACTAGAATGGGCAACTTGGAAATGTGCTCTGATGCTTATCTATGAAACACCTGTTGGCTTCCAGAAGAATGTTTAACTGTGCATGCTGCTCAAATTGATCTGGAGTCGTAGGTAACTGTGCTCATGGGAGGCAGAATTGAAGGTTGTACATGGGATAATGCTGAATGATTAGCAGCAAGGAAATGCAAGATGTTTCCACTGGTATAATGGTGCTTTTCAGAACATATTAATTCGATGTATTTTTAATAAAATCCTTGCACTAGCAGAACTTTTTTTAATCCAATAAAATCACCTGAAATCTGGTGGGTAGAACACATGCTCATGATCTCCTATAAACAAGCCACCACGCTATAAAACTGAAAAACATTGAAGCTTGTGTCAAATGTAGTGATCCGTTTATTTATGTGGGATGATTTTACAACTCGGAATGGCTAGAGTCTATCAAGTGACATCATTTTCTATGCTGTTGAAACTGAAAAAAAAAGTAAGTTACTGTTAAAAATTGGGAAAGCATATGTCTTTGGAAAAAGTAAATAGGCTTGAGATCTAGCAAATCTTAAAGTGTGGAAAATTTGTGGAGATGTATTTGTAAACTATTTGATGGTCAGTCAAATGGATGTACAAGGCTTTCTAATAGTTCCAAGGAGAAATGCAAAAAAAAAAAAAAATTCTCACTTGGTGTGCAAAATTTGAAATTATGTTACTCCCCAATTTTTTTTTTTTTTTTTGTCACGAATTATAGGATTTTGAAGGTTGTGTGCCTTCGTGCTATTATTAGATGTTGATGGAGCTATAAGGTACCTGATAATCCAAAATGCCACCATGGCTTATATGTATCATGTGAATCACAGACATATGTGCATTTTCTGTGTGATTCACATGATTCATACAAGCATTGGAACTTCTGCAAGTGGTTTTTGTGACAATTATGCTGTTATTTTAACATTAATTTTTTTATGTTATAACAATGTCAGTCCATGTAATCATTGAGTGGTAATGCACACCAAGAATCTCCTGGAAAAAAAATGAAGGACCAAGTCAGACCATGTTAGATATGTTCTGCTGCAAAAGATATTTGACAGAATTGGACCAGCCTTCAGCATTAATAAGGAGATACATGCGCTATCTTCTTCACCTGTTGCTTCAATGTCATCATAATATGATGCAAGCGATTACCTTCATGTGGAAAAAAAAAAGAAAATTCATTTATTTGTTCTTCGGCAGGGATAGTGTGGGAAGCTTTGAAGATCATGGCTGTAAGATAATCCTATATATGCAATATTGTTTCTTTAATTTGTCTATTTTTTTATTTTTTTTTGAGGCAGTATACCACATAAATTAATGAAGTTGTCATTAAATTATTTTTTACTTATGTATTTTATTCTTTTGTGTTTAAAAGGAAAAAAGAAAATTCTACAATAGTGTAAATTTTGTGTCTTGAGGAAGAATACATCTCTCTCCAAATTCACATTTATTCCTATGTCTTGAATTGTGCAAGATCTTCAGGAATGAATCTCTCATTTAAAATGCAACTACCCTGTATTTGTAAGCATCTAGCATGTAGAAAATGTGCAGAAAACTTATATACAGTAGAACCTGCTGAAGAGCTGTGGACTGACATATACCTGTTTTGGGGTGAAAACTCCCACCATGTAGAAATATGCATACTGGGTAACATGAATATATGTTTACATTGTATATCCACTAGCACCATGCCCATTCTCCGAACGGTGAATCTATAAGGCCATTTTTTGAACATAAAATTAAAGAAAGGGGAAAAGTCATTAAGGGAAAGAAAAGTAATCTAAGATCCAATCCATAACTGTTTTATGATTTAGAAAAGAGTTGTGACGTTAATGCATATAGTTTGACATGAAATGGCAGCAGGCTTTGGTGCCCTTTAATTTTAAATCAAAATTTAATGGAATTTTTTTACAACATTTCAATGTTTCTGGCATGATTATCTTTAAGCCGCCTGTCAGCATTTTGAACAGTAAAGCTAAGCCACCCTTTTGAATTTTTTTGGTTTTCAGTCTTTTTTTTTTTTTTTTTGTAGGGTGTAGAAGTGGTAGAAAAATTCAAGCAGACAATATTCCAAAGCTGCCATTTTGATTTTCAGACTTCTCTAGGTAGTAGGACCTTAAGATCTATCAGCATGCCAATCTTCAGATCTCTAGGATATTTAGAAGTGGTCAAATAATTTGTGAAAAAATTCAAGCAAGCAGTGTCACAAAGCTACCCTTTTGAATTTTTTGGTTTTCAGACTTTTTTTTGTAAGGTATAGAAGTGATAGAAAAATTCAAGCAGAGAATATCCCAAAGCTGCCATTTTTATTTTTTTGGTTTTCAGACTTCTCTAGGTATTGAAACCTTAAGATCTATCAGCATGCCAATCTTCAGATCTCTAGGTTATTTAGAAGTGGTCAAACAATTCTCGAAAAAATTCAAGCAAGCCACCATTTTGAATGTTTTGGTTTTCAGACTTTTCTAGGCATACAGATGTTAAGACTTATCAGCATACCAATTTTCAGATCTCTAGGTCATTAGAAGTGGTTGAACAATTCATAGATGGAAACACTCGCATTTTCCCATTTTGCTTCATATATATATATATATATATATATATATATATATATATATATCATCACCATTATCAATCCACTGCTGTATAAAGGTCTCCCCAAATTTCTTTCACAACTGTCTCTGTCTTGGGTCTGTCTCCTCCATGTCACTCCAGCATACGTTCGAATTTCTTCCATCCATCTCCCATGAGGTCTTCTTCTGGCAACATGTCCAGCCCATTGCCATTTCAGTGATTTCACTCTGGTCATGATGTAGTCCACTCCTGTTATGTTCCTCTTTTTATCTTTCCTGGTTACACCAAGCATGCATCTCTCCATGCTTCTTTGGGTTGTCTGCAGTCTTTGTATGTCTTTTTTAGTTAAGGTCCATGTCTCTGCTTCATACGTAAGCACTGGCAGGATGCATTGATTAAACACTTTTCTTTTGAGACCTAATGGCATACTGCTCTTAAAAATTGTACTGTTTCTTCCAAAAGCTCTCCATCCAAGTTTATACGCCGATTAATTTCTTCATCAATGTGACCCTCACTTGATATCTGCTGCCCAAGATAAATGTAGGAATCTGTTGTCTCAAGCTTTTCTCCATGAATCGATAAATCTTTGTTTCTTGTAAAAGCATTGTACATCACTTTTTTCTTCTGAAAGTTCATTTTTAATCCTACTTCTTTACTCTTATCAGCAAGTTCTTGGATCATACTCTGCAGCTCTAGTTGCAAAGATGACTGTCATCAGCAAAATGAAGATGAGTTAAGTAATCTGCATTATTCTTCATCCCTTTGTTTTCCCAGTTCAATGATTGAAAGACATTTTAAAATGTGGCGTTAAAGAGCTTGGGAGATATGGTGTCACCTTGTCTCACTCCAATTCTTATTTGTGGGCTCAAATATCCGAACCTTTGCACTTGCATTTTCATAGATGTTATTAATAATGCTAATTTGTGCATCTTTAATACTGTATATATCATCATCATCATGTCAACTATTATCAATCCACTGCTGGACGAAGGTCTCCCGAAGTTTTCTCCACAACGGTCTGTCTAATTTTAGATTGGATTCCAAGGGACAGGAAAAGACCCAGAAGAAGACCACATGGGAGATGGCTGGATGAAATTCGAAAGTATGCGGGAGTGACATGGAGGAGACTGGCACAAGACAGACCGTATATATATAAATATATATTTATTTAATCTCACTCCCTTTCCAATTATATATATATATATATAGAGAGAGAGAGAGAGAGAAATAAATAAATAAAAGTTGGATATATTTGAAAGGCTTAGTCACAGTAGTGCAAATTAAAATAAGCACTTACATGAATTACACATTAGCAGCAAATCCTGGTGGAAACAGTTGGAATATGTTTTGTTTTATATATGTTCCCCTATTTTTTTTCTGAATAACATTTTCATTATTCACCTATCCCCCCCCCTCTACATTCCATTATCCCTATCTGCAGTTGTCACCTAAAAATCCACTTAATACATGTGCATGAACCCCACCCATCCTTTTTTTTACTAGGAGTAGGTCACCTGTTTTCAATTCTGATAACTGATAATGCAATATTCATAGATTGGAGTGGGTGGCAAAGAAAGTCTGTGGTACAACTCGCTTGTTTAGCATTTGATGTTACTCCTTCCCCATCACTTTTCTATCAACATCCTTCCTATAACACACCAAGATTCATGTGAGCTGCTGCAATTTCATCCAGTATGCCACCATTTCTATTCACCCTTTCCAGGACAGTGTCCAGCAGATTTTCTTTGCCTCATTAAATATGGAATTTCATTAAATTTTGTTAATTTACTTGTTAAAAGTGATTAATTTAGCTTTTCTCCCCCTCGTTAAATTCGGAGACCTCATTAAATATTGTTTGTTAAAAATGATCAAATTTGCATTGAATTAACATTATATCCTACAAAAGTTCCTGTTTTGCTCATTAATACAGGCTCATTATGAGTGGGTTCCACTGTGCTTCCTTACAATAAATTAGGGAAAGTTATTCTTCTATTTATATTTTTTGACCTACAATAGTATTAAATCTAATATGCGTTTGAGGTTTGACAATTTAGTCAGTAGCCCCAAACTTTCTGCAGCAAAATTATCATGGGCACAGATTCTTTAAGGGAATTTTCTTGTGTTTACTAGCTAAATTGCGAACACTGTTGTGCATCATATAGTGCTTGTAAAGGTATCCAACAATTGCAGGCTTTTCTTTTATTTATTATTGTATGATTTCCTTCGTATGCGTTTCCGAGCTGCTTAGAAATGCTTTTTCCATTTTGACTTGTGGCGGTCTGGAATTGTATGATGTTGAATTCAGCACTTATGGGTTAGACTGTCAGATTTCTTCTTGTAAGAGCTACAATTGCTGAGCATATTTATATTATAAGGTGAAAGTATTTAGAAGAAAAAGTTTTCGGGAAGAGAGTCATCTTTATGTGCGAGTCAGTTAATAAATGAAAGGTGAAGCAGAATGGAGGTGTCTACATTGGGTGTTTGGTGCCAGAGATCAAGGTGATTGCACACTAGGCAGAATGGAATGTAGAATATGACTAGTCTTTCAGGCTCAGATGTAAAAAAAGAGGGGAGGGGGGGAGCTGTGTTTAAAAACAGGTGGACAACAGTTTTGTTTTATCTTGGGTGAAAGACTAAAGAAAACAGCAAATGCTGTATAAATAAATAAAAATACCAAAGATTTTCTTTATTATTTATAGAAGAAAATGGTCATGACAGCTTTAATGATGATACAGGGCTTGAAAAATATCTGAAAAGTTACCTGCCCAGGTTGTAAAAGCTGGATGCCCAGGAAAATTTATCTTTTAAGATAACAAATCAAAACCCTCATGTATTTATTTTTCAGATAAAAAAAATAATTTACATGCCCTGGCATCTCAGACATGGTATTTTTCAAGCCCTGTGATAAATATATACATAATGCAACTTCAATGAAAATGGACTTACTTATGGAACTCTTTGGAAATTCCAATACTAAGTTGCACCATAAAGATTTCTAAACCAGTTAAGTTTAGGAATCTGTGTAATTTTATTTCAAAAAAGTTGTGTTTTTCAAACTTTTGAGATTTAAGTACTATTTATACTACTTTATTTTGCTAATTTCTGGGGGTGTCTTGTATTATGCAAGTATGCATGGTAAATTGTTTCCAGTGAAAATATATATGAGTATATTTTGAGTGCTTCTGAGGCTGTCATGCCTTTCTGAACTAATTTCTAAAAACCTCATACTTATGGCAGCCATGTTGAAGTCCCCAAAATTAGCATTAAACAGGTATTCCCACCCCCAAATGTGAGATTTGATAGTAAAGAAAAAAGAAATCCAACTTAAAAAAAAAAAATCTGTGCCAAGTAGTAGTTTTGATCTGTTTTGAAGGGAAAATCAATATTAAGAGCATAAATGAAAGTAGAATTTTATAGGTCAAGATTTATTATTTTTAGTACACTTCCTTTGTCAGCAGGTCTTGTTGATGTTCTTAACATCCTAGCCATCTCCATTTTTCACTGAGCTGTCAATAGTTATTGAAGTTCAGTTGTGATATAATTAATATGCAAACTATAAAGCTTTGTTTATTGAATTACAGAAGTCCCTTATTAGCATCAGAGTTGCATTTTGGAAAACAATGTGTAACAAAGAAAAGTGCATCTTATGAGGAATATTCTGATATGACCATATGTAATAATGAATGACAAGTTCTGGGCTCTTAAGTTTCAAGTAAATCATCAGTGTCATATCTGATATAGTTCACTTGTTAAAAAAGGATTTAAATATAAAAATTGAGGTACAGATTATAAATGTGACACACAATGCACATATTCAGGAGGAGGGAGAGGGGTTGAGAGTAAAGTGATGTTTTGGAGTTAATCTGAGGAAAGTGAAGAATTTTAGTGTTAATTTTCATAGAAAGACCGATCTTCAGTCAGATTTGGACTTCTTCATGAAAGATGGGTGTCTCATATTACTTTGTCAAAGTGAGAGGCTCGTATACTAGAGTCAGTTTGTCGTGATTACTTTTCACATCAGTGAGGAAAGACCCTGAATCTTGTACTTAATTTTTCTGCAGCATGTTAGCAATTGAATCTCAAGGGTTATCTTTGTGTGTATATATATACATATGTATTTATATTGTGACATTAAGGACATGAAATTGAATTTACAATTGCCGTAGATAAAAAATCGATGGTTTCCCCCTCCCCTGCTATTAACATACTTGAAGAATTTTATTCTCTCATTTCATTTTACTACCATTTCATGTTGTACTACATTGAAATGAGTGTGTGATACAGGTGATGAGAATGTAAGTTTGTATGTTGTACCATATGCCTTATCTTCTATTTACTATGATTAACTGTTTTGCTACTACGAAAAGAAAATTGGGTTCTCTTTTTTTTATTTGCATCATTGTACACCTTAACCTTTTAGTGAATTCTGTGTGTGTGTATATATATATATTTGTAATATTTTACTTCACTTGTTTTTGGACCTGCACTTTTCTCTTACTACTTTTTAATTAAAGTTTCACTTTATATTTTGGTAAAAATTAAATTTTATATAGCTTCTTGTTCTGTCTGCCTGGGTATTTTGTGGGAACTTGATTCAACAATATAGTTTTTTTTTTTAGTAAGCCTTGTTGAAATCTTTCTAAATAAAAATTCTGCTGCATAGGGAAGTTTCTTTGCTTGCAAAAACAAACAGTCCTGAAAGCAATCTGTACAGTACTATAGCCATAGCTTAGACAGTGGAAGGTATATTTTACTTTGAATGGACTGCTGAGCATGTTTCTTACTTGTGTACAGTTAATTTTCTTGTTTGTCCTGAATGTTTGTCATCCAGGGTGCTTGCTAGGTTTTCAGTAATTCAGATCACCTGTTACTAGTTAGTAATGTCTTTGGAGGGAGTTACTAGGTTACATAGATGACTTATGATATTAGCTTGCTGAGTGTGCCTGGAAAGGTCATTCTTCATAAGGTACGAGGTCTTACATCAGAGAAAGTGTGGTATGTTCAGAGTGTTTTTATGCCTGGTAAAGGCTGCATTAACCAAATTTTTGCTTCATGCATGATAATCGAAAAGTATCCGTCTGTTAAGAAAGTTTTTGCTGCATTCATAGATTTACAGAAAGCTTAAGACCGAGTAAGTGGGATACTTCTGTGAAAGGTTCAGACTGAATATAAAGGAAAAACCAAAGTTATAGTTTAAACATGGAACTGTTACTATTAAATGCAAGGTAAGTCTAAATGGCACAGTGATTGACCAGGGGAAAGAGTTTGTGTATTTAGAAAGCATGTTTGACAAAAGAACAAATTAGATGGCAAAATTAGTAGGCTACTGAATTCTCCATTGAAAGTCATAGCTGCTTTACGCAAGGATGGCTGTGTATGAAAGTGTTAATTCTTCAAAACATGGGTACTGCAGAAGAGACATAGGAATTGTTTGTGGCAAGATACTCTCTGATCATGTGAGGCAAAATGTAGACTAATGTTCGTGGGTGGTTTGGCCATCTTAAAAGAATGAGTGATGAGATGCTTACTAAGAAAAAAATTTTCAGCCTAAGTAGCAGGAAAGGAAGGTTGTGGAAATCATGGGAGGACCAGATTCAGGAATGTTTGTATGAGAAAAAGATTGAATCCATCGTGTGATGTTCGAGCTGTGTGCTAAGATCGCTGCAAATGGAGATGCTCGATATGGAAATAATTAGTTAAATATTTATCTGGCAGTTTGTTTTTCTTTTAGGAGCTAACCTCTAAATCTTAGAACAGCTTAGTAATATGTACCCTTCTAGCCTTCAGTACTCATTGGGTAAATGATCCAGAAATAAATATTTACTCTCTGGTGATCAAGAATAAAAATGTTTTACTTCAGAAATTCATCCACGAAGGAAGTTGTAAATGGTATTCCCAATTAAATGTTTTTTTCAAGTAAGGTGAATTTTCAAAGAAAACTATATACGCTTTTAGGTATAAACCACATTTCACAGAGTTAAGCAATTCTTATTTGTATATAAAAATCACTTTATTTCATTATCATATGTATCACTCATGCAGATATAAAGCTGTAAATCATTGAGAAAAGAATGCATTTTTAGTGTGCACTAACATTGTGTAAATTCAAGGAATTTACTATAGCAGTGGTTTCATTGCAGTTCATATGTATATCAGAAATTTACTACTTTTAGGAAGTGCCATATATGTATACAAAACTCCCACAAACAACAGGATGAAAATAATTAATTGTAAATGAAAATTCTTTTGAATAGCATTTTACATGACAGGAAAGAAAAAAATGTGCTAGTCACCACAATATTCACAGAAAATTATGTAAAACCTCCTGGATATTATGAGGGGTTTTTTTTTTTTATTTCATGAGAAGACTAATGATAAAAGTGTTATATTCATTTTCTTCACAGAAATGCAATCAAATCTGATAAAACTCCTCTGACAGTATAAAAATTGTGTTGCCCTGGTGTGAGAATAATACTTGAATCTCCCAGTTTTTGTCTGTCAAGTTGTTTGAGTTTGCCAATGGAATGGCAACTGATGATAGTACCATTTCTGTGCCAAAAACTGGTTGTGATTGCAGTTGTGCTCCAGAAATTAAGTATTCACTAATTTCTACAGAGGTTTGCACTTTAAGTAATTCTACAGCATTTACACATTAATGTACAGAAAATACTTACAAAACTTTTGGGCACATAGTATATTCACTTGCCGTATCTGTTGTTTTAAGAAATAGCTGTAGCAGTGACTTAATGCATGAATTTATGTGCTCCAAATAAGAATCTTGGATGTTCAGTTATTTTTCAAAACACATTTGTTTTGTGCTCCAGATTTAAAAAAAAATCACCATTATGTGATAGTACCAGATTTCAAATGCGTCAACTTTTTAAGCTCTATGCTTTGGCACCTACAGGGAAAACAAATGGATCTGTAATAGTTTGATTTGGAAAGAGACTTCTTTCACAGCTAGTTATTGCAAAAATTCTTAGTAAGATGAATGTTTTTGGAATGCCCAGTCTCATTTTCATCTTAGACAAGTAACTTGCAGTTCACATTTGATTATTTTGTCTCATCTAAAATGAAGTTTATTATATTATTATTTTCGCATTACAATGTGCTGAAACCCATGCTTTTGAATCAGCACCCCATTTACGGTGATTAAAGCTTGTTCTTAGTGGTGGGTCTTTCATCATGAGTAAATTAAGTGGTTTCCAAAACTGAATGAGAGATTACCTATTCGTTATTACATGAAACACCTCTGCTTGTGCTTAATGAAGAATATGTTCAGTAGGAGCGTCCCACAGCTCCCTATTGATTTCCTTTGTGGAAACAAGTAGCAGTGGTTTTGTTAAGTAATAAGACTCATAAACACTGCTATTTGGGAGTTTTAATTTTCTGGTAATGAAGGGTATAAGTTAATACTTACTGTAGTTTCCTCAAGTTTTGTATCATTGTAATTAGTTTATTTGATGTATTGCAGTATTAATGTACTGTTTTTATGACTTTTACTTTCACTCCTTCCACAGTTTCTGGAGTGTTTTCTATAAACTTCCATGTACATTTTATGTGATTGTGTGCTTCCCCCTTGCAAAAATTGCATGTAAGGCATTAAGATTTTATTTCTTTATGTACTCAGTGACTGAATTAGTGGAGATAAAGCTCCTGGTGGTCTAGTGCAATTTTTTTTGTGAATCTTGCTCCCAACCTCATGACAAAACTGAACATACATAATATCTTTGTCAGTAGGTTATTTTCTTACACTTTATTGAAGTTTAATTTTTTAAACATTTAATCTGAACTGAAAAATTGCATTATTTTTCAGTTTAATGATGCTGCCTGCATGTTGTGACTTAGGAAGCCAGCAATGAATTCAGTTGTGTCCATATACAATAGCAGTTTCCATTTTAGTTACTGTTGTGCAATATGAAAAAGAAGACATTTTTTTCATGTCTCATTTGTGTTTCTGTATTCACATAGAACCCTTTCCTGGTATGCATCCTGCTAATTCACCCACCTACCTATGTGCGCGCACACACACACACAAATTTGTATCCCCCCCCCTCTCTCTCTCTCTCTCTCTTTTTTGCATTTGGATATTACTGCATGTTTTTCCTCCTCCTTCAGAGTCTTGTTGAACTTTATTTTTTCACTTGTGCCATGTTGGAAGTGTATGGTGTTATATGCTCAGTTCCCTGTTAATCAGCCATTTGTACCATAGAATTTGTTGTAGTCAAGATAAAATTGAGCATAGACCTATGCTGTTGAAAATATTGTGTATTAAAGAATGACTTTGTATGTTTCTTTAGCCTCTTTGTAGACAGTCAACCGGACAAAATTTGTATGTTCCTAATGATGAATACTCAGAAGATTGCATAAAACTGGGCTGTATAGTTATATTTGAACTTTATAAACCAATCGTAAGTTTAATTTTCCATTAGAAACAGCTACTCATGATGTATTTTTCCAGTCATTATATTGGTTGATAAGTTTAAGGGAAGATGTGTAATTTTTTTAAAATTGGCTAATTCCATTTCTTCACTGTAGAAAATGTTTATTTTTGTGTTATACTATTCGAGGAAGTGCTAGGTAATTAACAATGTACAAAGGTTGATATTAAAGAAAAAAATCTAGATAAGTAATGTTTTAATATAATTTTGCTTTTAAAGTAATTAAAAATCAGAATTTTTCAAAGATTTTTGGGCTTTTATATACTGAACTAAGAATATAAGAAAGGATTATGAGATCCGAGGTTTGTGTGTGTTATTCCTTGTTTATTGCTGTTTTTCAGCGTGTGACTTGCATGTCTGCAAATAAATAACTCTAGCAAGAAGTATATTGTAAATGACAATGACTTAAGCCTATGCAACCCAATAAGTATATAATTTGTTCCAGTTATTGTGAAAACTGAATGTACTTTAGAAAACTTTCCTATCGTACATTTTTTAGGGATATGTATTTTTTGCAAAACAGTAGTATAGATTGATATGGGTGTGTAAAATAGTTCATTACAATGTTTATTTATTAATAGCTTGTTGTTTCAGAATATATTAACATTAAGGTTTCCCAGAAGAAGTTCTCTGAACAGCAACGTAAGTTGAGAACTTCATGTTAGCACCACCACTTGATGATATGTTTCCTGCAGTTTTCCCAAGTGGGTACCAGAATCAGTTTTGTTCAGGTGTTACCATGTTACATTGCAAACATTTATTTCAAGTCTGCGTGGGTGATATTGTAGTAAAAGAACTACACAACATTTTTGAATCTGTGTGTGTCAAGAGGAAAAAGTGATTCAACTTTCTGGGCTAGGAAATTTGTTGCCTACATTTGGTATTTGACTGTGATGCAGTTTAGATAACGCAATAACATAAAGTACTAAACTTGGTTCCTTCATTTACAAATAGTTTTAAAAAATGACTGCAGTTGACTCACTACTGCCCCACTGTAAAGCAGTTTTAGCCCACATGCTCGGATGTGGAATTGAACCTCTACCAATACTTAGAGTGTTGTTGTATGGCAGCTGGAATAGAAGACAAAGCAGACTCAAGGTGAAATTAATTTTTCACCTTTTGTACTAGTTCTAATGTTGCCAGTTTCATTGTAGTGTGTGCCATGACTTCATGCTATTGCTGGAATATGGTATCTTTAGAGATAACAGTACCCAAACCAAAGAATGATGCTGTACCCAATGCAATAGGAATCAGATGTTCATATCATTGCTCTTCTTTTGAACTGTGTAAATATTGGAATGCTAGTCACAAATAGCTGGTATTACAGTATAGTGCTTCTAACTTCCATAAGGAAATGGATGCCTTATACCATGCTATATAATAAGTCTCTTGCTGCAAGTACTGTTAACTGTAAATTTGTAGTTGCCTAGCATGAAAAGTTTTGGAAAAAATGTTCTTTAGTATATATAGGGCATGAATTATGCACCAGATTAATTGATAAGGTGTCACAGTATGGAATAAATGAAGTTAATGTTCTAGGAAATCTATAAGAATACCCCCCCCCCCTTTCCTGATGGGCAGTCATGTTCCTTTGTGTACTTCATATCTAACATTTTGTGTGCAAAAAATGTGTGAGAATTTCCTATCAAATACTCATTTTTGTTGCACTCACATTAAACAATTTTTTTTTCAGTTTGCTATGAGGTTTATTTCAGTACCTCAGTAATATAATCCTAGTCATCACAGATTGTTTTTTTCGTGTATGTGAACTGTTTGGTTCAGTGAAATTAGTTTCACCATTCACTGCAAGGTATACATTAACTTCTGTATCATTTATGCCAAGCTATCAAATTATAGCTGATCTCTGTAATCATAAAAAAAAGAAAAAATCTAGAATTATTTTGTACATAGATCTGAAACCTATGAATTTGAGAAACCTGACTATGCTTTATATGGCTAATAAAAAATTTTACACTGAAAGTATTTTTTTATGATCTTCCTGTTTTGAACAGTTGACATACATATTGAATTTGAGTTAACAAAAAAAAAACTTCTAAATCATTGGGCATGTGTAAAGCAACTCCATCAGTGACTTGTGTTAATTTAAAAAATTACAGCTTGATGGTGATATAAAATGCAAGTGCTCTTTTCTGAAGAGTAGTTTCGCAGGTGTAGTGTAACAAAATTATCTAAACATTCAAGTTTCACTTTATGGAATCTAGATATTCATTGTTTAATTTTGAGATGATATAAATATAATCCTAGAGGAAGTGCTATTTGGTTTTAGCTCACACTTATACAAAGTATTCATTAAAACTTCATGTGTGGAAGATGATTTATATCAGTCTAACATTTCAGATTTTTAGTTCTGGTACTTCAACATTTGGCCATGCATTTACAAAAATTAATAATTATATTCACATGCTAATAAAATATTTCCTACAGTTCCAATTCAGCCTGTATCAAAAAAGGTTTGCTAAGCACAAAGTTAACATTAAAATTCATAGCACAATTTATCAAAAAAAAAAAAAAAGGCAGGGCACCCCTCCCATGAATTTTTAACACCTAAAGATTACTATTTTCTGTGATTTGAAATGCACTCCTGGCAGCAGGAGTGCAATACTTCTTATTGTCCTGACTGATATTGCATAGCTTCTGCATTTTATTAGAACAAAGTGGCATTCCCATGGGGTGGTAGTTGGGGGTGTTTAGAAAACACCCAAGATTTGTTACCTTCCAATTGGCAAAGTTCTGATAGTATTTCAAATTGTTTTTGTCTCATGGCAATAATTGAATGTGTTTCCTGCATGAAGATGAAGGACCAGAATGCCCCATATACCGAAAGTTTCTGTGGGGACAAGGCAATGCCAAATTTGAGTTCCATGACATTTCGGATTACTCTAAAGCATGCACCAAAGCAAGGAGTTTGAATTAAAATACCAAGAATCACATCACAAAACCCAGAAGATTATTACAGGATTTCAATTTAGTTACCATTTTTAGTGCTTTGGAAAATTGATTTCTCTCACACACACATTGGTCTCATCAGGACTCCAGTCATTTTTCTGCACAGATAAATAGCAAAATATAGGTGGGCAACCATTATATAAATAATTTCCAACACTATTTATTTGAATGCACGGATGTTGCATACATTTTAAAAATGCACTCTTACAGTTTTATAAAAAAAAATTCATACCCCTCCCCCCAAAAAAAATTCTGGGCAAATGCTGCTTGTGATAATAGGGATTTGGGGCCTGTATTGCCCTATTCTTGACACCTTTTGTGATTTTGAAACTGTTACTTCTAGTCATGAAGATGACAGTAACAATGTGATATCTGACTCATCTCTACAAACAACTTGATAGTGCAAAAGCCTCTTTTGCCAAATGGAAGTAGTTCGTAATGCATTTATGATGCTCTTTCTCTGTCAGGTGAAGCTAATGTTACCTCAACAACACACGCAAAAAAATTTATTAAATTACTCTTTGACCCTTTTAAATGCTGTTTCAGTTTCTGACCTTCTCTCAGTATCCCAAGTTACAAAAGCCTGACAGCACTTGTCCCGGTACTATCAGTTTTAAATGCATTTGTATGTGCTACAAAGGGGAAAAGTCAACATGCAAAATATGTTCCAAAATGGAGTATAATGGCACAAAAAAAAAAAAAAAACTCCACGCCTAGCATAATTTGTTGGAAGTCCAATAAATTTGATTTAAGTTTAAAATATCTGCCAAACACTTTTATCAGTGACTGCATAGTTAGTGGTACTAACAAGCAATGCTACATCATAGAAATGCCGTATGTATGTCCGTCAAAAAAATTGCTTGTCCTGTTTACCTATAAGTGTCAAAAGACATGCTCAAAATAATATATACTTTTCTCTAAATATGACAAATTTTTGTAGGTATGCCTCACCCACCCCCTTTAAAAAGTGGACAAAATAATAAAAATGAAAAACAAACTTGCAGCTCTGGAGGCAAGAAGAATAAGTTTTTGTATTCAGTATCAAATATCCTGAAGATTGCTTTATGCTAGTTAAAATTCCATGTGCTCAAAGGAAGCAGTTCTCATGGAATATTTAAAATGTAGTAAAGCAAAGTACACTTGTGATATCCATCATGTTCCACTTCATGAATTATATCTTTGCCAAGCTGATTGCTTGTTAGGTGCACAGAATAAGACAGCCAAACTATGCATCTCAGTTGTGCTTCTAAGCATCAGACTCAATGTAATGCAAAAGTGGGCATAACTTTTTTATTAACGGAGAGAGGTTGTTCAAATTGCACATGTTGGTAGAGTAACTCTTTCTCTATACAAAGGTACTGCTCAACATAGTCTGCATCAGAAGCGATGCATTTGCACTTTCATTGAACCCAACTCTCAAATTATCTTTGAAAAAATTCAGGTGTGAACTGTTGTGCCCACTTCTTCACAGCCATTTTCACCTCTTCTGTGTCACCAAATTGTTAAATTGTCCCTGGAAACTGTCCTTCATTGGACCAAACAGGTGGAAGTTGGAGGGCGTACAGTGGATGGGGAACCACCAACCAGCCTAATTTGTTGCCAAAGATGTGTGTGGTTCCTTTTCAAATTCTTGTTTGGTCTGTTCCTCCTTATGGCTTCTCTAAGCTTCTTGAGTGTCTCAGTGTACCGCTTGCTGATCTCAGTATGGCCACATTCCAGAAAATCAAGGAGAATGTTTTTTGGGATGACAGGGGTGTCAGTCATCGTGACTTTCTGTGCTGATTGCTGGCTCTTAAACTTCTTAGGCCTTAGTGAAGAGGTGTGATGCCATTCCATGGATTGATTCTTCGTTTCTGGATTGTAAAGATACGCCCACGTTTCATCCTGTCACCAAATCGAGAGAAAAAAAAACGCATCTTCAAGTGCTTCCAGCAGACTTCCACTCGGGTGTCAACTGGCGGGGTATCTACTTCGCACACATTTTCCGATACCCTAAGTCTCCCACCATCTTCTGTATGGCATTGTGACTCGTCTTTTCGTGCAAATCAATTCATCCACTCGTTGACGATTCGTGTGAGTGGTTGCAGATGGTCTCTCACTGCGGCGTGGCTTGTCTTGTCTTCAATGCAGGTTTCCCCTTCATCCATCTGTGCACATTGCTCTTGTCAATGGTGTCATCCACAAAAGGCTACAGAAAGTTTATGGAGATGTCGGACCGCCTGCACCCTTCCTTCATTAAGAACTCAATAACGGCACGTTGCTTCTGCTTGGAATCCATTATTTACCTGCAATTAAAAAGGGTTACTATAGAGGAAGAGTTACTCTACCAACATGTGCAATTTGAACGACCTCTGTCAGTTAAGAAAAAGTTATGCCCACTTTTGCATCACTTTCAGTACAACCCTTATACTAAAATCTTAAGTGTTGTAGGCCAGTGTTTCCCAACCTTCAGATGACAAAACACCCAACTTATGTTACATTCGTTTTCCTTACTTGTAAATAGGGCAAAATTTACCCCCTACGCTTTTTTTTCTGCGAGTCAAAAAGTTATAATTGTCAAAACCACACGTTCCTACTTGCAGATTTATTTTACAATGGTTTATACATTTAAGTACCATGTAGGATCTACCTTTCAAAAATCCTATTAGGTGCTGAATCTCATAGCACAGGTTTTAACACTTCACTAAATGAAGCTGGGAGGAACAAAGGCAAAGTTTGGACATATAAAATGAGATGCACGTTTATTACGCCACCCCAATGTGACTGTTCACTGGAGATGGCTCCGGGTTTGAATCCCGTGAGGCATGGATAAGTGTTTGTTTTATAGCATTAGTTCTCTCCCTTCCCTGGAGCCAGTGAACCTAAATTAGGGATGGGGGGCTGGTTATAGCCCATTGAGTTGCTCACTGTGGTCATTAGACCCCCCCCCGGATTTTTAGTTGTAATAATATCCTTTCCTTGCCGCCCCGGTGGCGCAGCGGTCTAAGCGATGGCCTCTGATCATTCGTCCGAACGGGGTGCGGGTTCGAATCCCGGTGAGGCATGGATGTTGTGTTTGTCTTACGGCACTGGCTCTCTCCCTTCCCTGGAACCAGTGACCCTAAATTAGGGACGGGCGACTGCTTATAGCCCATTGAGTTGCTCACGGTGGTCGTTAAACCTCCAAAAAAAAAAAATCCTTTCCAACACAAAAAAAAAGTATTTAAAAGCAGATTTTTTGAAAGTCTAAAAATTCAGCAAAAAGAAAATGCACTTGCACGGTCTAGGAAAACTACGCATAATGTAAAATACACTCGCGGACAATGAAATTTACGCACCTAGGAAAAAAACTCTACAACCGCGAAACTTTGCAAATAGCTAGAGCACATCCTGTGGTAGCGCTTCAAACACGAACCGGCAGCCTTATAAACCGGCGTGTAGTCGAAGCACCGGCTGACGCAAGCAAGAGTACAGAGACAAGAATGCCGGGTAGGCGTCGATTAACGCAACTTACGGGCGTTGAGAGAGGCTGGATCATTGGGCTGAAAACCGTAGGGTGGTCGGCGGGCCGTATAGCCCACCACGTGGATCGTTCTGACCATACCGCCCGACTGTGTTGGGAGCAGTTGACACGTGATGACACTGCCACACGGCAGAGAGTCCAGAAGGACCACCGGTAGAGAGGATCGACGGATCGTGCGCCAGGCACAAACGGATCCCACGGGGACCCAATCCACTGTACAGGCAGATGTAGCTAGGCTCCTGTGTTCCCACGAACCATTTCCCCGACGCCTCGCAGAAGCGAATCTGCGATCCCAGCGCCCCTTGCGTGTGCTGTCATTAATACCGGAACATCGCCTGCTCCGTGTGCAGTGGTGCCAGGCCAGAGCAACGTGGAACATAACAGACTGGTGGCGTGTGATGCTTAGCGATGAGTGGCCGCGTTGTTTTGGGGACAGAAGATCACCGTGTCCGGGCGTGGAGGTCCCCGGCACATGCACAACCTCGCTATCTAGCACCACACCTCTCCCACTGCAGGCATTATGGTCTGGGGAGCCATTGCCTACGATAGCCGATCAGCTCTAGTAGTAATGCGTGAATCATTGACGGGCCAGCGTTATGTGGATTAGATCCTACGGCCCCATTCTTGGCAGGGATTCCATGTGTGCTATACCGGCAGTATAATGCCTGCCCGCGTCATGTCCAGACACTTCCATGGCCTGCCCGCTCCCCGGACATGTCCCGTATTGAGCATGTGTGGGACCAGTTGAAACGCCAGCTGCCACCGTGTCGCACTATCCGGAATTTGGAACACACCGTCCGACACGCGTGGGCCAGTCTGCCGCAGGAAAACATCAGGTGTCTGTTCGCCTACATGCCGGGCCGTATTGTAGCATGTATCGCCGCACGAGGCGGTTCGACGAGCTATTGAAGATGACTGGACTGCGTGCCACAGATCACTCTGTAATTGTCGTGCAGCTCTGTTTTTGCCATCATGTGTATCATTATGTCCAATCCGATGCTTCCTTCTTGGTGCGCAAATTTCATTGTCCGTATGTATGTATAATGGGAATAGGTCAGTGGGTTTCTACAATTGATAAAACATCTGCAAATAGAAATAGTTACTTATACCTACCAGAGGCTGAGCAGCATGTTATGAAAATTAACGAATTGTGCACAAAAAAAAGTTTCTAATAATGGAAGTAAGTTATCAGAGCCATAACGGTTTTCAAATCCAACAGAAGAGGAGATAGAGTAAAGCATGATAAAACGTAAAGCATGATAAAACTTTACAGCCCAAGCTTTGTGTTATCTAAACAATAAAATGGGCTCAAAACACTCTTCATAATGAAACGTATCCTACCAAAAAAGGATTTTTAGAATTGAATTAACTCCTTCAAACAAAAATATACTCTTGACACCCCCTGGCATAAAATTTGTGAATGATCGAAAAGTAGGAAATATACTAAAAGTATTCCTCATGGCAAAAGCTTTGCTAAGGAAAAAGAATTTTTCAAATACATTTGTGGAAGCAGAGATAGTAAGAAAAATGTTTTGACATTTATGCCCCCTAGCAAAAAGAAAAATAAACTATTTTAAGATAATGTTTCCTGTCTTTACTGGCAAGCGATATACAGTACAAAACACAATCAATAGGATTTTTAAAAGTGGAGATATAGTTGCAAGCATAAATACACACTAATACCGCCTAGTGCCAGAACTGTAAACTACAAAAAAAGAAAAAAAAAAAAACCCCGAGTACATGTAAAGTATTCCACACGATGAATGGTATCCTGTATTAAAAAATTTTAAATGTTTGCACCCCCACCGGAGAAGATTTGCATTATTTCGGGCAGAAAATGCAAATAAAATGTCTTGGTGTGTATCTCCCTGAACAAGGATTTTAGATATGTAGATAGTGCTGCAAATATGCTATAAACGGAAATGTGATCATACACCATGTTGTGGCAAACTCGTGGGTTAAGAAAATTTTGAAATTATATGCAAAGCATTTTGCACTACAAATGCTCTACGACAAAGGAAAACATTTTCAAATTAGACTATTAGAAGCAGAGATATCAATGAAAATAAGATATACCACCATACCTTCTGGTGAAAAAACTATGCATTATTTGAGGCAGAAGGAATACTCAAAAGGATTTTCCTTGTGAGCGGTATCTGATCACAAAATAATTTTATCAATCAAGTTTTCAAAAGTGCTGATATTGCTGCAAATAATACATTAAAAATCGAAAACTTATGGCCTCTAGTGGCAAAGCCATTCTTTACAAAAAATGCAGAACTTCTCTCACCAGGAGCTCTTTCTGATGCAAAAAGTTTTTCCAATCGGTCTTTTGGAAACAGTGATATCGGGAAAATAATATTTACCGTTACACTCCCTAGCGGGAAACCTGGGAACTACTTGAAAAAGAAACCGCAACCAAAATAGTCTGTTTGAAATAATATTGAATGGTAGAAAGAATTTTCTTCAATCTTATTGGATATTTGGAAGTAATCTTGGAATAAAATGTATTGTGAATTAGATAGCATCTGCGTTTATGTCCCCTAGCTGCAAAGTTATGCATCGGAGAAAACAGAAAGGGAAAGGATCATCGTTCTCGCATTTCAAGTTTTCCAATAATTTTTCAAATCGGACTAGTAGTTACAGAGAGATGGCGTCCACAGACGGATTACATAAAGCACGTACTTTTTTTTTCTTACAAAAGACTTGCTACAAATTGTTTGTTACGTACACCTGTCCTCGTCCAACACGTAAGACGTCACTTGAGCGCGGTCGTCGAACATCCGTTAGCGTTCGATTGAGTGTCCGAATGGGAGAAACGAGTGATCTGAGCGACTTCAAATGTGACATGATTCTTGGCGCACAAATGTCACGCACAACTATGGCAAGGGTTTCGTGCAACACACTCACACAAAATCGAGAGAGTATCCTGGTACTCTTTGTAGATAATTTATGCTATGCATCTTTAGAATGTCGGGCGGATTTTCAGGGAAGCCGACGAAGCCCAGGCGCGGGACCCCGCGATGGTGGATGGCCTCAAAAATAATGATTTATATTTTTGTTTCTTTTAATTTTGCTTCTAAAAAGAGAGAAAAGTCATAGAGCGAGGGATAAATTCGCTGTTCTGGGTTTGAGAAGATTTGGGGGCATCATTCCCGAAAACGAAGTACATCTACCCTTCAAGACATGCTTTGGACAAGGTTTTGAAACACACCGAGATATGCGCTTCCATTCAGTACATAATGCTGCCGCTAACTTGCTTAGTAGCCTTGGTTCCAAATTTCTTATGCGGCGCTCTAATTCATCCTATAGCTTCTCTATGCGATTAGAATCAGAATTCTGTGCTGGCCAGTCCACACACGATAAGGAATTATTGCTAAGCCACGCGGTAACAGTCCTTGCTTTATGGCTCGATGCATTATCCTGCTGGTACCAACAAGGCAAAGTTCCATAGTATTGCCAGAGTTTGTAGAGCATAATTGTCCAGAATATCGAGGTAGACGCTAACAGGTTTGTCCAACATAACCAATATGCCGGGACCATCCGACGAAACCCCCCCCACACACACACACACGAGTACACTGCCAGCTCCAAACTTGACCGTAGGAACAGTACACTGTGGTAAATAGCGTTCTCCTGGCTTCCGCCGTACCCACACACGGCCATCAGACTGATGAATCATGAATCTGAATTCATCAGTCCATAGGACCCGTTTTCATTGATCTACGGTCCACGATAAATATTCTTTACACCAAGCTAACAGACGAGTAGCATTCCGAGTGGAGATGAAAGGCTTGTGAGCAGCCCCACGACCACCGTAACCCATGGAATGAAGTTCTCTGCGAATGGTACGTGTACATTCCCAGGTTCCAGCATTTTTATCACCTGTATACTGAGGTGTTGTGCAGTAACTCCGTTGATTAGCTGTAACGACTCTCCCGAGGCTTCGACGTCCTCTATCACTGATTTTCTTTGGTCTGCCGGTACGTTTTGCGGCTTCAGGCACGCCATGTACCACTTATTCAATACATCCAAAACAGTTGACGTTGGTATGTTTAAACGCCTCTCGGTTGACAACCAACGAATATAACACCCAACAATCTTCTTTCTCAAAGTCAGTTCTCTCAACCACACAGTGCGATATGATCGCGGTCAGCTGCAAGCTTGTTTTTATACCGTTTGCAGCTGTACTACGCATCTTAATAACGCAGCGGATCCATTCATTTGCTTTTGAAGGGGTGTCCGGTGACTTTTGTCAATATAGTGTATATTGTTGAGTAACAATTAAATTAACTATTGTTGCATCATTTCGCATAGGACAGAGTTCAAACATCAGATTTCAAAAAGGGTTTTTGAGTATTTTCGTTACATCTAATTTTTTTCTTGGGATTTACTACTGTCGAAAAATATGCATAGAATAAAGAAAAAAAATTTCCACCATTTGGCGCTCCTATGAAAGAAAACAACCGGTGGGTCAGAGGATTCGAAGCAGATTAGCGACGTTGGCAGATTCGTGATGCATTACACGCCAGTTTTGAATTGTGCAGTGATTTGCCACAACAGTTTTGAATTGTGCAAATCATCGCAAGCACGATGCTCGCCAGACTCCTTTGACTTCTCCGATCCAGCGGTCTTTCTCGGCCACATGATCTCTGGAAGTTTTTTTGTGTCCCACCGTTCACGATAAACCCTTGCATGCAGTCGGGCACGAAAAGCCCAGAAGGACAGACGTGTAGTAGATGCTTGCGTCAACTATCTTACCACGTTCAAAGTCACCTGTTTTGACTCTCAATCGAAATCTGATGCCTGACGAGCTGGTCTGGGCTGATTTATATTGCGTTCAAGTGACATCTTATGTGCTGGAGTGATAATTTATGTGGCGAGGATAGGTGTACATGATAAACTGGAATCTCTGTTTTTAAAGTGTATGCCATGATATGCTTCCGAATGGTATTAGAGATTTATGTAGATTTTTTAGCAAGGGAGTGTCTGACCCTAGCCCTTAAACTACCCGTAGAGGTAAGAAGCTATGATATTTGGGCTAGAGTTCTCGGCAGGAAAGTCACACGGAAGTGAGGTAGAAAGGGTGGGAAGACCCCTTTATTTATAACCGGGAGGCCAGTACTCGGGTCCAACGGCGTAACGTGCTCATCCGACGCACGGCAGGTATTTATAGGTTCGTACCTTCCTTGGATCGATCCTGAGACTTTTTCGTAGCAGTCAGAAACGTTGACCACTAGGCCATCCGCGGGCCTACTTCCGAATGGGTTTTTGATCAAGTAATTTCATCCTCACTTTTAAGTGTATGATTTTAAATAAGATTTTATAAGACATCGTGAACGTATGCTTCTTCAACCTTCAGTGGCGTAGATGACACTGGGCTACCCGGGTTCAAACCTCTCCCAAAATTCAGTCTTATTTTAATTCCAACATCTGTTTTTTTAGTTGTTTTTTTAACAAAGACATTGCTCTTTCCACGTTTAGCAACGCACGAAAAATTGTTGTTCGGCCGTCGCCGGGAAATTGAATCCCGGCGATATCTAGCCGAGCGTGTTAGCCTTACGCCACGGTGGCCAACAATCCACGGCGCTATGTGCGTTTTTCTGTCAGCATCTGACATCATGAATCTGTAAGATGGGCTCAGCTACTGAGACGTCTCCATCTGGTGGGCATTAACGGCACTGGCTATATATTAATTATAGCAGTTAAATCCAAAGGGTGAGATCCAAAGTTAAAATCCTCCACATACGTGGCGTCAGTGAATAAATAAGACATCACTCTTTCCACGTTTAGCAACGCACAGCAACCTTTTTTTGAGGGGAAGGGGGGGGGTGAAGGTGCTACTTTTGAAAGGCAAACCAACCTCATAACCAATTTTTCAGCATGAAGTAAAGCTCAGAAAAGAGAGAATAAAAAGAAAGGGTATCTCGCGAAAGCTCCATCTTTCTGCATCGGAACAACGGGTAAGCAGGCTTTCCTTATAAAGCGACAAAGCCAGGTGGAAATTCCCACGGCTTAGCTTTTAAATTTCTTATCCCTTGTTCTTCGGACGTTGACTGTTGTCAGCGGACTGTTCTGTTTTGACAGATGTGAACTCATTTCAGGCAAATAGAAAATCTCCCGTCTACCTGGTACACAGGCGTGTACTGATAGACACCGCAACTCCCGCATTGCGGATGGGAGGAAGGGCCTCACGGCTAATAGGGCGTCCTCTAGCTTCAGCAAAAACATTTTACAGATTTTTTTGCAAAACTTCATATGAATAAAGAAATAACCAGCAATTTTTTACGGCAGCTTCGAAAGAAAAGTAATTTTTGGTTGTTTTTTTTTCTCGGTTTTTATTAAAACTGGATGACGGGGAAAGCAGTTATTTTAGACCTCAGGCCCCTTTTTATAGTCATTGCAATAATTTCTGTACATGTATATTAACCAAGATGATGTAAAAGGGATATCAGTTCAATCAATGAGAGTTTTTACCAATAAGGATAAGGTGTTATGTATGTATTACAGTTGTTTGCACGTAACTACACATGCTTCGCAATATAATGCTGCAAGAGACATTGTGCTAGTAACGTGCTGCCATCTATCGGGTGACATCAAATACGCTGCGTGAGTTACTTCTGAAACGAATGTGTTTCTGTATTATTCTTGGCTAAAGGCCCTTAAAAGGGCCTTTATTGAATGTTCATTGTGTAACTATTCTGAAACATTTACTGGGACGGAAAATATATTAACTATTGTTAGCAGCATTGAAATTATTTTTCGTGTTTTATAAATAGCTCCGTATAAATGTATAAACTATATATCTTACTAATATTATTCAGGTTTATTTTTTCAGACGGAAGCTAGTCTTTTTTTTTTTAAACTGTTCTTATGTATAACATGTCATTCAATCTCCTTCCCTGAATTTTTGGCGAAAGAAGTCATAAGAAAAGCACATCAATAGGTAGATTATTCTGAAAATTCGCTGCAAAGTTTTCTTTCTTTTTCTCCCTCTCTACGCTATTCTACCTGTCAGGTTTCTATCAGCTTCTGGTGTTTGAGCGCTTGGTTTGAGCTTTGAAGTAGAGTGAAATTTCAGCTTTTAGTGTCCAGTACAACACACACTACGGTAGCTGCGTTTTGCTGGAGCACGTGGCGTCATCTATCGGTATTGAAGGTAATTCAAAACTCCATGGCAGCGGGCAGAATCTAAATCCCATTTTACGGAAGCTAAAAAAGAAAATGATTAACATACATTCCAAAGATGGAACCACTGTGTCTTCACACTATTTGATTTGAAAACAACTGCAGGTGAGACAGGAGCGTATATAGAATTTTTTTCGTGAAGAGAAGGGAAGGGGACACAAAAAAGGAGTTTTTGAAATCCACCAGAACAAAATAAAAGTTATTGAAAATAAAACAAATTACAGCATTTTTTTCTAATGTAATTTTTGAATTTTTATTGAAATAAACTTTTTTCTAATGTAAGTCGCATTTAAAAAATACATTAAAAAATGAAACTGTGAGTAGAGCTTTCCCCCGTTCCTTTACATGCGCTCCTGACCACAGATAAAACGTTGCAATCATTTGTGACTCGATGATTTCAAAACTGTGATGCCATCTACTATGGACAAAAGCAGAAGTGGACGAATACGTAGGTGTTCTGGTAAAACACCTTATTATTAAATAGGTTGTAAATTAATTAGATTGGTCTGCGATTGGGGACTGATTTAGTTGTTACGTTTTGTTGTTTCCTTTCACTTTTTTTTTTTTTTTGTCATTGCTTAGATTCATAGGGAGAGCTTAGATTCATTAGATTCGTTGTTTTAAAAGAGAAAAATATTAATTGAAAAATAGGAGCTAAAGTACAAAACATATTTTAACAAGAGGCAAATTTTTTAATTACTTGTCACTGTCAGTCACCCTGACCGAAATAAATTTTTATTAATGTTTTTTTTTTAACTTTTTTTAAGTTTGGAATAGCATTATTATTTATCTGAAATCAATGGTCAATGATCAAAATGTAAAGAAAAAAGAAGACAAAAAGTCAATGACAAATTTGCCTTTCGTCATTATATGCAACCGCGGGACGCGAAAGGAACTTCCTCTTTGAGAACGCACCACATGGATCGTCGGGTGAGTAATGCGGTTCTGTTTTTCTTTACTAAAGCCACAGGTTCTTTCAAAAAGTTGACAACACTGTTGTGGCCTAGGATGTTCTGTTCTGTCTCCAATGGAGCCCCCCCCCCCATAAACCAGAACAACCAGCAACCATGTAGAGAATACATAGGATCCACTATTTACTCTCTCTCTCTCTCCTAATTAAATTTAGGGGGCTATAAAGCTAAAAGTTTGACTCTCATACTCTGTACGGAATCGGTTGAATCGTCCTAACATAAGCCATAAATTAAAGTTCACCTAAACAAAAGAAAGGCGAGCCTACTACAAAGTTGTTCAATACTTCTCAACGCGGCAAAGTAACTAGGGGAGTCTCCATACTCTCAAAAACCCACCAATGATGGGAAGAAGACCAACGATTAAATAATATTAATGCTGAACTAAAATTATTGTACTCACACTGAGGATCTCGGGGTTACATTGGTTGTAAGTCATTAATTCATTTAATTTTTTCAAACTTAAAACGCAGTTTAAAAGTGACAATCAGTTTTTAAATTCTGCAGGTTTTTTTTTTATTATGGAAGTGGGGATATGGCGTAAGTACGAGGTAGTGAAAATAATAAAGCCCTGTTCACCTGCTCCATCCTCCCCCTCCCCAAGTGTTTTCAATCTAGCGACTAATGTGTCGTTTGCACATTAATCATATTGTTGTGAAGCCATTTCAAACTGAAGAGTTCTTATCCAAGTGGTGCGTCGAAGAGGAAAACAAGGGAAAAACCAACTGCCAGTGGCAGACCCAGAAATTTTTGACAAGCCCCCCCCCCCCCATATTTCGAGATATTTTTAAAGCGTGGACACGGAGGGGTTGGGAACAAGAACTAGTCATTTTCAAACGCGTTTTTATTTTGTCCCAACCAAAACAGCTATTCTAAGTCCCTTCCTACAACAGCAAATGAAAAATAAAAAAAATTGTATATATATAAATGTTTTTCTTATGTAATATTTATTCGGCCACAAAGTTTGGTATGTAGTGTGCCCTCTAGCCAACCATCTCAAAAGTTGTTCAAAATATATTGAATCGTCTAAGCAGATTACGTGGAGGAATGGTATATACAACGAGATGAAAAATATCAATATGTACATAGGTGTGACGGCACGTATGTTATCAACCTTTCCAACGAGTACAGGAGCGAAGATAACGAGGAATACAGGGATACAGCAGCACAGTGGTAGACATGTAATCGTAATAAAGAATGAGTCTATGAGAAAAAGATATAAAAATTCCACGTGGAAAAGTAAAACATGATCTGGAGACGTAAGAACATTAAATGAGGCACATTGTCGGTGCGAGAACGAAGCAGTCGAAGTAGCAAAATCCCAGAAACGGCGGAGGGAAAGATCAGAGTCGTCAACGGGTGAGAAATGAATCAGAAAGTATCGGCCGAACCGGAAACAAGAGCTTCACGGCGGTAAGGTGTCCAGAAACCTAATCACGAGCCCGATAACGTTCGAATGGGCACCCCAAAGCACCAGAAACGTCGGCGAGTGCGAAAGGTACGATCATCACGATGGGAAAAGATTTTCCAATTGAAATCATCGGAGCGGAAAACAAGGGCACTGTAATCATAGCAGGTGTCCATGTTACAAAAAGAAAATTCAGGAATACTAGAAGGAGGTTGCATACAACAGTGCGGGACAAGAGTGTGGCAGAGTAGGGTTTAGATGAAACTACAAGAGGGACTTCTCAATCTGAAGTCGACAAACAGTTTCTTTGTCACTAAGAGAGAGGGAAAAGATGGCACTCAGGAAATCCAGAAACTCCGCATCGAAGAAATCCTTAACCGCAGGAGGCATAACAGCCAGAAGGTGAATAGAGATCCGACTAAAAACATCAAAAGAAAATCAAGCTATAATGACACAAACGGGCGTCAGCAAAAACGGAAATTCATAAGCAAGCAAATCAGGGGAAGAAGCACTAGCGGAGGACGAAGCAAAAATAGGGAAGGAAAGGGACGAACCAGAAGAGAGGTCAGGCGGAAGGGGGTCATAAGAAGTCTGCGAAACCTCAAAAGAGGGAGGAGATGAGGCACGTTTGCTAGATCGGCTAGCACGCCCATAAGAAAAATGTATAGTCTCAACATTGGAATCATGAGCAGACGAAACAAGAGTAAAAGAATGGGGCCAAGAAAGTGAAGAGGCGAGGCGAGGAACAGAAAAGGCAGGAGAGATATCAGAATGAGCAGCAGAGATCTGAGGCTGTTCAGACTCGGCAAATGATGCAGCAGCAAAAGGATCACGTGTCATTGAAGTCTTTGGTGAAAAAATGGCTGGCTGGACATCAGCAGAGGCTAATGCAGTACAGGCCGGAGAATTTGAGCAACAAGCAAAGGCATTGTGTGCATGAGGGTACTTGGAACGAATGTATCCAAACACCTTACAATGCATGGAAGTTATGTAAATCTCACAGGTTCGGGTCTCGAAAGCAATGGTCGAGAAAGTGAGGCAATTGAGTAAGGCATCCTCAGGGGCAAACATATTTTCGCTTGTCGTCGTCGACCACGAATATACTGAAATTCATTTCCTTTCTGTGTGGCAGAGAGTGAATGTTCCCAACGAGTCTTCCACAACGAGATAGCCAGAATAAAGATGTCATTCGTAATTTCGGGAGGAACTAGGTAGAGGTGACTAAGATCGGACGATCGGCGAAAGAATTGGCGTCAACATGAGCGTTCCCGGTATTAAGGTCCTCTGCTGCTGCATTTTCGGCAAAGTGAACTGTAAAGAAATATACAGTAATGTGAGGCTTCGTCGCGCCACGAAAGTGATGCTCTCTTTAGGTAACTTGCACTTCAACGTAGTGGCATATTTTAGAATAGGAGTATCCCGTAACTAGTGGTAACAATCACCAAACAGTAATTGATCAGCAATAATACGTGCAACAGTACAGTTCGGAGGCAGAACAAGGAAAAGTTACGACATGGTCACCGGTGAAGCACTAAGTAGGTTAGAATAAGATATCTGTAGATGTCCTTGTTAATGGAGCTGTACCACTTTGCGTTAAGCCTAAAACCGCGAGCGACGGCAGTTAAATTGTGGAAAAGCTGGTGGTTTTAAAGGGTATTGCAATGTATTTTGTGTTGAACAAAATACATTCTTTCGTCGCAAATGTTTCTGATTTTGCATTGTAACTTGCTGCCGATGTGTGAGAAAACGCTGGATTTATAAAATTTTAAATTATTTTGATGCTTTCCCATTTTTTAAATTTAAATATATGAACGTTAGTGCATTTTTTAATTGAAATATATGAACGTTGGTGCGTTTCAAAACAAACAAAGTTAAAATTGAAATCTTTACCAGTGTGTGAAGTATAATTCAGTTTTGTTTGATATTAACACAATTTCTGCAACCCCAAACCACGCAATTCCAAAATACACGCAGTTGAAACTACATGGGTATCATGTAAACAACATCAGACTCCCACACGTTGCGGCTTCACAGCATCTCCTGAAGTACTATTCTAACCTCCTAGTAAAACATCGCGGGAAGGCAGAGAAGGATCCCTGCAGAGCGCCAATATAATTGTGTGACGTCTTAGGACGCATACTGTGCAGGACGAACAAGCAGCTGGGATAAGACATTCATGGTTAAGGCGACACATCAACTGGAGGTGTTTGCTCGGTAGTACTGGAGCAGGCAATATGAAGTGAAGAATTCAATTCGTACTGAGTATCAGTTAAAAAGGAGACACAATCCATCTTTGCGCGATTAAAAACATATCACAGTTGGCGTTGTGACAAGTAAAATATTTAATACATTTAAAGATACACGATTAAAACCATGAGCTATTTCGATTCCCGCACCATGAATCATCAAATGTGGTGTACTTAACAGTGGTAAGAGTTTATATAGGTCAGGCCATTCTACCAGGTGACGTATAGATATGTAATGAACATTAAGGGGTACTGAATATCAGTTTACAAGATTCGGTGATGTTGGTATCGAGGTAGTTAATGTTCTAAGAACAAGGTTATTAGAAGTAATGAACAGTTTCCATTGAGTTGAATATTAGCAGGAATTTCATCATTAAAACAATTTTGTAGATTTTTGAAGATGTGCAAACTTTCAGACAATAAGGCTGTAAAACTTGGATCGTGGGTCTGCGAGGATGGAACCATACTCCCACTTAGGGTAATGCGTTCCTTCATTCACAAGTCGTGCAAGAGCAGTTTCTTGGGATTCAGTTTTTACATCATAGTTATGTTCTTTTTTTTTTTTTTTTTGATTGGAGGTTTAACGACTACCGTGAGCAACTCAATGGGCTATAAGCAGTCGCCCGTCCCTAATTTAGGGTCACTGGTTCCAGGGAAGGGAAAGAGCCAGTGCCGTAAGACAAACACAACATCCATGCCTCACCGGGATTCGAACCCGGACCCCGTTCGGACGAATGATCAGAGCCCATCGCTTAGACCACTGAGCCACCGGGGCGGCATAGTTATGTTCTGCTATCCACGTTTGTAATATTCTCATGGTAGAGCCGATATATAAATGTTCCTTACAGTTTTGTTCCACAGCTTTCATCGGGACAGTATATACACCGTAGCGATTATACACGGGTATACCATCGTGTTCTTTCCGAATCAAAGATCGTATATTAGTGGTTTTAATATCAAAATCAACTTTACTTCTGCGACAAGCATTTCGTAACCTTGGTATAATGCACGGAATAAATGGCATGCTTCCCACGAATTTCCGAGTTTGTTGATAGTTAGTTAAGGCTGTAAATATTGACCTTTTAATCCTTTTTAAGATACGGTTGGTTACTTCTGACCTGGAATATCCAGAAGTTGCATCCAAGGTTATTAAATATTATAATCTTTCTCAGTTATTTACGAAAGAGAAATTGGAAAATGAGTGAGTTAGGGCTCGTCGCGAAAGAAAATTTAGTAAGCTTATGAGAAAGGGAATGAGCGAAATTCTTTGGGATCAAGTCAGGACAGAACGAATATTTGCGGAAAACTGAGTAGCCGATTGATTGAGAATTTGGAATACGACGCAACCGAAAATCAAGAAACGGAAGAACCAACCTGGGCAATATGGCGCATCCTTCTGAATGAAAGCAGTACTAGAGGGGAATACCGTTGCCATGAAAGGATGTACCTGTTCTGCAATATTGTTCAAGCAAGTGGTAGACGTCATAGTTTCCTGCACGACACTGGACCCAGTTTCCCCGGAAGAACACTGCCCAAAGCATTAAACTTCCTCCAAAGGCTTATTTTCGTCGCACGGTGCATCCAGGTGCCAACCCTTCCACAGGTAAACAACGTACATGTACCCTGCCGTCTGCATGGTGCAACATGAAACCAGATTCATCGGATCAGACGACCTTCTTCCAATCATTCAAGGTCCAGTTTTGATGCTCGCGTGCCCATTGTAGGCGTTTTCGACTATGCACCTGTTAGATTGGACACTCGGAGAGGCCTGCGACTACGCAGCCTCACATTCAGTAGGTTCAATGTACTGAGTGTTTGTGACAAATTACTTTCGTCACCTGCATTTAAATTACCAGCGTCACAGTATCCCTTCTGATGGCTCGTACAATACGGGATAGCCTTCGTTCACCTCTACCACAGATGAGCCACGGTCGGCCTACACCTTACCGGCGGTTCGTGGTTTTTCCTCCTCGGACCACTTCTTGAAGATACTAACCACGGTTGACCATGAGCATCCCACAAGCCTTACTATCTCGGACATTTTCTTTTAAGTTGGAGGTTTAACGACCACCGTGAGCAACTCAATGGGCTATAAGCAGTCGCCCGTCCCTAACTTAGGGTCACTGGTTCCAGGGAAGGAAGAGAGCCAGTGCCGTAAAACAAACACAACATCCATGCCTCACGGGATTTGAACCCGGACCCTTCTCGGATGAATGGTCATAAGCCAGCGCTTAGACCACTGAGCCACCGGGGCTGCACTATCTCGGAAATGCTCTTACGCAGTCGTCTGGCCATTACAATTTGGCCTTTGTCAAACTCTTTTAAGTCTTCTGTCATTCCCATCTGAATAACAATTTACAGGATGCAATATCAAGAGTTATTTATACCATTTCATGACCTACACATGTGCCGTCATTCACCTGCTGTTGCTTCGACTTGCATAAAGACGCCCTGCTGATGAGGTTTTGGTTCTGTGGTGTATAGCTGTCACACATTCAAGCAGATTCACAGGTATACCATAATTATTCAAGAGCTTAGAAATAAGCATCCTGCTCACATAGTCATAAGCTTTCCCCAAATCTAGAAAGGCAACCAAAACTTTCTTATTAACTGACAACACAATGCAAACACTTCGTTAGCACTGATAAAACCACACAGTACATCCCACCTTCTTTGATCTAAAGCCTTGTACCTTATAAATAATGGACCTATATACAGACTTTCCTTGGAACACTCAGCAGACTGATAGCATGGTAGTTTTTACTATCTATTCATATTTTCCCTTATACAAATGGTCCCTCTAATTCTGAGGTACCATTGGTAACTCCCAACTAACAAATTTTCGTAAGAAAGTGAAGGACCAAGTCACCAACATATTTCAAAATATCAGTTGTTATGCCATCTACTTTTTGGGTCCTACTGCTTTGTAAAGATTATATAACTTCATAAACCTGATCTACTGACATGTCTTTTAAGTGATCATGCCCTTACAATACAGTTTGCTCTGCACTGGCCTGTTAAAATGACAGTTGGACATAACGGACCCTAGATGACAACTTTATAACTATGTTCTACTAAACATCCAAATCACTACCACCACCACTGCAAATATCCAATGACATAAAGGACTTATAATTTACATCCTAAAACATACACAGATAACAGAAACACTGCTAAATGTGTACAAACTGTAAACTTTAGTTTTTAACATATTTGCAGTCTTCTTTTTCAACTGCAAATTAAAGCTCAAAATATTGTGGGACACAATTATGCAAATTAGAGATACTTTCATTTGGGGCTCGAGTAGCACAACAAAAACTGAGATACAAAACTTGATAAATATAGTCAACTGGAAAAAATGAAGACTAATATTGTGGTCCATAAATTAATAATTGAATAAAAAAACATGGAAAAATCTGCAAAGAATAATCAAATAGAGCACACAGGAACTAGAAATGTGGTTGTTCAGTTTTTAAAGTTAATTTTAATTAGAGAAATATCAGATTTCTTTTCTGAAGTACAACAACATAAGCAGAATAAGGACCTACTGTGGAAATTTTATCTATAAAATCAAAAGCTCCCAGCTGTGAACATAGTCACATAACAGCAATGCTACATAAAACATTGTTGGCAATTTACATTTCAAAGGTATTTCAAGCACTACTCAGCTTGAACTTTCTTCAAACTGATGTACTGCTTCCTGTGATGACATTTTTATTTTTAACAGTAAAACTTCCTGCCAGAGTGTTATCAGGAATGTGTAATGATGGAGACACAAAAGTGATGTATCTACAAAAGTAAAGGTTAGTAGAGGAAGTCTGAAAAGCAGAATTTCAAAAAATCATATGGGTGTAGAACAAAAATTAGTACCATAACCAAAAGTATGATCAGATCAGAAACAGTAGTCTTCAGTGTAGGTAATTTCAAAGCCTAATAAATTAGAACCACTTTGTGACCTGCAAAGAGAACTTCATACACCCAACTCCCTTCACATTTTCTTTCCAGAACTATATTTCAATAAATTCTTCTACTAATGTTATTTTTATGGAAAAGCAGAAACACAAAAGGCACATGAACATTCATTAAGAAACATACTTTCAGCTAAACCCCGATGTACAAGTAAAGGTAAAAAAAAGTACAAAGTGAAGAGGAACAGCTTGATCTGAAAAATGCAGTACTGTGCATGTTCTTATCTAAGAACTTATCTTCTCTGGAATGAATTGTTGTAAGAGTAAGTAATACAGTGCTTTCTTAATTTAGGCATTCCTGTTCAGTTCCCGAGGAAGTCTCAGCTGAAGAAGCCTTCCACACAATAGTAGCTGAAAAGCTATATAGTTTTTTGACAACATTGGTTTTCACTGTAATTTCAAAACACTGTGTGAGACTATAGAGCAAGGAAAATACAGTATTAAATTGTAAGTTAGACTACAGTTCTGTACCTCATGGGCATTCTTTTAGAGAAAGGCCTGCAGCATTACGATCAAAAGATGGATTTATCACAATGTGTGTTTCTGTGGATCTTAAAAACAAATGTATGCACCAGTAGCTTTACAGAAGTGATTATTATGTCAATGTTTCCTTTGATGGAAAAATTACTCTCATCCAAAACACTTGAGGTTTTGAAAATCTTAAATTCTGCCAAATAATTCATTAGCTCATTTTCTGAGAGTAGGAGCTTAATGACATTCTCTCATAAAACTAAAGGTCTAAAAAGTGTGTCATCCACCCTAATTAAAAATCAGAACTCCACTCATACAATCATATTCCCCATGTCTTGACCACAACACAAGCCGGGGCTCAACTTGGACCATCTAGAGGTCTACACCTCTGATGATTCAGACACCATGGCACAGCCCACTAGTTTGAAAGCACATGCTTCTGGTGGTCATGAAGAGATAGTTTTAACTGCAGTATGATTCCAGTAAAGAAAATCAAGTTAAATAAACAGTTGAATCTAAACATTAAAAATTTAATAGATAAATTTAGACAACATTGCTTGATATACATGTTATGAAATGCCTGATTTATACTTGGATCATAAACTCAACTATTACAGCCACTTCAGGTATGCAAGTAATTGGAAGTTTATGCAGCAGAAAGAGCGAAAAACACACACATAATTTCATTAAGCTATGGTAGCAGAGATTTTAAATACAACTTACAATATTACAGAATCATTAAATACAAAGGATCACTTTTTGTTACATGCCAAATATTTCTACAATTAAATTCCTACTATTAGGTTGGTTTCTTATAGTGCAATGATTTATGAATTGAATCATATCGAGTAAATGATGCCCACTGCTACACTGAATGTTTTCTGTTTAGTTACTGAAACCAAGAGAAGCGAAGAAAGGTATCCGCAAAACAACAGAAGTGAACAAAACTATCAAATGCACAGGAAGGAAATTCATGGTGTATGGATTAATTTAGTTACTTATAAAATGGTTTGCTTGGGGAGAAAAATATGTATTACAGTCATTTTTGCATCAAACCAACAACAAATAAAACTTACCTCAATATCTTGGATTTTTATCAAAAAAAAAATTAAACTCGTAGGCTTACATGGCAAATGAAAACACATCATATTTTAGGTCATATCCTATCATGGTCAAAAAACTTTTTTTTTTTTTTAATTATGGGGAGGGGGGTCCAATGACCACCATGGACAACTCAATGGGATACAAGCAGTCACTCATCCCTAATTTAGGGCCACTGGTTCCAGGGAAGACATAGCCAATCTGTAATACAAATCAATCCATGCCCCACCAGGATTTGAATCCAGACACTCTTGGATGAATGATAAGCCAGCGCTTAGACCAATGTGACCCCAGAGTGGCAAAAATATCTTCTAAACTGACTTAAAAATTTTATTTTGGTGACATTTGAAAGATTTTGTAATGGCCTTTCATTTGATATAAATCTTAAGCAGGTTTTGTCAAAAAATATTCATAGTCAAATACTGCACTTCAACTTTAGAACACTAAAACTGTTTTTGCTCTAACTACCCCCCCCTTATCACCTTGGTGGCTGTTTTTGTCTGCAATGGAAGGATTGAACCTTATCGGGTAGGCTCAAAATTTAAATAAACTGTGCACTATACGTGTGTGGTTCTTGCCCCTGCACTGTACACATCGGAAATTCTTGTATACCATGAATCATATGGAATTGCCACAAATGTTTGGATTTGCAGGGCACCAAACCTCACTCACATTATGATCTGCCATTGCATTTTTGCAAGAAATGGAGATAAAAGATATGCATGTTAGTTATGTCAGTGACAATCTACTGAATTAGTATAATACTGCATCTATAGACTTCTGAGCCTTGGGATGACCGAAATAGGTAACTGGCATGCACTATCTGCATTGTGTTTTGCCATGCATAAACAGGACAGCTACTTCCATTGTAAAAGTAAAGACACTGAACAGTAAGGTCAAGTTTTTTTCATGCCAAACACTTTCCTACACAGTTGATATGCTATGAAAAGTACATAGTGTGACTATATAGTCTTGAAGCACTGAGGAAAGTACACATTGTGATAATACAGTATCGACGCACTAAGGAAAGCATATGGTGAATATACAAAATTGGCACACTGTAAAGGAACAGTGTGTATGTACAAAGTCAACACACTGTGGAAAGTACAAAGTGTGACCATACAAGTCTCAATGCACTGAGGAATACAGTGTGAGTGAACAAAACTGACACTGTGGAAAATACAGTGTGAACGTACACAGCCAACACACTGCAGAAAGTATACAGTCAATGGACTGCAGAAAGTAGTGTGAATATACACAATTTATACATGTGAAAGTATAGTGTCAATGTACACATTGACACACGTGGGAAGTACAGAGCGTGACTGTACACTGTCTACACTCTGCAGAAAGTACACAGTTGACATACTGTGGAAAGCACAGTGTGACTATGCACAGCTAATGCACCGTGGAAAAAGTATACAGTGTGACTCCACAGTCAACATACTGTGGAAAATACATGGCACGAGACAAACTTGACCTGACTGTTCTGCGACATACACTTTTAAAATGGAAGACAGTCTGCATGACTATTGTCGTTGCATGGGGAAGTGCACTGAGTACAATCAATGGTGAAGATAGGCTCTCTTATGCAAACATGGCTTGACAATTTGTTCTCACAAGACTGAATCAACTTCTGTAAAACATTTCACTGGTGATTTGATAAATATACAATAAAAGTAAGATAATGAGTTATACAAAGCTATTTCTAATCAGATATGGGAGAAAACTGCCAATGAATGAGAAAATGCATACATCATTGTTTATACTATGGCTGGTGTAAGAAAAGAACTAAGTACACAACAGTTACAGTGACTGATTATACACAAAAATTGAATGTGCACTGAAAATGCCAAACACAAATAAAGAAAATGGGAGAAATATGCGCCACAGCTCTGAGGTATATTGGAACATACATATCACTAAGTTGTTTTCTGAGATTCAGAGGTTAGCTCTACAAAAAAATAAAAACTACCAGATAATTTTTACCTACTGTTGCTGTATCAAACTTCTCCATTTACAGCAATCCTGATATACAACTCGAGCTTCACTAACATCCATCACACGCCGTACACAACATCTTTTATACTTCACACTCATCTTTTTCTCATGCAGACACTCCTGAATCTGATCCTCCCACGACTTCCTTGGCCTTCCTCTTACTTTCCTTCCTGCCACTTGGGCTAAAAAGATTTTCTTAGTAAGCATCTCATCACTCATTCTTTCAACATGCCCAAACCACCAAAGCATATTAGTTTCCACCTTGCTAACAACAATTTGCTTCACATTACACAACTGCAACACCTCTTCATTCCTCACACAATCAGAACGTGTCTTGCCACAAACTCCCCATAAATAACACATTTCTCCAGCACACAAATGACTCCTATGTTTCTTCTGTAGTTCCCAAGTTTCACTGCCATACATCAGAGTAGGAACAATTACACTTTCATACACAGCCATGCGGAACTCTCTTGAGAACCCATCATTCCTGTGAACACCTCCCAAAGCTGCTATGACTTTCAATGAAGAATTCACTCGCCTACTAATTTCACCATCCAATTTGTTCTCACTGTCAAACATGCTTCCTAAATACACAAACTCATTCACCAGGTCAATCACTGTGCCATTTAGACTTACATTACATTCAGTACTACCAGTTCCTCTCTAAAAACCATAACTTTAGTTTTCTTCTTATTTATACTCAGTTTGAATTTCATGCAAACTTGGTACATCTGGGAAAACATACTCTGCAACTTACTTTAGTTCTTTGCCAACAGGACAGTGTCATCAGCATACAGCGATCTGCACACACAGATATGACCAAGACATAAACCAGTATTATTTATTTTGGCATCATGCATGCATCCATAAATATATTAAACAGCTGTGGTGACATTACACAACCTTATCTGACTCCAGCACTAATAGAAAACCATTTTGATAAAACACCATTCACTCGTACACAAGTTCTGCCAGCATTCATGGCTTCTACACTATTAAGTAGATTCCCAGTAACCCCATATTAATTCCAAACCTTCCACAAAAGTGTCCTATTTACTTGGTAGTAAGCTTTCTCTGGTAAAGGCAGCAAAAACTTTCTTACCAACAGCCAGATATTTTTCAATCATCATGTGTAATGCAAAAATTTGGTTAGTGCAGCCTTTACCAGGCATAAAACCACTCTGAACATCTCATACTATTTCTGATGTAAGAATCCGCACTTTTTCAATAACTACCTTACTAAAGAAAATGGGAGAAATGTGCACCAGAGTTCTGAGGTATATTGGAACATGAACGCTTAAAATTTAAACTGCCAGGGTAAACCCAAGATAGTGAGGAAGAAACTGAAAGGCACTCTGAACAGACAACAGTATCTTGCTCTGTGCAATCAAAAAGATGAAAAAGTTAATGCAAGATGTGCAACTGGACTACTAATAACACAGAAAAGTGCTGCAAATGTTATATTCAAAACTGAAGACCACACATTTTAAAGAATATGATCTATGGCTTTTTTTTTTTTTCACCTGCGAGCTTAAGTAGTTAGCAATATATTTCGTAAGCGAATAATAAAAATTACACCAATATATTGCAATACAAATTTGAAATTCACTTCCTTCAACAACAGAACGTTTTTCATTAGAAAAGACCTTTTTTCTTTTATTGTTTAATAATTCTTGCAAACCTTAGCTTCTATTACTGAAGATAGCTCAATTCTAAGGGCAAACAGAATGAAAGAAGAAACACAACCATGTTTTAAACACCAGCTATTGTGAGATGCCACTATACTAACCATTTGATTTTCTTATGTAATACGTTTACCCTTAGACTGATATTAACATGTGATTACAGTGATAATAGGAAGTAAAAAAAAAAAAAGAGTATTTTATGCACTTTAAATAAACTGAAAACAAAGTTCAGCATGCCAGGAGCCCAATTCAAATAAGTTAAGAAATTCAGGACTAAATATTCCTGAAAATGCAGAGCTTCCAAAGTGTTAAGTCAGTTGCTGGTGGGTTTGTTACATTTTAGACTATGGATTGCCATGTGTCACTATGTAATATAAATAGTTCCACAATGAAATGCAAAAACAGGGTCAGACTTTTTTTAATAATACATAAACATATTTCATAAGCAAAATACATAGAATGGAATGTGAAGAATCTCTGAAATCAAAATTTCCTTCTTTAGTGGGAAACCAATGTCTCCTTCTGCAACACATGTACTCCATTGGCTGATCTACAATATCTTGAGTGCAGAATAATCATATGTACCAGTTATAGCTGTGTCCCTCCTGAAAGAGGATGTGGGGGGTCACAGCTGAAGATATAACTGAAAGATCAGAAAACTACTGCATAATGACACGTAGAGAGCTACCATCTAAAAGGTAAACAAATAAGTCAGCACTTGCGGTGAGAGCTTCAGAAGTTCAGCCGAAATGCTCTTGAGGATTTTTTTAAAAGTCTATTTACTTATTTGAATTTAGTTCCTGATGTGGAAGGAGAACTAAGTACCAAACCGGAAAACAAATATAACATCAATGTCTTGCCCCCAGATTTGAGCCGAGGCCCAGGGGTATGAGAATGAAAAAGCAATAGCCCCAAACTACCCAACTAATGGGCAACAAACTTTAATTATTTTATTATCATGTTAAATTATTAATATCTCCCATAATCTCTGAAACATTCCATTTTTTTCTCCTGGACATGGGAAACATGTATTTTTATCTATGAATAACATTACTTCATTTTTACTGCTCAGTGATAAAAAACCTATTTATAATAATAAAAACAGTATTTACAGTTGCTAAAATGTATAACAAAATGCTTTAAAAATGTCTTGACAAAAAATATTTCTCTACATAAATAAGTAATAGTCTTTTAAAACTTATCTGTCTATGAGGTTGATGACCATATTAATTCCATATATCTTGGTAAAATTCATAGACTTCCACAGTCCAAAGGTCAGTTTATAAGCTGTCCTGACTTAAGATTTGTGGCTCTGTGGAGCACATTTTGAAAGGAAAAACAGCTTTCAGATATAAATAGGAAACACTTCTTCCTATGTTGACTGTCCCACCATCACTATGGGAGTTATCTCATCAGTCACACTGCATCTACACTGTTCCCAAGTGGATTTCTCTCACTGGTGGGCCAGTAGACAGGTCTTGGTGTTTGTGGTGCCACCTATTGAGAAATCATGAAAACATTTATTTGGCTTTTCTCTTTTTAGTTATTTGTTTTTCTTTTCTTCTCCATTTTGTAAGTAGTTTTCAGGGATAGGGTAGATCTATGCTACTATTATTATTACAAATTTTTTGGATGTTTTTTTTTAATAAAAATAGCCTCAAAATATCTGATTTCATCTTGTTTTTGATGCTAGATTAGATGTTTAATATTAATAAAATCAGGTTCAAAATTATTATTCTATCAATACTGAATTAATGCTGTGACTTCTTGGCTTTAGCTCCAATTTATTATACGTTAGTCTAGTCTATATTTTAGAATATTTTTAGTACTTCTTGTATATGCTTTACTGTTGTTTTACAAATGTTGGAATTAGTTAAACCTGTGAATTTTTTTAAGGAGCTTTCACCTTTATTTTTAATTAGTATACCTGTTTTGAATTCTTACACTTTGCCCAAAATCATAACCATACTTCTTAGAGATTTTTTTTCATAGGTTTGACAATTGTTTTGTTGTACGGTAAGGAACCAATTTAGTTTTATAAATGCTTTTATATTCTTTTCCATAAACTCAAGCTGTATTTATTATTGACTGTATTTCTTGATCCCTTTTAGGTTTTTTTTTTTTTGGTATATGTTTTTTTCTTTCTTTTTTTTCCACAGTTCATTATGGTATTATTTTTTGTGACTATGCCACTTTTTTCCATATAAAATTTTTTTTTAGAAAACCATTTTTAGAACATTTTGTGATACATTTTAACAACTGCAAATACTGTTTTTATAATTGTAAATATATTTTTATCACTGTGTAATGAAGCAGTGTTATACAGTTGATTCCTGTTAAAGCAAAAACTGGTATCACTAAAATAAGACCAATCCTCAACAAAAATCATGTTAAGGTAAAGTATTTTTCATTTCAATATGACAAAAAAAATTATGAATTTTCATAACAATGAAAAAAATATTCATATTTTCAAAGAAAATTATGATTTCAAATAACATTTAGAACTCCAGCAAAAATGTTGAAATCAGATTGCCACTGTTTTGTGAAAAGGAACAAAAACCCGTCCCAACATAGTCATTTCCCATCGTGTCAAAAGTGGCTCAAACTGGTTTAGGGGCAAAGGAACATTGCAGAGCCTCAGCAACCAGACCTATTGCTTAGTCTCTTTCAGCACATATTCCATTCATTGTGTTGTTCCTTGCTTGATTTTTGAAATGAGCTCTTTGAAATGAAAGCAATTCTATTACAAGGAAAAGAAAAAAAAATCAATAAATTTTATTCTGGAGTGAAAAAGTTCTGTTGCTAAACACATGGCATCACTCCATCAATATTTTTCAAAAGATTGAGAAATTCTTTAAAACCAATTGCAAAAGCCAGGCATCTGCCCAAAAAGCAAGAGAATACTGCTGGAGTCATTTCAAGACAACTCGTCAATATTCACATGGTTCCTAGATGTCCATTCCAGGAATGTGCCAATTAGTGGACATTCCATGAAGAAACACTGAAGCTCACTACAGCTCTTGGCCAAGAGGACTTTCAAGCCAGTGTTAGGTGGCTAAATCGTTTCAAAGAACTAGTATGGTGTTGCTGCAAAAACGGTTTGTGGCGAGGCAGGTACTATGATTGCAGAAAGTATGAATGAATAGAAAGTAGAAGTTGCTGCTCTTAAAAGCTCATACAGTCCAGATAATTTGTTTAATGCTGATGAGCGAGCAGAAGATACTTTTCCAACTCGAGTCACAGGAAACATAAGCGTTTAAGGAAACAAATGCATTGGCAGAAAAACTCAAAGCAACTTCTAACTACACCTTTCTGCTGCAATAATTCAGGAACTGAGAACAGGAAAGTGTTAACTGTTTGCAAATCCTACTGCTTGAAAAAAAAATCATTTATCTCCATGTGAGTATAAATGAAGTAGAAAAGCATGGATGGAAACAGAAATACTTTAAAGAGTTGCTTGTCAAATTGAATGCAGAAATGAAATGAAAAGGAGAAAAATCCTTCTTTTTATTAATAATTGCATTCCTCATAATGGCCACCCAAACTTAAGACTGCATCTGTATTATGCATTTCCTGCCAAACTGTACATGGCTCATTCCATGCCAAATCACTTAGTGCCATGTGCTCTCACATCTCATATATTAAAAAAAAAAACACACACACACAAAAAAAAAAAAAAAACAATGAGCAGAAGATACCTATGAGATAACATCGAATTCATTTTTTCAGATCTTTTGGTCCAAAATTGAGCTTAGCAGAAATTTTCGATTTTTGTACAATTTAGACTTGCATCAGTTTAGAAAAATTCTCCTATTTTGCTTATTTTTCAACCAATTTGGTTGATTTTGGTGTCAAATTATAACTAATTTATTTCCTTTATCAAAATAAGGAAGGGAAGCGGTATTAATTGCCATAGAAAAGTATCATTTAACGACCATAATGCCCGTACATACAAACTGCCATAGCAGCACGAAACGCCTGTGTAGAGTGAATCAGATTTCCTACCCTTGCCTGTTCTTCAAATTTTCTCTACCTATGAGGGATCAGCAGGTGTCACTCTAACTATGAGGGATCGGCAGGTGTCACTCTAAGTCACTATTGTTAATATTAAACAAAGAAGTGAACCAACAGACAGTTTCGGGCGTTATGGTATTTGGAATGATAAAAGATTTTTGGGTCATGGTCGTTAAAGGGTTAATGACCACTGTGAGCAATTCAATGGGCTATAAGCAGTCGCTCATCCCTAATTTAGGGTCACTGGTTTCAGGGAAGGGAGAGAGCCAATGTTGCAAGACAAACACAACATCCATGCCTTACCAGGATTTGAACCCAGACCCGTCTCGAACGAATGATCAGAAGCCAACACTTAGACCACTGCACCAAAATTGCATGATCAATGAACGTGATGTTTACATGACAGTACAGAATTAAGTTCAAGGGGTTTTAAGAAAACTCTTATTACTAAAAGATGTGTAATCAATGAAAATTCCTATTTCTAAACGGTGCGTATGACCTACCTATTCCTGATGACCATTTAGGAGTTAAGAAAGCCTCCTCATATAATGAACGGTGTTTCAAACCAGTTTTGAAGGCAACAAAACCCACTGTGTACATTAGAGCTGCCCTGAAATTGTGAAGGCTTCGGGAAAGACATATGACTAGTGATTGTGTCTTAAGGCTCAAATGGATGGGTTGTTGGACCTTACAAGATCAGGTTGTACACTCAATACTCGCAAGATATTGTCCATCATATTAACTTTGTCCATTTGAGCAATATAACCCATTAAAATGCACTTAAGAATTTAAAGTTCAAGGATCTTTTCCTAATTTGTCTGAATTAACTCACATTGTGTAACCATATATCCTAAATGCAACTATCTGTATTCCTAGTTGAGTTCACAATATCAATTGGAATGGACTGTTCTTTGAGAAATTAAATTGACATATACAGAGGTTCGACGAAAAATGTAAGCAGCACGATTATGAGGGTTAATAATATTCATGTAAGCTACACTGAAAAACCAAATATTATGATTATCCTTTGTGTGCCCTTTCTTTGTATATATTCTCTTCCTACTCTGATGTATGGCAGTGAAACCTTGGTTGTACAGAAGAAGAAACATAGGAGTAATTTGTGTGCTGGAAAAATGTGTTACTTACGGGGGGGGGGGGGGGGCAAGACATGTTCTGATTGTGTGAGATGTGAAGCAAAATGTTAGCAAGGTGAAGACTAATATGCTTCAGTGGTTTGGCCATGTTGAAAAAACGAGTGATGAGATGCTTACTAAGGAATTTTTTTTTAGCCCAAGTGGCAGGAAGAAAAGGCAGAGGAAGGCCAAGGAAGTCATGGGAGGATCAGATTCAAAAGAGTCTGCATGAGAAAAAGATTATGAGTATGAAGTATAGAAAGTCTTCTGTACAACGTATGTTGGATGTCGGTGAAATCCGAGTTTGTCAAGATCGCTGCAAATGGAGAAGTTTCGTACGGCAACAGTAAGTAAATAATCAGTTAAAAATTTATCTGGTAGTTTGTATTTTTTTGTGGAGCTAACCTCTGAATCTCAGAGAACAGCTTAGTGATATATACAATTGGGAAACGAATTTCCCCAAAGAAATAATTCTTCATAAATACATGGTAGGCATTGTAATGCTATTATTAGCATATTTTCACTGTGTTTCATGTAACCACTTCCTTAAGAAAACTTGAAAATTTTCATCGTCCTGGAGCAAGGATCGAACCTGCACCTCCCGATTTCCGGTCAAGCATGCTAGTCATTACACTACCCAGGACAAGGAAATTCCGAGCAACTGAATGTAGATATCTGAGAACCTTTGGATTTGCATTAGTCGATGGGACAGGAATAGCTTCAACTAGCGCAAATCCAAAGGTTCTCAGTTATCTATGTTCAGTTGCTTGGACTCTCCTTGTCCTGGGTAGTGTAATGACCAGCATGCTCCACTGGATATCGGGAGGTGTGGGTTCGATTCCCGCTCCAGGACGATGAAAATTTAAGTTTTCTGAAGGAAGTGATTACATGGAACACAGTGAAAAACTGCCAGCTTAGTGATATGTATGTATGCCAGTCTAGTACAAGTTGTTTTCAGCAGCAGTTCGTACGAGCGATCAGTGAAATGGGTGAGCTGTCAAAATTCCAAAAGGGACAAATCATGGGAGCCCCTTTAGCAGGAGTATCTGTAACCATAACAGCCTAATAGTTTGGTGTTTCAAAAGCAACAGTCTCCATGGCTATGATTGCATACACAAAACATGGCAATCCTTTATCAGCAAATAATAATGGGCAAAAACTGAGACTGAATGAGAGGGACCGTCGAACACTAGTGAGGATCATGTTCGAAAAACACAGAACTACCACAGCAAAAGTAACAGAACTAAATATCCACAGGGTAGACTACTTCCACAAAAACAGTCTGTAGAGAACCTCACAAAGCCGACATCCATGGAAGAGCTGCAATTTTTAAACCTTTAATCAAAATCTAAACTACAATGCCAAAAAGATGGTCTCGTGAGCATAAAACCTGATGATTGGAAATGAGCGATATGGTCTGAGGAGTCCTCATTTATTATTCAATTATTCCGAAAAGTAGAGAGGTACGGCTTATGTATGAAGAACCCCCAAGAAAGCATACAATTCAGAATGTCTGGTTCCAACTGTAAAAAAATGTGGGTGGATTTGTGATGATTTGGGTGGTCATATCTTGGTAGTCAGCTGGCACCATCATTATTACCCTACATGGCTGACTCACTGCCAGTGAGTACTTTGACATTCTAGGTGATCAGGTGCATCTTATAGTTCAAATGGTGTTTTCCAACAATGATGCAATTTTTCAATATGAATAATGCAGCCATATACACAGCCAGAACAGTTGACTCTTGGTTTGAGGTGCACCAAGATGAACTTCAACATGTTCCTTGGCAGGCTCAATCACCTGATTTGAATTTTATCGAACTACTGTGGAATTAGCTCACAGCTGATGGTCCCAGTTGGTCATTCAACCTAAGGATTCTGAAACAAAACCAACTCACTGGGTTTTGTTCCAGAATCCTTAGGTTGAATGACCAACTGGAACCGTCAGCTGTGGGCTAATCCCCCACACCTATGTTCTTACCCGATTAAAAAGACACAAAGAAATATTAAAAATGACTCAAGTGTGGGATATGGTGGACCTACCACACTTGAGAAGGACGGTCCACCACGGAATCGACCTGGACTTTCTAAACGGTGTATGAGAAAGAGATCTCGGCTGAGTGAATGTAAGATTGGTGTATGGAATACTAGAGGTATAAATGGCAAGATGAATGAGGTGATTGAAAAGATGAATAAGTATAGACTGGATGTGCTGTGTGTAAATGAAACCAAAAAGAAGGAAATTGGGATAGAAGTGAATGGAACGGTGAGTGTGTATTCTGGAGTATTGGATAATGTGAGAGGACAGGCTGGTGTAGGTGTGATTTTAAGTGAAAAGATGAAGAACAACTTGATTCACTATAGTTGTGCAAGTGAGAGAATTCTCTGGATTCGTTTGAAAGTGAAACTTCAGAGAATAGCAATTGTTGTAGTGTACGATCCTTGTGACTCGGAACCTTCTGATAGAAAGGAAGATTTCTGGAATGAGCTAAAAGCTGTTTTGAGCCAGTTTGGTGCTAAAGAGAAAGTTATAAGCAGGGGACTTCAATGCTAGAGTAAGTGTGCAGAATGTGATTTCTGACAATGTTCTGGGTAAATTTAATGATCCTTGTGTGAATGATAATGGTGAAAGATTAATTGAACTTTGCATTAAGAATAGTTTGTGTGTATCTAATACGTTTTTCAACCACAAGTATATCCACACATATACTTAGGAAAATCGTACTCTTGGTCAAAAGAGTGCGATAGATTTTGTTGTCTATGATCAGCATTTGAAACATTTAGTTGTTGACACTCGTGTGATGAGAGGTCCGGATGTTGGTTCTGATCATTACTTGGTAGTGTCACGAGTGAAACTGAATGTTGGTTGGAGGAAAAGGAATAAGAAGAGGCCCAGGATGGAAAGAATAAAGGTAAAAAGGCTCCCTGAATATAATCAGCTTTATTCTGTTTTACTCAGAGAACGACTGAAGAAGCTGAAGTCTTGTGAGAGGGATGTAGAAAAGAAGTGGGAATGTTTTAAGAACTGTGTTGTCACTGTTGCTGAAAAGGTCTGTGGCACCACAAAAGTGGGTTACAATAGAGGTGATGCTTGGTGGAATAGTGAGATGAAGATGCAATAAAGAGAAAGAAGGAAGCCTATTTGGGATGCTGTAAGGTAGAGTTTCTGTGGATGAATATCGCTGTAAGAAGCGTGAAGCCGCTAAACTGGTTCGCCAGAGTAAGGCAAAAAATAGGAAGGAGAGGGTGGAAAGGTATGAATTGGCTTTTTGGAAAGATAAGACTTTCTGAAAGTACACAAGAATCAAGAAAAGTAGGGGAAACAAAGTTGTAAGCTGTGTAAAAAATAGGATCGGGGAAATGATATGGGAGCCCAATGAGTTAAGTGAAAGATGGGGTGAATACTTCTGTGAGTTATTAGATCAGGAAAGCAAAGGTGATTCAGAGGCAGATAATGTCACAGTGAAGGATGAAAGCACAGGAGGGATCTCAAGAGAAGAGGTGTGTAAAGCTCCAAAATTTCTTCAGAATGGTAAGGCTCCAGGAGTTGGTGGCGTAAGTGCCGAAATGTTGAAATATGGTGGAGACCCTGTAATTGACTGTTTAACTGAAATTTGCTAGTTGTGCTGGGAGTTACAAATGGTCCCTCTGGATTGGAAGGATGCTATCATTGTTCCCTTGTATAAGGGAAAAGGTGATCAGACTGATTGCAAGAACTATCAAAGTATTAGCCCACTGAGTTTGCCAGGGAAAGTATTTGGTAAGGTCATTATTGAAAAAGTGTGGGATGTTCAGAGTGGTTTTATGCCTGGTAAAGGCTGCACTAGCCAAATTTTTTCATTATGCATAATGATTGAAAAGTATCTGGCTGTTTGCAAGAAAGTTTTTGCTGCCTTCATAGATTTACAGAAAGCTTATGACCGGGTAAATAGGACACTTTTGTGGAAGGTATTAAATGAAAATGGTGTTCCTGGGAATCTACTTAACACTGTAAAAGCCATGTATGCTGGCAGTAGAGCTTGTGTACGAATAAATGGTGTTTTATCAAAATGGTTTTCTATTGGTGCAGGAGTCAGCCAAGGTTGTGTAATGTTACCATGGCTGTTTAATATACAGGGTGTCTGAGAATTATTGGATACATTACAAAATTATGTACAAAAAAAAACTATGAGCATTGTTTGTTTTTCTATGTCACATATTACTAACATGGTTTCTATATTTTTGTTTTGCAGAATTGTTATTCCCAGAATCTGATAGATGGCGCTAGGTGTGGCCTGATGAGGAATGTATGAGAAATGCGCAATCAGTAGTCATGTCATCCATACAGCAGAAGGCGATGTGTGTGTGTGCTATGGCTTGCGGAATTAAAGTCTGTCATTAAAGTTAAAAGACTGTACCGTTTAGAGTATGGTTTTAATCCTTCGTCAACAAATTCAATTAAGTGGTGGATGAAACAGTTTAAAGAAACTGGCAATGTGGAACATCGCAGAAGAGCCGATAGGCCTAGCGTCAGCGGTGAGATGGTTGACCAAGTTAATGAAAGTTTCCGACGAAGCCCCAGGAAATCCGTTTGTAAAGCAAGCAGAGAACTGTGCATTCCGAAATCGACAGTTCACGATATCTTGCACAAGAAATTAAAGTTTCATGCTTATAAAATTCAAAAAGGGCAAAAGATGCATGTAAATGATCACACTCTGTGATACGATTTCGCTGTAGATATGCTGAATCGAGTGGAAAATGACGAAAACTTTCTCAGTACTGTCATTTTTAGTGATGAATCCACATTTCATGTATCAGGTATTGTGAATCGTCATGACTGTAGGATATGGGGTAGTGAACCACCTCATGCTGCTATTGAACTGGAATGTGATTCTGCAAAAGTTAATGTGTGGTGCACCCTATCAAAGAGAGAAGTAATTGGCCCTTTCTTCTTCTGCAAAAAAATCATAAATGGTGACATTTACTTGGATATGCTAAAAAATTTTGCTATACCCCAGATCAAAAGATATGACGTCATTTTCCAACAAGACGGTGCGCCTCCGCATTGGTCACCGTGTGTATGAGCATTTCCCCAACAGATGGATTGGGCATGGTGGTCCCACTCCGTGGCCTCTCTCTCCAGATCTAACTCCATTGGATTATCTCACGTGGGGTATGTGAAGGATCGTGTCTATCAGGTGCCTTGCACTGATTTACAGGAACTGAAGCAGCTTATCACAGCTGCTATTAATTCCATAACTCCTCAGATGCTTGCCAATACACGGCATGAAATCGAGTATCGCTTGGACGTACTACGAGCAACCAAGGGATCTCACATCGAAATTTATTAACTTGTGTAGTTACATTGTAAGTTAGCGCACTCAGTTTCTTTCTATCTGTTTAATGTTTTGTTTTATATAATTTTGTAATGTGTCCAATAATTCTCGGAACCCTGTATTTATAGATGCGTGCATGCGTGATGCCAAAATAGGTAATACTGGTTTATGTCTTGGTAATATCCGTGTGTGCAGATTGCTGTATGCTGATGACACTCTCCTGTTGGCAGAGATCAAAAGTGAGTTGCAGAGTATGTTGTCTCGGATGTACAAAGTTTGCATGAAATTCAAACTGAGTATAAATGAGGGAAAAATCAAAGTTCTGGTTTTTGAGAGAGGAACTGGTAGCACTGAATGTAATATAAGTCTAAATGGCACAGTGATTGACCAAGTAAATGAGTTTGTGTATTTAGGATGCATGTTTGACAGAGAGAACAAATTGGATGGTGAAATTAGTAGGAGAGTGAATTCTTCATTGAAACTCATGGCTGCTTTGGGAGGGTTTCACAGGAATGATGGGTTCTCAAGACAGTCCTGCATGGCTGTATATGAAAGTGTAATTGTTCCTACTTTGATGCATGGCAGTGAAACCTGGGTACTACAAAAGAAACATAAAAGTCGCTTGTGTGCTGGAGAAATGCATTTCTTATGGGGGGTTTGTGGCAAGACACGTTCTGATTGTGTGAGGAATGAAGGTGTGTTGCAGTTGTGTAATGTGAAGCAAAATGTTGTTAGCAAGGTGGAGACTAATATGCTTTGATGGTTTGGCCATGTTGAAAGAATGAGTGATGAGATGCTTCCTAAGAAATTCTTTTTAGCCTAAGTGGCAGGAAGGAAAGGCAGAGGAAAGCCAAGGAAGTCATGGGAGGATCAGATTCAGGAGTGTCTGCATGAGAAAAAAGATTATGAGTATGAAGTACAGAAGATCTTGTGTACGGCGTGTGATGGATGTCAGTGAAGCCCAAGTTGTATGTCAAGATTGCTGTAAATGGATAAGTTTGATACAGCAACAGTAAGTGAAAATTATCTGGTAGTTTGTATTTCTTTGTGGAGCTAACCTCTGAATACCAGAGGACAGCTTAGTGATATGTAACATGTAATTGTAGGAAATTTTGGAGAGCAGAGTGAGAAGCAGATTCCCTTCCCCCACCATCTCTAAAGCAATAGGCTGAAAGGTTAGAAGCTGTATTAAAAGCAAACAGTGATCCAAGACTTTAATAATAACAATATGTCACCTATTTCCCAGGCGTTCACATTATTTTGTTTAGCCCTGTATGTCATATTGAGCTCTTCACCAGACTTTTAAAAAAATGTTCACTGAGTTATTCATTTTTCACTGAGAGTGACAGCAAACACCAATCCCTTGAATAACTCTTGAGTGACATCAAGCTGGGTTTTTAGTGACATTACTTGCACCCTGAAATTACCTTCAGATCCTAGTGACTATTGCCATTACAGAAATTTTCTGTAACAGGCCTTACTGGCCTGAGATTGTTAGCCAGCATTCATTCTTCTAACCTTCAGATCCTGATGACTATTGCTATTAAGGAAATTTTCTGCAAAAGGCTTTGCTGGCCTGAGATTGTTAGCCAGCATTCATTCTTCTAACCTTCAGATCCTAATGACTATTGCCATTAAGGAAATTTTCTGTAAAAGGCTTTGCTGGCCTGAGATTGTTAGCCAGCATTCATTCTTCTAACCTTCAGATTCTAATGACCATTGCCATTAAGGAAATTTTCTGTAAGAGGCCTTACTGGCCTGAGATTGTTAGCCAGCATTCATTTTTCTAACCTTCAGATCCTAATGACTATTGCCATTACGGAAATTTTCTGTAAGAGGCCTTGCTGGCCTGGGATGTTAGACAGCATTCATTCTTCTAATTTGTACATCATTAAAATAAGTCACCCAACACCACATCTCTGAGACATTAGGAAAAGAGAAAAAAGCCTGATTTGTACAAAAATAACAAAGAATAACTGAAATTATAGGCAAAGGTTAAATAAAGCACACCCATATTTGAGATTACTTTTTTTGTGAGCTGCCACTTCAATTTCATGCTTGGCACCTCTACAGCCCCATTTCAGTGTTGGTGTCTTTAACTCAATGTTGATAAATATTTTTCATTCCATACACTTCCAAAAGCTAAGAAAGACTATGTGTTAGTAAGTTGGTTAACTGCTGAATGGACACAGTTTATGGACAAAGGATTAAATGGCCTGAGATGAAGCTCCAAGAGAAAGACTTGCTTATGAGCAGCCTCTACCCTAGGAGCAATGGCCTGTTAATCACTGCAAGTATCTAGCACCTGTGGAACACAAACTGGCAATCCTCCACCTTCAAGTCAAGTATGCTAACCACCCATGTCTGGAAACATGTGCAAACTCTTGTGTAAATGAAATCTATACAAAGAAAATCAAGTAGCATCCTCATGGCATCCAAAATTTTGAAAAAAAATAATGTGACAATCTGTCATACAAGCACACTAAAGAATGTGACAAAACAAATGGATTAAATAAACAAACAAAGTTTTTCTGTACATTTATTCAGTGATGATCATCAGACATATACATAGTATAAAGCTCTTGCGCTCGTAAATACCAATATCAAAGAGCCAACAGAAATTCTGGACTGGAACCCTTACACACGGAATCAGATCAGTTGAAACAACCTAGGGAGACGCCAATGGCTGGATAATGTAATCCAAAATGTTTATTTTTCACTTCTTAAAAAAATTTTAATTATGCATTAGAATTTCCCTAAGTGCTCTTCTCTGTGTGACAATAATTGAAATGCCACCATCCCACTGGTTAATTGACCAATAGAGGCAGGCGCATCAATAATTGTACTGTCTATACTTCATTCAGTCTTAGCTATACTGTACAATATCGAGTGTGCAGGTCTAGCTGCTCACTTTGAATATGCTCCATTAAGTGAGAGCATGATAGCAGATTGCGTCTCATCTACATAACACAAGTGATGTACCCATGAGGTAATGGGGGTTAAAATTACAGTGACATATCTACAGATTTGTCGCCAATGTGCCTTTGCTGCTCCTGCTGCACATATTCACATGCACGCATACACACACGAAAGATCTGCGGTAACTGTGGCAGGTAGCCGTCTGTCTGTCTGTGTGAGTGAGTGTGTCAATGAACGATGCCGTGCCGACTTCTATGTGTCTCTTTAGGGGCAGCCATCAGCACAGGGCTCTAAATAACCTAACAGATCTGAATATGACACACACGTACACAAACATGATCTTGACCAGTTAGTGAATAAATATTGACAATGCTGCACTGTAGTCTTCCCCGAGTGATGCCATCCAACGAGGCAAAGAAGAACACACAAGTTGCTGTCCTGCTGTCAGGAAAAGGCTTCATTTCATTCCACAGCAGAACCATTGTACTTGTGCTGGAACTGACGCAACGGTCACGCATCGCCGCAGCTGCTGGGTTGGTGGCAGGAGATGATTCTATCGAAAATATTATCACTTAGTCCCATTGTGTTATCACTACGTTGCGGCTGTCGAGGAGGTGGATTTTTCCTCGTTACTGGAGTATGGCAAATCATCTAAAGAGTCCTGTGAGCACTCAAAGAGAACATCGGCAATAATTGATGCAACTCCCTGATCTAAAATTTGTGACATGACAAGAGCCAGGAGACGTTGCTGATGTTGTAAAAAGAGTGTTCTGTTATATGGAACCCGAGCAAGGCAACGAAGTGTCCCTGCTGCACGGCGAACCATGTCCAAGGTAGTACCCATGAGTTCAGGATTTTCCCTGAGAGCATTGATTCCTTGGGAATTGGCAACTTGGAGAGCACTCTGCTCTGCTTGTTCCACAAAAGTGATCAACAGAGGTATGCATGAATTATGAAGAGCAACGGCCCTAGCCATACTACTGTCCGCTTGTGAAAGGTTAGATAATAACACAACAGAGAACTCTCTTAACACTTGATCTTCATTTCGACTCAGCCACTTCACTAGAAAACTGAAGAAGCGGTCGATTCGTTTCCACGGAGGTGTGGCCATCATGAGATCAACGTTGCTTTCCAACACAGACAGTTTGCACAGAGCTTCGAGGGAGAGACGCTGAGGTGACAGGACGGACTGAGATGGCTGGGTGGGAAGTGGATCTTGGGCATATGATGAGGGGCAAGTAACCCAGTGCATCAGTCCATCCAAGATTGGTAAGCTGATCTCTTCAGGGAAGGGTGCTAGATCAAGCTGACCAGCAATATTAGCTAGAGTGACTAGCGTGTTTTCTCGTACCACGTGAAGCATGTCCCACCACCATTCGTGTTCACTGTTCAAACTACTGCATGAGTCAGCTATGGATGTGCTATCACCTTCTTCTTCACGATCGTGGAACTTCCAAAACTGACGTTGCTGTGGCTTCCGCGGAGGATGAACATGATGTAGGAGCAAAAGCCGTCCTATCACCATGAGGAAACCGGCATGCTTTGACATTTCCGTATCGTTTCCAGGCACAAAAGACAAATTGCGTAAGAGAGATGAGATGCAAACACATCGACGAGCTAAGGAGTCTTGAGAGTCATCAGTAATACACAGAGATGGTTCATCTCTATTATAAGATTCCTCCTCTAAATCTTCAACTGTCTTTCGTTTACGAGTGAGTGATTCTGGACGAAGTTTTGGGAAGGTATTTTCTGTGCTTTCACTGCCTTTCTCAGACACTTCTGGCTCTGTAACTTCAATCTCTTTTGATATTTCATCTTTTTGACTATTTTCGTTTTCTGGGGACTTCATCTCAACCTCCTCACTTGAATTTTCTTTTGAAATAGAGTTTTCATCTTTTTCATCATTATTTACTGTTTCAACTGGTTCTTCTGTTTGTTCCTCGGTTTCAGTTTTGTCGTCAGTTTTTTCATTTTCTGTATCATTTTCTCCTTTGGTTTCAGTACATTTATTTGTAGGGTAAGATTTAGGAGAATTGACACATAAACTTTCATCTTCTTCGGTATCAGAGCCACATTCTTTTTTACAGCACTGAGCACCATCACAAGAAGGTTTGTCACTTAAAGTTGGTGCCGGATTTTCGTCTTTATTAGTTTCACTTATATCACCTGGAGATGGAGACGAATCACTCTTTCGAACATCTTCCATGAGTCGCACAAACCTCACACACTTTTCTGTGCTCTCAAAATGAGTCTGAATGTAACCAGTGAACTCACCACCACCGTGCTGCCAGTGACTTGTGCCACTGATGAAACCTTCATGCACATCCCACTTTTTATCAGGGTCAAATAAAAATAGCGTCTCTGCAGGCTGAGTCCTCACTATTTTTTTGCATCGTGTTTTCTTTGTGTAATTTGGTGTGTTAAGCACAACCTCACTATCACCACTTAGAACATCAACTTCTGATTTCGTACATGGTTCTTCATTCACAAAGTCTCTTTCGAGCTTAAACCACTTCGTACTTTCTTTTTCCTTTAGCGTGCATTTTTCTTTCAACGATAGATCAGTACTAAAACCAACTTCCAAGTCTGAAGTTAAGTCAAATATCAAATTCAGACATCGGCGATAAAAATCCATTAACACTTCAAGAAGGCCAGGCAAGTGACTCAGGCCAAAATATAGAACACTGCTGTCATCGTACATCAGAACTGAAAGCACATCCAAGGCCCACGTACTCTCTGACAGAAGTCCAGACTTCAGACACATCATGATCCGCCAGGCCTCCAGGGGTGAAACATCTTTTGATGTTAATCGGCGACGTTTTGCCATCACAGGTGTAACACCTTCCACTGTATCTGGTGAAAATATGATTTCCTTCCTTGGAGGAGGGGGTGTGTACTGAGGAGGAGGTCCTACTCCACTGTGTGGCTGCAACAATACACACACACACACAAAAAAAAAGTAAGTTACTCACAGAAAACTTCAAGGTAAATGTGTCAAACATAGTAAACAGAACATAACAGCTACACAATAATGTGGAACTATGGTACATATATGAAAAACACAGTATCAACATGGATGACAGTATGTCAAGAAGTATTCATAACATATTTTTAAATTAATACATAAACATGAGCCACTGGTATTATAGTTCTCAGAATAATTCCTATGGTTTTCAACACACTTGATATAGTGTTGTAAAGGCTTTCTGTACCATCCAGAAACAATGTCTTTGAATGGGCAGCACCTCTGAGTTTCCACCAGCAGTCTTAGTGGTGCAGTGGTCTAAGCAATGGCTCTTGCCATTTTTGCCTGAGTGGACCCAGGTTGGAGTCTTGGAGGAGCTCTGTTCCTACCCAGAAACCAATGGTCCTTAACTAGGGACAGGTGACTGCTTATAAACCTTAGAGTTGCACATAGTGATCATTAAACTTGAAAAAAAAAAAAAAAAAAAAAAAAAAAAAAAAAGTTGCTATAAAAATGAGTGGTCACCACTAAAAGTATTTATTTATTTTCTGACTGGCCAAACTGTTTCTTTTATCATAATGTACATAAACTAATTAAGAAGAAGGTAGTGTAGAATACGCTAAGTTACGTATAAAAGTTTAATGCAAATATATTTCAGCCATTATTACGGCCTTCATCAGTGCGACTATGGTTGGTTTACGTTGCCAGATTGGAAAGGTAAGTTTTGTAATGGTAACTTCGGGTGTCATGAAGCAATGAAGGATTTCCAGATGTAAGGAACGAAAATGGGAAGCTCAGAGTTGCAATGGAAACAGTTTCGTAAACTTCGGATTAAAGTGATGTTCCTGTTATGCCAACTGAACTTTCTCATCAAATGTAAGTTCTTTCAAGTTATCCCTTCTGCTTTTAAACTTCAAAAACCAGCTCTAAAAGGTCAATGTCAGAAGATTATTTATACCGCTAGAAAGAATCGTCTCTCTGCTGCAACTCGTGATACTAAGGCCCAGATTGCTAATTTGGAATTACTGTGTTTCAACCACTACCAAACTCTCTCGTTTTCGACCAACCTGTTCCTAGTGGATAAGTTCGTGATTATGATTCATCAATCCATCTCTTCTGTCAAATTCTGTGAAGACAAAAAACATGCTAAGAAATTACGTTTCTTACGCTCTCAGTCAGATTTTGTCAACCACTCTCACTGGGAGTCAACCATGGACTCTCCCGCCTCAGATGCCGCTAAATTCGTCAACTTGTCTACGTTTGATTCTGCCTTCCGTCTTCAACGACTGTCTTAACCAAGGCCCAAAATTTGCTCCTCCTTCAACTGAGAATCTCATGGAAACCATCCCCTTGCTTGAATCTGCTATTCATAACACACCTTCCGATGCTCGGCATAAAATACGTACTCAGGCTGCTGCCATCTTTATTAAGCAAGCACACTCAAGTTCTGTCAATAACACTAAGTTTACCTCAAAGCTCTTGAAAATTAAACAGTTCCTAAAAGCTAATAATTTATCTGTATGTATGGCTGATAAAGTCTGCCTTCCAGTCATTATCGAAAAGGATACCCTTAATCAAAAAGTCAATGATTTCCTCCTTTCCACAATTGCAAACTTCTTTCTAAAAAACCTGTGGAAACCTTGAAATCATCTGTGGATCGCCTCAATAAGTTACAGTCGTTAAAGGTTTTCTTAAAAGATTTTTCTGCTCCTTCTTTCTACAATTCTCCTAGATTATTTGCCCAAATTAAATTACACAAAGCTAATGCTCCAATTAGACCTCTTGTGGAAAATACTCACCCTCCTGCTTGTAACCTGGAAAAATGTCTTGCCAAAAAATTCAAGATTATCACTAATAACTGCCCCTTCAATATCTCATCCATTGCTGAATTCATCTCTAAACTTCCAAATTCCATTGATGGTCATGCAAGTATGTTTACCCTGGACGTTGAATCACTTTTTCCTTCTGTGCCTCAGTTTGAAGCACACATGTTACTTATTCATAAATTCAAAGAACAATTCCCCATGGACGGCACTTTAACCAAGGATTTGTATGATAGCCTGCATTCTCTTCGTCAACACAGTTTCTTCATTTTTAATAATCAATGCTATCAACAAAACTAAGGTGTACCGATGGGGTCACCTCTTTCCCCACTTTTGGCTGAAGTATACCTGCAAAATATTGAGCAATCAATAGTGATGCAACATGACCAACAACCTAACTTATGGCTCTGTTACGTCAATGATATTTTTGTCATCTGGATTCATCCTAAAAAAGATATATTGCAACTCACAAATTTAATCATTGAGAAATTCCCATCAATTAGGTCCACTATTAATGAAGAAATTGATGGCAAGATAAATTTCATGGATGTCAGCATCTCAAAATGTAATAATCTCCTTTCCACTTCTGTCTACCGAAAACCAGTTTCTACCAATAGCATTATTCCTTTCAATTCTCATACCTTCCACCAATATAAACTGCAAGCCCTCAAGTCTCTCATTCATCGAGCTCATTTGGTTTGTAACACTGAAGTTAATCTAACAAATGAATTAGCAAACATCTGCTTGATCGCTACTCAACATGGCTTTCCCACTCTCCTGGTTTCTAAATTAATTCAAAATGCTAAGAAAAACCAGTTGTTGCTCTTCAACATGTTTCACCAAAAAAGGAACTAATGTTTGCTGGCTCAATCCCTTACCACGGACCTTCTGCCTACAAACTCATCAGTATCTTCAAAAGAAAAGGATATACACTTGCCATCCGTTCTTCCCCTTCAATTTCTGTTATACTCCTTAATGACAGAGACCCAAGACCTCCGCTTTCTTCCCCTGGAGTGTATAAAATTTTGATCAAGACTAACGTTGGATTAACCACATACATAGGAAGTTCATTTCAGAAAATTATCTCAAGATTTCACGAACACAAATCTGATGTGAAATTTGGAAAACTTTCATCTGCCTTATCTCTTCTTACCATGGCTGACACTTCCGCTATTCCACTTTGGTCCGATACTAAAAAGTTGGCTCCCTTCCAAAATCAGTATGCTCTGAGGTTTAGCAGAAAGTTTGGAAATTTTATTTTCCAAAAATTGCAACTCTGAGCTCCCCATTTTCGTTCCTTACATCTGGAAATCCCTCATTGCATCACGTCACCCGAAGTTACCATTACAAAGCTTACCTTTCCAATCTGGCAACGTAAACCAATCATAGTCGCACTGATGAAAGCCATAGTAATGGCTGAAATATAGTTGCATTAAACTTTTATACGTAACTTAGCGTGTTCTACACTACCTTCTTCTTAATTTGTTTGTTAGTTAAGTGCATTGCCTACCACTCATTTATGCACATAACCTAATCAGAGAAGCTTCCGTTCATATGATTTAAACCACAAACTGAGTCAAAATGGTCACTCTTCTACCATATGCATCAAACAGCAATGCTAACACAGTTTGTAACCTTTTTCAATCACAGAATTCTATGATTTTTCTAATACCTTTTAATGTTTTACCATGACACACAATTCAAATACTTTTACTTAAAATATACTGAAACCACATGTCTGTTCAACCTGTAACCAAACCCTACAGGCTTGTGCAAACTTAATGCAGAATTTTGAAAACAATGTTTGTTTCAGTTAATAAATACTTAGAATCACAGATTAAAAAAATATATATATCAAAACTGTCAATGAAAATGCAATTAAGTTTAATTTCTACTAAAAATTTTCATGCACACTAGGCTATAATGATTTTGAAACAAATTTGTTTCTACTTTGGCTTTAATTCAAGTATTGGAGAAATTATATATAAATAAAATTCAAAAATATATAGTATAATATCTATACTTGGATCATGAATGTGTCATTACTTTTGAAATGCTTTTATTTACCACAATCAATATATAAACTAAACACTGTTAAAATATTTTGAAATGATAATTATTTATTACAATGGAAATTTAAATATCAGGAAAAGTGAAATATGGAATAAGCATGGTAATAATTGATGTCATGGCTATTCCCAGACTTGATATATTATAAATTTCACAAAATTATGGGATTTACTCAGGAATAAAAGGATATTACTTACAGTTGAATTTTCGGGTAGCACCCCTACCCTTCCTCAGGACTACACTATAGTAGGTGCTGCCATTTGTGAGATAAATTCCAGCCTTTCAAATCATTTAATGTTGTACCTCTTCCTCTCTTTATTTCCAGTCCTTCTGAAAATTTTCTCTTGAAAAAGTGCTGTTGTTGTGTCAGAACTTCTATTGTGTCCCAAAGCACTTATGCCCAGTATTTTGACATAAGGTGCTTTAGGACACTGTCCAGTATTTTCACATAAGGTGCATTAGGACACTGTCCAGTATTTTAACATAAGGTGCTTTAGGACACTGTCCAGTATTTTGACATAAGGTACTTTAGGACACTGTAGAAGTTTTGACACACCAACAGCACTTTTTCAAGAGAAAATTTTCAGAAGGACTGGAAATAAAAAGAAGAGGTACAACATTAAATGATTTGGAAGGTTGGAATTTAGCTCACAAATGGCAACACCTACTATAGTGTAGTCCTGAGGAAGGGTAGGGGTGCTACCCGAAAATTCGACTGTAACATCCTTTTATTTCTGAGTAAATCCCATAATTTAGTGAAATTTGGAATAAGCATTTCTTTTATTAAAAGCAAAATTAAAATTGAAAATCATTACTTCATTTGTCCTTGTAGAATCTAACCATTTCCATGGCCCGTACAGTTGTTTTCGTGACATTATCGCTTTTTAAAGTTTAATTTCTCTGAAAATGCAGCTTCTTGTTGACTAGTTAGTGCTTACTATATCAACAGACAAAAAGAGCTTGCATTTTTCCTTTTGTTTCCAAATGAAATTAAAGTTCCAAATCGGTACTTCAACCCACCACTGTCTTTCATTTCCCACAAAGTTGTTTTTTCTAAGCAGTGAACATGCAGTAAGGTTTTTGAAAATAATCTATCTTTTGAACAAGAGAAATTGTGCTGGCCCACACAATTAAATATCACAAATCAGTACTGTGTTATTCACTCCACTGTAATAAAAACAATTTTACAAGTCACGAAAATGGCACAGATTCCACCACAGGCAGATTAAGTACCGATTTTAAAATATAGTTTCACTTTAAAAGAGAGAAAAGGGGCAAAATGCTTGCTCTAGTGATAGGTCTTGAAGAGACTTAGAATTAGGTCAGGAAAATGAGAAATTCCAAAAATCACAAAACATTCTCATCCTTGCTAGAACAATCATTTCCAGTGAAATTCAGAACATTATCGGCAGGCTGCTTGAAGATATCCGAAAAATATTAAAAAAACATTGAAGAAATGTCATAACACTGAAAACTTCCAGTACACAAGCTGTCAAGTGTTTAATAAATGAAAAAAATTGAGAACCTCAGTAAGTAATGATAAATAACATTACTTCACTGAGATTTTCAATTTCTGTAGTACATTCGATGTTTCTTGTACTCTGTAGCAGACCAATGATCCCCACAGTGACAACAGAGAATCCACAGCACTTGGAATGTCTGAAATGCTAGTAACAGGAAAAGTAATTCAACGAATTCAGCAAAAAATTAACAACGAATTGCAATTTATTAAAACACCATAAAAACTGGAGGTTTTCTTAAAAAAAAAAGAAAAAAAAAAAAAGAATAATAAGATTCCTAGGCACTAGGTTTGAAAATTGGACATAATCTGAATAAATCAAAAAACTTGGCAGCTACAAATAAGTGCAACACTAAAAAATAGCACCTGAATTACAAAACATCACATAGGGGTAAAAAAAGCAAATGGATAGATAACATTCCTGGACATGTAACAGAATTTTAGGACGTTTTCAGGACAAATACAAACCATGTGCACACTGATTACTTTTTATTCACTCATCGTGTAATAGGTGCAGAGATTTATCAAAAATGATCAGCACATAATTGAAACAATGTTTCAACACAGCAAAGTGAGTTCAAATGGACTAACATATTCACCAATAGCTGAATAACTGAGAGATGAGATGTTTGGATACCCATATAAAGCCCAAAACTTTCTCCACTGGATTATCACATGGTTTGATTTCTTAAAGATCCTTAACAAGAATATCATTTTGCTAGTCACAATTAACTGATGTAACAAGTGCATATTCCCTCCCCCCCCCATCCTTGTGCAAGGCATTTGGAAGTCTGTGTGATGCTAGACCGAACAACTGGCCACAGCACAAAAGGTGCTGTGCCGACTGAGTTTTCTTAGCAGGCGCACGCACAGCCGATTCCAAGATCACAGCCTGCCAAATGGCATTCTGCTCTGCAGCTCCATTTAACAGTTACACACGAAGTCTCGATACTTTTTGATCGCCCCTTGTATATAGTAAGAAGATGGTAGTATAGAACACGCTAAGTTACATATATAAGTTTTAAGGCAAATATATTTCAGCCATACTATGGCCTTCATCAGTGCGACTACGATTTGTTTTGATGCCAGATTAGAAAGGTAAGTTTTGTAATTGTAACTCCGGGTGACGTGATGCAATGAGGGATTTCCAGATGTAAGGAACGAAAATGAGGAGCTCAGAGTGGCAATTTTTGGAAAATAAAATTTCCAAACTTTCTCTAAACCTCAGAGCAAACCGATTTTGGAAGGACACCAACAACTTTTTTGTATCGGACCAAAGTGGAATAGCAGAAGTGTCAGCCATGGTAAGTTGAGACAAGGAAGAGGTAGGTTTTCCAAATTTCACATCAGATTTGTGTTCCCAAAGTCTTGAGAGAATTTTCCGGAATGAACTTCCAATGTACGCGGTTAATCCAACGTTAGTCTTGATCGGAATTTTATACACTCCAGGTGAAAAAAGTGGAGGTCTTGGGTCTCTGTCATTACGGAGGATAACAGAAATTGAAGGAGAAGAGTGAATGGCAAGTCTATATCCTTCTCTTTTGAAGATACTGATGAGCTTGTAGGAAGAAAGATTGTGGTAAGAAATCGAACCAGCAAACACTAGTTCCTTTTTTGGTGAAACAGGTTGAAGAGCAACAACTGGTTTTTTCTTAGCATTTTGAATTAATTTAGAAACCAGGAGAGGGGGAAAGTCATGTTCAGTAGTGATCAAGCAGATGTTGGCTAGTTCATTTTTTAGATTAACTTCAGTGTTACAAACCAAATGAGAGACTTGAGAGCTGTCAGTTTATATTGTTAGAAACTGGTTTTTGGTAGACAGAAGTGGATAGAAGATTATTACTTTTTGAGATGCCGACATCCAGGAAATTTATCTTGCCATCAATTTCTTCATTAATAGTGAATCTAATGGACGGGAAATTTTTCAGTGATTAAATTTGTGAGTTGCAATAGATCTTTTTAAGATGAGGCCAGATGACAAAAATATCGTCGACATAACGAAGCCATAAGGTTGGTTGTTGTTCATGTTGCAGCACTATTGATTGCTCAATATTTTGCAGGTATACTTCAGCCAAAAGTGGGGAAAGAGGTGACCCCATTGGTACACCTTGGTTTTGTTGATACTAAGGCTCAGATCGCTAATTTGGAATTACTGTGTTTCAACCACTACCAAACTCTCTCATTTTCGACCAACCATTTACTTGTGGATAAGTTCATGATTATGATTCATCAATTCATCTCTTCTGTCAAATTTTGTGAAGACAAAAAACATGCTAAGAAATTACGTTTCTTACGCTATCAGCCAGATTTTGTCAACCGCTCTCGCCGGAAGTCAACCATGGACACTCCCTCCTCGGATGCCGCTAAATTCGTCAACTTGTCCTCGTTTGTTCTTCTTTCTTACTTCAATGACTGTCATAACCAAGGCCCAAAATTTGATCCTCCTTCAATTGAGAATCTCATGGAAACCATCCCCTTGCTTGAATCTGCTATTCATAACACCGCTTCCGATGCTCAGCATAAAATACATACTCAGGCTGCTTCCGTCTTTGTTAAGCAAGCACACTCAAGTTTTGTCACTAATAACTCAGTTTGCTTGAAAGCTCTTGAAAATTAAACATTTCTTAAAAGCTAATAATTTAGCTGTATGTATGGCTGATAAAGTCGGCATTCCTGTCATTATCAAAAAGGATACCCTTAATCAAAAAGTCAATGATTTCCTCCTTTTCCCCAATTGCAAACAAACTTCTTTCTAAAAATCCTGTGGAAACCTTGAAATCATCTGTGGATCGCCTCAATAAGTTACGGTCGTTAAAGGTTTTCTTAGGAGATTTTTCCGCTCCTTCTTTTTACATTTCTCCTAGATTATTTGCCCAAATTAAATTATTACACAAAGCTAATGCTCCAATTAGACCTCTTGTGGAAAATACTCACTCTCCCGCTTGTAACCTGGAAAAATGCCTTGCCAAAAAATTCAAGATTATCACTAATAACCGCCCCTACAATATCTCCTTCACTGCTGAATTCATCTCTAGACTTCCAAACTCCATTGATGGTCATGAAGTATTTTTACCCTGGACGTGGAATAATTTTTACCTTCCGTGCCTCAATTTGAAGCACACATGCTACTAATTCATAAATTCAAAGAACAATTTCTCATGGACGGCACTTTAACCAAGGATTTGTACGATTGCCTGTATTCTCTTCGTCAACACAGTTTCTTCGTTTTTAATAATCAATGCTATCAACAAAACCAAAGTGCACCGATGGGGTCACCTCTTTCCCCACTTTTGGCTGAAGTATACCTGCAAAATATTGAGCAATCAATAGTGATGCAACATGAACAACAACCAACCTTATGGCTTCGTTATGTCGACGATATTTTTGCCATCAGGCCTCATCCTAAAAAGATCTATTGCAACTCACAAATTTAATCACTGAAAAATTCCCATCCATTAGATTCACTATTAATGAAGAAATTGATGGCAAGATATATTTCCTGGATGTCAGCATCTCAAAATGTAATAATCCTCTATCCACTTCTGTCTACCAAAAACCAGTTTCTACCAATAGCATTATTCCTGGTTCAATAGTAAAGATTTCTTATTATTATATTTTCTGTTATACACGTTCTTTTTGTATCTTCGGGTGCAAATTCAAACACTCCGAGAGGAAGAATCTTTCGTTTTTGAGATTAAAATACGATATAAAATTAACTGCCTATTAATATCTTTCTCATTATACTTAAAAACACAAATGAAATTACTCAAAGTCAAAAGATAATCCTTTCCTTTCCAGTCAAACGTTCATAAGTTTTTATCCTCTCATGGTTCATGAAGTAGTAGGCCGTATTTGGCGTTGTGGTCACGCCCCTCTTTTGTTACAGCTGCCGACTCTGTTGCAACCATGGTTCCCGAAAATTTGTCATTATCTATGTACACTTAAAATAACCGAATGTATAAAATCTTTATAAATGAAGAATGTCCAGAGCGGCAATTGATGTCATCCAACAAAGAGTCGCTTGGTTGAACAATGTACTTTCTGGAAGTGCTTTCTTCGTAACTCGGTGTATCCAGTCGGTCTAAAAATAGCAATGGATGTCATTCTACGAAGGAATGTCTAAAACAGCACTGGATGTCACCCACCGAAAAGTCGTTCGGTTGAAACCTGTATAATCTCAAAGTGCTATCCTCGTAACTCGCATTGCGGTCTCGTCCCTCCTTTGTTACAGCTGCCAACATTGTTGAAGCCATGGTTCCCGAAAGTTTGTAATTTTCTATGTACACCCACATAAGCTGAATATGTAAAATCATTTGAAGTGAAGAATGTCTAAAATAGCAATGGATATTATCCAACGAAGAGTCATTCGGTTGAAATCGGCACAATCTCAAAGTGTCTTTCCCCGCAACCTGAAGTATCACGCCGGACGCGTTTTGCACAGCCTATCTCGCTGGCATCTTCAACGGTCAATAACACAACATCGTGGTTGTGCTGAGCTTCCGAAAATCATGCCACTACCATTGGTCGCTGATGTCGTAATGTATTTGGCTCCATCTATCAATAAATTTGTTTGTAAATTTTAGAATCTTTGTATTTCTTTTTTCTCTCTTGTTCTAGTTGATTCTCTATTGCAATAAGGTGTTTCCATGCATATGATAAATTTGTCGAGCTGTTGTTATTACAATTTTGATGTTTTGTTTTTTCTATACATACAGATTCATCTGTGAGGACCATTTTCAAATTTTTCTGTTGAGCTAATAATTCAATTTCTTCCCACATAGGTATTGCTTGATTTATAAGACAAAAATCTATAAGTGAGGTTTTCTTTTCTTTTTGCGCTACCTATGTATGCACTGATAACAGTGCCCGTATTACCTATAATCGGTATACTGTATACTTCTGCTTTTTTAAGAATCAATTTATTATCTTAATTTACGGTAAGTAATAACTTTATGTCTTGAACTGTAATACCAAAGTTTTTATTATTTTTTATGCATATTGTTTTCAGTAACTCTACTATACCTGGGATGTATGACAGTGATTCACAGTATACCAAATTCTTATTTGATGTATTTGTTATTTGGCTTCAGTTGATTTATTAATTTGTTAATCTGACTATTATTATATCCAAATTGTTTGGCAATATCTCTAATCCAATTAAGTTCTTCATGAATTGCTTGATTGTCCGATGAGCTGACAAGAGCAAATCTCTAGTTCTACTAGAAAAAGAGAAATACAATAAAAAAATGGAAGATGAACTTAAAAAACCTATGTATGAAGTATTATCTGAAAAACCCCTAGATGTGGCTATAAAAAACTATAATAAGCTACTTAGATCTTTAAAAAGAAATAATCAACTGCATCCCAATTTCAAGGATTTTTCAAAACTACATTACAGAATCCCTCAACTATATGGAACAATTAAAATTCACAAACTAGGAGAACCTCTGAGACCAATTGTGGATTAAAAAAATTCACCTTTCTTGAACCTACAATATTATCTCCAGGACCATCCAAAAAATATATTTCAAGAACCTCCTGCCGTACTGAGAAACTCCCAAGATCTCCTTAAGAAATTAAGTAATCTCGAACTGCTGCAACACCCTGTAATTGCAAGTTTAGACATCCAAGCTATGTATACTAACATAGATAATAATCTGCTGTTGGAATTCATGGCAGATGATCTGGCTGATAGGATAGTCTTTCACAACCTCAGCAAAGAAGTACTGACTGGCCTCTATGAAATCCTGATTTTTGTATTAAAAAATCAACTTTTTTTCAGTTTGAGTATCGATTCTACAAACAGACCTCAGGTTTGGCTATGGGCTCTCCAGTTGCCCCCTTCCTAGCAAATTGCTATGTTGGCAAACTGGAAGAAGAGGTGCTGATAACTCCTTCTATCTTCTGTCTATATGCCAGATATATGGACAACATTATTTTCATTTTAGACAGCACTAATCCCTCTCTCCCGTCTTCCATCCTGGATTGGTTCAACTCCCTTGATGAAAAGTTAAATTTCATTCTAGAACTTCAGTGGAACAATCAGCTAAATTACCTGGACCTGTCGTTAATTCTTCAAAGTGGGAGAATTCTTACAAAAGTCTTCAAAAAGCCCACTAACACTAACAAAATGCTGGACTTCCAGTCAAACCATCCAGAATACATGAAATGGAACGTAGCCTCGCAATTTGTAGAAAAGATCGATGTTCTCAACTCCCCAGAATTAGACAAGCGAGCACAAAAAAACGAACTTAAACTCATTCTCCAGGATAATAATTACCCTTCTCCAATAATGGAAGAAATTTTAACTAATAATAAAAAAAGATCAGAGCCCTAACCCAGGATGTCGGTTAACTCGAAAAATCACCTACCATAAGGGCCTTTTTGAAAAACTTCAAAGGATTAGCAAAAAATTTCAAATCAGACTAGCTTCAGGTTTAGGAAATAAGATCAATAACTACCTTCCTTAAGTAAAGCAGCAAGAAACTAACATCTTGTTAAAAGAAGGAGTAGTCTACAATATCAAGTGTGAATGTGGTCTTAGCTATGTAGGAGAAACAGGCAGACAGCTTAAGACCAGGCTGAAAGAACATAAAGCAGCCATAAAAAAACATGACAAATAAAACTGGCCTTGACGTACATGTTCAATCTACTGAACATAAAATCCTATGGGACTCAGTAAAAATCCTAACCCACCAAAAGCATTTCTTCAAGAAAAAACTGTTGGAAGGTCTTGAGATTGAGAGAAGAAGAGGAACTACATTAAATGGTTTTAAAGGTTGGAGTTTTACCCAAGGTTGGCAACACTTACTGTAGTGTTCGTCCTGATGAAGGGTACGGTTACTATTCGAAAATTTGACGCTAAGAATTAACATCCTTATTCCTAAGTAATTCCTATAATCTGTCTAATGTAACTATCATAAAATTTCATATACATACAAATACATTTTGTTATATAATTAAAAAAATTATTTGTGATAAAAAGTGCTGCAGCAATTTTAAAAGATTTTTGAATTCATTCGTTTCCAAAAATCGAGGGGAATTTCAACAATAGGTCCTTTGTCAGTCAGCATGGGAATCTTGGACTTCAAGATACTATCTATCAGCAGCAATGGCAATTAGTAAGTGTTGTAAAACATCATTCCCAAGAATTGAGCTAAATATGTGGTCTATAAGTGCTTTTACAGCTTCATTGCCCTATGCAGTGATGCATTGTAATCAATTAGTGTATCCAGATGGCATAATGATTATATTGCTCTTGGAGATGACAGAAGAACATGGGGCAAAAGAGAAGTTGAGGGTAACAGGAGGGTCACATAAAAAGAGCTGAACCCAGGAGAGAGACAAATTTGGACAGCAGAAAAAGGGAAGATCTTAGAAATAGAATGAACAACTCCAGAGGTGTGGGAAGCACGAGTGACAGGAAATGAAAGTAAATTAGGTAAAACATGTGATTGACAACTGGAAAGCCATGTAACTCAAATTATTCAAATAACTAATAATTCCAGCACAACCAATGTGATAAGTTTAAGCAAATAATAAGTAGATTGAAACAATTCAACTTTCATATCATCAACTCCTTCATGTTATATTGCTCCACACAATGATCTGCAATTCAGCTAAAATATCAAACTTGAACAGGAAGTAGAAATTTTGCTAACAGCAGCAAATTAATGAAACCAAGGACACATTTTATTTAGCTAATATTTTACCTCCTAACAGCTGTCAGGGCATAATTCTCCCTATCACTCTCGTTGTACATTTTTTCCCAGCCTACAATTATAGCGACAAAATGCGGTACAACTTGAATATTTTATAGTAAGTAAACTATTCAATACTAATTCTTGTAAAAAAGATAATGACTGTGTAGTTTGTAATTCCAGCTTGCCAGGTACACTCTGCTTATAAACACTTTTTTAATTTCAACTGTAAATCTCTGTAGGAGCCTATATTTTTCATTCAAATAAAAAACCTAATATGTTAAAGGATAAATTAAAAAGCCAATGAATTTGAATTTGCTGGACAAAAAAATGAAACCATAAATTTTCATAAGAAAAAGAAACAAAACATAATACATACCGGCATTTTATTGGGTGTCATATAACCTCTGTTGATTCCCATTTTTGGGCCAACAGAGGAGCCCATATGGGGAGGATAAGGTTCTGATTGTGGTCCGCCGTAACGAGAAGGAGGCCATCCACCAGGAGGGTGTCCATCACCATGTCGCGACACATCCCAGTTTTCACGCTGGTTAGCTGGGTACTGGTTCTGTCCAGAAGGATATGGCCTGCTATCTCTGGGCCATCCTGAGGAAGGAACAATGGATGGTTTGAAATTACCTGCAAATTGCACACATGGTAATGATCCTGTGAAACAAATGACACGAAAACTAGAAAAATACACTGTTGGGGGAGGGTGGAGTGAAACTACGACTTCAACAATAAATCAGTAGTTTCAACAATTACATTTGAAGATGAAAAAACATGCACTCATTCTGATTTTTTACCTTTATCACACACACACACACACACACACACACACACACAAACCTTTTTGTTCTTTTTAACATGTACAACTAAATAAATGGGCATTTATTAGCAAAATTCTAATTTCTTAAGAACCTGAGCTACTGTAACAAACAGTACATGCTGATGGGCTATCAGTCTGCATATCTTGGTTTTTAAAAAATTCTAATAGCTTACTGCAGAATTGCATACAAAAAAGGAATGTTACTTTATCAATATAATAACCATACATGCAAGTTTCATCACTTAATATAATCAAGCGGTATAGGAACAATTTTAATGAACATAAAAAATGTCCTTTTACTTGCATTGTTTCTAACAACAAAAGATATCACAAACTTAAGCATGATGCTCGTATGTCACTATGAAAGGAAACTTGTGGCATGTTCTGTCTCACATTATGGTGTAGATTAGGGATGGCGAACCTTTTCTGACTAGTGTGCCACTTTTAGTTTGCTTTACTGCTTTCTGGTGTCGAGTGTGCCACTTTTAGTTTGCTTTACTGCTTTCTGGTGTCGAGTGTGCCACCTCTTGTTTGCGTTATTTTTTTTTTAATCAACATTAATGTAAAACTTGTTACTGAATGCTAATAGCCAAGGCATTTATGTTCAGTTCATAACCTATTGTCTTCAGGTTATGGGCACCATCAGCAGTCATAGATACTATTTCATTTAAGTCAATCCCCATTTTTATTACAAATTCCTGCTTCACTTTACTTCACACATTATATCTTCCCATGTGAAACTCAGTTGGCAAACTCAGCAAAATCAATTCCTCCTCCCTCCTATTACATTTCCACAAGGAATTGTAACAAAAATATCTAACCTTGCTTGTGACGTCATGTCAGAGCTTTAATCAAGACATATTGAAAACATATCTGCATTGTCCAAATAAGATTTAATATGACCTGTAACATCTTCACTCATTCTTGTTATTCTATCTTTAAGAGAGTTCCTTCAGGCTGGCATTTCCTTAATTCCGTTCACAATTTGTTGCTTGTTGGGAAAATCTTTCAATAATGTGTCAGACCTGGCTACGAAAACCGCCTTCAAAAAATCACCATCACAAAGTGGCTTCCCACGCTGTGCAGTACAGCAAAATAGATGAAAACTATTCCTTGGCCTGAAAGAAGATACGGAACAATTTGATTGTTTTTCATATTGTTTCACTTTTTGTGAAATGTACTCCCTTTTTTCTTTATTTGACATGAAACAAACATTATTATGATTCCTCTCAAAATGATGCTATACATTGAATTTTGGGAACACTACTCTTTCTGTATACAGGCAACAAACAGAAATCTTAATTGTTTTTCTCAATGACTGTGAACTCCGATGTTTACTGTTCTTGAAACACTCAGCCACTATCTTCGTTAAGGTTTTTTTTTTTTTTTTTTTTTTCACCGAAAACATGTTTGCATGGCCCGGATACAAAAGCACCAGCAAAGGAACAATTACAGTACACAAGAGAAACAAGCATCAGCTACAAACAAATCAACATTCTCTGACAAACTGAAGTTCTGGACTGGCTTCGCAGTGTTGCCAAGTTGTAAACTTGAAATCTCTCCATCCATTGTTCAAGGTTACTTTCAGTTCTCACAGGAACTCGCTGTTTCATGCATGTCTTCCTATCAGATTGGTTTTCTCTCCCTTCTGCAAAGGTAAGGGAGAAGCAGGAGAGATGGAGGCTTGAGCTGAAGCAGGTGTGGACGTCTTGTGGTGGATGTCCGTAGGAGCAGAATGATAAAATAATGGTGTGCATGTGATGCTTAACTTTTGGGAATTAATGCATAAGGTGATTAAATGAGGTGAGGTTGATTTATTTACTACCTCTTTAGAGGACACTTCTCGGCTAGATTAATTTTCTTGTCAAAGCTCAGTTATTTGCAAGAAAACACTACAGACATGCTGTTGAAAAATTCTCTCTAAAAGAATTAAATTTTCATTTAATGTTAATGTTTTCATGTTGGTGTGCCACCCAAATCGTGTTCATGTGCCACCCAGTGGCACGCGTGCCATAGGTTTGCCATCCCTGGTGTAGTGAATAATACCATACTAGGTGAAAATCCTCCAAATACATGGCGTCAGTAAATAAATAAATACATCACTCTTTCCATGTTCCACAAACACACAGCAACCGAAAAATTGTTTTCAGCCACCGCCGTGGAATCGAACCGTGGATCTCTCGATATCTAGCCGAGCGCGTTACATTTACACCACGGTGGCCAACAATCCACGGTGCTATGTGTATTTTTAAGTCAGCTTCTGACATCATAAATCCGTAAGATGGGCTCAGCTACTGAGACGTCTCCATCTGGTGGGCATTAACGGCACTGGCTATATATTAATTATAGCAGTTAAATCCAAAGGGTGAGATCCAAAGTAAAAATCCTCCAAATACGTGGCGTCAGTAAATAAATAATTATATCGCTCTTTCCACGTTCTAAAAACACATAGCAAGTATTACTCCTGACATTTGACTCACATGTGAGCAGTTGCTCACCCTTTACTTTGCACCCAACTCCACTTCCACAAAAGATGGTAGGCTTAAATACTGCGTTGTCACAGCAAGTTTAGTTAGCTGGATAACCTTTCTTAATGTTCCCAATGTAAATAGTTGCACACAATAATATATTTGCTGGGTAAACATGTGTAAGTATTTAAAGGTGGTGAAAAGTAAGGACATCAAGGCATTCTGACTTCCCTATCTTCACACACTGCCTCCTCCATAAGATCAGAAATGTTGAAACAAAAATGAAACTAGATAAATAAGAGTTCCTTCCAAAAGCGATGCAATCTTAGGAAATTTGTGTTAAAAACATTGCAATTAATAATATCATAAACAATGTTAAAGAATTATACATGCTGTATCACCCCAACAAAATGTTACTTTTCAAAATACTTATTTGCATACAGGGTCATTCCACGCCAAATCGTCAGATGCTATCCACCACACCATCTCCGATTCTTACGATTTTTTTTTTTCATGAATAGATCACCCCAAGGTATGAAAATCCTGAAAGTTTCATTTTTTTATTTCCCGTAGATTAGAAGAAATTAATTTTCGAATGCTGGTGCATGGCGGGCCTTAAGCGCGTAAAAACGCAAATATCTCCATTGTTTGGATAAAAAAAGTACCAAAATCACCACTTCTTCGTAATTTCCCCAAGGAATCGATTGGTGCATTGCACGAATCTCTATCTTCTTTAGTTTTTGAGTTACATGCAACGGGAGAGCCTTTTTTCAAAACGTAAAAAAGCAATGTAGTACAGCACTTAGAAGATCGCAATTGTTTTTCGTTTTTAAAGAAAAGTTTAGTCTAACAAATGAAGAAAAAAAACCTTGGGCTTTCGCGTGCGCGCTTAGAAAATAATTTTTAAATATGGTGCACGGCTCGTATTTTGCCACTGTGAAAAAGCGTGTGGCGAATAGCGTTGGCAGCGGGAGTGGATGTTTGCCTTCGGATGGGCTGGAGATCACGATACTATTGCACGCGTTGGTCAGATCGCACGATAATTTGATGTGATGCCTGAAGGAGGAAGGATAGGGAACTAATGTTATGTTTAAAGGCATTTCAAATAATACAACTGTAAAATATTAATAAAGGATAATTTCACGCCAAATCGTCAGATTCTTAGCCATTCAACGATGATGAAAACTAATAAAAACCATTTTCTTCGTACAGCTTACCAATATGAGCTATACTGTGAAAAAGGTTACACAAAAATAACGCATAAAAATTATGCAACAGACGTCGGAAATATATCGGTGTTTTTACCAATCAAAGACGAGAAGAACTAATATAAACTTTTTTCTCCCTGTATAGCTTAACGATATACAGTACTGACGCTTATAAATTATGCAATTGATGTTGAAAATAGTTTTTGGAATATTCATTATTGATTAATGATTTCTACAGCTCACTCAATATCCGACAGAATTTTTAGACATGAAATAGTTCTATTTCAGGAATTAATAAATTGTCTAGTTGTCCATGCCTGCCGTAAGAGAAAATGATCAAGGAATGACAGCTTGAGAAATAAAGTAATCGGGGATATATAGCTCGGTGCCTATTCTTGTGAGGCAGAGGATATATACTGCAGGGATCATAGCATACTTCTGGAAAATTTTAGGTAAGAATTTTAGGAATTTTTAGAAAAATTTTAGGAAAATTTTAGGAGTGTATTTCAATAAAAACTAGATGTATATTTGTATACATCTAGTAAAACAACTTTGTATACATTGTAAAGAGTTTGCTTCACACCCTTCAACCATATATACTGATAGACTGCGCATGACATCAAAATTTCTGGCTCCAACATAAAATCACATGACAACAGTCAAAAAGATGGGTTACACCTGCTGTGCTTATGGTTGCTCTGACCGATATAGTAAAGAAAGTTCTATGATTTTTCATGGGTAAGAAACGAATTAAATACCTAAGTCAATAAAGTTCAATTACTTAACCAGAAACTTGCAGCTATTGATATAAAAATATAGTAACTTAAGAAAAAAAAATGGAATGCATGTTCCAAATTCTTCGCAAATGTTCATCACATTATAAATCACAAAATGTAAACAACACGATCATGCATGTATATAGCTCATAAGTAAACTTACCTGAAGAGTTTTCATTATATATGAGGTGCATTCACATAATACACCGAAAACACTGAAGTTCTGCAGCGCAAATTAGTAATCATAACAGCATTTGTACACGAAATTTGGAGTCTGATGATGACGTGCCCAATGTTTGAGCCATGGCGGCTTTGATGCAGCTATTGCCAATGCGCAGTCCATTAGTATATATGGTCGAAGTTCACACCCAAATTTTTTGCATAACGTCTAATGTCTAAAGTTTAAGTATGATTTACTTCTAATGTTCAGTTCTTATCTTTTCACGTGTTATTATCATATTCAAGTATCCACATTCAAGTTTCACTTTGAACATTAATATGCTGTTGAACCAGAAGCAATTCACGATTTTCACAGTAAAGTTTTCAGGTTTCACATTAAACTATAATATCCTAAAAAGGTAATTGAAAACCAAGAACTATGTACAATTGTTCACTGAATTACTTTTTTCATATTATTGTTTTAACCTTTTCCTGATTAGCCTATATTTTTCTGCTTCCACCACATGCAACGTTTTTTTTTTTTTTTCATCTGCTAAAGATCCTAACGGAATTTGGCGAAATTTGCACTAGAATTTTATTGTGATGTATCTTAACTACTGTAAAAATTTTACTGTGTTATTTTCAAAATTCAGAAAAATGGATTTCTGAAAATATTCTCCTAGTCCTTTTGTGCTGTGGAAGTGATAAACAGGTGTTTGCTTTCTTCCCAACCAAGGGCTTCAGATCAGCGCTCCCAGCTGTCAATCAACCGTTGCTATGGTAACACCCTTTCTGCTGGAGGCTCACTCTGTCCAAAGAGGCACACATACTTGTCCATAATAAAAATTACCAATGCTAACTTTTAAAGTTTTAAACCGATTCAACTGGAATTTTGGAAGTGAGCTTCTGTAATCCAATTACAGTGAATGTAAAAATTTCAGCCACTTTCGTGAAAAATTCGCAAAGATAGTTTTCTTATTTTTTATCATAAGTAGTGGAAGTCTCTTGAGGGGAGGGAGGGTGGCATGCACATAAACAAGAAGAAGATGAATGTGTTGTTCAGGCATACTCCTCACTGGTGGATGCCAGCTGACTTGGTACATACGCGACCCCCTGCAAATGCTAAATGCCTCTTCTTTCCCCTTCTGTTCTCAATTGTCGGACGGACATCAAGCTCCCCTTCGACCTACTAGTAATCATCCAATTTTATTGCACTCGAAGTAGTGCCTTTTTTTTCTTTTTTTCCCCCCAGCCAAATTAGGATTTGGTGCACATCGGAAACCGCTGCCGGTGGTTTCTTTGAGAACAGAGAAAAGGAACTTAAAAAATGAAGGGGTAACAGTAACATGATTTCCTAAAAGGGCATTTTTTAAGCACTAATTTCAAATTTCAAGGCTTTTCAAGACGGCATTAAAAAAACACCGTTTTTCCAGGATATTCCAGGCCTTGAAAACGTAATCATGATTTTCCAGGACTTTCCAGGTTTTCAAGCACGCGTGCGCACCCTGCGTAATGGTAAATTTATTGGCGTTAATAACGGTTGTGTTTTTAATAAATAAGCTTACGAAAATTTTAGGATGAATAGCAAATTTTAGGTATAATTTTAGGAATTTAAGGAGGGTCACAAAATATTAGGAATTTTAGGAGGAATGCGATCCCTGATACTGCGTTTTAGTTAACGTCAGATACTTGACGATCACAGATGATGACGTTAGCAAGACTCAGCTTCGGGTTAGAAAAAATGTTATAGATTATTTTCTGGTAGATCTGGTATTTAAATGAACGAGTATATCTCACAGTTGTCATCTTGCCTGTCTTTTATTTATTTATTTTTTATTTCAGTTGCTTATTTAAAGATTACGCGTCAGGTGGGAGCTCACGAAACTCTCAAAAGCTCATATGAAACAAAACGCACCACAGCACCCTAAAATAAGAAAAACACAGTTTAACTGTTCGTGGTGTAGCCCAAAAATAGAAAAATACAGTTTGACGGTTACACTGAACGAAAAATTTTATGCCTCCTATAATCACATCCCGGTGTCAGAGTGGTAGCAATTGGATTTATTTCCGTTATTATTACTTTTTTTATTAATCATGCCAATAAATTTAGAAATAATGAGAAATATTAACAGACCTCGAACGTATGAGTACGTTTTCGTTAATGTAATACCCAATGTATCGCAATTATTGATTACGAATTTATGAAAAACAAGTACGGAACTCCTGTTACTATTTAGCGATCGTAATTTGTGTTTTATGAGCTTCTGTTTCTCTTTATCAGTAGCAACGCAGTTATCGTCCTCATATTGACAAGTTACTTTAATTTGTCTCTTGAATTAAGAATTCGTTTTTGTTTTTTGTTTTTTTTTTAGTTTAACGCATTACGCCACAATAACAATGCACAAAGACGCTGAAAAAATAGGCAGCAACTTTCAAATCGCAAGAGAATAAAAGAGATCTGAGAAAATACACTACAGAGCTTTTCCACTTGCGGTGCTCTCTTAGAAATTCGTTCTCTGTTTGCCAGAGGTCGTAAATTAGGATCTGAGGGATTCAAGGTCTGGGGCTATCCTGTCTTTAAAAGAGAGAAAAAAAAAAAAAAAAAACTAGAAGCAAGCGTGTTGGCCATAGCACGGATAAAAAGAGAAAAATCGTCTCTAAGAAAAATAAACAGTTCCGCATCTGTGGTGAACAGAAAACATCATACCATAATGGGAAATAAGTTAACAAACGCAGGGCAGTGGCGACGGTAGCTGCTCAGAACTGGGTGGGCCATTAAGGAAGGGGGCTAAACGTGATGGGAGAGGAGGCACACACTTTGAAGTGTTTGGCAGAAATTTTGGCAAACATTCCGTTCATGTGCACTTTACTCGACGCTGATAATGTAATTCCTAGTCAAAAAAAGTTTTCAAGTGTACGTAGTATGGGAACCATGGATACGTATCTCTATGGCAAGTTACTATTCACAATTTTAGCTTACTTAGGTATCTCTCTCTCTCTCTCTCTCTCTCTCTCTCTCTCTCTCTCTCTCTCTCTCTCTCTCTCTCTCTCTCTCTCATAAGGCTATTTATGAAGTACAGTTTGTAACCTGACAAGGAATCTCTCAGATCGTTTTCAACTATAATTCCAAAACGCGTGTTTCTGCTGCTCTCTTAGAAATTCGTTCAGATGACTCCCCCTCTTCCCTCCCCAAAGTACACAAAAACTAACAGCCATGTGGAATGCCATTTTTCTTTTTTATTTAAAAGGCTACAATTCATAAACTTCAAAAAGCCGAAAGTTTAGAACTGATTCAGATTGGTTTACATCGGTGACACGAACATGATTTTCTTGCTGGTCATATTTAGTTTCCACGCTACAGAAAAAGTGTATTACCTTCACAGAAAATAATCGGAGATTTTGTGTGCGCATATAAAATCTTCCTAACACTTTTTTTGTCAACGTCATTTTTCATCCTGCGGCGAACGGCAAGTTTATACTTTTTTTTTTTTTTTTTTATTGGAGGTTTAACGACCACCGTGAGCAACTCAGTGGGCTATAAGCAGTCGTCCGGCCCTAATTTGGGACCACTGGTAACGGAGAGAGCCAGCGCCGTAAGACAAACACAACATCCATGCCTCACCGGGATTCGAATCCGAACCCAATTTGGACGAATGATCATATTCAAAAGTCATCGCTTAGACCACTGCGCCACCAGGGCGGCAAGTTTATACTTAAGGATATCTTTACGAGGAGCAATAAATTTGCGGGATGTTGATCAGACAAAGAGCGCAAAAGGTCTGGAGCGTCAGGTCATTTGCAGTAACCCTCTACAAACAACATCTAAAAAGGAGAGAGGCTTCATTTCATCGCAGGCATGATAAATCTGAAAACTAAGAACGACGGAACTTTTTATCCATGTATACATACATACATACTCGCTAGAATAAAAAAAAAAAAGCCAAATAAAAAAATTCAAGAAGATTCCCAAAATTAGCCGAAGAAATTTCACCACAATCTCTCGTCTACAGCGAAAGCATTGGCAGCACCCCCCCCCCATAATTTTGGGTTTTGCATCGATTTCAAGAAATGATTCAGATCATGAAACAAAACGCGGGAAATTCTCGCGAACACTGTAAAACCTGTAAATGTTAAATTTTATGATAATCGCCGAATTTGTTATCGTAAAAAAAAAAAAAAAAAAAAAAAATGCGTTCCACGGAAGCTCAACTTCCTCTTGTCTGATTTGACTAAATATAATCAAAAACTGACATGGGAGTTGATCACAGCGTTGTGAGACATCGAAATATAAACATCGTTCATGAACTAATCATGCTTTTTTTAAATAAAGAATTCCTTTCCTTCAAAACGTGAGTTCAACAATACATGCTTCCGTGCGATGGCGGTGATGGGTGGGACCGCTTCTTGCGTGCGGGAGGAATGCCATTCTTCTTCCGGTAACAAGTCTCCGCACAGCCGTGGCCACGACGCCGATTGCGCTGTCACCGTGGCAATGCACTGGCCATGCACCATGTTTAAAAATTCTTTTCTCGGCGCTCAGGCAAAAGCCGAAGGTTTTTCCTTCTTCATTTGATAGATTAAACCTTTCTTTGCAAAGAATAATAACTGCAGCTTTCTAAGTGCTGTACTACATTGCCTTTTCAAGCATTGAAGAAAGGCTCTCTCATTGCTCATAACTCAAAAACTAAAGCAGATAGAAACGCGTGCATTGCACCAATGGATTCCTTGGTAAAAATTAAGAAAGAATGATGACTTATGTATTTATTTTTATTCTAAATAACGGAGATATTTGCGGTTTTACGCAAAATATGTCCGCCATGCACCAAAATTCAAAAAATTATATCTTCTAACCTATCGAAAATAAAAAATTGAAACTTTCAGAGGTTTTATAAGTTGGGAGTAGCTACCCATTAAAAAAAAGTCGTAAGAATCGGAGATGGGTTGGTGGAAAATTAATTCAAAATCTGACGATTTCGCGTGGAATGACCCTACATATTAAATACAAACTATTCATTAAAAATGACAGAAATGTTGATTATTAAGTAGTAAGCTTAATTTTCTGCCGATGAAATCAGGGAAACACTATTATTTGTAACACAGCAATTATTTCCAAAACCCTAATTCAATTCTATTCACCACAAATATACATCTATTTGGGTGAAATATTAGTTCAACATGGACTTCTTTAATCTGTTATCTTGAAGGATTATTCATATCTCCATAATTTTTTAAACATTCATCAGATTTTATCTTGCACATGGAAAGCATGTATTTTGATCACCAGTGAATATTGCTTCATTTTATTGCTCAGTGATAAAAAACCTATTTACAGTTATCACTGAGCAATATAATTACCATGAATCAAAATACCTCCTTCCTGTGTCCATGAGGAAAAATGCACAGATTGTTTAAAAGGATTATGGGATATATGAAAAATCTTCCACAATAAATCTTCCTAATGACTATGCACTATATACATGGGAAATGACCCATTCTGTTTGCATCAACTCCACCGTTACTGTCAAGATCAATTATCTAGTATATATTTTGCCCCTGCTACCCACCTCCTGGCTTCCAGAATTTTCATGCCATTTTAATCACAATATCTTTAGCTTTCACAAATTTTAAAATCCTGCCTTATTAATAACAAGGAACTATACACCAACAATACAAAAAATAGTATAACTATACTAGGAATTCGAATTTCTTGGCATAGAGTAGAAATCAAAGTTTCCAAGTCTTCGCACATCAACCAGATGGCTTTTTAAAGGAAAGTAGACAGCTAACTGAAAACTGGATAATAGAGCACTTCAACAATTTGGAGGTCTCCCCATGGTCTCCTCAAATTGTTGAAGTGTTCTATTATCCAGTTTGCAGTTAGCTGTCTACCTTCCTCGAAAAAGCCATCTGGGTAATGTGCGAAGGCTTGGAAACTTTGATTTCTAATCTATGCTAATAAATTCAAATTCTATAAAGATTTTTTTCTTTTTTTGTATTATTTAATACAAAAAAATCTTTAAACAATACTCAAAGTCCGTAAGTTGCATAAATCGACGTCTCTGGCTTCTACACGGAATTCTTGTCACTCTGTACTCTTGCTTGCGTCGGACGATGCTTTTCGCTTTCATGGGGCATTGACTACACGCCAGTTTATAAGGGTGCTGGTTCATGTTTTCTTCTAGGTGTGCAAACTTGTTTTTATTCAGGTCATACATACATATCACTAAGCTGTTCTCTGAGATTCAGTGTTTAGCTCCACAAAGAAAAGACAAACTACCAGATAATTTTTATCTGATTATTTACTTACAGTTGCCATATCAAACTCCCCCACTTACAGCGATCTTGGCACACAATTCGAGCTTCACTGACATCCATCACACGACGCACACAAGATCTCCTGTACTTCATACTCATGATCTTTTCCCCATGCAGACACTCCTGAATCTGATCCTCCCATGACTTCTTTGGTCTTCCTCTACCTTTCCTTCCTGCCACTTGGGCTAAAAAGATTTTCTTAGTAAGCATCTTATCACTCATTCTTTCAGCATGGCCAAACCATCAAAGCATATTAGTCTCCACCTTGCTAACAACATTTTGCTTCACATTACACAACTGCAACACACCTTCATTCCTCACACAATCAGAACGTGTCTTGCCACAAACCCCCCATAAGTAATGCATTTCTCCAGCACACAAATGACTTCTGTGCTCCTTTTATAGTACCCAGGTTTCACTGCCATGCATCAAAGTAGGAACAATTACACTTTCATACACAGCCATGCAGGACTGTCTTGAGAACCCATCATTCCTGTGAAACCCTCCCAAAGCAGGTATGACTTTCAATGAAGAATTCACTCTCCTACTAATTTCACCATCCAATTTGTTCTCTCTGTCAAACATGCTTCCTAAATACACAAACTCATTCGCCTGGTCAATCATCGTGCCATTTAGACTTATGCTACATTCAGTACTACCAGTTCTCTGCTGAAAAACCATAACTTTGGTTTTTCCCTTATTAATACTCAGTTTGAATTTCAAGCAAACTTCGTACATCTGGGACAACATACTTTGCAACTCACTTTTGCTCTCTGCCAATAGGACAGTATCATCAGCATACAGCAATATGATTCTGATTCATTCAGGTGCTGATACAAAAAAGACAATTTCTTGACCACCCACTCAATTTCATTACTTCGTGAGCACCTGCTCAATTTCATTACTTTTTCATGACCAGTAGACACCCTGTCACTGCTGGATGAAGGCCACCTAAAGTTTCTTCCCCAACGGTCTGTCTTGTGCCAGTCTCCTCCATGTCACTTGAGCATGCTTATGTCGCTCGCACTGGCCACGTACATTCCCGCTGCCAGAGACTGAGGGCCAGAATTTACATTATGAAGTCATTTAGGGATTCGCCATAACTCAAAACGCTGGTGAAGTGGGTTGGTGAGTGTGGGATAGCAATTTCTCTAATCCCAGTGGTATAGGTGGTATAGTTATATTGCTATTTGTTGGTTGTCAGAGCTCCGTTATAAATATATATATATCACCGCATATATATATATATATATATACTTAAGAGCAAAACTGAAGACTAAGGAAAAACTTTAGAATTTAAAACGAAGGTTGCAAAAAAACCTGAAAATCAAAACGTGCAACGCAGCAGTTTTGAAAATTCAGAATTCACATTCTATAAAGAAGATACCTAAGTAAAAAAATGCAAATATAATTTTGACTCACACCTAGTACAACATAGAAAAGGTTATGTATCTACCTGTGTGAGTAAAAGGAGAAAAGACAAAAAAATAAAATAAAACAACTGAATGTAGAAGGTGTCGAGAATACTGAGCCTTGGCTTTATCAAGGACCAGCAAAAACTCTGCATTTTCTCACTTCCACAAAGACCTAGTTGGAAATGGGTTTCTGCAAGGCCATAGATGCAAGTAACATTCCCACCTAAAATAGTTTAAAACATATATATATAAGTCATGTTAACTAGTGCTAGGTCATGCAACTCTACGGAGGACATGACTTATATATATATATGTTTTAAACTATTTTAGGTGGGAATGTTACTTGCATCTATGGCCTTGCAGAAACCCATTTCCAACTAGGTCTTTGTGGAAGTGAGAAAATGCAGAGTTTTTGCTGGTCCTTGATAAAGCCAAGGCTCAGTATTCTCGACACCTTCTACATTCAGTTGTTTTATTTTATTTTTTTGTCTTTTCTCCTTTTACTCACACAGGTAGATACATAACCTTTTCTATGTTGTACTAGGTGTGAGTCAAAATTATATTTGCATTTTTTTACTTAGGTATCTTCTTTATAGAATATATATATATGCGGCGATTCGTCTCGGCATGGACTCGACAAGACACCGGAAGCATTGGGAAGCCATACGGATCCACGACCCCTGAACAAGCTCCTACAGTTCACGAAGATTTGATGGAGGAAGGGTCAGAGCCTCGAACATCTCTCTCGATGTCATCCCAGATGTGCTCGATGGGATTGAAGTCAGGTGACCTAGCTGGCCAAGGAAGCAAGGTCACGTCGGTGGTGTTTTCATCCAACCATTCGGATACAATTCGGGAGTGATGGCACGGTGCATTGTCTTGTTGCAGGATGAGGTCCCCAGTGGGATGTTGAAGACGCACAAACGGGAGAAAATGGTCGTCCAGGATATCCCGGTAACGTTGACCTGTGAGGGATGATGTCACACGTACCAGGGGTCCCATTTCAGTCTACATAAACAGTCCTCAGATGAGAATGCCAACCCCAGCAGCTTGAAGAGTACCCCCTGCTGGCAAGAAGGATCCATCGCTTCATGTCTTGGGTCCAGTGGAGATGTTCCTGTGCCCGTGTTAATCTTTGCACCCTGTGATGTGCAGTCAACAGCAGTACTCTGGTGGGACGATGGCTTCTGTACCCCATAGCGAGATGGTTCTGGAAGGTGTGGCTGCTTACACGTTTTAGCGCACCAGCGTTACATTGCTGAGTGATTTCTTGCCCAGTGGCCCGTCTATCCGCTGTTACAATGTGAGCTAGCTGACGATGACCCTGCTCATCCACACGCTGTTGTCCACGGCAGTTGGCCCTTGCAGGGATGGTTTTACCAGATTCGATGTACTCACGGTGCACCCGTGACACAGTGGCTCGTGAAAATCCCAGTGCCTGCACGACTTCCGAGATGGAGTGACCCATTAGTCGGGCCCCAACAATTTGCCCACAATCAAATGCGCTTAGATCCTTCGTCTTACCCATACTGCGTCTGACTCTTACGGATTCCCGTCGCATCACTCCTTATATTGTCGGATCGCTGCATACGTCATGTCGTTTCAGTTTTCAGTGCCGCCCACAGCGCCACATTTGCATAACGCCAGCTGTCTCTAATGCAATTGCTCTTCAGTGTATATATACATACACACAGTTTTAATTTAATACTCCATCTTACACAAACAAATAGCCCATCAAACACTTTTTTGTGTGAACTACATCCTACCTATCCAGTCACTTTATGTTAAACAGAAAATAAAGAAATTAAATTTTATTTAAAAACTGCAACATTACATTTATAAAATGCTTAGTTCTAAGCACAACATTGTACAACAATATTTACTTTAACAAGGTAATAATGGTACTAAAAATGAGCATGGTGTAAAAAAGAAATGCCTACCTTGCTGTGGAGGACCAGGTGTCTGGGGTGGCACAGTGTGAGTGGGACGATAGGGATACTGACCACGATCAGCTAAAAACAGACACAGTAAACTCTGCATTAGTATGACATGTTTTGTTTTTTAACGTTTATTTGAAACACAGGAAATTAAAAATAATAATAATAAAAAAAAACACGCCTTAGCATTTTTTGAATAGTAAAAATTAATTTTTACAACTGAAAAATTCTATAGACTTAAACTACACTAATAGAAAAGATTTAACAAGAGTTTTACAGAAAGAAAAGTGTAATAACTGAAAATAACTGTCAAGAGTGTCTCTGAAACACACCTTTATTGTGGCTAAATGTTATGCAATACTTTGTACTTGAAAAACTGTCTCAAGAACAACTGATATTTACAGATTGATATCACTCCAGACACATGGAATCCCCCTGCCCATTCCAAACAAATAAATATCTTTTTTACAATTTTTCCATTTTTCTTAAGAGCTTTGCATTTGTCCTTATTTGTTTTTTCTCAAAAGTATTAAAATTGAAAACAAAGGAAAAAATTCATCACATATTGTACACATTTGTGTAAAAACAGACTTTCTGTGAAAAACAACCAATTTTATCCATTTCTCACAAGAGGATATGATGGCTTGTTTTATTCTACAGCAGTTGAGGCTTAGGTTTGAGCACTTGCAGTGACAAAGAAGCAAGACAAGACAAGACAACTGTTTGGAGTGTGCCCCATACCATTCCCTAGTTTTTCAGCATTATCACCACTTCATCAAGATTACTTTCTTGCACCTAAATGCAGATGCACTATTTCAAGCTGTGGACCAAGGGGTCACTGTGCCTTTCGAGGCCTATGATCTTCACCAAACTTTGAAATGCTGATTGAAGCATTCAAAAGAAAGGTGGATCATCAGTCAGAGAATTTTGGGTGAATTTTAATGTTTCAGATGCTGTGAAAAGCACAAAAAATTACTAGAATGCAGTCTTTGAATCCACTGTTATAGGTAATTGGAAAAAACTTGGTCCTGTATTTTTTTTTTTTTTTTAACGAAATTCTGTAATGACAAGGACTGTGTGTGACTCTAGCTGAGAAATTATTGGATGTGGAATTTTCTACTACGGATGAAACAGAATTACTGAAATTGAATTCACAACTGGTCGGCAATGAAGATCTAGGAGAAAGAAAAGCACCATTGAAGAAGATGGAAAAGAACATGAAGTTGCCATTAAAACTTTGCTCTCTGGCAGTTGCTATTCAAAAGTACATCATAGGTCAAATCTTTATAACCTTATAGTTGAAGAGTTATAAAATGTATTTTAAGAAATAAAAACTCATTTTGACACTGCAGCTACAAGATATGAAAGTCTGACTTTGGACAACTTGCTTTGTGAATGTTGTCTGCAAACCAATTTGTAAGTGAAAGTCTCTTGCATCACACATAAATAGAATGATTCTTTTAGTTCCGTCTCACCCAATTAAGAAATTGGAAGGATGGCAAAAACTTAGATTTTCCTTTCTTTTACTAGTGGTATAAATACTCCACCTAAATGGGACAAAATTTTGCATTGTGAATCTTATGCTTAATTCATCCTCTGACTCTAAAACAAGAATTTTCTTTCCTTTTTTTTTTTTTCCCTGCACAGCCAATTTTTCTCTTCTGCCCTCCCCTATGTTTATATGGTTTCTCTAAGTTACTGAAAACTTAAATTCAATGAACTTATTACAGTATTAGCAGAACTTGGACAATTATTAGATTCTTCTTCTTTTTTTTTCATTTTACAAGAAAGCAATAGATACAGGAAAGCAAATAGAAATAATATTCTTTCGGTACTTTTAGAATACCAACTGAAAATGACTAAGAAAAAAAAAGGACATCTGAATAAGAAACAGTAAAAAAATAAATAAAATAAATTGAAAATAGCCATTATTAAAGCACACAAAAAGTTGACCAAATTGTCAATAAAAATCTCTACTAAAAAAAATAAAATCAAAATCAAAATTTGCATTTTTGAACTTCACTTTTAGTTGGTAAAGTTCGATGAACACTTACCGCACGTGGGGCTTGGCTTTCAATTCATATTTCCGTTATGTGGATGCGGCATGGGGGTTTTTCATTTGGCCACGGGTCCGCTTCTCTTTTTTTTTTTTTTTTTTTTTCGTTGGAATTTATTTTGCCTCATCACCAAATGAGTTTTTTTCCTTTGCTGCATCCTCATTTACTTCAATATTTATTCATAACCCGAGTACTTTCGGTAATACTCCTTTACCGTCTTCGAGGGGACGTTTTGCTCCGACTAGCACGGACCGTGTCAGCTGGGCATTTCGGTGGTTCTCGCGGGCTGCTTCTGTCATCGGCTATCGCTTCTTCTTGGGCGTTGTGGCGCTATCTCTTGTTGGTCAGTGATCTCATTTTTCGAACTTTTTCATTTTTTTGCTCAATTTTAATTAAATTTCTCCAGCTGTTTCTCAAATTATTAGAGTTCGAAAAATGAGATCAGTGACCAACAAGAGATGGCGCCACAACGCCCAAGAAGAAGCGATAGCCAATGACAGCCCGCGAGAACCACCGAAATGCCCAGCCAATGACAGCCCGCGAGAACCACCGAAATGCCCAGCTGACACGGTCCGTGCTAGTCGGAGCAAAACGTCCCCTCGAAGACGGTAAAGGGTTATGAATACTATTATGAATAAGTACTCGGGTTATGAATAAATATTGAAGTAAATGAGGATGCAGCAAAGGAAAAAAAAAACTCATTTGGTGATGAGGCAAAATAAATTCAAACGGAAAAAAAAAAAAAAAAAAAGAAGAAGCGGACCCGTGGCCAAATGAAAAACCCCCGTGCCGCATCCACATAACGGAAATATGAATTGAAAGCCAAGCCCCACGTGCGGTAAGTGTTCATCGAACTTTACAAACTAAAAGTGAAGTTCAACAATGCAAATGCATTAATGCACGTTAAATAATATAACCTCCAATATCGGAAGTAAATTGAAAAATCAAAATTATTTTGTTTTACAGTCCCCCTCTTTCTTAAGACAAATAGCAGAAAAATTAAAGCAAGGGATTAATGTTAAATAGCTATTAAAAACAAGTACAAACAGTACAACAGTCAGAAATATGAAAATGTTTCCTTTAACATACTTTAATTATATTGTAAAAATTAAAAAAATTCACAGCTTCCATATACTAACCAGTGTATGGTCCTTGTGTCTGTTGTTGGCCATAACTGCCCATGTGGTACTGATCTTGATTAGCCCCATGTGGTTTTGAAAAGTCATTGTGTCGTTTGGCTCCCATAGGGTACATCTCCCTAGGATACATATTACCTGGAATATTGCTCGGAGGAGCAACTTTGTTGGGAGGAGGCATGGACTGTCCATACATTCCTTGCTGATTGGAGGGGTAGTTCTACAGAGAAAAAAAAATTATAAATGAAGTACAATTTAAGATAACTTCACATCATTAAAAAGAAAAATCCATTTTGTGTAATTATCAAACTAACACTTTTCAGATAAAACTGTTAAAAAATTGTGGCAATCAGGCATTATGACACCATATGATAAATTTCTGCATTTCATATTTCAAAGCAAATGAATGTCCACTATGTGCTCCCCACTTTTTAAAGACATACATATAATTGGGTTGAATTCATAAGGATCTTCAACTTTTATCCCAACAATAGGTGTAAGGCATACAATCAGTTTTCTTAGAGCAGATACTCTGAGCATCTCACACGAGAACGGAGAGAAAGGAAGAAGAGGAAAGAACAAGAGAGTGCTTGTGTTTCTCTGTCTCACATTTTTATTCTCTAACACAAGTCTGCATGCAAATGGAAGCTGAATTTGGTAACAAATTCAGCTTTGTGATGGTTAACAAGCACAGCTCATAAGTTTGACACTTTATCATTCTCTATTTAGTTCTTTACAAATGTTTTTGGCTTTCAAGGTAGACCTTTCTGAAAACTTTTGTAACGAATACTTATTTTCCATGTCACCTGAAGGCCATAATGCCTGCAAACAGGGAAAAAATTAGGAGGAACAAGAATATACTGAGTTGTTTAACTCATAGGTATTCTTCATACATTTAAATCTAAGAAAAGCCAAACATAATTTTTCAACACTTTGAAGGTGATTCAAAAGCAGTTCCCTTGCTTAATGTGACAGTTATGTTTCTGCATGCATAATGTAGAACAAACGTGGGTACACTTTTCCTCATAAAAAATAATGGTAAAGGTACAGGTTGAGTTTGTGGCTAATGTTTTATTTCACCTTCATTTTCAAGGAATGGATGTGTTTGCATGTGCACAAATATACCATATTAACAGAAGTATTTGGACACTACTAAATATTTGAATAAGTGCAAAGAATGATTGTGCAGGAGGAAGGAGTGCTGTGCGTGGGAAGGTCCATATACAAAGCTGAGATGTTCTGTTGTGTTATCAGTAACTTTGAAGCGGATATGCTGCGTCGATGTGAACTTTCCAAGTTCCAGCCTGGGCTAGCCATAGGATGTCATTTACATAATGTTTCCATATGAAGCATTGCAGCTAAAGTAAACATACCAAAATCAACTAACAAACTGACGGAACGTGACGGAAGAGTCATGTTAAGAAAAGTTAAGAAATCCCGTTCTTCCTCTGTCAGTTCCGTTGCTGCTGAAGTAGAAAATGCTTGTAATGGCTCGGTTAGTACCTTAAACTATCCACAGAGTGTTGCAGAGTGTGTGCTATTATGGTACAGCAGGGGCACACAAGCCACACATCAAACACTACTGTGAATGCAAAGCACTGTTTGGAGTGGTGTCTCCTGCCGTTCCTGGACTGTGGGCAACTGGAAAGCTGTTCTATGAAGTGATGAGTCACACTTTTCAGTCTAATGGGCATCAATGGATTTGACAACAGATTGGCAAACAATTTTTGTTGGACTGCATTCTTTTAACTGTTAAGTTCACTGGAAGCTCCATCATGCTATGGAGTTGTTTTTCATGGATGGGATTCGGCCCGTTGGTTACAAACTCTGAAGTATGTACCTCGACGCTCTGGATAATTCTGCCCTACCAACAATGTGGCAGTATTATGAAAATGACTGCAGTCTCTTCCAGCACGATCAAGCTTCTGCCACACTACATGTACAGGACTGGTTTCTTGAAAATAAGGTGGAGTTGTTAGACTGGCCTGCTCAGAGTCCTGATCTTAACCCCACTGAACACCTCTGGGATGAACTGGAGTGACAGATACAAAATCAACCACAACGGCCATCTTTGCTCTCCATTCTGGCAGCACATTTGCAGGACGAATGGCAAGCCATTCCTGTAGAGACCTACCGGAAATTGGTTGATAGTATGACTTGATATATTGCTGCTGTCATACAAGCAAAAGGTGGACCGGCGAAATAATAATTGCGATAATAAAGCCATTTGTTCCAAAACATTGCGGTGTCTGAATACTTTTGATAATATAGTGTATACTTTATCAAGCTTGTATGTCTTGAAATGCTGACATATGTTTAGACATGTAATACTTTGTTTATATGCACATAAATGTCTGTACAAGTGAGTTTGTGCTGGAAAAGAAGGCAACTTAAAAGCATAGGCCATGTAATATAACAATAAAGAAGAGAAAAAAATACAAAAATATACTGGAGGAACTGCTTTGAAATAAACCTAAAGAACCAGTATAGGAGCACTGTCAATAACATAATCCAGTGAAGCAGCCCGTGCCATTGCAGTGACAACAAAGAGAAGATTATCTCCGGAAAATCAATCAGCTAGCTATGAAAACTCACTTTATGTATGCATGGCCCACGCAAGGAAATACTGCATTGTGTCGTGAAATAATAAACGATAAACATTCTTCATCTCACAACACAGAAAAAATCCACAGACACACAAGATGTCACAAATGGGCAACCTGGCTCGTTTGTCCATGTTGTACTACTACCAGAGCTATTAGACTTTCATTAAATGCTCCACTCTGGCAGAACATCAACAAACCTATGTCATATTCACTTTTTAGTTTTGCCTGAAGTTACTGTATATGGTATTGTGTCTGATTATCATTCCCAAATGGAAATAAAAACTGCTACTTGGGTCAGTGTTGTTTAGATGATGGCAGTAAATGATGTTTTACATTGTATTTAAATACTGCAAAAGTAGAGTGTACCATGTGTTTTACTAATTTATTTCCCTCTTGTGCAGTATCACTGATAAGGTATGTACAAGGAGTGTTCAACATATTCAGATAGAAAAAAAAACATACATACAGATCCATATTCGGATAGAAAAATACATACATATCAGAGTTTAGCTCCTCAAAGAAAGTACATTTACTAGTTTAATGTTTAACTGATGGAACTAGATTTTATTTACTGTTAATGTATCAAACATCTCAATTTACAGTGATCTTAGCACATGGCTGAAGCTCTACCGACATCCATTACATGTTTCACACAAGACCTTTTGTAAGTTATACTCAATCTTTTTCTCATGCAGTTGTTCCTGAATCTGGTCCTTCCATGATTTCCTTGGCCCTCCTCTACCTTACACTACTGCCACTTGGGCTGAAAATATTCTTTTAGTAGGCATCTCATCACTCATTCTTTCAACATGGTCAAACCACCTAATATTTGTCTCCATTGTACCAATAATATTTCACCTCACATTACATATCTACAACATATCTTCCTTCCTCACATGATCAGAGTGTGTCCCCCCCTCTCAGGACACAACAACTCCTATGTATCTTCTGCAGTATCCAGATTTCACTGCCATACATCCGAGTAGGAGCAATTACACTTTCATACATAGCCATTTAGGACTTTCTTGAGAACCCATAATTCCTGTGAAATCCTCTTAACAAATGGGTTTTGTTCTAGGACCCATAGGTGGAATGAGCAATTGGAACCATTGGCTGTGGGCACACTGATGTATTTTTATAAACTATACAAAAAATGGTAGCACAATATATATATATATATATATATATATATATATATATATATATATATATATATATATATATATATGGCTCAACCGAGAGAACAAGCTGGATTCAGGAGTGGCTACAGCACAATAGATCATATCCACGTGCTGAGAGAACTAATTGAAAGAGCGAGGGAATATGAACTTCCATTGTGCATGGCTTTTATCGATTATGAAAAAGCCTTTGATTCGGTGAAACCATCAGCAGTTACAATGGCTCTGAAAACCTGCGGTATTGAAGATGCATACATTAATATTATTAATAACATCTATGAAAATGCAAGTGCAAAGATTCGGCTGTTTGAAAATACAACACACATAAAAATTGGAAAAGGAGTGAGACAAGGGGACACCATATCTCCGAAGCTCTTTAATGCCACATTGGAGGGTGTTTTTCAGTCACTGAGCTGGGAAAACAAGGGGATAAAGATTAATGGAGATTATCTAACCCACCTTCGTTTTGCTGATGACGTAGTCATTTTTGCAACTACCCCATCAGAGCTGCAGAGTATGATCCAGGAACTTGCTGACAAGAGTAAAGAAGTGGGATTAAAAATGAACTTTCAGAAGACAAAAGTGATGTTCAATGCTTTTACAAGAAATGAAGATTTATCGATTGATGGAGAAAAGCTGGAGATAACAGACACGTACGTTTATCTTGGACAGCAGATATCAAGTGAGGGTCACATTGATGAAGAAATTAATCGGCGTACAAAACTTGCCTGGAGAGCTTTTGGAAGAAACAGCATAATTTTCAAGAGCAATATGCCATTATGTCTTAAAAGAAAAGTGTTTGATCAATGCATCCTTCCAGTGCTTACGTATGGTGCGGAGACGTGGACCTTAACTAAAAGAGACATACAAAGGCTGCAGACAACTCAAAGAAGCATGGAGAGGTGCATGCTTGGTGTAACCAGGAGAGATAAGAAGAGGAACTCGTGGATCCGAAAAATGACAAGAGTGGAAGACATCATGATCAGAGTTAAATCCCTGAAATGGCAATGGGCTGGACATACTGCCAGAAGGACAGATCATCGATGGACAGCCAAAATTTTAGATTGGATTCCAAGGGACAGGAAAAGACCCAGAAGAAGACCACATGGGAGATGGGTGGATGAAATTCGAAAGTATGCAGGGGTGACATGGAGGAGACTGGCACAAGACAGACCGTTGTGGAGGAAACTTGGGGAGACCTTCGTCCAGCAGTGGATTGATAATGGTTGACAATGATGATGATGATGATATAGTTCGTCATACCAATTTCTTGTTATAGATGGTAGACCTGAGTGAAATTAAGTACAGACAAGCTTGAGTACAGAGCTGTGATTTGTTTCCAATTTCTCCAAGACAAAACTCTGATGATTACTCATCAGGAAATGAGTGTGGTATATAGAGCTGAGTGCCCATTTTATAAAATTGCAGTGGAGTTGTAGATATAATTCAAGCGTGGGCAAGTGAGCATCTACAGCAAAAAATAAAGTTCTAGTTGTAAATGAATTTATGGCACCTCTATTCATAGTGTGGTGTGGAATAAACTTTTTACGGGTCTTATAGAGGTTATTATTCAAAAAAGTTGGTGGTCAAATTTTCGAACTAAAGCCTAGTTTGTCATCAGAACTACGTCACTGGAGTAGTTGCTGCCACTCTATTGGAAGAGTCCAACCGCAATTATCGTTAATTGTGGTACTTCTTCTTCTTGCTATTTCAATCCCTTCTTCTAGTTTACTAAGTTTGACTGGTGGGCGATTATTCTTACTGAGTCCCAATTTATGGAGTGTCCACTTGCTTCTATATGTCTGTCTAGCCCTGTTTTGTTACTAATGTTCCTAATAGCTGCTTGGTGTTCTTTCATTCGGACTTTAATACTTCTCCCTGTTTCTCCTATATAGCTGAGTCCGCAGTTACAGTCAATGCAATATATTACTCCTTGCAATTGGATGCCCACTTCTTTCTGCTTTAAAGCTGGCAGGAATTTCTTTAATTTGTTACTTAGATCTGGAGCAAGCCTGATATTATATTTTGCTCCGATCCTCTTCAGTTTTTCGAAAAGTCCCTCATGGTACATAATTTTGCTGGTGAATTTGAAGTTGTTTATTTCCTGCTTCTTTTTTGGCACTTGTCTGAATAATTTCTCAACATAAGGGGAGGGGCAATTGTTTTCTGCCAATGTTTCTTTTAATTCTTCTCTGTGAAGATCTTTTTGAGCATCTGAAGAGACCAGGACTTCAATTTTTTCCAAAAATTGTCTCACCGTATTCGATTTAATATAATCAGGGTGGAATGAGTAGAAGTCTAACATCTTCCCTGTGTTAGAGGGTTTTCCAAAAAGCTGAGTGAATATTCTCCCCTTTCTTGAGGTCAAGTTCTAGCCAACCAACAACTGCTATGAACCGAGGAGACTGTGATGAAAGTCCAGGCACTAATCACAGAAGATTGGAGCATGCCAATCCCAGAATCAGTTAATGAGGTGGAAATCAGTATTGGCTCTGTGGAAGAGATCATTCACAATCATTTGCATATGTGTAAAATAGAGACCAGATGAATTCCATGCTTTCTCACTTCTCTGCAGAACAGGCACAGAGAGGAATTTTCACAACTTTTGGCCATGGCCAACCATGACCTGGATGGCTTCTCTTCTCAAACGATGGACAAAAGCTGGGACTTCATTTGACCCAGAAACAAAGGAGACCTCGAAACAGTGGAAGCACATGCAGAGTCACTGCCTCCCCAAAAAATGTGTGAGTCTAATCATCTGCTAGAAGTATGATGCATAGCATTTTTTTTTTTTAGATCAGCAAGGTGTGATTATCTTCCAAAGGACTCCAGCATCACTGGAACATACACTATATTGACAAAAGTCACCAGACACCTAGAAGAGAAACACAGCATTGCATTTATTGACATAGTACGGTGTCAGTCCACCTTTGGCCTTAATGCATGCACTGACCCTTTGAGACACGCTTTCGACAAGGTTTTGGAAAAGTACAGCGATAGGTATGTGCTTCCATTCAGTACATAATGCTGCTGCTAACTGTTGCTTAGTAGTAGGCCTTGGTTCCAAACTTCTTATGCGGCACTCTAATTCATCCCATAGGTGCTCTATGGGATTAAGATCAGGGCTCTGTGCTGTCCAGTCTACATATGATACAGTATTATTGTCAAACCATGCCATAACGGTCCTTGCTTTCTGGCTCGGTGCATTGTCCTGCTGGTACTAACAAGGTTCGGTTCCAAAGTATTACCACAGAGTTGGTAGGGCATAATTGTCCACAATAACCAATGGGCTGGGACCATAACACGAAAAATACCACCACACGATTACACTGCCAGCTCCATTAGTTTTTTGATGATGAGCATGTGGGCATCAAAGAAAGGAACAGAAGGAAATAATGAATCTATGTCAAAGGTGTACAGGAAATCTTGAGAATTGATGGAAGAAAAGAGTTTCTGGATAAAGTCCTAGGTCAATACAACAGAATAATTCTGACAAGAAATTATCCTTATTCTGTTGTATTGACCAAGGACTGACAAGAAATTCAAGAAATTATATTCTGTTGTATTGACCAAGGACTGACAAGAAATTATCCTTATTCTGTTGTATTGACCAAGGACTTTATCCAGAAACTCACTTCTTCCATCAATTCTCAAGATTTCCTGTACACCTTTGACATGGATTCATTATTTCCTTCTGTTCCTTTCTTTGATGCCTACATGCTCATGGTCAAGAAACTAATCAAGCACCAAGAACTTCCTCGAGAACTCATCAAAGATCTTTACGACTGTTTTGATTCATTGGAAAAGTATTCCTGTTTTGTATACAATGGTATTGACTACCAACAAAAACAAGGTGTACCTATGGGCTCTTTTCAATCCTCCTTACTTGCTGAAATTTATTTGCAGAATATTGAAACATTAATTGTTGCCCCATCCCTCTTAGAACCCACCATTTGGTTATGGTATGTGGACAACATTTTTATTATTTGGCCACACCAGAAACACTCTCTGTTTGAACTCATATCCTTCATAACTTCAAATCCCTGCATATAAAATTTTCTTCTCAAGAACAGGTCGACAACAATATTAGTTTTCTGGACGTTAATATCAACCCAGACTTCTCACTTGGCCTCTCTGTTTACAGGAAACCTTCTGCCACCCATATCATCATCCCTTACCATTCTTGCACCTTTGAAAAATACAAATTGTCTGCTCTAAAGTCATACATTCACTGAGCCAACCTTATTTGCAACAGCCATTCTGCTCTTGAAAAAGAATATCAGAACATCAACATTGGCAAATTGCATGGCTTTCCACCCCACTTAGTACATAGACTAATTAAAAGTTTTGAATCACAGAATAGATCTAGTTTACTGCCTGAACCTTCCACCACCCATCAGTTTGTTCACACTTTGTCCTTTAGCGTGTCCTTCACTTATAAAGTTTGCTCTATTTTCAAGTCTTTTGGCTACAGGATTGCAGTCAAACCACCTCCACATCTTCTCAAACTCAACCTTAAAGACAGAGATCCCAATAAACCCCTAGAGTTACAAGGTGTCTACTCTATCCCTATCAACACTTCCACAGGCGTTACCCATTATATTGGTAGTGCTTACAGCAGCATAAACCAGCGATTGATGGAACATACCGCTGATGTTAAGAAAGGCAGCCCTTCCACCTCCCTTTTAATTTTAACCATCAGCGATACGTCCACAATTCGTGATTGGCAAAATGTTTAGCGGATCGCCCCATTCAGCAATCGGCATGCCCTCAGGTACCGCGAAAGCATTGAAATCTACCTTACCCCTGACACCTGCAATACTGATGTACCTTTTAACATCCCTATTATTTTGAAAGCTATTTTGAAATCTGGCAACTGACGCTTTTACCATGTGTCTCATTCCATGGCTGATGAAGGTAGAAGTCACTACCAAAACGCCCCGCTTATAATTTTCACAAAGTAACTTACACATGATATGACGATTTCAAGAATTCTTCTATGTTTCATGTGTCATGTGTTTCCCTGCCAATTCTTACTATGACACATATGATCCAATACACTTATTTGATTCAAATAACTCATGTGCAAACTTCAATGGATAATATATCACTGCACATGGAATTACTTCTATATATGTGCATTTGCATAAAACAGATCCTCATTTATTTGCATACCAGTCTAAAACATTGGGTTTAAATATCAGTCTAAAACATTGGGTCAGTTAACATTTTTAAGACAGCTATTCTTGATATATTAGTTCATATCTTTCTTCCATTTTTAGGGCCTGAATTATTTCATAATTAAGTGCCACATGTTTTAGCTGTGCAATTCATTAAAGCATGAACTTTAATTTCCACTTTAAACGTGTCTGCTGATATCACTAAACAAATTATTATAGTTTTCTGTGCCTTTTTTTTTTTTAACAAAGTTTGGAAAACTTATAAACAGTAAAATAGATGCCATATTTGATGTAAGCTAATTTACTCATTTATTCCCCATTTTAATGGCAGAATTTAGCACTTAATCTCAATTTTTGAACTCTACACTTGATCATTCTCTTTACTTCATGCATGTGTGTACACTATCCTTTTTCTTGTACATCATGTGTAGGCAATTTGAAAATTTGCCTTTTCTTTTGATGCATAAGAAGTTTATTTAACTATTTCTAATCAAAAAAAAAAAAAAAAATCACTTGTAGATTTATTTCCATTGTTACAATTGCTTATCAGAATATTCCCCTCCCTTCCTAATTGACTAGCATTTTAAATTTCATCGAGAATTATAATATAGTAAATTCCTTTGAAATCCAGTCTGGTTCTATTTTTAGCATGTCTTTTGTAAAAAAATCGTGCTTATGTTATCGGTTTGTCCGTCCATCCGTCTATACCCACGATATCTCAGCAATTATTAGTCCGATTTGAAAAATTCTTTTTGCATTGGGAAGCTTGAAATATGCGAATGACGATCCTTCATTTCGTTTTTTTTTTTTTTTATGATGTACAATTTCACCGCTAGAGGGTGTAAATGCAGATGATGTCGAATTCAAAAATACGTTTTAATCCACATATTTCCTTCTAAACATCCGATTGAAAAACAAATCTTTTATTGTTCGATTCTATTTATGTCGAAGAGTATTTTAGATATACCGTATATACTCGCGTATAAGTCAACTTCGCGTATAAGTCGACCCCCACTTTCAGAGGAGAAAATCATAAGAAATCGGAAACTCGCGTATAAGTCGATCCCGGAATGAGAAAAAAAATTTCAATGAATTTATTCAAAAACATTTGAAAACGAAAAAAATTATATATATAATACTAAATTTAATTTGTATACCCAAAAACTTCATTGGAACCCTTCAAAATCCGATTCCTAGTCAGACTCGCCAAACAGTTCAAAAAAGTCTTTCTCCGTCATCGGCGCGTCATCATAAACATCAGTATTCCCATCTATGCCTGTGTCATTAGAATCACTGTCATCATCACTCATAAAAATCTCATCATCCTCTGTGCCATCAAGTTTGTTACTTGGTTTCAGTCGGCAAATCAGAACTTATCCAATCTGCCCAATACCTCCGAACATTGTCCTTGAAGGGCTTATTAAGGCAGACATCTAGTGGTTGAAGAACAGATGTCAACCCACCTGGGATGACAGCAAGAGTTGTTTTTGCATTTTCTGCAGTTTTTTTCACTTCTGCACAACGGTGTGCAACAAACATATCCCACACCAAAAGAGAAGGTTTCCTCAAAAGTACACCTGGCCTTTTGTTCCACACATTCTTTAACCAGTCAATTGTTCTGGATTCTTTCATCCATCCTTTTTCATGGGCACGAACAAGCACACCAGACGGAAAGACAATGCTTTTCGGCAGAGTTTTGCGTTTGAAAATAATTATCGGAGGTAGCTTACTGCCGTCGGCCAAACAGGAAAGAACAACCATGAAACTGGATTTTTCGTGGCCAGTCGTTTTGATCAAGATATTTTTTTTGCCCTTTTGGTTCACCGTCTTATTTCCAGGAAGGTCGAAACACATCCATGTTCCCTATTTGGGAAAGTTCAAAAGCAGTCCCTTTTCTCTTTTGAATTACATACTTTTGAAATTCCATTATCTTTGCTTCGAGGTCACGAGGTAACTTTTGTGCAATTTTGGTGCGCTGGCGTAGACACAACCCATAGCGGTTCATGAATCTTGTGCACCAACCTGGTGACGCACTAAAAGTGTTATTTGCGGCTGCAAACTTTTAATCTTTTACGAGCTTCATTGCTCGCAAACGTATACCAGTTCGCGTTACAATGTAACCATTTTGTCTGCAGCCCACAATCCAATCATTCAAGGCACTTTCCAGCTCTGGGAAAGAAAGATGTCGTTCCACGGCACAGCACCTTTTGCGATTTTGGGATTTTCACCAAGTCTGTTTTTTTTTATGAAAATCTCGAATCAGTTTTTCGTTAATGCCAAATTGACGTGAAGCAGCACAGTTGTTAGTATTTTCTGCAAAAGAAACCACTTTCAACTTGAATCCTGCGTTATAGGACATCCGTTTCTTTACACAATCCGTGTCACCCATTACAGGAGAAGCGAGACACGTGCAATTAAGAACAAGCAACACCTAACACTGGCTGTCGCATGGCTCAGTTACGTCGAAGGTCAGCGCAATCAACTGGTAGTCGGAAGGGCGGAGCTTTCTATGCGCGGCTGTGACTGCGCTGTGGATATGCAAAGCCAGGAGAGAGGAGACTTTTCAAAGCGCGGAGAAATTCGGAGGGTCGCGATTTCGTAATTCTACCACATCAGTGTTTTTTCTTTCTTTCTTTTTTTTTCTTTCGGAGGGTTGCGATTTTGTAATTAATACCGCATCAGCATTTTCATTTCTTTTGCCTCACGGGAAGAACTTTTGGACTTACGATTTTTTTAGACCCCGCGTATAAGTCGACCCCATTACTTTGAAGCTCTCATTTTGTCCCAAATTTCTCGACTTATACTCGAGTATATACGGTAGTTACTTTTTGAAATTACACATAGATTTTCCGCTACGGGGCGTAAAAGTAAATTACATTTTTCCTGATAACTCTTCTAAAACTCCGATCTGAAATTTTTTTCTTCAGCGGATACACCTCCTGATGAAAAACCTTTTGCATATAATTTCAAATTTTTGGTAAAGAATACTTTGGCCACCAGGGGGCGTAAGTGTTAATTTTTGCTTCTGATATATTAACCATAAAATCTAAGCTTCTAAAATATCGATTGAAAAAATTCTTTTGTGGACTGATGCCACTCACATCGATAAACGTTTTCGGAATATTTTCTTCTTAAAATATTCCACAGTTTCTCTGCCAGGGGGCATAGATGTATATCTTATTTTCGTCAATATCTCAACTTCTAGAAGTCCGATTTGAAAAATTTCTTCTTTGTTGGATAGTGTTTTCCGTGTGACATGTTTTTCATATAATTTCAAAATTTTCCAAGTAATTCATAGACTCTCCGCTAGGGGGTGTAGAGATAAATTGTGTGTTCCCCCTATATTTCTGCTTCTAAATCTCCGATTTGAAAAATTCTTTCTGCACCGGATACAGCTCCTGATGGGAAATCGTTTGCACATAATTTTTAATTTTTGTGAAAAAATGGTTTGGCTACCAGGGAGCGTAAATCTTAATTTCCGTTTCTGATGCATTTGCAGCAAAATATGAGTTTCGAAAATCCCAATTGAAAAAATGTCGTTTGTAGACCAATAGTACTCATGTCGACAAACTATTTAGAAACATTTTCTTCTTAAAATAATGTATGGTTTCTACACCAGGAGGCGGTGATGTATATCTTATTTTTGTCAATATCTCTACTTCTAGGAGTCCGATTTGAAAAATTCCTTCTTTGTTGGATAGTGCTTCTAGTGTGATATGTTTTTCATATAATTTGAAAATTGTCAAGTAATTCATAGACTTTCCGCTAGGGGGCGTAAAGGTAAATTGCTTTTCCCCCTATATCTCTGCTTCTAAATCTCCAATTTGAAAAATTCTTTCTGCACCGGATACAGCTCCTGATGGGAACTCCTTTGCGCATAATTTCAAATTTTTGTAAAAAATGGTTAGGCCACCAGGTGGTGTAAGTCTTAATTTCCGCTTCTGATGTATTTGCAGCAAAATATGAACTTATAAAATCTCGATTGAAGAAAAAGTCATTTGCTGACCGATACTACTCATGTCGAAAAACCTTTTAGGAACGTTTTCTTCTTGAAATGATGCATGGTTTCTACACCAGGGGCGAAGATGTATATTTTATTTTTGTCAATATCTCTACTACTAGGAATCCGATTTGGAAAATTCCTTCTTTGTTGGATAGTGTTTCCGATGCGAAATGTTTTTCCTAAAAATTCAAAATTTTCAAGGAAATCATAGACTTTCCACTAAGGGGCACAAAGACAAATTGCGTTTTCTGCATTATTTCTGCTTCTAAAACTCCGATTTGAAAAATTCTTCCTGTATTGCATACAAGACCTAATGGAAAATATTTTTCACATAATTTCTAATGTTTGGTAAAGAATGGTTTGGCCACCAGGGGTATAAGTGTTAATTTCTGCTTCTGATGCATTTGGAGCAAAATCTGGGCTCCTGAAAACTCAACTAAGTTTTTCTTTTCATGGACTGATACCGCTCATATGGAAAAACTTTTGAGAATACTTTCTTCCTAAAATAATGCATGGTTTTCCCACCATGGGACGTAAAGTCACATCTTATTTTTTGTCGATATCTCCGTTTCTAAGAGTCCGATTTGAAAAATTATTTCTGTGTTGGAGAGCGTTTCCAGTGCGAAATGTTTCTCATATAAATTCATGTTTTTCTTAACACACAAGTCTGCAACCAGAGGGCATAAGCTCACGATTCCGTTTACAGCAATATCTGAGGGATTAAAAACCCGATTGAAAAACTTCTTTCTTCTGTCAGATACTATTGTTTTCCATACCGGCTCCATTCTCTTTGAATAGCTTTAATAAATTTAATTTGTGTCAGAACGGATTCAAAAGACGTGCTTATTACACCCGAAAATTCGGTGTCATCTTTCTTGTTCATTATACTTTTACAACTGTCATATAAATAAACTGTGAAAATCCAAGTTCAGATGAGTTCACCAGAAACTTGTGAACAAAGAAAAATCCACTAAATTCTGGAGTACTAAAAACATCATGCTACACTTGAAAATAAGTAAAATCTGATAAGAAATAGGCATTACACACACACAGAGCCCCATACGCAGCAGGGTTCGCTGAACTGTCATTTCAGACACACTTCCAGACACACGCACACAGTACCCATGATAAAACACTAGAGAGTATAGCATAAATTAAACTTCATACATATAACCATGCCTTTTGGATTCAGTTTTGAAGATTGGACACATAACCAATAGTGAATCAGAAAATATGAGCCCTGCCCCTGAGAGTTCTGCATTTCACTTTTATGTAGGCAGGGACAAACTTTTTGCCAGGATTTCAACCACTTCACAGCAACGGCCAATACTTACACAAAACACACACACACACACACACACACACTAAAAAAAAAGGAGTTTAATTCCCTTAATGCTGTTATCTAAGTAACAAGTGCAAAATGCATATTAAACACTTCATATTTTACAGGAACTGTGTGATACTTAATAGTATGCTAACCATTTTCAGTGTAGTGTAATTCCAACAGTTATTTTTTACAAAACATGGAAATAAAAGACTATATGCTTTTCAACATAAACAACGGCAAATAATTACAATAAAAGCACTGGCAGTTTCTATGCTCATTTAAAGAAGCTCTACAAAAGCTAAAAGCACAATATAACTTTTAAAATAAAATTACATATATACAAACAAACACTGCAAACAGTACTAAGGCATATTGCACACTAAAAAAGTTAGTGATACCCAAACAGAAGTTAGTATGAAGCAATAAGAACCAATGACCTACTTGTGGAGTGTGGTTCTTAGGTAGAAGCCTTTGTATAAGAGTGGACTGCAAACGAGACATCTGGGGCTGTGAATAAATAGCAATTTCTAAGATATTTTGATTCATTACCTCTGATATCCATATTTCCCCTCTCAAATGGAGAAAAAAAGGGGGTTCTTACACACACACACAAAAAAAAAAAAAAAAAAAAAGACAGTAAAATAATAAATAAACTTCTTTAAATGAGAAAAGCAGACTCAAAAAAAATAATAAATAAGCAGAATGCTAACTTAGACATAACTTGGCTTGCTTTTATGTTAAAGTTTAAAATATACACTGTCGAGTCACATTATTGTGACCACCAGCTAGTATCCAGAGTAACGGCCGTGTGCAGCACGGACAGCAGCTAGACGGGCTGGGAGTGACTCAATAAGGTGCTGGAAGGTGTTCACAGGTATGTGGAGCCATGCTGACTCCAGTGAATCTGACAGCTGCTGGAGGGTGCATGGTGGAGGATCCATAGAGAGAACAACACAATCAAGGTGGTCCACAGATGCTGAATTGGGTTTGGGTTTAAGTCTGGGGAATTAGGGGACCAGGGAAGTACTTTGAAATCTTCATCGTGCTCTTCCAACCACTCTCGGACATTTCTACCTGTGTGACACATCGCATTGTAGTGCTGGAAGATCCCACCTGCCCCAGGGAAGACAATCAGCATGTATGGGTGTACTTGGTCTGCAAAGATGTATTCATAACGAATTTGGTCCATAGTGTCTTCCACAGGTATGAGTGGACCCAGAGAATGCCACAAAAACATTTTCCAGACCATAACGCTTCCCCCACCAGCTTGTGTTCTTCCAGCAATGGTTGAAGAGTGTTTGTTCTCGGATGTTTCTCGCCTTACACGCCAACGTCCGTCTGTTCGATGACGCAGAAAACCTGACTCATCGGAGGAGACAATTCTTTGCCAATCGGCGGAGGTCCAATTCCGATACTGCCGTGCAAATGTAAGCCTTTTCTGCCAGCGTGCCTTTGTTAGTATAGATGTAGTGACCATCCGTCTTCACCAGAGCCCCATTCACAGCAGGGTTCGCTGAACTGTCATTTTTGACATACTTCCGGTATCCCCCTGGTTCATTGGCCAGTGAGTTGCTCCACTGTAGTGTGTCGATTAGCCCTTGCGCACCTTCGAAGCCAACGTTCACTTCTCACATCAATGGTACGTGGCGCTCCGCAGTTTCCACATCGCTTATTCGCAATGGTGCCATTTCTCCAATAACTATACACTTTAACCACAGCAGCACACAAACAGTTCACAAACTGCGTTGTTTCAGAAATACTGCCACCCTTGGCCTGAAATCCGATAATTATCTCTTTTTGCAAATCTGATAAATCGCTCCTGTTATCCATAACAGCAACAAGTGACATGTTTTCAGAATGCCTACAACACACCCAATATACCCTCCAAGCCAGTTCAGGACACATGCCTTCTTTCATTGGGCGACGTGCTTTTGACGTCAAAAGTAGGAGGTGGTCACAATAATGTGATTTGACTGTGTATAACCTCCTATATTTTTCAAGTGTAGAAATGAATTTTAAGACTGATTAACAACATAAATGATTGTTTATCTTAGGAAAGTTTCAATTAGTCCTGAATTTTAATTGTGAAGGGCATTTACAGGAGGAATATTGAAAAAAAAAAAAAAAAGGAACTGTAATTATTTCTATAGACTGCAGTTTCAAACTAATCTCTCAACATATTTGCTTACACTGCCTTCAGAAATGTTATACCCCAATGACATGGAATCAGAATAGTGTGAAAGTTTCCTTGTGCACGAGGTAATCAAAACTGCTACCAGGCAGACACTTCATTACGCACATGAAAAAAAAACTTTGGTTCACTGACTTCATAAGTGCAAGTCACTATCGAGCAAAGTTTAAAAAGCAAGATCATTAAACTGCCAAGGGCATATTTTTTATAAAATGCTGTTTTAAAGAAACATCTGAAGCAGAAACAAAATTGGACGTTTTGTAAAGGTGCACACCACTACCATCATCATCATCATCACCATGCCGAAATAACATATTTAGGGATGTTATCAGTGTTCAACTGCATATACCTAGTCTTACCATAAATACTGTTACAAAGTATTCAATGAAATAAAAGAAATTTAAAGATATATTAATATACCTGTGTTATGCCATTAGTACACTTGTGAATACATGGCACCAATCACTTTTCAAAATGGCATCCTTTTGTCTTCACACAGTCCTTCAGTCTCTGTGGCCACTCATCAATATTTTTACACAGGGTCTCCACAGGAAAAGCTGCTACTGTCCGCGCTAAAGAGCGTTTGAGACTGTCAATACTGGGTGTCTCTTTCTGCAGGCCATGTCCTCCAGTGTGGCATACAACTTGTAGTCCAATGGGTTGAAGTCTGGGCTGCTGGAAGGCCAATCAACTGGAGAAATGAAGTCTGGCAAATTCGAATGAAGCCACTCCTGGGTTGACTTGGCCTTGTGGGCAGGTGCGGAATCCTGCTGAAAGCCCCACTGTCTGTTTTGGAAAAGGGTGCAACTCACATTTTTGACCACTGGTTCCAGAACCCCTGTCCTGGTAGACTTTGGTGGATGTTTTCACTCCTTTCTCACAGAAATGGTGCTCAGTGGTACCCTTGAAGGAGACTCCCTACCAAACCATGACAGAAGCAAGATGATGGCCCCCTTGTGATCCTTGGAGCTTTCTCCTGAGGTTGACGCATACACCCTGTCATTTAGGCTGTTGAAAGCCTCTTCAATAGTGAAATTATTTTCATCAGAGAAAAGGATCTATCTGTGGCGATTATCTGCGTAATGCTGCAGCAAACGTTTCGCTTTTAGCACCCTCTGCTGCTTCGGATGTGAGGTGAGGAAGTGCTCCGTACGCCGCCGGTAAGCTCGCACCCTTAGGTCACTCCGCAGCACACGTGACATCGACATTCTTGAAATGTTCAGCTCTCACGAGCCATCACCGATTGCCTTCTGACAGGATTTCATTGAACACGGGCTACGACTGCTTTCACCAGGCAAGCAGACCTCGCAGTATGTGGCCGACCCTTTCTGGGGCGGTCAGCGACAGTCCCAGTCTCGAGGAATCTTTTCATGGTCCGGTAGACAAAAATTCGGCTGATTTTCAGCTTCTTCAGCAAGTTGAAAATCTTGGAAGCTGATTTCCCAGCTTTGTGCAGCACTATTACAGCAACATGATTCTCATAATCGCCCCACTACATGGCAAGTACTTTATGAAACACATTATCTCCTCTGTGACTGAACACACAATGATTCACTAGCTGCTTCAGGCCTCCTGGCTGGTTGGTGACATTGCACAACGGTTGCGCGCCATGTGTTGAACGTTTGTAACAGTATTTATGCTAAGATTGGGTAAATGTTAAAAAATGGATGCTTAAAACTTGATACTTACTAAAAAACAAAACTTAGAAAGCCAAAAGGGTTAGAGGTAACAACCTCTACATTACATGCTTTCCATTAATTCATCAACTTCAACTAATTTAAACAGGACCCACATTACGTAACACCTTAGTTATAAATTCAAATTAAATCAGTAAGGGAAAACCCACCACTACTCTAATATAAAAGCAGCACCAAGATGTCAGTTCTAAAGCAAATTAAATTATGGCTATTTCACAAAGCAAAGAAACAGCTTGACACAATGAAAAGTGCACCACATATACAAACATATCAGTTACATGGCAAAATTAAAATATTTCAGGCAAATCAGGATTTTACACATAAAGACAAAAAAGTCAGGTTTGTAAAACATCAGGCATAGACGGAGAAAAAAGCAAAAACATAAGAGGGAATGAAATATATAAACATGCAGAAAATAAGACTGGACAAAAATATTACAAATAAATTAATAAATATGGGCTAAACAGAAAGTGTCAGTTTGTTACAAACACTGGTGATTGAAAAAAAGAAATCTGATTTAGAAAAATGTTGGAAAGTAACAGGGCACAAATTTTATGTGCAAAAACATGCATAAACTCCAGTCTTTCTATCAGTCTTCCGTTCATAAAATACAGTGATTTAAGAGATTAATTTCTCGGATTAATGCAATTCTTTTTATTAGTATCTGGATTCATAATTTCTGTTCAAACTGAGAAGTAAGAAGAAATATCTTTTTTATCTATTCAACTCTGTTTTTAATAAAATAATATATATATATATATATATATATATACTTAAGAGCAAAACTGAAGACTAAGGAAAAAATTATAGAATTTAACACGAAGGGTGCAAAATAACCTGAAAATCAAAACGCGCAACGCAGCAGTTTTGAAAATTCAGAATTCACATTCTATAAAGAAGATACCTAAGCAAAAAAATACATATATAATTTTGACTCACACCTAATACAACATAGAAAAGGTTATGTATCTACCTGTGTGAGTAAAAGGAGAAAAGATAAAAAAATAAAATAAAACAACTGAATGTAGAAGGTGTCGAGAATACTGAGCCTTGGCTTTATCAAGGACCAGCAAAAACTCTGCATTTTCTCACTTCCACAAAGACCTAGTTGGAAATGGGTTTCTGCAAGGCCATAGATGCAAGTAACATTCCCACCTAAAATAGTTTAAAAAATATATATATATAAGTCATGTCCTCCGTAGAGTAGCATGACCTAGCACTAGTTAACAATTTCGCTTGCATCCATTAACCTTCATGGCCCGACCCATGCTCTTCATCTGTTACTATTAAACAGAGAGAAGAAGATTAAAGAGAACTCAAGCTGTGAGAGTGACATAATAAATAGAAATGATTTTCAGCTATAACGAAATTCCAAGTTCGTTTGAGAGAGAATTTAAACCTGAAAAACAATGCAAAAGAAATCCAAATTTTACATTGCAATTAAAAAAGGAAATGTTAATTTATAACGAACAGATTTTTGAAAGAAAACTTGAGTCTAAAACCCCCTACTCTACAACTTATGACAGCACGAAAACGAGAATAAGTTAAAGATAAATATTAACTAAAGAAAACTTTGTGAAAGTTATATACCTTAAACAGTTAGTTGCAATATGTACAAAGTATTTCAGCAGTGCTTTAAGTGCATAATTAATTAGTTATTAAGAACTTAACTACTTTGAAAAAGCAGCGCATAGACAGCGCATAGAAAAGGAACAGGCTTAGCCTTCTTCTGTTCCTAGGTACCTCAAAAGACGCTCAAAGTTACAAAGAAAAGTAAGAGTTATAACCCGCAAAAATGTTAACAGACAAACCAATGCTTAAAAGCTGAAAAGCTAAAAAACGACAGAGAAAAGGTACAGAAAGTACAAACATTGAACTTATAAAAACCTAGAACCCAAAAACAAGGAAGAGAGCTTACCTCTTGTGTGACAAAAACTTTTCTCCACACAAGAGGAGAACATGGCTGACCTCTTCCGCCACTCCCTAGACGCTGGGGGGCAGTGAGGGTGGGGCTGATGGCCTCCTCATACAGCAAGAAACCAACGCGCGGAGATTTTAATCAGAGAAAAAAATATATAAACTTAAGACTGTGGATCTGTATGATCAGAATGAGCAGAATTAACTCTCCAGAATACATGAGAAATATTATAAAATACACGAGCAGTTTATTTAATAATCTTTGCATGTATTAAATCACCTTAGTGAGCTTCTATAGATTAATCAGAATCTTATTAATTTTAATGTTGGTTTTACTATTTTTAGTATAGCTATCCTAGTGATGAATAACTAGTTTTCTTTTTTATTTGTTTTTATTTTCTTTTATAAACAGATTTTTAAGCTTTTTTTGTGATTTTGTTTATATTATTTAATTTTTTGTTTTAATAGGACCGTCATATCCATAGCACTAAGGTTCCTTTAGGTAGTTAATAGGCATCCTCTAGCCAACTTCCTTACGGCTTTGATTGGTCAGAATCATATTATTAACTGTAGAAAATTAAAGCAGATCTGCCAACCTTACTCTATTATTCAGAATAATTTTTCTTAAAGTTCTTTGATGAAAGAAGAAGGAATTTCGTTCTCTAGAAAACTTTCTAATAGTATATTAATGTGGTAATTGAAATCCAAATTGTTGCTGCAAATTCTTGAAATTCTTAGACCTGAGAAATTAGTACATTCTCAATTACTTTGGTTGAAATGTTATTATTCCAGTGTAGATATTTAATTACTTTGAAAGGAAAATTAACTCTTTTATCAAAGAGGCTAATAGATGGGTTACCTCTGTTGAGCTTAATGCTTAAGTCTAGGAACTCAAGTTCCTGATTACTGTGGTTGGTTTTACATAAGTTAAGAGAGCTAGGATAGATATTATCAAAATCACTCTCTATAACTTCTGAATTATTGATACACAGCAGATCATCAATATATCTAAAAGTGTAAAGGTAGTTATCTGAGCAGGTGGGGTGATTTTTAATGAATTTATATTCCTTAAAGAACAGGAATAGATTAGCGATATTTGTGGACGTTGATGTTCCCATTGGAATACCGTTCACTTGCTTATAGAGAGTATTATTATATAAGATATGGTTATTTTTTATGCAGCAATTGAGATAAGAGTTCCAAGTTCCTACATCAACAAATTGGTTAAGTTTAAATTCTGCATACAGCTCTTTAAAGGTAGTGATTATATCTGATAGAGGCAGATTAGTATATAGGTTTTCAAAATCATAACTATTAATATCTAGGGGACAAACTTTGAGTATAGTAGAAATTACTTCTGCATTATTATTAATTATCCAAAAATCTCTGTACATCAAGTTAGAACAGTTTCTAATGTGTTTCAAAACCTTCTTTAAGACATCTTCAAAAGCAAGATCTATTTTCTTTTTATGACTCCTTACTCCACTAGCTATGAACCTGAACTTCACAGGATCCTTATGAAACTTAACCGTTGCAAAAAGAAATGGAAATTCAGGCCCATATCTTCTAGTTTGTGGAATTTTAAGTTTCTTGAAGAATGCCTTAAACCGATTTTCTAACTGCTTGGTAGAATAACTTACGGGCTCGTATGTTACTCTATTATTGAGTTCCATAGTTAACAATTCAAAATAGAACTTCTTACAGATAATTGCAAAATTATTGCTAGCTTTATCCGTAGTGGTAAAAATAAATTGGTCTTGTAGTTTGGAGAGTGACCTTTTAGCTTCTCCAGAGAAAAAGAGATTTCTGTCGAAACAAAAGTCCAGACCTGCCAACTCACCGGTGAAGCTATTGATTATATTATATTTCCATTCTGCGAAGGCCTCAATAGGCTGATTGTACGTTAAACTGGCTTTTACGATGTACTTATTTACATCTTGAGTGAAGCTCTCAAGAATCCTTTCTTTGGAAATTATGAAGGAAGGTCTGAATTTAGAGCCATACTCTAATAAATTCCTAAGCTTTTCATTTTCAACATAACTCAAGTTTCCGGTGATAATATGGTTGTAATTCTTATCATAGTGAACTGTATCTTTATGTTCATCACAAGAACAAGTAGTAATTACAGGAATGTAGCTCGAAGAGTTAAGTTTGTAGTTTTTAACTATTGACCCTAAGGTCTTAACATATTTAAAACTTACAATAGACTGGTGCCTGTGGATGGGAAAAAAAATTGCATTATTGTAGAACAGCTTCCTTACATTAAGATTATCGTAGGCTTTATTTAGGAACCTGATGAAAGATTATTAAATAAACTGCTCGTGTATTTTATAATATTTCTCATGTATTCTGGAGAGTTAATTCTGCTCATTCTGATCATACAGATCCACAGTCTTAAGTTTATATATTTTTTTCTCTGGTTAAAATCTCCGCGCGTTGGTTTCTTGCTGTATGAGGAGGCCATCAGCCCCACCCTCACTGCCCCCAGCGTCTAGGGAGTGGCGGAAGAGGTCAGCCATGTTCTCCTCTTGTGAGGAGAAAAGTTTTTGTCACACAAGAGGTAAGCTCTCTTCCTTGTTTTTGGGTTCTAGGTTTTATAAGTTCAATGTTTGTACTTTATGTACCTTTTCTCTGTCGTTTTTTAGCTTTTCAGCTTTTAAGCATTGGTTTGTCTGTTAACATTTATGCGGGTTTTAACTCTTACTTTTCTTTGTAACTTTGAGCGTCTTTTGGGGTACCTAGAACAGAAGATGGCTAAGCTTGTTCCTTTTCTATGCGCTGTCTATGCGCTGTTTTTTCAAAGTAGTAAAGTTCTTAATAACTAATTAATTATGCACTTTAAAGCACTGCTGAAATACTTTGTACATATTGCAACTAACTGTTTAAGGTATATAACTTTCACAAAGTTTTCTTTAGTTAATTATTATCTTTAACTTATTCTCGTTTTCGTGCTGTCATAAGTTGTAGAGTAGGGGGTTTTAGACTCAAGTTTTCTTTCAAAAATCTGTTCGTTATAAATTAACATTTCCTTTTTTAATTGCAATGTAAAATTTGGATTTCTTTTGCATTGTTTTTCAGGTTTAAATTCTCTCTCAAACGAACTTGGAATTTCGTTATAGCTGAAAATCATTTCTATTTATTATGTCACTCTCACAGCTTGAGTTCTCTTTAATCTTCTTCTCTCTGTTTAATAGTAACAGATGAAGAGCATGGGTCGGGCCATGAAGGTTAATGGATGCAAGCGAAATTGTTAACTAGTGCTAGGTCATGCTACTCTACGGAGGACATGACTTATATATATATATTTTTTTAAACTATTTTAGGTGGGAATGTTACTTGCATCTATGGCCTTGCAGAAACCCATTTCCAACTAGGTCTTTGTAGAAGTGAGAAAATGCAGAGTTTTTGCTGGTCCTTGATAAAGCCAAGGCTCAGTATTCTCGACACCTTCTACATTCAGTTGTTTAGGTGGGAATGTTACTTGCATCTATGGCCTTGCAGAAACCCATTTCCAACTAGGTCTTTGTGGAAGTGAGAAAATGCAGAGTTTTTGCTGGTCCTTGATAAAGCCAAGGCTCAGTATTCTCGACACCTTCTACATTCAGTTGTTTTATTTTCTTTTTTTCTCTTTTCTCCTTTTACTCACGCAGGTAGATACATAACCTTTTCTATGTTGTACTAGGTGTGAGTCAAAATTATATATGTATTTTTTTGCTTAGGTATCTTTATAGTATGTGAATTCTGAATTTTCAAAACTGCTGCGTTGCGCGTTTTGATTTTCAGGTTATTTTTGCACCCTTCGTTTTAAATTCTAAAATTTTTTCCTTAGTCTTCAGTTTTGCTCTTAAGTATATATATATATATATATATATATATATATATAAAATAAAAATAAAAATCGAATTTGAGCAGTTTCCCCTCCTTTAACTTTAAACAAAGATTGTGAATACTTGTCTCTGCAAAAGTAATTTATTCAGTTTATGATATGAAAAGGTATTTTTTTCTTCACCTTTTTATTCTATTTTTGCAATTTTGAGGACATGTTTGTTTGGTACTATTATGATACTTAACAAATGAAGGTTTCACAATAAATTGCAGAAAACAATTAGAAAAGCTGCAGGATCTTCTGTTAGCAGGACAGCAATGCTACATATGGTGTTCAATAAGTTCTAAGATTAACATACAAAGACATTTTTTTTTTTTTTCAAAAAATGGGCTTTCATTTTCCACAAAGTCTCCCCTGACTTGGATAAACTTGTATTAATCATGGAGTTGAAAATCCCTGCTGCAGAAAACCTTTTATCTTTTTCCTCAAACCAATACTTTGTTGCCTCCTTCAGTTCAGAATCATCCACAAAATGCCTACCCCGCAGTAACAATAAGATGGAAGTAAAACACGGAACAAATTCTGTTCAAGGTTAAACATTCAGAGATGTTTTCTGTGACAGAACACTGATGACTAATCAGCTCTTCATCCTTATGGTGTAATCAGAAAGATCACGGAAGTTAGGTATATCCGCATATTGTTTTATATACCTCTCTCCACTGTTTAGACAAGTCCTTTCATGAAAATGAAGGGTCCACACCTCACAGAGTAGGTTAGTTTACCTTGGTTAGCTGTGCAGAAAACAGTATGCATCTAACTAGTCTTTAAAAAAGAAAACATTGAAGTGTGTGCATATTTTTTGAGTTACAATTTTCAGTAAATTTATTCACACATTGTGCATTTCTATTTCTTATGACCCCTCAGATAATGATTTTAAGCCCCTGGTAGGACCATTTCTGGTATACTTTTAACACTCTGTCTTGCTAAATATAAATACATAAAAAGATAGAGGAAACACACACATATTTCAACAGGATGACAAGCCAGCTGTGTTTTTGAAGTAATTACTTGAGTTCCCCATAGCAGAAAGTTCCTGATCAGACTGCGACAGATATCACATAGCCACAATAAATCTGCAGATGGTCACTAAGCAATATAACTACTATATGTGAAAAACAATAAAAAGAAACTGGCCACTTTATATTTTTTCTATATAAAAAAGCTATGTACTACAGCAATTGCAATAACTAGGATAAAAATGCCCCTGCCCTGTGTACCTAAAATTTTGCCTTCATTTTCAAGCTGTAACAGAAAGATTTATGGAATACATCTACATTTAACAACAATACAGGACAAACAGAACTTTGCTAGAAAAAAAAATTACGATTTCGGAAGAAATCTTTGCTCTGTCCTACTTCCATTTTTGGAAAAAAAAAAAAAAATCCATTTTCGATCTTAAATACAAACATTTATGTAATTAAATGATGCTTAAACAATAATTCAGTCAAGGGTAAACACCCCGAAAATAAAGACATAAGAATTACAGGAGAAATCTTTGCTGCCTTTAGCTTCTGTTGTTGAAGATTTCTGCCTCCATTTTATGATGACGGGGAAAAATCTTCGCTTCATCGAACCTCTGTTTTTGGAAATTTTTTCTCCATTTGAAATATTAAATAAAAATATTTATGTAATAAAATGATACACAGCAACCATACGGGGCAAAGCGGACATCACAAGAAAAATAAATAAGATTATTCGGCTTGGTCAAACTTCATTTTCGGAAATTGTTGCCTCCATTTTTAAGCTGAAACACAAAACATTTATGCAATAAAATTATATTTAACAACAGTACCAGACATACGGAACATCGTGAGAAAAAAAAACTTGTGATTACAGGCAAAATCTTTACTCCATCTAATTTCCTTTTTGAAAAGTTTTGAAAGACGGAAAACATGCATTCACGATCGGGAGTATGCAAGAGAAGATTTAATAGGGTTCTGGAGATATTACTTTTGTCGGCAAGACCAAAATAAAATCTGTGACGTACATTGCCCATCACCACAATTCTGCTAAGGGGGTTTGAATTTAACTACTGATGGTGCATAACCTAAATAGCTACACCATATTCATGACAGCACAGCTGAATTTGATACATTGAATATAGAAGTAACCAAATGCTTCAATCTCAAAACAGACTGAACAATATTTCAATATCAAGTGACATTTTGTTCTCAGATTCCTTAATGAAATAAGTCAACCAGAACAGCATTATCATCAACATAATTAAGGAAGTTTCGGATGCTTCTCAGAAACAGTAAAATAGCTGTTGACTTGCTGCAGCAGCAAGATAAAGGAAAAGATATAGGTTTTACATTTACATGCTATATTAAAATTTCATGAAGAAAACCTGCTGCAAGACCTAATAATATATTCACAGTATTGCACAAAAATCTGGCACGACTTTGATTGTATAAAAATAAATAAAACAAAAACGCCACACTGAGTTTAAAGTCACAGGCAAATATATCACAAAGGAATTTTTATTTGAAGCCCATTCTGATTCTATCTCACACCAATACTTAGATGCAGTCAGTTACTATTATAAAGTACTTCTAGAAACCATGATATCCTGTTTGCTGAGATGAAACTGATTCCTGACAATGGTAAGAGAGTGCAATTCATACCTTTTACTACTTATTTGTTTATTTAAAATATACTTTGACCAGGGTTCGACAAATCCTTGGCGCCAGGTGCCTAAAATTTGGGACGTGGCGCCTAATTTTCTTCTTACTTGAGATTTCGTAATTTGCAGTAAATACTGTAATTTCTGTTGTATAATCCACAGATTATCTATTAAAAAGTTATAAATTTAGGTACTGCAAACACTGGTGAAAAAAAAACCGATGCAACTTTTTGAGAAGTCTGCGGGGTAGTTGTCATGAGAGGTGGTGTTGTTGAAAAAGTAACGAAAATGCGCTAACAGAAAAAATTAACGTAACAGCGAGATAGAAAACCGCAAAGAGATTGTAAGAATATATATATGTTTTTTACTTAGAAGCATTTTGACAGAAAATATGACACAAGGCGTTACTATTTACGCATACATGGTGTGAGGGTCCATGACTCTCGGGAATCCCGCAGAGCTATTTATTCTGTAGCATGTAACCATTCTGTGGATCACATTGCCTAGTTTTGATGCACTAATTGTATTAGTGAAGAATTTTTTTTCTTTCAGAATTTAGTTGAAACATATTCAGATATAAAACAATGATGTGGACTGTCCGCAATTTCAACGGATGTTTTAGTGTAACTAATGAACTACAGTAATGTTGCAACAGCTAGCATTTTAGTTCTTTATTTACTTAAATGTAACACAAAAGTACTTCAAAATGACAGTTACTTTTTCAACAAGACGATCATTTCTTTTTTACATCTTTGAATTTCTGAGTCGGTACTGTGAATCGTAGTTTTCTGTCGGCAATTACCATTCACAATTAACATGATAGGTGCGGATTACACAACTGTCATACATGCCAATTACTATGGATTTAGTTGCCTGACTATGGAACTCATTCTCAAAACTATGGATTCTACGAATTTTCATTTTGTTAAAAAAAAAATCATTTTGCTATTATTTTATGATATACATAAGATTCTTTAGCAGATTCACAGAATTCCACATTTTTTTATTTATTTATTATTGTCATCGTTTAGATTGTTCTCAAGATTGATGCAAAACTGAAGAGAATTTGGGGGCGCGGGTCATTTACCGTCTGGGGACGGTATTTTGCGTTTAAAAGCTTTCAAAAACAGTAGCTAAATGGAGTAAAAAGAATTTGCCCTAATAGTCATTTTTTTCTCCCGATGTTGCATTTGTGTCTAGTATTCCTGTTAAATATCATTTTATGGCATATATGTTCGTATTTCAGCTTGAAACTGTAGGAAAGAATTTGTGGAAATGGAAGTTAGACGTCGCGAAAATTTCCTCCTAATTTCAGGCACGAGATTCTTCCGCAAATTCGAAAAAATTCCGCCTTTTTTGTTAAAGTATCATTTTACTGCAGAAATTTTTGTATTTCAGCTTGAAAATAGGAGAAAAAATTTCAAAACCAAAAGTTGGATGGATTTCCCATAATTACTATTCCCCCTCTCCGTGGTACCATAACAGTGTGATTATTATTCACTATTTCATGAAATCCTATAAATTATTATGGATTTCCCATAATCACTATTCTCCCTCCCTGTGGTACCATAACAGTATGATTATTCTTCACTATTTCATGAAGATTACACACATATTAAATGTCTACAGTAACATACCTGAAAATCTGGATTCCTGTAAGATTCTGGCTGTGTTTGTGGATAAGATGACTGACCAGGGGTTTGACTATTTGTTCCAGGATACTGGGAAGTCCCCATTGCAGGGCGACCCTGGTAAGCTCCCATTTGCTGAGGAGGCATATTTTCCCGAGATCCCATCTGTTGACTGGGGTAACGATGGGGAGGATAGCCAGGGGACTCTGTCTGTGGTGTAGGGCCCATTGAAGAGCTTGACTGCGAAGGTGGTCTCATCATCGGCCCCTGTGGCGCTGCAGGCTGATCATACCTATACGGAAGCAACAAACATTTTCACACACCAAGAGATATCATGTAGACATGCAATGATTACCTGCATGATTATTCTAAACATATATTTGCAATTTCACTGGACACATTATGTTACAGTCACTTCTGAGAGAGAAAATGGAGAGAAAAATTAAAACAGGACACAGAAATAACTATAAATTTTCAAGATTTATGAGAAACACCCATACTTCACATGAGTTACTTATGAATTTAAGAATATGGAGCTTAAGCCATGAGAGGGATTTTGATATTTCTGTTCCAAGATAATTTATAAAAATTTGGTGATGAACTGGTAACACATGCTCTGTGTAAATAAATTCAAAAGACACTTTACTATGTGTACAAAATGAATTTGATAAGTTTTAATCAAACTAAAATTAAAGAAGAGGGTATTCCATACATACTGGCAGTTTATACTATTACCGTCAGGCATGAAACATAATTACCTTTCATTACAGGAAAAAATCAAAGTGCGTGATTTCTAATACTCGCTTTTCTATGAGTGAGGGGGGCATTTATCTTTGTGATTTTTAAATAATTTTCAACATACCTCAAATAAAACAATGTAATGCTGTTAGTTCATTTGCAAACTTTTATATACTAAAACTGAAATCAAGATGCTCAGAAATATTGCCTATCATATGTAACACTGTGAAAAAAAGAGCAGTTCAACCAATGAACAACACTGCACACATAAACTGACTTCAGTTCCTTTCACACAGGCAAGTAGTGGCCGATTCATGGATGTTGATCAAGTGAGCTCTATGTACATATTACGCTCTTGCAGTTACTCATCATACATACTGTACATTCATATCACTAGGTTGTTTTCTGACATTCAGGGGTTAGCTCTTCACAGAACGAACTCACTGTTGCTGTATCAGGCGTCTCCAACTACAGCGAAGACAGCTGTAGTTGGCACACAGCTCGAGCTTCATCAACATCTATCACACACTGCACACAAGACCTTTTGTACTTCATACTCATTATCTTTTTCTCAAGTTACTCATCATACCAGACTTGCAAACTTTCAAAAATTGAAATCTGTAAAAAAATTTCAGTGGATGTTTAATCGACGTCAGATTGACTTACATATCGAACATATTGATAAAATTTATTGAGCATATCAATTAAAAACCTATTAATTAAGCGAATGATAAATCGATTTCGCATGCTATACAAGTAAAAAGTAAGATGTTAGGCATTATTTCATGCTTATAACGTATAAAATGCTCTTGAAATGTAGTTAAGTCATTAGTATACGATCATAAGGTTACATACGTGAAAAAAAAAATGCATTTGTAGCTGTGAAATTATAGAGCTCTATAAGTGAGATATCTTGTGACTTTTTATTTTAAAGTTACAAGTGGTTTTGAACTTAAATTTTTGTGTTAGCATGCTAAAATACCTTTAAGAAAAAGCAATTTCTTCTGCCTTTTTTTTTTTTTTTTTTGGTAGTTAGCCTCAATCTTAATCTTACAAAGTTTATTTCCATCTCTCTCTAAATTGGATGAGATCAGAGAGGTTTAGATAAAATTATGATCAGGGAAATCAGAAAAACACAGGTGCCGTAGTACTTTGGGATAATTATTCTCTCTTTGAAAAAATGTTTAGGTCATACATACATACATATCATCATCATTATCAATCCACTGCTGGATGAAGGTCATCCCAAAGTTCTTCCACAACTCTCTGTCTTGAGCCAGTTTCCTCCATGTTTATCCGGCAAGTTTTCAAATTTATACATATGGCACTAATCTATCTGGGAAAAAAAATCAGTAAAATATGTCGCTCTGTAAAATAACCACAAAACAAGTAAAAATTCCATAAATTTTACGGGTAAACTGCAAATCTTGCCAGGCATGTCATATGACTAGAAATATTGTCACCCAACACCCTGCTAAGTAAGTGTTCCACAGATCATACTCTGCCAATTCATTCATTAATGCTACATCAAAATTTCTTAAAAGATTCCTTGAGCCTTTTTATTTAACCTTCAGTTATTTAAATCAAGGTCAAATGAACTGTTTTTTAACTATTACATGGTTTATAAAGCTGTTGGATGAGATCTGCCCTACAACTTTGTGATTAATTTTCCTGTTAAGAAATGGTTTAAGCACAGTGAAATGAAAACTAGGTATCCTTTGATTATGTTATGTGCTCAAGTGGAATTGGAAACCTGCTCAGAAATTGCACAAGTCAGCCAATTTAAAAATGGAACAGCCTAAAGCAATCACCTTTAGGCTGTTCCATTGGTGATGACTAAAGCAATCACCCAGGGTGAAATTTGATGGGTATCGGTATTGCCTTGCATTTTGCATGGAGTTGCGATAGAATTTGAGATTTGCGTCGCATATTTCTGCAAATGCAAGTTTCAAGTGTTTTTTACAAGTTGTGATTAAATACGTACAGTATAAATGTATATCCTAAAAAAAAAAAAAAAAAATAATAACAATAACTTTTTAAAGCATTATTTTGACTGCTGGTAAACATAATAAGATTCCATGCTTCCGTTAAGCAATGACGCATTCCAAATATGAACGTGCAGAGCACTTTCTCAAATTGAACTGATAATCCTAGCGCTGATAGGACTATCCTCTCACGTGACTGCCCGCAACGCTTAATACCGAGTCATGCTGTAGGAATGCATTTCGATTTTTGATAAGTTGTGTGAGCATTCAGGGGTCGATCCAGGCGAGATTTGATACCATTGGACGGTATCTTCACAAAAATATTTTTTGCTCAAACGGTATCTTCACAGAAATATTTCGAAATTAATTGTTTTCCGTAAAATTTTAATTTAATCTAGCAAAAAATATTTTAGGGTAAGAATCATCTTGAATATTATGTTTAACTATTATGTCTTTTTATTTAAAAAAATGTTTTCAGTAAAGCGGATGCCTATAAAAAACTGCATCATTGCTACCGGTGGCTTATGCGACGCTGGCTCGTGCTCGTTGAAAGGAATCCCAAAGGATTGTGGGAGTGTCTTTTTACGGAGAACGCGATTGGTTCTCTGTCCTTCCTCCCTCGCAGCTCGAACGTAGTTTTATGAAAGAAATAATAATGGCTGAAAAATTCCGGGTGCCTACAAATTTGTCGCGGACACCCAAATTTTGTTTTTTGATTCAAGTTGTGTAATTTGCAGTAAATACCGTACTTTTGTCATATTAATCTACGAATTATCAGTTAAAATGTTAAGTTCTGCGGATAACAAGACTTTATGGTACTTTAATTTTTAAAAATTCTGCATGGCGTCAGGAAAACTCTCTAGTGGTGTTGGAAAATGCGCTAACAGTAGGGGAAAAAAAAAAAAAAAATTACGTAGTACGAGGTTAAAGAGCAGCAAAGAGGTGGAAATATGGCTTTATCATTAATTTTTTTAACGAGCAGTTTGACAGAAAATATTTTGCGCTCAATTAGTAGTGTGGAATAGCTCAGCGGGCCAGACTAAGTGCTCTGGAAAGCTTGCTGAGCTATTCCCCACTACATAATTCTTGCCGTCGCGGTAGCTTAATCACTTTTCGAATCGCATTCGTTATTTGTTGCATTAATCACATTAGTGTCATGGCTTTTGTTCGGCCTTCAGTTTTTCAGAAATATTTTCAGAAATGCAAAATACTACGGATTTTTAGGTCTAACTAATAAACAATGGTAATGCTGAAAAAAAAAACAAGGAATTTTCGTTGGGTTTTTTTCATCTGAAAATAACATAAAAGTACTTAAAAATGACAGTCACTTTTTTTTATAAGATAATTTCTTTTGTACGTCTTTGGACTTTTGGTCATTGTATGAATCATGACTTCTGTCGGAAATTATGCTACAGGATCAACATGACAGGTGCCAATATTTTATTTCTGAATTTCACGGTCTGCAGATAGGTTGACGTGGATTAGATGACGGAAAAATTATAATTTTCTGAATTTTACAATACGCCATCGAAAATGACTCGTAAGAATTTTTTATTCTTGCCACGGATTATGCGCAAGAATTTTTTTTTATTCTTGCCGCGGATTATGAGCAAGATTTTTATTTTATTTTTTATAAATTTCGTAGCTCGCGAGTTATAATGCCGCTCCGGATTATCAAAAGAAAAATACAATACTTTGGGTTTATATGTGCAAAATTTAATTTAAATAAATTATACTTAAATAAAATGAAAACCTAATAAAATTATTTTTTGAGAGCACGAACTAGAGAAACGCAACTGTAGGGGGAGGGGGTATGGACCAAATTGAAATTTTATTTAGCAGCAAGTGATTTGGGTTTTTAAAAAAATGACAAGAAAAATACACTATAACTTTCTGTTCCATCATCTTGACACATTACTTTTGAATGTGATTCTTTAAAATTTGAATTTACTTCAGCTGGCACCTAAATTTTGGGAACTGTCTCCTAGATGTAGAACCTATTTTTCCAGCCCTAGCATGCACAATCATTGAAACAGAAAGCTTTCTGCAAACCCAGAAAGCGTGGACCACAATTAGAAATAAAATAAAATGAAATTCTTATAATTTCATCTTATTTTATTCCTAATAATTAAAAAATAACTGAAATAAGACAATTTTTACTTTCAGAATAATAGTTATAGAGGATTAAAATTGCTGTTGCTCTTGAGAGTGCTGCCGACGACTAATGCAAAAGTAGAAAGGGCTTTCTCTGTGTTAAAACAGATTTTAGAAATCAAAAGGATACAAATACTTTAGATGGTCTTCTTCCAATTACTTTAGAAGGCCCAGAACTCAAGGAATTTAACCCACAGTCATCCTGTGATTTATTTTTTAATAACAAACAAAGGAATCCAAATGTAAAACCATATGGCAATGGCACTAAACGCCCACATGAATCAGATACAGATTCTGAATGAAGTTCCGGAAAAACTGCTACGCAAAAATTAGTAACTGCTATTAAAACTTATTTTTGCATAGCAGTTTTTAGCAGAATTGCTACACAAAATTTTTGGGAGAAATTTCACCCTGCAATCACCATAACATTTTCTTAATTGAATTTCCTGGGAAAACTGACACAAGTGCTTTAATCAATAAACTATAGATATAGAGGAAATTCAGCATTTCCATTTCAGAAGTGATACAGGTCATGAGGATAAACATATTTGCTTCCAGTTAACTATGTGAAAATTTTAATGATGTGAACAACGGTTTCCACACAGTATTTCTACATGCTGAAAAAACTTTTAGAAGAGTTCTAAGGAGCACACAAATCAGTTGGAAAAATGCCATAATGCAATATGTAAAGTAGTTGAAGTTAGAAATTCTTAACCGTGAAAGCCTCAAATGAAGAATGTTACACAAATGGTGCAACATCAACCGCAGGGTATTGTATGGATGTACAATTATTTCCTAATTTTAATTAATACAGATAGATGTTGCTGTATTTGATACTGATGATTTAGTGTTGCTGTCATAAATCAGCAGAGTTAACTTCAAAAGATTTTGGAATGATATTTTCTTGTCTCAATCAATAGAAATCCCAAGGACTCAGATTATGTGATTCATGTGAAACTGCTCTTATATCACATGGTAAATACTAAGCAATTGGAAAAGTGAAATAAGGGAACTGACAATGTGGCAGTAATTCTTTTGTGACATGCATATGGCTACAAAACAATTTTACTTGGGAATGATGATTAGAAAGTAAAACTTGCTGTATACTAAGCAAACAAATGTTTTTGCTGAGGCAAGAGCTTGCTACAAAGAGAAAGACTTATCAAGAGGTAGACCAAAGAGTGGAAAGAGAAATAAAATGAAGAAATGTGTACCTACAAGGAAAACACAAAACTGATAACAATTCATGGAGGCATTTCATTATTGTGCCATATGGAAGAAGCAAGACTCTCATAACAAATGTTACCATCAAAAAGCAAACAAGAGGGGCTGCATGTCAGACCCTGACTTGTGTATCAGTTTACTTTTTATGCTCTTGCATCAAAATAACAAGTCTTGTAACAACAACGGCAAAGTTACCTGCCCATCTCTGATGACAATTTTGCATGGGATTTCATGACAAACATTTAGATATAATATATCTCTTACATGGTGGATTACATAGTGTGTTAGATTTTGTGTTTAATTTTAGCCAACAGGAAAAGGTAAAACATCTAAGTTTATGAACATCTACAATTATGGGCTTAGAAAAAAGAATGTAATCCATTTCCACAAATGACCATTAACTACTAGCACTTTTTGTCTCATATTCTCACTCACTCTCTTATATATTTTTCTGTTTCAAACTTTTAGTACATAACGTTACAAAGTCTTCTTCAATCTCAATCTGAGATATATTGGAAAAGATGTTCCAACTGCAATTTGTTAATGAAGGTAAATAAATAGTGTCAAATGCCACTGTCCATGTAGACAAAACTAACTCTACAGAAAGAAGAAATACATTGTTCCTAAATCTCTCTTTACCAGAATCAATGGCCTTTAAACAGGAAAACTCTTTGTAGCCTTAGGCTGGATGCTCATACAAACATTTTCAGTTTACTGCCAGACTTCATGTACACATCAATTCCCTATGCTAACTGCAAAAGAATGTTCCAAAGCAACACGGATGTGTGTGGAGAAATAGTGGGAACTAGGGAGATATAGAGAAACACTAGGCCAATACATGTATGGAAGAAAAAAGAAGCTCATGCTCCATCAACTTTAGCAACAGACACATTTCAATTACCAATGAGAACTAGGAACACTCAATAATATGTGCAATCCTATTAATCAACTAGCATTTCATTAAACTCTTAAGTGGTATGCCCGGACAAATTTTGGAGCTAGCTCTACTGCCCACACTGTTCTATATCGGAAGATTTCCGTGGTCTGTTTAGTGCTCAATGTGTTCATGCACGAAACATTTCCGGGCCCATTTTACTAATTTGAAAGTAGTTCATATGTTGGCCGAATATAGGAAACTATTCTTTCATTTGATGGATATCACTCTTGTGAATGCACATATTAATATATGGGAAAAGTGGTGGTGAAAAATGTGGTTTCCTACAATTTAGACATAAAGTCATTCATGGGCTTTTAGAGAAGTATGCAATGAACAGGAAATCGTTCATGGGAGGAAGACCCTCAAAAACAGACCCACCAGCTCGTCTTACTAAAAGACACTTCCCAAATCCCAGTCACAGGAAAGAAGAAGTTTCCCAGTAGAGTGTGCTGAGTTTGTCCCGGAAGAAAAGAAACGAGATGGGAATGTAAGCTGTATAGGAACATCCCATTACATCCAGAAGGCTGCTTTAAAAAATTTCACACCAAAAGAAAGTATTAGAATTTGTTTATATAATTTTGCTCAAATTATGTAATCTGATTATTGTATTATTTAATAAATTCTTGTAAGATGAATTTAAATGATCAACCCATTTAAAAACCCACCCTGGGAGGTGCATCATGGTAATAATGAAGACACCGCTGAAGGAGTTAAATGTATAAGGCATGATCGAAAAGTTTCCGTTCAGAATCAGTAAATTCATATAAGTTACAGATATTTAAAAGTACTTGCCGCAGGTGGTAAAGACAATTGTTCCATTGACAAACAAGGCTGAAGATGTTGTTGTAGTAGAAGTCTGTTGTGTACAAAAATCCAATATAGCCTGCTTCAAGTCATCGTCCGAATGGAACTTACATCCTTTCAGCATCTTTTTGAGCTGACTGAAGAAGTAGAAATCACAAGGGGAGAGATCTGGACTATAAGGACAGTGCTCCAGGGTCTGCAATTTGTATGTTGGCAATACAAGGGCATGCATTATCAAGCAGTAAGATTACCCCTTTACTGAGGTTGCTGGGACATTTATTCTTAATGACACAATGCAGACACTCAAGTGTCTAGCAATACCGTGCTGCATTGATACTGACACTGGGCTTCTCGAAATCTACCAGCAATGGGCCTCGGTGGTAGAAGAACACTGTTGCCTCACTTTTCCAGCACATGCCTGCTTCTTGAATTTTTTCAGATGGGGAGAGCATGGACGCATTGCATTCTCGCAAACTTGGATTCTGGTTGGAAGTGGAAGCACCAGGGTTTTGGTGCTGATCACAATGTCCTCCAAGAATGCATTGCCCTCCACATTGAAAGGCAGTAAGTGTTGCCGAGACAGCCATACGGTGTATTTGCTGATCACTATTGAGAGCAGGCAGGATCCACTGACAGCACATTACAGTACCCTCGATACTGTCTGATGCTTTGAACACTTCTGCAGCTCATGTTGAAGTCACTGGCCATTTCAAAAATGGTTACTCACCAATCGTTGATAATAGCGGATTTCACATTCTCAATGTTATCAGGTGTGTTTGATTTATATGGATGCCAAGACCGCAGCTAATCGTGTGCAATAACGCGACTTTCAGAGAAATTTTCGACACTGTCAAGGACGTTTCCACAACAAACGTCCTTGACAAGCACACATCACCATACACCGCCACTATTCTGCAAGTTTTTTTCCATCAGCAGACAGAAACAGAACGACTGTTCATTGATCTGCTTTGGACATTCTCAGTAATAATGATGCCACCAATATGTGTACAATATGTTCAACAAACACAGCACTACACCACAATTCAACTGTTACCCTCTCATGCTACTAACAGCCTTTTTTACTTTGGTTAACATTATCATTTACGTGATACACGATCTTCCAGTGATCTTGGATGGAAACTTTTGGATAGTCAGAGTCAACATTTATTCCACTGTCATTATTTCAGTGCAAAATACTATGCTGATCTTGCCTACAAATCAAACTACCAGAAAATACTAGGAATTATTAATATCTACATAAAGATGCTGACATGGAATTTCTTGTAGTGTTACACATTTATGACGGTGAATAAAACTTGCAAAGCAGATCACTGATTTGGCTACCCAGATATCTAAATAACATAAAAAGAAAGAGCTTAAACAGGTAACTACGAAATCAAGATGTTTTTACAACTTAAAACATGTTAAAAAATGTGTGTGTTGTTGTTGTAAATATAGGAAATGATTCATCATGACTTTTGGTAATGGTGAATGCCTAACAAATATATTTGATTAATATAAAAGGAAGGAGTACCTTTCTTGGTCACAGGGGCCCTGGTATGGTGGGTACTGTGTATTTGTGGGCCCAACAGTTCTGTTTGGAGGATACCCTCCAGGAGGAGGAGCATAAGGATCTTGAACCATACTTCTACTGCTGTAGTTGTTTTCTGAACTGGGAGGCGCCATAGTTCCAGAATATTGCTCACCATATGGTGGATCCTGCTGGCTTACAGGCGTGTTACTGTAACTAAAAGAACCCGAAGACATATTCTGCTGAGTTCCTGAGTAAGGTTGCATTCCACTATTTGTGTTAGACTGAGAATATCCATAATTATCACCAGAGGCATGACGCTGATACTGTTGAGAAACAGGCATGTCATCACTAAAAGGATCCATAGCACCTTCCGAACTGGAGTGATTCACCATTGCTCCAGGATGATGCAGAGTTTCGGGATAGGCAGGATGGTGCCCTCCGGGTCCAGGGTAATCAGCATTAGGCATCATTCCAGGATGTGGACCAGCTCCTTGAGGATAAGACCCTGGATATGGAGAGCCATAACCATCCATCATTTGCCCATGTTGAGGAGGGTAAGAATCTTGATTCACAGCAGCTGAAAGGAAGACAATTCGATCAGATGGAAAATGCTTTAACAGTACAGAGAAACAGACAGAGACATTTCTTATTACTTTTATTTCTCTACATTTAAATGTGTATCTATCAGTAAAGACACATTGCAACACTTCCCAAACACTAGTTATACTGAACTAACACCTTCAATAAATTTTGTACCAGTTAAGCAGCACACAAGTACTTCAGTGAGGTTTACTGCAGAAACAAATTTCTCTTTGTTTAATTCATTACTCAATAGCCTTTGTCTGAAGGGTGAAGTAATTTTCATTAAAAATTTTAAATTTTTCCTGACAGTAGTAAAGTAAATCTCAGAAAAAAAAAACCTCTAATGTAAAAACAATTTGGAAACTGACGTAGTTGGTGCGCTACCCAGGTTGATTTTCTCAAACATCTCTAAAACGATGCGGTTAGTGAAATTTGGCTTCGGGTTATCTGCTATTGACAAGAGCTTTAGAACAATGTATAACATGATGGGGTTAATTTTCTCAAATATATAAAAAACGGTATTAAACTTTTCCACTCAGACTCACTCGTATTTATATTTTTTTGCAGTAGAAGCCACAATTTAGCAGTAAAAGTTCAGCTTTGGCTTGTCAGCCCAAACATATAAGCTATAAAAGCATTATCTGCATGGCGAGTACCCAAAATGCGAGTTATTCAGCAAAAAAGAAATGTCTCGCAAGCTGTAGAGGCCTCATCAACATGGTGGATGACACCTGATGACACCTGATGACATTTCTTTTTCTCTATTCAGCAAAAAAGAAATGTCTTACAAGCCCCAGCATATGAGCTATAGAGGCATCATTGGCGTGTCGGGTGACACCCCACCTATTTGGCGAAAAGAAATGTCTTGTGAGCACAAACACAAGAGCTATTCGGTGATTTCGTAATGTCTGGTGTCACCCGACAGTCGAGTGGAAAGGGTTAAGTTCGGCTTCTGGAGAAGGTGAACCCTCTTTGACTTACCCATGGAGGGTTTACCAGCTATTAACGAGAGCTTAAAAATTATGTATAACATGATGGGGGGTGTGTGAACTGTAGATATTCTAGACCAAAAGTTACTAACACTCTCACTAGCACACTTGCAATTCAGCTTTCCTCTCTATCTTGAGGTCAGATTTCAGCTTGCACAAGTGCAGATGGACTTTCATAGCTACATTGCATTTCATGGGTGCGTGTAAATCTGAATAATTTATTGTCCTGGCCTACAACTTCCCCAGACATCAATCCAATCTAGCATATGTGGTTTGTGTTACAACAGCATATCCAATTTGCAGCAGCTGAACCGTGTAATTTAGAATCGGCTGGGAATGTGTTGGTGCCAGATACCAAAAGACACTTTTTGAAGTATTATAGTGTCCATGCTTCGCCAACATCATATTAGGCAGGTGGTCATAATGTTCTGGCTCTTCAGAGTAAATGGGATTCAGAGCTAAATACCAAGATAAATAACACAAATAATTTCTTTGTACTTATCTTGGTTATGATCAACATATGTAACACATATTTTATCACATTCAGTGGCATAAAATCCAGGCTATCTAAATTAGCTGTGAAACCCAGTGAATTTACATAAAAACCATATAAAAAACATCAGCAAATTCATTTGCTTTGACTAACATAATAGTTTTTTGCAATCAACTTTTCTTAAAAAAAAAAAAAAAAAAGGAGAAGAAAGATAGCACAATTTCAAACAGAAGCCATCGCTCTTTTCACGTTTATAAGTGAGTCACGGAAAAATTCTCATTGGCCGCCATCGGGAATCGAACCCAGGGTCTTCCAGTTACATGCCGGACATGCTACCACTGCACCACAGCGGCTTCGAATTCTCAAGACTCACAAAGGACTAACTACCGAACCACATGGCAGGTTGCTTCTTGGAGCCCCGCACAATGCTAGGGATTCACCAAAGATGGTAAGCAGCAACCGAACAAATAACAAGGAGGCGAATGAATAATTAATACACACAATTGATGTGGATTAGGAACATCAAACAGAAGTCATCGCTTTTTCCACGTTTATAAGTGAGTCACGGAAATTGTTCATTTGCTGCTTACCATCTTTGGAGAATCCCCAGCATTGTGCGGGGTTCCAAGAAGCAACCTGCCATGTAGTTTGGCAGTTAGTTGTATGTGTATCTGGAAAATTATAGTCATCTGTGGTACAGTGGTAGCATGTCCGGCACATAACTGGAAGACCCTGTGTTCGATTCCCGGTGGCGGCCGATGAAAATTTTTCCGTGACTCACTTACAAAACGTGGAAAGAGCGATGACTTCTGTTTGATGTTCCTAGCCCACGTCAATTGGGTGCATTAATGATAGCACAATTGTCCTTGCTGTCTTTACCAGCTAATATAGGTTCCCAGTTAGCACTAGCACTTTGGCTAGCTTTCTTAATATAAGTCAAGTCAGGTATGTGATTGTAGGTAGGACACACTCAGCCTCCTATCCCAGCCAATAACAACAGGAAATCTGAAAACATTAAGTAATTTTAAGACTTTTTTCTTTCACCTTTTTTTACAGCAGCATGATCTGTAGCATAATTTTCTGCTACAAGCTACTTTACTTTGTAGTGTGCTGCTGCTACATCTACAATTTTTCTACTTGTAGTGATGCTACAGCAGCAGTGCTACTTCCTATCACTACTTCATGTGACACGTTCATCCTCAATCTTCTACAGAGAGGCACCAAAAATCAATTCTCTGAACTAGCTGACTGAAACTTTGAGTGACCATAACTTCAGATGTGCTTGATCTTTGCTGGTAATGTTTTCATATTTCAGATTACCTTATATATTGGACACCTGTCCAACACCCAAGGTTTAAGTTAACATGCAAAACTGTAATAACAGATTTAGGGCAACTTACCATTCTCTTGTTTTTTGCTCCATATTTCACATTTCCAGCACGTGAGACAGTCTTTTTCTAATATTGGACAAGGACTTAATTTGGGCATCTGTTGGATCCTTATGTATCTCAGTACAATGAAACTCATCTATCACATCAGCTATTTTTTGATCATATTCTTCAGTGTTAAGTATAATGATTTGGCCAGTTTTATAGGCTTTTTTTTTTTTTTTTAATTGGAGGTTTAACGACCACCGTGAGCAACTCAATGGGCTATTAGCAGTCGCCCGTCCCTAATTTAGGGTCACTGGTTCCAGGGAAGGGAGAGAGCCAGTGCCATAAGACAAACACAACATCCATGCCTCACCGGGATTCGAACCCGGACCCCTTTCGGACGAATGATCAGAGGCCATCGCTTAGACCACTGCACCATGGGGCGGCTTTTATCGGCCTCACAGAATTTGATATCTGGGTCATCTCTTAGCTCCAACAATTTTTTTTTTTTTTTCATATTTTAGTTTTTTCTCTATATGAAAATTTTTGTTGTTTTTTGCATTAAATTCTTTTAAGATTACCCGATATAGTTTATTCTCAACTTCTGTCTCACATGCTGGAAATGTGAAATATTTAGCAAAAAACAGATAATGGTAAGTTGCCCTAAAGCTGTTGTTTTCATATTTGTAATGTACAAGTCAAGACTTTCCAAACAAACGATACATTTCATGCATTTATGAGATTAAATTGTGCTAAGTCCCTTGTCAGCATAACACTCTGCAGGTAAACTGATTCTCAACAGTTGCACTAAATACCTCCAAGCAAATGAATATAAAAAGAGACATAACAGAATCTATTTAAACTGAAAGAACTTACGAGCATTTTTGGCATTTTTCTTTCTAGAAGATGACTCAACACTGTTGATGATAGGCTGGGGATCAATACCACCACGATCATATTTACATTCAAATGGCAATAAATGTTTTATGTACTGTTTCCGAAGAGTGTAAGCTGCACTTGAGGATGCACCAATACCTATCACACCAGCAATGTCCTTCCATAACTTTCCTTTCATTACCTAGGATAAATAAAACATGTACCGACATTTAGCAATGAGGTTGTAACTGAAAATACAACATTAGTTACCAGAAGTACTACAAAATGATGACAAAATACACATAAATGACATGGCACAGTCAATCTGAAACCTTCTCAGGTTATGGAAAAATTTAAGGAAGAGAACCACTGAAACCTAACTTTCATTTAATTCTGAACAGATCTTCCCCAACAGATATACACCCATCATAAAAAAAAATAAAAAATAGTTGCACCCAGAAGGACGTGTCAGATTGTAATGCTATTCGGGAGGATGATAAAGGTTACCAGGAACAATAAATGATTAAACATTGAGACTGATATGGGCAATATTTATTGAGCTACACGCCAATTAGTAGTGTTTCTCAGTATGGTGTCGGACTGCTATGTTTGCTCACACAGCATGCCAGACATCTCAGCATGGAGTTGTACAGGTTCCTAATGGTGTCCTGTGATGAGCCATCTCATGCAGCTGGAATCTTTTAACGCAGTTCCTTCAGATCGTGCAGTAGGGGTGGAGTATGGATAGCACATCCAATAGCATCCCAGAACTTTTCAATTGGCGATAGGTCAGGCAATGCGGCTGGCCATGGCAGAGTGTCAGTGCCTTGAAAGCAAGCTCTCGAGACAGCAGCAGTATGTGAACAAACATTTGTCCTGTTGGAAAATAGCACCAGAGTAAGCGTTCAGAAAAGGTAGGACCACGGGTTGCAGGACCTCACTAATGTAACGTTGGGCTGTCAAAGTGCCTGTAATGAGCACCAAGGTGATCTGGCATTGTAGGCATTGGCACCCCACCATGACAACAGGCCTTCTGGATGTGTGATGCTCGACAACAAACCTTTCATCTTGGCACTGACCATGGGGCCTCCACACGTGGATTTGTTGATCGTCTCCTCCAGGACAAAAGCGGGACTCATCACTGAAGATCACCTTCTGCCATTCCGAGTGGCTTCTTGACAGTCTGGCACAACACCATTGCAGTCTTTGGTGACAACGCAAATTCAAGGGCAGTTGTAACGGTCTGCGTGCGTGTAGTCCTACGTTGTGCAGCTATCTGCCAATGGTACTGGCACAAATTGGATGATGCATGGAGGGCACCACTGCTTGCTGAATATCAGCAATCATGGTTGTTGGGTCATTCCGTGCATGTCAGACTACCCGTCAGTCCTCTCTCTTTCCGCTGTTTGTCTAGGTCTCTCAGACCCTTTCCTGTCGCTGGTGCGTGCTTTTTCGATCCACTGCCGCCAACAGCGTGCTATGGTGATATCCGCACGACCGGTATGGAGCGCAATACGACGATAAGATCATCATACCGCTTCCTGGAGCCCGACGATGAGACCCTCTCAAACTCCTCGAATTGCTTCCAACTTTTCTCCGAGGCATACTTCACTTGCAAAGGATGCAACCAACACAACAGCATGAGTCAGAATGGCAAGCGTGCACAACGGGATGACCTTATATAGCCGGTCAGGCACAGCGCTACGACCCTCCTTGCTGGCGTAACATTCACAACAGAGCTTGATACTTGAATCATTTGCATGTCTCGCAATGTCAAACCTACCCACCACACCAAGTTTCATTCCTGTCGGTTGCTTCCTTCTAAGCGCAATTATTTTTTTGACAATGAGTGTATATCAAAATCCGTTTAACTTACCTTAACATTTATAATAAAAATGCAGAAAAGCCCAACAGCATACATGGCAACTTGTAGAAGTTGTTTTCAGTAATAAGTATGTTTTTTTTTTCAGTAATTTTCAGTAATCCAGCACACAGCAGCAAATTTGGGTATATAGTATGACAATAAATTCCAGTTTGTATTACACAAAAAAACATAAACAATAATTTGTTAATGGTAAAATTAAAAATATACTGTCTACAGGAAAAATCTGAAGGATTACCATCAGCAATCTTTTAGTTTTTTCTTCTCTCTCTCTTTCTCTCTTAATATCCTCAGAATTTGGCAGCATTGGAATCCATTGTTTCTGTATAAGTCATTTTACTGAAAAACTGAACTTCAGACTTATACCCTGATGTTTTAAGTTTGTAGTTCACAGTTTGTACAGCCAAATAGGCTGATGTTTATTTTTTCTGACTATAACTTCATCCATCATGTTGAAAAACTTTCAGCCTGAGGATCAAGATAAAAAGCTTTCACAATTTTAGATAAATGGTGTAATTTGGAGAAAATGAATACTTTTAAACACCATGCACCAATTTTTACAAATTTTCTAACTTCATCACTTCCATTTTCGGAAAACTCTCACTCCTTTATCAAGCTGAAATGTAAACATTTATGGGGGGAAATAATATTTAATAGTGCAGGACAGTGGAAACATCAAGGGAAAAAATAATTATGGGAGAAATCTGTGCCCTGTCAGACTTCTGTTTTTGGAAAAAAATTCCTCCACTTTCAAACTGAAATACATCCCATATTTATGGAATAAAATATTTAGCAACAACAGAGGGTATAGAAGGAACATCGTGAATAAAAAAACTGATTGGGGGAGAAATCTTTACTCCATCCAACTTCTGTTTTTGAAAGTTTTGAAAGACTGAATTCTGTCCCCTAATGGAAAGTGTCTGTGGCTTGTCCAGGAATGGGAGAAGTTAGCATGCATGCTCAATATTATATCCTACTACTCTAGGGCCCTTTAAAATTTTTGTAACACACCTGTTCTAAAGCCTATAACAGGGGTGATTGTGAGGTGAAGCAAAAAACCTGAAAACTCTGAGTCATTTACTGAAGAATCCAGAAGGATTGCACCCAGAAGGATGTGTCGGAAACCTGTATTAACTAGCTATGAAGCAAATAGGCACTAGTGCCTGAGCAGTTTAACTTCGCATCTTTAACTATGCTAGAAGTCATTCAGACCAGAGTCGGCCTGGCCCACCAGGATACCGGGACATATCCATGTGTGCCCTCCCTAGAAGCTTTTCTCAGCACCCTCCGGCAAGAAAAAGTGCCAGATGAGCGAAGTCGCCAAGAATGGGGTTACCCAAGTGACGGTGAACGATGAGTCATGCCGCATGCGTCTCGAAAAGACATGTTCCTTCCAGTAACTTCTAAGATAAGGTTTCCAACGTTTAGTGTGTCTTTAATTTATGTTATATGTACCTACCAATATGGTTTCATGAAAAAGTTAGTCATTAATATTTTGCGTCAATTGTAAAGTATTAATGTATTATTGTGGTTTAATTTGAAAGAAATATTATTTTGATTTAGAGTAATTTTCTTTTTCGCTCCCTGTGCACGCATTTCTTTTTTATGATTTGTGTATCAGTTGCAACTTGCAAAATTTGAATTTCATTGTTACTGCGATTTAAAGTTCAAATATTTTCAAGTTATTTAATGGTTTCTTTCAGAATGTCTACATGTGAACAATGGGCGATAAAAAGAGAAAGAAATGCGGCCATGAGTACAGGAAAGAGAAAAAAAGCAAACAACTACAAGAGTGCTAAAAAATTACCCAATTTTACCCCAAACCAAAATCTACAAGTCATACCGGTCAGGCATAGAGTTTAACCTCACATGAAGTTTCACTTCCAGTATTAGATTCAGTGCATTATTCTGACATTGAAACAATACACTAGCCAAGAAAACTTCTCTGAATCAACATCTGTTGATCGACTTCTTGTACTAGAAAGTACAAAAACAAATGAAGTTAGAGAAGGCTCAATCAATCCAAATGCAGAGTCAACGGACTATTTTTGAAAACCTGGCCAGGATGAATTGCTTGCATATTTGACATACCCCCCTGTGAGAAGGATATGCCTTTCCATGATAGAAAACCGTTGTATAGTGAAGAAAAAAGTGACAACCAAATTTTCAAAAGACAGTGGTTGACTTTTAATGAGAAGACCCAGCAGTTGTTTTGTTTTTCGTGTATCGCATTTAACGATAGCAAATCTGTTTTCTGCTCCGGCTTCAACGACTGGAGGTATGTTCACCAAAGAGTAGAGGAACACGAAACATCCAAAAGCCACATGGAATCTGTACAGTCATTTATGGCAGTGAAACGCCAGAGAACTGCTCACGATTTATTGTTAAACAATAAGCTTGAGAAAAGAAAACAGCAAGTACAAGAAAGGAGACAGATAATTGAAATAGTAGTAGATGTGATTAAGTTAATAGGCAAACAAGGGCTTCCTTACCGAGGCTCTTTAGAATCGGCATACACACTAGATAATGAAAATATAAATCACAGAAATTTTCTTGAATTAATTCTTTTATTAAAGAAATATGTTCCAACACTTGAAAAACACCTCAACAACGCCATTGAACAGAATGCAAATATTCGTGCACAGCAAGAGAAAAAAAGAGAGAAAATGAGAAAGCAGTAGGAAGATGCACTTTGGTGACATTCTTGGGTAAGAATACTGTAATAAAAATTATCAACATTATCTTAGATGAGATGAAAAGACATATTGCTGAGAAAATGAGGAAGGCTGTTAAGTTTTAAGTTATGATGGACACTAAAATAGATATTTCCTGCAATGATCAATGTGCATTTGTATTTCGGTACGTTATAGATCATGGAGTTGTTGAAAGACTCCTTGCATTGAAATGTGTTTTTTCAACATCTGGACAGGATTTATTCAATACCTTAAAAGATGTGTTCGGTGAACTTGAAATTCCTATAGAGCACTGTGTGACAAATTCCTTTGATGGTGCCGCAAATATGAGTAGGAAATACAATGGATCAGCAGCTAAGCTATCAGCAGAAGTTCCTAATCATATTCACACTTGGTGTTACGCTTATGTGCTTAACTCAGTACTATCTGATACTGCCCAGTGCCTTTCAAGTACTATATGCTTCTTTAATTTACTACAATTGGCACAAGTGTTTTTGAAGGAATCCTTAAAACGACTGCAACTGTTCCTGGAAAAATATATTTGTAACAAAAATGTCTAGTATGCAAGAAAAAAGGGCCGAGATTGATAGCTCTCTTGAAAACATCGTAATAGAAACTGAACTAAAGAAGAAAAGAGAAAAAACTATTTAAAAAATGCCAGGAGAGGCTGCAAGACATGAAAATGTTGCTTCAACTTCTGAAGATACTTTTTGCGTTTCAGTGTTCTATTATGTATTAGACAAGATAAATCAAACAATGGACAACAGATTTATCCACCATAAGTCCTTGTACTTGAATCTTTCATGGTTTGATACCAAACGGTTTGCAGAGTACGAATCACTACCACTGAATGCCTTAGACGGAATCTGTGAAATTATTCCTTCAGTTGATAAGGGGAAGCTAAAAGAAGAATTACTCTCATTTGCAGGGATGTGGTCTCAGATTAGTAATTGATCTACTGTTAAAGATTACACTAGGATATATGAGTTAGAAAAACATTTGAGTAAGACTGATGATGCCGATTATCATCGCGAAGAAGAGGAGGGGGACAAATCTGTTAAATGTACTGATGTGAAGGAGTGTAATTCTTGTATTAAGTACGTTTTTAAAGTGTTGATAGAGTATAATATGTACTCTATCCAATATACGGAATTATTTAAAGTTTACAAACACCTGCTTACAATACCTCTTACTCAAGTCTTGTGCAAGAGTGTGTTTTCAAAACTTAAAATAATGAAAACTCGTCTTCGGGCACAATGAACTAATGAACATTTAAAAGCTTTTGTCATGATAGCCACTGAGAAGGATGTTCTTAACTTAGACGATAGTGAAGTTATCACAAACAGGTTGTGTGAAGACAGCTCTGAAATGAGGCAAGTTCTTGCTTTTTAAAATGAGGGCCATAATCTAGCAGTAGTATTCTGTCAGTCATCTCTGTGTCTTTCTCTGTCATCTTTATGTATTATTTGTGTTTTGTAATGTACCTGCAAATTATACACATAACAACAATGAATTTCACTCAGTTCTGTTCATTTGCGGCAGTGTAGCTAAGGCCAAAATGGGTGCGTCTGGGTTGGTTGGTTTGAGAGGGGTCTGGCGCCCTCTAGATAGTTGGTTACCGCCCTCCAAGGTGACCCAGGCCGGCCCTGATTCAGACATTGTACTTTTGATGTAAAATTTTGCACTTCATATTATATGTTATTTGGGCAGTCTATGGGGATCACTTCAGTTATGGAAGCCTACAGTGGTTTCCATTTGATTTCTAAGTGTAGCTCATTGGATTATTTGAATCCAATATAACCAAATTATTTGATATAGATGCAACTTCAAAATGATGAAAAAAGCCTTTCTTTCAGCATGCTGTTATCTTGAGCGCTTGTTTCATAACAAAAACTCTCAAGGTGCCACAAAGCGTCTACGTTCACCATCCACATGGAAATGCAGTGTTTTCAATCAAGCACTGTAATTCCCCAAAAAATGGACCTTGAACGGAACTTTTAATTACCATTTTGTATCTTTTTTAGAAATGAACTGACCAAGGTATCTCAAATTCTTCTAAAATGTAAAAATCCAGATTTCTGGGCATAGAATATGACAAAAACTGGGAACTTCAGGCTACATCTGGGCTACAAACACGTCTGCTGTAACAACTCTATGCATTTTCTATGGTACTCAGCTGAATTCATCATCATTTGTCATATTAAGGCAAGTTTTGGATTGAATTATTTTTCTCTTGAATATTTCCCCACACTGTCTACTTAGTAAGCTTCCTCATACTGGAATGGTTTTGATAATTTGTTTTTACCTTGTAGGTGGAAAAGTTAAAAATATATATATGCATCAGGACTTGACATGGATGACTTGCTTATTCATATAATGGCCCTGGTGGGTTTGTGGTCATAGGCACAAGATTCTGGCTAGTCATATGAGCTGGGCTTGGATTCAAGTCCTGGATGAAGTATGGGTGGTGTTGGTCTTATGGCACTGGTTCTCTTCCTTTTCCCTGGAACCAGTGGCCCCCAAATCAAGGATGGGCAACTACCAGAATCATATAAAAATAAAATGTATCTGTGTACACAACCATTGGAACAGAAAATTTGCTGCAAACCCATGAATCGTGAACAACGATAACAATAGAATAAGATAATTTATAGAAAAATTAATAAAACAATAAACAATTATTAAAACACTACAGATTCTAATGACAATAATGAGTACATTACAACTGAATGTGCAGCAATGTACCTTTATAGCAAAACATTAAAATATTGGACTCTCAATTAAACAAAGTTTTTATATCCAGAAAAACAGTTCCATTAATGAACCTTGAAAATTTATAAATAGCATTTTCAACAACTTAATTCAAAATTAGTAGACTTACAAAATACATAAGGAAAAGATTTTAATTTAATAACTGGCAACTGCAAGAGAACTTGGCCTAAAAATTCAAATTCTTTCTGTTTAAACGAAACTTTTGACACACTCCTATACATGAGAACAGGCCTTGATAAAATCTAGAGGCCAGAAACGTCTGTAGAAGCAAAGAAACTTAAAATGTGCGAAAAATAATTTAAAGGTCTTCAAGTTAAAATGAATTAAGAATATTAATCTGGGTAAAGCCTTGAGTAAGTGTTATATTGCTGTAAATAACATTTTTATTTTTTTCGATCTACAAGCAAAAAATATCTGCAAAATCTGCTAATAATTTGGAAACTATCCGCATACGTCTACATTCTGTTACTCTGGCAACTATTTATACTGACAACAATACTAAATAAATGTTTCACACTGACTCAAGCACATTATTTTGAGAGGACTAATATAGACTAATAAATCTAATTAATAATAAAATCAAAACTTTTTTACACTTAAAACTTACTTCAACAAAACCTCCTCTTTCTTTGGCAGTAGCATACAGACGATACAAATCAAGAGGCTGTTTACTTATTGTTGGACACTGAGATATTGGTGTACCTCTTTCTTCATTATACATTATGAGTTTGTCCAGAAATATTCTTCTTTCAGGTTCATCTGAGAGATCATATAGCTTCAGTAACCCATCAGGCCTCTAAATTTGAAACAAAATAAAAGTAAGTGGAATATGAATCTCCAATAAACAGTTAAATAAAATAACTTATCACAGAATGATTTTTTTTTTCATTTATAGACAGTGACACTGAAACTAAGTACATGAACTCAATAAATTTGCTTTACAAAATATTTAACTAATAATAATCAATGATTAACAACAAAATTGGTAAAAAAATGATTAGGGAATGAGTGGCATTTGCAGACAAAGTAAATGGGCACATATAAAAAATCTTTGATGAGGCAAAAAATATATATATATATATATTTACTGATACTTTCCGATTTATGTGAAATTTTAATGAGTATTTAAATTCTTGCTTTATAACTTTTACTAAGACCAGGCTGAATTGTTTTCAACAGCATGACATTTATGCTGAATTAACTTCTTTACATTTATGAATTCTCCTCAGCGATAGGTTTAAGTGATTGGTAATCAACGTAATAGGCAGAAAGCCCTTTGGAAAGTCTACAAACATATGTGTGAACACAATGTCAAGAATAAAAACAGAGTTGACTTTATAATAAGAGATTTGAGAGCAACCTCTACACTGTCAAATTATACAAAAATCCTTCAAAGATTCTTTTACTTGAACAAAATTTTCAATATTGCTTTAACTTCAATTATTCCACATTTGTTTTAGAACAGGTTAAGTTCTCAGAAGTGGAAAGTTACCCTGTTTATAAAATTACATTAACCTAAAATCAATAAACATGAACATTAATTTCATTTGAATAACTGTCTCCATTTCAAACTGACTTTTAAAAAAAGAGGGGGGGGGGAGTGAAGCTAGCAATTTCAGTTTAAGCACAGTTAGCACACCTCATGTTGTATAAACTATGGTGAAAGGAATGGAATAAAAATTACAAAAAGTGATTCATAAATTTCTTTGCGTAAAAAAAATAATAATAATAAAAAAAATACAGGAACTCCAAATTTCAGTTAACCTAAGGGTAAACATTACCATTACAATCCAAGAAGTTTTGTGAAACCAACTACTGGAAAAACAGGTTTCACACCAGAAATGTTACGAAACTTTTTATTGTCTTTTTTTTTTTTTTTTTACTGATTTTGTACTTATAATAAAAAGTATTAATATGCTGCTATCTTTACTTACATTAAGTAAAATTTGGCACAAAAAAAAATGCCATAACATAAACTGCAATATACACAGGGCAGTAGCTAGTGGCAATGGCGTAACTAGCACAACGTGCCCCCCCCAACAAAACTAAAGTAAATCACTTGGAAATCACCCTATTGTACATGGCAGATCCCGTGGCTGCTGTGATTAAATATTGGCTCCTGTCGTGTACGTAATCCTAGGTGACTGACTGTTTTCTCACATCCTGCATGGGGAATCCCAATGTGGCCTCGCGCTTTTCCTCAGCAGCGCAGAGAGAGGGCGATTGGAGAACCATCGTGTGACAACCCGGAGCCAAAGGGCCGAATAGCTTCAATGTGTGGGACATCCACAATGTTTTAAAAGTGAAACTTGACATTTATTTAGGCAAAGCTAAATGTACCATAAAAGAAAATATGAACCTTTGGGTTAATTATTTGTTTGTCTTTGTGCGTGTTCGAATTTTTTCAAAAAACTATAACTGGAATCTGCAGTACGCCCTTTGGTTACCTGCACCCCCCCACCCCCGGCAACTGTGGGGGCCACGGGGTGGTAGTTATGCCACTGGCTAGTGGTAAATTCTAGAGGAGGTGGCCAGAAAATTTTTAGTTACTTCGGTAAATAAATTTTTACTCAATATGGCAGTATTTTTTTTACTGAAAAACTAATAAGAGCAATACTGTTTTAAATATATATGTATACATATTGTTTTTTTAGACTGAAATGACTCAAAAACTGATCAAAACAAATTTGATATTTTTAAGCTCTGTTTTAAAAAATGTCGATAGTCGATTTGGTTGAAATTGGACAAAAGTAGCATTTATGTAATGTGATACCATTGTTTGCTTGGTGATTTTTAAAATGAAATGCTTTTGAGAACTCAAAACGAAAATCAATCATGGAAGATCGAAAACAACATGCTGATGCCGCCACGGTGGTGCAGAGGTCTACGCGATGGCTTCTGATCGTTCGTCTGAGATGGGTCCGGGTTCGAATCCCGGTGAGGCATGGATGCTGTGTTTGTCTTATGGCGCTGGCTCTCTCCCATCCCTGGAACCAGTGGCCTAAATTAGGGACAGGAGACTGCTTATAGCCCATTGAGTTGCTCACAGTGGTCATTAAATCTCCAATGAAAAAAAAAACACATGCTGATTAATTTTTATATGACGAACAGTTAATGAACAATTAACTTAAAAATTGTGTTAACAGAAACTCAACAGAATTTAATTTATTTCACAGAGAAACATGTTTTTAAATTGATACAGGTGTCTGCAAATACCACACATGCTTATAATGGTATATCTTTTGCATTACTTTTCTGTGTCTAAACTTCTGAGACATGTTGATACTACTCCTTTCACACAATAGCTATGTATAGCTATACTGATGCATGTATTGGTTTTCTACTGCATAGTGTGTCACAACTTTAAATATTTCATAGTCACAACTTTAAATATTTTCATAGTCCACATCAAATGTCTGTATTAATTTAAATATTTCACTTGCTTTTCAATGTTTGAGTTCCTTTCCTTTGTATTTTTACGTTTCAGTGTCAATATTTTTATTGCATAAACTTTTGCAATGAACTTCACTGAATGCAAAACATTTCAAAAATGAGTAATTGCAATAAGTGCAGGGAAATGGATGGGCATAGGGTGTACGATTCCAACAGTTTGTTATGAAAGTCAGAATGACATTTGATCTGTGAATCTTCTGTGAGAACACTTTAGTGTTTTAAAACTTCCTTGGTTTAAAACTTAGGCTTCACGCGACAATAACACATAAACATGTAAAAACGAGGAAACACACAGAGTCATGTTCACATAACATGTTATGCATTGTAGTGAGTCATTTATGCGACAAAGGCAAGTATACCTAATAAACTGGCATCTCAGTACATGTGTGAGTGTAGCAATAACTGTGTTTATATCCTATACTTAACACTATTCAATTGACTACTGTAATTTGAGATGCAGCATTATAACCATAAAGGAAAGGCTTATTTCACAACACACAAGAAACACAGGATGTTTGAAAGAACCAACTATTGTTTTCTTTTCACTCTACATAGAAACACAATGTTTGGTTTACAAGTGACTTTGATCCTTGAGAAATGTGCATGAGTGACTTTTCTGATAAGGCAATGATTCACTGTTACGACCCACCAGATGGTTAGGCATGCTAATTCTGTCTGGAGACAATCTGCGTGTTTTACTGTGTTGTTGAACATTGTTTAGGATGGCTGTGTATACAAGGTTCTAACTCTTCCAAGCAAAATAAATTCAAGCACTTTTCAAGGACTTTTTAAAGCCAAATTATCATATGTGTGTACTGTTCCTCAGTCAGTAGGTAAGTATTTTAGTAAGTTCAGGTCATTAATCTTAGCTGGGATGAGCACACCTTCAATGACCTGCCTGTTACCCCTTGCCCCCATTGGTTTATTTTATTATCTTTGACAAAATTGCCCCTCTGTTTTGGTGTTTTTTGAAATCATTTTATTTTGTGAAATATTTTGAAAGGGTACATTATTTTTGTATTCATCTGCTGGTATGACACTTATTGTTTGCTTTAACTGTTTATTTTTGATTCATGACTTTGATGCAGCCAGGAGACGAAGCACCCATGCATGAAGCACAAGCAACTCCTGGAAGTTCCACCCTCTGGCAAGAACACGTCTCTAACTCCAGTAAACAGAAGCCCAGCACAATTTGCAACTACATCATTCCACTTATTTTACTCACATGGCTGATGCTTTACTCTGCAGTAATATCATTGCCAAGGCACCAGCTGTCTATACGCTCCCCTGGGTTGACGCAAGTTCTGCTCTATTTGATCAGCTCGGTATTTTTATCAGAACTACACAGAAATCTCCTATACATCTGTTTAGCACAAACAGTTAATTAACACATGCTCTTTCACATCATTACTTAAAAAAAAGAAAAGAAAAAAATTGAGTACTATTTACACAGCCTTAAACTTTATTAAGTATTTTCAAGGAATTGAAAATGAACTTTTTATTCAAGGACTTTTCAAGGTTTTCAAGGAGTGTACGAACCATGCAGCTGTCCATGCACTCTTTCCTGAGTTGAATGCAAGTTCTACTCTATTTGATCAGCTTAGTAATTTTATCGGAACTGCACAAAAATCTCCTACACAACTTTTTAGCACAGACAATTGTCTTACACATGCTGTTTCATATCATTACTCAAAAAACAAAACACATTTTTTTTCAAGTACTTTCAAGGACTTGAAAATGAACTTTATTTTTTCAAGAACTTTTCAAGGAGTGTACAAACCATGGTATACCATAGCAAAGCGGGTGTTTATTGTGAAGAGTTATTGGATAACAAAGCCTATAAACGTAACACAGTGTGAATTCCTGGAGAAGTTCGGGGGAAAAAAGCATAAGACAAATGTTACGTCACCAGGTTAGTGAAGAAATTTTAAACCACGGGCAGTGTTTTGAACCAATACAGTGGCGGACATCTTCCTTTAGCAGAAGAAAAATTGAAGAGGTGAAGCACAGGCTGCTGGCATCACGGAAGAAGTCACTATGATGTTTGTCACAAGCAGCTGGGTATTCTGTTTCCACCTGCCAAAGAGCTGCAAAGAAAGCATTGCTTCATCTGTACCATGTGACAGTTGTGCAAGAGTTGCAAGAACCGGATCTTGAAAAGCGTGTCTTATTGTCACTGGTTCCTGACATTTTTAATCGCAATTCCAAACATTTTGGGTTTCACATAGTTCGGTGACGAAGCATGGTTTCATTTGGACGGATTTGTCAATTCCCAAAACTCCCACATCTGGGCTACAGATAATCCACATGAATTGCACAAAACCCTATTACATCCTGCAAAAGTCTGTGTTTGGTGTGTTATGTCCCAAACCAGAATAATTGGACCAATTTTCTTCAGGACCATAGTAAACTCAGCGTCATATCTGAACATTTTCAGACAATTTGTGGACCAATTAACCTACATCGCTTTGACAATGGGGTTCTTTCAACAGGATGGAGTGACATGCTACATGTTCCATGTGAGCATGAGTGATATTTCTTTTCTTCCATGACCAAGTGATCTCCAAAAGGATTGTCGCCACCTCATTCACCCGATTTTTCTTGTGGGAATATTTGAAATGTCAAGCTTATAATAAGCCTTGCAGACTTAGAAAGCAACATCAGTGCAGCACGAATGGAATACTTGTTTACTGATATTTTTTTAATACCACTTTCAAAGTTCAACAGTACTTCTGATTTTAAATAAGTATCCTGATGAAAAATAACTACTATTAAATTTCTATGAAATAAAAAATATCAGTTAAATGCTACTATGATTTAACAAACACATTTTCATATACATACCTTTATAGGATGATGATCATACACTTGGTTATTAATTACCTGCAAGTGTTTTAAAAAGCATATCAATAAAACATACATATAACTCACATAGTACTAGCAGAAAGCTTTTTGCATAAACAATACTGACAAGGCAAAGACTTACAGAAAAAAATAAAAGAATATACTGTATTTATTGGTGTATAACACACACCCTAATTTTAAGGAGAAGGCTTGAGTAAAAAAAAAAAAAACTTAAATTTAAAATGAATAACTTGGGAGCTCTGAACTTTTTTAGATAGTTCAACACACGTTTATTAATATTTATACCACTTGTAAGGCAAATAATATGAAAGAAAAAAATCTTTTTGAACAGAAAAAACTTATATTAGACCTGTTACAACAATTTTAATCAGAATCGCTGCTATCTTGGAAAGTGATGGGACAGACTAAAAAATTAAAAATAGCCAGAACTCTGGGTTTCTCGAACTCACGACGTTTGCCGATAATGCAGGGTCATCGTCACAAGAAATGATACCCTCAAACCAGCATGACAAGACTATGCATACACTAATGATTTTTATCACCAACAATCAGCCATGGAGTTTGGGGGTCACCAGAAGTTTTGTCATATTTTTCCCAATCAGCTGCTGCTTAAGCAGGTTGTGCTGTGAAAGCAACTTAATGAGAGCAGATGCTTAGGCTTAACGTGGCAGCTCGCGTTCGCCACTGAAGCGAGTGAGGTTACTTTCAGGTGCTTAAAAAAGATAAATCAGGAGTCTATCTCAATTTTTTTTTTGTGCGAATCTCTCCGAAGAACTGAAGATTGTATTGACATCACTTTTAACAAGATCTGTCAGAAAACAGAAGAGACGTGCATTAGAGAAGCGCATGCAGTTAGAGTAAAGTGATACCAAACAATTAACATTTGGCAAATGTCGGGATGCATCACACTCTGCAGCAGTATTATTCATTTCACCTAAGTTTAAAAAAAAAAAAAAAAGAAAAAAAAAGTAGTGTATGTGTATAACGAGCAGGTAGAATTTCAGCCCTAAATTTTAGGAAAACAAGTGTGCGTTGTACGCCGATAACTACGGTAAATTATACAAATTTTGCAATATTTTGCTTCAATCTACGTTGTACAACTTCAACACAGATACAGAATCAAAATATTTGTAACAAATCATGGAACTCACTTAGTGATAATAACAGCAAATTATTTCTGCAAGCTCAATGTTGACTTCAGTAATTCAAATGCCCGTAAATGGTTAGAAATTATGCAACATGTCCCCCCACCATTGAATTTTTTTCCATTTCTGTTAATTATGATTGTCATTAGAGCTTAGAGCATGATTTCCAAGTCCCCCCCACACACACATGCACTAGAAATACTTCAGGCCAAATTTTATACTAGAAGACATTTTTCCTGACCAGAGCATAAAGACAAAATTACCACACTGTGACTCAAATTTGTACAATGAGCTGAAGAACTTTTAATTAAATAATTCAGTTGATTCATGCCTAATACAAATATAAATTTGCTGCACCTAGCTGGACAAAGTTTCATCAAACACACCTAGCAAATGGATAATTTTGGCCAGTGTCAGCTGTTCATTTTAAAAGGAGTATTCTAATCCAATCTGAAGAGAAAATACTATGCTAAATATAAATACAATTACACCATTACACCATCTTGAAAAAAAAAAAAAAGGAACTAACTAGCATTTTTAATGCTTAACTACAAGCTAAAAAAATTGACAGTAGAGATGTTTATGAAGTTATCATTAAGCCTGCTTTGTTGATAAAAAATTCTGAAGCTACATATTTTGATGCAATCGTACAAGGAATTGTAAAAATGAAAGAAAAGAAATACTGAGATAATGGAATTCCCTTAGCACTGTAAAACAAGTCTTGTATTGGAAACACCATAATCAGTTTATAAAGAAGTATTTTTGCTTTGTACAAGCTATCTGTTTAACAGAAGGATCCTGTCAACATTATCAAGACATCTACTTGGTTAGTTCGCATAAGTATTTCGGTAATATAAACTGGCATAACTCTGTATATCTTACTATAAAAATACACTGACAAGTACTCTGAAGGGCAATGCACAATGCAATGTATCATGATAAAATATCTATTTCACAATAACTTTGTAAGTTACAAGAGATACATCGTGTCTGGCGCATATGTGTAAAGAGTATTTAAATGGAAAGTGGGAAGTACTTTCAGAATGTTATGCGTTTTTTTCCCATGGCAGTTGTTGGTGGGCATGTTTACATTTGACACCATGCCTCTCCATGTGCCACTTGACTATGCAATATAAATAGTTCCACAATGAAATGAAAACAGGGTTAGATATTTTTAAGAATATGTATATGAACCAATGAAACAAGTTCAATATGTACTGTAAAACGGAATATGAAAAATACCTCAAATAACAATTTTCTTCTTACTTCAGTGTGAAAAAAAAAAAATGTCTCATTCTGCAATGCACACACTCCACTGGCTGATGGAACAAGTGGGATTTCACTATGATGTGTTGAGAGCAGAACAATCATATGTGGCAATTATTAGCCATGGCTGTGCCCCCATTTGGGCGGGGGGAGGCACACGTGAGGATATAACTGAGAGGTCAGAAAATTATCACACAGAGAAAAAATATATCACATCTGAATGCAAAGGAGGGGAAAAGACTTATTTTACAAATACATACATTTCAATCAATACATATGAACCAACATATGAAATATCTGAAATGTCAATTATATCACATTCTTTTGCCTTTCATTGTGGAACTATTTCTATCATGTAATGGACCATAGAAAGTCATGATGTTAAACATAAACTAATCTGCCTGCAACTACCACTGAAGAAAACATGTAATACTGCAAACGTTTAGCCCAAAAAGTGTATCAAAAGTTGAAAACAAAGTAAAACTGATTATTTATCTATATATTAATTCTATAAGGTTTTTTTACTGTACAACCAGTTATGAGAGAATGGCTAAACATATGGTTGAGGTATCAAAATAAAGGTCTTACTATGTAGATGTGCCAGTCGAAGAGAAAAATGAGATTGGGGCAACAGTTCGGGCGTTGTGGGGCAGCAAAGTTCCCATATAAAGTCAATGGGAGAAGCGTGCGGTTGAATAGCACGCTGTTGAAGGCGGAAGTATGGCGGTACTCAGAAAGTCCGAAGTCTCTCTTCTCAGGAAACCGTTGTGCAAAACAACGCTAGCAGGAATTTGTTTGAAAGTTCTTATCGGAACAGCGAACACTCGAAGACTTGATTGCATTGTGCCATTGGACTGTGTGATGTATATATACAATTTAACATTCATTCGATCCAGTTTATTCATGTAGATAAGACATTTCCCATTGTGTAAAGATGTAAATAAACATAAAAGAAAAAAAAACTAATCGTTGATTCCGACGGGTTTTGTCTACCGGGGGAAACAAAAAACTATTCGTTGATTCCGGCGGGTTTCATCTACCGGGTTCAAATCCTGGTGAGGCATGGATGTTGTGTTTGTCTTACGGCATTGGCTCTCTCCCTTCCCTGAAACCAGTGATCCTAAATTAGGGACAGGCGACTGCTTATAGCCCAAGCGTTGGTTTATGATAATGCGTTTGTGAAGGGCCCAGGTTCGAGTCCCTGTGAGGCACGGATGTTGTGTTTGTCGTATGCCACTGGCACTCTCCCTTCCCTGGAATCAGTGACCCTAAATTACGGACGGGTGACTGCTTATAGCCCATTGAGTTGCTCACGGTGGTCATTAAATCTTCAGTCACACACACACACACAAAAATCACGAACCTGGACTATTGTCTTTACTGAAGTGGTTGAATTAATTTGTCAATCAAATAAAGTTTACATAATTGTTGTTTCATATAAGTTTATTATTAAAAAAAGAAAAACTTACTGTCGATTCCGACGGGTTTCATCTAGTTATCATAAATTCACCATGGTACCAAGAAATCCATGAACATGCAATGCACTGTCTGTCTTCACCCAATTTTAACAGCCTTGCAATCATCATTACCACCAACCACACAGTCGAGAAAGCAAACCACATTTCAATTTTCTTTTACATCTCATAAGATGGTGCAAGTTCCAATTCATTCCTAAAATCTTTTTAATCAGTAATCAGGCCCTCATTGCACACTGATCATGTGGAACTTGATGAGCTGGTGCAAAACTGAATTGACAAGTTCAATGCTGACATACACATTACACAGATGCGAATCTGTCATTCCATGCAGCAACATTTTGTTAATAATTGCATGATGCATCTGATGTGGTCAGTGGTAATTTTCAACTTAGTGCATCCTTTCATCAAAAACAAACATTCAGAATGTGCTGCTGTTCTTGTTTACTTCACACCATGTATTTATAAACATATTAATACATGGCCTATTGATATTAATCTTCAGGAACAAATAACTGCCAATGTTACAGCTGCCATTTCAGCTTTACATTTATAGCTATATAATAGTTTCAAAGGGTTTTAACTATGACAAAAATCTGAGCTACTTTCTGTTGGTAGTTTTTGGATGTGCTGTTGTGGTCAGGATGAAACCCCTCCAGCACTTTTGTTTTGGCTGCACACTAGAAGCTCATCAGAAGACCAATAATTTCATCCTTTCATCTAGTTGGTACACCTGCCTGACTTGATGCCTTATTCTAACAAAATTTTCTTTAATAAGTACACCAAGAATCTCAATGAAATCAAACCACCCACATCCCAAATTAGTTACATTTCCCACCATTTTTCAAACAATTCTAGATTCCTTTCTCATACAAATTGCACATGGAACAAACAAAATCAAGCTCACAGCTTCTTGATATTTATAAAGTTCATATATTTTACAAAATGAATTAACTATAATAATCATATATGTGTCTGCACTTTTGCTTTTGACACAATAGTTTCCCCAAAAAGAAGTTTCTATGAAATCTTTTCTACACTGTCACTTTGCAATCTGGCCTCTATTAGAAAATTTTAAATTTTACCATGTCTTTACGGCAAAATAAATAATGTGCTTTTTTATATATCTACTGCTGATCAACTCTTATAGGTGTCAAACATACACTTTGAACCATTCCCTGCACTGAGAACTTAAATCAAATTTAAGGATTAAGCAACAAATTTTGGCATAATATGTGCAAGAAATAAGCTATGATGATGATGAGGGGAAAAAAAAGGCACCAAACAACTTACAGGACTTGCAGGCGTTCTGGGCCAACTTGGACTTGAAACACTTTCAAATTCATCATGAAAAGATGCTGCACCAGGAGAGGGTAAGGTATTTGGGGTGGGAGGATGAGACATTGGTGGCTTGCTGTTTGGCTTTGGAGTTTCAACTCTATCCTCCGGAAGAGATGAGGATGCTGATGCATTGGATGCTTGGCTTCCCTCATCCATGACAGGCGGAGGTGGTGGGCCTAGAGAGCCACCCATGGAACTCCTTCCTTGGTGTGGTGACTGCATAAGCTGCTCTGTACCAAGAACAGATGGACTGGACACAGTTACCGCTGATGGAACAGGACTACTTATACTTTGCGTGACAGTTGTTGGAGGTGTGCCTACAACAATTAAAAATTACAAATAAATATTTTTGTAAAAATATAGATAAAACCATTCAGTATTTTTTTCAAAACAACTGCAACATGAAAACAAAAATTCATTTTTGTGTTGATATTGCAATAAATGTGATACACTCAAAAAACAACATGTCCAAATTTATTTAATCTTATTAACATCACTGCTAGTTAGGCTTACATTACTGGTGGTGCAATAAGAGCTCTATTATGGTTATACACTGAAGAGCAATTGAATTAGAGACAGCTGGCATTATGCAAATGTGGCACTGTGAGTGGCCCTATAAACAGAAATGACATGATGTATGCAACGATCCGACAATATAAGGAGTGATGCGACGGGAATCAGTAAGAGTCGGACACAGTATGGGTAAGACGAAGGATCTAAGTGCATTTGAGCATGGGCAAATTGTCGTGGCCCAACGAATGGTTCACTCCATCTCGGAAGTCGTGCAGGCACTGGGATTTTCACGAGCCACTGTCACGGGTGCACCGTGAGTACATCGAATCCAGTAAAACCATCCCTGCAAGGGCCAACTGCTGTGGACAACAGTGTGTGGATGAGTGGGGTCATCATCGGCTAGCTTGCATTGTAACAGCGGATAGACGGGCCACAGTGCAAGAAATCACTTGGCAATTTAACGCTGGTGCACAAAAACGTGTAAGCAGCCACACCATACAGAACCATCTCCTCGCTATGGGGTACAGAAGCCATCGTCCCACGAGGGTACCGCTGCTGACCGCACATCACAGGGTGCAAAGATTAGCATGGGCGCGGGAACATCGCCACTGGACCCTAGACATGTGGGAAAATGTTGCCTGGACTGATGAGTCGAGATTCGCGTTGGTACATGCGGATGTCAGGATATAAGGACGGCGCAAACCACATGAAGCGATGGATCCTTCTTGCCAGCAGGGTACTCTTCAAGCTGGTAGGGGTGGCATTCTCATGTGGGGACTGTTTACGTGGACAGAAATGGGACCCCTGGTACGTGTGACATCGTCCCTCACAGGTCAACATTACCGGGATATCCTGGACGACCATTTGCTCCCGTTAGTGCGTCTTCAACACCCCACTGGGGACCTTATCCTTCAACAAGACAATGCACCATGCCATCGCTCCCGAATTTTACCCGAATGGTTGGATGAACACTCCACCGACGTGACTTCACTTCCTTGGCCAGCTAGATCACCTGACCTTAATCCCATCAAGTACGTCTGGGATGCCATCGAGAGAGATGTTTGAGGCTCTGACCCCCTCCACCAAATCTTCGTGAACTGTGGGAGCTTGTTCAGGGGTCGTGGATCCGTATGGCTTCCCAACGTTTCCGGTGTCTTGTCGAGTCCATGCCGAGGTGAATCACTGCCGTCATCAAGGCGAAAAGTGGTGCTACACATTACTAGACAGGTATCTCTAATTCAACTGCTCTTCAGTGTAGATAACCAATGGGCTGGGAACATACCACGAAAAACACCCCCACACGAGTACACTGCCAGCTCCAAACTTGACCGCAGGAACAGTACACTGTGGTAAATAGCGTTCCCCCGGCTGCTGCCACACCCACACACGGCCATCAGACTGATGGATAATGTATCTGGATTCGTCAGTCCATAGGACCCGTTTCCATTGATCTACGGTCCACGATAAATGTTCTTTGCACCATGCTAAACGACGAGTAGCATTCCGAGTGGAGATGAAAGGCTTATCAGCAGCCGCACGTTCACGGTAACCCAGGGAATGAAGTTCTCTGCCAATGGTACGTGTACATACCGAGGTTCCAGCATTTATTACTCACCTGTACACTGAGGTCTTGTGCAGTACTCCGTTGATTAGCTGTAACAACTCTCCTGAGGCTTCGACGTCCTCTATCACCGATTTTCTTTGGTCTGCTGGTACATTTTGCTGCTTCAGGCATGCCATGTGTCTTTCACTTATTCAGTACATCCAAAACAGTTGACTTGGGTATGTTTAAATGCCTCTTGGTTTCTTTTATAGACAATCCACTAATTACTCAACCTCACAGTGTGATACGATCGCGATCAACTGCAGGCTTGTTTTTATACTGTTTGCAGCTGTACTGCACATCTTAACAATGTAGCGGATCCTTTCTTTTGCTTTTGAAGGGATGTCCGGTGATTTTTGTCAATATAGTGTACATATATATATCATCATCATCATTGTCAACCATTATCAATCCACTGCTGGACGAAGGTCTCCCCAAGTTTCCTCCACAACGGTCTGTCTTGTGCCAGTCTCCTCCATGTCACTCCCGCATATTTACGAATTTCATCCACCCATCTCCCATGTGGTCTTTTTCTGGGTCTTTTCCTGTCCCTTGGAATCCAATCTAAAATTTCGGCTGTCCATCTATGGTCTGTCCTTCTGGCAGTATGTCCAGCCCATTGCCATTTCAGGGATTTAACTCTGATCATGATGTCTTCCACTCTCGTCATTTTTCGGATCCACGAGTTCCTCTTCTTATCTCTCCTGGTTATACCAAGCATGCACCTCTCCATGCTTCTTTGAGTTGTCTGCAGCCTTTGTATGTCTCTTTTAGTTAAGGTCCACGTCTCTGCACCATACGTAAGCACTGGAAGGATGCATTGATCAAACACTTTTCTTTTAAGACATAATGGCATATTGCTCTTGAAAATTATGCTGTTTCTTCCAAAAGCTCTCCAGGCAAGTTTTGTACGCCGATTAATTTCTTCATCAATGTGACTCTCACTTGATATCTGCTGTCCAAGATAAACATATGTATCTGTTATCTCCAGTTTTTCTCCATCGATCGATAAATCTTCATTTCTTGTAAAAGCATTGAACATCACTTTTGTCTTCTGAAAGTTCATTTTTAATCCCACTTCTTTACTCTTGTCAGCAAGTTCCTGGATCATACTCTGCAGCTCTGATGGGCTAGTTGCAAAAATGACTACGTCATCAGCAAAACGAAGGTGGGTTAGATAATCTCCATTAATCTTTATCCCTTTGTTTTCCCAGTTCAGTGATTGAAAGACATTTTCCAATGTCGCATTAAAGAGCTTCGGAGATATGGTGTCACCTTGTCTCACTCCCTTTCCAATTTTTATGTGTGTTGTATTTTCAAACAGCTGAATCTTTGCACTTGCATTTTCATAGATGTTATTAATAATATTAATGTATGCATCTTCAATACCGCAGGATTTCAGAGCCGTGGTAACTGCTGATGGTTTCACCGAATCAAAGGCTTTTTCATAATCGATAAAAGCCATGCACAATGGAAGTTCATATTCCCTCGCTCTTTCAATTAGTTCTCTCAGTACGTGGATATGATCTATTGTGCTGTAGCCACTCCTGAATCCAGCTTGTTCTCTCGGTTGAGCCATGTCCAGTGTTACCTTCAAGCGGTGTGAAAGAACTTTAGTGAAGATTTTATAAACCACTGATAGGAGGCTGATAGGTCTGTAGTTCCTGAGATCCTCAATGTCACCTTTTTTATGTAGCAGGATCATTGTAGCATTGTTCCAATCCTCAGGAATTTTCCCTTCATTAAGGCATCGAGTGAAAATTTGGGCGAGTACTGTTTCAATTTCTCCACTTGCTTCTTGTATGATGTCTATAGTAATTCCATCTTCTCCTGGAGCTTTCCCCCGCTTCATGTTCTTGATTGCATGAGCAACTTCTGCTGGGAGGACTGGAAGAACTCTGGTACCTTTCATGATGTCTGGAGTACATGTATCATCCCTTTCATATAATTTGGAGTAGAAATCTTTCACTCTCGTCAAAATTTCGCCTCTATTTCTTGTTATAGAACCATCTTCTTTTCTCAGAGCCATAATCTGTTTTCTTCCCTTACTGAGATGTCCCTTTGCTATCTTAAGGCTTTGGTTGTTTTCAATTGCTTTCCTCACTAGCTCACAGTTGAATTTCCTTACGTCTTCAGTGATACTTTTTCGTGTTGTCTTGCATAGCTCTATATATTCCACTTTGGAAGTCACATCTTCTTTAGTTGTCCTCATCTCTCTTCTTTTTTGCATCAACATTTTGGTTTTTCCTGATAATTTGTTCACATGCAACTTGTTCTTAGACCCAGCTAATTTTGTTGCTGTTTCCATTAGAGCTTTGGTTACTTTTCTGTTAACTTCCGAAATATCCACTTCTTCCGATGTTAGGCCTTCTAAAGCAGAGAATCTGTTCTTCAGTTCCAACTTGAAAGTATTATGGTGTTTTTTAAGGTTGGTTATGTCAATACATTTTGTTTGTCTTATGAGCTTGCCACGTTCCAGTTTAGTGTTGAGGTGCATCTTACATCTCACCAATCTATGGTCACTACCTGTGTTGAACTTGTTCAGCACACTGCAGTCTTCGATGACGAATTTTTTGTTACACATAATAAAATCAATTTCACTTGTCGTCCCAATTGGATGTCTCCATGTCCATTTCCTGTGTGGCTTTTTCTTGAAAAAGGAGTTCAAGATGAAAAATCCTTCTGCCTCTGCAAACTCAACGAGAGTATTTCCACGCTGGTTTCTGTTGCCGTGACCGAATTTACCTACTGAAGTTTCATTCTGTTGCCGTTGCCCTATTTTTGCATTGAAATCTCCCATAATTATCTTCAAGTGCTGCTTACCTTTATTATTTAGATGACGAATTTCTTCATAAAATTCTTCAATTTCTTCTTCAGGATGACTTGTGGTGGGTGCATAAGTTTGAATAATCTGAGCCTGGTATCTTCTCGATAGTTGGATAACGAGTCGTGCAGCTCTGTCAGAGGAACTTTCAACTTCTACCACTTTATCCTTCAGTTTCTTGTTTATTATAAATCCAACACCACTAGTTCTGCCAGTATCTGTCCCACGATAATAGAAGAGATGTCCACTTTTCAGTTCAATGAGATCTTCTCCTTTTCTCCTTACCTCACTTAGCCCGACGATGTCCCACTTGATCCTTTGTAGTTCCTCTTCCAATTCAAGAAGCCTTGAATCAGAAGATAGGGAGCGTCCGTTATAGGTAGCCAAGGTCAGCATCAAATGGCAGCCTAGTCCGGTCCTCCGGGGATTCTTAGCACCCTCTGCCTTCATGTCGCACTGGCCGCTGCCTTGGCCAGGTACATTCCAGCTGCCGGAGACTGAGGGCCAAGATTTAAGTTGTAGAGTCATTTTGGAGGTGTTTGGCCATAACTCACCACGCTGGCCAAGCGGGTTGGTGAGTGTGGGATAGCATTTCCTCTGATCCCGATGGTATAGTTATACCGCTATTGGCGGTCGTCAGAGCCCCTTTAGTGGGAACAGGATGCACCACGAGAAGGCGGGGTTGACATTTGTCAAGGAGAGGCTGTGATGTTACGCATCACCTGACCTTACATCCCCATATATATATATATAATGATTAATACCAAGTGTGAAATAACAGTATAGTTTGAAAATGCAAGTATTATATACCACTTCAACAATATACCACAGAATTGAAAACACAATGTTAACATTACCAAAAAATATAGCAAGAAACTGAATACTATTTCTAAAATATAATACACATATAAATCAAATCAATTAGGTATTTTTTTTTCAGGGAGTAGACCTTTAAATTTTAAATTAACAGCATACCGCTGTGGACCATCAATTTTACCACCTCATGAGTATGTACTGAGGTACAAGTGAGCCTCACACTAAAAAATAAGCTGAAAGCAATATCCTTAAGAGATCGCTTCCCCAAATACTGCCCATACCCAATCTGTAAAGTTTTTAATGACCTGCGGCAAATCAATTTTTTGCCAGCTTTGCTAGACCACTGGTATATGAAGGCAGCTACAATATATGTACGTAATCTGGAAGTGAGGGGATATCTAGCAAAACATAAGCCCAACCTCATATAATTGATATCTTAAAGCCACAATAAGACATAGCACCTGCCATTTGCATGGGCCAGTGAACTGAGACAAAATACTAGTCACGGATAAAAAGTTAGGTAACAGGATTCTATTAAAACTGTGGCTTAGTGAGAAAACCTTCACAGCTTGGAGGATAACATGAATACAATATTGGACTGCAGTAGCGTAACCAGCACAACATGCCCCCCCTCCAGATTTACTTCAGCACCACTAATTTTTCACTGTGTGTGTGTGGGGGGGGGGGAGGTCAGGAGGTCGAGGAAAATGTCTGGTAAAGTAAGATACCTAGAGCCCTGTAGTTTTAAATGATTTTTAGAACAGAAGCAGAAGTACATAATGTAAGGTTATCAACCAGCCAATCAGGATTAACACTGTGCGCGGACTCATGCATGAGCATGAATAGACATTTGATCGAAATAAACAAATTCACAAAACTATACTTTAATGGTTAAGGGCAATAACTATAAGACTTCATAATCACCCCTTTTACTTTCACTTGTTTCTGAAGTGCTTAGTTTATGTGAAATGTCTGCCTCTAAGTTTGAACATTTGACGAGCTAAACAAATCATCATTCTTTTAATCAGAAACGGCATTTGGGTTTAATTGATTCTGCGCAAAAAGAGCTGGTCGAGCTTTATAAGTTTCTTCGTGCGTTCTTTTTCTTTCTCCACTTGGACGCTTTTGTGACATTTTGCAAATGGATGCCGTTCGCTTGCATGTTAAAGTTTCCATTCCGTAAATGAGATGGGCATACTTACTATAAAGGACTAAGAGCAAAGCAATGCATAATTGTTTTGTCCAAAACTAAAATACTGTAAATCACCTGAAGAAATCACCTTATTTTATATGCAGATCTGCGGCTGCTGTTAATAATTGTTGGTGCCTGTCATGTACGTAATCTTAGGTGATTGACTCTTTTCTCAATCCTTCATGGGGAATCCCAACGTGATCTCCTACTTTTCCTGAGAGGGCGATTGGAGAGCAATTGTACTGCTTACAATCCATTGGAGAACGATGGTGTTACAACCCGGAGCCCAATGGCCGACTAGCTTCAATCTGTAGGGTATCCAGTGTTTTAAAAGTGAAACTTGGCATTTATTTAGGCAAAGCTATATACGTATTAAAGGAAAATATGAATTTTTGGATTAATTAATTATTTGTTTGTTTTCATATGTGTTTGGATTTTTTCATAAAACCATTACTGGCAGCTGCAGTACGCCCCTTCGTTACCTGCGGGGGTGGTAGTTATGCCACTGCTGGATTGTGAATGTATTCCTTGAGGTAACTTTTATCCACCTACTTTCACCATGTGATCAACTCTCATAAGCAACTTCCACAGTGTTGGAAGTAGGACAATAAGAATCACATATAAGTACAGCATGAATTCATGAAAAAACATATTATGGACACTAAAAGATCATGCACTTGGAAATATTAAGCTAAAACTGTCAGAAGAAAAGGATTTCATGCAACAAAACAAAAGATATGTTTTTTAATGCAGAACAAAGACCAGTCATGAATACTACAGATTTTTCATAATGTTCTACAAAACTTCAAAGCCCTACTTGCTTTTTAGAAAGTTACAAAATGTATATGGGTTGTTCAAACGAAGGTGGCAATGGCAGCATAATGAAAAAGAGCACATGTGTGTGAAAGGGGGAAGTTAGTCAAATACAATAATTTAATATGCAGCTTTCATTCTGTAGCAGTCATTCTGTTTGAAAGTATCGTAACGTGGAGTAGAATAGCAGAATGTAGACCTACGCTGATAGTTTCCGAATTTTTAGCAGATTTTGCAGATAGTTTTTGCTTGTAGATTAAAAAAATGTTATTCACAGCAACACTTACTCTCATAGCTTTATTCAGATTAATATATTTAATTCTATTTTAACTTGAAGAACTTCCAATGATTTTTCACATTTTTTGAATTCTGATGTTTTTACAGACATTTCTGGCCTCTAGATTTTATCAAGGTTTCTAAATGGGTAGGAATTGTATCAAAAGTTTCATTTACGCAGAAATAATTTTAATTTTATTACCAGGTTACTCTTGTTTGCTAGTTATTAGATTAAAATATTTTCCTTATGTATTTTGTAAATGTACTATTTTTGAATTAAGTTGTTGAAAATGCTACTATGATTTTTGAAGGTTTATTGATGAAACTGTTTTTCTGGATATAAAAACTTTCTTTAGTCTTTCGCTTTTATGAGGTTTATAGTAAAATATATATATATATATTTTTTTTTTTGACATAAAGGTCCATTTCACATACATTGCTGCACATGCAGTTCTAATGTACTTGTTTTGTCCTCACTGGAATCTGTAATGTTCTGATAAATATTATTTATTGCTTTATTATTTTTTTTAATTATCTTATTCTATTGTTATCATGATTTAGCAGCAAGTTTTCTGTTTCAATGGTTGTGTACGCAGATACATTTTATTTTTATACAACTCTGACGTGGAGTACTGCAGGGAAATTTGTGCTGCTGTGAATGATGGATTTGTCCAAACGTGCGCAGAGGGCAGTGATTCAGTTTTTAACAATGGAGGGCACAACTCCTACAGACATTTATCGGCGGATGCGGGCCATATACAGGGAGAAATGAGTGTCAAAACGTACCATGTTTCGACGGCAGAAGTTGCGAGTCCAGAACAAGTAAACAGGAAAATCACAGAAGAAAACATGGCATCGTTTGATGCTCAAATTAAGGAGAATAGGCGAATAAACATGCAACAGCTGCGTGCTGCATTGGAATTAAGCACAGGAACTGTGTACACAATTGTCCATAAACACTTAGCATACAGCAAGGTGAGTGCAGTGTGGGTTTCCAAATTGTTGTTGTCAACAGAACACAAGGCTGAACAAATGGGTCTGTCAAGGACAGACCTTGAGGAACTTGCTGTAGTTTGAGGAGGAGGGTGAAAAGTTCCTTGACAGGACCGTTGATGAAATGTGGCATCATGACTTTGAACCAGCCACCCATCACATGAGCTTGAAGTGGAAGCACCCATCATCAGCGCCAGTCAAGTGTTGTTCACCACACATATATATATATATATATATATATATATATATATATATATATATATATATTATTTTCACCATGGTACAATACGGCTGGACTGGCTACCACACAGTGCAACAACTAATCAGGAACAATGCTGAAAAACACTCGAAAACCTGCAGCAGGCGATCAAGTCAAAACGGCCTGGAAAATTAATGCAAGGTGCGGTTCCCCTGCAGGATAATGCAATACTGCATAGCTCCAACATTACATGCACTAAACTTGCCAAAATGCGATGGGATGTCCTGCCACACCTGCCCTACAGTTCGGATATGTCGCCTTGTGAGTTGCGACTATGACCTTTGGCCCCCTAAAAAACACTTGAAAGGACATCACTTTACAAATGATGGTGAGGTCAAACAGGTAGTCATGGATTAGTTTGCCCAGCAGCCATTTTAATTATTCGATCATTCCATCAATTCACTAGTGTCAAGATGACATGCTTGCTTAAATGCTCTTAGCAATTATTTCCAGTTTCAGCTTATCCACGTAAGTTACTATGTTCATTGCCACTTTCATTTGAACAAACTAAATATATACATATATACACTGGCGGAAAGTGAAAAAAAACACCAAGAAGGAATTGGCGGACGATCATGAAATTTACATATGTTAATGGGGTCGAGTTGATGTAGGTGTGATGTTAATTTCGGGTCCAACCGGTGAGCGCTTACGCCACAGCACGGCATAATATGCAAATTATCGTCGGTGGTATTTAAGGAGTACGGCGAAGTGAATGTAATCAGTCGTCAGCGTACGGACACGTGCGAAGACCCTGAAGAAGCTGCAATGCCTGGACATGGAAGACGTGTACGATTTCAGCAGTTATCGGACTTTGAGCGAGGTCGTCTAGTCGGACTCCAATGAGGCCGGGTGGTTGTATCGTCGTATTGCGGAGCGAATTGGACGGGAAGTATCGGTGATGGTACGATGGTGGCGTAGATGGTCCGACGAACATTCCCACACGAGAAGACGTGGAACCGGGAGTCACAGACGGACTGATGAGCGGACCGGTCGACGCATAAGATGACCGGCGTTGTCAAGCAGAACATCCATTGCGACACAAATCCAAGCTGCCGTTGCACCTGAGGTGACTGTGCGAACAATTCGAAACCGTCTACTGGATGCAGAACTACGTGCACGTGTGCCTCTGGCATGTGTACCTCTGACTCCAGCCCACCGTCAGGAATGGCTGCAGTGGTGTCGCCAACGTCTGCACTGGAGAACGCAATGGCGATCTGTCGTGTTCAGCGATGAAAGCAGATTCTACTTGGGAGCTTCCGATGGCCGTATGCGTGTTTGCAGATGCACAGGGGAGCGTCTCCACCCTTCTTGCATCCGCCAGCGACACAGGGCCTACACCTGGTCCTACACCTGGTCTCCTGGTGTGGGGAACGATCAGCTATCACTCCCGTACACAACCAGTGTTTGTACCGGGTACGTTAAACAGCACCTCCTACATCAACAACATCATTCAGTCCGTTGTTGTGCCATTTGTAAGGTTGGTCTATCGTGGTGTTTTCCAGCAAGATAACGCATGCCCACACACGGCATGTGCAACGCAACATGCACTTCAGGGTGTAAGACAACTTCCATGGCCTGCTCGTTCACTGGATTTGTCCCCCATTCAGCACGTGTGGGATTTTATGGGACAACGACTTATCCGGTCTCCACGGCCAGCCACGACCATCCCCGATTTACACGTCCAGGTTGAGGATGCTTGGAACTCAATACCCCAAACTTACATCCAACATCTGTACGACAGACTCCATGCCAGAACTGCACAGTGTGACACAGTTCATGGCGGTTCAACCTCGTACTAACCATGTTACATGGAAATGTTATTTTTCAGTTTACCAGCAAATACAGCTGTATTTTGCCATAATGTTTTGATCACGTTATCCTCTGTATTCCGTTATTATGCTGTATAAATTTCTTTGGTATCAGACGTCTCCTTCTTGGTGTTTTTTTCACTTTCTGACAGTGTATATAGGGTGTTTCAAAAACAATGACCCGATTTCAAAGTAGTATATTTAATAAGGCAAATGTGGGATAGTTACAAAACAAAGAGCCAAGTATGAAGGAAGGTCTAAAGTTTCACTCACCACAATTACAAATGCTCAATGTGCCCTCCACCTGCTGCACAGACAACATCAAGCCGATAGCTGAATTAATCCCAAATGCTTCGGAGAGTGTCTTCGGTCACAGAATTTACTGTGGCCATGATTTCCCCACAAAAAAAAAGTCACATGGTGTGATGTCTGGAGATCTCTGAGGCCAAGCGTGTAGTGCCAAGTGATGGGGTCCCCTACGTCTAATCCAACGCTGAGACAATGTGTTGTTCAGAAACCGACGAACTTGGAGGTTCCAATGTGGCGGTGCGCAGTCCTTCTGCAAAATGTAATCTTCAGAGTCGTCCTGCAGCTGTGGAAGTAGCTAGTACTTCAGCATTGCAAGATAGGAGCTGCCCATAACCGTGTTGTTCGCAAAAGAAAGGGCCTTAACAGAAAACGCGCAAAAACATTCTGTTTTGGTGAATCACGTTCATGTTGGAGAGTTTCATGTGGATTCTCCAGTCCCCATATGCGAACATTGTGGCGCGAAACTTTCCTGCTTAAATGAACATGGTTCATACTCTTCCAAGCAAAATAAATTCAAGCCCTTTTCAAGGACTTTTTAAACCCGAATTATGATATGTGTGTATTGTCGGTCGGTCAGTAGGTAGGTATTTTAGTAAGTTCAGACCATTAATCTTAGCTGGGGCTGGCACACCTTCAATGACCTGCCATTATGCCTTCCCCTTACAAACAGTTCATTTATTTTATTAACTTTGCATTGCCCCTCTGTTTTGATATTTTTTTAAATCATTTTATCTTGCAAAATATTTTGAAAGGGTACACTATTTTTGTATTCATTTGCTGGTATAAAACTTATTGTTTGTTTTAACCTTTTATTTTTGATGCATGGCTTGTTGATGCTTTGATGGATGTTTTTTATGCAGTGAGGAGAAGAAAGGGTCCACGCATGAAGCACAAGCAATTCCTGGAAGTTCCACTTTCCGGCAAGAATGCGTCCCTAACCTCAGTAAACAGAAGCCCATCACAATTTGGGAATATATCATTCCACTTATTTTACTCACATGGCTGATGCTTTACTCTGTAGTGATATCATAGCCAAGGTACCAGCTGTCCACACACTCCCCTGGGTTGAACGCACGTTCTGCGCTATTTGATCAGCTTGGTGTTTTTATTGGAACTAGGCTTACACAGAAATCTCCTATACAACTTTTTAGCACAAACAATTATTTTACACATGCTCTTTCATATCATTACTTAACAAACAAATTTTATTTCAAGTACTATTTACAGAGCCTTAAATTTTTTCAAGTACTTTCAAGGACTTGAAAATGAACTTTTTTATGCCAGGACTTTTCAAGGTTTTCAAGGAGCATACGAACCATGATGAAAGGTTGCTTCATCGCTAAAAATCAACTTTTGTATGACGGTGTCGTCCTCCATGTCCTCTAACAGAGTTGCACAAAAATCTTTTCGTTGTGTTTCGTCACTTCCATGAAGAGCTTCCACCGGTTGCAATCTGTACGGCTTCAGCAGCAAATGTCATCGTAAAACATGCCAAACAGTCACATGAGGGATGGCAAGTTCGCGGCTCGCACGATAAGTAGATTTCCATGGGCTTCGCTGAAGCGCTTCGTGAATTCGTTGCACATTCGTCGCCGAGGTGGTTGGTCGTCCAGGACTCTTTCCCTTACATAAACACCCTGTTTTTTCAAATTGTCAATACCAATGACGAATGTTTTTGCCCACTGGTGAAGCACTGCTGTAACACTGTTTAAACGCACGCAGGCTGTACCGTAATCACGGACTTGGTCTTGCTAAATTCGAGCACACAAAATGCCTTCTGTTGCCTCGACGCCATCTTCTCACTCACTAAATGTAGCAGCTGTTTGGACGCTTGTGCTGCCATTTAGCGGTAGTCATAACAAACTCTGGGCCACACCCATAGACATGATACGAGTATCATTCATTGGTGGTTCATGGTTGCCGAGATATCCACTTTTCAAATCGGGACATTCTTTATGAAACATCCTGTATATTACAATAAAATATTCAACAATATTCATTGTAAAAATATTACAAGTTTTAACACACACATAATGAGTTTAAATGATGTCCCCCATAACAAAACGTTGTGGAAAAGAATAAGCACAAAGAAAATGAACTCTAACAACTTCATGTGCCAGAAGTAACTGTGCCATCTGCCACCACGATGAGGAGCAGCAATAAAATAGGACAAGGCATTTTGTGTGTTAAGAGTCATTTAACATCGCCTCAAAATAAAAATAAAATTTGCATTACGACCTTTGATAAAATGTATGGATAATTTCCTTTGTAAAGAGAAGGAGGAATGGAACAATCTACTGTGACATGCTGGAGTCATGACTGATATCCCACCCATTTGAAGAAATGCAAACTATTTTCCAACAAGACACAGAACTCCCACATATCCATGACATTTTTTAATATGCTGTTGCTTGAGTGGGGTATAGTGTTCAGATATCTCTCACTCCCTTTAACTTTTTTCTGTTGGGCTTTGGGAAGGATCAAGCTTACATTCTGCTACAATCTTTGATGAAATGTACTGCAAGGAACACTGAAAAACTTGAAGGATCAAATTAATACAAACAGATGTAACACAAACTGATTGGCATATACAGCTAAGTGCTCAAAAGAAGTTGACTAGTATTTGGATATGTGCACACAGCAGTATGTGGAGATGTACTGAATCTTCACCAGATAAAACATGAGAGCTCTTCAGATATTATGAATGGCACATGTGCATTTTTGTGCATTCATCTCTTTCTGTTCAATAAATGTTTGTGAACAGAGAATAATTCTGTGTATTGACTTCAATTTTTAATTAGCTTCAGTATGAACACAATGCTTTAGTTTGGATATGTAACTGAAAAAATGCTGCTTATGATTTATTTAGCACCTTTCATGAAATCTGCCATTAAAAGATCTGCAGAGGAATATGCATTTCAACCAATCACAGATCAACCAAGTCTTTAAAAGTTACTCATTCAGATATAACTTGTCAGACAACTATCTGACTCAGCTTTCCACATGTAAAGTACCTGTACGTCTGATTTTTCAGTGTTGCTACACTTACCCAGTTCTTATTATAATACTATATTACATTTAATCTGTGGCATAAATGAAAAACATGATTGTGAGATCAACTAACATGAATCAGAATCTTCACACAAAATTGAAAAGGAGGGAAGAAACTGACTTACCAAGTGTAGGTGCTGAAGTCTGCGTAAAACCAGAAGGAGCTACAGGGGAGTGAAGAGACGCATCAGAACTCTGGGTGCTGTTAACTGAACCTGGTGTGGATACAGTTGGAGGCAAAGGTGATGACTGGCTCATGTTCACTGGCTGTGAAGCTGATGTGTTTGAAGGAGGGGCCATTGCAGATGGTTCTTGAGTCCCTCCTGAACCTGGTGCACCTGATGACACAGAAGGTTGTCCACTATTGTAGTTATTACCATACATTTTCTGCTGTAAATGCTGTCGTAAGTACATAGGTGATTGACGAATACCACCGGAACTTGCTGCAGCGGCAATAACGGCTGCCTGAGCAGCGGCTTGAGCACCACCCGTGGGTGGTGGCATGGTGTTTGTTTTGGGGTACTGGTTAGGTGGGGGCATCATATTGCTCACGTTATATCCAGATGCCGGATGAGGACCAGTACCTGTATACTGAGAGTTAGTATACCCACTTGGAGCTGGAGCACCGAAGTTTGGGGATGCGGAATTTGGATGAGTTGACATTCTCACCATAGATGTTTGGGAAGAATAATTTGCCCCTGACGGCATTGGAGTGGGATAGTTACTTTGCGACTGGCCACTGTAATTCTGCATTGACATAGTGCTAGGGGGACGATGATAGCCACCTGTAAAAACAAGCAATCAGTGAAAACTGGAATGACATACAAAGTAACAAAGTTATCTACTACATGTAAATCGCAAAGGTAAACCATTTCTCCATTGTAGGGCCAAACTTTACACAGCAGAGTTAAACCAAAACCATAAACGCACTCCTCATCCCAGATATTAGGGATCCTAACACTACTTCATTTCTTTCAAAATTAGTTTTGTCAGTAAATCAAATTAATGGAAAAGAATTGTTTTGGAGAAGTTATTATGGTAACAAATCTTTTCAAACAATTAGTGGAAGTTCCATGACGATTTTTCAGCATGGAAGTAACTTCTTCAGTGATGAATATAGCTTTTAGTAAGAAATTCAAATTGCAATAACTTGTGCATTGTTTGAGGGATATAACTAAAAAATAGGGATCCATTTTGAATTCTAAGTAGCAACTCTCAGCATTTTCGAGTGGATCAAATTGCAACATACAGTGTTATTGGATTAAAAGATTTGAACTACCCTTATTACTTTATTTTACATAATAATCATGTAGCCCCCCCTCCATTAAAGATACATCCATCAGTTCTCATATATACTTATATATGTACTGCGGCAACTAGAAAACATGGCTGATGTTATGAGACAAGTGTTGGTGGTGCTATTGAAATAAGATTGTTCCTATAAGGTCAGTGAAAGTTGCTGCTATTTGAGAGCGTACCAATAACTGAACTACATGCCTCTCCTGTGCCTGTTTTAAAGACACAATAGAACAAAAAGTGAACATCAAGTTTTGTGTTCGACTCCGCCGAACTAACATGCAAACATTTCAAATTATGAAGCAAGTGTAAGGAGAGAAGTGTCTGTCTTGTACATGTGTTTTTGAGTGGCATACCGACTTCTACCATGGAAGAGAATCAGTGCAAAATGATAAACATCCAGCCCCCCCCTCAAAAATTATACAGAAATGAGACTTGATCAAAAGGGTGTGGAAAATCATTACCAAAGCGCAAAGCTTAGAATGGTTTTAGATGCTCTATTCATTAATAACGAAACCATTTGGCATATAATAATCCAGGATTTGAAGAAAATGAAGATTTGTGCATGGTTTGTTCTGCATCGCTAACAGATGAGTAATGATAGTTGCACATTGAACACTGCAGCAAACTCATTAAGAACACTGAAAGCAAACCAAACATCCTGAATTTGATCGTTACTGGTGACAAGACATGGTGTTTTCACAATACAACCCTGAAATGATGCTACAAAGTGTGGAGTTGAAATTGACAAAACCTTCCAAAGATAAAGAAGTTGATCAAAACAGGTCAAAAATCAAAACAAAGCACATCATTCTCTATGATAGCAAGAAAATTGTGCTCAACGGCCAAAATGTTACTGCTGCCTACTATCTGGATGTTTTTTTACAAATGTATCTTGCAGAGAATCCGTTGTGTGATGCCTCAGTATTGAGAATAAAAGAGTTAGCTTCTCTTGTATGACAATGCACCAAGCCAAAAAGGCTCTTAATGTTCAGACATTTTGAGCCAGCAAAAAAGTCTGTATACTGTCACAGTCACCATATGCACCATACCTGGGCCGTGTGATTTATTGTTCCTGAAGATCAAGGCATCACTGAAATGCTGCTATTTGCTGCTGTGGACAACATTCAGAGAGATGTGATGAGAACATCAAATAATATACCAGACACTATTCTCATGTAAGATTCACACAAAAAATGGAGTACTTCAGGAGTAACCTCCATTTTCTCTTTTGAATCATGAATTTCATACCCGTGCAAATTACCTTAATTAGTTATTTTGATAGTATTTCACTTTCAGCTTTTATGCTCATTTTTAGCTCTGCAAACCGCATTAGCGGGAAATTTTAAATCTTACAGTTTTGATTATAACAGGTTGCTTACCTTTTTACACATTTCCCTGCATGTTTTATTACTTTAGTTGTCTTGCTTGGGTCAAGCCCCTAGTGCGGTGTTCCATTTTCATCTTCAGGTTCTTTCAAATGCTCGACGAATGCTCAAGTTCACGAAGTGCACTGCTTTAATGACTCTAGGTCGCATAAACTGTATCTTCCTCCCTCCCCACCTTTCCCACCAGCTTGTAAAACCCAACATTCGTTGGTTGATCGACATATATTAAAAACCCCAATTCTTTAACTCAAAACCTCTTGGTGCCATCAACGAACACAAACTGCCTATTTACGTACATACAAAATACTGAACAAAAATATTAAAAATGTGTACACAACTATCTACATAAGACTTATCTTATTCCTTCAACTCCTCTTCCCAACAACTCATGACAACTAGAACATTCATTCACCACACCCCTAGCCATCCCCACGTAGACTGCCTCTAGTACTTTCTACCCCCTCCGGGGTTATCCTCAGGAGGTATTCTAGATGTTTTCTCTCCTGCTACTGCAGTGAGAGTGAGCGACACGTCCATCTTCCCCGCCCCGCTCCAACGTCTTTTACGAAAAACATTCCACCGTGGCTCCATCTTTTATTCACTTTAGTAAACTCTTCATTTTCTTCTTCTGTGTTTTTTTTTTTTTTTTTTTTTGTTCAATTTTTATTAGTTCTTTTCATTTTCCATTAAGGGTACTTGGGTCGTTATTATTACAAATTTATCTCTATTTTTTTTTCAATCAATACAGACTCTGCAGTGAGTAGGTGTCTTTCATTGCGACACGATTTTATTATTTTAATCTCTTCAAAATTCGGGTATGCATGGTTATCCAGACAGTATGGTATCGGTGGTTTGGCCATGTTCAAAGAATGAGTGATGAAATGCTTACTAAGAAAATCTTCTCAGCCCAAGTGGCAGCAAGGAAAGGCAGAGGAAGGCCAAGGAAGACATGGGTGGATCAGATTCAGGAGTGTCTGCAGGAGAAAAAGATTATGAGTATGAAGTAGAAAAGATCTTGTGTACGGTGTGTAATGGATATTAGTGAAGCACGAGTTGTATGTCAAAATCGCTGTAAATGGAGAAGTTTGATACGATAACAGTAAGTAAAAATATCTGGTAGTTTGTATTTCTTTTTGGAGCTAACCTCTGAATCTCAGAGAACAGCTTAGTGATATGTATATGTTTTTGCTTTTGCTTTTTTTTTTTTTTTGCCAATTTTTAATTTGTTGTTGTAGGCGATGTTTTAATTGATTTTTAGTACTTCCAATATATGATATTGGTAGTATTCCACTTATAGGTATTTCGTACACACCCGCCTTTTCTAAGATACTACATTTTTCAATCTTATTAATTATCATATCTCCAATTGTTATTACTTTGTTTCCCATCTGAATTCCATATTTATGGCACAATTTATTGATTTCTGTAGATATTCCTGGAAGGTAAGGTATTGCTCCAACATATTGTAATTGTTTTTGTTTTTTTTTTTCTTTTAGGGGAAGATGTATCTTGTATCTTTACTTGTACTTCATAAATCCATTTATTTATTTATTTATTTTCTGTGGAGGGTATCCATAGCTGTATGAGATTTCTTTAATGTAATTTATTTCTTCAGTACGAAATTCTTCTTTAAAGGAATGTGTGATTGCTCTTTTGATTACTAATGTTTTTATGCTATTACATTTCTGTGCATAAGGGTGTGTTGAGTTATATGGAATCAGAATGGGAACAAATGTCTGTTTTCTATGTACCATGTACTGCAGTTGGTTATTTTGCTTGATGATCTTAACATCTAAGTAGGGTAACATATTTTCTTCTTCATGTTCAACTGTCAATTTAATTGTGGGATAGACATTACCAAGTTGTTGAGTTAAAGATTACAACTCATCAGTATCCATTCTGGTCATGATGAAGACATCATCTATGTATCTGTAGTAAACTAAAGGTGGTTCATCCATTGTACTGATAATTTGTTTTTCTATGCTGTTCATAATTACTTCAGCAAACAGATTTGACAGAGGAGAGCCCATTGGGCCTTCGTAATTTTATTTGTATATTTTCTCATCATATTTGAAGATATTATTTTCATAGATGTATTTTCATAGTTAAATTGCTTTTAACTCTTGTAGTTGTGTGTTATTAAGAGATTGATGAGAGACCAATATCATATATTGGAAGTACCAAAAATCAATTAAAACATCTCCTACAACAACATATTAAAAATTGGCAAAAAAAAAAAAAAAAAGAAGCAAAAACAGCACTGATACAATACTGTCTGGATAACTACACATACCCAGAATTTTGAAGAGATTAAAATAATAAAATCGTGTCGCAATGAGAGACACCTACACACTGCAGAGTCTGTATTGATTGAAACAAATAGTGATCGAATTTGTAATAATAACGACCCAAGTACCCTTATTGGAAAATGGAAAGAACTAATAAAAATTGAACAAAAAAAAAAAAAAAAAAAAAAAAAAAAAAAACACGCAGAAGAAGAAAATGAAGAGTTTTTTAAAGTGAATAAAAGATGGAGCCACGGTGGAAGTTTTTCATAAATGACGTTGGAGCAGGGGCTGGGAGGACTGACGTGTCACTCACTCTCACTACAGTAGCAGGAGAGAAAACATCTAGAACACCTCCTGAGGATAACCCCGGAGGGGTTGAAAGTACTAGAGGCAGTCTGTGTGGGAATGGCTTGGGGTGTGGTGAATGAATGTTCTAGTTGTCATGAGGTGTTGGGAAGGGGAGTTGAAGGAATAAGATGAGTAGTATGTAAATAGTTGTATATACGTTTTTAATATTTTTTGTTCAGTATTTTGTATGTACGTAAATAGGCAGTTTGTGTTTGTTGATGGTACCAAAAGGTTTTGAGTTAAAGAATTGGGGTTTTTAATATATGTCAATCAACCAATGAAGGTTGGGTTTTACAAGCTGGTGGGAAAGGTGGGGAGGGAGGAAGATACAGTTTATGCGACCTAGAGTCATTAAAACAGTGCACTTAGTGGACTTGAGCATTCGTCGAGCATTTGAAAGAGCCTGAAGACGAAAATGGAACACCGCACTAGGGGCTTGACCCAAGCAAGACAACTAAAGTAATAAAACTTGCAGGGAAATGTGTAAAAAGGTAAGCAACCTGTTATAATTATAATTGTATGCACGTAAATTACGAACAACTGTGGCCTGTGCTATAGATGTTCTAACACTGAACTTACAGTTTTGTCTTGAAAATTAGAAGTAAAAATAAAAATGTTCTAATATCCTTAAAAACTCTAAAAATGTGCACACGCTAGCATACAGCATCACTGTACTCCAACAAGGAAGTGTTGACATGGAACTTCAACCGTTGACACGAAAGCAGATTGGGATCAACTCTTTGTGTTTTTTTATTTTTCCTAAAGATGAGCTTTTACCAGAAACCTTGAAACCAGTCAAATGTTTTTAAAAATGAGGGATTTACGACATACTTGCAAAAACTAGGTTCTTTAGTTGAATGGACTACACATGGTAATTGGTTCCCAAGCATAAAAATTAACACAAAATAACCTAGTTTTCTTCCCTGTATGTTGATGGGCAGACATATTGTAGGGGATTTCTGAAAGACACTTGGGAAGGGGAGGGTGCTCAAATGCAAGGTTCATGTACTCTTCTAAGCAAAATAAATTCAAGCACTTTTCAAAGATTTTTTAAAACCGAAATTGTCATATGGTGTCGGTCAGTGTGTCGGTAAGTAATTTAGCAAGTTAAAATCATTAAACTTAGCTGGGACCAGCACACCTTCAATGATCTGCCTGTTATCCTCTGCTCCCTTGTTGGTTTATTTTATTAACTTTGAACTACCCCTCTGTTTTGGTGTTTTCCGAGATCACTTTATTTTGTGAAATATTTTGAAAGGATTCATTATTTTCGTATTCATCCTTCGGCAAGAACGTGTCCTTAACCCCAGTCAACAGAAGCTCATCAAAATTCATGAACACATCAATCCACTTATTTTATTCTCATGGCGGACATTTTATTCTGCAATGATGCCATAGCCAAGGTACCACCTGTCCACATACTCCCCTGAGTTTAACTCATGTTCTGTGCTATTTGATCAGCTTGCTGTTTTTATTAGGGAACTACACAGAATCTCCTATACAACTTTTTAGCACAAACAATTATTTAAAAATGTTGTTTCATATCACTACTTAAAAAACAAAAATTTCAAGTACTATTTAAGGAGTCTTAAACTTTTTAAAGTACTTTCAAGGACTTGAAAATGTCCCCCATCCCCAGGACTTTTCAAGGTTTTTAAGGAGTGTATGAACCATTCATGAGAATTTAAGATCGCATCTTGTCTAATTGCACTATTCCAAAAAATGTTGTCTTAAAATGTAAATAAAGATCTTTACCAATACTGCTGAATACAGGCTTGGATGTTTTCTAAGAATGCTTCTATACAGATTTTGAGCCTGAAGTAAAGATTTACTGCATAAAGGAAGAAGTTATATTCCTAACTTTTGCTAGCATTGGACAGTCCATTTGGACATTCTCATTTGTAAGGCTTTCCAAGTGTGTTAAAACAAACATTATGTTCATTTAGAGACACACAATGAAATTATTTTGTGCAATGAAACCAAGTGCATAACAGGACCACACAAAAAATTCTAAATTACGGACTTTGAGGACTTTTATTTCAGCCAATGCTTTAGTCTGAACAGAACACTGGATATGCATTGCATGAAACAAAGGACATGATAGTGCAGTCTGCATGGAAAAAGTTGTGTACAACACTCATGAACAATCCAGCTATTTTAAGAGATAAGAATTAAAAAAAAAAAACAAAAAAAAAACATATTTCACAGTATCATTGACCTGGAAAACAGTTGAATCCAGAAAAAGAAAAATTCTGGCAGGAGCATTTCAAAAACTTCATGAAGCACTTGTCCTCTTTGAAGGGCATGAATATCAGCAGGAGACATTTGTGATTTGCATCAATTATGTCGTGCTATATGCCACCACATTCATGTAAGTGATTCCAGGGCTGCCAGCCTATCACACCCAAGAAAATAGTTGCTTTAGTAGCCACTAATGGTAAAAATAGTAGCCTAAATAGTAGCCTTAAAAACTTATGTTAATGACTAAAATAGTTTCCCAAAAAAGTGTATGAGTTTCAGAAGGTAAGTGTTCCACACTAAAAAAAAAGTTGTTTTTTTATTAATTTTTATTTATTTATTTCAAATCATGGTGACAAAATTAGCACATGTTCATGTTTTGATGAAAAAAAAATTATATATACACTGATGTTCAAAATTAAAAGAATTTGCACATTTTGCCAAATTTCTGAAAAACTAATGGACACATTTTAATGAAATTTGGTATGGATACACAGTTATATAAGAGAAAAAATGATACTATACAACAATCATGGTACGCACTCATGATCGTCAGTAAGGCTCATCAGTGCAGAAATGTCCAAAATCCACGTTGCAAGATTGAACATAAAATGGCTCTAATATGGGGTATGGTCCCCTCTCAGAGTCATACAGCTCTCATAGCGCAACGTCATACTGGAAACGAGGCAGTTGATGAGTCCCTGTGGCAGTCGGTCCCACTCCTGCAGCAACGCAGTTTTCAGCTCTTGGATGGTTCTCGGAGGGGGATGGCAAGCTGCAATTGCCCTCCCAAGAGCGTCCCAGACATGTTCGATACGGTTTAGGTCAGGCGATCTGGCTGGCCAATCCATCCGGCGAATATCCTCACTTTCAAGACAATCGTTGACTAGGTGAGCCCTATGTGGACGAGCGTTGTCGTCCATAAAAAAAGAACCGAGGGCCAACTGCGCCCCTGAAAAGTCAAACATAGGGCTGTAAGATCTCATCCCTATACCTCTCAGCAGTCAGGGAGCCTCTGTCAAACACATGGAGACGTCTGCGGCCGTCCAACATGATGCCTGCTCAGACCATGACACCTCCGCTGCCATAGTGGTCCCTTTCTCGTATGTTGGAGGAAAGGTATCGGGTCCCAGGTTCTCTCCAGATGAAGGTATGTCAAGAATCTGTGTCCAGCCTGAATCGCGATTCGTCTGTGAAGAGAACGTTACCCCACTGAAGTCTGGTCCAAGGCTGATGGTCTGCACCATGCTAAACGCGCTCTCTTGTGTGCTGAAGTGAGTGGGACGCAAACAGCGGGTTTTCTGGCAAAAAGCCCTATCTCATGAAGCCTTCGGGAAACAGTAACCCTTAAAACTCTGGTTCCAGTGACAGCATGCAACTCATGAGATAGCTGTGCAGCTGTAGCAGTCCTGTGGCGCCTTGCTGACAGTGCCAAATAACGATCTTCATTGGCAGCCGTGGTTTTGGACGACCTTGCCCAGGCCTTCTCGATATGGATCCGGTGTCCTTAAACTGTTTCCACAAATTGCAGATGACACTGGGCGTTACATTGAGCTCTGTAGCAACCTGCACTTACGATTGTCCTGCCTCCAATCTACTGGCGATTCTCCACCTCATTCTGTCATCAATACGTTCGTGGCAACTCATTTTACCTCATTGCTTATGAAATTGAACCAACTCCTGCAAGAAACACAACAAATGTCGTCAAGGAGTACAAGCGAACTAATCGCAGAAAAAGCCACGTGTGCTTTTCATGCCCTCCGCTGTCACAGCTCCGCCCACACGCACGTGCACGCTTATGTATTCGACACTGCAAATTTGGATTCTTATTCGGCAGCATAATTTGTACCTTTGGTTCCGTACTTTTTGTGAAAATAGACAAAATGTGCAAATTCTCTTAATTTTGAACACCAGTGTATATACACACACCCACACACTACAAAAAGGGCATCTAAGTTTCAATATAATGCTATTCAAGACACTCAGAACTATAAAGATTATGGAAATTACACCCAGAAAATACTCTATTCAATTATATATCAAAAACTACTTACATAAACTAACCCGATTCAAACTTTGGAATTAGAAAACACTTTCTTCTTTGTCATTGTTCTGGATGTCAGATGTTCTCACCAGTATGGAGAGCTTTCTTCTGCTTTTGTGGTTGGTAAAAAAATATAAGATTTCCCAAGTGGGCTTCAACACTATATTGAAAAAATGTGTATTTCTTCTTTCAAATGCCATAGTTGTGGTCATACAGTGTTATGATGATCACTTGTTTTGTTCTGTAGACATAATCGTAGTTATCTGATATGAGGTATATCAAGAATCTCATTCGAAGAGATAATCAATTTCTGCCATATTCCAAACAGAAAAAAGAGGAAACTTTTTTGGTGGAATATCTTGATTTGTGTAGGTCATTCCTCTAATCCCACATGGGTATAGTTTATACTTGCCATTGAATTTCCTCCATGATACTAGCAAAAGAGCAGAAAGCAATGAACTGAACAAGACATATCGATATCAAAGTTGATATTCACGTGCATCGATATTAAAACTGATGCCATACAAGCACATCGATATGTGCAACACAAATTACGTTTTTTTTTTAAAATAGTAGCATTACAATTAAAATAGTTCAGGGTTTTCTGAAAATAGTTGCTTTTGGCTGTTTTTTGTAGGAAATAGTAGCCATAGTCGTCTGTCATAAAAAATAGTAGCAATGGTCGCCTATTAGTTGCCACTGGCAGCCCTATGATTCTTCATGAGGGAAAGGGCAAAAGAACACACAACCTGGGTGCCTTATTTCACCATTTATACTGATCACCTTTCATTCATCAACTGACGCAGAAATTGTGTGATTACAAAAAGTTCCCTAAAAGGACTTCTGTCTAATCGGCTCCTTCAAATAAAAATCATCCATGTAACCATACATTAGTCCATCATTCAAGACACCAGCAGCAACACATAAATTTTGCACTGCATTTTTCATTTTTGTGTGAAACACAAGTTTCACCAGTGCCAAATAACTTTTAATAAATCATACTATTAACTAAGACTACCTACAAAGTGCATTTTTTTTTCACACTGAGTAGTAGGTTAAGGGGAGAAGGTTGTTAGCTATCAACTAAAACTACTCAACAGTGTCTAGCTTTCATTTTCAAAGGAAATAATTTTCAATATTAAAATAAAAAAAGTCATTCACTTCACTTAAACAGTACTGATCACCTTTCATTTTTCTTAGGCACAGGCACTTAAGTTATAATATGTCAGTAATTGCAGCATAGTACACCAAAGCACATGAGGTTCACACACATGCACACATTAATCAACCCATTAGTGTGGCAGCTGTGAAAAGGAAATATTTGAACATATTTATGTTGAATTTAAAACTGAAGGCTATATATATTGTTACAAAGTCGAATTGGATAGGGTATTCGCGCTGAATTTTACAAGATCCGTTTTGCGTTTGTTGGAATCGCTTAGAGCTGAAACTCCCCAAAAAGTGCCTCTGTAAGTCGTGTTACTCCTTGTTAAAAGGACATTGAACTGTTTTGTTTATAGCAGGCGAGAAGGAGGAATACGTGTGACTGAGAGAGATCCCAGCCACCCTCGAAAGAGTGTCGGGGATCAAGAGGTCACTGGAGAAGAGAAGCCAACAGCAGTGTGCAACTGGGATTTGGCGAAGAAGGTCTGTTCCGGGGACGAAACGGAATGCAAGATGCGAATTTCTTCGACCCCGCTAGAGACGCAATAAATACGCTGATGCCCCAAGATCTTTCAGCGGCTCTGTCTCCTCTGTCCGACGGCTTAACCAGTGTCTAGTCGCTGGAACCTGCAGCTTACCGCCTCGTCAGCAAGTTTGTGCATACACTACCGAATCCGTGTGTGTGCGCCATCTCAAGGCTGGCTACTGCTAGCCAATTATTAAACATGTGGATTACCAATAACCCATGATGGATACCTACCTGTAAGTACTGTACATGCTATTATTTTCACATGCATCTAGCAGAACTGTGCCTAAGCACAGCAGACTGTCATTTAAGGAGCGCAGATCTGAACTTGTGAACTGCTATTGCGTTTATCGAGGCGCGTTTTCGCCCTCTTCGCTCCCAGAACTAGATGAGCGGTGTAAATAATTTGTAGATAATTTGTAAATAGTTGTAAATAATTAAATGTGCCTGTGTTGTCCTAAGTCCTGAGCTTACCAGTGCTAGTCCCTTGATCTCTCTCAGGGATCCAAGGCTCGGAGCTATCCCTCCGACCAGTTCTTGGTTTTTTTAAGAGGGATTTGTATCCCGGGGGCCCCAAAATAAAGGGTCCACATAACAATATATATATATTTGTCATCTAAAGCTTCAGGGTGATTTAGTAGTTACTGAGTTTTAGTAATAGTGCCAAACAAATGTTTGAAAAAGCAGTAGTTCAGGCTATAAGAGAGATCTAAACTAGCAGAAATTGACCCTGAGTAATATTAGCTGAATGAAACGGTGAAAAAATTGAGAATTAGGTAACCAGACAATACTGCAAATGGACTTGTGCTTGAAATGTCAACTTGAATATTCCACACTTGTAATTATTAGGTTGTTGCAGATGAAATGTTGGATTTTACTAATTCATGCAATTGGAAGGTAATTTAGGAATTAACTCATCGCCCGACGTGACTTGTGATATGTATGAGGCGTGATCAAATGAAACTTGTATGTGCCGCGTCATGTGGACCGGTGCGTGTGGAGCATGATGACTTCACAGCTGGCGTGATAAGTGCAGACCAATGAACAAGCAAGCGCACATGTTCATTCTCCTTACATGTGTGGTTTGTGCAGCCGGATCGTTGACAATATGGCTGGTGTGATTCCAAATCCATCCAAGGGTGGATCAGTGAGCGGTGATTCAGTTCCTAACAGCGGAAGGATGTCGACGGTCGACATTCATCGCAAAATGCAGGCGGTGTATGGTCACAAATGTGTGTCGAAGACAACAGTGATGGATTTGGCGCAAATGTTTCAGGAAGGATGTGAGGAAACAAAAGATCTTCCACAGTCGGGCCAGGTGCATGTTGTTGCAACAGACGAAGCCATCGCCAAGATTGATGCAGCAATACAAGTGGACCATCGTCGGAGCTTACGTTCGCTAGCGGAGGAATTCGTTGTCATTTGCGACAGTTCAAACTGTGGTTACGAAGACACTGCAGTATCGGAAGGTGTGTTCACAATGGATCCCACGGTTGCTGACAGACCACCATAAGGAAGAACGCATGAGTTGGAGTTTGAACCACTTGCTGCGTTACGATGCGGAGCGTGATGCATTTCAGTCACGCATAGTGGCAGGCGACGAATCGTTGTGCCACCACTTTGAGCTGTCCAACAAACCAGCAAGCATGCAATGGAAACATCCCGGATCACCAAAACAAAAAAAAATCAAGTCACAGGCTTCTGCCGGTAAAGTTAAGCCAACCGCATTTTTTTACCATGAAGGGCTTTTGTTGGTGGACTTTAAAGAGCCTCACGTGAACTTCAATGCCAACCGCTACAAGGACACACCGGACAAGCTGCATAAAGCCATCAATAATAAGCAACTCGGCATACTCTCGTGTGGTGTGATTCTGTTGCATGACAATGCTTGTCTACATGTTGCGAACATTGTGCAGGATGCGTTAGCACGGAAAGGGTGGGAGGTTTTGCAACACCCAGCCTATAGCCCCGATGTGTCACCATGCGACTTTCATTTGTTTGGATCCTTAAAAAGAGCTCTAAAGGGATGATTCCACTCTGATGCAGACGTCATGGCTGTGATGACCAAATGGTTCAAGGAGCAACCAAAGTCCTTCTCTGCGGATGGTATCCACCATCTCCCCAAGCAGTGGGATGCAAGTCTGAAAGCCTATGGCGACTCCTTTTAATGAACACTGGTGCATTCGTGCCTTTTTATATACTGCTTTGTTTAATTCTGCCACACCTGCGGATGTACCTTTTTGTTCATCTTAAAAAAAGACACTCGAACAGGTTTCATTTGATCACGCCTAATAAATTTAAAGCATCGAGGCTGCTGTTTATGGAGCACTAGTCATAGCACCAGTTTCAAGGGGACTGTTCTACAGTGAACAGGATGATGGATCGATCACAGCCGAATTCCTGTCATTTTCTTATACAAGTTTAAACTTCAACACTATACACTGAAGGCAGCTCACATCAATACAGCATTTACGGAAGGTACTACTAGAGAATCAAGACGCAATGTTGGTTTGCTAAACTCCAGTCTGGTGATACGAACCTTGAAAATGAACCACACGATAGACCAGAAGGAGCTATCAATAATGGCACGTTGGAGGCATTAACTGAATCCAATTCATGTCCAATGGTATGAGAGTTTGGCAAGAAACTTTGAGTACACTATGTAACCATTTCCTGGCATTCAACGGCCACGAGCAAAGTGAATGAGTTAATGGAACAGCACAAAACACAATGATTTAATCTCTGCCTATCCACAACCAAACAAATGCCATCTTGAGGCACCACAACACATGCAATGAGAAATGACAGTTGTTGATGTTTGGAGCAATGGCTTGACCGTGGTAAGTCCCCAAAACACTGATACTCTATTTCAGGAACACCGTGGTCAGTGTTTGGTGATCTGCAGCCCCATAGCAGATTGTTCTTGATCAGTCTGCAACAGATACCGTGGGCAACAAAATAATCAGTGGGGCAGTCACTGAGAGACACAATAACTTGGTGTGCAAAACAAATTTTTGCATAGGTAAGAAAAAAAAAAAGAGAGAGGGTCCAAGAATTTCTGTCCAATCTCTGCTGTCTGACATTTTTGCCTCTATGTTCAAGCTGAAACACAAAAAACTTATGGAATAAAATGATATTTAAAAACAATACTGATCAGAGGAATCATCACAAGGAGAAAAAAAATATGACAAGAAATCTTTCCTCCATCAACTTCCATTTTCAAAAAATGTCCCCCTCCATTTCAGTCTTAATAGCAAACTTTTATGCAACTAAATGACATTTAGCAACAATGTAGGGCAGAAGAAACGCCGTGAAAAATAAATAAATTACAATATCGGAGAAATAAATCTTCACTCCCTTTAGCTCCCATAGTCGGAAACCCTCGCCTTTATTTTTAAGCTGAAACACGAACATTTCTGCAACAAAATGCTATTCAGCAGCAATACTTGGACAGGGGATATCGTGGAAAAACAAATTATGATTACAGGATTAATCTTTGTTCCGTCCAGCTCCGTTTTCAGAAATTTTCCCACCATTTTCAAACTTAAATATTTATTTATGGAATAAAACATTTAACAACAATACAGAGCAGAGATAGTACTGCATAAAAAAGGGAATGTAAGATTTCAGCACTTCCTCAAACTTCTGTTTTTGAACATTTTTCCTTTATTATCAATCTCAAATGCAAATATTTATGGAATAAAATATTGAACAACAATACAGAGTAGAGAGGGCATAGTAAAAAATAAAAAGATTACAGCACTCAGTTTAACTTTAATTTTTTGAAATTGTTACCTTAGTTTTCAAGCTAAAACACAATCGTTGCAATAAAATGATGTTTAACAATAACATGGGCAGAACAAACATAATGAGAGGGAAAAAACTATGATTGGGGGGGAAATCTTTACCTCATCTAATTTCCACTTTTGGAAAGTTTTGAAAGATGGAATTCCTTCCCCAGATGGAAAACATGTGCTCATGAGTGCACATTTGCAAAAGAAGACTAAAGGGGGTTCTGAGGATGATTTTCTTTTCTTTTCTGAAGGACCAGAATAAAGAGTCTGGGGATATCGTTTTTGTCTGTAGGACCAAATAAAATCTGTAACGTACGTCCCCCATCGTCACGATTATGCTAAGGGGTTTGGAGCTGGTGTGATCCACTCCTCCATCATGGCAGACAGGCACTGTCAGGAACTTGGCATCATGTATAGAAAACTGACCACCAAACAGCCAGCATTAGTTAACTGCCATGGCCCATACTTCTATATAATAATGTGAGACCTCACATTCCATGCCAAGTGATCCAAAAGCTGTACCAGCTGAAGTATGAAACCTTACATCATTTGCCTTATTCACCTGATCTCTCTCCTACAGACTATGACTTCTCACACTCACACACACACACACACACACACACCTGAACACTTTCTTACATGGCAAATCGTTTCTCAATGAAACATCTGTTGAAACCACATTCCACGAGTTTGTTGCATCTCAAAGCTCGAGATTTTTTCCCAATGACAAACAGAAGCTTGTACCTCACTGGCAAATGTGCATTGCTGCTGGGGTGAATATTTTGCTTAATCAAGTTTATTTTATTAGGTTGTCCATAATGAAATGTCCGATTTTTGATCTCTCGTGTTTTGACAATGTGTTGTGTTTAATACAGTGAATACGTATGCAAGTGTAATATATCATTGGAAAGCTTGAAATCTGCAGATTGTAACCGTTTGGTTCACTTTATTAACAAATAATATTTCCTACTCTATATTTCCATTTCAGTGAAAGATGAATAACCATGATTTTCGGGCAATTTTCCTCTATGAGTTCAAACTGGGCCACAACACAGCGCAAGCGACGCGAAACATCGCTGGTGCCTTTTGGGAGGATGCGGCTAACGAGCGTACAGTGCGAAGATGGTTTGTAAAATTCAAGGCTGGCGACACGAACCTCGACAACGAAGAGCATGTATGACCAAGTACCGCCATCGATGCCGACGCATTGAAGGCGCTTGTTGAAGCAGATATACACACAACTGTTCGTGAGCTTGTGGGAGAACTAGGTGTAAGCAAATCAGCTATTTCTGTGCACCTCGACCAAATTGGAAAGTCCAAGAAGCTCAACAAATGGGTGCCACATGAACTGAACGAAAATCAACAAAAGCGTCATTCAGAAGTCTCGTCGGGGCTGCTTTTGCGCAACAAAACCGATCCTTTTCTCGATCGCATTGTGACATGCGACGAAAAGCGGATCCTGTACGACAATCGTCGACGTTCCACGTCGTGGTCCAACCACGACGAAGCTCCTCAACACTTCCCCAAACCAAAACTCCATCAACAGAAGGTTTTGGTGACTGTTTGGTAGTCTTCAACCGGTTTAATCCACTACAGCTTCCTAAATGCGGGCAAAACGATTACCGTGGCAAAGTATTGTCAGGAATTCGACGAAATGCACCACAAACTGCAACGCATTCACCCATCATTAGTCAACAGAAAGGGCCCAATACTTCTGCACGACAACCCAAGACCGCACGTTGCGCAAATCACTCTGCAAAAGTTGAACGAATTGGGCTATGAGACTCTACCTCATCCACTATATTTACCAGACCTTTTGCCAACCGACAACCATTTTTTCAAGCATCTGGATCAATTTTTGCAGGGAGAAATTTTCCACAACCAAGCCGATGCTCAAAACGCCTATCAAGCTTTTGTCACTTCAAGAACTCCTGATTTTTATGCTACTAGAATACATAACCTTGTTTCTCATTGGCAAAAATGTGTTGAATCGAATGGTTCTTATTTCAATTAATCATATTTATTCTGAGCTGTGATATGTGTGATTTATGAACAGTGTACAAAAAAGTTTCCATCAATGTTCCAGTATTGAAGTTTCTATCAATATTCCATTTCATCTGCAACAACCTAATAGAACTTCAAAACCAGCGCTGAATCATAGCTAGGCCACCATATATTTTCATTTGCTTATACAAAATTATCAAAGGCATGACTAGAAACAACTAATACGAAAATCACGCAATTCGTTACACTTCTCAAATTATTTGTGTGATTTCAGCTATTTTCAAAACATACTTCCAAACTGCTTTCTCCAAACATAACAAAAATAAATAAAAATTATGTACCTTGGGAATAATGTCCTGAAGACTGCGAAGAATATGATGAAAGATGAGGGGCATTACCTGCCATCATTCCCTGATGCATTTTGTTCCCATACATAGCAGGTGGAGCCATTTGTTGGCTATAGCCTGAAGATGGAAATAACAGCAAATTAAAGTTACTGCATTTCACAAAAATCTATGTAAACATGATGATAAACAGCAGCATTCTACAGGGCAAACAAATTACAGGGATATTTTGGGGCCAGACTCACCACTATGGCTCACACCAATGCCAATATGTAGTGTTCTATGTTGCACTTGTTTTGAGTAAATGATGCTCTTCTCTACTGCTCACAACAAAGAAAAAATAATTGGCCAGTGTGATACATAACTACCTGAATCATGAACGAGCCAATACCTAATTCATGTATAATTGTGGGTAAACTTATTTTAGCATCTGTCTATTTTAACTGTTAATCAAGTTTTAGTTCATAATCTGTCTGCTTCTACCAGGGTTCGTACACATTCAGAGAAAATAAATTCCAGGACTTTTCCAAGAGTTCATCAAAAAATTCTAGGAGCTTAAATTTTGCATGAATCATAAATGCTTTGAATATAAGTATTTCTCGATATATCGAGATGGAAAAACATAAGGAAAAACATATTCGTTTTTAGTTAATATCCGTTTAATGGTAATGGTTTAACTGTTGTAACTTTTCACATGTTATTTTTCTTTTGCATCAAATACATTTCTCGACTGGAAAACACTGTAATTAACTGCAAGAAAATTGATAGACAAAATTCGGAACGTACCTTTTGGTTGTAACAGTTGTTGGCCCAGTCGTCTGTAGTCCAAAATAGACTTGAAGAAAGCTCCTCTATGGCCCCATCTCCCTTTTTTTAACTTGGTGATCAGTGAGTATGTACACCTCCGTTAAAAATATACCTACTTTTTTTGGAGTGTTTAAACTCAAGAACCAAGTGAAAGATAGCACATTAACAACTGGGCCAACAACTGTTACAACCAAAAGGTACGTTACGAATTTTGTCTACAACTTTCTTGCAGTTAATTACAGTATTTTCCAATCGAAAAATGCATTTGACGCAAAAGAAAAATAACATGTAAAAGGTTACAACAGTTAAACCATTATCATTAAATGGATATTAACTAAAGATGAATACATAATGCTTTGTTTTATATTTTGCAAATTGGGATGAAATTTACTATGAATTAAGAATTCTTAGGAAGTCCTATGGGCTCTGCTGTTAGTGTTTTCAGTGTGCCTTTGATGAAGTGGCAAAATTTCCCTGTATACAACTTCTGCAAAGAAATCTAGAACTTAAGACCAATGATAATACAAAACAAGTTTGCCATGACACTGATGATGTAACAAAGTGCAAGTACAAACAAAAACAGAGGCCCTTATCACTTTGAAAGTTTTCCAAGATGTGTTTCATACATGTGAGTAAATTGATATGTTTTTTTTTCCCCTCCCTTGGTACACAAACTGTTTTGGTCACTTTCTGTCAAAAATTTATACAATCACCATACAATGTGCATCCAACAGGCAGAGTTACATATATAGAGGCTGTGCTGCTGATCACATTCTTTGCAATTTGCAGGGGAAAAAAATTGTTTTGGCAATGGAAAATAGTTTAAATTATAGTTCCAGTTGAAGAATTTTTATTTAATCTTCCTTTCCTCTGAGTTGCTTTGGTTTTTTACAGATGTTTCTGGCCTTTAAATTTTAATCAAGGCCTGTTCTCAATGTATAGAAGGAATATCAAAAAATGTGTTTACTTCTGAAGAATTAAAATTTTTGTTGCCAGGTTCCGTGTTGCCAGTTACTAAACTGAAATGTTTTCACTGTGTATTTTGTAATTCTGTTGCTGCTGTTGTAATAAGTTGTTTAAAACACCACTTGTCAGTTTTGAAGGCCCATTGATGGCACTTTTTTTTTTTTTTTGGATGTAATAACTTTCTTTGATTATTCTATTGTTTTTATGATATTCATAGTCCAAAATTTTAATTTTTTCCCCATAGAGGTTTGCATTTGCATAACTGCATATGGTTTGCTAATACACTATTTTAATCTTCGTTATTAATAGCCATTTGATGTTCCTTAATTCTGATTTCCAGTTTTTGAATTTTCAGTTTAGTAACTGGCAACAGTAAGAGACACAGGGACGTTACGTTGCTAAACTTCGAAATCAGGATGGGCGACGGGTGGGAAAGTATTATTTTTGCTGGGGCAAGTTTGATATCAACTTTACTTACAAACCATTGAAAGAATTTGTTTTCCTTTTCTTTTTCTACAGGCTGCAAAGGTATTCACAATATTCCCTCCCTCCACTCCTGGATACATACTCATTAATTTCGGAACTGTCTTGAAGTTTTTGCACTTTTTGGAATACAAAAGAATCTAAAGTTTGGAGTCGTTTTTTGCTACAGTCCCGTCCATCCATTTTTTATAAAATTAGTAAAACCCAAAAAGAGTACTACCATATAATAAATATGACACACTGTCACAAGCACCAGTAACACACCCTGATTTTAAAGAAAAATGTCATGCCTAGGAGAAAGGTCTTAAAGCAAATGTTTTCATGGATTAGGGTTCAGGGGAAATGTTCAAGTAATTATGATTAACTTGTGCGTTACCCCTCAACAGTTCAAGTTAGTATAACTCCAACACAGAGACAATACCTTTCCCCTCCTAAACTCATTTTCTTCAAGCCAGCAACCTTGTCCTGCATTCATCTCTTCCAAAGTATTCATCAGCTACGACCTGCTCCCTCATTACCCTAGCGCAGACTTAAGAAGGTTGGAAATAGCTTTAGCTCCACTTTCTGGGTTAAAATTCTCTGCTTAGTAGCACAAACAGACAGCAGAGCAATTAGTAATGACTCAGTGAATTCCTATTCACCGAATCATTCGCCCCTGGTCATACTAACTTGAAAAAAAGGCTTAAATTGAGAATTTGGATGAGTGGAGAACAAGTGAATTTTCATGGCTCTGCGGATGCTATGTCGATACCTTTCTACGGAGAAGGAAAAACACGCTTTCTAGAGGGAAATACGTACTGCTACACGACGAAAAACACAGGTCATTATTCCTTGGCAAATTATAGTTACATTTTAAAATTAAAAAAATTAAAATGTGGCACATCTTGAACTGGGTGGGTGGCAGGGTGGGCTAAAGCCCACCTTCACACCCCCTTGGTGACGTCCCTGATGAGGAACCTGGCCACAAAAATTAAAATTCTTCAGGAGTAAACAAAACTTTAGATATGGCTTCTATACATAGAGAAACAGGCCTTGACTAAAATCTAGAGGCCAGAAATGTCTGTAAAAAACAAAAGGAACTGAGAGGAAAGGAAGATTAAATAAAAATTATTTAACTGGAACTAGATTTTAAATAAAGATATCTTGGTAAAGCCTTAAGTGATTTAATACCTGCAAAAAAGTTTGGCAAAAAACATTGATTACCTTTTTGTGCTATCATAACTCTTTGACAAAAAAAAAATTGAATTTGGCAAAAACAGCCAGAGCAACCACTGTATATACAGGGTGTCCGAGAATTATTGGACACATTACAAAATTATGTACAAAAAAAATTAAAAACTGTGAGCATTGTCTGTTTTTCTATGTCACATATTACTAACATGGTTTCTATATTTTTGTTTTGCAGACTTGTTATTCCCAGAATCCGATAGATGGCGCTAGGTGTGGCCTGATGAGGAATGTATGAGAAATGCGCAATCAGTAGTCATGTCATCCATACAGCACTAGGCAATGTGTGTGTTATGGCTTGCGGAATTAAAGTCTGTCATTGAAGTTAAAAGACGGTACTGCTTAGAGTATGGTTGTAATCCTCCGTCAACGAATTCAATTAAGAGATGGATGAAACAGTTTAAAGAAACTGGCAATGTGGAACATCGTGGAGGAGCCAGTAGGCCTAGAGTCAGCGGTGAGGCGGTTGACCAAGTTAATGAAAGTTTCCGACGAAACCTCAAGAAATTCGCTTGTAAAGCAAGCAGAGAACTGTGCATTCCGAAATCGACAGTCCACGATATCTTGCACAAGAAATTAAAGTGTCATACTTATAAAATTCTAATAGTGCAAAAGATACATGTAAATGATAACACTCTGCGATACGATTTCGCTGTGGATATGCTGAATCGAGTGGAAAACGACGAAAACTTTCTCAGTACTGTAATTTTTAGTGATGAATCCACATTTCATGTATCAGGTATTGTGAATCGTCACAACTGTAGGATATGGGGCAGTGAACCGCCACATGCTGCTATTGAACTGGAACGTGATTCTCCAAAAGTTAATGTGTGGTGCGCCCTATCAAAAAGAGAAGTGATTGGCCCTTTCTTCTTCTGCGAAAAAACCGCATTGGTCAACATGTGTACGTAAGTGCCTAAATGAGCATTTCCTCAACACATGGATTGGGCATGGTGGTCTTATTATGTGGCATCCTCACTCTCCAGATCTAATTCCATTGGATTATTTTATGTGGGGTTATGTGAAGGATCATGTCTATCAGACGTCTTGTACTGATTTGCAGGAACTGAAGCAGCGTATCACAGCTGCTATTAATTCCATAACTCCTCAGATGCTTGCCAATACATGGCATGAAATTGAGTAACGCTTGGACGTACTACGAGCAACCAAGGAATCTCACATCGAAATTTATTAACTTGTGTGGTTACATTGTAAGTTAGTACAGTCAGTTTTCTTCTATCTGTTTAATGTTTTGTTTTATATAATTTTGCAATGTGTCCCATGGGACACCCTGTATATATACAGGGTGTCCCACGATTCATTGGACAGTGGAATATCTCGTGATCGGATGAAGCTATTGAGGTGAAACAAAAAGCAATGTAAATTAGTGAAGATGAGCTACCACGGAATGCAAAAGTTGACCCCCTTCCCCGGGGTTTGGGGGAATGGGAGGAAAATGAAAACTAAAATCTGCGATAAAAAATTTCGTCAATGTACAACGTATGTCCACAGACTGCTCATTTGAAAGCCATGCTTATGAACAGATCATTAGCGAAAACACAATTGAATTTCACCGAAAGCGCACAAAATGGCGGGGGTGCGAAATGTGATGTTCCATGTCTCCAAAACCCCAGAAATAACCCAGAAAGGAAACTGTTCGTTGAAAATGTAGATGAATGGAGGCATGAAACAAACATGCTATAGGATATTGACACCTCCCCGATCCTCATATTGGGTCATAAAGACGAGGCAGCGCACCATCTGGCTAAAACACCATGGGTTTTCTGATTCACTTAGTGTAGGTCCTCCAGCAAACTACGCAGAATATCGCAAAATACCATTGTTGTGGTAACGCATGCTGCGCCATAAGTGTAACCCCCATACTCATTGAAACAGATTACGGCTCATTGAGGGTGAATGTACGACATTCCGCGAATAAATGCAATTGTGCCGTTGGCCGATTCCATTGGTCTGTGTTATGCGATGTAAAAAAACCACATGAAATACCGAACAGTAGACACAACAGCTTGTGCAATTAACCGTTCTCCCGTGTTGGAGAGGGAGGGGGTGTAAGGTAGAAGTGGACGAAAAACATCGCGAAAATGAGTTTGTGGTGTAAAAGATACCTACCAAAAGACGGCTGCTTTCGATGTCGTCATAGGGAATATCGCCATGTTAGCGTTCACCGGATTATGCAGATTTTGTACGAAGCTACGTACCAAGAGGTGTGAGGTCATACGTTCCTTGTTTGGTAACACCTAAACGAATTGAATACATGTCGCAGTGCGAGGGATTATGCAAATATCGTATGAGACTACGTTTCCTGAAGTAAGATGTAAGACGACGCATGAACGGTATTCCAGTACTCTTATCGAATGCTGGCATTTCCTGCTGTAATCGTGTTGTAGACAGTAGTGTCATTCAGTGGTATTCCGTAATTATTGCACAGCGTTGTCAACCAAGTTTTTCAGGTCAGTTTGTTTTCTTTAATTTTTTTAACCTGTGGAGACCATATGGTACGATGGTGTTCTCCAATGATGAATATGTAGATATGCTAATGATTTACGGAGAGTGTAAATGAAATTGTCGTTCAGCAGCCCAAATGTACAGAGAGAAATATCCAGACCGTCATCCGCCTAGTAAAAACTTATTTCTACATGTGGAATACAAACTGCGGAGTAGTGGCACATTGCCATCCATGAAAAAGGCGTACCATCCAAAAACTGCAACTGATGAGGCACATGCCACTGCAGTACTGGGTACATTTAATTTGAATCCATGTACCTCAGTGCGACAAGTATCCGGTGAAGTACGCATTTCGAAAACATCTGTGCACCGTATTTTACGCAATAGCAAATATCACCCTTACAAGCTGCACTTAACACAAACACGGTTTCAACGTGTTTGGGGTATAAACGTATGGTGTGGCATGCTGAATAACCACATCGTAGGTCCTTATTTTTACGAAAGTATTTTGACAGGCAATCGCTACCTTCATTTCCTGAGGAATATTTTACCTGGGTTTCTGGAGGACATACCACTAAGTGAAAGGCAGGACATGTGGTTTCAGCACGATGGTGCACCACCACATACTTTTCACCCTGTGACAAAATATTTGAATGTTCACTTTCCTAACCGATGGATTGGTACCCATGGACCAATCAAGTGGCCTCCGAGATCTCCTGATTTGACACCACTAGATTATTTCCTATGGGGTCATTTGAAAACAGTTGTTTATTCAAATGAAGTGCATACACTGGACGAACTGCAACAAAGAATACATTCAGAATGTGGAAGAATATCGCCCAGAACTGTGCAATCAGCAACACAGAAAGCACTTATGATCAGATTCAAAATGTGTCTCCAGAACAATGGTAGTCACTTTGAACACGTAATGTGATGTGGTCATAGTTTGCTTCCTTTTATGTTTTGTTATCTAGTTGAACAGCTAATCTGCACACATGATATGTTGTCCGGGCTGAGAACTGCTCTGACATCCAACAAGTTCCACACTCTGGAATTAACGCTGACCCAAACTTGTGCATGCAGGCACGAACACATTTGGGCACTTTATTTTAGGTCATAAGTAATAAGACCTGTACTTTCCAATATGGAAATAAAAATTGATTTTTCTGACTCGAAACAGTGACTCTTCGGTGTTGTATCCATTTTGTTGTTTAGTTAGCATGCATAATGTCATCGGTGCATCCAAACAACAAACAGTACTGGCTCGTCGCGGCACACACATTACGTGGATGTGTACAACTACAAGGTTCTGGTAGAATGTTGTTTCATGCCTCCATGCATCTACATTTGCAAAGAACAGTTTCCTTTCTGGGTTATTTCTGGGGTTTTGGAGACATGGAACATCACATTTCGCAGCCCCGCCATTTTGTGCGCTTTCGGTGAAATTCAATTGTGTTTTCGCTAATGATCTGTTCATAAGCATGGCTTTCAAATGAGCAGTCTTTGGACATATGTTGTACATTGACGAAATTTTTTTATCGATCGCAGATTTTAGTTTTCATTTTCCTCCCATTCCCCCAAACCCCGGGGAAGGGGGTCAACTTTTGCATTCCATGGTAGCTCATCTTCACTAATTTACATTGCTTTTTGTTTCACCTCAATAGCTTCGTCCGATCACGAGATATTCCACTGTCCAATGGATCGTGGGACACCCTGTATATAATTATTTCTACCATGCAGTCAAACATATACTACAAATTCTTAAAAATGATTCATATACCAGAAATAATTAAACAAAAGGAAATTACACTATATGCAAATGTGAAACACATATATAAACACCTAAAATGCAACATAGTAGAGAGCCAGGGAAAAGGGCTAATGTAAGACTGACTAGCCACTGGTCTCCAAAAGAAAACAAAAATTTAAGTCAAGAATTTACATATTTATCAACTTGCATATATATGATCATAAAACAATATTAATAAACTGAATGTAAATTAACTATAAACATAAGTATTCCTTAAGGGCTTTTTTAAATGATGCAAAAGCAACGATTTATTTAACGTTACTCAGCAACCTGTTCTAGAGCCAGTGGATATAGGCATTAATATTAAAGTACTGTGCATTTGTATGAGCTCTACAAATCAAAAAATTAGCAGGATAACAAATTTATTACATTTAAATGCCTATTGGCCTAAACACACTCATACATTAACATAAGTAATAAACAATACACTTTCTCAAACATAAACAAATTGTAACGATTAAACAGGACCTTCAACTTTCCGATGGATTCAACAAACAAACAATTATTCTTTTGTAATGAAATAATTCTATTAATATTTTTTTGGGTTGTCCTTCCCCAAGTAAGAAGACAATAAGAAAAATGGGGATAGATATTTTTAAACTGCATTGGCATACATATCCTTTGAAACAGAAGACTTACTGTGAAGTGCAAATTAAAATAAACAGAAGGATAAGATAATTTAAAGAAAAACAAATTATTATTATTAAAGACTCCACTGGCGACAAAAGCAGTCTATTAAACTAAAAATTTGCAACAATGAAAGGCTAGATTAATATTTTGTCTTCTGCAACAAATGAGGTGAAATTTAATTCGAATAAAAAAGCATGTTTTTTCATAAGTCAATCATTTCTTGCTATATGAAGAAACAAAAAGGACAAGCACTTGTTCTTTTGTTTGAAAAAAGTTTTAAATCAGAACTGTCACTGTCTTTCATAGTAACCCTAAAAGTTGTTTTCTCCACAAATTAGAGTAAGCAGTACAGTTTTTTAAACTTCAATTTCACTTGAAACAAAAACCTTGCTAGCTCTGTTTCTAAAACAAAGTGACACATCAATCCAAATATTTTTATCATTTTTTTTTATTTCCAAGAAAATTTCCAAGACCTTTCACAAGAATATGGAAAATCAAGTACTTTCCAGGCCTGGGAGAAAGAAATCAAATTCCAGTACTTTTCCAGGATTTCAGGGGCTGTGCAAACCCTATTCTACTTGTTCACAAACCCTGAAGCACCACATTCTGGGCTGAAAGCAGAAGCAGTCAATGATGAACTATAAAATTACTTTAAAATATTGACTTGCTTGAGAAATGGAGAGACATGAAATAAAATTTCTCTGACTTTTTATGCCTTTTGTGCAGCTTGGTCACTTTGTTTTAACTGCAGCCATAGAACTCTACAAATTATATCCTTTTCAAAAGGACTTCATGCTAATATGCTTTAATCACCATATGGCAGTAAGTTAAATCTATGTGAAATAATTCATGAAGTCACAGCATGTGCAGTCAGTGAAAATTGAGAGTTCCTTAATTTGCGGTCAGTTTAAGTCCTATCCCTTGAATGGATTAAAAGTGACAACAAAACTATCGTTCAAACAGAATCTGTCGATAGGCCTAGTTCATATAACTCCTTTCGCAACAATTTTGTTCACAAATGCTTTTTAAAAGTTATTTCTTGTTTCTTTCTATGGACTAAACGGAAGCTGACATTGCTGTGACAAAGCATAAAGAATCGGAGTACAGAACACCCCGAGTTACATAGGTAATGCGTTCTGAAAACTGTAAAAAAATGTCTTGTGACGGCTAAGTTGGCTCTGTAGCGGGAGAGCCGGCACTGGGGGTACATGGTTTATTTCCCGAGCTATTGCTGATAAAATTTTCCCGTCTTCATACATATGAATTATTTTCAACTTTTCTTCTAAAGTAATTGCAGACATGTTTTTTTTTAATTTATTACCAGCGCATTCAGTTTTGTGTTTCGATTGCATTCTAATGGTTTTAAACAAACAACGAACACTAGCGGGATAAACAAGTGCCTAAGCTAACCACGCAAGGCAAGATGTCAAGTGAAACTCAAATGTGTTTATTGTGATAAGGCTGTCAAAGCCGCAAACATGTTCATGCACTCTGGTAAGTAGTTCTCAGAATTTTCATTTTTTTTTACAACAGGATGAAGGTCACGGGTGAGGCAACAAGTGCAGATAAAGAAGCGGCAATTATTACATAAGTCGCGTGTTACGTAACTCGGGGTGTTACTGTATGACCCAACTTTAGATTTAAAAAAAAATGCTCAGGAACTTGAATTTACCTTGTGCAGCCATTGGAGGCTGGTTCATTGAAGTCTGTCCACTGCTCTCAGACTGACTGGATGACGGCCGAGGGGGCATCGGGAGGCTCTGTTGTTGACCTTTGAAGTAGATTTCCAAGAGGAACATTAGAAGTGACATAAGTAATTATCAGAATAAGAGTTACAATTTCTTGACAAAAAAAAAAAAAGAGTAAACAAACAGAAATACAATCAGCACTTATGGCCTGGCCCATTTCAAATAGAGGCCCATCAATTGCAGCTATTATTTAGGCCCGGCCCAGCCCATGATGTACCATTTTGTATTATTTTGTCTTTCTATCATATTTTATTAAATTGTGAAAATTAAATAACGTAATGAGACATTATTGAAAATATTTAGTTGACTGTAAGCCTAAAAATATTAACTAAACTTTGGCAATTATCAACCTTTAAAGAGAGAAAAAAGGTGAATATGCACGCTCAAAATCTCCCTTTCTCTGAACTAGCAAGTAGTAACACTACAAAAGTCAATCTCCATACAGATTAGGGATATACAAACACACAAATCTCATCCACTGCAGGTCCCCCATCCCCCATCCCCCACTCCACGCAACACACACTCGCTCGGGGTCTAATATCTTTGTCAAGAAGCCCCGAATCTTTTTTTTTTGTTGTTGTCAAGCAGCCCCAAATTGTTTTTTACCATCTTAATACCTACAGATGGTAAAAATGATGCGAGTGCCTCTCCTTGCCCCCTGTGATTACTCCCTAGTCTGTCATGGAAGTAAGTAAAGTCAGCAAAACAGTTAGACTGACCAGGAAATTGGGAAACACACCTTTTTTTTTCTTTATTTACTATTGTGATAAAAAAGAATGGTTCGACTTGGTCCAGCTCAGCCATAAGTGTTTGAGAAAAGGCTCGGCCCATTGCTTTGTTCTCTAAACTAAAAACAGCTCGACCCTGCCTGTCCTGTGCAGACCTCTAAACGGCAGACCACAATACCCATAGAAATAAAATTCAAATAATATATTTGAAATGGAGCCAGTGGATCAAATATATCATTTGGGGCCACGGGTGGCCTGAAGGTCAACGTTCGTGACTGCCACGGAGAAGACCTCTGGTTCGATCCCAGTAAGGTACGAATGCTCGAACCACCAAAATATCCGCCATACGTCGGATGGGCACGTTAAACACTCGGGCCCCGGGTACTGGCCCCCCTGGTAATAAATAAGGACGTCTTCCTCCTCTTTCTACCTCACTTCCGTGTCACTTTCCTATCGGGCACTCTAGCCCAAATCTCCTAGCTTCCTATTTCTAAGGGTTGTTTAAGACCTGGGGCCAGACAGTCTTCCTAAAATCCTTTACATATGATCTGATCTGAAATATATTATTTGGATTTATTTTCACAAAATAAAAATTCTAAAACACAGTGAGGCAAATTTGTTCACTTACAACAGAGGTGGCCAACCCTAGGCCCACCAGGACATTTTGGACGGCCCCCAGTAGTAGCCCAAGCCTAACTCTGTTTTCCTAATTTAACTCTTACTGACAATAATAATTATTTTTATTTTATTATTATTTATTTTCATTGTATTTTTTTCTGGATTCATTTTATTATTTTTATTTTATTTTATTCTGGATTCATTTTATTTTATTATTTTTATTTCATTTTATTCTGGATTCATTTTATTTTATTATTTTTATTTTATTTTATTCTGGATTCATTTTAATTATTATTTTTATTTTATTTTATTCTGCATTCATTTTATTTTATTTTATTTTATTTTATTTTATTTTATTCTTGACAGTATTTATTCGGATTTTATAAATTATGCTCATGTGAAATTGGTCGCAATTTCAAAAACACATACTGACACATATTTGTGCAAACACTGACTCACACTCGCCTTGTTAGAGGAAAGCGTGAGTCAGTGCATTACAGGACGGAGACAATGGAGGAGAGGTGTCACATGACTATACATAACACTTGCCTTCCCGAGCTAGCTGGCTATTTTCAGTCGGACTCATCAGTCACACTGTGCTGTTTCAGATTGCAAGTAACATGTTGATATTAAGTTTTATTTGTAGTATATTGTTTTGAAGTGTGAAGTAAAATGGCGTTTAGTAAACATGATCTGTCAAAAAGGAAATGTGACAGTGACGTGGTGTTCCGGACATTCAATGAAGAATGGGAAGAACAATTTCTGTTTACTATGGGGAAGTTGTTGAAACCGATTTGTCCGATCTGTTCAGCAACAGTTGCAGTACCTAAAAAATACAACATTGAGAGGCATTTCAAACAAACTCATGATACATTTAACATGTCATACCCTCTTGGCTCTGCCTTAAGAACTGAATATATTTCAAAGAAAAACAGGGAACTTCATTGCCAGCAAAGCTTATTTGTAACAAAATGTTAAGATGTATATACCTCTATGGGAGATACTTATCTGTTACTCTCATTAAGTATTTCAATTATGTGGTATATAGGCTTTAATATTGTGACATAAGCTGTCAAATTATTCTGTTCATCACGTTTCTTTAGACCTTCCTTAGGGGAGCTCCACATATTTATTGATCATACACTGAAGAACAATTAAATTAAAGACAGCTGGCGTTATGCAAATGCGGCGCTGTGGGCGGCCCTGTAAACAGAAACGACATGAAGTATGCAGTGATCTGACAATATAAGGAGTGATGCGACAGGAATCAGTAAGAGTCGGACGCAGTATGGGTAAGACGAAGGATCTAAGCGCATTTCATCGTGAGCAAATTGTCAGGGCCTGGCGAATGGGTCACTCCATCTCGGAAGTCGTGCAGGTGCAGGTGCAGGCACTGGGATTTTCATGAGCCACTGTGTCACGGGTGCACCGTGAGTACATCGAATCCAGTAAAACCATCCCTGCAAGGGCCAACTGCCGTGGACAACAGCGTGCGGATGAGCGGGGTCATCGTCGGCTAGCTAGCATTGTAACAGTGGATAGACGAGCCACAGTGCAAGAAATCACTCGGCAATTTAACGCTGGTGCACAAAAACGTATAAGCAGCCACACCATCCAGAACCATCTCCTCGCTATGAGGTACAGAAGCCATCATCCCACGACAGTACCACTGCTGACCGCACATCACAGGGTTCAAAGATTAGCATGGGCGTGGGAACATCGCCACTGGACCCTAGACATATGGGAAAATGTTGCCTGGACTGATGAGTCGAGATTCACGTTGGTACATGCGGATGGCAGGATACGAGTACGGTGCAAACCACATGAAGCGATTGATCCTTTTTGCCAGTAAGGTACTCTTCAAGCTGGTGGGGGTGGCATTCTCGTCTGGGGACTGTGTGAACTGAAATGGGACCCCTGGTACGTGTGACATCATCCCTCACAGGTCAACGTTACTGGGATATCCTGGACGACTATTTGCTCCCATTTGCGCGTCTTCAACATCCCACTGGGGACCTCATCCTGCAACAAAACAATGCACTGTGCCATCGCTCCCGAATTGTATCCGAATAGTTGGATGAACACTCCACTGATGTGACCTCGCTTCCTTGGCCAGCTAGGTCACCTGACCTCAATCCCGTCGAGCACATATGGGATGCCATCGAGAGAGATGTTCGAGGCTCTGACCCCCTCCATCAAATCTTCGTGAACTGTGGGAGCTTGTTCAGGGGTCGTGGATCTGTACGGCTTCCCAACGCTTCCGGTGTCTTGTCGAGTCCATGCTGAGACCAATTGACACCGTCATCAGGGCGAAAGGTGGTGCTACATGTTACTAGACATGTATCTCTAATTTAGTTGCTCTTGAGTGTATGTTGTTATTGTTTTAAATAAAGAAACAAACTCACGATAGGTGTAAAGATTTGTTTTCCGAATAATTTGTTTCCTTATAGTGCATGTTTTAATGTAAATGACCTACTTTTTAAACTTTCTTTTTAACTATAAAACCTTTAACGGCAGCTAGACTTGAGTCTTATGAAGAAATGGTTTTTTGAAGACTGCTGGACTTTGGCCGTTCGCAATTAATATGAATATTGACTCAACAGCAGCATGCATGCACATACAGCTGAGGCTAGCAACTATGGTGTAAAACTTTGTTTTTCTGAGTCATTTCGTTTCCTCATAGTGCATATTTCAAGGTAAATAACCAAAAATTTTAAACTTTCTTTTAACTTTAAAACTTTTAATGACAGCTAGATGTAAGTCTTAAAAAGAATTTCTTGAAGGCACAGACCACACCTTCCACTGACTTCGGCAGATGAAGCTGTGTGGTTACGAATTGTTTTAACTACAATAGGAAGATTTTAACTTTAAACTTGAGCATTTTTTCACAAAGTGAATAAGGTGAAACACTCTTCCTTTTAAATATTCTAATGCCTTCATGGAATTAGTAACATATGTACAAAAGAAATGTCCTTCAACAGAAATGTATGGTGTTCATCGAATTGGTGATGTACATAAAGAACTAAGAACAACAAGAAGTAAGACTCAAGTTAAATGCATTTTCTTTATTTTAAAAAATAACAACATATGAGCAATAAGAACTAACAAAATATGTGGAGTTCCCCTAATGAAGGTCTAAAGAAATGTGATGAACAGAATAATTTGACAGCTTATGTCACAATATTAAAATGTGAAGAGATGAATAACATGCTTCGAGCGTCATGTGAAACATCATATTTAGTCGCTCAAAAGAAAAAACCATAGATGGTGAGGTTATTAAAGAAAGTCTCTCTATATTTGCCGAACACACTGGTGATACAAACATTAAAAAAATGGTGGCGAAAATATTTCCCTTTCTTGAAATACAGTTATGAGGGGTATTGAAGAAATAGCGGATGATGTGTCAAAACAAAGTATTTAACTACTAATTCCACATACTTCTCCCTTGCAAAGGATGAGAGTTGTGACATGACAGATAATGCTCAGTTGCTTGTGTTTGTAAGGTGCATAAACGAGAATTTTGAAGTTTCAAGAACTTTTAGAATTCTATCAATTATCGACCAGAACTTCCGGAAGGGATATTTTTGAGACATTGAAAAACTCTGTAGAAAAATGTGATGTTGATGATGGTAAACTTCAGTGGGCTAAACTTGAGAGTATTTGCACAGATGGTGCTCTTCCATCATGGTACGGAAGAGAAATGGCTGCGTTTCTTTGCTCCAGGAGTATTAAGAGCGGAAGTGGTTTTCATACCACTGTATCATTCACGCAGAGACTCTGTGTGCTAAAGAAATGAAGTTTTCAATCATGTTGTTAATCCTGTTGTGCGTTGCGTTAATATGATTCGATCACGCAACCTTAACCGAAGGGAGTTTAGGGAACTGTTTGATGAAGAAATAAATGAATATGGTAAACTTCTACTTCACAACTCAGTTAGATTGCTTTCTAAGGGCGAAGTGGTTTCACGGTTCTTCAAATTAAAAGACCAAGAACTTTCATTTTTAGAGATGAAAAATATTACGCCTGTGGAGTGCGGCCTACTTAAAGATCGAGAGTGGGTTTGTGACTTAGCGTTTTTAATAGACATTACGCATCATTTGAATATTCTTAACAGACGATTGCAAGGTAAAGATTCTTTATTTCCACTCATGTTCAATGAAGTCAACAGATTAAAATTGAAATAATTATTTGTAACAATTTAGAGCAGGGCAAACTTGATCATTTCCCAACCATTAGCAAATCATAAGTAAAGTAATTTTACCGTGGATCATTTAAAATACAAATCAGCTGTTACATCTTTGTACGAGTCATTCTTTAATCGATTTTCCGCTTTTAAATCTGAAAGGAGGAACATAGACTTATTCATAAATCCATTTTGTATTTCAGAGTCTGATGCACATAAATATTCCCCATCAATGCAAATTGAAATATTAGAAATCCAGAGCCACTCAGGCCTTATTGTTAAGTTTAAAGAACAACGTGAATCACCCACTGCCGCTAATTTGATTGAGTTCTGGAAATATGTTCTTAAAGAACAGTTTTCCGAGCTTCATGACCTTGCTCTGAGGTTCATTTGCAGATTCGGATCCACATACATTTGTGAACAAACATTTAACATCCATGAATGTTGTAAAAGTAAATTTCGTTCAACTATCACAGATGCACACCTTCGTGATATGCTTCTTTTACGTACATCGAGAATTACACCCAACATTAACAAATTATTACGTAAAAAGCAGTGGCGTATTTTCAACTAGGTGCGTAGCTAAGGCCCCAGCGCTTGGGGGGCTCCGAAAACGTACAATTGGATTGTCAGTATTGTTTTGATTTTCATGGACCAAAACAAACCGATGCTCAAAGCGACCACTTTATTTGTATTGTCAATTGATATTTCACATTCTCACGTTAGTAACACATTTTCTTCTTGCTGTTGTTGATACTCCAAATTTGTGTTTTTATCGATGTCTTTGTGTTGTATGGAAGAGTTAAAATAATTTAGCCTTCCATTTAGTGGTAGGTGAAGCAAGAACTCAAGCTTCAAACACATTTCGTTGTTTAAGGCAAATACTTAACTGGCCTGCTGTTATATAAATTGTTTTCATGCTGCTCGAGCCAAAGGAAAGAGACTGTGTTGAAACCTCCTTCCCCGCGAGTTGCGATGAGGAGTGCTTGCAGAAACTGTCTTGATGATTGGGGGTGTTTGCTCTCTATTGCCTTTTCCCTTTGGGGTAAGGTAATCAAGTTTTTCTCAGCCCTAATCCCCCTAAACTAGCCTAAACCAAAAGAGCTAATATTTAGTCGGAAAAAATAATAATAAAGAAATTCGAAAATATCATATTATTTATCCTTTTTTTTATTCAATAGCGTTAGAAAGAAATGTGTCTATTCTGCAACAACATTTTCTTATTATAACTCCCCCCAGTTTAATACTGACAATCAAGCATTCTCACCTTTTCTATTTCTTAAATTGATATAAAACTAACTTTTGAAAAAGCAATAACAGTCTCAGTGATACTCTTACTCGTAAAGATGCAAAAAAAAAAAAAAAAAAAAAAAATAGGCGTACAAATTTTTCTTGACTTTAATTCTTTTTTTTTCTTTTTGTTAATCTGACTGATGAAAATTTCTGAGACTTATAAGGAGGGGGCCTCTGAATCTTAGCGCCTACGGTCCCAAAAGATCTAAAGTCACCTCTGGTGAAAAGTAGGTTCAAAAATCATATTAGTGTTGGTGTGTAAAGTTCATAGGAACTTTATTTTTTTAATTAATTTTGTCTCTTTAATTTCTAGTAAAAAAGAAAGTGTTATTATAACAATTCAGTTTTTTTTTTGCATAACAATAATTTTAATATTACGTGAATGATTTAATAAAATTGTTTAAAAATGTGTATGGGTTCAATATACTTTACAAAAACATATAAAATAACTCCATTTTTAGCTGATAATAGTTGTCAATATTTAAGTTGGTAATGGTGGGTGGCCCTTCAAATGATTTCTAAGATTTTACTGGCCCAATTTCAAAAAAGGTTGGCCACCTCTGACTTACAGCAATGAAAAATTAAGTTTGCAGGAAATCACGGCCCCTGATTGGTGAAAATATTTACCAATCAAATCTGTTACCACCTCATTGCAGGGGGAATCACATTAAATGCCAAGTTACATCTTTTCAAGACAGCAAGCAAAAAGTGGACGTATGAAATAACAGCACCACACAGATATAAATATCACATATCTATTGAAGCAGCAATCCAAATAGGACTCTAAAATAAATAATTTACGATTCAACATGTAACATATCAGAAAACTTGCAAATCACATCGGTAACCCTGGAGCGGAAAACTCGCATCTCCTGTTCAAGTATGCTATTTGTTACACCACCACGGAGAACGAAGTTCCAAGTAACTGAAACTAAACAATTCCACTTAGTAATCTGAACAACTTCAGATTTTCACTATTCGAAGCAAATCCTGCATCATCATTGGATACTGTACCTCAAATATGGAAATCAAGGAGAAGAAAAGTTCCTCACAAATACACGGGATATTCATATAATTATTCCAGTATCACCGTTTTAGAGGTGTGTTAACGGAAAATTCTGAATTTTCAGAAACCTTTACGCAATTCCTTTTGTATATTAACGGGAAAACTCCGTTCTCACTTTTTCCGTAGATGTACGACGAGAAATTATCGTTAATAGGAGCGATTGGTGAGAATACTTGAGGTTTGATTAAATTTCAAACGTCCGTCGAATTTTGAAGTTCCGTAGCGAGATCGGATATTGTGGATAGCATATCGCATGGATTTTGTTTATTGTGGCACAGGATATTTCTTCTCCTTTTCCCTATTGGTGATATCTAATTTTAAACAGTTACATAAACTAAGTAAATATATTGGAAGATATCTCATTTTAAACACTTACATAAACTAAATGAAGTATTCATGAAACTTACACGGCACTGGACCAAACGTGGCCAAAAAACATATCGCCGGAAGGGTTGATTTGCGAAGCAGTAACTAAAGCAGCGAGTCAAAATTCCATTTTGAGGTAATATGATAGAATGTCACCACGACGTATCTCCTATATATTCTGTGTATTTCTTTTGAGATTGTAAATATCGCTTCATTAAAACACACATGTTGAAACGATCCACTTGTTGCCAAAATAAAAATGACTGGACTGGACTGGACTCTTCGAATCAGTGAAGCTCAAAAAGATAAGTGAAAAGATCGCCTCATTCTAAAAGAAAAGCATCCTTTCCCAAAAAAACAAACACAAAAACGCTTGCACTAGATCAGCGACTATGGCATTTCCAAATTTGAATTGTTGTTACCACCGTACGGAATAAATTATGATGAGAGAAAAATCACAGAACATTCCTAAAATTTATGAACTTTTTTTTTTAATGTTCTCTGCCTCCGACCGATAGATAGTATAATCAGATGCAAAGTATAATAACCCTCACATGGCTTTAGTCACACTTCACAGAGACTGCAAAACGTAAACAGTGAATGGAAATGATGATGCGGAATTGCGTAAACCTGGCGAGTCTTTTTGGAACACACACACACATCCACACACCAATGCTCAGGCGATAATCGTTAATCTTCTTGGGCGCTAGAAATGGGGGATAGTTCTCTTGCTCGCAGTATTTCTTCCCCTCCCCAAACCAGAATCAGCTCCAACTCAAGGTCAATGCCATCAATACAGTAGTCAGCTGACAGTGAAACGAGGTCAGACGTAAGAGGGAAAGACATGAAAAGGGGGAGGGTCGAAGAGAAGAAGGGGATGGATTCTCCCTTTAATGACATCAAGGGTGGGTGGGCACGTGACTGAGCAGTGGTTTCCGCAAACAATGTCAATCACGCCAAACGCCAGCTAGAATCATGAAGCCTCATCAGGTCATTTACTCCACAGCGTGTTATTAATGGAAAGATCCCAGCGCCAAACAAAAACTTCGTTATTGCAGTAAAATCACTTTTCTTCAACAGCCGAATATTTTATTCTATTACTATCGTTTTTTGTTTTTTTTTAAATTACACAAACTCCATTACTGTTTCACAGCAAGTCCAATACGTTCGTAGCAACACATGGAACTCGCATTCAGTTTTTAACGTACAATCCTTCGCAATCACCTCGAAATCGGCCTACACTTATGCACCATTTCAATCAACTATCTCATACTTCAGAGCTATTCTAAAACGCTTATAATTCATGAACGCAAATTACTGCTTTGCAGAACCTCACGCATTTGATAATTTCGGACATGGCCGCACACTGTTTTTTCTATCAGAAATTTATAATACCACCGCACGCCGTCCAGTATAAGCCGAATAATGATGAGTTAAATATGAAGAAATGCGCAGCGTCAAGGAGAAAAGAAGTTAACAGGCTCGTGATTTTGCGTCCAATTATTTAACAGCAAGTTTTTTTTTGTTTTTTTTATTGGATTTTTTTTTTTGATTGGAGGTGAGCAACTCAATGGGCTATAAGCAGTCACCCGTCCCTAATTTAGGGTCACTGGTTCCAGGGAAGGGAGAGAGCCAGTGCCGTAAGACAAACACAACATCCATGCCTCACCGGGATTTGAACCCGGACCCCGTTCGGACGAATGATCAGAGGCCATCGCTTAGACCACTGCGCCACCGGGGGCGGCTATTGGAAATTTAACGACCACCGCGAGTAACTCAATGGGCTATATAAGCAGTCGCCCGTCCCTAATTTAGGGTCACTGGTTCCAGGGAGGGAGAGACCCAGTGCCGTAAGACAAACACAACATCCATGCCTCACGAGATTCGAACCCGGACCCCTTTCGGACGAATCATCAGATGCCATCGCTTAGACCACTGCGCAACGGCAAGTGTGATTCGGTATAATCTTCGCATCCTATATTCAGTACAATACTGGTGGCTTCTGACCATTCGTCCGAGATAACTTGGGTTCGAATCCCGTGAGGCATGGATGTTGTTGTGTTTGTCTTACAGCAATGGCTCTCCTCTCCCTCCCCTGGAACCAGTGGTCCTAAATTTGGGACAAGCGATAGCTTATAGCCCATCGAGTTGCTCACGGTGGTCGTTAAATCTCCAAATATATATATATATATAGCTGGTTAGTTGTAATTCGGTTATACCGGCGTCCTCAACGTACCAAACAGCGCCAAGCACTATGGTCTAGCATACAGTGAAACCTGTGTTAGGCAATCACTGGCATACAGCGACTACCTGCTAAAGCGGGAAGTTTTGTGTGACACGAATGTTATCACCAACAGAAACAATGCATAACAGACCTTTATTTGGCGGCCACCTGCAGGATGGGGCCACGGGCTGTCATTTTATAGACGCATGAAAAATACACCAGCATTTTGAGGTCACCAATTTGCAGAATTGATTAACGAAACGGCTGAGTTTTAAAATATGACACATTTGTTTATTTTTCTCTCTGTGTCACCACCATTCAGGAGACAAAATGGTAGGGGGTCTTTGGGGTCCGCCAAGTTCTTAAAATTTGTTTGCAGACGATATGTTTCTGTTAATTGCATGAACTATCTTTAATTATCCTAAATGAGAGCGTGAAGCCCATGGAGAAGCTTCAACCTCCTTCATTTAACAAACTTAGCTTCCTCACATAGCAGCCGTATTGTTCGAGCAGGCTTGATGGTCAGCTACAGCTAGCAAAACAACATGTCGCTGAATTTAAGGAACAGAAAGGAAGGGGAGGGTGGAAGTGACTTCAAAGCTCAACCGCACTAGTGATGCTATTGCGTTCGACATATCTTTACCTTCCATTTTCTCGAGGGGCGGGGAAACGTGGAAGAAAGAAAGGGAAATAAGTACTTCATAGTAATCAGCATTAAACACAAGTAAGTCTTTCTTATTTTTAACTGGGGGGGGGGCATTTTGACAAATTTAATCACTCTATTTGACGAGCACCAACCTATATGAACATTTATTTTCTGAATCGTTGGTGACCTTTCTACGCAGGTTTTGCTCTATACGTAAGCAGAAAGAAACAAAACATCGAAACGCAACAAAACAACACATACAAGACATGATACACGAACACTACAAGAAACGGTGTAAAAGGCAGTCACAGAAACAAAGGACTACCACAAACCGAACAACATGACCCGGGGTTTTTCTATTTGTCTTGTACTGTCGGTAAAAGAAGGATGTACGCACACGACAAGCGCAACGACACATAAACACAGCATAAATAAAAGACCGTGAAGAACTACACGTTGCACACATACGGGCAGCAGTGGCGTAGCCAGAAATTTCTTAAGGGGAGGGGGGGGTCCCATGGGTATGGTTCAATGGTGAAAGCCCCATCACTGTCAACCATTATCAATATACTGCTGGACGAAGGTCTCTCCAAGCCTCTTCCACAACGGTCTGTCTTGTGCCAGTCTCCTCCATGTTACCGCCCGCATACTTTCGAATTTCATCCACCCATCTCCAATGTGGTCTTCTTCTGGGTCTTTTCCTGTCCCTTGGAATCCAATCTAAAATTTCGGCTGTCCACCGATGGTTTGTCCTTCTGGCAGTATGTCCAGCCCATTTCCATTTCAGGGATTTAACTCTGACCATGATGTCTTCCACTCTTGTCATTTTTCGGATCCACGAGTTCCTCTTCTTATTTATCCTGGTTACACCAAGCATGCACCTCTCCAGGCTTCTTTGAGTTGTCTGTAGTCTTTGTATATCTCTTTTAGTTAAGGTCCACGTCTCTGCCCCATAGATAAGCACTGGAAGGGTGCATTGTTCAAACACTTTTCTTTTAAGACATAATGGCATATTGCTCTTGAAAATTATGCTGTTTCTTCCAAAAGCTCTCCGGGCAAGTTTTTTGTACGACGATTAATTTCATCAATGTGACCCTCACTTGATATCTGCTGTCCAAGATAAACGTACGTGTCTGTTATCTCCATCAATCGATAAATCTTCATTTCTTGTAAAAGCACTGAACATCACTTTTGTCTTCTGAAAGTTCATTTTTAATCCCACTTCTTTACTCTTGTCAGCAAGTTCCTGGATCATACTCTGCAGCTCTGATGGGGTAGTTGCAAAAATGACTATGCCATCAGCAAAACGAATGTGAGTTAGATAATCTCCATTAATCTTTATCCCTTTGTTTTCCCAATTCAGTGATTGAACGGCATTTTACAATGTGGCATTAATGAGCTTGGGACATATGGTGTCACCTTGTCTCACTCCCTTTCCAATTTTTATGTGTGTTGTATTTTCAAACAGCCGAATCTTTGCACTTGCATTTTCATAGATGTTATTAATAATATTAATGTATGCATCTTCAATACCGCAGGATTTCAGAGCCGTGGTAACTGCTGATGGTTTCACCGAATCAAAGGCCTTTTTCATAATCGATAAAAGCCATGCACAATGGAAGTTCATATTCCCTCGCTCTTTCAATTAGTTCTCTCAGTACGTGGATATGATCTATTGTGCTGTAGCCACTCCTGAATCCAGCTTGTTCTCTCGGTTGAGCCATGTCCAGCATTACCTTCAAGCGGTGTGAAAGAACTTTAGTGAAGATTTTATAAACCACTGATAGGAGGCTGATAGGTCTGTAGTTCCTGAGATCCTCAATGTCACCTTTTTCATGTAGCAGGATCATTGTAGCTTTGTTCCAATTTTCAGGAATCTTCCCTTCATTAAGGCATCAAGTGAAAACTTGGGTGAGTACTGTTTCAATTTCTCCATTTGCTTCTTGTATGATGTCTACAGTAATTCAGTCTTCCTCTGGAGCTTTCACCCGCTTAATGTTCTTGATTGCATGTGCAACTTCTGCTGGGAGGACTGGAAGAACTCTGGTACTGTTACCTTTCATGATGTCTGGAGTACATGTACCATCTTTTTCATATAATCTGGAGTAGAAATCTTTCACTCTTGTCAAAATTTCGCCTCTATTTCTTGTTACAGAACCATCTTTTTTTCTCAGTGCCATAATCTGTTTTCTTCCCTTACTGAGATGTCCTTTTGCTATCTTTAGGCTTTGGTTGTTTTCAATTGCTTTCCTTACTAGTTCACAGTTGGATTTCCTTACGTCTTCAGTGATACTTTTTCGTACTGTCTTGCATAGCTCTATATATTCCACTTTGGAAGTCACATCTTCTTTAGTTGTCCTCATCTCTCTTCTTCTTTGCATAAACATTTTGGTTTTTCCTGATAATTTGTTCACATGCAAATTGTTCTTAGACCCAGCTAATTTTGTTGCTGTTTCCATAAGAGCTTTGGTTACTTTTCTGTTAACTTCAGAAATATCCACTTCTTCTGATGCTAAGCCTTCAAAAGCAGAGAATCTGTTCTTCAGTTCCAACATGAAGGTATTATGGTGTTTTTTAAGGTTGGTTATGTCAATACATTTCGTTTGTCTTATGAGCTTGCCACGTTCGAGTTTGGTGTTGAGGTGCATCTTACATCTCACCAATCTATGGCCACTACCTGTGTTGAACTTGTTTAGCACACTGCAGTCTTTGATAACGAATTTTTTGTTACACATAATAAAATCAATTTCACTTATTGTCCCATTTGGATGTCTCCATGTCCATTTCCTGTGTGGCTTTTTCTTGAAAAAGGAGTCCATGATGAAAAGCCCTTCTGCCTCTGCAAACTCTACGAGAGTACTTTCACGTTGGCTTCTGTTGCCGTGACCGGATTTACCTACTGAAGTTTCATTCTGTTGCCATTGCCTTATTTTTGCATTGAAATCTCCCATAATTATCTTCAAGTGCTGCTTACCTTTATTATGACCGGCGGATCGGAGAATCCCCGGGGAGCAAGCAGGCAATAATTGACAGTGGTTCGAAAGTGCTGATCGAAGCCAGCGTAAGAGGCACGAGAAGGTTCGCGTGCAAAGCGCGACTGCACCCACAAAACTCGTTTGAAAACGAGAGCTCTTTTCAGAGCTACTTGCTCCATCCGATCCACGCTCTGCCCCGTTGTCGTCGGGCCGGTCCTACCACTCACCATGAGTGGTTCAAGTGCAGAGCAAAATGAGCATACACCATCATGCTCGGGTCTCCAGACCCAATCTCCGGGGAATGTAGACACAGAGAAACCAGAGAGCGCATGCCCAGATGCGATCTTGGGGCTGTTCAGGCAGATGAACGAGCTGCTGGACAGTCCCACGACGAGAGTGTCCCACAATGTGAGGGGACAGCTGCGTCCGATCATTGATCAGATGCAAGCTGCCCTCTTCAAACAGCAACTTGAAATTGAGCTGTTAAAGGGAAGACTAATGGAACACAGAAGGAATACCCAAATTCCAACCAGAACACGCGATCCTGGTCTATCCAAAGGACCCGGACGCACCCAAGGAGGATTTCAGGGACGAAGTGGCCCTAGACTTCGCGCCCTGGAGAATTGGTATTGGTGTGAAAGGATTTAAACGAGTGAGTGAGGGCGGAATGCTCCTTTCGTGCCCGAAAGCAGAAGAGATAGAGAAGGTAATTGAGTTTTACCAGGATGATGAGAATTTGACCTCGACATACAAGCTGTGCACGATAAAGAAAAGACTCCCACGTATCATTGTGTACGGGGACGATAACGAGAAAGATAACCCGGAGGCGATTGAGCTACGCTTCCGGAGCCAAAACGATCTCCAAGTCCCTGAAAAATGCAGGGTGCTCTTCCCAATTACGCCAAAGGGAAAGAGTGGAAAAGTCCACTGGGTGTTCGAGATGGCCCCAGAGGACTTCAGAAGCACACTGAAGAAAGCCCGGGTAAACCTAGGCTGGCGAATCCTTAGCTGCAAGGAATTCATCAGAGAAACCCGTTGCTTTAGGTGCAACGGGTTTGGGCATCACAAGGCTAGATGCTCAGAGGAAGAAGAGACCTGTGCCCGATGTGGCCAGGCGGGTCACAGGCACCAGAATTGTACTAACAAAGCTCAATGTCCCAACTGCAGAAGGGCCAATGGGCGTTTCGGCCTCAAACTCAAGTTGGATCATTCCAGCCTGGCTGCCGAATGTCCAAGTCTCCAGCGAGAAATCAACCTCCAAAGGAGAAGAATAGATTACGGCTAAACGTTGCTGCTCATCGACGGGTCAATGTACCCAAAAAGAAATGACTCTGTAAACGCTGACTGAGCGTATATCTGGGCTTGCACGCCAAATTCAATATGTGTTTTTAAAAGAAATGTTTTTTCCATGTGTTTTTAATCTGTGTTTTGTCTGTGTCGAAAAAGAAATAAAGGCCAAAGTGCCCACCGTTCGGGTGGCGATCGAATCTCCCAGGGACGTCTCAACGGATACACGGTCCGCCTGAGTATGCGCCCGCTTCGCGCCACCCGTCCAAGTGTGAGGACCTGCGGTGACTCCGACCTTCTGAAGAGAACGGCGACGTATCGTTTGCCGAACGCAAACGCGCCTAGTGAGTTCCACCGAACCCTGTGGAGTCCGCAACAGGACGATGTTTCATCAAACGTTACCTTTATTATTTAGATGACGAATTTCCTCATAAAAATTTTCAATTTCTTCTTCAGGATGACTTGTGGTGGGTGCATAAGTTTGAATAATCTGAGCCTGGTATCTATATATCGCTTTAAATTCATACTAAATCTCCCCTGGGGGGGGTCCGGACAAGAGGACCACCCCTTGGCTACGCCTATGACGGGCAGTATCACCACACAGCAAGCATCAGTGCTTGCAGCTACAGTGTCCCATGCGGGGACGCGCGAATACGAATTCCATCCTTCAGTTCTGGTGAAAACTTGAAAACCTGAGTCCAAGAACTGGCTCAAATATGAAACAGTTTGTTTACAACCAGTTGGTCCCAAATGCCTGCCACATATGCCTTCTTAACATGGTCAGGAACAACCGATCCTGGTGGTACAGTGGTAAGGCAATAGTTACCACAAAAGGGAGGCATTATCTCACTGACGTACTTGAAAATCAGAAATATTTATGTTCGAGACAGTTATAAGCGAGAGTGAGCAGTCTCCAAAACACACGCAAATCAGCACATTAGAGATACTAACAGTTTTGGCTAATGGTGCTATAGTTTTAAAATTTCGTCAACATGGTTACAAAACCTACATGCGCAAAATAACAGAACCTGAAAAAAAAAATACTTTAGATGCGAAATAATTTTTTTTAAATACCTACATCCACACTGTAAAAAATAAGTGTTGCGAATTCACGGAAAATTTAAAAAAATAACGTGCAGCAAAGTTGCCGGTAGTTAACTGTCTTTTTCAGAAATTTCCGTTTTTAAAAGTGCCCGTTTATTTTAATTTCCATATTTTCACAGATTTTTCATAGTCAGAAATTCCGTTTATTTCAGAAAAGTCCATTTCAGCTTTTTCCGTATTTCAGCTGAAATTCTGCAAAACTAACGAACCTGCATTTTTCAGCCCAGATCATCCTTATTCGCCAGTTAGAATTGAACCAGGGCCGTTTGAACAGGTAACGCACGCCTTTAACAACTTAGCCATAGACACATGGAAACTCGAGTCACGTACATTGTAAAACAAATTACCATATTTTTTTCTGCATAGGTTTGTAATAATTTCCTTTTTTCTGTAGGACTTTTCACAAATTAAGCATTCCTCACCATGATTTTTCGAAGCAACAAAATGCTTTGCAACTTTACTTTTTTAAACTGGCAATGACTTTCAGCTATCTTTAAAAATAGGTGAAATGCACTTTTTTTATAGTATTATTTCATCCAAAAAAAGAAGCTACTAAATATAAAATTTACTGTTAATAGTTGTAATAATAGCTTTTATCTTACGTTGTCCAAAGACTGATACACAGACATCGTATAATCATCTGTACGATGAGTACCCGGTTTCTTATAGTAACACAATATACATATAATAAGTAGCTGGTGCACCAATAGGGAAAAGGAGAAGAAATATCCTGTGCCACAATAAACAAAATCCATGCGATATGCTATCCACAATATCCGATCTCTCTACGGAACTTCAAAATTCGACGGACGATTGAAATTTAAAAGTTAATCACACCTCTTCTTACCAATCGCTCCTATTAGCGATAATTTCTCGTCGTACATCTACGGAAAAAGTGAGAACGGAGTTTTCCCGTTAATAAACAAAATGAATTGCGGAAAGGTTTCTGAAAATTCAGAATTTTCCGTTAACACACCTCTAAAACGGTGATTTACAGTCAATATAAGAAAGAAACTGCGGAAAGGTTTCCGAAAATTCAGAGTTTTCCCGTGGTACAAAAAATCCGTGAAATTCAGGTTTCTTTCCGTCACTTCACGGAAAGAGTTGTATCAGAAATATGCTTCGTAAATTCACGAAAGAAATGACGGAAAGTGGCTCATGTTGCCCCGGTGGCGCAGTGGTCTAAGACAGGGATGGCTTCTGATCATTCCTGCGGGAGGGGTCCGGGTTTGAATCCCGGTGAGGCTTATGGCACTGGCTATCTTTCTTCCCTGGAACCAGTGGCCCTAAATTAGGGACGGGCGACTGCTTGCCTGTTGAGTTGCTCACTGTGGTCGTTAAACCTCCAATCAAAAAAGAAAGTGGGTCGTAAATTTCAGAATTTTTTTACAGTTAATACAAAGAATATTAAATAAAAAAACTGACCTAAGGCTGGTGACATGGAGGGCGAGCCCGCAGAAGAACCGGAAGGTGATGGTGCTGGTCGGTGGGGGGACACCACAGGATGTGGAGGAGTCGTTGGATTCCTCAGACCTGGTGTTGTAGTACCTCCAGTGGACGGAGGCTCGGTAGGGACTTCATCTGTTCCACCTCCTACATCCTATTGAAAGGGGAAAAACGATAAGAATTATATGAATTTCACATACACAGTCCGAGACCATTAAAAAGAACACAGTAACAGCATGAAATAGAAGCAACATGTTATAAATGACACTGACCAACCAAGCAAACCAAACTTAATGCTTCTACCAGCAAAATTTTTGGATGCCGTGAAATATTTTGAGTGTTTTCCGCAAGCAATTTTTGTAGTGTTGCGGAAAATAAAACTCACGATCAAAATATACTTTCCTTTTTTCACCCATTCTCGATCCAGTGATGAACGAAGGTCTTTCGCAACATTTTAGTCTTCAGCCGTTGCAATCCAGATATTTTAAACGCACTTACTAACAGAATATCTTCACGAGAACAGCATTCAAGAATGAAGTTAAATCAGCAACATTAACTTTCCACTGTTACATCAACATTTCTTTATTTCGGCTGATACATATTTATCTAAGTTTATGCTGTGTATATTGCTTCACCTGAAGGAGACTATAAAATATCATGGCATCCAGTGCAATAAATCAATCACTTCATCAACAATGGAACTGTTCTAAGATCACCATTTTGAGAGCTGGTCTTCAGCAGTCAATTTACTTATTATTTGCGCCATTCAATGATGTTGAAATTAATAGTTCTAGAAGACATACAAGGTTAATAAAAAAAATATATCAGCGAACACGGAACAATCACAGTTTTCTTATTTTAACATTCTTTAAGGGATGTATTTATTACGTAAATAAATTTATACCTTCTGTTCTTAAAGGCATTTTACGAACTGTCATATGCAAAAACAACTTTTTCTGTGGCTGAACTGAGCGCTAGCGTAATGTATTGTTATGGAGACCTTGAATTGTGAAATTTTCAACATACAACATACATTTTTTTTTCTTTTAAGTTTTAGCGCCCTGAACTAAAAATTCATGGAATTTTATGGAATAACTACGAAAATCGGTAATGCTTTATACATTCCAGAAGGAAACAGGTAGACAGCTTTTCAGAAACTGGTGCTGAACAGGAAAAAAAAAAGGGGGGGGAAACATTGAACTTAAATTCTGATTTTTCTTGGAAACTATTGGCAAAATAAAAACTAATTAAAATAACAATGTCTAAAACTAATTAAAATAATAAATGTCGGATGAAATTTATAACATGATTCCTTTCTGAACCATAAAAGCCAACTCAGCTTTTTAATTACTTTTTTTTGCAGTTTTTTTCAAAAATTGCCAAGGGTTAAAGAAAAATTTCTAAAGTAAACCAAAAAAATCCATAGATGATACGATGAAGCTTTACTGATGATTTTTTTTTCTTTTCACAGCATTGGTTCCAAATTTTGGCCACATTGCATGGCTATGAATATAAGAAATAAAAATGGAAAATATGTGTGTTACAATTACTGTATATATTTGTCATCATCATCATTCTTAACCATGATATCAATCGACTGCTTGATGGTCTCCCCAAGTTTCTTCCACAACAGTCTGTCTTTCGCCAGTTCTCCTACATGTCACTCCCGCATGCTTTCGAATTTCATCCACCCATCTCCCATGTGGTCTTCTTCTGGATCTTTTCCTGTCCCTTGGAATCCAGTCTAGAATTTTGGTTGTATATCGGTGGTCCGTTCTTCTGGCAGCACGTCCAGCCCATTGCCTTTTCAAGGATTTTATTCCGATCATGATGCCTTCCACTCTTGTCATTTTCCTTATCCACGAGTTCTTCTTCTTACCTCTCCTGGTTGCACCAAGCATGCATCTCTCCAAGCACTGGAAGGATGCATTGATTAAACACTTTTCTTTTAAGACATATTGCTCTTAAAAGTTATGCTGTTTCTTCCAAACGCTTTCTAACCAAGTTTCCTAAGTCGATTAATTTCTTCATCAATATGCCATTTGCTTCATACCCGTTGTCCACGGTAAATGCAGGTATTGGTTATCTCAGCTTTTCTCCATCAATCGATAAATCTTCACTTCTTTTAAAAGCATTGCACATCACTTTTGTCGTTTGAAAATTCATTTTTAATCCCACTTCTTTATGTGCATATATATGTTACATCATGCCGAAAATATTTAAGGTTTTACATCAAGCTATCCAGTAACCACATGCCATTCGGCAATTTTTAGTAATTCCAGAATTAACTAGGTTTGATAGAGCTGAAATCATACAACATCTGTTTAAAATTTCATTGACTTGGATATCCCACCTGGAAATCAAACACTTAATCGGAGAAAGTTACTTTTCAAGTGGAAAAAAATAAGAGTGTGGCGAAAATTATGCAATTTCTGAACTTTCAACGCCAACTTGAGTTTTTGATTAGAAAGTTGAGGCCTTTCACAAGTACAAAGTTTTCAAAAACAAAACTGTAGTCACAACTTCAGATCAGTAAGTGCTTTTCCGTGAAGGTGGAGTAACTGACGAATTAGGGACATTTTTTAACTTTTATACGCGCTCATACATGAAAATTATTGGGTGTGTGCAAAAGTAAGTTTTTGTAATAGATTCAAATTGCGATCGGAGTAGTTACGTCACAGATGACGCTGCGATGCCGAATTTTCGGCCAATAAAGCGTGGAGCGTAGAGCATATAGAGGCACTACGTTTGTCCGAGTAAGTCATTCGGAACGGAAATCACGGACGGTGTATTATGGCATGAGGTAAGGAGCACATTAGACATTGTTTACTGTACGAGTTCGATAAAGGCAGTACTGCAGCCGCGGCTTGCCTCAACATCTGTCAAGTGTATGGGGAGAATGCAGTTGATGATAGCACATGTCGCCATTGGTTTCGGAAATTCCGGGGCGGAGACAGAAGCTGTAACGATCAACCACGTCCTGGACGTCCATCCGTGGTTTCTGACGAGGATGTGGACCAAGCCATAACAAATGACCCACATCCAACCGTTCAGGAATTAGCGGAAACGTTGTCGGTACATAGAACAGTCGAAAGACGGATGAATGCGCTTGGGTTCATCACTAAGTTCTATAACTGGGTTCCGCACCAGCTTTCTGCAAAGCAACGAGAGGAGATAATCTGTACCTGCGTTTCTTTGCTTTCTCGTCACAGAAACAAACCGTTTTGTGGACGAATTGTAACGGGTGATGAGAAATGGGTACCGTACCGTAATGTAAAGCGTCGACGGACTATGTGCCAAGGTGCGGAGCCTGCTCCATCGACCTCAAAAGGAGGACTGCATCACAAAAAGGTTTTGTTGAGAGTTTGGTGGGATGTCCAGAGAATAATCCACTGGAAAGTGTTGGCACCTGAACGAACGATAAATGCTGACCTCTACTGCCAACAGTTGGACAGATTGCGAGAACAACTGACATCGAAGCGGTCAGCACTCGTCAATTGCAAAGGCGTGATCCTTCATTATGATAACGCCAGACCTCATGCTGCTTTAATCACTCGGCAAAAATTACTGGACTTTGGGAAGTGTTACCTCACCCGGCGTATTCCCCTGACCTGGCACCTACGGACTACCACCTTTATCGCTCGTTACAGAACGCCCTCGCTCTCCGAACCTTCGATGTTGTGGACGATGTGAAAACGGTATTACATGACATTTTTGACTCTAAACACACAGGCATTTTTCAGGCATGTTATTCACCTACTCACAGACAGATGGTAAGAGGTCACACAGAATGATGACAATTATGTGAAATCCCAGGAACGTTATTTGTTGTGTTCACCTCCTTTCTTTGTAGCCAACAAAAACGGGTAGAACTCGCACCCAATACTATTTTTTTCAATTTCCAGTATTGTTTTTGAAATTACTGAACAATTCGCCTCCATATATAGCCTTAAAATAACTCCAATATTGTTCATTCTATTATTATTATTTTTTAATTTAAGTACCTGGTTTACAAACAAATTGTTGAATATATAAAAGTAAGGGAGCCACAAAATGATGAAATTTAATTTGCCACTTCATGAAAGCGGAAAAGATTATTGTGGTTATAATAATCATTTGAAATTTGGAAATCAAAGTGTCTGTACGACGAAGAGTGGTAACCTATTTCAAAGTAAGGGAATTGAAACTAAAAAAAAAATAAAAAAGACATTATAAACAATATATTCTAAAGAGCCTCCCGCCCCCAAACTTAAAGAAAAATAATAATAAATATTAAAAAATTCCTTCGAAAATGATCGTGTTTTTATTTGAACTTCGTGCAACAATTCTGATCATGGTTAGCCGTACCATTTGCTGAGAGGTAGGAGACGAGGCTAATCGTCCGAACTGGACTTGAGCTTGTATATTGCATTTATCTTTCGGTGATGGTATTTCCTCTTCCCTGGAACCAGAGTTGTATAAAAATAAAATGTATCTGCGCACACAACTATTGAAACAAAAAACTTGCTGCAAACTCACGAAGCGTGAACCACGATAACAATAAAATAAGATAATTTAAAAAAAAAATTAATAAAACAATAAATAATTATTAGAACATTACAGACTCCAATGAGGACAAAATAAGTACATTACAATTGAATGTGCAGCAATGTGTGTGAAATTGTTGGACATGACGTCATGAATCTCTGCCCTAAACAACTTTGGTCAACTCAACTCAAGTCACAGTTCAAAGCAGAACCACAACCTCCTCGTGTGTATCGCTAATGAACTTCATGCTTTGGAGAACGATTGCTTGGATTTTGTCTCTTAGATGTTCTCTCTCTCATGAGAAGGTGATAAAGTGTGTCTGTGAAAATAAAAAGTGGATTTTTGTAGACATGTAAACTGAACTTCGTTGATTCAAAGAATCGACTTTAGTGTATCTAAATTTACCTTCACATTCTTCATGTGCTTTTTTATTATTTTTCATATCCTTGTACGATTGATTATTCATTTTTTATCACAATCCGGAACATCGTTGAATGAAATGTTTCGAAATGAACAAAGAAAGATCTCGCGACTTCAACAGAAATGGACTTTTTTTTGCAAAATATTGAAATATTGGACTATGGGCCTTATGAAAACAAGAAACTAATTAAAAAAAATTATATCCAGAAAAACAGTTCCATTATTGAATTTTGAAAAATTATAAATAACATTTTCTACAATTCAAAAATACTAGACTTACAAAATAAGGAAATGATTTTAATTTAATAACTGGCAACTGCATGAGGAACCTGGCAATAAACTTTAAATTCTTTCTGTGTAAACGAAACTTTTGATACAGTTCCTATACATTGAGAATAGGTATTGATAAAATCTAGAGGCCAGAAACATCTGTAAAAACAAAAGAACTCGGAAGATGTGAAAAATAATTGATAGTTCTTCAAGTTAAAACAGAATTAAGTATATTAATCTGAGTAAAGCCTTGAGTAAGAGATTGCCGTAAATAACATTTTTATTATTTTTTAAATCTACAATCAAAAACTATCTGTAAAACATGCTAATAATTTGGAAACTATCCGCGTTCAGCTACATTCTGCTACTCTGCCTGGAACCAGTCTCACTAAACTTGGGATGGCTGACTCCTTATAGCCTCGTTGCCCATCGGATTCGTTAAACTTAAGAAACAAAATTTCCCCCTAGTGGCAGCATCTCAAATTGCGTATGAAGTAAAAGGGCGTGTCAGCATGAAGAAAAATATTAACAGTGAGAGAAAGCTAGACAAAACGAGTTCAAATATTGAAGTGCCCAATGCTAATAACCAAAAACATCCACAGATGCCAACGAACACAATGTCGGTATTTCAACGGGTGAATGCACATTCTGTAAGCGCAAAATACCGGAACGCTTAATTAAACAAATGAGATTAATACATAAAATGCCGTCGTGATGAGAAAGTTTGTATGCGATCTTGAACACAAGCATGATATTATTATAGGCTATGAGAAAAAAAAATTCTGTTCAACTTTAGACATCATTGGGAACTCAGATAAAGGCACTTTAGGGACATGGACTACCGTTTCAGAATACATTGCACAATTTAACATACGGCGTCGACATTACGAGCATAACCGATTGACAAAGCAAGAGATGGGAAGAGGGATCATCTGATTCACTTACGGAAGTGTCCAGAAAAAAAAAAAAAAAAGTCAACACTGACAACTGCGTATTCACGGAAGTCTTTGAAAAACAAATCATAATTAGAAAACTACACTTATTTCTTAATAACATACACGAGACCTACCAAGAAACAAAGTGGCCGAATTTTTTAACCACTTGAAAAATCAAAATGAAAGGGTGAACATAACGCAGCACGAGCAAGATGGAATTGTTCACTGTATTTTATTTATGTAAATATTAAACTGGAGCACTTCACTGCATTTGCAATATAAAATTACTAAATTCAAAACAAAATAAAGTGGTTTTAAAAGACATTGCACGACATTATTTTGTTTTGTTTCGTTTTGTTGTTGTTCTCTTGTGTTGCTTTCTTCCCAGCAAATTCAACGGCCATATTTGTCTTTTGCATGAATTCTGCAACTGCACAGAATTCATTGCTTAATTTTTCTTTCTGTTGATATCATTCCCTCCCCATTTCTTCATTGTCGCTTTTCTTTTTTTATATTCCCACAGATGACAATTATTTTATCCATTAAGCTGAAAGAACTTTCAGCTAGAGGACCATGAATGCATGATATCAATGCGTTCACTATTTTAGATAACTTTACGCATATGAATACTTTGAACACCATGCATTAATTCTAACAAGTTTTCCAACTTTGTCACTTCCGTTTTCCGAAAATTTATCCTCCCTTATCAAACTTAAATACAACAAACATTTATGGGGGACAGTAACATTTACCAACAACACAGGATAGAGAGGACATCACGGGAATAAATTATGATTACAGAAGAAGTCTTCGCTTCGACCGACTTCCGTTTTCGGAAACCGTTGCCCACAGTTCCACGCTGAAATACAAACATTTATGCAATGAAATAATATTTAACAACACTGGCCACAGCCAACATAGCGCGAAAAAAAAAAAAAAAAAATACGATTATGGGAGAAATCTTCACTCTGTCAACTTCGGCTTTCGAAAGACGGAATTCTGTCCTCAAACGTAAAACGAATCCCCACCACCACATGTCCTCCCAAAAAATTTCTGCTTAGTTGTACATTGAACTCGAGAATACCCCAAATGATAACGGAAATGGCGGAATTCATCGAATCCATGGAGGAATATCATGCCTAAAGACAACGTGTAAATCTTAGCGCCGTCTTAAGTTCGATTTTCGGAAATCGTTGCCCATATTCCGTTTAATTTCCGTTTTTGAAGGCGAAATACCGTTCCCGGATAAGTAACCCCCATGAAACCACAAGAAAATTTTCCTCATTTTTGCGTCGATCTTGAGAACAACCCAAATGACAACAAAAAAGGGGAATTCCACGAATTCCCCCTTTTTTCCGAGCTCTATGAATTGGGGCGTTATCATCTTGATAGATGGCATCCCCTGCAGGAAACAATGTCTGAGCCATTGGATGGACGTGGTCGGTCGAAATGGTTTCATACGCCCTGCCAGTTATCCGTTCTTTCAAGGTGGTTGCGGGACCTGCTAAAAACCACATGACCGCCCAGAGCATGACACAACCACCACCTTGCTGCACTGTTGGAAGCAGACAGTCTGAGTTGTACGCTTTTGACGGTGTTCTCCACACGTAAACACATCCTGCGTTAGGAATAGTGTGAATGTGGATTCATCCGACCACATTAACGCTTCCATGCATCGGCAGTCCACGTTGCATGTTCCTGGCATCACCGCCGTTGGTTGCCCGCATCACCAGAGGCTTTGCAATAGCAGCTCTGCCATGAATATCTTGTTTATGCAATTCTCTGCGTACTGTTTTCGTTGATACTGGGGTCTGGAGATGCAGATTGAGCTCCGCACTAATTTCCATTTCCGTGGTCTTCTTTTTTACGGGTAACAATCCTTTTTAATGCTTTCCTGTCCCTATTAGCCAAGGTCGTTTTTCGACCGCTCTTGTTTTCGCAATCCAGGTTTTTCCGCGAACACGGTATGCTGTCATGACGCTAGACACAGCAGCTCTCGATACCCTCACTACACTGGCGGCTGATGTCATGGAGGCACCAACTAACAGGCCACCAACAATTAGTCCTCTTTCCAAGTCCGTTAGCTCGCTCATTTCGTCGTCACCCTTAAATGTATACAAGACACTATAAATGCACTTAAACAGGACCTTGAGGTTCTAAACAAAGCTATTACAACCAAAAAGTGGTGGATACCTTTTCGTATAGCAACGTACGTACGCAGCTGCATTAAAAGTCACGTCTCTGAGCGTCGTGGTGTTTCACATTGTTCTGTCCAACCCCTGTACATCGTACTTTGGCTAATAAATGTTTACGTACGTATGCACGCGACAACTAATTTTGACAGTGAGATTATATAAAAATTCCATGTGGGCCGGACTGCTAAAATTTTAAACCGGGCCCTTATTTACACGAATTCACTCAAATCAAAATTAAGACAGTATCCCAAATTATGTCCAACTGCCTGCAGGGAAATATGAAATAAAAATGAGATTTAATTCATATTAGTAAACTCATCTTAAAAACAATCTACGGTTCTGTAATCATTAGTAAATGTCACCTCTTTCAAACTCCTGCATTCTAATTTAAGGAGAAAAAAGTTTACAGTCACTTTGCAGGGTGATAATTTTTTTTATTTCATAAGTAAACACGATAAAAACACTTTTGCTGAACACTTCCTGTTTTAAAATGCGTAGAACTAATATTCTTTAAGTCGAAAAAAAGCCACGGAGGTATTACGTCGTTTTCTAAGAAACAAAACATAAAAACAATAAAATTAGAATTCTTTTTTTGGTTTAATTATACACCTGAAATTTCATTGAGAGTTGCATTTTTTTCGCTGTGAATAAAAAAAGGTACGAAAAAAGACCAAGAAAAAAAAAAAGAAGAAGCGGAAACTACTTTATTATTTCCACTTCCTCCTTAGAGTCGGATTTTTTTTTTTTAACTTTCATTCTGTGCTTTCTTCTTCCCCCACCCCACCCCCTAACCACCACGGCAGATGCTTTAAATGCCGTGTTTAGATCCGTTCATTCATGGCGATCTTTACCATTTCCTCCTTCTCCTCTTACGATCCCATTTGCATAAAATATCCACTTTCTAGAGTATAAAAGGTAGTTGGCTAACGAGAACGACAGCTTTCAGCTAGAAAAATAAAAGATACGAACGAGGAACGGATAAAAAGGTGGCTTGAGATAATAATTAGTGTTGTGTTTTACAGTCGGGTTAGGAAATGTGCCAGGTCGGAGTGGCAAGGCAAAGAAAGAAGAAGAAAAGGGAAATGAATAGGTTACTGACAGTGACGGCGCCGTAAAAACAAGCACTCAACCATAGAAAACAACTCAGGAAGGAAACACACTTTACGAAACAATTCGCCAAGTCTGATGGCTTCATCACACGCCTAGATTCGAAACAAATGTAAACATAAGTTAATCGAATCAAAATGTTACTTTCAGAGCACATACACGAAGCGCGGGGGTGGGGGTGGGGGGATGCTGTTTGTGAGTTGAAGACACCTTATGCCACTAAGTTCTCATACACATTGTAACACAATGGGCTTCATGAATTCGATACGAGCCCAACTCCTAGGTTTGACAAATTCCATACGGATGATTCAATTTCGTTCCTTACATTCCATCCATACATTGTCCAAGAAACAAACTCTAATAAACTGATATAAAGCGCATACAAATACATATCGCCGCCCGGTGGCGCAGTGGTCTAAGCGATGGCCTTTTATCATTCGTCCGAAAGGGGTCCGGGTTCGAATTCCGGTGAGGCATGGATGTTGTGTTTGTCTTACGGCAGTGGCTCTCCCCTTTCCTTGGAACCAGGGACCCTAAATTAGGGACGGGCGACTGCTTATAGCCTACTGAGTTGTTCACGGTGGTCGTTAAACCTCCAATCCAAAAATAAATAAATATCAATTCACAATAAATCAGCCCATAGTCCTCTCCCGGTCAAGAATAGCAGAAGTAACACAAGAACAGCGCATAAGTCGAACCTGCGTTCTTCGTATCAACTCCTCCTAATCGCTGTGATACACTATAATGACGGGGAGGGGAGAGGAGTCAGAAAATCTTTTTTTCACAATTTTTCCACGCTTGCGTTTGTATGCGTTCGATACCTGCAGGACAGTACAGTGTGATCTACAAGAAATACCATTACAATAGCAGCACCCGTTCTCTTTGCCTTTAACCGTATGGTAACACTTTCTCCTCAAATCCTGTGTTCGATGAAAATCTCGTTTAAAAACCAAATGCTGTTTTCTTAACATTCGGGCTTCCATCTTTATAAAACGCAATCTGGTTTTTGTCATCCAAACAGCGATATTTGTTTGCAATTACATTATCAATGGTTCATGGTCAGTTTTCGGAGCTGAATTTAAGCAGTCATGGCCAAATTGAAAACCATAATCTTATAATTTGCATGTGTTGATATCGTAATCTCGTAATTTTCATGAAAGAGCAGTCTATGAAACAATATTTAAAATCTTTTGCTTAAGACATGGTTATTTGAACATGGAACATGATCGCCACCTGATAGCCATGCAGATCAAGCAAAGACTCATCATACTGTTTGTGAGGGTGTTGAGGAGGTCTTGGCGGATTAATGACCACTCACTCCTCAACAGGACATTCTGAGTTTTTCACGTATTCTAGAAGCAGCGGGCTGGCCAGCTCCAGGGCGCATTCCTGGACATTTCTCAATGGGATTGAGGTAAGGGAATGTGTGTGGCCACTGCGTTCGGCGAATATCTTTTCCTTTGAGAAAATCGTCGAGCAAATGAGCTCGATGTGGTTGGGCTTTATCTTCCATAACGATAAAATCGGAACCGACTGTTTCTTGAATGGCCTGGCATATGGGTCCTGGTTCTCGTCACTGTAACTCAGGGCAGTATCAGGGCAACTCTGAAATGCGCAGGTCTTTGCGTTCGCTTGTCGTGATTCCGGTCTAGACTATTACGTCACCAAAGTAGTCCATATTAGAGGGACTGTTGAGGGTACCCAGTTCTGTCCAGATGAGAATACTTCGCGAATCAGTATTTAAGCCAAATCACGATTTATCTGTGAAAAGAACATTAGCCCACGGGCCCGTATTTCCAAGTGTAATGTTGGCGGCTCCACGTTAAACTGTGCCTCAAAAGTTGGACAGATACGAATAGCTGGGGTCTCCTTGCATTAAAGGCATCGCTCAAGAAGTCTTCTAAAAATAGTATGCCTTGAAACACTCCTCCCTGTAGCTGCTGTAAGCTCCAAAGAGTATGCTTTGAAACACACCTCCCTGTAGCTGCCGTAAGCTCCAAAGAGTATGCCTTGAAACACTCCTCCCTGTAGCTGCCGTAAGCTCCAAACAGTATGCCTTGAAACACTCCTCCCTGTAGCTGCTGTAAGCTCCAAAGAGTATGCCTTGAAACACTCCTCCCTGTAGCTGCTGTAAGCTCCAAAGAGTATGCCTTGAAACACTCCTCCCTGTAGCTGCTGTAGCCTAGTGGACGTTTCCTGGATGTCAAACTCATAAATCGATCGTCTGCAGAAGTTGTGACTCTGGGACAGCCTTGTCCTGGTCAGCAACGATAATCTGTGTGCTGAAACCATCTCTAGAGGGAATTTTCAGGAACACTGAGTGCTCTGGAAACTCACGTCAGGGACTGACCAGCTACCATTCTCTCAGTCGCTATCCACAGTGGAAAACCTCCATACGATGTCTTCGTGACATAATCAGCTTTCGCTGTACCAGTATATTTCAACTGAAATAAATTTGTCTGTGATGCAAATTGCTTCCATTTCAAAAACTCAATAAAAAAATACTACGATTTTTACTATTTATGTTACGGGTCAAATTAACACTATTAGTAAAATTATTAATATTATTGCAACTCTACGATAAAGAATTTCTCAAATTAAAAAAAAAAACCCAAAAATTCCAACTCATAATGGTTTCGAAAATATGACACTAGAGTAGGACGCTGTTTACCTTGAGTTACAAGTGAAAAGCCACATGAACGTAGGGGCAACAAAAGCATGCTGACGTCCGCGGCAACAAACGTTTTACATTGTTCGTGAAATGGAATATGAACCATAGGGCTTTTCTTTAATTGCCTTGTGATTGGCGCTCTTTGGCCAGACCTGGCCCTTGCGCCATTAAAATACACCAACCAACCAACCATAAGGCAAGTTTCCCTTCTTGACGTTTTGGTTTACAAGCATCTGTCTAAATAAAAATACCTGAACTTTTTATGCCCCCCCCCCCCCCGGTCATAGACTCACTGTTCTTGACGTTTCGCTTGCGGTGAGCGAACAAAACAAAACATGAAATCTTCATCGTACACAGTTGATAACGGCGTAACTGTCCCGCGCACATGAATAAATAAGGTTATGTTGGTGCACCTTGATATTTAACATCTCGTCTACCTAAATTATGAAATAAAACAGGCTCATTAAATTCGCAACAATCTGGCGTATTCCATAAATCATATGTAAAGTATTATAAACATGAAATCTTAAACCGATTCCACTTCAAACGCTATAAACGTTCAAATAGCAGCTGAATTCCAGTATGGGCCCTTTAGGACGCTAGGTATAACAATGCACTGTCTCTTCAATGAAAATCTCGCGATTCTCGGACAAGGCCTATATTAGCGTTCTGGATAATCTATAAGAAAGTTTTCTTTTACGTGGCAGCCATGCTTTGTGATCACCTGATTTGCCATGCAGCGGCATTTTCGTTTGTTTGTTTTAAATTTTGAATCAAATTAACATTGTATTTTGCGCATACAGGATACCAAATATCTTATGTTTTACCACGACTGTAACAAATCAGCTGAACCGTGAAATCGACTTCATGGAGTGTTAATAAGACACCGTGGTGTATGTACTTCGGTCGACGTTAACAGCTCACGAAAATCGGTTTAGCAACGATTCTACAAACTTCTCTGCTCAGAAAAGTGGCTACCGAAGTATCAGATATTCCGCAAGGAAGGAGTAATGAATCATTCATACAAAATTTCTTTCAAATATTCCCACAAATTACCTAACTTGTAAGCTACCTTTGACTTGTTAAGGTTGACAAGTCGCATAAGCCCCCAGGCTGACACGCTACCTCGGTGATTACCGAGGAAACAATAGGCGCAAAAAAAGATGGAAAGGATAGGAGAGAGAAAGAGAAAATATGCGCCACCTAGTGGGGAGTCTAGAAATGGTCCAATGAATCTGACGCCAATTACGAGACATCACTGAGACCGGAAGCGTCCCCCTTCCTGTAAACTAATTTCATATTGCAAAGGTATATATTTGCAACACTGCTCTATGCACACTGCTCCCTCCCTTTCCTTTGTGTCTGAACACTTGTGGCTAGACTTATCACAAAAAAGAAGTAGAACTGGACACAGCATGTTCTGAAGTATATTAAAAACCAACCACTTTCCCTACATTTCAGGCCATTCAATATCACTCTAAACCATATGCAGGCTATTCATGAAACTGCATGCAACATTGGCACAGGTCATGGTCCGAGAAAGCAACCTGGGGGGGGGTGGTCTTAACCTCTAAAAATTAAAGATAACTTCTTTTTCCTTTGTTGCACAAAATTCGACCAGAACGTGATTATGCTGCGGTCACGTTTCGGTATTAAATTGCGGCAATTTTTTTTCCTTGGAAAAAAATATAAATAAATAAGTAAATACTAAAATTACAAAAAACAAAAAAAGTTTCTCTTTTAACGGAGACACATTTACTTTTACACGCAGCGTATGGGAGAAGTTATAATGGATTTACAGCTTCATTAATTAAACCTTAATTCTACTAAAAATAATAAGCGTTTTCTCCGAACAATGAAGTCGTGAATAATAAATTTTGAACTGTACTAAATGAAGTGGTCGTGTATTATTTCTTCACGGCACCTCTTTGGCTTGACTGGATTTGCGCGTTCGAGTACACAAGCCGGTCGGTCGTTTGAAAATTAAGTTACTTCGTCATCTTTGCAGAGAAATTTTATTCGTGACATTACATTCGTACCTATCCATTCCATTCTTCCTCTTCCGCACAGGGCGGGTTGAGTTCCTCAAAGACGAATATTTCATCTACGAGGATGTTGGCAAATAGATGCTGCCACTCCTCTGCTGCATATCAGGACATGAGTTACTAAGTGCGTCCGGAGCCGACTTCACAGGAAACCAACCATCTATACACATTCGCGTCTACATTCGTGTACCTTATAAATATCAAAGGAAGAAACACAAAATGCTGCCTTCTACCCACAGCTTTGTTTTCAGAAAGAGCAAAATGGTTATTACAAATTTAAGTAGCATACACCTATAATTTTTTCTTGACTTTCTTTTTTACGTACTATTTGACTGGTTTTTATTTATTTTTTTATTTTGGTATTTAATCGGATATAAGAAGACCCAAAAGAAATTTCCTAGTTGTTCCGACATGTTGTTTAATAAAATTAAACAACATGTCGGAACAACTAGGAAATTTCTTCGCTGTTTTGTTCTATGTGTTTTTAATTTCGATTTTTGCGTATTTTGGTTACTTCAGTCCGATGGTCAGGGCCAAACTTTCCACATTTTTGCTAAAGGTTTCGGCATTCTTTTGCTAAATATGGCCCTTTAGCCAGGATTTTTCAAATAAACAGACAAGCAGTTCATGTCCCCTGCGACACAAAACCTCAGCTATCAATCAATAACAAAGGGAAATACTATTAATTCAGAGTTCTGGGAAAACATGGGGAGACCTTTGTCCAGCAGTGAATGTAACAAGAATGGCTTCTCTAGATGGTGATACATTTTTCACTTCTTAAAAAGTATTTTATACTTTTTCATACTACAGGCAGGTACACTGTCTTCTGAGATGCACTGGAAAATTTCGCTACTTTTTACAGCACATTTCCACACCGTCCTCATTGTTGACAAAACGTCTCAACTATATTCACAAAAAAAATTAACAATCGGCATTCTGTTGTAAGGAATATCTCCGGAGTCATACTCAATTTACAAAGGAGAGTAAGTACTTTCCTGTTTGCTCATATAAATGACTGTATCAGCTGAACAATCGTTTCGTCTAGGAATCTAACACAGCGACTGCTACAGCAGTCGACCTCAATCTAGTATATAAAGTGATGATATATGATCATATCCACGTACTGAGAGAACTAATTCAAAGAGCGAGGGAATATGAGCTTCCATTGTGCATGGCTTTTATCGATTATGAAAAAGCCTTTGATTCGGTGAAACCATCAGCAGTTGCAATGGCTCTGAAATCCTGCGGTATTGAAGATGCATACATTAATATTATTAATAACATCTATGAAAATGCAAGTGCAAAGATTCGGCTGTTTGAGAATACAACACACATAAAAATTGGAAAAGGAGTGAGACAAGGTGACACCATATCTCCGAAGCTCTTTTAATGCCACATTGGAAAATGTCTTTCAATCCCTGAACTGGGAAAACAAAGGGATAAAGATTAATGGAGATTATCTAACCCACCTTCGTTTTGCTGATGACATAGTCATTTTTGCAACTACCCCATCAGAGCTGCAGAGTATGATCCAGGAACTTGCTGACAAGAGTAAAGAAGTGGGATTAAAAATGAACTTTCAGAAGACAAAAGTGATGTACAATGCTTTTACAAGAAATGAAGATTTATCGATTGATGGAGAAAAGCTGGAGATAACAGACACGTACGTTTATCTTGGACAGCAGATATCAAGTGAGGGTCACATTGGTGAAGAAATTAATCGGCGTACAAAACTTGCCTGGAGAGCTTTTGGAAGAAACAGCATAATTTTCAAGAGCAATATGCCATTATGTCTTAAAAGAAAAGTGTTTGATCAATGCATCCTTCCAGTGCTTACGTATGGTGCAGAGACGTGGACCTTAGCTAAAAGAGACATACAAAGGCTGCAGACAACTCAAAACAGCATGGAGAGGTGCATGCTTGGTGTAACCAGGAGAGATACGAAGAGGAACTCGTGGATCCGAAAAATGACAAGAGTGGAAGACATCATGATCAGAGTTAAATCCCTGAAATGGCAATGGGCTGGACATACTGCCAGAAGAACAGACCATCGATAGACAGCCGAAATTTTAGATTGGATTCCAAGGGACAGGAAAAGACCCAGAAGAAGACCACATGGAAGATGGGTGGATGAAATTCGAAAGTATGCGGGAGTGACATGGAGGAGACTGGCACAAGACAGACCGTTGTGGAGGAAACTTGGGGAGACCTTCGTCCAGCAGTGGATTGATAATGGTTGACAATGATGATGATGATGTACTATTTGACTGTTTTTTTTTTTTTTGTTTTGTTTTTTAATATGAGGTTTAACGACCACCGTGAGCAACTCAATGGGCTATAAACAGTCGCCCGTCCCGTAAGACAAACACAACACCCATGCCACACTGGATTCGAACCCGGACCCCTTTCGGACGAATGATCAGAGGCTGTCGCTTAGACCACTGAGCCACCGGGGCGGCATTTGACTGTTAATACTGGCCCGTGCGCAGAACGCCCCACCTACTTTTACTTGAAATATCTGCACCAGAAAATATTCTTTTACCGTATTATATTTTATGTTTGTTTGTTTGACGGTTTAACGATTACCGTGAGTAACTTGGATGTGCTATAAAGCTGTCGTTCGTCCCTAATTTGGGATAAATGGTTCTAGGAAAAAGAGAGAACCACTGCTACAAGACAAATACAATACGTATGCCTAATCGGGATTTGAACTCTGGCCTATCTGGGATAGTCAGAAGCCAAAGCTTAAACCACTGGGCCATCAGGGCGCCCTTATGCGGTTGGTTACCTGTGATTAATTTATGATCATTTACCTTTATCCTTCACAAAAATTCAAAGCCATAAGATATCAGTACCAGCGTCAGATATATGGTTAGGGCCGTTTCACTGGCTGAGGAGTCAGTTGGGAAGGCTTCTGACGGATAATTGGAACTGGCAGCAGGTTCGACGTGACGGAAAATGTGCACTTTTTTTGTTTGCTGTTCTGTTTTGTTTTCGGATTTGAACAACCACCGTAAGCAACTCTAGGAGCTACAAGCTGTCGCCCATCCCTAATTTAGGGCTACTGGTTCCACGGAAGAGATATAGCCAGAGCCGTCGCTCTTCCCTGGAGTGCCGTAAGACAAATACACTACCCACGTTTCACCCGGATACACTCGGACGAATGGACAGAGGCCTGCACTTAGACCACTGCACCACAGAGGCGCCTACTTGTTGTCTTCTGTTTCTTCACTAGAACCAGTGGCCCTAAATTTAAGTCAAGCAATTCTTCACACCTTTTTTGTTTGTTTATTTGTTTCTTTAGCATATCTGGGTGTTTAACGACCACCGTGAATAACTCTAAGGGCTATACGCAGTCGCCCGTCCCTAATTTGGGGCCACTTGGTCTCAGGGAGGGGAGACAGTCAATGCCGTGAGACAAACACACCATCCATGCCTCGCCGGGGTTAGAACCCGGACCCATCTTGGGCAATGCTCACAGCCTCTTTTTTTTTTTTTTTTTTTTTTTGTTGTTGTTGTTGTTTGAAGTTTAATGACCACCGTGAGCAACTCAATGGGCTATAAGCAGTCGCCCGTCCCTAATTTAGGGCCACTGGTCTCAGGGGGTGAGACAGCCAATGCTGTGAGACAAACACACCACCCATGCCTCGCCGGGGTTAGAACCCGGATCCATCTTGGGCAATGCTCACAGCCTCTTTGTTGTTGTTGTAAGTTTAACGACCACCGTGAGCAACTCAATGGGCTATAAGCAATCGTCCGTCCCTAATTTAGGGTCACTGGTTCCAGGGAAGGCAGAGAGCCAGTGCCGAAAGACAAACACAACATCCATGCCTCCCTGGGATTCGAATGGTCATAAGATAGCGCTTAGACCACTGCGCCACCGGGGCGGCTCACAGCCTTTGAGACGGCGGTCATTAAACTCCGAAAAATACGGCGAAATATAAAAAATAACGTTAGGAGAAAATTCTTATCTCTAATTACGTAACACCTATGATAGCAACCGTATGTCTCGCTCGAAAACTGAAGTCAGCTCTTCGGCCAGTTAAAAGGTAGTGTAATTAATTCAAGTATTAACAGGTATGTGTGCACGACGTTAAATTGATTAACTGATTGTCTTTCACCATTGTGTTCCAATTCAAAAAGAAATTGTTCTGCAGTAGTCAGCAGGACTACAAATTTACGAGCCCTTATTTTTGTCTGATAAATAGTTGCTGTGAAATTCAAGATTTTTAGTACATATTTTGACACCTCCAATTTTATTCCAGAGTAGTTTGCTTTCTGATAAAAGTGATATGCGTTATTAGAAAATTTGAATGCAACCTCCTCTGGACAAAATACGTACCATAGCTTTATAAGGGCGCTGCAAACTCTTACTATTTTTATTTTTTAATCCATAGTTTAAGCTACACGACACAACACGTTCCTCCAACACTTTTGAACCAAAAGGTTCGTCTCACGATGAATTTATACTTCATGACTACAAACACATTTCCCACCTCATACCGAAAATCAGAAAGCACAATAACTTAGCAAACCGCGAAAGGGATTTTATTTCAGCCAATAGGAGAATTAGCTGAATGCTGAAGGAAAATCAAAGAGGGGGAAGAGACCTACTATGGAGCACAAGACGCTACCTTTTTGGAGGCACAGAGGCGACACGATATAAAGAGACGGGGAAAGGGAGAGAGGAATGATGCGACCATACTGTGGTAACGATTGTGGCGATGCAATTGTTTGCACATCTGTCATAAATAGCTGTCACCTAAAACTCATTTTATTGACATCGAAGGGGGAAAAATTCGTACGATTTCCTGCTAAATTTCTTATGGAGTGTCATACATCTCTATTGGGTTCCAAAAAACGTGCCATGAAAAGTGACGCAGCGTTGGGGGCAAAATGAAATATTGAAGACCTACGATGCGTGGGGTGTACGGTGATTTCCAGGAATCCGTGTCTAACGACGTCGCTTATGTAGTTACTGGAACGGCAGTAAAATATATGAATTCAAAAACACGCACTCACAGTCAGTACAACTGGAAACAAATGCAACTAAAGTTCGGCCTGTCTGAAGAAACCAAACGACGAAGTTTGCTGAAAAACTAACTTTCACGCTAGGCAAGTTTTTTTTCTTATCATTGCTTTGTTGGGGGGGGGGGGTTAACAACCAGCACCAGCAACTCGATGGGCTATATGCAGTCGCCCGTCTCTAATTCTGGGAGACTGGTTCCAGGGAAGGGAGAGAACTGGAGCAGCTGCAAGTTTCGACGGCTGATTGATTCCACACGTTTAAGGGTAATTAAGCATGTAGTAACATTTTGTAGAAGAAACTGAATATGGAACTTAATTTTTCCCTTTAACTCTTTCTCACACTTCAACATAGATAAACAGACTAGGTTTTGGGAATAATTTCTACTAACGGTGACGCGAGTTAAGAAGATAATGTATAAATCGAGGGCCTACTCTCGTGTGACTACAATGAAACATGCAAGCACACGCGCATAAAAATTAAGAAATTTTATCTTTCACACTCACACACACACACACACACACACACACACACACACAAGAAACTCGTATTGAAGATATAGGGGGATCTTCCAGGTTTTAAAAAAAAAAGAAAATCTGTTGACAGAGACCATCTCAATTGGAAAAAAAAATGTACAAAAAATAATACACATTCGAGTCACATTTATTATGACCACCTCCTACTTTTGACGTCAACAGCGCGTAGCCAAAATGAAAGAAGGCACGTGTCATGAGCTTGCTTTGACAGTTCATAAGGTGTGTGTGCTGTAGGCATTCTGAAAGCATATCACTCGTTGCTGTCGTGGATAAAAGGAGTGATTTATCAGATTTGCAAAAAGGGATGATTGTCAGCTTTCGGACTAAGGGTGGCAGTATTTCTGAAACAGCGCAGTTTGTGAACTGTTCGCGTGCTGCTGTGGTTAAAGTGCAGGGCTTGAAAAATGCCTGAAAAGTTACATGCTCACCTGGGCATGTGAAGAAATTATTTACCTGCCCAGGTGGTAAACGCTGGATGCCCAGAAAAATTTACCTTTTAAGATAACAAATCAGAACCCTCATTTTTTTTTTTTTTTTTTAAGTTGAAAACATGATGAACTTTTTTTTTACATGTTTTGCATTTCGGTTTTAAGGGCCTGTATTCAAAATGTTAAATGCATAACAGGGTTTATCTCGTGTTTTAAGACGATGGTGCTGAAAATACACTATCTACCAACAAGTAATTGGACACCCCTGCAATCGACGATATCTGCGGTCCTGATACACGTCACGGCCGCCGCCGTTAAATATCATGTGGGAAACAACAACGCAACCAGTGGCATGCAAGATGCCACGCAGTTCGGAGCTCTCCGATTTCGAGAAAGGTGTAATCGTCGGGTATCACAGAAATGGCCGATCCATACGTGACATATCCAGCGAGTTGAAGTACCCAAAATCGACAGTGGCCTACGTGATTGGCAAGTGGAAGATGAGAGGTAACTGTCGGAATGTGCCCCGACCCGGCAGACCCACAAAACTGGGAGTTAGAGACCGACGGGGGCTGGCCAGAGAAATTCGGAAGAACCGCACCAAATCGATGGTCCACATCCGCGAGGAGTTTCAACAGGCATCCTGGAGTGTTCTTTCGATGAATACCATCCGGAAGGAAGCCCATCTGCTCGGTTATCATGGACGTGCTGCCGCCCACAAGTCTTTGATCACCAAGTCCAATAGCGCTGCTTGGCTAACGTGGTGCAAAGAACGTCGACAGTGGACCATTGAACAGTGGAAACAGGTTTTCTGGAGCGACGAATCAAAGTTCACCATCTACCGTTCGGATGGCAGGTTCTGGGTTTGGCGTCTGCCTGGAGAACGCCTCCTGCCGGAATGTATTGTGCCACCTGTGAAGTTCGGCGGCGATGGAATTATGCTATGGGGGTGTTTCTCTTGGTATGGCACGGGACCCTTGGTCGCAATTCCTGGTAGACTCACGCCGAGACCTACTGCACCATTTTGGATGACTATGTGCTTCCTACGTTGTGGCAGTTTTACGGGGTGGACCCATGTTACTTTCAGGATGACAATGCCACCTGTTATGCTGCTAGGTCCACCATGGCTTGGTATGGTGACAATGGGGTTAATCGAATGGACTGGTCAGCGCAGAGCCCGGACCTTAACCCTATCGAGCACCTCTGGGACGAGTTGGAGCGTCGACTTAAGGGTGCCCCCACCGTCCGAAATCGGTGAAGAAACTGACCTATCTTCTCCATGCCGAGTGGAAGAAAATACCGCTAGCCGTCGTACAACGCCTGGTTGAGAGTATGCCCCGGAGGGTCGCAGCTGTAATCGCCGCTCGTGGAGGCTCCACCAACTATTGAAGGTGAATAAACTTCGCTTTCCTTTGTTATTACAGGTGTCCAATTACTTGTTGGTAGATAGTGTAGTATGAAGAAATGGTATGGTGATAAAATTTATATTTAAGAAATTTAGTGATTCTGCCATGTTCCTTACATTGAAGATTTCGCCCTTTGTCACTAAACACCGGAGGCTAGTTCCATCAGAGTCATGCATCCCTTCGCTGACTAAAACCACATTTGCAACAAAACTACATATGGTTGCAATTTCTGGGTAGAGTATAATATAGTTAAAGAAGTGATATTCATCTGTCTTTTACACTCCGTAGCAATAATATAACTTCTGCTGATTAGCAGTGGAATGAAACACGACATGCGATGACTATCTTTTTCTTTATAGAAGGAAATTCTATTCCAAACTTTTTTATTTTTTAATTTAGTTGCCCAGACAGGCCAACTAGATTTGTTATTTACATGGCCCGAGCATCTCGGGCATGGTATTTTTCAAACTCTGAAGTGTATCGTGATTGGAGAAATGGCACCATTGCGAATAAGCGACGTGGAAACTGCGGAGTACCACGTGCCATTGATGTGAGAGGTGAACGTCCGCTGCGAAGGTGCGTGAGGGCCGATCGACACGCTACAATGGAGCAACTCACTGCGGCAATGAATCAGGGGCTACCGGAAGTGTGTCTAAAACGACAGTTCAACGAGCCCTGCTGCGCATGGGGCTCCGACGCAGACGGATGGTCACTGCACCTATGCTAATGAAGGTGCATCGGCAGAAAAGGCTTACATTTACACGGTAGCATCGGAATTAGACCTCCACTGATTGTCAAAGGATTGCCTTCTCAGTAGAGGAAAAGGGGAGACTTCTGGCACAGGGACAGCCCTCCATAGACTTAACATTGGCTGTCCACGAGGCTGTCCACGAGGCTGTCCCCGGCTGTCCCAAGGCTGCCCCAGCTGTCCTCGAATCAGAATTTTTGTCACGTGATCGTCCCCATGATGTGCTGCCCTCAGCGGTGCTTCTTGGAACTTTCAATGGAACTTTGTTTTTGAGGGATGGCAACGACCGAGAGGGAAAGGGGTGGATATAGGGGGATGTCAACTCGATGTGCTGCCCTGAGTCAGAATTTTTGTCACGCGTTCGCCCCCATGATGTGCTGCCCCTAGCGGTGCTTCTTGGAACTTTCAATGAATATTTGTTTTTGAGGGATGGCAACGACCGAGAGGGAAAGGGGTGGATATAGGGGGATGTCAACTCGATGTGCTGTCCCCAGTCAGAATTTTTATCACGCGATCGTCCTCATGATGTGCTGCCCCTAACGGTGCTTCTTGGAACTTTCAATGGAACTTTGTTTTTGAGGGATGGCAACGACCGAGAGGGATAGGGGGTGGATATATGGGGGAATGTCAACTCGATGTGCTGCCCCTCAGCGGTGCTTTTTGGAACTTTCGATGGATCTTTGATTTTGAGGGATGGCAACAACCGAGTGGGTCCGTTGGGATTTTTTGCATTTATTCCAGTGGTTTTCAAGCGGGGATTTTTCCTCCTCTTCGATGTTATTTTTCACCGGAGGAAATTTTTACGTAACGATGCTGGGGAATTTTCTTTCCAATGGAGTAAAAATGCTCTAATGGTCTTAGCAAGGTCCTAACTCACGATGATTTGGTTTCAAAAAATTGGTCAGGTGGTCTCGTGTACTCGTGTATTTACTCTATTTTTTTTTAATTACTTTTACATTATTTCTTCATGGTTTTTTTTTTTATATATTTTTTGTATGTTTTGAGGGAGTTTTTTCGTGTAGATGTAATGAATTTTCTTGGGAACTTTTCTTTTCATACATTTCATTTTATTTCAGACCATGAGACGGGGAAATGCTTATTTAGAAACGATTTCGTTCCTGTTCGCAGTAACTATAGGACTTTGACAAAATTTTGGGAAATCAAGCGGAAATGTAGACATGTTAATTCTGAGTCTTTCTCCTTCCAATATTTTTTTTTTCTAGTCGTAATGTTTTCATGTACTATGTATTCCAGCTCTTTTCTTTTTTATAACTTTTACGTTATTTCATCATGAATTTTTTATATTTTTGTATGTTTTGAGGAGTTTTTTCTGTGTAGATGTAATGAATTTTCTGGGGAACTTTTCTTTTTCCTTTATTCAATTTTATTACAGATCATGAGACGAGGAAATGTTTCTTTAGAAACGATTTCGTTCCTGTTCGCAGTAATTATTGGACTTTGTCATTTTTTTTTTTTTTTTGTTAAATGACTTCATGCTAATTCTGAGTCTTTCGCCTTAGCAATATTATTTTCTCGTAATTTTTCGTGTGTTCAAGAACTCTACAGGTCTTTCACAGTTACAATTCTGATGAAACAATATTTTCTTACTTTATTTCGCATATCATTATAGCTTCCCAATTTCGCTATTTTACTTCATCTTTTTTTTTTTTGAAATTTCGTAAAACTTTTCAGTATGTCAGTAATTGTTTTCTTACTTGATCAAACTTGTGACTCCATTTATTTGGACTCTTTTTTTTTTCATTTCATTTCAACAAAACGATTATTTTAGATGTAGCAAGTCATCAGATTTTTGTTTCCTTATATAGCATATTTTCAAACTTGCTTAAAAATATTCCTCAAAGCTTTGCATGTAATCAAATATGCATTTTTTTATTCTTTCCTAGTTTGCTATACTTTTCGTGGACTGTCCCAATAAGAAAGCATTCATTGTCAAGACATACAATCTAAAACCTTTTTTCTTACGATAAAATTTGTATTCTTTGGGCTGTATATTTTTCTGTCTCGTCCGAAAAACATTCATTCTAGAGGCAAAGCTAGTGATTCCGTTCATCCCATAAACATTATTTTTTTAACGTTTTACTAACTCATCAGAAAAGCAGTTATTCCCCACCCCCATAGCGAAAATAAAGAAATTTTACTTCTTTCCATACATATCAACTCAATCTATTTCTTTTCGAAATGCTGGTCATGACATTTCAACTAAAATTTCCTACTTTCACCAAAAATCATATTCTTAAACGAGCTATTTTTTTTTTTTACTTTTTTTTCATGTATAACTAAATTTTTATTGTTTCCTCACCTCATCAAAGTTAATAAGAACTTCCCCAATCTCATTCCTTTCCTCATTTACTTGGCTGTAAATTGAGATGTTTCAAAACTTCACAGCATATTTCCTTCACTAAATGTCCAGTTCTCCCGTATCGGTCCCATCATTTTTAACTTCTGTGCCAGCCGCATTTTTCCTTTAGACGTTTAGTTTCATTGACCTTTTCTTTCGTTTCAATTAGGTTTTCATTATCGTATTTTTTATTCATTGTCTCAGCAGAAAAAGCTTTCATTCTGGAGACATTGCGACTAAGTCCGTACTTCCTCTAAACATTTTTATTTCACGTTTTACTAATTCGTAAGAAAAGCAAATGTTTCAAACTCTCATAGTGAAAATATCGTATTCCCTTATTTTACTTATTATGTTTTTCCTTCTATTCAGTGTTGTATGATTCTTAAAACTTTGGTTTATTTTTATGAAACTTCTTTTTTTTTTTTCTTAGTTTTTTTTTTTTTTTCTGATTCAACCTATCAATCTTTTCCTATCGATTTAATTGCTCTTATTTTTCCATTCGACTTTACTTTTGAACAGAAATGTGTCTAAAATCTTCAGATGTATTTTAGTCTCTAAGGCCGATTCTTCACTATTTCAAATAAAGTCATTGTAGGATTTTTAGTGTAAATGCTCCCTAAATCTTTAGAACTTCCTTTTCATAGTTAGATACTAATTCCTCGAGGTTTAAATTAAAACATGAAAGAAGAGTGTTTTTACGCTCTCTCCAGTGAACGAAGAGTGTTTTTACGCTTTCCCCAAGAAATTAACTTCCCTTCTTCTACCGGAAAATGACTATCTTGTGCGACTGTTTTCACGCGTCTACTGCTTTGCTGGAAAATTCATATGACATGAAATCCCTTTGCTTGGTAGATTAAACTAAATTCTGGTTTTGAACTTTGAACGCAAACTCAAGCTTGCAAAAGCATAGTTTTCTGAGCGAACTTAAACTGTCTAAGATGACAAAAATCTAAAACTGGTGACTCAATGGGACAGAGCGTTTGAACTTTGCCGTTCATTCAAGATTTAAGAGATCAGTCGTGAAGCACTACAAGGGAAATAAGCAGACCCTGATTTAGTCCACTGTTTCCAAGGAAGGTAGAAAGCTAGTGTCGTAATTCAAAAGCTCATAACTCAAGCCTCCCCAGGATTTAATTTTGGACGGGCGATTAGTCAGATGTCTATGCTTAGACATTGAAAAATTACTTCAGACAAATATTTTCTTACTTAAAAGTGCTTCAAGTCAGAATTTGTATTACTTAAGATTCCCTTAGTCAATATTTTTTCTATCTTAAAAACTTCTAAAGGGTTGATTTTGAAAAAAAAAAATGAGTTCTCCAAAAACGTAAAATTTCCACAGAATTGTATGAGGAACCAAATAAATTGACGAAGCTTGAATGTTAAGTCTTTCAACCCATTTCTTTCTCTTCATGTTTCATTCCATAAACTTTCTTCAAATTCCTATATACCCAAGAATTTTGTTAAATGTCCAAGTTCGACTCCACCAGAAATTTTCTGAAAATGATAGTTTCTCTTTTAAAAAAAATTCCAAAATAAGAATCCCTTCAATGAAACAAGAAATTCCTATTCAAAGCATTCCATCATTCTTTCTACTTCAAATACTTCTCTTTGTAAATCTAAGGAGCTGTTTTTGTTTTTAGGTTTTTTTTTTTTTTAATATTCATATATTTTTCCCTCTAACTTTAGAAGATATTTTCCCAAAATGTATGTACATATACGATAGTAAAACATCATACAACTGCTTGATGTTCAATTCACTTCACGCTGTCTTAAGGATATTCTTTCATTTTCTCATAACACATAGACATGTTATTTTTCTTCCCATTTACTTCAAAGGCTTGAGATCAACTTAATCGAGTCCTTTGAGAAAAACTTTCATAGGAAAGCATAAATGTACTGAAAATGTCAGTTTTCTTAAAGAAATCATAAGAATAAGAATTTTTTTTTACTGAAACAAGTTTTCCCATGTTCAAAGCATTAAGTGGCTCTTTTCGCATCAAATTCAGTATTTCTTCATGTAAACTTTATTCTTTTTCTACTTCATATCGTCGTTTCGTTTCTTGTTTTTCCCTATGTAACTTAAAACTTCTTTTCTTAATCTATTTTTCATAAAGTATCATTCTTTTGAGTTGATTTTCTCTCTCTCTCTCTCTCTCTCTCTTTTAAATGCATTCATAAGTTCATATTGAGAAGGGTTTAAATTTTGATTGAAAGATCGTTTTAGGAAAAGTTGAAAACTGATAATGTTCGTTTCGGAAAAGTACATTCTCTTATAGTGTTAAAAAATGGAACACTTCATATTTTCTTAGGGGCGGTTTTGATGAAACACGTTTCAGTAAAAACAGTGAAATTCCCATTGAATAACATGGGGAACTATGAAATTTAAGAAGCACGTTTTCGTGCTCAAGGAAAATATTTTAAAAGGTCTATTTTCGATTCAGTTGAAAACGATTCAGGTAGAAAACAGAATGCAGAAAACAGTCCCAGCAAGTTCCTGAAAGTTGAAAATAGATGAGGTTGAAATTTGGAAAAATGTCTAATTAAAGAAATTGTTATAAAACACAGACTGTTTTAGTTTTCCCAGGCTAGCGGGGTCTTCAGTGAGAGCACTTCTTCTTTTTCAACCCAAAGAATGAAGCGAGTCAGTTTGAAACATTTCAAACTCCCCGAAAATAAGCCGTGTACTCTGGTTTCGGCTCAATACAGTAAAGCATTGCTCTCAGACCAGTCGGAATTCCGCCCCGATTGGTTGCCTAATGGAAAACCGTAGACCCATCTCCAATAAAAATACCCAAATATTCTTAAGAAAAGTCTAGCAAAAAGCACTAGTTCCCCATTAAATCAATTGCATTCATCCTGTTACTGTTTTACACATTTCAAAAAAGAACTTTACATTCTCACTTTTACTTTAAAATTCTTGAAAAGCTTAATATTTTCACTCATTTCCATAAAAAAAAAATAATAATTTCCTTAAAAATTTAATTTGAAAAAAAAATTACTCTTTAAATTTATGCCTTAAAACTAAAAAATATTTATGCTTAATATTTCAATAAATAATAAATATTCACAAACTCACCTTCTACCTTGCCAATAAAAAAAAAACTACATTCATTTCTGAATTTATATAATCGAAATCATTATTTCTCCAAGTAGTTCTTTTCCTAGAGAGAACTCTTCTAAAATCTTCCCTTTTCCACATGTGTTCGACACATACTGTTTAGTTTTTTCAGGCTAGGGGTCTTCAGTGAGAGCGCTTCATCTTTTCAACTCAAAGAAGAAAGCGAGTCAGTTTGAAACATTTCAAACTCCCCAAAATAAGCCGTGTACTCTGGTTTCGACTCAATACAGTAAAACATTGCTCTCAGACCAGTCAGAAATCCACCCGATTAGTCACCTAACTGAAAAGATCAGGACCATTTCCAATAGCAATACCCAAATTTCCTTAAGAAAAGTCTAGCAAAAAAGCACTAGTTACCCATTAAAACAATTGCATTCATCCTGCTACTGTTTAAACATTTCGAAAAAGAAATTTCTTTTACTTTTTAAAATTCTTGAAAGCTTAAATTTTTGTCTCATTTCAATAAAAAAATTATTTCACCTAAAATTTAATTAAAAAAAAATTACTCTTTAAATGTATGCCTCAAAACTAAAAATATTTACGCTTAATATTTCAATAAATATTTCCAAACTCACCTTCTCACTTGCCAATTAAAAAAAAAACTGTAACAATTCTTCAGTCCACTTGAATTCCCTAACACGAACTTTGATTACAGAAGGAAATACGGAAACAGTCATAAAAAGATTTCCTCCTAAATGAAAATAATGTTCAGGAATTGATTCCAGACTGAATCCAATAGAACAGCTTTTCTCAGGTTGAACCTCCAGAACACAAGTGGAGACGAATGAAAACTCATCACAATTTTCAGATGGAATCAAAGCATTTGAACAGCTAGGGGAACCGACACACTGCTTCTTAGCGAAAGAAACAGAAACGTCTGGAAGATTCATACAGCTTCTTTCCCAATGAATAAATGTGGAAAATAACGTTACCCAGCTGATGGAAACAGAATTTGAAAGACTTGATGACGTCTTACTTTATTCAAACTTAGAACAGAACTAAAATTCACTAAGCGTTTCCTTTGCATACTGTGACTAATACATGACCCTTATCACAACACGTGTTGGTGTGTCACCATGCGTCAGCGCTTCAGGGTGACTGTTTCCTTATCTGTTCATCTCTCAACGAACATGCTATCGACTCTAATCAGACAAAGCTTATTTTCAGGTAAATTCTTAGAGAAAAACGAAAGGACTTCATTATAATTAATTTTCATATCCAGAGAGAATAAAACTAAAATGTATTCGGTAAGAAATTCTTCATGGTTGAATTTTCCATAAAAAGGAATACGGAAAGCGAAAGAATTTAATCAGACACCCTGGAAAGAATTCATCTCAGAATTAAAACCGCTTTTGAAAAAAAAACAAAAAAACCCAGTAAACTATAGAATACTTTGTTTGTCACATAAAGAAAACACAGTGTACGATTTCAATATTCCCCTTTTTTCTTAAAATTTCTCCCACGTGATGACTTAGGTCAACTGAGTCCAGAAATGCTTCGTCTACTTTAGTATTTCGATTCCGAGGAAGTTCTTCCGATACTGTTAAGATATTTTCTCAAAATCCAGTTGTAAAATAATTTTGGTCATGTTTATTTGATTGTCGTTGTCGGAGATTTCCAACCCGTTCATATCCACCATGTCATACACTGTGTCCCCTAGGAGTTTCTTCCAAGCAGAAAAGAGCCTTCATTCCACAGAAATTCTTCTTTTGGTGTTTGTAATGTTTCCAAAGTCAAATTATTTTTTTCCCAATGCTTTCCTAATTAAAGCTGAAAACGAAATGGAACGAAGAAACGTCTGTTGTATGACTCTTAACATAGTAGATTTCTTATCAGCCACTTTAGTCCAATGTTCGCCGCACAGAGAAATTTCAGATTTCAAAATTTCACCATCCTGACCCACTTTTTCTGAGTGAAATCCAATACATGGTGAAAATCTCGACTTATGCATTCCTTTGAGTGGGCAATCGCTCTCATGAAAGGAGGCAACGGTTAAAATCGACATTGATTAAAATTGGAGAGAGGAAAATATGAGAATTGAATAAATAATGCATAGACGGATTCCCGAAAACATAAAAAATATAAGTTTTATATAAAAAAAAAAATTCCATGAAAAATATTGGAGGGTGAATGATATCTCACATCGGTCTTCCACTCCTCCCCAAAATTTAACGAAGTCCATTAAATCTCTGTTGTCAGTACACGTATTTGTTTAATTTTGGGTGGAATGGAAGACCGATGTGAGATATCATTCACCCTCCAATATTTTTCATGGAATTTTTTTTTTTATATAAAACTTATATTTTTTATGTTTTCGGGAACTCGTCTATGCATTATTTATTCAATTCTCATATTTTTCCTCTCTCCAATTTTAATCAATGTCGTATTTTAACCGTTGCCTCCTTTCATGAGAGCGATTGCCCACTCAAAGGAATGCATAAGTCGAGATTTTCACCATGTATTGGATTTCACTCAGAAAAAAAGTGGGTCAGGATGGTGAAATTTTGAAATCTGAAATTTCTCTGTGCGGCGAACATTGGACTAAAGTGGCTGATAAGAAATCTACTATGTTAAGAGTCATACAACAGACGTTTCTTCGTTCCATTTCGTTTTCAGCTTTAATTAGGAAAGCATTGGGAAAAAAATAATTTGACTTTGGAAACATTACAAACACCAAAAGAAGAATTTCTGTGGAATGAAGGCTCTTTTCTGCTTGAAGAAACTCTCGGGGACACAGTGTATGACATGGTGGATATGAACGGGTTGGAAATCTCCGACAACGACAATCAAATAAACATGACCAAAATTATTTTACAACTGGATTTTGAGAAAATATCTTAACAGTATCGGGAAGAACTTCCTCGGAATCGAAATACTAAAGTAGACGAAGCATTTCTGGACTCAGTTGACCTAAGTCATCACGTGGGAGAAATTTTAAGAAAAAGGGGAATATTGAAATCGTACACTGTGTTTTCTTTATGTGACAAACAAAGTATTCTATAGTTTACTGGGTTTTTTTTGTTTTTTTTTCAAAAGCGGTTTTAATTCTGAGATGAATTTTTCAGGGTGTCTGATTAAATTCTTTCGCTTTCCGTATTCCTTTGTGGAAAATTCAACCATGAAGAATTTCTTACCGAATACATTTTAGTTTTATTCTCTCTGGATATGAAAATTAATTATAATGAAGTCCTTTTCGTTTTTCTCTAAGAATTTACCTGAAAATAAGCTTTGTCTGATTAGAGTCGATAGCATGTTCGTTGAGAGATGAACAGATAAGGAAACAGTCACCCTGAAGCGCTGACGCATGGTGACACACCAACACGTGTTGTGATAAGGGTCATGTATTAGTCACAGTATGCAAAGGAAACGCTTAGTGAATTTTAGTTCTGTTCTAAGTTTGAATAAAGTAAGACGTCATCAAGTCTTTCAAATTCTGTTTCCATCAGCTGGGTAACGTTATTTTTTCCACATTTATTCATTGGGAAAGAAGCTGTATGAATCTTCCAGACGTTTCTGCTTTCTTTCGCTAAGAAGCAGTGTGTCGGTTCCCCTAGCTGTTCAAATGCTTTGATTCCATCTGAAAATTGTGATGAGTTTTCATTCGTCTCCACTTGTGTTCTGGAGGTTCAACCTGAGAAAAGCTGTTCTATTGGATTCAGTCTGGAATCAATTCCTGAACATTATTTTCATTTAGGAGGAAATCTTTTTATGACTGTTTCCGTATTTCCTTCTGTAATCAAAGTTCGTGTTAGGGAATTCAAGTGGACTGAAGAATTGTTACAGTTTTTTTTTTTTTAATTGGCAAGTGAGAAGGTGAGTTTGGAAATATTTATTGAAATATTAAGCGTAAATATTTTTTAGTTTTGGAGGCATACATTTAAAGAGTAATTTTTTTTTAATTAAATTTTAGGTGAAATAATTTTTTTATTGAAATGAGACAAAAATTTAAGCTTTCAAGAATTTTAAAAAGTAAAAGAAATTTCTTTTTCGAAATGTTTAAACAGTAGCAGGATGAATGCAATTGTTTTAATGGGTAACTAGTGCTTTTTTGCTAGACTTTTCTTAAGGAAATTTGGGTATTGCTATTGGAAATGGTCCTGATCTTTTCAGTTAGGTGACTAATCGGGTGGATTTCTGACTGGTCTGAGAGCAATGTTTTACTGTATTGAGTCGAAACCAGAGTACACGGCTTATTTTCGGGGAGTTTGAAATGTTTCAAACTGACTCGCTTTCTTCTTTGAGTTGAAAAGATGAAGCGCTCTCACTGAAGACCCCCTAGCCTGAAAAACTAAACAGTATGTGTCGAACACATGTGGAAAAGGAAGATTTTAGAAGAGTTCCTCTCTAGGAAAAGAACTACTTGGAGAAATAATGATTTCGATTATATAAATTCAGAAATGAATGTAGTTTTTTTTTTATTGGCAAGGTAGAAGGTGAGTTTGTGAATATTTATTATTTATTGAAATATTAAGCATAAATATTTTTTTAGTTTTAAGGCATAAATTTAAAGAGTAATTTTTTTTTTCAAATTAAATTTTAAGGGAAATTATTATTTTTTTTTTTTATGGAAATGAGTGAAAATATTAAGCTTTTCAAGAATTTTAAAGTAAAAGTGAGAATGTAAAGTTCTTTTTGAAATGTAAAACAGTAACAGGATGAATGCAATTGATTTAATGGGGAACTAGTGCTTTTTTGCTAGACTTTTCTTAAGAATATTTGGGTATTTTTATTGGAGATGGGTCTACGGTTTTCCTTCATTAGGCAACCAATCGGGCGGAATTCGACTGGTCTGAGAGCAATGCTTTACTGTATTGAGCCGAAACCAGAGTACACGGCTTATTTTCGGGGAGTTTGAAATGTTTCAAACTGACTCGCTTCATTCTTGGGTTGAAAAAGAAGAAGTGCTCTCACTGAAGACCCCGCTAGCCTGGGAAAACTAAAACAGTCTGTGTTTTATAACAATTTCTTTAATTAGACATTTTTCCAAATTTCAACCTCATCTATTTTCAACTTTCAGGAACTTGCTGGGACTGTTTTTTCTGCATTCTGTTTTCTACCTGAATCGTTTTCAACTGAATCGAAAATAGACCTTTTAAAAATATTTTCCTTGAACGAAAACGTGCTTTCTTAAATTTCATAGTTCCCCATGTTATTCAATGGGAATTTCACTGTTTTTACTGAAACGTGTTTCATCAAAACCGCCCCTAAGAAAATATGAAGTGTTCCATTTTTTAACACTATAAGAGAATGTACTTTTCCGAAACGAACATTATCAGTTTTCAACTTTTCCTAAAACGATCTTTCAATCAAAATTTAAACCCTTCTCAATATGAACTTATGAATGCATTTAAAAGAGAGAGAGAGAGAGAGAGAGAGAGAGAGAAAATCAACTCAAAAGAATGATACTTTATGAAAAATAGATTAAGAAAAGAAGTTTTAAGTTACATAGGGAAAAACAAGAAACGAAACGACGATATGAAGTAGAAAAAGAATAAAGTTTACATGAAGAAATACTGAATTTGATGCGAAAAGAGCCACTTAATGCTTTGAACATGGGAAACTTGTTTCAGTAAAAAAAAAAAAAATTCTTATTCTTATGATTTCTTTAAGAAAACTGACATTTTCAGTACATTTATGCTTTCCTATGAAAGTTTTTCTCAAAGGACTCGATTAAGTTGATCTCAAGCCTTTGAAGTAAATGGGAAGAAAAATAACATGTCTATGTGTTATGAGAAAATGAAAGAATATCCTTAAGACAGCGTGAAGTGAATTGAACATCAAGCAGTTGTATGATGTTTTACTATCGTATATGTACATACATTTTGGGAAAATATCTTCTAAAGTTAGAGGGAAAAATATATGAATATTAAAAAAAAAAAAAAACCTAAAACAAAAACAGCTCCTTAGATTTACAAAGAGAGTATTTGAAGTAGAAAGAATGATGGAATGCTTTGAATAGGAATTTCTTGTTTCATTGAAGGGATTCTTATTTTGGAATTTTTTTTTAAAAAGAGAAACTATCATTTTCAGAAAATTTCTGGTGGAGTCGAACTTGGACATTTAACAAAATTCTTGGGTATATAGGAATTTGAAGAAAGTTTATGGAATGAAACATGAAGAGAAAGAAATGGGTTGAAAGACTTAACATTCAAGTTTGCCAATTTATTTGGTTCCTCATACAATTCTGTGGAAATTTTACGTTTTTGGGAGAACTCATTTTTTTTTTTTTCAAAATCAACCCTTTAGAAGTTTTTAAGATAGAAAAAATATTGACTAAGGGGAATCTTAAGTAATACAAATTCTGACTTGAAGCACTTTTAAGTAAGAAAATATTTGTCTGAAGTAATTTTTCAATGTCTAAGCATAGACATCTGACTAATCGCCCGTCCAAAATTAAATCCTGGGGAGGCTTGAGTTATGAGCTTTTGAATTACGACACTAGCTTTCTACCTTCCTTGGAAACAGTGGACTAAATCAGGGTCTGCTTATTTCCCTTGTAGTGCTTCACGACTGATCTCTTAAATCTTGAATGAACGGCAAAGTTCAAACGCTCTGTCCCATTGAGTCACCAGTTTTAGATTTTTGTCATCTTAGACAGTTTAAGTTCGCTCAGAAAACTATGCTTTGCAAGCTTGAGTTTGCGTTCAAAGTTCAAAACCAGAATTTAGTTTAATCTACCAAGCAAAGGGATTTCATGTCATATGAATTTTTCCAGCAAAGCAGTAGACGCGTGAAAAACAGTCGCACAAGATAGTCATTTTCCGGTAGAAGAAGGGAAGTTAATTTCTTGGGGGAAAGCGTAAAACACTCTTCGTTCACTGGAGAGAGCGTAAAACACTCTTTCTTTCATGTTTTAATTTAAACCTCGAGGAATTAGTATCTAACTATGAAAAGGAAGTTCTAAAGATTTAGGGGCATTTACACTAAAATCCTACAATGACTTTATTTGAAATAGTGAAGAATCGGCCTTAGAGACTAAAATACATCTGAAGATTTTAGACACATTTCTGTTCAAAAGTAAAGTCGAATGGAAAAATAAGAGCAATTAAATCGATAGGAAAAGATTGATAGGTTGAATCAGAAAAAAAAAAAAAAACTAAGAAAAAAAAAAAAAGAAGTTTCATAAAAATAAACCAAAGTTTTAAGAATCATACAACACTGAATAGAAGGAAAAACATAATAAGTAAAATAAGGGGAATACGATATTTTCACTATGAGAGTTTGGAAACATTTGCTTTTCTTACGAATTAGTAAAACGTGAAATAAAAATGTTTAGAGGAAGTACGGATTCTAGTCGCAATGTCTCCAGAATGAAAGCTTTTTCTGCTGAGACAATGAATAAAAAATACGATAATGAAAACCTAATTGAAACGAAAGAAAAGGTCAATGAAACTAAACGCCTAAAGGAAAAATGCGGCTGGCACAGAAGTTAAAAATGATGGGACCGATACGGGAGAACTGGACATTTAGTGAAGGAAATATACGCGAAGTTTTGAAACATCTCAATTTACAGCGAAGTAAATGAGGGAAAGGAATGAGATTGGGGAAGTTCTTATTAACTTTGATGAGGTGAGGAAACAATAAAAATTTAGTTATACATGAAAAAAAGTAAAAAAAAAAAATAGCTCGTTTAAGAATATGATTTTTGGTGAAAGTAGGAAATTTTAGTTGAAATGTCATGACCAGCATTTCGAAAAGAAATAGATTGAGTTGATATGTATGGAAAAGAAGTAAGAATTTCTTTATTTTCGCTATGGGGGTGGGGAATAACTGCTTTTCTGATGAGTTAGTAAAACGTTAAAAAAATAATGTTTATGGGATGAACGGAATCACTAGCTTTGCCTTCTAGAATGAATGTTTTTTCGGACGAGACAGAAAAATATACAGCCCAAAGAATACAAATTTTATCGTAAGAAAAAAGGTTTTAGATTGTATGTCTTGACAATGAATGCTTTCTTATTGGGACAGTCCACGAAAAGTATAGCAAACTAGGAAAGAATAAAAAAAATGCATATTTGATTACATGCAAAGCTTTGAGGAATATTTTTAAGCAAGTTTGAAAATATGCTATATAAGGAAACAAAAATCTGATGACTTGCTACATCTAAAATAATCGTTTTGTTGAAATGAAATGAAAAAAAAAAAGAGTCCAAATAAATGGAGTCACAAGTTTGATCAAGTAAGAAAACAATTACTGACATACTGAAAAGTTTTACTTAAATTTCAAAAAAAAAAAAAAGATGAAGTAAAATAGCGAAATTGGGAAGCTATAATGATATGCGAAATAAAGTAAGAAAATATTGTTTCATCAGAATTGTAACTGTGAAAGACCTGTAGAGTTCTTGAACACACGAAAAATTACGAGAAAATAATATTGCTAAGGCGAAAGACTCAGAATTAGCATGAAGTCATTTAACAAAAAAAAAAAAAAATGACAAAGTCCAATAATTACTGCGAACAGGAACGAAATCGTTTCTAAAGAAACATTTCCTCGTCTCATGATCTGTAATAAAATTGAATAAAGGAAAAAGAAAAGTTCCTCAGAAAATTCATTACATCTACACGAAAAAACTCCCTCAAAACATACAAAAATATAAAAAATTCATGATGAAATAACGTAAAAGTTATAAAAAAGAAAAGAGCTGGAATACATAGTACATGAAAACATTACGACTCAGAAAAAAAAATATTGGAAGGGAGAAAGACTCAGAATTAACATGTCTACATTTCCGCTTGATTTCCCAAAATTTTTGTCAAAGTCCTATAGTTACTGCGAACAGGAACGAAATCGTTTCTAAATAAGCATTTCCCCGTCTCATGGTCTGAAATAAAAATGAAATGTATGAAAAAGAAAAGTTCCCAAGAAAATTCATTACATCTACACGAAAAAACTCCCTCAAAACATACAAAAAATATATAAAAAAAAAAACCATGAAGAAATAATGTAAAAGTAATTAAAAAAAAATAGAGTAAATACGTAGTACACGAGACCACCTGACCAATTTTTTGAAACCAAATCATCGTGAGTTAGGACCTTGCTAAGACCATTAGAGCATTTTTACTCCATTGGAAAGAAAATTCCCCAGCATCGTTACTGAAAAATTTCCTCCGGTGAAAAATAACATCGAAGAGGAGGAAAATCCCGCTTGAAAACCACTGGAATAAATGCAAAAAATCCCAACGGACCCACTCGGTTGTTGCCATCCCTCAAAATCAAAGATCCATCGAAAGTTCCAAAAGCACCGCTAGGGGGCAGCACATCGAGTTGACATTCCCCCATATATCCACCCCTATCCCTCTCGGTCGTTGCCATCCCTCAAAAACAAAGTTCCATTGAAAGTTCCAAGAAGCACCGTTAGGGGCAGCACATCATGGGGACGATCGCGTGATAAAAATTCTGACTCGGGGACAGCACATCGAGTTGACATCCCCCTATATCCACCCCCTTTCCCTCTCGGTCGTTGCCATCCCTCAAAAACAAAGTTCCATTGAAAGTTCCAAGAAGCACCGCTAGGGGGCAGCACATCATGGGGACGATCGCGTGACAAAAATTCTGACTCGGGGGCAGCACATCGAGTTGACATCCCCCATATCCACCCCTTTCCCTCTCGGTCGTTGCCATCATTTAAAAGATCCATTGAAAGTTCCAAGAAGCGCCGCTAGGGGCAGCACATCATGGGGACGATCACGTGATAAAAATTCTGACTCGGGGGCAGCTGGGGCAGCCTTGGGACAGCAGGGGACAGCCTCGTGGACAGCCAATGTTAAGTCTATGGAGGGCTGTCCCTGTGCCAGAAGTCTCCCTTTTCCTCTACTCTTCTCCGATGTGTTACGTTTTCTGCTTCATTGAACGGATGAAAGTTGGCGTATAAGGCGAGAAATATCGGAGAAGAAACACTCTTCAACCATTGCTGGAAGAACACAAGCTGGTGGGGCAGCGTTATGGTCTGGGAAATGTTTTCGTGGCATTCTCTGTGTCTACTCATACCTGTGGAAGGCACTATGGACCGAATTCGTTAAGGATCTATTCTTGCAGACCACGTACACCCATACATGCTGATTGTCTTCTCTGGGGCGGATGGGATCTTTCAGCACGGTAATGCGACGTGTCACACAGCTAGAAATGTCCGAGAGTGGTTGGAAGAGCACGATGAAGACATCAAAGTACTTCCCTGGCCCCCTAATTCCCCAGAATTAAACCCAATTGAGCATCTGTGGGACTACCTCGATCGTGTTGTTCGCTCTGTGGATCCTCCACCACGCACACTCCAGCAGCTGCCAGATGCACTGCAGTCAGCATGGCTTCACATACCTGTGAACACCTTCCAGCACCTTATTGAGTCACTCCAACCCGTCTAACTGCTGTCCGCGCTGCACACGGCTGTTACTTTGGTTATTAGCTGGTGGTCACAATAATGTGGCTCGACCTTGTATTAACTAAAAATTAACCACATTCAACGGCTCCTACTTGTATATGTGCTTGTTCAAATGCGCTAATAGAAACTTAAATTCTTCGTGAGCAAACAACTAGAATAATTTGTTCAGTCAGATATTCACTAAAGTGAGCAAACGACCAAGAATAATTTGTCCAGCCGGATATTCACGGAATGAAATATATGTCAAAGGTAAACAAACGTTTAAAAGAAAAGATTAGAAAGGTGGACAGCAAAAGTAATTTCCGTTATTGTGATTACGGAAGACAGAAATAAATTTATTTCTCTCTCCGAAACAACGTGAGTAGCTGTTATTACGGCATTGTACGTAAAATTTGAGTCAACAAAATACATTTTTTTTTCACACTAACGTTCGAGTTTCCTAGCACAGTGTATCCGAAAAAGGTGAAACGGTAGAGGACGTAGAACGTCTGCAAAGTTTCCCGTGATGCACTGAATGAATTGTAGTCCTGAAGCAGTCGAGATCCTACGCATTTGTTTACACGGATGAACAAAACTGCATTTTGTTGATATTTGAGAGAAAAAAGCGCAAAAAGAATGCAAACTCTGATACTATTTTCAGGGGTGCTAGTAATTATGGAAAATTTCAAAGCAGATCTAGAACTAAAAATCTTCTGTTTTGCAGCAGGAAAATTGTGTTTTGGAAGAGCGCGCGTAACATTTTTAATAATGACATTTAATAAATTGCCTTCATGTGCCTTCACCAAACGCAGTACTTTAATAATGACATTTAATAAGAGCGCGCGTAACATTTTTAATTATGACATTTAATAAATTATCTTCATGTGCCTTCACCAAACGCAGTACTTACACATAACAACTCATTCGCACAATACATAATAGTTAGTATTCTAATTATGAGAAAGTTAAGTCAGAAACAATTTTGGAATGTACACGATGGGGATTTATTCTGCAGAAGAGAGATGTACCTGAAGCAGACAAAGCAAATATCTCGTCCTAACATTCTTTTTTGTGCTCGTACAAAACATGTCTATACTTCAGGGTCATAAACTAGAAACATTTTCAAGAACATTATTAACAAAAGAACCACACATGTTTAGAATAGTGGGCGGAAATTCTGGCTATATACTCAAATCTGCAGTTTGAAAAAATTGATTTTGTGCAACATATACATATAACTAAACGTTACGTGCTTTTGAAAACTGTAAAAACATTCCTTTTGCTGTCTAAATTTTAGTTAGTGAGAGTGTGGTTCATTAGTGCTTAAATTACTTAATTTATTCTTGCTCAGAAACAAATATACCCCAAAATATAATCCAGTCTTTAGGTTGAGGGATCCATTATTTCATTTAGAAGAAATTACTAATTAAGGTATTACGAAAACAACTGTGATGAGTGTTCAGAGTGGAAAAGTTATTGAGCAAGAAGGGTCACAGCTCCGCGGAAGACTATATCTTTTCTCTTCATTTTCTAAAGACATAATAATGTGTAGAATTACTTCTTCACGAAAAAACAACAAAAAAACCCTATAGAATGATCCTTCCTCCCCACCCGATTCCCAGCAGTACCGTAACTTTTCGGCGAGCCCTATGAAGAGCACCTGTTTTCAATTGCTTTTAATGCATACGAAAGCATAAAGAAAAACTTAGTTTCGATGACATAATGGTACAAATTTTGCTTTAAACTAATGAAGCAGAAAGACGCTAGGGCAATGTTTTGGACATAGTAGAGAGAGAGGGAGAGAAGTTCCTCTACATTACATTATCAAAAATGATTCTGACATATTTCAGAGCAGTGCTATTAATCATTTGTGACGAACAACTCTCGTGATTATTATCTCAACTAAAATTAAAGTTATGGAAATCTCTCAAGTAACCCATAACGGTGCATTATTGTTTTATATTTGCGTGTATTAATTCTTTAATTTCCCCCTCCGCCCTTCTAGCATTAATCGGGAGCACAACTGTATTCAATTCTGAGCGAGCAAATTGCATATGCTTTGAATCTTAAGTTTCACAAACGGCTCAACTTTTAACGCAACAATAAATGCGCATTTGAACTCTTTTGTTAAGGGATGAAACTTGTGCCTTATCCTTTCGACATACATTTTACTTAACATTAACTTTCCCCGCGAGGGATGTGAATCGGTACTCTTCAATAAGCAAATAATGCATGCGAAGGCATGAATTTTACTAAAATGCTGCTGCTATCGTTGTCTCCAAGTAATGCTCAGAAATCCGTTTTCAAATGGTTTACCTAGCTTTAGCCATGGGAGAGAAACACAAAATAAGTTAATGACTAAATCCGAAAAACCGGTTATCCCCCAACCTCTCACTAATATCGATTTACACGTAGATCCCCATGAGACCCTAGTCACTGCTTCAGTACTTAAGGGGGGCATGGGATAGACTTACTAATAATGGCTTTAGGAATCTTGGGAATAATATAACAACAGATCACAAGGCTCCCCTGGGTAGAGTAGATACTGAGAGCAATTCTCGTTAATTTTGCAAATAAAACAATCACAAGGGAATGGTTGAAAAGCCGATTAAACGTTGCCCGACGACGATGGCTGCTTTAACGGAGCCGCATTAGAACACATTGAGAGGCACTTCTGAATGGCGTAGGTGGTCTTAAGAGCAGATGACAGGACAAAGGCGAGAATAGCGTGGGTTTCGGTCAGCAAGCGTAGGAACAAGTCCAAATTGTTTAACGAAGTGTGAAGGAGAATTAATAGAAGGGGAGACTGACGGGAGTGAAAAGCACGGTAGTGAGCATCTTTACAACAATTTAAACGCATATACATATCATCTATGGATAGCTGCAACAGCCTGAAATTACACGATAAAAGTAATCCGTAGCGAGGAAGGAGTTTTATTGGCCATAACACTCCCTTTGTTACATGTCATGGGAAATCCCTCGTGCGTACGCGACGTAAAGGACGCATCAGTAAGAACAAAACAGCAATATATAAGCAAACTTACTAAACATGAAACTTTGCCTCAAAGAAATGCATATACGTGCGAAATCACTATTTTTAATTAGTCAAAATTTGCTGCCATTAAAATTTTAAGTTTTTTTTTTGTCCATGCATTATTTATTCTTTTTACCAGTTACAAGCCTTGTTGAATTACTGCAATCAGCGAGTGAAACACATTTCAAATTACATCGGGGTGCACTGTGCACACAGAATGTGTTTTGTGAATATCAAAATGCATAGCCCATCCGGCTAAAGAGGAACCACGAGTCTAATTCATACATACACAGTAGTCACATTATTGTGACCACCTCCTACTTTTGACGTCAACAGTGCGTAGCCAATGGAAGACGGCACGTGTCGTGAGCTGGCTAGGAGGGTATATAAGGTGTGCGGTAGGCAATCTGGGCCGCGGGTGGCCTAGTGGGCAACGTTCGTGACTGCCACGGAAAGAACCTCAGGTTCGATCCCAGGCAGGTACGAACGCTCGATCCACTAAATATCCGCCGTGCATCGGATGGGCACGATAAGTCTTCGGACCCCAGGTACTGGCCCCCGGTAATAAATAAGGGCGTCTTCCTCCCCCTTTCTACTTCGCTTCCGTGTCACTTTCCTATCAGGCACTCTAGCCCAAATCTCCTAGCTTCCTATTTCTAAGGGTTGTTTAAGACCTGGGGTCAGACACTCCCTTCCTAAAATCCTCTACATATGATCTGATCTGAATCTGAAAACATGGCCGCGGGTGGCCGAGTGGGCAACGTTCGTGACTGCCACGGTAAGGGCCTCAGGTTCGATCCCAGGCAGGTACGAACGCTCGATCCACTAAATACCCGCCGTGCGGCGGATGGGCACGTTAAGCCATCGGATCCCGGGTATTGCCCCCCCCTCCGTAATAAATAAGGTCGTCTTCCTCCCCTTTCTACTTCGCTTTCCTCCCCCTTTCTACTTCGCTTCCGTGTCACTTTCCTATCGGGCGCTCTAGCCAAAATCTCCTAGCTTCCTATTTCTAAGGGTGGTTTAAGACCTGGGGTCAGACACTCCCTTCCTAAAATCCTCTACATATGATCACTATCATGATCCCTGTTGCGTATGGGCTCCGATGCAGACGGATGGTCACTGCACCTATGCTAATGAAGGTGCATCGGCAGAAAAGGCTTACATTTGCACGGCAGTATTGGAATTGGACCTCCGCTGATTGGCAAAGGATTGCCTTCTCCGATGAATCACATTTTCTGCTTCATCGAACAGATGGACGTTGGCGTATAAGGAGAGAAACATCGGAGAACAAACACTCTTCAACCATTGCTGGAGAACGCACAAGCTGGTGAGGGCAGCGTTATGTTCTGGGGAATGTTTTCGTGGCATTCTCTGGGTCCAATCATACCTGTGGAAAGGCACTATGGACAGAATTCATTATGAATCTATCCTTGCAGACCACGTACACCCATACATACTGATTGTCTTCCCTGGAGCGGATGGGATCTTCCAGCACGACAATGCGACGTGTCACACAGCTAGAAATGTCCGAGAGTGGTTGGAAGAGCACGATGAAGACTTCAAAGTACTTCCCTGGCCCCTAATTCCCCAGACTTAAACCCAATTGAGCATCTGTGGGACCACCTCGATCGTGTTGTTCGCTCTATGGATCCTCCACCACGTACCCTCCAGCAGCTGTTAGATGCAATGCAGTCAGCATGGCTCCGCATAGCTGTGAACACCTTCCAGCATCTTATTGTGTCACTGCCAGCCCATCTAGCTGCTGTAAGTGCTGCACACGGCGGTTGCTCTGGATATTAGCTGGTGATCACAATATTGTGACTCGATCGTGTATATCAAGATCCGCTGTCCTTCTTTAATTGGACATAACTATAAGATGAAATTTCTTGCTGTCAAAGCATTTTCTTTTTATCAAGCATGTGTGTGTGTGTGTGTGTTAGATGAATAAATGTAAATAACATATATTTCATAGTTCGTAGATGCAAGCAAATACTTTTCTTCCGTATTTTGTCGAAAGTGTAACGAACTGAAATAAAAGTTAGCCAATGTTTCACAAGAAAAACCGTGTACGCGTGACTGAGCACGATTATAAACAAACGCATGAGTGCGAAGTAGAGCGATATTTTGGGTAATTTGTTTTGCCTTACAAAAAGAAATCTACATTTTCCAGAGGTTTTAATTCTGAAAGACGACGACTTCATTTTCGAACCATTATTTCCTTGAATGTGCACTAGATTGCATAGCAAATGAAAGTGATAACATTATTAACACCAACATTGGGGGTCTTTCGTATAATTGTTTTAATTAGTAATAAAACGAATCAGAGATGCATTAACAATACGCCACAAGCTGGCGTGGTGTTAAGATTAAAAAAAAAAAAAAAAAGAAAGAAAGAAGAGAAAAAAGCAAAAGCATGCGGACAAGTGGAAATCAACGACAAATTCACAGTTATAAGCTTTTTGTGACTACTTCTAGTTCATAACAATAGCCTTTTTTGGTTGGCTGGTATACGATTAATTTCCGAACCATTATTTACTTGAACATTTACCAGGAAGCATAGAAAATGAAAGTGATATTACTACAACACAATTGGGATTTTTCTCATAATTGTTTGATTAATAATAATAATAATAACCCAGACAAAATTTAACAAGTGCACACGCGCGTTACATATGCATCACTCGGACCCGAAATAATTTGCTTCGACACAAAATATCTGTTTTCAAGAAATGCCATGAATGATTTTTGATTGAAATTTGTTGATTTGCCGGTATTCGTTAAGAAATATTTTTGTTGCACCTTTTTTCTCATAGTATCAATCACGAATAGAACACTGCTGGTTTGTGCAACTCTATTATGTGTTCAAGGATTATTTAATTGGAGATTTCATTCTTCTGGTTTAAACAAGGAAGCTTGTACTGGAACAAACAAAAACATTTTTAAACAACAAGCTTGCTATCAAACATAGCGTATGACTAAACTGGAATCATTTGTAGCAACAAGTGTTGTTCGTATCCCATGAGTGTGACTACAAGATGAATTGTTTATCCGTAAATCTAACATCAAATTGATACTCCAGCAAATAAAATTTCTTGAATCAAATCTCAACCTATCGGGATTTTTTTACGTGCGCTTGAAGAATACTGCGTTGCGTTACCTTCGAAACGTTTACAAAAAGCATATTAACGTTTCATTAATACCCCATTACTAAAATTACTATTAAAGGTACACACAATTTCGCAACAATCTGGGTGAAAATATATCAGTTAATAGTAATGAAAATCGCGCGCGTTTGTAAACGCCGCGGGCGTGTTTATGTGCGCATCATAGTTTTCCTAATTCCTTTTATTTATGTGTTTATTTTTTATTCCCAACTCTGTCTTCCTTCCGGAGTTCGTCACGGTCATTCCGGGATATCATGGATTGCTGCCAAGATAACATAATAGCTGAGACTGCCAAAGGGTGACGCAGCGATTTTAATTTGCGCACCCGGGGGAAAACACAGGAACGTGGATTTTGCTTGTGAATTTTGTGAAGCATGGAAACAAATATGCTACATGTATGTAAATTAATGATTAAAAATAAATATTAGCGATCTCCACAGAGTAGCAGCTCAAGTGATGAGTCCCTGGTGAGTTCTAGTAATCCACTTTATTGGAAAGCAATGGATTTGCGAGATGATCAGAAGGTCAACATCCAAGAAAGGAGGCTCCACGCTGTCTAGCAGTGTGAGACGATGCTGATAATAGCATACAACAAACTGAGCCACTCCCCCTTTCTCTTTTCCACGCGCGCCTCGAAGGGAGGGAGGGAAGCCACTCAAACAGGGGAAAGCAGAAATGAATAGAAACGGAATGTTTACCACGAGGAACGCTAATGCCCTGCAGGTTGGCTGGAGTCAGAGGAGGACAGACATCATCAAGATAACGGATGGAGTAAATATAGCACGACCATGTAGGTCACGGCGCGATATTTGTTATTAGGAATACATCACCTGATTGATTCGATAGACAGCACATGATGCATGTCCCCGAACGGTATGCCACTTAAACATTTTTGAAATTTTTAAATAGGCCAGGGTGCAAAAATAGCATTTTTTTCCCACTCATGAATGCCTGAGATTCATTAAATACATTTTTTTAATTATTCTCTCAAATTCACCTTTCCCCTTCCAAGATCACAAGAGTCCTGCAAACCCAATAACGCCACGCGATATTTTTACGATGGAGTAAAATTCAAAATTCAAACAATCGACTTAAAAAGCTACTAGGCCAACATCTGGCGTACAATTGTAGTTCCGTGAATATGAAATGCGCAAAGAATGTGGAAACGTGATCAAATGATTAAGGAGTTAAATAAATGCATGTGGTCCTCCGACTAAAACTTTTTGTAGAATACGTGAAGTTTAGCCTAGAAGCAGATCTGGCTTTCTCTGCAAACTTGATGGCAAACGCACAGTCATTTGCAAAAGTTTAAGACCACCTGTCAATTTATTAAAAATTTAGATTTTCAAAGAAACAACTGCTTTACAGGTCAGAGATATTTGAAAAAATGACACCACAGATGAATACTAGGCAGCACATGATGAATTAGCGATCTCCACAGAGTAGCAGCTCAGCTCAACGCGTCAATCAAACAAGCCTTACGGTGTCAACAATTACATGCTAGAACATAAGAAACACCGAAATCAGCACTTTCGTGTGGTCACCTTTGTTTTTTTATAACGGACAAAAGACGATGTGGCATACTCTCAATGAGGTATTTGCAGTAGTCACTTCAAATGCCTTTGCACCACACGTACTTGAACGCGTCAATCAAACAAAGCTTGTTAATCTGACGGCTGTTTTTCTGCTACCTTGTCTTTTAAAATGGTCCACACATTTTCGATGGGGTTAAGGTCGGGACTATTACCTGGCCAGTCAAGTACAGTTATGTTTCTCCTTTGCAGGTGGTCCTCTACTGTCTTTGATCTGTGGCATGGAGCACCATCATGCATAAAGATTGTGCATCTGTGCACTTGCATATGAGTTAACAGCTTCTCACGTAACATTTCCACATAAAAAGGACCAGTCATGGTAGTGCTTTTCGGCAAAAAGAATAATGAAGCAGTACCGGATGCTGACATAGCACCCCATATCATCTGACTAGGCGGATGTCTCACGGTGCCAACGGATCAACTCCTTTGCCTTTTTGTCTTCGAACATGTGCTTCTCGTGATTCAAATTGACGCACAGTTGATTCATTGCAAAAAGAAATTGGCTCCAATTTTTAACAGTCTACAATTGATGACGCTTCGCAAAGTGCAGTCTCTTCTTTTTCATAACAGAGGTTAGCCTGGGTTTATCGCAAGTTTATCAGACTTGAATTCAAAATCTTTGCTAAGACGTCGGGAAACAGTGCTGATACTAATATCAGACCATTTTGAATGTAGAAAGGCCTTGATTTTTTTGCACGGACTCCTCGGAGAACGCATAACTATTCGCTTTACGGTGTTGTCATCACATCGGGTTGTTTTCCTTGGACGCCTACTTCTCTTTCGGTAGCTAAATTCACCTGTATCTCGATATTTCATGATCGTATTATGAACAGCAGTCTTGCTTACATTCACCTTTCTGCTTATGTCACGTTCAGAGTATCTTTCATGATATAAAGTCACTATTTGTGTCCTCTGAGTAACATTTACTGACGCTTTTTTGCCCATTTTTCGCTATATAGAAGATACGTACAAAACCTGTCAGCATGAAAACCAGAAGCAAACTGACGCTCGCACACTTCCCCCAACTCTATCAGAAGCTGCCTCTGTAGGATAATGCAACACCGACAGGAAGCTGAGTAATACAGACAGTAGCTGACGCAATCAGCAGAAATCTCCTAATAACAACAGGTGGTCTTAAACTTTTACAAATGACTGCACATATACAATGTAGGTCAGAGTAAAAATTAAATACAGAAGACATTTATTTAAAATAAAAGAAAATAACACAGCTCACGGGAAACAACTAAATCCTACCATCGTTACTTCACGCAATAAACCCATTCGTACAGTAGAAATAATTAAGACTGCCACCTTTCGAAGGAGCATTATAAAAGGTTTAAGGTTTTTGACAGAGCACTCTACCAACAGAGTTTCACATTATTCTTCCACAGCATATATAAAGTTGTGTAACTTTAAATTCGTCCTAGTGAACGGAATTGAAAGCAACGTGAAACGCCAGAGGCGAAAATGGAAATATTTTGTATCAACATTTCTGTGAGAGGAAGAAAATGAGAGTTCACACAAGTCCGCGTTGGCTATATCTTGAGAACCTTTTCTGTACTCTCGGTTTTAAACTATTTATAACAGTTAAACGAAGTTTCATCAGAAGTACAGCGTATTGTTACGAGATCTAAAAAAATCCATGGTTCTGAAAGGTGGAATGAGGAGAAAAAACGTCTGAAAATGCGAGCGTACACCAAGACAACGATTTCAACATAAAAACAGAGGAGGTGGGAGCGGTCAGGCATACCGCTTTCGGTATGGAATTTTATTTTAAATGACGCAAAAGTTAAGAAGACGACACCGTCACAATGACACAAGAGAACAAGGCCCAAGATTAGACACTCACAGACACAAAAGATCAGACATTCAACGACACAAGAGAACAAGGCACAATACCAAACATTACGACACAAGAGAACAAAGACCAGACACTCAACGATAAAAGAGAACAAGGCTCAAGACCAGACATTCAACGACACAAGAGAACAAGGTAGACCAGATACTCAATGACACAACAGAAAAAGGCCTAAGACCTAAGACCATATGTTCAACGACACGAGAGAACAACACAAGAGAACAAGACCCAAGACCAGACACTCAACGACACAAGAAGACAAGGTAAGACCAGATACTCAACAACACAAGAGAACAAGGCCCAAAGCCAGACATTCAACGCTACAAGAGAACACGGCCCAAGACCAGACACTCAATGGCACAAGAGAACACGGCCCAAGACCAGACACTCAACGACGTAAGAGAACACGGCAGACACTCGACATCACCAAATACAAGAATCTGACACAAAATATGACTCGACAGACAAGAGGATACAATACAAGAACAGATGTTTGTAGAGTCAAGGTGACAAAAACACTGAAAAAAAAATAATTCCAAAAAAGGGGAAGGGGGGCGATTCTAAAGAAAGAAAAAGGGAACGCCGTTCCATGGCAGCCTTCACTAAAATACGTATGCGCTCTCATGTCGACCAAATTATGATTTCATAGGAGCTAATAATTGAAAGCCTGTGAAACTACACCTTTCGAACAACTACAACTAATTCTTGGTCCGTCACAAATAAGAGGATTTCCAAGCGAGTTCGTTTACTCAGCAAGCACAAACTAAAATCAAGCGACTTCGAAATTACGTTGCAGGAGATTATTTAAGAAGTGACGCACGCGTACGTTGTGTTAAGATAAGCAGTTTGTATTACGATATCAAAATTTATTATATTACAAATCCCTTTGCGGTGAAGGCAGAAATGCCATTTGAGATTATTCTCCGATCTGCTGTGCACGTCAATTGCAAAGGAAACCATGTGGTTACCTCCACGCAATTTGGTTAAGTTTATGACTCTTCTCATTTACTCGGCTCGGCGTCGATCCCCGAAGATCTCGAGGCCAATGCAAATTACTTTCCATCGGCAATGCAAGTTAGCAGCATGCAAAATGCATGTTTCTATCGTATCACTTTCACGGTATTACCGTGTCCGGAACGAATACATGTCCTTAATTTGTGTCAATAATAATGCTTCCTGCTACAATTTGGTAGCTCTGCTTTAACAGAATATTACTGAATCTCGTTGGTCTATATTTATTCACCATCCCAGGCTTGTAATGCGAATTCCATTACACGAACATGAGCAAAGAGTAAACTACAGCAACCAGCTTTGGAAATGGCGAAATACATCTCAAAATAGTCTTCTTTTTTACCATGAAGGGATAATTTACTCCTTCCATGAGTCGAAACGAAATTTATTTGCTTGAGATTCTATAGTTGTAGTACAGCATACGACTCACAGATAATTAATCTGCTTTTGTTTTGTACATTCTTCATTTGTTCTGATGAACTGCTTGATAACTTCGTAGCACTGACATCAGAAAGTCGGACTTTTGTGGAATGTTCTCTAGCGTAGGGTTCTGGATCCTTCTACTGCCAGATAAGAGTTCGATTCCCAGAAAGACAAGATCATTGTGTTCGTTCTTGGGACGCTTCCTGGAACTAATAGATATGAATTTGAGGTGGACGACTACAGATGTTCATAGGGTCGTTAAAAAAACGAGAGAGAGAGAGAGAGATAAATGGCATTTAACCTTCCTTTTGAACTTCTGTTCTCTTATGCAAATTAAGTTACTTCTTGTTAGACGTTTCCTCACTTGAACGGCACATTACTTCCCGGAAGAGCTTTAAAAAATTCGGCAACACTGACTGTGAGCCTTTTTTTTTTTTTTTTTGTTGTTGTTGAAGGTTTAACGACCACCGTGAGCAACACAATGGCTATTAGCAGTCGCCCGTTCTTAATTTAAATCTACTGGTTCCAGAAAAGGGAGAGAGCCAGTGCCTTCTCGGACGAATGGTCATATATTCTGCGCCACCAGAACGCCACCAGAATGGTCAATTGCGCCACCAGAACGGCTGACTGCGAGTCAGAGCAGCATATAATACAACAATGAATATACCAAGAGTGCAGGGAGTTGAGAGGTAGTTAATACGTCTAGTTCATGTGGAGTTGTAGGGAGATTTATATACTGTAAAAAATAAGTGGTGTGAATTACGGAAAATTCCTGAAAATAATGTGCAGCAAAGTTGCCGGTACGTGTTCGCCTTTTAACGAAATTTCCGTTTTTAACAGTTCCCTTTTTCTAACTTCCGTATTTTGACAGAATTCCCAATGTCAGTATTTTCGTTTATTTCAGAATTTTAGAAAAGTCCGTTTCGGGGTTTTCCGTATTTATACAAAAATTTCACAAAATCATAGATTTCGACTTTTTTACCAGAGATTACTTTTTCCTGGCGTAAGGAGTAAGAAATCCGATTTCCCTTTGCCCCTGTTATAGGTTTCGAACCAGCTAAGTTTTCGACGGGAGACGCGTGTGCTACCGCTTCAGACAGAAATACATATAACGAACGGTCACGTATGAGGTAGAATTCGAATCACGTAATGATGAAATGTCATTTCATTTTCTGTTGGAGCTTTATTATTTTTCTGAATAGGCATGTAATAATTCTATTTTTTCTGTAGGAGGACTTATTACAAATTACGTTTTTTTTTTTGTTTTTTTTACTATGATTTTTCGAAGCAACAGATTGTTTTTGGAAGTAGAAATCTTTTTATCCGGACAATGACTTTCAATTATCTTTAAGAAAAGGTGAAATGTGCTGCTTTATAGTATTATTTCACAAAAGCCATAAATATAAAATTACTCTTGATAGCTATAATAGCTTCTGTCTTAAGGGGTCCAAAGACTGATACATAGACATCATACAATCACCCGTACCCGTACAATAATTTCAGTACACCATTTCTTACGATAATACAATATACAATAGCTGGTGCACCAAATGGGGAGAGAAGAAATATTATGTAGTGCCACAATAACCAAAATTTCATGCGATATGGTATCCACAATATCCGATCTCGCTACGGAACTTCAAAATCAGATACTCCGATAGATTACCAAAATTTAATAGTTAATCGCGAATCGCTTCTATTACCGGAAATTTTCCGTCATATGGAAACGGAAAAAGTGAGAACAGAATTTTTCCGTTAACATACGAAAGGAATTGCGAAAAGGTAATTCAAAACTTTCCTTTAACACCTTTGAAAACAGCAATTTACCGTTAGTAATGGCGAAAATGTTTCTGATAACTCAGAATTTTCCTGGAGTACAAAATATCCGTGAAATTCAAGTTTTCTCCCGTCATTTCACGAAAAAGGTTCTGCCACGAAAATGCTTCGTTAATTCACAAAAGAGATGACGGAAAATGACTTGTGAATCTCATATTTTTTTTTTATTTTTTTTTTACAGTGCATGTATCAAAATTTATATATGAGAGTGTTGTTATTAAAATCGATGTGATCAACGAAGGAATATAATCATTGGTGAATATACACTGAAGAGCAATTGAATTAGAGACAGCTGGCATTATGCAAATGTGGCGCTGTGGGCGGCTCTGTAAACGGAAACGACATAACGTATGCAGCGATCCGACAATATAAGGAGTGATGCGACGGGAATCAGTAAGACTAGGACGCAGTATGGGTAAGACGAAGGATCTAAGCGCATTTGATCGTGGGCAAATTGTCGGGGCCCGACGAATGGGTCACTCCATCTCGGAAGTCGTGCAGGCACTGGGATTTTTACGAGCCACTGTGTCACGGGTGCACCGTGAGTACATCGAATCCGATAAAACCATTCCTCCAATGGCCAACTGCCGTGGACAACACAGCGTGTGGATGAGCGGGGTCATCGTCGGCCAGCTCGCATTGTAACAGTGTATAGACGGTCCAAAGTGCAAGAAATCACTCGGCAATTTAACGCTGGTGCACAAAAACGTGTAAGCAGCCACACCATCCAGAACCATCTCCTCGCTATGGGGTACAGAAGCCATCGTCCCACGAGAGTACCGCTGCTGACCGCACATCACAGCGTGCAAAGATTAGCATGGGCGCGGGAACATCCCCACTGGACCCTAGACATGTGGGGAAATGTTGCTTGGACTGATAAGTCGAGATTCACGTTAGTACATGCGGATGGCAGGATACGAGTACGGCACAAATCACATGAAGCGATGGATCCTTCTTGCCAGCAGGGTACACTTCAAGCTGGTGGGGGTAGCATTCTCGTCTGGGGACTGTTTACGTGGACTGAAATGGGACCCCTGGTACGTGTGACATCGTCCCGCACAGGTCAACGTTACCGGGATATCCTGGACAACCATTTGCTCCCGTTTGTGCGTCTTCAAGATACCAGTGGGGACCTCACCCTGCAACAAGACAATGCACCGTGTCATCGCTCCCGAATTGTATCCGAATGGTTGGATGAACACTCCACGGACGTGACCTCGCTTCTTTGGCCAGCTAGGTCACCTGACCTCAATCCCATCGAGCACATCTGGGATTCTATTGAGAAAGATGTTCGAGGTTATGACTCCCCTCCATCAAATCTTCGTGAACTGTGGGAGCTTGTTCAGAGGTCGTGGATCCGTATGGCTTCCCAACGCTTCCGGTGTCTTGTCGAGTCCATGCCGAGAGGAATGGCCGCCGTCATCAGGGGAAAGGTGGTGCTACACGTTACTAGACAGGTATCTCTAATTCAATTGCTCTTCAGCGTAGTGTATGAGTGACCAGACTTTCTAGTAGTGCACAAATAAAAGACGTGGAGTTACACAATATTGACAAAAGTCACCGGACACACCTTCAAAAGCAAATGAACGGATCCGCTGCGTTGTTAAGCTGCGCGGTACAGCTCAAAACGGTATAAAAACAAGCTTGCAGCTGACCGCGATCATATCACACTATGAGGTTGAGGGAAACTGTCGCAGCGGGAGAGAACTGACTTTGAGAAAGGAAAGATTATTGGGTATTATATTAGTGGGTTGTCCATAAGAGAAACCGACAGGCGTTTAAACATACCCAAGTCAACTCTTTTGGATGTACTGAATAAGTGGAAGATACATGGCGTGCCTGAAGCAGCAAAACATACCGGCAGACCAAAGAAAATCAGTGACAGAGGACGTCGAAGCTTCAGGAGAGTCCTTACAGCTAATCGACGGAGTACTGCACAAGACCTCAGTGTACAGGTGAGTAAAAATGCTGGAACCTCGGTATGTACACGTACCATTCGCAGAGAACTTCATTCCATGGGTTACCGTGGTCGTGCGGCTGCTCATAAGCCTTTCATCTCCACTCGGAATGCTACTCGTCGTTTAGCATGGTGTAAGGAACATTTATCGTGGACCGTAGATCAATGGAAACGGGTCATATGGACTAATGAATCCAGATACACGATCCATCAGTCTGATGGCGGCAGCCGGGGAACGCTATTTACTACAGTGTACTGTTCCTACGGTCAAGTTTGGAGATGGTAGTGTACTCTTGTGGGAGTGTTTTTCATGGTATGGTCCCGGCCCATTGGTTATCGTGGACAAAGCTGTTAACCAGCACGTCTACCTCGATATCCTGGACAATTATGCCCTATCAACTCTGTGACAATACTATGGAACTGAGCCTTGTTGGTACCAGCAGGATAATGCACTGAGCCATACAGCAAGGACTGTTACGGCGTGGTTTGACGATAACTCCGTATAGTGTGTGGATTGGCCAGCACAGAGCCCTATCTTAATCCCATAGAGCACCTACGGAATGAATTAGAGCGCCGGATAAGAAGTTTGGAAGCAAGGCCTACTACTAAGCAACAGTTAGCGGCAGCATTATGTACTGAATGGGAGCGCATACCTATCGCTGTGTTCCAAAACCTTGTCGAAAGCATGTCTCGAAGGGTCAGTGCATGCATTAAGGCCAAAGGTGGACCGACACCGTACTAATGCATGTTACTAAATGCTATAATTGTGTTTCTCTTCTAGGTGTATGGTGACTTTTGTCAATATAGTATAGTTTGGACAAAGTGTGATTTATGTTCACGAAGTTCATTATGAACATTAATCACAGACACACAGTAAAGCAGGGGTCGCGCTGCCGATTGCATTCTTCGCAATTTGCGAAAAAGAAATCGTTTTGGCGATTACTTTTTTGTATTGTTGTAATACTTCGGCGAAAAAAAATTTGAATTTGGCGAAAACTTTAAAAAAGCCAGTGCAACCGCTGGTAAAACACATAAATATTTAACCTACAAACCTTTTAATAACGTGTTTTTGTTTGAAAAGATAGTTCGAAACACAGCGGTCAGTGCGGTAATCGGCAATAAAATAGTAATAATAATAATACGAAGAGCTCAGGATAGTGTAAACGCTACATACATATTACTTACACGGAGTACGTGTAATGGTGCACGTACATTAACCCTTACCACTCACTCTTCGTTTAAAGATCCATTACTGATTTAAATATCTGTAATTATCGTACTCTGTGAAATGTCCCTGAATATCCCATTTATTATTCTACGCAGGAATATAAAGGGTTTGGTTTACACATGAATGTAAACTACAGACGTTACTGTTTTACAGGACGAAAATTAAAGCGACTAACAAAAATATATATAGCGTTAAAATTCACAAAATATTTGAAGAATTCGGACTAATTATTAATGCATGCAAATCTAAAAAACTGTGGCAACCAACAATGAATAAATGAATATTTCAGTCAATGATGAAGATCTAGAGGAAATGGGAAAGATCTGCTACTTTGGATGTTTTATTATCCACAGGGATTGAAGGAAGAATATAATTTTTTTGAAAAGATAAGACTGTGACAACAACCAACAATTATGCGACTCTTCATTATTGGCATTATTGGAAGAATATAAGCCAAGAAAGGTTTTCAAAATTGCTTTATTAATAATATTAAAATGTAGAAGAACGTGGACGATGAAATGATTAACAGAACACACTGATGAGCACAGTGAGTGGTATGTACAATGCGGCATTCTGGCGTGCTCATGTGGGAGATGCGTATACGAAAAAAAAAAAATTTCACTGACGCAGCATTGAGAATAATAATAATCATACAGGTACGAAATTGCATGACAAAAGCAATATGATGAAACGATAAAAAAAGTGTAAAAGATGCGTGAAAAAGCAACAAAATATTGGAATATTAACAATATGTACAGGTCAGTGCGAGTTTCAGAGTATACAATATTATGAAGAAAAGGGACGAAAGTCCACAAAAATGCGAAGGATGAGCTGAAATGAAGACAGTTTTGGCAAACGTTGAAGTGCGAGGAAAAGTCAGTTTATAAGTTCATTACGGTTGTTTGAAGAACAAGCCAAGGAAGGGACAACATCAGAGCAAAAATTCCTAAAGCTACTACAGTTCTTCAAAAACTTAAACTGCTCTAAAACATCAATATTAATAAAAATTAGAATGCAATTCATCGACACACTTTCAAACTCAGATGAGAAAACTGCTAGCATCCGAAACGAAACGCTATACAGACTCCTTTCGCAGATCACGTGACAAATATGGCGAGGGAGTAAATCTTTTATTTGAGGAAGAACAAATACAATCGCAAGATTAACTGAGTGACTGATCAGATGGAACTCCTAAACAAGCATTTCAAGGCCTAATTGTCTGGTCAAAGGCGAAGAGGTATAAATCGAATCCCAATAAACGGCAACAGCAGGATATGGACGTAAACTGCGATCTCCGAGCTGCCTTCAAACTGCCACGATTAAACTGAAATGGGAGATTTCACAGTATCTGTTTCATATAAGGTACCAAACGGTTCCGGAATTGTGTACTTGTTTGTTTTTGGGTTTAAGTCCCCCCCACACACACCTAAAAAAGCCACAGGGAGTCATCTGTTCTTTATTTGGAGCCAATGGTGCCATTGAGGGAGCAAAGCCTGCGCCGTAAAGACAATAACTTCACGCATGCCTTATCCGGCACATTCCGGGCCACACTCGGACGATTAGCCACAAGCCCGCGCCTCTGACCACTCGGCCACTACGGTGTGGCCAAGACAATGGGATGACCAATGCGCGTGCGCGAGTGAGTTTTTACATATGTAAGAAGAAGGAAGAATAAGTCGGTATTTGGTTTCCTGGGTATCCCAACAAAAACGCGATATTTTTACTTACTGTTCGCAACTGGTCGAATTTCCATTTAGTAACTATAACCTGCAGGGTGCATTTTACAGAACGATGCCAACATCATTCTAAAACGAATTCAGTTTCTTTTTCTAAGTAACACGTCAAACAGTAGATTAAATACATTTCCTGTTAAAAAACACGCGACGGACTTAAAGTGCTAATTTTTTGTCAGCAACAAAGAAACATATTTTGCACAAATTCTGGATCCATTTTCTGCAAACACCATGAACATTTGTTGAACGGGATTCACACCTAAATACAATAAACAAATCTATACAAACTCCGTTTGTTGGTGTGAAAGTATATTTAAAGATGAAATACAAGGGAATAATTGTATCTCCCTAGCTTCCGTTCTCCAACCGGGAGGCTTTCTCAAGGGTTGCTGACGTTACTAACAAGTCTGGCTAGTATAAACTCGCCAGACTTGTTAACAGTAACGTCACTAACCCTTGAGAAAGCCTACCGGTTGGAGAGCGAAAGCTCGGGAGATACAATTTTCCCTTGTATTTCTTCTTTAAATATACTTTCACATCAATAAACGGAGTTTGCATAGATTTGTTTACCATGGACATTTTTACGATCACTTATACGAACAGGTGTAGCACTAAATGTAGCTTCCAGCTTTAAAACAATTTCAAAGTGCCGAAAAATACAAAAGAAAACAAAACGAGAAGTCTTAGAGTGCTTTCAAAAGCTTCCAAAAGAGAGCTATATAATATCATTTCGAACACTATGAGGTAAAAAAAAATCTAGGAACAACAGATACTGCGACAAAAGTTAATATTGATTTTAAACATTTTCCATTATTTCCTACCACTCCGGTGTCGAATCTATTAAAGCAGTGCTTCAACGCTCTGCCTTAATTCGACTTCTGCTTCTTAAAATCATATAACAGAACAAAAACAAATTTCACAGGTGATAAATTTCTGCACTAATTTAAGTTCCACAGAAGGAAAGCGGTATGTTTTATATCTGTGTACTCTGGCTCCGTACTGAACGTGAAAAGAAGAATTTCAACTCAAGTTTATCAGTTAATTAATCTACGCAAAGATTTTTCACATACACCTGCTTAACGGTTACTTTCATTTTTTATTTTTTTATTTTTATTTTTTGGTAAATACCCAGACGAAACGAACCAAACTAAGCGCAACATGAGTGCAGAAGGAATGGGGGATGAAAGGGGGGGGGTGAGGCCATCGTTAAACCGCACCCAGAACAACTTTGGCAAAGTATCAATGAACCAGCTGTCAAACCATTCATGACATGGGTAACTTCCATTTCTCCATTCACAACTTCGCCGTCTTATTTAAAAAGAAAAGAAACGCAAGCATTTTTTATTTTCTGTTTTGCTCTTTTATTTTCCCCAAACTGGAATTTATGGTTATCGGGTGCAGCGTGCATATACTGAATGAACGTCTCTTCTTTTTTGAGTTGATTTAACAACATCACTCGTGAATCGTTATCCTGTCACTTATAAATGATCACTGCATAATTACTGTAGCAAGGAAATTCACACTCGGCAATTTCCTAAAACTTCTACAGGGGGCGGGAAGAAGTCATTCAGGGCCACTGACTAATTGAAACAGGTAGATTCCTATTTTCTGGGAGAACCGAACGTATGATAAGAGAAATAAATATTTAATCTTATATATTTTACCGTACTTTTCTCTGGTCAACGACCAAGAGCTAATTTCTAATACACTCTGGGAGCCGTTTTACCCTGCCCGTATACAGCCACTCATTTCTGGATATTGCTTTCCAGCAAGCCAGAAAGTTGGAGTAGGGACTGACGTGCAGAAACGTGTTCTATGAAGCACGTTGTCTACAAAAAAATGGGTAAGTTATACGATTGAATGGGAAATGTGAGAATGAAAGGCACCAAACGATATTTGTCTGTTTGCCGATTCTTCAAATTTATCGACTGTGATGAGTTAATTTTATGGTAGATACGTATTCAGTGAGGCATGTTGTCTACAAAAACCCGATACCGCATCAACTCTGTGTGTGTCGGAGGAGGGGGGGGGGGCTTTAATACCAAATATATATATATATAGTTACTGGTACGATCGGGAGATTTTTAGCATTTAGGCTACAAATTCTTTATATTTTTAGTATTAGTCCCCCACCAGTTCCGCAGATAGGTTTCCTGTGATAGCAGATGCCTGAGAAATTCTGTAGACATGCAGTTTGTAAACGCTGAAAATCTGCTCCCGATTCGACTACAGATTCTTTATGCTATATATTTTTGGTATTAAGCACCCCCCTCTCCCCTACACACAGGGTTTCTGCTGAAGAGGATGCCCGCAGAGAATTTGTAGAGTTGTAGTTTGTAAACGCTGAAAATCTGCTCCTGACTGGCCAAGAAATTGTTGTTTATACTTTATATTCTTGGTATTAAGCCCTCCTTCCCTCTTGCACACAGGTTTACCGCCGCAGTGGATGCCCGCAGAGAATTTGCTGAGTTCTGTAGTCTGTAAACGCTGAAAATCTGCTGCCGACTGGCTTGAAATTCTTTACATTTTATATCTACGGGATTAACCCCCCCCCCAACACAATATTCATCGGTAGGTAGCCGCATGGAATTTGTTGAATTTTACTTTATACCCCCAATCGGAATGATTGGCATCCTCTCCCCGATCATCAAAGGTTGCAAATGTATGGGACGCTCTAGAGTTTTTGTCGAGTTGTACTTTGAAAACCCTCAAAATCTGGCAGAGATCAGAAGGGTCGTTCTTCTTTCTCTCTCTGTATTTTACATTTTTGGGACAAACCGCATAGTAATACACTGGTGTGCAAAAATTAAGGACGAAGAGGAGAAATTAGCATAACAGCGGAATGAGCAGGCAGAACGGACCGAAAGACCACTCAGGAGATAGACTAGGATCCGGTACGGTAGGGCATGCTCATATATGCAGCATGACGTAGGGGGAGTGTCGGAAGGGTATAAAGCACACGGGCGGTGAACGCTCATCAATTCGGTGAAAGCTATTGCACGGTGTACATCGATTTGAACGACGTCGACTTGCTGCCATCGTGTGATATGGCCAACAGGCAATCCAGTAGACGACATCTGGATGACTTTACCTGAGGTCACGTCATTGGGAAGTTGGAAGAAGGTCGAAGTGTGACTAGTGTGGGCGAGGAGTTCGGGATCGCTCACAGCATCGTTTCACGAGCTTGGAGAGCATTTTAAACGACAGGAACAGTTGTCCGAGTGTTTAGCAGTGGTCGTCCACGAGCAACCACGGCGGCGGACGACCGGTATATTGTCTTACACGCGAGAAGAGACAGACGGCAGACAGCGGGAGAAATCGCAAGGCACATGCAACAGACAACTGGACGTCCGTTATCGCGTTTTACCGTGGCCAGAAGGCTGCACAAAGATGGTCTATTTGCACGACGACCAGCACGGTTTGTGCCATTAACGCCTGCTTATCGGAAACGGCGGTTTCTGTGGTGCCAGGAACACAAGAGCTGGACACATCAGCAATGGGGTCGGGTTCTCTTTACGGATGAGAGCCGATTTAGTCTGACGAGCGATTCTGGACGTATACACATCTGGAGAGAGCAGGGAACACGCAATCACATCTCCAACATCATCGAAAGGGACCGGTTTGGAGGTGGCTGAGTTCTCGTTTGGGGCGGTATGATGCTTGGTAGTCGTACTGATCTCCACATCTTCCAAGGAGGTTCAGTCACTTGTGTCCGCTATTGTACCGAGGTTCTACTGCCTCACGTGCGTCTGTTTAGAGGTGCTGTGGGTCCTGAGTTCCTCTTCGTGGACGACAACACTACACCTCATCGTACAGTGGTTGTCGCAGAGCTGTTGGAGAGTTAAGATATTCAACGCATGGATTGGCCCGCAAGGTCCCCGGACCTACATCCAATCGAACACGTGTGGGACCTTCTCGGGAGACGCTTGGCAGCACGCCACCAGCCGCCGGCAAAGATTCCGCAGCTGCAATTGGCGCTACAAGAGGAATGGGCAGCGATGCCTCAACAGGTCCTTGACAACCTCGTCCTCAGCATGGACAGACGTTGTAAATCCTGCAACGCAGTCAGTGGTGATCATATCCACTACTAAAGACTGGATTTTTCTTGGCAGCCGCCTGTCACATGGACGTTTGTCTTCTGTCCAGTTGTGCTCGAAGCTACCTTTTCAATAAAGTGCCTTTGTATCCTTTGGATTCCTTGTTTGGACGGTTTCGCTCACTTGTCCCATATTCTTACATCTTGGGGATCTTATGGTATGATTTGAGTCGCGACGCTACATTCGAAAAACCGTCTCGTCCTTAATTTTTGCACGCCAGTGTAATACAGGGAAACGAACTGAGCACGAATCTCACATCTCTATAATACACTAAATATCTCAATTAAAAGAAACGCGAAATTATAAGAATTGTGAGGAGACACAACTGGAAATGTTTAGACGGAGTAGTCAAGAGGACAATTGTTATACGGCTCCCTAATAGCTTTGTGACCAGTTCTCAGGCAGCCACTTCTCCGGGTGGTGTGGGAATAAAAGGTAGCAAAAACGATATCCGTGTGTTCGCTGATCCTTCAAATTTATCGATTGTGATGAGTTAATTTGATGGTAGACACGCGCTTTAGGAGACATCTTGTCTGTCTACAAATGGGTAAGTGATACAACTGAGTCGGGAATGTAGGCAGCAAACGATATCCATCTGTTCGCTGGACCTTCAAATTCATCGATTGTGATGAGTTAATTTGGTGGTAGATACGTGTTCTAAGAGATATGTTGCCTACAAAAACATGGGTAAATGGTTTGAGAAACGTAGGAACGAAAGGAAGCAAACGATATACGTCTGTTCGCTGTTTTTTTTTTTTTTTCAAATTTATAGATTGTGATAAGTATATTTCATGTTCTGGGCAAACGAGTAAGAACTTCCAGAGGTATAAAGATTTCTCTGTTAGGAGACAGTGGATTCACAGTGAGTAATGGAGGACATCCTGCCACTTTTCCTAATCGTGGAACATTAGTGTAGGACACTGGTAGTTTATCAATGATGACTCGATTCCTTTCTTTAATATCCAAGTTAATATCCAAGTACATACATCATCATCAATAGGTTTAGGGTATTGAATAACTGCCGTACTTGATCCATGAAGGAAATCTCTGACAGTAGATGATTACTGATTTAAGTTATCAATTCTGCAGTAATAAAGACATGAACCAGGAAGAGATGGTTATACAACTCCCACATCATGATTGCACTTATCACACAGTACGTTAGTTACGGTAGCAGACACCTCTTGTGCCCTAACACACGAAACGCAGACACCAAGCTCACATTTTTTTACTATTTTCTATTTTTTGGTAACTTTGTAATTCGTAAGTCCAATATACCAGGTGTTTCATAAATATGATAATGGGGTCGATTTTCTCTGCTTTTGCCTTAGACATATACATACTTTCAATCCGGCAAACTACCATAATGAAACGTACAATTCCATCGTGGCAGTTTTATCATCAATGATCTAGTATCGGCTTCAAACACTCACTGACTCTTAAAAATTAAATGTACGAGTCTAGAATTGTACTCCGGAACCTCTATAAGGTTAACACACGGCGACACAGAAACACAAGTACACATTTCAAATGAGTTCAAACTGGGAATTATAAAGAATTTAAATATCTTCGTGTGTGTTTAATACCTATGTACACTGAAGTGCCAGAAAAACTGGTACACCAGTCTAATACTTGGTAGGTACCCCCGGGAGCGCAGGACTGCAGAAATACGACGGGGCACGTGGGCTCCACTAGCTTCTAGAAATATGCTGTAGGCAATGCACACCATACTTCCTGCAAAGCTTTCCACAAGTCGGGTGTATTCCGAGGTCTCGGATTCCTGTGTTCGATAGCGCGTTGCATACTATCCCAAATGTGTTGTTCCATCACGTTCAGATCTGGAGACTTGGGTGGGAATGGCAACACCCCAAACTCAGATGAATGCTCCTCTAACCATAATGTGGCGCCCCGACACTTGTGTGGAGGTGCATTGTCATTTTGGAACAGGCCCAACCCATCAGCATGAATGCAGGACATGAACTGGTGTACCTCGTCAGAAAGGATGCGCACATAGCGTTGGCCGGTCACAGACGTTTGTAGACGTACCAGGGGTCCCAGTGAAGTCCAGCTAAACACACCCCACTCACCAGCCGGTACAGTTCCCTGTTGACAGGCGGGATCCATGGCTTCATGGGGTTTGCGCCACACTGGAATCCTTTCATCTGCCCGAAACAGTTGGAAACGCGACTCGTCAGACCAGGCTACTTGTTTCCAATCATCAAGTCTCCAGTGGCGGTGTTGCCGTGCCCAAGCTAGGCGCATAGCTCTGTGTCGTGCACCCATCTAGGGGACTCGAGTTGGGCGTCGGTTCCCAAAGCACATATCGTGCAGGGTACATTGCACAGTCCGGACGCTGATGCTTGTTGAGGCTCCAGCATTGAATTCTGATTATACCTGCGAGAGTGTTGCACGCTTATCGCGTGAAATGATTCTTGACAGCTGACGATGGTCACGTTCACCCAATGTCTTTTTAGGGCCACACTGGTATCGTAGGTTAGAGGTTTTGCCGGAATTCTTGTAGTCACGGCACATACACCCTTGCAATGGTCGTCCGTGAAAATCCGAACTTCGTTCCTACCTACGAAATACTATGGCCCATCTCACGAGCGCCAACTATGACACCGCGTTGAAAATCGCTTAAATCGTTATAAGGATGTCTATCGCTTTATATACGCACTGGCGGACGCAACCGAGTGCGCGCATAGGTGACGTTGCTATGTATTTTGCATAAGGTCGTCTGTACCAGTTTTTCTGGCACTGCAGTGTATATCATTCATCACTGTGAAGCATTATCAGTCGACTGCTGGATGAAGGTCTCCCCACGTTTTTTCCGCAACTGTCTGTTTTGAGCCAGTCACTTTTACCAATCTCCCATGTGGCCTGTTTCTGGGTCTTATGTAATATACATACAGACTATTTTTCTGGAGGAACGCGTTGGAACGGTCGTTTTAATACAGAATTTTTTTTATTCAATTAAAGTACCGTAAAACCGTTATATGCAGCAGCATTTAATTACCGTAGCATGTGTGTATGGGGGGGGGGGGAGAGAGAGAGAGAGGAAGATAGAGATGGCAGGATATATCCCTTGCGTTTGATTTTTTTCCACCTTATACCTGTACATAATGTACAAGGAGAAGGTTTCTTTCCCGTACATAATGTAATTCTGAGCAGTCTTTGTACAGAGATACATTATATATAAAAAGATTATGCTGTATCGTGAACAAGAAATCAGGAAGCATATAACAGATTTTGACAATGAAAGAGACATGATTCTTGGTTTTAAATAATATCTACATCTTCAACGAAAAGAAAAATCTAACTAATTTTTACAGCTGAAGTGAGCTTTACAAACCTTTGCTGCATTTTCAAACGAATGCGAAAGGAGATTTTCTCAGAGGAATTTGATAATCACTCCAGTTAAGTCTTCTCTTTCAATCACAGCAAATAACCTCATTGTTATTCATAAAAAATTTTGGGCCTCCGTTAACCCAATTTGATCCTACAAAATACGAACGATCGCGGGTCCTTCGAAGTCACCATTCGGCAGTGGATACGAAAAACAAGGGGCAGACGAGAATGATAGAAATAATACAAGAGTTGAATAGGATCAAAATGCAGTTACCTTGAGTTTCTCAATGCGATGTAATCCTCAGTGAAATTTTAACCCGAATTTGAGGGTAAGTTTGACAGAGATTTTAATAGGTGAACAAGTAAGTTTTAAAGCGTTCTTTGTGTGGCGTATACCGCTAATTTACATATTTGACACCCCCACCCCACCCCCGTGTTGTCATGTGCCCGTAACTGGTCCAGAGTATAAAATGTGACACAGAAGTTTGCACAAAAGTCAAACGCACTTGCACATCGGTAGGTGAAAGATGGCAAGCGATACTGCAGCATTTATTTAACACTGCATTCGTTACGAATTTCATTAAGGAAAAGTGCTACAAACACGCACGTGCCTAGATCTGTTCTGTTCTGGGGGAGAATATTGTATCGAAAAGCACGTATGAGTTTTGGTTTAGACGGTTTAAAGCAGGTGATTTGGAGGTTAGCGATCAAGAACGCAGCGGCGACCCGCAGAAGATTGCACATGAGGAACAGCAAGCATTGCTGGATGTAGATTCGTCTCAAACGCAAAACGAACTAGCTGAAAAACTGGGGGTAAATTCAACAAACCATTTCCAATCGTTTACGTGCAATGGAAAGATTCAGAAGGAAGGAAAATGGGTGCCACATGACCTGAGCCAGAGGAACAAGGATAAGCCTGCCATGAAGTGTTTGAATCTGTTGAATAAACAACACAGAATGTCTTTCCTGTGGAAAATCGTTACGGGTAATGAAAAGTGGATATGGTACGACAATCCCAAACACAAAAAACACTGGGTAGACCCGGTGAAGCAACGACTTCGACACCTAAAGGCAATATTCACTCCAAGAAAGTTCTGCTGTGCATCTGGTGGGATATGAAGGGTGTGCTCTATTATGAACTATTGGAACAGGGTCAAACTGTTACTGCTGATCTACAAGCAACAATTGCTGCGATTGAACCACGAAATCTGTCGGAAACGTCCATTCACAGGCAAAGGATTGCGTCCCGTGAAATTACTGCATGACAACGCTAGGCCGGATGTCGCGAAATCGGTCAAGGGAACGTTACTAACGCTTGACTGGGAAATTTTGAAGCATCCGGCGTACAGTCCCGACATAGCCTCTTCAGACTATTATTTGTTCCGATCGATGCAACATGGTTTGTCTGCTGTACGGTTCCGGACATGTGACGAAGTGCAAAAATGGGTTGACGACTTCATCGCGTTACACGACGAAGTTATTCTTCATGGCTGGAATCCGTCAGCTGCCCGACCGATGGCGGAAGATGATAGATAATGACGGCGCATATTTTGATTCGTAAAGGTATTGTTGTTTTCTCTCAAATTACATGTTGCGTTGTCTTAAAACGCTTTAAAACTTATTTGTACACCTAATAATTTCAGCGTTGGGTATGCATGATAAAAGTTTTTTTATAAAGATAATTTAATATAATGAGTACGTAAATCATGCTTTTACATTTTATACCATGCAAAAGTAATAAGGCTCAAAAACAACAATGTTCAATAAATTGATTTGCTTTTAATTAGGTCAACAATCCCCATTTACAGCAACACATGTTTAACAGTTCCAAAACTTTTTTTCTCCACAAAAAAAAAAAAAAAAAAAAAAAAAAAAAAAACCACTGCATATATGGACCAGAGACATGGACCTTAACTAAGAAAGATATTCAGCGGCTGCAAACAACTCAAGGAAGCATGGAGAGATGCATGCTTGGTATAACCAGGAAAGGAGAATACATGGATTACGGAAAATGACAAGAGTGAAAAACATCCTTATCAAAGTAAAATTTCTGAAATGGAAATAGGCTGGACATAATGCTAGAAGAACTGACCACTGTTGGACAACTGAAATACTAAATTGGATACCAAGGGACAAGAAAAGACCCAGAACAAGACCATGTGTGAGATGGGTGGATGAAATTCGAAACGCATGTTGGAATGACAAGGAAGAGAATGGCTTGTTGTGAAAAAGACTTGTGCAGACCTTCATCCAGCAGTGGATTGATAATGAATGATGATTATACATATGAAAGGATGATGATGATACATAGAAAAGGATAATGATGATGGATGATACATATGAAAGGATGATGATGATACATAGAAAAGGATAATGATGATGGATGATACATATGAAAGGATGATGTGATTATGGTACATATGAAATGATGATGATGATGATGATACATATGAAATGACGATGATGATACATATTAAATGACGATGATGATGAAAATTATGTCCAAGTAAAGAATCCAATCCAAGTAGACAGAGCCACATCAAGGACGTTTGGTATTGAATGGGGTAAAACGCGGAACAAAGCAAAACATTGGCGAAACTGATCTTCAAATCGGCGACACGCGGTCTGGTAACAACAGTTCTACCAGCCAAGCTTTTTCCTCCCTACCATTAAAACTTACCCTCCCCCTTACTACCACAGAAAGTGCTCCATCCTTGACATTGACCTTCCTTCCTCTTTTCAATGGGAATTGGAAAGGGGGGATAGGGGTGGCAAGAAATGACTCCAACGAAATGGCGGGGGGGGGGGGGAGACGCCAAGGTGTCAAACCGTAGGGTAATTACACAAAGGACGTGATGTAATCGCATGCCAAGTCAGTGGGTGGGCTTGTCTAGGTCAGTGTCACAGACCCCTGATTCCATATGTGTCACCCGGAAGCGCCCTTTATTACGAGAGGCAGATAAATAGTATACAAACAACACGGACACCGATGAAGATCATTGCGCTGATCTTGCGTTGAAAAGCGAAAGGCCAGAAAGAACTGCTGTTCCAGTTCAATACATGCATTCCAAATTTTACTTCCACCTGTAATTATGGAAATTTTTTACAGCGTAATTTAAAGTGCAAATTGGGAAATTCCGTATAATTAGCAAAATAGATGGGAATTCAGTGGCGCACTCAGTGGAAGTGGGCGCCCGGGCGTTCCCCATCAGGTAGAACTCGTTCTTTGTTATTTGGTTGCTTGTATATGCTTTTAAATAAATATATACATTCGAATCATTGGAAACGCTATCTCATGTAGTGGAGATATTTTATATATTTTCCCAATATTTAGAGCAATGTTTTTTCTCGGGTGTCACTATTCGCATCTTCAATATTTTGGGTCACCCCATGAAGAAATTCTGAGTGCGTCACCTCATGGGATTTCTGAGTGCTTCACCACAATACCAGTCACCAAATTTTTTTTTTTTTTTTTTGTACTTGAAGTGGTGCCTGAAATGACTAGCCAGTTCCACAACTAGACCTTTTTACGGGAAATACACATTTGAAACCGAAGAAGATGACTCCGTATCATGCATATAAGAAGCAACGCAGCGCATTACTATTCAAATCTTCGAGCTTGTGCAAAAGCTTAGCGGGTTAAATGTGATCAAAACAAGGAATCCACTTTTGTAGTCAACAACATTTTCCCAATAGTTATTAACTGCGAGAAAAACAATCAACAGACAGACTTAAATAAAATATGACGGTGAATTGTGAACATGTTGAGCAAGCTGCCTTAATAAAAAGAAAAAAAATTACATACAAATTCACTGCGGAACAAAATTAACCTTGACAAATCTGACCCCCCCCCTCCTTATTGACATTAACAACATATAACGAATTAGAATAATAATGGTTGGGTGTAATTTTTTACGAAACTCAAATTAATGCACGAAGATCTGTATTTCCATTGAACCCGAAATTTTAAACATAAGCCGTGACTTCTTTAATGTCTTAATAATAAACAGCAAAACTAAAATGAATATGAAAATTTATTATTGTACCCCGTTGTTTGATTTTACTGCTTCCAATAAAAATGCTACGATAGTTGTCACACCCAACTGATTTGCGACATAAAAACATGAAAATGTTACTATTAGCCCCATGAGATTTTTTCTTCGCACGATGCATACACCTTTCTTTGCACTGATAAAAGATCCGTAAATGATATCGACGCAAATTTTTCGCTACATCCTCTGTATTTAATGCAGGAATTCCCGGAAAACATTCAGAAAAGTGAGGTGATAATGGTACTTAACAACCACAAACCCTCCATTCAAAGAAGGAACTGACAAAATACATGGAGAATCTTGAAATGGTTACTCCTGAACGAAAATAAAAAATTGCCTATCTACATTCTGAAACGGGTGCATTGAAATACATACAGTATATACACCGAAGTGCCAGAAAAACTGGTACACCAGTCTAATACTTGCTAGGTACCCCACGGGAGCGCAGGTCTGCAGAAATACGACGGTGCATGGACTTCACTAGCTTTTGGAAATATGCTGTAGGCAATGCACACCATACTTCCTGCAGAGCGTTCCACAATTCGGGTGTATTCCGAGGTCTCGGATTCCTGTGTTCGACAGCGCGTTGCATGGCATCCCAAATGCGTTCTATCACGTTCAGATCTGGGGACTTAGGTGGGAATGGCAACACCCCAAATTCAGATGAATGCTCCTCTAACCATAATGAGGCGTCACGACACTTGTGTGGAGGTGCATTGTCATGTTGGAACAGGCCCAACCATCAGCATGAATGCATGGAACAGGCCCAACCCATCAGCATGAATGCAGGACATGAATGGGTGTACCTCGTTAGAAAGGATGCGCACGAAGCGTTGGCCCGTCACAGACGTTTGTAGACGTACCAGGGGTCCCAGTGAAGTCCAGCTAAACACACCCCATACCATTACTGAACCCTTCCCCACCAGCCGGAACAGATCCCTGTTGACAGGCAGGATCCATGGCTCCATGGAGTTTGCGCCACACGCGAGTCCTTCCATCTAACCGAAACAGTTGGAAACGCGACGCGTCAGACCAGGCTACTTGTTTCCAGTCATCAAGTGCCCAGTGGCTGTGTTGCCGTACCCAAGCGAGGCGCATAGCTCTGTGTCGTGCACCCATCAAGGGGACTCGAGTTGGGCGTCGGCTCCCAAAGCCCATATCGTGCAGGGTATGTTGCACAGTCCGGACGCTGATGTTCGTTGAACCTCCAGCATTGAATTCCGATTATACTTGCTAGAGTGATGCACGCCTATCGCGTGAAACGATTCTTGACAGCCGACGATGGTCACGTTCACCCAATGTCTTTTTACGGCCACACTGGTATCGTAGGTTGGAGGTTTTGCCGGAATCCTTTTAGTCACGGTACACCCTTGCAATGGTCATCTGTGAAAATCCGAACTTCGTTTCTATCTCCGAAATACTATGGCCCATTTCACGAGCGCCAACTATGACACCGAGTTGAAAATCGCTTAAATCGTTATTACTTGTCATTCTCATGCCGAAAACAGCTCTGACAGCTGGCAAGGATGTCTATCGCTTTATATACGCACTGGCGGACGCAACCGAGTACGCGCATAGGTGACGTTGCTATGTATTTTGCATAAGCTCGACTGTACCAGTTTTTTTGACACTTCAGTGTGGTTACACCATCTAATGAGAAAACTGTGCACCAACAGAAACTGGAAAATTAAAGGAAAATTTTAACCGTGTATTTGATCCTAAAAGAACTGTCCAGTCGGTTTTTTTTTTTTTTTTTTTTTTTTTGTTGTAAAACAGATGTTCTGACAAATTTAGAAATACAGTCGCGCAAGTTTATAACGAGGTTCAAGGGATCTGATGAAAACTTTCGTTATATTCGTAGTTTCGAAATATACCAAAAACTTGATTAAATGTAGTAATGGTGCGAAGTATTATATAACAACAGCACAAAATTATGTACGTAGTTCATGTAGACAAGAAACCTCACTTTAAACTCTCTGTTTTTTTTTTAAATATTCACGAATCATCAGAACTCTGCTTCTCCTCTGCAACACAGGACATAAGCATTTCTATGAAATTGTTTTCTGCTGCACTAGAAGTACACATGTTGGGTGACATCAAAAATTCTGTTGGAGTGTTCAATGAAGATGCGCTACACATACAGCCGATAATATCAGCCCTGTAGTAAGTTCTCAGTGCCAGAGCCCGAAATGTCAGTTCTCTTCCGTTGGATTAGACACACACGATCTCAGCATCTTCTAGAAGTGGAGACTTACAACAATCTCATCGTCGGCAGTGCAAATGTCTTGGAAAGCTGCACCGTCGTTCAGTTCGTTCTGCACAATTTTGTCCCACATTTTAAAGTGTTGAGGTTCTACATCGTCAGCAGCCATCTCTGCATGCTCAAGCGCTAGGTGGTCCTTCCTCTGCCCCGGCCATCTCTATACTGCTTCATAACAACCACAACCCAATAAAAACCCCTTCTATGGAAATAAATTACTGATATTGCAAGTCTTCTTCTCTTTGCTGTATTTTTCAGACATTGCCCTTTCCCTACTTTGCCGTTTTGGGCAACACAGTAAGGTATTTCAACACTTCGTAAATTCTGTACCCAAAGATTTTGACTTGGTTATTAATAAATGGCCTATCACGAATTTTCTACCTAAACCAAGGGGAATGAATGGGAGTTTCTTTGCCATAACTGCAAATTCGCTATAAATGGCTTTGTTACAAAAGGACGCGACTGATATATTTTACCACCAAGTTGAAAAACTGTCTTATCAGAAGCGAAAGCAACAACATACCTAAAACCTTGGCGTTGCCTTCTCTATACTTTCTCACCAGTCAATGATGGTAGTGGAGGATTTAGAGTTATCGCGGCTCTGGGCGCATAATCAGTTTCTGGCATCCCCCTTACTTTGCTCGGCATCCTTAGAAAATAACGTTGTTTTTTTCTTTTCTTATTTTGCCTGGTCACTGTCATATTAAATATTGAATTAAGTGTTCATTACATTCTAAGAAAACTGGCCAGAAATAACACTCCAATTTCTGAGATCAGTTGTAGTGTAAAATTATGAAATATTACTGTAAAAATGTTTTCCTGTGAGCCAGCATTTCAGCTGGTAAATTCATACTTACAGACGACATGTTTGGCGAATCATGTTATTAACCAAGTTCCATGCTGGGTTTTTTTTTTTTTTTTTTTTTTTTTGAAGCAAAATGAACAAAAAAATACCAAAATAAAATCGCTATTTTTCAGGCTCTTCAGCATCGCGACGGGGATTCATGGGCTCCCCTGCGTACTGGTATACATACAGACAGGCGTAGGAATGATGAATATTTGGGGGGGGGAGGGGACGAAGGGGGAACAAATACAGCACCTTGAGTTAATTCATATGACGTTTCTTAAATTCAAATAAAATTCAGCTACAAAATCTGTATGCTTGTATTCCTACACCTTGAAAAGTTGGTATTTTAGGTTTTGAATACACACCATGATTTCCGCTACAATTCTGCTTTATTCTGCTTTGTTTCAGTGAATTATGCTCTTAGTAATTTAATTTCAAAATTTTTAATTTTTGACGAACATTAATACGCTTTACCTGCAAAATTTTATCTTATACTTAACATGCAAACAAAATTACGGCGGAGACTTCTAGCTTTTCCTACTGTTGGACAGGGATTACAATCATAGAATGTTGTGTTCGGCTTTCTTCCTTCCTGGAACTAGTGGCCCTAAATTAGGGTAGGGAGACTTCTCGCTGCTTCGTTCATCACGAAAGCGGTTGAGAGCTTCCGGAAGTGGATTGATAATAGTTGATCGAACAGCACGATCGAGGTGGTCGCACAGATACTCAATTGGGTTTATGTCTGGGGAATTGGGGGGCCAGGGAAGTACTTTTAAGTCTTCATCATGATCTTCCAACCACTCTAGGGCATTTCTAGTTGTGTGACATGTCGCATTGTCGTGCTGCAAGATCCCATCCGCCCCAGGGAAGACAATCAGTATGTATGGGTGTACGTGGCCTGCAAGGATAGGTTTATAACGAGTTTGGTCCATAGTGCCTTCCACAGGTATGAGTGGACCCAAAGAATGCCACGGAAACATTTCCCAGACCATAATGCTACCCCAACCAGCTTGTGTTCTTCCAGCAATGGTTGAAGAGTGTTTATTCTCTAATGTTTCTCGCCTTATACGCCAACGTCGATCCGTTCGATGAAGCAGAAAACGTGACTCATCGAAGAAGGCAATCCTTTGCCAATCAGCTGAGGTCCAATTCCGATACTGCCGTGCAAATGTAAGCCTTTTCTGCTGATGCACCTTCGTTAGCATAGGTGCAATGACCATCCGTCTGCATCGGAGCCCCATAAGCAGCAGGGTTCGCTGAACTGTCGTTTTAGACACATTTCCGGTAGCTCCCTGGTTCATTCGGCCAGTGAGTTGCTCCACTGTAGCGTGTCGATCGGCCCTCACGCACCTTTGCAGCCGACGTTCACCTCTAACATCAATGGCACGTGGTGCTCCCCAGTTTTCACGTCGCTTATTCTCAATGGTACCATTTCTCCAATCACTATACACTTTAAGCACAGCAGCACGCGAACAGTTCACAAACTGCGCTGTTTCAGAAATACTGCCACCCTTGGCCCCAAAGTCGATAATCATCCCTTTTTTGCAAATCTGGTAAATCGCTCCTTTTTATCCATGACAGCAACAACGAGTGATATGTTTTCAAAATACCTACAGCACACCTTGTATACCCTCAAAGCCAGCTCATGACACGTGCCTTCTTTCATTGCCTACGCACTGTTGACGTCAAAAGTAAGGAGGTGGTCACAATAATGTGACTCGATTGTATATAAACATAGATACACACACACAACAAAGACGGACCTTGATACAAGCTTCCTTACGCTCATATGTGATATTACAAATGACTGACTTTTATTTCGGCTGTCTTGAATAATAATTTTCCGCGCTGAATTTTTATTCAGTGATTTTATCGTATGCCCCTTCAAAAGGAGAAACATTTAAGCACGTCTTTGTCCGCAGAAAACACGTAATATTTCATAAGCGCCGTTCTACAGCAATCATAGATTTCTCTAAAAACAATACATACACGTTTCTACTCTATTTCGTCAGCGAAACGCCAAGTCCTTAGATAGCTAAAAATATTGAAAACTGCCTACGCGAATAACAATGCACGTTTGACAAAGCAAACCAATTAGGCAATGACGTCGCTATTTGCCACCTATTTGAACCGCGTTTTAACGATTTTCGAGATCATTTTTTGAGATCTCACAGCTGTGTTGTACCGTGAACAATAGTAGCTAAATTTGGCACGTACATATATACATATTTCCCATTCTACAGTTTTCCTTCAGAGCAGTCACTTTCACGAGAACAGCATGCCACGCATGCATGCAGCATTTAAAAACCTAAGAACTGTTACACTTTGAAATGCTGGTTTTCTCCTGTATAACGAAGTAAATTTCTCCGTCATTTCTGTCCACGCCAGGATTCGAACCCAGATCCCCTCATTCCGGAACAAGTCACTCTACCAATTGAGCTACGCGGACGTTTGTTCTGACTACTATCTGCCTTTTATGTCGTGTGCGTCCTGCTGGCAGGTACGTCACATCTTCTGGTACGTTACATCATCTCCCCCTTATTTTTATTTTAGTTTTTTCGAAGTGCTGGAGAAGGGATACTCTTATTTTTCCTATCTCGCGGTGTGGAAATAACATCACACCATTGCGAGATTTTGAACGGTCGGGTCATCCGGATAGTTCGGGCGCCATTATAACGAAGTAAATTTCTCCGTCATTTCTGTCCACGCCAGGATTCGAACCCGGATCCCCTCATTCCGGAATAAGTCACTCTACCAATTGAGCTACGCGGACGTTTGTTCTGACTACTATCTGCCTTTATGTCGTGTGCGTCCTGCTGGCAGGTACGTCACATCTTCCGGTACGTTACACCTGCACAGAGTCAGACAAGCACCACAGTGATCCTTGCGTTTATCCACGGATTTCATCGGATCAGAGGTTAGTTATCTATTAAAGCCGAATCCCCCCCCTTTAAATAACCCTTATATTTGACACTATCATAAGAAATAATGATTCAGATTTGGGGTTGGAGGTTTAAATATATCTCTGAATGAGCTTCGCTAGCCTCTGGATGAAATGATGCAAATTCGCCCTACACAGGAACAACCCACGCAGCACCCAGCGCAAGGAATGTTTGCGCCCCGATGCAAAGTGCCGTTTCGGTGCCCCTTTGTGAACTTTTCGATGGGGAAAATTTACATAATGCTTTCGAATTCATCGCACTCACATGCATTTGGCTGTTCTGCCCCATTCCACTTCCAAAAACTTAAAGAAACAGTATTTTAATATCTTTCGAGTACTTAGAGACAAAAATTGCCACGGTTTAAAGGGTGATTTCATTCATGTTAAAAAACATGGGACAGGAACTTCCTGCGTTGTGATATTATTGGGTGTATAAGATTCATCGCACCGCGTCCGAGCCCTTGATGCTTCTCTCTATTGAAGAGTGTTTACAGACAGGGATAAAAATAAGCACGTAATTTCTCAATAACGCCTACATTTTATTAATGCGAGAAAAAAAAAGTGCTCCGTGAAATTTCTAGAGATCGAAATTCCGCCCCACCGTTAACTGTCACTCCAAGCGGATGCTTCCATTATTTAATGGGAAATAAGGCACAGCAGGGAGAAGGGAGCTTCAGGCACAAATAAGTATTGTATTTCATTTCCTCAGAAAAAGAATGACAAGGGAAAGAAGATGCGTTGACAGATGCGAGAAAGCAAGATAGTCTGCGGCCGAAGAGAGAAGCAGAATAAATTAGTCATTACTGCTTTTGGGTAAAAACCACTGCTTGTTCTCGGCTGTAAAACGAAATAAAGCTATAGGAGCAACAGAAGTTTTTGTTTTCGCCACAAAGGGAAAATGTTATGAGAGTTGTGACGTCAGAGGGCCTTGGGCCGGTCCTGAACCCACGCAATACTTTCTGAGAAATCTAGAAATTATAGAGACATGTTGGATTCGGTGACGCTCCGCATGACACCACTAACTACAAACTATAGGGGGAAAGTGCTAATTATAATCTTCTTATTCTTCACACAATAACTATCATCATATGAACTGGGATATCTGCCTTCACTTAACATTTGACCGATTTCGACCTACGTGGATGTAACTGCGTGTTACGGCATTCTGTATGCACAGCGCCCCGTTCCATGCAAATCAGGGTGGTTTGTAAAGTCAACACTTGATGTAATAGCGTTAGAGTTGTCTAAAAAGCGCCAAGAGAGCTTATGCTCATAATGTGGCTAGCTCGTCTACTGAAAACTGTTCTTAAAGTTTGAGGAAAATGAAGTCCATATTACTGGTTTCAGACTGAGAATTCTCGCCCGAATTTAACAGAACATTTCGAGAGATCACAGAAAATTCTTCTAGCAGGAAGCTTAGTGAGACAAGAACTATATAAATTGTTATCTATCTCTTAATAACCAGAAGCATTTCTATAACAACGACAGTTACCTAATATAAGACATGATGAACTTGCTTATATCATTACTACTCATCGATAAAAACATTGATGCGCATACTAACGCATCCTGACGGCAAACAGATTTTAATCATAATAAACATAATAATAACAATAATTGATTAAAAGTAATGCAAAAAAAAAATGCCACTGAGGAAATTTTGTTTTGTTCACATTATGAAAGCCACACAAGTACGATCAATATTTGTTACTTTTCGAATTTTAAAACATTTGATTTCCGTTTAGTTACGAAAGTAAAACGACCCCCCCCCCGTTTCCGATAAAAGTATTCCAGCAACAATCGAACACTGAGTTCTTATTTAATTTTCGCGAATGGGTTTAGTGGATAAACCATAAAGTTTATGCAACTGAATAAGCACGGAATTTGATACGTAGCGTCGACCGATCGGTGCAGGGAGGTTAATAAATTGTGATTTCTTAAACTGGGAATTTAATTTTGAGTAACATGTGATAGATGGGCGCTAGGTCTGTGCGTAGTTTCAGGTTCCACGCCTTTTTGGAAGATGTTAACCCGGTTTACAGCAGCATGCATGATCGACCTCACTAAAAACCACCTACCCATAAATCTGTGCTTGAAGATCAAATAATCCCGCCCCGATGACGGAGTGGTCTAAGCGCTGGCATATGATCATTCGTCCGAGATGGGTCCAGGTTCGAATCCCAGTAAGGCACGGATGTTGTGTTTGTGTTACGGCACTGGCTCTCTCCCTTCTCTTGAACCAGTGACTCCCTAAATTAGGGACGGGCGACCGCTTACAGCCCACTAAATTGCTCACGGTGGTCGTTAAACCCCAAATCGAACAAATGTAGTCTTCACATGCCACTTTCACGGACTGCATCAACATGCCAAACTATATAAAATACTTACTACTGTGACAGCCTATCTGAGGGTTTTTTTTTTCTTTTTCTATTTTTTGTATCTTGATGAAAGCCTCCTAACCTCCCCAAACCACCACCAATTCTGACAGCATTTCGCAATTTTCATTTTTTTTAACATTGTTTCTCCTCACTTCTTAATGAACTTACTGCATTTTATCATAAACTGCACGGCATTAAAATTTCAAATCAACGTCATCTCTTCTCCGAACTGATTATACTGTGGTAAAAATATATGTGAAGAGCTCTTGGTAACACAGGATCAACTTTCCTTCGTACGAAAAGATCTGCAAACGCTTATTCACCAGAATGCGTTATGTACAGCTATCAAATCATTACACCTAGGTCACCCACATCTATGTATGGCACAACTGAAACTCCGTAACTTGAAGTTATGCTTCCACGTTACTGATCAAAGGAACTACCAACGCTTATACAAAGCACACAGCGTAATATAAGGTTTTCATAATAAAACGACGAATGATAATCTCTAGTCCCTTTTCTTCCCAAATTTCACGCAACAATGAACATACACTTGATCACAAAATAACTGTTACTCAGTAGCAGAGCTCATTTAAGGGGAGGGGGCTAGGGAGGGCTGCAGCCCGTCCCCCACATTCTCAAGGGGCCCCAGTATTATGCAAAATGCTTGAAGAATTGACACAGTTCTGTAGTTGTTTTTATTTTTTTATTTTTGCTATAACACAGCAAAAACTATGAGAAACTGCCTTGCGAAAAGTTTGTTTTTTTATTTATTTCCATTTTCTTAGGAGTCCGCAAAAATTATAGTCGCCCCCAGTCCATCCTCAAATTTTCCGAAAGAATTACAGAAGGTTGTAAGCATCTGTAATTGGTGGAAATTTTCATGCATTAAGAATTCGTTTGAATCATGATTTCTGGATCATATTATTTTATCCACTACTTTGACATAATTTCAACAAGCTGAACCCAACCTTTGGGGGGGGGGGGGGATAAAGTAGAACTGAACTGGCATCCACTTTTCAACCATTCATTATTACATTTTCTTGCCCACACTGATTCGTCCATGAATCATGGAATACACAGTTCAATATGGCGGGGATATTTTTATGGCTTCCTCATCATACCTTGGGAATATTTTCTCCTGGGAATTTTTATTCATCCACCCATAGTGAAATCCTAGATGTGCCACTAATACTGAGGCCTCAAAATACTGTCCAGCCCCTGTATCTTTAAATGTGCTCTGCACAGTGGTGATGTTAATCAAGGTAATGTAATGTTTAAATAATAACCTTCAGAATGAAAAGCTGTCTGTATTTTGTACAACTGTATTTTCATAATTTCGTTGGGCAACACAGGGCTTCCGTTAAACTGAACAGCGCAATGATTTATCGAAGGGTGCGTAAGTTTTTTTTTTTTTTTTTAAATAAATGTTATAATAACTGAGTTGTTTGATATGTACGACCCAATGTATTAGGGGGAAAAGGGTGATTATGGAGTCTAACCATTTTTTGAGACTGCATTTACACCCCAAACTCTGCTAATTCACTTAAGCAAAGTGAACAGACGGCGAAAACCTTCACCTACGCCTGGAAACTGTAACTTGACGTCTATGGTGAAACAGCAACATGGCCGCTAGTCGAAGTCTGCGGAAGTGTGTAAACGAACGGGCTAACAACAGAAATACACTGAATACAAATTTCTGAAATCTTAATACATGAAAAAAAAAATAATAGTGATGGCGCTAGACTGAATTTTGCCAGTTGGATTAAGTTCAATGGCAGTTTAAAACAACAGATAATGTAAAAACAGAGAAAGACAAAGAGTGATTGACGCAGATAGGCTGCCACCAGATGTCGCTGGAATCCAGTGAAAAGGGTGAAGGAGAAGGCATGAGAAAGAGCCGTCGCTCGCTGGCTGTGTGTGCAGCTACACCGCCGTGAGGCTTTTACAGCTTTACTGCATCTACCGTGCCAGCTCCACGAGGCAGCAAACGAAGTAACATGGCGACGCGTCGCTTCTCTCCCGCTCTCGGGAAGAATGGCTGCTGAGTCAGCAGGAACAGACGTATACACCTACTCCAACATCCATCCACACACTCTAACACAGGCGTGCATGCCAAGCAGCCGACAAACAGCTGATCGACAAAACACGTCTCCGAAAAGACCCAAACATTAGAAATCGATTTTTAAAAACTTTATTCCAACTGAACCGGGAAATACAACAAAACTTCAAGGGAGGGAAGTTAGCTTTTACAACAAAGAATTTTTTCTCACTTTTTTTCTTTCACAGCTGACGGCTGATTGGACAGAAAAATGAAATACACGAACACACAAAGACCAAATAAAAGGAGCCTGAACTTTAAAAAAATTCCTCAGCCCACACAAAGTCCAATAAAATATTTTTTTTATAGCTTAAAGGTGTTTTTAAGCAGTTCGTCAGCTTACGGACTTACATTATTTTTGAAACAAAGATACATAATGCAATTCGAACAGATATCAAACGAAATAGAAACTCGTCCATTAACTCTGACAAAGCGAAATTACAGAATTCTTAACACTCTGAACGAAGCTGTTACTATGCGACACAAGAAGTCAAGTAACATGATGTATGTATTTATAAAATTAAAACTCACATTGCTCCAGAAACTTTTTTTTTTCACTACAGACTTACAAAAAATCTTAACAGTTTTGAATAATTGTGTGTTAAGTATTTTGTTATGAAATATGTCTTTCAATTCTGCACAAATAGAAAAGGATAAAAACAAGCTTATCCTGCCGTACTGCTAACGGAAACCCTTGCTGTACTGCAGAAGTGCAAAGGACAGATCCAAAGTACCATTTACACAACAGTTTTCAAAGTGAATCCACGGAGACTTTAAACAAAGCTTAAGACCTTCAGGCATCAACTGAAACTGAAAAGACAATGAAGTCTCATAAATCCGAAATTGGTGCAGCAACAACAATATTTTAATTCGCCTAGCTTTTGCCTGCCAAAGAGAGGCTTTATCAAGCCAAGTTATACGAGACGAATATATTAATAGAAACCGTTTTGAGTTTAAAATTAAAATCCGGAGAACAAAACTACGTTTGAAAAAATATATGCATAACAATAGAAACACGTGTGAATCTGCGATAGTAATATTGTAATATTAAATTCTATTGTTATGCTTATAGGATTTCAAACTAAATTCGTCTCTCCGGATTTTAATTTTAAATTCCAAACGGGCTCTATATTTGTCTAATGTAACTTGCCTTGATAAAGCATCCCTTTGGCAGGCGAAAGTTCGGCGAATTAAAAATATTCTTCTTACTACACCAATTGCGGAATTTTGACTCCATTGTCCTTTTAGTTATTTGGGTGCGTTATTATCTTTTTGGACCTATCCTTAAGATTTAATTCTATTATCTGAAAGATCTGTTTCACGTTTAATTTTATGGAATTCTGACGATTCAGATCCTTTCATCAACAAGACAGAATTACTGTATAATCTCATATAACCGTCGAACGAAAAATGGTATGGTTTCATGAGATTTTGCTGTAACTTTCTCAAGGGAGAACTAAGATATTTAAGTCCTTATACATACATACATACATACATACATACATACATACACATATAATATATCATCATCATCATCATTGCCAACCATTATCAATCCACTGCTGGATGAAGGTCTCCCCAAGTTTCTTCCACAACGGTCAGTCTTGTGCCAGTCTCCTCCATGTTACTCCCACATACTTTCGAATTTCATCCACCCATCTCACATGTGGTCTTCTTCTGGGTCTTTCCCTGTCCCTTGGAATCCAGTCTAAAATTTTAGCTGTCCATCGATGGTCTGTCCTTCTGGCAATATGTCCAAACCATTGCCATTTCAGGGATTTAACTCTGATCATGATGTCTTCCACTCTTGTCATTTTTCTGATCCACGAGTTCCTCTTCTTATCTGTCCTGGTTACACTAAGCATGCATCTCTCTATGCTTCTTTGAGGTGTCTGCAGTCTTTGTATGTCTCTTTTAGTTAACGTCCACGTCTCTGCACCATATATAAGCACTGGAAGGATGCATTGATCAAAACCCTTTTCTTTTAAGACATAATGGCATATTGCTCTTGAAAATCATACTGTCTCTTCCAACCGCTCTCCAGGCTAGTTTTATACGCCGATTAATTTCTTCATCAATGTGACCCTCACTTGATATCTGTTCTCCAAGATAAACGTAGACATTGGTTATCTCCAGCTTTTCCACATCAATCAATAAATCTTCATTTCTTGTAAAAGCATTGTACATCACTTTTGTCTTCTGAAAGTTCATTTCTAATCCCACTTCTTTTACTCAAGTCAGCAAGTTCCTGGATCATACTCTGCAGCTCTGATGGGGTAGTTGCAAAAATGACTACGTCATCAGCAGAACGAACGTGGGTTAGATAATCTCCATTAATCTTTATCCATTTGTTTTCCCAGTTCAGTGATTGAAAGACATTTTCCAATGTGGCATTAAAGAGCTTCGGAGATATGGTGTCACCTTGTCTCATTCCCTTTCCAATTTTTATGTGCGTTGTATTTTCAAACAGCCGAATCTTTGCACTTGCATTTTCATAGATGTTATGAATAATATTAATATATGCATCTTCAATACCGCAGGATTTCAAAGCCATTGTAACTGCTGATGGTTTCACTGAATCAAAGAACTTTTCATAATCAATAAAAGCCATGCATAATGGAAGTTCATATTCCCTCGCTCTTTCAATTAGTTCTCTCAGTACGTGGATATGATCTATAGTGCTGTAGCCACTCCTGAATCCAGGTTGTTCTTTTGGTTGAGCCATGTCCATTGTCACCTTCAAGCGGTGTGAAAGAACTTTAGTGAAGATTTTATAAACCACTGACAAGAGGCTGATACGTCTGTAATTCCTGAGATCCTCAATGTCACCCCACATCAAAAACCTCAAAAACAATTAAAACTCCCAATCTTCGATGTTACATCAAACTCTGAAATCCCCTCACCCTCCCTTACATATATATATGAAGGATAAAGTTGTAGAAGCCAAACTCTCAAACCCCTCACCCTCCCTGTTATATATATATATATATATCAGGGAGGGTGAGGGTTTTTTTGAGAGTTTGACGTAACATCGAACATTGGGAGTTTTAATTGCTTTTGAGGGTTTTGATGTGACATCGAAGATTGGTTCGGTTCACAGGCATAATTTCTAAGCAAAAATATTGCTATTCACTGATTCTGTAGTAGTAATAATAATAATAATAATAATAATAATAATAATAATAATAAAATAATAATAATAATAATAGAGATTGTATGAAAATTTTTTTCCAGAAATAGACTTTGTATTAGTGAAACCAGACCCCAGAAAAGTTTATGTTCACGAGAGACAATGTGCATTCTTTGTCAACTGAACTTCGGGTTTTCGCTTTTGTGGGCCTTTCAGCTTGACTTCCTGTACAGCTGAGAAAAACAGAATGAAATTATGAAGTAATAGAAGACTGAATTTGAACGTCATCAATAATGTCCACATGAAACTTGGAGCATCAAGAAAGAAGCGCCCCCGGTAGGCGTTGGCTTCTGATAATTCGTCCGGGTGGGAGTCCTGATCCCAACTGAGCATGGGTGGAATATCTGTCCGATATATATATAATGGAGCGGTTGTATATTCTGTCTGAGAAAGGCGGCCTTCGTGAACAACAACGCAACCTGCGTCTCTTCTTTAGTTGGATGTACTAAACGTACATTACATGACAAGGATGTCGTTAAAATTGCTGAAGATTTTCTGGAGGCTATTCGATCATTACTGTGACTGACTGCGAGCTACGACTGCCAGCTGTATTTGATCCGTTTGATGTGGTCCAAAGATTAGAACTCCGAAGCTGTTGGCAAAAGTTGTGCAAACGGTCACAGTTTAATATGACGATATTCCTGCTTTTTCGAGAAGTTGATATTTATGTATCTATATAACTATTAGGGGGGGAGTAAACCCCTTCAAAATGACTCCACAACTTAAATCTTGGCCCTCAGTCTCCGGCAGCTGGAATGTACCTGGTCAAGGCAGCGGCCAGTGCGACATGAAGGCAGACTGTGCTAAGAATCACCGGAGGACCGAACTAGGCTGCCATTTGATGCGACCTTGGCTACGTACAATGGACGCTCCCTATCTTCTGATTCAAGGCTTCTTGAATTGGAAGAGGAACTACAAAGTATCAAGTGGGACATCGTCGGGCTAAGTGACGTAAGGAGAAAAGGAGATCTCATTGAACTGAAAATTGGACATCTCTTCTATTATCGTGGGACAGATACTGGCAGAATTAGTGGTGTTGGATTTATAATAAACAAGAAACTGAAGGATAAAGTTGTAGAAGTTGAAATTTCCTCTGACAGAGTTGCACGACTTGTTATCCAACTCTCGAGAAGATACAAGGCTCAGATTATTCAAGCTTATGCACCCACCACAAGTCATCCTGAAGAAGAGATTGAAGAATTTTATGAGAAAATTCGTCATCTAAATAATAAAGACAAGCAGCACTTGAAGATCATTATAGGATATTTCAATGCGAAAATAGGGCAACGGCAACAGAACGAAACTTAAACTTCAATAGGTAAATTCGGTCACGGCAACAGAAACCAGCGGGGAAATACTTTCGTAGAGTTTGCAGAAGCAGAAGGATTTTTCATTATGAACTCCTTTTTCAAGAAAAAGCCGCAATGGACATGGGGGCATCCCAATGGATGGGCATGTGAATTTGATTTTATTATGTGTAACAAGAAATTTGTCATGGAAGACTGCAGTGTGCTCAACAAGTTCAACACAGGTAGTCACCATAGAATGGTAAGATGTAAGATGCACCTCAATACGAAACTCGAGAGTGGCAAGCTCATAAAACAAAGAAAGTGTATTGCCATGACCAACCTTAAAAAACATCATAATAATTTCAAATGGGAACTGAGGAACAGATTCTCTGCTCTAGAAAGTCTAACGTCGGAAGAAGTGGACATCTCTGAAGTTAACAGAAAACTGACCAAGGCTCATATGGAAACAGCAACAAAAATAGCTGGTACTCGGAAAAAGTTGCATACGAACAAATTATCAGAAAAAACAAAATTCTGATGCAAAAAAGAAGAGAGATGAAGACAACTAAATGATATGTGACTTCCAAAGTGGAATATAGAGGTATGCAAGACGGTACGAAAAAGTATCACTGAAGATGTAAAGAAATTCAACTGTGAACTAGTGAAGAAAGGAATTGAAAACAACCAAAGCCTGAAGAGAGCAAAGGGACATCTGAGTAAGGGAAGAAAACAGATTATGGGTCTGAGAAAAGAAGATGGTTCTGTAACAAGAAATAGATGTGAAATTTTGACAAGATTGAAAGATTTCTACTTAAAACTATATGAAAAGGATGATACGTGTACTACAGACATTATGAAAGGTACCAGTCCCAGAGTTCTTCTAATCCTCCCAGCAGAAGTTGCACATGCAATCAAGAACATAAAACGGGGGAAAGCTCCAGGAGAAGATGGAATTACTGCAGACATCATACAAGTGGAGAAATTGAAACAGTACTCGCCCAAGTTTTCACTCGATGCCTTAATGAAGGGAAGATTCCTGAGGATTGGAACAACGCTACAATGATCCTGCTACATAAAAAAGGTGACATTGAGGATCTCAGGAACTACAGATCTATCAGCCTCCTATCAGTGGTTTATACAATCTTCACTAAAATTCTTTCACACCATTTGAAGGTAACACTGGGCATGGCTCAACCGAGAAAACAAGCTGGATTCAAGAGTGGCTACAACACTATAGATCATATCCACGTACTGAGAGAACTAATTGAAAGAGCGAGGGAATATGAACTTCCATTGTGCATGGCTTTTATTGATTATGAAAAGGCCTTTGATTCAGTGAAACCATCAGCAGTTACAATGGCTTTGAAATCCTGCGGTATTGAAGATGCATATATTAATATTATTCATAACATCTGTAACGTACCAGGAGATGTGACGTACCTGCCAGAAGGACGCACACGACATAAAGGCAGATAGGAATCAGAATAAAACGTCCGCGTAGCTCAATTGGTAGAGTGACTTATTCCGGAATGAGGGGATCCGGGTTCAAATCCTGGCGTGGACAGAAATGACGGAGAAATTTACTTCGTTATAATGGCGCCCGAACTATCCGGATGACCCGACCGTTCAAAATCTCGCAATGGTGTGATGCTATTTCCACACCGCGAGATAGGAAAAATAAGAGAATCCCTTCTCCAGCACTTCAAAAAAAAAAAAAAAAAAAAATAAGGGGGAGATGATGTAACGTACCAGGAGATGTGACGTACCTGCCCGAAGGACGCACACGACATAAAGGCAGATAGGAATCAGAATAAAACGTCCGCGTACCTCAGTTGGTAGAGCAACTTATTCCGGAATGAGGGGACCCGGGTTCGAATCCTGGCGCGGATAAAAATGACGGAGAAATTTACTTCGTTATACATCTATGAAAATGCAAGTGCAAAGATTCGGCTGTTTGAAAACATAACACACATAAAAATTGGAAAGGGAATGAGACAAGTGACACTATATCACCCAAACTCTTTAATGCTACATTGGAAACATTGGAAAATGTCTTTCAATCACTGAACTGGGAAAACAAAAAGATAAAGATTAATGGAGATTATCTAACTCACCTTCGTTTTGCTGATGACATAGTAATTTTTGCAACTACCCCATCAGAGCTGCAGAGTATGATCCAGGAACTTGCTGACAAGAGTAAAAGAAGTGGGATTAGAAATGAACTTTCAGAAGACAAAAGTGATGTACAATGCTTTTACAAGAAATGAAGATTTATTGATTGATGTGGAAAAGCTGGAGACAACCAATACCTACATTTATCTTGGACAGCAGATATCAAGTGAAGGTCACGTTGATGAAGAAATTAATCGGCGTATAAAACTAGCCTGGAGAGCTTTTGGAAGAAAGAGTATAATTTTCAAGAGCAATATGCCAATATGTCTTAAAAGAAAAGTGTTTGATCAATGCATCCTTCCAGTGCTTATATATGGTGCAGAGACGTGGACGTTAACTAAAAGAGACATACAAAGACTGCAGACACCTCAAAGAAGGATAGAGAGATGCATGCTTAGTGTAACCAAGAGAGATAAGAAGAGGAACTCGTGGATCAGAAAAATGACAAGAGTGGAAGACATCATGATCAGAGTTAAATCCCTGAAATGGCAATGGGCTGGACATACTGCCAGAAGGGACAGACCATCGATGGACAGCCGAAATTTTAGATTGGATTCCAAGGGACAGGAAAAGACCCAGAAGAAGACCACATGGGAGATGGGTGGATGAAATTCGAAAGTATGCGGGAGTAACATGGAGGAGACTGGCACAAGACCGACCGTTGTGGAAGAAACTTGGGGAGACCTTCGTCCAGTCGTGGATTGATAATGGATGGATCAAAATTATATATGTATTTTTTTGCTTAGGTATCTTCTTTATAGAATATATATATACACACACACACACGGTCGAGTCACATTATGTGACTACCAGCTAATTTATATCCAGAGTAACCGCCGTGCGCAGCGCAGACAGCAGCTAGACGGGCTGGGAGTGACTCAGTAAGGTGCTCATAAGTATGTGGAGCCATGCTGACTGCAGTGCATTTGACAGCTGCTGGAGTGTGCGTGGGGGAGGATCCATACAGCGAACAACACGATCAAGGTGGTCCCACAGATGCTCAATTGGGTTTAAGTCTGGGAAATTAGGGAGCCTGGGAAGCACTTTGAAGTTTTCATCGCGCTCTTCCAACCAATCTCCGACATTTCTAGCTGTGCGACAACGTCGCATTGTCGTGCTGGAAGATCCCATTCGCCCCAGGAAAAACAATCAGCAAGTGTAGGTGTACGAGGTCTGCAAGGTTGGATTCATAGCGAATTCGCTCCATAGTGCCTTCCACAGGTATGAGTGGACCCAGAAAATGCCATGAAAACATTCTCCAGACCATAACGCTGTCCACACCAGCTTGTGTTCTTCAAGCAATGGTTGAAGACTGTTTGTTCTCCGATGTTTCTCGCCTTATATGCCAACGTCCATCCGTTCGATGAAGCAGAAAACGTGATTCATCGGAGAAGGCAATCCTTTGCCAATCAGCGGAGGACCAATTCCGATACTCCCGTGCAAATGTAAGCCTGTTCTGCCGATGCACCTTCGTCAGCACAGGTACAGTGACCATCCTATTTCATCAGAGCCCCAGACGCAGCAGGATTAGCTGAATTGTCGTTTTAGACACACTTCCGGTAGCCCCCTGGTTCATTCGGCCAGTGAGTTGCTCCACTGTAGCGTGTCGATCGACCCACAGGCACTTTCGCAGCCGACGTTCACCTCTCACATCAATGGCACGTTGTGCTCCGCAGTTTTCAAGTCGCTTATTCGTAATGGTGCCATTTCTCCATTCACGATACACTTTAACCACAGTAGCACGCGAACAGTTCACAAACTGCGCTGTTTCAGAAATACTGTCACCCTTGGCCCGAAAGCCGATAATCATCCCTTTTTATACATAGCTCCTTTTATCCATGACAGCAAGGACTGATATGTTTTCTGAATACATACAGTACACCTTATACACCCGCAAGCTAGCTCACGACACGTGCCTTCTTTCATTGGTTACGCGCTGTTGACGTCAAAAGTAGGTGGTCCTCACAATAATGTGACTCGACTGTGTGTGTATGCACATACATGTATATACATAAAAAAAATGTGAATGCCCAGATCTGTGATGAATTTTTGTGGCTCTTGCCGAGTAAGTGGAGGATCAAATAATAACACTAACATAACCAAAGCTATTATTATTAAACAGGTCACATCACGATACATACAGGACACACAGATAATATCAAGAATTGTCATTAAAAAACAGAACATTTTACATATCAGCAATTAAATAAAATATTATGAAAGAGACTTGTTAAATCTTGTAACAGAATGAAACACTAATGATGTTTTAAATCCTGTTTTACCCTTAATTACATACAGAAAGTTAATACGTGCTCAAATAAAATTTGATTATTTTGCTTCTTACATTACAAAGCGCAAGGCGATCAAACTTGATGAAATAGGACAGAAATATGGTCGTGAAATCGCCCCCATTCCTTTCCCCTACTTATTGGATGAAAACATACGTTACGTCCAATAGGTGGCTGAAGATCGCAGCGGGCACCGTCTCTTGAATTAACTTGTAATCTCTCAAAACACTGCACGTCAGCAACTCCCAGTGAAACTCACGATTCTACACTTATCGATCGCTAGACGATAATGAAGGTCTGGCTTCCCTCATTTTTCTTTCCTCCCTCTCTTTGTTTTTTATACTAACTTTTTATCTTACGATCATTCACTGGAATTGAGGTGTTTTTTTACTCTTTTCTTTTTTCCCCCCTCCACACAAAGCCTTTGAAACGTTTAACCTGAGTTCACGTGACGGCACACTTTATTTCGTTTCCATCGTTTATTTACAGTTCGGGAATAAAGAAATAAGTTAATGCTCGCGCCGTAACAGACTTTACTCTTGACAAATAAAATAAAATAAAAAAAGAAAATGCGGAATTAATGTCACTTTAAGTAAAACCTAGCAGAATTGTGTTTCACGAAATTTGTCATGCAGTGTTACTGAAAACACTGTAAAGATGATCTTTAACTGAGCACGTGGGCTTTAAGATATTTCTGGTCCACAATATACAATATTTAACAAACAGTCTTCACATCGGAGAACAAACAGTCTTCAACCATTGCTGGAAGAACACAGCTAGGGATAATTTACAGCAAATCCACAAGTTTATGAAATCACGTACCCACACCAGGCTAGTTATTACTTCGCGGGCAGGAAATTCACGCTGCTTATAATAAACATGCAAAATTTCGATCAACGCATAATTTACTAAAACAGACGAAAGTGCTGTGATGTTTATAGGTGAAGAATGGGTCGTCCTTAGAATAGGGTTACGGTTTATCACAGCTCGCATTATACAAGAGATAACAATCACAATAAAATTCACAGCACTGGCCTAGGAATATCAATGCTTCACTCCTGAACATAGTGGGCCTAGTGATCACGTTCGTGACTACCACGGAGAAGAACTCGGGCTCGATCCCAGGCAGGTACGAACGCTCGAACAACTAAATATCCGCCGTGCGTCGGATGGACACGTTAAGCCGTCGGGCCCCGGGTCTGCCCCCCCCGCAATAAATAAGGAAGTCTTCCTCCTCCTTTCTACCTCGCTTCCGTTTCACATTTCATCAGGCACTCTAGCCCAAATATCCTAGCTTCCTATTTCTAAGGGTTGTTTAAGACCTGGGGTCAGACACTCCCTTCCTATAATCCTCTACATATGATCTGATCTGATCTTAACATAATAGCACAACATTTACCTTATTGGCAGTCCCTTTTCCTAAAGATTCGCTTTTTGTTGGGAAGCATTTTGTTAATTAGACCATCTACTGGCAGCTTTAACTCCTTTACAAAAGAACTTACATATGCAGCAAATAAACAAACTAGGTATTTTCAACTACTCGCACGGCAGGTAAATTATTTCCACTCAGGGTATAATGATAGGGGTTTTTTTTTAATTTGAAATACATAAGGAGCATTTTTTGTGAAGCTGTTTTTTTTATTTTTCTATTTAATCGTACATTTTTGTAGTATCAAGAAGGGCTCTATGAATAAATGCCATACATTAGGCGGAAGGAGAAAAATTACATATTCCTCTTAAACATGTATGGAAGTTACATAAACAAAAGGAATATTAACATTGTTCATATACTTCTCTATGGATACGAAAAAATATATTCTACATATATTTGAAAATAAAGCTGCCGATAGACTACTCCAATCACATTCTGATATGTAAGCCGAAAAAAAAAAAAAAAGAATAATTGAAATGTGCAAATGACACCTACGAAATGTATGTACTAAACCACATTTTCACAAAATACGGAAGTACATAAAAAAAAGCCTAGACATTTCTTTTTTCTTTTCATAAAATAATTTAAGATTACAGAAAAAATTTCGCTTGAACATTGACCAAGCTTTTGGTGAATGTTGCAGCACTTGGCACTTTGAGATAGCGCACTGTTTGCACACTGGGCTGTGGGAAGGGGAGAACAGACGAGTCATCATACTGGGATTCGAACCCAGAGATGCCAATCTCTAAAAATAGTTTTCAGTTATTAACATTTTTTTTTTCAATAATTTGCAGTTAATCCAGCACATCGAGGAAAATTTCAACTATAAATGCATGGCGTCAAAGCTTTCCTTATTTTCGAAAAACGATGCAACTTTGAGAGGATGAATACTTTTGAATGCCATGAATGAATTCTTAAATATTCCGTTTTCGGATTTATTCCCCCTGCCTTATCAAGCTGAAGTGCAATTATTTATGGGGGGAAAATGACATTTAACTACTACACAGGATGGTAGGAATATCGCGAAAAAAAAAAAAAAAAATATGATAACGAGGAAAATTCATCTTCCGGTTTCGGCCCGTTCAACTTCCGTTTTCGGAAATTCTTTCTCCGTCTTCCAGCTGAAGCACATATATTTACAGAATAAAAGGATATTTAACAAAACTGGACAGAAGGAATAACGTGAGAAACAGAATTTAAGATTACACGAAAATTTTGAAAGACGGAATGCTGTCTTCTGACAGAAAACGACTCCTAGACAAACACTAGTACCCCAGAAAATTCTGTTCGGTTTCGAATCAATCACCCAAATGATGACGAAAACCAAGGAACTCCTAGCATCCGCGAAAAAAGAAAGAAAAAAATAAATGAATGAAATGGCAATTTTCCGTAATTTCGTCGGCATATCCGTAATTTCAACCAAAAATTCGTAAGGAAATAACATCTCTGCGAACCCATGCCATCCATACCTGTACGGAAGTCATAAGTTGGCGTTCTATACGACTCGACCACCGTGTCCATAAAAATACGGCAAAAGGGCCATCTTCCAAGCCAGTGAGACATTCTGGAACCACAAAATATTAAGCAACATGTAGCGCATATGACCTATTTTGGCCTTCAGGTTTTTTTTTTTTTTTATTATTTTTTTTTCCCGTCCAACCTATTTTGTAAATTTAGTTTATCTCTCGTTTACATTTTCCCAACTGAATGTTATGTCTGAACTTCCGATAGTTTCTATTCATGTGGCAACACTGGGAGCAGGTCAAAGATAAACCCAAGCCTGTCTGAGACGTGACGCGATATTCAGACAGCTGCTCTTACAGGTGCTTGTTCATTCATAACAAGTGTTACTTGTTAATTGTACTAATAATTGTTAGTCTTCTTTAATTATAATAATGTTGCGTTGAGTCAAAGACACATCATGCTCCTACCACATGTGTGTATTTCAACAGAAGCAAAGAATAAAAGTGGTTGTTCATCAGCTAAACTGTAAGTTAGTAGAATATACACTGAAGAGCAATTGAATTAGAGATACCTGTCTAGTAACATGTAGCACCACCTTTCACCCTGATGACGGTGGCGATTCTTCTCGGCATGGACTCGACAAGACATCGGAAGCGTTGGGAAGCCATACGGATCCACGACCCCTGAACAAGCTCCCACAGTTCACGAAGATTTGATGGAGGGGGTCAGAGCCTCGAACATCTCTCTCGATGGCATCCCAGATGTACTCGATGGGATTGAGGTCAGGTGACCTAGCTGGCCAAGGAAACGAGGTCACGTCGGTGGAGTGTCATCCAACCATTCGGATACAAATCGGGAGCGATGGCACGGTGCATTGTCTTGTTGCAGGATGAATTCCCCAGTAGGATGTTGAAGACGCACAACGGGAGCAAATGGTCGTCCAGGATACCCCGGTAACGTTGACCTGTAAGGGACAGATGTCACACGTACCAGGGGTCCCATTTCAGTCCACGTAAACAGTCCCCAGATGAGAATGCCACCCCCACCAGCTTGAAGAGTACCCTGCTGAGAAGAAGGATCCATCGCTTCATGTAGTTTGCGCCGCACTCGTATCCTGCCATCCGCATGTACCAACGTGAATCTCGACTCATCAGTCCAAGCAACATTTTCCCACATGTCTAGGGTCCAGTGACGATGTTCCCGCGCCCATGCTAATCTTTGAACCCTGTGATGTGCTGTCAGCAGCGGTACCCTCGTGGGACGATGGCTTCTGTATCCCATAGCGAGGGGTGTGGCTGCTTACACGTTTTTCTGCACCAGCGTTAAATTGCCGAGTGATTTCTTGCACTGTGGCCCGTCTATCCGCTGTTACAATGCGAGCTAGCCGACGATGACCCCGCTCGTCCACACGCTGTTGTCCACGGCAGTTGACCCTTGAAGGGATGGTTTTACCGGATTCGATGTACTCACGGTGCACCCGTGACACAGTGGCTCGGGAAAATCCCAGTGCCTGCAAGACTTCCGAGATGGAGTGACCCATTCGTCGGGCCCCGACAATTTGCCCACGATCAAATGCGCTTAGATCCTTCGTCTTACCTGCATCCGACTCTTACTGATTCCCGTCGCATCACTCTTTATACTGTCGGATCGCTGAATACGTCATGTCGTTTCCGTTTACAGGGCCGCCCACAGCGCCACATTTGCATAACGCCAGCTGTCTCTAATTCAATTGCTCTTCAGTGTAGTAACACTATACTAGTGATCCGATTTATTGGCATACGAAAATATACATAATGAACTGCCTAGCTTCCTTGAAAAAGCCATCTGGTTGATGTGCGAAAGCTTAGAAGCACTTGTGTATATTTTCGTACGCCAATAAATCGGATCACTAGTATAGTGTTGCTATATTCTACATAATTGGTGTACTGCTCCTCGCTATAAATTTGAAAGTTAGCATTTACATTTCATTTATCAATCCACTGTTGGATGAAGGTCTCTCCAAGTATCCTTTCTCTACAGCTTTCTAATTTGAGCTTGCCGCTTTCAAATCACTCCAGCATGCTTTCGGATTCCATCCACCCATCCCCCACGTGGTTTTCTTCTCGGTCTTTTCCTGTTCCTTGGTATCCAGTCTGGAATTTCAGATGTCCAGAGGCGGTCAGTCCTTCTAGCAACGTGTCCACCCTTGCCACTCGAGGGCACTTTGATCATGACCCATGAGTTCCTATCCTTCCCAGTTATATCAAGCATGCACCTCTCAAGGCTTCATTCAGTTGTCTGCAACCTCTGGATATCTTTTTTAGTTAAGCCCATGTCTCTGCTCCATACGTAAGAACTGGAAGAATGACGTGATTAAATACAAAATACTTTTCTTTTTAGACATAACGGCAAATTGCTCTTGAAGATTGTACTATGTCTTCCAAAGTCTCTCCAGCTAAGTCTTACGCACCTACTTATTTCCTCTATGTAACCATTGCTTGAGATCTCTTTCCCCGCATATACAGTCGAACCCGTACATAACGAAGTTGAAGGAAGAGTCAAAAACATTCAATGTATGCGAACTTTGTTATATCCTGATAGATTATAAAAAAAACGATATTTTTGGCACATTACATTATGTCAGGTTGAAACCAGTCAATCATGCACTATTTATCAATTAATCGAGATAGTTGTTTACTGAAAACTATAGCTAGCAAAATAATATGAGTGAAATTTGAAATAAGCAAAACATTTAAAAATTAAACTGCGAAATTTTTTGAAATTTCACCTGTTACATTTACACTGGATATATAAACCAATTCTTGCTTGTTTTGTGTTTATCATGATCACTGTTTTAAATGTTTTTCAAGCTCCTCTGACGCCGTGGTTAAGATTTTTCTAGACGCAAAATATACTCAAAGATTTTTTTTTATTATTTTTTTTAGTCGTCTGGTAAAAGTTTAACGACCACCGTGAGCAACTCAATCAGCTATAAGCAGTCTCCCGTCCATAATTTAGGACCACTGGTTCCAGGGAATAGAGAGAGCCAGTGCCGTAATACAAACGCAACATCATTGCCTCACCGGGGCCCAACTCAGACAAATGATCACTTATTTATTTATTTATTTTATGTAGAGGATTTTAGAAAGGGAGTGTCTGACCCCAGGTCTTAAACAGCTCTTAGAAATAGGAAACTAGGAGATTTGGGCTAGATTGCCAAATAGGAAAGTGACACGGAAGCGAAGTAGAAAGGGGGAGGAAGACGCCCTTATTTATTACCGGGGGTCAGTACCCGGGGTCTGACGGCTTAACGTGCCCATTCGACGCACGGCTGATATTTAGTGGATCGAGCGTTGGTACCTGCCTGGGATCGAACCTGAGGTCCTTTCCTTGGCAGTCACGAACGTTGCCCGCTAGGCCACCCGCGGCCCCAGACGGATGATCAGAAGACATCGCTTAGACCACTGCGCCATCGGGGCAGCCTAAGATTTCCTGAATAGAGAATGGTTGAAAGGTGGCCGGCGGGGGTGGGGGTGGGGGGTTAGAAGACAGCATTTTCTCGGGAGATGTAAGTGTGTGTGGCGGGGGTAGTAAAACCCCCTTTTTTAGTTATTAATTACGAAGTTCAAGGGATCTATAAAAACTTTGATTTATGCAAGCTTGTTATATGTGGTTTCGACTGTATATTTGATTCTTCTTCTTCTTCTTCTTCTTCTTATTATTATTATTATTAAAAACTTGTTACATTCATCTTCGCTTTTAATGTTACAAATGTTTATGACATTAACAGATGCAAAACAGAAAAATATATATATATAATGTTTTGGTATGGGAAGGGAACTAAAACGCTCATCAACAAACTTAATTCGTCCACGTTTGAATGATTCCACATCTGCAGTGTAAAATGTTAATCATGAATTACTTGCATTCGATCCTACAAAAAATTCTTACACTGATAGGTATGTGGTCAAATCTATTTTACAGGCGTTCTAACCTACAGATTTTAAAACTGTGTATCCACAATTCAAATCTTTATAACAGACATGCACTTCAAAAAACAATAACAACGTCATAGCAGTTTTTTTTTTCTTTTCATGAAAACAATGATTTTTCGAACTCCATTTTATTCGTTAACTTGACAAATTTCTACACAACTTTTCATGTAACTTAAAGTCGGGAGAACAGATATCTTTTCAACACTTTTGTGTTGAAATGATAAACAAAATCAATATAAAGTGAGAAACGCGTTTTGTGAAAAATCCCAATTATATTAATGACCCCCCCCCCCCCATGTAAATATCTCTACTTTAAGTTTCTCTACCAGGTTTTGAACACGTTTAACTGTCATTTTTGTGTTTAATACGCGTTGTAGTTTATGCCAAAACGAATATTTATTGCTGGATTTACCATTAATACCTGTATCAAGAAATAAATTTTTTGAGTCCAAAGTGTGTTTTATAAAAGCAATTTTTAATATGTTAAGTAAGAATCCAGGCATTTTTTTATACAAGTCATAAATTCTACAGACTGACTTTTAGAATTGTTTCATACATTGTATCAGAGAACTGAATTACTTCTATTCCAATCTATGATTGCGTTTACCATTAATAGTTATTTAGTGTCGTGAGGACCTCTTAAGTACCGTTTAAAATCTCGATTTTAAATTATATCATTATTAATTCTTTCTGTTACTGTATTAAATCATTCTGCGGTTAGAGTCATAATAACGAAAAGTAAGGTAAATAACTGCAAGTTTAAAAACGTAATAATTCGAAATATGGATAAAATTCAACATAAACAAATGTAGAAAGCAGTCCATTGAGTTACAGGTAAGAGAGTGAGAGAGAGAGAGACTAATCCGTATTCCCCGCGAATGAATAAACATCGGAAATGCCAATATGAAGAGTAGGCACGCGGATATATCGCCGTTTTATTGAAGCGGGGGGGGGGGGTTGATCACAGCATAAGGCCAACGCCACCATGTTCAGGCAACCATTAATCTTCGATGCTGCGGCGATGTCAGTGAGTGAGCCATACGGGCAAGGCAGCACGTCACATCTCCTCTTGTAAAGTCAGTCTTGTTTCGGCCGGAGAATGAGACGAATCTATTAAAGATCACTTACCGCCTTCAGCTCTCTCTCTCTCTCTCAACAGTAGAAATCACGTAACATGCACATCACGAAATCTCCGGTGGCCTTCATGATGAGCCAACGAGACAATGATTCACTATGAAACAAAATGACTGGCCAAAATATTTAACAACGAAGAGAGCACAAGTCCATTTTCTCAGGTAGACATCACCAACGAAGACATACCTATTTTCTCCTGTATTAATTTTAATGGTTTAGTTTACGGAAAAAACAAGAAATTAAAAACATAGTAGGACTATAAACTAAACGAATTAAGCGTGCTGTGCTTGAAAGAGTTCCTTTATATTTGTCTTAAGATGTTTAGATTGAAAATGTGCTTCTAACAACACAACTCATCTCGTTAAAATGTACCGTGTTTCTAAAAGTAATGATATAAATGTTAATGACATGCATAAGCTATGAAAGAAATGAAAGAAAATTAAAACTAAGCAACTGTTATCGCAGGAATTCGATATACCCTGAAGAAACAGAACGGGGAAAATGCCTCACGGTTGATTTCTGTAGGCACACTTTTATTTTACTTTTTTTTTTTTTTTCGTGTCAGGGACCAACCACAGCATATCCATGAGCACTTGCACTTCTGCTAGGCAATGCAGTTTTACCGATGACAAATCTCTTCAGGCATCCTAGGCTTTGGGTTGATCCTATGGCACTAAAATGTTGTCTATTCCTGGAATTATGACGTTGGAGCCTTGGGTACAGCACGGTTTGAATCTTCTAGAAGTGTCCCCGCAAGCGAATAAACAGTGATGTCTCACTCTCAAAGAATGAGAGTTCGTGGTCTGAATTCCTTTCAATTCCTTGTGTAGGCACATTAATTATGCAGCAAACTGTGCTTCGAAATGTTATGATTCCTCAAAATGTTTCCCTTTCTGAACCGTATTATAAATCCCACGCTCATCTTATTCATTTTACTGATATCATCATCATCATCAGTGTCAACCATTATCAATCCACTGCTGGACGAAGGTCTCTCCAAGTTTCTTCCACAACGGTCTGTCTTGTGCCAGTGGAGGAGACTGTATAATCATGAAAAAGATGAGCGTGGGATTTATAATACGGTTCAAAAAGGGAAACCTTTTGAGGAATCATAACATTTCGAAGCACAGTTTGCTGCATAATATATAACATGTTTTAAATCCTAAATTTACAGATGCTCTACATACCAGCGTAGTTTGTCCGTTAACCATCTTGAATATACTATTCTCTTTGGTCGTGATCATTATGGTGACCCTCTCTTATCTCACACTGGTTTAATCATTAACATTGCTCTACACTGTTGAATTTTCTTTTGTTCCAAGTCACATGAACAATTCTCAAAATAAGTCGTAAGCAAATAAATAAATAAATAAAAAGGAACAACGACTGTATGCACTATTAGGCTTTACTTACATGATCAATTTCCTACAGTTAAAAAAATAAAATAAAAGTACTAGACCTAACACCATTAAAAGGGACGGAATTACTACGCTTAATAAAATGATAGCATACATGCATACATAATGCACAGATCTGGCTTTATCTCAGTAAAGCTTTAACGTGAATATTTAGTTACATTTCAGGAAAGAAAAATCTGAACAAACAGCTACGTGGTAACAAAACTTTTGGAAAAATGCTGATCAGTCACGAAAAAACTGGTGCAACTAGACATTATATTAGATAACTCCAGACATTTATTACAACTGCACGCTTCTCAGTAATCAATATAACAGAATTTTGACCACACATTTATTCATTTGGTAATTCTGTTCAAAAATCTATGAATGTTAAAAATCCACAAAACATTTGCAACTAACAGAGGAATAACGCCTTCAGCTACGATTTGCTTTACGCAAGAATAGGCCTAATAATCCAAGTTTATACATGGTTTAGTCCGTTTGAAACTTTTACACACACACACCAAGATGAGCGTGGGATTTATAATACGGTTCAGATCCACAAGTGGCAACCATGAGCTGGACATATTGTTCGAAGTTCTGGCCACCGTTGAGCAATTGAAGAATTACACAGGATTCGAAGGAACACGGAAAGACCTAGAAGACCAAGTGGGAGATGGGTGGATAAAATTCGAAAGCAGTGAATTACGAATGGTTGATGATGCTATATATATATATATATATATATATATATATATATATATATATATATATATATATATATATACATGTGTGTGCCGTAAATAACAAAAGCCTAACGCGTATTATTAATTTTTTTGGCATTTTTTAAAGTTTTGGCTAACTAGTCCAGATAGAATCTAGGGTCGGATTACGGGGCGGGGGGGGGGATCTATAAGGGCTCTACATCCTTGGGGCCCACCATGACAAAGGGCCCAGGAGACATGCATGGGCAAATAATGGAGAGTAGGTAGAGAGAGAGGTCTGTCAAGGAGTTTTATTTTTGTCTCGTATGATTTCCACTTGGTCAGAAGCAGAGGCTGGTAGATGAACAGAATTTAAGGCAGTGACTTCCAAAGGGTAAAGATTTCCTGTCGCTGAAGCAGAGTCGGCGAGACAGTTTCAGCTTTATCAATACCATTTACCCACACACCTCCCAACTTGCACTTGGAACCGTTACTGATCTAAGTCCCATGTGGTTTCACAAAACTCATGTTTTCACGAGATCAATGGAAAATACAGTAAACGGTAAAAATACCACCGGGAAAAAATACTCCTGAAAACTGAAAAGCGGAAAAAATGTCCCCAGAAGAAATACCCCCAGAACAAACGGTTCACTGTAAACTGCCACACAGGAACACTGATGTGTGGCGGTGTTCCGGTGTGGCAATTTACCGGCAACCCTGCCACACATCTTTCAGCAACTTGGCCACAAAAGTTCAGGGGGGAGGGGGTGCTATAAAGATTTCCGTTTCTGGGCCTACATTGATAACTGAATTGAATTGGGAACTACAGACGAATTTCGCGAAAACGTTCCACGTAAGTCAAACGAGAATTGTACTTTAATTTGAAGAAATAAATTGCCGAGCGTCCGAGGTACACTTGGTGGTGGTGGGGGGCAACCCCCGACTTCTGTAATATTAGATTCTGGGCCGCTGGAGTCTGTCAGTGTATCCAAGCTGTTCCCCTTGAAGCGCCCGCGAGATCCGTGAGCTCTGGAATGGGGGGGGATTCCCCCAAAATGTTAAAAAGGACGTAGAGCTGTAAACATTAGAACCATGCTTTACATAATGATTCTGTACACGACCACGAATTTTCAGGAGGGTGGGGTGCAAGTTTCTAAAAGCGCAGACAAGTGTTCAAGGTAAGGGATTTGCTCGCAGTTTCTATGCTTCATGTTGTGGTTAATGGTAAATTATGTATGCCCTTTCCCCCTCCCCCAGAAATTTGGTGAAGCCTATGAAAGGAATATGAGTCTAGAGTCAGTCAGTGTATCCTCGATGTTACCCCTGAATAGCTCTTAGAAACGGGGGTTACCCCACCCTCCTGAAAATTCGTGGCCGTGTACAGAATCATTATATAAAGCATGGTACTAATGTTTACAGCTCTACGTCCATTTTAACATTTTAGGGAAAAGCCCCCCCAACTCATGGACCTCGCGGACACTTCAAGGGGAACTTCCTGGATACACTGACAGACTCCAGCTGCCCAGAATATAATATTACGGAAGTCCCCCCCAAGTGTACCTCGGACCCTCGGCAATTAATTTCTTCAAATTAAAGTACAATTCTCGCTTGACTTACATGGAACGTTTTCGCGAAATTCGTTTGGAGTTCCCAATTCAGTTCTCAATATAGGCCCAGAAACGGCAAATCTTTATAGCATCCCCCCCCCCCTCTTGAACTTTTGTGGCCAAGTTGCTGAAAGATGTGTGACAGGGTTGCCGGTAAATTGCCACACCGGAACACTGCCACACAACAGTGTTCCTGTGTGGCAGTTTAAAGTGAACCGTTTGTTCTGGGGGTATTTCTTCAGGGGGCATTTTTTCCGCTTTTCAGTTTTCAGGGGTATTTTTACCTACATCCGGAAAATACAGTGACTTATTATGAAAACTGTGCAGATCATTTATTAGTCTGAAAATGCAGCACGTATTAATTACCACAAGCATATTGCTATAGTTCCTTGTTTTAACGAATTTCATAATGATTTCCCGTCATAATTCTTTGAGGGCCCACTCAGATGTCTTAGCCTTGGGAACCACTTAAATGTCTTTGCCTAGCGGCTCAGAAGGCCTTAATTCGAATCCATTCATTTAAATAAAAAAAGTTGCATTTTAAGGTAGACTCTGTCTGGAAGTTTTTGCTTTTTCATTTTTCAAATACCCGATGTTATTTTTATTTTATGCAATGTTGGAAACACGAAAATGCCTTCCTTTGGGGTGGGGTGAGGGCTAATGACCACTGTGAGCACCTCTAAAGACTATAAGCAGTTGCTCGTCACTAATTTTGAGCCATTAGTTCCAGGGAAGGAAGAGAGCCTGTGTCATAAGACAAGCACACCATCCATGCCTCATCCAGGAATCTGGCTCACCCGGACGAACAGTCAGAGGCCAGTGCTTAGATCACTCGGCCGCCATCTTTTACAGTTCCTACTTTGCAAGAAAATAATAACAAGAAATAAAAACTTTTTTTTACAAATTTATTACAAGATGTAAACAAATTATGTACCATGTTAGAATTTCAGTAGTCAACTGGTTTACTGATAGGCACCGTCATCCCCTTTAATCACACTGAATGAAGTTAACATTGTTTGGGGTATATAACAGAGGTAAGTAAAAAGGGCATTGCATGCAATGAGACGAAAAAAAAAAAAAACGGAGGGGGGGGGGGGCTAGTTCCTCTCAAACAGGGAACTTTCCCAGTACCATTAGCTGTCATAAAGACACAAGAGGAAAACAAAAAACTGGTAACTACTCCTGTTCACGTAGACAGAGTAATCATCGCAATCATCGTCAATTCGGCTGGAAAGCTGAGCACGGCAAGGTACGCATGTTGCCCGGCCGTTGTTCAAGCCACGTTCATCTTGATGGACGGCCGGTAAACAAACGTTGGAGGCACGGAAGCACGTGGTCCCGGGGGGCAACATTTGGCCATCTGCCCAATACCAGAACGGCAGTTGAATACAGCCCGACCCACACTGGATAAAAGTCAGGAGAGAGAGAGAAAGACAGAGTGTTGATCCCCCCCTATCCCTCCATCAAATCCTCACTGGCTCTCTCACAGTGGCGGTCCCCAACCAGCACAAAGCAAATGCCAGCTGCACGAAAGAAAATATAAAAACAGAGGGAATTTTAAATTACGTTTCATGCGAACGTCTCAGATTAAGTGATGAAGCAGTTCGCTTTTTCGTCCCCCTACACGAACAAAGAAAGAGAATGAAATCAAAACAATACTTTAAAATGGATTTTAAAAACTTCCTTATGGTAGTAAAAGTAGTAACAACGATGATTTAGTACAGAATCGACGTTATCTTTTAAATAATACACAAAATCATCTTTCAGCTTAAGGTACATAAAAAACCATGGTAACCTGATATTATTGAACAAGAAAACTTCTGAAATTCTAAGTTAGCTTATATCTATATAAATAAATAACTATAAACACATACTGCTGGGGTGGTGCGACACAAGGGTTAAGAAGTGGGAGGATTAAAATGAACTTTCAGAAGGCAAAACTGATATGCAATGCTTTTACGAGAAATGAAGATTTATCGATTGATGGGCAAAAGCTGGAGATAACCGAAACCTACATTTACCTTGGACAGTAGGTATCAAGCAAAGGTCACACTGATGAAGAAATTAATTGAAGTATAAAACTTGGTTGGAGAGCTTTTGGAAGAAACAGTAAAAATTTTAAGAGCGATATGCCATTATGTCTTAAAAGAAAAGTGTTTAATCAACGCATCCTTCAGTGCTTACGTACGGAGCAGAGACGTGTACCTCAACCAAAAAAAAAAAAAAAAGACATACAACGATTGCAGACAATTGAAAGAAGCATGGAGAGAGATTCATGCTTGGTGTAACCAGGAAAGATGAGGAACTCGTGTATAAGAAAAATGACAAGAGTGGAAGACATCATGATCAGAGTAAAATCCCTGAAGTGGCAAAAGGCTGGAGATGTTGCCAGAAGGAGAGACCACCGACTGGATTCCAAGGGACAGAAGAAGACCAGATGGGAGATGGATAGATGAAATTCGGAAGCATGCCGGACTAACATGGAGGAGACAGGCTCAAGACAGACAGTTGTGGAAGAAACTTGGGGAGACCTTCATTCAGCAGTGGTGGTTGACAATGATATATTGCTGACGGCGATAAATATTTGCTTTTATTTTCTCATTAGATATTACTACATTCTTACGCAACAGATATTACTACATTTAATGACAATTACATGACATTACATGCTTGCTTGAAGAAGTAAGCAAACACACATCTGTGCAAAGATACTTTCTTTTTGCCTTCAGTTTGCTTTATAAAAGGTCATGATTTATGCAAAGGCTTATTATGATCGGGTATTAATTTAAAAAATGCTGTATGGCACGACTGCTGCTATTACAGAAACATGGAGGAGACTGGCACAAGACAGACCGTTGTGGAGGAAACTTGGGGAGACCTTCGTCCAGCAGTGGATTGATAATGGTTGACAATGATGATGATATAAGTTAATAAATATTTTCTAAATATACGGAAGCAATAAGCACGGGAAACAGAAACACTGTTGAATGCAATTATATAATCCATACCTAAAAGTTGTATTGGAATACCCGCATATTTCTTCGAGGAAAAACACACAAAAGTACATGTTTTACAGGATTACAACTTTTTGTGAAAGATATGATTACAACAGGTGAAACTTAATACACAAAAGCCTTTGTGTGCCTCCTCAGGAAATTAATGTTAATAGCCCAAATTCAAAAGAACCCAATCAACACTGAGATGTTCATTTTTCTGAATTTACGTACATTGAATACTTTTGCAAATATATAGTGAAATTGTTGTTTCCCAATGTCCATTTGAAAACATCGAGCTTCTTTGAGTGTAGCTTTGCTGCACAAACGCTTTTCTAAATGACAAAATGGTGAAATCAGAAAAGCTATCACACGCACTGAACGTCACAACACATTATTGTCAAATTTAGAAGCATGCTAATGTCTCGTCACAATTAATTCGCTTAAACTAATATGACAAGAATAAAAGCAACTTGGAAATGCTTACGTATCTCATACAGTCGATTCTCGAACTTTCGGATTAGACAAAATATTTGATAACTCGAAAGAAATAAAACTTCCTGCACATGACCTTCTCGATAACTCCAATTTTTCCGCACTTCTTTCGGATTTGACTTATCGAGAGTGCACTGTATGTAAAACAAGATCTTTAGCCTCTATGTCTCAAAGCAAGATGAAAGTAACTACTGGTCGATACTGTACTACGTGACTCTGCGGAGATGGAAGCCTCTCTGTTCTTGCGCTCTTGGCTCACGAGCCTAATGCTCGCGTAGTTGCGAACTTACATGAAGCTCCCCATTTGTGTTTGCAAAGTACATCAAAACCTCTCTAATTAAGACCCCCGCCCCTACACTATTTTTTTTTTTTTTTTTTTTGAATCAAACATTACGTTGACACAAAGTCCCACTAACATACTAATTTAAGACGAGTGCGGTATCGATTGCAAGTTGAGAAAGCCACAGAACGAGACGAAGGCGGAGACGAATATGACAAGAAGTGCTACTAGACCTAAATTTTCACAGATACGACAACAGTTTTGGATACTCTTACAGACTCTGTTGATACTAACACTGAATTTCAAAAGTAATACCTAACTACGAGAAATGCGTCAAGACATGATGCAGAAACAGAATCAAAAGCCAGGCAGACCAAAAACGTCTTAGTTGGGTTCGGCCTAAGTACTGGAAGAGCCTTCAGTTTCAGTGACCAGCAACTAAAACACCGATAAAAAAATTCTGTATTTTAATAGTAAATAACGTGCTATTGTAGTCCCATAAACTTTCAATATTTTTTCTGCTTTCCAGCTCTATGTCGTTTCGGAAAGGAAAAAAACAAAAACAGGAAACACTTTCTTATAATTCGGGCACTTCACTATTTCTGAATAGATGTAGAAAATAAATAAATACAAATTTGAAGATGTGAATCCATTGGTGTAAAGTAAATATGTCATGGATGTTAAGTCAGATAATTTCCGGAAACTTGAAAATTTCGTCGTCCTGGAGCGAGAGCGGAACCCGCGTCTCCCGGTAGCGCTCGAGTATGCTAACCACTACACAACTGATAAAATAAATTATTTCTCAGGTTGTCAGTCGATTCTTCGAATGGGAAAGGTTGACTTCTGTGTTTTGCCAAAGCCAGTAGAACATTTCACAATGTTTGACGTATGAGAAAAGTTCTTTCCACGAGGTGCAAAACTTTTTCAAACAAATTCAGCTTTTTCACAACTTCAGAATTTCAACGACCGACTCTCTATTAAATTGGGGTTTATGCAGCGAATACCGAATTTAATCACAGATAATTATTATATAAGTTGAATTATAATATGTTTATTTTTGACGGGCACAAAATATTTAAGGTACTGGACAAGGGTCGACAGAATACTGCGTACTGGATAAGGGTTGACAGAATATAGACAAAACATTTTTAAAAATAATCGTTCCATAAAGCTTTAAAATGATCACAAAATGCATGCGCATATATCCATGAAATAAAATACTCCATGTTTGATTAAAAATTGGCACATGGCAAATAGCGATTTATTTGTGACTAAATGTCTGCAAAAACAAGGTGTCAGGCCAGTTCCTTTTTGCATACGAAAGAAAAAACTTTGAAGAGACTGTCTTGAATAGAGGTGGCATTTTAAGAAAATGCCACCTCTAATCAAGAAAGTTCTGGGCATCTACGTAATCAACGATCTACACCCCCAGATAGGTCATTGTAGTATATGCATTTGATCCTTTTAGTACTTGCGGAATGGCAACGGACTTGGTATATAACTTTGTGTCGAACTTGCTCAAGTTTCTTTACATCTGAGGATGACCTCATAGTGAGGTTGAAAGATCTAATGCGTGTGGGGGTGATTTTAACTTCATGTATTTTTAATAAATGATTTTAATTTCATATCACTTAATATTAACTCATCTTGATCGTGCAAAAACGACTTTTATGTTTCATGTATTGCATTCCAAAACGAGTAATTTACGTTAGCTAACCAAATTCATCGAACGAACAATTTACCAAAAGACTAATTTTTAGAAAAATATGGAACGAATTCATCGAAATGATATTATAACAGCGCATCATAAATAACTGAAAGAATATTATTCTTAAAATCAGAGGGAAATTGCTGATATTGGGTAACTTTGTTTAATTCATACTCTTATCAAAGAAAAATCTGTTCTATACCTGCAACGTTAACTTGTTCTATGCACGTTTTCTCAAAAACTTTTGCGTTCTGGTCTTCAAAATTTTTAGCGCAAATAAATCAAGTCCTTGAAAAATTTGTCCGAAAAGTTTTTAAAATTTAATTTTAAAGACATTTCTGACAAATATTTCGAAATCACACCTTGGGCAAATATTAGCAAAGGACTATTTATTTGCGCTCAAGATTTTGAAGAACAAAACGCAATAACAGTCTGAGAAAATGCCTATGCAACGAATTAATTGCAGGTATAGGATATATTTTCTCTTGAGGTTCCGCTTAACCAACAAAGGAAAACTCCCAACATAGTTTCCTGAATTATCGCTAATATTTCGCGAAGAGGAACGATTCCTTATACCCATAATTTCTGAAAAGTTTGCTCTACGATGCCTCTTCATCTTTCGGTAACTTCACCAAGAGCCGTAATTTTTGAAAAACTTGCCTTGCGATGAATTCTCCGTTCGATGATTTCGCTTTCGATTTCTGCACAATCGATTATTTCGTTTTCGATAAATTCACCTGGAATCCTAGTTCTAAACGGCTTCGCGCAATTTTTTTTACTGCTGGCCCAGGGGTGTTCTCGCGGTACATCAAACATAAAGAATGGGGGGGGGGGATTAACATTCCAACACCAGACTGAAATACAAATGTTCATGAGAAATACTATGCTTCATCAATACAACATGTTCTTCCATAGCACAGCACGTATTCTTCTGCACCCAATTCATATATGCACAGCACAGCCTACCGCTGCCACGCCCACAAAAACTTTGACATTAATTCTACTTGAATTTCGTGATTTATAATGCTATAAACTTTGCTTTGAAAGTCCAATCACACAAGTTGTAAATATGGAATGCACTGTGTAGGGATTTTCCTTTGCTGTAGTTTTTCAAAGCAGCAGTGACTGAACAAGCTCTTTTCGTACCATTAAGAATAAAGATTCTAAACATTTGGTGGAGGAAAAAAACGTCACACAACCTCTTTTTGCCGTCGATTGCATTTCCTTCCCTAAATAATACGCTTTTCCTGCAGACTTTCGACTCGTTTCTTACTAACGTACTTAAGTTACTTTCTGTTTCGTAAATAAATATGTCAGCAATGAGAGATTTTAAATAACAAAAGCATGTCATGAAACAAAACTACACAAAGTGCAAAGGTGAAAAGTCAAAATGTCCAACTGCTAAATCTAAGTGCCATGGCACCTCAAAATTTCAAGAAAAAAACTTAAAAACTATCCTACAAAACACGTTGAACTTGGATAAAAAATTCTAAATAAAACACACAAAACATGTTAAACTTGAAAAAAAAAAAAAACCATTCTATGTCAAACACAATTTTCCTTAAATTATAACATGGAACCTCAAGCATGATTTCATCTAGTGAAAAAAATTATCTGTTGCAGTTTCAATAAAATTTACGAAATCTCCTTGCGTATATTTATCTGATAACTAGATGCATCTGGCTAATAATAATTTGCTGTTTCTATCTAGTTTTAAGTGTAGGTTGAAATACACATTAAATAATATATTGACCACCGTTGGAAAACCGAAATTGTAGACTGGATACCAAGGGACAGAAAAACACTCAGAAGAAGACCACATGGGAGATGAATAGAAGAAATACGAAAGCATGAAGGAGAGTGGCTCTCCTACATGTTTTCGAGGAAACTTGAGGATACCTTCATCCAGCAGTAGACTGATGTGTGTGTGTAGTTGGCAATGCCGATGATATATTTGACATAAATGCAACTCCCAAAATAATGAAAAAAAAAAAAAAAGCTTTCTTTTCAGCATGCTGTTATATCGAGAGTTGGTTTGACAACAAAACACTCTCAAGATGTCATAAATCGTCTACATTCACAATGCCCACGGAAATGCAGTGTTTTCAGTCAAACATTGTAATTTCCAAAGAAAATGGAACCCGATAGAAACTTTTAGTCATCACTTCGTATTATTTTCAGAAATGAAATGACTGAGGAATCTCAAATTCTCATAAAACTTAAAAACCCGGATTACAAACAGGCCTGCAAGCCTTTTTAAGGTTTGCAGACGTCTATTGTAATCTGGTAAATATCTCGTACATTTTTAGCAGATCAATTTTTGTTCTGTGATAAATTTAAAAAGCTGCAGCTTCTTGCAATTGAAGTTATTCACAAAGTGTTTACTAAATACAATCAACTCAAAAAAGTTCTTGAGACATAAACAAATCATTGCGATATTGTTTATAAATACGAACAGAAAGCTGATCTCATTTTAACGGAACTTCTTTCACGCTGTGCGTGCATCTGCTAACGACAGGATAAATGAAAAAAAAAATGACCTACGTTAAGTAGAAATGAAACTTAAAACGCGCGTTCTTTCGCCCATTGGCAGGGTTTCGGCAAAACTCTAAGTTTCGCGACTGCAAGAAACGCAAAATAAAAAAATGCGAGAACTGTTGAGCAGCGCGGAGTCGAAACACAATGTAGTATTTTCGGTGCCCGATAGATTTACGTCAATGAAATGAAAATCTTACGTGGGTGGGTGCTGGGACACCTTCACACACATGCGCATAGGTTTAAAGTGCCGCTCCAATTCATAAACTCCCCCCCTCCCCTAAAATATTTACTAAAACTATAAGCTCCGCACTGAGGGTAAAGCGAAAAACGAAGGAACAAACGAGTAAAATAAAAGGGTCGCCGCGGTCTCAACTTAGTAAGATGAATCACTGTAAGAAACACACGCACACACATACAGAGCGAGATATATACGTCATCAATAAAACGTTACCTAGGGGAGAGTCGCTGCTGCGAACGAAGAACACAGGCGCATCCACTGGCATACATGCACACATCCACAGAAGAGGAGCCACTCCTCGCTTTGCCATCAGGAGAAGCAGCAGCCGGCTAAAGCATCATCATCATCATGCAGAAACACAACTCAAAGCTTGGCTTTGGGGAAAATGCAAGTTCCCGCATAGCGCATGTTCCACGTAAACGGAGACGCCAGCGAGCTACCAGCAGCAGCGGGAAACGCCAAGCCTACTCTGCTGACTCAGGAAGGGCGGTGAAGGAGGGGACTTAATACACACTGCAGGAAGAGAGACACAGAGAGAGAGAGAGAGAGAGAGACGCGAGTTTCGATCAAAAGTTGGGGTTCCTGTAACGGCGCCACACACATACACATGCGGGGATTGGGTTGGCCCCGGTGGGTCGATTGTTCGCTCCGAGCACAAACTTCCCAACTCCGCTCACTGTTGAATGCGTGTATGCATACATTCATTCTGTACGAGAAATTCCCCCCTTTCCAGAATGAATAACACTTCGTATGGCGGCGGCGCGCGCGCGCACACACACACTCCACGTACCCCATTACAGGACCAGTCTAATTGCCTTGTCTTTCCAACTCATATAAAGCGAGCAGCCCAACAGGGAGGGAAAAAGAGCCCCTCGTCGACTCTTCAACGCAACAACGCCGTGGGAGACCACTCCCCATGCCCATGGTACTGCAATCAGCGACATGGAATGTAATAAAGAATGAAATGTTGCTTTAAACGGACACGGAACACTGCTAGTCGCGTTTGCTATCGTAATCTCACGTGAACGACGTATCGGAGCGCACATTTCCAACTTATTATTATTCTCTCCCCGCAAATTCTAAACGTCACATTTCGCAGATGAAAAGGCACCTCCTCCCTCCCCATAGAACGCTTTGAGAATCGTCGTGAACTGCCTTTTTAAACAATTCAAATAATATTAATCAAGTCGCCTACACGCGTATATTATTTAGTTAACGACGAAATATTTTATTTCCGAAAATCGCGCGGCGATTTTTTTTACGTTTAAACTTATTGGATTAGTTTGGACAAATGAAAAGTTGTTCCTCTTTTATTTCCAACTTTATAAGAACTGCGCGCGTTTCGACAAATGAAAAGTTGCCTCTCTTTATTTCCAAATTTATAAGCACCGCTCGCAGAAGAAACATTAAAACTCACTTTAAAATGGAACAGAAATACCCGTTAAAAACAAAGAAAGCTATGTATGGAAATGAGAGCAATTAAACGAAATAGATGAAAGCTTACAAAAACTAAAGCACGTAAAAACTAGATATGTATAAAAAAAGGGGGGGGGAGAAGAAGGAGTTAAGACTTGTTTTTGTTTGAGTTCAGTTCTCCGTTGTCAAACGTGCCACCTTCAACTTTTCCTTGAGGTAATCATTTCGATCCAACCACTATATATATATATATATTTTCTTTTTTTTTCTTTTCGGCGAACGAGGAGAGGCGGCGGCGCAGCCAAGGAAAAGGGGGTTTTACTGCCGATGGTATTTAGTGCGCCCCACCCGCAGCTTCCTCCCTCCAAACTACGTTCATTCCCTTTTTCCCTCGACGTCGTTGTCAGAGTAATGCACGTCCGTCGCGGCCCGCCAACCGAGGCGCTGCAGCTTCGTCATTATCGTGCTTTTCCATCCTCCGCCCGAGAGAGCAGTACAAGGATGAAGGAGGAAGGCGGAGAGGGGGGGGAGACTGGCTGGAGGGAAAGGAGGAGGGAGCAATCGGGGTGGAAGACAGACATCCTTCGTTGCTGCTGCGAACCTTCAATAAAAAGGGCCGGATTTGCCGAGAACAGAGAAGGCCCAGCTCGCCAGCTTAGATAACAGCCACCGCATTAGGAGCCGCTGGGCTCGGCACAAGCGACCATACCATGAACCCGTCGGACTGAGCCATTCGTATGAAACAGGGGTGGCCGACGCTTCCCATCCGGCGAACACCCCTCACACGCAATCCGAGGACGTAAAAAAAGTAAGAATAAAATCACGTACAGCAAAAATGTGGCGCAACGGACGGAAATTTTCGGGGAGCGAAAAGTGTCCGGTCGAGACTTGGTTTTCCTAAAGGTGGCCCCCTGTTTGGTGCCGGGCGGGATTTTCTCGCAGCAGCCAAGTTTGCCAAGCTCTTTTCTGTGAGCGTGGCGCTGCTGCCCTTCGCCGCCAGAGCGAGGAGCAGCCAGTGTACAAGAGAGGCTTAGCGGGCGGGGGATCTCGGCAAAGCCCCATTTATCAAGCGCGCTGTCAATAGTGGCGCATGTTGTAGCTTGGAGGTCGCCCGTCGCTAGCCTCCATGCAGGGTACGAATCTAGGCAGTTCTTTGTCTATTCGCTAGCCTCACGTCGGGGTACAAATCTACTCGCCATCAAGCCGCCTCCGCTCGCAACTAAAGAGAAGAGATGCTTCGTTGCTGCTGCAGTTCCAAACGACTACCAAAGTACTCCCTTGCAAGCAAACCCTCCTTCCAAGGTGAGGGGGTTATGTAAAGTGGGATATTTTTTCCTTCCAAAGACTTAGCAATGACATTAACCTGTATGGCTATTTTTTTTTTTGTCAAATCAACATTAGCCAAAAACAATGGCTGAAGAAATGGCAGTACTTCTGCTTTTCCATCATACATACCTTTTATTATCAAAAAGAGGGGAAAAAAAAAAAAAAAAAAGCGGAGCGGCAATCGATGCAGAACTTTGCTACGATACGACTATCCAAAAACTTGTGCAAAGCGCTATCGAATGTCTTCAGGCAATTAGAGAACTGGATGCAGTTTTGGATTACCAACTTGCTATTCAACAAAAGTTTCGTTGTGGCGGCTCGCACGAATCGTAAAGAAGTTCAGCGAAGATACTGAGAACTTATTTAGAAGCATCTGCGATGGGACGACTCCGCCTTCAAAAGCGCGGGCGGGAAGCATTAGAATCCTGCTCGCTCGTCAGAGGTTGAAAAATTCTGCGCTGTCAGAGAAGCGCGACACAAACAGATAAAAGAATCCCTAATTAAAAGTTCCGCCACCGTTAGCACAGTTTTAAACTTAATACATGTTAAACGAGAAGCCCGATTATTATTATTATTTAGCAGTTTTAAACTTAATACATGTTAAATGAGAAATCCGATTATTAAATAACACACATTTTACCGTGGAATACTTATTATTATATTTAAGATTTCTACACATTGGACTTCATTTAATGCTGACTTCAACATTGTTTTGATGCAACGTTTGACACACAACAAAAATATATTCCACATCTACCAATTTCGATTTACTGCTGGATAAAGGTCTCCCCAAGATTATTTCACAACCTACACACTATCTTGACATACAGTTCTACTTTTCCAAACATGCTTCCAAAATTTCAGCTACACATTGTTATTGGCTATTTTGGGACCTTTTTCCAATCTCTTGGTGCCTACCAAGAGATTGGTCTTTTGGCAATATGTACACCTATCTGCCATTTAATAAGTCTTTCTGACGACGTCTACAATCGCAAATTTTTCCTCCGCAAATGTTTTCTTTCCTTTTCCACAATTTTCTTCAGTATTGTTATACCTCGATTTTATGAGTCCTGTATAACCTTATACAACGCCGTACCTATTTTTTGTACCCGTTTAAAGAGATGAACAATACACGAAAAATGATGCATAAAAAATCTCTTATAATCCCGATGATGCGGACGATTTTTGACTAATGTAGAGATATATGAGGAAGTTATGCACTTATCAGCGCGCACGCACACACACACACCGAAAAATTACTAAAAGACCAAAAAGTGTAAAACAAATCGCACTCCCGAAGTCGTTGGGTTCGAATTTCAAACTTCGTGGGAAACGGAAAGCAACTAACTGTGAACTGTAGGAAAATACGTTGATTGGCTGCCGCACTACACGAATCACAAACACTGATGTTTCCAGAATACTGAAAAGGGTATTAATGGAAAATTGCTCTACTGACGAGGCATTTATCTTAGCAACAGCTACATCAGAGCACAGAATATGAAAAAACCCATCACGAAAACTCTTATGTGAAATCTAATGAATCACGTGGCCTCTATCTGTGGTGGTCAAATCTACGCTATGATATGAATTTCACCAGTAACAAACCAGTTGTTTCACATAATTAACATATTAAACGTGAAACTGGGAAGGCGAGCATGAACACCACCACAATACTACTGCTTTTCCCACAATAACACCCCCACCGGTAGGTACTCTGTGAAAGTGACAGAGTACCTACCACCAATGAAGGCAGTTTACCGAGAACATTTGGGCTGACAAAAAGTCAACAATGAAGATACATTTGGGGAAAGAAAGGTTTCGGACGTCAATGTGAAAATCGTGTAGTGTGGGGAGAGAGAGAGAGAGAAAAAAAGGGACCTGTCCTGAAAACCAAGGGAACTATGAAAAATGCTACTACACATATAAAGACGAATAAAAATAATGACACATTTAAAATTTTAGAAGTTCTGCCAATGTTGAAAAATTTGCCAATGTTGAAAAAAAAACTGGAAAATCATGCATGCATAAATCATATTAAAAAAAACATGCGCTATTATCATTGATAACAATGGGGAAAATGTCGAATGTACTTTGATTAAACTTTTTAATATTTCCCATAATTCAGCAATACTTAATCGATATGCTTACAAGATAAGATAGCTAAAATAAGTTCAATTCGCAGTTAATAGTTTTAAAAATTTTACATGAAAACACGCAGCAAAATTTCTGTAAGGTTTCTTTGAAACTCCCTCCCCTGTCCCATGCGAAAAATTTGGTCCATTTATATTCTGAAAGAAAAAAAGAAAGAAAAGAACAGAAAAAAAAAAAAACTACCTACTGTGAAGTAAATATCGAGTTCATGCAATTCAAATACATACTATTGCAGATAACAAATTATTTATCCCATAAGAGCAGTTTTTTTCTTATAAGTTTTAAGCAAAGTTTGTATTTTTAAGATTTCATATTCTTGTAAGAACTACAAGAATAAGAAATCTTAAAGATACAAACTTTTCTTAAAACTTACAAGAAAAACAAAACTGCTCTTTTGTGGATGACTCTTGTAAAGGTTCAAAATTGAATGATAACGGCTTCCCCCTTCCCCCAGAATCACAGAAACCCTTTCATCGAAGCAATCAACGCAGTCTGAAAATATCTGAGGATAGGTAGTATCTGAGACTTAGAGAACCTAAATAACAGAAGTTCAATAAAACAGAAATAGAAACAGAAATAAGACTTTAAAATCTTCCTCACTAAACAAAAGAAATACCCAACGGTAGCAACTTTTGAAAACACAGCGCCCCGAAATTCACTTTCTTTTCTTTCCCCTTCCCCTCTTTTTACACGGGGTGGGAGGTCGCCGAAAACCAAGTAAGTTTCCTGACACTGAGAAAGATTTTACAAGGAAATTTTCCCGCAGAACTATTTTTGCGAGTGAAAGTTTTGCACTCGACCCCTCCCCCTCCTTTATTTTTAAGCGGAAAAATCTTACCACTTTGTGGAAACGATAATATAAGGAGCAGATTTTCTCAAATAAATATTCGACTTGTAAGCATTTCAAGCAAAAAATCCTCGGCTTTAGTGTGTTTTATTCTACTATGTTAGCTTAAAAAAGTTCTGAACATACACACGCACAAATAAAGAAATAAAAAAAAATGCTAGAGTGGGGGCCAAAACTTCACGAAATTTGATTTTTTAATTAACGCTTCTACAATTTCATCGCGAGAATCCTCCGCTCCCGAATCTCTCTTTACATGAATATTTTACTGGGTAACTTAAAGGAAGTGCGCAATGCTGTGGATCCTTGGTGTTTGGGATAACCGTAAGGACAAGTGATTACAGAAAGGGTGACTACCTCCTTCCCCCCTCCCCCTCCCTCTGTGAAAAGGTACGACGCGCAGTCTGCTGAAGGAATTTCGCAGGGGAGGTGTGTGCGTGTGTGTGTGGTGGTGGGGAGGGGGGGGTCTTAACTCGGAGAAGCTTCCTCATGCTGACTTTCGGCAGAATTTTTCCATGAAACACTTTCCTCAAACGCAACTTTTTGTCTGTGTCGAATTCCTCAGTGGGGATTTTCCAAGGAAGCAAGTTTCATGGGTGAAAATAATTGTGGGCAACGTGCGTGTTGTAATTACACGCCAAAGAACACAGTTATTCAATTTCTAAAGGCAAAAGTGACAGTCCAAAAAATAGTAGATCTTTTATGTTCTCGTTTGAAAAAAATGGAAAGGAAGTAAGGAAATAGGTTTCAATTCAAACAGGCTAGCAAAGATATGTTAGCTTGCACCAGAGCACTCGCGAAGGCTGTTCTATCGGTTCCAACCAACTGGATCCAACGTTTTCAACAGTACACAGTAAAGTACAACGTGAGAAATCGTCGAAGAACAGGAGTACAATGAACTCACAGATTATTTCACCACTGTTAAAGCAAAAATGTAACACACAAATTATCTTATAGTGGACATTACTTTCTCTTGAAACGTAGACAAATCCTAAACTGCATAATCCATGTTTAAATTTACTCACATCGCAGCAGCTATAGCTGAGAGGAAAACGAATTGGCTGAAAAATTATTCAGCATATCAAATGTTGGTCAATTTAATAGCTAAAGAAAAAACTGTAAAAGAAGCTTCGTTCGCAAAACTTTCTCCGACAGTTTCCTAGTGAACACGTAGGGAAGAAATTATATTCTGAGAGTAAAAAAAAAAATCGTAATTTAAAAATGGCAAAAATCTTATTCAAAAAACTTTTTTTCAGGCAATTTTCAGCATAAGCTTCAAATATGTTTCGACTTGATTGCATTTAATATTCTTTCTTTTTCTTTATATTATTATTTTTAATTATTGACTTTTAAAGAACGTTTTATGTCTTATTGGCTGCTTAATTTCCCCCATTTTTTTCTACCCTTTTACATACTCTCCCGTGTATCACTGGAACATGGCTCCGAAACTGAATCGACAGCCCTGGCCTGCGCGGATACACATACAACAAAAATTTGGCCTTGATTTTTAGACACAGACCGCTGGTTCGAGTCCAACTTAGAAGCCAGCGCAGCGATTTTTGACCGTCATTCTAGGAAAAACTTCCTGGAAATAATCCCGAATACCAATTTTCCATTTTTGGGGGTTTAAGGTTTAAGTGTATAGACCATGTGAAGACACATGAAAAATCGGTAAACGGTAAAAATACCCCCGGGGAAAAATACCCCAAGAGAAAATACCCCTGAAAACTGAAAGGCGGAAAAAATGCCCCCGGAAGAAATACCCCCAGAACAAACGGTTCACTGTAAACTGCCACACAGGAACATTGAAGTGTGGCAGTGTGCTATAAAGATTGCCGTTTCTGGGCCTACATTGATAACTGAATTGAATTGGGAACTCCAAACGAATTTCACGAAAACGTTCCATGTAAGCCAAGCGAGAATTGTACTTTAATTTGAAGAAATAAATTGCCGAGGGTCCGAGGTACACTTGGTGGGGTGGGGAGTGGTGGGCTCAACCCCCAACTTCCGTAATATTAGATTCTGGGCCGCTGGAGTCTGTCAGTGTATCCAAGCTGTTCCCCTTCAAGCGCCAGCGATGTCCGTGAGCTCGGGGGGGGGGGGTTCCTCCAAAATGTTAAAATGGACGTAGAGTTGTAAACATTAGAAACATGCTTTACATAGTGATTCTGTACACGACCATGAATTTTCAGGAGGGTGGGGCGCAAGTTTCTAAGAGCGCAGACAAGTGTTCAAGGTAAAGGATTTGCTCGCAATTTCTATGCTTCGTGTTGTGTTTAATGGTAAACTATGTATGCCCTTCCCCCTCCCCCAGAAATTTGGTGAAGCCTGTGAAAGGGATACGAGTTTAGAGTCGGTCAGTGTATCCTCGATGTTACCCCTGAATAGCTCTTAGAAACGGGGGATTACCCCACCCTCCTGAAAATGTGTGGTCGTGTACAGAATTATTATATAAAGCATGGTACTAATGTTTACAGCTCTACGTCCATTTTAACATTTTGGGGAAAAGCCCCCCCCAGCTCATGGACCTCGCGGACACTTCAAGGGGAACTTCCTGGATACACTGACTCCAGCGGCCCAGAATATAATATTACGGAAGTTGGGGTTGACCCCCCCACCACCACCAAGTGTACCTAGGACCCTCGGCAATTTATTTCTTCAAATTAAAGTACAATTCTCGCTTGAAAGATGTGACAGGGTTGCAGGTAAATTGCCACACATCAGTGTTCCTGTGTGGCAGTTTACAGTGAACTGTTTGTTCTGGAGGTATTTCTTCCGGGGATATTTTTTCCAAGGGCATTTTTTCCGCTTTTCAGTTTTCTGGGGTATTTTCACCGGGGGTATTTTTATCTACATCCGAAAAATCACGGAAGAACTGAAAAAAAGAAAAACTTCGTAAAAACTCGATCACTCTATCCATGTAGCTTCTTTTTTAGTGGTGAGATAGATGATCATGTAAAGGAGAGGAAACAACAGTGCACCGCATCGTGTTCATCAATTTAATTTTTGTTTTGAAGCATGAAACTACTCAAAAGTAATTCATTAGCTTTAAATTACTGTATGCAATGTTTAATGGGAACTGGGTCTTCCCGGGAAAATCATTACCTAAGTTTTGATTCCCTAAGAAGAAAAAAAGAAAAGAAAAAGAAAAGGGGAGGGGTCCATATACGCGGAAAACCGAAAGACAAAATCAAACAAAAAAAATTGTATTGTGCTGTAAACACGGAGGAATACGTGGAAAATTTGTTGCAATGTTTCCTTTTTCTCGTTTGACATCTCATATACCTTTCAGTTAATCTCATAAAAAGAAAATGTCGAATTTCCATGTGTTGAACGGATTTGATTGTTCTAAAAACATTTCCACCAAAAGAGTGCTGCTTCATGAAGCCGCTACAATAATACGTAATAATAATAATAGCAATAAAACACAAAGGGAATTACAGATTCACATGCCACCCCTAATGAGAGGCATTAGAAGAATTACTCTAGGCACATAACAATGCATCCGTAACTACCAATCACGTACTCCCTTTGAAAAAAATAATAATCTGAACGCTGGTGCTGCGGAGGAATTATTCAGTTGCTGAATCCTTTTTTAAACCCAAAATAATTACATAAGCGCTCGAAAAACTAGTTCGTTTACTTTTCAGGCTTGTCTGTGAATGCAATAACTTGCACTCGTCAACCTTTTCATATATTTAAGTTTGGAACAACATGGTTCGGTCGACGCTTCATGAAACTGCATTCAGAAGAATATTTCTTCTGTACTGGAAGTAGCGCCTTGATAAGGACATATTGCGGTTTCTGATGAGGCAGCACATCGTTTCACTCGCACGGATGTAAGATCCAAAAGTTTTGAAAACGTTCAAGCAGCATTTTTACAGGTATGCATCTTTCCCATTGCAGGGTGCTATGAGTAGGCGCGTATCGGAGGGGGGGGGGGGTCCCCCGAGATGTTTAAATATGCATCTTATGGATAGATAGTTTTTTTTTTTTTTGCAGTAGCACAAACATTACTCTTGAACAGTCGCAAAACCAATGCATTTAAACATAAGCTTTTGAAAATTATTAAATTGATATAAATATTTATGGTTTGATATAGAGGTCAGCACTGACCGGGCTGGGTTCGGGTACGAAGAAAATGAAGCATAATGAAACGGGATGGAAGATGAAAAGAAGTTTAATGGGCCAGCTTTTTAATTATGTTATGCTAAAAATCGTGCTGTAATATAATTGTTGTTTTTAAAAATCTCGCTGTGGTTCTGTTTTTTGTTTTTTTTTCGACATACAGATTTACTGCCACAACGCTTCAAACATCATCAGTCATTATTCAGCCAGTGTATTATGAGATCTGTGATATTTTAGATAACAAATTTAAAACAATTTCGTTTCAAACTCGGTGAAACAGCTTTAAAAAAAAAGTGGGTTAGAAAGGGCTTTTTTGTGAAAATGGCTTATCTTATCCAAAGGACACATGTTCTAGGGGTTTTATGATCCGAAGGGGACGGGACCCCGCCCCCTTTGTTTCGGGATTTGGACACCACTGTGAGCAGCTCTATGGGGGCTCTTAATTAAGTGGTCGCCCGTCCTAATTTGGGAACACTATTTCTTTTTTGGGGGATGGGAGGGAGGGGGAGGGGGCGGTGCCGTACGGCAGGAGCACAACACATGCCTCACCCGGGGCTTGGATCAGGGCCTGGGGCCGCCGCACAGTGGTCCGGATAGGAAAAAAGGCGGACAAAAATATTTGTACGTCTTAAACGAAAGAAACTGTAATGGGATAACTAAATATTCGCTTATTTAAATGTTTTAATGAATTATAATTACTCACAGTACTGTAAGAAGGGTCCAGATATCCAGTCGGTCATTCGTCTTCTGAAGCAGATGTTTCACATTCGTCGTCTTTTTCCTCCTCCTCCTCTTCATCGGATATTACCAATAGACCTAGCACTTCCGAAGGTAGTTTTATTTGTTTTTTCTTTGGTAGTCCTCCCAAGCTGGAAATTAATGGGTCAGAAGTCAACATTAACCTGCGAAAGAGGTCCAAATTGCTGTCTTGTCGTGAAATTTTTCGGGTAAAGTTTTCTCGAAAATTTCTCACATCTTTGTTTCTACACTCAATGGCTTCTTCTGAAAGCTCTCCAATCGGTAAAATCGCTGCCTGCACAATTACGGATCCATGAACAAGAATTTTATGTACCGTGGGTGGCATATAGTACCAGGGATACAATCTCACGAATAACTGTGCTGTTTCCATGCAGTACATATTGAATTTCGTTGCATTTATTTCGTGGCCGCATGAAATTGCTGTCAAAATATTTATTTTCCGAAACGAGAAATCAAATTTTGGTCTACTCCAGTCACTTCGGAACTTATTTCGGGATTTGTAAAGAATCTTCTGGCGGTATTGCCGTCAGTCGCGTTTCCATAGCCTGGTTTTGGGACATCTACAATAAGTCCTAGTCTATTCCTGAAGGAATCTTGGACAATTATTTTCCTTTTTTCCAGAAGCTCACGGGTTCCATCTTTCTTACTCGCTTTCCATTTCTTAAAATCTAAGCAGTAAGAGATATGCAGAATAAACTCAAAAAAGCGTATATGGGCATGAAGAATATACAGTCAAAACTCAAAGAAAGATGTATCCTCTGGCACTTGTGTAACGTAATCTAACTTGTTCAGGTCCGACACTTTCGCGCCACATATGTAACATTTCATGCTTGATGACTGGGTCAGAGCATTACATATTTTCCCATCAATCATTGACAATATGAGAGAATACTGTACTGTAACGTTGTCACTTCTTAATGGCTGTAAATTTTTAATTGTTCGTTCATGTATTCTCTTTCTGCTTGGGCAACTGCAGGGGTTTCATGAATCCACTGGAGACGAATAGGCCTACAAAAACAGGTTGATAATGGTCGTTCATTTTTCCATACGGAATCTTCCGTTTAACTGTCAACCATTCGTAAGGGAACGATAGATGTCATAAATAAATATTCATCACTACTGCCGCTTTGAACCCATTTCTGCTTGTATTGGGAATGACCAGCGCTACCGTCGAAACCCCATTTACAATGTAAAATATAAGTTTTTTCGTTGTTAGACGGCTCACTTTCAGGTAGAACTGACAAAATTCGGGTAGCAGTATGGTCCAATAAATTCTGAACTTTCACTTCACATGCACTCTCACTAACACTTATATTGTGCGGATAAGTTGCGTCTTTTGCTTTCAGAATTGCATAATAACTTGGGTATAAGTCATGATTGTGATTAATTGCCATTTTTCTAATACACATGTATTGATGTTTTGATAAATGTGTACTTACTATCATAGATAACGCTTCTTCTTCTGAAAGCTTCGTGGCTTGTTTTCGTTTCTTCAACCATGAGTCACGAATTTGTTTACCTCTGGTAGGTGTTGTTGTGGTTACTTCTTTTAATAATTTTGCTGCATTTTCGTCACCTTCAGCCCTCAAATTCATCACTGTGGCATATGAAAGCTTCGCAGCACCCCCATTCTCCCTCAGATTTTGAATTTTCCGCCTCTTACTTCTTTCACTTAATTGCTGAAATATTTTCAAAGGACGTCCACGCTTTTCCGAAGAAGTGGAAGGAAAGTCTGTAAATGGTAATTCAATTTCTTACTGTAACCAGTCTGAATATTTACGAAGAAACATGCTTTCGGTTCGGTGACATTTCTTCCAACGCTGATAGTATTTAAGAAAAAAGCTCATTCTTATTACGCTGTGTAAAGATTTTGTGCTCTGACTGTCCAAATTTAATTCAAATTTGTTCTTCACATATTGCACAACATGTTCTTCTTGTAGCACACTGGTCTCATTATTCTTTTCTTTCATTTTCTCGTTAAGTTCTCCGCGACTAACATGTAAATTCATTTTTCGCACACTATATTGTCACACACTATTCACTGACCTGATACAAACAACAGCCCTCTGGAAACTGAAGAAATCAAGGGTCTGTGGTTTACCACCGACAAGCCACCCCTTGAGTAAACAAACATAAATTTCAGGAAGTGCTCAGCGCCCGCGAGTTGTATAGCGGTAGAATACCTTCCCGATGTCAGCAGCTGGCTGCTTATAATTAACAGGGAAGCTTCACAAACAAAAGGTCATAGTTCACAGCATTGCAAGGTGTTGCAGATGAAACCTTCAGTGATAGACTTATAATTATCTACCAATATACATTTGTAAGTTTCGCGGTGGACATGTTTGGCCATTTTTTTAAAACTCTAAAAACATTTTTGTTTTTTCGCAAAATACGGGCATTCAAATTTGTATTTTTTATCAATACTTAGAAACAAAAAACACTACAAATTGTAATTGTGCCCTATATATAAGACCATAACACATTCACAAAAAATACACTTAGTATTTTATTTTGCATTGTTCAGTCAGAAACAATGTAAACAAAATCACCTACAGAATTGCAAAATTAATCAAGAAAGAGTTACAGCACTTTTGAACTTAAGTATTGACCAGAACCATTGGAATATACTTTCAAAATCACTTAGTCCTATCAGAATGACTACTGAGGATTATTATTAAGCGAATTGTGTGTTTAAAATATGAAGTTCGAAAAATTATTTTTGTCCGGGTTTTTTAGCGATTAGGACCACTGTGCGTCGATGGCCTAGTGGTCAACGTTCGCGACTGGCACGAGGGAATCTCAGGTTCGGGTCCCAGGCTGGTACGAACACTCGAACCACTAAATATCCGCCGTGTGTCGGATGGGGACGTCATGCAGTCAGACCCCGGGTACTGGCCTCCCGGTAATTAATAAGGGCGTCTTCTTCACCCTTTCTACTTCGTTTCTGTGTCACTTTCCTATCGGGCACTCTAGCCCAAATATCCTAGCTTGCTCTTTCTAAGGGTTGTTTAACTGGAATCGGACACTCCCTTCCTAAAATCTTCTACATATGATCTGATCTGGTTCAGGGCCTATCTCGGACGAACAGTTAGAAGTCAGCCTTGATCACAGCCATCTAAGGGGACATGAACTTCGGTGGAAAAAGTATAGATTCGGGATGACCGTCAGCGTTGATCACTGAGCCATCTAAGGGAACATGAACTTCGGTGGGAAAAAGTATAGATTCGGGATGACCGTCAGCTTTGATCACTGAGCCATCTAAGGGAACATGAACTTCGGTGAAAAAAGTATAGATTCGGGATGACCGTCAGCGTTGATCACTGAGCCATCTAAGGGAACATGAACTTCGGTGGGAAAAAGTATAGATTCGGGATGACCGTCAGCTTTGATCACTGAGCCATCTAAGGGAACATGAACTTCGGTGGGAAAAAGTATAGATTCGGGATGACCGTCAGCGTTGATCACTGAGCCATCTAAGGGAACATGAACTTCGGTGGGAAAAAGTATAGATTCGGGATGACCGTCAGCTTTGATCACTGAGCCATCTAAGGGAACATGAACTTCGGTGGGAAAAAGTGTAGATTCGGGATGACCGTCAGCGTTGATCACTGAGCCATCTAAGGGAACATGAACTTCGGTGGGAAAAAGTATAGATTCGGGATGACCGTCAGCTTTGATCACTGAGCCATCTAGGGGAACATGAACTTCGGTGGGAAAAAGTGTAGATTCGGGATGACCGTCAGCGTTGATCACTGAGCCATCTAAGGGAACATGAACTTCGGTGGGAAAAAGTATAGATTCGGGATGACCGTCAGCTTTGATCACTGAGCCATCTAAGGGAACATGAACTTCGGTGGGAAAAAGTATAGATTCGGGATGACCGTCAGCGTTGATCACTGAGCCATCTAAGGGGACATGAACTTCGGTGGGAAAAAAGTATAGATTCGGGATGACCGTCAGCGTTGATCACTGAGCCATCTAAGGGGACATGAACTTCGGTGGAAAAAAGTATAGATTCGGGATGACCGTCAGCTTTGATCACTGAGCCATCTAAGGGAACATGAACTTCGGTGGGAAAAAGTATAGATTCGGGATGACCGTCAGCTTTGATCACTGAGCCATCTAAGGGAACATGAACTTCGGTGGGAAAAAGTATAGATTCGGGATGACCGTCAGCTTTGATCACTGAGCCATCTAAGGGAACATGAACTTCGGTGGGAAAAAGTATAGATTCGGGATGACCGTCAGCTTTGATCACTGAGCCATCTAAGGGAACATGAACTTCGGTGGGAAAAAGTATAGATTCGGGATGACCGTCAGCTTTGATCACTGAGCCATCTAAGGGAACATGAACTTCGGTGGGAAAAAGTATAGATTCGGGATGACCGTCAGCTTTGATCACTGAGCCATCTAAGGGAACATGAACTTCGGTGGGAAAAAGTATAGATTCGGGATGACCGTCAGCTTTGATCACTGAGCCATCTAAGGGAACATGAACTTCGGTGGGAAAAAGTATAGATTCGGGATGACCGTCAGCGTTGATCACTGAGCCATCTAAGGGAACATGAACTTCGGTGGGAAAAAGTATAGATTCGGGATGACCGTCAGCGTTGATCACTGAGCCATCTAAGGGAACATGAACTTCGGTGGGAAAAAGTATAGATTCGGGATGACCGTCAGCTTTGATCACTGAGCCATCTAAGGGAACATGAACTTCGGTGGAAAAAAGTATAGATTCGGGATGACCGTCAGCGTTGATCACTGAGCCATCTAAGGGAACATGAACTTCGGTGGGAAAAAGTATAGATTCGGGATGACCGTCAGCGTTGATCACTGAGCCATCTATGGGAACATGAACTTCGGTGGAAAAAAGTATAGATTCAGGATGACCGTCACTGTTCCGGCGTTCAGATTTCACTCTAATATCTGGAAGACATCTATACACATCGCTCTGATCTAATGATTTTCGGCACTGCTGTAAAGCATTTTTAATGCTGCAGTAAAACGGAATTTCCAGTCAAGAAAGACCTCGCGGATCGCGGAGATTAGGGAAAAAAAAAAAGGTTTTGGGCACCGTCACGTCATGAAGGAAAAGTTTCTGGTTTGCTTTCAACGACGCCAGAATAATTGCGCCTGTTATTTGAATGCCTGAAGAAATTATTTCGAAAGCGACACAACGGTCAAACAAGTTGGGTGGAACTCGGGTTTTCAATGCGTTCAAAGAACTTTCTGACCGTTCCTCATATGCATATACACAACATGAAGAAAACCATTCAGAAAATTTCATACACACATCACAAAAGTATTTCATTAAAAAAAAAAAAAAAACCTTCCTGCCTTCCACTGTATGTTTTCATACGAAAAGGAAATCCCCAGGACTGTTTCAAAAACTGTTTTCATGGGAAGACTAAACTGAAGAGAAACTGAACTCAGCGACAAATGCTTACCTACAGAAAGAACTCTCTTCATCTGTGTCGGAGTTAATCAAATCAAGAATGTAACAAAGCGAAATCACAAGATTTAAACACCTACTTCATAATTGTTGTAGACTTGACATACAAACGTGCATTTCAGTTTCTTAAAAATCTAAGGCGAAAATATCCTGTAGGTGTAATTTTTTCCAAAGACCTAATGATCTTCCACATTCTAGTAATTTCATAAATAACAGATGTAAAATTTTGGTAGAATTTGCAAACAATTCTCTTTGAATTGGGTACACAGATAATTTATTATTTCCCATTTAACTTTTATTTCAAGGAAAAATAAAAACTTACTGCACTACATTTATTTAAGCTGCACTTAAGAAGTCACTACATCCAAACATATAAGGGAGACAGATTTCTTCTCTCACACTAAGGCAATGTATATGTATAATAATAAGCGGGCTCAAAAGAGGGGCTAGCATAAAGCTCTCTGCACCAGAAAAATAAAAATTTGGGTTGAGCACAGAACGCGTCAAATGAATAAAAACTGCAGGATTAAATGATAATACTTAATAATAAAAATTAGTAAAATCATGCAATGCATTGATTATGATACGCTTTCCAACATACCAGAAATCGCGCGCAGACAAACCCTCCTCCCTACCCTGACCATTGATTTGTTCAGTATACCTCCGGAACAACATACTAAAGTTTTGTCGCAATAGAAACATTTCTACTCAAGTTATGAGGATAATGGATGTGGAATAAATCTCGCTCCTGTGCCCTGACCTCTGACCCTATTTCGATTATATTAAACAGAATTGGTTCAGTATACCTCCGGAACAACATACTACAGTTTTCTTGCAATAGAAGCATTTTTAGTCAAGTTATGAGGATAATGGCTCTGGAATAAATCTCGCTCTTGTGCCCTGACCTTTGACCCCATTTCGATAAATAATATTCAACAGAACCGATTCAGTATACCTCCAAAACAACACGATAAAGTTTTGTTGCAATCGAAGCCTTTTTACGTAAGTTATGACGCATAAGGGCGATGGAATGGATCCCGCTACTATGTCCTGACCTTTGACCCCATTTCGCCCATTTTCAATAGGGTTCGCCCCCAGTTGCCCCCTACCACATACTAAAATTTCATCGAAATCGAACCATTTTTACGCGAGTTATCGTGCGGACAGACAAAGCTGGAGCATATACGCTTCTTCAACTTACGGTTGGAAAGCGTAAAAAACATAATTTTTGTCGGTTTATCCTGATATCTTGTAATTCTTTCTCCCTTCGCTACGCGGTGTTAAAACAGACTTGGAAAACAACGGAAATTGTGCAGCAGGTTAAAGATGTCTTTGTCAGTTCTGTAATAAATATCTCGTTATTTTATTAAGTTTCCATCACACTTGCCATTCCTACTATACTGAGACGTGGCGGGCATGACTGTCGAACTGCAATATCCTTGTAGCTTTCTGGAGATGTTTCCATACAGGAACTTGCTGACAAGAGTAAAGAAGTGGGATTAAAAATGAACTTTCAGAAGACAAAAGCGATGTACAATGCTTTAACAAGAAATAAAGATATATCGATTGATGGGAGAAAGCTGGAGATAACCAATACCTACATTTATCTTGGACAGCAGATATCAAGTGAGGGTCACATTGATGAAGAAATTAATCGGCGTATAAAACTTGCCTGGAGAGCTTTTGGAAGAAACAGTATAATTTTCATGAGCAATATGCCATTATGTCTGAAAAGAAAAGTGTTTGATCAGTGCATTCTTCCAGTGCTTACATATGGTGCAGAGACGTGGACCTTAACTAAAAGAGACATACAAAGACTGCAGACAACTCAAAACAGCATGGAGAGACGCATGCTTGGTGTAACCAGGAGAGATAAGAAGAGGAACTCGTGGATCAGAAAAATGACAAGAGTGGAAGACATCATGATCAGAGTAAAATCTCTGAAACGGCAATGGGCTGGACATATTGCCAGAAGGACAGACCGTAGATGGACAGCTGAAATTTTAGACTGGATTCCAAGGGAAAGGAAAAGACCCAGAAGAAGACCACATGGGAGATGGGTGGATGAAATTCGAAAGTATGTGGGAGTAACATGGAGGAGACTGGCACAAGACAGACCGTTGTGGAAGAAACTTGGGGAGAGCTTCGTCCAGCAGTGGACTGATAATGGTTGGCAATGATGATGACGATGATGATGATATATAATACAGGATAAAATCCTGAGGAATTATTAAGAGTTATCCTATATTAAATATATATTTTATCCTGTATTAAATATATATATGCGAAAAAAATGAAAGCACAAACACTGTTTGCTATAACTGAGGAATACAAAAAAGTTCAGTTTTCATAACTGTACATCATCGGCATCGGAGAATTGCTAATGAACCAGGTGTAAAAAACAACAACGGGAGGTCGTGGAGCACACGAAACGCCAAGTGAGATCAACCACCTTAACAGATAAGCTATCGGGCGATAACTATGTAGATCAAGAGAAAGAAAAATACGCGCACACGATCGCAATGATAGTCGGATGATGATCATAGGAAATTGCTGATGAAATTGCTATAATCGGGTAAAAAGGAGAAGTACTAAACACGTGACCAACTAAGGAATTAACCGAAACTGAGGCAAAGAGCAGTGCAAGGAAAAAAAAAAAAAGATTAAAAAGCAACGAGTGAAGTGTTCATTTGAAGCTGCAGCGTTTTTCCTTTTCAAAACATTTCCTCCGAGCGAGAGTTCAATCGTCGTGACTTTCTTTTCTTCTTCGCCCTCGAAACTATGAACAAACAGTAATCAAATAAAACAACGAAAATATGAGCATGCTCTAGGAGTTCTGACGGAGAGCTTTCAAACTATCGAAAACAGTGCCCTCTCGCGGCAGTCGATAAACACAACGTGAAGAGAAATAGGGTGGGGGTGGAAGGGGAAAGAGAGTATCGGATGAGAGCAGAAGAAAAAGGAAAGAAAAAGTTCCGTTTCCATGGCAACATCATGCCAACGCTCAGCTCGGCCAGACTCTAGCGGTATCCCTCCACCATTAATGGGTCAACTGCCATAGAGAAGGGTGTCTAACGAGTGTGTACAAAAGCATGCTAATCTGCATCAGCATTCAGGGCATTTTTTCGTTTTCTTTAATTAAATCAGTGTCAACAGAAACCTAATTATGAGACACAGCAAACCGCATTTTCCCAATTCAAAGAGCAAACGGCGGGAGGGCCATTGGTGGGGCGCAACTAAGGCGCTGCTGCTGCTGCCTCATTCCTTAGAGGAGCGAAATACGACGGTTGGAAGATAGGACCAGTATTTGCCTATATTGGCAAACACCGCTTCAACGTACTCCATATACCACATTAACGATAGTTTCTATCCTCCCATGAATACCCGGTGTTAGACAGCAAGCTTTATTCGCCGCGCAGGCGCAGAAGGAACGACTCAACCTAAAGCTCGGTAGCAGCGCGCGCGCAACTCGCACAAAGCCCTGGAGAAAGCGTATACTGGGAAACTTCCAATCGATACAGCAACTAAGAGCTACGGTTTAGAGTTCGCTAACGTCCCCGCTTCATTAGCCCTTTTTTTTTCTGTCTCTCTCTCTCTCCACTTTTTCTTTCTCCATTCCGCTTTCTGGCGTTTTTTTATGGTCTTATTTCGTTGTCCATTCGGAAATTCTGCCAAAGGCATGTTGAATTCTACTCATCATCAGAATTCTCTTTTCCTCCAACTTCAGGGGAGAAAGAGAGGAAGGGGAAAGCAGTTCTGCACTTGCTCCTCTTTCTATCTCTTTTGGTAAACCGAGCCACGTGTATAAGAAAAATGATGAGAGAAGGTGGAGGAGGAAGTACAGTTTAAAAAAGAGAGAGAGAGAGAGAGAGAGAGAGAGAGAGAGAAAGAAAAGAAAAGAAAACACTGGAAAAGAAGATAATTTAACTTCGTTTACGGTGTACTGCAAAGCTGAAAGCCACGACCTATTGATATAGATGGATCTTGTGCTAGAAGCGCTGATTTTTTTTTCTCGCTCCCCTTTCCCCCACAAAAACAGGGCATGCGGTAGCGAAAGAGGTGGGGAAGAAAACATTCAAAACAAAGTATGAGATATATAATTTTTCTCAGCAAATAAATTCAGTACATTAATTCAAATACACCAATTTCTGTTTTGTTTTTTCTCTAAGGGATCCTCGAAACAAGACGATTTGTGGACCCATTTTCATGTTCGATCTAATGAAATAACAGATTATAAAAACAGCACTCAAATGCAGTTATCTACAGAAAGTTTCACGTTTGTGACCAAGCAACACATACAAAAAAAAAAAAAAACTTCAGAGCCACTGCGATTATTTTTCTCACAGAAAATTTTTTCTCGTGCAAGAAAACCCCTCCCCCTCCCAAGGGGCAAGAAAAGTAGAAAGGCTTTCCAAAAGCATTTCATTACTCTCTCTCAATCTGATAATGTACACTAGCTGTCACTCTAACCTTTAATTCTAGCAACTTATTTTTCTACACTGTAAGTTTTGAAGAAGCACGAAAAAAAACAACAACAACAACAACAAAAAAACTTGGTGAACAAATGTTGCCACCCCACGGTACTACGAAGCAATTTTTTTTCCGGCACAATAATGCAGTATATCCCCTGATGAAATAGAAACCAACCCAAAGCTTGCGCCAATCTCCACCCAAGATCGATATTTATAATATTCCCATTTCTTAAAATAAAGTCCACACAGAAATTAAATCAGGACAGAAACCACGACACATATAACTTCTCTGTAGGAAAAAATTAGCTGGAATTAATTACCAGCGGTCTTATCATTTTGCCGCAAGTGCAGGAAAAAAAAAAAAAAAAAAAAAGTAAGTTTCTGTTCCAATCAAATTCTGAAACACCGATCATTCAGAAATAATGAGGCATTTGTTTCCGCAGAGCGGATAATTTTCATTGTATAGGAAGATGGTACTAGTGCCTTTGATTGGTCACAAGGTCCTTTAATATTATCAGAATATTCAAGCATTCATTTCCTTTGAATAAACAAACTTAATTCTACTTTTCAAATAAATTTCCTCACTGACACCGAGGTTGAGCATTGCTTGAAATTCTTTATTCAAAAGCAGGCTTTTTTCTTCTTTCCGTGATTTTTATAAGACTGAAAGCAGCGAAAAATAACCATCTACGAAACTTTATTAGTTTACCAAGTGCTTTTCCTTAAAGTAAGAATAAAAAAATCTTACATAGATGTAGAATTGATTCGCCCATCTGACGAGGTAAGCATTCCTTCAGCCAGTCGCAATGTAACTGAATTTTCATTACCTGTGAGTCACAAAAACAATCATTTTGTTTTTGTGTCACAGAACAAACTCATTTTATACGTCTCAGCCCTCATACACTATTATGATTTTTCTTTAGCGCTCGGCATCTGCAATTAGCAACAATTCAAACTCTGGGATAGCTACTCAATCAACTTTTTTAGTGCATCAACTTATTTTATTTACAACACGAAATCTGCTGCATTATGCACACTTTGACATTGTTCTGAAAAGACTACAGATGCGTACTGGAACTCAAACCAATATACCGTGTTATTAGCAAAGTTAAAACACAAAATTTAGACGGCAGCATATAGGAATACCCATAGATGTGTGACAATATGATGCCCGAATGCTACAGGCACAATACGGCCATCGAATCTTTAGTTATTGATGAATAATCCCATTCATGTTTCCTAATCGAACATTTTGTTTGTTTTCCTTCCTATCACTTATATTGTGTTTTGTGTGCAAGGGTCACATCTCGCCTTTACGCCGCTGAATCCTATAATCACAGACTTGAAATCTTCCCATATATCACAAGTGAATGTAGCACTGAGACTTTTCAATGCCATACATCTGAACATAACATACAAAATAGCATTCCCACCCTGAAACAACGGTGTTCATCATTTATATTGAAATTGGGAAACAAGATGTGTGTGTGTGTGTGTTCGACTTCTCCCTCTTCGGTCTCTCTCTGTCTCGCTCTCTTTTTAAATCATACGTAGTGGGCTGTTTTACGACCTTCTACCACAAGCAACAGCAGGTATGTAGTAGTTGCTCTAATCTGATTTGCAGCCATCGGTTTCTGTGAAAGTTTAGAGTTCATTCCAGAACCGGATGGAACTTTTTGTGGGGACTAGGGCGAAATTTTATAGCGGGTACTGAGCAAAATTTCACGACGGCCCTAGGAAATTCATATCATATTTTAGTGTAGTCGTTACAAGGAAAACGTCGTCCGGAAAGAACACACACCAAAACTATCACAAAGAAAAAATGATTATCTCAAAGAAGAGAGACAGAGAGTCAAAATCTGCGATTTTCTTTTTCCTTTCCGGGGAGCGGCAGTTCAGGTTGCGTTACACTATAAAGAAAATTTGTGAAATTCAAGAGCCACTTTCCGTGATTCCAGTCGCGAATTAACGAAACATTTCCGATAAAACTTTTTCCGTGAAATGACGGAAAGAAGCCTGAATTTTAGGGATTTTTCGTACGCAGGGAAAATTCTGAATTTACGCAGGGAAAAAAAATCGTACGCAGGGAAAAACCGGAATTCCTTTCCTATATCGACGGTAAATTGCCGTTTTTAAGACGCGTTAACGGAAAATTCTGTATTTTCAGAAACCTTTCCGCAATTCCTTTCGTGTGTTAACTGAAAAATTCAGTTCGCACTTTTCCCGTATCCATATGACGAGAAATTTCCGGTAAAGGAGTGATTGTTAGGAATGCTTGAGGTTTGATTCGTCTGTTGAAGGATCTGATTTTGAAGTTCTGCGGCGTGATCGGACATTGTGGATATCATATGGCATGAATTTTGGTTATCGTGACACAGGATATTTCTCCTCCTTTCCCCGATTTTGTGCACCAGCTATTATATACACTGAAGAGCAATTGAATTAGAGATACCTGTCTAGTAACGCGTAGCACCACCTTCCGCCTTGATGACGGCGGCGATTCGTCTCGGCATGGACTCGACAAGACACCGGAAGCGTTGGGAAGCCATACACGGATCCACGACCCCTGAACAAGCTCCCACAGTTCACGAAGATTTGATGGAGGGGGTCAGAGCCTTGAACATCTCTCTCGATGGCATCACAGATGTGCTCGATGGGATTGAGCTCAGGTGACCTAGCTGTCCAAGGAAGCGAGGTCACGTCGGTGAAATGTTCATCCAACCATTCGGATACAATTCGGGAGCGATGGCATGGTGCGTTGTCTTGTTGCAGGATGAGGTCCCGAGTGGGATGTTGAAGACACACAAACGGGAGCAAATGGTTGTCCAGGATATCCCGGTAACGTTGACCTGTGAGGGATGATGTCACACGTACCAGGGGTCCGATTTCAGTCCACGTAAACAGTCCCCAGACGAGAATGCCACCCCCACCAGCTTGAAGAGTACCCTGCTGGCAAGAAGGATCCATCGCTTCATGTGGTTTGCGCCGTACTCGTATCCTGCCATCCGCATGTACTAACGTGAATCTGGACTCATCAGTCCAGGCAACATTTTCCCACATGTCTAGGGTCCAGTGGCGATGTTCCCGCGCCCATGCTAATCTTTGCACCCTGTGATGCGCGGTCAGTAGCGGTACCGTCGTGGGACGATGGCTTCTGTACCCCATAACGAGTAGATGGTTCTGGATGGTGTGGCTGCTTACACGTTTTTGTGCACCAGCGTTAAATTGCCGAGTGATTTCTTGCAATGTGGCCCGTCTATCAGCTGTTACAATACGAGCTAGCCGACGATGACCCCGCTCATCCACACGCTGTTGTCCACGGCAGTTGGCCCTTGCGGGGATGGTTTTAGCAGATTCGATGCACTCACGATGCACCCGTGACACAGTGGCTCGGGAAAATCCCAGTGCCTGCACGACTTCCGAGATGGAGTGACCCATTCGTCGGGCCCCGACAATTTTCCCACGATCAAATGCGCTTAGATCCTTCGTCTTACCCATACTGCGTCCGACTCTTACTGATACCCGTCGCATCACTCCTTATATTGTCGGATCACTGTACGTCATGTCGTTTCCGTTTACAGGGCTGCCCACAGCGCCACATTTGCATAACGCCAGCTGTCTTTAATTCAATTGCTCTTCAGTGTATTCTGTTGCTTCGAAAACTCACGATGAAAAAAATACTTAATTTGCGATGAGTCCTCCAGCAAAGAATATAAAATTATTACAAACTATTAAAAAAAATAAGCTCCAACAGAAAATAAAATTATTCAAAGCAATCAGAATTGTGTACTGAATTACCTGTAGTTTACAGGTCTCCACGTAACATCTCAGAAAACTTGAAAAGTACATCCCCCTGTCCCCGATAACAGTGGAGCGAACACTGTTAAGCATGGGTCTCCGGAGTCGACGCTGCGTCAAGGCGCCAATGTTAACCCAGGTCCATCGGCAACGCCGCGTGCAGTTCGCATAGGACTACCATCATTGGACAGTGGAAGAGTGGGGAAAGGTTGCCTTCTGCGACGAATCGAGGTTTCTACTCCACAGAAGTGACGGGCGGTGGCGGATATGACGTCAGACACACGAGAACCAACACCCGGACACACTTGTCGGTCACTAACAAGCTAGCGGTGGCAGTGCGCATGTCTGGGAGATGTTTTCCTGGTATGACCTAGGACTGCTGGTACCACTGGATGGGTCCCTGAACGCCAATGGCTACCTGTCCATCCTCGCTGAACACATGCAACAGAGCTGAGACGGGCTGAGCCCGAGCCCAAGCCCGAAAGCCCAAAGTAGAGCTCGGGCTGTAGAATATTTACTACGGTTTGGGCTCCGGCTCTTAGAGAGAGGGAGAGCGAGAGATTTTTTCATATATAAATATGATTTTATATGATTTAGCAAATGAGACACTTTATAGTTGGTAAAGGTAATTCTGCGGCAACTGGTTCTGGTTGGGAAGCGGGCATTCGAGATGGCTATTTATTCCGGGCTTAGGTAGAAAATGCCATAAGCCGCGCATTAGTGTGTTTCTGCAGGGAAGAAAAAGCTTTTTCAAGAACTATAGATATTGGATAGTTGATAGTATGCCGACGATAATTTATCCCCTATCTCCACGCAGTAGCTCCCTTCTAATTCTATTTAGCAACATACATATTGCAGCACATTATGGCGCGATAATATTAGCATTATTTGAGCAACATACAATTGCAGCACCGCCCGATCGTTTTGAATGGCCGGCCGCTCGAAGCACTTCAGGTGGAAACGAACGGTAAAAGAAAATCGTACAGATACACTGTAAAAATTGATAGAGGTCCTTTCCCCATTTCCCATTTGAGAAATACATTGGTTAATTGCAGGAGAAGGAGAGAGTGGAAGTGTGGAAAAGGAGATGTTTTTTATTAATGGTTGAACAGGTTAGCCCGTTTTCTGGCTCGTTCGAGCCCGGGCTCTATCTTGCAATATAAAATTCGGGCTCGGGCTGATATACCACATGCTCGGTCTCCGATAATTGAGCCCGAACTCAGCTCTAACATGCATCCCTTCATGTTGGATGTTTATTCTGGTGGTGATGGTGTCTACCAACGGGACAATGCGCCCTACCACGTCGCTAACGGGGTGCGTGACTGGTCACAGGAACACGACACCGATGTCTCTTCTCCCTTGGCTGGCGAAATCGCCAGACCTCAATCCCATAGAGCACTTGTGGGTCTATTTGGATTGACAGGTTCCATATGTTGACCCACAACCACGTCACCTCCGGAACCTCCGTGCTTCGCTGCATTCCGAATGGGCACGTGAGCTTCAGGCAACCTTCCAGGGCTTCAATGCGTCCATGCAACGCCGTCTCGTTGCTGTCATCCGGGCCAAAGGTTCCATATTCCCGTCATTACGCAGGTGGTCATATTATTCTGATACGACCGTGTAGTACAAAAACAAGTTTGATATTGTTGTTTCTATTTTTTCAAAATTTAAATACCTGGTTTACACATGAATTGTTCAATATATAAAAAGTCGGGAAGCACAAAATGATGAAATTTAATTTGCTATTTCATGAATGCGGAAAAGTTTAAGGTGGTAATCTGCAAATCTCAGCGTCTGTACAAGAAAGGGGAGCCTATTAAAACATTATGAAAAACATCTTTTTAAGGGCTTAGCGCCCCAAAACTTAAAAAATAAAATAAATATAAAAAACTCTACCCAAAATTATATATATATTTTTTTTTCTTAAACTGCGGGGCCCTGTGAAGGCGCAGGACGGTTGCCACCATGGTTCAGCTGGCCCTGGTTCGTTCTGAAGCAATATAAATGTCCTTTCCTCCTGCAATTATCTACGAAAAACACACAGACGACGCTACAATGAAATTAATATCTTAAATTTGAAGATGTGAATCCGTTTATTGGTGTAAATATGACATGGATGGTAAGACAGATAATAATATCCGAAAACTTGAAAATTTCGTCCTGGAGCGAGAATCGAACCCGCGTCTCCCGGATAGCGCCCGAGTATGTTAACCACTACACCACCCAGAGCAACCAAGTCTCAAGTTTCCGTCTCCCGTATTTCATTCACTGATATCCTGATCCTCCGGGCAATCACGGGAATGAATTCTAATCATCTAGATTCGCTATATATGAATGCCGGTTGCTTCGACTGGCGAATCCTGTGATGATTATATTCAAATTAATCGGAAACTTGAGACTTGGTCGTTTTGGGAGATGTAGTAGTTAGCATACTCGGCCGCTAACCGGGAGACGCGGGTTCGATTCCCGCCCCAGGATGACGAAATTTTCAAGTTTTCGGATATTATCTGACTTAACATCCATGTCATATTTTCACCAATAAACGGATTCACAACTTCAAAATGTGTATTGCACAATATTGTAATCCCGTATTTCATTCATTAATATCTGAAATGTTCTGAGCCCCCCCCCCCGGTGGCGCAGTGGTCTAAGCGATGGCCTCTGATCATTCGTCCGAAAGGGGTCCGTGTTCGAATCCCGTGAGGCATGGATGTTGTGTATGTCTTACGGCACTGGCTCTTTCCCTTCCCTGGAACCAGTGACCCTAAATTAGGGACGGGCGACTGCTTATAGCCCATTGAGTTGCTCACGGTGGTCGTTAAACCTCCAATCCAAAAAAAAAAAAAAAAAATGTTCTGAATGCGCACTGCAAAGATGATATGATATATCTGTGCTACGTAACAATGAATCAGTATTTACGGCTGCAGTATTTTGTCATTATACACCACAAGGTATGGTAATAAAGCACGGCCTGCATGCTTTTAATACAGTGCTGCACCAGCTTCGCAACATATTTCTGGCCTATCGGAAGTACGCACACTATGTTCCTTTTATATACCTTCGGAACCCAGGACAAATTCGTAAACTGCATTTGTAGAGAAAAAAGCTGTCGTGATCACAGCATGCTCAACGTTTACTGACTAACAGCTGTGCTCTTCACCGCGCTTGTTATAGTAACGCGTCGTGAGCAGTGCTAAACTTAGAAACCATAACTGATCAGTAACTGGATTATAATAATTTCACATCAACAATGCGGATGTCTTAAAATGTATGCTATGCTGGCAGTCAAACCACGAATCTGCGGCTTTATACATACATTTAAGAAAGCGTAGCATGGCATTAAAATTCATCAGCATTTTGATATGTAAAAAAAAACCGCTTGGTAGGGGCCATATGTCCAACATAATGTTTGAAATATTTTACGAGATTAAAAATGATTAAGATTCTGGTCTTAGCGAATTATGCACACACATCTACGCAGTTTGCTAAAGTAGCAATTTCTTTTTGTTTTTTCTCTCATGACTCGATATTACTAGTGACATATTGGGATACGAGCTATGAAACAGAAAATCAATGATAAGTAGAGGAGACCTTTAAATGAACAATAAATATAGACATCCTAATAGGCATACGACAGACGCTCTACACTGATCGCATAAGACTCTCGATCATATCGTCTTGGCTAGCCGTCTGGTTTTGCGCCTTCGCAACAGCCTAGCTCCATATATGTTTCGTTTCTTACACGGGAATTTAACGTTTATGCTTAATATCTGGCTTCACACTCGTAATCACACAAGGCAGGCGCTTCCCTACGAGCATCTGGGTTTGGAAGAGGAGTCGCCCGTCCGTCCGTTACTTGGGGGACACTGGTTCCGGGGGGGCGGTGCCTGAGCTCGAATACAGGCCCAGTTAGAACGATTTGCCAGCAGCACGAGCCTCTGACCACTCGGGCATTGGGTGGTCAACAGCATCCATATAGTAACTGTACGTAGTGCGATCAAAAAGTTCCGAGACTAGGTACGTAGCGCGCCAACAAATGGCAGTACGTGGATGCGCGAGCAGTTGTCGAGGGCAGTGACCTTCATGAGTCATTGTGCCAAGTGGCGTCGTTCTGTGAACATCGGGAGCTGTGCTACACGATATTTGGTGACCACGTGCAGAACACAGCTGCGATTTCGGTATGGACTGCAAACTAGAGCAGCGAGCGAACATCAAATGCTGCGCCAAACTCGGCAAATCGGAAACGGAGACGCATGAAATGTTGTAGCAGGCTTACGGCAATGAAGCAATGAGTCGTGCGAGGTGTTTGAGTGGCACTCGCGCTTCAAGGGCGGCAGAACGGCACTGGAAAACGACGAAAGGTCAAGGCGACCGTCCACGAGCAAAACCCCAAAAAATGTGGACATAATTAGATAACTAGTGCACGAGGATTGTCGGAGAACTATTCAAGACATGGCTACCATCGTCAATGTGTCATACGAAACAGTGCAAGAAATTCTGACGTCGGTTTTGAACATGCACTACATCGCTGCAAAGTTTGTGCCAAAGATTCTGAACCCCGAACAGAAGGCGCTCCGTGTCGAACTCTGCCAAGATCTTCGTCAGCAGGTGGTGAATGAACCAACGTTCATGTCGCGGGTCATTGCTGGGGACGAGACTTGGGTCTACGGTTACGACCCGGAGAACAAACAGTCGTCGCAGTGGAAGAGCCCGGCATCTCCACGACCCAAAAAGGCCCGACAAGTCCGGAGCGCAAACAAACGCATGCTCATCGTGTTCTTCGACATTCGTGGGGTTGTACACCGTGAATTCGTCCGCCAGGGCCAGACTGTCACCGCCCTTATTTACTGCTATGTTCTGCGGCGTTTTAGGGAGGACATTCGCCGCAAACGACCTGAAATGTGGCGCAGGGGCGATTTCCTGCTCCATCACTACAATGCAGCAGCTCACAGAGCGTTAGCAACACGCCAGTTTTGCAGCCGCAACAGCATGACTACCCTTCCTTACCAGCCTTACTCGCCGGATTTGGCCTTCTGCGACTTCTTTCTGTTACCGAAGATGAAGCTGAAGCTCAAGGGTCGCCGTTTTGAAACCGTGGACGAGATACAGCGCGAATCGTAGACGGTGCTTGACACGATTCGCGAACAGGACTTCCAGGGAGCGTTCCAACAGTGGCAAAAACTCTGGCAGCTGTGTACCGCTGCCCAAGGAAACTACTTTGAGGGAGATCATAGCCAGACTTAAGAAACGTAAGCACTTTGTTGTACATCGGCCTAGTCTCAGAAACTTTTGATCGGACCTCGTATTAGGTATAAGAGGCGTACAATATCTGTTGTAAAAGGTTCATATCAAGTCGCGTTCTTATTGTCCTTTTATGGACTACCGGGAAGTACTACGAGTATGGTAAAGCAGATGAAACTTCGCAAACTTTTTTCATTATGTATTACAGACATACCAGAACTCGAAAATTGAAGATAACCTTGAGTTGTAGCAACTTATTTCGGTAGGGGAAAACGCCGTACTTACGGCTTCCCCAATATGGCGAACTCATGTTCCTGTGTGTGCCTGAGAAATGACGGAAATTTATGCAATTATTTGGCTCTATACAGGGCCAAACTGCCAATAATTATCCCCATGGTGTGTCACTTGGAGAATACAGTAATTGTACACTTCATTTGTTCCTCTAGCGTCGACGCAGACAGGATTGATTCAGCGTCTGAAAATCGTAATAGCAACTACAGGGTTTCTCTTCACCTGAAACTTTTTTATGAACACGCGAAAAACTCAACATGCATTTATGCACTGAGAAAAACGTTTTGTTAATTCAACTAAAATTTTGTTGAATCAACAAAATTATTTTGCTGAATTTGCAAAATTATTTTGTTGAAAATTATTGTTGATTTAACAAAATTTATTGTTGACTGTATATCGACAACATTTTTTGTTGAATTAACAAAACGTTTTTTCTCAGTGTGCATCCCAATATTTTTATGTAACACGTTGCGTTCATACGAACGCAACGTGTTACATAAAAAATATTGGCAAAGCTGTTCTTGATTTATAATCGTGAGCTGCTTTTGGCTGTCAAAAGAGCTTACAGAATGCGTCAACAATCAGCTGCCAAATATGGCCCACAATGCTCGATTCTAACCCTCTTTGACAGCGATGCGAGGTAGTAACGAGGTATCAGAGATATCCCCCGTCAAAAGGCTAACATTTCTGTATGCATAGTTTAATGTTAAACAGTCATTAAGTCACCAGTAGAGAAGCAATTAACAAAGAGCGGTTTGATTTGCCTCGTAATTACTATGCAGTGATGTTGGGCAAGGTGAAATGACGGTACCCCAAATTCAAGCAAAGCTTTACATTTAAACATTACGAAGCAAAAGTCAAATTTTCTCCGATCAGAAGAGGATGAGGATGAGGAGAGGACGATTAATGAGACACAGTTTCTAAACGCTTGACAGGCAGCAGAGCATGGTTGCTCGGTTTAATTACTCGTGCAACATCTTGACACTTTAATCAAGGGAAAGCACGTGAAATAAAAAGACACAACGCACATCCTAAAATGGATAGCATTTCACAGACAAGTAAATAGGTAAAGAATACCAGCTTGCTGTTCAAGAGAAGATAGACAGACATGACGATAATGCCATTGACATTAAAACTATTTAGAAGCCACTAACATGTTGAACAGATAAATGGGCAATATTTAGCACAACTTAATGTATAAGGTACTCATTTAGTGGCAATGCTGACAGAAGAATTTCTTCGTAAAAGTTACACACTTAGTACGTATTCTAATGCTCACGAAGTGTCTAAATTGCTAACAGATTAAAACTGGAGTGGCAGAGCGGCAAGCCTCGCGAAAGCATGGAAGGCTGTCTCCGATTTTTCCATATATCAGATCGAATACTTATTACCACTGTCTCGGATTTTTGTATATAAGTTACCCCCCTACCGAAAACCAGAATTTTTTTTATGGTAAAACGGTTGTTCTGATGGAAAATTTTCTCCTCGGGCTCCAAAGAGGGTTGGATGAACTAAACTACGCACTTGTTCACAAACACACCTTTTCAATTTTTCCCTGTACAACAGTTAAAAAAAAAAAAAACAAGAGAAAAAAAATGACGATAGCATAGCGTCAGTGTCTAAGATGCCAAAACGTCGTTGGTTTCCCCAAAGGTAACTTTCGTATGTTGTTCCGGAGGTATACTGAACCAATTCTGTTTAATATCATCGAAATGGGATCAAAGGTCAGGGCACAGGAGCGAGATTTATTCCACAGCTATTATCCTCATAACTTGAGTAATGATTTCTGGTATGTTAGAAAGCGTATCATAATCAATGCAATGCATGATTTTACAAACTTGTTTTAACTAATTCACGAACAAGCCGACCTCTTCTAATATAGAAAAGCCTCTTCTAAAAATCCATGCACACTGTTTAATCCACCCTCGCTTTGCTTATAAAACAGTCATAGTTGCAAGTACCACCTAAGAGCTGCGGAGTATGATCCAGGAACTTGTTCACACGAGAAAAGAAGTGGAACTAAAATTGAACAGCAGAAAACAAAATCAATGTACAATGCTTTTACGAGAACTAAAGATTTAGAAGTTGATGGGGGAATTCAGAAGTAACTGATGCCTATATCTACCCTGAACAACAGATATCAAGCTATGGCCACATTGATGAAGAAATTTATCAGCGTATAAAAGATGGTTGGATAGCAGCATTTGGAAGAACAGTACAATTTTCAAAGGCAATTTACTGTAATGTCTTAAAAAAAGTGTTTAATCAATGCATACTTAAAGTTCTTACTTATGGATCAGAGGCATACAGCTAAAATAACTTTCAGAGGCTGCAGACAATTGGAAGAACCATGGAGAGACGCATGCTTGGTGTAACCAAGAACGATAAGGAAAAGAAACTCGTGGATCACGTGACGTACTACAGAGGGGAAGCACATGTCAAGACGACAACTAACCTTGGAGATCCCCCATGTTTTATAGGACAAGTTGCAAGGGTGTTGTTTTACAATAGCGAACTTACCCTTTTATCAGCCGCTGGTTGTCAAATTACTGGACAGCACTGGAGAATGGTACAGGTCCACTAGGTAGGTGCCCCCCCCCTAGGAGTTTACTCATCACTGTTATTGATTTTTTCGTGACCAGTTGTATCTGAAGTGGTCGGCCATTGCCTCATAAATACACAACACTCATAATTCATTTTCCTCTGATGAGGACATCACCCACTCCCTTACTCAAAAAAAAAAAAAAACATCTATGCGCGAACCTGGATACAGTATTCAAATCAGTTTTACAAATTGAAGTTCTGTATCCTGAAATTTTCAGGAGAGGTGAAAGAAAAACACTAAAAGAAAATCTCGGACGCCGAAGGAGGGGAGCGAGGTGTAGACTGTGAAGATCTTTAGTAGGAGTTCGAATTCTTTGAAAACCCCACCACACAACTATTCAGATATGACGATTCCGTGTCCTTCTACTCAGCGTTATGGTACAACAGAGTTGATGAGGAAACAGAACTGATGAAGAAGAAAAACATGACCGAAAAATATCTTTAGTATGTCAAAATCAGATAACACGGCGGAATTACATTTAAATTGCGAAATGATTGAACAGGGGCCTTCATGGGTCAAAGAGTGTCATGAGGCCATGTGTCTCACAGTTACAACACCAGATAAATGTATAATATCTACTATCTGACGGAAAAACCTGGCTGAAGGTGATACATAATAAGCGCCAACACTAAACATACTCGAGCTAGCGCGAATTAGGGAAACACACACACACACACACACACACACACACACACACACACACACACACAAACTGCATTCAACAGGTTGCATTTTTTTACTGGAAATTTTACGAAAACTGCTTTATAAAATAGTTGTCTCCACGAAACGTAACGAAACGAAACGAAAACAAAACACTCCAGTACAAAATAATTTGCACAGCCAGTTAATGAAATTCAAGAAGTGATTACCCACAGCTGATGATGCAAAATGTTTTAAAACGGCGAGGGGAGTAATGGAATACCTAATACGTATCCGCGTAGTTTCGGGGAGGGAGTAGGGAGAGAAAGGTAACGGAAAGAGTCCCCCACCCACCTACGTTAATTGACAGAACAGCCACGTGTCGAAGTCACTGAAAATGCGGAGTAGTTCAAGGCACTCAATCTAAAGTTCTGAACTTCTCCGTCCCTCGGGAAAATACGTTTGCAGTTTACAGCATGTGACTTCTTTTTTATGGGTGGGCAGGGAGAACTTCTTTAGGACGAATAAAACCGCTGCTTTGTTGTACAGGAAATAGTCTTACAACACGATAAAATATTTCTATGCTTTCGACGACCCCTCGCGAAAAATTAAGTAAAGCAACAGAGCAATAACCGACGGATGCCTAGGTTAATAGTTTTTGAAGACACCAGAAATAAAACGTATATTTCCTCATGTAATACAAGTTAGAAGTCAAGCAATTTTTCAACAATCAACGCAATTTGAGTGCTGTTTCTAGCCAGATGAACGGAAAACGACGGTACGGACAAACGCATCAACTGAATCTCTTATATTTCAAAGGGAAGTTCCTTGTGGTTTCCCGATAATCATCAACCAAAGAATGGATTGAACATTCATTGCGCAAACTGGATGTTTCAAAATGTCACATTAAAGCACACCTGTCAATTTTCTCCTACCCCGCACTTCCCCTTTTGTCAATCCCACGTTTTTTGTAATTGCGTTGCGTACCGTGCCGTAAGTCCAAACTCACCCCATCGTTGACAGATACAAGTTTAGGTACTTCATAGACATCAAACAGAAGTAATCGCTCTTTCCACGTTTATAAGTAAGTCACGGAAAAATTATCATCGGCCACCACCTGGAATCGAACCCAGGGTCTTCGAGTTCCACGCTGGACATGATGCCACTGCACCACAGCAGCCTCGAATTCTCCAGACTCACATACGACCAACTGCCAAACCACATGGCAGGTTGCTTCTTGGAGTCCCGCACAATGCTGGGGATTCACCAAAGATGGTAAGCAGCAACTGAACAATAACTAGGAGGCGAATGAATAATTAATGCACACAACTGACGTAGAATAGAAACATCAAACAGAAGTCATAGCTCTTTCCACGTTTTTAAGTGAGTCACGGAAAAATTATCATCGGCCGCCACCGGGAATCGAACCCAGGGTCTTCCAGTTACGCGCCGGACATGCTGCCATTACCCGCCAGACAAGCTGCCATTACCCGCCGGACATGCTGCCGTAACTGGAAGACCCTGGGTTCGATTCAAAGTGGCGGCCGATGAGAATTTTTCCGTGACTCACTTATAAACGTGGAAAAAGCGATGACTTCTGTTTGATGTTTCTAGTCTACGTCAATTGTGTGTATTAAGTACTTCATAGAGTATGCAGAGTAGCCAATTCTGATATTGCTGACAGGCAACACATCATCCATGTCTTATTTGGGAATCGAACGCAAAACAAAGCTATGAACGATCAGAGTGTTGCCATAGACCCCCGTACGTACGATTTACGTACATGCACATTAAAAATTTCTAACGTATCGCACGTTCAGTACAGGTTTTAGGACGAGGGTTTTCTTTGTTTGTTTATGTTTGAGTGTCTAACGACCACAGTGAGTAACTTGATGGGATATAAGCAGTGGCCTGTCCCTAGTTTCGGACCACTTGTTCCAGGGAGGAAGAGAGCCAGTGCCGCAAGACAAACATAACATCCATTATTCACCAGGATTCCAACCCGAACCCATCTCGGACGAACGGTCAGAAGACTAGAAATTGTGTATAGGTTTCTAACGAAGTGAAAAACCTTTTCCTAGAACTGAAAAATACAAAGATACATTGTTTTGATGGACCCTCACTTTACAGAATAAAATGTCCAGAAATTACAAAAAGGAATTTATTTGATAACGAGGAACAGGTCATCAAGTATGTAGAAAATAGTAACACTATGCTAGTGATCCGATTTATTGGCGTACGAAAATATACATAAGCGTTTCCAAGCTTTCGCACATCAACCAGATGTCTTTCTCAAGGAAGTTGCGACAGAAACTGCAAACCGAATAATAGAACGCTTAACAATTTGAACGCGGTGACCTGACTTGACAATAAATAGATACGACAAAATGACAAAATAAAATCCTCAATATTTACTCGATTCTTAAAAGCCGTAAAAGTTTAAAAGTATTAAAACAACTTTATTAACAATTAAAAAGGACAAGACCTTTCATAGCCACGTCGGCCACATCCTCAGGTCTGCACAATCAAGAGTACGAGAGTCCTACAATTATATACAATTATATACACTGAAGTGCCAGAAAAACTGGTACAGACGAGCTTATGCAAAATACATAGCAAGTCACCTATGCGCGTACTCGCTTGCGTCCGCAAGTGCGTATATAAAGCGATAGACATCCTTGCCAGCTGTCAGAGCTGTTTTCGGCATGAGAATGACAAGTAATAACGATTTAAGCGATTTTCAACGCGGTGTCATAGTTGGCACTCGTGAGATGGGCCATAGATAGTATTTCGGAGGTAGAAACAAGTTCGGATTTTCACAGACAACCATTGCAAGGGTGTGCCGTGACTACAAGAATTCCGGCAAAACCTCCAACCTACAATATCAGTGTGGCCGTAAAAAGACATTGGGTGAACGTGACCATCGTCGGCTGTCAAGAATCGTTTCACGCGATTGGCGTGCAACACTCTCGCAGGTATAATCGGAATTCAATGCTGGAGCCAGAACAAGCATCAGCGTCGACTGTGCAACGTATACTCTGCACAATATGGGCTTTGGGAGCTGACACCCAACTCGAGTCCCCTTGATGGGTGCACGACACAGAGCTATGCGCCTCGCTTGGTCACCGCAAGACCGCCACTGGACACTTGATGACTGGAAACAAGTAGCCTGGTCTGACGAGTCGCGTTTCCCACTGTATCGGGCAGATGGAAGGATTCGTGTGTGGCGCAAACCCCATGAAGACATGGATCCCCCATGTCAACAGAGAACTGTACCGGCTGGTTGGGGGAGGGGGGTCCGTAATGGTATGGGGTGTGTTCAGCTGGACTTCACTGGGAGCCCTGGTACGTCTACAAACGTCTGTGACCGGCCAACGCTATGTGCGCATCCTTTCTGAAGAGGTACACTCGTTCATGTCCTGCATTCATGCTGATGGGTTGGACATGTTCCAACAGAACAATGCACCTCACACAAGTGTCGGGGCGCCACATTGTGGTTAGAGGAGCATTCATCTGAGTTTGGGGTGTTGCCACTCCCACCCAAGTCACCAGATCTGAACGTGATAGAACACCTTTCGGATACCATGCAACGCGCTATCGAACACAGGAATCCGAGACCTCGGAATACACCCGAATTGTGGAACGCTCTCCAGGAAGTATGGTGTGCATTGCCTACAGCATATTTCCAGAAGCTAGTGGAGTCCATGCCCCGTCGTATTCCTGCAGTCCTGCGCTCCCGTGGGGACTTACCAAGTATTAGACTGGTGTACCAGTTTTTCTGGCACTTCAGTGTATACCAAGTGTTCGAAAGGCAAGGTGGTTGCCAGTTTACAAATAGCGTGTACTCACCCAGATCCAAGGAGGTTATATTACTGGAGACACCACTCCTATCCACGCAGCATTGGCCGCCATAAGTCACCGTCCGTGCTGCAAATGACGTCATGAGCAGGCACGACGCAGCCGCAGTAAAGAAGCTGCTTTGAAACCAATGGAACAAAAGCTTCTAAGCGTATAAACAGATAAAATGAGTAATTCAATAATCTTTATCAATGATACACAAGCTTACTGTTTCATCAACGGTATAATTTAGTTACTTTTTGCCTGCTTGTGACGTCACACCACAGATTAGCTGTGACCTATGGCGGCAGAGCAAGTGTCTCCAGTAATATAACCTCCTTGCCCAGATCTGCATAATTTCCCGGTTTTAGGTTATGGTGGTGCTCGTATACTCCGGACAAGTCTTTTCCAGACATTGTGAAGGCAAAAGGGTGTTTTTGCAACACCTTCAAACCCATACATTCTGTGCGAGAAGTTAACTTCTTACTGTACTATCAGAACGTCTGTTCGTTTTGCCATCTATCACTTTACTTGGAACTTTGTTTTTGTTATTTGATAAAAAAACCTTTCTTCTAAATATTTTAACAATTTACAATTAAGAATTTCGTTATACTGACCCCTTACGATTTTTCTATCATCGTCAAATAATATTTCCAATCGCACTAGAGATAATCTTATCATTAAATACCCATTTCTATTTTCTGAAGCTCACACCCCTCATTTTCCGTTTTTAAGTCGCCTCCCTTATTTATTTATTTTATTTTTACGGATAACAACCGTACAGTTACAACTTCATACTTTATTTATGACACACCCAATGGCACTCTCTCGCTCCTCCGCCCTTCCTTCCCCATTCAGGCGACCACCTGCTCCAGCATTTGGGAATGCCACTTTCATTTTTTAAAGGAGCTCTGATCTTTTTACTTTTATTTATATTTCTTTTTTTTTTTTTTTCAAGAATGCCAAACTCGATATGACTCAGCAGCACGTCAACGTCACTTCCGCCTAATGGATGCAAGGAAGGGGAAGGCAGCAACGGCTGGAGACAAGCGCGTCGTCAGTGAAGTTCAAAAGCAGTAAAATGAGAAGGCACCATCAGTGAACAGCTGATGCGTGAAGAGATAGCTACCCAGCTCAACTCAGGCTCAATGGAATCGGTAATTAAAATACGCAAGGAAGATAAATCTTGCTCTGCTCCACGGCAATTTCTCCAAGATCACCCTCACCCTAACAAAAAGTATTAAAAAAAAACAGCATTTCTTAAAAACGAAACTGCCATTCATTATTTTTTGACAAATGCATTGGATTTTTTCTTTTCTTGTGACGACCGGAACAACACTAAGATGCTTTTTCAACGACGAACTCTTCAAAAGTACTTGTTTATTCCTGATTTAAAATACGGGGCATTGCAATGTTCAGATAAACCTTTATCCTCGGCAATAAATAATAAGTTTCAGTAATATGCACGCATCGGTGGCCGAGAGGCTAGGATTCTGGCATATTTCGAACCTGGGTCTTGGTTTAAGTTCGCTGAAACATGTCTATAGTTTTCTGTTTGTTTGTTTGTTTGTTATGTTTTGAGGTTTACCGGCTTTTATGAGCACCGTGACGATTAGAAGTACCTTACTCTTTTTGAGTTCTGGTTCTTTTTTACCATAATCGCAGTAAAGAGCAGTTAATGAGCTACCCCGTCATTCTCCTGTTCTCACAGTAAAGGATCAAGCGCTGGTACTCGATAGCATTCGCTATAGCACCTACAAAAGACACAAATCTGTTGTGACAAGTTAGGGAAGCAAACGAATTCGCCGAAGACGAGTGCAAAACACCAGCCAGTTTCTTTTCTTCATAGCCCAAAAGTTTTAGGGTTTGGTTAAGGTATACTACCGAAATATAGGAATAAAACAGCGGAGTTAAAACTTAAGATTACTTCCCCGAAGAAAATGATCGTTCAGCTTTAAAAAGCGAAGTGGCAGCTACGTACTTTGAAACAGAATTAGCACTTAATGTAACACACTTCAATGTTTTGCACTCCTCCCTCACACACACTTTCTATCCGTCGTCTTCTTCTTTCGTCTGTGTAGTGTGTACACTATACGATCAAAAGTATCAGAACACCCTTTTTGGGTAGTGGATTTACACATATACGTCACAACCATGAGCCACACAGGTATAAAAAGACGCCTTGCCTGGCAAATATCATAGACAAGCATGAATAGTAGAATGGACCGTACACTGTAAAACTTTTTCTGAAATTCACGAGTCACTTTTCGTGATTCCTTTCGTGAATTAAAGAAGCACATTTCTGTTAATCACAACCTTTTCCGTGAAATGACGGAAAGATATCTGAATTTCACCGATTTTTCGTACGACAGGAAAATTCAAATTTTCAGGAACCTTTCGGCTACTCCTTTCTTATATTGACAGCAAATTTCCGTTCTTACGATGTGTTAACGGAAAATTCTGAATTTTCAGAAAACTTTCAGAAATTCCTTTCGTATATTAACGAAAAAACTCTATTCATTTTCCGTTTCCACATGACGAGAAATTTCCGGTAATAGGAGCAATTCGTGGGGGAATACTTGAGGTTGATTAGCTGAACATTTCAATCGTCTGTCAAAGGATCTCATTTTGAAGTTCTGCAGCGGGACTGGAAACTGTAGATAGTATAGCGCATAAATGTTGGTTATTGTGGCGCAGGATATTTCTTCTCCCCCCCTCCCATTTTGTGTACCAGAGTTACAATATTGTATTACCGTAAGAAACCGGGTACTTAAATTATTATACAGGCGATTGTACGATGTCTATGTATCAGTCTGTGGAGTGCATTGTAGCTATCACGAGTAAATTTTATATTTAGAAGTTTTCAAAACAATGCTATAAAACAGTACATTTCACCATTTGTAAAGATAAATGAAAGTTATTGTCAGTTAGCAAAAAAAGATCTCAAGTTCCAAAGCATTCTATTGCTTCGAAATATCCGTTGGAAGAAAATACTTAATTTCTGAGTCCTCCTACTTCCACACGTATTCAAAATAATAATAAGCTCCAACAGAAAATAAAATGACTAAATCACTCGGATTAATGAAAAAAAGGTGTACATATTTAGTCTGAAATCCCATGAACTGTTCTTCTCTGGGCTATGACTAGCAGTCAGGTAAGTAGAAGCACAGGGACCATGACTAGCAGTCACCAGTAGAAAGAAGCACAGGGACCATGACTAGCAGTCACCAGTAGAAAGAAGCACAGGGACCATGACTAGCAGTCACCAGTAGAAAGAAGCACAGGGACCATGCAGCTTGAATAAGGTTGGTACTGATTAGGCACCTCTCTCACGGTTGGTATTTACTGTGCTACAAGTGTGTACTATTACATGCTGTTAAATTGTCGATTGTACTAAAGAGTTACACTGGTGTTAAATCTTAGACTTACTCAAGAATTAAATCCGTGACTCCGAAGGCCAGGCTGCAAGTTAATTCACTGACTGTTTTTCTTCAGTGTATTTTTGAACCCGAAATCCCCATAAAGGTTTTAATGCTAGTTGGTAGTAACACACACACAGGAATCGCGCTGCCAATCGCATTCTTTGCAATTTGCAAAAAAAAAAAAAAAAAAAAAAAAGTTTCAGTGATGGATAAAAAGTTTTGACGAAACTATTGACGATTATCTTTCTTAAAGAAGTCCGACCAAAAACAATCTTTAATTTTCATTTGATTATTACATGCTTGATTTATGTATTTTGAATAATTCTGTGGCTTGATTCTAAACGGGCCAATACCAAATTCTTCAACGGCACTACCAATGGTATCTTAAAACTTAATATAGAATCTTTTTAATTCGAACATATTTGTGAATTTCTTGTGTTTTGATGTGAACCATCAACCAATATTGCATGACTTATATAAAAATAGTTATTAGGTGAAAGTTCTGTAAGTAATAAAGTGCAATTTTTCAACATCTGTATTTTTTTTTTTTTTTTTTACACTGGCTCTTTTAGAACCAAGCAAGCTGCAGAATAAATGTAAATACCCAATTTTTCAATTAATTTGAATTTCTTTCTGTCAGTAATACTTTATTTTAAGATTTTATAGGTAGTAGTAAATATTTTATATGAACCCAGAATTTGCGTTTCTGCGTCATATAGTGATAATTCACACCGAATATTCTATAGTTAGAAAAATATCTTCACATATGGACCTAAATACTTTTATAACCTCAACTTTTTATAGGTATATGGACCTATGGACCAAAACCTTTTATAGGTAGTAACAAATTCAAAATCGAAAATAAGTGTCTATATTTGTTTCTGTTGGGATTCAGGATCTATAAACATAATATTTTGCTGTTTAATTTTTAATAATCTATAACCATTGTTTTTGTACAATTATAACACTTTGTTTTTATGGTTTTTATATTTACAATGGAGAGTGGGGGAAAAATTGGCGGCTTCAGCTTACATTTGGCGAAAACTTTAAAAAAAGCCAGAACAACCGCTACCACACACACATACACAGGAGGGACAGAAAGAGAGAAAACGAGTTATATTACGTAAATATCTTTTGCTCTGAAATTACCATTATCCGCTACATATTATTCTTACATCATCCGAGGGTTCTGTAACATCATTCTCTGTGTTTTCATTACAAAAAAAAAAAAAGTGGCATAATCTTATGCAAATGGTATAACAACCTGAATGTAATTTAAAATGTTTGGGCCCATTTGGTAGTATGAAATACAAGACGAAGTTATTTCTTTTTTGGAGGGGGCGGGGGTGCTCCGAATAACACCGCCAACAAAACACTTGTATAAAAATGGAAAATCGCTCTGACCGTTAAATCAGTGTTTTAACAAGCTCGTAAATTGAGGTCACTGATCTAACCACATTTACGAGTAAGTAGAAAGTCACTCTTTAAGCCAGTGAGTGATCAGAAGTGACTGAAAAATACAGAATCTAAACATAAACATCTTAAAACATATCATAAACACTGGATTCTCAGTACGAGCAGGCAATGATAAAGTAGTAGATCTAGATACGGAACCAAACCCTGTAATTATATCGCCGCACTATTAAAAGTGGTGCGAGTCGTTTTTACGGGGGGGGGGGGTAATTCTACACTATTTCAAAATCAAACAGGAATTTTAGGAATATCGTGACTGCAAACAGACAACCCAGTTTTATTAATCCACGCGTTACTACAACCTCTGGATGAAATTATGTATTAAGAAAGAATTGGAAAAACTAGACCTTGATTACTTCTGTGTGCGGACCCAGAACTCACTTTTTTTACAACCTACTTCCTAGAATTAAACTTTGACTCGAAAAATTCCAATACAGAATTACACCACTAAGCGGCAAATTGTGTGTCACCGCCAATGAAAAAAATCATTACAATTTGACAGGAAAATGTCTACAATCCGTGAAGACAAAATGTTCCCGATCATATCTCCACAAATAAAAATATGTATCATAGTAAAAAAAATTGCAACAGAATTAAAGCTGTGTATACCAAAATGCTGAAGAATGAAAATGTTGAGTGGACTAACCGTGTAAAGCGGAGGTGTGGTACGACAATATATGCAATAGATCATTGTTTTTTTTTTAACGTACATACTAAAAATAACACTAAAACGTTATAAAACTGACTAACTCTAAAAAAAAAAAAAAAAAACCCCAGCCGACATTAACACTAAGCAAAGGGTAAAAATAGAAAGTTTTGAACTGACAGAATAGGCAGATCAAAGCAAAGCTAATTCCTCACAAAGACTGCAAACGGCATCTTTCTCGGGCTTAAATCGAACCCACAACTCCCCACTGCGTTTCAGTTTCTTATAACTTAGATTTCTGCATTTTCAAGAGAAACTGGTACGCAGGAATGTGAACCACCACCAGACTGTTGGAAATGCGTCGTACTGACTGGTGTATTTCTTATCATTCAAGCCTGCAAATAGGGAGATGCGAGTTCGATTCTCGCTTTTAAAAGACACGATTTTTTCAAGCGTTTTAACGAGTTGGTTACACGGAGAACCATTATAAAAATTCTATGACAAAAACTGTGTTATGTGTAGTAAAATTATGCCATGCATTTGTGGAAAATAATTCGTTTAATTTATTAGTCGTTCAGTTTGAAATTATAAAAACTCTCAAGATATCAGACAGAGTAATAGTGCAACCGAATGAATAATTACCGTTCAGTAACTAAATATACGAAATATGATTAGAAAAAAGAAAAGACCGTTCATCCAACGAGCACACACCTACAGGATGTGCAATAACAATTTAGTAATAAAAGCACTTGAATGGCAATATTGCGCAGCCTGAAGACGCGCGCGCATTACAGTTGCGTTGTTGCAGTTCAAAAAATACGTTTAGACTCAACAGAAATCAATACAGTACGAATTGAAGAAATAATTCCGGATGACAAGCTGAACACATGTTGTTGAAAGATAACTTGAAAGGATGTAGCTCCAGGACATATGAACAAGTAGAAATTGATGCGCTTCAACAAAAGGGTCAAGAATTTTATGCAGAGAAGATAAACAAGCTATAGGCGTCCCGGGTTCAAGTCCCATATTAGGCATGGGAGGTGTGCTTGTCCTACGGTGCTGAATTTCTCCCTTCCCTAGAACCAGTAGCTCCAAATTAAGGATGGCCGACTGCTTATAGCCCTTCAAGTTGATCATGATGGTCATTAAACCGCGAAATAATAATGCTAATGATAATAAAAACACGCGCATAACACCTAGTGACAAGTGTGTTTGAATGCTTTAGGTGATTGCTGAAAAACTGCGTATGGACATGTACGTTATTTCGTTTTATTTCCCCTTCCAATAATAACTCCAACTAAAGCACACATAAGAAATTTTTACGACTGTAGTCACTAAAATTTCATCTTTAAGGCTTTGGCCTGTTCTTTGGTAGGTAAAACAGCAGAATTTAAAGGGATGGAGCAGGTGAAAAGCATTATACTGGCTTTTAATTTCTGAGCTTTTGTCTAGCAATGGACGGAGCACCACGTAGAGGAAAAAGCTTGAAAAATCGTCCTATGTTTTTACTGCGAGAGTAAAGAGTGGCATAGACCCTTAAAAAGCTTTTACTGTGGGAACGGAAATCGAGTGGCATAGGCCCATAAAAAGCTAGAAAAATCGTCCTATGTTTTTACTGCGTGAGTAAAGCACCAGCAACCATAACCAGATTGTTGTTTTAAAATAAGTAGTTTTAAAACTGGAGTGTACAATGAACTTTTTTTTTTTTTAAACACTGCTTCGAAGTCTTTAGTTTATCAGGTTAACTCAGTTAACAGTATTTAGCTAAAACAATGCTGACAACTTCCACACCAATGCAATAATCGAAATGCTTGTCTACGTCTCCTACATACTTTCCAATAATGTCGACACTTATTTTCAGAAAACGGAGATTTCACTAAGTCTACGTTCTTTTGCATTTTAACGGGAACTTTTTCTTTCTTTTTTTCGTTTTTAGATCGTAAGTGAAAATGTTTGGCTTTCGCCCAGTTCAAATCCTAAACAGCAAATCTAAAATTTATAAACAAACTCTCTCTCTCTCTCTCTCTCTCTCTCTCACACACACACACACACATACAATTTATTTGCAATTTTATTTGCTTGTGTCTCAAGTTTCAACACTATGATTCAAAGAGCGGAATGTTCACAATTATAAATGCTCCCTAACTTTCCCCTGATGGTCTGCGCACAAGTCTTGACCAGCTACCTATGACCGACAGACATCAAGATTTCCGTTCCCACAGTAAAAATGCTACGTCAAGTTCTCTACAGCGCATTTTCGTTCCCTTTTCACCACATTTTACAAATGTGCGACACAAAACTGTGTTGCTTCTAATAGCATATGAAGTTGACGAGCTCAAAACTGTGTTGTTTCTAACAGCAAATGAAATTGCTCTGTGACCACTCCGTCTCTACAGAATCCGTTTAAATGTAAGAACAAGTTTCTACGTGGGACATATTTGCGTAAAATAACAATACTGAAACAATACTTTCATTTATTAAAAAACAGCTCGAGTTGGAAATGACTCACGTATAATGAACTTTCAGTTTATTTAAAAATTTAAACGAATACTAATCAACTGCTTCGGAAGTCCCAGTTTTCACTAACAATGGCAGCCAGAAGTATGTACTTATATTTTGTAACTGCTGACAAAGCATCAAAAAATACCCTTGTGTGGTATAAAACAACGAATGAACCAACATGAGCCGAAACAACTCTCATGTCACTGGCAATTTAACCGACCGCGTTCATCAGGCAAACTTTCTAATTGATTTGCCAACACTGAGATAAAAAAAAAGGGGTGGGAGGCAACAGTCAGTGTGCGAGAAATGCAAACACACGCACGTGCATGATGCATTAAAAATAGACTCAACCTTCTGCTTCGTTCTCTAGTACAACATCATAGTAAGAAAAATAACAATACCGAAACTATTATCTCCTGAAAAATAATGAATTGACGTAAAGCGTTCTCAGGTAAAATAAATAACAGCTGTTTCTCTCTTTTTAAAAGCTTTCATGCGCCGATCACGCAACACACACATACATACATAGGAGTGGCTTACGTAACAAAACAATAGTGACAACAAAACGAACAATGAATGAATGCCCTGGCGGCACGCAGATCAGATGGCGACTTTCGCTTTTGAATTAGGCGCGAAAAGAGCAAAGAAAATGAAAGAAAAGGATAATGAACCGCAGAACAAAAACAAACGAACGCATGAACCCGTTATCCAGGTTATTTAACAACAAGGCGTGCGCGCAATCTCGCCGACGATAAAAGTCCATCCCTAATTTCACTATCAGGTGTCATTCACGCGGATACAATTGTCGGTCGGCGACTCTGACCCACGAGTAAACCGCAAGACGATGCCCACACATGCCACAAGAGGGAAAAGAAGAAGGAAGGGGGGTAGAAATACACGAAAAGGGATGCGAAAAAAGGAAAAAAAATACGCAGGGGGAAGGGAGAGAAAGGAAGTAGCCTAAAAGTTAAATTATTCAGAGACGGGCGCGAGATCGGGGGGAGGGGGTTAGTGAAAGGGAATCTATCCACATGGACGACAGCTGATCATCATTCTGCTTGATTTACTACGCTGAGATTATCGGCCTTTCCTCCACCTTCTTATGACGTCATTCTTCAGCTCGTGCCGTTAACGTCAAAGAATGCACCTACTGCGGCAAACAGCGAACACTTCACATAACTTTTATTATCTTTCAATCGTCACCCGTTTCCCCAGGAATCCCAGTAACGGAAATAAAAGTGGATAAACAATGAGAAAGGAGTGTGTATGACACGTGTATGCTTCTTTTTAAGCTCGTCTCTCATAAAATTGAACACATTCCGGAGAAAATGCTCGCGCAATAAGTGGCATGTTCCGAACTTCCCTCCCCTTTCTTTTCTTCCCTTTCTTTTAAACTGATTTTGTTGTGGCAACCGAAATTTGCACGCGGCTTTGTATATAAACGCTCTTTCAGATGTCTGAAATATGATCTCGACAAAATAAACAAACCTGTTAGATGGCGATTCAATACGAGCATAAGCGTAACGTGGAATACTTTTCATAAATTATTTATTATAAATTATTTTATTTTTGTTAATTTCAAATAACACGTTTTCTTGGGGGAGGGGGGCGGAAGGGGGTAACAGGCACGGTGAGAAACTTTTAAGGGCAATATAAGCAGTAGCCCGTCCCAAATTCAGGGTCACTAGCTCCAGGAAAGGGATAGAGCCAGCGTCATCAATAAGCGCATTGTCTATGTCTTATTCGGGATTAGAACCCAGGTCCGGCCGCCGCAAACCACTAGGCTATCGAAGTGGTGAATGACAGTTCTTTTGTTGTTTTTTTAACTAGCTAATGACTCCAAACAGGGCAATTTAGGTAAAAAAAAAAAAAAAAAAAGGCATTTGCACCACAGGTATACACATGTATGTAACAACGAAACTAAATGGACACGAGAAAGATCGTCGGTAGTTGAGCGTTTTCTTGAGCTTCTGGCTCTGGGTTTGAATCCTGAGGTAAGTCATGAATGCTGTGATTCTAGAACCCTGCGAGGTTGGTCCCTTTCTCTCTTCCTGGAACCAGACTCTAAATTAGGGACAGGGATATCTTTTTACAGCATTAGACGCTCATAGTGATCGCTAAACCCCGAAAATAAAGAGAGAAAAGAAAAGAGGCGTGGCAACGAGGATTAACATTTAATATAAAACACCAACAACACAGGTGATGCATGATTACATCAAGTCTTCCTAGGCAATGCTACATATAACATACTGAATTATTCACGTACCTTTGGTTTTGCTGATGACAAAAAATCTTTCAGAACTACGTCAAAAATTTACAGAAAGAAGGCAAGACGCGATAATCAGAAAAAACCTACGAGATATAAATCGTTCAGATAGCCACAAGAAAATTAAATGAGTACAGTTAAATGAAATTGGAAGTTTTTGGCGACTATATATATCTTCTCCAATCAAAATACTTCCTTCAAGTGCAGCATGCACGAAGAATTAACTAACAAATATACAAACATGCGTGAAACGCTTTTTAAAGAGGGAAAGGGAGAACTTTCTCAAAAGGAGTGTGTCCAATCAGTGAGCTCCACCAGATTTCACTTATGGATGAGAGACACACGACTCTAACCAAAACAGATTACATAGAAACTATGGGGAATTCCAAAACATTGTAACCAGCCTTTCTTAGTCTTTCATAGAAACTATGGGGCAGAGCGAAAACATTATGACCAGCCTTTCTTTATGCAAATTGAAGCAACTGCAAGTCAACGGCGGCGCGTGTGAAGGTCATGAAATTGTATAAATGTCACGTGATACTGAGGTCTGTTAAGCAGTGTTATTCTTGTTCTTCAGATGGGAAAGGCAGTAAGTAGACTTGAGTTAGTTTGACGAAGGCCAAATTGCAATGGCCAGACTACTGGTTCAGAGCAGGGCCGGATTAAGGAGGGGGTCCTATAGGGCCCACCATTACCAAGGGCCCACAAGGCATGTCTGGGCAAATAATAGAGAGAGAGAGAGTTTTATAAAATGGTTTTACTTTTGTTCCGCATGATTTCCACTTAGCCAGAAACATAGCCTCGAAGAGGAACAGATTTCAAAGTAGTGACTCACCAAGGGTAAAAAGGTTTCATGTCGCTGCACAGCAGAGTCGGTGAGACAGCTTTAGCTTTTTCACTCCATCCACTCACACCTCCCAATTTGCACTTGAAACCGTTTATGGTCGAAGTCCTCTGTGATTTCACATTTTTATACAATAGTAAAATGAAAAAAAAAAAAAAAAAAAATGAAGATTTATCGATTAATGGGGAAAAGCTGGAGTTCGCCAATACCTACATTTATCTTGGACAGCAGATATCAAGTGAGGGTCACATTGATGAAGAAATTAATCGGCGTATAAAACTTACCGGGAGAGAGCTTTTGGAAGAAACAGTATAATTTTCAAGAGCAATATGCCATTATGTCTTAAAAGAAAAGTGTTTGATCAATGCATCCTTCCAGTGCTTACGTATGGTGCGGAGACGTGGACCTTAACTAAAAGAGATATACAAAGACTACAGACAACTCAAACAGCATGGAGAGGTGCATGCTTGGTGTAACCAGGAGAGATAAAAAGAGGAACTCGTGGATCCGAAAAATGACAAGAGTGGAAGACATCATGATCGGAGTAAAATCCCTGAAATGGCAATAGGCTGGACATATTGCCAGAAGGACAGACCATCGATGGACAGCCGAAATTTTAGACTGGATTCCAAGGGACAGGCAGGAAGAGACCAAGAAGAAGATCACATGGGAGATAGGTGCATGAAATTCGAAAGTATGCGGGAGTAACATGGAGGAGACTGGCACAAGACAGACCGTTGTGGAAGAAACTTGGACAGACCTTCATCCAGCAGTGGATTGATAATGGTTGACAATGATGATGAAATCATTAGAAAGTCCAAGGCAAAATCTAGGAATCTTAAGCTTTTAGCTCATGCTCTTATAAGAACAATGGAAAATACAGTGACCTAGGAAATAGTAACAATGTACACTAGTGATCCGATTTATTGGCGTAGGAAATAGACACATAAGCGTTTCCAAGCTTTCGCACATCAACTAGAAGGCTTTTTCAAGGAAGTTTCAGTCCAACTTCCTTGAAAAAGCCATCTGGTTGATGTGCGAAAGCTTGGAAACGTTTATGTGTATATTTCCTACGCCAATAAATCGGATCACTAGTATAGTGTTGCTATTTCCTACATAATTGGTGTACTGTTCCTCGTTATCAATTTACAGTGACCTATTATGAAAACTCTACAGATCATTTATTAGTCTGAAAAATGCAGCCCGTATTAATTATCACTAGCATATTTCTACAGTTTGGCGTTTTAACGGACTTCATAATAACTCCCCGTCATAAGTTCTTTGGGGCCCCAACTCAGGTGTCTAAGCCTAGGAGCCCACTAAGGCCTTATTTCGGCCCTGGTTCAGGGCATTTCCGAGACGACAAGACTGGTGGGGTGCTCACTCAGCTGTGGTTAATGCTTTCAAAAAGTGGTCAGGGGAGGAAAATACCCGCCGGCAAGGTGTGGGGGCTCATAGATATAGTAAAGGCGAGTGAAATACACACCGCATGGTACGAGCCAACGGAAAAGATACTGTGGCACAACTCGTCGGTAATTTGAATGACGGTGACGGGAGAAATGTGTCACAATACGCAGTACATCGAACCCTGCTGAAAATTCTAACTTCGATTCACAGTCGAAAGCGCTTAAAATGGGCACGCGAGCATCAGAACTGAGCCTTGAATGATTGGAAGTAGGTCTATGAATTTCATTTCCTCTTTCACCATGTGGATGGCCGGGTACGTGTGGGCGTCATTATCTGGTGAAGTGTTGGTATCGAAAACAAGCAGGTGGAGGAAATGTAATGCTTTGGGCAATGTTCTGCAAGGAATCTTGGATCCAGTCATTCATGAGCAGGAAACTATGACGTCTGCCGCCTACCTTGCACACCAGGTACATTCTTTCATAGCAACAGTATTCCCTTCTACTAGTGCTTTCTTTCAGAATGATAATGCGCCGTGCCACACTGCCCGTATTGTTCGATAACGGTTCGCAGAACATGAGGAAGAATTCCAGGTATTGCCTTCACCAAATCTCCGAGATATCAATCCAATCGAGTATCTATTGTTTGTGTTCGAACAACAAATCCGAACTGCGGCGGCTCAACCACGACCACGTAACTCACAAGAGTTAAATGATCTGTTGATAACGTGTAGTGCCAGATACCACAAAACACCTTTAGAAATGTTGCAGCTTCTACGCTTTGCCAGTTAAGAGCTGTTTTGGCGGCATGTGGAGGACGAACATCATATTAAGCAGGTGGTCATAACGTTTTGGCTGTTCCGTTTATGTAGTAATATATACATATATGAATGGGATGACCATAAGCAACACACTGTAAAAAATGAGTTGTGTGAATTCACGGAAATTTTCGGAAAATAACGTGCAGCAAAGTTGCCGGTCTTTTAACGGAATTTCCGTTTTTTCACAGGTTTTCCGTAGTCAGTACTTTCGCAAAATACCAAACGCAGAATATTTCAGCACTTACGCGAGAGAATCCTTTTGCGCCGGAGGTGGGGATCGAGCTCAGGTCTTTTGGATAGAGGCCGAGCGTCTTAACCACTGAGCCAGAAAGTCACAGGAATCAGACTCACGTTCAAGGTAAAATTAATTGGGCGCTGATGATTTTTTTTTATTAATACGAGTGATTCAGAGATTTTATTTTCTATTGGAGCTTATTTTTTTAATAAGTTTATAATAATTTAATTTTTTCTGTAGAGCGTCTTATTACAAATAACGTATTTTTTTTAATCGTGATTTTTCGAAGCAGCAGAATGATTTGGAGCTTGATTAGAGGTCTGCACGGGCCGGGCTGGCCCGCCAAGCCCGAGCACGGCCCGGCCCGCGGGCGAGGCTCGGGCTTGGGCTAAGTTTAGAGAAAAAAGGAACGGGCCGGGCTAAGTCGCCCCATTCTTTTTATCGCAATGGTAAAAAAAGAAAACATTGTGTTCCCCGATTTCCTGGTGAGTTTAACTGTTCCTATTAACTATTTATCTAACTGTTCCTAAACGCACTCACAGTGTTTTTACTAATCTGTAGATATTAAGATGGTAAAACCATTTTGGGGCTTGTTGACAACGAAAAAGATTCGACCCCGAGCGAGCGAGTGTGTGTGTGTGTGTTTGAATGAGAGAGTGGGACGACATGGATTTTTTCTTCTTTCCCTAATCTGTATAGGGATTGACTTCTGTAGTGTTACCGCTTACTAGTTCAGAGAAAGGGAGATTCTGAACGCGCTTAGTCTTCTTCCTTTTTCTCTCTCTTTAAAGGTTATATTTTTTGGTAATTGTCAAAGTTTAGTTAATATTTTTAGGCTTACATTCAACTAAATATTTTCAATAATATCTCATTTTATTATATAATTTTCACATTTTAATGAAATACAATAGAAAGACAAAATAATACCAAATGGCACATCACGGGCTGGGCCAGGCCTAAATAAGAGCTGCAATTGACGGGCCCGGGCTGGGCTGGGCTGGGCTGGGCTGGGCCTTAAACGCACGGGCTTGGGCCGGGCCAGGCTCACCAAATTAGGCCCGTGCAGACGTCTAAGCTTGTGATCTATTTTTTTTTTTTTTTCTCCAACTGACAATAACTTTCAATTATCTTTAAGAGAAGGTGCAATGTACTGTTTTATAGCATTATTTCACAAAACTTCTAAATATAAAATTTACTCTTGATAGTTATGTAGCTTTTGTTTTAAGAACTCGGCAGACTGATGCATAGACATCGTACAATAAGTTGAGTACCCGGTTTCTTACGGCAACACAATACATATATTAGCTGATGCAAAAAATGGGGAAGAGCAGAAGAAATATCCCGTGCCACAGTAACCTAAATTCATGCGATATACTACCCACAATATCCGATCTCGCTGCAGAACTTCAAAATCAAATACTTAGACAGACTATTGAAATTTAACAGTTAATTAACCCCACCCTCTGAAGTATTCCCGTAAATCACCCCTATTACTGGAATTTTTTTCGTCATATGGGTACGGAAAAAGTGAGAGCGGAGCGTTTCCGTTAATTAAGAAAGGAATTGCGGAAAGGTTTCTGAAAATTCAGAATTTTCTGTTAACACATCTTAAAACCGGCAATTTACCGTCAATATAAGAAAGGAATTGCGGAAAGGTTTCTTGAAATTAAGACATGGATTTTCTCTACCTACAAGAACGGGTTTCTATCTTCCCAGGAACTAGTTGCCGCAGCAAAATACTGCGCCAAAAACCGTTCACTAAAAGACAAAACAAACACTTAACTGAATGTAACGGGATGCAAAATATATACAATCGTTCATAATTATAATTCTTCTGTCGCACGAGTCTTAATTTTCTATTGAGAATACATCTGCATTGCCTTTTCACATGGGGACCCTTATCTGAAGTCTGGTGTTTTACCAGCGTTTACTAAGCAATTTTCCCGTTAGTTAGGTACTGTAATAATGTATTGACACTAAATCCTAAAATAGCATTTTCAATGAAACGCTGCAATGGAAGTGTGTATCCTGAACGTGACGGAAACTTCTGCGCAGAATTCAAATACAGCATCGTTTCCAGAACGCCCGAGCTTCAATATCTAGAATATAATTTCGACAGAAATAGAGATTCCTTACAACTGTTTCTGCTCGTTATGACCCCCTCCCAATACTTTTTTTTTTTTACTTCGTCATGACCTATTTGACGACCTTGAACTTCTCTCCTAAGTTTTCTTAATTTTTATTCCAGATTTCTAAAATTCTCATTTAATTAATGCCTTCGAACTAGGACATTCCGCTAATTGACACTCGGATACTCGGCATGCCACTGTGCATAAAACTGAACTTCTACTCACCACATAGAGCTCTCTACCAGCAGCTCGGCGAAGTACATATATGCTTGGTACACGCGTTTTCATTGTTCTCTTAATTGAAATATCGTTCATCACAAGACTTAAAATAGTCGCATTAAGTATTTAAACAACAAACAAACATGTGTGCTTGGAGGAAAGAAGAAAAAAAAAAAAAAAACCCGTAATCACACAACCATCTACGCCAAGCATTTATCGTGGGAACTGGATGGCAATTAATATTATGTGCTTTAACAACATCCCATTACAGCATTAGAACCTTGAAACAATCCGTACGAAATACAAATACGAAAAGAAATTAACCTTCCTCCACCGCCTCCGAGTATTCACAGGTAATTACCGATATTAAATGGGACATTTAACGATTTCTCGGCTGCGCACTAGACGGTAAGCAATGTTTAAATTATAAACCATGCAAGCAATGTTTAAATTATAAATCATATTGCTCTTCGCCTCAAAGCGCAATTACCATAGACGGGCGAGAGTCCACAACGAACGCACGCCTTTGCGTTTACGTAGCCGCTGCTTTCGGAGAATCGGGTACGTAGCGGCGGAAGATTATGCCGTCAGAATGTGATTACTTTTAGCTCACATAATTAATGCTCACTCCGTTGCATAAACATAAATTTGTCGACAATTTCCCGTCATCTGGTTGTCCGCAAAGAATTCATACGCATTATCTCCTCTCGCGCCGCCGACACCAGAAATAGAAACGATCTATATAAATATAAATACAGAGAACAAGGATGAGACGACAAATGAAATACCGGAGGTTTCTCCATCGCACAGATCCAAAGTAAACGCAGCACAGCGTTGTTTTCCTCAGCGGAATGGGCTGCGGGTGAGTAATTCCGCATAACCACCCCATGAATCCATGAATATAATTAAAAATACTGAACAGTGTAAAGAATTCCATTACTTCAATAATGCTCTCCAGTATGTGCAAACAAAAACTTCCAACGGATGAAAGCAAACACGGCAGAAAGCAGTTTTTTTATTTTCTATAATGAAGCTGAAAATGATAATACGTGAGAAAAAACAAGCCTACATTTGTGTTTAATGAGACATTAACATGAAAATCCAAAGCAGTACAAATGAAATAGCTTGAAATGCGAAACTGTACCATAGTAAACATTAAAGTGACTTATAATTGCATTTATAAACATCTTTATCCTTATTAAAGTAAAAAAATATGTTAATGCGACGGCTCTAGCACATTCTTTCTTTTTTTTAGATTTTAATAATTTTCTGTCAGGCGACATTTCACTCTTGCTCTTACACATTCCAAACAGAATGTCTCTTAAGTCAGTATCCAAGCCAGTGAAGTGTTGGACAATTTTCGCGACGTCTGCGGTAACAACCAAGTAATATTTTTTCCAGCAGAAAGCCGTCGTATAAATTTTCCACAGCTGTGTTTTTCTGTGTAAATAAAACTTCTGGGAGTAACGCCAAGTAAGGAATGTCGTAACAGCTAGTGCAATGTAGCCATCTCTCCACTCCCAAATATTAAAAACAATGAGGTTAATTCCTTTTAAAGGCAGCTAAATGCTTATGACAATGAATTTATCTCTGATTAGAAAAAATAAAAAAGTTGGAACGGCCTATATTTATCCTGTTTAACGCTATCATAAAATTGAAAACTAAGAGAGATACGGGAACGGCGGCGGGGAACACTGAGCAAACAATTCCAATTCCTGCACTGCGAGGACCATACTGGACTTTAATTAAGGTTTGCAATTTTTAGTTGGTAAAACTGAAAGACTCAGGCCTGAAACGCAAATACAACAACCAAGTCTCACTCGAAGAGGTTTAAACGTTTCACAATTCGCGTAAATTGAATTGAGATCATACAATGCAACGCACAAGATGAATTCTAAAACGGGGGAAGGGGATGTGGAAAGAAAAATATACGTTGGTGAATTTCACGTAGCTCACCCCAAACTCTTACGGCTATATCTATCCCAAATACAGTTAAACGGCAACACAACATTGCAATGAATATATCGTCTCGCGGTACTGGCTCTCTCCCTTCCTGGAACCAGTGACTCTAAATTAAGGACGGGCGACTGCTTATAGCCCATTGAGTTGCTCACGGCGGTCGTTAAACTTCAATAAAAAAAAAAAAACCAATAAAGCTGTGAAACAAGAGATCAACGCCCAGCTACGCAACTGCAGCACACCAGAACATGTCTCAATATGTTTTAGGCTTACGCTATCTTTGTGTATACGATATCTTGGTCTATATATATATATATAAGCTAGGGCCAGCCGGGGTGGTGGTCAAGTGAACTAACAAACGCGGTGTAAACTTTATTTAGCCCTCATTACGTTATTACCCGTACGCATAAAATTACCAACTGCATTAACTCGGGGGGGGATTCCTCACGATTTGTGACAAGGCCGGAACTTTGTTTACACGATAACAGCAGAGATATATGAAACGAAAGGTGCAACTACCAAACGATACATCATATAGAGAACAAGAGCACGCATCGAGCAGTGACGCAATTCTAATTCATTATCGCTATGTCTCGTAATTCATTATGATTAACGCCTGTCCCGTACAAGTAGATTACAGAGAAATTTACAATGTAGAGGATTTTAGGAAGGGAGCGTCTGGTCGTAGATCTTAAACAACCCTTAGAAGTAGAAAACGGAGAGATTTGGGCTAGAGTGCCAGACAGTAGAGTCACACGGAACAAAGACGTCCGTGTTTATAACCGGGGAGCCGGTATCTGGGATCTGTCGGCTTAACGTGCCCATCCGACGCACGGCGGATATTTAGTCGGCGTCGATGCAGATCCGGAACATGGCACTTCCGTACAATGGAAATTTTGTGTCAGATCCGTACAAACAAGCAAGCATTCCTGCCCTGACTGCATCCCCTAAATGGGAGAGGGAGGTAAACTGATCGTGTGTCACTTCCGCACAAAGTGTTCCCCTAATCCTTTCGCAAGAGGAAAGGGAGGCAAACTGATCGCGTGTTACTTCCATACAAAGAGTGAGATTCGTTACTTTGTTAGTTTGTTCTTTTAAAATTATGCAGCACAGTGCTCTTGTTGCATCTGGAGATTTTATTTAAACAAAATGGATTTTGTAGTGTTGTTTGAAATATCAGAAGGCAAGCCTTCAATGATTTTCGATATCGCGAACATCGTAAACATTTATTTTTCACATATTTCATCATATTAAAAAAAAAATTCAGCACTCCCTCAATATGAAATCGTGGGCAAACTTCAGAATACATACCTTTACAGTGTCGTTGTTATTAACAGGGAAAACGTGATGAGCCACACACCCGGTCATGGTTTCCTTATATTTCAACAACTGGCCAAAAGTTCACTGTACAAAATGAAGGCATTTTGTAAATTAAAACAAATGCAAACAACAGGCGTTGTTCACAAAGAAATGTGAGCAAAAATATTACTCTCCGTTCTCAGGTTTACTGCCAAAAAAATTAGTAACTGAGGCTTAAAATACTGCTTATACAACAAAGAAATAAGACAGCCCTTCTCTTTCTAAAGCCCTGGTTCACACAAAGGGAGCAAGGTCAAAGATGATCCACAGGCATCTTCTGAGTATGAGAGAGTTAAATTCCTTTTTGAACTGACACAAAAACGGTAGGGCTGTAGGAGATCTCAAATACGATGGGTAATTAGCATTACATTTGTACGGAAGTGACACGAAAATTTCGATGTACGGAAGTGCCATGTCCGGATCTGCCAGTAAACCGTTCGTACCTGCCTGGAATCGTTCCGTGACAGTCACGAATGTTGACCACTAGGCCATCCGCTGCTTACGTAGACTACAGAAAAATCAGTGCGCTTTTGATACTTAACCCCCTCACCTTGATTAGTTTGTGGAACTGTTAATGACACTAGTAATCATCTAACAAAGTTTTTTATTTCATTTTTATCCGCTATAGTACATATCAACTAAATCCCTGAAACTAGTTTTTGAAGTTTTGAACAAATAATTTATTACCAGTTCACTTCCGTTTTTCGCACTTCTTAATAATTACCTGTCTCTAACCTTGGAAATTTCCACCCTCTGAGATTTGCTTCTTAGTATTTTATTTGTCTTATGACTATTTATCAAAAAAATATTCCTTATAGGCAGGCACATAAAAACGATATGCAGGCACATATCGTTTTTATTTGAACAAAGGAGGGGTCCAGGAGGTCCGGACCCCTCCCAAAGGTTACACAACAACAACAACAAATGTGGATTTTTTTATTATTTTGTTTTAAATAATTGCCCACAAAATTATTTTAGAGGAAGTGATAAACAAATCTGTAACTGGGCAGCGGCACCTGCGCCCTCCGCACGTGCCCCTACCCTAAACCCATGCCTGGGCCTACGGGTACCTAAACTTTAAATAAAGGCAGTAAAGAACCCTGAACCCATGCCTGGGCCTACGGGTACCTAAACTTTAAATAAAGGCAGTAAAGAACCCTGAACCCATGCCTGGGCCTATGGGTACCTAAACTTTAAATAAAGGCAGTAAAGAACTTCTTAAACTTCTTTATGTACTCTATTAAAATAAATGAATGAATATAGAACGGTTTGTTAATGAATGATCTTCAAGGAAAGTTTCTATGCAATTTAAATTGGCAGTTTAATATATTTCTATAAATTTCGCATTTGGTCTTTTCATTTATTCTTCGTAGCAACTCTAATTTATTATTTTATTTCGATTTTATTAGTTTGAAAATTTTTCTCTGTAACCTCAGGATTTCCCCTCCCTCTTCCAAGAGACAGTACAGCATATAGTCTGTAGTCAATACAACTTGCCACCTACATCCGCTGTCGACCCCCCCACAAAATTCCTGGTACGTGCCTGCTTATAGGCAAAAGTCGAGCCTCTTAAAGCATATTCACTTATCCTTGTAACACAGTACATTGAGATACAGTGCAACCTCGGTTACACATTTCTCGATTATGCGTTTTTCACTTTTATACGTAGTTCTGCGCAAGTACCGATATTTAACTGTAGTTTCTACAGCTTTTTCATTTATTTTTTTCATTTGCAGCAATGAAATGGAGAATGCAACTAAAATTTTACTAAATAACGCTCAGAATTCTCGTTTTTATTTGAATTCAATAGATTTGAAACAAGTAAAGATTAGTGAACATTTTACTCGGCGCTAATGCTAAATCAACTAGCGGAGAAACCGCTTTGAAAACAGCGATAAATGATGTGTGATAGAGATATTGAATATAAAATAAAATCGTACTCGGATTTATTTGCTGTATTTCAAGGTAAGATCTTATTTTTTCATATATTAAAAATTTGAAATCATACATAATTTCTCAAACCTTGTTTCAGTAATGAAATTAGAATAAAAGAATTAATACAAAAGTTAAAATAGACATCAGCTTCGATAGCAAACAAGGTTTTCATGTATGTCTTACGTTATTATAAATTAGCATAATATAAAATTACATAGCCCCCCCCCTTTTCTTGGAGGCTTTTAAAATTTTACACTATTTAACATTTTGAAATTTCTTTTGTGCGTTTTTTACATTTATACGTTTATGATTGGAATACGGGATTACACTATACAATAAAAATTTTGAAGATGACCATCCGTTTTTTGGCGTAAATATGACAAGGATGGTAAGTCAGATAATATCCGAAAACTTGAAAATTTCATCGTCCTGGAGCGGGAATCGAATCCGCGTCTCCCACATAGCTCCCAAGTATGCTAACGACACCACCCAGAACGACCAATTCTCAAGTTCCCGATTAATTTGAATATAGCACACCTGGGCGCCATCTGGGAGACGCGGGTTCGATTCCCGCTCCGCGACGACGAAATTTTCAAGTTTCGAGATATTATCTGACTTACCATCTTAGGAGTCATCTTCAAAATTTGTATTTATACGTTGATTGATGCCATCACCTTGAAAAATATGTTTAGCCGAGATTTCGCTGTATATTGAATGATACATTTTTACATTGTTTTGCTTTTCAAATGTTTCCCAAGTCGTTCCACACACCATAATTTACTACCAGTTCATAATACTGGAAGATACATTTACTTCCGGGAAAGGGAGGTAGGGGGTGTGCAACAAATTAAAAGTTTTATACATAACTTAAAACTGCAAAAATACGCTAAAAGCATAATGGGTACATAATTTAGAATAATGAAATTATATAGGTTTTCTTCTTTTGAAAAACATGTCCGAAAAAAGACAGGTGAAAAAAATATGGACGGACATCACATGCCCGACCGCCAGCCCGAGCATGCGCGCCTCCAACTCCGAAAGGGAACAGGTAAACAAACCTGCAGTCGTCACCGGCGTCTAGCAAATATATAAAATATTTCTATCATTCAACGTTTTCACAGATTATTATGTAGCAAATTCATTAAAAACAAGAAATGTTTCCATTAAATTAAGATGTTTCTAGTTTAAATAGGTTAAAAAGAAATTCAAGATGGGGACACCGTCCTCTGGATGGATCAACCAGTGGTTTACACGAACTCTAATTCAAATACCATCTTTTGAGTGAATAAAAATTAAAATATTTTCATCCGTGTATATAACAGCATCACTGCCAACGTTCCATCAAACAGAAAGTTAAAATTCTACTAATGAGAAATTTAAATGACAGAAAAGAGTTTATTACGAAATCTTTCTATGGAGGTCCATGCGAAGGTACTTTTACAATAAACTTACAACGATTATCAACTTCAAACAAGGCCAAGAAAACCAGTAGCTAATAATATTTCGCTACTTTATATCGGAAGAAACGTTTTGGAAACGAAGAGCAAACCGAACGCCTACGGGTTCACACCTTTCCACAAACTGACGAGTTCTCGGATGCCTCCTCCAAATGCATGTGTCAGTGGTTATAACCGCCATGAATTCGACTGACTGCATTCATTCTCTTTTGACACATCAGAAGGAGCGGGGGTGGGAAAGGGGGTGGGCGATCGGAATCCTCCTCGGGATGTTGCTGGGCAACGGCATCCAGAGACACGAGGGGGTCTCTAGACGGAATAACAACTGAAGCCGACTGGAACCTGACAGCTAAAGTGGTAACCCATTAGCTCCTTTCTGCTTGGTCAGCTTTCGGTAATGGTAAAAAAAAAAAAAAAAAGTCAAGAGGGGGCCCATCCTTCCCAGCTGAAATAAATACGCGCCGCACCAATCAGCCAGGTATGTAACAGAGCAGAAAAAAAAAAAAGGGACGGCCGAGTATGCGCCAGTAACTGCCTCCTTCCATCACATGATGTAGGATGATTTACATCTGAGACAAACTATTCGAATGTAGCAAACGCTAAGCAGGATGCCTGTCTGCGCCATCGGCACTGAAAAAGAAGTAATCTCTTGACTTCATCAGGAACGCTGTTACTTAGTATGAAATCAAAAGATAACAAGGCATGGATTATAGCAATGCTGCCCAGCTTCTATAGAACAGATGTGTGCCATGGTTTTTAAAAGAATTAGATGGCGAGCCACATTTTTTAAAAATATTAAATCTTTCAGCTCTCTTAATATTAAATATTAAAACAATTGAAATTTAAAGCCATTCATACTGTTCTTGTGCTTTCATTTTATGCACTTTTTTTATCAGAAAATGTCCTCTCGCGTATACTTCTAAACACTGGAATAATTTTTAATCCTACATCTCTTATGTTTGGATTTTCCAAAGTGTAAAAGAATTTAACCAATTCTACTGCAGTCTTTGTTCAAGCTCTAATAAATTCATCTCTTGAAGTTCACATAATTTCATTTCATAAATGGCTTTGTGCTTTCAATGCCATCATTCAATGGATGGCTGAAAAGTCGTACGTTTGGTTTGAGTTCATCAAACTGTTTATACCTGTCAGCAAAATTCTTAAAAAAATTGTCTAGCTGAGGAACAATTTTTTTATAATCTATAGTGTCACCAAGTATTATCAATTCATCGAAAACACCCTTGAAGAATTCAAAGTGAGCCAAACTTTCTTTTTAGATTGGATTTAACAATGGCAGCTTGTTAGGAAAACCAACTACATCACTGCAAAGATTACAGATGTTTTAGACCTCCCCTTCCTTACAGAGCAACAGAGGCGTAATGCGGGGGGGGGTTCCCGGGCGCAGCTCAGAAAAGGGCGCAAAATCCACTGCAAACAATTTGATTAAAATCGCAAGTTTTGGCACAGAATTACAGAATTTACCTATAATTTCTTTCACCAGTTATGGTAGCTTGTGTTATGAATAAAAGTTTGAACTATATGGGTAGATATAAAAACTAATGCCAATATTAAATTTGAAAGTAAACATTGAAATTTGATGAAAATTAAAATTTGGGAGATGGGTAGATGCATTTCGAAACAAAAGTAAATTCAATCTATTTAAGGTCATGATAATAAAAAAGATAAAAATAAAATGCAACACTGATATTAGAAATCCCAAAAGTTATCATAGTGAGAAGAATTGGCAGGAAAACACGTAACACACAAAACATTAAAAGAATTCTTGAAATCGTCATCACACGCGTAAGTTACGTTCAAAAATTATAAGCGGGACGTTTCGGTAGCGACTTCTACCTTCATCAGCCATGGAATGAGACCCGTGGTAAAAGCGTCAATTGTTGCCAGATTTCAAAATCGCTTTCCAAATCATAGGGATATTAAAAGGTGCGTCAGTATTGCAGGTGTGGGGTAAGGTAGATTTCAATGCTTTCGCGGTATCTGAGGGCATGCCGATTGCTGAACGGGGCGATTCGCTTAACATTGTGCCAATCGGGAGCCATGATAGCATTGAAATCTACCTTACCCCTAACACCTGCAATACTGACGCACCTTTTAACATCCCTATGATTTGGAAAGCGTTTTTGAAATCTGGCAACAATTGACGCTTTTACACGTGTCTCATTCCATGGCTGTTTGCGTTTTGCTGAGTTGAGAGACCTGAAAGTGACAGAAGGTATTTATTGTTTACATGTGTACCAATGTGTGTAACTAAACATTCACTAGTAGGCAATGTACACGTGTAAATAACTTTTGGAAACGGTGAAGGTCAATTTTAGTGGCTGGATAAAATGTATTAGTTAAATAAAAACAGTATTCCAGGAACATGAACGTCTCTAGCCCTTAATCAAGCTAAGGGGGAATTTCACCTCAGGGTCACATGCAATTTTCATCTCAGGGTCACATGCAATTCCCTCTTAGCTTGACTAAGGGCTAGAGACATTCCTGGAATATTGTTTTTATTTAACTAATACATTTTGTCCAGCCACTAAAATTGACCTTACCACCTCGTACACGTGTACATTGTCTACTAGTTAATGTTTAGTTACACACATTGGTACACATGTAAACAATAAATACCTTTTGTCACTTTCAGGTCTCTCAGCAAAACGCAAACAATGCAAACCTACAATGATAACTTTTGGGATTTCTAACTAATATCAGTGTTGCATTTTATTTTTATTTTTATTTTATTATCATTGCCTTAAATAAATTGAATTTACTTTTGTTTCGAATTGCATCTACCCATCTCCCAAATTTTAATTTTCATCAAATTTCAATGTTTATCTTCAAATTTAATATTGGCATTAGTTTTTATATCTACCCATATAGCTCAAACTTTTATTCATAACACTTGGCAACTTAAAATTCACATTTCTTCCTCAAAATGTGCTGGGGATGTAAGTTCCTCACAAGCAGAAATGATGGTGCGGTTGTTCGTACATTACAAGGTAAGGATGTCGTTCAGATTTTTGGAGATTCTCCGGGACCTAATTTGATCATTACTGCCACTACAACAAGCTGCATTCGGTCCATTTAATGTGGTACCACAGGTTGGAGCTCCAGAGCAGTTGGATATCTCACCACTCTCTTCACATTTTGTATTTGGCAGCCCTAAGTAACGTACTGCGTTCAGTTCAGCTTCACTACCCAGAACATCCTTGATGTAAGTAAGGGTAAGAGAAATGCACAAAACCCTTATGTGGAGTACTGCACCCTATTTCCTAATTTTTTCTGACACAATTAATGCAGGGGCAGTACAGAGGTTTACTCTAGGGGGGCCGGTTTTGGGTATAAAAAGATAGGGCAGAAGTCATTATGAAAGGTTTTTTTAGATATAACATTAGTATATACAGTATATATATATACATATATAATGTTAGTACCAGGAGAGATGCCGAAAATTACCCCGTATTAGCCATGCTGCCTCCCTCCCAGCCAACCCCACCCAAGCGGGGATTGACTTCGGAGTGGGTGGAACAACAGAAAGCATCCATGAGGTGTGAGGGAGCAGGAAAAATAAGAAAAAAGAAAGAAATCCTGAAAAGACCATTTGGGAGAAAGCGGTGGGGACATTTTTACAAATTTTCTTTATGACCCAATAAGATGCTTACATAGATCAGATTGTTATTCACAGTTTCTCCCACCTACTCTGATTTCAGTACCCAGCTCTACCTTACCCTGCTTCGAGACGTTACAGATGCTAGACAATATTACAATAGCAAAGAACTAACAAAGAATATCTCCCTGTTTTTTACACCCACTGTCCCTGTTTTTCCTTTATCTTTTGCGCTCTCTCTCTCTCTCTCTCTCTCTCTCTCTCTCTCTCTCTCTCTCTCTCTCTATTCTATTCCCTTCTCTTTCTTTTTTTACTGAACCTTTAATGTACCGTAATAAGTATTTTAAATCCTCCGTACTAAGTTTAATTGTTAAATTTTTTTAGGAAAACTGAAAACAAAATATGCAAAGTTAATCATTTACGATCTCCGCTGCTGGAAACGTAAAAACTCCGTTAGGGTTTGGGGGGGGGTCGCCCCAGTCGTCCCTCGCTGGATCTGTCGACTGCATTAATGAAGGTAACGTTCCTGTTTGGGATAAGAAATGACACCTATTTTACTGATTACCCTATTTGTAGTTTCACACCCCAATACAAATATTTAAAAGTTAGGTTGTTGAACTACAGTAAAAATGACAATGATTGCAGCGGTAACTTCGCAAAAGAATATGATAAAAAAATGAAAGCATACATTTCAGTGTGAAGAGAAATGTCAGAAACAATTCTTGGTGGCCAGTGTTAGTTTTTTTTTTTTTTTTTCTTTTGAAAAATGGTATTTGCATATGTGTGTGAATACTAAATAACGCAAATCTGCATGAAATCAACACACAAGACCAGTCGATATCTTAAAAAACTCGTGCGATAAGCATGATTACAACATGTCAGTTGGTAAAGCCTTTTTTTTTTCTTGATGACTTTGGTGGGGGAGGCGCAATATTTTGTGGTTTGCGCAGGGCGCAAAAATGCATAAGCAAACCACAACTGATACTAATATACGTTATTAAAGTGAAAAACAAATGGGGGCGCAATATTTTATGGTTTGTCACGGGCGTAGAAATGCCTCATTTCAACTCTGATTATACATGTACTGTTTAAAATGCGGGGTCCAGTTTGCTCTAACCGATTAAACTCCCTGCATGATGACCCTAATGCTCAGTCAAAATTTATGCTAATATGCATTGTTAAATAGGAAGACCAATAGGGGTGCAATATTTTGTGGTTTGAAAAGCCTAGTTACTCCTCTGCAGAGCAATATTTAGCATATTCAAATGCTGTGTGTTATCAGTTGGGAAAGCCAGTGAGCTAAGAAAAGCAACATCACTGAGACTTTGTTAGATCAGCATCACATTTTATGTCTTCCAAGAGATAAAATTCTTTCAGAAAAAGTTGAAGAAATCTCACTACAAATTTTCCAGTGCTCAATCAACAGTTTCGATTGTGCAGATGCAAGTCACCATATTCAGCATCTAAAAATGTTTTGAATTTTCCGTGAATAAGAGCCAGGTTTCTGCCACTAATTAAATTCGGTATTTTCACTACCTTGTGCACTGTATCTGACAGTTCCAATGAAGACTGACATAATAATGCCTGTTGGTGTACAATGCAATGTAATGTTTTATATTTGATGTCATCTCTTTTTAGTCAGAAAAAAAAATTGGTTTACTCTTCCTTTATAGGTCACAAAATGTTATTCCACGGGACACCAGTTGGACAGCACTGTGCCTTTTCTCTGTTAGGCAGTAACTGTTTCTACGGTGATACAGAAAAGATGGATTCTTGTAAAATTTCATGCACATGACATCTATGTGTGTCAAGGGCACATTATTGAGATGAAATATGGGTTCAAGATATTACAAATGATCTACAAGATATTACAAATAATCCAAGTGAATAATTGCTGTGTAAGAAACATACCATATAGTAAAAAAATATATATAAAAAAAAGCCTACATTAATGTAGCTTTTATTTCAAATTTAAATTCCTGTAAATAGCCAAGGCTTTTTATGGCTTGCAACAACTTCCAGACCATTCATAATAGTCTAAAAACAGTAAAAACAAAACTCCCTACCTTATATATCTCACAAAATTACTACCTACAAGAAATTTTATTTTATATCAGAGATCATTACACAAAGGCATTCAAAAACTCAAAGGTTTACAAATGGAATTATTTTTCAAGATGGTAGGGACATTACATCATAACACAAGAGAAACAGCGTAAACATGACTGTGAAAGTGATACACATCACTATGTATGTCCTAACTAAAGACAACTTCCAACCCATTTACTGCATTGGTTAGAGTAAATAATATTACTTTTAAAAGACCGTATGTGTCACTTTTTGATAATGACACAGCATTTGTAATAAACAAAGACAAAAACTTTTGTGGTTAACTAATATAGATTGTGTTTTTAGCATTCTGCAGTCTATTTCCATTGAATGGTATGCCATCGGGCATATATTACCATACTTCTAATCTACAAAATAAACTTAAATTCTTTACATAAAAATATTTTGGCCATTCTTTTTATGCTACATTTTCATAGTGATAGGATTCTTTGCACAACATAACAAATTGTAAAAGATGAGGTTATGAAATTTGCAAAACAAACCATTTTAAACTGCAAAGTCTTTACCACATTATCATACCATCCCATTTGCACATCAAACTGTTTCTTGCCATACAAATGGCATACTAGGGGGGGGCAAATTGCATGAAACAACAGAATGAATAATTATGGTGTTTCTCCCCTAAATCTTTTTTTTATGCAGTGAAGTTCTCAAGCACTCCACTGTATAAATACCTGCCTCTTTGAATTGTTATGATTTCTAACCGAGGGGTACCACTAGACTAAGATCACTGGGAGCAGCTGAACGGGGCTTAATTCTTTTCTCAATGTCATACTCACCTATTCCCTGTCTTTCGTAATGAAAAAAAAAAAAAAAAAAGACAAGATTTAAAATTGATAACTATCACTTTTAATCTAATTGCATTTTAAGTTTAAAATAATTAAGTTAATTAAATTTCACTTACAACCAATGCAACATCTAGAAATCTTTAGGTTTGATATGCCAATCTTAGCACAGCTTTAATATCATTTAGGTGTTGATCTTTTCCCCATCTTTGGTGGGGTTTTTAGATGTAGAGATGACCCGCTGTTGCTTTGCTGCAGTGAGGAGTATTGAGCAGACTTGTGGTGTGCTTGTCTTTCATCTGTCCAGGAGGATTTTTGTTTGTGGCCTTTGTTAAAGGAGCAACAGATTCCATTTGCAAACAATATGGAAGCTAAACTTTTAGTTTTATAGCCCCCATAATTTGAACAAGAAACAGAGTGAGTATTGGATCCTATGTATTTTCTGAATACTAACTGGTTGGTCTGGTTCACTGGGGTGGCAATGCTGCAGGGTGCCAAGGTTTGGAGACAGACAGCATCCTAAGTTAAGGGCAATTAAGAGGGAGACCCACAGTTGGGCATTAACACTAGCACTGTACCACCAAATTCAGCACAGGATTTAGTATATACACACCCCTAAATTTCCTTGGACACTCACAATAAAAACTCTCATAACTCCACCATTTAAAGATGTAACACACACACACTTTTATTTTTAAGCATTAGTCCTTTTTATCATTATATAGCACATCTGTCCATAGCAGTTAACACTTACATAAATTCCTCAGCTTTATCTTGAAGTATCTTCTGCCATAATATATGCAATACAATAAATATATTTATTTCTTAATATAAAGTATTTGTAAATAGCAGTCCAATGTTTCTTTTCCAGTTTTTCTTGTTTAAAGCAAATGTTGAAGGTGCACATCTAGTGATTTTGCTCCCTACACTTCCAATGGAAAAATTTTGACCCTATTTCTTTAGCAAAGAAAGATTTCCCATACATTAAAATTGGCCAACTGATAAAAAACAACAAAAAAACACCATCTTAACTTAGATTGTAGAATAGGGATCCCAGACATCCCGTAAAATACAGGATTGTACTGTTTTTGGCTAATGCGTCCCATTGTCCCAAGAAAACTCTTCGGGACAGCTTTTTGTTTTGTCCTGTATTTTAGAGTTCAAGACTGAAAAACAAAATCGATGAGTTACAATTTCTATTCTTTTACAAACATATTTTTTAACCTGCACCCCAAGCTTCCCCCAAGCTGGCTGTTATCTGCCGTGACGCTATCTCCCGCATCTAACTCTGTGGTCAATGCTCTCATTACGTAGGCAAGCACAGCCGTGGCAGATTGATATCGGGGAGGGGAGGGCACGTGACCTCGACACCTAGTGGATGCAGCTCTGAAGTCCAAAGAAGATAGTGAAGTGAAGGACATGTTGAAATCCAAACATTTAGATGAAGTTTGGGCAGATCTCTTAAAAAATGTTGAAGGAGAACTATCAAATTTAAAGAAAGTAGTGGAGTTTGTTATGTGTATCCCTAGAACAAATGCGTGTGTCGAAAGATTATTTTCTCGCATGAACACACTGTGGACTGATGAGAAAAACTAATTGTCTGTAAAAACTGTAAAATCAATGCCTATTGTAAAATCATTCTTCAATGAGGATTGTGTAGCTTTTCATGATATAATTCCTAAAAACAAACAATTGTTAAGTGAAATTCGTTCTTCAGAAAAATATTGCAAAAGTGAGCAAGACTGATTGATTAATAAAAATAGTTAGAATCATTTTGTAAGACTGGCATATGTGATGGATGCACATACTAAACTTTCACCCTCAGTCATAAGTGCCCCATATTTTTTTCCAATGTATCTGGGATCCCTATTGTAGAACCAGTGTTTTTTGCAAAAACCTTTCCTGAACTATATTAAAAATCAATAACTTTACTTTGATGTAGTAGAAAGGAAGAGTGGCGCCACCTGTAAGCAAATATCTAGTATCTAAACTACACTATATTGACAAAAGTCACTGGACACCTGAAGAGAAATGCAACTTAGCATTTATTGACATACATTAGTACGGTGTTGTTCCACCTTTGGCCTTAATGCATGCACTGACCCTACGAGACATGCTTTCAACAAGGTTTTGGAACACAGCGATATGTATGTGTTTCCATTCAGTACATAATGCTGCCACTAACTGTTGCTTAGTAGTCGGCCTTGGTTCCAAACTTCTTATGCGGCGCTCTAATTCATCCCATAGGTGCTCTATGGGATTAAGATCAGGGCTCTGTGCTGGCCGGCCAGTCCACACACTATACGGAATTATCGTCAAACCACGCCGTAACAGTCCTTGCTTTATGGCTCGATGCATTATTCTGTTGGTACCAACAAGGCTCGGTTCCATAGTATTGCCATAGAGTTGGTAGGGCACAATTGTCCAGAATTTCGAGGTAGACATTCTGGTTAACTGGTTTGCCTAAGATAACCAATGGGCCAGGACCATACCACGAAAAATACCCACACACGAGTACACTGATAGCTCCAAACTTGACCGTAGGAACAGTACACTGTGCTAAATAGCATTTCCCTGGCTGCCACCATACCCACACACAGCCATCAGACTGATTGATCGTGTATCTGGATTCATCAGTCCATAGAACCCGTTTCCATTGATCTACGGTCCACAATAAATATTCTTTACACCATGCTAAATGACGAGTGGCATTCCGAGTGGAGATGAAAGGCTTATGAGTAGTTGCACGACCACGGTAACCCATGGAATGAAGTTCTCTACGAATGGTACATGTAAATACCAAGGTTCCAGCATTTTTACTCACCTGTACACCGAGGTCTTGTGCAGTACTCCATCGATTAGCTCTAACGACTCTCCTGAGGCTTCAACGTCTTCTATCACTGATTTTCTTTGGTCTGCCAGTACGCTTTGCTGCTTCAGGTGCCCTATGTGTCTTCCACTTATTCAGTAAATCCAAAGCAGTTGACTTGGGTATGTTTAAACACCTCTCAGTTTCTTTTATGGACAACCCACTAATATAACACCCAACAATCTTTCTTTTCTCAAAGTCAGTTCTCTCCCGCCGCAACATTTTCACTCAACCTCACAGTGCGATATGATCACGGTCAGCTGCAGGCTTGTTTTTATACCGTTTGCAGCTGTACCGTGCATCTTAACAATGCAGTGGATTCGTCCATTTGATTTTGAAGGGGTGTCCGGTGACTTTTGTCAATATAGTGTATATCAAAGTAAAGTTATTGATTTTTAATACAGTTCAGGTAAGTATTTTGCAAAAAACACCAATTGTACAATCTAAGTTAGGATGTTTTTTTATCAGTGAACTAATTTTGGTGTATGGGACATCTTTCTTTGCTGAGGAAATACGGTAGAATTTCTTTCCATTGTAAGTATCGAGAGCAAAATTACTAGACGTCCACCTTAAATCAGTCATTGCAACCACAAAATGTGTGTGTGTGTGTGTGTGTGTGTGTGTGTGTGTGTGTGTGTGTGTGTCTTCATTTAACCGGTTACAAATTTTGCAGCTATACTTCTGAATCATTTCAGCATGCACAAGATTTGTAAAAATGTCAACATCTACTGTTTCAGTGATCTATGTTAATGTGAAATTGTTTTTGCCTTGCTGAAGTAAACATTTACATGTGAGATAAAAAAATAACAAAATACCTGTGTGTACTTTTGGAAATATATATCCTTGGTTTTAACCAATTTTATCTATGAAAAATTCAACAGTTCACCAGTTTTTGAAGATTGTCTATTTATAACATTTATAATTCTAGATTTAAAGCCTAAACATTTGTCCATAAAAATTATCAGCATGCGAAAAATTTGCTTTCTCTGCCCTCCCCCAACTTTTCCAGCACCCTCACAATATGAAATTTTTAGATAACCCCTGATCCAGTAAACCAGGCCCAAAATCTCGGACCATCTAACTGATGCCTATGTCTATCAGGTGTGCCTAGTGTTGCCAACTCTTAGAAAAAAACCTATAGCTAAAAGGTAAAAAAAAATAAAAAAAAATACACTGTATTTTGTACTCAATGATCCTCAGGGCATGTCCTTAAAGCAAGAAGTGGTTTCCTACGCACCCTTTGGAAACACATAATGGTCATAAGATATCGAAAAACATTCGTGCTGAGCAAGACAATGAATTGAAGTTCTCGAAACTGTTTTTGCACGATAAAAAATGTAGTTAAAAGCTGATGATAAATTAAAAGACTTTACTAAGCACAATTAAAACATCACAGTTAAAAAACATAAGACCTTTCGGAACCGCATCGGTCCCATCCTCAGATGTAACACAATCACACAATACATGAAGGAACAATGATAATAAGTACATCAGGAAATTAGTCACGTGATGAGGTGGCGTAGTTTATATGCGCAGATGAACAGAGAAGAAGAAAAAAAAAAAAAAAAAAGGCTTAATTGATATTATTTACAAATGTTAAAGTTCAGAATGGAGTTGTTTCTGGCTGTCAATGCGAGTTTCCATGCATTAGGAATAATAGTAGGGTAATCATCATTACAGCACGCAGACCCAAATTCGTAAATAATTAAGCTTTCAGCAAACAGAGTATTAGGCTTCGAAGTTAGGGTGGTTAGAATGTGTGTTTCGTCCCAGTAAGGCTGGTGAGACCCTTTCGAAGTAAGTCGAGATAGTGCAGTATTTTGGGAACCCATTTTGACTGTGTATTTGTGTTCTTTCAACCTGGTCTGTAATGAGCGCATGGTAGATCCCACATAGACAGTGTTAGCAGGAGGTGAGCTCGTTGAAACTAGTGGAACACAGTAAACACCGTACCTTTGGTCCTTATCTTTAGGTGGTCTTTCGTTTCTGACCAATGAAAAAATGCTTTTAGTCCGAATGCCGAAGTCAAAATTAAGAGGTCGGCAACAGTTTTTCAAAACATTAACCAAATCAGGTACATAATCCAAGGCTCCAACATATCTAGTATTATTATGTTCCCTCCTAAGATGAACAATGATATACTTATATCATTGTTCCTTCATGTATTGTGTGATTGTGTTACATCTGAGGATGGGACCGATGCGGTTCCGAAAGGTCTTATGTTTTTTAAATGTGATGTTTTAATTGTGCTTAGTAAAGTCTTTTAATTTATCATCAGCTTTTAACTACATTTTTTATCGTGCAAAAACAGTTTCGAGAACTTCAATTTATTGACATAATGGTCAAACGTAAATTTGTCATTAACTTTTTTTTATTTATTTTTTATGACAAAGCTATGGCTTTTGAGAGAGGAATTGTTAGTACTGAATGAAGGATAAGTCAAGATGACACAGTGACTGACCAGGTGAACCAGTTTGTATATTTGGGAAGCATGTTTGACAGAGAGAACAAATTAGATGGTGAAATTAGTACGCAAGTGAATTCTTCATTGAAAGTCATAGCTGCTTTAGGTGGTTTTTACAGGAATGATGGGTTCTCAAGAGGTCCCAAATATGGCTATGTATGAAAGTGTGATTGTTCCTATGTATGGCAATGAAACTTGGGTACTACGGATGAGACATAGGAGTTGTTTGTGTGCCGGAGAGATGCATTACTTGGAAGAGGGGGGGTGACAAGACAAGCTCTGTTCATGTGAGGAATGAAGATGTGTTGCAGTTGTATAATTAATGTGAGGCAAAATGCTGTTAGTAAAGGGACACTAATATTCTTAGTTGATATGGCCCGGTTGAAAGAATGTGTGATGAGATGCTTACTAAGAGAATTTTTTTCAGCTTAAGTGGTAGGAAAGAAAGGTAGAGGAAGGCCAAGGAAATCATGGGAGGACCAGATTCAGGAATGTCTGAATGACAAAACAAGATGAGTATGCAGTACTAAACGTCCTGTGTATGTTGTGTGATGGACATCAGTTAAGCTCAAGCTGTGTGTTGATATCGCTGTAAATTGGGGCGTTTGATATGGCAACAGTAAGTTCTTTTTTGAGGAGTGAACCTCCGAATATCAGAGAATAGCTTAGTGATATGTATAATAATAATAATCCTAACTTAGTAAAGGTTTAGGAATTTTTTTCCAGCTTAAACAAAATAGTGGGGGGAGGGCTTCAGATACGATTAATGAGGCTCACACCCCCTCCCCTAAATGGTCTAGCAAAACCCTTGATCTAACTATTAATTTTAGATCATGAATTTGTTTTATTCTGGGCCTGCTACTCTGTCTGGAGCCCACAGTTTATCATGGAATGTAACATTTGCAGAAGGAATCTTTCATCCCTCATGCACACACACGACCGTGCTATCCCAAACCACAAAAACGTCACGGTGAAATATTCACATTTCTGGTAATCAGCTGCTGTGTGAAAAGTGGAACCAATAACTCTACTACTGAAACTGACAAAAAACACAACACAACTCAGTTCCACCCTCTGACATTTCTGGATCACGCACACTCACACAAACTAGAAGTTTTTTATTACACAGAGTAGTACAAAACAACAAGATTTAGAAAGACTGTGAACACAATGACAGAACTCCTTTTTCCTATCCATGCTATCTCATCTTGCTCATAAAAGCAAGCCTTTTTTTTCTCGTGTTTTTTTTTCTTTTAGTGTTTCCATGTCTTTCCCTCAAAGAAAAATTAATCTAAAATTTCGCAAGGTGCAGTTTTCATATCGCGTTTCTACTGTCAATAATTAATCACAAGCGCAAGATCATAGCGAATGCCGTAAAGCGAAAGGGGGAAAGAGTAGAGGGGGGAGAGAGAGAGAGAGAATGACGGAGAAAAAGAGAAGTGCACCCCTGTTTGGATCTTATTTGCATCCCTCCATAAGCTGCATTTAAAGTTTATTTGTTCAAACAAATGGCTTTTTGTGGAATGCTTATTTCTGTTTGAAAAACAAACAGAATAACAAAAAAGTAAAAAAAAAAAAGCGAAAAACGATGAGGAAAAAAAAAAAGTGTATCTCAAGAAGTGATGCGCCATTTTTTTATTTATTTATTATATATATATATATACATTTTCCCCCTGAAAAGTGAGGAGAAACGGTAATAAAGCGAGAACGGGGGGACAAGGAGGAGGATCTGAAATGTATTCGGCATCGATGCAATATTAAAATTACGAAGACGTACCTAACAGGATGCTGTTACAAGAGAAGAAGTCGTTTTTGTCCGTGTAACGGTTTTTTATTTTATCTTTTTCCCGCCCACCCCTTCATCCTCGGCTCCAATCCCGTATCCTAGAAACCTTCGTCATCAGCCGAAGCGCAGAGGGAGCTTTGGGCGTTGCCATGACGACGAAATTCCTGGTTTCCGTCACTGCCACCAGGGAGTCCACCGATGCAAATCAATTTCGACGAACAGTTGCATCAAGTGCACCTACTCCCATATCGCATTTGTTAAATTGAAGCCAGTTTCGAAAGAAGAGCGAGGGGGCCCAGAGCAGGAGAGCATAAGGCGCTTGTTTTGGGGAGAGCCACGAATCCGAATGCACTGCAAAACTACTCTTTTCTTACGCCGCCCAGGAAACAGGAGGAATCACTTCTTTTACTTTTTATGTCCAACTCCGTTAGCTGGCGGTATAACAACCAGAAAAAGAGGCGCGAGGGCTGTATCAACGACGCGACAAAAAGGAAACAGGATTCTCCTTAGGCGAAAAAAAAAAAAAAAAAAAAAAAATGGGGGAGGGAAATAATAATGAAAGAACTGCAAAAACGCAAAACCACTCTGTTATCCTATTTAGATTTTTTTCTTTAACCAAATTCCTGATCAAAAAAGATCGAGGATCGGATGCCCCATTTTTCACTAAATTAAACTAACTTAGAAAAAAAAAAAAACGAAAACCAAAGAACAAGCAGAAATGCGCACTAATGTGGCAACAGGACTCGAACCCGAGTGTTGGTCACTTGCACAGGCCGAGCGTTGCTAATGCTGCGCGGCGGCCCCCATTTCGCGGCCTCAAAGTAATGCGGGTAGACCAGCTTATGGCGAGGGTCTCTGATACGGAAGATTTTTTGGCAGCAGTGGGGAGAGGACCGGATGCCCTCCGGCCACGATCGTGCGTGCCAACCAACTACACCCGGGGTCAGCAACATATGGCTCTTCTGATACTTGAAGGAATGGAAAAATTTGCAAAGTTTCAGCTTCTACTTCAACGAAAAATCCCATTTACTCTCCAACGTGAGAGTCAGGAACCTAAAAATATTAAACGCTTGACGATGACCGAAAACCTTATTTTCCAAAGTTTGTGCATTTGTGAGTGATTGGGGGCTGCACGACCGCGATCCACCGTTCAAGCTCGTTCTCTATTTCTCTTCGATGCAGACGGCTCTGCACCACTGCGCAACTTAATTCTCTGATTTGGGACGCAAATTGGAAGAACATGGTCAAGAACGCAGTAAACTAATTTCAGATCACAGGTGGACTGAGCTTGAAACATTACTCCTATCGACAAATTTTTTCGAGGCATGGAACAGTCTTCCTGAATCATATTCTCTTTGAAGAAGTACGCACATGGCATATTGGTTACATTTGGTTCAACTTATTGCTGTGAGCGAACTTTTCCTAGCATGAATTTGATACAAAGCAAATTGAGAAGTTCACTCACAGATGAGTCTTCATGCTGGCCTGAAGAGGAAAATGCCGCCCCGGTGGCACAATGGTCTAAGCCAAGGGTTCCCAAACTTTTTGAGTCCGCGCCGCCCTTCACATGTCACATTTTCCATGCGACGCCCCTGTATTCAAAATTAAAACAAAAATTGCTCAAATTCGAGTTTGTCGTATTTTTTTTTAAAGAAAATAATTATTTACATTACCAGCTTGTATTCAGGCAGATTACACACTGAGGGCGTTTTTCGTCTTAACAACAGTGCACGTGAAACCGAAATTCAAGTACATGCCATCGATAATAATTTCTGGACTTGTTCCTTCTCGCCTGTTTAGAACTACTTGCAACTTCTTCCACACCACATTTTTTATTTAAAAACTTCTCCGTTATCATAAACCAACACACACCCACACAGAAATAACTACGTTCACAGTTATTAAAACACAGCAGCTCAGTTCTAACTAATGTTTATACACGCTACACAGGTATCGAATGAAGACTTCGTAATAAACTAAACGCCCAACAACGCCGCGGGAAAACGTTATCGCTTGACCTTGTCTGGTTCAGTCCATTTTCAGACTGCAGGAGAAGCGAGATCCGCACGACGTCACTAAAACAAAAGTTTGATAAAATTGTAACAATTTTATTTTTCCCTTCGAATATGTTTGTGACGAACGAGCTGAAAAACCGGCATCAGCAAAAAATCGAACTCTGAATATTTCTTCTTCTCTCGTTTATTTTTTTTTATTTTTTTTTTTTTTTGCTTGCTCCGTGTTTTTTCTTTTAAAAGACAGTTGCTATCGGTATTCTGTTAACTACGCAGGTCTGTTTCATCCTGCTTTAAAGTGGAGATTTTGCGGAACTTTGATTCCGCTATGCAGTGTTAGAATCAGATATAAATATTCTACTGGCCCAGCGGACCACTCGAATTTCCAAATCACTGGTCCGTGAAAAAAAACTTACACATTTACAGCATATGTAGAAAATAACGTATCATTTCACTGGAGCTGTACATCGCAAATTTACAACAGAATGGGCACATGTACTCATATAAATAGTCTAATAAATAAAATACAAAATATGCTACACAGTGGTAGAAATTTGAATAAATAAATAAATAAATAAAAAACTTCACTGGTCTGCAGGACCAGTGTACACCAAAAGTCGGCAGTTCACTCATTTTTACTGGGCCAGAAATGGCACAAATATTAATATATTTTGTATACACATTGTGCTAGTATCTAGGGCTGTACAGTGTACACTAGTTATAAGGGCACTGATATGAAGCACTATCCACTATCAGTGCACTTCATACAGTGCATTGATTATGAAGCACTTTGCAACATACCAAAGGCCACCTTCATGGAATACCTTTAAGGTGGCCTTTGGTATGTTGTTACAAAGTGCTTCATAAATAATGTTGAACAATCATTTATGCTCTAGCTTAAATTGAACAATCATTTAAGGTAGAGATATAAATGATTGTTCAACCTCCAGTTGGAAAACATTGTAAAAGATCCATACACTCTGGGGTCACTACTTGTGCAAAGAAGTGGTGCTGTCTTAATCCAAGTATTTTGAGTCGGACACGACACCTCAGTTTACTACAGTCCAAAATTTTTATAAAATTCCTATATGGTTTGAGATTCCGATATTCAGTTTTTGAGTAGTAAATATCTAAATTTCAAAAACTCCATAGTGAAACCACGATTATGTCAAAACACTGCAATCATGGGTGTCAGAACTGTGTTTCACCCACAAGGGCAAGATATCAGCAAATGCAGTTTTTGGTCAAATCGTAAAACTTATTTCGCTATTGTAAAACAGGACGTGATGACGTCGTTTGAACATAGTACAGATAAAACTATTATATCGATAAAATCTTAATTAATATAAACTTTGAATTTTACATCCATGTTAAATTGTATTTTGATGTAAAGCGTTTTACCGATATGTATTATAAGTGATGTAAAACTGTTCGATTTGAACACCTCCACACAGGTACAAATTCCACAAGAACCGTAGCCCTTGTATTACACAGGTCTGTGAAATAATACTTTTTTTTTCTGCTTCGTTTTAAATGTTTCTAATGTTTTTTGATATGCTGAGTTCAGAAATGCTGAGCTTTTCCCTCTATTACATAAGGTTTTCCCTCAAAGTGAGGATGAAGTTCCAGGTAAATCACACAGAAGATCTAGCAGAGTCAAAAAACTTAAAAATAAGCTTTATTTTACATTTTATTAATTTGTTATGTTTGTTATAGCTACCACAAAGTCAAAAATCTTTATAATGTCTCTTCTTCTTGCCCTCGAAGCTCCGATTAGAACTTTTTCCCTTGTGCACTGCTTGCGGCTCCTCCCAATTCAGCATCCAGCAGTAGTCTGCTATCATGTTCACATTCCACCGGCCCTGATACCTCCATTCCATTTCCTTTATGTCCTGGTGGAATCTCTCTCCTTGTTCTTCATCCACGCACCTAGATTTTCTGGGAAATAGCATAGATGGGAGTTCAAAAAGTGGAGCTTCAAGCTCATTGAGCAGCCCAAGGCTTTGAAGTTCTTCAGCATGTTTCCTACGATGCTCTTGAAGTCAGGGTCTTTCTGGTTGCCAAGAAACTTCTTTACAACTTCTTTAAAGGATGTCCAAGCCAATCTCTCAATGTCATCCATTTTGGTTTCAAAGATTTCGTCTTTCATGAGTTTTCGAATGTCAGGACCGACGAAAACCCCTTCTTTCAACTTCGCTTCTGACAGCCGTGGAAACTTACTTGGCAGGTACTTGAAAGTATCACCATCTTTTGGCATGGCTTTCACAAACTGCTTCATGATGCCAAGTTTGATGTGGAGTACTTTTTTTTGGGGGTCCACCAAAGATTCGAAGCGCAAGTTCTTTTTCCCTACTTTTAGCATCCTGCTTGGCCACACCTTCTGAGCCCAGTGCTTGGCTTTAGCACGACTGTCCCATTCGCAGAGGAAACAGCGGTATTTGGTGTAGCCACCCTGTTTACCAAGGATCATAGAGAGCACTTTCAGATCGCCACAGATGGTCCATTCGCATTCCTTGTAGTTAGGCTTGGTCAGGATCAAGGCTAAATTCGCATACCTCTCTTTGAAATGAACGGAATCTTTGAAACCAAAATGGATGACATTGAGAGATTTGTTGCTGTTGTGAAGAAGTACAGCTTTCAGACTTCTTTGTCATGAGTCAATGAAGAGTCTCCAATCTTCCGCCTCATGCTGAATTATGAACATTTGCATCAAACCGGGGACATAGGAGCAGTAAACAAGTTCACCGTCTTGAGAAAAGTAGTCTTTCTCTTGGTTTTGAAACCAATAGAAAGAAGTTCCAGGGGTTAACAAGTTCTTCTCCTGGAGTCTAGAGCCTAGCAACTCAGCAGAATCTTTTGGAAGGGCCAGATCTCGGATCAAGTCGTTCAATTCTGATTGTGAAAACAGCTGGGGCTCACTGCAGTCATCAACTTGAAAATAGTCATCAGCATTGTCATCTGACTCGCTCCCTGAGGGTGCAGGCACATCGTCTAGCCTTTCTGGAAGCAAAAGTATGGGAATGGCAGGTCCGTGAGGCACAGGGCGCAGTGCAGATTCAAGGTTCGGGTAGAAGATTTCTTTTTTGTTTTTTGAGCTGTACCCCTGTATGTTGCACGAACAAAAGTAGCATTCATCGCTGTGGTTTCGAGGCTCCCTCCATATCATAGGCACTCAAAAACGAAAAGATTTCACCTTACCCTTATACCACATGCAGAACCCTTCCATGCAACTTGAACACACTCGATGCGGGGCTCATGACTTGTCTTGGTCTCCAACCCTTACGCCGAAGTATGCAAATACACTTTTCCAACAAAGTCCGTGATCTTCCGCTGCTGCTTTTTCACTACAAGTTTGCCACAGATATAGCAAAAAGCTGTCAGGAGAATTGGAAGGAGTACGTCTGTTCCATTGTCAGGAGGAAAATAAAGGGGGGGGGGTTAAACTACGAGATTCGACTTATAAAATTTTTAAAATGCAATTGTAATTGCTTATCAGCAAATGAACAAGGAAACAGAAATATTCTTTCGCTGAATATTTATATTTTTAAAAATGAAATTCAGCTTGCGATTTTATAAAAATGTACCGAGAGATTTTGCTTCCAAACCTTTATTTTTTTTTAAAAAAAAAGGTAAATTAGCGCTGTTACTCAAACAAAGAACGAGAAGTGCAAAAAATAAATAGATACATAAAGGTGCTAGAGATTATATGTTTCTGTATTTTTATTTATTTTATTTTTGATAATTGTTTTAAACAACATCATGAGAACATGTCCAACAAAATACGGGGCTGGCAATCAAGTTTCCAATCAAATGAGCAATGCTGAATAGGAAAAAAAGTTAACTTATTTTGTTATTTATTAATTTTTTGGAAATAAATCGTTTTGGTGTCATAAAGTGGAGCTTCGTCCACTTTATGGCACCAAAACGTGGAGCTTCGTCCAATTGCTTTGGCCTCATAAAGTGGAGCTTCGTCCACTTTATGAGGCCAAAGCAATTATTTAATTGAACAGGACAAAACATATTGGATGGGCCCCCTAGTAAAATTATAAGAGGGGCAAGATTCACCTTGCTCCCCTATAGTCGGTGCCTATGCTCTACACACATAACAAAAGGTATCTGAAAAATTTAAACACTACCTTGGCATAATGACACAGTATCAACCACAACTCAGTTGCACTGTAATCTAATCACTACACAAAAGAGAACTGAAACTCTCTCAGTGCATATATAGTGAATGTCAGCTCACTACTGACATTAATTGCTCAAACTAGTGACATGCTTATGTCACGACACACTGCATAACTCATTTGTCTCCCACCTGCTTGCATATACTAAAAAAGTATATATCTGGAGAAAAATTACATAAATAACCAACTGTGATAAAATAGGTCAAATCTTTCAATATATTTATTAATAAAAAGCTTTATCACGAAAAAACTGTGGGCAATAGAAAAATTTTGACTGCATATCTGAATTCAGTGTGACTCCTTCCCATGTGGTCTTCTTTTGAGTCTTCTTTCCGTCCCTTGGTAAATACAGTTAACCCTTGATGTACCACCACTGTTTGTTACATTAAATTCTGGTGTTAAATCCAGGGTGGCATTATATGAAATTTGCTAATTATGTTTAAGTAAGCCAAATTTTATGAATTATGGTTCATCAAAAATCACAATCAAAATTAAGTTAAAAACATGTAAATTAGAAAAAAACGCAGTAATATCTTATGTATTTAGAGAGCACACTGTAGTTCAAAAAATCTGTTTCCATCTCAGCAGCTTCTGCTATGCATGAAGTGTGGAAATTTACTTTTGCACTGTAGAAAGCCAAAGTTAGCAATTTTAATTTTCATGGAATGAAAACAATATCATGTTATGTTACTGAAACTTTATAAAGTGAAAATTCATAGCATTAAACAAAACTATTTCACATACCTTAATTAATTTTACAAAACTCGTCTACTTTCAATTGTGCTTTAGATTTCAACAAAATTATTTCCAGAGCACAATCATATTCAACAAGTGCGTTTGAAATATAGTCATCCAGCGAATAACAATCTTTTTCATGTTAAAAGACACAGATTCGCATCTTTCATTGAATCTTTTACAGTAACGAACACCAGAATTTAATAATCATGATCCGAAAAAACATAAAGGGAATTCTCACACAGCTTGCAAAGGGCAGTATATCAAGTATGTTTTGTGTTGGGAAAAGCAGGTTCGCATATTGACGTATATTGGCTGTTGACAGATGCCAAGGATGTGGCAGTATATCAAGGGACATTTTACATAGAGCACATCAGTTCAGACCCAAGGGGTGGGGGATGTTTTACATAGAGCACGTCTGTTCAAACCTAAGGAGTAGCATAATGCAAGGGTGGCAGTAAATCTATGGTTGACTATATATAAATATTGTGCCCACTTGTCTTTCTATATATCATCATCATTGTCAACCATTATCAATCCACTGCTGGATGAAGGTCTCCCCAAGTTTCTTCCACATTTGTCTGTCTTGAGCCTGTCTCCTCCATGTCACTCCGGCATGCTTTCAAATTTCATCCATCCATCTTCCATGGGGTCTTCTGGGTCTTTTCCATCCCTCGGAATCCAGTCTAAAATTTCGGTTGTCCATCGGTGGTTCATTCTTTTGGCAACATGTCCAGCCCATTGCCATTTCAGTGATTTCACTCTGGTCGTGATGTCGTCCACTCCTGTCATTTTCCTTATCCACAAGTTCTTCTTCTTATCTCTCCTGGTTACACCAAGCATGCATCTCTCCAAGCTTCTTTGAGTTGTCTGTAGTCTTTCTATGTCTTTCTTAGTTAAGGTCCATGTCTCTGCTCCGTATGTAAGCACTGGCAGGATGAACTGATTAAACACTTTTCTTTTACAACATAATGGCATACTGCTCTTAAAAATTGTACTGTTTCCTCCAAAAGCTCTCCATCTAAGTTTTATATGCCGATTAATTTCTTCATCAATGTGACCCTTGCTTGATATCTGCTGCCCAAGATAAATGTAGGTATTGGCTGTCTCAAGCTTTTCTCTATCAATCAATAAATAAATCTTCATTTCTTGTAAAAGCATTGTACATCACTTCTTTTTTTTTTCTGAAAGTTCATTTTTAATACCACTTCTTTACTCTTGTCAGCAAGTTCCTGGATGATACTATGTAGCACTGAAGCCCAGTTGCAAAAATGACTATGACATCAGCAAAATGAAGTGAGTTAAATAATCTCCATTAATCGTTATCCCTTTGTTTCCCCAGTTCAGTAAATAATCCCCCCAAACATGCTTTACATATACACTATATTGACAAAAGACACCGAACATCTAGAAGAGAAACACAACATAGCATTTATTGACATACATTAGTATGGTGACGGTCCACTTTTGGCCTTAACGCATGCACTGACCCTTCGAGACATGCTTTCGGCAAGGTTTCGGAACAGAGTGATAGGTATGCGCTTCCATTTAGTACATAATGCTGCCGCTAACTGTTGCTTAGTAGTAGGCCACAGTTCCAAACTTCTTATGTGGCGCTCCAATTCATCTCATAGGTGCTCTATGGGATTAAGATCGCAGCTCTGTGCTGGCCAGTCCACACACGATATGGAGTTATCGTCAAACCACGCCGTAACAGTCCTCGCTTTATGGCTCGGTGCATTATCCTGCTGGTACCAACGAGGCTCAGTTTCATAGTATTGCCACAGAGTTGGTAGGGTATAATTATCCAGAATATCGAGGTAGACGTGCTGGTTAACAGGTTTGTCCATGATAACCAATGGGCAGGGACCATACCACGAAAAAAAAAAAAAAAACCCACACGAGTACACTGCTAGCTCTAAACTTGACCGTAGAAAAAGTACACTGTGGTACATAGCATTCCCCTGGCTGCCACCATACCCACACCTGGCCATCAGACTGATGGATTGTGTATCTGGATTCATCAGTCCATAGGGCCCATTCCCATTGGCTTACCTACTGCCCATGATAAATGTTCTTTACACCCTGCTAAACAATGAGTAGTATTCCAAGTGGAGATGAAAGGCTTGTGAGCATTCGCACGACCAAGTTAACCTAAGGAATGAAGTTCTCTGCAAATGGTATGTGTACATACCAAAGTTCCAGCGTTTTTACTCACCTGTACACTGAGGTCTTGTGCAGTTTTCCACCAATTAGCTGTAATGACTCCCCTGAGGCTTCAACATCCTCTATCACTGATTTTCTTTTGTCTGCTGGTATGTTTTGCTGCTTCAGGCATGCTATGTGTCTTCCACTTATTTAGTACATTAAAAACAGTTGACTTGGGTATGTTTAAACACTTCTCGGTTTCTCTTATGGACAACCCACTAATATAACACCCAACAATCTTTCCTTGCTCAAAGTCAGTTCTCTCCCACCGTGACATTTTCACTCAAACTCACAGTGTGATGTGATCGTGGTTGACTGCGGGCTTGTTTTTATACTGTTTGCAGCTGTTCCGCGCATTTGCTTTTGAAGGGGTGTTCAGTGACTTTTGTCAATATAGTGTACATACCTAGGTATTGGGTTGGTGCGAATGAAATGTCCGACAAAAGACCAGCACACGTGGATGGCGAGAACGGAAAAGTAGGACAAATTTACATAGGCAAAATAATCCCCCTCGGCATCAACACATAGTTGCCATCTGCCCGGCAAGGCCATGATCCCGGAACGTAAAAAGTCTTGTGGCTGGGACCTGAAGAAGTCATCAACTGCCTCGTTGTCTGTTGTGAACTGTTTCCCGGACAGGAAGTGTTCCAAGCAATGAAACAGATGATAGACTGTCAGAGACAAGTCCGGGGAATAGACAGGATGAGGCAGTACTTCATATCCCAAGGCACTTAGTGTCAGCATCATTAACATTTGTAGTGCGACATGCAGACGGACGTTGTCCCGGAGCAGAAAAACACCATGTCCCTTGACCAAAGTCGGTTGTTTCTGCAGCAATTTCCAGTGCATCTGGTGTAATTCAGCACAATGACATTCTGCAGTGATGGTTTGGCCTCTTGCCAAGAAACTTCGACGAATAATTCCAGCTGTGGAGAACCAGACAAGGAGCATCATGTTCTTGATGTGTAGGGGTGATTTAGGATGTCGTCCAGCAGGATGTGCCTTGCTTAACCATTGTGCAGATCATTTTCAATTATCATAAAGGACCCACTTCTCATCACAGGTGACGTGCATACTTCCAAACCCCTAGTCTTGTTGACAGTTGTCAACTCGTGCGGCAGCAACATGTCCAGCTTTTTTACCTTACCCAGTGCAGCCAGATGCCAAACAACTCTCGTGTGGTGGACACCTACGTCTGCGGCTATCTCATGACACACTTTTCAGGGGTCCGCTTCAACCACACATCACCGAACATCGTCAGAAACAGCAACAAGTCGGCGACCGCATGGCTTCATTTTGCAGCATGCGGTTCAAAACTTCACAAACCGTAGCTGAATGGTTCGTTCGTTGGCTGTATTCTCCCTAAATGCTTTGATAATGTTTTGAGCAGCAATTCCTGAAGAATGGTCCAGTTTCAATTCATACAGGAAGATAACTCTCAAATCCGGCGTCTGCATGCTTCCTTTGCAAGCCACGTTACCTTCAAACAAACCATGCCTGAACCTTGTTCTTCACACACATGCTAGCTATTTACAGTAACTCTGTGACGTAATACCTGCAACACCTGTGGGTGGTTCCATTCCACTTTGGTGAGGGACTGTCACCACTGCTCGTTAGCGCCAGATATTTCATTCGCAACAACCCTATGTGTTTGTGAGAGAGAAAAATACAAATGGGCTAAAATATTTTATGGTTTGCCCTGGGCACAGAAGAAAGATTCTACATTTTTCTAAGGTAAAGGATTTTTAATGGTTACCAAAACTCTTCAGGCTCCTGCACAGAGCATACTTTCTGTTCAACTTTCTTTCTTCCTGTTTATTAGTTGGGCTAATTTTTTAGGGGAAATCTGCTGAGCCAGGTAATAATACTGCAGGTAGAAGGCATATTCGACCATTCTGGAATGTATTATAAAATTAATACAAATTAAATATCTAGGGACACATTAGTAAAGTGAAAGTTTCAACAAGCTTGGCCATCCTAAAATGTTTCACGAAAAATTAAGATTTGGAGCCAAAAGAATTAATATGATAAATTGGTATGAATTTTTTTAGGCATGATTATCACTGCAAGATATCAACTGTGGGTTTTATGCTTGATTAGATTTTTGATCATTTGGTATAGGAAGTATAGAAATTAATTTGATTTCAACACATATTTTACCCAAAGACTTGAAAGAGAGAACTGTTAGAAATAATTTTTGAGTGAACAATACAAGTTACCATGGCAGAAACTAAAATCAAATTATATTCCAAAATAAATAGTTATGAAGATAATTTGATCGCTTAGTAAGCTTACATTGCTACAGAGCAAACAGTTCTTCCAACTTCAGTGGCATCATGTCAGAGGAAATGCTTCACCACCACAAATTCAACAAAATCTATGAAAAGATTACTGCTGAACAATTTTTATGTTGAAAGCTGTTAATGCTATCAATAAATGGGCTATGTTCTAATCTGTACAAGCCAGAATGTGATGCTAAAGATAATTAAGAAACAAATCTAAAGAAGAAAAAAAGTAAGGTCATGTGCCTTCAGCTCTGAAGAGATTACAGGAAATAAAAATCATTCTTCAAAGCATTTTAATGTTGCTATGATTTTATTTTTTTATTTTTTTTTAATAATCAATGAATTTTTTGTTTCATTAGTGGGACCTGACAACCCTGGTCACACATACAAATCAACCAGATGTCTTGTCATTTTGATTTATGTGGCTGGTATCAGAAGATGTTATCAATTATACACAACAAAAAACAACCGGGAAGGAAAGCCAAATTGTGGCAAAACCTTGGCAACAACACACATAATGAGTCAGAAAATTGTAATTGGGAAAAGAAATTACAACCTTATGAAAAATGCAATTGAAAATTGCATTCTTTTTTACTTGTAGAAGTCACACAACAATTTGGTGTCCAGTAATAGGACTCATATTCCTGCTGGGACCCCCACAACAATTTGGTGTCCAAAGCTGAATGTTTTCCTGCAGGGTCTCCAGAGTCAGGATCATGAGGATTTGATTGCATTCCTTTTTACTCAAAGAGTCCAGTTACTTCTGTAGTTATCCAGTCAATTTTGCCAGCATTCTTTCAACAATTTTTTATCATCATGAACATTTGTAATTAGTTTTTTTTTGTTTAATAACAATAAAACTTTATGTTCCTTTTTCTTTTTTTTTACCAATTGTCCAACTGAAAACATATACAAAATAATAATTGCAAGAATAACTGCTTAAAAAATTTGACTTGCCTGGCCTTGTTGCTGAGATTGCTGTTGTGGTTGTTGAGATGGTGGCTGTTGCTGCTGTGATGGTTGTTGTTGCTGCTGTTGTTGTTGTTGTTGTTGCTGCTGAGATGTTTGCTGTTGTGGCTGTGATGCAGACTGTTGCGGTTGCTGTTGTTGTTGCGGTTGCTGCTGCTGCTGTTGTTGTTGTTGTTGCTGTTGTTGTTGTTGCTGTTGCTGTTGTTGGGGTGGCTGTTGGCCCTGTGCTTGGCCACTGTAAGTAGACATGGGTAATGGCTGACGCTCATAATTAGAAGAAGTGGACTGAGAGGGCTGCGGTGTAGCATGTTGCATTCCTGGGTACTGCTGAACACCCTAAAATTTTCCAAGATGAAATATAAGAAGCAATTTACCATACCATACACTAAATCATTATTAAACTCACTTGATATATTCAAAGAACATTGGAAATAAATAAATGAAGGCAGAACATTACACAACTCAGTTATTTATCACCACACTTTTTTGATTCCTCTTTCATGAGTTTCACAATCTGTGAACTGGAAAATTGTTGGTACAAAAAAAAAAAAAAAATCTCATGGGTTCACAACTCATAATCTATCTTCAAGTTAGAGCTATAACACCTGCTAATTATAATAATAGTTCCTTGCAGTTGTTCTTTCCTGATACCCTAGATTAACTGTTAAAAAAAAAAAAATTCCACTCATTTGGAAATCAAGCAAGAAATTATTTACACGTTCAAATAAACATAGTTTCACAGATTATGGTGAATTAAGAAGTTTATTAATAATTATTACATGGAAAATAAAATCTTTATTATCAAGACTTTCAACTGCCTTAAGTGCATTTGAGGACTCAGGTCACTATCCCCCACTAAAAACTACATCTTTATCTAGGATACGCTTACAGCAAGATAAAAAATAAAACGAAAATTTTGTAACCAAATAATTTTATTTCTTTAATCAATTTGTCTCTTTTTCTGCCACAAGCTTAATGCCGCCAACTTTCCTGGCTCCAGACCAACTAAAACATAGATATACAAAGTATGTTCAATAAGTATGGGACTATATTATAATACAAAATACTTATACATTAATAGAATGTATCTCCTTCGAAATACATTCATTCTGAGCTAATATATATTTCCAGCACTTCTTCCACTTCATAAAGCACATCTGGAAGTTGCCTTTTGAAAACAAGTTCAGCATCTGTGTCATGTTCCCCATGATCATGTCACCACTCTCAAAGCTCCGTCGCTTTATAGATTTGTTCGATTTGCGCAACAAAAAGAAGTTTCAGGAGGCTGAATTAAGTGAATAAGGTGAGTGGATATATTGTACCACTGAGATTTGACATTTGGTCAGGAATGACAGTGCTGAATGTGAAGGTGCATTATCATGATACACACAGCTGCCAGGATTGAGACTTCCATTGTTGTGGCCCTTTGTACTAATTTTCTCCCCCTAAATCTCCTAAAAACCCATTTGAAATAAGTATAGTTAACAGTCTGCCCAGGCAGAGCACATTCAAAATTCACCATACTTTTATCATCAAAGAAAACAGTCAACATCATCTGCATGTTTACCCAGAACATACACTGCCGGAAAGTGAAAAAAGAACACCCAGAAGGAATGCAGGTAGGAACGTCATATTATAATATGTTAATTGTTAAGGGTAGCAGAAACTGTGATCCAAGGTGGAATGTCATTGGATGAAATAATGATGTCACTGCGGACGCCAACATGCAAATGTACGCAGCACATGTTTAACCTTTTAACCAGCTGGGATGAGTTAACTCAGGGTTAGCAAAATAGACTGAAATCAGTTGAACAAATATGTTCGCAGTCTAATTAGTGGGCCGAACGCGGTCGGGAGTGAACTTGCGCATCAGAAAGCATTACTTTCCTCTTAGCTTTGTTATTTAAAGTGGTCATTTATGGGGATGATTGACACTAATCCTTTAGGACTGATTACATGCTGAAAAGGCTGTAATAATAGTTACGATCCTAAGAAAGGAGACAGAAGATGTTCGAGTCACTTGTTTCGACCCAGTGGCATGATGTTCCTGTCAGAGATCCTTGCCCTTCCCCATCATGCCCTGGATCATGGAGCAGCATGGAACAACATACTAGAAGAGAGCCTGTATCACCAGGGTAATGATGGGCACTGGTGATGATTGGTAGTGACAGGTTTATGGTCGGTACTGTTGAGATAAGAGGATGAAAGGAATTTTTGTGCCATAGCTTTCCTAAAACCCAGCTGATATGTGAACATTTTCCTTTAGGGAGCGCAGAAAATGTGGGGCATCATTTGTTTCTGATACATCGGCCGCTTAAAGGATTAAGGACTAGGGCATGCGGAACAAAGCCATTTGTCTGGTGTTATGTTATTCAGTGCTCATTAAAGAAGCTAACATGCCTGGATGACGCAGGTGCGCAACATTTGTTCAGTTATTGGAGTTTGAGCAAGGCCGTATAGTGGGTTTGAGGGAAGGAGGTTGGTCCTTCCGTCAAATTGCAGACCAACTGGGACGAGAGGTATCGGTCATGGTAAGATGGTGGCATCAGTAGTCAGAGGAGCCTTCACACACTCGCAGATGTGGTTCTGGGCAACACAGAGTTATGGATGCACGAGAATATTGGCGTATCTGGAGGGCAGTGTTGGCAGAGCAAACGGCTATGGCATCATAAATTTGATCCTCTGTCAGACCAAGAGTGTCTATCAGAATGATATGGAATCGTTTGTTGGAAGCAAGACTGCGGGCATGCGAGCCACTGACACGGTTACCACTGAGCCTTGGTCACTGTTGAGCACACTTGCGGCAGTGTCAAGAACGAGTTCACTGGAGAGAAGAATGTCAGTCTGTGGTCTTCAGTGATGAAAGCCGATTCTGCCTGGGAGTGTCCAACGGTCGTGTATGCATCCGAAGGTGACAAGGTGAGTGGCTTCGGCCATCGTGCATCTGCCAACGACACACACAGGCCCCAGGCCAGGCATCGTGGTAAACGGAATGATTAGCTATCACTTTTGTATGAGTCTGGTGTTTGTACAGGGTACACTGAATAGCAGTACGTACATCAGCGACATTGGGCAGCCAGTCGTCCTGCCATTTGTGAGTGTGATCCCAAAATGCGATATTCCAGCTGGATAACACCTGGGCAACACAACATGCTCTTCAGGCTGTGCATTAACTCCCTTGGCCAGCCCACTGTCCAGACTTGTCTCCAATCATGCATGTCTGGAACTGGATCGGACAGACTCTTCCACCGACCCTGGCAGGCAGTGACCATCTCTGAATACACGCCCAAGTTCAAAGTGCATGGAATGTTATCCCCCAGCGTGACATCCAGCATTTATATGAATTATTGCATGCCAGATTGGAAGCTTGTTATGCTGCTGGAGGAGGTGCAACACCTTATTAAAATGTGCTTTCTGTACACTGTAATACACATTAAAAGGTAAGTTAGATGAGTCTTAGACCTGCTCCGTCCAAATGCGGACTTTGCAGGGTTATGTTGAACTCACTAGGTGCGTTTCCCAATGGTAAACGCTGTGGTAATAGTCCCGATCACGGGACCCCAGATTCGGACACACCGACAGGTTGTACACGATGACCATGTAACCGATTGAGACCTCTGAGAGATCGGTTCACTACACAACCAATTCTTTTTTAGGGCCGAAACCTTTAATCCAATAAAAACAAACACAGACATAGCAAAAAAAACACATTAAAAGGAAAACACATTCTTTAAATAACACAAAGGACACACATTCTGTGTGTAATATTCCATTGGGGAATACAGTCCCAGTTCGCATCAGCCAATGGTTTATTATCCATAATCAATCCTTTCCCGTAGCTTTTCTACCTCTCACCTGAGACTGGGACATTCCGCGTCCAGGCTCGAGTGGGAGGTGGTGAGTTTGAGGTGGTACCTTTCGTTGGCACCATGGCAGTTGAGCCACTTTGGTTCATTATGACAGCTTCAGCGCTTGTGGCATGTCTGGCCGCATTAGACAAATAAACATTAAATCACTTCACACGTGTGATCATCCTTTCCTAACAAGTTGTTGCTATGACATAAATCTCATACATGCAGCTGCAATTTTTAATGGTGTTCTTTTTTTCCCTTTCAGGCAGTGTGTTATAGCAGTTAGAGATCTGTGACAATATGTTCTATAAAGTGTATGCTTTTCACTGCGTCTTTAAAGGCAACATGGTGCTTCTTTTAAACTGCAACATGATACTCCTTTTGACCGTGTGCAAGAACCCTAAGTACAAACACTTTGCTGTCACTCTTTCTCATCACCAAATTTTGTGTCAAAATTACATGGCATCACCCATTTGAGATGCCAGTTTTGCTAGACACCTCCCGGACAGTCAATTATTTGTAACTTCTAATTAATTCATTCACATGGGTGACAGAATCACATGTTCTTAAAGTTGATGAGCATCCAAAGTGAGGGTCATCTTCAACTGATATTCAACCTTCTACAGATCTTTTAAAATATTCAAAAGTTCTCGAACAGATTAGTGGTTCTTCTCCAAATGCTGTCTGCAATATCTGAAATGTTTCTGAGGCAGTTTTCCCAAGTTTTAGAGAAAACTTGATGTATACTTTCAGCTCATTTGCATTGGCCATAGTAAAATCTGACAAGCCACTAAAATACAAGTACTACAGAGTAATGGGTGAGAATTAAAGCATTTGCAGATATAAAACTGTGCAAAATCTTAAGCAGGATCTGCCACTGCCCTATCTATAAATGCAGCTTCAGTGTCACATTCACAGAACAAGTGCTTTCTGAACACATCTCGTATTAAAGCGTGCCATTGATCAAGGTGAACGCAGACATACAGCCCTATACATTCATCACTTGTAGATGAATTTGGTTATGACTTTCTGAACACATCTCATATTAAAATGTGCCATTGATCAAGGTGAACATAGACATATGGCCCTATACATTCATCCCTTGTAGATGAATTTGGTTATGACTAAATAGTTGCCTGTTACTTCTTATAATCCCAGGGCTTGAAAAATATCTTTAAAATTACATGCCCAGATGGGCATGCACAGAAATTATTTACCTGCACAGGTAGTAAAAGCTAGAAGACCAGGAAAATGTATCTTTTGAGTTAACAATTAAGAACTCTCATTTTATTTTAAGTTAAAAAACATCAACTTCTTTACATGTTTTGCATTTTTGTTTAAAGGATCTACATTCAAAGTGTTTAATGCACAAAAGCCTGTATCTCAAGTTTTAAGGTGATGATGCTGAACTTGGTATGAAATAGTATGATGATAAAATTGGTATTTGATAAATTTAGCAATTCTGCCATGTTCTTATCATTGAAGTTTTCACCCTTTGTCACTAATTCCATCATAGGCCTGCATCCCGTTGCTGACTAACAACATTTGGTTCCAATTTCTGGACCTACAGCATAATATAATTAAAGAAGTGGTATAATAATGCAACTTCTGGTGATTAGCAGTGAATTGAAACATAACATGAGACGACTGTCTTTTTTTTTTCTTGCAGTAGGAAATTCTATTCCAAACTTTTTTAATTTTAAATTTAGTTGCCCAGGCCAATAATTTACATGACCTGGGCACCTTGGGCATGGTATTTCTTCAAGCCCTGAATCTTCTTATAAAACAAATAACAATATTTTTTTCTCTCTTGCAACAGTACATCATTTTTACAGCCCCAGGTAGCTCTCTATCATCAGGTGATAATACAGTCTGATCTCTGCTGATAAGTGGTTCTACCATTGGTCCACTCTTTAGTAAAACCAAGAGAACATCTTACCATAACCAAAGTCAGCATGTCACCATGGTATCGCAGGATTAGAAAGAAAGCAAACAGGGCATGGATTACCATTTTCAGACTCAAGTAAAAAAAAACTCAAAATATAAAATCTACCATACAAGTTATTTAAATAGCCTAGTAACAATAGCAAATACCCATCCACTCATTCATCATCACTCTGCATCCTCCCCAATTGTCACTGAAAATATGACACAAACACAAATACAGGAAAATCTTGGTTATATGTTTTTCTATGCAATGGTCTTAAAAAATGTATAAATATAAAAACCATATATATGAAATTTCAAAATGTTAAATACTATTGTAAATTTTATGTTTTAAAGCAGTATAAAATGGGCTTTAATAATGATTTATTTAAAGTTGAATGGGAGGTGAAAGAACAAAAAAGCATTACAAATTATAAGATATTTTATCGCACCACAAAAAAAATATAAAGCCTATGAAAATCGAAGTCCTCTTACGACAACTCTAAGCATCTTTAAATTTCCTGATTAGAGATTACATAAAATCCTCCCAACTAAGAATCTGATACCAGTGCTTCAGTGTGCAACACAAGAATTCACAGCATTTTTTCTTCAGAACCTGGGTACATCCATTTGAAACCAGAATGTTGGATATTGTTGATACATCTAGGATTCTATTCTGCTATGCCACAAAATGGAGGAGCCTCAAAGTTGTGCCCCTGAGATTGAGCAATTTCTAAGTAATGCATACGTGTATGAGTTGTGAAAGGAAAAACCAATTTTTCATCCAAACCCAAAGTAAACAACATATCCTTATCTGATGAGGTCAAGGTTCAACTTTGGCTGCACCAAAAAGAAACGCATCACTGCTGTCTCAATTTTTTTCAGAAATGTAACACACTAAGTTATGTATTAAACAATCAAAGAACAATGATTTTCTTTTAAAACCTGAAATTAAAATTTAATATTAATCACAAAAAAAAAAAAAAAAACATATACACCGATGAACCATTACATTATGACCACCCTTAGGGTAGAGAAATGAGTGCACCTGGTGACCGAATGGTTGCGCAGGTGAAGTTCACAGCCCAGTATATATACAACTCGAGGACCGGCCTTCGGTCAGTAGAATGTTCGTAGTCAGAATAGGAAAAGCTGCCGATTTAACGGAGTTTGATAAAGAACAAATTGTGATGGCACAGTGACTCGGAACTACGATCTTGGAAACGGTGCGGCTTGTGGGTTGTTCACATGCCGCTGTAGTGAATAGGTACAAAAAGTGGTGCACAGATGGCCAAATGAACCATCATCCAGCCGTGTGTTGTCTGCAGCTCATTGATGCCAGAGGAGAGCGGAGACTGTCACGCACTGTTCACAGCGACCGCAGAGCCGCAGTGCAACAATATCACCTGCAGCTATAACAGTGGTGATCAGTACAATGTGTCACAGCACACAGTTAATTGCAGCCTTTTACGCATGGGCCTGCGTAGCTGAAGACCTAGCCAAATCCCCACGCTCACTGCACATCATCGCCAACAACGCATGAAATGGGCCCAAGATCATCGAGATTGGACTGTGGATGATTGGAAGAAAGTGGCCTGGTCTGAAGAATAAGATTCCTGGTGCATCATGTGGACGGCCGAGCACGGATACGCCGATTACCAACGGATCGCATCTGGATGCACTGTTAGGCGGAAACAGACCAACGGTGGCAGTGTTATGCTGTGGGCAATGTTTTCTTGGGACACTATAGGCCTCATTATCCAAATAGAACAATCCCTGACAGCTGCCATGGATCTGAACATCATTGCGGATCAAGTTCATCCATTCAGGGCAACTGTGTTCCCTGCTGGTGATGGCCATTACCAACAGGATAATGTGCAATGCCACACTGCCAGAATCACCAAGGAGTGGTTCGAGGAACATGCTGGCGACTTTCTGTTAATGCCTTGGCCTCCAAATGCACCTGACATGAACCCAATCGAAGATTTGTGGTTCGACTTGGAAAAGCAGGTTTACGCTCCGAAATGTACAGGAACTGGAGAACCTGCTGTTGACATCATGGTACCAGATACCCCAGGATACCTATCGCCACCTTATCGAATCGATGCCTCGTCGAGTGGCCGCTGTTTGGTGGGCTAAAGGGGGTCCCTACGACTTATTAGGTAGGTGGTCATAATGTAATGGCTGATCAGTGTAAATGAATTACATATAACCAAATTGAAAATGTGATAAAAACAGCAGTAAAATATCGGAACTAATTTGGCGGCAGAAAGATTGTGTTACTAAATTTCAAAATATCATGACCAGAGAACGCCACTCCCAATGATGCCAACAGTGCTGCATTATTTGAACGTGATTACCAGATTTGAAGATGATCACAGACTTGTTTGTACGAGGTTAGCCATTTTTTTTTCTTCAAAATTATTTATTACACAGTAGCTTCCTTTTGTATTATCAAAAGTCTTTTAAAATCTTATGAATGGGTACCCCAAAGCCAAAATTTGCCAACTACAATTGTTTCCCATTAAAACATAATAAAGTTCACATTCTTTTTATTATTTTAACTTAACAATATTTCAAACAGCATGAGAAGCACTGCGTCAATTCAAAAACAACAAATCTCACTTTTTAGATAAAAATTGCTGATTTCAACGGATACTATTCAGAATCTTCAGAATTATTTGGGGCCCTAAAGACACATTTTTAAATGAGGAAAGCATATGAACCTCATACATACAAAAAGTGGTTTAGGAAAATGGCAATTGTGTATGTGACAGCAATACGAAATGAATGTTGAAAAGCCACCATGCTGCCTGAGCGGTCTGAGACCCAGGTGTCGGATCATTAGGCTGAGATGGAGTCCGGGCTCAGGTCCCAGATGAGGGACGGGTAGTGTGTTTATCTGATAGTGATGGCTTTGTCCCCTTCCCTGGAACCAGTGGCCCCAATTAAAGAGGGATGCCTACTTATACCTCAGTAGCCCAAAGAGTTGTTGTTAAACACTGAAACAAACAAACAAAAACTCATGAAAAGGGATTTATATTAATAGTACAGGGTAATTCAAAATGATTCATCTTATTTCAGAAGAGCATAATTATATACCTATCAACCGTGTATGGCCTGGGCATACACCAAATGAAAGAGCAAATCTCTGAGTTTTAGTAGGTCACCATGAGAGGGCTTCACTGTCACTGTGGAGCCGCCTCATTGGCATTGTGCTGTTCATCATTTCCTCAATGAAGTACTTCTCTTGCCATTGGATTGGTTGCAGTTGACCCCATGACTTGGTGCTCTACAGCTGACTACTTAGGCCACCGGAACTTACACCCTGCAACTTCATTGCTTCATTTCAAATTAATGAAGAGTGATTTAGTTTCCTTAAGCTTTCTTTCTCATACCGCTAGTCAGTCTCACTGTTGTAATTACTTAATGACCCAATGGTTCTAAATATCAAATAAAATGTGAAAGTTATGAATGCCGAAAATGCAACACTCCTCAGAAATTCAGGATAAAAAACAAATCAGCACAGAAAGAATGAGTATCGGATACTGAACATAATAACAGGAAGATGCTTTCAGAACAAGGCTTGGAAAAGTTCCGCACAAGGTTAAACAAGTTCAGAGGGGCTTTCTGTGGCAGGGTACTGAAGAATAATTAGATTTTCATCCTTACAGGATATTCAGAAAGGTTAGGAATACCTGTATATTGTTTTATATGCTCTCTACACTGTTTTGGACAATTCTGTTCATACATATGAGAGGTTCACAACCCCACAGAGTATGTTACTCTGTACTCTGGTTACCTGCATGGAATACTGTATGCGGCTAGCTAAAGTCATCAGAAAAAAGAAGTGTACAACTTTCTTTGTTTTGTTATAATGTTTATTAAATTTATTCACATAAACATTTTTATGTTTTACAACCCTCAAGGCATGAACTTATGCTTTTGGTATGACCTTTCTGGGAAAGCATGCCCCTTCCCCCTCCTTTGCTACTTGCCCTGCACTAATCAGTATGTCTACCGCTCCAGTGGCACAGTGGTTTCAGCGCTGGCTCATGACCATTCCTCCGAGATGGGTCCGGGTTCAAATCCCGGTGAGGCATGGTTTGTATGTTTGTCTTATTGTACTGGCTTTCTCCTTTCTCTGGAACCAGTGGCCTTAAATTAGCTATAAGCGACTGCTTATAGCCCACCGAGTTGCTCACAGTGGTCGTTAAACCCCCCAATACAAAAAAAAAAAAATAAATAAATAAATAAAAATCAGTATGTCTAGTCTAGCCGATCGTTTTTTCTGTGCATCCAAACTTCCACTTCTTCAACACAGTGCCAATTGTGGTCACGAACTGTCTAGTGCCACAGAATCATGCGCACTGACATTTTCGCAATATGAAATTGAGCTATCATTTCCCTTTAAAATTCTGTTTACGCCCTAGATTGCACTGACATTACGTCAGTGCATCTGCACACCTGCGACGAACTGCTGATTTTTCTAAGCCAACATATTTGCATATTTAGTCACCAAGGGTGCTCTAAGACTCTTGTTGCATAACAAACACTGAGAGAGACGTGCTGACGTCACAGAATTATAGTCTTCTACAACAAAAGGGTCATAAATGGGGGGGTTTATCAAAGACGTCATTAACGCTTACTGATAACAAAATACTGCGTCATGTCGCCCTTTGGATTTAACTGCTATAATTAATATATAGCCAGTGCCGTCAATGCCCACCAGATGGAGACGTCTCAGTTGCTGAGCACCATCCTACGGAATTGTGACGTCAGAAGAAGACAGAAAAACACACATAGCGCCGTTTGATTGTTGGCCACCGTAGCGTAGGGCTAACGCGCTCCGCTAGATATCTAGAGATCTGGGATTCGGATCCTCAGCGGTGACCGGATAACAATTTTTCGGTTGCTATGTATTGATAGAACGTGGGAAGAGCGATGTCTTTGTTTATTCACTGACGCCACGTATTTAGAGAATTTTTACCTGTGCATAATTACAGATCTATTATTACTATTTCAGCCAGAATGTTATGCATGCAGCTGAATAGTTCCGTAAACGCCACCACTATGTTCAAAATTTACTTTTTCTCTTCTTCTGTTTGTTTGGGGGTTTAACGACCACCGCGAGCGACTCAGTGGGCTATCCCTAGTTTAGGGCCATTGGTTCTAAGAAAGGGAGAGAGCCAGTGCCGTAAGATAACGCCCATACCTCACCCATTTTCGAAACCAAACCCATCTTAGACGAACGGTCAGAAGACAGCACTTACACCACTGCGTCACTAGGGCGGCGCTCCAAATGATAGCACTGATAACGTAAAATCTTACTGATACAGAAGTTTGTTTATTCTGAAGTTGAATAGTTTTTGTGAAATTATACATTTTATTACAGCGGAAACTTCTGCAAAATTAAGTAATTACGACCTAGTGATACGCGAAGGAACGCATAAGGAAACTAAATCACTCTTCATTAATTTGAAAAGAAGCAATTATATGTATAATGGCAAAGTGGCTATGATCGCGATATCTCACTAATGATACAGTACAAAGGCACTTAAAGAAAAGCCGCAACCGATGAAAACTGATTACTTTATTTTTTTCCCAATTTACCAATTATGTAAAATAATAAGGTTCGGGAGGGGAGCATAACATCGTTCCTATCACTTTTGTAGATTGCTAAGAGAAAGAGAGAGAGAGAGAGAGAGAGGTAGAGGGAAGAAGAAAAAAAAGAAAAAAGAAAGGAATGCTCTCTAAACTTCCTAGGTGAGATACGGAGTGTAAGGTAATAAACGGTGGGGGAAAAAAGTTGGGATAAAATAAAAATAAAACGAAACAAAAAAAAATAAAGTTAAAGAAAAATCGGAAGGAAACTAAGAAGTTGCTCCTTTAAAAGCATTTCAGTAATTTATTTTTAATAAACATTTTCTCTTTCCTCTACCTTGAGCTTTCACATTTTTTAATCCACCCACTCCGAAATCAATAGCTGCTCCTTGTGGGAGATATTTATTCTCTGCCCTACATTCTCTGTGATCATCAAAAGCTTAAGGTTTTGTTTTTGATTCGATGACGTCACAACACACAACGCAGGGTTACGGTCAAGGCCCTCTTTACCGTCAATTATTCTTCCGGCCCGACCCACGCCTCGTCCGTGACGTGTGCCTGGCAGCAGTTGCAGCTAATTAAATGGCTCTCTCTCTCTCTTTCTAGTCTCTATTATCTTGTTACGCAGACGAGAAACGGACGGGGTCACGGCGATATACGAGAATCAACAAGGGGAGGGGGATCACGCGGGGAGGATAGCGCAAAACGGCATCGTGAAACGCAAATCGCAAATTAACTTGTAATCAAACGACCATTTACAAGTTGCCTTCTTGGTTGTGCTTACGTTACTGCAGAATTAAAGGATTCCCAATAATACTAATGCAATAATTTCAAAGTGACACGGATTTTATTGGGATTTAATTGTGCTCTATCGGGTGTAAAAGGTGGAAGCCAAACATTTTTAAAACAATACATCATTCACAGGTAATAAAATTATCATCATCGGCCCCGCTCGTGATTTATCCAGGCACGAAAGAAAACTCATTTTCGAATATGAATTGGTGTTTCTCTGAACATAACATTGCTCTGTGTACACAACATTTGTATTTATTTATTTACATACCTCATTTCCTCGATAATACAATGCAGAAAAAAAAATAAGACATGGAATTTGAGGATACGATACTCTGGAGGGTTTTGCGAAACGATGCAATGGTATCGTTTCGCAGAAGCCTCCTATGAAATGTTTATATAGCTTTAGGTTGGAAATTTTTATCTTGTGATACTGCGCGTTTAACACATTTCTTCAGCAAATGTTTCACGTATAAAATATAAGGCCCAACAGCAGTAAAAGAGAGTTAGTCCTTTTAAATTAGCGGTCCAGCTATTTATTATTTAAAAGCAGTCACTGCTGGCTGCCGTGTCTTTTAATTCTACGCAACGCACCGGGCATGGTGCATTTTTTTGGATTTCAGCACTCGGATTGACTTCAAAAATCTCATCCTAGCGGTACCTCATGTGAAAAGTAGGACAACAAACATAAAGTAGCTTCAGTAATTTTCTAATGAATAAGAATAACTACAAACACAAAAATCCCTCGGGATGCTACTAAAAACCATCCCGAGGGATCTTTGTGTTTGTAGTTCTCTCTGCACGAGGCTGGTGCGAAACTCAACAGTGTCCCCTCCCCTCTCTGTTCGGTTTTCGCGGTACTGTTAAAATTTTATTTCCGCAGTGTGAACAACTCTAGCTAACATTCTAGCAATTGTGCATGCACATAGGATATGGCGCAAGCTTATATCCATGAGCATACAAATTAATTAAATATATCTTTAATTTATTTCTTGCTGATTTTACATTTTATATAGACTCAACATGACTGTTGCTGTGAACAACGTATCACAAAATTTACCATCTGTATGAAAAGATCATCAATGTATGTCGTAGGCGTAGCCAAGGGGGTGGTCCTCGGGTCCGGACCCCCCCCCCCTTGAGGGGAGATTTAGTAAGAATTTAAAGCGATATATATGCATACATGCGGCTTTCACCAATGAACCAAACCCATGACTCCCCCCCCCAAGAAATTTCTGGCTACGCCACTGATGTATGGATAGGCTCAATTTGGAGGAGGAAGAGGGGGAAGAAAGGCAATTGTTTCTTCAGTATTTGTGCAAATCACTAAGTTTTATTTATTTTCAAGTAAAGCACTGTTGTTGTTTTTTTTAAACTAACTCGCGTCGCAACTTGCATAAGTTAAAATTACGGCAATTTGGTATAAAATCTCCACAAAATAAGGCTGATTTATTTTCTTCATGAAAAAAATAAAAAAAAATAAAAAACTCCATACGGTGAAGAAAGATTTGGGGTTCTGTGTGTGTTTCTTTACATGTCCATATTTGGTATCCATAAAACACAACTCTGCTGGAATTTAAGTTTCACCTATACATATCGAGTCTCACTTTCTCATAAGAAATACCGAATGCATGGACTTGTAAAGCGGGGATCTTAAATATAACACTGAGAGGTGTAAAAAACGCAACTATGTATATATAGCAAACAGATCAATGCACTTAAACGGACATGTGGATCATTATTTATTATTATTATTTCGGGAAGACCACCATGAGTAATTCTGTGGGTATATAGAAAGTCACCGGTCTTTCATTTTGGGCCACTGGTTCCAGGGAAGAGACAGAACCAGCGCCACCAGATAAACACACCACCTATGCCTCTTCAGAAACTCGAACTCGGTCCCTGGCTCGTACAAATGGTCAGAAGCCAGCGTTTCAGACCACCCGGGCGGCGTACAGTGGATTAGAAGTCAAACATTGCACAAATGGGTAATTTACATATTCATATGCGATTAAAGTTTAAATTTGTGCGTTTGTGTGAAATAATACTTTTAGAAATCTCAGAAGCGAAGCAATACAAATCCATACAATACATCCAAATCTAACACTATCCTTTATCAGATTTCTGAAATATCGACATTCAGAACAAAACATATTCATGCTTGAATAACTTATGCGCGTGTTTCTTGTCCTTCTTATGCGTGTGTTTCTTGTACGTATTTATTGGGAGAGTTAGTGGATAAATAAAAAAGTATCAGTGTGAATTTCGAAGGAAATTCGGATGTCGTACAGTAAAGTACCACGTAAACCGTGTATTGTACAACTGGTTAAGAAGATGGGGACCCATGGAACATTACATGATTTACATGGAGGGGGCCATCACTAAATGTCAGAAACAGTAGTGCAGGACGCATTGGCGCAACTAGCACAACGTGGGCCCCCCACGCAAGAGTTATTACAACACCCCTAAGCACAGTAATATCCCCAGGATTTCGAACACGAGAGAGGATGTATTTTTTACGCTGTGCAAGTGTGTGTGTGGTGGTGGTGAAGGGGAGAATCAGGAAGACAGGGAGAGTGTCTGTAAAAAGTAAGGGGTTACCTAGACACCTGTAATTTAAAATTTTTAAGTAATTTCTGAAACAGAAATACGTAATGAAAGGTTGTGAATTAGCCAATCAAGATTAACACGGTGCGCTGAGAGATGCATGAACATGAATATACATTTTATTGCAAGGAACGAATTCGGTAAAATATATTTAAATGGTTAAGGTTAATAATTATAAGACTCCATAAACATTCATTTTACTTTCATTGTTTCTGAAGTGCCTGGTTTTTGTAAAATGACTGCGTTTAAACTTTAAACAGTTGACGTGCTAAACAAATCATTCTTTTCATCAGAAACGGCAATTGAGCCTTGACTCTACGCAAAAAGAACTGGTCGAGTTTTGGAAGTTACTTCGCGTGCTCTTTTCTCTCACCGATACTGTATTCCGCTTGAACACTTTTGTGGCATTTTGCAAATGGATGTCGTTCGCTTGCATATGAAAGTTTCCACATAGTGAATGAGATAGACATACTTACTATATATAAGGAAGAACTGAAACGAACAACAACGTTTAATTGTTTCGTCTAAAACTAAAATAAATAACTTTAAAAAATCGCCCTCTTATAAATCGTAGATCTGCAGCACATGTGACTAAATGTTGGCGCCTGTCGCGTACGTAATCCTATACTCCGAGTCAACCTAAGAGTGAACCACTATGAAGGGTACGAAACAGCTATCTCCGCTACGAAAAATAGTTCCTAGCGTTTAGAGCGAAAATCATCAGAATTATTGCTTAGAATCCATTTTTGTTTGCTCAACATTTTATCTGACAAAATTGCTATTAAAAAAAATAATCTAGAAGTTAGAGCGCTTTTAGAAGTAGATTTGCTCTGAGAAGATGCTGAATCAAGAGCTTCGCACTTTCGGCTATTTCTGCCCATTCTGCCCACTTAGGATACAACTCGGACAGGGGGAAGGGGTGGAAGACTTCTTCCAAGTCCCAACATTAACAACACAGAGGTAATAAATTGACAATCGGGGAAACTTGAAGGGTGCGTTACTTAAAGAGGCAGTAGGGGAAACTGTTCGTCCCCTACTCAAAATCCCCTACTCACAATTAAAAAAAAAAAAAAAAAAAAAGGTTGCGTTCACGGATTCTCCGTGCAGCCTTATTTTCAGGTGTCACATTTTTGGCTTCTTACTTCTTGCATTTGTTGACATAGAGAATCAACCATCACCGATGTCCTCAGCAAATGAAGCGTGACATTAGCACCCACCATCCACCTAATAAAAAATGTTTGCCTTATGTGATAGTAACCTGGTAATGGCGCCCATATGGGGAGGGGGGGCATTTTCGCTCCTCTGGAAATCAGAAAATCCCCTCCCTTCCTGTTCTTGAAAGGAGCTGCAGAGATTTTCGCGATATCACTAGTTCTAATTGCTAATTTTTGTGCAGAATTTCTGGATGCTGTAAAAACAGAAAAAACGCGTTGGGACTTTCCAGTACAAAAAGCGAAAATTTACAGTAGAAAGTAATAATGGCATTTTCCATTGCATGTTGGAGAACAGCGTACATATCTATAATACGGAAAAGTATGAAAGACGAAGAAATGGAAAATATAGCACCTCCTGAAGCAGCTATTGACTGCTTAAGAAATATCTCTCGAAATTTTCCCCAGAAATATGTCTTGATTCATTTTCATTCATTGTGAGCAGTTGAGTGATGATTTCTAGGATTTCATGGCGCATATGATACAAAACAATTACTTATTGTCCTAATATTCTATTTAATTTCATTTATCCATCTTCTTTTTCTCTTTTCACGTAGTTTTTGGGTCTCCTGATTTCAAATTAAATTTGTGTTGAGAGTGTGGCAAAGATGACAAGAATGCTTAGGGAAATTTGTATTTGTTATTCGTAATTACAATTTCTGTTTACCCCCTCCTGAAAACTCAGCTATGGGCGCCCATGAACCTGGTAAGTTATTCTCGTTAGATAACCCTGCAAAACAGCAATCTGATCTGAATTTTCACGCATTAACGAAACCGAGAATCCCCTAAGAATATACTGCATATCGAGATCCACAGCATCATTTATAACTGGAAAGCCGGCGTGTAATCTTACCACCACCACATACAATCAGCGTTCTCTGCTTGCAGGCGGAAAGAATGGTGTAATTGGTCCCTCAAGAGGTGGAAATCTGTTCTACAGAGAAGTAAGTAGCGGAGCGGTTTTTCAAGTGGCGACGAACTATACATTACTGCACTTAATTGATACATCGGCTCTGAATCAGATCAGCGAAAGGAGAATTGTGCTGAAGATTTGTTTACAATATACTAAATCATTACAATCTCTTGAGAGCATTTATATATGTGAATATACTAAAAGCCGTATTCTGTGGCCGTAGGCGCTATGTTGATTTGGAGCTACATTAAACATTTATCGGATATATACGCAGAACACGGTAAAATTTCCACCTCTACACATATTCATTTTATTCTACGTCATTCATCAACTTCGGTTTTCAGAAATAATGATTTAAAACAATCTCAATAATTCGAATTCAACGGTATCCCAGCCAACTCCGATTATTTAAAACTGAAATACAGTAACTTAAAAAGGGAGCAAAATTGTTTACCGTCATAAGAAAACGCCACATTTCACACGATCAACATCGAAAGGGGAGGGAAACATTTTATCAGGCATATGAAGATACTCGTGTATATCAAAAGCCTCCCTCTTGTTGGCTGTACGTTTGTGTGAGAAAACGAACCCCTCCCTTCCAACTTTCGTAATCGATTTGGCAGAATTGCCCCCCCCCCCCTTCCGGATGCATGCATTACCCAGATTTCACTCCCATTCCCAAATAAAAAAATTCCACCAGATGGCGTCAACACATTCGTGACTATATTTTCATTTCCTGGAGAAGAATCAGAGAAAACCCGTAAGCCTGACCTACATTGCCTCGTATTTTTACCTTTTGCCAAATAAATGGAGATATTTATTCGTTTTCTTATGACACATATGTTTCTAGTGGATAGGCCCAGGAACCGACTTAGACAGTCTGGGGCCCTGGGCAAGAGACTTTCATGGGACCCATAGCATCCCGTGTTATGTGAATTGCATGTACGATTGAGGACCGGATACATAGTTATTATGGCAGATTAAGACATTAATTTGTCAATAACATGGTGTTCTATTTATGGAAATTCTAAGTCATTTCCATGCGTTTCAAAGTGCAGTTCCGAAATTACCCTTTCAACATTTTTCAGTAGATAAACATTGCAAATCAGTTTGATGCAAAGCAAGTAATGTATAACTATATTTTGAGGTAGAGGGGGGGCGTCAAAGGTCGGGGTCTTGATCACGCGTTCCGAATGCCCTCCCGTAAATCAGGCCCTGGAGAGACCAGAAAGAACCTATTCGGGTCTAATGGCCGAACACCCAACCAAGACTTTACCTCGATATTCTTTCTTCCCTGATGCACAAATTTCCCCGACTATTACGTCGTTAGGTGGCGATTGTTTATATTGTATCATTTCCGAATTCGCAGAGGGTTATGTTTCACGAAACAATGGTAAATAATTATCGGTGAAACGTATGGAGAAACATACTAGCATTGCGCAAGTAACAATGTTCACACATAGCTAAGAACTGCATGCTTTCAGAGGTTTGTTTATAGGTTTAACCGCCCACCGTGAGCAACTCAATGAGCTATAAGCAGCCACCCGTCCCTAATTTAGGGTAACTGGTTCCAGGAAAGGGAGAGAGCCAGTGCCGTAAAACAAACACAACATCCATTCCTCTTTTTTTTCTCTCCCGATTGAAGGTTTAACGACCACCGTGAGTAACTCAGTGGGCTATAAAGCAGTCGCCCGTCCCTAATTTAGGGTCACTGGTTCCAGGGAAGGGAGAGAGCCTGACCTGATCTGATCTTTATCCCTCGCGATGTTCCAAGAGGGGATTGTCCGGTATTGCTGTTAAATATCATTTTATTCCACAAATGTTTGCATTTCGGTTTGAAAATGAGGCAACAATTTCCGTTAGGTGGAGCCCTATAATCTTAAAATTCTTTTTCTCGCGATGTTCCCTATTCCCTTATCGTCGTTAAATATCATTTTATTACATACATGTTAGTATTTAAGATTGGAAGAAATGGAGGAGAATTTTCCAAAAACGCAAGTTGGATGGAGTAAAAAGTTCTCCCGTAATCGCAAAATGGAAGCAAAAACTTTCGGCAACGGAAGCTTTTTAGCTTCCGTTGCAGAAAAAGGTAGCGAAGATTTTTCCCGTACCAAAGTCGTTTTTTTCCGCACTGTATTATTGTTTAATCATCATTAAATCACATAGATACGGAAGTTGGACGGAACGAAGATTTCTCTGTAATCGTAATTCTTTTTCTATGCATGCCTCTGCCCTTTATCAATGTTAAATATAATTTTGTTCCATAAATCTATGTGCTTCAACTCTTGAAAATGGTAGCAAAAATTTTCTAGGTACAGATGGCCAGTTTTCCTGATCCCAGTTGTCATTGCAATTGCTGTAGTAACTAGGTTAGACGTATTTTTTTAAAAGAACAAATATGAAGTGGCCAGTTCTTTTCTTCCTTTTTTAAATTTCTACCTATGAAATTTTTTATTGTTTTTCGCGTCTAGTAGTTATTTTGCCTAGTATTCACTCGCAGAATATTTTATTGCACCATTTATGTATCTGACACAGACTGACCAGGAACTTTCTGCTATGGAGTTCTCTCCCTTCCCTGAAACCAGTGGCCATAAATTAGTGACGGGCGTTTGCTTATATATAGCCAATTGAGTTGCTTACGGTAGTCGTTAAACTCTCCACAACAACAACAAAAATCAATACACGCGGGGGTTTTTTTTGTATAATCTGCTATTTTCCAATTTAAAAAAAAAAAATAAGAAAAAAAATTCTGAGCTTGGCGCCCGGTGCCGCAGTATCGCCCTAAAGCCAGCCCTGTCCCGAAACATTAAGATAAAACTAAAGAAAAAAACAAAAACAAAAAAACTAGTATTTTCAAGCTTTAATTCAGTAAACACTCTGAAAAACAGATTTTTAACTGCTTACGTGTCCGCAAATGAAAAGTGATGTAAACAATGTAAACCCACCCATAATGGAGTTTATTATTTCTCATTGTTATAGTAACAAATGTGTTTCCACTATGTTAATATCACGAAACCCATTCATAAGGAGGGGAAAAAAAAAGAAAAAATCACAGTAGTTTTAATATTGTGCGAATAGCAACAACGTTCCAGACATTTTCTTCTCCCTTATTTCAACCCCCCTCCCCGCCCCCGCCCTGAAAAACGACGTCCCGCATACTCCCTCCCATCTCCTTCTGTCACTGGGCCCGCAGTTCTTTGGTCGAGCGTGATGTTTTCACTTAGTAATCATTGTAATAACCCGTACTTTCCTCCCCCCTTACTTTTTCTCCTTCTTAGTATCTATCTGCTTGTATATTGCAGGGTCGCAATCAAATACCGAAATGAAGAAAAAACACCCACACATAATAAACAGTTCAACCGAGCAGCAGCTAAGTTGATTAGGCTTGTCTCTAAGTAGCATCAAAAACTGATTAAACAGCGCTTTGGCTTCCCGCGTTTTACCCACCCCAATCCCTCCCGCTCTTTCAAGCTAGATTTGCGAGCCGCCGCCGGTTTTATCTTAAGATAAAACACCGAGAATTTTCTTCTCGTGATTTTTGCTTCACTTCAACGAGAAGATAAAACATGACCAGCTGCGGCATGAACGAAACATTTTTTTATATACATATAATTGCTACAAAATGCTTAATAAATGGCTCACTTTGTTTTGTAAATCGTATTTGTTTCTTCAACCACAAAAACTAAGGAATTATGCACGAACCTCTATTTAGGCTTAAGGTAATAGAATGTTTTCTGTACCAGTGCTCCTTTTCCGATGATTCTACAGCAGTTCTTATTAGTATTTTCAAAATTATTGCAAAAAAAAAAAAAACTAAAATTAGCAGTATTTCAGTTTTCCCCTGCACATGCCACATAATTTTAACAATGATGAATTAGAAGTCATAGAAATCCTGGAACCAATTAAAACCACTAATCACTGTTTTCAAAAAACTTAAAATTTTCCTTTACAAAATACCCTTCAGCAACTAGTAGATGTCATATATCAGAGGTATTTACTAATTAGTAACTGTTTCTAGATTTACATTACATGAAATTTCAGTTTCAATACTGTGTATTATATAAGAATAAAAATGACAATGTGAACAGTTGAGCACATGCCAACTCGGTTCACTACTAAAACAAAAATGGAACTTCTGGATAACTTTAAGCATTATCAACTAACAAGACGTTATTTATTGCACCTTATACTCAGCATTTTTATTGAAAAATTGTCATAGATAAAGGGGATGAGAACATCTATGCTCAATGGACAAAACATTAGACATACCTACCTTATAGTGTGTTGGTTCTCCTCTAGCATTGAGGCATCAACTCCACCAGATGCTGGAGCATTTCTGGAGGAAATGTCCCAGCCATGTCTGTTGCTGCATTGTCCACAACTCCATCCGGGATGTAAGTCCAAGATCCATGGATCTGATGCACTGCTCCATGGCATCCCAGAGAGCGTCCACACGGTTTAAATCCGGAGACCTTAGGGACCACTAGATGGTTCCAAACTCAGATGAGTGCTCCTTGAACCATGCCTGGGTGGTTGTGGCCTGGTAGGGCAATGCACATCATGCTGCTGAAACAGGCAATCGGCCACAGGATGCGCAAAGGCCACGAAAGCATGTAGGTGATCATCCAGCACGTGCTGGTGCTGTGCAGAAGTTAAGGACCTCTCCAGACACATTAAGGAACCTAATGTGTCCCATGAGAAAGGCTCCCCAAACCATCAAAGAGCCACCATAGCCCTGTTCAAGGCTGACCTGGCACAATGGGACTGTGGGCCTAGGGCTCTCTATGCCACAATGGAACACTCCTGTCAGCTCAGTACAGCTGAAAATGGGATTCATCTGACCACACAATGCAGCACCGCTCTGCAGAGGTCTAATTTTGATGTCCAATGATTAGCAGTCAACAGTGGTACACGAGTAGGGCTTCAGCTCCCGTAGCACAGGGTACGCAGCTAATGCACTGTGCCGTTTGTTCACTGACGCTGCTTGGGGATTCAACATTTAACCTGGATGGGATTTGCACCGCCATTGAAAAGTGGTCAGTCTGCAAGACCCTAGATTGTCTACATCGGCCTCAGTCATCAATAGCATGTGGTCAACTACCATTTGCTCTCTGGACACTGGTACATCCGTCGATGGTATACTCACGGTACACCCTTGATGTGGTTACCCTCTGGAACCTTCGGGTTCTTACCACTTGGGCGATAGAATGACTCATTTGTCTTGCACAGACAATGTATCCACAATCAAAGTAGCTCAGATCAGCACATTTACCCATATCTGTCGATTGCAATATACTGTTGGGAAGCTCTGCTCCACTCCGAGGTGGATGCTCATGCCAACTGCCCATCACTCCTATCTCAAATGTTTTGTCTACCGAGTGCATATACACAATAAAATAATTCTGTTAGGATCAATAACAAAGTTCTTATGGAGGTAAAGTCTGAATTTTGTAGGTTTTGACTGCAATGACTTGTCTTTAAAAACTCCATTACTAAACATTTACAGATGTAACAGCATCTGAATTACATCTGAAGCAATGATTTGATATGCAACAGCATAGCATTTCAAGTGAACTGCACTACAAATTTAAAAATAACACTCACCTGTTGTGGGTAACTCTGGTTAGAAGGTCGAACAGGAGTACCCTGAGGCTGCGATTGACTGTATGGGCGATACTGCTGGGGGTACTGCCCCTGGGCTCCACCCTGGGTGCCCGTTGGACTGGACAGTTGACCCGGAGACATATATGGCCGCTTCATGGATGGATCAGGCATAGGGCCACCCTACAAAATGAAAAAAGAATGAATCTTCTTGTGGTGATATCAGCTTAAAAAATCATACACAGGATAATACATTTATCTCATACGTATGATTATGATAACCATATTTGATTTACAACTATTCATTTTTTAAACAACCCTCTAATTATAATTGTTATTAATTATTTCTTTTCTTGTCATTCTTTTCCACTTTTAGCAGTTATTCTTTCTGCCATACATATTGGTGTATCCAGGAAAGATAAAAAGAGGAACTGACAACGAGGATGACAGAGAGGAAGATCAGGAAAAATGACAAGAGTGGAAAACATCACGATCTAAGTAAAACCCCTGATATGGCAACGGGCTGAATACATTGCGAGATGAACGGGCCACCAATGGATGAATGAAGTATTTGACTGGATTCCGAGGGACAGGAAATGACCCAGAAGAAGAACACATATGGGAGATTGTGGATGAAATTGAAAAGCATGCTGGAGGAGTGACATGAAGAAGACTGGATCAAGACAGACAGATGACAGACGGTAATGAAAGAAACTTTGGGAAAACCTTAATCAGCAGTGGATTTAAAATGGTTGACAATGATACACAGACACACTCAAACATGCACGCACATGCACATACAAGAAAACATACTTGTAACACAATTACACACACTGAAAACACAATTTATTATACACACTGTGCCCCTCCACAAATGATGTCATTCAGACAATGGTCCTAACTGTTGCTTTTAGCAAAGGAATAGTTAAATGCGAATTCCAGGCACCGCAAACTGGTGTGCCTCGCCTGGGCTCAGGTACATTGCCATTGGATACAATACGACTGGAAACATGTAGCATGATCTGACAAATGATGGTACCAAATGTTTCGGGCAGATGGCCCACTTTGGGTGTGGTGACTGCTAACACCACAAGACAATAGATTCCACATGCCTACAAGGGATAATGCAGGCCCGTGGTGGCTCTGTTATTGTGTTGGGGGTTTTCAGCGGCAATACATTAGGACCCTTAATTTGTCTGCAGACCACTCTGACTGGAGGAAGATACGTAACCATCCTTGGAGATCGTTTACACTTATTCATGTCATGCAACCACTCCGATAGATGCGACCTCTCTCAACATGACAATGCGCCACCGCACATGCCCACAGTCGCCCGATTATGGCTGGAGAAACATTCCAAGAAGTTTAGCATCCTGACTTGCCCCCCCCTCATGTTTGCTGGATCAGGAGCGTAACTAGGCATTTTTGCGCCCAGGGCAAACTGCAAAATATTGTGTCCCAATCTCTCTCTCTCTCTCTCTCTCACTATCTGTTTACCTATCTTTCTCTTTCACTCACTCTCTCTCTCTCTCTCTCTCTCTCTCTCTCTCTTTTTCTTTCACTCTCTCTCACTTTTTCTTTCCCCCTCTCTCACTCACTATCTCTCTATCTGTATTTTTCTTTCACTCTCTCTCTCTCTCTCTCTCTCTCTCTCTCTCTCTCTCTTTCACTCTCTCTCACTTTTTGTTTCCCCCTCTCTATCTCTCTCACTATCTCTCTATCTGTATTTTTTCTTTCACCATATCTCTCTTTCCCTCTCTCTCTCTCTCTCACTATCTCTCTATATGTATTTTTTCTTTCACCATATCTCTCTTTCCCTCTCTCTCTATATATATATCTCTCTCACTATTTGTTTATCTATCTTTCTCTTTCACTCTCTCTACCTCTCTCTCTTTTTCTTTCACTCTCACTTTTTCTTTCTCTCTCTCACTATCTCTCTATCTGTATTTTTTCTTTCACTCTCTCTCTTCCCCCCTCTCTCTATATCTCTCTTTTTCTCTCACGCTCTCTCTCTATCTCACTACCTGTTTATCTTTCTCTTTCACTCTCTCTCTCTCTCTCTTTTTCTTTCACTCTCTCTCACTGTTCCTTTCTCTCTCTCACTATCTCTCTATCTGTATTTTTTCTTTCTCTCTCTCTCTCTCTCTCTCTCTCTCTCTCTCTCTCTCTTTCTTTTTCTTTCACGCTCTCTCTCTCTCTTTCTTTCATGCTCTCTCACTATCTGTTTATCTATCTTTCTCTTTCACTCTCTCTCTCTCTCTCACTCTCTATCTCTCTCTCACTCTCTCTCTCACTATCTCTCTATCTGTATTTTTTCTTTCACTCTATCTCTCTTTCCCCCTCTCTCTTTTTCTTTCACCACGCTCTCTCTCTCTCTCTCTCTCTCTCTCTCTCTCTGTTTATCTATCTTTCTCTCTCTGTTTATCTATCTTTCTCTCTCTCTATCTCTCACTTTATCTCTCTCTCACTATCTCTCTATCTGTATTTTTTCTTTCACTCTCTCTCTCTCTTTTTCTTTCACTCTCTCTCACTTTTTCTTTCTCTCTCTCTCTCTCACTATCTCTCTATCTGTATTTTTTCTTTCACTCTATCTCTCTTTCCCTCTCTCTCTCTCTCACTATCTGTTTATCTATCTTTCTCTTTCACTCTCTCACTTTTTCTTTCACTCTCTCTCACTTTTTCTTTCTTTCTCTCTCTCTCACTATCTCTCTATCTGTATTTTTTCTTTCACTCTATCTCTCTTTCCCCCTCTCTCCTTTTTTTTTCACGCTCTCTCTCTCTCTCTCTCTCTCTCACTATCTGTTTATCTATCTTTCTCTTTCACTCTCTCTATCTCTCTTTTTCTTTCACTCTATCTCTCTTTTCCTCTTTCTCTCTCTCTCTCTTTCTCTCTCTTTTTCTTTCACTCTCTCACTTTTTCCTTTTCTCTCTCTCTCACTATCTCTCTATCTGTATTTTTTCTTTCACTCTATCTCTCTTTCCCTCTCTCTCTTTTTCTTTCACGCTCTCTCTCTCTCTCTTTCTTTCATGCTCTCTCCTACTATCTGTTTATCTATCTTTCTCTTTCACTCTATCTCTCTTTTTCTTTCACTCTCTCACTTTCTCTCTCTCTCTCTGTATTTTTTCCTTCACTCTATCTCTCTTTCCCTCTCTCTTTCTCTTTTTCTTTCAAGCTCTCTCTCTCACACACACATACTCTCACACACACACACACACACACACACACACACACACACACACACACACACACCAAAAGAACAAACAACAGCATTGAAAATCTAAGCGAGCCCAAGCTACAGAGAAGAATTTTCAAGAAAAATAGCTTTAAATTAAAGACAGCAAAAAGCAAATACAATTTCAAAAATATAACAGTACTACAAAGACTTTCTAATGAAACTAGTTGTAAAAAAGACACAAACAAAATGTGACTGGTTTTACAGCTTTTCACAACTGCTTCGGAGTTCGGACCTTTAGCACCGCATCAAGCGGACTGAATGTAGCTGACAGTCGTGGCATGCAGCCACAATAAAGACTGAATAGCCTCCAGAGAATCTTCAAAAATGTGAACAACATCCTTATCTTGCAACTCACATATAGTCAATCCAACTAAAGAAGTGCTGTGGGCTCCATTGCTGTAGAAGGAGGGCCATGGTTCTTCTTCAGTTGGACGGACTATACAACCACACCTTCTTTACTGAATGTGAGAAACTAACAACTCCTGAACATTTTGAGGAGGAAATTCTAATTTTAATTTTGCCAAAAAACTTGTGTAAAAGTTTCAGTTGCAATTGTAATCGCATTCCAAACAGTGATTTCTGCACCCTCTCTTGAGCTGCGCCAGGGGCAGCTGCCCCGTATGCCCCACCCTAGTTACTGCTCTGGCTGGATTAAAATGCCATTGAACGCATTTGGGAAGATGTTCAACATTGTGCTGTTAATATCAGGAATCCTCCACAAATCCTACACATGAGTCATATGTGTATTTAGTTATATTAGTATATAATATTCACCATACATTAATATAGGCAAAAGCTCACAAGTTGGGCACATTTGTTTTATGCATTTTTTCTCCTTTTGCATGAGAAAGCTTTTTTTATATTTAGTCATATGAATTTGTTTGTTATACATGCATTGATGAGGTCAAATCTATGTAATACTCAGCAGAAAGTCAAAATACAGTTTGTTTACATTTGCATAACTATCAATACCACTGATTATCACACATAACAGTAATAATCCATAAGGGGTGGACAAGGACTACAGGAATTTAAATGGTGAAATGCCATGAAACTATCAGCTTGCTCTTTGCTATTTCATCAATTCTAACTCATTCCATCACTTACTATTGCATCAGTAGTAGTAATGTTAGGCTTAGAGAGTAATGGTATGCAGTTCATACAAAAGGTCAGTTCTTGTTCTGCAAAATATATGATTCATCAGTTATAACTCAGTTGTGGCTGCTGCTATGGATAATAACTGTTGAGTATGATAGTTAGTATAAATATAAATTATTTGCTGATGACATCACCAACTTTGCAACTGCCTCTTCAGAGCTGCAGAGTATGATTCAGGAATTTGCTAACAAGAGTAAAGAAGTCAGATTAAAAATAAACTCCTAGAAGAGACAAGACTGATGTACAATGCTTTTAGAAGAAATGAAGATTTATCGACCAATGGGGGAAAGCTGGAGATAACTGATACATTTACCTTGGACAGCAGATATCAAGCGAGGGTCACATTGAGGAAGAAATTAATCAGTGTATAAAACTTGTTGAAGAGTTTTGGGAAGAAACAAAACAATTTTTAAGAGCAATATGCCATTATGTCTTAAAAGAAAAGTGTTTAATCAATGCACATCCTTCCAGTGCTTACATTTGGAGCAGAGACATGGACCTTAACTAAAAAAGACATACAAACACTGCAGCAACTGAAAGCAGCATGGAGAGATACATGCTTGGTGTAACCAGGAAAGAAAGATAAGAAGAGCAACTCATGGATAAGGAAAATGACAAGAGTGGAAGGTATGATCAGAGTAAAATCCTTGAAATGGTAATGGGCTGGACATATTGCCGGAAGGATAGACCACCAATGGACAACCAAAAATGACTGCATTCGAAGGGACAGGAAAGAACCGAGAAGAAGACCACATGGGAGATGGTTGGATGAAATTCGAAAGCCAGCTGGAGTAATTTGAGACTGCCACAAGATAGAAAGACGTGAAGACTTGGGGAGGCCTTCATCTAGCAGTGGATTGATAATGGTTTATGATGACATATGGATATCTGGGAAGCACTGTTGATCACCATATTTGACAACTGCGATAAAAGCTGCGACGGTTTTTCGAATGTAACGTCGTGCAGAAGTGCTCCACATCGACTCAAATCATACCATAAGATCCTCAAGATGTAAGAATATGGGACAAGTGAGCAAAACCGTCCAAACAAGGAATCCAAAGGATACAAAGGCACTTTATTGAGAAGGTAGCTTCGAGCACAACTGGACAGAAGACAGAAACGTCCATGTGACAGGCGGCTGCGAAGAAAAATCCAGTCTTTAGTAGGATCACCCCTGACTACGTTGCATATATGATCACCCCTGACTACGCTGCAGGATTTACAACGTCTGTCCATGCTGAGGACGAGGTTGTCAAGGAGCTGTTGAGGCATCGCGGCCCATTCCTCTTACAGCGCCAATCGCAGCTGCGGAATCATTGCTGGCGGCTGGTGACGTGCTGCCAAGCGTCTCCCGAGAAGGTCCCACACGTGTTCGATTGGATTTAGATCCGGGGACCTTGCGGGCCAATCCATGCGTTGAATATCTTCACTCTCCAACAGCTCTGCGACAGCCACTGTACGATGAGGTGTAGCGTTGTCGTCCATGAAGAGGAACTCAGGACCCACGGCACCTCTAAACAGACGCACGTGAGACAGGAAAATCTCGGTACAATAGCGAACACCAGTGACTGAACCTCCTTGGAAGATGTGGAGGTCAGTGCAGCTACCAAGCATGATACCGCCCCAAACGAGAACTCCGCCACCTCCAAACCGGTCCCTTTCGATGATGTTGGAGGTGTGATTGCGTGTTCCCTGCTCGCTCCAGAGGTGTATGCGTCCAGAATCGCTCGTCAGACTAAATCGGCTCTCATCCGTAAAGAGAACTCGACCCCATTGCTGATGTGTCCAGTTCTTGTGTTCCTGGCACCACAGAAACCGCCGTCTCCGATGAGCAGGCGTTAATGGCACACAACGTACTGGTCGTCGTGCAAATAGACCACCTTTGTGCAGCCTCCTGGCCACGGTAAAACGCGATAACGGACGTCCAGTTGTCTGTTGCATGTGCCTTGCGATTTCTCCCGCTGTCTCTTCTGGCCTGTAGGACAATATACCGGTCGTCTGTCGCAGTGATTGCTCGTGGACGACCACTGCTAAACTCTCGGACAGCTGTTCCTGTCGTTTGAAATGCTCTCCGAGCTCGTGAAACGATGCTGTGAGCGATCCCGAACTCCTCGGCCACACTAGTCGCTCTTCGACCTTTTTCCAACTTCCCAATGACGCGAACTCGGGTAAAGTCATCCAGATGTCGTCTACTGGATTGCCTGTTGGCCATATCACACGGTGGCAGCAAGTCGACGTCGTTCAAACCGATGTACACCGTGCAATAGCTTTCACCGAATTGCTGAGCATCATCATCATATGTAGAGGATTTTAGGAAGGGAGTGTCTGACACCAGGTCTTAAACAACCCTTAGAAATAGGAAGCTAGGGGATTTGGGCTAGAGTGCCCGATAGGAAAGTGACACGGAAGCGAAGTAGTAAGGGGAAGGAAGACGCCCTTGTTTATTACCGGGGGCCAGTCCCCGGGGTCCGACGGCTTAACGTGCCCATCCGACGCACAGCGGATATTTAGTGGATCGAGCGTTCGTACCTGCCTGGGATCGAACCTGAGGTCCTTTCCGCGGCAGTCACGAACGTTGCCCACTGGGCTACCTGCGGCCGACCCCCTCCCCCAAAGTCATGCTGCATATATGCGCATGCCCTACCGTACCGGACCCTAGTCTATCTCCTGAGTAGTCTTTCTGTCCGTTCTGCCTGCTCGTTTCGCTGTTATGCTACTTTCTCCTCTTCGTCCTTAATTTTTGCACACCAGTGTATTTGTTTGGTAACGAAAGTTACTTTTATAACAAAGTGCAGAAAGCGCGCATAATATTTAAATCATATTTCAGCTGTACTTTTACTACAGTTAGGATATATCCATTCATGATTAATAAGTACTGGGTTAATTTCTGTATTGCTGCGTGAAAGGGAGTTCAACACTCAATACTCTCTAAACCGGTATGGCACGTACAGTTGGTCACAAAAGTATTCGGCCATCATCCGTAACAGAAGAAAACGAGATAGTTTATTACGTTTCCAGCAATTAACAACAGAAAAGAAGTTTTACACAAACATTTACAAATATAACAATTATATTTGCAAGCTTAAAGTAAAAGCAACAGAGAATTCACAACAAAATTTATGCAAAATCCGCGAGCTTCTAAAACCAACCACACAAACACACAAAAGTATACGTCCAGCAAGCGGCCACGCGCAGAAATTGGTAAAAGTATTAATTTGTGTGTGTGTGTGTGTGTGTGTGTGTGTGTGTGTGTGCACGCTTGTATGTGAAGAGTCTGTAAGCTTGAAAGATTATTTTGTAGCTTTGTTTGCTCTTCAAAACTTTCAATTTAGTAAAAATGCCCAAAGTTCGTGAAACTCTTTGTTACATTTAAGTGAAAAGGGGTATTCTCAACAAAAAATTGCAAGTGAGACAAAAAATACCTTGTACTACAGTGCTGAGTATCATTAAAAAACACAAAAATGAAAATTTAATAAGCCTCGCAGCGGACGGTCAAAAATACTACGCTAACGTGAAGAAAGACGAATTCTGAAACAGACTGAAAACACTCCGAGCAGCAGTGCTAAAGAAATAAGTACAGATGCTTTTTAGTTATGGAAAGAATTTTAGTATCGAAACTGTTCGACGTACGTTAAGAAAGCGTGGATATAATAATCGGATCGCACGAAAGAAACCGTGGATTAACAAAACAAATATGAAGAAAAAAACACGAATTCTCAAAAAATACATTAATGAGCCAGAAAGCTTTTGGAACAATGTTATTTTTAGGGACGAAAGTAAATTCGAAATATTTCATTGTTCACCATGAAAACGAGTATGGAGAAAACCTGGAACTGAATTCGATAAACACCTCCAACCAACTGTCTAGCATAGAGGCGGCTGGGGTTGGAAACTTTCATTTGATTGGTGGCAAAATGGACCAGTACATGCAAATTAACATCCTAAAGCGGAATTTAAAAGCGAGTGCACGAAAACTTGGAATAGAAAATGAATTTGTGTTCCAACAGGACAACGATCCTCAGCATTGTGCCTAAGCATAGAAATATATAAGAATGGCTTTTGTATAATGCCCCGACGCAACTCAAAACACCTCCTCAGTCTCCAGACATGAACCCCATAGAACATTTGTGGGGAGAACAAAAAAGTTTCCGTAAATGCAGCGTTTCTAATAAGGACATGTTAAAAAAAAAACCTACAGGAAGAATAGCGAAAAATAAGCCCCAATTTAACTGAAAAACTGGTAAAATCTATGCCTAATATACTGAAAAAAATTATAAAATCTGAAGGATACGCTACAAGATATTAATTATTGTAATTTACTATATATTTCTGCCGAGTTTAGGACATTTGGGCACCCCGGACATTTTGGCACAAATCTTTAGGGGCCGTACAAAAATTGCCGTTTCTTGGCGCTGTGAGGGGAATTGAATGGAGAAAACGTTTCCAGTAAGACAAACGACAATTATAATTGAATTTAAAAAAATATCACAATGCACAAATTTCGAAGATGACAATACGTTTTTTTGGGTGCAAATATGACAAGCATAATATCCAAAAACTTGACAATTTCGTCGTCCTGGAACGGGATTACATAGCTCATAATCATGAATATGGATTACATCATATTCATGATTACATAGCACCAAGGGCGCCCATTGTCGGGGACCCCCCCCCGTTAATATAGCCAAATTTTTGATAAATTTAAAACACTAAAATAGACGAAACCTTTTTTTAAATGTTTGACAGCCTTGAAGGAGGTAAGGATTTTTCTTAGCACATCCCCCCCCCCCCCACGTTTTCAGAGTAGGCACGAGCGCTCAGATGATGTGTGGAGTTGTAGCTTGTAATTGCTGAAAATCTCCCGATCGGACGAGAAATTTTTCATATTTTGCACTTTTAGTATTAACCCCCCCCTTCCCGACAGGTTTGCTCAGTTGGTTCATGCCCTGAGATAATGTCTTCAGTTGTAGTTTGTAAATGCTGAAAATCTCCCGATCGGACGAGAAATTCTTGAAATTTTACACTTGTGGTATCCCCCCCCCTGACAGGTTTCCAGAGTAGGCATTTGCCGCTTCGGTGGCGCAGTGGTCTAAGGCGCTGGCCTATGATCATTCGTCCGTAAGGGGTCCGGGTTCGAATCCCGGTCAGGCATGGATGTTGTGTTTGTCTTATGGCACTGGCTCTTTCCCTTCCCTGGAACCAGTGACCCTAAATTAGGGACGGGCGACTGCTTATAGCCCATTGAGTTGCTCACGGTGGTCGTTAAACCTCCAATAAAAAAAAAAAAAAGAGTAGGCATTTACACTTTTAGTATTTACCCCTCCCCCCGACAGGTTTGCTCAGTAAGTTCATGCCCTGAGATAATGTCTCCAGTTGTAGTTCGTAAATGCTGAAAATCTCCCGATCGGACGAGAAATTCTTCATATTTTACACTTTTGATATACCCCCCCCCCCCCCGACAAGTTTGCTGAGTATCTGGCAGTATGTCCAGCCCATTGTCATTTCAGGGATTTAACTCTGATCATGATGTCTTCCACTCTTGTCATTTTTCAGATCCTCGAGTTCCTCTTCTTAAGTCTCCTGGTTACACCAAGCATGCACCTCTCCATGCTGCTTTGAGTTGTCTGCAGCCTTTGTTATATACGGCCCCTTAAACATTTGTGCCCAAAAGTCCGGGTGCCCAAATGTCCGCCCCGTCTTTCAGACAGAAAATCGTAAATATGTCTCAATTTCTTAATGATTATGAGATATATAAGTGAAAAAAATTTTGTGCACACCACTTGCTCAAGTAGGGAGAAATATAGGAACACTATCATTTTTAACGCAGCGCAATTTCACTGCTTTAAAAGGGAATGTGCCAAAATGTCCGGTGCCCAAATGTCCGAACCCCATTTCTGCCATATTTCATACTGACCGGATACTTTCATGTGTGCTTTTTTTCTGATATTTCATTTAAATATGTAGTACATACTATCTAACTGATCTAATGTTGTCTTGCATAATATAATTTGAATTCTCAAAATCCAGAGAAATGAAAATAAATGTAATATTTTGTTTCATCCACGATTTTAATACTATAATGCCTGAAAATTGATCTCTAATGAGTGTGGCCGGACACTTTTGTGACCAACTGTATGTGTACTCAGCTCTGACGAGATTTGTGTGCTCCATGAGTGTCTACCTTTCCAACACATGTCACCCCCCCCCCCCACCCCCAGCCTCTGCTACTCGTATCTTAACAGGAATTCAGAACAAAGCTTTAAAAAATGTTTTTTTCAATAGTAATAACTGACACATAACTGAACCACAAAAAATTCGCGGGAAAAGTATGAATGAGAATGACGCGTCAGAATCCTTGATGATGGTTTCATGAAAATGCGGTAAGAGGAAAAGTGCTTTCATGCTGGTCCGCTGAAATACGCTCGCTGTCTGGCCGTAAACCAGAAATTGTGGGACTGTTTCCACACAAGGATGACAACATAGCAAAAAGCAGAACAGCCAGCCAGCTCCAATGCTTGCATATAGCCAACAAAGAGCAGAGGCAGAATTTTCCGCCCTGCACTATCTCCCAAGTGGAAACTGCCATAAACAACGGGAAGTTCCACCCGCGAATCCCCCGACGTCACCTCCGGCTGGATTGTGCAACCTGCTGGGAGGAAGAGGGGAACGACAATGTCAGACACGACACGTGGTCTATTCTTTGGCTCTTTGTGCTATTCAATGGCAGGTGGAATCGATTTGAGCGAGCCGTCGGGTTGACAACAGGGAACAAAACCCTAGCGTTTGAATAAGAGAGTTTGTGTGCCACACAAGAAATGGAAACACAACATGGCTCTGCTGAGTCAACGAACAAAAGTTCGGGAATCTACAACCAAACAAAAAATCCAATATCCTTAGTTTTAAAGAAGGTCACTCCGATAACTTATTTGAGAATGAATATTTCAGTAGCAAGAGAAAGATTTTACAGAAAACTTCGGGAACTGACAAACGGGGACATAAGATCAAAAACTTTAATGCTCAATAATTAAACAGTGAAATACATAAACAAAATAAAAGAAATTCCTTATATTTTATTGGCACCCAGATCAAGAATTTCTAGGCCTTCCACTGTCAGTGAGACTGACCCTGAACTTTCCAGTCTTAAAACTTAATTCCAATGGTCATCAAAAGGCTACCGTGAAAATCAAAGTACAGATGCAAAAATGTCAAAGGAATACATGGCTTCTGATTCATTTTCTGTAGAGTCAGGAAGTAGCTGGAAAGTTACGATGTTAGCATCAGAGCTGAAAACATTACAAGGATTTATTTACGCGATGCCATGATCTTATCGTGCCTACACCTTCTTAAATGGCAAATAAAAATGGAATACGTTTCCACGATAAGACCAGGTTCGAGTCCCGGATGAGGCATGGGTGGCGTGTTCGTCTTTCGGCACCGCCCTTTTTCCCGGAACCAGTGGCTCAACTTTGGGATAGGCGGGCGACTACTTATAGCCCTTAGAATTGCTCACAGTCGTCGTTACCCCCCCCCATTCTCACTCAAACACAAAATTCCATGATGCTGTGGCGTCTAATGGCCGAATACCTCAAAAGCCCAAGAATATATGGACGGCTGAAATACTACTACGTACTGGCCGACTTTAACCAACTATGGTTGTAGTACATAAAAATAAATGTAGCTCTTCCCCATATACATACATACATACAAACTGTATATGCACGAATCGAGTCACAATACTGTGACCACCAGCTAATATCCAGAGTTAATCTGGATATTAGCTTTACTCACCGTGTGCAGCGCGGTCAGCAGCTACACACGCTGGGAGTGACTCAATAAAGTGCTGGAAGGTATTCACAAGTACGTGGAGCCATGCCGACTCCAGTGCAGCTGCTGGAGGATCCATAGAGCAAACAACACGATCCAGGTGGTTCCACAGTTGCTCAATTGGATTTAGGTCTGGGGAATTAGGGGGCCAGGAAAGCACTATGAAGTCTTCATCATGCTCTTTCAACCACTCTCGGGCATTTCTAGTTGTGTGACACGTCGCATTGTCGTGCTGAAAGATCCCATCCACCCCAGTGAAGACAATCAGCATGCAAGTGTGTACGTCGTCTGCAAGGATGGATTCATAACGAATTCGGTCCATAGCGCCTTCCACAGGTGGATCCACAGAATGTCACGAAAACATTCCCCAGACCATAACGCTGCCCCCACCAGCTTGTGTTCTATAAGTTATGCCAACGTCCTTCCGTTCGATGAAGCAGAAAACGTGACCCATCGGAGAAGGCAATCCTTTGCCAATTAGCGGAGGTCCAATTCCGATACTGCCGTGCACATAATGTAAGCCTTTTCTGCCGATGCACCTTCGTTAGCATAGGTGCAATGACCATCCCTCTGCATCGGAGCCCCATAAGCAGCAGGGTTCGCTGAACTGTCGTTTTAGACACACTTCCGGTACCCCCTTGTTCATTCGGCCAGTGAGTTGCTCCACTATAGCGTGTCGATCGGCCCTCACGCACCTTCGAAGCTGACGTTCATCTACAAATCAATGGCACATGGTGCTCCGCAGTTTCCACATCACTTATTCTCAATGGTGCCCTTTCTCCAATCACGATACACTTTAACCACAGCAGCTCGCGAACAGTTCACAAACTGCGCTGTTTCAGAAATACCACCACCCTTGGCTCGAAAGCCGATAATTATCCCATTTTGCAAATCTGATAAATCGCTCCTTTTATCCATGACAGCAACGAGTGATATGTTTTCAGAATGCGTACAGTATACCTTATATGCCCTCTAAGCCAGCTCACGACACGTGCCTTCTTTCATTGGCTACGCGCTGTTGACGTCAAAATTAGGAGGTGGTCACAATAATGTGAATCGACTGTGTATGTATATAATATTGAAAGAGAGAAAAGAAAAAAAAAAAAAAGAAAAAAAAAGGAGGCAAATACTAAAGGACGTGGATGATGGACTTAGTTTTGTGTCAAGGTAAGGTACATAAATATGTCCATTCTATTGGTGGTTTCTTTTTCCTCGAAATTACGTACTAGATAGACACTCTTCCTTCTAGCCTTTGATGCTTATTGAGAGGGAGGTCGTTAAACTACGCAAAAACAAAGCTAAGATTTTGTCCTTGCGCAGAAATCGGCATATATATAAATCTACCTAGTAAACGCTCTACGCTTGCTAATAAATTTTCTTCAAGGCCTGAAATCTAACTGAAATTATTCATATTTCAACACAGATGATAATCACATTAATGCTGATGATATTCATATTTCCCCGCAGATAATATTCGAAACAGCACACCGAAGTGTCGTTAACAACTACACTCTCCAGAAAATTTGAAAATTACATCATCCTGCATGCGTATAAAATTGGCTGCAGAGCATTCGGAAGAAATGGTTCAGTTTTTGAGAGCAATTTGCCTTATGTCTTATCAGGAAACCATTGGACAACTGAAATGTTTAAAAATCAATGCATCCTACCAGTTCCTACATATGTATTAGAGACACGGGTCTTAACTATACAGCATGCAATGGCGGATGTACTCCTAGTCCACTTCCATGGTGGCTGGCGCTTACACTCTTTGCCTTCTGACGGCTAACTACCACTTTAGCCACCTACCTGCTGATATCATGCAGGAGTGCTGCGCAATTTCAGTGGCCAATGTGCGCCGTGGCCAGGGCTTCGACTTCGAGTACCTCGTCATCGGACATTACTTTCTTTCCAACCTAATAAAAATGGCATACAGGAGTTGGAGAAAAATGAAAAAAGCACGGAGAGGCGTGTGTTTGGTGTAACCGGGAACAATAGGACGAGTAATTCATGGATCGTTGAAATGATAAGAGTGGGAAACATCATGATCACAGTAAAATCCCTGAAATGGCAAAAAAAATGGGCTGGACATAATATAATGCTAGATGAACTGAATATTAGACTGGGCATCAAGGGGAAGAAAAGGATACAAGACCATGTGTGAGACAGGTTGGTGAAATTCGAAAGCATGCTGGAGTGGCATGGACCGTTTTGGAAAAAACTTTGGAGGAGACCTTCATCCAGCAGCATGGATTGATAATGGGTGTTGAAGATATTTGTGTGAAAGCAGTTGTTGGTAGCATTTCGATGCTTATACAAAGAACGCTTCCTGGAAGTGGCCGAGAAATTCAATGTAAACTAATTTCCACAACATTTCGAGTATTTGATCAGCACAGTGGTTTCTGATCTGCACACCTGTGGTTAGTACTGATGGTGGCTACTATCTTGATTGGTATATTCCGACGATGAATTTTCTAAAAGTTCAGCTACTTTGGAATGTTTTCTGTGAATGGAGAGAAATGAATAATACATTAAGATAAAAATTGGGAAACGAGAGGGGTTAGAATTTTGCTACTGGATGAGACAATTTTCAACACCGCTGAAGAGTTTTCAATTGGAGATGGCGCTGCAATCGCTAGTTACTGTAGCGATGTGGGACTGTTAGGAATGCACATATTGCTATTTCACCATTTCCCTTGTACCTGCCGCATTTATTTACAACTACCGAATTCCCTGATAACTAAGGGTTTCGAAGCTTCACGATTTTCGACTTTCTGGAAGAAATGCTACTGAAAAGTTTTCATTCTGAAAAAAAAAAAAAAAATGGACCAGGTACCGCATAACTAGACATTTTGTCTTGTTTTCTTTTCTTATAGAGGCATGAGGATTAGAAAAAGGTAGAGGCAGAAAGGTGTGATACTCAGCTTTTATTCCTAAAAATTAAGCTAGTTATATCAATAGCGAAATATTTTCAATGAAGTGGTATTAGGACTTTCGATGATCGGCTAAGTCATGCGAATGATATGGAGACTACGGGGAGGAAGTAGGAAGACAGCAGTCGGCTCCTTCAATAGTGTAAGTCTTAATCGATTAACATAATTCTCAACAGGAAACAGAAAAAAAAATGCGACAGGATGGCTGGTAGACCGTGGATTCGAAACTCCACTGGAAATTACCCTCTCGCACAATAACGAGCCACCGCGCGACGGCTACGATCCGCGAAAGCTGTTTCAGCACGATGGAGAGAAATAAACAAAATTTTCCTTTCAAATCAATACAACAAACAACTTTTTAATGATGAGACACTTACGAAACTGTCATTTAATGGTTCCTTTCGGCTTCTCACGACTGATCCCAACGCCTATAATGCAAGTAATGCTAATATTTGAACACCAAAACGAATAATTTAACACTGCCAATTTTAGTCCCTTAAACTTAATCGGTACCTGAGAATTTCGTCTTTTACAGTTACGCCTGGAATTCATCACTAGAATCTCTTGACAAAGTATAATAAATAATTAAAGGAAGGGTTCAATTTTTTTTTTTTTTTATTGGAGGTTTAACGACCACCGTGAGCAACTCAACGGGCTATAAGCAGTCGCCCGTCCCTAATTTATGGTCACTGGTTCCAGGAAGGGGAAAGAGCCAGTGCTGTAAGACAAACACAAATCCATGCCTCACCGGGATTCGAACCCGGACCCCTTTCGGACGAATGATCAGAGGGCATCGCTTAGACCACTGCGCCACCGGGGCGGCGGTTCAATTTTCACTAGCAAGGTTATCATAAACTGCTTTAACCAGACTAAAGCAACACTTCTGGTCTAAAGCCCTCTGATTTAATTTCAAAAGACACCAACTATCTAGTCAACTAAATTTTACATAAATTTACCAAACCATTAGCAGAAAATTTGTAAATGATGACTAAAGATCATAATGTGGAACCTTGGTCATACGTTTTTCTAAGCCTTGAAAAACATATAAATGAAATATAAAAATGTGTTAAATACTGTTGTAATATTTTGGATGACTCCAAAAAAAAGGGGGGGGGGAGGGGGCTTTGAAGCTTAGATTACGCTAATTTGTAATGTAAGACATGCAAACAAATATACATGCACGAATACTTTGTTTGCTACCTTATTGCGCTTATGTCTATTTTAACTTTTGTTTTAATCTTTCACTCTAATTTTATTATAAAAACTAGGTTAAGAAATTTTGCACTATTTTATATTTTCAATAAATGAAAAAAAAACTTACCTTTTAAGTAAGTACTAGGTATACGATTTTGTTTAATATTCAATGCCCTTACTACACGTTATTTACTTATACATACTAAGCATCGCTCTTTTCGAAGCACTTTGGCCACTAGTTGATTTAACATTAGTGCCAAGTAAAATCTAATATATAAAGGTAAATGTTTGTTTGTTTGTCCGCTATGCAAATCTACAGTTTTCAATTTAGAACCACCAAATTTGGTATACTATCTCATGGTACTCTAACTCAGACCGTAGGTGGTTTTTGGAAGGGGTCGGAGCCCGGGGTCAAGGAGCCTCCATACAAAATTTTTTACTTTTTTTTTTTATTTTGAATTAGAATTTAATACTTTTTGTTGTGATAAGTGCAAGAATTTATTATTTTGGTAACAAGTGCTTTCCAGTGAAGAACTACAACACAATTCAGCATCGGAACTGAAGGTAAGTAAACAACAAAAATCAAATGGAAAAAACTGAAAATGCCGTGTGCCAAAAGACTACAGAGAATGAAATTCAAATTCAATGAAGAAATGAAATACAGTATTAGGTACGGTTCATGCCGTAAAAAATTAATCGTTTTCATTTGATTTGTACAAAATTTAGATAGTGAATTATCATCAAATTATACCGAGCAACGCTGGGCAATTCAGCTAGTATTCTCCAATCTTTACTTGTTTCAAACTTTTTGAATTCAGAGAAAAACAAGAACAGCGAGCAGTAAATTTTTAGTTGCATCCTCCATTTCGTGGCTGCGAAAAAAAAAAAATTGTCTCGATTTTCTCAAAGCTGTAACATAGTGAGTTACGTACAAAAAGAATCAAAGAACCGTGTATTTGTCATAATCTGAAATTCAAAATTTATCGCATAAAGCGTTTAAATGAATTACGTAAAACCGAATTCAGAAAGCGATAGAAGCCACAGTAAAATATCGGTACTTGCGCAGAATTACGTATAAAAGTGAAAAACGTATAACCGACGTTCCACTGTATTTGTTTAGCCAGAAGCAAGAAAGGGAGAGAGAGAGAGATGCTAAGAACCCCCCAAAGGCACGGGAGTTATTTGCACCTCTGATAGGTGCCGTTTTCCATACCCTCACCTCCGAGGGTACTTCGTACTTGGAACCTGCGGCTTAGGGTTTCAGCGTCACCTAACAGGTGTAAGCCTACAAGACTTACAAGAAATCCCAAGACCGCCGGAAACATACCAACACCTGCCGAACTCTGTTTAATGTATCACGGCACGAAAAAAATCACAAACTCGAAACAGATGAACCCGAGCAGAACTTGAATTAAATTTACTCCAGTTCCCTACGCCAAGTGTACTGAATTCTTGCCCTCTACCGCCACTAACAGTCATTTAAAACACACAAATTATACTCCTGACTTCTTTAAAGGAAAGGGAAGACTGTTTTTGGATTGCCCTCCCTCCAAGGTGTAAGGGGGCTGCTATTCGAATTCAAGACCTCTATACAGGAAGTGCATGCTTGGTATAACCAGGAGAGATAAGAAGAGGAACTCGTGGATCCGAAAAATGACGAGAGTGGAAGACATCATGATCAGAGTTAAATCCCTGAAATGGCAATGGGCTGGACATACTGCCAGAAGGACAGACCATAGATGGACAGCCGAAATTTTAGATTGGATTCCAAGGGACAGCAGGAAAAGACCCAGAAAAAGACCACATGGGAGATGGGTGGATGAAATTCGTAAATATGCGGGAGTGACATGGAGGAGACTGGCACAAGACAGACCGTTGTGGAGGAAACTTGGGGAGACCTTCGTCCAGCAGTGGATTGATAATGGTTGACAATGATGATGATGATGATACAGGAAAAGTTGGCATGCGACGAACGCCAACTTTTAAAAGGGGCGTAGAAGGCATTAAACGTTTTATCACTTACTGCAAATAAGAACACGTTTTGAAATTATCCTGAGCACTTACGGGTCAAGGAAAAACAGCATTCTGACCCAGGCTTTTTTGTTTTGTTTTGTTTCGTTCTACATGTTACGCGAGTATGATATCTATACCGAAGAATGACAAATCAGTGTATAATTTCTTGCAAAATACGGGCGCATTCTTTTCCGCGCTTCCCTGCGTTTTCCAGTGGAGTGATATGCGAAAACAAAAAAAAATAAAAAAAAATGTTAGTCCAACTACGTAGATGGCGCATGCGTCTGGTCAATAGCGCCTTTCTCTTTCCTTGAGCTTCGCCTCCATTATCCGATGTCAAAACGGTATCTTCCCAATTGCGGACGTCGCAGTTGCAGACAGGGGGGGGGGACGGCGCCAATTGCGGACAGATCCCCGTTCTGTCCGCAACTGGGAAAAGGGCAAAGGACTTGGTGAGGGATTAGGGAAACAGGAAAACACAATCCATTCCTAAACCCTCACCAGAAGGGTTGAATTTTATTTGAAGTCATTCAAATATTGGAAAAGTGGTATACCGACAAATAGGCGATTTATTTCATTTTCTTTCAATATCTTCCCATCAGCCTATTTTAAAAAGTGTGTGTGTGTTTTTTTACGCTCCTGTGAGTCATCAACAGAAAACCGTAGAGTGTATAAACATAAATTTACACAATATAAAGCCGGGGCCTGTCCATCCGTGAGAATGAACTCCCAGTGTAGCTATAACTTTTTTCAACCCCTGTTTCTGAAGAAGTTACTATTTTTTATTGATCTCTTTTATTTTATTTCGCCTTCTTTAATTCAAAACAAAAACCAAAATAGATTACGCAAATATTCTCATAAAAGACATAACTATACTGTATATCAGTTTCAAAACAAAATTACGAAACTGATGGTAGCTGCTGATTCTTCTTCATTATTGCAACTTCTGAATGAACGATAGATTCTTCAAACAACGTCGGAAAACTCTGCCATAGTTTTGCTGATCCGCTCATCCAATTTGATTGTTGCTTTTTGTCTTTTCTTGCCCTCGAGATTTAGGCACTTTCTGTCGTACAGGAAGTCGCTGTGCCCCGCTTCACCTTTCAAGCACGTTGTTAACTTCGCGACTTTGGGATGAGGATTTTTGATAGCTGCATTTAACCGATGGTTCCATCCTTCGACGACATTATTTGCTCTGTGTCGTTTGTTGTTGCAAATACACATTTCTACAATTATTACCGAATTTTTCCAGCCAGTTATTTAAGAAATAATCATAAAATTTCTGAAAGTTTGCATTAATGGGACTGGGTTCTTGAATTCACCATCGCCTACATTTTCCACAGAAAGATAGGCCAGTGAAGCACAAATTCGGAGGTGTTGCCTTATCTCCTCGATTGTTATTGTGATATTAATTCACTAATGCCAGTTCTTGAATTTCTTGCCAAAAGGGGTGTTTACCTAATCTCCCACTAAAACTCTTCCTCTTTTCCCAGTTGCGGACAGAACTGGATCTGTCCGCAATTGCAGTGGCGCAGCCAGAAATTCCTTGGGGGGGGGGTGTCCATGGGTTTGTTTCGTTGGTGAAAGCCCCATATATACATATATCGTTTTAAATTCATACCAAATCTTCCCTCAAGGGGGGGGTTCCGGACCCGAGGACCACTCCCTTGGCTACGCCTATGCGCAATTAGCACTGTTTTTCCCTCTGTCCGCAATTGGGACCAAACCTGTCAAAACACAATGCCACCTGTATAAGAATAAATATGATTAAGCCTGAGCATTTTGCTATTTAACAAAATGCCTATATATACGAGGGCCCTCGTGAGCAGATTAGGAATAAGCGCATCGGTGTCTCCCAACGTCATTACACTCTCCTGATTAGAAGGTGTTGTTTGGCACAGGAGTCTAAATAAACAGGCAACTGGAGAACAAATCCGAGTGAATTGAATTTGCTCTCCAGCACGTTTGCATTTCCGACGCAAAGCTACTCATTTGTCTTCCTGCACCAAAACCGCCACGTTGTTGTCTATTGTTGATGTTGATGGCCTGCCATTGCGTTACGCATCCGTCAATGCATTGCGTGCCCGTGAGCGAATTTAAACACCTTTTGACACTCCCCGGAACGCGCATGAGTTGGGGACCACATACTTTTTTTGTTTTTTGGCAGTAGCGATGGGTCGCCGCTGCCAGCCAGCGTTTTCCGTGACCTGAAAAACCTAATGACAGTGCATACCGCTGAACGAGACCGCACTACCAGTAGAATAGTTCTCTACACATAGAAGGTGTCTTAATGCGTAAACATGCTTTATCTGACAGCTTACTTTATACAGCGTACGTGCCTGAAGTTAAAAGGAAAATTAATAACAGAATTACTATTCCATAGTAATTCTGTTATTATTTACAATCTAACTCACGGATCTCATAGTTCAAACTCAATGTTGTCTAGTACAGGTCTGATTGCATACGCATGTGGTCGAGGCCGCAAAATGTTGTCACTGGCTACCAAATCTTCTGCTAAGAACACATTTCATAATCGAATTACACTGAAGAGCAATTGAATTAGAGACAGCTGGCGTTATGCAAATGTGGCGCTGTGGGCGGCCCTGTAAACGGAAACGACATCACGTATGCAGCGATCCGACAATATAAGGAGTGATGCGACGGGAATCAGTAAGCGTCAGACGCAGTATGGGTAAGACGAAGAATCTAAGCGCATTTGATCGTGCGCAAATTGTTGAGGCCCGACGAATGGGTCACTCCATCTCGAAAGTCGTGCAGTCACTGGGATTTTCACGAGCCACTGTGTCGCGGGTGCATCGTGATTACATCGAATCCGGTAAAACCATCCCTGCAAGGGCCAACTGCCGTGGACAACAGCGTGTGGATGAGCGGGGTCATCGTCGGCTAGCTTGCATTGTAACAGCGGATAGACGGGCCACAGTGCACAAAAACGTGTAAGCAGCCACACCATCCAGAACCATCTCCTCGCTAAGGGGTACAGAAGCCATCGTCCCACGAGGGTACCGCTGCTGACCGCACATCACAGGGTGCAAAGATTAGCATGGGCGCGGGAACATCGCCACTGGACCCTAGACACGTGGAAAAAGTTGCCTGGACTGATGAGTCGAGATTCACGTTGGTACATGCGGATGGCAGGATACGAGTACGGCGCAAACCACATGAAGCGATGGATACTTCTTGCCAGCAGGGTACTTACTCTTCAAGCTGGTGGGGATGGCATTCTCGTCTGGAGACTGTTTACGTGGATTGAAATGGGACCCCTGGTACGCGTGACATCGTCCCTCACAGGTCAACGTTACTGGGATATCCTGAACAACCACTTGCTCCCGTTTGTGCGTCTTCAACATCCTACTGGGGACCTCATCCTGCAACACGACAATGCACTGGGCCATCGCTCCCGAATTGTATCCGAATGGTTGGATGAACACTCCACCGACGTGACCTCGCTTCCTCGGCCAGCAAGAGCACCTGACCTCAATCACATCGATCACATCTGGGATGCCATCAAGATAGATGTTCGAGGCTCTGACCCCCCCCTCCATCAAATCTTCGTGAACTTTGGGAGCTTGTTCAGGGGTCGTGGATCCGTATGGCTTCCCAACGCTTCCGGTGTGTTGTCGAGTCCATGCCGAGACGAATCGCCGCCGTCATCAGGGCGAAAGGTGGTGCTACACGTTATTAGACAGGTAACCCTAATTCAATTGCTCTTCAGTGTACAAGCCAAAACTTTGTGAATCAATTATAAGTTTTACCAGTGGTGTAGTGGAACCGGAACGGCGTTCCATTACTTTTTCTGGAGGGCACGCGTTCCGGTAAAACGTATACAGCATTATTTATTTTTTGTTTTTTAAAAACGCGAATGTAACATAATTATTTTCCAATAAAAAAAATGCAACATAAAAACTGCAAAAGTTGGAGGAATTAACGTTCATATTTGTTTGAAGGTAGAATTAGTCGCAAAATCCATTCTCACTTGGCAGCCCCAAATGGTGAAATGTCGTTCAACAGAAGTCGGATTTCGTCGGATCACCACACTTCAGATCAGATCATATGTAGAGGATTTTAGGAAGGGAGTGTCTGACCCCAGGTCTTAAACAACCCTTAGAAATAGGAAGCTAGGAGATTTGGGCTAGAGTGCCCGATAGGAAAGTGACACGGAAGCGAAGTAGAAAGGGGGAGGAAGACGCCCTTATTTATTACGGGGCGGGGCAGTACCCGGGGTTCGACGGCTTAACGTGCCCATCCGATGCACGGCGGATATTTAGTGGATCGAGCGTTCGTACCTGCCTGGGATCGAACCTGAGGTCCTTTCCGTGGCAGACACGAACGTTGCCCACTAGGTCACCCGCGACCGATGGATCACCACACTTACTTATACTATACTGTAAATATAAGAAAATAAAAAGGGGATAGGAAGAATGGGGAGGGGGTAGGTTATGAAGGGAAAGGTATTGAATACATAAAGGCACCGCGCGTTCCTGTACTTTTTCACTTAGCACTACACCACTGGTTTTAACCCCCAATTTTCCGTTCTTTTATGGAAATATAAAATGGTGCGGTTTTTTAAAACTTCAAATGTGTATTCTTATTCTGTGACGTATGGAGTCAAATGGGCAATGAAGCAACGAAAGGCATGCCGGCGTAGTTCATTTGGGGGAACAGCTGCTCCGGAGCAAAAAGATGCGAGTTCGAATCCCATTGTCGGCTAAAAAAGAAGTTGCAATTCTGGACGTAGCAACGTTTCACAGAATAAGGAAAATTCCTTGTGTGAAAATACCTCAGGAGACCATTTTATCCACTAAAATTTTACGGACTGACAAGTTGAATAAAGCAGATTAATATTAAAGTTAATGGAGAAATACAAAACGGCTGCAATAGAATACCACCTTGGAATTCGCCAAGTGGGAAAACCTACTGGAAGGGTGAAGACAAACTCCCACATCAAATATTTCGGAACAGGTGGAAAGCTCCTATGCTACCAAGAGCAATAAAATTTGTTGGGCTAACTCCTCTGACGAATACTCATAATCTCGTTCATAAAACCTGCAAAGCACATAGCTTCACTGATGAAAGTCAGGCCAGTGAATTTTAGGTTTCTGTTTTAAATGCACGTCACACTTTTAACGAGACACTCCAAGAATCCAATGGATGCACACGAAAATGTCTCTTTAGACAAAAGAGAAATGGATCGTACCGCTGCGAATGATAACTGCTGGTTATGAGCAAAATGTTGCTAATGGAGGGAAAACAGGAAACACCGGATTCCAGAAACTTTGAAATTCAGCTGTAAAGACTTTTAAAAGGGTAATTTGCATTACCACATGGGGGAAAAGCGTAATGAACTGCACTCTTCCTACAGAATGTTCTGTTGTTTAGCCAAAGTTATATGTTCCGTTCACAATATTCGCTGGAGAACGGAATTTTTCATATTGTGCATCTCAAAACAGTTCTATGACATCAGGTAAGAGAAGCATGCAATAAGGCATGAACATTTTTTTTAATTTACTAAAAATTGTCATCAACAGATTTTCTTTCAGAAAAATAACAGCAATTATTTTTTAAACTGATACGTAGAAAAGAAAACAGCTACATGTTTGGATTTCTGAGTTATGATTGGTATCGAAAATAATAATACATGGTTTTGTTCTGATGTTATATAGGTTAGATCAGGCACACATTTTTGTCGGGCAAAAGAAGCAAGCGGCAGCAACGGTACTGCAGGAACAGATCAAAACAAAGCACTAGAACACTGTTAAACAGAGTGCAGTTACCAGCATAGTTTAAAAAAAAGCGCACGAAACGATTTTATTGTGGACTCAATTCGGTTCCTTACGTTTGACGAACAATAATCTCCGAAAAATGTGTTGTACATAAAAAAATTTGATGAAAATTTACATATCAACTGCTGACTGGCATTATGGTACAGGTTTCTTTCACTGTGTCATACGTATACGGACCATAAATTGTTCTTGGTAACAGGACACATGAACAAGCCCTATCTCCGCAAAAGATGACCAGTGCGAGTTCATCAATCTCAACATCGCACAGAGGAACCTTTTAGATCATAGAGTTCATCGTCGATTTGACTCATACTACACAGGCCAATATAGAAACTGGTTTTGAACAGTTTGTGGAGTAACCCGAGAGTATAGAAGATAAATTCGGAACAACCGAAGTGGTTCTGTGCATCTGCAGTGCCAACAGGTTTCATAACAATCGGGGTCTACATTCGCTAATGGAAAAACAGTTATTCACTAAAAACACGTAGTGCAGGGCTGGAAGCGCGATTCAGCCGTCCCGGTGGCTGAGAGGTCTGAGGCGCTGGTCTCTCACTGTGCTTAACTTACGGCTCCGGCCTCTTACTCTCCCCGGAACCAGTAGCCAGCCCCAAATAGAAACAAGGAAACGGAAGAGTGCTTATACCCCTTAGAGTTGCTCATGGTGGTGGTTAAACCGTGAAAAAGAAGCACGATCTGCTGCAACATTTGCATTGAGGAAGAAACCTTCGGAGTCAAGTTTTTTTGTGATCGTTCGCGTGTAACACATATCCAGGTGTGAGAATTCGCTTACGCATTAACGGAGAACATTCAGCAATCATAGCTACTAACGGCAACAATGTCATTTGCATTGTCTGAACGTTTGTCCCACTTTGGTGGCGCAGTGGAGTCATCATCCCCATAGCAAAAAGTTCCTGATCAGACTGCGACAGATATGTATCATGGTACCACAAAATCATCTGAGGGTGGTCAACATAGGCGCCGACTAGGGGGGGGGCAATCTTGCCCCTTAAATAATTTTACTAGGGGGCAGTGCCCACTCAATATATTTGGCCCTGTTTAAATAAGTTTTTGTTTTTGTGTGCGTATGCCATTTTTCGAAATGCGTGAGTTGAAATATTTTTACAGGAAAAAAAAAAATGCTTTCCCACGCTACTGAGTATGCTGTGCTAATTGCAAAAACTAACATTTCTTTCCTTTATATTATAGAATTGTATTATTCTTCATAAGATGGACCAAGCTTCAATTATGAGGCCAAAAAAATAATAAATAACAAAATAAGAAAACTTTTTTTTTTTTTTTTTTTTCATTTTTAGTATTGCTCATTTGATAAGAAACTTGGTTGCCAGGCCCGTATTGTGTTTGACATGTTCTCGTGATACGTCGTAAATGTTTATGACAATTTTCAAAATATAAAATTAATAAATACAAATATAGAAACGAATAATCTCTAGCGCCTTTATTTATCTATTTTTTGCACTTCTTATTCTTTAAGTAAACGCGCTAATTTCTCATTTTCTTATAAACGTTTGAAAATAAAATCACTCCGGATATTTTTCTAAAATAACAAGCTGAATTATATTTTAAAATATATTAATATTCAGCAAAAAATATTGCGTTGTTCATTTGCTGATGAGCAATTACAGTTGTAATTTTAAAATATACGTCGAATCTCGTAGTTTATCGTTTTGCCCCCTTTTTTTTTCATCCTGACAATGGAAGAGACGTGCTCCCCGTCCAACGTCTGACCTCTTCACGCCTGCCCCACCCCATAATTTGATGAAGTCGGCGCCCCTGGTGGTCAATGAGCAAGATGCAAAAAACAATAAAACTTTGCACAGGCAGAAATTTAAAAGAAAGAACTAACCACTTTACATTTCTTCTGCCTAAAAAAAAAAAAAAAAAGACTGACGCAGTTGCAGTGACAACTAGGTTCAAGAACACTGTATCTAGAATTTCATCTCCATTTTCAAGCTGAATAAAATTATATTTAACAACAATACAGGACAGAGGGAACATCGCTAGAATAAGAAAATACGATTACCGGAGAATTCTTCGCTCCGTCCTACTTCCGTTTTCGGAAAATCTTTCCCCAAATACAAACATTTATGTAATTAAATGATGTTTAAACGATACTACAGTGCAGGAAAAATAACGCGAATAATAATAATAATAAAAAAAACGATTATGGGAGAAATCTTCGCTGCCTTTTAGCATCCGTTGTTGAAAATTTTCTCACTGTTGTCCATGTAGCAAATCTATCAGAAAACGTGAAAATTAAATTGCTCTGGAGCGGGAATCGAACCCGCACCTCCCGATAATCGGTCGAGCATGCTATCCGTTACACCTAGGACAAGGACGTTTTTCCGTCCCAAGACGGAAAACCTACATCCATGGTCGGGAGTCCGTAAGAGAGAATTTAATAGGGTTCTTGGGATATTGCTTTTGCCTGCAGGACCAAAACAAAATCTGAGAGGTACGTCGCCCGTCGCCGCTATTCTGCTATAGCATTTCTTTCCTTTAAATTATAGAATTGTATTATTTTTCATAAGATGGACCAAGCTTCAATTTACGGTCATCATCATAGCAACAACCGAGAGATACTGCATTTGTCACGCTTTGCTTTTCGTGTAGGTGTTCAGTGAATGGAAACTGCTTTCCGGATAAAATTATGTGACCTCATCACCACCATAGCACCAACTGATAAAGAAATTTGTGACGTCCCACTTTGTGTTTTCGGGCAGGTGTTCCGTGAATGGAAACTCAGAATTATATTAGCGTATGACGTAACAACTGTATACGTAGTATTTTTTTAATTGCTGTAATGTTCATGAAGCATACATTCACATTTGGACATCACAAACAAATAGAATACCTGGTTATTAAAAAATATTCTACAAATCTTATTTTTCTCCGTCATTATTGACGGGCTTTCACCTAGTATTATTATAACGTTCCATGTACCATAGTTGGCACTTGATGCCGAAGAGAAGAATACATGTCAGTGTGTACTAGTTGGGTCAAAGAAACTGGATTGTATCATGAATGAAATACGGGATACAAATTTTGAAGATGACAAGGATCGAAAACTTGAAAATTTTGTCGTTCTGGAGCGGGAATCGAACCTGCGTCTCTCAGATAGCGCTCGGGTATGCTAACCACAACACCATCCAGAACGACCAAGTCTCAAGTTTATCTTAACCTCCAGATTTGCTAAATATGAATGCCGGTTGCCCGGACTAGCAAATTCTGTGATGGTTACATTCAAATTCATCGGAAAGTTGAGACTTGGCCGTTCTGGGTGGTGTTGTGGTTAGCATACCCGGGCGCTATCTGGGAGACGCGGGTTCGATTCCCGCTCCAGGACGACGGAATTTTCAAGTTTTCGGATATTATCTGACTTACCATCCTTATCATATTTACACCAAAAAAAAAACGAATTGTCATTTTCAAAATTTGTATTTAAACTGGACTGTTCGAAAAGGCATTGAATATTTTAACGAAACTATGTATATTGTATATTTACACAGTTCAAGGCTTAAAATGTTGAGCCTCAAAAACACTGGTTAGGACGAAACTTCCCACCTGATTACTTTAGATCAGATCATGCATTCTTGTCGTCTAGGTTCTTGGTACTGGAAAATGCTGGAATGGGAAGTTGTGCGACCGTTCCAGTATTGAAGATCGGACTTCCTGCATGTTTCATGAATGACTTCACATCTATTCTGAGAGCGTTCCGACAGCGGAAACGCGAAAATGAAGGAAAACATGAGCCAGTAAGCAAGCTATGACAACGGAAACTGCGTTCTAGAAACTGAGTTTTCACACATTTTAGTAACTCTTTCACAAACATAACTTCCTATAACTCTTCAGTTTCAACCACATTTGCTAACTCCAGTAATCACACACCACCATGACGTTATTTTCGAGGAGATGCTAGTATTTTTTATTATGATTAGCTACTGTTTTCTGAAAGCGGAAATAGTTTAGGTTTCTCTCAAGTTTTACGCTGTAGCTGCTTTTTTCTGATACTGACGCAGAAGCACATGGACAGCTTGAAAGAAAGGTGAAATTATTTGGAAAACCCTGGGCATCCTTATGTCCTTGAACGTTCACGAAAAATTTCTGTAATCCGTTCTCTCGAAACAGATATGGTAGCACTTAAAACTGCGCATTTACGCAACAACGGGAAAGCTGGTAAATCAAAATTTTGCAACCAGGGCCGCATGTACTTTCCCTAACCAAGACCAGTGGGGCTAATTTTTTTGAACTACGAATACCGTAAGTTACATTAACCATATTGAGGCATCAATGGGTTTACCCATCATAGAGATTCTATCCAGGGTTGGGTTTTGGACGTCCGAAACTGGATTTGGACAGGACATGTGGTTTTTACCATCTAAAACCTAGAGCTGTCAAAATATGAAAAATATCACATAAAAACCAGTAGATTTTCCTAGGACTATACTAACAGACTAACAAAATAAAGTTTTTGTTTTTTTACTAAAAAAAATTTTCATGTAAAATTATGTACAGTAATAATAATTAATAAATATGTGATTATCATGTGCGTGTAAAAAAGTATTACTGTACCAGCATTTCACTGAAATATAAATATTTCATTACATTTCAGGAGACAGACTTCTTTATTTTGATTTGGGGAGACTGGTTTTGAGGTGCTTAAAACCTGAATTAAATTTTAAACTGAAAATGCACAAAGGTGGACTATCAGATAGTGTGTGGCAACATTTTCTTAAGGTACAGAATGAGGGAAAATCTGGAAGTAATAGTAAATATGTCAAATGTAAATACTGTGGAAATGTTCAACTTGGAAAAGCAGACAGATTGAGAAAACACATTTTATCTTGCAAAGCTGAAAAGGTATGTAATGATAGAACTGTAAGTAATGCAGAAACTGGAGATTGGGATTCATCAAACCTTGAACTCCTAGAAGTAAATGAAAGTGGATTTGTGGTGCCACCCAAAAAAGATGAAAACTGAGCAGTGTTTAGATTCTCATATTTTAAAAACAAGTGACAGAGCTGCAGTAAATTTGAATATACTGGATGCCAATTTTTTTACGCCAACAATATTGCCTTCACTGCAGTAGAACATCAAACCTTCAAAGAATTGGTTTCAGCTCTGCGTCCAGGATATTCTAGACCGCCAAGTCGTAAAGCATTAGCAGGAGAATTTTTAAATATAGTGTCAGCAGAAGTCACAAAAAGAACCAAGACTTATCGAAGGCAAACAGGTCGCCCTGATTGAAGATGGATGGAGTAATATACATCACAAAGATGTTTTACAATCGGCTATTGCAAAGGCAAAGAAAGAATATAATTGTGATATAAAGGCTGTGGTCACTGATAATGCCAGAGTTATGGATAAACAAAGGAACTCCTGTGTGAAGAAGATAATAGCTTGGTGGTATATGGATGCAGTGCCCATTATTTAAACCAGCTGGGACAGGATACAAAGCCAGTTTCAGTGCTAAACAACATTGTGAAGGTTCAAAAGTTTTTCCCCAACCACCATGTAGGTACCTAGTGCATTGCTTAATGAAATTCCTAATTCACTGAAGCCCCAGTTCCTGGGAGATACAAGGTGCAAGAGTCAAATGACTTGCATTGAAACTTTTCTGTGCAACAGAGCAGCATACCAAAATATAATTGAGGAACATGAAGATCCCATAGACAGAGACATAGTCACTCTTATAAATGATTATAATTTATATAAACAGGGTAAAGATACATTGCAACAACTGAAGCCAGTTGCTGATTCACTGGACTGTTTGCAAAGAGATAATGCTATACCATTCAGGAAGCCTGCCATACATGGCTCATGTTGTTGAAAGAAGAGTGCTTACAGCCCTGCATCCAAGAAGTTACAAAACGAATGGATCAAGCCATGATACCTTTTCACTTCCTGAATCCAAAATACAAAGGAGAAGGTCTGTCTAACATTCAAAAAGAAAGTGCACGTTCATGGCTAGTTAACAGGTATCCCAACAGCATTTCTCTTTTGATTGCATATGAAGCTGAAGCTGAGCCATTTCCTCCTACTTACTTCACTGTATCTGGAAGAAGTATCAGTCCTGTCACATGGTGGACAGTAATAGGAAAAACATTAGAACTAGAAGATTTTCAAAAGATTGTCTACAACATGCTTTCCTACTTTCATGCTCTGCAAGTTCCACATCAATTAAAAGAATGTTTTCAAACTTTGGAGTAATACATTCAAAACTCAGAAATCGTCTTGGTGCAAACACAGCATCTAAACTGGTTATGTGTTATCGGATGTTAAGAGAACCAATTGCGCTGGATTATTAACGTTTCTCTTGTACTTTGCACTAATATCTTTCTGTAGTGTTGGTAACTGTCCCCTCCCCCTTTTCATATATTAGTTTCATATTACTGTTCACTTTTTGTAGTACAACAAATGTACATTTTTTTAAAAATTAAACCTAATATTGAGCCTAATGCAAATTGTATTTCTTTAAATGTAACATATTGTGTCATCAATGGCTGTATATAAGCAAAATTTAACAAAAACGTCATATTATTTGTATTAAAATGTTGGACTTATTAATCTAAAAACAATTAATATAACTGTATTTGTATATATAGTTTTCAATTTCAAAATTTTTACATATGGCTATTTAAATTATTGTGTATTTTTACATATTTTATATTTCTTTTACATACGGTTGTCTGGCAGAGGTTTTGGACAGTTTTGGACATAAGGGTCTTGGACAGTACGGTAAAAACCACGGTATTGACCGTGGTTTTTACCGTCGTGTCCGAAACCTTGCCAACCCTGATTCTATCATTTATTTTCCTTTCGTACAGTGGCGCCAAAAAATGGGAATGGTCCGGTCCGTCTGTCCCCAAATAATGACCTTTTCCTTCATTCCTCGGATGAAATAAAACAATGACGTTTTCAAAATACCATAACCCAACTACAGCAAAATTAAAAAAAAAAATCTTTCCGAATACATTTATTTCAGTTGGGTAAATGACATTTCTGTTGTACTTTAAAAAGATGGAAACGAGCTGGTTAAAATGTGATAACGGTCAAAGATCTTTTGCTTCTTAGATACTGATTGGTTGTAGCTAGATGACAAATGCAAACCTTCGCGCGTGCGTGAGAGGGGGGAGGGCTCTAGTGGCATACTACGGTGTTTGGGTTACCCCAAAGGGAGTACAAGAGCTTTAGGTTACCCGCATTCCCCTATTTCCCACCAGTTCCCCTCTGCCCTAGCAGGAAATGAACAACGTCTAAGGGCATGGTTTTAAGAAAGCCTCAAGTGCTAATCTTTATCTGCAGCCCATTCGCCGACCCATCGCGCGTGTATGAAAGTTCAATTTCCTGAAGTACGAATTTAGAGTTTGAAAAGCAACAACGGAAAATATTTCTTACATTTAATAAAAAATAATAAAATTGAAATTTGAAAAAAAAAAAAACATTTCTGTGACTCATTTTAAGCAAACAGTAAATGACTTTTTTCTCCGAAGCACAACATGTCATTCATTACAAAAGCATGGATTATTTATTTAGTTTTAGATTTTAGACCGATTCAATTCCTTAGGGAAAAGTAATTAGACAAGTTATTATTTTTTCAAAGTTCGTTGAAGAATGTTTAGATGAGTTAAATATTGTTGTTCACTTAACTTTTTCGTTTTCCATCGATGTTACACGTGTCTGCTTTTTAACAATGTAGTAAACTGGGCTTACACATATAACATGACGAGCTTTCTTTGTTCCGTGGATTTCTTTGTTGGACCACTCGAGAAAATTTTGTGTGCGCCACTGCTTTCATATAATTCCAAGTATTATTGTTGTATAGAATGCGTCAATCAATGTAAAATTTACATGCAAATCACGCCAAATATTATTTTTAAGGAGCTTCTGAAGTAACATAAATATGGTCACTAAAGTAGCATATCATACCCCAGCAAAAACACAAGTGCTGGGAAACTGCTGGCCACCAGCTGGCAGTGTTGGGTCACTGCTGGCTGAAATCTGCCGCTCACGGCCCGGTAGTGGTCCGTTGGTGGCAGCCATTGATGGCCCTGCAGCATCGCCGGGAATTGTGGGCCTCCAAGCAAGTGCCACTAGTGGCCCGTTGCTGGCAACCAATGCAACCCCCAACAGCAGGTGGAAGCATTGGGACTGCGCATGCGCAAAAGCAACACTTGCTGTGTCTCTCATGGTACCAGTTAGTTGAAGACGACGCTATCGCCATCGTGTTATTTTAGTGGATGTTAAGAAAAAATCCATATATGTGGAGAGGCGAATTAATTTCCTAATGAAATTTTACGTCGACGAAGATATCAGATTAAGCCGTGAAATACTAGATTACAGCCATGAAATACACCCACTCCATTCCCATGAATAACATCTCATGGAATGGAGTGGATGAATAACAAGAAAAAATTTGAAACCGCTTGAAACAAATATCCTGGAAAACCATTAAAATAGCGTTTGTTGGGGAAAAAAAAAAATTATACGCGTACAAAATTTATTAATTATTTGAAAGAAAAAAAAAAGCAACGCTATGTGGTGTACTCATCCATGGGTTGAATACACAAGACTGGGAGGAATTCGCTTCTAAAAATAACGAGAAGTAAAATAAAATATATTTTACTCTTTAAAACAAATGTAGCTTCGGACAACGGAAAGGAAAGACACAACGTTAAAAATGTAACAGAATGTGACATGAACCCGGGTAAATATATATTTATTCAACAATCTCTTTTCAAGATGGCAAGGACAGTACAAAACTTTGGAAAGCGACTCTAAGTATGTACACGCCTTGAAAATGAGTGAAGTTCCCTTAACGTAAAAAAAAAAAAACTATCGTTACGTTGAAAAATTTAATTTATCAATTATATGAAACTGACAATATTATAAAATGAAAAAGGGAAGCATTCGATTACAAATTGCATACCAAACAGATAGCTTCCAGCACACATCCGAGCGTTGTGAATTAGTCCGGTCGGTAGCGAGCGCGGCTTCCACGTAAACGGCCCAGGATCGAATCTAGTCAGATGCAAACGGCGTTTTTCCGGTCTGTCAAAAAAATTCCCCAGCGCAGTGCGTTAATTCACAAGCTTCGTAAGGGTAGAAAAAACAAAAATTGTAGCTTCAGGAAACTGCGGTTATCCTTGCTTTTTTTTTTTATTATTATTATGGCTAATACTGGGAAATTGGCGGACAAGATTCGGCAAGCCACCAGTTACGTCACGTGGTTGCTGGCTGCCACTAACGGCCCAGTAGCGGACCACATTAGGCTAACCATCATTTCTGGCACGTGCTTGCAGGGCCACTGAAGGGCCACTTGTGGCAGCTACTGCCTGTGATGGACCACTGATGGCCCTGTTGTGGCATATGACAACTGATGGGGTGCCAACTGTTGGCCAGAACTGCTGGCCCTTCTGTTGGCCGCCCGGACATTTTATTGACGGTTCGGCAGCGGCAACATAGTGCTGGGCCATTGCTGGCTGCCAGCAATGGCCCACTGCTGGCCCAGCAAGACTGTTTTTGCTGGGACTGGTTCAACTAAATAACCAAATTGCAGGACACACCCCTCAAAGGCTCCATATTAAATGCATCTGCTTTATTTATAAGGAAACAGAATATTGTGTTATTAGCTACTAGAGACATTAATGCAGCCGAGAAAAACTTATAAACTGGCTTAAATAAAATAATCAGATGGCTAAACCAAAATCTGGGAATATGTGTCGAAAATTACTCAATTCACTGCAATGATCAAAGTCACCGCACAGTCAACCTTACAGAATCTCAGTACGCAAGCCGCAGGCGCATTGCGATATGCAAAACATTGTGGATGTGTGACGTACTACAGAGGTAAAGCACGTGTCAAGATGACAAATCTGCAGCAATACATTCCGTCTGTGTAGCTTAGTTGGGAGAGCAACTTACTTCGGAGTTAGAGGCGTTTCTGGCCCAGTGGTTAAGACGCGTACACTACGGGAATGCAGAATATAAGTACTGCATGCCCAGTTTGTGTTAGAAATTAGCATTTCAATTTCTCCCAGCAAAAACACAAGTGCTGGCCACCAGCTGGCAGTGCTGGGTCACTGCTGGCTGAAACCTGCCGCTCACGGCCCGGTAGCTGTCCGTTGGTGGCAGCGCTATCAGTTGGCGAGCCATTGATGGCACTGCAGCATCGCCGTGAATTGCGGGCCTCCAAGCAAGTGCCACTAGTGGCCCGTTACTGGCAACCAATGCAACCCCAACAGCAGGTGGAAGCAACGGGACTGCGCATGCGCAGAAGCAACACTTGCTGTGTCTCTTATGGTACTAGTTAGTTGAAGACGACGCTATCGCCATCGTGTTATTTTAGTGGATGTTAAGAAAAAAAATACATATGTAGAGAGGCGAATTAATTTCCTAATGAAATTCCACGTCGACGAAGATATCAGTTTAAGCCATGAAATACTAGATTACAGCCATGAAACACCCACTCCATTCCCACGAATAACAATTCATGGAATGGAGTGGGTGAATAACAAGAAAAAATTTGAAACCGCTTGAAACAAATGTCCTGGAAAACCATTAAAAAAACGTTCGTTGAAAAAAAAAAAAGAATTATACGCGTACAAAATTTATTAGTTATTTGAAAAAAAAAAAAAAAAAAAGCAACGCTATGTGGATATAATGTACTCATCTATGGGTTGAATACACAAGACTAGGAGGAATTCGCCTCTAAAAGTAACGAGAAGTGAAATAAAATATCTTTCCTCTTTAAAATAAATGTAGCTTCGGACAACGGAAAGGAAAGATACAACGTTAAAAATGTTACAGAATGTGACATGAACCCGGGTAAATATATATTAATTCAACAATCTCCTTTCAAGACGACAACGACAGTACAAAACTTTGGAAAGTGACTCTAAGTATGTACACTCTTCGAAAATGAGTGAAGTTCCCTTAAGGTAAAAAAAACCATCGTTACGTTGAAAAATTAAATTTATGAATTATATGAAACTGACTTTTATGAAAAATACCTCGCAATATTGTAAAATGAAAGAGGGAAGGAACCATTCGATTACATATTCCGCACGAAACAGACAGCTTCAAGCACACGCGCGAGCGTGGCAAATTAGTTCGGCCGGTAGAGAGCTCACTCAGCTCCCACGCAAAGGCCCTGGTTCGTATCTACTCAGATTCAAACGGGCGTTTTCCCGGTCTGTTGAGAAAATTTCCCCAGCGCAGTGCTAAAATCACAAGTTTCGTAAGGGTACAATAAAAAAAAAAAGTTGTAGCTTTGGGAAACTGCGGTTATCCTTGATTTTTTTTGTTATGGTTACTACTGGGAAATTGGCGCACAAGATTCGGCAAGCCACCAGTTACGTCACGTGGTTGCCGGCTGCCACTATCGGCAAACTAGCGGACCACATTAGGCTAGCCATCATTTCTGGCACGTGCTTGCAGGGCCACTTGTGACAGCTACTGCCTGTGATGGACAACTGATGGCCCTGTTCTGGCATATGACAACTGATGGGGTGCCAACTGTTGGCCTGAACTGCTGGTCCTTCTGTTGGCCACTCGGACATTTTATTGACTGTTCGGCAGCGGCAACATAGTGCTGGCCCATCAAGACTGTTTTTGTTGGGCTCCCATATCGGTCTCTACTTCTACACTTTTTTTTTTTTTTTTTTGTCATTACAGCATTAATGATGTAAAAAATTACAACTATTCTAAATGTAATTTTGCTTCCTTACGCGTAATTGGTCGCTTCACATAGAGCGCGTCCTGCTGTTTTGTTTTTCACACTTGTCATCTAGTTTTGTCGAGGTAGGTAAGCAGAAGCCACATTGCTTCCACCAGGCGCGTACGCACCCATCACACGTACTTTAATTTAATAGTCTTGCCATCACATCAGAAAGCCTCTGTTTAGTTTGCGACGGATAGTGAGTGGCTGGAAGGCGCATGCATACCGACATCGTGCGTTTCGGCTATTTCATTCTTTTTTAACTGTTGGGAGTGTGAAAATTATTATTATTATTATTATTATTATTATTATTATTGCATTTGTTATTGAATGCAAGAAATCTATTTAATGTGTTTGAATTAAAAAGTGCGTTGGAGTATAAAAAAATGTGATATTTTCTTAAGAAAATGAATTTCGATAACCAATTTTTTTGCGCTTTGATAATCATATTTAATAACAAAAAAGTGTCTTTCATTTAGTATCGTTTTGTACCAGAACAGGGGTCGCGCTGCCGATCGTCATCTTCGCAATTTGCGAAAAAAAAAATTAGTTTTGGCGAAGGAAAAATAGCTTTGGCGATTACCTTTTTGTACTGTTATAACACTTTAGTGATAAAAAATTGAATCTGGCGAATAAATTGGCGAAAACTTTAAAAAGAGCCAGCGCAGCCCCTGCCAGACATAATGCATTTTCGTGAATGTTGAATTAGTGATTCTCAGAAATGTCACACATTGGTATGAAAAATTCTGTTGTTGAGATGACAAAATTTTTCAAACATGTGTGAACCCATTTTCAGAAAATTCCTGAAAGTAACGTGCAGCAGGAAAGTTGCCGGAAGGTGTCAGTCTTTTAACGAAATTTCCGTTTTTAAAAGTGCCCGTTTCTTTAAATTTCCGTGTTTTCAGATTTTCCATTGTCGGATTATTTCAGAAAAGACTATTTTTGGTTTTTCCGTATTTATACAGAAATTTCGCAAAATCGAAGATGCTGAATTTTTCAGCCTTTACATTAGAGAATCCTTTCACACCAGTGGGACTCGAACCGAAGTCGTTTGCGTCGGCTCAACAAAAACCGCGCGTCTTACCCACTGGGCCAGAAACACTCAGAAACCGCGCACACGTTCAACGTTAAACTCTAATTGTGCGATTATTATTGTTTTTTTTTTTGCTTTGTTTTTTTGTCATTAATGCGAATGATTACAAGAAAAGGGTTGCAGTCAGAAGTATTGGTGGGGACATATAGCCCCCTTCCCCCGTCAGCGACTCCCATGCTTATCAAAAATTAAGTACTTTTTTCATCGTAATTTTTCGAAGCAACAGAATGCTTTGGATCTTCAGATTTTTTCAAACTGACAATGACTTCACAATTATCTTTAAGAAAAGGCTAAATATACTGTTTTATAGTATTATTTCACAAAACTAAATATACCGTATTTTTTCGTGTATAAGACGATATTTTTTTCCACAATTTTTAGACCAAAAATTGGGTGTCGTCTTATACACGGGGGATAACTTTCGATTGAGAGAACCCTGCGGTTACCACGGCGAAACTGCCAGTACCTCTTATCCCTTCTCCCCACTACGAAGGGCTGGTAGATGTTTCCATCAACATGCCTTCAAATCCCTGATGAAAGAAGAATGGAATAAATGGATGCAAAAAGCATGAAATAACTTGGCATCAACGGGGAAAATGAAAACACCCGACTATTACTGAGGTCTGCAACTGGGCCCTAAAGTCATGGAATGGAGTCAAGCAAGAGGTGGTTGTAAAGTCCTCCAAGAAATGTGGAATCAGCAATGCCATGGATGGAACTGAAGATGATCTAATATATATATAGACAGTGACGACAGCAGTGACGCAGTTGAGGTTGAAAAAAGTGATATGTCTGAAACTGATTGTGCTGAAAAAAGTGATGCATAATTTCATAGTTTGTAATTTGTATCTTAAAAATATTACATAATTTCTAAATAATATAAATTTCCAAACTTCTTTTTTTTTAATATTACCACAGACTTTGTCTGATATTACCTAATTTCTAAATGTACTTCAATGATATTACCCAATTTCTAAAAAAATATCAAATGCATCCTTTTTGTAATAAAAATACTGGTTTCTTAATTTTCGGTTCGAAAAAGTAGGAGTCGTCTTATACATGGGGGCGTGTTATACACGTAAAAATACGGTAACATTTAGTCATGATAACTGTAATATAATAGCATTTGTCTTAAGGATTCCACAGACTGAAACATAGATATCGTACAATCATCGCCTGTACAATAATTTAAGTACCTGGTTTCTGACAGTAACACAATACACGATAGCTGGTGCATGCACAAAATGGGGAGAGAAGAAGAAATAACCAAAATTATTGTAGCACTTCCAAAATTTATGTGAAATATTGTACACAATATCCGATCTCGTTACAGAACTTCAAGATCAGATCCTTCGACAGGTGATTGACATTTAACATACAATCAAACCTCAGGTATTCAAGCGAGTCGATCCTATTACCGGAAAATTTTCGTCATACGGATGCGGAAAAAGTGAGAACGGTGTTTTTGCGTTAATATACGAAAGGAATAGCGCAACAGTTTCAAAAGATTCAGAATTTTCCGTTAACACATCTTAAAAACGGCAATGAATTGTACACAGATGACGCTTTTATATATAAAAAAGGAATTGCGGAAACGTTTCTGAAAACTCAGAATTTTCCTGTTGTAAGAAAAATCCGTGAAATTCGGGTTCCCTTCCGTCATTTTACGGGAAAGGGTGTATGAGAAATATATTTCGTTAATTCACAAAAAGAATCACGGAAAGTGGCTCATGAATTTCGGATTTTTTTATTTTTTTTTTACAGTGTATATTACAGCTCTGACATGATGCGAAAGAACAAGATGTACATGTATACTAGATGATCATCTCGACACAGTGAGCTAGTCTGATGCCTTGAATGGAAAAAACTCCGTTCTGGCGATTTTGTGGTACAACGGTGGTCAAAGTCTGCATTAAATCTCCATACTTGCACAGGGTGTCTACTGATTTCCGATGAACCAAATTCATGACTTTTTCATCACTTTCCACGACATCTTCAGTTAAATTCATGACTTCTCGACAATGCGTGGCACAATGACAACCATTCTAGACTCATAATCTAGTACTCTTGGCTTGAGATCCCACGTTATTATTCATTTTTACAAACACTGAAATTAATTCAATGTAACAATAGTTTAGGCAAAACTGATGTGTCTGTAATACAATTGCTGCTAAAATGGCTATACGTTGGGGGTGGGGAATGTTTTTTAATGAACCTCTACCTGAAAGCCAGTTAAGATGAAAGCTGAATGTAATTCTTATGTCACTAAAATTGCTTGTTAACATGAATAACGTAATTATGTATGGCTTGCACTATGCCATTCGGCAAATTCTAAGTGTTTAAAGAAATAAAAACATTCAACTCTCATCTAGGATGGGGTATGGCTATTTTCAGAAATATTTATCATTCATTGCATCTATTAATACACAAATTCTTTTAACATGGCAATGCTGTAAAAACTTACAAGGTTTTATTAAGGCAACATAAGAACTATGAATGTACAAAATTTATGGAGACTGAAATTTCACAGTGAAAGGCACAGCGTTTAAGTATCTTAGCTAAACTTGTTATCTCAGAATCGAGAACTTTAGCTTCTTCTTTTGCCTTTTCTATAAGCTTTCTCTTCTCATTTTTGAGTTCTTTTAGTTCTTGGACTGCTCTCCTTTTACGATTGGCCACTTCCATCTTCGTCAGATTTCTTCTTTTTTAAGGCTTCTACTCTTTCTGTTGAAGCATTTTTGACAGCTAATATCATTGATTTTGTGATGTCTACATTCAGTTCTTTCTCACTATTAGCTAAACCATCTAACGATTGTATTGCACTGTAAACACTTCTTTCTGCAACAACTGCATCTTCTTCTAAGTTTTCAATTAAAAGTTCTTTGTTAACAGAAAAGCCTTTTTCAACTGCAGCATCGCCATGAAACATGCATAGCAGCTTCTGTAAGAACTTGATAAAGTCATGGTGCTTTTTGCGTTCATGGAGCATCGACTACACGCCGGTTTATAAGGGTGCCGGTTTGTGTTTTCTTCTAGATGCGCAAACTTATCTTCATTCAGGTGCTGATACAAAAAAAGACAATTTCATGACCACCCACTCAATTTCATTACTTTTTCATGACTTTCATGACCAGTAGACACCCTGTTGTACCTTACAGTTTGTTCTATATGATCACGTGAAAGAGAGCAAAACAAGCTAATAAGTGAGCGCCACCATGTTTAGTGCGGCGAACTGCTTTCCAGCAACTTAAAAAAGCTTTTATGTTGTTGAGGGTACAAGGACTATTTAATCACCGAAATATGATATCTGTATGACAGATAGCAAATTCATGAGTAATACGACATATTCAAACAGAAACTCATCCTGTAAGAAAAATAAGAGTTCCATCTTAGTTGATCATTTTGAAATGGTAAGTAGAGATGGTTACACTTCGAAAAAATATTTCTTGTTATCAACGGATTATCTTACAAAGGAAAAATACGAGTTGTTTCAATAATCATGATGATCGCAACTACATACCCTAACAGCTTAAGTACCACCTTTGAAAGAAAAGGCAATGATGTAGAGCAATATTTTTCATACTTCTTTAGAGCTGTAAGGGTCCTTCGAACTGCCAACGTTAAAACAAATACGACTGTAGACAGATGATGCTTTTATATATAATGTACATTGGCTTTTGACAAGAGTGAATGATGGTAATAAGAAAAGACTGTTTGCTTACATCAAACTTCTTTATTTGCTCTCTCAGTTGGGCATTTACACCAGCTAACTCACACCAAGTGTGAAGGTTGGGTAAGTAGAGATGATTTCACAAAGGAAGAACAATTAGATTAATCGTCGTAATACTTGAACAAATTAACCAGGGTCATTGACTTGAAAGAAATAAAATATCGTTGGATAACGGAATCTCGTTTAGCTTACCAAAAGCTGGTAGACATATCCACGAAGACTCCTAATATTTAACGTACCTTGTTTACGTTTCAGTCTGCTTCACATGTCTAACCGTAAGTGATACCACACGGAATAACTCTTGGGAGGAAGTACAGGAAAGTCTAACGATGAGCTAAATAAATAATGTCAAAAACATCGAATCTATCTAAAAACTGTATTACTCCTGTAAAAGCCCTAATCAAAGGTCAGATCTCAATAATATACTTCAATATCAACCAAAAAGCTACGGTTCTGAAAGAAGCGTAGTTTGAAATGTAATCGAGAGTCGTCTCCATGTCGTCCTTCCGGGCGATGTCAAGAAGACGCAGGAATAACACGTGGTAGAGAGCCAATTAACGTTGTGTTTAAAGTAACATGTTTTAAGAAGCACAGAAGCACGCATAAGATGGGTGTGGTACAAAATGTGGACAGTCAGAATTCCGACACGGTCATAATGTCAACAGGGTCTAAACAATACTTTTTTTGTTTGTTTTTTCTCTTGACAACTAGAACGCAGGTGTCGAAATTCGTTACTTCTTAAACGGACAATAGATAAAAAACTTTCTTCCTTACTCCCCATTTCAAGTCAATTCTATCTGAGGATAATTAGGATCCCCTTTTCTGGGCTGGTATTACCCTGTGAATCCTTATTGTTCGTCTCGGCTACATGTCTTGAAACTTGGTAGCGGCAAATTCGCATACTTCTATGTCAATGGAATTTGGTAGTGTCATTGAAACTTGATGTCCTTACACCTTACTTAATTCTTGGGCTATTTAATAACCCAGCGCTTATCCTCTCAATGTGGAGCACAAATACAGTATTAAATTTCGTGAAGAATCGTAAACAACAGAGTCCCTAAAGTATTGCTCCCCATATATAGGGTAATTCAAAATGATTCATCTGATTTCAAAAGAGCATAATTCCATACCTATCAACAGTGTATGGCCTGGGCATACACCAAATGAAAGAGGAAATCTCCGAGTTTTAGTAGGTCACCATGAGAGGGCTCCATTGTCGTAGTGGAGCCGCCTCATTGGCATTGTGCTGTTCACCATTTCCTCAATGAAGTGCTCCCTTGCCATTGGATTGGTCGCAGTGGACCCTATGTATAGTTGACCACTAAAGTCACAGGAACTTACATCATGCAACTTCTTTAGGTTTTAGGGAGCATGTTAAGGATACAATGTACATGCCACCGTCGCCTACAACCCTGGATAAGCTCAAAATAATAATAAAAAAAAAGCCCTGTTACTGCGGTGGAGTCAATGACAACAGACATGCTGGAGCGAGTTTGGGAGGAAATAGACTATCGTCTGGACGTTGCTAGTGTAACTAAGGGAAGTCACACAGAGCACTTATAAAATGAGAAACAAAACTCGGACAGTTTTTCTTTTGAATGATGTATCATTACTAACTCTATATTTGTAAACTTCGAAAATATAGTCATTTGAAATTGGCTGAATCATTTTGAATTACCCTGTATTTTAACCTCCCCAATGTGTACATGACCCAATTCTGCCATTTTGTTTCCAAAATTACGAGTTCAACCAAGATATTAATTTTCGTGCATATCTGTTCTAGCAGAGAAACACTGTTATGTGTTAAATTTTGTGAAGATGAAAGACGGCGACATGCCGAAGCCAACGGATTCTTTTGTACATACGAAACGCATCTAAAAACAAAAATCAAATATTTGAAAAAAAAAAAGTGAGATAGTAGGCATTGTGACTGTCGCCAGTTTTATCTTTTGACCCTGTCGACATTACGACCGCCGCAGAATAAGATATAAAACTAAACAACCCATTTTCATTTCACCCAGTTTAATAATACCCGATACTCGACAAGGCGAGCTGCGTCCGAGGCTTTATGAATGAGGTGCAGACAGTAATAAGCAAAAGGGATTAGCATGCTTAACAGATATGATGAGCACAGCGAGCTCAAGGATGGAGCTCCTTAATTCCTTTTATGCGAGCTTAAATTATTACAAATAAAACGGTATAAAGTTTTCTACAAATTTTTAAGTACATACGTCGTTTTAAAACAAACAAAAACACTACGCGCTATCATCAGTTGCTATTTGCAGCTATCACAGCAACAGGAATACAACCGGAATGGTATTAATAAAAAAGAAAGAAAAAGAAAGAAAAAAGAAAAAGATCAACCGCTGTCCAAATCTTTGAAAGGATATGCGTTGCATTTCTTCCTTTTTATATTTCCCTCCTCCTTTTCGCATTCATTACGACCCCCAAATACACCTTTCTCATTCGCACCACTTGCGCTTCGAGCTGAACCGCATCCAATCCATCCTCCTCATTCCTTTACTTCCTAACTCCTCATCCATCCATCCATCCATTTTAACTAGCTGATGCGAATGAGGGAAAGCCCTGCCCACTCAAGCCCATCATCAGTATCACCATCATCATTTGTGTACAAAACGTCGCCAACCACGTGGTCAATTAACATAAAGCACGTGACCCAAGACAGGCACGCTGAAGTAAATCAACAACACATCCGAAACATGCGCTATTCTGCAAAACCCTCCCGACTTTTGCTGCCCGCCCTCCCGATCGAGGCTTCTCTCTCTCTCTCTCTCTTGCTCTTGGAATGTATGGATGTGTGAATGCGAGTGCGCGTGGAGAATAGAGGTCAATGTCTCACAAGTTACGAAGGAGACAGCCATCCGTGATTGTTGTTCACATTTGTAACCGAGCCAAAGAAAAAAAAAATCGAAGTTAAAAAAGAAAAAGCAACAAACGGTAAATGTAGCAAAAAAACAAAAACTATAGCAAACACCTGTTACGTAAAGAGAACACATTTCTTTCGTATTTTGTTTCTCCTTCCATTCTTTCAGAAACCGACACTATTAAATAAGAATTGGAAGCGGCATAGATAAATAACTTTTCCAAGAATAACTTTCTCAAAACATGACACGCCAATAAGAGTATATATTCTTACTACATGACATTGTTGAAATAAACGAAACAGATTTGCAACAGAAAATTTCTCTGTTACTAAATTTTAACCGCTTATCGCCAAAGATATTTCTCGGAACGGCTGTTATTACTATGCCAGTACTAAAAAAAAAAAATCTGTATGTATTGATTTGTTCCTGGATTCATATCAAATCACATTCAGCCGACAGATGCTTAGCAATTTCCAATTTTTCTTTATAAAACTCGTTTAAGATCACAAAGATAAAAATCAAGTTTTTCACATATAGGAAAACTTACGCAGTTTTACCATTTCACGAAGTTATTATATTTATTTTCATTAATTTTATGCTCAGAATGAAATTATTTCGACGTGTTTTTGTTTGTTTGTTTATTATCTAATCTTGTATAACATCGTTCAATCAGCTCCGCCGATAGCTTTCGAAGTACACATACTATTGTACCAAAAGTATTATGATCCCGGCCATAAATAAAGAAATACAGTACATACAATTAAAGTTCTACCAACAAACAGGTTTGGCTAACAACACAAATACTAACCGCAACCTATAAGGCAGTCTCAACAAGTCTGACTTTCCAGGATGATAATAATAATAATACAGTGAAACCTCCATTAACGAACACCTCCGGACGGAAACCTCCTAGCAATGATAAGTTTGGCTAGTAAAAAATAGCAACCGTAGGATTAACATTAACGATAACCTCCGAACGACAAAACTTCTTAACAGCGGTCAATGGACACTCCAGTCAATCCCGAAGATCTAACGGACATCTTGTTCCTTACGATTTTACGTAGTTTCTTCGGTACTTCGACGAGAGGAAACTGTGAAGTACCGAAGGAACTACGTAAAAACAACTTGGTAAAGGAACTTGGGCAAGATGGGCTGGATTACGGCTGGTATAATGGTGTGCAAAAGAAAAAAGGGAAGGATTTAAAATTTAGTTCTACGGGAAGCGAGCTCAAGATACCGTGAATGCTTCAGTCGCCCGACGGGGGCTACAGGAGTGGCTGCTGGTGCCTAAAGTGTTGCTCGTTTGCGGCAGTATTTCCTGGTTTGGTCCATGTGGGTTTTGTTTCTGATTTTCGGAGCGAGGTTAATTAACTGTGCAGTTACACTTCACTGTCGAACAGTTTTCTTTCCTATAAGGACAAAGAATATTGCTAATAATGAATATTACTATAAGGACAAAGAATAATACTGATAAACCTTAGTCTTAATCTCCTAGCTCGCTATTTCTAAGGACTGTTTGCGATTAGACATCAGACACTGCTTTCTAAAATACTACACCATGTTTTATTTATTTAATTATTATATTTTATTCAGCATTTGAAGACTTCACTGCAACTGTTTTCTTTGTGCATAAGTTTCATACACTTATTCTGCTTTTGTACGAACACAATTGACCAGCAATGTTAACTCAGGCCTCACCTCCGAAAACGGTCACTTTTTCTGATCCGAGCAATGACCTTTATTCGGATGTTTCACTGCAATAACGATAAATGGCAACTGATCTTAAAAACGGTAGAACAGAGGGAATCAAGTACCTGAAAACGTTAATAAACTTAAGACAATTAGTTTCTGGTAACAGTAGCAAAATATTACTATTTAAAAACCAGTTGCAACCGGGGGTATTGAAGCAATTCAGTGTCACTTTTTTTAACAACTGCGCAGTCAGTTTCTCATGAACAAAATGCATTTTGCGTGCTCTAATTGATGAAATGCACATAAGAAAAGCTGAAAAATTTAATATGTGGGAAATGTTTTTCATGGTTATAGCACTCGAACGCGAAACAAATATTCCTAACAAACAAGACTGTAGAAGCGGAAATACAAAGAGAAATGAAAATATAATATTACGTACTACACAGCTTTAACCATGATACAGGAGACTGATCAAGAAATAAAATAGCTGAACTTTTAAAACAGGTAAAATAATCAGAACGTGCGGCGAAACAGTGTGAATAAAACGCAGCACAGCAAGACAGAACCGCTGATGCTAATTTATTTATGTAAATATTAAACTGGAGCACAACACTATTCAAAATATAAAACTACAAACATTTAACAACAACACATGATAGAGGGAACAGGACGGAGAAATGATTACGGGAAAAATCTTCGCTCCGTCTGACTTCAGTTTTCGGAAATTTTCTCTCCATTTTCAGAAAAGCAGAAAATCAAATATTTATGCAATAAAGTGATATTTAACAATACTGAACAGAGGAAATCGCGAGAAAAATACGATTGCGGAAGAAATCTTCAATCCGCTCAACTTCTGATTTTGAAAGTTTCCGTCCTACAAATTCACGACCCCTCCCCTCTAAATTTCGTTCAGTTATGCATCGATCTCGAGAACTATACAAATGGAAGAATCTCATGCAAAAAGATTACACGGAGATTTTCACGCCGTTTAACTTCCGTTTTCGGAAAATTTTTCTTCGTTCCCAGCTGAAATACACATATTTGTGGAATAAAATGATATTTAATCACAATACTGGGTGGAAGGAACATCGCGAGAAAAGGGAATTACGATTATAAGAAAAATCTTCACTCCGTTTAACTTCCATTTTCTAAAGTTTTGAAAGATGAAATATCATGCCCTGACGGGAAACGAATCTCTCCCCCAACTAATTCCCTCAAAATTCCTCTTCAGTTTTGTATCGATCTCTAGAATGACTCAAATGATGACGAAAAATGCGGAATCCGCGGAGGAATCTCTTGTATGTATTACGTAATTTTCTTTCCGCTGTAACTTAGTCCTTACGTCAGTAATTACGTTACGAGTACTAAGTCAATGCAATATTAGAAGGTACCCATACACCTTATAAGAAAGAGGTCAAGTAGTACATACAAATACTTTTATTTTGCTTGCAAGTGTTGTACTCCACACTCACATATGGTTTACTGGCTTACTCGATACAGTATCAGTGATTTAACACCCAAACACAGACAGCACAACAGCACGTCTATCATCACTAACATCAATCCCCTTAAACAACCGCTGCATTGCCTTTTTATCAATCGTTCTTGTCAAGCCACACATACACCACCACACTTGCTCCGACCTCAGGGTGTTGCCAACATTATTCTCGTTTGAGGGAAAAAGACATAACACGTTAAAGTTTGAAAATGTCTAAGAGAACAAACTCAAATTTACAGAGAAAAAGAAACTCAAAAGGAAAGTTAAAATAGATTATACGTAACACAGTGGGAAAACAGTACATATGAAAAATCAGAAAACAAATGACGGAAACGGATCACGTGGTAAGCACAAGCCCATGCTAAAAGAGTTTTTATAATCTGATCTGTAGATCAGAAGTGGTCCAACGAAGAACCGAATTTTACGCCGGTTAACAGGAAACTTTTCCATTAAAAAAGTTGAGATGGGCCGCGGGTGGCTTAGTGGGTAACGTTCGTGACTGCCACGGAAAGGGCCTCAGGTTCGATCCCACGCAGGTACGAACGCTGGATCCACTAAATATCCGCCGTGCGTCGGATGGGCACGTTAAGACGTCGGACCCCGGGTACTGGCCCCCCGGTAATAAATAAGGGCGTCTTACTCCCACTTTCTACTTCGCTTCCGTGTCACTTTCCTATCGGGCAAATCTCCTAGCTAATCTCCTAGCTTTCTATTTTCAAGGGTTGTTTAAGACCTGGGGTCAGACACTCCCTTCCTAAAATCCTCTACATATGATCACTTAAAAAAAAAAAAAAGTTAAGTTGAGGAAGACACGAGGCTACGAGGAAGGCATACGTCACCTAGGTTTTTTCGGTACGTTATAAATGAAAAATCACCAATTTCAAATGCAGCTGGAAAATTTACTCAAGTAAGATATACAAGTGAAATGTGTCAAAATATGGCGGAACTAACGAAGTGATGAATTTCTAGGGTGCCCTTTCGATTTTTATCCTTCCGAAAATTTAACGACTGCATTGTCTTGCTATTGAAAAACATCAGAAAAATTCCGAAATTCAAGAGCAATTTTTCGTGATTCTTTCCGTGAATGATTGTATCAGGAATATGATTCGTGAATTAATGAAGCATATTCCCGATACAATCTTTTCCGTGAACAGACGGAAAAAAGAAAAAAATAATAATTTCACGAATTTTTTGTACGCCAGGAAAATTCTAGATTTTCAGAAACCTTTTCGTAATTCCTTTCGTATACACTGACGGAAAAAAAAATCCCAAAACCAAGAAGGAGTTGTGTTAGATAAACGACAGTTGGTAGGCGGTGAGAGCACATCTGTAAGATGACGTCTGTGCAAATTTCGCGCTCGGCGCATACGTGTGGCGCTAGTAGCGCCTCGGAACATGCAAAGCAGGTTTTCTGTAAATACGCGCTGTAACGTTCGTGAGCGTTAGTTATCGTTGGGATTCGACGTAGGGTGTTGATGTTAGTCAAGAATGCCTTTAAGAAGACGAAGAAGCCATTATCAACAGCTCACGGAGTTTGAACGAGGTCGTGTAATAGGGTTACGAGAAGGTGGATTTTTTCCCGCAATATTGCAGAACGACTTGGCAGGAATGTAGCCACTGTGCATGATTGTTGGCAGCGGTGGTCAAGGGAAGGTACTGCCTCAAGAAGACCGGGTTCCGGCCGGCCACGTGACACTACTGAGAGGGAAGACCGCCGTGTACGGCGTATGGCCGTGGCGCATCGTACCGCGTCTGCGGCAGCAATTCGAGCTGCAGTTGCCACCACAGTGACGCAACGAACTGTTACAAATCGGTTACTTGAAGGACAGCTCCGAGCCAGATGCCCTGTAGCGTGCATTCCACTTACTCCAAACCACTGCAGTTTGCGACGTCAGTGGTGTCAAGCTAGAGCTCATTGGAGGACGGAGTGGAGATCTGTTGTGTTTTCTGATGAAAGCCGGTTCTGCCTGGGTGCCAGTGATGGCCGTGTGTTGGTTAGAAGGAGGCCAGGTGAGCGCCTGCAACCAACCTGTCTGCGGCCGAGACACACTGGACCTACACCTGGAGTTATGGTCTGGGGAGCAATTTCCTATGACAGCAGGGGCACTCTCGTGGTTATCCCACGCATCCTGACGGCACAGTTGTACGTCGGTCTGGTGATTCAACCTGTTGTGCTGCCATTCATGAACAGCTTTCCAGGGGGTGTTTTCCAACAGGATAACGCTCACCCGCATACCGCTGTTGTAACCCAACATGCTCTACAGAGTGTCGACATGTTGCCGTGGCCTGCTAGATCACCAGATCTTTCACCAATCGAGCACGTATAGGACATCATTGGACAACAACTCCAGCGTTGACCCCAACCAGCATTAACCGTCCCTGTATTGACCGACCAAGTGCAACAGGCATGGAACTCCATCCCACAAACTGACATCCAGCACCTGTACGACACAATGCATGAACGTTTGCGTGCTTGCATTCAACATTCTGGCGGTTACACCGGTTATTAATGTACCAGCATTTCACATTTAAAATAGCTCTTCTCGCGCTTACAATAAGCTGTGATCTTGAAACCTTAATCGATTAAATATGTTACCTATACAAATGTATTGCCGCCATTTCATTCTCTACAACTATTTTTTCGTGGTGTTGGGATTTTTTCCCCGTCAGTGTATTAACGGTAAACTGACGTTTTTAAGAGGCGTGAACGGAAAATTCTAAATTTTCAGAAACCTTTCCACAATTTGTTTCGCATATAAAAGTAATTTTTTTCGGAAATAGGAGCTATTAATAGGAATACTTGACGTTTGGTTAACTATTAAATTCGGATCGTTTGTCGGAGGAACTGATTTTGAAGTTCTGTAGAGAGATTGAATGTAGTACATAGCATATCGTATCAAATTTTGGTTATTGTGGCACCGGATTTCCTCCCCCCCCTTTGGAGTACCAGTCAGCTACTGTATGTTATGTTACCGAACGAAACCGTTTACTTAAATTATTGCACAGATGATAATATACACAATGATCGTAAAGTTCCCGAACCGTGAATTAAAAAATTTATTGCGTATACCGTAAGCAAAAGTTTAACCAACTGATGTGGCAACACGAGTTAGCAACTCGTCGAGATCAAATACTGTGCTTGTTGAATGCCTGAAGGAAATTGGAAGAGTGCCAGAAATGAATAACCGGTTCCATGTGTGCTACGCAGTTTGCCCACTTTAGCGTTGCCATTTGCAGTTTGCACAGAGGCATGGGTTTGACGACGGAACAAAGAATTTGTTTACTTAAAGCTTATTTGCAAACGCAGTCTTACAAACAGTGTATAGAAGAGTTCAGTAAAAAAATTCCGCAACATACTGTGGTAAGTAAATCAACGATACACAGTTTACTCGTACGATTTCGGAAAACTGGAAGTGTTGATGATATGCCTAGAAATGGCCGGCCAAGTGTGTTAACGCCGGAAGTGATAAACGATGTTTAAAAACGTTTGCAAAAGTCACCTACAAAATAGCTTCGTCGCTTATCTCAGCATGTATAACTTTCTTACGGCTCAGTACAGAAAGTGACTAAAAGAGTGCAGTTTCATGCATATAAAGTGAAAGTTATCCAAGAAATGAAGGCACCTGATACGCATAAGCACTTGCTGCTGGTTTCGTAAATTTACTCCATACCAGAAGGGCTTATTAAAAAGATGTTTCCTTTTCGGAATAATGTTTCTTTTTTCCCCTGTGGGGATATTTAAAGGACTGTGTTTATGCAAACAACCCGCATGACCTGCAGTCCTTGAAAACAAACATTATTCAGGCTATAGCGGAAATCACGCCATCTATGCTAAAACGCGTTACGAAAAACGTGTACCGCCGAGTGGATATTTGCCTTTAGTAACACGGAGGTCATTTCCATCCCCTTATTTAGGCCAACATCGGTTGCTCAAAAGTCGATGGAAGATGTATCACAGCTGTAAGTAAACTTTATGTATTTGTATAATGCGAATAAAAATTGTTCAAATTAGGGTTCGGGAACTTTTCGGTCACCCTATATAATGCCAATGTATATCAATCAGTCGGTGAATCCCTTAAGACAAAAGCTATTTATTATGAATAGCTACGAAGAGTAAATTTTATGTTTAGAGGTTTTATGAAATAACACTATGTAGCAGTACTTTCCACCTTTTCTTAAACGTAATTGAAAATCATTATCAGTTTAAAAAAATCTCGAATTCCAAAGGATTTTGTTGCTTCGAAAAACGACGAAGAAAAAAAAAATGTAGTTTGTAATAAGTCCTCCCACAGAAGAAAACTAATTCACCCGTATTAATAGCAAAAAACATTTCATCGCATGAATCGAGTCCCTCTTCATTTCTGTCTTACACGTGGCTATGCGTTACGTGCCTTTCTGATTCAATTGGTAGCACGCGCAGCTTTCTTTGAAAACGTACCAGCTTCGACTACCACCAGGGCAAACGGAAAGAATTGGTTAACTTTGTAGTATGTCAGGAAAGAAGAATCTCCGATAAAAGGGTTGAAAATGTCAAACCCGAAAAAATTTGCGAAACTTCTGTATTGAATGCGGGAAAACCCCAAACTGATTTTTTTTCAAATGAGCGGAACTACTGACTGACACCGGAAAATCTGTCAAAATACGGAAGTTAGAAGAAACGGAAACTTTTAAAAACGGAAATTCCATTAAAAGACTGACACCTACCGGCAAATTCGCTACACGTTATCTTCAGGAATTTTCCGTGAATTTTATTTTTTACAGTGCATCAATCAAAACATTTTAAACGTGAAATTCTGTTTCTCACTCTTTTGCCGACTTCTTGAACGTGACGTCAAGTTTTTGCTTGTTACTGACATAGCGTTAAAATAATTTTGAACATCTAAATTCCGTTTCTTACGCTTTCCAACCGTGGGTTAAAAAAGCGTATATCCTCTACCTTTGTCCGTCTGTCCGCATGATAATTCGCGTAAAAATGGTTCGATTTCGATAAAATTTTAGCGTGCGGTAGGAGGAACGAACCCGATTGAAAATGGGCGAAATAGGGTCAAAGGTTAGGACATAGGAGCAGGATCCATTCCATCGCCGTTGTGCGTCATAACTTACGTAAAAATGCTTCGATTGCGATAAAAACTTTAGTATGTTGTTCCAGAGGTATACTGAACCAATTCTGTTTAATATAATCGAAATAGAGTCAAAGGTCAGGGCACAGAAGCGAGATTTATTAAACAGCCATTATCCTCATAACTTGAGTAATGATTTCTGGTATGTTGGAAAGAGTATCATAATCAATGCATTGCATGATTTTACTAACTTGTTTGCTGTGCATCCGAAAAATTTCATCCAATTTTTCTTGACTAAATTTTTTCTAATATCCCCATACAACACGCTTTACCAAGTTGGTAAAACGCAACTTTGTTCCTTTTACGTGTAAGCATGATTTCTCCTGAACGAGAAGCATTGAAATACGCAGAGAAATATGGGAATTTTATGGTTTCACTTCGTTTCTCCACACTTTTGCAGATCTATTTTTCTTTATGATAACAGAAATTCCGTACGTCTGACTATACTCCAATTCACCCTAAAAGTGTACTGTTGGTAAAGGCAGGAGAGCCTTATCACGACTCGTCGTGGAACGCAACAACCGTATCCATCCGCGTCAATGTGCTCTTCTACTGTTTCCTTTCTGAGCCTCCTGCGCACCAAAGAATATAATCTATATTCTTTGCGCGCACCCACACATCTCACAAGCAGTGGGGATTGTGAGTGGGGGTCTGGTGGAGGCCGAACTACTTCCCCTACAGCCTGTTTAAGTAACGTACCCTTCGAGTTTCCCCGATTGTCAATTTATTATCTCTGTGTTGTTCATGTTGGGAGAGGTCTTCCACCCCTGTCTGAGTTGTATCCCAAGTGGGCAGAAACAGCCGAAAGTGCGAAGCTCTTAATTAGGCTACTTCTCATAACAAATTTATTTCCATTAGCGCACTAACTTCCGGAACTTTTTTTAGATTGCCAATTTAGTCTGATAAATTGCAGAGCAAACAAAAATGGATTCTGAGCAATAATTCTACTGGTTTTCACTCAAAACTCTAGTGACTACTTTTCGTAGCGGAGGTAGCTGTTTCGCACTATACATAGTGGTACACTCTCAGGTTGACTAGGAGTATAGTGCATATTTACTTGACTAAATTCTCTCCTTTTGTGTTACACCTATGAAGAATTTATTCACACCGATTGATTATAAATTTCGCATTGTTTCCCTTACAGCAATTTTTCAATTCAAAATCATTAAAAAGCATTTTGTGTAAGTATAGGAATTTTTTCTGCGTCATTTTAACATCAGTCGAAACTGCCAACAGACTCGGCCGTGAATCGTCAACAAAAGGAGAGAAAACCTAATAAGTGTCAGACAGGAGAAAGGCCACTCTGCCGTTCCTTCTGTCATTTTACTGATGAGTAAAATCCTGCAGGAGACCCAACCCTTTTCCTTTCACGAAACCGACAGGCTGCATAAAATTGTACACTTGTTCCAGTTCCCACCTATCTTTATTTCTTCTCCATCGGGCGAGAGTTAATGCCTGTCCATTCTGATGGGGGGAGTTTTTCTTCGATAATTTAATAATCGCTTATTTACGAAGCTCGCGAGACAAGATCGAAATCACAGAAAACTGCAGTTCTGAGGTACAGTCACCTCTTGTTTACGACTTTGTGCAGGGTCTATGTCGGATTAAAACATACGTAGAGTCAGAAATCAAGGAAATCTACACACTGCGCTGCGATGGTTTAACGTACACGATATATTTTTTTTAAAACTTATGTTCTGAGCTTCTGATGCACCGAATTAAGACGATAGTAGCACGTATTTATGAGTTATGGGTGAATTACAGTCATTTTATATTCTGAGCCTTCCCTACCATATGCCACTTTGTGAATATGCCATTTATAATACATGATTTGGATAATAAAAAAAATTCGAACTTATGTTTTACACGCTGATCAAAAATTACTAAGAACCAGTAAGGTGAAATTATGATAAGCAAATAAAAACAAACAAACGTGTAGAATAACAAGAAAAAATATTGTTAGATTCTACAAATTTGTTGAAAAAAAACTTAAACATGTAGAATAATCTAACTAGAAAAACAATTCCTGTTAGATTATTCTACATGTTTGTTTGTCTTTTTGCTTTTCAGAATTTCTTCTTAGTGCTGCTAAGGAATTTTTGATCAGCATGTAAAACATCAGTTTCAATTTTTTTCATTATCCAAATCATGTATTATAAAGGCATTTTCATAAAGTGGCATATGGCAGGGAAGATTTCGGATATAAAATGACTGTAATTCGTCTATAACTCATAAATATGTGATACTGCTGTCTTAACTTAGTGGGTAAAATAACTAACTGTAGATAGAGCACATGCAATCATGAGCCTCTGCTATACGGTAACCCTAGAACCTTCGAAAAGTTTTCGAAGTAAGCCATTCTTTTCGAACAAATATCACCATGCTTTCTAATATTGCTTGCGAAATCACCACACTGACGATTCCTACGTCTTTCGCGAACTCTTGGTATTCCAATTATGTACTTCAGTGGTATATACACTGCTCAATTTAGCAATTGTCCTGTTCACCGCCGCTTGACAATTCTTTCCATGTGTGATGACGTCAGCGATCTAGTGCATTTTCTCTGATCCAACAGCTCCGTTTTCTATCTTGAAAGACAATGAACTCATGGATGCAGTTTTTGAATATCTTTTTCAGATATCGAATCCATCCAGTTCATGCTATTCAAGACAGGAAACATGTCTCTGATCCGTAAGTGAATGCTGGAAGAAAATACTGTTTAAAAACACTCGCGTTGAGTGCTCAGTGATATTGACGAGTCTTTGGAGTAGCGAAACACGCAACGAGAAACCGGAGGAGTAGGATGAGTCTACTCCTGCAATACAATGCGGCAAAGCCAGGTCACATGATTACATGCACCTCCTATACAACTCCTTAACTTTCTGAGATTGTGTAACCTTGGATGCAACTGTAGTTGACAAGAGCTATACGTACATTACGTTGCATCGGACAAAACGCACGTAAAATACTCAAATTTATCTACAGCCATTTACCATACTTCAACGTTCATAGAACCAAATCAATTCTGTCACACACACTCTGTTCTAAAACTAAGTAAAATGTGGGAGGAGGAAAAAGGTACTCATTATCCGTATAAACTTTCACTGAATTTCAAAACGTTAAGTATATATTTTCTTAATTTTACCCAAAATCAGGAAGAATTACTTACCCTAAAGAAACTGAGAAATCGGCATCAAGAGCCCCCCCCCCCCCCCCAGCCGTTTTTCCTTTTTAAATGGCCAATATCTGAACAATTAATGCATTTATTTTTTAAAAATTATAGTAATAAATCTAGAGGTTTCACGTAAAAGTTTTCATAGCAACTAAATTTTGCTGTAAATTTGGAGATGAAATGAAAAAACAAAGTAGAGGTTCAGACAGAAAGATGAGAGCGTAAGTGAAAATAGATTTTGACTGATCGTGTAAAGCAATGGATGAGCTTTGTGCTGTTTTCTAGTATTGTCTGACATCATTAGTAATTGGAAGTAAGGAAAGTCACCATGTGGGGAACAGTGCTAAGACAGGCCGAGTACGAGCCCGAAGCCGAGCCAGGGCCCAAACTGGGCTTGGTCTGCATAATACTTAGTGGAGTTTGGGCTCTGAGAGAGAGGGAGAGAATTTCCTTCTGTTTTTTAGCTCTGAGAGAGAGGGAGAGAATTTCCTTCTGTTTTTTAATGTGATTTTGTATGCTCAGCACGAGACTTTTTTTACACTTTCTAGTTGTTAAATAGAATTCTTCGGCAACTGGGAACTCACAGCAGAACTATTCATTCCGGGCTTGGGTAACAAATACCATAGGCTATGAATTCCTGAATTTCTGCGAAGGAAAAGTTTCTTTAAGAACTATTAGATAGTAGATAGCAAGCTGACGAAAGTTGTGCCTCTCGAGTTTTTCTGACACCCCCCCCTCGACACATTCTGGAAGAAATGTATGGGCAAAGAAACTATAGGAATAGATAGGCATCTCTTTCCCACTCAGCAGTTGAGAAAGACATAGGTTAATTGCACTGGAAGAAAAGAGTGGAAGTCTGGAACAGACTGTTTTTTATGTTTTTTAATGCCTTAACAGGTTAATCATACTTTTCTGGCTCGGGCTCTTAAAATTGAGCACAAACCCAGCTTTGGTGGGGATCAGTGCTGAAACGGGCCGAACCCCAACCGGGCTCGGGCTGCATGGCATTTACTACAGAGAGAGAGAGAGAGAGAGAGAGAGAGAGAGAGAATTTCCTTCTTTTTTTAAATGTATTTCTGTACGATTTAGCATACGAGACTATTCTTACACTTTCTAGTTGACAAAGATAAATTTTTGGCAACTGGGTCTGAGCAGGGAGTAGGGGATTTCTGCGGAGAAGAAAAAGCTTCTTCAGGAACTATAGATGGCAGATAATAGAGAGCACGCCGATGAAATTTTGCCCCCAACCTCCACGCAGCAGCTTCCCTGCTTATTCTAATTACGCAAAGTTGTAGATTGCAGCGCCTCCCGATCTTTCCGACCGTCTGAAACATTTCAGGAAGAAATGAATAGTAAAAAACTCGTCCAACTGTACTGAAGAAACTGATAGAGGTCCCTTCTCCACTCCCCAGTTGAGAAAGACACCAGTTAACGCGACAGTAGAAGTCTGTAAGAGGAGATTCTGTTAATTCAATCATATACAGGCAAGTCATAGTTTTCGGGCTCGTTCGGACTCGGGTTCTAAAAATTGAGCCCGAACTCAGCACTAGTGGGGAACTGTGTGTGAGATAGTGTGGATGGTGGGTGGCAGAGCGAAGTTCGTACCTCGACTGTGATATAAACAAAAACTAGTAACAAATTTCCAAGGTTTTTTTTTTTTTTTTTTTTTCCCCTATTAAATTAACCCATCTGAAACGAAGGAATCTTTATTTTGAAAGATTTTATACAAACGTACGATTTAAAAAGCATCAAGTTGGCTTCCTGAAAAATCGAGCAATTGAACGCCATGAAAATCGTGTTGATTTTTCAATTCTAGTTCGCAGTTTGGATTTAAAAATCTAAAACAATTTTTAATGGAAATTTTTAGAAAGCCTTGCGGTTCCAGGAAGTAGCCGCGCTGTAAGTTTATGGTGTGTGTGTCCTCCACAGCCTTTTTTCTTAGACCGGAGGAAACAATCCCCCCGCCCCCGTTCCCCTAAGATGAGCTTCTAGATCTGCTACTCTGTCTGTGTTGAATAACCCCATGAATAGACATGGCTATAAGTAGTTGACCATCGCAATTTAGGGTCACTGGGGCCGCGGGTGGCCTAGCGGTCAACGTTCTTAACTGCCACCGAGAAGACCTCGGGTTCGATCCCAGACAGGTACGAACGCTCGAACCACTAAATATCCGCCGTGCGTCGGGTGGGCACGTTAAGCCGTTGGGCCCCGGTAATAAATAAGGGTGTCTTCCTCCCCCTTTCTACCTCGCTTCCGTGTCACTTCCTATCGGGCACTCTAGCCCAAATCTCCTAGCTTCCTGTTTCTAAGGGTTGTTTAAGACCTGGGATCAGACACTCCCTTCCTAAAATACTCTACATATGATTTGATTTAGGGACACTGGTCATCATCCCCTTATATAAGGGGGTGATGGCTGGCCTGCAGTTATAAGGGGACGATGCACTGGTTCCTGGGAATGGGCAGAAGTAGCGCCACGTTGTACGTGCACAACACGTGATTTGAGCCAGTCTCAGTTCGGACGATTTGCCAGAAGTTCTACTCTGCTATTCGACAACCGGGGCAACACTCCAAGAGTTTGTGCAACCATATTCTTGCAACTGAATAACTAACTGGTGCTGTATTTTGTTAGTTTAGGTAAGTTAGGTTAAACTAGTTCGAAGTCGATCAGCGAGTTTGAAGGATTAGGCACTTTATTTTATAGGCACGTATACGAAAAGAATAAATCTGGAGAGCATTTTAACCCTTTCCCCTTCCTCACAAAACCACAAGAAGGTCGATAACTTGTGTGCACACACACAAATTATGAAGACATGCTGAAGGACTGGAGAAAAAACTTTTGATTTGTTTGATAAGTTGGAAAACACCTTTTTGGCTGTTTAGGATACAGGAGCTTAAATTTTTGCTGTAATCATAGAACTTTGTTTTATATTTTGCATTTTGGAGTAAAATTTACTATGCGTTTAGAATTCTTATGAAGTTTTGTGGATTCCGCAGTTACACTGTGTTCTTCGGTGCGTGCAACATCTTCAGTGATGTGACAAAATTTCGCGGTGTCAAAATTGCTGTATATAAAACTTATATGTACAATCTTGTACGTACGGCATATATTTCTTCTGTTGGATGGATTGGGAAACGAATTTCCTTGAAGAAATATTTTAAATAACATGGTCGGGATTCTCAGTTATTTTTGTTCAGTTGCTTGAAATTTCCTTGTCCTGGGTAGTGAGTGTAATGTCTATCTAGCATTCTCGACCGGAAATCGGGAGGTGCGGGTTCGAACCCCGCTCCAGGACAATGAAAATTTTCAAGTATTCTGAATGAAGGAAACATGGTGTACAGTGAAAAGAACAATTTTGCTATGGCACCAAAGATTCCCTATTTCATAGTCATCTATTCCCACGCACACTGGTGGCAGGGAGGCCAAATATCAATCACCGAAAGCGAGTGCTATAGACAGGAAGGGACATCTTGCACAAGCGAGAAAGTTTCAACTGCACACAACTGCTAGACCACAAACTAATGCCGCTGGAAATACAGCACAGAAACTTCTTGCATTGCAGTGTCACATGAGATGAAAGAAATGACATCACATGTCCACATTGTACGGAAGGAAGTGATGTCATTGCGAGTACACGCCGCAGGGAGCTAGAACAAAGTGACGTCATCAATTTAAACATTTCGACTTTTTTTTTTTTTTTTTTTTTTTTTTTCATTGCACTAAAAAATTTCTGGGCTATTGCAGAACCTTTCACAAAAATATGGATGCTCGAGGATTTTCCACGCCTGGAAATAAAAATAGGACTTTTCCAGGTCGTGCGAACCCTGTATCTAAAATATCATGCATTGAATAAACAAGCCACACAGGCTTGTGAAATGCTTGTATGGAACTTTTAAATATCGCCTACCTTTTCAATTCCGCGCGAATCTGTGAAGACAGCACAAATGTCCTTTTTGTTTTTTTTTCCCGAATCTTCAATTGTCCTTCATGATTGAATGATGTGCCTTTTTGTTTAAAATGCTGTCTTCCCCGCATCTGTGTGCCCAAGTAAATTTACTTACAAAACCGCCGTTTACGTGAAAAAAGGGAAGTTGAATGATACCGATATGAAAGGCTCTAATGTATTTACTCTATTTCACATTTCACCATTTATGCAGATCTGTAGCAAACTTTTAAAATACCCTTCTGCATCTAGCAAACACCATTAAAGCTACACAAGACCAAAAAATAAAATATGGCTTGAACATTTTCATACAAACTAATGACTGAAGAAACGAAAAATACCAGTCCGACAAGTAAACCATTACTTTTTCTGAAACTGAAATAATTACAGAACTTAGGTTTAAAAAAATCGCGTATATCTTCTGTTTATTTCATAGGTTCGCCATTGCATCAGTGTATACGACGAACACTTTGATTTGCTACTATATTCCAGGGTCACAATATTTGTGAAGAATTCATCCAACGTAATGGCAACTCACATGTCTACAACAACTAATTGAGTAGCAGTAAAAGCCAGAATATTTTGTTAATAAAAAGTTTGAGTAAAAAGACAGCAAAATACACATACTTTAACAGCCTAAGAAATGAGTGCTGTAAAGAAGGCAATATCTGCTTAAGAAAAAAAGAAAGAAAAGAAAAGCATCGCGTCGATCGAAATGATGTCTTGTTCTAATATAGTCGTATGACAGAAAAAGAGCTCTAGAACGTATGAACTCTTAGCTAGCAGAACATGTTACTGAACTTTATCTCAGACGAAAACAGATCCTGCAAAAGCAGGACTGGAAGTCATTGAGATAAGCACAAAACCTGACTGACAGCTTTAACATCTCCAACTACAAACTTACACGTTATATACATAAACAACATTCGTCAAATTCAGTCTTGAGGAAACCCGATTCTGGTGGTTAAGAAGGATTAATGGCAGCTTCCGAGTAAAAATATTTCTGACCGCATTTTAAATTTTTTTTATTTTGTGAAGCCCTCTATAAAACTTTTTTTTAATCTGTAGGATACAATATTTGCTAACCTATCAAAAAAATCTTGGAACAACCCTGCGATCGGAAGGAAACTGTGTAACGACGAAACATGCAAATATGTCATCCACTTGAAAAAGCAGCAGCGCACTGCTCAGAAAATAACTGAAGGTGGAGCCGAACGATGACTGCACATGAAGGGTTAACATACACCAATGAGCCATTAGATTATTACCACCCCCAGCCTAGAGAAATGAGCGCTCCTGGAGACCGAAAGGTAGCGCAGGTGAAGTTCACAGAGCACTATATATATACAACCCGAGGACAGGCTTTCGGAGTCAGAATAGGAAAAGCTGCCGATTTAACGGATTTTGATAAAGGACAAACTGTGATGGCCCGGCTCCTCGGAACTACGATCTCAGAAATAGCGCGGCTGGTGGGTTGTTCACGTGCCGCTGTAGTAAGTACGTATCAAAAATGGTGCACAGATGGTCAAACGACGAACCGTCGTCCACCGTGTGTCGTCCGCAGCTTATTGATGCCAGAAGAGAGCGAAGACTGTCGCGCATTGTTCACAGCGACCGCAGGGCCACAGTGCGGCACATCATCTGCAGCTACAACAGTGGTGATCAGGGCAATGTGTCACAGCACACAGTTCATTGCAGCCTTCTGTGCATGGGTCTGTGTAGCCGAAGACCCAGCCGGGTCCCCAGACTCACTGCACGTCATCGCCAACAACGCATGAAATGGGCCCAAAATCATCTAGACTGGACCCCGGATGATTGGAAGAAAGTGACCTGGTCTGACGAATCAAGATTCCTGATGAATCACGTAGACGGCCGAGCGCCGATTACCAACGGAAGCTATGGCACTGGATGAACTGTTGGCGGAAACAGGTCAGCGGTGTTATGCTGTGGGCGATGTTTTCTTGGGACACTTTAAGCCCTATTATCCCAATAGCACAATCCCTGATAGTTGTCAGGAATCTGAACATCGTTGCGGACCAAATTCACCCTTTCACGGCAAATAGTTTCCTGCTGGTGATGGCCATTACCAACAGAATAATGCGTCATGCCACACTGCCAGAATCATCAAGGAGTGGTTCGAGGAACATGCTGGTGACTTTCTGTTAATGCCCTGGCCTCCAAATTCACCTGACATGAACCCAATCGAACGTTAGTGGTTCGACATGGAAAAGCGATTTTGCGCTAAATCACCACCACCCCGAAATGTACGGGAACTAAAGGACCTGCTGTTGACATTATGGTACCAGATACCACAGGATACCTATCGCCACCTCATCGAATAGATGCCTCGTCGAGTGGCCGCTGTTTTGCGGGCCTAAGGAGGTCCCCTACAGCTTATTACGTAGGTGGTCACAATGTAATGGCTCGTTGGTGTAGTTTCATAGAACAATAATTGTTGGATATCACAACGGAAAAATATCGGTACACGAGACTGCGGCGGAATTATTTACACATTCTAACGTCTACTGTACTAATGTAATGAGGTCTAACGGTCTACCTGCGCCTTTGTAACGACGGGTAGGTGTGCAATACTGATAAGTGAATTCAGTTACCTAACAGCCAGACCCTACAATGCATAAATTATTTTTTGTTTATTTGTTTTCTCTTAGGTTTAATGATCCTCATGAGCATCTAAGGCAGTAAGGAGTCACAGGTCCCCAAATTGAAGCCACTGGTTCCAAGAAAGGGAGAGCTAGGCAGCCCGGTGGCCGAGCCGGCTTATAGCCATTCGTCCGAGATGGGTCCGCAGTCGAGTCAAGGGTGAGGTATGGGTGGTGTGTTTGTTAAATGTTACCGGCTCTGTTTCTTTCCTGGAACCAATGACCCTATGTTAGGGACGGGCGACTGCTTTTAGCCCTCACAGTTAGTTGCTCATAGTGGTCGTTAAACTCGGAAACAAAAACAAACAAACAAACAAAACTCCAGCGGGACGAAAGCACTACCACATTTCATCTGGGGTTCGAACTCAGTCCCAACACCAACGATAAGTCAGAAGCCCCCTCCTCTGAGCATTCTGCTACCGGGGTGGAATACCTGGGAGTTCGGAAATGCGTGCAGCGAGAGTTTCCACATAACGAAGACAGGCGCAAGCCTTGAATTATCACGGAAAGGTTACCGCATACAAGTTTTTAGTAACGAAAACTAATATGCATAAAGAAAGGGTCGAACAGCATGATGAAAAATACATCAAACATGGTCTACAAACCAATGAAAATCCGCCTTTTCCAAAGTTCAATAGCGCTATAATCTCCAACCGTTGGAGGAAATATTTCTATGAGAAGAGCGCCTGGAAAACGTGAATTACGTGATTGTATAGTCCCAAATGTGATACCTATGGGTGAAGACTTCGTCATCCATTTCTCGTGGGGCACTACAGCGCCTTTGCTACTGTGTATGGAATAAAAGCTGTTGCATTGAATTAAAACGCTCGATCTGTGGCACAGGGTAACTCATATTTTGGTGGTAGAGGTCTCGACCTTCTGCAAGAAATTAACAGAAACTATTCATAACGCATTGCAGAAGTCATCGAGGTCAATGGCGTACGACCAGCCGGCCCTGGTACGACCCCGTATTAATTTCTTTCAGTAAAGAGCACCATTTGCTGATAAGAATCCGCAAGTGCCCCACAGTTTCTGGTAGGATAAATGTGTGTACATATATAGGTACGAAAGCACATATTTGTCTTGATGTCAAATTGACTACGTAAATAATAATAATAATAATAATAATATAATCGGGGACATAATGCATCCAAAACATTATGCCGAAGTAACCAGCGTTAACCGACAGATACTTTAAATAATTTCTAACCTCATTTAGTGCTACAGTTGTTACATTTCTATGAGTTTTTGTAGTAGATCTGTCAAATATCGTTTCGATAAAGTGTACTTTCATCGATACGATAAATGGATCGATAAAATTATATTTTATGAATAACGTATTTAATAAAGCTGCCCCCAAAAAAACTGTTACAAAAATTGAAATTATTACTGGGGAGCAGTTTCTTTTGATCGAAAGGAAAATCAGTAAATTTTTTTTCAACTGAGAGAAACTGCATTTTATTAGAATTTATAAAAGATACAGAGTACAGTTTTTTATAGATCAAAATCTCAGATGTATTATACACCATAAAAGAAAAAAAAAGTTGAATCGTAAGAACATCTGAGGCTTATCCCACTGTCCTAACTTAAGCAATTCACTAGATCGCCATACTTTATGGGAAACAATGATTTCCATCACATCACACTACATACTGGTGCTAAGAAAAAAGGAAAGTGAGTCTAATAAAGGAAAGTGTGTCAATTTTTCAGCAGTGCCACTGAAGCGCTGTAGCGCGTAAATTACCCCAAAACAAAACAAAAAAAGGACCCATCATTACAAATTAAACAAATTTTTTGGGAGCCACATTTCATTTCGGATTTTTTTTAACATGCCATTTGGCGAAAGTCAAATTCGTGAGGATTAGGGAAAGAACGAAAACAGCCACCGTCCCTCAAGATTATGTAAATATACAATATAAGATTATGTAAATATACAAATGTCCTGATTAATTTATTAAACCTTTCAGATCTTTTAATGAATATAGACCCGTTGAAATTTAAAATTTGAACAACAAACAAACTTACATTTACATATAATGAGAGCACTGTGAACGATTATACACTACTAAAAGTTGTATGTCTACCTCAATGTTGTTCGTTAAAAATCGAAAAAACTGTTCAAGAGTAATCATCACACAGTTCCTGTGTTTTGAAAAAATAAAAACCGCTCTGGTAGAAGTTCTGAGCTGACTTAAAATGCATTGCCTTTGTGTAGTTCCATTATGATAAAATTTAATTCTGTCAGTACTTGTTTTTTTTTTTATTAAAGATTGCTTTCAAAGAGCATAAATTAAAGGGCCAAACAATGTACATTGCATTTACTTTTCACTTGTTTATGTAAAGTATAAATATTCATTATCTCTTGATTCTTCTGATTTCTTTAAAGGACCCAGAATATCTCACAAAGTACCCATTTTTAAAAAAAATCTGTGGGTCCCTAGGATCCGGGTTGATATACAATGCAACGGCAGCTCTGTAGACTTACATAATCTTTGGAGAGCAATGTGCATGTTTGAGTAAGTAGAGTGTGCTATCATTTGAAACACAAATACATATTCGCTTGAAAAAAAGTTTCACGGGAATTCCTGCGAGCATTGAGGACTAGAACCAAGTAATCGAAAGAGTGATTAAACAATATTCCATGGGGTTTCTACATAAAGCGTGCTTGATACTCGTAATCTTTTTCCTCTGACGGGGGTTTGATAACAACTCGTATGCTTTGCTCGATATACGAGTAGCTGACAACAGTGTTTGCAACAGAACAGCTGGAGAGCACGTGTTTCTCTGCGTTTGATGTACCTAAACACATCTCATATTTATGAGACAGCGAATCGGATTGGTGATTAAAATCTACCACGTGTTCTTACCGCTACATAATTTCCTTTTGCGTTTTGCTCATAATCACCTGCACTGCCGATTCCAAACGTATATATGAGGTGAACTTATTAAATACGTTACCGCGCCGATAAAAGTGTTCAAAGCTTCCGTGGTTGTGGTTAGCAATACTGTGACAGAATTATTCATGAAGTATTGAATAAACTGAAATCCCGAATAGTACTTCAGAAAAACCGTCATTCCTGTTTTCACAAGCCATATGGGCCAATATTATACAGTTCCTCCCACGTTGTAGTAACTTCCATCTAATATTCAGTTTGGAAAAAACGACAATGAAAGTGTGACGTTACGAAGAAGTCACATCACCTGGGAGTCACAGCTCCACATCACTTTACTGATGTCAAGCAGTGGAAGATAGAGTGTCGTTAAATCCAACGAAATAATGATCAGACCACAAACATAAATGGTATCATCGAAAGTACAAAAACAAAAGAGAGTAGGTAAGATTCTGGTCGAAACACTTCTTTTTTTTTCTTGGAGGAGGAGAGGGAAGGGTTTAATGGCTGCCGTGAGCAACTTAATTCAGAAGAACTGGCTCCAGGAAAGGGAGAAAGCCAGTCTCGTACGGCAAACATACCATCCATGCCTCACCTAGGATTCGAACCCTCTATCTTGGGCGAATAGTCGCGCTTAGACCACGGCGGGCAGCGGGTGGCCTGGTCAGCGTTCGTGACTGCCATGGAGATAACCTCAGGTTCGATCCTGGGCAGGTACGAACGTTCGAACCACTAAATACCCGCCGTGCGTCAGATGGGCACGTTAAGCCGTCGGACCCCGGGTACTGGCGGGGCTCCCGGGACTCACCTCTCCTCCTTTTACGGGCTTGGCCATCGTTTTTGTGACGTCAGGCTACGCGACGGAGTTGTGCACCGAGAAGGTTACAGGACTATACGTTTCTGGGCATATAATCATACTTAATGCTTGAAGGAACAGCTTAATAAAGTGCATATTTTAGTTTTCTGCAAATTATTGTGAGCAGTTCTACAAAAATTCGAAAAAAAAAAAAATTACGTCTGTTTTACGTCTCTCAGGAATTACGCTTTCTCGCTGTTCCTGTTCTGTACGAGTATAAACGGTTATACAAAAAAAAAAAAAAACTGTGTCAATGCAGTTTTAAACAGACGCAGAAGATAACTGAAATGCAATGTTAGTACGTTGACGCACTGTTACATTGCAATTTGCGTCTACAAAAGAAAAACTGGCGAAAAATTAATAAAACAATATCCAAAATTGTGTTTTTATACCCTAACCTTTTCTGATCAAATAGCATTGCTTTTATCCCCAAAAAATAATAAATTTGAAGAAGCAAACTGTTCCAAAACTAATATTCTGAGAATATGAAAAGGTAATTTACAAAGAAGAAAAGTTATGATAATGCTGCACCAGGTCAATGTTGCAGTACATACAGAAATTAATAAAAATTGGGGAAGGCCAACTATATACTAAATTAATACTGAGAACGTATTTGGAAAAGAAAGTCGAAAAAAAAAATGCTACTACAGTCTATATTTATGTGGGGCTTTAACAATTTAGCCTCTCCCCCTCCCCTAGTCTATTTTGAAATTGAAGGAATTAGAGATATATTCTTACCATTTACCTGCAAAATGTTGCAGGGCATACAGATATAAATAAAAAAGTTTTGAGGTTGCCAAGTAGACTAAATTGATACTGAGAATGTGTAACTATCAGCACAATGTACACGCAGAAATAAATAAATGAAAAATAAACTTGCCTTGCACTGATTTCGCCCAACCCCCATGGTTACGAACATGTGTTAGAACATGCATACTTGCTAATTTTTTTCCCCACACATGAAATGAAGATTGCAAATATATAAAAACGAAAATTGAAATATATTTATTTGCATGGGGTTTAGGGTAGTTAAACTGGGGTTAGGATTTAGTTCCCTTGTAATGATAATTATTAAATGTCTTTGACAAAATTCCGATATCGATATTCCCACTCTGACTTGTTATATAAGCAGTGATTTTTCAACTTGGTGAGTAGTTATTTAAAAATACAGAAGGGCACTTTAGTCTCAGTTCAAATTTGGTTTGATTACATTTTGAACATTTACCGTTTGCCACATTAAAAAAAAACCTTCTTTGCCGCTAATTTTGTAAACACAAATTTTACATTTTGTACATGGAGTAACTGCTCACAATCATTAGTTGTAACGTACCAGGAGATGTGACGTACCTGCCAGAAGGACGCACACGACATAAAGGCAGATAGGAATAAAACGTCCGCGTAGCTTAATTGGTAGAGCAACTTATTCCGGAATGAGTGGACCCGGGTTCGAATCCTGGCGCGGATAAAAATGACGGAGGAATTCACTTAGTTATAATAATGGCGCCCGAACTATCCGGATGACCCGACCGTTCAAAATCTCGCAATGGTGTGATGTTATTTCCACACCGCGAGATAGGAAAAATAAGAGAATCCCTTCTCCAGCACTTCGAAAAAAAAAAAAAAAAAACGGGGGAGATGATGTAACGTACCAGGAGATGTGACGTACCTGCCAGAAGGACGCACACGACATAAAGGCAGATAGGAATCAGAATAAAACGTCCGCGTAGCTTAATTGGTAGAGCAACTTATTCCGGAATGAATGAGTGGACCCGGGTTCGAATCCTGGCGCGGATAAAAATGACGGAGAAATTCACTTCGTTATATAGTCAAAAGGAATTTAAATAATTTGAAGCAAATGATCAATATTTTCACAATGTCTTCAGCTACCTATAGACGTGCCCGTCGCTTAGCGTGACGTCACCAGCAAGTTCTTAATCCGGTAGCCAGGCCTGTAAAAATAGAGGAGGAGTCCCGGAAGCCCCAATACTGGTCCCCCGGTAATAAATAAGGGCGTCTTCCTCCCCCTTTCTACCTCGCTTCCGTATGACTTTCCTATCGGGCACTCTACTAGCGTCTCAATCCTACAGCGGCTGAATCCGCATTCCCTCTAATGCGCATGCCCGAGACTAAGAAATTTTATCCCCATCTGTTGGTCTGGCACTCTTTGCCCAGGTGTGGACAGTCGATAACACTCCAGATTAATCCCACAGTGGCCGAATCCTCATTCCCTGTAATGCGCATGCCCGAGACTTAACAAAAACAAATTACTTGAACCTCAGGTGTGCTTTTTCTCTAAGCTACTGTGGACGATGGATGGTAATATTGTTGATCCACCTTGTATGGAGAATAAAGATTGTTTTTCTTGCCCGTTTTGTAAGAAAATATTTACGAAGTCGTTTAATTTGTATCGACATATGAGGAATATTCATCCTGACCGAAGCACTGATTCATCGTCTTCAGAAAAAAAAAGGTGACTACAGATGTTCAGCGTGCGAGAAATCGTTTTCTCACAAACATATTTTTTATAGGCATATGAAAATTCCCACCATCAAGTAGTACAAATAAAAACATACTACGATGCATTTTGAAGATCAAGAAAGTACGAGATGAGGGCAATGCCAACAGACAATTAATTCCGTCGATGTATTTCATAATAAAATGACTGGATGTGAGAGGACTTCACAGCATTTTCACGTCAAATTGTCACAAAAAATGAAGAAGTTGCAAAACATGAGCATATTTCACCGCTCACGTTGAAACATGGGATATGAGAATCGCGGAGGAACAGATATTTGTGAAAGACAATAAAAAAAATATATATTTTCTTATTTTCTACGCCTAATAAACGGAGTTAACTTTTTATTTTTATTGTCTTTCACATTAATTGGGCGTACAAAAACCCGTTTCTTCATCGATCGTATATATATTTGTGAACAGATATTTATATTTGTTTACCCAGAGCCATATTGTGACGTCACACTTCGTATTAACACAGCATTTCAGCATAATGTTCAACGTGCACCTTATTCTGGGGCGTATATCGACTATCCACTCCTGGGCAAAGAGTGCGAGACCAACAGATGGGGAGAAAATTTCTAAGTCTGGGGCATGCGCATTAGAGAGAATGAGGATTCAGCCACTGTAGAATTGAGACGCTAGTTCGGGCACTCTAGCCCAAATCTCCTAGCTTCCTATTTCTAAGGGTTGTTTAAGACCTGGGGTCAGACACCCACTTCCTAAAATCCAATGCCATTTTCATACGTTCATCCGCTTGCCGGTCTATGTTAGGGATTCCCAACACATTAACAAAAACTTCCTGAAGCAACAAACACATAAGTAAATAAATAAAAACCAAGTAAATGATTAAAACAGAAATGAATTTCATTTACCAAGAGAGAGAGAGAGAGAGAGAGAATTGTCAGAAAATACTGTAGTGGAAAAAAAGAAAGAAAAAAAAACCCGAAACTAAAGAATTTTAAGATGTTTCAAAATGCACAAATAGTACAGTTCTCTAAAAACCTTAATATTTCCAACCTTAAAATAAGAAAGTAAAAGTACCTTAATATTTCCAACGTAATATTAGAATAATCTCGAAAGTTTTTCCTTCTCCGCTGAAATTCACTATTGCCTATGGCATTTGCTACTCGAGCCCGGAATAAACAGCCTTCCATCCAGCCAGATCCAGTTGCAGAAAAATTCTCTTCACCAACTATGTAGAAGTTTAAAGAATGTCTCGTATTTTAAATCATTCAAATCACATTAAAAAAAAAAAGTAAGAAAATTCTTGCTCACTTTCCCACAGTTCGAGACCTCCCCCGCCCATAGGGGAAAATCTGTGCACCGTGAAAAGCACTAAATTCACAGAAAGTCTACTCAAAATTTTGGCAATAAAAGGCAAACATAAATCCATTTCGACTTTTAGAAGTGGAAGTGCCAATCACCCAAGGTACAAAGGTATTTTTACATGACCTATCGGAAAAATTGCGCATTTATAAAAAATAAAGTTAAAAAAAATAAAAAGTAATAAGGAACGAAAGTAAAAAGAAAATACCAGGTTCACAGTTTTAGTGGCATTAGTACTCCCTACAGACGCCAAATATAATTTTTTGATTCCATCCTGTCGATTCGGAGCTATCGAGTTCTCAAAGGGACGAACGGACGGACAGACAATCAATGGGATACTTAAGAATGTATTAATTTTCCAAAAGACGAGCTGAACTCTTAATACTAAAACTCGAAAGTTTTCCTAATACTAAACAATCTTCGATTTCTAGGCCTACAAAATATTCACAAAACAAAATACCAGTACGAAAAGCGTCTTAAGCTAACAATTTATACGTCCTCATGTGAAAACACAAATTTGTGCGTGGCGGGGATCGAACCCGCGCTCCCCTCACTCCGGAGTAAGTTGCTCTCCCAACCAAGCTACACGGACAAAATGTATCGTTGCAGATTTGTCGTCTTGACACGTGCTTTATTACCTCTGTAGTATGTCACACTCAATATCGTTGTTAAAAATTATTTTCTGTAATAGCCGAATGTAACGACCTTCGTTCCTTTCCACCTTTTTCTTAATACTGCGATCCAGCGAGAGCCGTCACATAATTTTGTTGGTTCGATACATGGAATCACACATTTGAAAAATATAGTTCGGAGCTTTCCGTGTAACAATAACAACAAACCGTTTATTTTAATATATCTACGTGGCTTGGGACTTATTGCAGGGCAGGGTAATGGAAGACTTTTCTAATCTGGTTTCCTTCTGTCATATGGACCCTTCGTACTTTTCGTAAACAGTGATGTTAAGTAATAAAATTGATTTTACCCATACGCAGCAAAGCAAATACCGACTTTATGGCCAAAAACCCCATATTTGCAAAAATTGCTTGTATATGTATATAATGCATTTTTAAACTTGAAATAATTTTTTTTCAGAAATTTACTAACTCGTATATTTTCATCTCTTTACTTATTATCGTATTTAAAACATTTTGCATTAAACAAAATATTATAAAAACATAATGATTTTAATAACATTATAAAGGTACACTAACTTAGGCTTCAGTTTTTACAAGCAGTGAAAAATGAAATAATAAGCATTATGTTTACTATCACATAAGTGTATTATATCCTATATAATCATGTTTACTATCATGATGTAAGTTTTCAGTATTGTGCAATTTTAAGAAAACGAGACTTCTGTCTCCGTATGGCTTTTAAAAAACGTTGGAACAAATTTATTCATAAAATATAAAAAATATCCATTTACCGATTCGTATTATCTTTTCTCTAAAATATCCAGGATCTACCATCACTGTTCGTTTTCCGAAAACATTCCGTTCCATCCGCCGTCAATTCCAAAACGCCCCAAAGGTCTCTCCTAACTCCCCTTGACCTCCAAAGAAGTCCCTTCTAAAGAAAAACTCCAGAAAATCTTCACTCCCGCTTCACTGGATTTCTGAATTAATCCTCACCTACCATGGGCTACCGTAGGCACCCTTAAGTTTGTGTCTCTCTCATTAACGCACCCTACAAAACATTCCCATGCCACACAAGACAGGTACAATACACCCCAAACACTTATACATTTTTATATACTAAGCCGATGTAATGCCTCAGATCGCGTATATCTGAAACCAACAACCTTGAAACGGTGTGGTCGCAAATGCGACAGGGGTTGATATGGTGGCAAATGCGACCGGCAGGCGCGAAGAGGAGCGGGGAAGAAAGGAGGTTTCAAAATCACTTTAATATTATTCATCATAAGAAAACAAAAGAGGGAGACGTACAGTGTTGGGCGTCTCACTGGGAAATAATACAAAACTGTTAAAACATGATGGTATATACACTGCAATGACAATGGGGATGAATAACAAATGCTGCAAGCAAAGCTTGGGAGGTAGAGTGGGGAGATTAGGTGTTGACCACCTGGGGTCTTCCAAGGTTAATGCGACCGGGGTTGAAAGGTCAGATGGTAGGTGGGTTCCACTTCCAGGCCTGGGTGGGTTCAGTGCCGACAGGTCGTTTGTAGGAATTAATTGAATAAACAATTTTCACACTCTTTAATTTCTCTCACTTTATATATGAATTATCATTGAAATTCTTGCAATAACAGAAATTTTAAATTTTGTCATCGATGTTTTGATGCTTTCGCAATTACTTCGTCTTTCATAATCTTGAAAAAAAAAAAGAAATTTGGGGACATTCGGATTTCTTTTCTTACTAAAAGCGAAGAAACTTACAATTAATTCGTAGAGAAAGTACTATGGCTATTGCTTGGGAAAAAGAAGTGTTTTATTTTTTATATACGGATCAAGTTTTACTAGAGGTATCTTCAGCTGCAATCCAGGAACATAAGTAAAACCTTATTTCGTAAATACAAACAATACAGTAATTATCAGACTTTTGCTAAAAAAGACTGTTAAACAGGAAATGGTTATGCCAGCATACCGCTAATTTTAGGTTCGGGACACTTGGATAATTTCTGCAAACAGTGAGCCGCAAAAAATCTGGTTCCAGGGCTGTTTATGGATCGCCAGTCCGATACTGAGCGTTCGTATGACGATCTGAAATTTACAACAGCTATTTCTGCAGACTTTTTAGGAATAATAATTTCGGATACGTGTAAAATAATCTACGAGGAATTAAAAGAGCAATACATGAAAGTAGGAATGTTTTCTGGGGAATGATATTTTCTACATTTTCTAACCAATTGTTATTATGTGGTTGTAATAAAGTCAGAGCATAAATTTGCTATTCTTAAAAATGACAAATGAATCAAAGTCCTATTATTATTTAGTATTTTCTGGAGATCTAAAATTCATGTGGGAGAAGCCGCGAGTACCCAGACACGCGTTCAAAATACTGAAGTTTTGTCGCGTTCAAACTGAAGTAAGTATTTTGGTACAAAGCAACTTCTTTTACGGTGTGGAGAAAACGCATTTCCGTAGTTCACGTGATGGTCGCAAATACACTAGTGTGCAAAAATTAAGGACGAAGAGGAGAAATTAGCATAACAGCGGAACGGACCGAAAGACCACTCAGGAGATAGACTAGGGTACGGTAGGGCATGCCCATATATGCAGCATGACGTAGGTATTGCACGGTGTACATCGGTTTGAACGACGTCGAGAGCCGCGGGTGGCCGAGTGGGCAACGTTCGTGACTGCCGCGGAAAGGGCCTCAGGTTAGATCCCAGGTAGGTACGAACGCTCGATCCACTAAATATCGGCCGTGCATCGGATGGGCACGTTAAGCCGTCGGACCCCGGGTACTGGCCCCCCGGTAATAAATAACGGCGTCTTCCTCTCCCTTTCTACTTCGCTTCCGTGTCACTTTCCTATGGGGAGCTCTAGCCCAAATCTCCTAGTTTCCTATTTCTAAGGGTTGTTTAAGACCTGGTGTCAGACACTCCCTTCCTAAAATACCCTACGTATGATGATGATCGTGAACGACGTCGAGTTGCTGCCACCGTGTGATATGGCCAACAGGCAATCCAGTAGATAACATCTGGATGACTTTACACGAGGTCGCGTCATTGGGAAGTTGGAAGAAGGTCGAAGTGTGACCAGTGTGGCCGAGGAGTTCGGGATCGCTCACAGCATCGTTTTACGAGCTTGGAGAGCATTTCAAACGACAGGAACAGCTGTCCGAGAGTTTAGCAGTGGTCGTCCACGAGCAACCACGGCGGCGGACGACCGGTATATTGTCCTACAGGCGAGAAGAGACAGCGGGAGAAATCGCAAGGCACATGCAACAGACAACTGGAGGTCCGTTATCGCGTTTTACCGTGGCCAGGAGGCTGCACAAAGGTGGTCTATTTGCACGACGACCAGTACGGTTTGTGCCATTAACGCCTGCTTATCGGTGACGGCGGTTTCTTTGGTGCCAGGAACACAAGAACTGGACACATCAGCAATGGGGTCGAGTTCTCTTTACGGATGAGAGCCGATTTAGTCTGACGAGCGATTCTGGACGAATACACATCCGGAGAGAGCAGGAAACACGCAATCACAACTCCAACATCATCGAAAGGGACCGGTTTGGAGGTGGCGGAGTTCTCGTTTGGGGCGGTATCATACTTGGTAGCCGTACTGACCTCCACATCTTCCAAGGAGGTTCAGTCACTGGTGTCCGCTATTGTACCGAGGTTCTCCTGCCTCACGTGCGTCTGTTTAGAGGTGCCGTGGGTCTTGAGTTCGACAACGCTACACCTCATCGTACAGTGGCTGTTGGAGAGTGAAGATATTCAACGCATGGATTGGTCCGCAAGGTCCCCGGACCTAAATCCAATCGAACACGTGTGGGACCTTCTCGGGAGACGCTTGGCAGCACGTCTCCAGCAGCCAGCAACGATTCCGCAGCTGCGATTGGCGCTACAAGAGGAATGGGCCGCGATGCCTCAACAGCTCCTTAACCTCGTCCTCAGCATGGACAGACGTTGTTAATCCTGCAACGCAGTCAGGGGTGATCATATCCCCTACTAAAGACTGGATTTTTCTTGGCAGCCGCCTGTCACATGGACGTTTCTGTCTTCTGTTCAGTTGTGCTCGAAGCTACCTTTTCAATAAAGTGCCTTTGTATCCTTTGGATTCCTAGTTTCGATGGCTTTGCTCACTAATCTCATATTCTTACATCTTGGGGATCTTATGGTATGATTTGAGTTGATGTGGAGCACTTCTGCAAGACGTTACTTTCGAAAAACCGTTTCGTCCTGAATTTTTGCACGCCAGTGTACTACCCCGCTTCGTCACACCGCGTCGTCAGCAGCTCATACCCCTGCTTCATCTGACACCCCTTCTTTCTTTCCCCATCGCTCTGTGTTAAGCCGGTCGCATTTACTACCATTTCAACCCCGGTCGCATATGGACTACTTTTTTAAACATACTTATTCCGTCCGCTGTGCCCTAAAATTGTGCAAGCAAAGAAATTCGACGTGGGAATATGGACATATGCATACATATTTATAATAATAATTATTTTTGACTGGGGGTTAGCGAATCTTACACCGACTTTTTGTGAACATTTCAACGAACGTTGTGACCCTACTGGCAATATACTCCAATGGTTCATTGCACTTTTTTGGCCTAATGGTCAACGTTCGTGACTTCCACGGAGAAGACCTCGGGTTCGATCCCAGACAGGTACGAACGCTGGAACGTCGGATGGGCATGTTAAGCCGTCGGGCCCCGGGTACTGGCCCCCGGTAATAAATAAGGGCGTCTTCCTCCCCCTTTCAACCTTGCTTCCGTGTCACTTTTCTATCGGGCATTCTAGCCCAACTCTCGTTGCTTCCTAATTCTAAGGGTTGTTTAAGACCTCGGGTCAGACACTCTCTCCCTAAAATCCTCTACATATCATCTGATTTGATCTGTTGCACTTTTTTCGATGTGATCAAACTATGTTTTCTTAGTTCATTATTAAAATGTGTATAACATTTTGTGACTTGCAATACTGGCACGCATTTTTTTTTTATTAAATTTTCGCAAATATAAGAAAAACAGCTTTAACTAGGGTATCTATTTTTGTTAAATCAAGGGCAAACTAAATGAAAATCATAACTTGTAAATAGATCATAACCAACAAAATTCCGCAAGTTTCATTCCACCTGAAAAAATTTTGCTGACCGCTAGAAGACATTTCATACTCATGATAATTATTCAATAAGCTCTCAGAAACCACCTATGGTTGCAAGCTCACATGAAAACCGCCACTGCCAGTTTATGATGCATTTGCTTAGGATGCAACCACTTACAGTTTCCATCGCTAGTGTGTAGTAAGTTAGTCTGTCTTCGCCATAATGGAAAAAGTAATTTTAACACTGCATTTCAACTTCCTTTTAAATGATTATTGGAGCAAAAGAAAAAAAAATTAGGAAATATGTTCAAAAACTTGCTTGGTATGGGATGAACTGAACAAAACTTCATTAACAAACGCAGCTTCTGTTAACTTTTTGGAACCTACTTAAGAAGTTGTACCCCACAATATGGAGATGTTTTAAAAAAATTATCACTTAAAAACAGTTTTCCATAACAGGTTACTTTCCTTGCTGATAGTTCACTGTAGGTCGTGATTAAATACAGTATTCGATTTTGTCGAGAGTGTAACTGGTTATGGAGGAGTCTGGTTTTACTGCAAATTACTTCCATTTTAGAAACAAATGTAATATCGCTATTAATAATTGTCATGCACGCGTCAAACTTCTTAAACCGCTGCTTCACTGGTGAAAGGTAAAAAAAATTATAACTGCCATTCCAAAAATTACAATACAAAGCCATAATTTTATATAATCCAGCAAAGCGGCGACCGCTGTTAGTATATTTATTATATCATTGGCCACGTGACTCGGGCGTCCAATAGGTGACCTCTGAGAAAGATTGGGGTGGCCGACCGAAAATAAAATTGTTTCAAATCCATCAGGACGAAATAAAAGTTAATATATTAAAAAACAAAAGAAAAAAAATAAAGCATTATTTTCTATTGTAAGTTGATGCGTTTTTAATAAATTAAAGCACTTTTTCTAACGTAAGTCACATTTTAACAAAAAAATGAAACACTTTCGGGAGGCCAAGGCCATCCCTTGCCTCCCCTCTAAATACGCCATTGTTGGACTGACACATTCATGAACGAAAATGAGTGGAACTGTGGCTTTAAACCTGTTAAAAAGGTTACAAACTCAGTATTTACAACCAGGTTTGATTCCGGAATATTTTTTTCTAAAGGAAGGGGAGGGGGATACAAGTTCTACTTTTGATGGGTTGATCGATTACAAGCTTCGGGGGGGGGTGCCACAACCCCTGAGATATGTCTGAAAAGAAACTCTGCTTACAACGTATCAAAAGAAAATGTAGGAACAAATCTGAAGTACATAATACCACTATTACCCGAAATTTACAGTCATATGGATACGGAAAAAGTGAGAACAAAATTTCCCCGTTAATATACGAAAGGAATTGCAGAAAGGTTTCTGAAAATTTAGAATTTTCCGTAAACGCTTCTTAAAAACGGCAATTTACCGTCAATACAAGAAAGGAATTGCGCAAAGGTTTCTGAAAATTCAAAATTCATGAAAGGAATCACAGAAAGTGGCTCGTGAATTTCTCATTAAAATTTTATGGTGCATATTATAATACGTGATAGCCAACAGCCAGGTTTTTTATTTTTTTATATAAGCGTCAAAAGAACTGCATTCCTTTCTCATAACAATTACAAAAACCAGTAAAAAATACGCCGTCAGTTATCTAGTGCAGCGATTTGTACCTCCAGCTATTTTACAGATATCCGTACCTCGACTTATACACCAAAGCAATTCCCTGAAAGTGACAAATTAATTATTGTACTAATTAATGACTAGAAAAGAAGATAACGCAGAAAAAAAAACGAAGTACGAACTTAACAACAATACAACTAAATTGTCGGATGTAAGTAGCACAGTTTTTGGGAAAAGTCTCAAATCTACCACACTAAAAAAAAAAAAAAATTCAGATATTTTTTAGTGTTCCCCCAGCAGTTTTTAGAAAAATGTTGCGTCAAAAAAGTCGGAGAATGTACGGCACATCTTGGCTGTGATTACAGAAAATCAAAAATCGTATTTTTACAAGCGAACCATGTAAAGGAAAAAAAAACAACAACTGATTTACGCCACCTAACGTTAAAAATGCGCATCATGTAACGCAAGAAATTTATTTTTAAGTTTTACCCGTAGTTCTAACTACCAAATGCAAAAAGAAATGTTTCAATCCGACTTATAGAAGTAACTTCGTCTGAAACAAAAAAGTTTACAAAATACATTTACTCCACTGAATGACATAACCACATCGTGCGATGCATGAAATGCATAGCAAGTTCTTTGAACATAGCTACAGCTATCGATTAGGAAAAGAATTTATCCAATCTGACCTTTAGAAGAGTAGATATTGTGTAAGGCACACAAATATTTTACGCCACCTAACGGGAAAAAAGTGCATCACATAAACTCAAATGTGCATCAAACATGTCACGACCAGCTCTACCTGCTTCAAAAAGAATTTTTTTAATCTTCCTTGTTGGTGAAGAGATATGCCAACATATGGACGAACAAAGTGATACTTTACGCACGTACACTAAAATAAAATAAAAAAGAAACATTAAAAATACCACACTAACACACAAGCTTATTCCCCTTCTCTCACTGCTTCTGCAACAGGCTACTCAGTAAGGTTTTCTTATGAACATTTTCCTTCCTATTTTTTCAAACCATCCACCAATTCGAAATTTAATTCCAATTTAAAATATCTTCATCACATACACACCCAGGGGCAGAGCCCATTTAAAAGGGGTGCTGGGGGAGGAGCGCAGCCCCGGGCCCCACATTTTCAAGGGACTCAGAATTATGCAGGATGCTTGAAGAATTGAGAGTTCAACATTTTTTTTTTTTTTCAGGTAGCACAGCAGAAACTAAGAAACTGCCTTGGGAATTTTTTTTTTTAATTTCTTTCCACTTTTTTAGGAGGAGTCTTCAAAAAGTGTAGTCGTCCCCAGTCTATCCTCAAATCTTTTTTTTTTTTGATTGGAGGTTTAACGACCACCGTGAGCAACTCAATGGGCTATAAGCAGTCGCGTCCCTAAATTTAGGGACACTGACTCCAGGGAAGGAAGAGAAGCAGCGCCGTAAGACAAACACAACATCCATGCCTCACCGGGATTCGAATCCGGGCCGTTCTCGGACGAATGGTCATAAGCCAGCGCTTACTGCGCCACCGGGGCGGCCCTCAAATCTTCCGAAAGCATTACATATGTCATACATTAAGAATTCGTTTGAGTCATGATATTTGGATCATATTATTTTGCCCACTACTTCGAGATAATTTCAACAACCTGAACCGGGAGGAGGGGAGGGGGTTAAATCAGAAATGAACTAGTATCCATTTTTCAATCATGCATTTTTACATTTTCTTGCTATACTGATTCGTCCATGAGTAATGGGATACATACACACTTCGATACGGAAGGCATATTTTTATGGCTTCCTCATCATATGCTGGGGTTGTTTTCTCCGGGGTATATTTTATTCATTCCCCATAGTGAAATTCTAGACGTGCCACTAATACTGGGGCCCCAAAATACTATCCAGCCTCCGGGACTCCTGTCTTCTTAAACGTGCTCTGCCGAGGGGTCGCGTTGCCGATCGCATTAATCGCTTCGTAATTTGCAGGAGGGATGAGCGGGGGGGGGGGGGGGCAAAAATACCGGCGATTAGTTTTTTAATGACGTCCGAGCAAAAATAATCTGTAATAAAGATTGTTTTTGCTCGGACGTCATGTCAAATTTTGCTTCGGGAAGGATATTTTAAAAATCAATGTAGAATCTTTCAAATGTCATCACATGTGTGAATTTCTTGTCTTTTGATGTGAACCAACAACCAATATCGCACGACTTGTATGAAAATAGCTATTAGATGAAAGTTCCATAAGAAATAAAATGCAATTTTTCGAGAGCATCTTTTTTTTTTTTTTTTTTTTTGTTACGCTGGCCTTTTTAGAACTTAGTCACAGAATAAATGTAATACCCAATTTTTCAATTAATTTCAAATTTATCCTGTCAATACTTCTGTTTAGAAATTTTATAGGTAGCAATAAATTCAAAATTCAAAATAAGTCTCTACATTTCTTTTTATTAGGATTCAGGGCCTGGACATAACATTTTGGTGCTTAGTTGTAAAAGCAGCCTATTGTTTTCGATTTAATATAACACTTAATGGCTTTTGTATTTCGAATGGAATGTGAAAAAAAAAATTGGCGACATCAGATTACATGAGCCAAAAAAAAAAAAAAACTGAATTTGGCGAAAACATTAAAAAAGCAGAGCTACTACCACTGCACACCCGACAATGGAACCCTATACCTAATTTTTTGTGGGAAGAATCTTTAATTTCCTGCGCCATGTGCTATATAGTGAGTACGACAAGTGTTGCTTGAAAGTATGAATAACCGTTTCGTATTCTTAAAAACTTTGGATGATGTTCTTTTCTAAGACTGAGTTAGGAAGTAAAACAGAAAACAACAAAAACAACTTTTTCGAAGTACGAATATATTTGTTGGGGTCGTAAAAGCGAATTGAACCGATAATGGAAGCCACCACAACATTACTGAAAGCACAGATGACAACAAAAAATCCGCTTCGGCGTGATGTCAAAACACCAGAGACGAGAAATGCCTTGTTGCGAACCAAGTAAAAACATTAAAGAGCAAAAAAAAATAAATAAATAAATAAATAAATAAACATTTCACATTCAAATCAGAAAGTGCTACACTTCCCAACTACCCCCACCTCCATCCCCTACTCTATCTCCTTCTCCTTTGGGGACGCGAATGGCATCACTCTGGTTCCGATAGTGACGTCATGAGAGAAAAATCCACACAACAAAACCTCGCGTCGATTCCAGAGAGAGAGCACAGAAAAATGTGAAGCATCTGTTGCGTCCCTCGTGCCCGGAAGAAGTAAATCCTCAGGAATAAGCATCGATCAAGTTGGAAACATCAGGTTAGATAGATGAGAGAGGAGAATGGGTTGAAGGTCCTCTGATGAGCACCACATGGGCAAAGAAAAAGAAACAAGGAACATGCGGCTTAAAGTGATAAAAAAAATCAAACACTGAAATACGAATTTAAATCATGAAGATAGATCTAAACAAGAAAGAAAAAAATAATTTACAAATTTCGCTTCGAACGGCACAAAAGCTCTACACATAGAAAGGAATTTGACGAAGAAATCAATGAAATCCCTTTTGTTGAAAGCCATGTCCGTTATCAATTATGCATCAACTCTGGACTGCAACCAAGAAAATTTGCTTTCACCATCGCTCTTCTCTTCCCTCCCCTTTATTCTCCTTTTGCTAACTTCGACGAAAATTCTTCAGACACAATCTAATGGTAAATTTGCAAATTTAAAAAAAAAATATTTAGCACTGGAATTTTATTAATATAAGAGGATAATAAAAACTGATGATTTTGCGAAATTTCCGTAAAACGAATTGTATCTTCACTCGCCAAATAATTTTAAAACACGCCCCCCCCCCCCCCCTTCATTTAAAAAAATATAATACACATTAACTTGGATGTTTTAAAATGTTCGTTCTAGCTGGAATAAACTATAATATAAATTTTAAGCAATTCTGTAATTATATGTAGGTATATCAAAAAATAAGTTTCACATGTTTGGCATAACTTTTGTTAAACAATGAGAAACCAAAAAAGTATAATAATATGGAACTATACCTTTCCTTTATTTTTCCACGTAATCACCAAGTTTAAGTGCACACTTGTCGGAACTAGAGAAATCAGTTTTTCAATACCGACAAAACAAAAGTTTACTCTAAGTTCATGGAGACATGTTTTCACAGCTTCCTTGACTTCATCATTTGCGAAATGCTTGCATCCAAGGTCCTTTTTCATTTTGGGGAACAAGAGGTAATCACAGGAGACCAAATCAGGACTGTATGGAGGATCCGGCCATACTTTCCATTTGAAATTGCGAAGAAGCTTCTGCATAGCGGCAGCTTTGTGTGGTGTTGCGTTGTGGTGAAAAAAAAAAAAAAAAGATTCCTTTTGACAAATTTCCTCTCGTCTTCGAACCTTAATTGCTTTCCTTATTAATTTCTTCCATGTTTCACAGCACATTGCAGCGTAAGGACAAGTGAAATTTTAACTCTGAAAGACGCGTTGAACAAGAACGAAGAAAATTTCCTCCATCTTACCTAAAAGAATGTGCATTTAAATTCAGAAATTAAATTTCTTTTTTTTATTTACGAGGTTGCATAGCACGTTGTACCTACAATGTTGGGCAAAACTGAAGTAAAGTTTTCTTTCTACACTAATAATAATAATAATAAAAAAAAAAAACGCTGGTGATTCTGAAAACAATTTCGTGGTAAAACACTTAAAAAACGATTAAAGCACTGAGGTTTAACGCCATTAATCGCAATACAACAATGTTAACATTTGCTAAAACGAGGTTTAAACACATGGCATGTTATAAACCGCCTTGCCGCGCTCGGTAGCTAAGTAGTCAGTGACACAGGCCTACCGTCCGACCCGCGGGTGGCCTAGTGGTCAACGTTCGTGCCTGTCACGGATAAGACCTCGGATTCGATCCCAGGTAGGTACGAACGCTCGAACCACTAAATATTCACCGTGCGTCGGATGGGAACGTTAAGCTGTCGGACCCCGGGTACTGGACCCCCGGTAATAAATAAGGGCGTCTTCCTCCCCCTTTCAACTTCGCTTCCGTGTCACTTTCCTATCGGGCAATCTAGCGTAAATCTCCTAGCTTCCTATTTCTAAGGGTTGTTTAAGACCTGGGGTCAGACACTCCCTTCCTAAAATTCTCTACATATGATCTGATCTGATCTTACCGTCCGACGTCCGAGCCGATCCTGAATTCCGAGTCCCAAATTTGGCATGAGTGGTGTGTTTGCCATGCGGCGCAGAACTGTCACTACCCTGAAACCAGTGTCCTAAATTAGGGATGGGGGGGCTTCTTTTATACTTAGAAACTAATGAAGTCGTAGAATCCCTAACCTCCCCCCTCCCCATAAAATCTTTGAAGTAGATGCTTTACCAATGAGAACAAACGTATAAATGGTTCCCACCAATTTAATGCGAACAGACTTCACTGAAACTTTCAGAATGACGATTCAACTGTCGACAATATATATACTCGCGAACCACATTATGGAATAGACGGTATGTGTACTTCCACTGCATAATTTAATTCCAGTCAAAAAGCTCGTACTGCTTGAACAGGGGCTTAAAAAGTGCATAATTTTTCTACACATTATGTGCATGTAAATTAAAAAAAAGACATGAAGATCTCAGTGTCGGTTGTGTTTTTAAAACAAATACACTGATAAGCCATTACATTATGACCAGCCCCAGCTTAGAGAAATCCGCGCGCCTGTAGACCGAATGGTAGTGCAGATGAAGTTCACAGAGCAGTATATATACAACCCGAGGACAGGCTTTCGGTTAGTAGAGTGTTCGGAGTCAGAATGGGAAAACCTTCCGATTTATCGGAGTTTGATACACGACAAATTGTGATGGCACGGCGCCTTGGAACAGCATAATTTTGAAGAGCAATATGCCATTATGTCTTAAAAGAAAAGTGTTTGATCAATGCATCCTTCCAGTGCTTACGTATGGTGCAGAGACTTAACTAAAAGAAACATACAAAATCTGCAGACAACTCAAAACAGCATGGAGAGGTGCATGTTTGGTGTAACCAGGAGAGATAAGAAGAGGAACTCGTGCATCCGAAAAATGACAAGAGTGAAAGACATCATGATCAGAGTAAAATCCCTGAAATGGCAATGGGCTGGACATACTGCCAGAAGGACGGACCATCGATGGATGGACAGCCAAAATTTTAGATTGGATTCCAAGGGACAGGAAAAGACCCAGAAAAAGACCACATGGGAGATGGGTGAATGAAATTCGAAAGTATGCGGGAGTAACATGGAGGAGACTGCCACAAGACAGATCGTTGTGGAAGAAGCTTGGAGAGACCTTCGTCCAGCAGTGGATTGATAATGGTTGACAATGATGATGATGATGATATATATATATATATATATATATATATATATATATATATATATATATATATATATATCTGTGTCCCTGGCGGGAAAAACTATGCTTTATTTAAAGCATAAAGGATGCTCAGAAAGATTTCTGTGTAAACTGTATCTGACCTTTTTTCAATCGAGGTTTCAGAAATGCAGATATTGGTGCAAATACATCAGAAACAGAAATACACACTTACGCCCCTAGTGACAAAACAGTTTCTTACGAAAAATTACATTTTTTTTTTTTTTTTACGAAAAATTAGAATTTCTCAAATCGGACTTTTAGAAGCACGAATATCAGGGAAATCGCAATTTACCTTCGCACTCCCTAGGGGGAAAACTAGGTGTTACTTGAAAATGAAGTCTGCCCAAAATAGTCTACGTAGTTAAATGGTATCGAAGGGAAGAATTTTTTTCAGTCGGGTATCTAGGGGTAATGATATGGAATAAACTGCATTTTGAATTCGATACCACTCGTATTTACGCCCTCTAGGGGCGAAGTTATGCATCGTGAAAACCAAAACTAAATGGAAAGCAAGTATCATCGTTCTCACATTTCCGGTTTCCCAACGCAAAAACAATTTTTCAAATCGGGCAAATAGTTGCACAAAAATTGTGTCGACGGACGTATCAAGTGTATAAAGCGCGTACTTTTTCTTTACAAAAAAAAAAAAAAAAGTGCCTAAAAACCCATATTTCATTGAGGAGCAAAAATGACAATAGGTAACGAAATCGTACCAAAATCAGGATGCACAGCGAAAGTTCTTTTCGTATCTGAATAAAATACTGTTAGTGTCTGCTAAATTTTTTTATTGTTCTTTTTGTTCCCTTTTCTGTCGAAAGAATTTGCACGTGACACGCCGCATTTGTCATAGGCAAATATAAAGAGATCATCATTTCCATGAAACTGCAATTGAAGAAAGTTTTCGTGAATCTACAACTCAATAAATTTTTCGCCACTAAGAGTTTTCAACTCATAAAACCACGAACTGTTAAAAAGAAGAGCAAACAAGTAGGCTCGGCTCGCTCAAGTCCCTTTTAAACAAACGCCAATCTGTCCCCTTTAAAAAATATTAGCATTAATGTACTGAGAAATGGCGTAGGACCGGCTTTGTTCGTAGTAATTCTAAAACAACCAAAGGAATTCTAGCGTAACTGAAGACTACCGGCTAGCTCTTTCGCTCCATTATCGTTGACGTCATCATCTTCAATTACATCATTTGATGCTTGAAACGACTTTGACTTTCGATCAGATCTCGGATTGTTTTCGCGCCGAGAGGCACGGTGGGTGGTTCGCAGTGGAGCAAGGTCAAGGGCAACGGCGGGACCACAACTTGGGCATCAAGCCCTGCTGGGGGCTGATGCTTCCTTCCATATGCGGGTGCTGTTGTAATAAGGGATTGAACCGCATATTCAGTGTAATCTCTAAAACCTGGCTGGCAAACAATCAAAATGAGTTCTGTCTGTCCGTCATCACGCGTGGGAGGCGGTCAAAGGCAATGCACCGTAATTCCCGTGCACTTTACAGAAAGAACTATACCGATATATCAGCTGCTATTATAATGGTTGGCAACTGAGAAAACCTCGTCGAAAAAGTTGAGAGCAGACTATGTTTCGAAGAGCATATTTTTACTCATCCCTGTATTTTATCCGAAACTGAATGACTTTCTATTACACCTTTCTGTTTCCTCAGTAATTTCATATTTTATGCTATGCCTATTTTCCCGATCCCTCCCCCACCATCGAAGTAATAACAACATAAGTCCATCTGAAACTTAGCGTTACAGTTTCAAAGACTAATCAGAACCTAAAATTATCATTTCAGCATTTGCGCTTTTCTATTAAAAATACTGTTTCCAAAAACTTCTTAAGTAACGAAATTTCACTTCAGAATTCAAAATTTGATTGACATTTTGGCCTATCTTTAATTTTTTATCCAGAAAAAAAGGGGGGGGGGTGCTTTGGGAAACGCCAACACGAAAGTGTATTTTCAGCTCAAAGAATCATAACATAGGGTTCGCGCTGCAGGTCACATTAAAAAGAAAGTGGTTTTGGCGATGGAAAAAAGTTTTGGCGATTACCTTTTTTTGTACTGTTATAATGCTTTGGCAAAAAAAAAATTGAATTTAGCGAATAAGTTGGCGAAAACTTTTAAAAAGCCAGCGCAACTGCTGATAACATAAAAAAGAAATTATTTTTGTTAATTCGAAGAACATGACGGATTTGCCGAGTTAAACTTCGATTATCGTCAGCCTTTCGTCCCTTTTTTTTTAATCTAATGATCATGAAAAGGCAGAAGAACCTATCGGGGCTTCATAATCTGTTACTGTAACATGGAGCTACACATAAGTAAACTTCGTTTGTCCTGAATAAACGAACGGGAAATGTTGGCCAAGTATGAAATTACGAATTTTTGATGCAACAGGAATTATGCAACTGGCAAAGCAACAAAGCCATTGCTACAGCTGTATTTAAAGTACTGGCTACGAAAGTGCGTTAGGGGTTATCCCCCCTCTCTTGTAATAATACGACGTAAAACTTATAAGCAGCTTTTCAGAGAAAATTTCTGTGCATGCTACACACCAGAGGCGAAATTAGGGCGCGGCTGACCTGGCCGCGGCTCAAGAGATGGCGCAAAAAACATTGCCTGCAATCCTCTTAAAATTGGAATTGAAAATTTTACAACAGTTTCTCGTACACTTAACGTTCAAATTTTTCTTCAGAATTCCCAAGGGGATGCTAGTTGCTTAAATTGAGAAATGAAGGCTCAGTTGTACGTATAGTCTGTCCAAGTAAGGAAGAACCGCGGCCTTCGTTAACACCATTGAGGTCTGCAGCTGCAGTGTTTCTTTAGTTGGATGGACAAGGAAGTCGTTTTTCTTTTGTTGGATGAATAAGGGTATCGTTTTTCTTTAGTTGGATTCATAAAGATCTCCCTTTTCTTTAGTTAGGTGATAAGGATGTTCTTTTTCTTCAGATGGATATCTATCCATCGTTTTCTCTAGTACGATGGATAGTCGTTTTTCTGTAGCTGAATGGATAAGAAAGTCGTTTTTCTTTAGTTGGATTCATAAAGATCTCCCTTTTCTTTAGTTAGGTGATAAGGATGTTCTTTTTCTTCAGATGGATATCTATCCATCGTTTTCTCTAGTACGATGGATAGCCGTTTTTCTGTAGCTGAATGGATAAGAAAGTCGTTTTTCTTTAGTTGGATGTATAAAGACGTCCTTTTTCATTGGTTGGAAGCATTAGATAAGGATGTCGCTTTGCTTTAGTTCGAAGTATACGTATAACGATGTCGTTTTTCTTTAGTTGAAAGGATACGGATGCTCACGTAGTTAAAGATTCTCTGAGAGCTATTCGATCATTACTGTGACTGTCAGCCTCCACTGCCAGTTACAATCGGCCAGTTTGATGTAATACTAAAGGTCCAGACTCCGAAACAGTTGCGAAAAGCTGTAGAAATACACACAGTTTTATTGTACCTCCATCGCAGAAATAACATTGGGCTATGATGACGTTAATTTTGTTTTGTCGAGCAGCGTATGCTTATGTATATAAATATATATTATACACGGTCGAGTCACATTATTGTCACCACCAGCTAATATCCAGAGTAACCGCAGTGTGCAGCGTAGACAGCAGTCAGACGGGTTGGAAGTGACTCAATAAGGCTCTGGAAGGTGTTCACAGGTATGTGGAGCCATGCTGACTGCAGTGCATCTGACAACTGCTGCAGGGTGCGTGGTGAAGGATCCATAGAGAGAACAACATGATCGAGGTGGCCCCACAAATGCTCAATTGGGTTTAAGTCTGGGGAATTAGGGGGCCATGGAAGTACTTTGAAGTCTTCATTGTGCTCTTCCAACCACTCTCGGACATATCTAGCTGTGTGACACGTCGCTTTGTCGTTCTGCAAGATCCTATCCGCCCCGGGGAAGACAATTAGCATGTATGAGTGGGTGTACGTAGTCTGCAAGGATGTATTCATAACAAATTCAGTCCATAGTGATTTCCACAGATATGAGTGGGCCCAGAGAATGCCACGAAAACATCCTCCAGACCAAAACGCTGCCCTCAGCAGCTTGTGTTCTTCCAGCAGTGGTTGAAGAGTGTTTATTCTCCGATGTTTCTCGCCTTATATGCCAACGTCCATCCGTTCGGTGAAGCAGAAAACGTAAGGCAATCCTTTGCCAATCAACAGAGGTTCAATTCCGACACTGCCGTGCAAATGTACGCCTTTTCTGCAGATGCACCTTTGTTAGCATAGGTGCAGTGACTATCCGTCTGCATCGGAGCCCCATACGCAGCAGGGTACACTGAACTGTCGTTTTAGACACACTTCCGGTAGCCCCTGGTTCATTCGGCAAGTGAGTTGCTCCACTGTAGCGTGTCGATCGGCCCTTACGGACCTTTGCAGCCGACGTTGACCTCTCACATCAATAGCACGTGGTGCTCCGCAGTTTTCACGTCGCTTATTCGGAATTGTGCCATTTCTCCAATCACGATACACTTTAACCACAGCAGCACGCGAACACTTCACAAACTGCGCTGTTACAGAAATACTGCCACCCTTGGCCCGAAAGCTGATAATCAATCATCCCTTTTTACAAATCTGATAAATCCCTCCTTTTATCCATGACACCAACGAGTGATATGTTTTCAAATGATCATATGTAGAGGATTTTAGGAAGGGAGTGTCTGACACAAGGTCTTAAACAACCCTTAGAAATAGGAAGCTAGGAGATTTGGGCTAGAGTGCCCGATAGGTAAGTGACACAAGACGCCCTTGTATATATACAATATCCGCCGTGCGTCGGATATTTAGTGGATCGAGCGTTCGTATCCGGCTGGAATCGAACCTGAGGTCCTTTCCATGGCAGTCACGAACGTTGCCCACTAGGCTACCCGCGGCCGATAAGTTTTCAGAATGCCTACAGTACACCTTATATACCCTTTAAGCCAGCTCACGACACGTGCCTTCTTTCATTGGCTACGCGCTATTGACGTCAGAAGTAGGAGGGGTTGACAATACTGTGACCCGACTGTGTATAAGCAAACATTGTACGGCATTACTAATTTAACCATTATGTATATTATCACCGTATTAAATTATGTAGTAATGCACATGTATATAACTATTAAATTAGTAACATACATGTAAAAAACTATTAAATTAGTAACATATATGTATATAAACTATTAAATTAGTAATACATATGTATACAACTATTAAATTAGTAATATTGTACAATGACAGATGGGGGCGCGATATTTTGTGGTTTGCCCCGGGCCCAGAAATGCCTAGTTACGCCCCTGTCACACACACAACTGCCCAAGAAATTTTCTTCTACGGTTCTGCAGTTATCTCACATAAAATTTTACACAAACTCAAATATATTTTCAAATGATAATCTGTTCTACCATTACCCTGATCTCGACAAAAACGTCCGAAAATAACGCAATACATGAAATAAAAATTGCGCGATAGTTATTTTATGTGCAACGCGTTGCAACACTGTAACACAGGGGTTTATCAAAACAATGGAAACACCGACTGCGACTGGAGCACACGCAATATGTCATATGCAAATCAAAGGACGACACCACCCGCGTAGTGAGCGCACGATGTGAGGTATATAAAGGGATACATTACTATGTCGGCTATGGCGTAGCAGTTCCACAGTCGCAGGTGAAACAGCTGTAGTGGAGTAATTGTCGACAATGTCAGATGCAGTGACCTCAAAGAAGGAATGACCATTGCTGCGCGTCCTGCAGGAGATTCAGTAACTAGAACGGCAGAAATGCAGTAGTAGATGCAACACGAGGAGAATATCAAAGATTATGACTACCTATCAAAAAGGACACAGCGTTGTCTCCAAACCTGCAAATTGTGGGCGCCACACAAAGATGTCAGACAAGAGATAGGAGAACGTCGACACGGACTGCACAACGGAAACTGAAGACTACGGCACCGGAAATAGCAGCAGAGTTGAATTCACGGATTTTTCGTACGACAGAAATATTCTGCATTTTCAGAACCTTTCCGCAATCAATACCTTTCTTATATTGACGGTAAATTGTCGTTTTTTACGCTTTCCAACCGTAGGTTGAGGAAGCGTATATGCTCCAACTTTGTCTGTCTGTCTGTCCGCACGATAATTCGCGTAAAAACGGTTCGATTTCAATGAAATTTCACTATGTGGCAGGGAGGACGAATCCTGTTGAAAATGGACGAAATGGGGTCAAAGGTCAGGACATAGGAGCGGGGTTTATTCCATCGCCCTTATGCGTCATAACTATACCTCATAACCAAAACTTCGGTTCAGTATACCTCCGAAACAACTTGTTCCGGAGGTACACTGAAACGGTTCTGTTGAATATCATGGAATGGGGTCAAAGGTCAAGGCACAAGAGCGAGATTTATTCCACAGCCATTATCCTCATAACTTGACTAAAAATGCTTCTATTGCGACAAAACTTTAGCATGTTGTTCCGGAGGTATACTGGACCAATTCTGTTTAATATCATCGACATTCTGTTAAAATATAATCGAAATTTCTGTTTAATATCATCAAAGGTCAGAGCACAGGAGCGAGATTTATTCCACAGCCATTATCCTCAAAACTTGAGTAATGATTTCTGGAATAATCAATGCATTGCATGATTTTACTAACTTGTTAAGATTAACGGAAAATTCTGAATTTTCAGAAACCTTTCCACAATTCTTTTCGTATATTAACGAACTCAGTTCTCACTTTTCCACATCCATATGACGAAAACATTCCGGTAACAGGAGAGATTAACGGGAATACTGGGGGGGGGGTTGATTAACTGTTAAATTTCAATAGTTTATCGGAGTATTTGATTTTGAAGTTCTGTAGCGAGATCGAATATTGTGGATAGCATATCGCAGGGGTCGCGCTGGCTCTTTTAAAGCTTTCGCCAATTTATTCCCCAAATTAATTTTTTTTATCGCCAAAGTGTTATTACAGTACAAAAAAGTAATCGACAAAGCTCTTTTTTCATCGCCAAAACACAATTTTTTTTTCTCGCTAATTGCGAAGTTGGCGATCGGCAGCGCGACCCCTGGTATATCGCATGAATTTTGGCTGTGGCTTAGGATATTTCTTCTCCTTTTCCCCATTTTGTGCACCAGCTATTATAGTATATTGTGTTACCGAAGAAACTGCGTACTTAAATTATTGTACAGGTGACTGAACGATGGCTGTATCAACCTGCGAATCCTTAAAACAAAAGCTATTATAGCTATGTAGAGTAAATTTTATATTTAAAAGTTTTGTGAAATAATATTATAAAACGCCTTCTCTTAAAGATAATTGAAAGTTATTGCCAGTTTTTTTTTTTTTGATTGGAGGTTTGACGACCACCGTGAGCATCTCAATGGGCTATAAGCAGTCGCCCGTCCCTAATTTAGGGTCACTGGTTCCAGAGAAGGGAGAGAGCCAGTGCCGTAAGACAAACACAACATCCATGCCTCACCGGGATTCGAATCCGGACCACTTTCGGACGAATGATCGGAGGCCATCGCTTAGACCACTGCGCCACCGGGGCGGCATTGCCAGTTGGAAAAAAATATCTAAGACTACAAATCATTCTGCTGCTTTGAAAAATCAGATAGAAAAAATTTGTAATTTGTAACAAGACCCCGACATAAAAAAAATAAATAAATAAACTCATTACAAACGTATTGAAAAAAAAAAAAGGCTCCGTAGAAATAAAATGATTAAATCACTCGCATTAATGAAAAAAAAAAAGAATCCTCACCGCCCAATTAGTTTTCCTTGAACGTCAATTAGTTTCCCTTGAACGTGAGTCTGGTTTCTGTGACTTTCTGGCTCAGTGGTTAAGACGCGCGGCTTCAACACAAAAGGCCTGGGCTCGATCTCCACCACCGGTGCAAAAAGACTATCTCGCATAAGGGCTGAAGTATTCAGCATGTTGGATTTTGGGAAATTTCTGTCTAAATATGGAAAAACCTGAAAAGACCTTTTCTGAAATAAACTGAATTACTGAATACGGAAAATCTGTTCAAAGACGGACGGACACTTTCCAGCAACTTAGTTGCACGTTATTTTCAGAAATTTTCCGTGAATTCACACCACTTATTTTTTACAGTTCAGTAGGAATAATCCCGTTTCCGTAACAACAGTTTGTTGGGAACTCCATTGTGACGGTATTTATAGGCCGCGCTGCAACCTGCGAACCTCTGATTACCAACATCAATGAAACAAAACGTGCAAGGTGGAGCCAGGCACACCAAAACAGGGATGATGAAGACTGTCAATTAATCATCATCTGGTCTGATGAATCGTGTTTCTCACCACTCATAAGATTGTACTTCTGGTGTAAACCCGCAGAAGACTGTCTGGCTCTGACTGAGAAGCATGGAAGTGGATCCCTGATGCTGTGGGGATCCCTGATCCCGGCATTCCATAGTTTCACTGGTTACTCTGCAGGGTCGGGCCATATTTTCACAATAGCCCCCGAAAGTAAAATGAATCACTCGGCCGTGAGGTTCGAAGAAAATGTGTGATGATTCTTCCGGACATCGTCTGGAATTAATTAAAATTCCTTCCCCTACTGAGAGTTTCTTCAAGCATGGTTTGTCGGCGGACCCGAAACCTGCATTTCGTGTCCCCGCCTTTTGTAATGGGTGGGATGTACCACTGAAGTGATGCAAGAGTCAAGATGGCAAGTTGCGATCAATAAGCCTTGCCGGCGTAGTTCAGTCGGGAGAACATCCAGCTCTGGAGTAGGAAGACGTGAGTTCGAATCACCGCCGGCAAAATGCCACACTGAGAAAAACGTTTTGTTAATTCAACAAATTTTTTTTGTCGATATACAGTCAACAAAATTTTTTGTTGAAGTTGCAAAATTATTTTGTTGAAAATTTTTGTTGATTTAACAAAATTTATTGTTATCACGACAAAACGTTTTGTTCATTTAACAAAATGATTTGTCGATTTTTGGGAATTTGTTTGATCCAACATAAAACATATTGCGTCATGATAACAATAAATTTTGTTAAATCGACAATAATTTTCAACAAAATAATTTTGCAAATTCAACAAAAATTTTTGTTGACTGTATATCGACAAAAAAATTTGTTGATTCAACAACATTTTTGTTTAATTAACAAAAAGTTTTTCTCAGTGCATTTCTTCACAAATGCTTTCACAAGAAAACAAGATTTAGTAAAAAAATCTAGAAGTGATAGATTACCTACATTTCCTTACTTAGGATAGCACATACCAAGCGAGGGCCACATTGATGAAGAAATTAATCGGCGCATAAAACTTGGGTTGGAGAACATTTCGAAGAAATAGCCCAATTTTCAAGAGCAATTTACTATTATAAAAGAAAAGTCTTTAATCAATGCGTCCTTCCGGTTCTTACGTATATGTGGCAGCAGAGACTTAACTAAAAAAGACACCAGACAATTGATAGACTTATGGAGAGGGGCGCGTTTGGTATAACCATGAAAGATAAAAAGAGGAACTTGTGGATCTGGAAAACGGCAAAAGTGGGAGACATCATGATCAGAGTAAAATCGCTAAAATGGCAATGGGCTGGAGATATTGGTAGAAGAACGAACCACCGAAGGACAATTGAAATATCAGAATGGATACCAAGGGACAGGAAAAGATCCAGAAGACCACGTTGGAGAGGAGTGGATGAAATTCGAAAGCATGCTGGAGGAACGACACTGAGACTGACTCAAGACAGACAGCCGGGGGGGATTTGGAGGTTTCATTCCGCAGTGCACTGATAACAGTCGACAACGATATTAAAAAAAATGCAATGCTAAAAAACTGGTAAACTTTGGCCATGTTTAACTCTACTCGATGCAGAAATATTCCAGAGACACTTGCGCCACAAAGTGGGAAATTTTTCATATCGGAAAGAAGAAAACACACGGAAAAATCTACCTGATGAAAAAGTTGCCAATACAACGACTTCAAGAAGCGCAGATGGTACGTGTAGAGATATTCGCTTAGGCTTTAATTTGGAAAAGCCCGGTCTAACCTATTCTGTAACATTCAATGCCCAGTACGTTCCTAAAATCAACAGCACGACCTGTTGATTTCAGCTACAATTAAAATAGGCACTCGGTTCCTGATATTTCTAACATCTTTCGTTTCGATCTCTGACCTTCGTCACCCTTTAAAAGAACTAAACCAACGGAACTGCAGATCACCAAGTGAAAACGAAATTTGATTTCAACATTTGAGAGATCAGAGTTTCAATTTGAATATAGGTATTGGTGGAGGTGATGGGGGATGACAGGGACTGTACTATTTATGATAAAAAAAAATTAAGCGGAACGTCTCTTAAAAGTATACGTACACTCACGGACAATGAAATTTGCGCATCAAGAAGAAAGCATCGGATTGAACTGAAATTTTATGGACGTAATGATACATATGATGGCAAAAACAGAGCTGCAGGACAATTACAGAAGGATGTGTAGTCCTCTTCAACAGCGCATCGCACCGCCTCGTGCGGCGATACATGCTGCAATACGGTCCGGCACGGAGGCGAACAGACTGGCCCATACGTGTTGGACGGTGTGCTCCAAATCCAGGATAGGGCAGCACGGCGGCAGCCGGCGTTTCAACTGGTCCCACACATGCTCGATAGGGGACATGTCCGGGAAGCGGGCAGGCCATGGAAGTGTCTGGACTTGACGTAGGCAGTCCTGCGAAATCCGAACCGTGTGCGGGCGGGCGGGCATTATCCTGCTGGTATAGCGCACCCGGAATCCCGGCCAGGAATGGGAGCACATGGGGCCGTAGGATCTCATCCACATACCGCTGGCCCGTCAATGATCCACGTTCCACTATTAGAGCTGATCGGCTATCCTAAGCAATGGCTCCCCAGCCAATAATGCCTGCAGTGGGGGAGGTGTGGCGCTCGATAGCGAGGTTGGGATTGTGCTGTTGAGCTGGGGATCTACACACACGGACACGATGATCATCTGTCCCCAAAACGAAGCGGCACTCATCGCTAGACACCACACGTCGCCAGTCTGTGACGTCCCACGTCGCTCTGGCCTGACACCACTGCACACGGAGCCGGCGATGTTCCAGTGTTAATGGCAGCACACGTAAGGGGCCCTGAGATCGCAGATTCGCATCTGCGATGCGTCGGGAAATGGTTCGGGGGCACACAGGAGCAGCTACGTCTGCCTGTATAGTGGACCGGGTCCCCGTGGGATTCGTTTGTGCCTGGCGCACGATCCGTTGATCCGCTCCGCCGTGTGGAAGTGCCGTCACGTGTCCACTGCTCCCAACACAGTCGGACGGTATGGTCAGAGCGATCCACGTGGCGGGCTATATGGCCCGCAGACCACCCTGCGGTTTTCAGCCTGATGATCCAGCCTCTCTCAAAGCCCGTAAGTTGCGTAAATCGACGTCTCTGACGTCTACCCGGAATTCTTTTCACTCTGTACTCTTGCTTACGTCGGCCGGTGCTTTTCGCTTTCATGGGGCATCGACTACACACCGGTTTACAAGGCTGCCGGTTCGTGCTTGCAGCCCCACCACAAGATGTGCGGTCATGCGCACTAGCACCAAACGTAAATTATTTGCATACCAGCACGCACACTAGCTATTTGCAAAATTTCGCGGTTGTAGCATGTTTTCTTCTAGGCGCGCAAATTTCATTGTCCGTGAGTGTATTTGGAGGCAATGACCTTTCCAGTGCAAGCCAAATGTGATTTATTTTTTTACAAAATAAAATTCGTGTGGTTTATTATTACTTGCTAATTTAAGTCATTAGTATGGTGAGATAATAAAAAAACAAAACAAGTGAATATGTCATATAAGTCAGTCGTCGTTTTGCGTCGTTTTGAAAGTCGATTTTCTTTTTTTTTAGTCCAGCAGCAAAATGGTAAATCTTCTGGCCTAGGACCGGCTTGTGTAGGCCTCCAATTGTGCCCATACACAAACAAGTAACACACTAACATGCATCCGTCTATTTTATTAAGCACATGTACACACATATACACAGCGCGCTGGCGCACACATACACACATAAAATGTGTTTACTTTAACGTTAAAAGACAAAAACAATTACTAACGGTAAACCGACAATTTCCTACAGAAGTATCTCATGAATAAAAAACATCATTTAACTTTGGTGATACAAGCAATCCATCAGCCATTGTACACTGGAGTCTCAATCGGACTGTGCATTCCAAATACTACCTTCTTTCTTTCTCCACTCCACCCTCCCCTCTTTCTTTTTTACAAACATTCAATTTTCCTGCCGGCAGAAAAGCTGGAATGACCTTTTAAGAAACTTTGAGGGAGTCAGTTACTCCTGTAGTAACGCCTCCCTCCCTCCTCTGCCCCCTTGTGGCAAGGCCATTATATTCGCCGAATAAATACCCAAAGAAAGCTCCCCACATTCATTTTTTCCCCATCCCTTCTAATATCCGTTATTCTCTGCAATGCCGAAAAAAATTCCCTTCCGCAGTCAATGAACGCCACCTTCTTCCCTCCATGCATTCTTAGCCACTCAGGATTAGAAGCCACGGAATGAAGTTCACTTACCAGAAAGCCACTTGCCTGGCTAAGTGAGGAAGGGGGAAATGGATGGGCCTCCTTCCGTTGTGAATCTTTACACACAAACACACAGGTTGAAAATTCGGAAAGCATGTTGGATACTGACTAAACAATGCATGTGTTACCTACCTCCACTGTACAAATTTTTCTGAAATTCGCGAGCCACTTTCCGCGATTCCCTTCGTGATTTAACGAAGCATATTTCCGATACAGCCTTTTCCGTGAAATGACAGAAAGAAACCTGAATTTCACGGATTTTTCGTAGGCCAGAAAAATTCTGAATTTTCAGGAACCTTTCCGCAATTCCTTTCTTATACTGACGGTAAATTGCCGTTTATAAAATCTAAAAATTCTGAATTTTCAGAAAACTTCTTTCCACAATCCCTTTCCTATATTAACGGAAAAATACATTGTTCTCTCTTTTTCCGTATCCACATGACGAGAAAATTCCGGTAACAGGAGCGATTCGAGGGAATAATTGAGGTCTGATTAGTTGTCCAATTTCAATCGGATGTCAAAAGATCTGATTCTGAAGTTCTGCAGCGAGATCGGATACTGTGGATAGTATATCTCATGAATTTTGGTTATTGTGGCCAGAGCCCATTTAAGAGGGGGATGATGCAGCCCCGGGCCCCGCATTTTCAAGCGGCCCCAGAATTATGCAAGACGCTTAAAGAATTGGCAGAGTCCTACAGTTTTTTATTTTTCGCAGATAGCACAGCAAAAACTGTAAGAAACTGCGATTTAAAATAAATAGTCACCCCCAGTCCATCCTCAAATCTTTCGAAAGCATTACAGAAGTTTTTGGTACACATCAGTAACTGGGAAATTTTCAATTCGTTTGAATCATGATATTTGTATCACATAATTTCTGTCCACTACTTTGATATAATTTCAACAAGCTGAACCCAAACAGAAGTCATCTCTCTTTCCACGTTTATAAGTGAGTCACGGAAAAGTTCTCATTGGCCGCCACCCGGAACCGAACCCAGAGTCTTCCAGCTACGCGCCGGGCATGCTACCACTGCACCACAGCGGCCTCGAATTCTCCAGACTCACATACGACTAACTGCCAAACCACATGGCAGGTTGCTTCTAGGAGCCCCGCACAATGCTGGGGATTCACCAAAGATGGAAAGCAGCAACTGAACAAATAACAAGGAGGCGAATGAATAATTAATACACACAATTGACGTGGACTAGGAACATAAAACAAAAGTAATCGCTCTTTCCACGTTTATAAGTGAGTCACGGAAAAATTCTCATTGGCTGCCAACGGGAGTCGAACCCAGGGTCTTTCAGTTACGCGCCGGACATGCTACCACAGCACCACCCAGACCCACTTACAACGTGGAAAGAGCGATGACTTCTGTTTGATGTTCCTAATCCACGTCAATTGTGTGTATTAATTAATAATTAAGCTGAACCCGACGGGGGGGAAATTAAAGCAGAATTGAACTGGTATCCATTTTTTAGCCATTCATTTTTACATTTTCTTGAAAACACTGATTCATCCATGAATCATGGGATACGCACTTCAATATGGCGAGGATATTTTCATGGTTTCCTCATTATAGTTTGGGAATATTTTCTCCTGGGTATTTTTATTCATCGACCCATATTGAAATCCTAGATGTACCACGCAGGGGTTGCGATGGCTTTTCTAAAGTTTTCGCCAATTTAGTCGCCAAATTCAATTTGTTTTCGCCACAATGTTATAACACTATGAAAAGGTAATCGCTAAAGTTTTTTCAAGGTTCGTATTCTTCCAAGCAAAATAAATTCAAGCACTTTGCAAGGACTTTTTTAAATTATCGTATGTGTGTGCTGTCGGTCGGTCAGTAAGTAAGTATTTTAGCAAGTTCAAACCATTAAACTTAGCTACGACGGGCATACCTTTAATCACCTGCCCGTTACCTCCTGCTGGTTTATTTTATTAACTCTGAATTGCCCCACTATTTTGATGTTTTTTAAATCATCTTATTTTGCAAAACATTTTGAAAGGGTACAATATTTTCGTATTTACCCTCCGGCAAGAATGGATCCCTTACCCCAGTCAACAGAAACCAATCATGATTTGCGAATACGTCATACCACTTGTTTTACTCTCATGGCTGACATTTTACTCCATAGTAATATCATAGCCAAGGTACCAACAGTCCATGCGCTTCCCTGAATTGAACACAAGTTCTGTGCTATTTGATCAACTTGGTCTTCTTATTGGAACTACACAGAAATCTCCTATACAACTTATTAACACAAACAATTACTCGTATTTTACACATGCTGTTTCATATAATCACTAAAAAAAAAAACTTTTTTTTTCAAGTACTATTTACAGTCTTAAACTTTTTTAAGTTCTTTCAATGACTTGAAAAGGAACTTTTATTTTTCAAGGACTTTTCAAGGTTTTCAAGCAGCATACGAACCATGTTTTTTTTCCATCGCCAAAACGATTTCTTTAACGCAAATTGTGAAGATGGCGATCGGCAGCGCGACCCCTGGTGAGACTAACACTCTCCAAAACACTGTCCAACCCAGGGCACCCTACCTTACTCCTTAAATGTGCTCTGATTGCGGCACAGGATATTTCTTCTCCCCCATTTTGTGCACCGACTATTATATGATATATTGTGTTACTGTAAGAAACCGGGTACTTATATTATAAATTAAATTAAATTACTGATTGTACGACGTCTATGTATCAGTCTGTGGAGTCCTTAAGACATAAGCGATTATAGATAGCTATCAGGAGTAAACTTTTTATTTAGAAGTTTTGCGAAATAATACTACAAAACAGTACATTTCACCTTTTTTTTTTTTTTTAAAGATAATTGAAAGTCACTGTCAGTTTAAAAAGATATTAAGTTCCAAAGCATTGTGTTGATTCGAAAAATCACGTGAAAAAAATAAAAAAACAAACTTAATTTGTGATAAATTCTCCTACAGAAAAAAATAAAATTATTACAAATATATCTAAAAAAGTAATAAGCTCCAATTGAAAATGAAATTACTAAATCACTCGTATGAATGACAAAAAAAAAAAAAAAAAACACCGCGCAATTAATCTTACCATTAACGTGAGTCACATTTCCGAGTCTTTCTGGTTCAGTGTTTAAGTCGCGCGTTACCTGCTGGCACAACCCAAACGGCGTCAGTTGGATCCCCATCTCTGCTGAAGGATTATCAGGTGTAAGGGCTGAAAAATTCAGCGTCTGCGATTTAGCGAAATTTCTGTACAAACACGGGAAAACCTTAAGCGAACTTTTCGGAAATAAACGGAATTTCTGACTACGAAAAATCTGTGAAAATCCGGGTTAAAAAAAAAGGGCACTCTTAAAAACGGAAATTTCCTTAAAAGACGGACACCTAACGGCAACTATTCTGCACGTTATTTTCAGAAATTTTCCGTGGATGCACGCCACTTATTGTATTTCTTACAGTGTCGTTACAATATCATGAAAGCACAGCATAAATTTCGGTTGTTCAATGCATTTAAAATCCCCGCCCAATATCTTTTGTGAAGCAAATAATTAATCAGCACTGTTGCTTTTGATTAGTTCCCTCACAAAGTTGCACATGACATCAAACTTTTGGCACATTTATTGGAAACACCAGATTTTGGGATGCACCTCACTTTTGGGTTGTAAGAAAAACCTGAAATTTTTCTGGTATTAGATCTTCTTCATATCCAGTGTCACAGTTTAGGCCAAAGCAGCAGGAGGGAGGGGGCACGATGGACAGGACTCGAGATCTCTGTAAGTCAGGCATGCACAACCCGCGGCCCTCGGCGCCTGAATGTATGTGGCCCGCGCACACTAGGGAGCACAAACCGGAAATTAGTTAAATATTTACAAAAAAAAAACATGAAAAATTATGGAGACATGATTTTTCATGTTTTTTTGTTTTTGTTTTTTTTGTAAATATTGGCACTGGGGGTGAACGCAAATATACACACGGTCGAGTCACATTATTGTGATCACCAGCTAATATCCAGAGTAACCGCCGTGTGCAGCGCGGACAGCAGCTAGATGGGCTGGGAGTGACTCAACAAGGTGTTCACAGGTATGTGGAGCCATGCTGACTGCAGTGCACCTCACAGCTGCTGGAGGGTGTGTGGTGAAGGATCCATAGAGCGAACAACACGATCAAGGTGGTCACACAGATGCTCAATTGGGGAATTAGGGGGCCAGGGAAGTACTTTGAAATCTTCATCGTGCTCTTTCAGCCACTCTCGGATATTTCTAGCTGTGTGACACGTCGCATTGTCGTTCTGAAGATCCAATCCACCCCAGGGTAGACAATCAACATTTATAGGTCTACGTGGTCTGCAAAGATGGATTCATAACGAATTCGGTCTATAGTGCCTTTCCACAGGTGTGAGTGAACCCAGAGAATGCCACGAAAACATTCCCCAGACCAAAACGCTGCCCTTACCAGCATTTGTTCTCCCAGCAGTGGTTGAAGAGTGTTTGTTCTCCGATGTTTCTCGCTTCATACGCCATCGACCATCCGCTCGATGAAGCAGAAAACGTGACTCATCGGAGAAGGCAATCCTTTGCCAATCAGCGGAGGTCCAATTACGATACCGCCGTGCAAATGTAAGCCTTTTCTGCAGATGCACCTTCGTTAGCATAGGTGCCGTGACCATCCGTCAGCATCGGAAGTTCATACGCAACGGGGTTCGCTGAACTGTCGAGTTAGACACACATCCGGTAGCCCCCCGATTCATTCGGCCAGTGAGTTGCTCCACTGTAGTGTATGGATCGGCCCTCACGCACTTTTGCAGCCGACGTTCACCTCTCATATCAATAGCACGTGGTGTTCCGCAGTTTCCACGTCGCTTATTCGCAATGGTGCCATTTTTCTAATCACGATACACTTTAACCACAGCATCACGTGAACAGTTCGCAAACTGCGCCGTTTCAGAAATACTTTCGGGCCAAAGGTGGCAGTATTTCTGAAACGGCGCAAATTTGATAAATCGTTCTTTTTATCCATGACAGCAACGAGTGATATGTTTTCAGACTGTCTACAGCACACCGTATATACCCTCCAAGCCATCATACGACACGTGCCTTCTTTCATTGGCTACGCGCTGTTGACGTCAAAAGTAGGAGGTTGGCACAATAATGTGACTCGACTGTGTATATAAATACCTGAAAATTTTATGGGGTACAGATAAATATACGCCGGATTCGCAATACCATTCGCAGCTAATATTGAAACGGCGCCCGTCGATTTCGAGATGGACCTCGCTACTTTTCAAAATAACTCCGAATTGAAGGCAATATTTGCAATAGTTTAATAGAATTCCACGTAAACTACTTGCCAGGTTAAATGAAGAGTTTGAAAATCCACATTCAAAAAAGCGGCAACATTTTGCGGAAGCACCTACTTATGTGAACAATCATTTTCTGTAATGAAACAGGTGAAATCAAGAAGTCGTTCTCGTCTAACTGATGAATACTTGAAGAGAAACTGCGGATTGCCGCGTCCAACATTGAACCAGATATTGAAAGACTAGTAAAAAACAATGTCAAATGGAGACCTACAAAAAATAAAAAGGTTTTGGCGACGCTGCATATTTTTTAAGCAAGTAAATTCTTTTGTTAATGCGGACATAAATAAAGCTGTTTTTCCATGCAACGTACCCGCAGAAATTTTAAAATTTTATCGTCCTAGAACGGAAATCGAAACCGCATTTCCCGATTTGTGTTCGAGCACGCTAAAATTTTCAAATTTCTACGGTTAAGTTACATGAAAGAGCAGCTTGATTTATGTTCGTATTAATTATTTCCGTGTGTTTTTAACTTGATGTTGTTGTTTTTTTTTTATTTAATTTCTGACACTTTTTTTTTTTTTATAATATTTTGGTTTGGGACAGTTTTGGAATCTTCTACTGCGGCCCGCTGTTGTTCAGTCAATCTGAAATTGGCTCGTAAATGTTAACATGTTGTGCACGCCTGCTGTAAATAGTACAGCAACATTAACACACCTTAACCCCGGGTGCGTGACTTAAAAGAGTAACGATCTATTTAAAATTACCGAAAATATGCAACACTAATTTTTGCTACGGGAGGAAGACCTAAAGTGTTGTTTTTTTCTGTGGTGGGTGGGGGCGGGAGGGGTAAGCAGTTCTGCGCTACGCTGAACACTTATGAACAGCGCAGAACTGCGTACCAGATGAACACTTATGAAAACTGTAGGTAGGGCATACACTGACCTCGTTTTTTTCCCCATCAGTCTCTTTCCCAAAGTAGGCAACCAACCACCTTGCAAGTAAAGAAGCAATTGTGAACACTATTCAGCTGTTCCTGTGGCCGAGCAGGGGCGGATCCAGAGGGGGCGCGTGCCCTCCCGTCAAGACCAAGGAAAAGCTCCGATTTGTTAATTTTTAATAACAAGTGGAGTAATTTTTCGTGAAAGAAAGTATTACTTAAAAGTACATTACTTTCCCTTAATTAATTGAAATAATTTGTAGACATACTAAGAATATTTTTTCATTTTGAGAAAAAATATCAGAAAGGTATTCCCGACACTTGCGCCCCCCGCTCACAAAAATCCTGGACCCGCCCCTGTGGCAGAGTGGTTTGACGCGATCAGTCGTTCGAGAAATACCCGGGTCAGAGTTCCGGATGAGGCATAGGTGCTGCGGTTCTTACGAACAGGTAACCACTTATAGTTTTGAGTTCCTCATAAAGGTCCTTAACTCCCGAAACAAAAAACATTATTTAAGAAAGTAGTCAGCTTTTTTTCCTTGCCCACTCTTTTATTTCGGTTACATCAAATTAATGAAGGTTGTTAATTGTTCAGGGGAAAATACTTCCTACCAGATGTTTTCCCTGAATACTGCAACCTGCAGATATTTGAATCTCGAGAAATCGGCTCTTAAACAGTTTTTCGTATAAAAATAAAAACAAAATAACTGGTCTTGGTGCTCACAATTCGAAGCTTTACTTTTTCGAAACTAATCTTCTTAACTTATTGCAAAGACTCTGCTCCTCATTTTCTTCAATTGTGCTCGTAAGTCCCCCCCCCCGCACTCCTGTAACATGACTTTATTACTACTACACATAGTGTACTGGCGGTCTGCACGGGTCGGATCGGGCCTGTTTATAGTTTAGAGAACAAAGCAAAGGGCCGGGCCAAGTCAGCCCATCCTTTTTATCGCAATGGTAAAGAAAGAAAAAAGTCACGTTCCCCGATTTCCTGGTGTGTTTTTAAGGTGGTTCCACCTAAAATCTCTGCCGTGTTTCCAATGGTAAAACTTCTTTGCATATTTCCTTTCTTCGCAATTAATGTATTCCCATGGATGAAAATTTGCACATCGATAAAACTAACTTTAAGTTATATCATGGGATACTTAATACTTGCTAAAACATAACCATAATTAAGCAATCTAATAATTGTCTACTGACGTCATCAATGTCGCGCCATCTATTAACAGTCTGAATATTACTCAAAGAAAAATGATTGATTTTTAATATAATTATGGTTATGTTTCAGCAAGTATTAAGTATCCCATGCTATAACTTAAAGTTAGTTTTATCGATGTGCAAATTTTCATCCTTGGGAATGCATTAATTGCAAAGAAAATATGTAAAGAATTTTTACCATTCGAAACATAAGGCAGAGATTTTAGGTGGAACCACCTTAACTGTTCCTATTAACTGTTTAATGTTCCTAGAGGCACTTACAGTGTTTTTACCAATCTGTAGGTATTAAGATGGTAAAGCCATTTTGGGACTTGTTGACAACAAAAAAGATTCGACCTCAAGGGAGTGTGTGTGTTGTTATAGAGTAGAGTGGGGGTCTGCAGTGGGGTAAGGGTGTGTGTGTGTGTGTGTGTGTGTGTGTATTTGTATGAGAGAGTGGGACAACATGGATTTTTTCTTCTAACCCTAATCTGTATAGGGATTGATTTTTGTAGTGTTACCTCTTACTGGTTCAGAGACAGGGAGATTCTGAACGCGCTTAGTCTTCCCTTTTCTCTCTTTTTAAAGGTTATATTTTTTGGTAATTGTCAAAGTTTAGTTAATATTTTTAGGTTTACACTCAATCAAATATTTTCAATAATATCTCATTTCATTATTTAATTTTCACATTTTAATAAAAAATAATAGAAAGACAAAATTATACCAAGTGGCACATCACGAGCCAGGCCGAGTGTCTGTTATTTGAAACGGGCCGGCCAGGGTTCACCAAATTAGGCCCGTGCAAGACCTCTTTCTATACTGTACAACCGGCATGGCGTAGTTGCTTAACGCGTTGTGTCCGAGTGTCGGATGCGGACGTTTTCTATCGGGTGTTCCAATTCCGGTTCTGTCGGCCATGTAGTCTGCGATTTTTCCACGGTTTCAGGGTTTTCCGCAGACTACCCGTGGTTCGGGACGCGAATGCGTTGATGGTTCCCTAAAGAAGTCGGCCCGCGAAGTGGAAGGTATTGGGAACCCACCACTTTAATTTCCCAAGATTATTCAGCTTGAAAGTCAACACAGGGAAGTATAATTCCTTTATTGGTGATGACCAATGCTACCCACCAACCTTCGGGTTGAGGAGAGAAAGAGACACACCTAACGTTTTTCAGCATTTTGCCTAATTCCAAAACTTCTATACATGCATTTCTTTCAACAACAACATTAGTTTAAAGTGCACAAATTTCTCCTTTCCCTGAACGTAAAAATTAACTGTTACCATGCCGTTAATTTTTCGGGAAGTTATAGAGTAAAATCCATTTGCCCGCGGCGGAATTCTAACCTGCATCCTTTTGCTCCAGAGCCGAAGGCTTTCTCGATGAAACTACACAGACGAAGTTCGTCGCATATATCCCCACCTTAACAAAGGGGGGACGGAATCGTAGCTCACTGTAGAACAGTGGTCTCAAACTCGCGGCCCGGTGCCAACTGTTTTGCGGCCCGCATGAATGATTACAAAATAAAAATAAATCACCCTTTTTTCAAGTATATAATAATATATTAAATATAATATAAACATAGTAATGCTTGGCAAAGCCATGTGCTTTATACGTAACAAGTTTATTTACGAAGAATATAACTGTATGGCGGTTTGAATGTTTCAAAGGCATGGAAAATATTTTCAATATATTCAAGTCTCCATTTTTCTCTAATGCTGACAACGCATCTGAAGAACATCAGCGTGAATTAATAGACTTTCAGTGTTATTCTTTCCTAAAAGAAAAATTTAACAGCTGCAATCTAACATAGTTTTACCAGTTAGTTTCAAAGAACAAGTATGTAAACATTCCTAACCTAGCTGCACGGATTCTGTCTATGTTCGGAACAACATACTGATGTGAACAGTTGTTTTTAAGAATGAACCAAGTAAAATGTCTTGAAAGGAATAGGTTAAGTGACAGTCACTCATGATGACTTTTAAAAGTAGCATGTTCAAACGACATTATTACAAATATCAATAAATTAGCGACACAGAAGCGAGCCCAAGTTCCTGGTCAGAACATGTAATATTTTCTGTACCGTGTTCAGTTGGTAAAATGTGATTGTTTTAAGATTTAAGTGAAAAATAATTGTTTCGTGAAAGTAACTGCTTTCAGTGATTGACGAAGCACTTGTTTTTACTATTTACCGATAATTAGAAATAGTATTGCACTCTAGTGCCAAGCCATTGGTGTAGTTTTGTAAAGTTGATATTCATTTATAAGAAATTTATTAATATCCATGCGGTCCCCTATATTCCTCCAAAACTGGAAAGTGGCCCTTCAAAGGGTGTGAGTTTGAGGCAACTGCTGTAGAAGAAGCAATTTTGACTAATTTCTAATTTCAGATAACTTGTGGAACGAACATCACACATTTTTAGAACCCAACGGTCAGAAGATTAATTTTACGTTCAGACGCCAATATAGCGTAAAATCCATTTGCCCAAGGCTGAAATCGAACCTGCATCCTTTTGCTTCGGAGCCGAATACATTCCCAATTAAGCTACACCGACGAAGCTCGTCGCTGTAACTTTGCCGTCTTGACAAATGCGTCGCCTTTGAGGTAGGTACGCCACAAGTAAAGCAAAGCGCTCTTTTCCTTAAGCAAATGACTGAAAAATTAACTGTCGCAGTTCTCTTGATTTTTCCGGAAATGAACGAAGTAAATCCCCCCCCAGCAAAATACATGGAATATAAACTCGGAATACTGTTGCTAGCCTTTCCAGAAGTGCCCGACGTTTCCACTAAACCGACGACTGTTGCAATGTTGTTAGCCTTTCCGGAAGTTAAATAATTACCCCACTGAATAAGCAGAAAATGAACTTTTCGCTCAATACCGTTAATCTTTTCGGAAGTGAAGCGCCCCATGCCCTCTCCCCATAAAATAAAAAGATTAATTTCTGCAATGCTTGAACAAAATGTACAAAACTGAATATACGCATCTTCTCATTTTGACAGAAATTTCTGAAAAGTACTACACAACAAATATTTAATGCCCCCATTGATAAACTGGCTACACGCACATAATCACAGCAAGAACACATATTTATTTGTTCAGCAAATAGAAAGCGTGACCAAATAGAAGAACATAATGTCAAGATTTGTATGTACTACTAAATAAACTGTCGTGACATAATTAAATATCCTGCCATTTGATATGATAGATGAGTCCGTGTTTTTGGCACATATGACTCAGGATGACACGACAATCACCGAGGAAATGCATATCGTAGGGAATGATGAATGCTGACACCACACTGCCAACTGAAAATACCGAAGAGAACTGGAAGTTCATAGATGACACAGGAATACTGTCGCTAACGTAGCAAAAAATGCATCTGATTATACATTCCACCTGTAACAGAGTGATAGCACACTTTCTGAATTTCTCTCATACGCAGTTCTGTTTTCCTCGGTTCATTCGAAACAGGTTTTCCACACCTCTTTTTCCCCTTGTATGTTTGAGTCTGCGTAAATTAGCACGCCAGATGTACTATGCTCGGGACAAAGCTAACCTGACTATGGAGTTAAAAGTTACGGAGAGTGTACTTCCACTGCATAATACAGTTCCAGTTGAAAAGCTCGTGTTCGAACTTCAACTAAGACCCAAAAAGCACATGGATATATCGATATTGTAAATGGTGTACGTACATACATTGAAAAAAATTAAGATCCCAGTTTCGGTCGCGTTTCTCAAAAATACAAATATTCGTATTTTCGCAACGTCATTGCCACTTCTGTCTTGCTTCAGATAGGCTATACCGTATAAACGGAGGATATTTACTGGGCGCGCGGGAGGTGAGAATTGAGGCGGAGGATAAAAGGGGAGATAATGGGTCGCGGCGGTCACTAGGTTTGCCCCTTTCTTCCTGGTTGGTGTCTCAAAATACTCGTTCTGTCTTGGATTTGGTGCTTATCAGTACATCTGGAAACATAGCGCAGTCCAATGTATTTCTAATAAATAAAAAAAATATGCGTACTGCATACACGTTTAATATGTAACTAAAAAAAATTATATTTGGAACACTTTAGGAACACCGAAAGTTTATAATAACTGATGAAATGGAATAGTAACGAATATGTTTAACGAAGGTGTTGTTCATCTTATCCACCCAGATGCGTTTTTGGAAAGAAAGAATTCGTTTGTCTAGTGGTTGGCAGTTGAGGGGGGGGGGGGGGACATCGTGATGGAAGCATGAGCGGGAAGATTCCTTTTGTCTTTCCCATTCCCTTAGGGTCTTAGGGGGAAGGGTCAGCGACACTTGGCACCCCATTAGTGCGCGGAGAAATACAGATAAACAAGAGATACGGACTTATCGGGGAATCGGTTTCACAGCGTTAAAAGTGTAATCAGGTTAGCTTTGCGAATGCCTACGGTACTGTGCCTCGCCCCCCCTGGAAATGTATTATTACTTTTTTGACGTACTTCCCGATAAATCAATGCTCTTAGCACATCTTCATAAAGCTGGGTTTGCCCTTCGTAATAACGCTAGAATTACACGTATTCCACTAAAGTGCTTCTTCAAATTCCAAAAAAACATCGGAAAGGGTACGATCTGGAGAATACGGAGAGCGAAATGCTTAAAATACAGAACATCTGATGAATGCGACAAATCCATTTTTAATCTTTTCTACCATAAAACTTCGCGAAACCTACTTTGCGCACGTTGAACTCGAGCAAAATTGTTAAAGTAAAACCGCATCCCTCAGCTCCCGAGCCTACACCGAAGGAATTTATCACTGGAACTTTTCCGTCTTGACACGTGTTTCACCTCTATAGCACGTCATATCATCTCCTTCGTAATTTTTTTCCCGCTCATTAATTCCATACGATGTGTGGAACAAACAGCACACTTTTTTCGAAGAAACGGTCAGTAGGCCCATTGCGACTATCGGGCGACAATGTGAAAATACAATTTTGCAGGTGAAGGATCTGGAATCCTACTGCTCCGGAGCGAATTAAGCTACACCGACGGAATTCATCGCTGCAAATTTTCCGTCTTCACATTCGCTTCAGCACGTCGTAAGTTTCAGTGATCCCAGTATTCAGTTTCATCTCTTCAGAAATCTATATGACAAAGCCACATAAAACGGGTTTTCTCTAATATATTTCTAAACTTCCTTACACACTGTAAAATATTTTCAGAAATTCAAATTCAAGAGCCACTTTCCGTGATTCCCTTCGTGAATTAACGAAGCCTGTTTCTGATACAACCTTTTCCGTGAAATGACGGAAAGAAACCTGAATTTCATGGAATTTTTGCACACCAGGAAAGTTCCGAATTTTCAGAAACCTTTCCACAATTCCTTTCGTATGTTAACGAAGAAACTGCTTTCTCCGTATCCATATGACGAAAACATCCCGGTATTAGGAAGAATTCGAGGGAATAACTTGAGATTTCATTAACTGTTAAATTTCAGTCGTCTGTCAAAGGAACTCATTTTGAAGACCCGCAGCGCATATTGTGAATCGCATGAAATTTGGTTATTGTGGCAGAGGATATTTCTTCTCTCCCGCATTTCGTGCACCAGCTATTATACTGCATATTCGGTTACCGTAAGAAACCGGATATTTAAATTAATGTACAGGTGACTGTACAATGTCTATGTATCAGTCTGTGGAATCCTTAAAACAAAAGCTATTATAACTATCAAGAGTCAATTTTATATTTAGAAGTTTTGTGAAAAAATACTATAAAACAGCACATTTAACCTTTTCTTAAAGATCATTAAAAGTTATTGTCAGTTAAAAAAAGGATTTCAAGTTCCAAAGCATTCTATTGCTTCGCAACATCACGTTAAAAAAATTCTTAATTTGTGATAAGTCCTACAGAAAAAATAAAATTATTACGAACGTATTCAAAATAATAAGCTCCAAAAGAAAATAAACTGACTAAATCATTCATATTAATAAAGAAAAAAATCATCATCGCGCACTAAGTTTTACCTTGAACGTGAGTGTGATTCCGAAGATGTTCTGCCTCGGTGGTTAAGGCGCGCGGCTTGTATAGACCCAACACCATTGGCTCACTACCGGCTCGAAAGGATTATCTGGAGTAAGGGCTCAAAAAATAGGGGTTTTCGATTTTGCGAAATTTTTGAATAAATACGGAAAAACTTGAAAAGGACTTATCTGAGCTAAACGGAATTACTGATTACCGAAAATTTGTGAAAATACGGAAGTTTAAAAAAAAACAGGCACTTTTAAAAACGGAAATTTCGTTAAAAGACGGACACTTACCGACAATTTGGCTGGACGTTACCTTCAGAAATTTTCCGTGAATTCACATCACTATTTCTTTTTATTGTGTATGGACATTTCAGCGGTAGACCCGGATGAAGATCATCTTCCAGTGTGACCCCTCTTTTGCATTTAAACAATGATGACCATCTTCCAAGCGCGATAATCATAATTGAGATTAACGCAGTTTCCTCGTTAAAAATTGAATTACTGTTGGGCACTTCACCTGTCATTTTGCCTACCATTACTCAATGACGTAACAAATCAAGTAGCTCTAGTCTGTCAACTGATATCCAGTCGCTACTTCTTCGGTTTTTAATACTCCCAAAGAATGATAGAGTACTTTTCCCGACAAACTCAGTGTTGCATTCAGTTCGTGCTGATAGTTACAAAAAATATTTCAAATCCGGAATGATGCATTTAGTTATTGTCGGGGCGAACAGAGATGAATTATACAAACCGCGTGATTTATGAAGCAGTAGTCAACATCAAGGGGTAGACTGCTGTGAGCGAGAAAACTTACACAGCCGCTGAAATATACCGCGAGCCTTTTTATATGGCAAACTGCTACGACGTGAAATTCTATACATAGTATAAAATAAAGTCCCCGGTAGGCGTCTGTCTGTTTGTTCGGGCTAATCTCGAGAATAGCTGGAGAGATTTTGATGCGGTTTTCACCATTCCATAGAGCATTTGTCGAGGAAGGTTTAGGTGTATGGAACCTTAACTTATGTCAAAAGGGAGCCGAGCAGCAACGATTTTAGTGACAAGTCAAAGATAAAAAACCGCAGATTGCATTCTTTCGTGGCTTCCACTGCCTATGAGGATGCACCAGACACGTGACTTTCATCATGGCAACGAGCCTTAGTAACGTAAGTGAAGGACAACCAGTCCTCGTTGAAATGATGGTGTTTTTGAAAATTTAACCTTCGAGTACAAAATGCGTTATTTGGAAAAAATTATTGAGATTGAAGGAAAAGATTTCTATGTGCTGAATGTAAGTATCTTCGAAGGTGACGCGAAAGTTTTTCCAGAAGTGCAAAATAGTAAATATTTTCTATTACTTTGTCTTTGGTAGAAGCGCCATTACCATACTACAGTTAGAGGCATTAGAATCATATAAAATTCTCGAAGCATATAACAATTTATCATCGGGCATATTCTTTTACATGGTAATTTAATGAGATTACTAAGTAGTAAGCAATTATCGGCGCTCGCACAGACTAAATGCGTAGTTACATCGGACGCTGAAAGAGAATTGGTTTATCGGCGCTCGCACAGACTAAATGCGCAGTTCTTTTCGTCCGTACGTATGTATCTCTAAGTAGTTCTTTAATTAAAATTTAAATATTGTATTAACATTATGCCGAGACGAAAATCGAATATAGGTCGTAGTACATCGGACGCTAAATGAATTCGTTTATCCCGTCAAAGTGAAACTTTCCAAGAAACAGAATCTCGATTGGCAAATGACAAAGAATGGCTTTACAAAGAGAAAGACAGTCGTCTGTTGAACGTAATGTTAGTCTCTTTTTAGATTCGCCGTACATTCTAAATTGCTACCGTGCGAAGCCGGGCCGAGTCGCTAGTAACTTCATAAAATCTGATTGCATCCAAATTTAGCTTCGCTTACTTATAATATGAAAAGTATCAAACCCAAAAACACACTGGATGCATTTAACCTCACAACAGAGCCAATCTGTTAACCTAATTTGCGCCATGACTCTCTTTCTGTGATGGGGAAATACAGATTGCTTTTGACCTTTAACCAACTGGAACGAATTAATTCGGGTTTAGCAAAATGAGCTGAAAACAGCGCCAACGAATATACACTCGCTGTTTCAGAAGCGAGCCGAACCCGGCTGGAATGAGTGAACATGCAATGTCAAAAAGCGTTGCTTTGTTATTCAAAGGGGTCATTCCCTTAAATGACCACCCCCTAGATGATCGACATATAATCATCTCCCTAGATGATTGACGCCTATTCTTTCTGACTGATTGATTACCTGCTAAAGAACAATCAAGAATGGCGATGAAATAAGAAGAAAGGAGAACACGCTCGGGTCATTGTTTCTACCCAAAGGCATGATGTCCGTGGCAGGGGAGTAGCCCTTTACCATCATATCTGGGACATGGAGGAGAAAACAAAGGACTAGAAGGAAGTGCTTATTACCAGTGGCAGGTTTATGGTCAGTACCAGAGATGGAAATGGGTCATGGGACAGGTCAAGGTGTTCCTGACCTGCTTTTATTTCCGTTTTATCTTTGAAAAAAAAAATGTTTTCAAAGAAAAATGCGCACTATGAAATTTTGTGTTCCATACTGGTGCCCGCGGACTGAAAAGGATTTGTCATGCAATATGAAGGGCGAGTGTTCTCCGAAGAAAAAGTGCCCCTTCCTTCTGAGGGGCAATGATGAAAACAACATCCGCATTTTGGAAACTTTCAACTCATCATAAACTTGTGAAAATTTTGTTGTGAAACATATTCTGAAGCTTGCTATGTTATCAAGGAAATAGCAAAAACTGAAATTAAACATACAACAAGTTGCTTAATTAAAAAAATGTTGACCGCAGCGCCATCAAAATTTGGTGGAACAGCCTTAACATTACTGCCGAGGGATTTTTTGACCCTGGCAGATGCGTTTGAAAACATCTGTAAAACAGTTACATGCCTTGCAAATGAAAGACGACAGTTTCAATACTTCCTATAAGTAAGTGAGTAAATTATTACGTTTAAATAATACATTTATTTGGTTTCCATATAGCCTAAGATACCCATTGCGGAGAAACTTTCTGAACGCCCTATATATACACTGGTGTGCAAAAATTAAGGACGAAGAGGAGAAATTAGCATAACAGCGGAACGAGCAGGCAGAACTAACCAAAAGGCCACTCAGGAGATAGACTAGAGTCCGGCACGGTAGGGCATGCGCATATATGCAACATGATGGGGGGGGGTGCCGGAAGGGTATAAAGCACACGGGCGGTGTACGCTCAGCAATTCGGTGAAAACTCTCAATCTGGATGACTTTACTCGATGTCGCGTCATTGGGAAGTTGGAAGAAGGTCGAAGTGTGACTAGTGTGGCCGAGGAGTTCGGGATCGCTCACAGCATCGTTTCACGAGCTTGGAGTGCATTTCAAACGACAGGAACAGCTGTCCAAGAGTTTAGCAGTGGTCGTCCACTAGCAACCATGGCGGCGGACGACCGGTATATTGTCCTACAGGCGAGACGAGACAGACGGCAGACAGCGGGAGAAATCGCAAGGCACACGCAACAGACAACTGGACGTCCGTTATCGCGTTTTACCGTGGCCAGGAGGCTGCACAAAAATGGTCTATTTGCACGACGACCAGTACGGTGTGTGCCAATAACGCCTGCTCATCGGAGACGGCTGTTTCTGTGGTGCCAGGAACACAAGTACTGGACACATCAGCAATGGGGTCGAGTTCTCTTTACGGATGAGAGCCGATTTAGTCTGACGAGCGATTCTGGACGTATACACATCTGGAGAGAGCAGGGAACACGCAATCACACCTCCAACATCATCGAAAGGGACCGGTTTGGAGGTGGCGGAGTTCTCATTTGGGGCGGTATCATGCTTGGTAGCCGTACTGACCTCCACATCTTCCAAGGAGGTTCAGTCACTGGTGTCCGCTATTGTACCGAGGTTCTCCTGCCTCACGTGCGTCTGTTTAGAGGTGCTGTGGGTCCTGAGTTCCTCTTCATGGACGACAACGCTACACCTCATCATACAGTGGCTGTCGCAGAGCTGTTGGAGAGTGAATATATTCAACGCATGGATTGGCCCGCAAGGTCCTCGGACCTAAATCTAATCGAACACGTGTGGGACGGGAGACGCTTGGAAGCACGTCACCAACCGCCAGCAATGATTCCGCGGCTGCGATTGGCACTACAAGAGGAATGGGCAACGATGCCTCAACAGCTCCTTGACAACCTCGTCCTCAGCCTGGACAGACGTTGTAAATCCTGCAACGCAGTCAGGGGTGATCATATCCCCTACTAAAGACTAGATTTTTCTTGGCAGACACCTGTCACATGGACGTTTCTGTCTTTTGTTCAGCTGTGCTCGAAGCTAACTTTTCAATAAAGTGCCTTTGTATCCTTTGGATTCCTTGTTTGGACGGTTTTGCTCACTTGTCCCATATTCTTACATCTTGGGGATCTTATGGTATGATTTGAGTCGATGTGGAGCACTTCTGCACGACGTTACATGCGAAAAACCGTCTCGTCCTTAATTTTTGCACGCCAGTGTATATTATAGCTCAAAGCAAATTAGCCCGGGTCGGTTCCAATCGTGTGACGTCCAGATCGGGTCTAAAATTTTTGACCCGTTTCTAACTCTGGTCGGTACCGCTGAAATAACATGAGGAAAGGATTGTTTTGCCGTAGCTGCCGTAAATTCCGGCCGCTACTGAACATTTCTGTTTGGGGAGCGTAGAAAAATTTGGGCGCCATTTGGTTCATGTAAATACATCGGTCACTTAAAGATTTAAATCCGAGAGGGTGCCAAATAATTTCAAAGAAAAAAATATTTCTCGTTAGATAAATACACACCCAATATGCACAGGAAGAGCTTTGTGATTTATCAGTTAATAGAGAAAATAAAAAGAACGGACGGGCCGATCTTTCTTTTCGATATCTGGTTCTTTCACTTCTAATTTCTCCTTGTTTTTAATGGTAAACCTCAAATGTTGTGAGCTTACGAAAATTGGGTGGGCGTTCAGGGAGTGGTTTTAACCACTAGCCGGGAAGATCTTCCATTGAAATGAAATGGTACATCGACCTTTCAAGGAAAATTTCCAGGCTTGCTGTTAACGGGTTGGACTTCTACATTTTTGGAATTTACATACGGATTGCGCCCAGAGGCGATCGTGTGATGTAACTATGTGCACATTTATGTTTACGTCACAAAAAGCTGAGAATGAGTTATTTAGTAACGAGTTTCAAACTAGCTGCAGCGAGTCTGAAACTGACAGGTCTTATTCCAAGGAAGAACTGCACACAGCTCCTTATCGTTATCTGCACTGGACTAACCTCGTCAAAAGAAAATAAATAAAGCCCACGCAAACCAACATGAATTCTTCCCCTATGGTTTACACGGAAGCTTTTCCTCCGTTTGAAAATTTACATCGAATTTCATGGTACTTTGAAACAACGCAAATTTCAAAGCAAGACTATAACAGTCATGCACATGTTGATCGATACTAATTAACCTGTTCAACGTGTGAGTTGGCATAAAATCATCAGCTTGGTAACGAAAGCTGCAATGGCTTTATGCTGATTAAAATCACAAATTATGTTTAATATACAGTCTCATCAGAGTAAGCCAAAGTGCAATAATGTATAAATATGGATTGTACAGACAGACTTAACAGAGACGAACAATAGGTGTCGAATATTCCACAGCGTAGTTTCATTAGCGTGACAGAAGGTCTTATGCTTACACTAAAACGCATGTTCGCCACCCGGACGTACATGATCAGCCCATTACACCAAGCATCATTCATTTCGTTTCAAACATAAGCTATATTTTAATTCGAAAAGCCTTTCAGCACGATAAGATATATTTAATAGTACAGTCTGTACTAAAAAATAGACATTTATAAGGCACAACAACTTACAAGATCTTTCAAAGCACCATGTGCTCCATCGTCAGGTATTTCAATATACATAAACAAAACAACGGATAAAAGCAAGAAGCATTTTTCAAATTACGCGAGCACGTGATAACAATAACGATGTTTACATTAGATATAGTAGAATTTTTGTCATGCGTTAAAGGGTTTCAACAAATGATACTATGAATTGCTATTACATATGCGAAGAAAATATATACACAGAGGATAATTAATAAGTTGACATTATTAGTCAAACTGTAAATGAATTATTAGGAGTTAAGTGTTGCTGGATAGGAGTATGCTGTTCTGGCCGCATTAACATGGCCCAAGGCACTGGAACGAAACGTGGAGTTTCTTCATTACAGCAGTCAGAGTTGTGCGATAATATACATAAACTCTCCGCGAATCGAAGAGATCGCTTTGTACGATTTGAGCTCAGCACACTGGCATTGGTCCAGTCTGGTCGGTAGATACCTCTATTAACTAATCGTGCAAGAGAAGTAGCATCAGAGTTATTAGTAATTGAGTACTTGTGCTCATATATTCTTGTTCGCAATGGGCGTGCAGTGGATCCAATATATGCAATTGCTGGATCTTCTGGGTCAATAGGAATTAAGGGTATTTTGTAAACCCCATGTCTGTTGAGTGTGGAAACTTGGTCACGGTCTTTTTGCACGATGGCTCGAATACTTTTCGTACTTTCACCAAACGCAATGTGGTGTTTTTTGCATATGTTCTTTAGTATTGTAGTGACTTCAGGTATATAGTCCATAGTGCCAACATATTTTGTAATTCTGGTTTCCCTTTGTAAGGTACTTTTGTGTAGACATTTCACTGATCGAGCAATTTTTTCAACGATCGTTTTATGGTAGCCATGCGCCATCGTAATCATCTGGATATGATTTAACTCATTTCTTCTAGCCTGGATATTGGAGGAGTGGGTGAAGGCTCTTCGGACCATGTACTCTATAGCTCCTAGTTTTTGTTTTCTTGGGTGCGATGAATTATGCGGAATAATAGCAGTCTAAACTTCTTCAGAGAGTTGCTACAATGCAAGAAAGACACATTAGAAAACTGAGAAATCTCATTGCTGACAAGGTGGAATCTCAACGAGAACCATCGAATATGAGCAAAAATGCAAATGGTCTATATCAGACACAATTCTTAAACCTGAGTAACCTAGTCCTTAACCCCACACAGTCTGAGGCTCTAAAACGAGGACTAAAGTTTGCTACCCGACAAACAAAGTTAATAAATGTCACCTTATTACGCAGATGGAAAATATCGTTGAAACCATTCCTCAAACTGAAAGAGAACACGTACGATATAAACTGGCAAAATCCGTACAAAAGTTAGCCAATAAGTCTAGAACATCGGATGACCGTAAATTTTGTAATGAGATTAAACAGCTGAAGTTATTGAAGTCTGATAAAACTATCTCCATTTTAAAAGCTGACAAGACGCAACAAATTGTCATCTTAAACAAAGCAGACTATGTTAATAAGATGAATGATGCCATTGCGAGTATACCGCACAAGATCATATCTTCGGATCCAACCTCATCTACAGTATCAGCAGTGGCAAAACTCAGAAACCATGGAGGCTTACCTGCAAATGTTGCTAAGGATATATACCCTACTATAGGCCCTCGAATACCTGAGTTATTTGGCCAAGTAAAGACTCATAAGGAGGGTCTTCCTGTACGCCCACTTCTATCAGGATATGCAAGCCCAACCCGCCAGCTCGAAAGTGCTCTGGCAAAATTCCTCAAACCATTAACTACAGGTTCCTCCTACTCAGTTAATAGCTCTGTTAAGGCTATTGACAACATTAAACCATTCTTACGAATAGGAAAGCCGTTTGCTATGGCATCCCTCGACGTTGTCTCTTTGTACTCCAATGTGCCGATTGGAGATGTACACTCCATTATTGAGAACCGTCTATTGGCTTTGAATTCTTATACTATTAATGAAATTCAAGCAATTATAAATGCTCTACGTTTTGTACAGAAACACACATTCTTCCGGTATGAAGGAACCATTTACCGCCAGACTGGAGGTGCGCCGATGGGTTCCCCACTTTCGGGGGTGCTCGCTGAATTGTTAATGCAAGACCTAGAAAACAATGTTTTACAATATTTCCAACTTAAGCCTGATCTCTACATTAGATATGTAGACGACATACTTGTTTTCTGGCCGCATCATAAAAACAAAATTGAAGAGTTTGCTAAAGAGCTCTCAAAACATTACAGTTCCATAAATTTTACCATTGAGCATGAAAATGATAATACTCTTCCATTCTTGGACATATTACTAAAAAAAAAAAAGACACCCAGATACCAATTGTTTATCCTATTCAGTGTACAGAAAGCCTGAAACACAATCTGCTATTATTCCGCATAATTCATCGCACCCAAGAAAACAAAAACTAGGAGCTATAGAGTACATGGTCCGAAGAGCCTTCACCCACTCCTCCAATATCCAGGCTAGAAGAAATGAGTTAAATCATATCCAGATGATTACGATGGCGCATAGCTACCATAAAACGATCGTTGAAAAAATTGCTCGATCAGTGAAATGTCTACACAAAAGTACCTTACAAAAGGAAACCAGAATTACAAAATATGTTGGCACTATGGACTATATACCTGAAGTCACTACAATACTAAAGAACATATGCAAAAAACACCACATTGCGTTTGGTGAAAGTACGAAAAGTATTCGAGCCATCGTGCAAAAAGACCGTGACCAAGTTTCCACACTCAACAGACATGGGGTTTACAAAATACCCTTAATTCCTATTGACCCAGAAGATCCAGCAATTGCATATATTGGATCCACTGCACGCCCATTGCGAACAAGAATATATGAGCACAAGTACTCAATTACTAATAACTCTGATGCTACTTCTCTTGCACGATTAGTTAATAGAGGTATCTACCGACCAGACTGGACCAATGCCAGTGTGCTGAGCTCAAATCGTACAAAGCGATCTCTTCGATTCGCGGAGAGTTTATGTATATTATCGCACAACTCTGACTGCTGTAATGAAGAAACTCCACGTTTCGTTCCAGTGCCTTGGGCCATGTTAATGCGGCCAGAACAGCATACTCCTATCCAGCAACACTTAACTCCTAATAATTCATTTACAGTTTGACTAATAATGTCAACTTATTAATTATCCTCTGTGTATATATTTTCTTCGCATATGTAATAGCAATTCATAGTATCATTTGTTGAAACCCTTTAACGCATGACAAAAATTCTACTATATCTAATGTAAACATCGTTATTGTTATCACGTGCTCGCGTAATTTGAAAATGCTTCTTGCTTTTATCCGTTGTTTTGTTTATGTATATTGAAATACCTGACGATGGAGCACATGGTGCTTTGAAAGATCTTGTAAGTTGTTGTGCCTTATAAATGTCTATTTTTTAGTACAGACTGTACTATTAAATATATCTTATCGTGCTGAAAGGCTTTTCGAATTAAAATATTGTTTAGCGCACGAAGAATCCTTATTAAACATAAGCTATAAAATTATTACCCATTACACGATAAACATTTGAATGATTTCACTTCAAGAGATGTGTATGAGAATTTGAAGACACAGACCTTTGACAAGGTATCTGCGCATAAATGTGTTCCAGATTTAGGAGCCAACTCCAAAATTTAGGACCAGGTGGAACGAATTTAAATTTCAAAGAATAACACATAAACGTTAAATGTCTGGTGGTGATGCTGGAACGAAAACCATAATGTATTTGCTGCCAATGTTTTTAAAACCCAAACCATTTACTGCTACATAAAATTCCGATTTAATCGATAGTCCCCCCCCCCACCCCCTTCCCCGCTCTTCTAGTCGCTGCTTCAAAAAATTTAAATTTAAATGTTATTAAAATACAATTTTTCAAAATGAAATTTTGCACGTAAAGTGTCGTACTTTCCTTTGTGTAATCTGCATGACGTATAATTCGCAAGCCGCGAAATTCGAAAAAAATAAAATAAAAAATAAATGCACGTAATTCGCGGCGTCGTATTAGATAATTCCCAGATCGTGAAATTCAGAAAACACAATTTTAAACTTCACCTAAATCCGCATCGACGCACATGCAACACTGAAATTAAAAAATAAAATATCGGCATCTGTTATGTTGATCCAGTACCGTAATTTCCGACAGAAAAGTCGCGATTCACAGGATGGCCAAAGAAATAAAAAAGTTGTCTTCTTATCAATAAAAAAAAAAAGAAAAGGAATTGGCATTTTGTAAATACTTTTGTGAAAACGTCAGCTGCTCAGAACTGGGTGGGCTAAACATGACGGCGGGAGGAGGCATAAATTTTGGTAAAAATTTCCGTTCATGAAGATTTTACCCGACGCTAATAGTGTCATTCCTAGTCAAAAAAAGTTTTCAGGTCTATACTGTACATAATATTTAGCCAACGTATGTAGTATGGGTACCATGGATACGAATCTGTATGGCAAGTTACTATTTCTTCGCAAGCAATTTTAACTTACTTACGCTTTCTATCACACACACACACACATCTTTTAAACTATAATTTTAAAAATGGTGTGTTTCTACTACTCTCTTAGAAATTCGCTCAGAGGACTCCCTCCATTTCACTACAAATTATTACCATTTAAGCTTCAAAATACATCCCACCTAACAAGATACACAACTTTCTACGATCGTATGACATCTGCATGGTTCTAAGTTTGTGGAAGCATATTTAACTACGTCGTCACGCATTTATAAATCTCTGAAACGCTGTCGAGACGGTGACTCTTCAGGTGGGATTTCACTCTGAGGAACAGAAAATAATCAGCAGGTGCCAAATTCGACGAATACGGTGAAACCCGGTAAACGCCCTTCCGTGCGAAAAACTGCTTTACGATGGTCGCGTTGATGTGAAGCAAGAACCAATCAATCATCTGAATAGGTAGTCTTCAGCTTAATGCATCGAATTCTTTTAAACATCTTGTACATCAATCCTCTGTGAAATTCAGGGTAAACTGTCTGTTCTTCCGATAGAAACTGTGCATAACTCCATGTGAATTGTTTAAAAAAAGAAACGAGAGAAATTGCCAACATCGTTTTGATTCGAAACATTTGGAACCGGAATTGATTCGCCTTCGGAGAATTTTCTCCAACCCATGAAGCTATTTGGGGTTTTCTTTTTTTTTTTTTTTTTTTTTCGGGATTACACCCATTTGGCACCAGGACTCATCAGCAATATTTATTTATGAAGCCTGGATCACTGTCTGCCATCTCAATCGAATCTCGACATGCAACAACTTGCTCTTCCTTCTATTTCTGCATCAATGCATGTAGTACAAAGCGCAAACACACTTTTCTTTCTACCTTTTTTTTTTTTTTCGAATCATCAACAACTGAACGGAGGACGGTATGTATCCTTGCTCATGTGAAGCTCGTTTGCAATCGTTCGGGTGGACAACGGACGATCTCCCATTAACTACTGCACAACTTTGTTGATGTCGGAGTCCCAAAAAAAACTGTGAGAGCCAACCGCGCAGCCCCAGAATATCTCTCTACTATTCACAAAATACCACATATCAGTGGAACAATTCTGGATCCTGATAGTGCTTCATCTCTATAAGTTGCATGCAACTTTTCTGGCTTTAAAACAAAATTTGAAAGCCACTCTTCGGTCAGTACTTGAATCCACGACAAAGTGATTTTACTGCACCAATTGAAACCCGACTTTCCAGTGGAACCGCGACTTTTCAGTGGAACCGCTTTGTCTTCACGTCTGAACTTTAGCACCGACCCACTTCAGATTTGATAGTAAATAGTTACAATAGTGGCCAAAAGATGGTACCAGTTGTATCGTTTAAACAAAATCAGTCCTAAACGTTTCAGACACACATACTGTATTAACAATGATCTGCAATATATCAGAAAGAAGACTTTACGACACGTACTGCGTATATCCTATCTGCCGGTGTTGGAATTCCAACCCACGTCTTAACTACATCGGAGGCAATTATTCTCCCATCTGAACTACGCCAGCAAGACTCACCGCTGCAACGTCGCTTAAAATTATATGGTGCTTGCAAAGTATGCAGCCTAAGAGCCATGCATTATTTTTTAAGCTACACTTATCCAAATGCACATCATTCTGCTTTCAGTCTCTATTAAAGCTTCAGCACTATATGTGTCTATTTGATTTTGCACAAAAACATTAACGATCAAGAGATTTTGTTGGATCAAAGTTTTTGACTGAAGGTTCGTTCAAAGAGATCAATATAAGGCGATAGTGCCAGAAAATGATACTGGCATCTTCATTATTCTGATTTTACGGTATCCACAAAAAAAGACGTAAACAGAAAAAAATCCACAAACTACTCGTTGCTTTGCTAAAGAATTGAAAGATTCATGGAATAAGAAAAAATCCAGATTTTGAAAAACAAAATTTCCAGAATAAAATTTGAAAACTCAGGGGCCATGGTGCCTCCGATTTGTCTACCCCTGCTGAAGGGTGTCCTACCGGGAAAGAATTATTAGATCGGAATTTTTATAATAGGAGGTACTTTTGCAGAAAGAAATGTACGCTGACGCTTCCTATAGGCAGAATTGGGCAATATTAAAAAGTAGAAAATGTACGCAAAATCTTCTTCAAAGCGGAAGCTATGCGATTTTAGCACTGTTTCACAAGTACGCCTTTTACAAGCAGAGATGACAAGAGAAGCATTTATATATTAAATAGGTACACTCAAAATATAAATAATTATATTTAATATGTATGCCCACTAGAGAAAATAGGTGGATTCAGTGTTTAAGCTGGAATATTTTCCTCTTGTAGCAATTTGGCTATTTTGTCAGCAACAGCTGTAGCAAAATGTTATGCAGATTACCCAAATTTACGGTTCTATTTTTTTTTTTTTTTTTTTTTTTGCTATATTTACTATTTACGTATGAAGATACAAGCACAATGCATTGGCTAAATAAAATTTTGTAGTTTAAGCAGAATTCAAAAATGAAAACAAATAGGCTTATACACATCAAATTTTAATAAAAATACTTACAATTGCTGATGCATGCAGTTTGTGAAAATATATACAAAGATCAGAACTGAGCAAAGCCACAATTGATGACACACCGATAGGGCCGGATTAAGGCCTTAATAGGCCCCTAGGTTAAGACATTTGAGTGGACCTCGACAGAACTTATGACGAGGATCATTATGAAGTCCGTTAAAACACGAAACTGTAGCAATATGTTTGCGATAATTAATAACTAGTGCATTCCTCAAACTAATAAATTATCTACAGAGCATTCATAATAAGCCACTGTATTTTTCATCGTTCTGATTAGAGTGTGAGTTAAAAGCTTAAGATCCCTAGATTTTGTCTTGGATTTTCTAATGATTTAGGATTGTATATACTTTTCTTAGAGTATCTTTTTGTTATACAATGTGAAGTCAGAGGGGGCTTCGACTATTAATGCTTCCAAGTGCAAGTCGCCGTATACAGCGCCATGAAACCTTTACTCTTGATGAGACACTGCCTTAAAATCTGTTTATCTTCCAGACTCTGTTTCTGATTAAGTGGAAATCATCTGAAACAGAAGTAAAACTATTTTATAAACCTCTCACTGTCTCTCTCTCATATTTACCCAGGCATGCCTCCTGGGCCCTTGGCCACGGTGGGCCCCAAGGCTATATAGCCCCTATAGTCTCCCCCCCCCTACCTTAAACCGGCCCTGCACACCGACCGACCGGTCGACCAAACTGAAACGGCGAGTGCTGCTGCGGGGGCGAACCGCCAAAGAAACGCCTCTTTCCTTGACCATCTTTCCATAACCAGGTGTTCTCGAGACTCACTGGTGCTTTTTTGCGCAAGCAGAAGAAAAGACAACGGGGATAGAAAAAACGACAACAGGGTGAAGCAGCATGCGACTGCATTTACGAAAAGAAAAAATGACGGGGAAGGATACCAGGTCGGCAGGGCGAAGCAGTGATGACTGAACGGGAAAATGACGGGGATGAAAATAACGCAAGGGCGAAGCAAGGTATGGCCGAGATGATGGAAAGAAAAAGTGGAGGCAAACATTCGATTTTTGGACGATTCAGTGGGGACTTTTTGTAGCAAAATTGCCGTCTTTATCGCGACTTGGAGAAAATGCGATCGGCAGCTTAAACATTGGATGGATTATTTAAAATGGAAAATGCCTGCGATCTTTACCACAGCAAATGGCATATAATGCAAAAAGAATATTTCAGTCAGATTTTTAGAAGCCGAGATACAGTTGCAAACCTAAATAAACAAGCCATTTAGCGTCAGAACTGTGTGCGCGTTATGAAAAATTCAACAATACATGCATATATGTTCCCCTCAGTGCCGGTTATCCGCTGTAAAAATAATTTTTACAATTGTAATTTTAGAAGCACTGATATCCAAAAAGTACATTACGCCCAATGAATATATCTGTATTATTTTGGAAACGGAGTTATCCATAAAAATGCTTTTCGTAGTGAGCGGTATCTGATAAAACGAGGACAGTTTTTTCCATCGGGCATTTAGACACGTCAGTACGATTTGAATTATGTTGTAAATAAAAACATGCGCTTAGGTCCTCTAGTCACAGAATTGTGACTTACGAAAAATTAGAAATTGTGTGCAAAAATAAACTATCCGGCGTGAAAAGTTTTTTTTTTTCTTTTTTCAAATCGTACTACTACGACTCAGAAATATGGTGTCCGCAGAAGGACTGACATTATGATGTTAGAAGCCGTGGCGAAGCGTAACACACACAGGGGAAGAAACTGGGGGGCTCCAATTTTAGGGGCTTTTCAGTACATGGGGGGTTTTTTGTCGAAAATTTTAAATGTTTTCCCTCAAAAAATAATTTTGCTTGAACACAAGCCGCAAGAAGAAAAAAAATATTTTAAATTTTAACCATAGACAAACAAACATGCGAGGCTATCTATAGAGGTCGTTCCTAAGGCATACGGCAGAATATTATTCATGTTCATTGCTCCCCTGATTTAGCTGTGAAGGTAGGATTTGTTATCACAGCTGTGTAAGACCAGGGTCGCATGTACCACGAAACCCTAATAATTAACATATAGACTTCACTACTGCCGCCAAGCAGAGTCGTTACACACAGAGACTTGTGTCGCCTTGAGAAATGTGAACGACGCGCAAAATGAGGAAGGGGGTATGCAGCAGGCGCCTGAGGTTGCGAAGTAGGACCAGATATTTAATTGGCAGTGCAGACAAAACGTATAAACCATAGACAAACAAACATGCGAGTGCTAAAAGGATTCATACGCCTAAGACACAGCCATCTGTGTCTTATGCCGCGGGTGGCCTAGAGGGCAACGTTCGTGACTGCCACGGGAAGGACCTCAGGTTCGATCCCAGGCAGGTACGAACGCTCGATCCACTAAATATCCTCCGTGTGTCGGATGGGCACGTTAAGCCGTCGGACCCGGGTACTGCCCTCCCCCTGTAATAAATAAGGGCGTCTTCCTCCCCCTTTCTACCTCGCTTCTCCTAGCTACCTATTTCTAAGGGACTAAGACCTGCGGTCAGACACTCCCTTCCTAAAATACTCTACATATGATCATCAAGACACAGCCATCTAGTATCCAGTAGCGAGCGGACATTTCAGTTTCTTATAAATGGGTGCCATTTTTTTTTAAGTAGGGGTCTTAAAGATATTTTGAGCGGGAGGGGCTAAAAGTCACACTACGCCACTGATTAGAAACACGTTAAAAAAACAAAAAAACTGCTGAAAAAGTAGCACACACGCACATCCCACTCTTTTACCACATTTATTCACCAAAATGAGCCAACGGACAATTTCAGTAAAATTATTCCTGACTACTAAACTATCCGTGGTTGAATATGAGTCAGAGTCGAAATTCCAACGATTAGTTTTCAAAACAAGATAAACATAAACTCTTCTTTCACGAAACGCTTATTTTTTTAATTGAATACGTTTATATTATTGCAAAAACCAAAAACAAACATGCAGCTGTGAGAATAACGCACGCACAATAATAAGAGTAACAATAAAATGCACTTCAAAGTATAATAAGTATTTAACAAGAGACAGAGATAGCTCATAAACAAATCCGTTTGCACAAGGCAAAACAAATCCGGACGTCTGATAAGGTTCCTGCGGAGCGCGTGAAGTTTACAAGTTGCACTGATATACGTATCTGCGCCAACGTCACTGGTTTCAAAACATCCCTTGCCAACGACAGCTTTTCGCCGGTAAAATAAGAACTGATTAACGATGACTCTAACTTTCTACTTGCTCACAAATGCAAAAGCTAGATCACAACAATAAGCAAATACAAATAATTTCGCTCGAAAGCTTCGGAGATGAGGCGGAAACACAGTATGTTGCCATATATGAGTGCAATGAGATGCACGTTTATCAGATACACCTGCAGTGTTAGAATTCGAAATAAATCTCCTACTTGTCCAGGGGACAAGTAGAATTTGCAAACCACTGCTCCAGCAGAATGCCCACTGGCCCGTAAAAAAAAAAAAAAAAAATAATAATAATAATAATAATAATAATAAAAATTTATAGACATTTACAATATATGTGGAAAATAATGTATCACTTCAATGGAATTATCTCAGATATTTTTTTTAACCTATCATTTTGTTTTGCAGCCTAAAAAGAAAACCATACAGCAAGGTAAAAGAAACAGAAATTCATTTTTTAGCTTGTGACAAATTAGAAAAAAAAAAAAACTTACTGGCCACCTGGGCCAGTAAAATCAATAGTTCAGTTGTCCGACGGAAGTTTTACTGGCCAATGGCCAGCGAACCATTAGGTAATTTAAACGCTGGATACATATTAATTTTCCGTAGTTATTACACATGATGCTACAGATGTAGAAAGTCCATCGGCAGCAGCTATTTTGTGTTTAGCGATTCATCCGAAACCCAAATGATCATCAAGTCCATTGATTTCCATCTTTTCAACTAATTACTGGCCTTCATTGAATCAATTTTCCCTCAGTTTTTCCCTCCCAGTAGTGTTTTTAACAAAAGGAAAAGATGCTCATCTCATTTGTCTTTAATACGTATGTCATCTTCAACTGATGTTCTGAAAAACTTGAAGACTCACATTTTCTCTCAACGCTTATTACATACATTTGGTATCCGTAAAAAATAACACTACAATTTGAAATACATCAGTAGTTACGTTCCAATTAGCTTTTCTGAAAGGCACCCCCTTTCCCAAATAACTTATTAGAAACGCATTTGCGCTGGTTTCGTTTACTAGTACAGTAGAACCCGCACATAACATGGAGTTTGGGACCGACGGATATTCTTGCTAATTCCGTTTTGGAGTGAAAAATCCCACTAAGTAAAAATACGCGCACGTGATAATATGGATACATGTTTATATTTTATATCCATAACAATTGAATATACTTAAAAGCTTTAATTACCGTATATACTCGTGCATAAGCCTCAAGTTTTTGGACGAAATCCTGTTTCCAAAATTGGGGCGTCGGCTTATAAGCGGGTCACTAAGAAACAAAAAAATATAATAAAAAAATTATGGAATATTTTTTTACACAGAGTAGGATTTCTACGGTATGAATAGGTGCTGCTAATATGATCGATGCGATACCTAATCCTGTTTTAAATTGAGATCACTGAATTTCTTGCTTCCAAACATGAAGAAATCCCCTTATTAGCACGTCTTTTGTAAAAAAATATCGTGCTTATGTTACAGGTTTGTCCGTCTGTACCCACGATATCTCTTCAACTATAAGTCCGATTTGAAAAATTATTTTTGTATTGGGAGCTCGAAATATGCGAATTATGATCCTTCATTTCGCTTTTTTTTTTTTTTACGATGTACAATTTCGCCGCAAGAGGGCGTAAATGCAGATGATGTCGAATTCAAAAATACGTTTTATTCCACATATTTGCTTTTAAACATCCGATTGAAAAAGTTTTATCTTTCGATTCCATTTATGTCGAAGAGTATTTTAGATATAGTTCCTTTTTCAAATTACGCATAAATTTTCCGCTAGGGGGCGTTAAAGTAAACTTAATTTTTCCCGATAACTTTTCTTCTAAAACTCCGATTTGAAAAAAATTCTTCAGCGGATACACCTCCTGATGAAAAATCTTTTGCATATAATTTCTAATTTTTGGTAAAGAATACTTTGGCCACCAGGGGGCGTAAGCATTAATTTTTGCTTCTGATGTATTTGCCATAAAATCTGAGCTTCTAAAATATCGATTGAAAAAATTATTTCGTGGACTGATGCCACTCACATCGATAAACCGTTTCGGAATCTTTTCTTCTTAAAATATTCCAGTTTCTCCGCCAGGGTCTTAGATGTATAACTTATTTTTGTCAATATCTCTACTTCTAGGAGTCCGATTTGAAAAATTACTTCTTTGTTGGATAGTGTTTTCAGTGTGACATGTTTTTCATATAATTTCAAAATTTTCAAGTAATTCATAGTCTTTCCGCCAGGGGAGTAGTGGTAAATTGCGTTTCCCCCTATATCTCTGCTTCTAAATTTCCGATTTGAAAAATTATTTCTGCACCGGATACAGCTCCTGATGGGAAATCCTTTGCACATATTTCAAATGTTTATAAAAAATGGTTTGACCACCAGGTGGCGTAAGTCTTAACTTCCGCTTCTGATGTATTTGCAGCAAAATATTAGCTTCTAAATTCTCGATTGAAAAAAAACATCGTTTGTAGACCGATACTACTCATGTCGACAAACCTTTTAGAAACATTTTCTTCTTAAAATAATGCATGGTTTCTAAGCCAGGGGGCGTAGATATTTATCATATTTTTGTCAATATCTCTACTTCTAGTAGTCCGATTTTACAAATTCCTTCTTTGTTGGCTAGTGTTTCCAGTGTGAATGATTTTCGTACAATTTCAAAATTTTCAAGTAATTCATAGACTTTCCGCCAGGGGAGTAGTGGCAAATTGTGTTTCCCCCTATATCTCTGCTTCTAAATCTCCGATTTGAAAAATTATTTCTGCACCAGATACACCTCCTGATGGGAAATCCTTTGCACATATTTCTAATTTTTATAAAAAATGGTTTGACCACCAGGTGGCGTAAGTCTTAACTTCCGCTTCTGATGTATTTGCAGCAAAATATTAGCTTCTAAATTCGCGATTGAAAAAAACGTCGTTTGTAGACCGATACTACTCATGTCGACAAACCTTTTAGAAACATTTTCTTCTTGAAATAATGCATGGTTTCTATGCCAGGGGTGTAAATGTATATCTTACTTTTTTCAATATCTTTACTTCTAGGAATCCGATTTGAAAAAATCCTTCTTTGTTGGATAGTGTTTCCAATGCGAAATGTTTTCCTATAAATTCAAAATTTTCAAGTAAATCATAGACTTTCCGCTAGGAGGCACAAAGGTAAATTGCGTTTTCTGCGTTATTTCTGCTCATAAAACTCCGTTTTGAAAAATTCTTCCTGTATCGCATACAAGACCCGATGGAAAATATTTTTCACATAATTTCTAATATTTGGTAAAGAATGGTTTGGCCACCAGGGGGCATAAGTGGTAATTTCTGCTTCTGGTGTATTTGTAGAAAACTCTGGGCTCCTGAAAATTCGATTTTTTTTTATTTTTTTTTCTTGGACAGATACTGCTCATATGAAAAAACCTTTTCAGAATACTTTCTTCCTAAAATAATGCATGGTTTTTCCACCAGTGGACGTAAAGTCACATCTTATTTTTGTCAATATCTCTGTTTCTAAGAGTCCGATTTGAAAAATTCTTTCTGTGTTGGAGAGCGTTTCCGGTGCGAAATGTTTCTCATATAAATTCATGTTTTTCTTAACGCACAAGTCTGCAACCAGAGGGCGTAAGCTCACGATTCCGCTTACAGCAATATGTGAGGGATTAAAAACCCGATTGAAAGACTTCTTTTTTACGTCAGATACTATTGTTTTCCATATCGGTTCCATTGACTTTGAATAGCTTTGATAAATTTAATTTGCGTCAGAACGGATTCAAAAGACGTTCTTACTACACCCGAAAATTCGGTGTTATCTTTCTTGTTTTATTTTAGCTGTGGGACTGCGTGCTGCGTCACGTCACCTGGAGAACCGAACACACAGTGAGTCAGACATCGGATATATCAGTTGGCTGTTGAGGAGGAGAACAACCACTCGTGTTTAGCGCACATAAAACTGAAGATGTTAAAAAAAAAAGACAAAGAAAATTAAAAGTACACTAATAGTAGTAGTGATTTCACATCACTTTTGCAGCCACTTGATGTTAGTTTGATAAGGCCTGATAAAGATAAACTTCGACAGAAATGGACTGAATGAATGTCATCATCAGATGTGGAAACAACTAAAGGTGGGAACTTGAAAAATGCCGACATTGGCCTTGTTACTTCGTGAGTGAAAGAAGCGTGGGATGCAATTGCACCAAAAATGGTAATAAAATCTTTCAAAAAATGCTACATAAGTAATGCCACGGATGGAGACGGAAGATGATCTGATTTACTACTATTCAGGTGGAGACAAGAACGATGATGAATTTGCCGACGATGTTTATTTTGACGATGCAAGCGCAACGGAAGTGGATTTACAGGAATTATTTGGAAAGAATTTTAAAGAAGGAAATCTCAGAAATTTTTATATTTTATAATAATAAATAAGTTTCCCAAAATCTTAAAATTTAAGGTCGTCTTATATGCGGGTCAAGGATTTTCAGCAATTTTTAGCTGCGGTTATACACGAGACCGGCTTATATGCGAGCATATACGGCAACTTCAACAGCACAAATTAAAACAAATTTACATGAATAAATATTAGCGGCGAATCCTGAAGCAGACATCATGTGTAAACGTTAAAAAAAAAAATAAATAAATAAAAAAAAAATATGTTTTTTGTTTTGTTTTATATTTCCCTTCCCTTAATTTTTAACGTCAAATAACATTTTTGTAACTCCCATAATCTATCTCTGCAATCGTCGCCCAGAAATCTACTTAATACATGAGTATGAACCTCATCTATCCTCTTTTTGCCTAAGAGTATATATAGGCCGCTTGTTCAATTCTGCTGACGCGACGATTCCAAGATATTATAACTATAGCCCCTTGAAGTAGGCGGTGGAGAGTCTGATGCACAGCTCGCTTGTTCAGAACTTGATGTGTGTACTCCATTCCCCTTGCTTTTCCATCAACATTCATCCACTAACACAACAATATTATTCTGCACTGTTGCAATTTCGTTCTGTAAGCCACCATTTCTGTTCCTTAATTTCAGGACATTGTGCAGCAGATTTTCTGCTTCTTTAAATATTAAATTTCATTAAATTTTGTTACTTTGTTTGTTAAAAGTGATCACTTAGCTTTTCTCTCCTTCGTTAAATCCCAAGAGATTTCATTAAATTTCATTCGTTAAAAACGACCAAGATAGCTCTGAATTAACATAAAGTTCCCGTTTTTCTCGCTGAATACGGGCTCGCTATAAGCGGGTTGTACCATATGTAAGAATTAACATTAACACAGATCGTTTTGAAGGGGCAGGAAAATTTCCCAACTAAAGCACTTAAAACGCTACAACCCTTTCCCCCTCCACTCACACGCACACCTGCATACCCAGGGGCGTCTTAACGCAAACGGGGGCCCTCGGCCCGATAATTTTTGGGGACTTTTTTCACACTAACTTTTAAATTTCCAAATTTTTGCAATCAGAAAAATGTTACTTTGACAAACGATAATCTGTTGATAAAAGCAAACTCAAAAGAAGAGAACGAAATTTAAATTTAATAAGACAACTGAAACTAAAATTAACATTTTCACGCATAATAATAGCGTTATACTGTAATCAAATCAACAGAGAAATTTGTTTCCTAAAGCTAAGCGTCAGTGCTCGGTGATAGCCCATCAAAGTATCAATAAAAATCTATAAATTAAGAATATAAACATACCGGAATTTCTGCTTCTCACACTTGTTCTCTCATTTAAATGTTTGCTTTTCTACAATTCTTTAATCACACCGGAAAAGTCTAATTCTTGCGTTAGTTCATTTTCGATGGGCAATAACGATAAATAGTTAAATCTTGATTCTGTCACGAAATTTCGACGCGACGATTTAGTTAATTTGAGTTTGGAGAAAGATCGTTCACCAGTGCAGTTAGTAACCATCATAGAAAGGAACATGAGCATAGCTATTTCAATATTTGGAAAAGTTGAGTGTAAACCGTCTTTTCTTTTTTCATCGACGAATAAATCTCCGAAATTGAGTGAGAATTAACGTTTGTAGTCTTTAAACAATGCTTGATCATAGGACTGATTTGTTAAAAGGGGCGCACTTGAGTCTTGACAAAGTGCGAGATATGATTTCTCTTACAACAATAGAAATGCTTAAAACGAAGTGACTTATTCTTTCTTTCAATTAATAAATTTTAACGCGTCCTGACTGTTCTGCGTTATGTACTGCTTAATTTTAGCATCCAAACTTCAAAATTAAAAAATCACACACACACCCACACAAAATAAATAAATAAACTTTGTTACCAATTTGAGGGCCCTGGGCCCAGTTGGCCCACCCTTTAAGACGCCACTGCCCACACCCACACACGAACCATGTTCAAGTTTTTGTAACAGCCATTTCGCATTTTCCCACGAACAATTGAAAAAATAAAACCGAACTGATGAAAGACAAATCAAAATGCCAACGAATGCTGAACTTTAATAAGAAGTCTAAAAAAACGAATTTCGTAAAGCAAAACATTAAATTATTATACACTGCATTGCTATTCCGACGCATCTCTTAGTATCTACGCCTGTTTGGGTTTGAACCATCCGAAGAAATAACTGATAATTTAAACAGAGATATATGTTATCCATTTCCGTCTACTAATTTACTAAAGCCAGTTTCAAGAAACGAAAAGCTTATAATAAAAAAATATATATATGACGTTCGGAATGCCCTTCTATCCTAATGCGGAAGCGTTTAGAATCATGACCTTGAAATTCGAAGCCGAACTGCGCAGCTTGGCTAAAAATAAATCAAGCTGGTAACACAAAAAGTTTGCTTCTCAAATTTTAAAGATGCATGGCTCTGTATGGCAACCATTCTTACCAATACACAAACTATAAGAAAGGATGCCTTCAATTAAGCAAAAAAAAAAAAAAAGTTTAATCTCTGAAAGTTATTATTTTTGCTTCATTACAGTACAGCGACAACAACATGTACGGGCCTTTCACCAGTAAATAACTGTATCAAACTAAATTTTAAAACTACTACAGCGTCTTATTTTACGAAAGAGGGAGTTGGGTAGGGTATGAAGGACTTTACCATGAAAACTCACAACCAGGAACGGTACACAAAGTAAATAATAAACTTTCTCCGTTGCATAAATGCAATAGATAAATATAACAATAGCTTTTTTTTTTTTTTTTTTTTTTTTTGCAACTGGACAGCACACGGATGATATTTAAATCTTCTATTAACAGTTCTGATGATGCATCGATAATTAATTTTTGCGCATACCCACGATAGGTACAAACCTATCATTAAAAAGTGTCGGCGTCACTTCCCGCAAGCATACACGATAAGGAGCGGGCATTAAACTAGGGTTGAAAACCAGCAGTGCAAGCTTCAGTATTTACAGAGTTGAGTCGAAAGTTTTGCAATATTTGCATAAACGCATGTGCTGCGGCGGGTATGTCACGTGTTTAAAGTAAACTAATTCAAATCGCGCACTGCAGTCAGTCGAAAGGGATATAAAGTGGTAGTCGTTGCTGTGAACAGCATTGCATGTCGTCGTTCTGTTTGTGATTGGGACGCCTAAAAGATGAACAGCCACAACCGGTTAATTAGGGAACTTTTGCTTTACGAGTTTGAACAGGACCATAACGATGCTCAAGCAACACGAAACATTTGTCATGCGAAAGAGGAAGGTTCCGCGGACCACAACACCACAACCTGATGGTTCGAGAAATTTCGCTCACGTGACAGAAACCTCGACGATCAGCTAAGGTCAGGTAGGTCGCGAACCGTGAATTCGGAGGCTGTAGAGGCAAATCTGACAACCAGCACTCGGAGATTATCAGGCGAGCTGGGCATATCACGGACCACCGTGGTTCGTCACCTTCAGGACATCGGCAAGGTCTACAGGAGCTGCTGCATTGTCCCTCGCAAACTCACGCCAGCTGAAGTAAACCGCCGAGTAGAAGTGCACAAAACTCCTAGAAAACCCGCGTGATGTACGTTTCATCAAGAGAATTGTTACGTGCAATGAAACGTGGGTCTATTTCCGTAATCCTAACACACAACGGAGGTGGTTGAGCCCGGGCCAGCTTCCAGAACCTGTTGCCAAACGTGGGCGCTTCGAGCACAAGGTGATGCTCTGCGTCTGGTGGAATTTCGAGGGGATAATCCATTACAAATTTGTTCCAGACAATCGAACCATCAACGCCAACCTTTACTCTGAACAGCTTGAGCGGATGTATGCCGTTTTGGTGGGAAAATACCCGGTACTAGTGAACTGAAAGCACGCTCACCTACAGAAGAACAACGCTCGGCCTCATACCGCGCGAACGACCCAGGAAAAAGTCCAGGAACTTGAGGGCATCGAACTGATGCCAAGCCCGGCACATAGTCCCGACGTTGCTCCGTCGGATTATTACTTGTTCCGGTCAATGGTCCACTTCCTTCGTGGGCTGCACTTTAACAACCAAGAGGAGGTAGCAGCTAGGGTGAAGGAGTTCTTCGACTCGAAGGACAGGAACTGGTGCCGCCGCGGAATCGAAGAACTGGCAGACAGGTTGCTAAAGACGGCGCAACACGATGACCTATACTTTGAATGCTAGTCAGCTTTCGTCGTAAAGGTACGTATGAAGACATAAAGTGATCCAAATATTGCAAAACTTGGGACTCACCCTCTGTAGAATCGAAGAACTGGCAGACAGATGGCTAAAGACGGTGCTACACCATGGCCTGTACTTTGAATGCTAGTCAGCTTTCGTCGTAAAGGTACGTATGAAGACATAAAGTGATCCAAATATTGCAAAACTTTCGACTCACCCTCTGTAGAATCGAAGAACTGGCAGACAGATGGCTAAAGACGGTGCAACACGATGGCCTATACTTTGAATGCTAGTCAGCTTTCGTCGTAAAGGTACGCATGAAGACATAAAGTGATCCAAATATTGCAAAACTTTCGACTCACCCTCTGTAGAATCGAAGAACTGGCAGACAGATGACTAAAAACGGTGCAACACGATGGCCTATACTTTGAATGCTAGTCAGCTTTCGTCGTAAAGTTTCGTATGAAGACATAAAGCGATCCAAATATTGCAACTTTCGACTCACCCTCTGTAAATCATTCCGTGAGAAAACCTTTCAAAATATTAAAAATTCTTCAATAATTTTTAATCGTGAGTGGCATTGAGCGAAAACTTGTCTTTGACGAAACTCCTGAATTCTACACAGATGCGCAACTGTTATGTCATGGTAATCAGTAGAGAGTAAATTGATTTTTCAGCCGAGTATTCTGAGAAGCACGTATGCTACTGTTAAAGACATGAGGTGTTAGCGCTTTTTCTTTCCGAAAAACGAAAATCAGATATTTAAAAATCACGAGATTGTTGGCCATCTGCTAATGTTTATGAGATGGGAGATAACTTTTCTCAAGCAATGGTGATACATTTCTTCATGCAAACTGGTATTAGTTGTTGCTGGTATTGATTAGAAAAGTTATAATACGATCTACAGGGCTCCAGAATACTCCGACCAGAAGTCTATTTCCACGAAGTTAGCTCCCAATCGCCAGGGGTCAAAATTTCGAAAATAGCATAAAAAAAAAAAAAAAAAAAAATTAGGGGGCATGTATGTGTAGTAGAATTGGATACTTAAACTTAGTCACTTCACAAGCATATATACACCACGTGATCAAAGAATTATCACCACCCCTATCAAAAGTGCATGAGGCCCGTTGACCACGTGATTTCCGAGAAGGCGCTATTAGCTTTTTTTTTTTTTCGAGAAGGCGCTATTAGTCGACCAACGTAGCATATATAAGGTGTGAGTGGAGCAGTAGGTAGTAAAATTCGGAGCGTGATGGGTAAGCGGAGGGATTTATCGGACTTTAAGAAAGGACAGACTGTGGAAGTTTGGACAGCGGGTACCCCGATTTCCCAAACGGTTGGGACTGGTGGGTTGTTCGCGAGCCGCCGTAGTGTATCAGGACAGGCGTGAAAATGGTCAAACAACGACCCGGAGGCAAAACTGCACAGGGCAGCGAAAAGTGGATGTGAGAGGTGAGCACAAGATCCAACGACTCGTCCAGGACACGCAGCACTCTTTTCAATACAACAGAGGTCAACACGGAACAGTATCTGCCATGACCATGCGTCGCACACTCGCATGTACGGCAGGAACAGACGACGACCCCGACGACCATACATGTTGGACGTCTGATGACTGGAAGAAAGTGTGCTGGTCTCACGGGTCGCGTTTTTTACTCCATTTCATGGATGATCGTACGGTACGTATTTGGCGCAAACAACATGAGGCACTCGATCCATCCTGCATGGTCTCTGCAGTGCAAGGGTGGAGGCGGTTGTATGGTATGGGGAATGTTTACCTGGCAGGAACTTGGACCCCTGGTGCATGTGGAACAATGTATGACTGGTGCCCAGTATCGTGAATTGCTTGCTGACTCTGTACCATTGGCGCACCCACGGAGGGGGCTTTGGGAGCTTAAGCCCCTTCCAAGGAGATTAAGAGCGACGTACGTCACCAATTAAACATTCAAAAATATTATTTTATATGTTCAAAAAATTACATAGTGTCTTCTTCCCTAAGCCCCAAAGAGATTATGAGCGACGTACGTTACAACCGTATACACTGAGTGGCCACTTTATTATGACCACCCCTCAGTACTTCGTTGGGCCAACTTTTGCCTTTAATATTGCGTCGATTCTTCGTGGCATAGACTCCACGAGATGTTGATAGGTGGTTTGTGGGATCTGAGACCATGCTTGATGAATAGCACTTTCCAGGAGTGTGAGATTGCAGGGTTGTGGATCCAGTTGTCTGATGGCTCGTTCAACTTCATCCCACAAATTCTCAATGGGGTTGAGATCTGGAGATTGTGGGGGTCACCTAAGCAAAGTAAACTTACCTGCATGTTCCTGAAACCAATCCTGTACAATACGAGCACTATGGCAGAACGTATTATCTTGTTGAAAGTTTTTTTTTTTTTTTTTTTTAGATTGGAGGTTTAACGACCACCGTGAGCAACTCAATGGGCTATAAGCAGTCGCCCGTCCCTAATTTAGGGTCACTGGTTCCAGGGAAGGGAGAGAGCCAGTGCCGTAAGACAAACACAACATCCATGCCTGACCGGGATTCGAACCCGGACCCCTTACGGACGAATGATCAGAGGCCAACGCCTTAGACCACTGCGCCACCGGGGCGGCCTTGTTGAAAGTAGCCATCACCATTGGGAAAAACCATCAACATGACAGGATGCACTTGGTCCGCAACGATGTTTAGATATGATGTGCCAGTCAGAAGTTGATCAACACGAAGTAAAGGGCCCAAAGCATGCCAGGAAAACATTCTCCAAACCATAACGTTGCCTCCACCAGCTTGAAGGGTTGTGGCAATGCATTTGGGGTCCATGCTTTCGTGCTGTTTCCGCCAAATTCTCACTCAGCCAACGGCATGGTGCAACTGAAAACGTGATTCATCTGACCACATAATTTGTTTCCAAATCGACTGTCCAATCCTTGTGCTCCTGTGCGAACTGGAGACGTTTTCTCTTGTTAACTGCAGACAGCAAAGGTGTTCGAACAGGCCTTCGGCTGCCATATCCCATCCGATGCAGTGTACGGCGAACAGTGCGTGCAGAGATCATTTGAGGGATCCTTGATTAAGATGGTCTGTAATTTGCTGCACTGTTGCCCTTCTGTTGTCTGTTACCAGTCTGGACATGCACTCTCCGTTCCGCCAGAGCAGTCACTAGTCGATAACGACCACACGTTGCACGTAGAGACCCTGATTTTTGGCTGACAGTCCAGTCTTTAAACACTTTAACAACAGCTGCTCTGGAACATTTCACGAATGCGGCGGTTTCGGTGATACTCGCTCCATGGCTCCGAGCTCCTACAATCATTCCACGTTGAAAGTCCGTCAAATCGCATTTTTACCCATCTCGTCACCCAAAAATCACTTCTACTACTGTCGCAAGCACTAAGCTTTCCCTTTTTATACTAGCCTCGCCCTCTGGCGGCAACAGCGTGCAGCCATAGCTCATTTGCTTAAAACTGTCAGGTGGTTATAATAAAGTGGCCACTCAGTGTATAAACTATAGGCGTACACTATATATATAGCCCTCTCCAACAAGAATGTACACCCAGTAATGATGTTGAATGTTTCCCGAATGGTGACAGTGACTTCCAAGATGACAATTCGCAGAGCCACAGGTCCAATGTTGTTCAGGAACGGTTTGAGGAACACAGTTCAGACTTTAATAACATCGATTCGCCTCCGAAATCCCCCCTTCCGGTATCAGTCCTATAGAGCTCTTAGGGGATACTATGGAATGGCATATCAGGTGTCTAGATAAACCAATCACCTCCATACCTGCACTGAAGGCCGCATTACATACAGCTTGGTTGGCTATACCTCCCAACTGCTTTAGGCATCTTACTGAATCGATGACAGGTCGGATAGCTACTGTACTCAGGATTGGAGGCCGCATTACATACAGCTTGTTTGGCTATACCTCCCAACTGCTTCCGGCACTTTACTGAATCGATACCATGTCGGATAGCAGCTGTACTAAGGGCGAAAGGAGGGCCTACGAAGTGTTAGGTAGGTGGTCATAATTCAGTGATTGCTCGGTGTATATTTATATGAGTTTCTGTTGTAAAATAAGCTTTGGAATAAAAAACCAACAATATTTTTTATGCCAATCTGCAATATCCAAAAAATGTACGACAATACCAAACAGTAGGTGTTTTTTTTATCATTTGTTTTTTCGTTTGCTTTAAATTTTTGATAAATAATTGAATTGTTTCGCAGCAAATAATAATTAAAAAAAATAATCAAAACTCTTGCGATCCCACCACCGCCCTTACGATCTCCACAGGAGACTAGTACACAGTTGCATAAATCTGCCTTCTAATAATTACACGCACCCCTCTACTCTATCATCATGCGGCTCTATAGTCGTAACACCTTGGTACGAATTAAGAGCACACATACAGCGCGTATCAATTTACTGGCGGTAGGTTCTTTCAATGCTTTCAAGATCCCTTGGTTCTTCACCAAGAATTATACTCCTCCTTGAGGAAACTTCATATGTTTTCAACTGAAATCAGGTCAGAACATCAGGGGAGGCCAATCCGCAAAGAGAACAACGCTTCTTGAAAACAATTAAAAATGCTGCACATGTAGCATCAATGGACTTCTGTTTTACAGGTAACTCTAGAATCGAGCGTTATTAAATTGAATGGCAAATTCTCGGAGAGTTCCTGTATCCAGCAGCGTTCATGTACTTCAGAAATGAAAGATCCCTGCCATACCGAGCAACCAGCGGCAAGCCAGAAAAAGAGATCCTACTGCTTGCTTGCTCATTCTTCCTGTTTTTCTACACTGATCTTTTAGAATTTCATTCCCAGCTCTGTTTCTTTTTGTCCATCAGCTCTTTTTGAGAAGTGGCCGATTTCGATTAACTTGTTTTGATCTGGATATAATGCATTAGTGGGGCCAAAGAGCACAGAATTGATGAGAAAATATGGGCAAAAGCCATCAAGAAAACAAAGAATAGAGGCTGGTCGGACAGCACTCTTATTGGAAACTCACAAAAAAGTTAGCCCCGGCGAAAAATAAGAGATATTGCTGCACCTATCTTCCTGTGTACACGAACTTGGCGATGTATTGGATTTTTATTTCCTACTCTGGTTCTTCTAACAGCTCTGGCAAAAATGTTCGAAAAAAAAAAAAAAAAAACTAATCTCAAACTCTTACTCTCAAAATGCAAGCTTTCGAAGCAAGTAATTTATCCCGTGAAACACAATCAGCTTCCACCCTCCCCATTAAGACCACAACAGACGTTTGCCTAGAGTAATGCGGAATTCGTGCATACAGCTTACCCTTTGTCCTAACTTTGGTCCTTTAGTTTTAGCCCGCGGAAAATTTTGGCTGCTAATTTTTATTTTCCCACTTCCATTTTGCAAAATTTTGCTAGCGTGCTATGTATCTACTATCTGGTATCTATAGTTCTTGAAGATTCTTGAAGAAGTTTTCCCTTCTCCGCAGAAACCGACTTAAACACGTGGCCTATGGCATTTTTTTTACCCATGCTCGGATTAATCCTGGAATGCACAGACTATTTTCTCACCTCCTGATACACAGGCGGGGTACAAGGGAACCCCAGGAGAAAATCATTCAATTTATCAGGACACAACAACCAAGTGTTAAAGAACCATGCAACAACCTTCCTCAGCAAACACTGCGCTATCTGTAAGCAAACGAAGAACTACTGGATGCTATAGCACCCCGCTATAACCGCCCTGTGTATTCTAGGGTTCAATAGCCCTTCCAAATTCCTAGAAAGTGTACTGTAAAAAAAGTCTCGTATGTTAAACCACACAAAAATTGCATTAAAAAAAATCTTTCTGTATCTCTCTATCTCTATCTCCGAGCCCGGTTCGGGCTTTCGGGCTCGGCCCGTCTCAGAACACACACACACACGTCCACATGTTTATTATGCATTTAATTGTGTTATTCAACTAATCTACACTGCTGGCCACCCAAAATGCAACACCAAGAAGGACACGAGATAGCAAAGCCAGATTTACTGGACACATAACAACAGATACAAAGATGAAACAATTGAGCTTACAGGCCCGTGCGACTTGCGGAACACGCAGACATCAATAGTTCGTGTGGCCCCCAGGGCGGGCAATAACGGCCGCTACACGCCGCGGCATCGAACGGAAGAGGCTTTGGATGTGGGCTTGGGGTATGTCGGTCCAGGTTGCTTCCACACGTTGCCACAGTTCATCAGGCGTACCCGCGGATGGTGCTTGCAGGGCCACTCGGTTGCCGATCTGCGACCAGACGTGTTCGATGGGCGACATATCGGGAGAACAGGCGGGCCACGGCAGCAGTGACAGCTGGTGGGCCGTGAAGAATTGTTGCACGATGCGTGCCACGTGCGGGCGCGCATTGTCCTTTTGAAACGTGGCCGCTGGCAGGTTCTGCAGGAAAGGGAGGACTACAGGCTCCAAAACGTCGGAGATGTAGCGGTGGCTGTTGAGTGTACCGGCGATGCATACCAGAGGCGTGCGGGTGTCATATCCAATTGCGCCCCAAACCATAACGATGCATAATGCAGGCGTCATACAGTCTCTCGCCGCAGTGCCGCCACACGCGGGTCCGACCATCATGGTGTTGCAGGTAGAAGCGGGATTCGTCGGAGAAGACAATGTCGTGCCATTCCGTAGTCCAGGTGCGGCGTTCAACGGCACACTGCCGCCGCCCTCGCCTGTGGTGTAACGTCAATGGTAATCGGAGCAATGGTCGCCGTGCGACAAGTCCTCGATCCTGCAGACGACGTCGAACGGTGCGTGCTGACACAGGTTGTTGCGCAATACACCCTAATTCCTGCGCTAACGTTCGTGATGTGGCAGTGCGAGCTGTCAATGCCCGCCGCACAACATGACGGTCCTCTCGTTCGGTGGTGTGCCGTGGCTGCGGCAATCGCTCACGTCGGTCCGTCTGTCCATCCTGCACCCACCGAATCCATACTCGCCTCACTGTGGCTGGATGTCGTCCCACACGGGCGCCGATGTCTCGGTACGATAAACCGCTGTCGCGATAAGCCACTATTCGTCCTCTGTCGAACTCCAAAACGTGCTGGAATGACTGCCGTATTCTGCGACGAGGCATCAGGAAGCTTCCCACGCACAGGTCCGGCAGCACAACACACTTCCACTACTTACAGCCTTCTGTGCACCCTTTTTATAGTGTTCTCGGTGGCGTGCCGGGCGCACATGATTTGCATATGCCCTACAATGCTAATCGTTTCCATGTCCTCTCGCGGGTGATGCATGCTGCGAATTTCAGGCCAATCGGATGCTTCCTTCTTGGTGTTGCATTTTGGGTGGCCAGCAGTGTAGAAATGATACAATCTTCTTGGGTCTAAACGGCATGCTCTGGAAACTTCTGCACCCGAACTAACAACTATCTACATTATGTCACCTGTTTCTACTTCGATTTTCAGCAAAAATATTTCTAACAGCTAATAGTTTATGTACAACGACTAAAAAAACGAAAAAAAAAAAAAAAAAAAAAACGAATTTATTATGTACCTGAAACAACTGCCTTCTTATTATGACATCTGTTCTGCCGAAAGTAGAAAATGGTGAGTTCTCGATTGAGGAATAGTGTACGTTAGGATCAGTTCTGTGGTCTACCCCCCCCCACGCTTTTTTTTATTGTCGGTAGCTTTTCAATTATAGCTCACATAATTCACAGTTACATCTGATTACTCATACGATTCTGAAAAACATCAAGGATAACGCCGCAGCGTCACTTTTTCTTTTCTTTCGAACTACGATGTCGACGGAAGTCTGTCCCTGTAATGAGGATAACCCATACAAATGAAGTCTTGCAAAACCCACTTCTTTGTTATAAGAAGCAACATGATTAGAATTTTCCTCTTGTTCCAATGTCAGTTTATCATTAAGCATCACTTCTTCAGTTTCTGTTTGAATACTTCCCTATCTTGAATCCGCATTGCCGCAAATCACCCAAAATATTCACCTCACTAATCGCTTCCTCAAGGCATTTATTGCTACTACAATAAAATTTACGTGTTGACATTTGCCATGAGCCATCCTTTTTTAGGACCAGGAACGAACTGTAGCTTGAGAAACGAAAAACAAAACTGAACACTGTAATAATTTGACTCTCGTGATAAGTCTTCCATAAAAAAAAAAAAAAAAAAAAAAAAGGAAGAATGCACCTCACTTGCAATCTAAATACATTGTACATAATTGCAGTGGTTTGGTTTTGTAGGTAACCTTATTGCATTTCTACTGCCTTCGACAGCGGAAAACGTGACAGCAAAGTTGCAAGGTGTCTTTTTATGTCGCTATAAAGACAAATTGAACTTGAAAAGCGTCACATGATACTTCAAAATGGCAATACAGAAATCAGTGAATATATAACATGGGTATTTTGTTTAGGAAAGTTTTGCCAACAAAATTTCTTAACACAAAACAGGATTCTTTTGGAATCTGTAGAATCTGACTGATTCGGACTTACTTTCTTTCTGTTTTTTTTTTTTTTTTTTTTTGGACAGAATCTGAGCCAGATTTTGTATTTTTCATCTCAGTTCCCTCTCCCTACTCAAAGAGATCTCAGGAACTTTTAGAAAAGGAGCTCATGGCTACCTAAAAATATAGGCGAAATTCGATACCGATACGAACCACAAAAGGGACCACATGAAAGATGAGCGAAAAATATTTCATACTGTTCCTACAGATGCTTTCAACTTTATCAATTTAAATAATAATAAGAATAATAATACACAGAAAGCACAATCTGCCAGCATCGAAAAACCCAGGGGAACATCAGGCTGAGAAAATCTTAGAAGATTATCAGGTCAAGATCTTGTGGTCACGGCTGTCAAACATAATGCACCAGATATAACAGTCATAGAAAATCGGAAAGTCTGGATAATTGATATAGCGATTCCTGGAGATGCCAGAATCGATGAAAAAGAACTGGAAAAAATGACTAAATATAGAGACCTGGCCATAGAAGTTGCCCGATTATGGAATAAACACACAACGGTAGTTCCCACTGACATGAGGGCACTTGGAACAATGTCAAAAAATTTATGAATCATTTAAAAAAACTGCGGCTTTCTGATATACCACTTACAGAAAGAACTGCAGAAGACAGCTTATAACGAAGTGAATTTCTCCGTCATTTTTGTCCACGCCGGAGCTCGAACCCGGGTCCCCTCATTCCGGAATAAGTCGCTCTACCAATTGCGCCACGCGGACGTTCGTTATCGCTGTTATCTGCCTTTATGCCGTGCGCGTCCTGCTGGGCAGGCACGTCACAAATCCCTCGAAAGAGGGCCAGGGGCATGGCCGTGACCATGAATCGTCGTAGGCAGCCATCCGCTGTAGAACGTGCACTTGAGAACTCCCAGTCAATCTAGTGTGGCCGCCCCGGTGGCGCAGTGGTCTAAGCGATGGCCTCTGACCATTCGTCCGAACGGGGTCCGGGTTCGAATCGCGGTGAGGCATGGATGTTGTGTTTGTTTACGGCACTGGCTCTCTCCCTTCCCTGGAACCAGTGACCCTAAATTAGGGACGGGCGACTGCTTATAGCCCATTGAGTTGCTCACGGTGGTCGTTAAACCTCCAATAAAAAAAAAAAAAAAAAAATCTAGTGTGTGGAATGCAACGTCACACACATATATTTTTCGAAGCGCTGGAGAAGGGATTCTCTGATTTTTCCTATCTTGCGGTGTGGAAAGAACATCACACCATTGCGAGATCTTGAACGGCCGGGTCATCCTGGAAGTTCGGGTGCCATTATAACGAAGTAAATTTCTTCGTCATTTTTGTCCACGTTGGGGCTCGAACCCGGGTCCTCTCGTTCCGGAATAAGTCGCTCTACCAATTGAGTTACGCGGACGTTCCTTATCGCTGCTATCTGCCTTTATGTCGTGTGCGTCCTGCTGGTCAGGCACGTCACAAGCTTTACTTGGGACATCATATATTTTACGCCGATTCTTAACTGATACCTAGCCCCCGGTGAAAGAAACTCGTATCAGCTCAATAACACTAGTCAATGATGATTTTGTTGTTTATGTTTGTTTGTCATAATAGGCTGCGTTTCGTGTATTTCGAATAAACAAGATAATAATAATAATAACAAAAAATCTTACAGCAAGTTTCTGTGGTTAAACACGGTTATCTATTTAACTTATACTACACACACGTCACACAGTGAACAAACTCGAGAAAATTCTGAACCCGATGCAGCGTATTTATAACAACATCACGTTAGTATTTATTTTACGAAGAAAGATATATTTTTTTTTCTCATATTTATATACTACCCTGTATCCATCGCTAACTTTCTCAGGAGTCTGTTTCGCTATGAACTGCTTTCATCACTAACATACAAATATCGTTTATGGTTGACAGCACTAGCACGCCAACGAGTTTCATTTATGGAAAAGACATACTAAAAAAATTTATATTTCTCGAAGAAACTATGCGAAATAACAACAATAATTCAAGAAAACCAATCTCACACACAAATTTCGCATCATTAACTTACCAAATTACTGGAATATGAAAACATTAACATGTGGATATATTTGTCAAACAGCTGTCTCTCCATTTTCGAAACACCACTTCATAAAACAGCTACAGTATTTTATAGGTTTTCCATTCGAATATGCGTTTCACTACATCTCACATTACGAATATTTAGAAGAAGAATTCTGATAACAATGAACTTAGTACAATATCCGTTGATTTTTATTGGTGTAGAAACAAACTGACATAGTTGAGCTTTCGCTCACAAACGTGTGGCTTTATTAAGGCTGATTAATACTGGACGTGTGGAGAGAATTAACAGTGAACGTTAACATTTGAAAATACATATATACTTACTTTGAGTAGTACATATATATAAGTAAGTATACATATTTTCAATCAAGGCTGATTAATAATTAATGTTGATAAATTAACTTATTATTAATAGTAACTTATCAAGGCTGATTAATACTAACTTATGCAGAGAGAATTAATAGTGAACGTTAACATTTGAAAAATGCTACATTAATCAGTATTAATCCGCCTTAATTGAAAATATTTATATATACTTACTTTGAGTAGTACATACACAGTCGAGTCGCATTATTGTGACCACCACCTACTTTTGACGTCAACAGCGCGTAGCCAATGAAAGAAGGCGCGTGTCGTGAGCTAGCTTGGAGAGTATATAAGGTGTGCTGTAGGCATTCTGAAAACATATCACTCGTTGCTGGCATCGATTTTTTAGGAGCGATTTATCAGATTTGCAAAAAGGGATGATTATCGGCTTTCGGGCCAAGGGTGGCAGTATTTCAAAAACAGCGCAGTTCGTGAACTGTTCGCGTGCTGCTATGGTGAAAGTGTATCGTGATTAGAGAAATGGCACCATTGCGAATAAGAGATGTGGAAACTGCGGAGCACCACGCATTATTGATGTGAGAGGTGAACGTCGGCTGCGAAGGTCCGTAAGGGCAGATCTACACGCTACAGTGGAGCAACTCACTGTACGAATGAACCAGGGGGCTACCGGAAATGTGTATAAAACGACAGTTCAGCGAACCCTGCTGCCTATGGGGCTCCGTTGCAGACGGATGGTCACTGCACCTAAGCTAACGTAGGTGCATCGGCAGAAAAGGCTTACATTTGCAGGGCAGTATTGGAATTGGACCTCCGCTGATTGGCAAAGTATTGCCTTCTCCGATGAGTCACGTTTTCTGCTTCATCGAACGGATGGACGTAGGCGTATAAGGCGAGAAACATCGGAGAACAAACGGTCTTCAACCATTGCTGAAAGAACACAAGCTGGTGGGGGCAGCGTTATGCTCTGGAGAATGTTTTCGTGGCCTTCCCTGGGTCCACTAATATCTGTGGAAGGCACTATGGGCCGAATACGTTATGAATCCATCCTTGCAGACCACGTAGACCCATACATGCTAATTGTCTTCCCTGGGGCGGATGGGATCTTCCAGAACGACAATGTGACGTGTCACACAGCTAGAAATGTCCGAGAGTGGTTGGAAGAGCACGACGAAGACTTCAAAGTACTTTCCTGGCCCTCTAATTCCCCAGATTTAAACCCAATCGAGCATCTGTGGGACCACTTCGATCGTGTTGTTCGATCTATAGATCCTCCACCACGCACCCTCCAGCAGCTGTCAGATGCACTGCAGTCAGCATGGCTCCACATACCTGTGAACACCTTCCAGCACCTTATTGAGTCATTCCCAGCTCGTGTAGCTGATGTCCGCGCTGCACACGGCGGTTACTCTGGATATTAGTTGGTGGTCACAATAATGTGACTCGGCCGTGTATATAAGTATATATATTTTCAAAAGTGAACGTTCATTGTTAATTCTCTCCGCATAAGTTAGTATTAATAATCAGCCTTGATAAAGCCACACGTTTGTGAGCGAAAACTCGGCTATGTCAATTATTTTCTACACTAATAAAAAAATCAACGGATATTGTACTAAGTTCATTAACTTGGTGTACATTAGTGCTCACTGATTATGGTTTATCTGGTAACAATGATAGAATTCCTAGCTCTAAACGTTTACATTAATTTTGGAAGCTAAAATAAAAAGATCATGATGACGCCTTTTTTCAGCCATGAAAACCATCATTTTCACAATTATTGGACCCTCCACAGGTGAAACAAGAACTGTTCCAATGCTTTGGCTGAAACTTACTCACGAATAAGTCTTGAATATTAATAAATCTTGAATATTTAATATTAATAAGTTCTTTCAATTAAACGTTTTTCGCTAAGACTACAAAAATTCTCCTCCAAAATTCGTTCGTGTGCATAGAAAGAGCAAAAATTGCGACTACATTCTCTCTTCATAATAAAAAAAAAAAAGGTAATAATAAAAATAACGGAACTGCAAACGATAAGAGAAAGGGCATATTAAAACCATACAAATCTCATAAAGCCAACAGAAGCGATGTAATTGTCCAACAGAATGAGTTTTGATTACGGGTCTCCTCGTCGCATGTCGACGAAGTTACATTATAGAGAATTAATGACTACACCATGGAATGGGGGGGGGCAACAAGTACTTCACGAGAAAAATGGATTCAACGCAGTGAAGTATAAATTACGCGTTTCTATTAGAACAGGAGCAGCACCGGTTTCAAAGACAAGGATGATCGTGGCGTCAATTTCAACTCGTTTGAATAATCTGCGAACAAATTAAGCACGTTTCTAGCGGCGTGGAATGCACTGAACGACTGGAAAATAAACAGACGATTACGAATGACAGACTTCCAGAAGCGGCGCTGTAACTCTCGGCGAGCTCCACATTTAATTCATCTTGTTATTACGATCCCATGTTTACGCTTCACTCAGGGTCATCGCTCCTCGGCGCGCCGCAAAAGAACAAAACTGATTTCGAAATGGCCTTCACCTACGAAGCTCCAAATGATAACGAAACCAATTGTTCATTTTCCGGTAAGCAGCACATACGTCCGCAGCGAGGAGGAATTCAAAGCAATAAAACCTGAACTATATTTGTAGGGCAAACAAGACACATTTTAAAAGCGCTGAATTACAAATTTTCCTCCTCCATAATACAATTTCAGAAACAAACAAAATCTCATCATTGAACCTGTTCTTCACGCAGCCTACCAGGTGCAATGATAAATCAAGAAACTCCTACACCTTTCTTTCTTTTTATATATATATGAATATTACCGAATATGGAGAAATAAATGTAAGACAAATCTTAAATGCATTTTTTTTATTTTTCTTCGCAGCTGCAACATTGTCTTTCCAACTCTGCGTTCGCCTTGTCAACGTCCAGTCATAAGTAACTATGCAGCAATATGGGATTCCCTAAAAAAAAGGGGGCGGGGCGAGAATGGCGGCTATTAAATTTTTGTTTGATATTCTACAATAAGGGGAAATACATATAATCTGTATTCCCGCTCAACTGCTTCATTCTCTAGAAGAAAGCCAAGGTTAACAGATAGTAAGGCTTGCTCATCCAGCCTTTCTCGCAGACGAATAATCGTGACGTCACTGAGTGACATCACAGTCCTAACATGTGAATCGTAGATCCGAACTGTAACTATGGAGGAAGATGTCTTGTCAACAATTTTCATAACTCGAACACAGAACAAAAGCTTATGCAGAAGCACATTTACATTAAATACAGAAGAAACTCACAGTCATGTGAATATTTTAGTAACGTAGATTTCAAAAATACCCCCCGCACATTTTTGTTATTAACTTAAAGGGCGGGAAAACGGTGTGACGTATATTCTAAAATAACTTTCATTTTTAGTTCCTTTTCCTATGTAAATTTGAGTTTGTTCTCTTTTATACTTCCAAACTTAACGTTATGTCTTTTCCCTCAAACGAGAATGAGGGTGGCAACACATTTGAGGTCAGAGTGAAAGTGACGTAATGACTATGATAAGAACGGTGGATAAAAAGGACGATACAACAGTTGCTCAGGTGGATGTGTGTGTGTAGACGTTCAATTAGATAAACGTAATCTGATATCAACTGCCTTATATTGTGGAGTTCTACTGAAATTCGTGTTGGCTCAATAAAAGGTTATCGTAAGTCTGACTTCCGTTTATGTTTCGTCTGGCCGTAAAAGCTTAATTAGGAACTATTGCATCGTATTCTTATTTAGTTCAACATTCCTTAGTTATGGTTTTACACATAGAGTAACACCAATCTTGCTCACGAAAAAGACATTACGTTATAACGGTTATACTTTTAAATGTTAATTTAGTTACAAGGGGAATTTTTGCCGTTTTTACATAAATTTAGAAGGGGACACGCACAGCAGGACATATTATTGTCGTATAATAAAGAATTTCTTTATGAGGAATACGAAAAGCATCTTGGCAACATTCCCCAATTTTTTTAATTAAAAACATTTAAACAATCTGGTAGAATTTATGAAGGTTATTCCAGCGAGTTTACGAATAATAATTCCGGCAAGCTGCTATGGTGCAGATACAAAGAAACGTGGCGATTAGGTAGTCTTACGATGGCGATTTGTACAATGACGTAACAAAGCAATCAACGGAAGTGCAGGATGAGCATAACTTTGTCATCTACTAACCTTGGTTTTACGATGGCGATTTGGACAGTGGCGTCACAAAGCAATCACCGGAAGTGCAGGATGAGCATAACCTTGGCCTTACGATGGCGATTTGGACAGTGACGTCACAAAGCAATCAACGGAAGTGCATGATGAGCATAACCTAAAGTGTCATCTACTAACCTTGGTCTTACGATGGCGATTTGAACAGTGACGTCACAAAGCAATCAACGGAAGTGCAGGATGAGCATAACCTTGTCATCTATTAACCTTGGGAGAAAGTTTTACAGTTTAAAGAATTCACAAGTTTTGCTAGATGGCGTAAATGTGCTTGTATAATTGGCACGATAACTACCGAGCGGTGTCAGGAGCTGGCTTCCGACCATTCGTCCGAATCGTTCCCGGGCTCGAGTCCCGGATGAGGCATGGGTGGCGCGTCTGTCTCTGTTTCGTCCTTGAACCTGCAGCCCTAAATCAGGGCCTATTCAATGACCAGTTTGAGTTCTTTGATTTAAATATTGAAGTGTCACTTCTCACTTTTAATTTCGATGGTGAAAATCGGAGAGTCTCGTTCTAATGAAATTTATTTAACGTACCGTAATTAATACACATACATATAGACAAGGGTAGACAAAACCCCCACAATTTTCAGGCGTCAGCTCCATTTTTTTTTTTTTTTTTCAGGGGCCGTCGCATTTTTTTCAAACAATACGAGAAAACCACGAGCGATTAATTAATAACACGGAACTGTGCACCAATTATACTTCAAATAATATAACTATACTAGTAATCTGAATTTCTTGGTGTTAAATATAAATTATAGTTTCTAAGCTTTCGCCCAACAACCAAATGGCCTTTTCAAGGAACGTAGACCTTGAAAAAGCCATCTGGACCCTTTTCGGACGAATGATAGAAGCGATGGTCCGAAAAGGGTCCGGGTTCGAATCCCGGTGAGGCATGGATGTTGTGTTTGTCTTACGGCACTGGCTCTCTCCCTTCCCTGGAGCCAGTGGCCCTAAATTATGGACGGGCGACTACTTATAGTTCATTCAAAGTCTCACGGAGGTCGTTAGAGGTTAAACCTCCAATAAAAAAAAAACTGTGAATAATAGAACGCTTTAACAATTTGAACAGGGTGACTTGACTTGACAATAAAGAACACGGTGACTTGACCACGATCGATGCACACAGAAACGACACATTCAGAATTGTGTAACAGTCCAAATTAATGTATTTCTTACATATTGTTCAAATAATTTAGTGCAAAATCCGCAACTTACAGTAGCGTCATTTAATTCGTGCTGGTGTAGATGATTCAATCAAAAGCTACCGTATTTGCACGACATACATATTCAATAAAATGTGAAGTACTTAAAAACCCAAATGACTCTTGTAAAACAATTATTTACAGATTCACAGTTATAAAGATATCACATTTAAAAATAGACATAAGACCTTTCGGGTCCGCGACGGCCCCATTATCAGATGTAAGAACTACAGATGTTAACAGGAACTGGTGGTTATATATCAAAAGTAGAGTGATTGTATGACGTTTTGTAATGCGCAGATCAGGTGTGCATGCGGTCGTTGTATGTAATACTGTCGTTGTAATACATACATACAACGACCTGATGCACACGTGATCTGCGCATTACAAAACGTCATGCAATCACTCTACCTTTGATATAGTATAATCACTAGTCCGGACTCGAAAGGTCTTAAGACTATTTTTAAATGTGATATCTTTTTAACTGTGAATCTGTAAATTAAAATTTTTACAAGAGTCATTTGGTTTTTAAGTACTTCGCATTTTATTGAATATATCGTGCAAATACGGCAGTTTTTGATTAAATCATCTACAACTCATACTGGGGAACACATCATACACTTGTATTAATAGTTGCACTTCAAAATTGGTCTTTATTTCAAAAATTTCAGCTTTGTCTTTTGGTGTATCACATTCAATAACAGCACTAGTGAATACATACACTCATAAAGACCCCATGCAAAATCAAGGCAATGGCTAAAAAAATTCTGGAGCACACTCCAAATGAGCGCACATATCTCTCTTGGGTTGCACTACAGAATGCATAACTCTGCTGGCGGTAGAACCAAAAATTCATGTTGGGATCTTCATTATGAACTGTAATTAGTCAGCAAAACAGACGCAAAATCGTTGTTTTCCTTTCCTGTAGGGTGCCTTAACCATAATCTCCTAGCTTGCTGTTTTAAAAGGTTGTTTAAGTCCAGGAGTGTTGCCTTCCTAAAATCCTCTATACCATAAAGTTATACCTATTGGTCATCCCATTCCAGTGAACAACAGGTGAGAGATAACGAGTAAAATTCTTGTATTTAAACTGCTTTTGCTGGTTCAAAAATTCAGCTACAAATAATCAGCTGTATTTACTGTTTTAAATCCGTACATTTTCACTCTTGAACTAAGCTCAGGTTTTTGTAGGCTAACTAATATTACGCAGTATGCATTCTGATCTTCGTATCGCTACAATTGTTGACCGTATCTGCCTCTAATCCGCATTGTAACTTTCATGATTTTCTCAGCACATACAAGACTGAAAACAATAATCAGTTTAGGCTTAACCATTGAACAACGGTCACTTTTATTGGTCCGAGTAGTTACTGTTATTCGGGAGTTTCACAGTATATTGTAAAGAATTCCATTTGTATCATCGCAATCGTTTGTTTTGTTTTGTTTTTTTTTTTCCTTTCTTTTAGTTTAAGCATTTTGGATTTGTTTTCATGCTTTTGATATATTCCTGATGTTTAAAATTTCTAGCGCATTTTCAAGACATCAAGATAGCTCTGAATATTTCGGCAGATATTTTGGCGCATTTTGCTAAACACGTTAATTTTAGTATTTTGAGAGACCTGTACACCTTTGGCCGAAAGGCAAAGTTGCCATTCTTTCTCTCCTATCACCCTTCCTTACAGACAGCAACTCTTAATCTGGAAGGGTAACTCCTCCAAGCCTTTGAAATTCCTGTAATAACATAAGAAGAAAATGTTCTTCTAAGAGCGTGCCCATTTTTGTACGAACACATAGCTGTTTATCTCGTAATGAACACTAAACAAAGTTACGATCTGTAAACAAACGTATGGATGAATTCAAATTAAATATAATCCTGGATTTATTCTAACACATCCTCTATAAACAGTTTCGCAATTCTGGAAACACAAAAACTGGCAAGTAATGGTTACTGAATTATGACCACCCAATTAATATCGTCTCGAATGCAAAATGACATGGTGGTTACCAACTCATGGGACATAGCATACGATGTCGTCGCATTTTATAGAATATCCCATGACTGGCGTATTGCTGGATGGCGACTCACTGCTGCCAAACACCCAATGCAGTTCGGAACCCACGTTAAGCCGTGAGCTCCGGGTTAGACTCCCCGTTATAAATACATGCCTACCAACAATCCCTTCAGTCTGGACTTTTAGCTTATTTTGTGACATGAGCAGTACCAGGTCAGGAATTACAGCAAACGAACCAACAAAATTGATGGGCACCCCATTCAGCGGATATACTACAGGAATTTTTAGGAGGAGGGGAGGATATCACAAAGCCAAGGAAGTACAATGAAATCAGAGAGATGTTCGCTCAGCAACATCTACATGCTGAGAGGGCACCATATATTACATTTCCGATTTCTGTCGTTACTGGAAGACAGCGAGATTATGGACGGGTGTACATTGTGTACAAAAGAATGTTTTATAATATGTACCGCCGCATTGAGGCTTTTGGCACATTCCGGGGATGGCTTCCTCACACCACGATACTGCCGTCACCCGTTTCCGCCATAGAACGTAGATCAACGTCTTCAGTAGGTTTCCGCCACACACACACACACACACACACACACACACACACACACACACACACACACACACACACACACACACACACACACACACACACACACACACACAATGTGGACAAAAGTGATTGGATAGTGTAAGTAAATAGAAAAACAGTACTGTATTTATATCTCTAGCGGGTAAGTCCTCTATTTGCAGAGATTAAAGCACCCACCTGTCGAGGTAAACTATCCACTAGTCTATGGAGTACGTAGAGCCGGATGTTCCTCTATTCTGCCTCGAGTACATCGACCAACTCTGTCAGTGAAGAAGGTCGTGTTGGTCTAAACCTGACCCGTCGTTCAAGTTCATCCCATAGGTGTTCCTAGATGGCCAAGGCTCTGAGTAGGCTAGTCCATCGACGTGACCTGATTTTCCTCACTCCACTGTAGTCCTGGAAACACGACAAGTGGCATTGTCGTCCTGGAAGAAAAAATCATCGAGTCCGTAGAGCTGCCACAACGTTGGGAGCATTGAGTTTTCCAGGATATCTCTATACAGCACAGAGTTCGTGTTGTTACATGAATAACAGCCAGTGGATCCCGTACCAGCTGAAACAGCCCCATACTATAACTCCACAGCCTCCGTGCTTCACAGTCGGCACAGTACACTCAGGAAGCAGACGTTCTCCGAGTAACCGCCAAACCCAGACATGTCAATCAGACGGAATAATGTGAAGCGGGATTCGTCGCTCCATAGCACCTGCCGTCATTGCTCCAATGTCCAATTTTTGTGCTGTTGACACCATCGTAACCGCGTGGCTTTATTGGTCTTTGCCATGAGATGTTTATGGGCGGTTGCTCGGCCATGATACCAGAGTGCATGGGTCTCTCTCTTCGAAATGTCGTGGTGGAGAACAAAGCATCTGTGCTTATCTATCTGGAACTCATGTGCATTGGTCGGGACCTGGTTTTCCGGATCTCCCTCTGCATCACCATCACCCTCGGGTCCCTGGGTTACAGTTTCGTGGGTCCTCCAGGGTGAGCTGAATTCCTGCAATGTCCAGTCTTCTTCCACTTGTTGGTGACAAAGACCAGCCGACTTAGCGACCTGTCTGACATCAGCAATTCTTCTTATGATCATACTTCCAATTGGAGTAGCTCATTATAACGTCCTTTTCAAACTCGGAGAGCTCTCTGCTGCTAGACATTTTATCAGCGATTGATCTGAGCGTACTCCCGTTGCCGTTTTTATATCCTATCGACCACGTGTCTGCTGCGGGAGCACACCACTGCGCCTGTGTGAGGGTGTCCAATCAATTTGCCCACATAGTGTACAAATATGTACTGTATGCATGTCATTCACACACGCACACAAATCGTCACCGTGATGGAACTGAACACCAAATTTGTCACACAGAAAAGTTTGTTTGTTTTTCTAGTTGCCGAATACCCACTGCTAACGTTTTGGAAGCCATGCAAGAAGCAAATTTCAGAGATGTACAAGTATTGCTACATGAGGATTTTTTTTTTTATTGGGATTTTAACGACCACCGTAAGCAACTCAGTGGCATATAAGCAGTCGCCCGTTCCTGATTTAGGGCCACCGACTCCAGGAAAGGGAGAGAGAGCCAGTGCCATAAGACATTCATAACATCCATGCCTCACCGGGAGTCGAACCCGGACGAATGATCAGAAGCCATCGCTTAGACCACTGCGCCACCGGGGCTGCCAAGAGGATATGAACAACGCTGACGTCTGCAATGACCAGCCCTAGGAAAAGTCCGTTGCATTATTCTACTGATAATTTGATACCCCCGCAGAGCAAAACTATACTCATAGCCGTCGCTGTTATTTGCTTATTGGCCCTGGTCTACATTTGCATTATTGGTATACTCCATGTGTTCACTGATCCATGTGTGTCCAATTGTTTTATCTCTGACTAGACTCTTTTTCCACTACAGCGAATGAACAGCACCCACATATACAGTCACTTGCAAAAGTTTAAGACCACCTGTTGTTATAAAGAGATTTCTGTCAGTTGCGTCTGCTACTGTCTATATTACTCAACTTCCTGTCGGTGTTGCACCATTCTACAGTGACAGCTGTTGACAAAGTTGCGGAAAGCGCGCGAGTGTCAGTTTGCTTCTGGTTTTCACGCAGACAGGTTTAGTACGTATTTTTTATATAGCGAAAAATGGGCGAAAAAAAAAACCTCATTAAACGTAACTTAGAGGACACAAATAGTGACTTTATATCATGAAGGATACTCCAAACGTGACATAAGCAGAAAGGTAAATGTGAGCAAGACTGCTAATCATAATACGATCATGAGATACAGGCGAATTTAGCGACAGAAAGAGAAGCGGGCGTCCAAGGAAAACAACCCCACGTGATGACAAAACCATAAGGCGAACAGTTATGCGTTCTCCGAGTAGTTCGTGCAAGAAAATCAAGGCCTTTTTACATTCAAAAGGGTCTGATATTAGCATCAGCACTGTTTCCCGACGTCTTAGCAAAGCTTTTGGATTAAAGTCTTATAAACCTGCACATTAACCTAGACTAACCTCTGTCATGAAAAAGAAGAGACTAAAGTTTGCGAAGCGTCATCAATCGTGGACTGCTGAAAATTGGAGCCAAATTATTTTTTCTGATGAATCAACTGTGCGTCAATTTGAATCACGTGAACAACATGTCCGACGATTAAAGGGCAAAAGGTTCGACGAAAAATACACCGTTAGCACTGTGATACATCCGCCTAGTCAGATGATATGGGGTGCTATGTCAGCATCCGGTACTGCTTCATTATCCTTTTTGCCGACAGGCACTACTATGGCTGGCCCTTTTCATGTGGAAATGTTACGTGAGAAGCTGTTAACTCATATACAAGTGCACAGATGTACAATCTTTATGCATGATGGTGCTTCATGCCACAAATCAAAGACACTAAAGAACTACTTGCAGAGGAAAAACATAACTGTGCTTGACTGGCCCGGTAATAGTCCCGACCTTAAATCCATCGAAAATGTGTGTACCATTTTAAAAGACAAGGTAGCAGAAAAACAGCCATCAAATTCTCAAGCTTTGATCGACGCGATAAAGTACGTGTGATGCAAAGACATTTGAAGTGAATACTGCAAATACCTCATTGAGAGTATGCCACATCGTATTCTGTCCGTTATAAAAAAAACAAAGGTGGCCACACAAAGTACTGATTTCGGTCTTTTTGTGTTCTAAAGAATGTAAGTATTCATCTATGGTGTTTTTTCAAAACTGTTTTTTTTTTTTTTTTTTTTTCCCAAATATCTTAGAATTTGGTAATTATTTGTTTCTTTGAAAATCTTAATTTTCAATAAATTGACAGGTGGTCTTAAACTTTTGCAAATGACTGTACAGACTCCTGTTCTCAAACAGGCATTTATTTTGTCTTGAAATATCTGTCCAAAATGCACTGCTGACTTTTTCCCCGAATATTAACCACTTACCTCGGCCCAGACGGCGTTACATGGTTATTCGTTTTTAGAAGTCACAGTAAGCGTGCTTTAGATTTTCCGTATTAATTTCCAGCTTTTCCTACTCTACTGTTTTCTCGAAACGTAGCGGTATGTACATAATTGTATTTGTCAACCTGTCTCAGATTGTAGAAGGAGCGAATGAATAAACGAATAAAAATAACAGAAAGTGACTAGAATTTTTTTTTTTTCCCCGTCTACTTTGCCATCATTGTGTTGTATCTGTCACGATATCTATATTTTTATGAATGGAACGAAAGCTTCTATCTGGATTATACTGAACAAGATTTTCCAATTCTATTTTCTCATATCACGGAATTTTACTTCTTGGTACACAGTACAGCAGGAAAAAAGTATCCTTATTGACACATTGTATAGCAGGAAAAATAGTACTTCATATTGGTATATAGTATAGAATGAAAAGAACCTACTCCATATTGATATAACGTATCAAAGGGAAAAAGGTACTCCATACGGTCAATGTCGGTAACAATATTTGGAATATGGTAGACTATCCTATGTTGAAGACCCCGCAATTGTTTTAATTTATTAATTTATCTTTAATTTTTTTCCTTTAAAATTTTTTCAACTCACACGTACACAGGCCACCCGATGATAATAAGTGGCATTCCTCTGTTTCCTTTACGAACAGAAATTCAGAATATAATTTGTGAGCATTCACGTATTATTTTTATAATATAATAAACTGAAGATCTCACCTCATGAAAAATGGGCGTTTTATCTCACCCGTATAAGACACGAAACGATTAAATTAATTAGGTACGTTTCCTAAAAAATAGCGTTAGGAAAATAGGGTACGACAAAGAAACAACAAGCAACATATTATTGAATGACAGCTACGTAAACACACACTTGCTTGTTTTGGCGTAAGTTGTAGAATTCCACTACGAAAGATAGGAATGAATGAAACCTCATCATGCCGTGCTTTTGTTGTTAGTGGTAGCGTAGTCATAAATCAGTTTCCTATTGTTCGTTCACGAGATAATAAATACATCAGCAAAACTTATGTGCCAAAATCGTACAAACTTGGCGGCGGATGAGACCGTGAGAAAATAAAAACTACTCGCGAATTTATTGAGTGTGACTACCAGATGAAAATATTAGCATGCTGTTAGATGCTGAAACAAAGTTTGTAAACAGAAGTCTTTTAAAACTCCACGCGGGAATAAGGCGCATCTAAAATATCATTCTCAAAACTAAATTTCACACATCATCACACAAAAGAAGTGCTTCTCTTGGTGTAGATGATTACACTTTCTTTAGGACACATTCAAAACTCATCGCAAAGCATTGAGGTCGTACTAATAATATACCCAGTTTTGGCACTATCATCATTATTCATGCAGAATGTCGAAAGAAAGGCAACCTTCTCACGCACCAGTCCAGTCCTTCCAAAATACTGCGCAACTTCGGGTATCACAGCACAATGACGAACTGTGTACATAATACATGCATGCAATGTTTCGTGGATAAGAGCATGCTTAAACAATTATTTTGCAAATTAATTTCCATTGCTGTTCATGTCCACCGACCGGCTTCTGACCGCGAATCAGCAGTTGTTTGTACTATGTCAAAAAACAACGTGAAGTTTATTCCTTTGTCTGTCCATCAGTCTCTGGAGATCTTATCCCATAAGTTATCAAACTGGAAAAAATTCTCATGTCCTGGAGCTGTAACTGCGCGATGAATGACTCATACGTTTCTTGCTTTTCCCCAGTATGCAATTTCCCACCAGATGACAAAGACGTATGCCTGCATACTTTCCGCTTCAACAAAATCGTTTTCAAGACAAATATTTTCAAACCATTAACCGCTTACCAGATGCTCTATTTTTCGGCAAGGAGCAAAAATGTATATTTATGTTTCGCATGAAAAGTCCACTTCTAGAATCGCATTTTTTTTTTTTTTTTTTTTTTAATTTCACTGTCAGAAGATTTCTTATGCATTTTTCCAGTTATCTTTCTTTGATGCTAATTTCTTTTCTCTGTTACATAAACATACATTTTCTATTTGGTATAATACCTATGCTTCAAAGAAGTTAAAAAATTATTTTCGCATCGACTGCTGTAACCAAAGATCAAAATAACGTAATATTTTAAAACTTCCTTGCCCCAATTTGGGTTTTTGCTCAATAGATGCTGCATTGCACTCCCCTTCCCCCCTACCCCGCACCTCTCATAGACACATGGATCGGAAAATAAACAAAATTTCTCGGGATAGCTGCAATCAATCATAACCAAGATTATCTACATACAGACATGGCGATCCGTTTGGTTAAGGATAATTTAAAAATGCTGTGGTATGGCTTGTAACTGATATAATAAGTCAATATTTGGCAGAAATTACCTTTATGAATGGGAGTTTGTCTAGGCCTCATTCATGATCCCCCTTTGCAGACTCGGCAGAGTTCTTGCCACATGTTTTCTAATATCTGGGGAGTGATTTGTGCGAACACTGCAGAAATTTTCACCTTCAAATTATCCAGGCTTTGAGGCAGTTGTGAATAGACGATGTTCTTCACAAACCCCCACACGAAGAAATTAGGGGAGTAAGCTCCGGGGAGTTTGCAGGCCAAACTATAGGGTCATCGCGGCCACACCAGTTGTCACTGAATGTGTTGTTCAGGAAGTTCCTGGCATCCAGTGACCAGTGGGTTGGGGCCCCGTCTTGATTAAAATAACATCGTTATCTGTAGTCGTGCGCACGAACTACAGCGCATGGAATTCCCATCTTTTCTCGCCTTTCGGGCAGAATTTTGCCACCGTACTGCAGCGTTCGCACAAATCACTCCGCAGATGTTAGAAAACACGCGGCAAGAATTGAGCACCCGGTAACTGCCCAGAGTCCACAAAGGGGGTCATGTAGTGGCCTAGACGAACTCCCATCCATAAAGCTAATTTCTGCTAAATACTGACTTATTATATCTGTTACAAGCCATACCACAGCATTTTAAAATTATCCGTACTCAAACGGATCAATCTGTATTTTTAATTCTACATATAATTTCCGTTTGGTGGCGTAAATGCATATTTTTTGTATTTGAGGGAATGTACGAGGAAACCCAACAACGAAATAAAAGAACGGTCTGTTACAGTTTTAAACGATTTCGTCCACACACGCACCCATTTGAACCTCTGAAGTCGATGGCATCATTACTGTAAAGGTGGAAAAAAATTAGCCACGATGACAACAAGAAAGGTGATACAGAGTTCTTGGGTATAATAAGAATGCTTTTTTGATTACTTCCCGATATAAAAAATGTTTTCCAAATATGGTTTTTAGAAACGGTCAAAATTAGCGAAAAAGAAAGTGCATTTTTATACTCCCTAGCAGGTGTGGACTGGGCCGCCGGGATACCGGGTGAATTCTCGGTGGGCCACCATATCCTAACCGGTAAGTTGTAACTTTGGGACAATTGAAACAGCGTTTTCTTGCAGCAGTGAGACAGATGATGCAACATTTTTTACTAAATAACGTTCACAGTTCTCTGTTTTCTCTGAATTCAAGAAATTTGAAACAAACTAAGATTAGTCAATATTTTACTCGGCACTAATTGATGTGTAACTGGGGTGTTGAATATAAAACAAAATCGTATTGGAATTTACTACCTAGCACTTCATGGGATATTTTTTCATACACTGAAAATATGTAAACGTACAGAATTTAACCTAGTTTCCAAAATGAAATTAGAATTAAAAAAATTAACACAAAAGTCTTATAGACACAAGCTTAAGGTGCAAACAATGCAGTATGCATATCTTACATTACAAATTGACGTAGTGATGATCTAAAACGCTTGCTTCTGACCGTTCGTCCCAGATGGATCCACGTTCGATTCCCGGTGAGGCATGGGTATTGTGTTTGTCTTACGGCACTGGCACTCTCCCTTCCATATTTATTTTTATTATTATTCAGATCAGATCATATGTAGAGGATTTTAGGAAGGGAGTGTCTGACCCCAGGTCTTAAACAGCCCTTAGCAATAGGAAATTTGGGCTAGAGTGCCCGCTAGGAAAGTGACACGGAAATGAGGTAGAAAGACGCCCTTATTTATAACCGGGAGGGGGGGGGGGGCAGTATCCGGGGCCCAACGGCTTAACGTGCCCATCCGACGCACGGCGGATCTTTACTGGTTCGAGCGTTCGTACCTGCTGGGATCGAACCTGAGGTTACTCAGTGGCAGTCACGAACGCTGATCAATAGGCCATCCGCGGTCCCTCTCTCCCTTCATCATCATCATCATCATCATATGCAGAGGATTTTAGGAAGGGAGTGTCTGACCCCAGGTCTTAAACAACCCTTAGAAATATGAAACTAGGAGATTTGGGCTAGAGCGCCTGATAGGAAAGTGACACGGAAGCGAAGTAGAAAGGGGAGGAAGACGCCCTTATTTATTACCGGGGGCCAGTACCCGGGGTCCGACGGCTTAACGTGCCCATCCGACGGACGGCGGGTATTTAGTGGATCGAGCTTTCGTACCTGCCTGGGATCGAACCTGAGGCCCTTCCCGTGGCATTCACGAACGTTGCCCACTCGGCCACCCGCGGGCCCCTCTCTCCCTTCAATGGAACCAGTGGCCCTAAATAGGGACGGGCGTCTGCTTATAGCCAATCGAGTTGCTTCCGGTGGTCAACCCTTCCCCTCAAAAATCAGCGTCATCTAAAATTACGAGCCCCCCTCCCGTTTTTTTATTTTTTTTGGAGGCATTCAAAATCATTTTACAATAGCATTTAACATTTTGAAATTTCTTTTATACGTTTTTTAAGTCAATCTCTCAGAAAAACGTATAACTGAGGTTTCACTGTATTACGATATACAAAAAAACAAAAAACAAAAAAAACTGCGGTTATTACTACAGTAATGAAGGCTGTGACCTCAGGGCGGAAGAAAACTGTTACCTCGTAAGAAATGTCTATCCGGCATGTAGTACTTGATTCAACTTTTACCGCTCCAATGACCAGGATTTTTGGACATATTTAACATGGTTGTAGTACACCGTTGACTCACATTTCTACGCCACAGTTTTTTTTTCTTTCTTTGTTCTTTTTCGTGTTTACCCTGTGTGAACAGTAACAACAAGTGTTAGAAATTCAGAAACTTTTGAACTACTTTCTTGCAATTGATACAGATTTTTGTTTGTTTGTTTATAAACTTTCTTACGCAATCCGTGCGAGAAAACTGCAGCTGTCCATTCCTAAACACGGTTATACCGTTTAAAAAATAAAATAAAACAAAAACAGGTAGGCTCAGTTCTGATTGAGCCGTCAGTTTGGAACGTAGGACTACGACTTGCAAATCGGAGAGTTGAAATGAGCTAGTCGAGTATGGTTTCAAAGCATTTATTTAATTTGTTATAGCCAACGCATGTCTATGATATGAAAAGTAGCTTTCATAATTTTTACAAATAATGCTGGATACATTGCGAACACAACGCAGATCGATACACGCGTTACCCAACGTGGTGCTCTGCCTTCTTGGGCTTCTTACATTCCTCATCACTTGCTCTTGCCTCTCGTTTTGATTTTCCCCACTTTTGTTTGGGCTTATTCTGCGAATTCCGCGACACTGTCGAAAATGTTAACCCGTTCACACGAAAACAATTTTTAAACATTTTAGTTTAAACCACTACGATATGTTCTTTATAAATTTGAATAGATTTCGTCGAGAGCTTTAAAACGATACCACGCACAGTCGTTTTGCACTCACGGTTGTCCAGATAAACCGCGATATTGTCAAAAGTGTTCACCGATTCACAAGAAAACAATTTTTAAAATGTTCAGTTCAAACCACTGCGAAATGTTCTTCGTATATTTGAATAGATCTCGTCGAGGGCTTTAAAACGATACCACGCACAGTCGTGTTGCGCTCACGATTGCCAAGACAGACGGAGTCAAACGCGGAGAGCACTCCCAGAAACATTGCACAATCTTCCCCGTGCACAGGGAGCGAGGGGAGCGTCGCGCGCACGATGTATTGCGCAGTACGCGAATTGGACTCCATACTGTTTAGGAATATGCTAACACGATTAGTGTGCGGCACGTATTTTTAACGCTATAATGATTTCAATTGGGACCTATTTTTGTCACAGGCGGTAGGCTGTAAGTCGTCCCATAAGCAGAGTTAAATGTAGTCCTACGCCAAAAAAAAAAAAGTGTTATCGAAAAGCAATCCTAAAACATCGTATAAGTTGTTATTCATGATCAATCATTAAGAAGAACTAACTATAGATGAAATAATGACTAACGACTGAAATAGTTTTGCATCGTAACTACATATTTCGAAAAATCTAAGATTGCAACATCTTAGGAATTTGCGTTGGCGAGGACTTCACGAAGCTGGTTGGCAGAATAATTGAAAACCACTTACACAGTATAAGTATGCCGCCTATAATGATATATTCGGATAGCAATACGGAAATCACGTGGAATCAAATCACAACTAAAGCATGACGTAATTTTTTCGAAAATTCTCTATGTTACTTTTTCGGCACTGAAATGTTAAATGCAGTTTTAGTAGATACGCATATAATTCAAAGCTCAAAAATAATGAATTTCTTACAGGCGAATTAAGGAATTTTGAGCTTCTCTCTCTCTCTCTCTCTCTCTCTCTCTCTCTCTCTCTCTCTCTACATACCGAGGGGCCTAATAAATAAAATGATCCAGTTTAAAGGTACGAATCTACAACGCAATGAAAGCAGTTTACGAATTCAAGAATTTTAACGGGCAAAATTTAATAACTCAAACGTAAGAAATACTTCAATTCGAAAGCAAAACTCCCCCGTTCAACAACATCTGAGCCACAACATCAAAGAGAAAAGAGACCCCCTTCCAGTCAGTTCAAATACTTTACGGGCTTTTTTCCCTTCACTTTTTCTTCTTATTAAGAAAACAGCGGGGCAACAAGCACTTAATCATAGCTACTACATAAGGCATGAGGGAAACAGTGGGATAAAGCCACTTTTAAATGCGAACTCAGCACATAATACAATTGAGAAAATTGGTGCAACAAACACTGCGGAGATGGAAGACGCACGAGTTTACTAAGTAGGACTTCAACATCGATGGGTTTGAATAAATGTAATGAAAGAATTTACTTGGCTCAAGGCATTCCACTCCGTTGAGTATTATAATGCAACTGAAATGAAAACACACCTCGATAAGGAATAGGAGGAGGGGTGGGAGGGAGTGGAATCAAATAGATTGCTGCTGCAATGCAGGTGGAAATAAAACGAGGCATTAAGAATAAAACAGACGAAGAGAAATGCTGCTAGCTAGCTGTGTGCTTACGTCTTTAAAGCCCTCAGAAAGCTCATAACGAAGACAACAGCATTTTTGTTTCGATCGCGGAATACAAAGCGCAGAAATCTGATTTTGGACCAACGGTTGACAAAAGCCGATAACGAGTTCATATGCTACTGTTTTTAAGGGAGGATTTAAAAAGCTATAGAAAGAGATTCTACATGATTAAATAAACATGAGAAATGCGAAAAGAAATACATACGAGGGAAAGATGATTTAAATTTTTAATCTCTATTTAAAGGAGCGTTTTGTAACGCGAAGAACAAAGCCACTGCATTAAGAAGAAACACGGGCAAATATTCACTCATGCTAGAAACGATACAGCTGCAGCAGCATAAGCAGTTTTTTTTTTTTTACATGCATATTTGATCACATAAACTTCTGCTAAATGGCAGCACTGGAAAATGATGTGCAAAAAAAAAAAAAAAAAAACTGAAACAGAATAAAGTAAATAACCAGTAAATTCCCGAAATGAACCAAAGATAAATACCAAGCGGTTCCTGCAATTGAGAAAATAAGATTCGTGTCTCGACAGGGTGTTCACAAAATCTTTTTACTAACAGATGAAAGATTATTCCATAATACAAAATGTCTAATCAGTAATGTTTTTCAACGCCACAAAGTTGTGACGAATGTCAACTGTGTGTTAGTATTTTTCCATTTCCTCAAGCTACATTCCATCAACTCCTGAGACGTATTAACATGGAAGACATTAATATTTTCATTAACAAAATCCCTACGTTTAAAGAAAATTACATAAATTCTGTGCAAAGAGAAAAGGCCGGAAAGAAAGATGAATGCTAGATGATTTTTAAAAGTCTATTTCATGTTGCTCTCTTGAGAGATTCATTCTTTTACCAAGTGGTTTTACATTTTCTAAATTTCATCTTTCCATTTCCTACATGGTCTTTTTTGGCCTTCTCTGGTTTTTCTGTATTCAAATAAACATACTGCTGCCAAACACACTGACCCATCATAGAAAATAAGCCAGTGTTGGAAAACAGTAAGTACAGCAATTGGTCGCTCAAAATTATTTACATTAGTGGCAACGCCTACAACCTTTGTGTACTTTTCTTGATGCACGCACTTCCTTTGCTACACCTTTTAGTTGCCTGAAGCAACGCCTGAAAAATGTGTTTCAGATCTACAGTAGAGCTACTCCCGAAATTTAGGAGCCAGGTGAAACGAATTCAAATTTCAAAGAACACATAAACATAAACGGTCGTATCAGAATAATATGACCATCCCTGAAATCAGTGTATCAGCCCAGGCGCGTCACATAGTGCACTTGACAAGGTCGACCACACAAAGATATAAGCGGCCTGCCAGGACAGTTGAGCCATAGTACATCACGTGAGCACAATGGGCAGAGGTAGCCATTTGACGGACGTTAAAAAGGAAAGATCACCGGCTACCGCGCCAAGGGTGGAAGCATTTCAGAAACAGCAGACTTCGTGGGCTGTTCGCGAAGTGCTGTAGTAAGGGTGTATACCAAGAATGATCCGCTGGCATACCGAGTACCTCGTGACGTCATAATTGTGGAATCCCAAAGGCCATCGATCACAGAGATGAACGTCACCTCCATCGACTGGTAAAGGGCAATCGACGCGCAACAGTGCAGCAATGACCACGCAAATTAACACTGGGACTTCCAGCTACGTGTCCCCGATAACGGTAGAGCAAACCCTGTTACGCATCGGTCTCCGGAGTCGACGCTGCGTCAAGGCTCCCATGTTAACTCAGGTCCATCGACAACGACGCCTGCAGTTGGCATAGGACTACCATCATTGGACAGCGGAAGAGTGTGAAAAGGTTGCCTTCTCCGACGTATCGAGGTTTCTACTAAACAGAAGTGACGGGCGTTGGCGGATATGACGTCAGACACACGAGAACCAACACCCGGACACGCTTGTCGGTCAAGTACAGGCCGGTAGTGGCAGAGTGCATGACTGGGGGATGTTTTCCTGGTATTCAGGTAAACATCCCCCAGTCATGCCCTGTCATGTCGCTACGGGGGTGTGTGATTGATTCCAGGAACACGACAGCGATGTCTCCGATGCCTCTTGGCCGGCGAAATCTCCCGACCTCAATCCCGTAGAGCACTTGTGGGAATATTTAGATCGATAGGGTCGACGCGCCGACCCACAACTACGTCATTTCCGGGACCTCTGTGCTCTGTTACAGTTCGAATCGGCACGTGTGCCTCGGGCAACCTTCCAGGGCCTCATTGCGTCCGTGCCACGTCAGCTCACCGCTGTCATCCGCGCCAAGGGTGGTTATTCCCATTATTATGTAGGTGGTCATATAATTCTGATACGACTGTGTAATTTTTGTTCATTTAACTTAGTTCTGTATGCCGTGCCCTTACACCGCCACTCACAGCTCATTCATACACCTTATTTGTGCATACGCCAACTAGACTGTTGCGCAACAAATGCGTTTCGGTGAGCTTTATTGGCTTTTAGTATTAAGCAATTGATTCATTCGCTGAAAGCTACGTCGTGTTGTCGCTGAATTAACATTTCGATTTTAAGCGTTCTTACGTCAAATGTTTATAAGTCGCATTTCCGGATGAATGTTCCTCTTTCCTTTAAAAGGTATTTCCTGGATTTGAAGTACAGTGCCCTTTGACCCAGGTTTACCTCTTGAGGCTTCCCTTGCACAGAACCTCATTCTTTTACTATGATCCGACCACCACAAAGAGATGTCTTCCTCTCGCAGCTATTTCCGAAATTATTAAGACTACCGGTATTAGTCACACGAAGAAACACCCAAACGCAGTAACTTCATATCTCTTTGCTAAACCCAAGGTCCACGTAAAAAAATCACCCAAAAGCCGCAACAAATAATTACTCATGTCGTCAGTTTATCGGCAAAAAAAGAAAACAGACAAAAAAGAAAAAAATATATCATGTTAGCAGAACCTATGGGCATTTTGTACATCAAAATATGAAGAGATACAACAAAAACAAAATATAAATCTGATACTATAACTTTGTTGAAGCACATCTGCTTTCAAATAGCTCTAGAGGAGAGAAATAAAAAGCGAATGGCCAATCACATGGTTGAAGTTCTGGAGAACACTGTGGACACGATAATCTTTAGCAAACACCATTATGGAAAGCTGCTTGGTATACGGATGGCCACATAACTGAACTTGAGGAGAAGCAAAAAACATCTACACCTGAGCGAAGTTATTTCACTGATAACGAAAAAAAAAAATAAATAAATAAAACAAGAAAAAATAAAAAAAAAGAAAAAAAAACTACGGCACATACTGAGTCCTGAACACGTTTAATACTTAAAAAAAATGGGGGCAGGGGGCAGAATGAAACACCAGATCTGACGGTAACATCGATGAATAGCAGTTGAATCTTCTGATAGGCGATGCAAGATCACTGCTTGTTTGCTGGATGAATAAGATATTCTCTGTGGCCCAAAGTAACAGCCGGCTCCGGTGGAGCACTGGTCTAGACGCTGGCTTCTGACCATTCGTCTGGGGTCGAATCCTGCTGTGATGTGGTCTTAGGACCCTGGCTCTCTCCCTTCCCTGGAATTAGCGATTCCAAATTAGGGACGGGTCGACTGCTTACAGCCCATCGAGTTGCTCAAGGTGGTCATTGAGTTTCCAAACAAAGAAAGTAACAGTCTGGACTTAACAGAAAGAGCTATGTTCTACGATGATTCACAGGGGGAAGAAGAAACTCTTGACTGCTCTGTTTTAGTACGATGTCAAAGGACTTCAACCAAGGCCGTCTAGAAAACACATGGCCATGACATTAGAAAGAGCCGCACCGGTGGCGCAGTGGTCTAAGCGATGGCCTCTGATCATTCGTCCCAAAGGGGTCCGGGTTCAAATCCCGGTGAGGCATGGATGTTGCGTTTGTCTTACGGCACTGGCTCTATCCCTTTCCTGGAACCAGTGGCCCTAAATTAGGGACGGGCGACTGCTTATAGCCCATTGAGTAGCTCACGGTAGTCGTTAAACCTCCAATCAAAAACAAAAAAACAAACAAAAAAACATTAGAAAGATGAGTTCCCTCCGTTTGTGACGTCACTCTCATGTTACACGGAGTAATACGTGGGTATCGTGTTTGACGTCACACACGACAGCGTTGGAAACCAATCGGAAGCCTTGGTTTCCGCGTGACGTCACTAAAAAAGGGAACCAATCTCTCTAATGTCGTGGCTTTGTGTTTTCTAGATGGCCTTGGTTCAACACTATCGCCTTTCCTCAAATTAAGCATTCCTCCATGTACAGTACGTAGCACTATCGCCATAAATTTCCCACGCGTACAACCTAAGCTATAACCCTCCTCCCAGGGGTCACGCTGTGGATCGCCATCTTCGCAACTTGCGAAAAGAAAAAATCGTTTTGGCGATGGAAAAAGAGCTTTGGCGATTATCTTTTTGTATTGTTAAAACACTTTGTGATAAAACATTGAATTTGGCGAATAAACTGGGGAAAACTTCAAACGAGCCAGCGCGACCTCTGCCTCCCCCTACCAGAATATTTTCTACAATTAATTTTTTATCTACATTTCATACTGCTAAACAATAAAAACTAACTGTGTGAGTTACACTTAATGTCGAAACGTTCATCGTAACTGAATTAATGTTCCAATATCAATAGAGACAATTCAATAGTGCTATCCAAGCATACAGTATATATAAAGCTCATTCCGGAAAACGCACCTCTAGTGGACAAGTAGTCACAAGCCCTGCTTTCTGGCCAGTCACCGGACCTGAGTCCCCAGCACATTCCCCGGATGAGGCATGAGTGGTACGCCCGCCCCAAGCTGCTGTCCCCTTCCAGAACCAGTAGCCACAAATCTGGGACGGGCGACCGCTTACAGGACACATCAATTTCCTTTTGTATTACTCACACACATATGCGCCTTCGTTTATTTAATTATAATACGCAGCCAGAAGCCAAATACGTTCGTTACATCAGTCTTGCTGGTGTGTGTGTTCCGTTCCCGAATATTTGACGGAAGCACACAAAATAACCCTGCTGCCATTTCAAGAGCATTAGCAACGGAAGAAAAAAACTCTGTAGTCACACTCTTGAAATAGTTACTTACGTAAGTTGGATTTCGGAACTTGAGACGACCTTAGTACTCCCCAAGCAACAAGCAAACTGCCCCCCCCTTTCCGCACCTATCCTTTAGAAGCTACATTGGTGTCCATAAACCAAATTATACACCAGAAAAATCGCGATTATTTCTGAAGGAAGAGTTGGAAATGAACGAAACTTGGGTATAACTGAATTGTAATGGCCGCCCCTGTGGCGCATTGGTCTAAGCGATGGCCTCTGATCATTCATCCAAAAGGGGTCCGGGTTCGAATCCCGGTGAGGCATGGATGTTGTGTTTGTCTAACGGCACTTGCTCTTTCCCTTCCCTGGAACCAGTGACCCTAAATTAGGGACGGGCGACTGCTTATAGCCCATTGAGTGCTCACGGTGGTCGTTAAACCTCCAATAAAAAAAAAATTGCAATGCGGAGTCAGGGTATGAACATGAGTGCTGATGGCATCAGTATTTATGCAGATGAGCCGCAGCAAAAAAAAAGGGGGGGGGTTGCTGAGGAGTGCAGCTCTTTTTTTTTTTTTTTTTTTTTTTTTTTTAGGTTTAACGATTACCGTGAGTGAATTGATTGGAGGTTTAACAACCATACAGTGGGCTATATATAAGCAGTCGCCCGTCCCTAATTTAGGGCCACTGGTTCCAGGGAAGGGGAGAGAGCCAGGGCCGTAAGGCAAACACAACATCCATGCCTAACCGGGATTCGAACCCAGCCCCATCTCGGACGAATGATCAAAGGCCATCGCTTAGACCACTGCGCCACCGGGGCGGCAGGTGTGCGTCTCATCGTTTGCGGAGTATAAGGAAATGATTTTGTAATAGTAGATTTGTAGTAATGGCTGCCAGAAGTCATTTAACAGATGATCTGAAGTGACGAGAAATAGGAAGACTAAAGGCAGGCCAAAGTTAGGTGAAAGTTGTAAGACGGCTGCATGTGAGTCCTTCTGTGGTCCACGGACTGTGGAACCAATTTCAAAATACGCAATCAGCTTCCCGAAGGTGCAGCGAAGGAAGGCCTAAGGCTACAACATCCACGGATGACCGATATCTCCGCTACAACATCCACGGATGACCGATATCTCCTATTAACTGCGCGGAAGAACCGGACGGCTACTCTAACACAGTTGCGATCTGTTCTTGCTACGGCTACAGCAACGGTGGTATCTATTTTCACTCTGCGGAGGCCTAACAAAGACGGTCTTTATGCTAGGCGATCAGCACTCGGCGCGTCCCTTAAACCTAAATCACAAGAGGAGGAGGGGGATTTGGGCAACCCACTCCCCTTGTGATGGAGGAATAATATGACCATCCCCGGAATCACAGTGTACCCGCCCAGGCGCATAACAGAGTGCACGTGACACGGTCGACCACACAAAGATATATGCGGCCGGCCAAGACAGATGAGCCATAGTACATCACGTGAGCACAGTGGGCAGAGGTAGTGATTTGACGGACGTTCAAAAATCATCGGCAACTGCGCCAAGAATGAAAGCATTTCAGAAACAGCAGACTTCATGGGCTGTTCGCGAGGTGCTGTAGTAAAGGTGTACCAAGAATGAACCGCTGGCACACGGAGTACCTCCCGACGTCATAACTGTGGTGCCCCTAAGGCCATTGACCCCAGAGAAGAACGCCGCCTCCGTCAACTGGTACAGGGCAATTGACTCGCAATAGTGCAGCAATTGACCACGCAAATGAACGCTGGGGTACCCAGGTACATGCCCCTGATAACACTAGAGCGAACCCTGTTACGCATGGGTCTTCGGAGTCGACGCTGCGTAAAAGCACCCATGTTAACCCAGGTGCATCCGTAATGAGGACTGCAGTTTGCATGGGACTACCGTCACTGGACAGTGGAAGAGTGGGAAAAGGTTGCCTTCTCCGACGAATCGAGGTTTCTACTCCACGGAAGTGACGGGCGGTGGCGGATATGATGTCAGACGCACGAGAACCAACACTCGGACACGCTTGTCGGTCAAGTACAGGCCAGCAGTGGCAGTATGCATGTCTGGGAGATGTTGTCCTGGTATGAACTGGGACCCCTAGTACCACTGGATGGTTCCCTGAACGCCAATGGCTACCTGTCCATCTTCGCTGACCACATGCATCCCTTAATGTTGGACGTTTACCCTGGTGGTCATGGTGTCTACCAACAGGACAATGCGCCGTGCCACGTCGCTAAGGGGTGCATGACTGGTTGCAGGAACACGACAACGATGTCTCCGTTCTCCCTTGTCCAGCGAAATCACCCGACCGCAATCCCATAGAGCACTTGTGAGGCTATTTAGATCGACAGGTTCGACGAGCCGACGCACAACCATATCATCTTCGGGACCCCCGTGTTCTGCAGCACTTCGAATGGGCACGTGTGCCTCGGGCAACCTACCAGGGATTCATTGCGTCCATGCCACGTCGTCTCGACGCTGTCATCTGGGCTAAGAGTGGTTATTCACATTATTAGGTAGATTGTCATATTATTCTGTGTGTGTGCGTATATATATATATTTCGGTGCCATAGGTGATACATTTCTTCTACAAAACGATTGCACGTTCCCACCAAGCAAGGCTACTAGAACAATAATTTCAAGAGGAGACCACTGTTCCTATAGACTGGCCGCCAGCCTGGTCTACCGATATTATTCCTATCAAACATGTATGGGATGCTGTAGGGAGACGTGCTGCTGCTCTGAACCCCCTCCGTACGACCTAGAGGGGCTTAGTCAAGCTTAGCACGAACAATCGTCGTTGTTACAGGTTGAGCTCCTAGACACCATCATCAACAACGTGAAACATCGCTGTGAGGCGCCTGTCTGCATTGCCGTCAGTGGTTACCACACTCTCTACTCGGGCGCTATGGTTATTTCATTTTGAAACTTTATTTTTGACCTGCTTCTGTTTGTGGTAATTTTTATCGGAATGAAGTGTTTCATACCAAATGTTTTAGAGCCTTTTTCCAACATACGATATGATACAGGTTTGAACCAAATTTCATCATGAATTTTTTGAATTATTGAGATTTTTCTGGGTTTTCTTCTTCTTAATTTGTGAAAACCAGTGTACAATGAAGAGTTATTGGACTCGGAATCATCCCATTGCATAAATATGAAACGTGGCCATAATTTCTTTTTTCACTATACAATAATGTACTTCACACTAAATAAAAAATCAGTAGTGTAGCTCTCCAACGGGAAAAAAAGGTTCAAAACTGCAAAGTAGCGCAAGATTTATTTCTCTTAACACATTCTGATATCTTATGGGGAAACTAAGATTTGCGGTTTCATCAGTATGAGTGCTTGGAATAATTAGTAAAAACAAAAAATCGTTCCATATACCAGGGGTCGCGCTGCCGATCGCCATCTTCGCAATTTGCGTAAAATAATCGGTTTCGCGATTACCTTTTTGTACTGTTATAACACTTTGGCGATGAAAAATTTGAATTTGGCGAATAATTGGCATAATATTATGGCCTCACATTTGCATCGCACCAGGAACTCTTAGAAATCAGTTTCCCTAACAAAAACCGAACAAAAATTTACGCGCGACCGCGCGTGTCTGTAGACAACCACTCATCTTATACAGTATATAAAACACAAAATGTCTGTTGATCTGAAGCAGCAAAAACTCTCGAACGCTGAACTGTGGCATCGTGAAATTTGCATAGCTTATTAATACTGGAATTTCTAGGTCAACGCAAATATTTAAAGATCTCTACGTTGTTCCGTTCGCGAGTTATGAATTAATTAATAAGTTAATCAATAAAGTCAGTGTCGTTTGCACGTCATCGTTATCTGAAAGCACGTGACGGCATTCATCGCCGCGGCACATCTACAGGTGTTTCTATTTGAGAACTGTGCATAAAAAAATGCAAAAACGAACTTTGCGAAATCTTAACGAAACGGGCTGAAATTTTTATCAACACTATGAATTGGTAGGTAATAAGAGGAGTCCCTCAAAATTTCACCGGAATCCGGTCAACTTTTTTATTTTTTAAATAGGCATGGAATTTTTAATTCGTCGGTTAACAAATATATACGCAGAAACGGTTAATAAAATTTTGACGGGTAATTAAAAAAGTTATTTACCGATTCAGGCGAAATTTGGAGGTCATGTTCCTATTAACGATTTGTGGTGTTCATTCAAATTTTATCCAGTTTCGTAAAATATTCGCAAAGATACGTTTTTAACTTTTTTATCCCAGAGATTCGCCCCTCAAAGACGCCTGAAACTGAAAGCACGTGATGCATTTGATTGTGGATAAAAAAAATTGTTAACGAATTTTGTTCAGTCAGTGTTCTAATGCTGTGTCTCCTGAACGTGGGCAAAGCCGGGTCGTAAAGCTAGTTAATTAATAAAATAATACATTCAACAGATCAGACTAATCAGCAAAACGAAAACATGGAGAAATAAGTACAAAAGTGGTTTTCTGACACTATTTGGAAACCAGCTATCAGTTGCGTTTTACACAACGCAAGGTCATGCATGATCTTGCCAAAACAACAGGGTGCTTCAGTAAACATACACAATAAACTCGCATCTTACGCATTTTTGTCTTCAAACAGGTGCCGAAGCAACAATTTCCCCTTTCCATTATCAATATCACAAAAAGAAATTACTTTGTCGATGAGTAAATTGTGGGTTGTCAACACCAAAGCAATAACAAAACAAATGTAATACAATCCGTATTTATTGGTGTAGGTAAAAATATAATCTTCCCGCTAGCTTTCCCCGTCAACGGACGGCTTCGTCAGGAGGTTACAAAGGAAAACAGAATCAAACTTTAGATTTGATTCAGAATCAGTTTGATTCTGTTTTCCTATATAACCGCCTGACGACGCCGTCCGTTGACGGAAGCTTGCGGGAAGATTATATTTTTACCTACACCAATAAATACGTTTGTTTTGTTAATTACTTTGTCTTTTGTGTCTACACGGATATCAGCATTTTTACATTCAAAAGCTTGTCGCAAAATCACCGCAAACGTTTAATTATCTTATTTTGTAATTAGTTAAGTAAAAAATTAAAAAGCCTCGGGAGAAAAAAAAAAAAAAAAGAGGATGGGGTACGGGATTACCAGTATATATTTCGCATTACAAAAGAATTTCTTGTGTTGTTTCAGGCGGGGTTTAATGAAAATGAGAATCACTTTTTTCATGAACTTTTTTTCGTTCACCGATCAACTACTCCACACGATCAATTCAAAAGTGTACAAACAGAATTAAACGTCATTATTCTTGACGACCGAAACCTTACCACCTTCGTGTCTCAGAAAGAGAATCATAATTACTTAAAACGCGTATGTCAAGAAACTTTCCTATTATGAATATTTGTAAGGGCAGCTGTAGCAACATACGTACGACTAGCTTTATTTGATCGAAGGGTAAACACGTAAGGAGTAACTTGATCGAGCAGCATAGCATTTGATCATGTTCATTCTGATATATAATAAGACAAAATAGTTCGATGCGTTTGTAAATAATTCTGTATTGTTACGGTTCCACCTAATACAAAATTTGTTACTGAAAACAGATAAAGCAGTTCTCAAAACACGCACTTTGTTTAGGGAGCTAAGACAAAAGCGTCGTAGGGCCAATGCTTTATACCTGGGGCATGTTAATGCAACATAAGAATCGCCAATATAGTACACTGTGACACATAAGATGATAATGTAACTAAAAAAAAAAACTGGCTTTCTTCAAAACCTATTCATCCTTTGAAAACCGAATTGCAATTTTTCAACACTGATCTTGTAAAAAAACCACCAAAACTGTCCATTTTACTGAAAAAAAAAAAAAAAGTTGACATGTGCGTGATAAGATGTATCCTTTCAATAAAGAAATACAATTAGTCTTGTGTTACATGATTTTGAACACCTTTAATTGCTTCTGTATTTACATTACAAAATACTTCAAAGCTTCTTCTAGTTTAATTTTCTCTCATAGTCATAGCTGCACTAATAATAAGACAAAGTTAATTAGATGCCAACAATAGCGGTACAGTAAACGCTTTCGACGATATTTTATTCAATTTATTGTTTTGATTCTTGTGTGAATGTACCCGCGGACCGTTGCCGCGTACGGACACAAAAACCGTATCTGAGACACAAACATTTCTTCTTCAGTTTCCGATACGAAAGTAATTAAACTACTTGTGAAACAAATAAAGCTATTTAAGGTAACTTGTTCAAGTGCCACAGTAGACATTATTCTCATAGGACATCTGGTTTTAGGCTATCTCAATCAAACATTTCCCATCGCATTTCGATACGCATCCGAAAACATCATTAATTTAATGACATCGATCTGCTAAGAATTTTTTCATATTTTTTTTTTTTTTTTTTTTAACACAAGACCGTGATTGTTCTCCTTTATACCTGGGGCGTCCTACGCTGCCTTCCTCAAATGAAATAAAAGAGAAAAATAATAAACCATAACCATTGGTGACACTTGCAAGCGAAAGATTGCCCCTAGCCAGATGTCCTCTAGCAGAGTGTGTGTGTGTGTGCCTGTGTGGAGAACGAGATACAAGGAAAACAGAGAATGGGGCCACAGCATGCATGCGTCACACAGTACGGCAACACTAATGACTGCAGCAGCAGCAGCAGCAAGCAGGGGAAGCAAAGCACTGGAGGGGAGTTCACAGACTGGCCCTACCAGTTTGGCTGGTGCTCGGCTCGGTCGGCACGCTAGTATTACATCCTTCGCTTTTCGAAGAACTACATGGTGCGGCGATGATTGCACAAGGACTTTTTTGGAGGGCTGGCTGAACTAGCGAACAGCTTTTGTGGTTTGGTTAGCACACACACACCAGAAGCCACTTTTTCTTTTTCATTGTGTGTGCAATCCAAAGGCTGCTGTGCTGGAACTGCTTCCTTCCTCTAAGCGTCTGACACGTTATTTGCTGGCACATAATAAACGCTCTGTTCCCACGAATTAGCATTCATTTTTATTCACGTAAAAGCCCCTGGCATTTTTCCTTGACTCCCTAACCCCCTCAACAGTTTTCCTGAAAAAAATTTCATAATATTCCCTACACGCTTCGGCAGAGTACCCAGAAATTATCGTTTGGGTGGGGCTCCACAAATTTATGTTGCGACGCACTTAAAAATAAAAGGGAGGGGGGGGGGAGTGCCACCACTGTACCTAAAAAGCAATGGTAGATATTACGATTCCTATACGCATGAACTTCATCCGTAGCACTAAAGCCTGCTGAAACTTCCCTTCATAAATTCCTTTCGTAATGCAATCAACTTCGGTTAAAGATTCCATCCACCCTCTCCTAATAAACATGATTACAATCACTTTTTTTTTTTTTTTTTTTTTACAGGGTTTAACGACCACCATGAGCAACTCGGGCTGTTGACAGTCGCCCGTCCCTAATTTGGGGCCACGAAGGGTGGGGCAAGCGCAACACCTGTGTCTCATCCGGGCCCCAACTCGGACGATTATCCGGAAACCAGGGCTTGTAACCACTCGCCCACCGGGAACAGCCGATTAAAACTTGAAAAAAATAAAATAAATAAATAAATAAAAATTATTTATATATATATATATAGCTAAAACACCCGAAGGAGCACCTAATAAACAACCACTTTGAAATTCTAATGCGCCAAAGGCTGCATGAAAGAAAGATCAAAACACAATACAGAAATTTCGCATCGTTTCTGTATATATATATATATATAAGTGCATTCTTGAATTAATTTGTAGTTAGTTTAATAGTTAAGTCCTTAATTCTCATTTAAGCTATCCCAGTATTTCTCAAGAGCGTTTACGCGTACCACCAGATAACTAACGAAAAGTTTTGTCAAATGATCCCATGTCACGGTATGTCCAGAACACGAATTGATACGACCATATGCCAATACTGGAAGAGATACAAGACATGAAATGTGTATCTATCTTCATGCCCTATCATATTTTACGTGCCACTTTTAATTTCGTATGAATTGAAGCAGGGCCGGATTAAGGGGTGATCTACAGGGGCTACACCTTGGGGCCCACCATTACCAAGGGCCCAGCAGGCATGCCCGGGCAAATAATAGAGAGAGAGTTTATAAAACAGAGTTTTATTTTTGTCTTGCATGATTTGTGCAACTGTCAGTTTATACGAATTTGCTATCATCTTTGCTTACTATCAATATTGGCACCGAAAACTAAGTGGATATCACCCATTATTTTCCCTTTTTCCCCCACCTGAAACTTCAGCAAAGCAAATATATCCAGATAAAGAATAGTGAGCTACTAAGAAAATAATCCTTTATAATTTTTTGAGGGAAGGGGGCATAGAGGGATGTAAATATTTTTACAGTAGCTTCCATACTACATTACAAAATGGTTAGGTCTAGGATAAACTTCTAGATGGTTTAAATAAAGAAGTTCCCTAATCCCACACACTCCGCAGGAAGGTTTCAATCTAAACTGATTTGCTTCTGTTTCACTTGCTGCAACTTCACAAACTTAATTTAATATCTCAGATCTTGAAAAACTGTGAGCTGAGATGAATTTCAGCTTCTCAGATGAGGACATTCACTTATATTTCTCAGCAATATCAGAAGTGTCGCATTCTGTCAGCAGATGCCATATGAGTCTTCACCACTTAAATCTAAAAAAAAAAAAAAAAAAAAAAACTTCGTACAGAAAAAGGGGGTGGGGGGCAGATGTGCGAGTTTATTAATATTGTTGCTGAAGAACAAGCAGGGAACTTATCCTGCAGCTTTTTATTTTATTTAGAATACATATTACTGTCATCTGTCACGTATCCACGCATGCTGTATAAATCCTATGTAACTCCACGTCATCTGCAAAAGAGAGGTTGGCAGCGAATAAACACCATCTGTAGAGAAATTACTTCCTTCAAATTTACTACACTGCCTCTTCTTCCATATTTTATCCATGTCACGCATACCTCTTCTTTTACTGCCATTATTAAACAAAAATGAAAAATTGCATGACTTAATCTATTACATTTCATATGGGTTTTCCACTTAGTATTCTGCCCAGTTTGGGATTGGCATTCAAAAACAACATGATGTCATCATTCTGATGATAAAAATAAAATCATGCTGTTTTCAAAAACTTGCCCCAATACTGATACGACCATGTAGTGAAATATCCAAATTAAAAAAAATTACTCACACCAGCAGTAGTCATGAGTTCTGCAACTACCAGAATAAAAAAAGTCTCAAGTCGAGTTTAAAAACCTGAGTGATAATGTTCAATAATCTTATTAAACATAAACTATGTTCAAATGAGTTGCATACATACCAGCATTAGAATTACCTGATGGTCCGCTGGCCAGTGGCCCGTAAAAGTTCTATCGGTTGGGCCAATGAACCAGTACCCCCCCCCATTTGTTTTGGCATTTTTGAGTTTAAAAAGAACTGAACATGATTTCAAAATATCCAGTTTTGGCTATGGCAGTTTTCAGATTCTTTTGAAATTCAGATATTTACTACTCAAAAACTGAATATCGAAACTGCAAACCATACTTCAGTTTTATGAAAATTTTGGACTGCGGGAAACAGGTACGAATCAAAATATTTCGGTTAAGACAGCACCTCTTTTTTGCCCAAGCAGAGACACCAGAGTAGTCTTTTATAATGCTTTCCAACTGGAGGTTGGAGAACCATTTATGCTCTGCTTTTTCCCCATCTGTCTTTCTGCCCACATGGGAGAACCTAAACTTTTAAGACTGTAACAGGTGGCTTTTGATATGTTGCAAGAGTGCTTTATAATCAGTGCATTGCATGGTTTCCCTTCCTTATTTTTCTTCCATGCAACTTTGTGTGCCATGCATACCCACTACACTCAATTTCATGACTTACAAATAAAAAAACTTGATTTTTTTTTTAAACAACTTTTACTCCATATACACTATATTGACAAAAGTCACCGGACACCCCTTCAAAAGCAAATGAACGGATCCACTGCGTTGTTAAGATGTGCGGTACAGCTGCAAACGGTATAAAAACAAGACTGCAGCTGACCGCAATCATATCACACTATGAGGTTGAGTGAAAATGTCGCGGTGGGAGAGAGCTGAATATGATAAAGGAAAGATTGTTGGGTATTATTTTAGTGGGTTGTCAATAAGAGAAACCGACAGGTATTTTTTTTTTTTTTTGATTGGAGGTTTAACGACAAACGTGAGCAGCTCAATGGGCTATAAGCAGTCGCCCGTCCCTAATTTAGGGTCACTGGTTCCAGGGAAGGGAGAGAGCCAGTGCCGTAAGACAAACACAACATCCATGCCTCACCGGAATTTGAACCCGGATCCCTTACGGACGAATGATCAGAGGCCAGCGCCTTAGACCACTGCGCCACCGGGGCGGCCGACAGGTATTTAAACATACCCAAGTCAACTGTTTTGGATGTACTGAATAAGTTGAAGACAAGGCAGGCGTGCCTGAAGCAGCAAAACGTACTGGCAGACCAAAGAAAATTAGTGATAGAGGATGTCAAAGCCTCAGGAGAGTCGTTACAGCTAATCGACGGAGTACTGCACAAGACCTCAGTGTATAGGTGAGTAAAAATGCTGGAACCTCGGTATGTACACGTGCCATTCGCAGAGAATTTCATTCCATGGGTTACCATGGTCATGTAGCTGCTCATAAATGCCTTTCATCTCTACTCAGAATGCTACTCGTCGTTTAGCATGGTGTAAAGAACATTTACTGTGGACCGTAGATCAACGGAAACAGGTCCTATGGACTGATGAATCCAGATGCACGATCCATCAGTTTGATGGCCGTGTGTGGGTATGGCGGCAGCCGGAGGAATGCTATTTACCACAGTGTACTGTTTCTACGGTCAAGTTTGGAGCAGGCAGTGTACTTGTGTGGGGGTGTTTTTCGTGGTATGGTCCCGGCCCATTGGTTATCGTGGACAAACCTGTTAACCAGCAAGTCTACCTCGATATCCTGGAAAATTATGCCCTACCAACTCTGTGGCAATACTATGGAATCGAGCCTTGTTGGTACCAGCAGGATAATGCACCGAGTGATAAAGCAAGGACTGTTACGGCATGGTTTGACGATAATTCTGTATCGTGTGCGGACTGGCCAGCACAGAGCCCTGATCTTAATCTCATAGGGCACCTATGGGATGAATTAGAGTGCTGCATAAGAAGTCTGGAACCAAGGCCTACTACTAAGTAACAGTTAGCGGCAGCACTATGTACTGAATGGAAGCCCATACCTATCGCTTTGTTCCAAAACCTTGTCAAAAGCATGTCTCGAAGGGTCGGTGCATGCATTAAGGCCTAAGGTGGAACGACACCGTACTAATGTATGTCAATAAATGCTATGTTGTGCTACTCTTCTAGGTGTCTGGTGACTTTGGTCAATATAGTGTATTTTGCTATTAGAAAATGAAAATATCCAAATATCACAATTTGATTAATAAATTCTAAATTTTATGATTCGAGATCAAAAGTTTGCACAGAAATATACACAGTAGAATAAAAACAACAGTTGGAACCCCTCTTGTTCCTGCTGCATAGCAAAGACAAAACTGCAGAGATACAAAAATGTAATAGGAAAACCACAAGTACACAAAGGGGTTCTGCATCTTCTCCCCTGACACTACATGCAAGCCAGCTTTTGTTTCTGTCAGGGAGAGAAACTGGCAGGAGAGGTAAATGGATGGATGGATGTAGGTAATTTATGTAAAACAGCACTTTGCATTCAACACTAGCATTCCCTACGGGACTAAAATGTGAAAAGAATCCTGGGAAGGGAAATGTGCATTGTTGCAGTGACAGACTGAGGAGTGTCAGTTTAAAAACCAGCAACACAGGTCACTTTTGCATTTGTTAATGGCAATTGTAGTATTCGCACTATAAACTTTAATTTAAAATTAGCTATTTAGTGTACTGTCCTTGATGCTAACTCCATGTGCATACTAAATATATTACTAATTTGTAATTTGAGTATCACGCTGTCTCCGTACAATATGAAAAACCCAGCTTTCAAAATTGCAAATTAAAACCATATTTATTTACAAGTCTAAAAGTCAGTTAAAAAAAACAAGATCTTTCGGAGCTCACTAGGCCCAATCATCAGGTCAAGTGCCGACAAGACACCTGGGGAGCTTACATTATAAGCGCCTGTGGTAGACCCACAATACATCTGGTCGCCAGCCTCACCTTTCAGTGATGCCAGTTTGATATGGTTAAAGTTCAAAAACCGATAGAAATCAAAATAATTCCTCACCTTCAGACCGTCGCTCCGATGGTTCAATCAAACGTCTCCACTGACGGGGTACAAATGACGGAAGTTCCAAATTACAGCAAGTTTCACCATACTTTAGAATAAACAGGCTCTCTGTGAAAAATACAGTTCGTTTGGTGACATTGGAGTTGAGTATCTTCACTTCAGACCAGTTCGGAATATATCCTCCCTGGTTGACAGCAACTGTAAAGGCAGTAGAGGTGTTGCCCGAGCATAAAGCATATTGATGCTCAGACAAACATATCTTCAATGTCCTAAGTGTAGAACCAATATAGTATTTTAAGACACCATTCGGGTCCCCATTGATGAGGGGGATACAGTAAACACCAGGTTTCTGCAAGGTAGGCACTGCATCCCTATCGTTACGTACTAAAGAGAAATTTGTGGTGCTTATACCAAAATCTAAGTTATTTTTGTGACATACCCTTTTTAAAAAGGGAACAATCATGGGGTGGTAACCTAGTTTACCAACAAATTTAACTTGACTGGATTTGGGTGTTAATGTCGTGAACCTCAGCTTCTGGACTTTTTGTACCAAACTTTGAATATAGTGGATAGAGTAACCAAAGGAATGGGCTAAGGTCGTAATCGTAGACATTTCATCCCTCCGAATTCTGTTGGACGAAGAGTGCGTGAAGGCCCTTTTAATTAGGAACCGTAGGGCCGAGGCTGGATTTGGGTGTTAATTATTTATATATTAGTAGTTATGCCATTTTTGAAGCAATATATTTTTTTCAAATTTCTATGACTGCTTACTGTGCTTTGTTTTTATTTATTAGTATTATTTGCACATGTACATATACACATTTCATTGCTCTAAATTTGTCATATGTATATAACTTCAATGAAATGATGTGCTATTTTTCGCATGTACTGTAAACGTGCGAGGTTTTTCTTTCACGGACTAGTGATTTGCAAATTCAAGTGGTCCACTGGGCTTGTAGAAGATTTATTTCTAATTCTAACACTGCATATAATGGGCAAGTGATGTGAAAGGCAAATACATTAATGCAGTGTTTGCACTCTCAACAATGCAAATGAAATTTTGATTTAACACGTGAACAGTGTAAATATAATTACATTACTTTTGGTTACAAATAAAAACTTGGGAGTAGAGGAAGGATAGGCAATGGTAATTAATATACAGGAGAAACAGCACAGCAGGGGCTGATTTACTGGAAAGCCAAGACAAAGGGCCTGCAATACAGGAGGACACCCAAAATAATTTTAATGTTTTTTCTCAAAAATAATTTAAGCAATGACACAGAGTGAGGGATAGATTCATGCTGTTTTGGGAACATGATTCCACATGAACTCTAAGTATGTCATCTATAAGTATGAATTTACTGGCTTAAAAGCAGGTTAAATAAAAATAATTTTAAGAGTAATATTAATTTATACTAAACTAAAACTGAGCTCAGAGACAGGGTTATTACCAGTAGATTTCCTTAGAATGCCATGGACATTTTGCTCCTTAATTTCATATTTAATATGTAGCTAACTGCCTGTCTGTATCTTAAAATTAATTTTCCTCATTCAGTCTAGTTTAAGAGGTAATCACAAGACTCTTACCATACATGTAAAACAGCACAGGAAAAAGCTGATTTTGTGAAACACACTAATCCAATTCACCCATGTTCAGGCTTTTTAGGGGAACTGTCAGTTGGCAGAATCCAATGAAATGAGACAGTAGATACCACATTGCATGTAGCATAAATGACAATTAAAGCAGTGTCATACACTAACCATGTGTAACATGTTATATGTTAGCTGTGCTTCAGTGACCATCCTTATAAAGTTCTGCCTTTTCTTCTTTACCAAACTCCCCTAACAGGGTATCACAAAACCCCTAAATATTAAATTTTGTCTTGGTAATTATAATAGTTTTTTGAGTTATGGGGGCAACAAACTACAGATACCACCATGAAAAAACTCAAAATTTTCAGCACCCAAAATGTGAATTTCTGTTGAAATCTTGAAGTTGATTTTGTTTTTTTCTTGATTACGGTACAATAATTTATTATTGTATGAGAAAGTAAAAATGGGAAGGGGAGGGGGCATGCAGCAACAAAAAGCATTTTAATTACTTTTCAATTATAGCAGTCAAAGTGAGGGGTGGTTCCCAACCGATTCTGTGGTCAGGCCCAAAGTCAGAGGTGAACCCACAGGGGGTTGCTCACAAGGCTTGAGCCCCCTCAAGCAGAACTCTTTTGCGTCCCTCTTCATTCATAAAACTTATCAAACTTAACGCCGAATTGAGCAACCCAAAATTTACCCCAATATATATTTTTTTAAATTATCAGCATGTATTTATACCTAGTTTACCATTTGTAGTCTTCCATACAGCCTTTTTGTATCCCCACTCCCACTCCTTGAGCATTGGTGCTTATTGTTGTGGTGCTTTCCTTTAAGGTAGGCAAGGTAAGAATGAAAAAACCTATAAAGCGGAAGTAAATACCTCCCCATTTGCAGGATAACAAATTAATACACACTGCCGACAGGATTCAATTAAAGCTGAATACACTGGTTTGTTATTTGTGGGGTGTTTCAGAAAAATATTATTCATCAACAGATGAACAATGGGGTTTGGCACCTAATAAACCTATGCCAGTCTACAATTTTAAAGCTTGTGGCAACTTGGAAGTTTTGGTTGTTTCTTCCTACTCAGTAGTCACATTAGGAGCACATGCAAAAGTCATATGAAGGTGGTGTGAATTCTTCTCCCTTTGATACTCGTGCTACTTTTGGAAAGAAGCCATTCCTTTTTCAGTTCCATATTTTTTTTCATTTGCAGTGCATCTTCTTGAACAATGAAAAAGGAAAACTTCAAATGAAATTACTCCATACTCTCATAAGAAAAGTGAAATTGTACCCGTCCTCCATGATTTTTGAGATGCAAGTGCAAAGTGAAAAGTAAACTATCCTTGATAGGAACTGGCAGAGAGATCTTTCCTTTTTCTTTTCGAATCATGTTCCTTTTACCGAAGTCTTAAAGTAAGGAACTTCAGGATTAAGACGAACATCTTGCAAGCGCTTAGAAATTCGAGGTGGGACCATTCCTTCTTCAGTTTGAGTCTCAGCTGTTGAAATGGTTCAAAGGTGTTCCACATTGCTCCAATAGTGCAAAAACTAATTAAATAACAAGGAACTATACACCAACTGTACTTAAATAGTAACTCTATACAAGGTATCCAAAATTTCTTGGTGTAGAATAGAAATAAAAATTTTCAAGCTTTCGCACATCAACCAGATGGCTTTTTCAAAAAGGTAAACAGCAAACTGCAAACTGAATAATAGAACGCTTCAACAATTTGAATGTGGTGACTTGACAATAATGAAGAGATGCGAACGTAATCAGGTATTCAAAGACACGAGGCGTTATGCTCATTTAGCACGCGGAATCATGAAAGGGAAATCAAGAGGTAATCACTATGTTATTTAATTAGTGAAAAGTAAAGTGGTAAAAATAAATTTAATTGGTATAAGGTTTAATATATCTAAAATAGAATATAAAATATTTCAAGATATTTAAGATTTAATTTTTGCTTCTAGTTTTAGTCACAAATTTTTTCTTAATAATAATAATAATAACAATAATAATGTGCCACTGTTTAATTTTCTGCTTCGTTTATAACCCAGTGCCCCCCCCCCCCCATCTGACAAACACACTCTGCTCACGAAGCACCCTGGGCCCTAGGACACAGTAACTGAAAATTCACCATTGCTGCACAATAACAAGTGCAAAATGATGGCAGGAAAAATAGAAAAGCTATCAGGTACACATTGAATTTGATTCATCACTTTAGGTGTGAATAGTTCAAAAACTATCATTTGTAGAAATGGCAGAAAAAAAAAGTAATCTAAAATTAACTATAACATCTTTATCTTCCCAAAAGAAAGTTCACCCCAGTGTCAGTCACTTATCTGTTTCTGAAACTTGAACTGGTTATACTGATTACCATGCAGACCTGCCAACTTTCAAGAACTGAAATCCGTAAAAAAAAATCAGCAAATGTTTAATCAATATGTTAATTGACTATGCATTAGACATATCTATTAAAAGTAGATTTATTATGCAAATGATTTGTTAATTTCAATCAATTTCTTATGCTCTAATGCAGATATTTAGCATGACTTCACACTTACAGCCATTAAAATAGTCAATGCATAATTACCTCATTGGTACACTATCATTAGACTACAGACACAGAAAACAATTTCATTTGTAACTGTGAAATTATTGCATTATTGCAGGAACTTTTTGCTTCAACTAAACTGAGGTTTTGACTTTAGTCTTGTGTGTGGCTAATATTTTTGTTTCTTTCTCTCTCTTAGTAGTTACTGCCAATTCTCATTCTATAGCATTTTTACCAAGACTTTCCTGCTAAGTTGCATTTAGAAAGGATTGGGGATGCAGAAGTGGGTGAAACTGTGATCAGGTAAATCAGAATATAAAAGCATGATGGTCCTTAGGGACACTTATTCTGCCCTCAAAACTGGACTAGTAGTCTGTAAAAAATATTAAAGAAACGAAAAATCTGTAATATAGGTTGTCCATAAAATAACCATAAAACAAGAAGATTTCTGTAATTTTTACAGGTAAACCATAAAATTTGGCCATATCATTAGATATTATAGAGAGATAAATATTATAACCTCCTAGACATTACGCCTGTGGAAGTGTTGACAGGGATGGAGTAGACACCTTGTAAGTCTAGGGTTTTATCGGGATCACTGTCTTTAAGAATGAGATTAAGAAGATGTGGAGGTGGTTTAACTGCAATCCTGCAGCCAAAAGATTTGAAAATAGTGCAAACTTTATGAGTGAAGGACAGGCTAAGGGCATCACTGTTGAGTGATGGAATGTTCAGGCAGTAAACTAATAGTTTGATATTGACAACAATAAAATTAAAGAGGACTGGGATTATTTCAAAACCTTTTGGTTAAGAAATCTGCAACACCTGTCAAAGCAACAGTTCTGGCAATGTTTGAAAGAAAAGTATGCAAATGAATTCCCAAATCTAAACCCCATGATAAGTATCATGAGATTATTGCCTGTATTCAATGCTAAAGTTGAAAGAGCCTTTTCTTCGATGAAAAGAATCAACACAGATTTCCGTAATTGGATGAATTCTGATGCTTTGAACCATCTATTGCATTGCAGGATTTGCGCACAACATTACACTTTTGTTCAGCCAATAGCTTTCGGTATTCGCTCGGATGGTTATCTTGCTGCATGGCTGATGTGTCAAAGTAAGACAGCCTTGGTTGAAGTCTATTGGCATTCTGTGGTATAAAAGTTAACTCCTGGGAATGGAAATTGCTTTTTTAAATCTAAAGCTTTGCAAAGAACTGTTTGAAATAAAAAATAATGCCAAATAAGCAAACAGGCAAACCTCAGCACATTGTTGGCGAACAGCAAGAAAGTGGGATACAGGACCCTAGCGAAAGATTTTCAAATGTCGCAACACGATCTGTGAGATGTGGTGGCATCTTCCACCGTAAACTGTAAATAAAAGTTTGTTCCCACCAGTTCAAGTTCAATGTTTCATGAATGGATTTTCCCAATAATTACGACTCCACAGTATTTATGTTACTGTAAATGAATAAATTTGTGTGTTTTGTCTACAAAAGTTCTGCTGCATGAACCGAAAAATTGGCAGTAGCAATAATGAAACCAGTGCTGACGAGTTTCTACTCCCAGTTAGCTGGTGAATGTCTTAAGCATATCTGTTGTGATTTTTCATCCTCAAATGCAGTTCTTTCCCTTCTTTTTCTACTACTTTCATGATACTTGGAATTGTGACAGTCCTGCTATGTCCGTTTCAGTTCACTATGTACAAGATATGTGCTTAAACTCTATTTTACATAATTAACTCATGAACACACAGGTATGCGCATGGGCACAGATACACATCTAGCACAATAGCAGGCTGGGCTCATAAAACACATACACATGTAGTTAACAATGGATAAGCATAAAACTATAGTATATATAAGCACTGACGAAACAGAGAAATTGTAGAAAAATTGCAGAAGAATATCAATTACTGTACTTAAGATAAAATGATAAGATTTTAAAAACTCATTATAGCTGCATATACACTGAAGAGCAATTGAATTAGAGACAGCAGGTGTTATGCAGATGTGGCACCGTGGGCGGCCCTGTAAACGGAAACGACATGACGCATGCAGCGATCCGACAATATAAGGAGTGATGCGACGGGAATCAGTAAGAGTCGGACGCAGTATGGGTAAGACGAAGGATCTAAGCGCATTTGATCGTGGGCAAATTGTCGGGGCCCGACGAATGGGTCACTCCATCTCGGAAGTCGTGCAGGTGCAGGCACTGGGATTTTCACGAGCCACTGTGTCACGGGTGCACCGTGAGTACATCAAATCCGGTAAAACCATCCCTGCAAGGGCCAACTGCCATGGACAACAGCGTGTGGATGAGCGGGGTCATTGTCGGCTAGCTCGCATTGTAACAGCGGATAGACGGGCCACTGGGCAAGAAATCACTCAGCAATTTAACGCTGGTGCACTAAAATGTGTAAGCAGCCACACCATCCAAAACCATCTCCTCGCTATGGGGTACAGAAGCCATCGTCCCACAAGGGTACCGCTGCTGACCATACATCACAGAGTGCAAAGATCACCATGGGTGCGAGAACATCACCACTGGACCCTAGACACGTGGAAAAATGCTGCCTGGACTGATGACTCAAGATTCATGTTGGTACATGCGGATGGCAGGATGCGAGTACGGTGCAAACCACATGAAGAGATGGATCCTTCTTGCCAGCAGGGTACTCTTCAAGTTGGTGGGGGTGGTATTCTCGTCTGGGGACTGTTTACGGGGACTGAAATGGGACCCCTGGTACGTGTGACATCGTCCCTCACAGGCCAATGTTACTGGGATATTCTGGACGACAATTTGCTCCTGTTTGTGCGTCTTCAACATCCCATTGGGAACCTCATCCAGCAACAAGACAATGCACCATGCTATCGCTCCCGAATTGTATCCGAATGGTTGGATGAACACTCCACCAACGTGACCTCGCTTCCTTGGCCAGCTAGGTCACCTGACTTCAATCCCATCGAGCACATCTGAGATGCTATCGAGAGAGATGTTTGAGGCTCTGACCCTTCCTCCATCAAATCTTCGTGAACTGTAGGAGCTTGTTCAGGGGTCGTGGATCCGTATGGCTTCCCAACGCTTCTGGTGTCTTGTCGAGTCCATGCCGAGACCAATCGCCGCCGTCATCAGGGCGAAAGGTGGTGCTACACGTAACTAGACAGGTATCTCTAATTCAATTGCTCTTCAGTGTATATGTATATATTCATAGTGATAGTGACCACCTTCAGTATATAAGACACAGGGAATTTTGACACGAAATTTTTTGGAAAAAAAGTGGGTCTTGTATTCTGAAAAATAAGGTAATTGCATACATATACTCTGGATATGGTGTCCTTATACAAATGCAATTTGATCATGGAAGTTACAAGGCTATGCTGTGTTGATCTGCTAGAAAAACAAATTCATTACAGTGCTCAAATTACCCAGTGGTCCGCTGGCCATTGGCTGGTAAAAATTCCATCGGACCACTGAAAAATTTATGTTACTGGCCTGGGTGGTCAATTAGGTTTTTTTTTTTTTTTTTACCAGTTTGTTTTGGAATTTGTAATTTCATAAAGAATTGAATCAGATTTCAAAATATCCAGGTTTTGTTGTAGTTTATCTTTAATAATTAAAAGAGAGAGAGAGAGAGAGAGAGAGAGAGAGAGAGAGAGAGAGAGAGAGAGAGAGAGAGAGAGAGAGAGAAATCCAGGTTTCACTATGGCAGTTTTTTTAATATATCCAGGTTTCACTATGGCAGTTTTTTTAATAATCCAGCTTTCACTATGGATTTTTTTGAAATTCAGATATTTACTACCAAAAAAACTGAATATCGGAATTGCAAACCATATTTAAGCTTTATGAAAATTTTGGACTGTAGGAAACGGAGGTGTCCAACTCAAAATATTTGGATTAAGATAGCGCCACGTTTTTGCACAAGTAGTGACTCTAGAGCACTGGTCTTTTATAATGTTTTCCAACAGGAGGTTGAAGAACCATTTATGCTCTGGCTCTGCCTATCTGTCCACATGGGAAAACTTCCTGCCTTTCTCAATGAAGCAAGGTATTCAATTCCACAAAGGTGGCTTTTGGTATATTGCAAAGTGCTTCATAATCAGTGCACTGATAGTGAATAGTGCTTCATGTCAATGCCCTTATATAACCAGTGTACTGTCCTGGGTACTAGCACCATGTGCATACAAAGTGTATTAATATTTGTGCCATTTCTGGAGCAGTAAAAATGAGTGAACTACCAACTTTTGGTATACATTGGTCCTGCAGACCAGTGAAGTTTTCTTTTTTTTTTTCCAGATTTCTACCACTGCATAGCATACTTTGTGTTTCATGTTTTAGTACTATTTGCATGAATACATGTGCACATTTTGTTCTAAATTTGCAAAATACAGCTCCAGTGAAATGATACACTATTTTCTGCATATACTGTAAATGTGGAAGGTTTTTTGTTTTATTGAACAGACCAGTGGGCATTTTGGTGGACAAGTGATTTGGAAATTTGAGTGCTCTGCTGGGCCTGTAGAAGACTTATTTCTAATTCTAACACTGCATTATATATTCTAAATTTATTTCTATGCAATGCAAAGTTGACATGTGTCACGTTCTACCAAATAAATTATGTTTAAGCTTTGTGCTTTTAGAAACTCCGTACTTCTTTCTTCTACATAAAAAGAGAGATACAGTGTGTTTCAAATTCACTTCTCTACAGAAAAATAATAAATAGGTGTCATGTCAATTTGCCATGAACAAATTCTTTGCTTATGTCAATTCGTTGCAGTCAAATTCGTTGTGTTCCCAAATTTTAGTTTACATAAAAATTGCATGCAGGTTAGCTTATGATTTGGGTTGTTTTTCCTTACGTCTCTCTCCCCTTCAAGAACGGTATCTAAGCCTCGAAACGTTGATCTGCTCATTTTTTCTTTCTCATGGACGGAAAGAACTATATATAAGATTTCAAATATCACTGTTTCCATCTTTTTCCCAGTCACTTTCTCTGTTTGTCCATCCACATAAAATATAGTTCTGCTTCTAACGGTTAGGGAAGAAATTCCATCTGTGACTGATAGATACAGGCACGCGTACATAATTAGTGCTGCCTATCCATACGTCCATCTGTCCGTCTGTCTGCAGAAAACATATCTCCTCTTCTTACTATCAGATTGAAGAAATTCTTTCTGTGATTTATTGATACGGATATACAAGATTATCAATGCCTGTTCTCCTGCTTCTGCCTGCCCATCCAGCTGTAGAAATAATACTTCCGCTTCAAAATGTTGATTAAAAAAATTCACTCTCTTTCCCAAAGGAGGAAATAATGGCACAAAATTTCATGAATCCCCCCTTCCACCTGTACATTCAGTTTGTCTGACGGTCAGTCGGTCCATCCACAGAAATTCAATCTCTGCTTCTGACAGTCAGATCGAAGAAATTCGTTTTGTGGCTTATAGTGAAAGGCATGGGTGTGGTATTACAGAAGTCTGTCTCTCTGCTAGGTCTGTCTATCCATCAGTAGAAACAACATCTCCACTTCTAATTATCAGATTAAAGAAACTATCTCTTTGTGCTATCTAGGGGGAAATGTGAGCTTAAGATATCACAAATCTCTGGTTCTATCCATCCATTAATCAGTTTGTCTGTCCACCCATATGTCCACAGAAATTAAGACTCAAAATACTGGAGAATGTCATGTAGCAAGAACCATCAGGAAAGAACAATGTGCCAGTTTTCAACATGTCTGTCATTTCGCCTTTTCCTTGGTCAAGATAACTAAAATTTAGGAATGTGGCGAACTTGTCCACGACAAATTGATGCATAACCTAATAAACACAGCACTTTGCTGAATACAGTCATTTCTGTAACATATGGCAACACATTAATGACATTTTTAGAATAAATAAATCGGCAACCGATTTACGTGAGTGGAAGAAGAACGATGATGGCAGTTGGAAATTAGTTTACTACAATATGTATATTGTATATGCAGCGACTCTGGCATTTTTAAAGTTTTCACCAACCCATTTGCCAAATTCGATTTTTTTTGCCAAAGTGTTATAAAATAGTACAAAAAAATAATCAACAATTTTACCAAAACAATTTTTTTCCCTGCAAATCGCAAAAAAATGTGATCGCCAGTGCAACCCTTGTATATCTAGTGTCTCATAGCACGTGGATAATAAACAGTCAAGTTAATCAGGTATGTAAGTTGTTACCTATTACCACAAATATGTTTAGGAGATTAACAAGTGTAGTATACATACCACCCACACATATATATATATTGTGGTTTTTACAATTTCTAGCAAGGTATTCAAAAGTTACAGAAATACTGGCAGTGTATAATTTTCTAAGGCACAAGGGGCAACATGATTTAAATTGTAGAGAAGCTCATGTAAGCACTCTCATGACCCAGTTTCGGGATTGTATTGTACAAGATTTTCAAACACAACTGAAACAGCTGAATTCCAGTTTACATGAACCACGATCTTCTGCTATTGTAAATTACCAACTTCTGTACATAAGATCATGATTTTGGTGTGCTTCATAGAATGAAAAATACTGTAACAAATTTATATGTCAATTTAGTTTAAATAATAAAAGAAAGATTTTTTTCTTAAAGCTGATAGACATGACCACCAACTTTGCAAAATAAATTGAATAAATACTGATTTGATACTTCCATAATAATAACAGCATGCAAAATTTTTTGGACTTCACAGAAATTCATCTCAAAGACATGTATGTATTCAGGATTAATGCTATTCAGTGCACGATATCAGTTAAAAGAAAGTGAATAGTTATCATTGGAAAGTGTTTTAATTTCATGTATTTTCCTGATTATATACACTGACATTTCTTAAAGCATGCACATGTCTTGTATTTTTTTGTAGTAAAACTGAAAATTGGATGTTAACACATAAAAAGCCTAACTGAATTATCCCCCACTTTTTCCCTTTTCTAAGAAATAGTAGTGTACACTGAGAAGAAAACTAACACATACTTCATAATTATGGACTGAACAGTATGAAACTGGAGAACATGGTTTTATTAAATCCATATCTACCATGACATAGCACAGAATACAAATCCAAGGAGCCGAGTTGCCATGGCACCTAATAAGTTAGTTTGGCAAACTATACCTACTACAATGATGATTATACTGTACATACAGGGCCTAATTTATGGGAGGGCATTCAGGATGCATGCCCAGGCCCTGACATTTGAGGATCCCAAAAAATATACAGTAGTTATATATTACTTACTTTGCATCAAGTAATATGTAACTATATATATTAAGCAATACACTGTATAACTTTATACTAAGTAATATATAGCATGCTTGGTGTAACCAGGAGAGATAAGAAGAGGAACTCGTTAATCAGAAAAATAAAAGAGTGGAAGACAACATGATCAGAGTAAAATCCCTGAAATGGCGATGGGCTGGACATATTGCCAGAAGGACAGACCATCGATGGACAGCTGAAATTTTAGACTGGATTCCGAGGGACAGGAAGACCCAGAAGACCACATGGGAGATGGGCGGATGAAATTCTAAAGTATGCGGGAGCAACTTGGAGGAGACTGGCACAAGACAGATCGTTGTGGAAGAAACTTGGGGAGACCTTCGTCCAGCAGTGGATTGATAATGGTTGACAATGATGATGATGATATAACTTTGCATTATTTACACCTCAGTAACAGGAGACATGAAGAGAGAGAAATAATTGACTCTGACCATGATAGGTTAATCAATCATCTCTTCACTTTGTGTTGTGTCACTTGATGCTGAAGTATAAATCAAGTCTAAGACTTCTGTGAAATTATTCTACATGGAATATACACTTTCTGTCGATCGGTATCCAACTGATTCGAAATGAAACTGCAAAAAGCTCAGACTGAAGCTCCCGAGACCAACCTCAATCATACATTCATACACATAACAAAGGATGCCTAGGGGGAAGGGGGATGAAAGCCTCTTGCTGAGGGCCCCAGACTAAGTTGATCCCTATGTACTGTATATATGATCAGGCAGGAGGAGAGAAACATCTTTTTTAGAACACTGGCATATTTTCTAACTGCTCTGTTTTACATTTTCCTAATTTTCTAGAAAGTTTTTTTTTTTTTAATTTAATGACAATGTTGATTTGTGAACAGAAGCTTTTCAACTAGCCTTTTTGAAATGTACTTGCTGTTAAAAATAATTATTTCTTTTTACATACATCATCATCATCATCATTGTCAACCATTATCAATCCACTGCTGGACGAAGGTCTCCCCAAGTTTCCTCCACAACGGTCTGTCTTGTGCCAGTCTCCTCCATGTCACTCCCGCATACTTTCGAATTTCATCCACCCATCTTCCATGTGGTCTTCTTCTGGGTCTTTTCCTGTCCCTTGGAATCCAATCTAAAATTTCGGCTGTCCATCGATGGTCTGTTCTTCTGGCAGTATGTCCAGCCCATTGCCATTTCAGGGATTTAACTCTGATCATGATGTCTTCCACTCTTGTCATTTTTCGGATCCACGTGTTCCTCTTACATATCACTAAATTGATCCCTGAGATACAGAAGTTAGCTCCTTAAGGAAAGATCAACTACCATATCAAAGTTACTTGCTGTGTTAGATTTTACTGTTGGCACATGCAAACATCTTCATTTACAGCAACTTTTGCACACAACTCAAGCTTTACTGACATCCATCACAGGTCTCATACAAGGTCTTTTGTACTTCATATTCATTGTCTTTTTTCACTTGCAGGCATTCTTGAATCTAGCTGGTCCTCCACTGACTTCCTCAGGCTGATTTGTCACCCTTCTTTTTGTCACTTGGGCTAAATAAATTCTCTTAGTGAACAACATTGTCTTTTTTTCACTTCATTCATCATTCATTATTTCTCAACATGGTCAAAACACCTCAAAATATTTGTCTCTACCCTACTAACAACATTTCATTTCACATAAAACATCTGCAACACTTCATTTTTCACATGAATGGAACATGTCTTGACAAAGCCTCAGTAAGCAACAAACCTCTCCAGCACACAAATGACTCCTGCTTCCCAGGTTTCACTAATGTACATCAGGGTAAGAACAATTTCACTTTGCAATTTTTCATCTTTTACAGTACCCATGTCTGAAATATTTCTAAAACAGCTGATTTTCAAAGCTGTATTCAGTTTCCTACTTATTTCACCTTCTAATCTGCTTTTTCTGTCAAACATACTTCCTAAATGTACACACACTCGTTCACCTAGTCTAACTCAGTACAATTTAGACTGAACCTGAATTCAGTACAAACAGTTCCTTGCTCAAAAACTTTAATTTTCATCGTCTGTATTAACGCAATCATGGTAAAACCCTAGTGATGGGATATCTTAAAACTATAATAAATAGCAATACAGGAATTACTAGATGACTTAAATTTGATAAAAAAGTCAAATTTAAGTGATAGGACATATTAAAACTATAATAAATAAAATCCTAAGGATGGGATATCTTATCCACCACTTCTTCTTCCAACCCTTTTTATAGCTAATTGAATAAGTTTCCCTTATCTCTTTCCAAATGTTCCTGTCTAGGGTTTGTCTATTCCACAGCTTTCCTGCAGTTTTGTTTATATCATCCACCCATCTTCCCTTTGGTTTTCCCACTCTTCTCTTTCCTTTGTATGGTCCCCATTCTGTTACTATTTTAGTCCATCTATTATTTTCCATTCTTGCTATATGGCCAGCCCATTTCCATTTTAAATTGAGTATCTTTTCACCGATGTCTAAAACTTTGTTCTGGATCTTATATTAGTATTCCTTATTGTGTCTTGAAGTCTTATATTTAGTAGAGATCTTTCCATTTTATGATGTGTTTTTTTCAATTTGTCTAAGATGTTTTTCTTGATAGGCCAGGTTTCAGTGCCATATGTCAAAATAGGTAAGAAAATCCTTTTAGCCCAAGTGGCAGGAAGGAAAGGCAGAGGAAGGCCAAGGAAGTCATGGGAGGATCAGATTCAGGAGTGTCTGCATGAGAAAAAGATTGAGTATGAAGTATAGAAGATTTTGTGTACGGCGTGTGATCAATGTCAGTGAAGCCCGAGTTGTAAGTCAAGATCGCTGTAAATGGAGAAGCTTGATAAGGCAATAGTAAGTAAAAATTATCTGGTAGTTTGTATTTCTTTGTGGAGCTAACCTCTGAATCTCAGAGAACAGCTTAGTGGTATGTATGTATGTATGTATGTATGCCAATTTCTTCCATAATTCCCTGTTTCTTTGTGGTAATTAGTTTTCCTAGGTATATGTATTCTTCCACATATTCTATTTCTTTATCATTTATTCTAACATTTACTTGTGCTTGGCAATTATTAAGTTGTATATAATTCATAACTACTATGCTTGCAGTGTTACGATAGAAGAAAAATAAAATTTCTAACAATAAAATGTTTATTATACATCAACCATAGCTTCGCAGAGTGTTTGGCTTGGCTTCCACAGGACGAATGGAGAATAAACATTCAAATCATTGTGACATCATCAAAATTCTGATGGTCACGGATTTTGGCGAGTTGTTTCCATGCGCTTGAAAGAAATGGAGTCGATGCCATGCCGTTGACAGGCCATGACGAATTCCGGTATATGTGGAAAGCTTCTAATACATTAAGCTTGATAGTCGAGCCAAATGCTCTGCGAAATCATAGTCGATATATAATAAACATTTTATTGTGAGAAACATTATTTTTATTCTATTATTAAGTTGGTTTGACAATATTTTTGTTTTATCAATATTGATTTCTAATCCAATTGCTTTTGATAAATCTGTTAGTTCTATCATTTCTTTTAATTCTTTTTTTATTTTCTGAAATGTGGACTATGTCATCTGCAAATCATAAATTGTTCAACCTTACTACATTGATGTTGATCCCCTTTTCTAACCAATTCAATTTGATCATTATGTGTTCCACTGTTAATGTAAATAGCTTCGGCAAGATAGTATTTCCTTGTCTTACATTCCTCTATTTATTTTAAACTTTTCGCTTTCTTTATTTAGGATAATATCAGATGTTGGACCCATCACTAGGATTTGTTAAGTTCCCATAACTGGAAAATAAAACTAGGAACTTTAAATGTAGAAGTATTTAAAGTTCCCATAACTGGAAACTTTAAATACTTCTATCCATTGAGAACAGGCCTAAATCTAGAGGCCAGAAATGTCTGTAAAACCAAAAGAACTCAGAAAAAGGGAAGATTAAATTAAAGTTCTTCACGTTAAAATAGAATTAGGAAATTTTAAGTCATCCTAGTAATCTCCACATTGCTAAATTATACTTTTAAGATATAATTTTAATGTTTTCCTTATCTATACTTGGTTTAAATTTCATAAAAACTTCGTACATCTGGGGCAACATACTCTGCAACTCACTTTTGCTCACCGCCTATAGAACTGTGTCATCAGCATACATCAACCTGCACACATGGGAATTTCCCAAACATAAAGCAGTACTATCGATTTTGGTATCATGCATCCATAAATATGTTCAACAGCTATTTTGTGAAACCAATATAATATTTTTTAACAATCCTTTATCTAGAGGCCAGAATTATGAAGATGTTGCTTATCTTCAATATCTAGGCATTATAAACAAAAATCCTTTAATTTGTGGAAAAACATTTTTTTCCAACATTTATTTTCCTTACTTAATGTAACTTCAATGAAAGATTTACAATGACTAGAAAAATGTAAATCATGTCTTGTAATATCCTTGATTTCCTGAGACATAACTGGAAACTTACATATTAAATGCACAATTACAAAACTGCTGACTGATATGTAATTTAAGAACTTTTAGTTAATGGTCAGCTTTTATCACCCTAAACAAACAAAAAAAAATGAAAAATGCTGCAACAGTGGACTTGCAAATTATTGAAATATTAAAAGATGCATCCACATTGCAGATGGTATCACAGTTCACAGGAAAGTTTCTGATTTCCAGAATAACATAACCACTCTGACAGACATTTCAGCAGCTTCAGACAGATACATATGATTATACGAGACCTCATCTGATTGAAATGAGAAATGAGAGGAAGACTGCAAAGGCAATTTTTATTGTAGTATTTCAATTATTCTGAAAAAATAGTGTTGCTTATCTTGCATAACGGCAATGAGGTTCCACTTCACTCCCAAATGCGCAGATTTTGCCACTTATCATGATTAGGGCAATTCCAATCATAACAATTAATATCTGTTAACGTATGTGTTTGGTAGTTAGTGAACAATAATCTGTTATAGCAATCAGTGCTGAGACAGGCCGAGCACGAGCCAGAAGTCGATTCCCAAACCGAGATCGGGCTGCATAATACTTACTGGAGATCGGGCTCGGGCTCTGACAGAGGAAAAGAATTTTCTTCATTTTTTTAAATGTGATTTTGTATGATTTAGCACACGAGACTTTTATTACATACACTTTTAGTTGTTAAATAGAATTCTTCCGCAACTGGGTCTTGATGGGGACTGGGAACTTGGCAGGGCTATTTATTCCAGGCTTGGGTAGCAAATACCATAGGCCATGAATCACTGAATTTCTGCGAAGGAAAAGTTTGTTTAAGAACCATAGATAGTAGGCAGCAAGCTGATTAAATTTTGCTCCCTTCCTCAACTTGGCAGCTCTCTGCTAATTATTTATCGAGCAACGTACAACATAATTGTTGTACCTCCCAATTTTTCCTGATGCCCAGCCTCCCTAAACATTTCAGGAAGAAATGAGTGGTCAATAGATATTCATCCCTTCCTCACTCCGCAGTTGAGAAAGACATTGGTTAATTGCATGGGGGGTAAAGAGTGGAAGTCTGGAAGAAGATACATTCTTTTTTTAATGTCTAAACAGGTTAATCATAGTTTTCAGGCTTGTTCGGGCCCAGGCTTTATCTTGCAATATAAAATTTGGGCTCGGGCTGACATACTTCGGGCTCAGGCTCTTAAAATTGAGCCCGAACTCAGCTCTGATAGCAATATCCCCAGGTTTTTTTTTTTTTTGGTTTTTTTGTTTTTTTGTTCAGAGGTTCAACAACCACTATGAGCAACTTGATGGGCTACAAGCAGTTGCCCATACCTAATTTAGGGTCACTGGTTTCAGGGAAGGGAAAGAGCCAGTGTTGTACAACAAACTCAACATCCATGCCCCACCACGATTCGAACTCAGACCCGTCTTGGAAAAATGGTCAGAAACCAGCGCTCAGACCTCTATGCCAGCATCCCCAGCTTTAATATCTCTTACTAGTGAGACTGCATAGGAATGAAATGAAATCAAATATGCAAGTCACATTATAAATTGTACTTAATTAATTAAACACCTATTGATGGTCATCATGCTAGATGACTACTTTGTTTCCTTACACTGCAGAGAAACCTGGTGTTGTGTATGATTTTTCAATACAACATTTTTGACCCTATGACATAAAAGAGTACCATCCTCTTCATCACAAATGCAAACTTCACAACCACAGTCATGTTTGCAGGACAAATGTCTGACTACTATTGTCTGTATGTGTGCCCAGTTTTCTTTCACAAGATTTTTATGAAACAGTGCAGGTTAGAGTTAATTTATAACTACAATTACTGAACAGTTTTTACACTTGTACACTATTATCATATTCTAGGGGACAGTTTACAACATTTATATAATTTGACTCCTCTTCACACAACAGGGAACATAAAATTTAAAATTTTCTGATCTCCGCAGTAAATGAAGCACAGCTGATCTATGGAGCTTTGTATCCATTGTTGGACCTTTTTAACAGGTTGTTCCATTTTTTTGCCATCGTTTTTCACCATCAGTTGATTTGATCAGATGATTTAACAGCTCTCTACTAGCTGCACATATTTTGCACACTTTTGTATTCAATGCTTTGCCCACAAAAAAAAAAAAAAATAATAATAATAAACAAAATAACAAATAAAGGTAAAAAATTAACCAATACAGTCCATTATTTTTGAAATGCAAATACTGCCTTATAACCTTGCAATAATTTGCTACCTGGTACAAATAGCATGCTACAGTAATCACATTTTCCTAAAGAATGCATCACCCAAGAAATAACAGTTGCCTATCACTGTTATCTCACTGAAATAATTCAAAAAGTCACGATTAATGAAACAAAACAAAAATGAAAGATTTCAACTATTGGATTCCCTCTCCTCTCCTTAACACTGAACATCAACAGAACATTTTGGACATTAGAAGTCTTTTTATGAACTTGATGTGTGATTGTTGGTTGTGTCTAATATTAAGGCATTTTTTTTTTCAAAAAGTCTTTACCCTTAGTGTGCATTATTATTGTAGTCCTTTGTTTCTTTCATAGATTTTAGTCCATCACCTGCAAAAGTTTTTCCTCACACGGCAGGCCTTTCAACACACACTAAAGGTACTGTTTATCCTAACTACATTTGTTAGTTAGGGTACTGTTAGTCAGGGTACTGTTTTTTGTTAGTTAGGGTACTGTTTATCCTAACTATATAACATGGTAATTACAAGAAGATCCTCACATGGACTGCACTCTGCATTCACCTTGTGAGGTAATGAAAAATGGAAGAAATTATGAACGTCGCACAGAGATAACACCAGAAATACCAAACTGAACGCATTCTTAAACAAATATAACCATCTATGTCTATTAAATAATTATCAGCTAACAAGCAAGTTTCTAAATAATAAACAAACCCCTTCCTAGCCAAATAACGGTTTTCATATAAGTAATTTGGTAGATAATTAGTACTTTTTAAATAACTAAATGCTATAATTAATAAATACCTACAGTTGAACCCATTTATACAGGAATTTGAGGGGACAGCTGTAATAGTTCAACTTCAAAATACAGAACAGTAGGATATGTAAAATGCAGTGCAAATGTTCTGTATGCATTTACTATACTGTAGCTATTTGCAGTACATGGTTTAAAGATTTGTCTAAAAATTGAGCCACTGTTTTCACATATCTTAAGTGCTATCAAAATGCAAATTGATGTACAACATACCTGAAATTAGAGAAAGGCTTTAGTTGTATTAAATTAGAAAAAGAATTACTGCACTAAACTTTTTGTTTATGCAGAAAAGATTCTGTTGCTAGCTTTGTCTGCTTTTTTTTTTTTTTTTCATCAGCCTCTTTCTACCTCTTGAATTTTATTAAACAAGAGCTCTATATTTACTCCCATCAACAGCTGAAAAATACTGCCATATTATAAGACGTTACAGAACCTAGTGCTCCCTTTATTGTTAGCACTGTAGCAGTTTTGGTTCCACACAGCTGTCCTTGTCTCTCTCCCATTTTTTCTCTGTTACACCTGCAACATCAGCATCAGCTCTACAGCTGCAATACGAACATCTTTATTTGCTTCCAGAAAATTTTAAAGCTGTACTTCTTCACGCACAGCCCCATCAATAGCACATAAATCTTGCCAGACTCCACAAAGATCATACATGCCAAAGGTTTCACCACTGCTTCGCTTCCCATTGTTAGAAAACCCAGCATGCTGCAAGCAATTTCTAATCAGGGTTTTAGAAACATCCTTTCATATTTTGCTTATAATTTCTATTCTATTTTTAGCTCTGCATTCAGGTGGAATTTTGTAGTCCATGAGCTTTCAACAGCTGCCTTTAAAGGCATGAATGACACCTTTGTCTAAAGATTGGAATACAGACGTATCTGGCAGCAGAAATTTCAGTTCAATATTTCTTTTTCTCCACCCACAATTATACGCATAATAGTTGCCTACAAGTAAGCAAACTTTGAACCCTTGTTTTATCAAGTATTTTTTTTTTTTCTGTTGCAAAGCCAATTTGAAAATAACTTGGTAGTTACCCAGGCCTTCCACTTAAAAATGCATGTAACTGATAGTGTAAAACAATTCTTAAAGCATCTTGGAAAATTGCTCTTTCCAATGATCCAGGCTCCATTTCTGGAGCCATCCAAATTGGCAGCCAGTCACATTGTAGTTTAAACTTTACTAAGCTTTCAGCCATGATACTTTTCCTCACAAAATTATAGCATTGCCTGGAAGTAGCTGCCAAAAACAAGCCAGTCTGATCCTCATTGTAAATGTTGTGTGGGCTTGACACTGTGGCTTTATGTTTTTTTATGTCAGCTCCATTTTGTTGCAACTATTTTTGAACAATTTCAGCATCTTCAGCTGTAGATTCTCCAGATGCTACTTTTCGAACCATATCATATCTTTAAATCGCTGCAACCATCTGGTACTTGCAGTAAAATCTTTCTTGCCAAACAAGAGATGCAAAATCATTTGCTTTCTGCTGCATGCAGAGAATGGAATGTTAGGAGCTCTGATGGCCACAAACCACTTATGAAGGGTTTTCCTACCTTGCTGTACTTACAGTGGCATTGCCAGAAAGAAAAAAAGAAAAAAATTGGGGGCATGGGGGGTACGAACTTTGTTTTTAGACAATTAAATGTGTTATAGGTGCATTTGCTGACAGTATATTTTTAAATAGTTCATTTACTAAATATATATTTATGTTATGAGTGCATTTACTGACAATATATTTTTTCAAATATTGAAAGGTTACAATTTTTGTGGGGGGAGTTAACACCCCCTTGGAAATGCCACTGTATGCTTAGAGTTAGCATCATCAGCATTCAGACATTCATTCAGTTTCTTTGTTTTCAATGTCTTATTTATGTTTTAAAATTGCCATGTATGTTATCTTAAAATGATTTGCTACATTACATTTTTTTTCCACTATTTTCAACTTAGAGAATTATTTCACGTTTTGCTGAATGTGAAAGATTTTGTCTTCTGTCACCATTTCACAAAACTGTTGCACTTGTGACAATTATATGAGACACGAATTTCTCTTATCCCAAATTCTCTCTCTAGCAGTCAGTCACATAGTCACAACCCTCAATATCCTGGAGAAAACATTTCCAAGGAGAGAATTCTTCCATTTTTGTAGCCTTATGAATCTTTCTGGCCATGAACAGGAATAACTTCGCTCCTTCCATTTTATTTGGAAGTTCTCCGGCTATAAAAGAATTTGCAGACGACCTTGAATAAGAACCTGGAGCATAATTTTTGGAGTCTGAGGTGGTGTTCCAGGGTTGAAGACCTGATTCTGTAAATGCTTAGTACGATTGAGGCATCAAACGTTCGATATATACAATTATGACACGTTTTGTTTGATATAGCCTTTTTCTTTTCTATATTTGTATAGTAATATTCATGGTAATTTTCTGAACTTCAATAAATGGAAAAATTCAGTGTATCATGTGTTTGACATAAATGAGCTTTGACTGTATTTGCATAAATATGTTTCTATTAAATAAATGTTTTAAATAATAAATATTTTAAATAATAAATATTTTAATAACTAAGAGGATATTTTATATTATAATGACAGTTATTAAACTTCTTGTTGACTAACTTTTAAGACATATAACTTTATATAGAATAAAGGTTGAGAAAATAAATAATGTGTTTGATTCAAAAACAATTTAAAAATGCATACCCCCCTCTACAATATTTGGAAATCCATGACTAACAGAACTCCTATCACTTCATTTATTAGCACAGATTTAGTTACAAACAAAGAGACTGACCAATTAAGCTTCTGTCTGCTCCATCACCAACACTCTGTCCTAGTTCACTGCTTCTAACTTCCATTCTATTCACTCCCTTTTGTGTGTGTGTGTGTGTGTGTGTGTGTGTGTGTGTGTGTGTGTGTGTGTGTGTGTGTGACTTCTGTCTTTCCTATTTTATGGCACCTGCCTCCCTCCTTAACTTCTACTTTCAGCCATGCAAACAGAAGCACAGGTTTCAAAATGGCTCTAAACTTGGTATTGTGTCAGTGTCTCCCTTACTTAACTTATTCCTACATCTTCAGGATATATCCCCTATCACCTCAAAGCTAAAAATTATTAAAAAAATCTTCAGTAATTTTTAATGCAAGACATTAAATTTAAACATAATGAAATTTAGACATAAACATATAACCGTTAATTATAAGCATAAAACGTTAAAACATGTACTTTAAAGTTTCATACTTACATTAAATATTCCTCTCACTTACAATAATTATAATTAAAAACCTTACTGATCATCTGATGAGTGAAACTACCAGTTTGAAGCAGTAGATATGGCCAATCAAGACTACCCACCACCAAAATTACAAGAAACTCTTGATAAAATTAAGAAATTCGTAAAAAAGAAACAAAGTATACATAAAGGTGGAATCCAGGCAGAATTATTTCAAACAGGAGGACAAAGTTTTTCACTAAGGGAAAGAGAGAAATACATAAATTAATTTCAAGGATATGGAATGACAAAGTGATATCGTAAGAGTGAAATGGAGGATATTTACCCAATATATAAAAAGAAAGACAAAATTTTAGCTGCCTGCATACTTGAAAAATTTTAACCAATTACAGAAGAATTAGAGAATATCAAGAAAGTTTCATGAAAGGAAGTTCTACCGCCAACCAGTTTTTTGTTCTACAGTAGTTAAATATTTGGAATCAATTCTTCAAATAATGCTGAGTTTTCTACCATGGTACCGCGTGCCCAACCAACGTGACCTTGTTTCTTCAAAATATCATGTTTGCTCCTAATCGTCTATTGTCTAGTCAAGTCACTGCGTTCAAAGTGTTGAAACGTTCTATTATCCAGTTTGCAGTTAGCTGTCTACCTTCTTTGAGAAAGCCATCTGGTTGATGTGCGAAAGCTTGGAAAATTTTAGTTTTATTCTACGCCAAGAATTTTTGGATTTTTAGTATAGTTATACTATTTTGACTACAGTAGTTATTTGAAAAGTCCTGGAAATTAAACAACAATCTACTTTTCCTGTTTGTTGATTTTGAAAAGGCATATGACAGCATTCACAGGAACAGTCTAACATTTTAAGAGATCATGGTTTTGTCAGAAAAATAGTTAATTTATTTGCACTGTACCTGGGCAACACAACTTCAAAAATTAAAGTGATAGGAAACTTGAAAGAGAATTTTTGAATTAGAACTGGACTCTGAAACAGGGCATTGCAATCTGTCTCATTCTGTTTTACATAGAATTGAGTTAAACCGTTATTCAAAAGTTATTGCCATTTTCTGACAGTTGATAAAATCATGTATAAATGCATAAACGTAAAAGCTTAATCTTCGAAATCGAGTCTATCATGATGCCATCCATGTCTTGACTTCCTGTGAAAAAATCATGGGACCCCAATTCAACATTGTGGATGTTTTGGAAGTGTTTTCGACGTAGAAAATATGTCATGGACCAGAATAAGTGGTAGTCTGGAGGGGCAAATCTGGACTATAAGCAGGGTGGAGTATTAGCTCAAAACCCTCCAGTTCCTGTATTTTTTTTTTTTTTTTTCTTAGTTGACCAGGCATTGTGAGCAGGAGCATTATCCTGTTGGAGGATTACTCATTTACAGTTCACCTGAGCAGGGTACTTTCGGCTTACAGCTGCATACATCTGCTCCAACTGGCCACAGTACAGCTGCGTATTAATGCTTCAGCCACCTGGAACCAATTCCCAATTAACAGGGCCCTCAAAGTTCCACCACGTACATAGACGTAGCCTACGAGGATCGTTAAAGAAGCCTGTTATTTGGGCCAAATTTCCTAAAAATAAACGGAAGCACTTTTGATTCTCTCCAACGACACCAGAGACCGCTTTTACCGAGGACAACATTGCCTTACCATAAGTGCTTTTAGTATACTGCGGTAGGTTACGAAACTGCATACTTCTCGGGTTTTTTTCAATTATTTTTATATAAAAGAAATGAGATATTGCTGTATGCCTTTTGTATATTCTCACAAGTAAGTATAGAGCAGGTAACTGTGGAAGTTTTGATTTGTTTACATGACACTTGTGCAGTTTCAGCTGTGTGCATTTTCGAATTGTGTGGTTTTTGACAGCAGTAATCGCATTAATATCAAACTGGAATGAATTATGCTTCACAAAAGAGCGACGTTTTTAATTTTAACATTATATTTGTTTTGAACTTGCACGAACATTTCATCAATTTGACTTTGAAATAGAAATGGGTAGGTGCCTCAAAATAATTACAAATTTTATAAATTCAGCAGCGTTTTCTTACACATTGGCGGCAAGTTATGATGAACAATTAGAAATATTTACTACCGAAAAAATGCGATTCAGCGAAAACAACATGCATTGCCATATTATTTGCATCTTTAACGGCATTAAATACCAGCAAAGTGCGTATATTTACATGCAACTGACATATCAATCAAAAAAGCCAAACACTTACCCAAAAGCTCTTGGCTACTTTCTTGCTATACACTTCATGCACGTCAATTAGAACATCCTGTGATGTAGTTGGCCTTCAAAGGTTGAAAACTTCTTGCTTATACGGCACTGTTTTATGTTCGTTCTTATATAAAACAGCACCCTATATGCAAGAAGTTTTCAACCTTTGATGGCCAGCTACATAACAGGATGTTCTAATTGATGTGCATGAAGTGTATAGCAAGAAAGTAGCCAAGAGCTTTTGGGTAAGTGTTTGGCTTTTTTATTGATATGTCAACATGCATTGCAATACCTTGGAAACCACCAGCTTTCCCACACTTTATTGACTGCCGCTCACGGTAGTAGGCTACAAGCAAAGTGGTACAGCCCGATTAACGTTATATTTGTTTTGAACTTTCATGAACGTTCCATGGTGGCAGCCTCCAGATATCTCATTCTAACCGCCTTGGGTATAACTGACTGACGCATACCATCACATTCTTTGTGTACAACATGCATTCTAATATGAAGAATTACCCTTCTGTCTCATTTTATAATGTAAATTTTTTAACCAAATTGTGGACAATTCCCTTGATTTATTTTTATTAAAAATTGGACAATTAAGCCAGAGCATTACGCTCCTCTTAAATAAATATTTCCACATGAGAAATTGCGCAGACAGCAAAGCATGAGCGTAACAAACCCTTTAAGGGTGGAAAGCATTCAAATAAAGGAGAAAGTAGGTGGTTATGCAATCTTAACTTTCAAAATGATTTGGGAACAGTGAATTACTAACAAAATATGCATTAAAATTCTACATAGTAGGCCATCGATGTGTCTAACTAATGTGTCCCGAAATGCGTAACTTATTCATTGATGCAGAGCATAACAGCTCTAGATTATGGGAGAAAACTGATAAACTATACAATCAGTGTTATTTATTAGTCATATAATATTAACATTAATTGATTTCGTAAGGAAAAAAAAATTCAAGTGATTATGGAGAAAATTTATGTGTTTTAATTCTATATGTCAACCCACCCACCAAAAGTGGCTAATCGTTGTCGCTGCCCTCGGTAAAAGTGCCACCTGGTGAGCTTTCCGGTGTAAGTGCTTCCTCATTGTGAAGGCAGAAATAGCAGGCTTCTTTCATGATCCCCGTAGGCTACAACATAGCATAACTTTGTGCTCAAATCGTCACATTTTGGGACTGTTTCTGGTGATTTTTTGGGGTCTAACCACGGTTTACTCATATCACAATTCCAGAAAAGTATATACTTATTATCATGTCACAATTTACCTAAAGAAATTGTCATCTCAGGGATTTTCCAGCAATTAGCAACACACATGCACATGTGGCTGAGCTTTAGCACCAGGCAGTTCATGGGGTATTTGTCAACGGCTTCTGTGTCTTACTGAGCTCTTGGAGTTCCCAAACAATTGTGGGCTGAGGTACTCCCAGCTCATTTGACAGTTGTCTTGTCTAGTGCTTGTGCATGGATTTGACTCTACAGCTTGGCGTACAGCTTCATAATTCACCGAACAATTGTGGGCTGAGGTATTCCCAGCTCATTTGACAGCTGTCTAATGCTTGTGCATGTATTTGACTCTACGTCTTGGCGTACAGCTTCATAATTCACTGAACAATTGTGGGCTGAGGTATTTCCAGCTCATTTGACAGTTGTCTAGTGCTTGTACGTGGATTTGACTCTATGGCTTGGTGTACAGCTTCATAATTCACCGAACAATTGTGGGCTGAGGTATTCCCAGCTCATTTGACAGTTGTGTAGAGCTTGTGCATGGATTTGACTCTACGGATTGGCGTACAGCTTCATAATTCACCGAACAATTGTGGGCTGAGGTATTCCCAGCTCATTTGACAGTTTAGTGCTTGTGCATGGATTTGACTCTACGGCTTCGTGTACAGCTTCATAATTCACTGAACAATTGTGGGCTGAGGTATTCCCAGCTGATTTGACAGTTTGGTGCTTGTGCATGGATTTGACTCTACGGCTTCGTGTACAGCTTTATAATTCACTGAACAATTGTGGGCTGAGGTATTCCCAGCTGATTTGACAGTTTGGTGCTTGTGCATGGATTTGACTCTACAGCTTGGTGCACAGTTTCATAATTCACCGAACAATTGTGGGCTGAGGTACTTCCCAGCTCATTTGACAGTTGTCTAGAACTTGTGCATGGATTTGACTCTACTGCTTGATGTACAGCTTCAGAATTCACAGTCGAAGGTCTTCCAGCATGTGCTTTGTCTTCAAGGCTGCAGTACACATTTTTTAATTGCCAAAACCAAAATCTTGCTGTTTTTTCAGGCACTGCTCCTTCACCTTCCACAGCACAAATTTCTCAAGCTGCAGTGTTCAACATTTTTTAAAAAGAAAAACCATATCAACACTCAGATCATGCATTTCTTGTCCATAGCCTTTGACAGCAGAAAATGTTCCAATAAATCATGACAGCATGTACCTTTATTCATAACAACTTGATGATACTGGTTTTCCTGCCAAGTGTTATTCTTATCTGCATAATGCATGCACACAGAGTAATTGCGTGACACGGACGACTCTTCAAAATGATGACTTTTGTATCACCCTGATATTGGACAGTTATGTTCTTTAACAAGATTTGGTGGAATACAGTTCAATGAGAATAGTGCAAAATAAATCTTTTAGCACATACAGATATTCTTTTTATAGCAGAAAATGAACAGCTAAAAAATACATTTTTGCGTTTTGAAAATTCTGCGAAAAAAAAATGGTTGTGAATAAAAGAGATAAAGACAAAACACTTTATTTCGAGAAACATCAACATGATACCCAATGTAACTCTACAACTGCAGTGCATGAAGGAATACAAACTCACCATTGTGGGACAGTTAAAATATCTTGATACCATGTTCTCGGACACCAAAACAATAACAGCAAAACATAGAGGCTAAGGTACAGGATAGGAGTTGGTGTGCTTTTGAATTAAATAAGATTTGTAGGCACATCAAGGAATGCGAAAATACAGCTACATTAGGCAACAACACTACCAGTGGTTTTGTATGTGTGAGAGATAAAACACCCGGAAACAATATCTATGGCAAACCCAAGGTCTTTGAAAGACTAATTTTGAAGAAAATAATGGCCCAGTATTTGACACTGAAGCAGATCAATAGAGAAGGCATAAGGAACAACTCTGTAATAAAAAAAATAATAATAATAAAAGGACATATCTGAAGTGATGAAGGTCAGACAACTGCAGTGGACCTCCTTGTCACTAGAATGCCAAGGAGAAGTTCCTTAGACTTGTGCTAGACTACAGATCTAGGCGTGGGAGACCTTTAGAAAGACCATGGATTAGGTGGAAAGATCATGTAAGGGAAGTTGTGAGAGCAAGAACTGACTGAGAGTATTGGTGGATGATTGTGTAAGGGAAGTTCTAAGAGTAACAAGAACGACTGGAGAATACTGGGGAAGATTAAGAAATCTGGTAGCAAATGTTGGAAATATTGTATGGTGACCTGGAACCAACCACGTCACAAGGAAAAATTATGATGACTGATCCTCTGAACTATCATGATGTATTCATACTCTGTTTCTACATCGAGTGACAGGGTTAACTTGCAACGTTTGTACTTCAGTTTATCTCGGACCTAGGTTTTGTAGAATTTTTCCACGCTGTATGAAATATTAGGCCCCATGGAACATGAAAGTGAAGTCCTTATGTGGGGCTGAGGCATTTTTTTTTTTATGGATTTTTAAAGTTTGTACTGTTTTTTGTTCCGCGCAGTGCTTACCATCGCAAGTGATTCGCCATTTCCATGCAAGAGGTTTTAGAGTTTCCGAGCAGTTCTCAGCGTTTTAATGTAACGTTGGAGTAGTGCTTTGTTTGACGCTGTGTATTCCAATTGTAAAAGAGGTTGTCTTTATTTTTTGCCAATGGCTTTGTCAATTCTAGGAAATTCTTCCAATTCATCGACATTGGCTGTTCGTTCATGCTTTTTGAGTTCGTTGAAACAGTCTCTTGTTCTTCAACTGCTGCAATTGCTTTTGCCCAGCGGCATGGTTGTATGATTTCAACAGTATGCTGCTCTACTTGTAATCGACAGATTTCTCTGGATGAGGAAAATTTGCATTTGAAATGTCGCTGAATGCGTGGGACAATTTACAAGAAAATTTGCCGAGTTTCAGATAATTCCAGCTATTTGGAAATCGCAGACATGGCAACAGCTCTCTCTTCTTCATTGATGGCATGCGATGCGAGTTCTCCATGAAAGCACAGTCGAATAGCGGAAGAAACATCTGATTCACCATTTCTGGAAGACGGTAGCAGTGGTGTACCCTACCTCTATTCCCTAAGGAACTCATAACAATTTTTCATTAAATAATGACACCTTTATATATATATATTACAAAATGTTTATATTTCTTTAAAACTGTTTATATTTATTTCGATGAGTAGTATAAAATAAAGTCACCGGTAGGCGTCTGTCTGTTTGTTCGGGCTAATCTTGAGGATCGCCAGATAGATTTTGATGCGGTGTTTATCATTCCATAGAGCATTTGTCGAGGAAGGTTTAGGTGTATGAAACATTAATCTATGACAGAGGGGAGCCGAGCAGTAACAATTTTAGTTACAAGTCAAAGAAAAAAACACTGTTTGCATTCTTTCGTGGCTTCCACTGCCTAAACAACAATGCGGGGCGACCAGTTTACGAAACGTTTTTGCTCATTGGGAGAAAGATGCGAGGCGCATACTCAGCGGCCGGTCTGATAGCATGTAAGGCCACAGACTAAATGCGTAGTTCATCGGACGCTAAAATTATTGGTTTATCAGCGCTCGCACAGACTAAATATGTAGTTGTTTTCGTCCACACGTATGTACCTCTTTGAGAAGCTTCTTAATTAAAATTTAAATATTGTATTAACATTATGCTGAGATGAAAATAGAATATAGGTCGTAGTACATCGGACGCTAAAAGAATTTGTTTATCCCGTCATAACAAAACTTTCCAAGAAACAAAATCTTGATTGGCAAATGACAGACAAAGAATGGCTTTACAAAGAGAAAGACAGTCGCCTGTTGAACGTAATAATAGTCTCTCTTTAGATTCGCCGTAAATTCTAAATTGCTACCATGCGAACCCGGGCAGGGTCCCTAGTATTTTAATGAACAAAGACATCTGCATATAAGAAAAAATGCAATTGCTTTTGCCCAGCAGCAGGGTATATATACAAAACCTAGCTCGGATGTAAACCTCTAGTACGAAAATGCCGAATCATCCGAGGTAAACTGAAGAATTACCACTTGCAACATCACAGGTTTAGTTCACTCACAAAAAGATGAACATAAGAGAGGGAGATTGAGGAAGAAACCTCTTGTACTTTCTACTTAACTGTTACATTAGAGTGCATCCTGAAATTGCAATTATTTTAAGGAATGTAGTTTCTTTTGCAAAATGATCACTGTCTCTGTGAGGCCTGAATACTACATCACTTGCATCAACAACTGTAATTTAGATTTGCCCTTTTAAAATCCCAATGTTTTGAAAAAAAAAAAAATTAAAGGAGATGATAGGCACCACGCAGGAGTTTAAGTTTTCTTGCATGAATTATTACACCTTCCTTTTTTTCTGGTGAAATCAATGAGTGTGCAGTTGTATAAATTCTGATTTACAGCAAAAGAGACATGCATGTGTAATCTGATTTTTTTTTTTTTTTCTCATTTGAACACCTGCATGTTTACAAAAAATGGCATTTACTGTCAGTTTTAAACAATATAAATAAAAGCAAAGTGTTTTGAGAAAAGGTATGCATTCTAAGTCTGTAATGTGGGGGTTTCTAAAAGCATTAAAACAGTTTTGCTCTAAAAATATACTCAGTTGATTAATACTTCATAAACAACCCCTACAGAACAGCAAGCGCTACATTTCATTATGAAATTTAATGAAAAAAACGAAGAAAATGAAGCTGCCATATTTAATTTTTCTCACCTGAAAAATCCCCATAAGAGAATGAACAAGCCCTATTTCAGTAAGAAATTTAATGGGGGGGGAAAGAAAATGAAGATGCATTGTTTAATTATTTTCACAGAAAAATCATAAATATTAGTCTCAAGTCTTCCTAATGAATAACAGTTATGTGTGTTTGCAAAGAAACCTATTTCCCATCTTTATTCCTACCTCTTAAAGCTGTAGAAAATGTTATTTTCCATCGCACTGAAAAAAATAAATATATAATGCATGTGCTATGGCTGTTTGCCAAAGTTCTATGGAGTTAATAATCAACGCTTATAAATTAAATTACATCACGTTGAGAGCATGAGAAAATCTAAGAATTACGTTAAGTTTTCATAAAAGTCGTCATTGGTATTTATTTTGAAATTTTAAAATGCATTTCCTGCTGGTTTCAGTGATCATGAATATTTAATTACCCTTTGCTCCCCTTTCCTGAAATTAATAGCACCATAAAAACCAAGAAATTCAAATCGCACTTCGAAACGTCAAATTTGATATCTTACTGCCCAATCGTGACCCCCCCTTCCCCTTTAAAATTTTTGTAGGGATACTGAAAAATAAGTAAATAAAAAGCTGGGTCCCAAATATGTTAAAATGTATATTGATTAGTACAAACAAAGCACTTACAGCAAAAATTAATTTAATTCATGGCGTTGTGTGTTTCTTTAGAAATCGCGAGGCTCTTTTTAAAAGCTATTTTCATTTTAAATTATGTAAACGATTTTTATTGTGAAAAAATAATTGTTTTAAATTAATATTTTGCTCAAATGTATCATCTGATAGCTACATTAATGTTTTAGTATGCACCATAAAAGCGAAGTTTATCTGTGACCAAAGAATTCTCAAATTCTCATTTCTATTTATCAGTAAATCGATACAAAAGCTCGTAAAGTTGTTTTTATTCGACGCCATAGTTGCTGTGTAACGGCAAATAGTGCACTTCAAGCGATAATTTTACAGAATCCTTCGAAAACAAAAACGGTTTTGCCCGAAGCGCAATAATTCCCCTCATCCGGCAGGACAGCTGCGTCCCCCGTTTCTCTAAGAATGAGACACTCCTATTTAGTTCCCCCTCCATAAGTAAAGGGAATGGCAGAATCCCACTCTGACAGATGTGATTAATTCAAGATCGGGAGAGACTCCACGGACCAATCAGCTGCCGCCATTCCACACAACTCCCAGCTGTCAGTGGCGGCTCACTTTTTGCCTCCAAAATTTAAATTTCCTCAAAGCAGTCCACTTGGGCACGTGGCAGATTCCAATGACCCTCCCACATCCCGTGAGAAATCTTTTCTCATCAAAACAAACAAGGCACAGGCTGCAGATATCATCAGTTCCAACGCCCTGCATAAGTGACCTACTGTGACCTTTTGATTTATCATCTTTTTATCTAACCTACATCCAACTATTCCCCAAACCATTAAAACAAATTACACAATGTTCACAGATTAGTAATTAACACTGAAATCACAAATACGGTTCGTGGCGTCGCATCAGCAACGACTAATAAATTTACGACGCACAACATAGGCAGACAGGTAAATAAATAAATAAATAAATAAATGGGCGCAGAAGAACTTGGGTCACAGAAAGGAAAATTTTACAATTTGCAAAAACGAATAGAATTCTTCTAAAACTACGCTTATGGTACTCGTATCTGAAAAGGAAAAGCGTTGGCTTACATTTGTTTTATGAATAAAATGACTTCAAGGGAAAATTAAGACTATGCAAAAAAAAAAATAATAATAAAAGGGTGTCACAGATGGTGACAAGGATGGGTTAATACTTCAAAAAGGGATATTTAGAAAAGAAACCTACCTGATTTCTGTACACGGATGATGTCATTTGTGAGGGATATCCAGCAGAACCTCTCATATTCCATGAATTATTTGGTCCCTGATACTGGGAACCACTGGGGTCTCCCATATTCTTGTGCATTCCTCCACTTGCTCCCTGGTTGGAATTATAGTCGTAGCTGTTGTGGTATCTCTGAAGAGAATTGGGGGCCTGAAGAAGCTGGTTGAGCGTCGGCGTGGGTCCTGTTTGTTGGGCTATACTGGGCCCCGAGAGGAACCTTTGCTGTTGGGAGTTGCTGCCGGGGTAGCTACCCCCCATCGCTTGGTTGCCACTGGGCCTCTGTTGGGGGCTCATGGTCATATTCCGAGGAGGCTGAGAATACCCCGGCCTCATCTGCTGCTGATTATACTGGGGATACATTTTATTTGGCTGTGAGTTTGTCGACATATCACTCGCGTTTCCTGGTATCCCTTGTCCGCCATGTTGTTCACCAATGTAGCTTCCCCGACCACCAAATCCCATGTCACAACCCGAAATACTTCCATGATTAAAGTTTTCTTGGGAATTCCTAAAATCGTCGTTCACCATAGAAGTACTACTTTGATTGAAGCTTTGAAAATCCGAGTTTAGACGAGATCTATCCATATTCACAGGAAAGCCACTCTCCACATTCGCACTCGCAGGCCTGCTGTTAGGCTGCGGAGTCCCTCCATCTTGGAAGTTATCCATCGTCATCTCCCTATGTTGATTTCCTCCACTCGTAGCAGGAGATCTCACACGACTTTTCACTAGCACATTACTATTAGAGTCGTCGGAATCTTCGAGCGATGTGCCGTTCTTGAGGCCGTCGGATCCTTCCTGTTCCCCGGTTTCAGGCGTTTTTTGTTCGGGGCAGGCCATCCGAGCGTGCGCTGGCGTTGCCATGCTGTCGTCACACCAACACCACCCAGTCGAACAGCATTGTAATCCAAAGCTCACCACTAACTACCGATGCGACACTCATCACACTTTATGCCGATGTTGTTGATGTACCCCTCAAGCACGTGTTCGGACACTGGCAGGTACAGCAGAAAAAGCAAGGCTTAGGGAACAGAGAGCTCTTATCAACCAAACACAACCATTATTTCCGACTGTAGAGATCTAAAGCGGGAACATCTGCGAGGTGGGAAAACGTAATCCTACGCGCTTATCGCGATTACAATTTTATCATATTCATCCCTTAAAAACCACTCGAAAACCAATGAAACGTAACTCTTGATCATCTGATTGAACTATTTATGAAGCTTTTGCGTAAATTAAGGCGACGCATTCGGAAATATTTTGGAACTACTTGTTTGCGCGCCATGTAGCGCAGAGGACTCCAGCCGCTCGGGAGTGGTGCGTCACCGTCAGTTTCCCTTGAAGTGTGTGGCTGTTTCAAAGGCGATGTTAGCGTGATCACTGAGTCAGGGTTTACGGGTAACAACCTATATCTTTCTCCGCTGTCGGTGGAGATCGACGGCCTGACAACCTGTCCTCGGCCGGGTCGTACGGGGACAACTTGTCGCCTATTGAAATTTACCGTAAACAACTCGCGTCCATAACGCATCATTCCTTTTCAGATGCATTGCTTCTCAAAGGTTGAAAAAAAAACCGTCCATATTTATTTTTCTTCCCGTGCGTAGCCTTTTAAGAAATACATTTTCAGAGTACAGAGTCAGGATTTTATAAACCCTCATAAATCCTCAACTATTTTTTAGGCTTAATTCTTAAATAGTTATTAAAAAAATAAACATAATTCCAATACTGTAAATAACAATAACTTATCGTTCACATCACTAAAATTGAGTTGGGTGCGCGTCACAAGAAATTACTGATAACTTCTATTTACGACAAAACGGGGTTTTTTCATGAGTAATTATATTTAGAACGGAAACAAAGGAAAATACGATTTTAAAAACACTGAAAGCGAAAATTTAACAAAAAAAAAAAAAATGAAGATGTGTATAGCATCTTTTCTCAAAAAAAGAAAATTAAAACCAGAGTTAAGTGCAGTACTAAAGGGAACTTAAAGGCCCTATTTTCCTCCAATTTTCCAGAAGAATTTTTTTCCTAAAAATCACACTTTTGCTTTGCCCTATTTCATTCGAGTTTAAATAAAAAATGGCATCGCTTTCTTTGGTTAAATAAATAATCATTGAATACAACTAGATTTTCATTTGCGGTGTAGTGTTTTTATGACATTAAGATTATTACTGCCCTATTGGGTCGTTTCGGACTTGTAGCGTCTTATTTAAACGTTAAAATGAAGAGGTGCCCCCCCCCCCATCCCTCCTGAAGATTTAAGTGCCGTAAATCTTTCTTCGTCAACTAACACCCCTATCTGTTGTCACAATTTGATTCGCAGCGTCGGTCCCTACCTCAACCGACGAAATTTTCAAGTTATTTAATCAGTTTCAGACAAAGAAAATTTTATGTTCAACTGCTGTCGGCTTGTGAAATCACATACGGAAAACATTTGTTCTCCTGTTAGCAATCGCGCATGATGGCTCAAATGTATTTATTGTTTTTATTTTTTAATAATTTCACGTGTTACAGTGTGGAGTATTACAATTAAGTATTAACTACGTAGTTACGCAACGCTGGAAGAGGGGTCAGGTTTTTTACATGAAGCCAGTGCTCAATCCCTTACAGTTAGCATTCATTTTCAACAAGTTTGTTTACTTCCCGCTATGCGTGATAATCTCAGTGGGCTGCCACGAGGGTTTGGCTGGATTGATTGTGCCAGTACCATGGTTACAGAACGACACGAAGTTGAACTTTGCTCTAAATAGAACATCGCAGTTCGATAAAGCCCCCAACGGAGGAAATGGACTGCAGGATACTAGCGCCATCTACCGCACAAAAGCGTTAAACTAGTAAAATGATATCGTTCATTCCTGAGATTTTCTCAAGATGTCAGCACCATCTGGAACCCATTTTCTCTCATAAACCTGTGGAACCGGTTGGCTGATGGAAATAGGCATACCAAGACCATTGCTTTGGTTATGGTTCGCTGCGTCTCAGTTAAGACGATGTATTTGGAAATAAAAATTTCCAGCTATATTTACATCTTGGGTATTCTGCAGTCACTGAGATCAAGCCACATGCATTAGGCGTGGAATGCATACATATTATTTTAACTTAGGATTTTGCAGGATCACTGAGAACGCGAATAAATACATTGAGCTGGTAACCTTTATCGTTGCTCATTATCATGAGCATCAATCACTTGGAGAGCGCCAGCTTAGGATGTTTCGCAGTCTTCATGCATGAAAAACTTTTAATTCTAACGCTCATTATAAAGCAACTTTTGAAGATAGGAAAATTCGATTTCACATCACGAAAAACAACAACGTGAAAGTCGAAAATGCAATTTATTTTATTATCACCAGCCATGAAAGCATTTATTTTTTAAGCTCGCCCGAATGAATAACTGGTTTGGTAGTTGTTCCTGTTACCCATGCCCTTCTCATGAGCAGCTGGTTTGCTAGTGTTTTTTTTTTTTTTTTAGCGGAAATCAAATGACACAGCTGATCGTTCTACGAAGCACCTTGTCATATATTTTTTTCAGTAAGTGCTCGGATGTAAATTAACCACATATGATGCTTGCACCACTTGAATTTGTTTGAGAAGTTTTCTAGTATGCGCAGAACTGTCATTGGAAAGCAGGTTCGACACGCTTTCTATACTGTAGATAATACGTATCTGCATTTACGAGCCACTGACTTTTTGACTTTAAAGGAGACCTAAACCCCACCTCTATCCCCACTTTCTTGAAAAATCCACTAACTCTTTTTAAAAATCGAAATTCCGAATTGGAAAATTGAAATTCTGAATTTTAAAATTTCGAAATTCTGAATTTCATGAACTTTTACTTCAGCGACGGATCCTGAATTTTTTTACAAAGCGGTTTTGCATATATCATCATCTTCAAAAACCATTATCAATCCACTGCTGAGTGAAGGTCTCTGCAAGCGCTTTGTCTGGAGCCAATCTACTCAGTGTCACTTCGGCATGCTTTCAAATTTCATCCATCCATCTCCTTCGTGGTCATCTTCTGGGTCTTTTTCTGTTCTTTAGTATCCAGTCTGATATTTCAGTTATCCAACAATGGTCAGTTCTTCAGCTCTTCTAGTAATATGTCCAGCCCATTGCCATTTCAGGTGTTTTTACTTCATCATAATGCCAACCGCTCCTGTCATTTTCCTGTTCTTTATCTCATCTTTCTTGATTACACCAAGCATGCACCTCTCCAAAGTCCAAAGGCGTAAATATAATTTTTTTTTTCTGGCGGGGGCGGGGCGGGGGCGGGGGCGGGGGGGGGTGGCCGAAAATGGAAGTTTTTGAAATCCATCAGGACAAAATAAAAGTTAATGAAAAATAAAAGAAGAAATTAAAGCATTATTTTCTATTGTAAGTTGATGCATTTTTTTAAATTAATGCATTTTTCTAAAGTAAGCAACATTTTAACAAAGAAATGGACCACTGGGGGGGGGGGGGCAAGGCTCCCTTGCCTTCCCTCTTCTAAATACCCCCCAGCACCTGTCCATGCTCGTTTCAGCTGTCTGCATCCTCTGTTGTCTTTTTTAGTTGAGGTCCATGTCTCCTCTCCCTCCATAAGGAAGAATGTACTGATTAAGCATTGTAAATGCTCTTGAAGATTACTATTCCTTCCAATTACTCTCCACAGGGACTGACTAAGACAGTTTGGGGCCCTGGGGAAGACGCTTTCCGGAGGTCCTTCCCGGCATCTCGTGTTATGTGGATGCATGTATGATTGAGGGCCGATTACATAGTTATTATTGCCAGATTAAGACATTAGTTTGCCAATAATATGGTGTTCTATTTATTCGTCGAAATTATAATCGTTATTTCTATGTGTTCAACGTACAATTGTGAAATTGCCATTTTAACTGTTTTCAGTGGATGAACATTGCGAATCAGTTTGATGCAAAATAAGTAATATATAACTACATTTTGGGGGTCCTCAAAGGTCGGGGCCCTGGACATGTGCCCCGAATTCCCTCCCGTAAATCAGGCCCTGGATCTCCAATAAAGTTTTAAACGCCAACTTCTTATTCGATTTGGCCCACACTTGATATCTGTTGTCATAAATGTGCAGGAACTTCTAAATTTGTCATAAATGTATAGGAACTTGTCATAAATGTATAGGAACTCCTAACGCTTGATATCTGTTGTCATAAATGTATAGGAACTTCTAAATTTTTCTTATGAACTCTAAATCTTCAGTTTTTGTAAAAGCATTATACATCAGTTTTGTTTTGGACAAGTTCATCTTCAACCCCCTTTTTTTCCATCTTGTTACCGAGTTCCTGGATCATACTCTGCAGCTCTCAGAGCGTACTTAAAGAAGTTATTGTGTTGTCAGCAAAACGAGAAGGTGGGTCAAACAATCTCCACTAATCTTTATCCCCATTTCTTCCCAGTTCCATGACTGAAAGATATTTTGCAATGAGACACTGAAGAGTTTGCGTGATATGCATGGTCGGAGTGTGGTTACAGATTTTGGAGACGGATGGGGGCTGTAGTTCCAGATGAAACTCCCTTCCCGAACGTAATAGTAAATCTTAGGGAGGCTAAATATAATTTTGGGCAGGGGCGCCGACTTCACCCAATTATTTAGGGGGGGGGCGTGAAGAGATCAGACGTGGAAGGAGGTACGTCTCTTTCACTGTCAGAAGGAAACTATGCAAAAAGATAAACGAAGAAATTCGCCGTATATTTTAAAATACAATTGTAATTGCGCATCAGCAAATGAACAATGCAACAGAAATATTCTTTGATGAATATTAATATTTGAAAATATATAATTCAGCTTGTGATTTTATAAAAATATCTAGAGATTTTTTTTTTTTTTTTTATTGAAGGTTTAAAGACCACCGTGAGCAACTCAATGGGCTATAAGCAGTCGCTCGCCTCTAATTTAGGGTCACTGGCTCCAAGGAAGGAGCCAGTGCCGTAAATCGAACACAACATCCATGCCTCACCGGGATTCGAACCAAGACCCCTTCCGGACGAATGATCAGAGGCCATCGCTTAGACCACCGGGGCGGCAGATTTTGTTTCCAAACGTTTATAAAAAAATATGAGAAATCAGCGCCATTACTCAAATAAAGAACGAGAAGCGCAAAAAAATAAATACAATAGATACGTGAAGGCGCTAGAAATTATACGCTTCGGTAGTTTTATTTATTTATTTTATTTTTGATAATTTTCTTTAACGTTTATCACATATCACGAGAACATGTCAAACACAATACGTGGCTGGCAACCAGGGACGTCACCAAGGGGGTGCAAGCCCAACATAAAATTTGTCTTGCTCACCCTGCCACCCACCCAGTTCAAAATGTGCCATTTTTCAGTATATTTAAATTTTAAATATAATCTCTACCTTGCCAAGTAATGTGTTTTATCTCATGTAGCCCTACTTATTTCCCCTTAAGACGTGCGATGTTTACGTCACCAAAAAAGGTTATCAAAATAGCATCAGGAGAGCCATGAAATTTCAATGTTCTTTACTTTTCCAATTACTTAGTTTAAACCTCTTTTTGATGTTTGTATCGCCTGGGCGCTAATGAGGTGAGTGGGTAGGAATTCGCTGAGGGGTCACTACTAATTGCGTCGTTTGTTTTCTTTACAAAATAGGGGATTTCAACACGGAAATTGGAGTCTGAAGCTACACTAGCGCTCATAAGAGTGCTCCCGAATAGTGAAAGTGCAGAAAGTGGCTCACGACTGCTTTGCTGGAAAGAAGTGCAAGACGAACTCATTGGCTTGGAGAAAGGAAATAAAGGAGGGGGAGGTATTGTGTCTGCGTGGCACGACGTTAAAATTTCCTTTAGATAAAGAAAACTGACATTATCTTTTAAATAAATGGTTTAACTACAGTACTATTTTCTTAAGCAAAAATGCAAACTTTTGAAAAGCAATTTAAGACAACGCATTCAGAGCAAGCAAAAAGTTGAAAGCGACATTTTACCACCACTGGCATCTTACCCCAGTATCCGTGCATGTATGTGTGTCCAAGTGGAGGGGTCATGACTGCACGAATTCTTTTGTAGCCGGTAGTGAAAAGCATTAAAGCCACCCCTGTGGCGCAGTGGTCTAAGCGCTGGCTTATGACCATTCGTCCGAGAAGGGTCCGGGGTCGAATCCTGTGAGGCATGGATGCTGTGTTTGTCTAACGGCACGAGCTCTCTCCCTACCCTGGAACTTGTGACCTTAAATTAGGGACTGACGACTGCTTACAGCCCCCCCCCCCCCCAATGAGCTGCTCACTGTGGTCGTTAAACCTTCAATCAATCAAAAAAAAAAAAAAAGGATTGAAAATCCATTGTTTCATTGTTTCTCAAAAATAATAATAATAAAATTAAAGTTGCAATGAAGCTTGCCCCACCAAAAATAATGCTCGCCCATCCTGATTTCGAAGTCTAGCGACGTCCCTGCTGGCAACCTAGTTTCTTATCAAATGAGCACTGCTAAATATGGGAAAAATAATTTTTACTTGAAATACACATTGCCCTTTGTACATGATTCTAAAGGGAATACTTAAAATATATACAAGATAAAAACATTAGCACTTTCAAGTCCACTATGAGCCCGTCATCAGATGATGTATTAGGTGTGCAACTTAATTCTCGGCCCCTAACCGTAAGCGATCATAGAACGTCGGCAAATGCAGATAGCTGTGTGTGATAATGGCTGATTGCAGCGCCATCCAACAGCTTTCCACGCAACCGTAACTGCTCACCACAGCTGTAGTGACAGAAGGGACGAAAGTTGACGGTGAAAGCAATGTCGTTCCAGAAGCAAAATTTGAGGCACTGCCTCCTGTTCGCATTTCAGCTGAAAAAAGTGCAGCGAAAGCCCATGCAAACGAGCTGTGCTGCTTTGGGTGAGGCTGCTGTGTCCTACAGTACGTGTAAGAAGTGGTTCCAGCGGTTTAAGCAGGGAAATTTCGATCTCCGTGATGCAGAACGTCTGGGACAGCCACAGAAAGTTGACGATGAGGAACTGGAACAACTGTTGGACGCGGATCCCTGTCGCACACAGTCAGAGCTCTCCCAGGAACTCGGAGTAACACGGCAAGTCATTGCAAAGCGGCTACATAAGCTTGGACGGATTCATAAGGAGGGCCGTTGGGTGTCCCCACCAACTCACAGCTGCGAACAAGTCTAGGCGCTACGATATTGCTGTGTCCTTGCTCTCCGGATTCAAGAAGAAGGATTTCCTCAAGATTTTGACCTGTGATGAGAAGTGGCTTCTCTACGATAATCCTGAGCGGCGCAAATCGTGGGTTTATCCAGATCAGCCTACCACCAGTACCGCCAAACCGAATATCCATGGCAGGAAGTTGTTGCTGTGCATATGGTGAGATCAGCGCGGTGTTGTACACTACGAGTTGCTCAAACCTGGTGAAACGGTCAATACTGAGCGTTATTGTCAGCAACTCATTCGTGTGAGTGACGCAATGGAGGCGAAGAGGCCATACACCGGCAAGGGCAGAAGGTCGGTCCTGTTGCTTCAGGATAATGCGCGTCTTCACACCGCCAAACCGACTTTAAACACGATCACCGACCTGGGATGGGAGATTTTGTCCCACCCGGCGTATTCTCCAGACTTCGCCCAGTCGGATTATCACCTCTTTCGCTCCCTGCAACATCACCTGAGTGATAAGCACTTTACTTCTGTCGAGGAGGTCCACACAAGTATTGATGACTTTATCAACTTGAAAGGGCCCTCTTTTTTCCGCAGTGGCATTCGGCAGCTCCTGACCGATGGTTCAAATGTATCCAACACCACGGGGATTATTTCCCTGATTAGGTACGTATTCGATTTGCTATAATTTGCTGTCAACGTGTCGTGGCTGTGGCCAAGAATTAAGTTCCACACCTAATAGTTACGATTGGCCTTGGAAGAGGTATATATGAAGGAGGCACACCGAAGTATCAGTGTTGTCAGCGCGCATGCTCATTATATAATTATGTTGTTATACATCAGAGACTGGGTCGTTATCTGCGTTGTCCGCCTCACCATAATAATTGCAAAGCAGCTTCCGAGGTAACGGTGTGGTAGTAGGGGCATCGTCGTTACAACACTTTCTTCTAAATTTATGAATCCATAAACTTTCTCTCATGAGAAGTGAAGAACTTGTGGTTGGCGTGTTAAGTATAGTTACATCTTGCCAGATAGGTTGGTGTCGACCCTCCAGGCATAGTCTTGAAAGGGCGGTGGAAGGGGAATATGATTTGACATTATATTTACGCTCAGATACACGTAAACTAAGATTGCGACGGGTCGATCCTATGTATATCTGGTCGGAGACATCATCGTTCATGGCTTTTAGTGAAATTGCATAAACACCAAACTTGGAATCAGGGGGTATTCGATCCCCGTCCTTCTTGATATAGGCGAGGATGTTACACGCTTTTAAACCAAAGTCGATATTGAAAGGTCGACATGCGTGTTTTAGGACATCAAACAGAGGTCATCGCTCTTTCCACGTTTATAAGTCAGTCACGGAAAGAATCTCATTGACCGCCAGCGGGAATCGAACCCAGGGTTTTCCAGTTACGCGCCGGATATGCTTCCACTGCACCACAGCGGCCTCGAATTCCCGCAGACTCAGCACACACGGCCGCCCATAAGCCTTTCATCTCCCCTTAGAATGCTACTCGTCGTTTAGCATGGTGTAAAGAACTGTTTTCGTGAACCGTAGATCAATTGAAACATGTCCTATAAACTGATGAATCCAGATGCACGATCCATCAGTCTGATGGCGTTGTGTGGGTATCCGGGGGAAACGCTATTTACCACAGTGTACTGTTCCTACGATCAAGTTTGGAGATGGCAGTGTACTCGTGTGGGGGTGTTTTTCGTGGTATGGTCGCAGGCCTATCGGTTATCGTGGAAAAATCTGTTAACCAGCACGTCTACCTCGATATTCTGGACAATTATGCTTTACCAACTCTGTGGCAATATTATGGAACCGAGCCTTGTTGGTACCAGCAGGATAATGCACCGAGTCATAAAGCAAGGACTGTGTTACGGCATGGTTTGACGATAATTCTGTATCGTGTGTGGACTGGCCAGCACAGTGCCCTAACCTTAATCCCATAGAGCACCCATGGGACATAAAGAAGTTTGGAACCAAGGCCTACTACTAAGCAACAGCTAACGGCAGCATTATGTACTAAATGGAAGCGCATGCCTATTGCTGTGTTCCAAAACCTTGTCGAAAGCATGTGTCGAAGGGTCAGTGCATGAATTAAGGCCAAAGGTGGACCGACACCGTAGTAATGTATGTCAATAAATGCCATGTTGTGTTTGTCTTCCAAGTGTCCGGTGACTTTTGTCAATATAGTGTATGTGCCTAGCACTAGTGGATCATTTGCTTCGGTTCGGGAGAGGAGCATCAGCTAACTTAAAGTTGCATACATAATTTAAATTGCTAAAAAAAAAGTTATCTTCTGACAAAACATGGTAAGAGAATAATAATAAGCACGAACATTATGAATGTAAGATTTTCTCATCTTTAAATACATGTGCGACGGGGGGGGAGGCTTCGTAGGTAAGTAAGCAAACTTGTAGTAGTTACTGGCGATCGGCTAACATGCACATTTTCCCGTCATTCTACATTTTCACAGATTATTTATTATCTTACGGATTAATTAAGAAGGGGAAATAGTGAAAATAAGTTTCATAAGGAGTGTCCTTCCCTGGATCAGCCAGTAATACCTAGGTACAGTTTAAACTTTACATCAGAGGCTAAGCCGTGTTTTTATTTCTTACTTGAGTAACTGCTTAAAATTTTGGAAATACAGAAAAGGATGATGAAAATATGCATCGAAAATGTTATATTTAATTATTTTTCTTATTTAGACACAAAAAAAAATTCTATAAAAATGACATGGGGGGGGGGGGTCCCTGCGCCCTCTATGCTTGTAGTGCTACATAATTTTCACGAAATATCCAGTTTACGGGGGGGGGGTAAATTGTCGTCGTCCGCTTTTACAGAAGCGTTCGTGGAGCAGCGTGGATGGAGTGTCTGTATAGTGGCAAAGGTTTGTGAGCTTAGAACGTTTACACTGACACCTCGCGCGAAAAGTAATGCTAAGTGCAGGTACAGTCGTCGTGTTCTGGCTACGAATGAGCTCATTTGTTTCGTGAGCATATCGATGATGAGGCCTTAGAGTTGTTAACTAGCATTGCGCGCAATTAATGAGTTTCTTAAAAGAAAAATTACTTTCGACACAATTTCGGCACTTTCGCACGAGAATTTCGACAAAGGTTTTGAGCCACTGAACAAAAGTCTATTTGAATAAACCGTTTATTAAAATAAATAAAAAAAAAAAAAGAAAGAAAAGAGATGTCTTAAACGCTTTCTGGCAGAAGGAGTTATTTTTAATTGCAGTTTATTAACTAACTATGTATTGAATACGGTTGTATTCAAGTAAGATTGCTTTTCGTTATAAGAGCACTAACGGAGATACCCTGCGTTGCCCGGGATAGACATAAAGTTTGTTTTCAAGTAACAATGTAACTCGCACTATAAAAAAAAATCCTGCCATAATGAACAACGCTGAGCTTTTGTGAGATATGAGATTATATTGTAATGAAGAATATTATTGTAATGAAGGATTTTCCAAATAGAGAGGAAAAGGAAAATATGGCCAATTTTGTAATAATAATTATTATTTTTAAAACTTTTTTACACTTTACAGCCTGTAATTTTTCATTGTTATTGAAAGCCAGAAAATTCTTTCACCTTTGGGAAGCTTTCCGGAGGACATAGGCTATTTCATTTATTTATTAATATTTTTTATTATTATTTTATTATTTTTGGCTGTACTACCGAATAACATCGCTTTCAAGTAGTTTCCAATTTCCCATGTATCGTTCTGCTTTGTTTACATACAACCTGATCACACCCAACGTGAAAGAAAATAGTTCACGATAATATACGGAATTTTTTTACTAATCTTGAAAACTAAACCCATTCGGATAATTCTTTCACCGTTGGGAAGCTTAGTTCTTTCCGGTGGACATAGGCTATTTCTTTTATCTATACTAATACCAATACTGATCTTGTATTTAAATTTTATGTATGAAGAAGACCGTCTGTTTTAACTTCAACTTAACCTTGATGCTATTTGAGAGGACCACGCGTATTGGTGGGAATCTATAGCTCCGCCCATATTTGAGACTCCTGCGCCAATTGTTGGGAGTCTAATGAAACCTAATCCTTACAAAGAAAATGCCATGGTAACATAAACCAAAAAATACGTATGACAATATGTTCCGCCGGTGCTTTGTCTTTTCAAAAATCGGACTCTTCCCCGTATGCCTGAACCGCGGAAGCTTGCGAGGAGTGAGGCGTCACCTGACGACCGTTGCTCTGATACGCGGAGTAATACCGCAGCAGCCGACTTGCACCCAGTCGATAGAGGGCCCCGTAAAACACATTTGACCCCTTAGGGATGAAATTTCAAAATATCGTCCCGCCTGTATTTTAATCTGGGTGATGAAGAGTATGTATGACAATTTTGGTGCAACTCCATCAAACCGTTTAGGAACGTATGCGGAACAAACATACAAACTTTCACTTATATATAGAGAAAGATGTTACTCGGTGTGATTGCCGTGCCTTGCATTGCCTTCCACGTTGCTCTCTGAACCTTAACAATCAACAATCAACACGAAAAAATCTCCACGAAGTGTTTTTCCTTTATTGTTTTGAAGAGATGGAAGAATGTTGTTCCCTTACCCCCTCATCCGTTTTTCGTTTCTCTCCCCCCCCCCCTTCTTTTCTTTACGGTGATTTCTTCACATTAGGCAAACCAATCGCGCGCAACACTATGAACAGTTTTTTTTTTTTTTCCCAAATAGCATTTTGCGCTTTGGGTTTTCCCTTGCAGACCAGAGGTAGTTTATTCGCAACAGGTTAAAAAACTAAACGCTGGAAGAGTCAAGGAAATGTTATCATGTAAGCAACACCACCTCAAGGCATGTTTGGCCCCCGATGCAAAATGGCGCTCCTATGTGAACTTTTCGCAGGAGAAAACTCGCATAATGTTTTCGGAAGAAGAGCCTTCTGAAATTTGGGAATGAAGAGAAATTTTCTAAATCTACTACCATATTCCACACATATTTGTGTGAGCGATCATTTTCACTTTATTCTTGCTTTAAATCTAAATACAGAAATGAACTCGATGCGAAACCAGATTTAAGTTTGCGTTTATCTGGTATTCAGCCAAACATTGCAAAATTTTGTTCAGATAAAAAAGTCCAACATCAAAATTAAGTTTCTGTGTAGTTATTATATTGTGTTGAACATCTTCCAGGTTGTAATTTATTTCATTCAAAATGTTATTTATATTGAATGTAGTATATTCAACAAAATTTAGTGCAATAAAGAAATTTTAGAGGTTTCATAACTATAGATAGTAAAATTTTACATTTTATAATTATAATTATAAAATGTAAATTTCAAATGTAAATTTCAATTTGAAGCTTTTTTTTTTTTTTTTTTTTAGTGATTATTACCCTGGGAGTTCGTAGCACCATTTATTTATTTATTTAATTATTGGTTGAAAGGGGCTCACGAAAAAAAAAAAAAAAGAAAGAAAGTTCTGTCACCAGCAAAACTGAAAGTCAGATCAAACTTGAGCTCTAAGGGCAAAAACCGTATTTTTTTTTAACAATTTTTTTGTAATTATTACATTGGGAGTTCGCAGCACACAGCATCTTTTCTTCTCTTTTTTTTTTTTTTTTGGTTGAAAGGGGTGCACGGGGGAAAAAAGGAAGCTGGGATTCACTGATTTAACTCAAGACAGCACGAAGAGCTCTATCATCAGCAAAACTGAAATTCAGATCGAATTTGAGGTCTAAAGGCAAAAACCGTATTACGCGGCCCATGCTCACCTTCCCCATGTTTTCAAAAACTTCGTGAAAATCCCTCTTCCTCCACAAAAACACATTGTGTTCCCCCTCCCCAAGGTGTTAAATAAAAAGCATTGTAAGGCACAGACACCGCGCATACGGTCTTGTGCATCACCTATATATTTCTATATAATGCGTAAGTGACATTTTCGTCACTTACGCAGCGCATATGCAAAATACATGATCAAGTGCATCACCACATGATCTAGGCCAGTGGTTCCCAAGCTTTTTGCATTCGCGGACCGGCAAAACGTTGGGGAAACTTTCGCGGACCGGCGTTAATAAGTGCAATCCATAATCAATATACCACAATATTCTCCTTACCGTTAATATCATTTTGCCCCTCCCCCCCCCCCCGGTGGCGCAGTAGTCTAAGCGCTGGCTTATGATCATTCATCCAAAAAGTGTCTGGGTTCAAATCCCGGTGAGGCATGGAAGTTATGTTTGTCTTACGGCACTGGTTCTCTCCCTTCCCTGGAGCCAGTGACCCTAAATTAGGGACGGCGACTGCTTATAGCTCATTGAGTTGCTCACGGTGGTCGTTAAACCTTCAATCAATAATAATAATAATAATAATAATAATAATAATTTCATTTTTCTGGGGTCAATGCGACGTCTGTTGCTTCGCTATAATCTTCTCGAGCCGTGGTTCTATAGCGTCATTTCTGCAAAGCACACTGGTCGCCTCGGTGGCGCAGTGGTCTAAGCGATGGTCTCTGATCATTCGTCCGAAATGGGTCCAAGTTCGAATCCCGGTGAGGCATGGATGTTGTGCTTGTCTTACGGCACTGGCTCTCTCCCTTCCCTGGAACCAGTGACCCTAAATTAGGGACGGGCGACTACTTATAGCCCATTGAGTTGCTCACGGTGGTCGTTAAATATCCAACCTCAACAAAACAAAACAAAAAAAAAAAAAAAAAAAAAAGAGCAGTTCATCATTAATGTCCATTATGTTCCTGTGCTTTGTTTTGATTACCAAAACGGCTGAAAAGGTTTTCTGGCAATAATTACGTGGCCGAAAAAGTTACCAATAATTTCGAAGCTTTGTCACTGAGACTCGGATATTCTTTTTTCCACAATACCCCAAAACTGAGTCAGAGATTTGGACCTCAATGTCTCACCAGACTAGCATCAGAAATGAGTTCAACGAAGCTTTCCTTTTCCTGGCGAGTTAGCCTGGAGGAGTTCAGACCTTCTGCGAAGAGATTAGTGATCCAAGCTTCCTTTAACCACTTAGCATCCAGGTACGTACACTGGTGTGCAAAAATTAAGGACGAAAAGGAGAAATTAGCATAACAGCGGAACGAGCAGGCATGCAGAACGGAACGAAAGCCCACTCAGCAGATAGACTAGGGTCCAGTACGGTAGGCTAATCGCATATATGCAGCATGATTTAGGGGTGGGGGGGTCGGAAGGGTATAAAGCACACGGGCGGTGTACGCTCAGAAATTCGGTGAAAGTTATTGCACGGTGTACATTGGTTTGAACGACGTCGAGTTGCTGCCACCGTGTGATATGGCCAACAGGCGATCCAGTAGACGACATCTGGATGACTTTACCCGAGGTCGCGTGATTGGGAAGTTGGAAGAAGGTCGAAGTGTGACTAGTGTGGCCGAGGAGTTCGGGATCGCTCACAGCATCGTTTCACGTGCTTGGAGAGCATTTCAAACGACAGGAACAACTGCCCGAGAGTTTAGCAGTGGTCGTCCACGAGAAACCACGGCCGCGAACGACCGGTATATTGTCCTACAGGCGAGAAGAGACAGACGGCAGACAGCGAGAGAAATCGCAAGGCACATGAAACAGACAACTGGACGTCCGTTATCGCGTTTTACCGTGCCAGAAGGCTGCACAAAGGTGGTCTATTTCCACGACGACCAGTATGGTGTGTGCCATTAACGCCTGCTCATCGGAGACGGCGGTTTCTGTGGTACGAGGAACACAAGAACTGGGCACATCAGCAATGGGGTCGAGTTCTCTTTACGGATGAGAGCCGATTTAGTCTGACGAGCGATCCTGGACGTATACACATCTGGAGAGAGAAGGGAACACGCAATCACAGCTCCAACATAATCGAAAGGGACCGCCTTGGAAGTGGCGGAGTTCTCGTTTGGGGCGGTATCATGCTTGGTAGACGTACTGAACTCCACATCTTCCAAGGAGGTTCAGTCACTGGTGTCTGCTATTGTACCGAGGTTCTTCTGCCTCAAGTGCGTCTGTTTAGAGGTGCTGTGGGTCCTGAGTTCCTCTTTATGGACGACAACGCTACAACTCACCGTACAGTGGCAACGATTCCGCAGCTGCGATTGGCGCTACAAGAGGAATGGGCCGCGATGCCTCAACAGCTCCTTGTCAACCTCGTCCTCAGCATGGACAGACGTTATAAATCCTGCAACGCAGTCAGGGGTGATCATATCCCCTACTAAAGACTGGATATTTCTTGGCAGCCGCCTGTCACATGGATGTTTCTGTCTTCTGTCCAGTTGTGCTCGAAGCTACCTTTTCAATAAAGTGCCTTTGTATCCTTTGGATACCTTGTTTGGACGATTTTGCTCACTTGTCCCATATTCTTACATCTTGGGGATCTTATAGTATGATTTGAGTCTATGTGGAGCACTTCAGCACGACGTTACATTCGAAAAACCGTCTCGTCCTTAATTTTGGCTCGCCAGGGTAATATTACGTCAACGAATGATAGTGCAAGAAATTCGAGATCCGTAATATTACAGGCCCACTGATGTGAGGTAGGGCGCCATGTTTTCGCATATATCACACAAATATCGATTTTTGAAATAATTGTGCTTTCATTTCGTTTCACACGATGTGTACCGGAACTTTCGTCTTTTGTTTTATAACTACCAGAACGATTCTCGTAGTACACTGCTGGCCACCCAAAATGCAACACCAAGAAGAAAGCATCCGATTGGCCTGAAATTCGCAGCATGCGTCGCCCACGAGAGGACAGGCAAACGATTAGCATTAAAGGGCATATGCAAATCATGTGTGCCCGGCACGCCACCGAGAAGCACTATAAGAAGGGTGCACAGAAGGTGAGGTGTAAGTAGTGGAAGTGTGTTGTGCTTCCGGACCTGTGCGTGGGAAGCTTCCTGATGCCTCATCGCAGAATACGACAGCATTCCAGCCCGTTTCGGAGTTCGACAGAGGACGAATAGTGGCTTATCGCGACAGCGGTTTATCGTACCGAGATCTCGGCGCCCGTGTGGGACGACATCCAGCCACAGTGAGGCGAGTATGGATTCGGTGGGTGCAGGAGGGACGGACGGACCGACGTGAGTGATTGCCGCAGCAGCGGCACACCACCGAACGAGAGGACCGGCATGTTGTGCGGCGGGCATTGACTGCTCGCACCGCCACATCACGAACGTTAGCGCAGGAATTAGGGTGTGTTGCGCAACAACCTGTGTCAGCACGTACCATTCGACGTCATCTGCAGGAGCGGGGACTTGTCGCACGGCGCCCATTGCTCCGATTATCATTGACGTTACATCACCGGCGAGTGCGGCGGCAGTGGGCCGCTGAATGCAGCACCTGGACTACGGAATGGCACGACATTGTCTTCTCCGACGAATCCCGCTTCTGCCTGCAACACCATGATGGTCGGATCCGCGTGTGGCGGCACCGCGGCCAGAGACTGTATGACGCCTGCATTATGCATCGCCATACCGGTCCGTCGCCTGGCGTTATGGTTTGGGGCGCAATTGGATATGACACCCGCACCCCTCTGGTACGCATCGCCGGTACACTCAACAGCGAACGCTACATCTCCGACGTTTTGGAGCCTGTAGTCCTCCCTTACCTGCAGGATCTGCCAGCGGCCACATTTCAACAAGACAATGCGCGCTCACACGTGGCACGCATCGTGAAACAATTCTTCACGGCCCACCAGGTGTCACTGCTGCCGTGGTCCGCCTGTTCTCCCGATATGTTGCCCATCGAACACGTCTGGTCGCTGATTGGCAACCGAGTGACCCGGCAAGCACCACCCGCGGCTACGCCTAATGAGCTGTGGCAACGTGTGGAAGCAGCCTGGACCGACATACCCCAAGCGCACATCCAAAGCCTCTTTTGTGCGATGCCGCGGCGTGTAGCGGCCGTTATTGCCAGCCATGGGGGCCACACAAACTATTGATATCTGCGTGTTCCGCAAGTCGCACGGGCCTGTAAGCTCAATCGTTTCATCTTTGTATCTGTTGTTATGTGTCCAGTAAATCTGGCTTTGCTATTTCGTGTCCTTCTTGGTGTTGCATTTTGGGTGGCCAGCAGTGTATTACGTTTCACGTACGTTCATTGCCTGGAATCGTGCTACTTGTACCTTGGGAAAAACAATTGCGTTTTTTTTTCACACGTTTATTTAATCTTCCTTGGGATCTTAAGTAGTTAACCTTTCGCGACAGATGTTAAAAAAAAGATCAAGGTTTCCTTTTACTTTGACTCCATTTTGATTCAAAAGAAAAATAAATAAATTTACTCGTTTCTCGCGGACCGGCAGAAAAAAACTTCGCGGATCGGCGGTTCAGAAACACTGATCTACAGGCGACTATTTAGGATTGCTGCTCTTCAGTAATCGCGACTAGTGTTGATCACAATGTGAAAAACAAACGATATTTCGGAGTCCGGTGCAGGGCTTATTATGGGTGCTTGTCTGGCTGGCGCGATGATTTTGAAAAGAGCAGAGCTGATATTTCAAAAGGGGAGATATCCCGGGTCTTGAATCAGTGGAAAAATAACCCACATTGCTTGTGACGCGACGACAATCTGTTAGGAACGAGATCGCCGTCGTCTGAGAAGGCTTGTACGGAGAAACATGATTTCCTGTATGCAGCAATTGACCGAAGTATTGGAATGATGGCTATTCCTATTCCATATCCCAGCGAACTTATGCGCAGGAAACTGAAGAGGACCAGTATTGGCAGTCACATACCTATACGGAAAGCAATGATTTCTCAAAAAAAAAAAAAAAAACACACACGTTAAGTTCGTCTACAGTTGTGTCGGAAACACCGTGACTAGGAAAATGCCATGTTATCCATAAACGCTATCCGACGCAATTATTTCTTCAAACGGTTGTAAAAGTTGAAATATCAGGAATATTAATATATATGCATTTACGCCCTATTGCAGAAAAATTGGTGTCATTTTGAGCAGAAAATATACACAAAATGCTTTCCGTAGTGAGTGACATTAGACCGAAACAGAATATTTACGATTGGGTCTTTAGAAGCGTTGATGCGGATGTAGATACGTCGCAGATAGATACCCTAATGACAAAATTGTTCTTTGTGAAAAATTAGGAATTATATGTAAATATTCTTCACGTGAATGCTATCCAACGAAAATTTTTTTTTATTTAAATCGGACACTTAGAAGCAGAAATATCGGGAAAATGCATTACGCGCCCTAGAGGGACAATTATAACATTTTTTTTTTTTTTTTTTTTTTTTTTTTTGATTGGAGGTTTAACGACCACCGTGAGCAACTCAATGGGCTATAAGCAGTCGCCCGTCCCTAATTTAGGGTCACTGGTTCCAGGGAAGGGAGAGAGCCAGTGCCGTAAGACAAGCACAACATCCATGCCTGACCGGGATTCGAACCCGGACCCCTTACGGACGAATGATCAGAGGCCAACGCCTTAGACCACTGCGCCACCGGGGCGGCTATAACATTTTTTAAAGATGAAACTACGAAAAACGGTATTAATGGTAAAAGGTATCGAAAGTGAAGAAGGATTGCTCAGCCAGATTTTTAGAAGCAATGATATAGTTTAAAACGGACGTTGAGGTATATAGGGTCGGCGAAGGGCGCGAAAGGTGACCCACGTAACCGGAGAAGGCAAGCCACATCAACAGGTCAGCGGCAAGGTCTTCGCGCATGCGTAGCGCGGAGGAGGGGAGACGAGCAGGTCCCTTGAAGAGGATCTGTTAGTCTGCTTTCGTCCAACGGAGAGAGGAGTTCTCCGACAGAAGGAGACGCGAAGCGTTTTTTTTCGGGGGGGGGCAGAGGGACGCTCCAAACCGCGGAGATCCGACGCTCTGGTTGAGTTTAGCGAGCATCTATCCTAGAAGAGATAGAGTGCTCTGCTGCAGCGGTACAGGTCCTAGTCAGGACTCCCGCTGGCACAGTAGATATTTCTCTACAGTGAATTCGATCTTAGCACAGGCTAAGATTGAAACATATTGCAGAGAAGAATAGTTAGACTACTATTTCTAAATATTCGCAGAGATATAGATATACCTAATAGCATGTAGATTCTTTCTAGAACGTCAACGCCGAGAGATATTTTCTTCGGAAGTGGTTATCCCAGCTTTCGTGTTCACGCCACTGTCAGGTCTGATCCTTAGGGAAACCTGATGCTTGAGAAAGAGTAATTCACCGCCGTCAGGAACCTAACTGATTATGTAATAAATGTTTGTGTTTTCAATAATAACCCCTCTTGATATCATTATATCTTAGTGTGAGTATTATTCTGTCCGTTCAGCTGTTTCGATCCGCCTTCCCGATTCGCAGATTTCAATAACAAAGCGGGGAAGGCTTCGTTTGTTCGCTCGAATAGAGTTTGGGGGAGTGTTTCGGAGAAACACAATAACTTCCTTGTGTCCGTGAGAAGCCATCTTGCGTGGGCGCCTCAGATCCATAAGTAGGAAGCGAAGCCACGACACGGGACCAGTACCTTCGCTCTCACATTAGCTAAAAAAAAAAAGAATACGCTTACAACCACGTAGAGAAAAACTCACATAATTTAAAATACGCAGTGTGAGGAGAGTTATTAATAGGGAATCGAACCAGTTGAGTAAAAAAAATGACTGCGTTTCTATAACAAATAAAACATCCACAAATAGAAATAACTATACTTACTGCCACTAGGAGCTGAAAGGTGTGTTACGAAAATTAACAAATTATGCGCAAAAATTTTCTCAAGGCGGAAGATATTAGAGTCAAAAGGATTTTCAAATTGAACCATAAGAAGAATGTAGAGGAAAATACGAAATAACTTTACACCCTCTAGCGGAAAAGCTATATTTTACTTAAAGAAGAAAATGGGTGCAAACTACTCTTCATAATGAATAGTGCACTATGTTATTTTCTAATTCTTTGTTTTTGGTAGTATACTCTTTAATCTGAAGGGTATACAAAAAACGCTTCATTCTGAAGAATATATTACGCAAACAAGGAATTTTCTAAGGGATTTTTAGAATCGAACAAGGCCGCCCCGGTGGCGCAGTGGTCTAAGGCGCTGGCCTCTGGTCATTCGTCCGTAAGGGGTCCGGGTTCGAATCCCGGTCAGGCATGGATGTTGTGTTTGTCTTACGGTGCTGGCTCTCTCCCTTCCCTGGAACCAGTGACCCTAAATTAGGGACGGGTGACTGCTTATAGCCCATTGAGTTGCTCACGGTGGTCGTTAAACCTCCAATCCAAAAAAAAAAAAAAAAGAAGATTCGAACAAGCTCTTTCACATGTACAATGACCTCCTGGTGGCAGAATTTTGAATAATGGAAACGTAGAAAATATGCGAAAATTATTCTTCATAGCAAAAGCTATGCTAAGGAAAAGAATTTTTCGAATATGTATTTTCGGAGCAGAGAAAGCAAAAAAAAAAAAAAAAAAAAAATGACATTGACGCTTCCTAGCGGGAATACTGGGCAGTATTTGAAGATGATGGTGTCTCCATCTTCACTGTAGTGAAGAGCATACATTAAAAAAAGAAATTCTTCAATAGGATATTCAGAAGCGGAGACATTTGAAAACAGAAATATACACTAACATCACCTAACGCTAGAACTGTGAACTATAAACATCCCAGGAGTACATACAAAATATTTCAAGAGATGAATGGTATCAGTAGGGCCGTATCTACCGGGAGGGCGGTTACCCTCCCAGAACGGTCATTTCAGAGGCGTAAATTCATGCTCTGTGGGATGTAAAAAGTAGGAATTGTGTCTAAAAAAGAAAGTCATACCCTTCAGTATTTTCTTTTAAAAGACTTTAGTTAGTCTCCTACAGTATTCCATGCAGTTAACCAGGGTACAGAGTAGCATACACTATGAGGCGTGAACATCTCATACACATGAAGGGAATTTTCCAAATCAGTGAATGGAGGCATAGAAAACAATATACTGGTATACCTAACCTCCATGACCTTTTCGAACACATCATTGAGATGAAGAGGTAATTGATCATTTGCGTTCTGTCTCAGAAAGTCCCTCTGAGTGTTTAACTTTAAACGGAATTTTCCCAAGACCTACCCCTAAAGCTGCTTCCTATTGTTCTGTGCAGTATCCGATACTCATTCGTTCTGCGTTGATTTGTTTTTCGTTCTGTATTTCTGTGGAGTGTTGTGCTATTGGCGTTCACATAATGTTTATGCTTTACTTGGTATTTACGTTTACCTGTAGTTCTAGGGTATTTACCTAATTGTTACATTTTTAATAAAATTCTGTCAAAAGCCGGAAATGCGATTTCTGAACGATCATAATGCTTTCCTATAACGGCGGTGTATGAGAAAGTAAAAACCACGTATTATTTGAGTGGATCTCGAAAGGAAGTAATTTTGAACTCGAAGGCGTGTAATTTTGTCTCACCATCCCAGATAAGAAAAGCTTGCTATATACGGTCCTGGGCAGGGACGTCGCCAAGGGAGTGGGAGGGTGGGCTCATGCTGCCGCCCACCCAGTTCAAAATGTGCCATTTTTCAATATATTTAACTTTAAAATATAAATCTGGACTTTTCCAAGTAATAAGTCTTGTGTTTTATTTCATGTAACCCTACGTATTTTCCCATAGGAAGTGCGTTGTTTACGTCTCCAAAATAAGATCATCAAAACAGAATCCGAAGAGCCATGAAAATTCAGTTGCTCTCCACTCTTCCAATTCCTTAGTTTAAGTCTCTTTTTCAGATTTGTATGGCCAGGGGGCTAACGAAGATGGTGTTTAGGAATTCACTCAGGGGGTCACTACTAATCGCCTGTTTGTATTCTTTACAAAATAGGGGATTCCAGCACGGAAAGTTGAGTCTAAAAGCTACATTAGCTCTCTTGTCCCAGGACAGTGAAAGTGCAGAAAGTGGCTGACGACTGCTTTGTAGGAGAGGAGTGTAAGGCAAAGTCGCTAGCCGGAAGGAAGGAAGTTAAGGAGGGGGAGGTATTGTATCTGCGTGGCACGAAGTTAGAGTGTTTGGAGTCCGAATGATAAAAGCTGCCGGTTTATCGGAGTTTGATAAAGGGCAATGTGATGGCACGGCGCTTAGGAACTACGATCTCGGAAACGGCACGGCTTGTGGGGTTGTTCACGTCCCGCTGTAGTGAGTACGTATCAAAAGTGGTGCATATATGGCCAAACGACGAACCATCTTTCAGCCATGTGTCGTCCGCAGCTCATTGATGCCAGAGGGGAGCGGAGACTGTCGCGCATTGTTCACAGCGACTGCAAGGCCACATTGCTACATATCACCCGCAGCTCTCACAATGGTGATCAGTGCAATGTGTCACAGCACACAGTTCATCGCAGCCTTCTGCGCATGAGCCTGCGTAGCCGAAGACCCAGCCAGGTCCCCATGCTCACTGCGCGTCATCGCCAACAACGCATGAAATGGGCCTAAGATCATCGAGATCGGACTGTGGATGATTGGAAGAAAGTGGCCTGGTCTGATGAATCAAGATTCCTGTTGCATCACGTAGACGTCCTAGCGCGGATACGCCGATTACCAACGGAGGATATGGCACATGGATGCACTGTTGGGCGGAAACAGGCCGGCGGTGGCATGCTGTGGGCGATGTTTTCTTGGGACACTTCAGGCCCTATTTTCCAATAGCACAACCCCCGACGGCTGTCAGGTATCTGAATATCGTTGCGGACCAAGTCCGCCCATTCATGGCAACTGTGTTCCCTGCTGGTGATGTCCATTACCAACAGGATAATGCGCCATGCCACACTGCCAGAATCATAGAGTGGTTCGAGGAACATACTGGTGACTTTCTGTTAATGCCCTGGCCTCCAAATTCACCTGACATGAAACCAATCCAACATTTGTGGTTCGATTTGAAAAAGCGGGTTCGCGCTAAATCACCAAATTTAGGGGAACTGGAGGACCTGCTGTTGACATTATGGTAAGCCGATACCCCAGGATACCTATCGCCACCTCATCGAATCGATGCCTCGCCGAGTGGCCGCTGTTTTGGGGACTAAAATGGGTCCTACAGCTTATTAAGTAGGTGGTCATAATGTAATGACTCATCCGTGTACACATATGCGCACACATATGCGCATGCACATGTGTGCAAACAGGCTACTTTAAAAAAGATTTTGATTAAGAAAACTCTAAAATAAAAAAAATAAAAATTTCTTTTTGAGGAACAACTACTGAGTGTGACGAAATGATTCGCGCTCGCGCGCCTGTGTGTGTGTGTGTGTGTGTGTGTGTGTGTGTGTGTGTGTGTGTGTGTGTGTGTGTGTGTGTGTGTGTCTGGTTTTTTTTTGTTTTTTTTCAAGTGAAATATCGTAGGCCCTAAAAGATTCGTAGGCTCTAGGCATTGTGTCTACTTGGCCAAATGGATAAAGCTGCCCTGGGTATCAGAGTCAAATGGAACTTTTAAAATCGAGTTTCCTGAAACGCAGTTATTGCTGCAAATACATTGGAAACATAAATACACCGTTACACCCCCATAGTGGCGAAACGGTTCTTTATGAAAATTAGAAATTATATGCAGAACGTTTTCCACCAGAAACTCTATCCAACGCAGAAAAGATTTTTCAAATCGGTCTTTTAGAAGCAGAGATATCGGCGAATTGCAATTTACCTTTACATCCCCTAGCAGAAAAACTGCGCAATACTTAAAAAGAAAATGCCGCTCAAAATAGTCTTCGTAATAAATGGTATCGAAGGAAAGAAATAATTTGTTCAGGCAGTTAATCAGAAGCAAAGGAACGGTATAAAAAGAATACGCGTATGAAAATGTGTGTTTAATTCCATATCATCTGCATTTATGCCCTCTAGCGGCGAAATCACGCATCAGAAAAGGACCGGAAAGCAAGAATCGTCGTTTTCACATTTAGGGCTCTCCAACACTAAAAAGAATTTTCCAGATCGGACTAATGTTAGGTGTGTGCAAAATTTTTACCTGTTTTTTTTAGTAGAGAAGAATTTTTATTTTAAATAAATAGCATATTTACCTTTTTACATAATTGCCATTAATATCTCTGACCTCTTGCCATCTTTTTGGTAGTAACTGAATTCCCTTCAGTAGAACTCTTCTGTTTTAAAGTGAAAAAACTCTTGTAATGCAGTTTCGACGTCTTCAGTTTCATCGAAGGTTTTTCCAGCGAAGTTGTTTTGAAAAGACCGAAAAAGGTGGTAGTCTGTGCAAGTTCTGGGGAATACTGGGTGAGGGGGATGAGGGGTGAGATAAGAACGGTCTCTCGAGAGTTCGAACAACAAAGGATTAGCAATCCTGATGAACAAGTGATCGATGTTTGGGTCACGATAAGAATAGCGCTATGCGCTGTGTATTTTCTAATATGATTGTGCTAACGTCGGCAGATTTTTTATCATTCTGTGTCGGCGGATGAAAGCGACTGAGATTGTCAAGATCTTCAAAGCAGACCCGGAAAAAGATTGATTTTTTAACGTGTCTAGTCAAAGGGGATTAAAAGTTCAAGGGAATTCATGAAGGTATAAGAACACTGTTTGGCTGTAAAGAAGGGCTCTCTTACGTTTCGGTCGTTCGAGTTGAACATACGTGTGTCGTTCCAAAGCCAAGATGGGGCGTTCTCTCTTACGATTACCGGCTTGACATAGCTGGAAGATATTTCCTGGGCTCTTCTTAGCGAATTGCGGGGGAGAACGATTAAGCTCGCCATAAGGATGTATGCGGTCCGTGTTCTTAATAACGGAATGAGACGCAGAGACCAGCGAAAGCTTCCCCATTCACCGGCAGAACGATAAGCAACGGAGCCACATTAATTGTGCTTGGACAATCCATTAAATTTCTTTATTAAGTTTGGACGTGATGAATCTTGACTTTTATTTTACGTGTATGGTCCTGTTTTGTCGAAAGAGGTTAGCTTCTTTAGATACATTTAGAAAAAGAGGAACTCACAGCATCTTATCACTCAAGAAACGAACTGAATAAAAATGTGCAGACTTTCGTTGGGTTCCTATAGACTCCATACGTAAAGCTACGGGAAGATGCACAGCTTGTTACAGTACCCTTAGAAATGCAATATGTTGATATCTTTTGTATAAAATGAAATATAAACACAGTATGACTTCTTTTTTTTTTTTTTAATGAATACTTATAGAGCCTTGACTGTGGAGAAAACGTGGCATTATACGTTCCCTAAAGCTCAGTTTTGATGTACACTCGAGAGTATGACAGGTTACGTATTTGTATATTGGATACCTGTCTTTCGGCTCCGAGACACTGAGACAAAGTTGGCCTTACATCGTTTTCTAATGCGTTCCTCTAAAATTGGGCGCTAGCGCTATATATTATTATTACATTCATAAATAACAGCAGTAACGTGAATTTCACCAAGTAACAACGAAATGCTTGTCTCACAGTACTCACATCTCTTCTCTACAGAAAGCCGCATGCGCAGCTTTAGCAACATTTAGCCCCTGGAAAGAAAAAAAAAGCCCTCAAAAATGAACACTTGATATTTATATATATATAAATAAAAGTCAATTATCAACTGTATTAAGATGCGTTGATGCTTTCGGTGCGAAAAAAACACGAGCGGATTCGCTTCTTTCGATTATGAGAATCAGTCTGACGAGCGATGATCAACGGCATCAATGGCGTAACGCAAGTAGGTCCTCGAGAGACTTCGCTGTTCTGATGCGAAGAGCTTCAATACTATCTCCTGCTAGCGTTTCCATGACAACATGAATAAGCTACGGAGGTAAGTGGCCATTGCTTTGGCCAAGGGTTCGCTCCGAAAAAAGAAGACTTCGGACTACCTCAGTCCCTCCATGCTTTCAGCGCGTGTTTCGCGAGAATTGTTTCAGTTTGTGTGAAGTGTCAATGAATTAAAATCAGTGATATTATATCTTAAATTCGCGGCTTTGTTGGATTCGAACTGTTTTGAACATTTTTGTGAAAGCTTCCCTGTACATCTACTATCAGAGCTTAAAGAAATCTATGCTTCAAATTTTGATACAGCTCGATTAAAAAATGAACTGAAGGTGTTTTATTCCCTTGATGAATGCAAAACAAATCAGTAAGAAACATTACTTGTTACATAAAGTTGAATAATTGGACATAGTGTTTATTGAGGTGTACAAATTAGCAGATCTAACATTAAACTGTTCATCAACAACTGCAACTGCCGAAAGAAGTTTTTCCTATTAAAAAGAATCAAGATATATCTTAGAGCCACACAAGGACATGCACATTCTAGAAACTTGGCTGGTTTTGTTAATAGAGAAAAACATTATTTTTTAATATGAAAAAGTACTCGGAAGAAACATTTTTGTGAAAACGTAACACTCAAGTTCACGCAAAAGGAAAGAAGAATGGAGTTCGTGTACAAATAAGTGTTCAAATCCTAATCCTCATAATTATTTGGTATCATGTTAGCAACAGCATGCACCTAAAATTTAGAAAAAAATGTTACTTCTATTACTTAACAATTAAAAAATAAACTTCGCAAGTTTTTAAAAACAGTACTGGGGGGGGATACATATATATCCTGTTTAAAACACCAAAACAGCCAAATTCATCGACATTGTTTATCACATTACAAGAACGTAAGAACATACTGTAAAAGTGTGAGGTTTTTCCTTTCCGCGTAAGGATTTTTCTATTAATTGTTAATTAAACTTCTAATCTTTGATAAACAAATGACATTAAACCAGTTCACTAAATGAAAAACTATTGTGTTTACCTTTTATTATTTTTTTCTTCTGATGAATCTAATATTCCGTAAAAATTTGAGATTGTACGGCAATAACCGGTTTTTTGTTAGTCCACCGCAATTATAACTTACAGTAATTATAAGAAAAAAAAATATGCGTGACAAAATGTTTTGAGAGGTCGTTTTTTACTTAATTTAAGGCATATTATCTTCCTACATAGATGTGGAAGTTTTTATGATAAAGATCACTGACATAACAGAGCTAGGAAACAATAATAAGAATTTTTCTTCTCCTGAGAAGTAAACTTTTCCTGTTTATAAGCGGATGATTGAAGTTCTTGTTTGAACGGCGCGCAGAGGGCTTCCTGAGTAAACGGACTTGTTGAAAATAACGCACATGACTAAATCGTGTTGATAATTGAAAGAAAACAAATAATAGCGGTTTCTTAGCAAAATATTATTTTACTAGTTCGTAGCCCGTGCCATGCAAGGGTGAAAAAGCTGTGACTGAAATTTTTATAACACGAATCGCAAAATATATATACATCACTATAATGAACGGTTGAATTATTAATGAGCAGTCTATAAGATAGGTCCCCATCAACAAAATTTTCGTAATATTGCCATTACAGAAGCCTAATATCATCATCATCATCATTGTCAACCATTATCAATCCACTGCTGGACGAAGGTCTCCCCAAGTTTATTCCACAACGGTCTGTCTTGTGCCAGTCTCCTCCATGTCACTCCCGCATACTTTCGAATTTCATCCACCCATCTTCCATGTGGTCTTCTTCTGGGTCTTTTCCTGTCCCTTGGGAATCCAATCTAAAATTTCGGCTGTCCATCGATGGTCTGTTCTTCTGGCAGTATGTCCAGCCCATTGCCATTTCAGGGATTTAACTCTGACCATGATGTCCTCCACTCTTGTCATTTTTCGGATCCACGTGTTCCTCCTCTTATCTCTCCTGGTTACACCAAGCATGCACCTCTTCATGCTGCTTTGAGTTGTCTGCAGCCTTTGTATGTCTCTTTTAGCTAAGGTCCACGTCTCTGCATCATACGTAAGCACTGGAAGGATGCATTGATCAAACACTTTTCTTTTAAGACATAATGGCATATTGCTCTTGAAAATTATGCTGTTTCTTCCAAAAGCTCTCCAGGCAAGTTTTGTACGCCGATTAATTTCTTCACCAATGTGACCCTCACTTGATATCTGCTGTCCAAGATAAACGTACGTGTCTGTTATCTCCAGCTTTTCTCCATCAATCGATAAATCTTCATTTCTTGTAAAAGCATTGAACATCACTTTTGTCTTCTGAAAGTTCATTTTTAATCCCACTTCTTTACTCTTGTCAGCAAGTTCCTGCATCATACTCTGTAGCTCTGATGGGGTAGTTGCAAAAATGACTATGTCATCAGCAAAACGAAGGTGGGTTAGATAATCTCCATTAATCTTTATGCCTTTGTTTTCCCAGTTCAGTGATTGAAAGACATTTTCCAATGTGGCATTAAAGAGCTTCGGAGATATGGTGTCACCTTGTCTCACTCCTTTTCCAATTTTTATGGGTGTTGTATTTTCAAACAGCCGAATCTTTGCACTTGCATTTTCATAGATGTTATTAATAATATTAATGTATGCATCTTCAATACCGCAGGATTTCAGAGCCATTGCAACTGCTGATGGTTTCACCGAATCAAAGGCTTTTTCATAATCGATAAAAGCCATGCACAATGGAAGTTCATATTCCCTCGCTCTTTCAATTAGTTCTCTCAGAACGTGGATATGATCTATTGTGCTGTAGCCATTCCTGAATCCAGCTTGTTCTCTCGGTTGAGCCATGTCCAGTGTTACCTTCAAGCGGTGTGAAAGAACTTTAGTGAAGATTTTATAAACCACTGATAGGAGGCTGATAGGTCTGTAGTTCCTGAGATCCTCAATGTCACCTTTTTTATGTAGCAAGATCATTATAGCGTTGTTCCAATCCTCAGGAATTTCCCTTCATTAAGGCTTCGAGTGAAAATTTGGGCGAGTACTGTTTCGATTTCTCCACTTGCTTCTTGTATGATGTCTACAGTAATTCCATCTTCTCCTGGAGCTTTTCCCCGCTTCATGTTTTTGATTGCAAGTGCAACTTCTGCTGGAAGGACTGGAAGAACTCTGGTACCTTTCATGATGCCTGGAGTACATGTATCATCCCTTTCATATAATTTGGAGTAGAAATCTTTCACTCTTGTCAAAATTTCGCCTCTATTTCTTGTTACAGAACAATCTTCTTTTCTCAGTGCCATAATCTGTTTTTTTCCCTTACTGAGATGTCCCTTTGCTATCTTTAGGCTTTGGTTGTTTTCAATTGCTTTCCTTACTAGTTCACAGTTGAATTTCCTTACGTCTTCAGTGATACTTTTTCGTACTGTCTTGCATAGCTCTATGTATTCCACTTTGGAAGTCACATCTTCTTTAGTTGTCCTCATCTCTCTTCTTTTTTGCATCAACATTTTGGTTTTTCCTGATAATTTGTTCACATGCAACTTGTTATTAGACCCAGCTAATTTTGTTGCTGTTTCCATAAGAGCTTTGGTTACTTTTCTGTTAACTTCAGAAATATCCACTTCTTCCGATGTTAGGCCTTCTAAAGCAGAGAATCTGTTCTTGAGTTCCAACTTGAAGATATTATGGTGTTTTTTAAGGTTGGTTATGTCAATACATTTTGTTTGTCTTATGAGCTTGCCACGTTCGAGTTTAGTGTTGAGGTGCATTTTACATCTCACCAATCTATGGTCACTACCTGTGTTGAACTTGTTTAGCACACTGCAGTCTTCTATGATGAATTTTTTGTTACACATAATGAAATCAATTTCACTTGTCGTCCCATTTGGATGTCTCCATGTCCATTTTCTGTGTGGCTTTTTCTTGAAAAAGGAGTTCAAGATGAAAAACCCTTCTGCCTCTGCAAACTCTACGAGAGTATTTCCACGCTGATTTCTGTTGCCGTGACCGAATTTACCTACTGAAGTTTCATTCTGTTGCCGTTGCCCTATTTTTGCATTGAAATCTCCCATAATTATCTTCAAGTGCTGCTTACCTTTATTATTTAGATCACGAATTTCCTCATAAAATTCTTCAATTTCTTCTTCAGCATGACTTGTGGTGGGTGCATAAGTTTGAATAATCTGAGCCTGGTGTCTTCTCGAGAGTTGGATAACGAGTCGTGCAGCTCTGTCAGAGGAACTTTCAACTTCTACAACTTTATCCTTCAGTTGTAGAAGTTGAAAGTTCCTCTGACAAGCCTAATATATAGGTAAATATATTTTAACCCGTCATGTGGCGGTCACAGTTCTTTAAAACGATTTTACTCGCTCCTCTTTATGAAATAAAATAACGGTGATTCCTTTTTTTTTTTTTTTAATAAAATTACTCTGCAAAGCCAAGAAAATGAAATAAAACATGACATAACACGTACGTAACAGAACAAACATCGCAGACAGTTGTTTGAGAACGTGCGTGTTTGTCTTACTAACTTTATTTTATTTTCCGGTATTTCTCCTTGATTTTACGCATCGTGCGATAGCGGTGCTTTTTTCCGATTTCGGGCACCGAATAAAAGCAGATGACGCTGCGAGTACTGAATTATGTCAGAGCGTTAGGGACAGACGTAACCTATTATATTGGTTTCATACAACACGCACTCATCAGGAAAATGGAGTTTTAGTCCCTCTCCCAAAGTCAGTTTTAAAAAAAAAAAAAAAAAAAAAAAAAAAAAAAAGTGAATTGGGCTTTGAAATCTCCGTGAGTCCTTTCTTTACAATTCTGCAATTTTATAAATTTGGAAAATTTGTCTTTATTGACAATGATTCAAGCGATGTGTATAAATGCGTAAAGAAAGCAATTAATCTCTTTTTTTCATTTTTTTCCCATTTTACTGAGTTTCCTTAAGTGAAAAAAAAAATCCGTTCACATAACTAATGCTTTGTGCCATTGTCGTTAAGTAACGTTTCATTTTTTTTTTTTTTTCTGTTTTGAAATGTCGAAAAAAGCAGGGTGTGTCTACCTCGGAAAAACGGGCTTTATTTGTTTGGACCAGACATGTTTGCCTTCATGATTTTTTTTTTTTTTTAATCTTTGAATCAGGTGCGTTCCGTAACACACTCCTTAAACACCACTCAAGCGCAGTAAATCATTAGGCCGTTCCTAATTTTATCGAAATCGTTTAAGCAACTCTATTCCTTTGTACTCCCTCCCCCAACCCCCGCGCAACGACTAAGCTGACGCAGACGTGTGCTGTATCAATGCACATCGGTCAAAGCAGTTCGTTATCCGTGCAGAGGGCGACGCAACAAATATAAAACAATTTCCCTAAAGAGGACAAAATTCTATCCTGACGCAAATTGACGCTGTAGGTAGGAACAGCACACGCGTGAGAGTGTGTAATCCTTTCCTGAATTCCTCCTTTCGCGTATGAGTGGTTGGCAAACAATGTGGCAGATGTCAATATTCAGTTAGTCATTTCGATTCTTTTTCTCGTTAAAGTGCGTGAGACTGAAACATCGTCTTTATCCGGTCACCGTCAATTACTTATCCGTACCCTATTTTTGACTGATATTTTGTTTTTTCAAACTCATTTCAGCCTTCTGTCTATTTTATTGTTTTTCTTAAATTCTTTTCATTTCGAACATGCCACAAATGATAAAATAAATTCACATGAACCAATCCATCATATATCAAAGCAGTTCCAGTTGAATATACACTATCTACCAACAAGTAATTGGACACCTGTGATAGCAAAGGAAAACGAAGTTTATTCACCTTCAATAGTTGGTAGAGCCTCCACGAGCGGCGATTACAGCTGCGACCCTCCGGGGCATACTCTCAACCAGGTGTTGTGCGACGGCTAGCGATATTTTCTTCCACTCGGCTAGGAGAAGACAGGTCAGTTCCTTCACCGATTTCGGACGGTGGGGGCACCCCTTAAGTCGACGCTCCAACTCGTCCCAGAGGTACTCGATAGGGTTAAGGTCCGGGCTCTGCGCAGGCCAGTCCATTCCATTAACCCCATTGTCACCATACCAAGCCATGGTGGACCTCGCAACATGACAGGTGGCATTGTCATCCTGAAAGTAACATGGGTCCACCCCGTAAAACTGCCATAACGTAGGAATCGCATGGCCATCCAAAATGGTGCAGTAGGTCTCGGCGTTGAGTCTACCAGGAATTGCGACCAAGGGTCCCGTGCCATACCAGGAGAAACACCTCCATAGCATAATTCCACTGCCGCCGAACTTCACAGTTGGCACAATACATTCCGACAGGAGGCGGAATGTAGAGGGTGAACCTTGATTCGTCGCTCCAGAGAACCTGCTTCCACTGTTCAACGGTCCACTGTCGACGTTCTTTGCACCACGTTAGCTGAGCAGCGCTATTGGACTTGGTGATCAAAGGCTTGTGGGCGGCAGCACGTCCATTATAACCGAGCAGATGGGCTTCCTTACGGACGGTATTCATCGAACGAACACTCCCGAATGCCTGTTGAAACTCCTCGCGGATGTGGCCCATCGATTTGGTGCAGTTCTTCCGAATTTCTCTGGCCAGCACCCGTCGGTCTCTAACTCCCAGTTTTGTGGGTCTGCAGGGTCGGGGCCCATTCCGACCGTCACCTCTCATCTTCCACTTGCCAATCACGTAGACCACTGACGATTTTGAGTACTTCAACTCGCCGGATATGTCACGTATGGATCTGCCATTTCTGTGATACCCGACGATTACACCTTTCTCGAAATCAGAGAGCTCCTAACTGCGTGGCATCTTGCATGCGACGGGTTGCGTTGTTGTTTCCCACACGATATTTAACGGCGGCGGCCGTGACGTATATCAGGACCGCAGATATCGTCGATTGCAGGAGTGTCCAATTACTTGTTGGCAGATAGTGTATAGGCGGACATGTCCATGGGCGCCTACATGGAGGGGGGCAATTGCCCTCCCCTAGAAATAGAATCATGTCCTTTCTGTTCTTGGGAAGTACAACAGAGATTTTCGCGGTAACACTAATACTGATTGTTATTTTTTTTCTGTAGAACTTGTAGATGCGTGTGTATGCAGCAAAAATAGCAAAGACGTTGAGAATTTCCAGTACAAAGTGATAATGAAATTTCCCGTTTTGTGTTGGAGAACAGCGTACATGTTCTCCGTTTTGTGTTAGAGAACAGCACATTATAGAAAAAAATGAAAGGCGAAGAAATGAAAAATGTATCATCTGCAGCATCTATTCACTGCTGGACAACGATCGAATTTTTTTCCAAAAATTTGTCTTGGTATTTTTTCATTCTTCGTGACCAGCTCAGGGGCGTACTGATATAGCCTCTGGTTAAAAGAGCCTAAAAGGTTAAAAATGGTTAAAAGAGCCTCTAGCCTGAGCAAAAAGGTTTTACAATATTTTTTGCGGAAACTTTGTATGAAACTGTTTAAAGAAATAGCCAAAAATTAAGGCAGCTTTGAAGGAAATTTTAAGAAGAAAAGCCTGTTTTTCTCAGTAAATCTTAAGAAATCATTTTCGTTGCTTTTATTCATAAAAACTGGATGACGGGAAAGCAACTATTCAAAAGAACTTGAGGCCCCATCTAGTAGCCCTTGCTATTACAATGGGCCTCAAGTTCATAACCCTTGCAATAGTTTCTGTGTAGGTATACAAACAAGAGAATGTGAAAAAAATATCAGTTCAATGAGCGGTATTTCTAAACCAACGAGAATAAGGTGTTGTGACGTACCTGCCAGCAGGACGCACACGACATAAAGGCAGATATGAATCAGAACAAATCTCTGCTTAGCTCAGTTGGTAGAGCTACTTGTTCCGGAATAAGCGGCCTCGGGTTCGAATCCCGGCGTAGACCAAAAATGACGGAGAAATTTCCTTCGTTATAATGGCGCCCGAACTATCCGGATGACCCGGCCGTTCAAAATCTCGCATTGGTGTGATGTTATTTCCACACCGCGAGACAGGAAAAATCAGAGAATTCCTTCTCCAGCGCTTCGAAAAATAAAAATGTGTGATGTTGCATTCCACACAGAAGATTGACTGGGAGTTCTCAAGTGCACGTTCTACAGTGGATGGCTGCCTGCAACGATTCATGGACACGGCTGACCCGTGGGCCATGCCCCCGGCCCTTTTCGGGGGGGGGAGATGTGACGTACCTGCCAGCAGGACGCACACGACATAAAGGCAGATAGGAATCAGAACAAATGTCTGCGTAGCTCAGTTGGTAGAGCGACTTGTTCCGGAATAAGCGGCCTCGGGTTCGAATATCGGCGTAGACCAAAAATGACGGAGAAATTTCCTTCGTTATAGTGTTATTTATTACAGTTGTTTGCACATAACTATTCACCTCCTGAATATAAGGAACTGAAAGGTGTTCTTCGCGGGAGCGGAAAATCAGAGACCTGTGTCTTTGTTATAAAATAATAATAAAAAAAAAAAAAGAGTCAAAAAATATTTTTACAGAGTTGAAAGATGGGCAAAAACATCTTGGCATTATATTAAGTGTTGGCTTATATTCCAGAGTAAATAATTTAAGTAGTTTTACGTATTTTGTGCTACAGTTCTTTATTTATCGTTACTTAGTTATTTGTTTACTTATTTTGTGACATTTTGTATAAATCGGAAAAGTCATTAGATACTCTCACACGGCAGTTTCATGTTTTGTGTGTGCAATCGTTAGACATTTTAAAAAGCAGGCCTTAGTTCTTTAAAGTAATAAATTTTGCATAATATCATTAACTTAATTAACTTTGACATAAATATTTTGTAGTAATTTGTATCGGAAACCAGGGCAATCATTTTAATTATAACGTGCACATCTGTGTTTCACGCAGTAAAGTGAAATAATTTTGATTTTATGAAAAATACTTGTAGTTTCCAAAGAATTTTATTTATTAAAACACCCGTTAAGCCTAGTTAATAATATGGAAGTTAAAAATTTGAGTAATTGAAAGCTAATAGATTTTTGCAAAAGGGCCTCGAAAACATTTTTTGCCGAAGGGGGGGGGGGTGCCTCGAGTTTTCCCGGTACGCCACTGGACCAGCTACGTGATCACGAAGAATGGATTTGTGACGCAGGTGACTGAAGTGGCCGAAAAGATCAAAAGAACGACAAAGAAATTTGCTTGTTTTTCTAGCATGCCGTCGGATTTCATTTTTCCATTTCTTTTATGTAGTTTCGGGTCTTCTGGTTTTCAATTAAATTTATGTTTCGAGTGTGTGTGGTAAAAACGGTTGTATAAACAAGAAGGCATAGTAGAAAATTACATCGGGTCTTTGCGAGTGTTATTTGAACTTATAACTTCTGCTTGCCCCCTCCTGAAAACTAAGCTATAGGCACCCGTGGACATGTCCAATGCAGTTCCAATGAACGATCTGTCTATGTGAAAGAGGATGGATATTTTGATTCTCTGACGAACAGGAGACACACAAAGAGAGAGAGAGAGAGAGATAGAGAGAGAGAAGCGACACGCGCCGACCGGCTGAAAACACATCTCATTCCTGAAAGAAGAGCAGGCAGGTATCAGAACAGTGAAGCGCTGTCACTGATTTACACAGGCTACGAAGCTAACGTCAAAAGCTCGGGGTTTCTGGTTTCTTGGTGTTTAAGTGGAGTTCCAAGAAGCAGAAATGTGTTTCTTGCTGGGGCTGTGATTGTGTGCAAGAGAGGAGGGGTCGTTAAATGAAGGAAACTGTGTTTAACAGATGCATAACAGATTTATTGTGATCAAAAGTTTTATGTAAAACAGTTAAAACAGAACTACGCATCTGATATGTTCAAAACGACAATGGCATATGTACGTATTTAAATAATGGAAGCACTTATTGTTTGTGGAGAACGTTTTTATCAAATGAGCTGTATAGGGCACTTGGGGCTTTTAGAACCTGGAGCAATTCAACAAGTCCTGTACATACGATAATGGAATTCAGGACCATTCTTCCTGTAAAATACATTATATTGACAAAAGTCACCGGACACCTAGAAGAGAAACACAACTTAGCATTTATTGACATAGGCCTTTAGTACGGTGTCGGCCCACCTTTGGCCTTAATGCATGCACTGACCCTTCGAGACATGCTTTCGACAAGGTTTTGCAACACAGCGATAGGTATGCGTTTCCATTCAGTTCATAATGCTACCGCTAACGGTTGCTTAGTAGTAGGCCTTGGTTACAAACTTCTTATGCGGCACTCTAATTCATCCTATAGGTGCTCTATGGAATAAGATCAGGGTTCTGTGCTGGCCAGTCCACACAAGATACGGATTTATCGTCAAACCACACCACAACAGTCCTTGCTTTATGCCTCGGTGCATTATCCTGCTGGTACGAACAAGATTCGGTTCCATTGTATTGCCACAGGGTTGGTAGGGCATAATTGTCCAGAATATCGAGGTAGACGTGCTGGTTAACAGGTTTGTCCACGATAACCAATGGGCCGGGACCATACCTCGAAGAACACCCCCACACGAGTACACCGCCAGCTCCAAACTTGACCGTAGGAACAGTACACTGTGGAAAATAGCGTTCCCCCCGCTGTCGCCATACCCACACACGGCCATCAGACTGATGGATCGTGTATCTGGATTTATCAGTCCATAGGACCCGTTTCCATTGATCTATGGTCCACGATAAATGTACTTCACACCATGCTAAACGACGAGTACCATTCTGAGTGGAGATGAAAGGCTTTTCAGCAGTCGCACGACCACGGTAAACCATGGAATGAAGTTCTCTGCGAATGGTACGTGTACATACCGAGGTTCCAGCATTTTTACTCACCTGTACACGGAAGTCTTGTGCAGTACTCCGTCGATTAGCTGTAACGACTGTCCTGAGGCTTCGACGTTCTCATCTATCACTGATTTTCTTTGGCCTTCCGGTACGTTTTGCTGCTTCAGGCGCACCATGTGTCTTCCACTTACTCAGTACATCCGAAACAGTTCACTTGGGTACGTTTAAACGCCTCTCGGTTTTTCTTATGCACAACCCACTAATATAACACCCAACAATCTTTCCTTTCTCAAAGCCAGTTCTGTCCCGCCGCGACATTTTCACTCAACCTCACAGTGCGATATGATCGCGGTCAGCTGCAGGCTTGTGTTTATACCGTTTGCAGCTGTACCGCGTATCTTAGCAACGCAGCGGATCCGTTAATTTGCTTTTGAAAGAGTGTCCGGTGACTTTTGTCAATATAGTGCATGTTCCAACTTTGCCAGTGATCTTGGAGGTGGAAAGTGAGATCTGACCTTTCGCTCCTGATATTCCCACAAATGTTCAGTAATATTGAGATCTAAAGATTGAGGTGGCCAGGCTAGCTACTGTATCTCATCTTCATGCTCTACCAACCACAACCTGACACGTTTAACACAATGCACGGGTGCATTATCTGCTTGAAACTAGTGACGGTCATTAGGGAAAACGGCCTGCAACATTGGGTGCAGAAAAATGCATTCATACGTTGCAGATATGACACGACCCTGCAGAATAAATAATGGAACTAAGAAATGCCGTGATATGGCACTCAAGAGCATCAGGAATCCACCCCTATGATTCACAGTCGGAACCAAACAGTCGAGGTGTTACGCTTATGCAGGCTTTCGTCAGACGTACACTCTACCAGTAGTAAAAAACACGATCCATCAGACTAGATGGCACGTTGCCAGTCTTTATCATTTTAATTTTTATGTGCTTTGCAAAGCACCTTACACACTTTGTGGCGTGAATTTCAGCACGGCCATTAATACCGGCAAGATGGAGTTCCTGATGAACTGTTATTACGGACTGGCATTCTACTCTGCTGTTATCTGCGGTGCTGCGGTCTTCTGTTTCCGTTATACAATCAGCTCCAAACGCTTGCCTGTCCTTATTTGACATCTTCGTATGCCGTCCACAATTTTGCACGTTTGGAAGCTACGCAGTGTTCACTTCGATAGGCAGTCATAATTTTTCGATATAGTTTCTCGTGTTACACCTGCTATTTCAGCCGTTCTAGTCAGTGAAACTCCTGCAAGACACGCACCAACGATCATGGCGTTTTCGGGGTCACTGAGATCTGACACTGACGACAATTACTCCACAACAGCTATTTCACCTGCGATTATGGCACTGCTGCGTTATAGCCGACATCGTACTGCACCCCTTGATCGCGGATTTGCATAGGGCGCATTGTATGTACTCCAGTCGCAGTCTGTTTCCATTATTTTGAAAAAACCATGTAAGTTGAAATACTGTTCTCCCGAAAAGGCGTGCAGCGTATATGCAAGAACAAAAGCAACAACACGATGGTGAGATTGTGAACTAACACTAGAACGCCCGCAAACCTTTATTTTTTTTAAAATAAAGACAAAGTATAACATATTGCAACCCAAAACTTCCGTCCATTTAACAGTAATAAAATATAGCAGGGTAGTGTAACTGTATCTACGACAGCAATTTTTGCAGGTTCGTGTTTTCTTTTGCATTTTGTTGTGATTGTTGTTGTTGTTATTGTTGCTTTTTGAAACATACAGTACAAAGCAGGGGTGGATTGGCGGTCGCAAAAGGGCCCGGGAAAATTTTTGTAAATGGGCCCGTTCAGTTATAGTTCTGCGGTACTATTGCATCACAACTGAAAATAACTTTTCATTTAAGAAACAAAACAAAAAGTACAGTTGCTCTGAAAACAGTGGCAATAATAATACGGGGAGGGGGGTAAAAAAGTACACCCGTCATCCTTAAATTGAAGTGTGTGTTGCGGAAACATTTTCATCGGCCCATGCCAAGATTGCACTCCAGAAAAAGTGTGCTGCAATTTTTCTATTGTGGACAATCACAGTTAGAAATTTCAAGATATTTAAATATGCCGTCGAACCCCACTTAATCGATGTGGAAAAAGCGAATAACCAGGTTTAAATCACTAGTTTAGTTAGTTATGTATGAAATTGCGCTGGAGAAGCTTTTAATTTTTGACACACTCAATATTCGTATTTGTTTAAAAATATTAGGAACGCTGAAGTAAGAACATTAAATGTTTTTTGTTTTTTATTAATTGCTTATATAGCCTCCTTTTCATGTTTGACAGATCGTAAAATAATCTTGATTTTCATACCTTTGAGCTTCCAGTTCTTAAATTTTCAACGAAGTGGGCTGAAATTCCAGAGAGAGAGAGAACTGCTACCACCAAAATTATGTCGGAGTTGTATCAAAAATCCTTTCGCATAAGACATGATTTTTAAATTTAAATAAACGATAAATAAAATACAGAACTTTTACACTGTAAAATTTTCTATTTGTACTGCAATTTTTGTAATTTTTCTATTGTGGACAATCGCAGTTAGGAATTTAAAGATTTTTAAATATCGTGGCAAACAGATTCTTCATTTAGTGATCATATATTCGTATGTGTTTCAATTACAAAACGTGCTTTTATGCAGCGGTTATGTTTTGCAAAGACACCTTACTAAATAACGTAAACAAAACATTTTGCAACTTCATGTTGAAATGATACCTCCGTAAATGCCTTCATCTGCAGCATTTGTCAGTTATCACAAGGAGCGTAGGCTGCGTATAGGTAGAACATTTCGGGGGAAAGAGATCGTATATGAACACCCCCGCAAATAATCTTACAGTTATTTCAAAATAAGTTCTTGATATTATTAGCTTTCACTCTGAATTCTGTGTTGTCATATAGTGGATAGTACATCCCATAATGATCATTATCTAGCATTGTTCTGCAACTTTATCAAACATGGATGAGTATTTTCACTACTTTAACCAAAGTAGTGAAAAAGATTTAGCCCTGTTCAGCCCCCACCTCAATGCTGTTAACATGTACATTTTTGTGCCTCCCGATTTTTCCTGATGCCGGGACCCTCGAAACTTTTCAGGATGAAATGAATGGTCAAAGAAACTATAGAAATAGATAGACATCCCTTCCCCACTCCGCAGTTGAGAAAGACATCGGTTAATTGCACTGGGAGGAAGGAGTGGCAGTTTGGAAGACGAGATTTTTTAATGCCTAAACAGATTAATCATAGTTTTCGGGCTCGGGCTCAATCTTGCAATATAAAATTATGGTTCTGACAACTCAGCTCTTATGTCGGCCTAGGCCTAGGGCTGACATAAGAGCTGAGTTCGGGTTCTTAAAATTGAGCCCGAACTCAGCTCTTATGAGCACAGCACTAATGCCTACTACAACCAACGGGAGTAAAATCAACTACCCCCTCCCCTTCCTTGGGGAATGTATAGAACATCTTGTACACAATCTCCGCAGCATACGGTACATACATTCTCGTCAATTAGCTACCAAGTGAACCCAGAAGTTCGCAAACACACATGGCCCATGTCCGCCCATCTATTGTAGTTGGGATTCTAGCAGCTGCCTGGAGAGGGGATTTTCTTCCCTAATTCAAAATAGAAGTCCCCCCCCCCCCGCTTGTTATAATTGCACTGGTGTGCAAAAATTAAGGACGAAGAGAAGAAATTAGCATAACAGCGGAACGAGCAGGCAGAACGGACCGAAAGACCACTCAGGAGATAGACTAGGGTCCGGTACGGTAGGGCATGCGTATATATGCAGCATGACGTAGGGGGGGGTCGGAAGGGTATAAAGCACATGGGCGGTGTACCCTCAGCAATTCGGTCAAAGCTATTGCACTGTGTACATCGGCTTGAACGACGTCGATTTGCTGCCACCATGTGATATGGCCAACAGGCAATCCAGTAGACGACATCTGGATGCCTTTACCCGAGGTCGCGTCATTGGGATGTTGGAAGAAATTCGAAGTGTGACTAGTGTGGCCGAGGAGTTCAGTATCGCTCACAGCATCGTTTCACGAGCTTGGAGAGCATTTCAAACGACAGGAACAGCTGTCCGAGAGTTTAGCAGTGGTCGTCCACGAGAAACCACGGCGGCGGACGACCGGTATATTGTCCTACAGGCGAGAAGAGACAGACGGAAGACAGCGGAAGATGTCGCAAGGCACATGCAACAGACAACTGGACGTAAGTTATCGCGTTTTACCGTGGCCAGAAGGCTGCACAAAGGTGGTCTATTTGCACGACGACCAGTACGGTGTGTGCCATTAACGCTTGCTCATCGGAGACGGCGGTTTCTGTGGTGCCAGGAACACAAGAACTGGACACATCATCAATGGGGTCGAGTTCTCTTTACGGATGAGAGCCGATTTAGTCGGACGAGCGATTCTAGACGTATACACTACTGGAGAGAGCAGGGAACACGCAATCACACCTCCAACATCATCGAAAGGGACCGGTTTGGAGGTGACGGAGTTCTCGTTTGGGGCGGTATCATGCTTGGTAGCCGTACTGACCTCCATATCTTTCAAGGAGGTTCAGTCACTGGTGTCCGCTATTGTACCGAGGTTCTCCTGCCTCACGTGCGTCTGTTTAGAGGTGCTGTGGGTCCTGAGTTCCTCTTCATGGACGACAACGCTGCACCTCATCGTACAGTGGCTGTCGCAGAGCTGTTGGAGAGTGAAGATATTCAACGCATGGATTTGCTCGCAAGATCCCCGGACCTAAATCCAATCGAACACGTGTGGGACCTTCTCGGGAGACGCTTGGCAGCACGTCACCAGCCGCCAGCAACGATTCCACAGCTGCGATTGGCGCTACAATAGGAATGGGCAGCGATGCCTCAACAGCTCCTTGACAACCTCGTCCTCAGCATGGACAGATGTTGTAAATCCTGCAACGCAGTCAGGGGTGATCATATCCCCTACTAAAGACTGGATTTTTCTTGGCAGCCGCCTGTCACATGGACGTCTCTGTCTTCTGTCCAGTTGTGCTCGAAGCTACCTTTTCAATAAAGTGCCTTTGTATCCTTTGGATTCGTTGTTTGGACGGTTTTGCTCACTTGTCCCATATTCTTACATCTTGGGGATCTTATGGTATGATTTGAGTCGGTGTGGAGTATTTCTGCACGACGTTACATTCGAAAAACCGTCTCGTCCTTAATTTTTGCACGCCAGTGTATATTAGTATCATAGTTAATTAATGAAAGTACAATAGAGCGTCGAAAATCCGAACTAATTGGGACAATTGGTAGTTCGGATTTTCGATGTGTTCGGATTATCGAACATGTAAAAAATACAAATACACTAACATTTCTACATTATATTATCCAAATACATGTGTAACGTATACTCTATATTCACTTTCCTTTTGATTTTACTATCTCTGGTTATTTTATTTTACTATGTAAATTATCTTCTTACTGAACGAAATATTATTTCACCCGCTGAATGTGATCTGGCAATGAGTGTAAGTCATGACGTGGTGGTAGCTAGTATATAGGCGCGTTCATCGAGACTTAGAGGCGTTGTGTGTTGTTATGAGGTGTCGCGTGGTTGTTGCGTTGCAGTGTGTTGTTATGTAGTGGTGTGTTGTGTGTGCCTTAGTTGACCAAGAGTCTTGGAAATAAAGAAGTTTTTCAGTAAGTCAGTCTTTCTCAATTCATAGTTTTTGTCAGACCTCTGTCTGGCTGTTAGGTTTATAACTTTTATTACTTACTATAAATAACCAGCGTTGAGACTTTGTTTAAGTTCGTAATTAACTAGTAACAACACCCTTTTGGGAATTCATTATTTTGAAGCTTAGTGCAAGTATATCATTAGCTAGCTGGTAAGAAGAGAATCATTCATAATAATTAGCTTAGCGGAAGGTAAATAAAGCTAATTCATTATAATTGGCGCCCGAACTTTTCTCGAACACGAGATCCTGACTATTATTATCCATGTCTTCCTTACCTGAGACAACTTCAAATTTCCACCATTCGGCAAGTCTCGAGGGTAATGGTGTTTTTTTGACAATTTGCACGAAGCCTGTGGCTCTGACTTTGATATGAATGATCTACACATACCCAGGCATTCTTCACAATTTCATAATGCACCGGCTTCCTATTACTCTGAGTCGCGGGTCGTACCTGAGGGAGTTCAATCCTCTCAGCGAAGCAGAATGCTTGCCCATTTCGTGCCGCATGCAGGAACAATTCATTTCAATGGTTTGGAGGGGTCCTTAAAGTTCCTCGAAGATCTGGAAGATCATTTTGATCTATATAATATTCCTGAAGACTGCAAGGTCCAAATTGCCGGCACTTGCTTGAGGGATACCGCTAAGACCTGGTATCGGCAGTGGCGAGGGTCGAACCCGGATTCTCATTATGAGAATTTCCGTGCAGAATTCTTGGAGGTCTTTCCTTTCGGCCTCAGTCGAGCTAGCCTTGCTCAACAGCTTTTTTCACGTCAGCAAGGTCCCAATGATAGCCCTGTTGCATTTGCGTTGGAAACCACACGCCTATATAACCTATGGGATCCACATGCCAGTCATGTTGACATGTTGGATACCCTCGTGCAGCAGCTCGACCCATTCTTACAAGATTTTCTTGAGGTTCGACACCCTGCCACAATTCATGAATGCCTTCGCCTCATACGCACGTATGAAGAGCTACATGGCAAACATGGTTCACCTCACCATGCTCGGGCACCCCGCGAGGCTTACTACGAAAACCCTCAGCGGCATAATAGACATAACTTTCAGCGCGAGCATACACAGGTGCCCACCCAAGCTTCATACGTTCCACCACACAGAAGAGTGGCAAACCAACAGCGAGTTTCTGCACAAGCTTCGGAATATCGTAATAATGCACAGTATGCTCGACCCCGTTTCACTCAGCAGCATTCGGAACGTTATCCTGCTCAGGGCAATGATAATTTTTCTGCCCGTGCTGAGGGCAGACGTAACGGATATGAAAATGTCAACAGACACGCGGAGTTCCCGACGCAGGTTTCACGCAGTTCTCCTCATCGTGAAAATTTTCCCGATACCCGGCAGGGTCGAGGTTTCCGACCACATGATAACCCCACCAGGATTCCTTTAAACTTCCACAGGAAGTAGACGAAGGGTCAGTCCTGCTTCCTGATACCAAACATTCTGACCCTAAAACAGTATTAGTGACTGTTCAAACTCCTCAGTTGCCTGATGTATTCTTGACACTTGAAGACGTTATTGTCGAGACAAAGTTCGACACTGGGTCTGAAATATCAGCCCTAAATACAAAGTTTTGCACTGACACTTTTCCGGCAATACACATTCAGCCTGCAACGCAGTATTTGCGAGGTGCAAATAATGAAATCTTCAGTATTTCAGGAACTGTCACATTATCTTTACGGGCTGAGAAAAGCTCGTTTTACACATTCTTTCCTGCTTATAGACGAGCTACCCGTGAAATGTCTAATGGGAATGGACTTTATAAACCAGTTTCAAATAACTTTGAATTTTGTACAACATGTGATTTCCTTTCCGGAACCTGTCGAAATGATTCCTACGGTTCCTGTAGATATCACGAGTTTAGTATTGAGTGACCAATTGAATGAGGGGCAACGAGACCAGCTTTCTCTCCTTTTACAGGAAAGCATTGGGTTATTTTCGGATCAACCTGGTTTCACACAGGTGGTTTATCATGTTATTGACACTGATGGTTCGAAACCAATTGCGACGAAACATTACCCTTGTGCTCCACATAAAAAACAGGAAATGCAACGTCAAATTGCTGAAATGATTAAGCAGGGCATAATCAGGGAATCAACAAGCGCCTGGGCTGCTCCTGCCTTTTTGGTTCCAAAGAAACAACCCAATGAATTTCGTTTCGTGACAGATTTTCGCAAGCTCAACCAAGTCACAAAAACGATCAATTATCCCCTACCTGTCATGTCACATATTTTAAATGACTTGTCGTCAACCAAATGGATGTCAACCTTGGATTTGGCGAGTGGATATTGGCAGGTAGCAGTACATCCGGACTCTGTCGATAAAACAGGCTTTGTGACTCCTTTTGGGGCCTATGAATATTTACGTATGCCTTTTGGTTTAGCTTCTGCACCTGCTACTTTCCAAAAGCTTATGGATACGGTTCTCAGACCTGTCCTGGGTCCCCATGTGCATGTCTATTTGGATGACATTATTATCACATCAGAGACTTTTGACGAGCACCTGTCTCTGCTCAAACAGGTGTTCCAACTCATATACAATGCTGGCTTGACGTTAAAACCTAGTAAATGCCAGATAGCGAGGGATGAGATTGTATATCTGATGTTGAAAATCACTCCCCACGGCTTATTTACTGATAATGAAAAAATTAGGCCTATTGTTGACTTTCCTCGGCCTAAAACAGCAAAAGAACTATCACGCTTTCTGGGAATGACCGGATGGTATCAGCAGTTCGTCCCCGCTTATGCTACAATATGTGAGCCATTGTATGCTTTAAAACGTAAATACAAGAAGTTTATTTGGACACCTGAGGCTAACGCTGCATTCGAAACACTGAAGTCTGCATTGACTCAGCCTCCGGTGTTGGCTTTCCCGGATCATACTAAGGAATTTGATATTTATACTGATGCATCCGGAGTTAGTCTTGGTTGCGTTTTGTCACAAGCTGGGCATCCAATAGCTTTTGCGTCTCATACTTTAGCCAAAGCTGAACGCAATTATTCAGCTATGGAACGTGAATGTCTTGCTGTTGTGTATGCACTGAATAAATTTCAATGTTATCTTAATGAATTGACAGTTAACATAATTACGGATCATTCTGCCCTTCAGTATTTAAATTCTGCTAAGCACCTATCTCAAAGACTTATGAAGTGGGCTCTGAAGTTACAAGAGAGCAATATCAAAATTTCGTATCAGCCAGGTAATAAGAATCAATTACCGGACGCATTATCTCGCGTTCCGATTAGTGGGGTCCCCACAGAAACTACTCCTGGATGTCAGCCTTTACTTCTAATAGCTGATATAACATCCAGAGAGCAGATAATGGCAGAATTAATAAATGATCCAGATTTTGGGGATATCTACAATTTTTTGCTTGCGGGTTCGCCCCTACAAAGTGATCCTTCTTTGGCTGGAAGGTCACAACATTTTGAGGTAATAGAGGGTCTTCTTTATTATACAAAATCTAGGACTACTAGGGCAGAGTTTCGCCCATGTATTCCGCGAACCCTTAGAATGGCTCTTTTAAATGAATTTCATGACAAACCTCTTGCAGGCCATTTAGGTATTCGCAAGACCCGTTGTAAATTGCGGGATGTTGCCTATTGGCCTGGCATGTACCAAAGTGTGCTCGCATACGTTCAATCATGTCACTTGTGTCAGATTAATAATTACCGTAATGTAAGACCGGCCGGTCACTTGAAATCTAGTTCAAGTTCTCATGTGTTTGATATTATTTCCATAGATTTATTGGGACCTTACCCATTATCTGTTAAAAATAAAGCTCGTTATGTTTTAGTACTAACTGATAATTTTTCTAAATGGGTTGAAGTTTTTCCCATTAAAGCCGCTACGGCTGAAGTTATTTGTAATGTCTTAGTTAATGAAGTATTTTCTAGATATGGTGCACCTAATAAAGTAGTTTCGGATAATGGTCCTCAATTTATTTCTGACATTTTTGAAAGAATGTGTGCGAGACTACACATTAAACATAAATTCATTTCCCCATATCATCCCCAGAGTAATAATGCAGAACGCGTTAACCGAACGCTAGTGAAAATGATTGCGACTTTTGTAATGGATCATCATGAAAGATGGGATGACCATTTAGAACTTTTTGCGTTCGCCCTCCGCTCGTCTGTCCACGAGTCTACTAAAATTACTCCTGCAGAACTTTTTCTGGGTCGCAAAATTAAAACCCCTTTTGAAAATTTAACGGGGATTATCGACGAACTAAATCAGCGACCAACTCCGCAATCAGTACACATTATGGCAGAAAAAGCTCGTGTTGCAATGCTAGGAGCACAAGCGGCTCAAGCAAGATATTATAATTCTAGGCGTAGGGAACCAGATCTTGTCGTTGGAGATCTCACTCTCGTGGAAACGCACTTCCAGTCTTCTGTTTCGCATACTTTAGTGAAGAAATTTGCACCCAGCTACGAAGGTCCATATCGGGTGGCAAATGTCTTTGAAAATAATATTGTTCTGGAGAAACCGGACAACCATTTTCAATATGTACATGTTGATCAGTGTCGCAAGTATCACGAACGGAATATCGATTTCATTATCAATCCTACTCAACCTTCTGTTCCACAGACTCAAGAATCTATATCTCATGTTCAACCGCCAGAAATTTTGGACGAACCAACAAACATTTTTGAAGAATCTCCAGTGATTTTTCCTTCACCCTCCCCTCCTCCAGACGGGTTTCTACACACGCAACCTGATTCTCCCATGAGACCAAGGCTCGAATAGAGTTCGTCGAATACTAGTATCGTTCCTTTCCCTCCAACCATTATCAAGACTATTGCTGCGCCGTTTCCGGATAACTCTGCACCAACGCGGGCTACTTCTTCTTTGAATACCTCGTCCGAAAGTATTCCTATAGGTAAATCTAAACATCGCCCTGCACGACCACTGAATTACAACAGCGACTCAGAGGCTTCGGACATTTCTGACTTATCAGTTATGAATACTAAATTTCCGGTTCCAAACCGTCCAGCACCACCAAAGGCTGGGCGCAAACGTGACTTGTCTCCCCAATCTGCTTCGCCGCAACAGCGACGACGGCAGAAATCTTTGCATCCACCCGGGTTTCGCCCCTGGAACCTACGTTCAGGGCAAACAGGGCCGATGCCTGCTGCTACTCTCATGCCACGTGGGCGTAAGCGAAAGCAAACGATGTGGTCGGAGACACGTCCGTCCAAAAAGATACTGGAAGGACACAACGGGCCCCAGCACAAAGGGACTTCATATCCAAAGCCTGGGGAAGCCCGTTCCTATCAGCCGCAAGGATTTCCGGACCGCCAGACTTCTGACGTTCCTGACCGTTCCTATCAGCCGCAAGGGATTCCGGACCGCCAGACTCCTGACCGTTCCTATCAGCCGCAAGGGATTCCGGACCGCCAGACTCCTGACCGTTCTTCTCAGCCGCAGGGATTTCTGGGCCCACAGACTTCAGCCGTTTCGGACCGAAGGATTTCCGCCATTCCTGACCGTTCCCGTCAGCCGCCGGGATGTCCTGACCGACAGCAGACCGATGTTCCAGTTCCGTTCCAGTCCTGGAAGAGATCGAAGCCACTTGATTTTACCAGTCCAATTAGGCCTGGAAAACGTTATCGCACTAGAGTTTTTTATGCGTCCTCGAGATAAGTAAGTTCTCGTGGACAGGTTCTTTCTCAGTTTGTTGTTTTTCCTGCACGACCAGTTGGCGTGTCAGAATTTCTTTTTTTCGTGTGGGCCTATGCATTCTTTTTTGTGTATATATGTGTTTTTTTTTTATATTTCTTCTATGTCCATCTACTAATCCACTTTTTTTATATATATCTATGTGCTTAGGGGTAAAATAATAAAATTGTTACTGTTAGGCAGCTCCAGGTAAATTTCGCTGCTGATACAGTTGGTATGTATTTCAACGAATAAGGCGAACGTAATTTGAAATGAAAATAATAAAATTGTTACTGTTAGGCAGCTCCAGGCAATCTTCGCTGCTGATACAGTTGGTATGTATTCACCAAATAATGAGAACGTCATTTGAAATTAAAAAAGTGATTCCTGCTAGGCAGAATAAAAGGAAAGTATGCCGATGCAGGTTTGTTTTGTTCTACACTACAAATTTCACAGTCGAATACAGATTTCGTAAATTGTCATGCCAAGTTTGATAATGTAAATACGGCTACCACCAAACAACAAATAAAAAAAAAGATCGAGAAACGTCAATCACCGAAATGTAAGACTTACACTCCAAAATTGATAGGTTTTTCAGAAACAAAAAAAAAGAGAAAAAGAAAAAAAAAAAAAAGAAAAATTAAGGGGGAGATGATGTAACGTATACTCTATATTCACTTTCCTTTTGATTTTACTATCTCTGGTTATTTTATTTTACTATGTAAATTATCTTCTTACTGAACGAAATATTATTTCACCCGCTGAATGTGATCTGGCAATGAGTGTAAGTCATGACGTGGTGGTAGCTAGTATATAGGCGCGTTCATCGAGACTTAGAGGCGTTGTGTGTTGTTATGAGGTGTCGCGTGGTTGTTGCGTTGCAGTGTGTTGTTATGTAGTGGTGTGTTGTGTGTGCCTTAGTTGACCAAGAGTCTTGGAAATAAAGAAGTTTTTCAGTAAGTCAGTCTTTCTCAATTCATAGTTTTTGTCAGACCTCTGTCTGGCTGTTAGGTTTATAACTTTTATTACTTACTATAAATAACCAGCGTTGAGACTTTGTTTAAGTTCGTAATTAACTAGTAACAACACCCTTTTGGGAATTCATTATTTTGAAGCTTAGTGCAAGTATATCATTAGCTAGCTGGTAAGAAGAGAATCATTCATAATAATTAGCTTAGCGGAAGGTAAATAAAGCTAATTCATTATACATGTACCAACAATAAGAAACTGTATACAAAAAAAAAAAAATACGTAAGACAAAGATTTTTTTGTTATTATGCAATACGAGACAAGTTTGCCATTTTTATTACTGCTGTGAAATTTTTAAACATTAATTACAAATTACAAAATTTACCAATCATTACAAACTTGTTCCAATTTCCAATGGGTGTACTTTATGCTGAGTGCAGGGGGATAACTTTCCTCCGGGCTCACAGTGAACAATGGGGCTGAAACTGAGGTATGAAACAATGGGTGGTACCGACGTGTTAATGGGTCGTAAAATCTTAGCCCCGCAGGGAACAAGCGAGTGAGAAAGTTTTTGCCTTTTGTCTCTGAGTAACAGAAGTCACTTCCACCTTCGACACGTATCCCCCAAATGCTTGCACTCCCAAAATTAGGCGATTTCATTATCATCAAGTGTCAAGTTAAAGTGAACGGATATATTTAAACTTTCCTTCACCACAAAAAACAAACAAACAAACAGTTGAATGAAGCTTGTTCGGATTTTCGACGCTCTACTATATATTTAACTTGACGATCACATGAGACTGATAAATCCTCCAATGCAGCGCTCACTTGGAGAGTAAAGGGGGGAATAGGTTCAATTCCAGGAATTGTTATCTCCTGTTTTCTCTCCGGCGACATCATCATTCCATTACTCTCCTTTTCCTCTGCGCAATTGTCCCCCAGAAACCCACTTTCATGTGCGTGAGCCCCAGGGCTCTACATGAGCTCCACCCATCCTCCTTTTGCCTAGGAGTAGGTGGCCTGTTTTAAACTCCGCGACACACCCAAGCTACAGCCTGGAGTGTGTGGAAGAGAGATCCTCTTGCACAACTCAATTGTGGAGCATTTGATGTACTCCTCCATTGCTTTTCTATCAACATTCTTCCACTAGCTCACAAGGATTTCCCGGCGCTGTTGCAATTTCGTCCTGTACGCCACCATTTTTATTCCTCTATTTCAGGACAGTACGCACCAGATTTTCTCTCTCCTGTATTACAAATGGAATTTCATTAAATTTTGTTACTTTACTTTTTAAAAGCGATCATCTCAGCTTTTCTCTCTCCTTAAATCCACGGAACTTCATTAAATTTAGTACGTTAAAAACGATAAAATTTTCTTGAATTAACATTATGCTAAACAAAAGTTCCTGTTTTGTTCGTTGAATTCGAAATCTCGTTAAATCCGGAGGTTGTCATAATTTTTATTTTCGGTAAAAAAGATCAAATTTCCTTAAATTAACATTGTACCAAACAAAAGTTCCTTTTTGTTCGTTGAATTCTAGATCTCGTTAAACACGGGCTCTTTATTAGCCGGTTCTGCTGCATGTTGTTGATGGAGGAACATGAGCCAGAATTTCCCGCATTTTTTTCTCCTTATGTATAAAAATGCATAAGGTTTTTCAACTGAACGCCAGTTTCGTTGAAACTGTTGCTTTCTATTTTATCAGAATCGCAACAGGAATTTTTAAACAAAAACATTAGTTCACAAATTACCGTTCCATTATGACTTGATGTTTCTGCTAAAATCTTTGCTTTCCTGTTATATGAACTCTAAAAAGCAGATTTTATTTCCTACAAATGTGCATAAACTGCTTCAGCATCATTTCCAAGTTTATCGTATAAATTTTTTAATCCCTGGAAAAGAAGAAAAATAAAAAACGGGAAGAGACGAAAAGAAAATAATAATAAAGGAGAAAGCTAAGGTTGATCCGTTAGTGGTATTCTTAGCAATCCCCAACATTTCTTTTTCTTTTGGAAAGAGAAGAATGAATGAACGAACGACCGACCGAACAGTGACTTTATTTTGCTAAAGAATCGCGTAAACTGAGAAAAGAGATTTCCCTGAATAGCGGCGAAAACGTGCTTATTTATTTTCATTTATTAGGATGAATTAGTGGCTTTCTTTCTTTCGCAATTTGTTTAGAACAGCGGAGCGAAAGACAAAAACCATCAACAACCCGTAACATAAGCTATAAACGCGAGGAAATTTTTATGAATATATTATTCGGCGTCTCAGACATTAATACTGCTCATAAGAAAACGACTATACAGGAAGACGGAGATGTAAATCGCGCTTTCGATAGTGTCAAAACTTAGTTAAAAATCATTTCCCAAAACTGCATGACTTAGAAAAGAAAAAAAAATATTTAGCAACCACACGACTCACAGAAAGAAAACTTTTCCTCAAATTTTCAAATCCAGAGCATTTCAAGAAAGCTTTTCAACGGTGTCACACCCAGAGGACTAACGAGACAATACGTAATTTTTTCTTCTTTGCCATCAGAGCAGAATAGAAATGTTTTTAACGTATCATCTAATAAGATACAGCTATATATCAATGCAAAACAGCAAGCGGAATGAACTAAACCGCATACATCGACCTGCCATTAATATACGGACACCTCTGTACAAGCGCGACGCTACGGGTGGGCTGGGGTGAGCTTCAGCCCTAAACTTTTTTTTTAGCCCACCCTTTAGCCCCCCTTCCAAAAATATTTAGGCAGTCAGAACGTATGGCGGGTGCACCCATCTAAGATTTAGGGAGCTTGGATAAAAAAAATGTATGTAAATTTCTCGAATTCACTAAAATTTTGTTATATAAAATGAATTTTTTGTTAAATTTAGTGTTTGCAATTGGAGGGGGTCCTCTGAGCGAATTTCTACGGGAGTATATAATTTGTGACTACTAAGCTTGCGGTGTTAAGATAGAATAAAAATAACAACTTTTCTCACATTAAAATGTTTATTATACATCGACTATGGGTTCGCCGAACGTTTGGCTCGACATCCTCAGGACGAATGGAGCGTAACATTCAAATCATTGTGACATCATCAGAAATTTGACGGCCACGGATTTTGGTGAGCTGTTTCCACGCGCTTGAAAGGAATGAAGTCGACGCCACGTCGTTGAGAGGGGTGAAGAGTTCCGGTATATGTGGAAAGCTTCTAATGTATTTAGCTTGATAGTAGAGTCAGGCTTATCGATAAGCGTAGCGTTTCCAAACAAAAATTTATGGTTATTTTCGTGACAACGTTGGGCTATAGACGACTTCAGTTCATAGTTCCGTACATAGGTCTTGTGTTCCTTCACACGGAAACTTAAAGCCCTGCGGGTCTGTGCTATATATGAAAGTTCACATTCACAATAAATTCCCCAGGAATTTATGTCTTCGGCGTAGTCTTTTGATCAGTAAAAATTCATCTCGTTTATGGGTAGAAAAATAACCTTCAAATTAAAACGTTTGAGAATTTTTGAAATTCCGAAGCAAATCTGAGGAGCAAATGGGATAACCACCCAATTTTTTCGTATTGGGAGGTCTATAGGCGTAAGTGTGCAGACAGGCTTCGGTTTGCTAAAGTTTTGTCTATAACTGAAGGGCTGTATATCCTGTGTGTACTGCAATTAAAAAAAAAAATTCGTTTAGGAAAATCAAGCTCTTTCTGTAAAGAATCCTCAGTTGAGCAGATATGTATTGCACGCTATACGTATGTGAAGAAGGCAGAGAACTTTTTTTTCCATGGATGATTTGATATTGCATTGGGGGGGGGGGACTAACGAAACAGCAAATGGTTTTTGATAAACTGTTGCACTGAAGGATCCTTCAGAGCGTGACACAAGGACATCAAGGAATGGTAAGAAGCCATTATTTTCAGTCTCACTCGTGAAATGTATATGAGGATCAACTGAATTGATAAGTTCCACTAATTTAGGTATTTTCGAATTCATGCCATTCCAGAGAACAAAGAATTGGGCGGTTATCCTATTTGCGCCTCAGATTTGCTTCGAAATTTCAAAAATTCTCAAAAGTTTTAGTTTCAAGGTTATTTTCAAACCCATGAACAAGATGAATTCTTACGGATCAAAAGACTACGTCGAAGACATAAAATACTGGGGGATTTATCAGATACCTTGTGAATGTGGACTTTCATATATAGCATAGACCCGCAGTGCTTTAACTTTCCGTGTGAAGGAACACAAGACCTACGTACAGAACTATGAACCGAAGTCGTCTATAGCCCAACATTGTCACGAAAATAACCATAAATTTTTGTTCGGAAACGCTATAGCTTATCGATAAACCTGACTCGACTATCAAGCTTATAATACAAGTATATTAGAAGCTTTCCACATATACCGGAACTCGCCACGGCTTGTCAACGACATGACGTCGACTCCATTTCTTTCAAGCGCGTGGAAACAATTCACCAAAATCCGTGATCGTCAGAATTCTGATGATTCACAATGATTTGAATGTTTACGCTCCATTCGCCCTGAGGATGCCGAGCCAAACGATTTGCGAAACTATAATCGATGTACAATAAATATTTTATTGTGATAAAAATTGCTATTTTTATTGTATTCTAAGGGAGTAGTAGAAACACACAATTTTTAAAAATATAGTTTAAAAAGATGAGAGAGAAAGAAATATATAGATATTCCTTGTCAGGTTACATACTAAAATTCACAGACAGCCTCACGTGAAAGAAAAAGAAAACGGAACAACTACCTAAGTAAGCTAAAATATCTAAGAAATAGTAACTTGCCATAGAGATTCGAAACTATAGTTCCCATACTACATAGACTGAATAAATACTACGTACAGTATTAACTTGAAAACTTTTAGTACTCGGGATAATATCATCAGCGTTGGGTAAAATGCATAATAACGGATTTTTTTTTGCCAAAATTTCTGCCAAACCCTTCAAATTTTGCCTCGCCCCATCATTCTTAGCCCCCCTAATAGCCCACTCAGTTCTGAGTGATCTGATCATATGTAGAAGATTGTAGGGAGGGAGTGTCTAACCCCAGGTCTTAAACAATCCTTAGAAACAGAAAGCTAGGAGATTTGGGCTAGAGTGCCCGATAGGAAAGTGACACGGAAGCGAGGTAAAAAGGGGAGGAAGACGCCCTTATTTATTACCGGGGGCCAGTACCCGGGGTCCGACGGCTTAACGTGCCCATCCAACGCACTGCGGGTATTTAGTGGTTTCAGCTTTCGCACCTGTCGGGGATCGGACCTGACTTTCCTCCATGGCAGTCACGAACGCTGACCACTAAGTTCTGAGTGTCACCGTTGCCCCTGTATCTATATAATGAATTAGGCCCTACGCAAGCGCCACGTCACACACCCAATTATGAATATTCTCGTAGGGCTATGATGAAATAATAGCACGATTTTGAATGCAAGATGCCTGGACTGACAGATTTAACTGATTTCCATCACGGATAGATAATAGGGTACCACATAAGCTATCGCTCCGTACTTGATTTCAGCTGCATTGAAGATCTGTAGGGCGGCGGTTGGTGACATGATATGCAAATGGCAACGTTCTGGGGCCGAATCAGCTGAGAAACGACCCAGTAAACCTCCGAGGCTAACAAAACGGGACAGGAAAATTGTGCTCTCAGAACGCAAATCAACATCGTCTCAAATTTCGCAAATCCTGTGTGAGACTACTGGGGCCAGTGCTCGGAATGGAAATTTTGGAGTGCCGGTATGCTCATATTGAGCTAAAAATCCTTCAGAGAAAATACAGTGAAAAAAAACAAAAAAAAAAACTATACCGGAAGAAAAGCTCCTTTGTTTGGAAATGTAACTGCCGCGGAATACTATTGCACCATAAATCAGAAGCGGCCATCCCGGTGGTGGCTCAGTGGTCTAAGCGATAGCCTCTGATCATTCCGAAAGGGGTCCGGGTTCGAATCTCGGTGAGGCATGGATGCTGTGTTTGTCTTACGGCACTAGCTATCTCCCTTCCCTGGAACCAGTGACCCTAAATTAGGGACTGGAGACTGCTTACAGCCCATTGAGTTGCTCACGGTAGTTGTTAAACCTTCAACAAAAAAAGAAATAAAAAAAACAACAACAAAAAAACAGAGACGACGGCGGTCGATTAGAGTTTGTCGGTTTGTGAACCCCCAGCGGGTACAACTTATGCTGCATCGAGAAATGGGGTTAGACTTATTTATAACGAGGAGTCTGAACCCGGGACCGACGGATTAACCAGACTTCCGAACCTCGGCTGATCGTTAGTGACACCATCTGAACTTGAACCCACAACTTAAAGGTCCCGAGCCGAGACGCCAGCTTCCTTCCAATACGGACTTTCATGAAGTAGAAAGTTGGGCAATTAGAACCTCCACAATCAGAACGAATGTTCAGTCTTTTAAATTAATAGCAATTTCGCCGCTCTTCAAAAAAGATTTAAGTGGGAAAAAGTTGTACTCATTTCTGCAAAACTAAAGAAAAATGGAAACATGAAAAATTTGTGTTTAATCTATTACTCCCAATTCTTCTTTCGTGAAGAAGCTCTTCAAATTGATCGCATAACGTTAATTAAATACAAAATAAAAATCTCATCTCCTTTCACCCTTTACTGTTCCCACACAGCTATTTCTCGGGGGCACGAGGCACATAAATACACTGCTAGCCACCAAAATGCAACACTAAGAAGGACACGAGATAGCAAAGCCAGATATACTGGACACATAACAACAGATACAAAGATGAAACAATTGAGCTTACAGGCCCGTGCGACTTGCGGAACACGCAGAAATCAATAGTTCGTGTGGCCCCCATGGCTGGCAATAACGGCCGCTACACGCCACGGCATCGAACGAAAGTGGCTTTTGATGTGGCCTTGGGGTATGTCGGTCCAGGCTGCTTCCACACGTTGCCACAGCTCATCAGGCGTAGCCGATGGTGGTGCTTGCCGGGCCACTCGGTTGCCGATCAGCGACCAGACGTGTTAGATAGGCGACATATCGGGAGAATAGGCGGGCCACGGCAGAAGTGACACCTGGTGGGCCGTGAAGAATTGTTGCACGATGCGTGCCACGTGCGGGGGCGCATTGTCCTTTTGAAACGTAGCCGCTGGCAGGTCCTGCAGGCAAGGGAGGACTACAGGCTCCAACACGTCAGAGATGTAGCGGTGGCTGTTGAGTGTACTGGCGATGCGTACCGCAGAGGGGTACGAGTGTCATATCCAATTGCGCCCAAAACCATAACGCCAGTCGACGGACCGGTATGGCGATGCATAATGCAGGCGTCATACAGTCTCTCGCCGTTGTGCCGCCACACGTGGATCCGACCATCGTGGTGTTGCAGGCAGAAGTGGGATTCGTCGGGGAAGACAATGTCGTGCCATTCCGTAGTCCAGGTGCGGCGTTCAACGGCCCACTGCCGCCGCACTCGCCGGTGGTGTAACGTCCATGGTAATCGGAGCAAAGGGTGCCGGTAGACAAGTCCCGCTACTGCAGACGACGTCGAACGGTACGTGCTGACACAGGTTGTTGCGCAACACACCCTAATTCCCGCGCTAACGTTCGTGGTGTGGTGGTGCGAGCCGTCAATGCCCGCCGCACAACATGCCGGTCCTCTAGTTCGGTGGTGTGCCGCTGCTGCGGCAATCGCTCACGTCGGTCCGTCCGTCCCTCCTGCACCCACCGAATCCATACTCGCCTCACTGTGGCTGGATGTCGTCCCACACGGGCGCCGAGATCTCGGTACGATAAACCGCTGTCGCGATAAGCTACTATTCGTCCTCTGTCGAACTCCGAAACGTGCTGGAATGACTGCCGTATTCTGCGACGAGGCACCAGTAAGCTTCCCACGCACAGGTCCGGCAGCACAACACACTTCCACTACTTACACCCCGCCTTCTGTGCACCATTCTTATAGTGCTTCTCGGTGGCGTGTCGGGCGCACATGATTTGCATATGCCCTGCAATGCTAATTGTTTGCATGTCCTCTCGCGGGCGACGCATTCTGCGAATTTCAGGCCAATCGGATGCTTCCTTCTTGGTGTTGCATTTTGGGTGGCCAGCAGTGTATCAGGTTTCTATGTTTAAGAATGCGCACTCGTAAGTCAGGGACCAAAAAAAAAAATTAATAAAAAAATCATTTCTGTAGTTCCGTCTACTAAAATTACTGTCGGTATGTAAATTCTGGGTAAAAAAAAAGTGCCTGTACGAAATACTAGGAAAAAAGAAGTGCCGTATCAGAGATGGAAACGGGGTCACGGGTCACCAGGGCGACGGATCACCGAGTCGACAATTTCTTGAGGATCAAAGGGATCAGGTCGAGGTGTTCCTGACCTGATTTCGACCCGGTTTTATTTCCGTTTTATTTTTGAATAGAAATAAAAAATATTTCAAAGAACCCTTCAGAGGTCTTTGAAATAATGCTTCAGAGCTGCAGGAACTTGCTGAGAAGGGTAAAGAAATGGGGATTAAAAAATGAACTTTCAGAAGACAAAACTGATGTATACGATGTTTCTACAAGGAACGAAAAATTTTTGTACGGCGTACACTATATCGACAAAAGGCACCAGACATCCCTCCAAAATCACAGTGCTCCAGCTGTTTGCGCATTACGATATGCATTTTATTGTAGGGTGGTATGCTACTGCTCTCCCAGAACGTGTTCTAGACTGCAAGATGTCACGACGCATGCATACGGAGTTTGAGAGAGGTATGGTTGTAGGGTGCCACATCGATAAAAGGAATAGAAACCCATTAAGTATTACTAACTCAACTGTGATGGATGCAGTGCATCGATTGCAGAGCGAAGGTGTCCCCCAACTATCGAAACGTACCAGGAGACCCCCAAAATAATGACTGTTGGAAACTAAAGGGACAGGTGAAAAATCCTCGTCCGTGAACAGAAGATCACAAAGCCTGGTATCTCCGTTTGTACAGGAACCAATCGCAGAGAGCTACTCGCAATGGGTTTCAACGGTAGTGTCGTCGTCCAAGTCTCTTATCATTCCACAGAATGCTGCCGTTTTTCCGCCATGGTGCACTGAGCGTCGATCTTGCGGTAGTAAAATCATGCAATGCATTGATTATAATACGCTTTCCAACATAACAGAAATCATTACTCAAATTATCACTCAAGTTATGAGGATAATGGCTGTGGAATAAACCTCAGTCCTGTGCCCTGACCTTTGATCCCATTTCGATGATATTCAACGGACCCGGTTCAGTATGCCTCCGAAATAACATGATAAAGTTTGGTCGCAATGGAAGCATTTTTACGTAAGTTATTATGCATAAGGGCAATGGAATAGATCTCGTTCCTGTGTCTTAACCTTTGACCCGATTTCGCCCATTTTTCAATAGGATTCGTCCCCAGGCAGGCCCCTACAACATACTAACATTCCATCCAAATGGAAGAATGTTTACGAAAGTTATGACGCATAATGGCGATGGAAGTTATTCCGCTCCTATGTCCTGACCTTTGACCCCATTTCGCCCATTTTCAATAGGGTTTGTCCCCAGGTGGTCCGCTACCACATATTAAAATTTAATCGAAATCGAACCATTTTTACGTTAGTTATGACGCAAACAGCAGTTAAATGAATCCCGCTCTTACGTCCTGACCTTTGACCCCATTTCGTTCACTTTCATTAGGGTTCCTTCCCAGGAACCCTAATGAAAGTGAACGAAATACCACATACTAAAATTTCATCCAAATCGAACGATTTTTACGCGAGTTATCGTGCGAGCGGTCATACGCACACAACGCTTGACGTAATGAGGCAGATGGGAATCACGACCATCTGCTCGCAAGAGTGTGACGTCATAAAACGTTAATAGGATCGACACACAACGCGTGACGTAATGAGACAGATGGCGTGACTGCGCGCCAACATTCTCAATCGCGAGATTGTGACGTCATAAAATTTCTAAGCGTGGGTAACATTAATGGGATGACGCCATGACACTAAAAACGTTAAAATTCGAGGTGGTTATTTAACCCACTAAGCAAATTTTCCTAAAGTCGAGATCAAGCTAAATCGATTTCTAGTACCAGAAAACGGTAGGTTAACGACTTTCATCAAAATTCTTAGAGCAGTTTTCAAAATAAAATTAACATACATACAAGAATTGCTCCTTTAATAGTATGGGATAAGGGCGACGGAATGGATCCCGATCCTATGTCCTGACCTTTGACCCCATTTCGTCCATTTTCAATAGGGTTCGTCTCCAGTGGTCCCCTACCACATACTAAAATTTCATCGAAATTAAACCATTTTTACGCATTTTATGACGCATAAGGGCAATGGAATGTATCCCGCTCCTATGTCCTGACCTTTGACCCCACTTCACCCATTTTCAAAAGGGTTCATTCCCAGGTGGTCCCCTACAATATACTAAAATTTCATCGACAACGAACTATATTTACGCAAGTTGTGACACATAAGGACAATGGAATGGATCCCGCTCCTATGCCGTGACCTTTGACCCCATTTCGTCCATTTTCAAAAGGATTCGTCCCCAGGTGGTCCCCTACCACATACTAAAATTTCATCGAAATCGAACCGTTTTTACGTGAGTCATCGTGCCGACAGATGGACGAACAAAGCTAGAGCATATACGCTTCTTCAACCTACGGTTGGAAAGCGTAAAAAAGACCCGATGAACTGACGAATCTCGGTACGTGATGTACCAGCCTGAAAACCGTGTATGGATTGGAGAATACCTGGAAAACGGTTCTTGCCAGAGTGAACTGTTCCTACCCACAAGTTTAGAAGTGGTAGTGTTCTTGCACAGACTGTTCCTCGTGTAACGGACTCAATCCACTAGAGGTACTGCAAAAAACTCTTAATGCAGAAGCTTACCTAGATATCCTGGACAATTCGGAGCTTCCGACGCTGTGGCAGTACTACGGAAATGAGCCCAGCTTGTATAAATCAGCACGACAATGCACCCTGCAACACAACATGCGCTGTTGGTGACTGATTTATGGAAAATCAGGTTTTGTGTTTGGACTGGTTTTCATAAAGCCCTGATTTGAACCCCACTGAACACCTGTGGGATTAATTGTAGCACCGTATTAAGACCGTGGAAAATCGTCTTGCTTCACTTCAATAGCTGGCTGGCGAATGCATTAGAAGAGAAATGGAAAGGCATTTCTGCTGATAATTTTCAATACCTAGTGGGAAACACTCCTAGCAGGCTTAATGCATGCACTCAAGATAAAGGTGGGCGATACTAATTTCTTCCAATAAATGATCTTCCTTGTTTACGGTTCCCTTTAGGTACCGGGTGACTTTTGTTTATACGTATAGTGTATATAACAAAAATGGCGATAAAAAATTTGAATGGAACCGAATTTTCGGCAGAAATAAATAAAAATTGCCAAATTTAATGTGTCAAATCTATTTCAAGGTATTGATAAGTGCTTATAAATTCCTAAGCTTTTCCTTTAATAACGTTTTCGTATCATGCCAAATACAACCACAGACTTAACGCCACCAAGCAGAAAAATTACGTCAGAGAAATATGCGGACAGTCTATTTGGTTGAAGCTAAAACATTTTTTTTAATATTCCTTGAAGAGGAAATATTGAAACAATTACACCTTAGAATAAAATTGGGGAAGCAAAATGTGAAAATGTGTGGATAATCTTAGCAATGATTGTATATTTCCGCGTAAATTTGAAAAAAAAAAAAAAAAAGGAAAAAGCATTGATTCAAATACTAGACACCGAGATGTCGGGATAAATGCAAATATACAGTCATTTCTTTCTAGCGGCAAATATTGTTGACAGGAAAATACGAAGATCTATGGATGATCGGTCTTAGCTATTCAACTGAAAGATAGTTTTCCAGTGCTACTAACAGATGCGGAGACATTGGATTCACAGAAGGATGGACCCCCTCCTCCTGCTTTTTTTTTTTTTTTTTTTGACGTTACGGCTTAAAACCCGAAAGCGTCTTAAAGTGAAACCTAACGTCCATGTCGGTCCCAAAGGATAGGCATTCGTCGCGTCAGCCGCTCGACCGATAGAGCCCAAGATTTTCCGAAGTAGTGCCTGGGAGTGTGTCGTTAAGCGAGAAGCTTGCGATAGATCAGATAAAACGCGCACTAAAGTTCAGCAACTGCTGTGCTTCGCAGCTGATACGCTATGCGACAAATACTTCTCCGTTTAGCAAACCGTAATTTATCGAGAAAAGGGCGATAACATAAGCTGATGACAAGTTTTAAACCGAATGATTAATTGTTGTGGGCAGTTGCAGACGGCCAATGCTCGATCCAACTGTTGACGAATGAATGATGCATTCTGCTGAAATTCGCACAATCCTCGTGCTAATGTTACAGCGGGTAAATTAAAGTAGGGTGCGAAATGGGAATTCGCGATAGTAAATGGTTTAAAACAGTGTTAACGTATCAGAGTGATGCGAGTAATAAGCTAGCATTCCATGCGAGTTCTATCGATCGCCACTTACGGCTGACACAGCATTAAATAAGACAACGAAGCCCGAGACGAAATCGGATTGATAGCAGCGGCAGTACAAAACGAAGAATGGAAAATGTTTTCTCTGCTTCTGAGAGTGTTATTTACCGTTAAAATTAATGATTGAAGCTCATGGGGGGGAGGTGTATATACTGGATAGAGATAATGGATCTTTGTGATATATGTACCATTCATTTTTCAGTGTTCCTACATTTACAGATATGCCAAACGTACGTGAAATCTCTGTTCAGGCAAGTTTTCGCTCCTACCATATGGCAATATTGGGAGCCCCAAATTAATTCAGATTATTTCCACACACTTTCCCGAGTGTATTTACCCCACCGGTTTTTCTGAGAGTTATGGTAAACGCGTAATGCTCGTTCGGACCCATTCGGTGCCTGGAGCTCCGTCTGAAGAACGAATAAGAAAATCCGGGATGGTAATTTGGCTTCAGTGCGATACCCGTAAAATCTATACACTATACGCTATCTGATCAAAAGTATCTGGACACTGGCTTATCCACAAACTCGAATTGGTATTCGATATTAATAAATATTGAATTGGTCCATCACTTTCTTATTACAGCTTCCACTGGAATTTGGTACGTTGCTGCAGGAATTGTCTTCCATTCTGCAACAGCAGCATCAGTGAAGTCACTGATTTTGAAGATGACAATCGATTTTTGGCGTAAATGTGACAAGGATGGTAAGTCAGATAATATCCGAAAACTTGAAAATTTTCATCGTCCTGGAGCGGGACTCGAACCCGCGTCTCCCAGAAAACGCCCGGATATGCTAACCACTACACCACCCAGAACGGCCAATTTTCAAGTGTAGTGGTTAGCATACTCGGGCGTTTTCTGGGAGACGCGAGTTCGAGTCCCGCTCCAGGACGATGAAAATTTTCAAGTTTTCGGATATTATCTGACTTACCATCCTTGTCACATTTACGCCAAAAATCGGATTGTCATCTTCAAAATTTGTATTATATGGCGTAATCCCGTATTTCTTTCATAAGTCACCGATGTCGGGCGGTTCCGGCTTGGCTCAGAGTCAGCATTCCTATTTATTCCAAAGTTGTTCAGTCGGGTTGCGGTTGGGGCTCTGTGCAAGCCAGTCGTGTTCTTCCACACCCATCTCATCAAAACATTCCTTCCTGCACGAAATCGCTTTGTGGAAGGGGGAGCCTTGGTCTCTTGGTAAAGGAAAGGGCTTTCACCGAACTGTTGCCATAATATCGGGAGCACAGAATTCCTGCACGGAATCGCTTTGTGGAAGGGGGAGCCTTGGTCTCTTGGTAAAGGAAAGGGCTTTCACTGAACTGTTGCTATAATGTCGGGAGCACAGAATTCCTGCACGGAATCGCCTTGTGGAAGGGGAGCCTTGGTCTCTTGGTAAAGGAAAGGGCTTTCACTGAACTATTGCTATAATGTCGGGAGCACAGAATTCCTGCACGGAATCGCCTTGTGGAAGGGGGAGCCTTGGTCTCTTGGTAAAGGAAAGGGCTTTCACTGAACTGTTGCCATAATGTTGGGAGCACAGAATTCCTGCACAGAATCGCCTTGTGGAAGGGGGAGCCTTGGTCTCTTGGTAAAGGAAAGGGCTTTCACTGAACTGTTGCCATAATGTCGGGAGCACAGAATTCCTGCACAGAATCGCCTTGTGGAAGGGGGAGCCTTGGTCTCTTGGTAAAGGAAAGGGCTTTCACTGAACTGTTGCCATAATGTCGGGAGCACAGAATTCCTGCACGGAATCGCCTTGTGGAAGGGGAAGCCTTGGTATCTTGGTAAAGGAAAGGGCTTTCACCGAAATGTTGCCATAATGTCGGGAGCACAGAATTCCTGCACGGAATCGCCTTGTGGAAGGGGGAGCCTTGGTCTCTTGGTAAAGGAAAGGGCTTTCACCGAACTGTTGCCATAATGTCGGGAGCACAGAATTGTCGAGGATGTCATTATAAACCGCAGCGTTAATATTTCCGGGCACTGGAACTACAGTGCCCAGCGCGTACCATCAAAAATAGTCTCAGAGCATGATACTTTTTTCACCAAAATTCACAGTTGGCACAACACAGTCACTAAGGTAGCGTGCACCTGGCATTATCCACGTCCAGAATCATTCGTCCGACTTACAGAAGGTGAAGGGTGATTCATCACTCTAGCGAAGGCACTTCCACTGCTTCAGAGTCTACTGGTGCTGAGCTTTATACCACTCCAATGAGAGCTTGACGTTCTTCTAGCAGATGTTAGGCTTTTTCACGGCTGCTCTGTCATGGACACCAATGCCCTTCATCTCTTAACGAACCGTTATGATGCTAGCATTGCTTCCAGAAGCATTTCGGAACTCAGTGGTGAGTGTTACAATCGAGGACAGGTGACTTTGTCGCATCACCTGCTTAAGCACTCGGCGGTCCTGTTCTGCCATTTTACGTGGCCTGCCAGTTGGTGATTGAGATACTTGGTTCTACGCGTTTTCACTTCACAATAACACCACTCACAGTTTATATATACTGTATAAATAGCAAAAGGTGGACAAGTTAAGTTCGGCGGAGACTCCATACCATAATGGAGCCTCCGCCGAAGTTCACTTGTCCACCTTTTGCTTGTATAGCAGCGGCAACACGTCGAGGCGTGTTATCAACCAATTTCCGGTAGGTCTCGACAGGAATGGCTCGCCATTCATCCTGCAAAGCTACTGCCAGAGTTAAGAGCGGAGACAGTCGTTGTGGTCAATTTCGTATCCGTCGCTCCAGTTCATCACAGAGGTGTTCTATGGGATTAAGATCAGAACTCTAAGCAGGCCAATCTAACAATCCCATCACATTTTCAAGAAACTAGTCCTGCTCAAGCAGTACAGTGTGGCAGGGAGCTCGAGCGCTTTGAAAGAGACAAAGGTCATTTTCATAATATTGCCACATTGTTGATAGGGTAGAATTATCCAGAACGTCGAGGCACACTTCATTATTCATGGTTTGTGGTATATTAACCAACGGGTTGAGTTTCGTCCACGACACTATACCGTGATGGAGCCTCCGCCGAACTTAACAGTTGGAAGAACAGAGCCCGCATAAAGATTTTCGTCGGACTGTCGCTAAATCCAAACACGCCCATCCGATTGGAAGAGTGAAAAACGTACCTCATCACTCCAAAAAAAAAAACAAAAAAAAACAGGTTTCCAGAAGTTTGGAGTGGTGTGTCTCCAGTCCAAGAACGACAAGACACAGCACTCCGAACGGCGTTTCGTATTCACGGTAGTGATATGTGGCTTGTGTGCTGATGCTCTACCATAATAACCCTTACTGTGCAACTCTCTGTGGATAGTTATGGTACTAACCGAGCCATTGCAAGCATTTCTACTTCAGCAGTATTGGAAACGGCAGAGGAAGAACGGGATTTCTTAACATTTCTTACCATGGCTCATCTGTCACTTTCCGTCAATTTGTGCGACCTTCCTGAATGTTTTTTTTTTTTTTGCTGTAGTTGCATCGTTTTGCTTCCATTTCTTCACGACATCACTTATAGTCGATTTTGGTATGTTCAATTTAGCTGTAGTGATTCATATGGAAACGCTACTCAAATGACATCCTATGACCAGCCCACGCTTGAACTTGGAAAGTTCACATCCACGAGGCATATCCGCTTTAAAGTTACTGTTAACAAACTTTAACATCTCAGCTTTATATACGTACCTCCACACTCAAAGAGCACTTTCCCGCGCAATCGTTCTTTGCATTTATGCAAATATTTGGTAGTGTCCGAATACTTTTGATAATATAATGTATATACAAGGGTTGTTCAAAGGTGACAGACATCGTTTAGAAACATTTCTGAGTTAAACGGAGTACACAGTGTACAAGTGTAACTGCTTGCGCTCTTTAATCTTCCAGAAAGTCACCATAGTGAACATATGCCCCATTTTGCCGGTAAAGCATGCATGCCGACATAGAAGAAAACGAGGTCCTGTTGGTGAAGCCACGCTGTTATGTCCTATCTTATGTCTGCGTCTGTAGCAAATGCTTGAGAGCCAAGTGCGAAGTCAGGGCTGTACGTCTCCGGAAGCTCTTAAACTTCCCAATCATATCGCCGAAACAACTCAGTCGTGCGTTGGTCCACATGTGGTCTGGCTTTATAGTACAACAAACTCAACTCCTCTGCTCAGAAATGCAGGCATTTTGTAGCTAGTGGTATGGGACAACATGAGTCTAACAGCAACGTTCGGCTGTTACATTTGTACTACAGTCCAGGAAATGTATCAGAAAAATACCCTGACAGTCCTAAAAGAGTGCTTTCACGATTTTTCTGCTAAATGGCTACTTCATGGTGACGACGGGTGCTTTCACGTCATGGATGTTAGTCTGCTTTCTGGTGTCGAATAAGACACCCAAATTTCGTCTCGCGTGGCAATGAGCTGCAAGGAGTCTTACCTTGCTGATGATAGCATACCAAATATGTGAAAGAGATATGTCTTGCCTTATGTCCTTCTGTGAGATTCTTAAGCACCCACCTCGGCCAAACTCTCGAATTATGCAGCTGCTCATGCACAAAACCCTGGACATTACCTACAGAAATTTGTAGTTCGCGAGTAGGTTCTCTCATTGTTAATCCATCTGTTGCCACGAATGAGAGCATCTGCCTGTAGCACAATGTCCTCTCGAATGGCGTTTGTTAGTCTTCCACGTCGAGGTTTGTCAACATCTCTCCTACCCTTTACAAAGGGTAAAAAGTAGGACAGATGCTGCCAAATCAACATCTTTCCTACATAATACCTTCGCCATATACTTCCACCAACTGGCGATCAATTTCCACTGGGGTAATATCTTCTTCATGAAGAAAACGAATTACACTTCGTACTTCCTCTTGTGACCATATTAATAATAAAAACAATCCTGTGACAATATTAACAATAATAACAAACAGGGCCGGATTAAGGGGGTGGGGGAGTCTATAGGGGCCATAGCCCTGAGGCCCATCATGACCAAAGGCCCAGAAGACATGCCTGGGCAAATAACACACTGCTGGACACCCAAAATGCAACACCAAGAAGGACACGAGATAGCAAAGCCAGATTTACTGGACACATAACAACAGATACAAAGATGAAACGATTGAGCTTACAGGCCCGTGCGACTTGCGGAACACGTAGACATCAATAGTTCGTGTGGCCCCCATGGCTGGCAATAACGGCCGCTACACGCCACGGCATCGAACGAAAGAGGATTTGGATGTGGGCTTGGGTTATGTCGGTCCAGGCTGCTTCCACACGTTGCCACAGTTCATCAGGCGTAGCCGCGGATGGTGCTTGCCGGGCCATTCGGTTGCCGATCAGCGACCAGACGTGTTAAATGGGCGACATATCGGGAGAACAGGCGGGCCACGGCAGCAGTGACACCTGGTGAGACGTGAAGAATTGTTGCATGATGCGTGCTACGTGCGGGCGCCCATTGTTCTGTTGAAACGTGACCACTGACAGGTTCTGCAAATAAGGGAGGACTACAGGCTCCAAAACGTCGGAGATACAGCGGTGGTTCTTGAGTGTACCGGTGATGCGTACCAGAGGGGTGCGGGTGTCATATCCAATTGCGTCCCAAACCATAACGCCAGTCGACGGACCGGTATGGCGATGCATAATGCAGGCGTCATACAGTCTCTCGCCGCGGTGCCTCCACACGCGGTTCCGACCATCGTGGTGCTGCAGGCAGAAGCGGGATTCGTCGAAGAAGACAATGTCGGGCCATTCCGTAGTCCAGGTGCGGCGTTCAACGGCCCACTGCCGCCGCACTAGCCGGTAGTGTAACGTCAATGGTAATCGGAGCAATGGGCGCCGTGCGACAAGTCCCCGCTCCTGCAGACGATGTCGAACGGTACGTGCTGACACAGGTTGTTGCGCAACACACCCTAATTCCTGCGCTAAAGTTCGTGATGTGGCGGTGCAAGACGTCAATGCTCGCAGCACAACATGCCGGTCCTCTCGTTCGGTGGAGTGCCGCGGCTGCGGCAATCGCTCACGTCTGTCCGTCCGTCCCTCCTGCACCCACCGAATTTATACTCGCCTCACGTGGCTGGATGTCGTCCCACATGGGCGCCGATGTCTCGGTACCATAAACCGCTGTTGCGATAAGCCACTATTCGTCCCCTGTCGAACTCCGAAACGTGCTAGAATGACTGCCGTATTCTGAGACGAGGCATCAGGAAGCTTCCCACGCACAGGTCCGGCAGCACAACACACTTCCACTACTTACACCCCGCCTTCTGTGCACCCTTCTTATAGTGCTTCTCGGTGGCGTGCCGGGCGCACAAGATTTGCATATGCCCTGCAATGCTAATCGTTTGCATGTCCTCTCGCGGGCGACGCATGCTGCGAATTTCAGGTCGATCGGATGCTTCCTTCTTGGTGTTGCATTTTGGGTGGCCAGCAGTGTACTTTTAAGTAATACTTTCTTTCACGAAAGATTATTTAATTTGTTATTAAAACCTAACAAGTCGAAGCGTTTACTTGGTCTTGAGGGGGGGGTGCGCACCCTCATCCCTCTGGATCCGCCACTGCCAGCAATAAACGTAATTGTAGAAGATGAAGACTCGGAAAACAATGCACCTAGTTCAAATTAGGAGCAACATGACTACTTTTGAAGAAAGTACCTCTTCTTTTGGGCCACATCGGTTAACTCAAGGTGATTTAAACAGCCATGTTCGAGATTTGAATTTTTCCAAAACACAGGACGAACTTTTGGGGTCTACTCTGAAAGACTGGAGTCTATCGATACACTAAAGTGTTTTTTTTTTTTTCCGTATCCGCCAGGATGAGATAAAAACAATTTATTCTCAAGAGAATGATTTTGTTTATTGTAACAATATTTGTTCCGTGATGCACGCTCTTGGACATAAAATAACCGAGTGGCGACTGTTCATTGACTTCTTTAAAACAAGTTTGAAAGGTGTCATTTTGTGTACATTGGAAACAAATTTCCTTCTGTGCCTTAGCTTGTGCCGCTAATATGAAAGAATCTTACGAAAATATAAAATTCCTTTTGGAAAAAAATCAGTTAATTGGAACAGCTGGGGCGATTTAAAAGTCATTGCGCTGTCACTTGGTTTGTAGCTCGGCTATACTAAATTTTGTTGTTTCTTGTGCTAGTGGAACAATTCAGACAAGAAAAGTCAATACATCAAGATGGAATGGCCAAAGCATGAATCACTTAGTCCTGGACAGAAAAATGTTGCACAACCCCTGCTGGTCAACTCTGAAAATATTTTTTTACCTCTACGTCATATAAAATTAGGGTTTTTTAAAAACTTGATTAAGGCCATTGATAAAAATGGTGTTGGGTTCGCTTAATTGAAGGAAAAGTTTCCTCAATAACTGATGCTAAAATTAAAGAAGGTATTTTTGTCGGCTCTCAAATAAGAGCTTTGATTCGAGATGAAAAATTCGGAGATCTAGGAAGCCAAGTTAGAATTCTGCACGGACCGGCCTGGCCCGCCAAGCCTGAGCACGGCCCGGCCCGGCCCGCGGGCTGGATCGGGCTCCTTTTTTAGTTTAGAGAACAAAGCAACAGGCCGGGCCAAGTCGACCCATTCTTTTTATCGCAATGGTAAAGACAGAAAAAAATTCGTTATGAGAGCGGGCGCATTATTTATGACCAAGAAAATAATGAACCGAACATTATGCCTATTATATTAGGAAAACATACATTAATAGACTAATGTGAAGAATATTATGTTTATTCAATTTCATGCTAATGTGTGAAGTGTCCATATACATATATGTAATTTTTTAATGAACTCAAAATGGTTCAAATGTGTAACAGAGCAATAGATTGTTCCAAAACATTTTTACAAAGTATTGGCACATGACAAAGAGATTCTAAGATTCTCACGCTCTGGGAAGTGGATCCCGTTCCCAAGCAGATAGGCATCAGCAATTAAGCAGGCGACATTCGCTGGTATTGTCAAACAGAGAGCAGACGCCTGAATGTCTGGGAATCTAGACGTTATTCATTGTATCCATGTAGCCAGTATGCATTATATTCGATGTTTGTTGTACTTTGCGGGAAGTTAAGTCTGTCAAAGAGGATACCACTAATGGAAATATCAGAAGTACCGGTCACCTACTGCAGAAAGCGAGGTATTCGTAAAACAGGAAGGGTGATGCAGGTTAACGGAGGAAGAAACGCGCTGGCATCGTGACGTCTACGCCAGCAGAGAGAGAGAGAGAGAGAGAGAGAGAGAGAGAGAGAGAGAGAGAGAGAGAGAGAGAGAGAGAGAGAAAAGAGTGAGTGGGACGCCTCAGGGCAGGAGCGCGCAGGGGAGATGCGCAGCGCCAACCAAAGTCGGGAGAGGTATAGCGCATGAGGAGACTGAGTGCGTTAGTCTGTTTTCGGGAATTGCAGGGGCAAGTTCGCCGGGAGACAGAGCTCGAAGGGTTTGCGGGTTGTCGGACACCTAGCGTTATGTGTCCGAGGGTTCAGTCGATGAACTTAACGGAGTCGGAGTATCTTTGCGAAGATAAGTTTGCCAGCCGTGATACAGGTCCATGACTTAGGGAATCTCACGTGCTTTATTTAATTATCCAGGAAGGGATAATTCTACTGAAACCGTGAGGACCAAGTGCAGAGCGGAGATAAATAGGATTTGGAGATAATAATCTTTACCGGGAGATACAGGTAGCTTCTCGGACGAGAAGGACTCTCTCCCAAGTGTAGGAACGTATTATCGTATTATCGTGATAGGGACGTCAAGTTTTCTTTGACTATTTACTAGGTATGCTTTAGTTGAGAGACGTCTGATCGACATCCAGAAAGCGGTATTCCTACGGACAGACTGACCTTCCAACTTCAGTTTTTATCCAGACTAAACTGTTTTAAGTTTAAACCAATCCTCCTGTGTCATTATATAACATGAGTAATTTATACTTGGAGTTTCAGCGATCTCAATCTACCTTCCTGATTCGCAGTTATAATCAATTATAGAAAAGCGGGGGAGGTTTCGTCTGTTCGCTCAATCAGAGTTTGGGTAAGTTCTGAGGAACGAACCTTTGAAATATTCCCATTGACTGTGAGATGAGCCTACAGCGTGGACGCCACAGAAGTATAATTGTTTGGGCGGGTCCACATAAGAGATAAGCACGTTCGCTCTCACAGTTGTGTTCCCAGATTTCCTGGTGTGTTTAACTGTTCCTATTAACTGTTTATTTAACTTTTTCTATTAACTGTTTATCTAACTGTTCCTATTAACTGTTTATCTAACTGTTCCTATTAACTGTTACTAGAGGCACTCACATTATTTTTACCAATCTGTAGGTATTAAGATGGTAAAACAGTTTTGGGGCTTCTTGACAACAAAAAGATTCGACCCCGAGCGAGTGTGTGTGTGTGTGTGTGTGTGTGTGTGTGTGTGTGTGTGTGTGAGTAGTTTGGGACGGAGGATGTCTGCAGTGGGGTGAGTGTGTGTGTTGTGTAGAGTGGGGGACGGAGGATGTCTGCAGGGTGTGTGTGTGTGTTGTGTAGAGTGGTGGACGGAGGATGTCTGCAGGTGTGTGTGTTTGTATGAGAGAGTGGGACGACATGGATTTTTCTTTATCCCTAATCTCTGTTCAGGGATTGACTTTTGTAGTGTTACCGCTTACTACTAGTTCAGAGAAAGGGAGATTCTGTACGCGTTTAATCTACCATTTTCTCTCTTTTTAAAGGTTATATTTTTCGATAATTGTCAAAGTTTAGTTAATATTTTTAGGCTTACATTCAACTAAATATTTTCAATAATATCTCATTTCATTATTTGATTTTCACATCTTAATAAAATACAATAGAAATACAAAATATAATACCAAACGGCACATCCCGGGCCGGGCGGGGCCTTAAAAGCACGGACTTGGTCTGGGCCGGGCTCACCAAATTAGGCCCGTGCAGACCTCTAAGCCAGGTTGTAAAAACAGCGTGGAGATTGTTCAAAAGTGCTATGGGATAGTTTTGGGGAATTTTTGAAGCACAGAACTACTGTGACATTATGGATGAACTCTTACATTCATTCAAAGATATTGGGGTGTAATATGTCCCTTAAATTTCATTTTTCGGACTCCCATTTCTTCCCTAAGAATGTCGGTGCTGTTAGCGACGAACACGGGCAGCGATTTCGCCAAGACATCTCAATCATAGAAAAAATAGATACCAGGAAAGTGGAGTTGCAGTATGCTTGCTGACTATTGCTGGGCCCTGTCAGGGATGTTCCAGATGCTAAATAGAGAAGAAAATCATCTACTGTCACGTTTTAGGTAATATGAATATTATTATAAATGTACAAAGAGAAGAGACAAAAACAAAAGATATTACCTAAGAATTTAATACGAAATTTGCAAAATAACCTGAAGATCAAGACGCGCAACGCAGCTGTCACGAAAATTCAGAATTCACATACTATTAAGAAGAGACAGATGCAATAACATTTTTTTAACCAAAATTCCAAAAACAATATAGTAAAACTCATATACTGACAGGTATGAGTAAAAAGAGGATAAAATAATAGCAAACTGAATGTAGAAAGTGTCGAGAATGTCGATCCTTGGCTTTACATATACTTATATACAAATGTTCAGATTTCACTTGCGTGTCACTTAAAATCCCTGCGTGACAGAGAAAAACCAGTAATCTGTTTGAATTCAGCATAAAAAGTAGTATTAGGATCAGACCGGTTTTGTGTGTGTGTGTGTGTGTGTGTGTGTGTGTGTGTGTGTCAAAAAATTAGTTTTATTTGGTAAACCAGTGTAATCAATGCATACAGAATTTGAATTTACACGAGAATTTTCTTACAACTGTAACTCGTGAGGAGAACTGTATGATGACAATTTGGTTAGGGGCGTTCTAGGAGAGACATACAGTAGTTGTTAATTACAATCAAAGATATTAATATTCTTCGCAAAGAGGAGACATATCAGGATTCTTTTAGGCCTACTTTCGATTATGGTGAGATCAGTTAGTTATTTGATTACTGAAAATTCTTAGGTGAAACAGTAAATTCATAAGCAGGAGCGCTTATATACAGAATGTGTTTTCCATCCTTTATATCACTATTTAACCAGCCCTTTAAATTAAATGAAAAGCATGTGTGTTTTTATTTATTGTGTTGCAACGTTGGCACCAGATATATTCAAATTTCAGCTCACAGATATCCTAACTAGAACTGAAGCAAAGTAGATTTAATAAATGCATGGAACGTTCGAAAAACATTTTTGATCTCCAGAACAATATGATCAAAGTGTTTCCCCTTCATTATTCTCCTTCAGCAATAAGTGAACAGCAGGGGAGCTCTAAGCTCCGTGTTTCCTTCCCCTTTAATTATTTCTCCCTTATTGGAATACCCTCAGAGCTGTCGTCACAGAGCAACACACCAATGGTCGGTCGATTCGCTCAACGTTATCGATCGGCTGTGTAACGCTATACTCCGCTCTCTCTCTCTTTCTCTCTCTCTTACATCAAGGAACTAATGATTATAGAGATATCGTGTTTTCTTCCGCAAGAATTTTAGAATTGCCGATTAACTAATGATTTGATCAACATGAGCCCTGTTTCCCAGAAACAATAGAAGGACACTACTCTGCGGCACTTTATTTTCTGCGTATCTATTTATTAAATAATGTGCTCTTGTGCCAAAACTTAAGGCTGAAATCTTACCCGGTTGTTTTCCGCCCTTTATAGAAAACACGGGAACACAAATTATCTAGAAAATATTTTCAACTGTCACTATGCCCAGAAAAATGCACAATGGATGCAGCTTACATTTGTTTGTCCTTCTGTAACACAGTTTTTGCGTTTGTGACATATACTCAACAACTACTGCGGTTTTAAGCTCAAGAGCCTTAATGGACAATCTTGATTTTTTTGCTCACTTGTTCCGATTATCTTGATTCCATCTATGTTTTCTTAGAGTACGCTTTTCAGCAAGAAGCCTGCAGATTTTTGTCTATTGATGTTTTAAATTAAAACTTTAAGTCTTCAGATTTTCTTAAAAATCCGCTTGGTTATTCCTCCCCCCCCCGTTAAAAAAAGAAATCTTAAAAATTCTTCAGTATTGCTCTCCAAAACTGTGTTCTGGTCATTTTGTTTTTACGGTTCTGTGCTCCAAGAAAGGAAGTGGCGGACGAGGAAACAACGGAATAAATCACCAATTTTGACGTGATGGAACGCCAAAACTGATGTTTATACAGGGTGACCCACTCGCAACCGAACCCGGCATTTCTTTAATAATATTAACACCAATGAAGATATTGCAACGAAATCTGAAGTGGAGTTACCTCATTTCGTGCGAAATGTGATGACATTAAAACATGTGCTGGAAGTGGCCACCATTTGCGTCCAGACATCATTGAACACGGCGCTGTCCGCAAGTCAGCCGTAGTGCCCTTAGTGGTAAACACATTTCTAAGTGTAAGTGACCCGGCGCTGCATAATTGGTCCCATCTTCTTCGATACAACCATCACAACAGTTGCATATATGGAAATCTTCAACACCTTTGTAAATCAATTGGACGACGAAGAACTCTACATTGGATATTACCAGCATGATAGAGCGACATCACACACATCACACACAAATGTGGCCGAAACTCAGTCCTTTTTCGGCGACCGCGTTATTTCGAAGGGTCTATTGCCACCGGGCTCTCCCGATCTGACGCCTCCTGATTACTTTTTATGGGGATATCTAAAAGGGAGAGTTTACCAAAAGAAACCGCGAACCATAGATGCTTTGAAAGCAAACATTACCGAAGAAATTCAGGCAGTGACGGAGGACGTACTGGCAAAGACTTTCCACAATAGAGCGCGCCGGGTTCAATGCTATCCGGACGCAAATGGTGGCCACTTCCAGCACATGTTGTGATGTCATCACATTTCGCACGAAATGATGCAAGTCCATTTCAAATTTCGTTGCAATATCTTAATTGGTGTTAATATTATTAAAGAAATGCCGAGTTCGGTAGCGAGTGGGACACTCTGTAGATTCAATTATTCTTGTCTCCGTCTTTCCACAATGTGCGTTTGCTAAAACTCAAAAAACAAAACAAAAAAACGGTAAACATACAGAAACGCATAAATTGATGCAAATAAAAGGGGATAGAGATCATTGGGGGATGGGAGGGACCGTAACTCACCATGCTGGCCAAGCAAGTTGATGAGTGTGGGACAGCATTTTCTCAAACCCCTGTGGTATAGTTATACTCTATGTGACGGTCATATACCTGCAAATAGTTTTTTTTAAAACCATCAAAAAATTCGTGCAATCCCCTTTAAAATCTGTATCCGCCATTGTTAGGCTATGTTCCAGACGTTTCTGCCGGTTTAGACTGGATCTTCAGTAAGCATAAGTACTGCTTACTTTGCAAAAGTTGATTTCCTATTATTTGCGTGGCCTAATTGTGAGATATTTTCTGGCAGCAAAATGTAAGCAAGCTGACATGTTCTGATGGACGACAAACATGCATATTTGGTTTCTAATGACTACTTTTGAGCTTTCTTTTCGGTTTTGTTTTTCTCTAACACTGTTCAAAAATTGTCTGTGGGAGGAAGTACAGTAAAATCTTGTTTATTCGATCTGAATGGGACCATGGTACCGACGGAAAATTGAAAATTCCGGATATTCGAGAACACTCCATATTGGTTACCAGCCATAATAAGGGGGATTTAACGAAATATAAACTGGTTTATATATTAAACTTGCAAAATGTATGTAGTAAATATATGTATTACATATATGCATAGTAATACATATATAATACATTATTCGCATAGCTTTTGCACTGGTTTAAATGGGGGTATCGGTTAACTGAGAATTCCGGATAAACGAGCGTCGATTAAAAGAGGTTTTACTGTAATTGCTTAAATTTTCTATCACGATACGAATATGTGCTGTGAAACGGGAAACTGAGAATCTACAGTGTTGAAGCAATCCAGTTTGTAACTTCAATTAGCTTTACCGTTATAGTTTTATTTCCCAGAAGTAAAACATTTAGTCTTAAAGAAAGAGTTGTCCAGATAGATGTTCCAACAATACGGTGGAGCAAATTGATGAATATCCTCCATGTTTGAAGACGTTCGGCTGCCATTGGTATAGTTATACTCTATGTAAAGTATATTGGTATAGTTATACTCTATGTTCTGTTGAATTACGTATCCCATTAAAAAAAAAAAAAAAAAACAGGAAGTAACAGAAAATTTCGGAGCACTTGCTAACTAAGCAATATTTTTCTTCCTTCCTTTCGAATACCTTTGCCTTCTAGAAGCTATTCTGTCAAACTGTCGAAGCAAAATAAATAAATAAAGAACTGCAGCAAAAGCGCTGGAAGAGCACGACGGATGACGCATAGTGTCTCAATGCAGCTGAATCAGAATTTCTCGGATTCAGCAGACTGCCTTCCAAGATTGGGATTCCATTTCTGTTAAACAACGAAAGGTCAGTTTTTTCGTCACCCATAGCATCCCATATAGCAGCCTGCGCCTAACTTATTCCGTGACAGAACGGCTTGATTGGTAAACAGTGTATCCCTGAATGCCCAAGTTTGTGTGACAGGCAAGATGCAGCTGTTGTGTGTACTGCTAGTTTCTGATTTCCTCGGTCTCTTGGAGCTGGTGACTGTTTCTTAGAAGAGGCAGACTTCTCGCTTAGATGCTTGTAAAACGAGTCAATAAACATTTTAAAATGGCTTTTTAGTCTGAACCGCTTCGAATACATGTCCAGTTCTTCAAGGGACATTTCCTCTCGTTCAAAACAGGTAAGTCAACAAACGATTGTCTGTCGGATAGATGGAGCTCATTTTTTTTAACACGTTGTTAATTCGTAGTTGACAATCCCTTCTACATATACAAACTGTGAAATATTTTACAAGATACAGTCAATCCTTGATGTACCGCCATCGTTTGTGCCATTACATTGTGAGGGTATATCAAGGGTGGCATTATATCAAATTTGTTAATTATTTTTAAGTAACCCAAATTTTATTAATCATGATTCCTCGAAAATTATAATTATAATTAAATGTTTAAAATGTTAATTAGAAAAAATGTATTAGGTGTGATCAAATGAAACTCGTTCGAGTGGCTTTATGAAGAAGAACGAAAAGGTACATACGCGAGTGTGGCCGAATTAAACAAAGTACTATACAAGGAAGCAAGAATGAACCAGTGTTCATTAGAAGAAGTCGCTGTAGGCATTCATACACGCACCCCACTGCTTGGGGAATCGGCGGATACCATCCGCGAAGAAGGACTTTGGTTGCTCCTTGAACCATTTGGTCACCACAGCCATGATGTCTGCATCGGAGTGGAATCGTTGTCCCTTTAGAGTTTTTTTTTTTTTTTTAAGAGTCCGAACAAATGAAAGTCACATGATGATAGATCGGGGCTATAGGCTGGGTGGTGCAGAACCTCCCACCCTTTCCGTGCTAACGCATCCTGCACAATGTTCGCAGCATGCGAACGAGCATTGTCGTGCAACAAAATCATACCACGCGAAAGCAAGCCAGCTCATTTATTCTTGATGGCTTTATGCAGCTTGCCCACTGTGTCGTTGTAGCAGGCGGCATTGATGTTCACGTGAGGCTCTTTAAAGTCCACCGGCAAAAGCCCTTCGTAGTCGAAAAATGCGCCCAGCATAATCTTACCGGCGGAAGCCTGCGACTTGAATTTTTTGTGTTTTGGTGATCCGGGATGTTTCCATTGCATGCCCGCTGATTTTCTGGACTGCTCAAAGTGGTGGTATCACGATTCGTTGCCGGCCACTATGCGTAACAGAAATGCATCACCCTCTGCTTTGTAACGCAGCAAGTGGTTCAAACTCAAACCCATGCGTTCTTCCTTGTTATGGTCGGTCAGCATCAGTGGGATCCACTGTGAACACACCTTCCGATACTGCAGTGTCTTCGTAACCACCGTTTGAACTGTCTCAAATGACATAGCGAATGTAAGCTCCGATGACTGTCCACCCGTATTGCTGCATCGATCTTGGCGATGGCTTCGTCTGTCATAATAACATGCACCTGATGGCCCAGCCGCGGAACATCTTTCGCTTCCTCACGTCCTCCCCGAAACATCCGCGTCCAGTCCGTCACTGTTGTCTTCGACACACATATTTCACCATATACCGCCTGCCTTCTGCGATGAATGTCGATTTGTCGACATTCATCGGCTGTTAGGAACTGAATCACCGCTCGCTGATCCACCTTGGACAGATTCAGAATCACACCGGCCATGTTGTCAACGGTCTGCAGCACAAACCACACATGCGAGGAGCATGAACGCGTACTTGCTTATTCATTGGTCTGCGCTTATCACGCGAGCTGTGACGTCATCATGCTGCCCACGCGCCGGTCCACGTTACGCGGCACGAACGGGTTTCATTTGATCACGTCTCATAGTTATTTGTTGTGTACGTAGTGCGCACTGTAGTTCGGAGTGTCCGTTTTGATCTCGGAAGCCTCAAAAATGCATTAATTGCTGAAATTTCCTTTTTAATTATTAAGAAAATAAAACGTCTCGTACCTTAGCTCCTTTTTAAAAATTGGTCTATTTTCATCTGTGTTTCAGATTTAAATATTTTCATTGGAATATTCGTAAATTTCAGCTTTCTGCTTTATGATAAGGATTGTTTTCGACATTTTTTTCCCAAACAAAAAAAAAAAAAAGCAGTTGCAGACTGATTTGCAGAGCTAATAAGATAACTAAGTTAGCAGGCACCATGTGTCCCTTGAAAAAGGTGTCGACTCATTTTTCATCTTAACTGACAGTTGATCGAATGTAAAGAACGTAAGCACTTCTCTTCCGCCTAAGAGGACAGGGCAGAAGTGAGAAGAAGACAACAACCCGACTTACGAGAGAGCCGCTCGAATCAAAGGCAACCAGGCCCACCGCAGGCACTCTTCGCTGATGCTTCTCTGTACGCAAATGGAGGAAATGGTTAAGGGACAAAGGGTCGTGAGACATCCATTAAGTCCTAATAAATAGAAATAGATTAACCCCCAAATATTGCAATAAATCCAGGCCGTAATGATATCCCGTATTGATAAATTTGTGACTTATTCCTCTTCTTTTGAACTCCTATGCCACTCTACGAAAACGGGAGCAGCCCAGATGAACTCCGTCATTGCACTCCCTCGCCGAGCGTGTTCTTGGGCACTATTGCGTTTCATTCACGCATTCGCCTACTACGCATCCCAAGCACATTGAACCAACACTACATCACGAAAGTGTTGGAAGCTGAACTTCTACCCTCCTTCAAACGATCCTGGGAGCCGTCTTCCAACAAGACAAAGCCCGACCCCATATTGCTCGTACTGTCCGAGACGTACTGTGTGCGTATCAAGTCGCTCGTCTTTCCTGGCCTGATCACTCACCAGATTTGTCGCTTATAGAGAACGTCTGAGGTGTCATCGCTCAACGACTGGCTCGCATGGTCTCGCCGTCTGTCACAACCAACGAATTGTGAATGCTTGTAGAAGCAGAATGGAATGCAATACCGCAGATGACCATCCAAACTCTGGTTTATTCGATCCCACGGCGTGTGGGGTCGGTTATCACCGCCCATGGTGGATTTACTTATTACTAATTTATTGGCCTTCCTCATCACGAACCGGTATGTAATTGTGATCGTTTGCAATTTGTATCATAACTAACTACTCGCATAAACTTCATTGTCATAGCTTGTTTGTTTCTTGGTGTTGCAATTTCTGTTAACAGCAGTTTATTTTATGACTACTTTGTTATAATTCCCTTCAAGTATTAATAAAGATGAAGAATTGCTTATCCTTCTCCATGTGATTGCACCTTCAGATCATTCAGATGTGCTATAATATCCGCTAGGAAGAATGTGAAGTGCGGAGCGCCCCGCCTCTCGTAAGCCCCCCCCCTCCCATATTCAGCAGCGGAAGGGTTAAACAAACTTATTTTTATAAGTATATTCGATTCCGGTTAATTGGGCCATCAGTTAATCGGGGCAGCCGTTTATTTGGGACAGTTCTTGAAGAACATCCCATATTAGCTCGTTAGATAAATGGAGCAGCCGCTTGGTTGGGTTACAGTGTTTTAACCTCAGTGTGCTGCAATTAACCGGAATCTAGTTATACTGTAATATGAGAAAATATGATGTAACATATTTTGATTGTTTACAATCGTTTAATTTTTTTTTTTTTTGTGCTGTGTTCCTGAAACTAACGTCTCTTAGGTTGCCGACCCTTGTGCTTCAGAACGCATTTTAATACCAATACAAAGACCAAGAGAGTAATGTATTTTTAACATCTTTGAAAAATAACCAATCATAAGGAATAATTGCTTCTATTTAATTGTATATAGCGGTAAATCGACTTCCATTGTCAAGGGAACGAAATAAATTATGCTCACTCCAACAACGGTGAAACTTTTAGAGCTTAGTGAGTTTCTATTTTACGATTGACTCACGTATGAATATCACTATCACATTCAGTACAATTTGCAGAAATATATTTCTTGCAACTGCGTAATCTCCATGCCTAAAACAATATTTACTTATTTGTTAACTCTTAATTTTCATGCAATTAGAGGGACACAGGCTCCCAAAAAGCTCTTACGCTTGATTCGCAGCTCTATAATGATTGAGGGAATCTCTCAGGGAATGCCTTAAAAGATGTATTTACGCAGTTATCCGTCATATGGTATTCACCTACATAATGAATTTCTTTGATATAGCTTCTGTACCAATTAAGTCAAAGCTGATTTTCCAGTTTCCGTTTGACTTTACCTTCTTTACGTATTAATTGGTCGAACGTTTCGCGCTCATCAGGGAGAAGTTTAATCAACCGACGACATCAGAAATTATTTAAGATGTTTACGACCAAGGAGAAGTAACCCTCCGCGAATGTGAATAATTCTGTCATTTTTGTTGTTTTTCGCGCGCTCCAGTATCGCAAACCTTGGTAGATTAAGGAGCAATTGTCGTTCGCTCTTAGTTAATCCGTTTCTCAGGTAAACCGTAATGAAAGTCCTAAATAGTACACGTACTTCAGAACACTTCACCTTCGTCCCTTATTCGTTCGCCAGGCATTAGCTCCCTGTTTAAGAGCCCAAGTAATAACGGAAGGCAGGAAGGAAGGGTAACCCTCTGGAGGGAGTCATCGAGGAAAACTTTCCTGCCCCGGGTAAAGTGATTACTAGCTTAACTCCAGTTCTGCAATACTTCGCCGTCATTATTGCCTTTTGAGTGGATCATTAGAGAGTGCAAGGAGTTTGTGTTGCAGGGGTGTTGTTGCTTTTTGAGAAAAGAGGATCTGTTACACTCTGAGGGGTACACAGGCATTATATTTCGGTAGAAAATATACATCAAGCCAACATTTTGCGCAGTGCGAGTGTGAAAATATAATTTGCAAGATAATCACGATAGGAACATTTTTGGAATCGTCCGTGCCAGTGGCAAAGTCAATAATAAACCTTTAAAGTATTAATTTTATATTTAAAAACAAGTTAGTAAAATCATGCAATGCATTGATTATGATACGCTTTCCAACATACCAGAAATTATTACTCAAGTTATGAGGATAATGGCTGTGGAATAAATCTCGCTCTTGTGTCCTGATCTTTGACCCCATTTCGATGATATTCAACAGAACCTGTTCAGTATACCTCAAGAATAACATACAAAAGTTTTGTCGCAATATAAGCAGTTTAACGCAAGTTATGAGAATAATGGCCGTGGAATAAATCTTGCTTTTGTGCAATGACCTTTGACCCCATTTCGTTGATATTCAACAGAGCCGATTCACTATACCTCAGGAACAACATGATAACGTTTTGTCGCAATTGAAACATTTTTAGGTAAGTTATGATGCACAAGGGCAATGCAATGGTTCCCACTACAGTGTCCTGACCTTTGACCCCATTTCGTCCACTTTCAATAGGGTTCGTCCCCAGTGGCTCCCTACCACATACTAAAATTTCATCGAAATCGAACCATATTTACGCATGTTATGACGCATAAAGGCAATGGAATGGATTCCACTTTTATGCCCTGACCTTTGACCCCATTTCGCCCATTTTCAACAGGGTTCGTTCCCTGGTGGTTCCTTACCAAATACTAAAATTTCATCGAAATCGAACCAGTTTTACGCAAGTTATGACGCATAAGGGCAACGGAACAAATCCCGCTCTTATGTCCTGCCTGACCTTTGACCCCATTTCGCCAATTTTCAATACGGTTCGTGCCCAGGTGGTTCCCTACCACATACTAAAATTTCATCGAAATCGAACCATATTTACGCATGTTATAACGCATAAAGAAAATGAAATGGATCCCGCTTTTATGTCCTGACCTTTGACTCCATTCCGCCCATTTTCAACAGGGTTCGTTCCCAAGTGGTTCCTTACCACATACTAAAATTCCATCGAAATCGAACCATTTTTACGCAAGTTATGACGCATAAGAGCAATGGAATGGATCCCGCTCCTATGTTCTGACCTATGACCCTCTCTCACCCATTTTCAATAAGGTTCGTCCCCAGGTGGTCCCCTACCACATACTAAAATTTCGTGAGAAATCGAACCATTTTTACGTGAGTTATCGTGCGTAAAGACAGACGGACAAAGCTGGAGTATATACGCTTCTTCAACCTACGGTTGGAAAGCGTAAAAAAGGGGGGGGAGAAAGTATGAAAAGCTTCTTATCAACTTATCAAAAAAGGAAAGAAAGTATGAAAAACTTATCAATGTAAAAAAAGGAAAGATTGTATGAAAAGCTTCTTATCAACTTATCAAAAAAGGAAAGAAAGTATGAAAATCATCTTATCAACTTATCAAAAAAGGAAAGAAAGTATGAAAAGCATGTTATCAATTTATCAAAAAAGGGGGAAAGTATGGAAAGCTTCTTATCAATCTAGAAAAAATAGGAAAGAAAGCATAAGATGTTTATCATAAAAGAAAGAAAGTATGAAAAGCTTCTTATCAACTTATCAAAAAAGGAAAAAAAGGTAGGAAAAGCATCTTATCAGTTTATCAAAAAAGGAAATAAATTATGAAAAGCATCTTATCAACTTATCAAAAAAGGAAAGAAAGTATGAAAAACTTATCAACTTATTAAAAAAAGGAAAGAATGTATGAAAAGCTTCTTATCAACTTATCAAAAAAAGGAAAGAAAGTATGAAATCATCTTATCAATTTATCAAAAAGGGGGAAGTGTGAAAAGCATCTTATCAACTTATAAAAAATAGGAAAGAAAGTATAAGATGCTTATCATAAAGGAAAGAAATTATGAAAAGCTTCTTATCAACTTATCAAAAAAGGAAAGAAAGGTATGAAAAGCATCTTATCAGTTTATCAAAAAGGAAAGAAAGTATGAAAAGCTTTTTATCAATTTATCAAAAAGGAAAGAAAGTATGAAAAGCTTTTTATCAATTTATCAAAAAAAGGAAAGAAAGTATGAAAAGCTTTTTATCAATTTATCAAAAAAAAAAAAGAAAAAAAAGGAAAGAAAGTATGAAAAGCAACTTTGTTCAGGGAAAGGTGAAGTTGAAAAATTTATTTAAATCACACAATTTCGAGTATTCATCTCTTTGTAAAATAGCAGTTTAATGCTCCAGAAGAGAGGAGTAACTACCGTATTAACGAAATATAAGACGCACCTTTTTTCTAAAAAAAAAGTTAGTTTTTGCGTCTTATATGTCAAAGGCCATTATTATCGCCACGAATGTATATTCATACACGCTGCTACAAAGGCTGCTAAATGAGTTAAAAGTGTCTCTTTAAGTGCAGCAATTGATATTCTTCTGCACTTTTTCTAACCTCAGATGCAAAAAAACACCCCAAAAAACTGGGAATGGAGCTATCATTTCTATTAGATGCCACCACAGTCATTCGGTAAACGATATCGCCCTCAAAGGACGTATACATAGAGGCAGACATCTCCGCAAGCTCAAGTAGAAGCATTCGCAGTTTAGATGGCAGCTTATCAGGATTTAAGCGATATCGGACGTGGTATGATAGTCGGCGCCTGGAGATGGGATCATTCCATCTCGTAAATTACCACGGAATATGGATTTACGCGGTCAAAAATATCAAGAGTGTACCTGGACTACACAATCTCAGGGACAACACCCAGAGTGCGAGACTGGTGTGGCCGTAAGTTACTGAATACATTGTCCCGTTCCGCCAGTATGCCTGGCTCCACGGGGACTAATAAAACTCACTAGGTTCTTTATTGAAATGTTGCTATAGCTTTCCTGCTTTGAAACGCCAGTTCGGATCCTAGCCACCCCCGTGGTCCAGAGACCAGCCCGCGAGGTCTCTGCAAGTCAACGACCTGGAGCACCGTGGTCTGTTTCCCGCTCTGTCTGGCGGGATAGGTCGTGAAATTTTGAGGGTTGACTGGGAGATTGTCTACCCCTCGAACAATCTTTTTTTATTAACTCTGCGCAGCATTGGCACTACAGACCATAGCCGAATGGCAGGTAAGGTGGGAGACGGGAGAGACCGTTCGAAAGACACATCAAGTGTTTCCAAAGGTCTCGACCAAACGAGCGCAAACAAACAAGTTCCTGAATCAAGTGCTCAGCGGCCATGGCATCTGCTCCGAACACTTAAGCAGGTTTGAGATCAGGAACTGCACTTGTCCCTGCGACTCACGGACAGCAAGCATGGAACACTGCGTGTTAGAATGCAGTGGCTTTGCTGATTGGAGAAACGCTCCGATCCCAGAGCGCAGAAGACTCTGAGACTGGAACTGCTCATATAGTCTTTCGTAAACAGGAGGGGGATGATAGTAACGAAGAATGTTTCTGATACTAACTTTCCGTGAAATGACGGAAAAAAACCTGAATTTAACGGACTTTTCGTGCCACGGGAAGATTCTGAACTTTCAGAAACCTTTCCGCAGTTTCTTTCTTATATTAACGGTAAATTACCGTTTTAGAGATCTGTTAACGGAAAATTCTGAATTTTCAGAAACCTTTCCGCAATTCCTTTTATATATTAACGGAAAATCTCCGTTCTCACTTTTTCCGTATCCGTATGACGAGAAATTTCCTGTAATAGTAGCAATTCGTGGAAATACTTGAGGTTTGATTAACTTTCAAATTTCAATCGTCTATCGAATTTTGAAGTTCCGTAGCGAGATCGGATATTGTGGATAGCATATCGTATCGATTTTTGTTTTGTTTTTTGTGGCCCAGGATATTTCTTCTTTCCCCTATTTGGTGCACCAGCTACTTATTATATATTGTGTTACTGTAAGAAACCGGGTACTTATTGCACAGATGGCTATACGATGTCTGTGTATCAGTCTTTGGACAACTTAAGACAAAAGCTATTATAGCTATCGAGAGTAAATTTCATATATAGTATTTTTCTGTGTGTGAAATAATACTATAAAAAGTACATTTCACCTTTTTTAAAGATAAATAATTCATTGTCAGTTTAAAAAAATCCTGTTGCAAAGCAATTTGTTGCTTCGAAAAACCACGATGAAAAATGCTTAATATTTAAAAAGTCCTCATATAGGAAAAATAAATAAATTACAAACCTATTCAGAAAAATAATAAGCTCCAACAGAAAATAAAATGACTAAATCACTCACATTAATGACAAAAAACAAAATTTCTTTGTCGTGCGATTCGTTTTATGACATACGCGAGTCTAGTTCACGCGCGTTTGTGGCGCAGTTGGTAAAGGCACAAGTTGCCTATCCAGCGAGCTATAGCGTCGAGTCCTGACCGCGCTGTGCAGGTTTGTTGATTTTGCGGAATTTCAATTTAAGTACGGAAAACCCAGAAATGGATTTTTCTGAAATAAACGGATTTTTTTCATAAATATCTGTGAAAATACGGAAGTTAAAATGAACGGGCACTTTTACAAACGGAAATTTTTGAAAAACACAGATACCTACCGGCAACTTTGCTACACGTTATTTTCAGAAATTTTCCGTGAATTCACACCACTTATTTTTTACAGTGTAGCCCTGGTGAAAAAGGCTAACCCTCCAGCAGCACGTGTTGTTTCCCATCCAAGGGGGAACCGAGTCGCAAGAGGTGACGTGCACACCGAAAGCGACTTGGAACCTGAATGAAGACATAAATAAGAGAAGATACCAGGTAAGGTACCCATGTAAATACTTTGTGTGGCCGTAGAAAAGCCCTAGACGATCGTGGACAGTGACGTCACGCACTCGTCGTAACATCCGCCAGACGTGCAACATTGCCGCAAATCACAGCGCAATTTAATGCTGGGGCAGTAGTAGCATCACCGTTCAGACAGTGCAACATTCCCTGTGTCCTATATGGGTTCCGGAACTGACGTCACATCCGGGTGCCATTGCTGACCCGACGACACAAGGCTTTGCGTCTCGCCTGGCTCAGAAACAGAGTCATTGGATGCAAGATGGCTGGAAATGTGTAGTCTGGTCCGTCAAATCGCCCTACCAACCCATTCGGGCAGATGGCCGACTCTTTGGGTGTGGCGATATCCCCACGAGGCAATGGATCCCGCATGCCTACAAGGGACACGGCAAGCCGGCGGTGGCTCTGTTATGGTGTGGGGTGTTTTCAGCAGGCACGTATAAGGATCCACTCACACCCTGCAGACCGCTCTGACCGGTGGAGGCTACGTAATCATCCAAGGGGATCATTTGCACCTGTTCATGTCATGCAACCACTCCTACGGGTGCGACTTCTTTCAACACGACAATGCGCCACAGCACACGTCTGCAATCGCCCGATTACGGCTGAAAGACCATTCCAGGGAGTTTGGCATCCTGACTTGGCCCCCTCTGGGTTTAAACGCCATCGAACACATTTGAGATGCTGTTTAACGTGCCCTTAATTGCCAGGATTACTCCACCGGCGAATATTACGGAATTGTGGTACGCTTTTCAGGAAGCCTGCTGTGCACTGTCTCCACAGTACTACAGAGAGCTCGTGGAGTCCATGCCCCGTTCTATTATTGCCGTTATCCCATCGCGAGGAGGACCAAAGCGGTATTGTACTGAGGTATCCAAGTTTTTTTAGTTTTTTTGACACTTCAGTGTACATTGTCGTTTCATGAATGCTTGTACGGGTATATACTATACTTTTATGTTTATCCATTGTTAAGTGTGTGTGTGTGTGTGTGTGTGTGTGTGTGTGTGTGTGTGTGTGTGTGTGTGTGTGTGTGTGTGTGTGTGTATGAACCGGACTTGCTACCATTCTAAATATGTGTTTTTGTGCCTGTGTATATACAATTGCGTTGATGTAAAATACAGCTTAAGCACGCGATGGGCCTCATTTGCTTTCAAGCAAAATGGGCTTACAGGAACCATGCTTAAAACTTTTGCAAAAAAAAAATATCCCCCTATAGATGGGCTTTCTATTCTTCAGGAAGGTAGTTACCTTTTCGCATCTAAATTTTGTTATAACTAAATTAAAGAGATGTTTCGTTAACTCTCTTAAGAAAACGCATTTACATAGGACCTGTTTTAAGGTGGTTAAAAAAATTCGAACATCGAAATGCTTTAATGCTCATGGTTCCTTTTGATGAGAAAATGTCTCACACAAAATTCCAAAGAAATCCGATAATATTTAGGACTGCTTCATCCTCAAGGTTGTTGAACTTCTACTACTATAAGACTACGCCCGTTAAAAAAAGGAAAAGAATGAACATGACACATTGACACTAGAATACTTTCACTGAACAAGCTAAATCTCACATTTATTCCGTAAGTAGGCTCACATACGGTTCATTATAGTGATTATGCTATGCAACAATTTACAGAAAATTCGACTGCTGATTTGTCAGTTGGCTAGCTTCTCATAGTCTCTGCGAAAAGTGTGCTTTTCTCGATATCCGGAAAGCGTTTCCCGGAGCCCTCCACAACTTGAAAGAGGAACTGTTCCTGATCTTCGTGCTGAGTGAGAGAAGAACTGAAAGTGGTAGCAAGAGCGAGTCCCCTTTCAGTACTATCGTTGACAACTTTAAGAGCCATTACTGTCATCTTTGCTTCCTGGAAAGAATTAATGTCTTCTCCCGAATCTTACCACACTTTACGTACATACGCTGTCCTTCAACAGGCAATGGGGAATTTTGTTATTATTTTCCACTGTTACTATCCGCTTCTTTTTAACTAGAAATTCCCTATTTTTTCTGCATAAACGCGCATCTAGTTCTACAGAAAAATTAGCAATTAGCAAAATTTAAAAAATTAGGAAAAACTTATCGAAAAAATCTTTGTAGTGCCTTTCAAGGAAAGAAAGAACATTATCCGATTTCCAGGGTAGGGCAAATGCGCCCTCTTGCTCCCCTATATGGGTGCCCATTGGTTCAGCATAATCTGCTAAAATCTTGCAAACATTCCGCGGCCTGCAGGTGGCGCAGTGGCTTATCGATGGCTCCTGATCATTCGTACGAGAGGGGTACAGGTTCGAATCCCGGTGAGGCATGGATGCTGTGTGTGTCTCACGGCGCTGGCTCTCACCCTTCCCTGGAACCAGTGGCCCTGAATTAGGGACGGGCGATTGCTTATTATAGCCTACTGAGTCTCTCACGGTGGTCGTTAAACCTCCAACCAAAGAAAAAAGAACATTCCGCGTACGTGTCATATCAGGTCCTCTTCGTCATGTAGTTAAAATGTATATAAAGCTATATATTCATATTAATTTAAAATCATTTAAAATCATACCGTTTTGCAAGATATCAGAATAATTCTGATTAATATATGTTAAAAAATACATCTCTATTAATCACATTATAAGTGTGAACAGAGGAAAGAGAAATCAGGAGACAAAACATCATTCGCTCAGCAGTCTCTAAGATTTCAACTAAGGGCAGTACAACGTTTATTTCGCCCTGATTCATACAGAAACACCGTCTACCACGATAATCTGATATTCCAAATTGAAATATTCGCGAAGGAGACATAAAAGTAGTTGAAAACAAAAAAATACAGTGAAACAAAATAATCGAAAATATGAACTTTACGTAGTGAACAGTGATGCAATTAGATTTTGAAGTAAAAATGCAAGGAACTCATTCGATTATGCCTAACTAAGCACACATACAGAGTAGAAAATCAAACTCATGTGTTGATGTGTGGGAAAGTAAAATAGACTATATTTTTACATTAAAAAAATCAAGGTCATTCAGAGTGCACAGAAATCAAACGTAACGAAAGTGAAATCCGAAAATGTCTTTATTTTTGGTGTCACAATCTACCGTTCCACATACACGAACATTAAAACAAAGCCATTAGTAATGGGACGGTACAAAATATTTTAATCACGAACTGGAGGAACATCTGGCACGTGATAATACATACCTTGTCATTTTCATTGTCGAAGAAAATTACATCCAAGTTGCAACAACAAACGAGTGAGAAATTCTTCTAATTATCACACATTTGCTCAGCCGAACGACTTCGCCACGGTTGCTTAGCGACAAGCAAACTCTGTGTATTTTTTTTTTTTTTGTTCGTGTGCAGCAAGAAAACCATTATTAAACTGTTACCACTTGATACTGAGCGAAATTCTTATAACTTCATTTCCTACTGATGACAGTTCTATGAGTCTAAGCGATGCCTTCGAATACAACAATGCACGTTCGAAACCGATATTAAAGATGATGTCAATACAAAAATCCAACCGATATAATCATTGGCTGCCGAAAAAATCTCTGCAGTAACGTCGTTATATGAAACATTTGAATTTACCGTTACATGCGAATATGACCACAGTCAGAAATAATTATACATGCTGGCATAGTATTATTTCATACAACTGCCTGGCCTGTAAGTATTTTACATCATCATCATCAACAATTATCAGTCCACTGCTGGATGAAGGTCTCCCCAAGTTTCTTCCACAACTGTCTATCTTGCGCCATTCTCCTCCATGTCACACTCGCATGTTTTCGAATTTCATCCACCCATTTCCCATGTGGTCTTCTGGGTTTTTTCCTGTCCTTTGGAATCCAGCTTAGAATTTCGGTTGTATTAGGTGTGCAAATACGTTTTAACGCGTGTTTTGTGTGACGTATACCGCTAATTTACATATCCGACATTCCCTCGCGTTGTTGTCGAGTGACCGTAACTGGTCCGGAGTATAAAATGTTACACAGAAGTTTGCCCAACAGTCAAACGCATTTGCACATCGGTAGGTGAAAGATGGAAAGCGATACTACATTGATTCGACACTGCATTCGTTACGAATTTCATAAAAAAAAAAAAAGTGCTGCAAAAGCATGTGCATCGACCTGTTCTGTTCTGACAGAGAATATTATATCGAAAAGCACGTGTTAGTTTTGGTTTAGATGGTTTAAAGCAGGTGATTTTGATGTTAGTGATTGAGAACGTAGCGGCGCCTCACAGAAGGTTGCACATGAGGAACTGCAGGCATTGCTAGATGAAGATTCGTCTCAAACGCAAAAAAAAAAAAAAACCCTAGCTGAACAACTGGGGTAACTCAACAAGCCATTTCCAATCGTTTACGCGCAACGGGAAAGATTCAGAAGGAAGGAAAATGGGTACCACATGACCTGAGCCAGAGGAACAAGGATGAGCGTGTCATGAATTGTTTGAATCTGTTGAATAAACAACACAGAAAGTCTTTCCTGTGGAAAATCGTTACGGGTAATGAAAAGTGGATATGGTACGACAATCCCAAACACAAAAAACACTGGGTAGACCCCGGTGAAGCAACGACTTCGACACCGTAACGCAATACTCACTCCGAGAAAGTTCTGCTGTGCATCTGGTGGGATATGAAGGGTGTGCTCTATTATGAACTATTGGAACAGGGTCAAACTGTTACTGCTGATCACTACAAGCAACAATTGCTGCAATTGAAACAGGAAATCTGTCGAAAACGTCCATTCACAGGCAAAGGACTGCGTCCCATGAAATTACTGCATGACAATGCTAGGCCGCATGTCACGAAATCGGTGAAGGAAACGGTGTTGATACTTGGCTGGGAAGGTTTGGAGCAACCGGCGTATAATCCCGACATAGCCCCTTCAGACTATCATTTGTTCCTGTCGATGCAACATGGTTTGTCTGTTGTACGATTCCGGACATGTGACGAAGTGCAAAAATGGGTTGACGACTTCATCGCGTCACACGACGAAGTATTCTTCACGGCTGGAATCCGTCAGCCGCCCGACCGATGGCAGAAGGTGATAGATAATGACGGTGCATGTTTTGATTCGTAAAGCTCATGTTGTTTTCTCTCAAATTACATGTTGCGTTGTCTTAAAACGCTTTAAAACTTATTTGTACACCTAATACATAGGTGGTCCGTTCTTCTGGCAACATGTCCAGCCCATTGCCATTTTAGAGATTTTACTCTGATCATGATGTCTTCCACTCTTGTCATTTTCCTTATTCACGAAGAGTTCCTTTTCTTTATGCATTTCATATAATGATATTCAAATGGGGAATGTACTGGTCGCCTCGGTAGCTTCTGATCACTCGTCCGAGGTGGGTCCGGGTTCGAATCCCGGTGAGGCAAGGATGTTGTGTTTGTCTTACGGCATTTCGCTCTCTCCCTTCCCTGGAACCAGTGGTCCTAAATTAGGGACGGGCGACAGCTTATAGCTCACTCAGTTGCTCAAGGTGGTCGTAAAATACCCAATAAATAAATAAATAAAAAAATGTACTACTGACGTCATTTTAGTGATTTCATTAGTGACGGACCCGTAATTTTCGTTGAGTGGGTGATAGCACTTTATTGCGAGTGAAATCGTTATTACCATAAACTGTTGTCTGATCTGAACAAGTAAGCACTCGTATTTTACGCATATTAGATACGTAATATAATAAAGCCTGGCTAAAGCGCACGAGCCGCTCCAGTAGCCGAGTGGTCAGAGGCGCTGGTTTGTGGATAGTCATTAGTGTAGGCTCCGGATTCGAGCAAGCTAGAAAGTACAAGGCCATGGCATTAGAGGGATGAGTTCCCTTCGTTTGTGACGTCACTCATGTTACACCGCTTGTATGTCGGTGTCATGTCTAACGTCATACACGGCAGTGTTGGAAATCAATCGGAAGCCTTGGTTTCCACGTTACGTCACTAAAAGAGGAAACTCATCTCTCTAATGTCATGACCTTGTTTCGAGTCTGTGATGAAGCGTGTGTGGTGTGTTTGTCTTAGTGCGTTAGCCCTTCCCCTCCGCGAACTAAAACTTCATAAAAATCACAGCAGCTGAGACCTAGCATGCGCAGATAATTTTCGCCAGTTTGACGGGAGTCACATCGCTGTTAGAAATATTTACGCGCTCAATGAAAGCAGAAACAAACCAAAAATTTAAATAAAAAAAGAACAGGGCGAAACTAACAAATGATACTTTCCGGATCACTCCCAGTGTTTATTTCAGGAATACATCACGGAAAGCAAAGCCCCCCAAAACGACCATTCGCTCCCCCCCCCTCACAGAGACATTTTATGTTACAGAGCCAAATGTTGATAGATTCAGGCTATAATGAAGAAGAACGTTTCGATTCTTTTGATGCTACAAATATTCCTCCAATTATATATTTTTTTAATATTTGTTCAAGTATTACAGTTTTTTTGCCTAAAAAGTGTATTAAGACACATGCCGTTCTTCAAAATATAAGTAGACTATTCATTCCTTATTCATTGTCAGGGAATCGCGATTCAGGAGTGAGTTGAATGTATTTTAATAGATGAGAATTTCAAGCCATTCAGTGTAACGGACGTGAGAAAAACGAACGAAAAAACAACAATGTAACTGAGTGAAAATCATTAAATGAATAGTGCATTATGAACTTCATGGATTATCTCCTAAGCTGTATTTTTTTTTTTTTTATGTAAGTACAATGCTATTTGTAAACTAATCATCCCAACTGGGGTTTTCATTTTACAGTGTCAATTTCACATGTGCATTTTAAATTATAATTATTAGATCATATTAAAAAAAAAGAACTATTTTACAGTGCTGTTTTATTCTGAAAGTCCTGTTGGTGAAAACAAAATTTTTATAGAAAATCGGCAAATTAAATTTCACATTTTAACCTAGTTTCCACTTATGTGGCAGCATTTAGATGATTATATATTTTTATTTTGCGATTGAATATTTTCAGAATGAGATTTTGTGGCTGTAGTCCAATGTGCAATATTTTGAGACACCCCCCCCCTGTTTAGCTGGCGAAAGTTTGTTCTTGAAACGTTTGAAGAAGTAATTACTATATGTAAATTAATTACTTCTATATATGTAAATACATTACTTAAAAATGGTAAACTTGCTCCCTCTAAGGTTCCATTCCCCCCGTCTCCCGGCCACAAAACCTTTGAAAGAAACACTGATCACTCCTTTTGTTCTTTGATTGATTTCATTATTTTATTTCACATTCAGCAGCACAGCAGTCATATTTATCAATCGTTCACAACGCTTTCCAGTTACGTAACTGGCTGCGGCGATACTTCGGGAGCAACTTAAATCTACCGTATGAGCTACCTCTTGTTACTGAGAGCTACTCCGGGTGTGCTTTCGCACTGTAGAAACTAAATCACGCTTCCAACTGACGTGTGAATAGGCTGTAATTCCCACAGTAGTTGGTCTTAACAAGACTTCCAGAGTGCGATCAGTTCAGCTCGAGTGGATCGGGGACTAAGCTGACCAGAAGTCCCCGATTCTTGAGGACAGTCCTCGAATTTAGTTTACTGTCCTCAAAAACGACTGATACCTTTGGGGACGCAAATTGTCCTCAAATTTTGATGTTTGTCCTCAAATGTCCCCGAATTTACCCTTCCTCATTAGCTTGTTAGATTTCTTATGAAAAATGTTCTTAAAAGTAGTTTTCATTATAATAATTTTCCGACATGCTTCTTGTGAAAACAAATTTTGACTTTTTTTTTTTCTTCTTTCCGAGTTTAACGACCACCGCGAACAACTCTAAGGACTATAAGCAGTCACCTGTCTCTAATTTGGAGATATTCGTTCTAGGGAAGAGAGAGTAAGTGTTGTAAGACCAACACACCATCCATGTCTCAGTCGGGACTCGAACCCGTACCCACTTGTACGAATGGTCAGTGGCCAGCTCTAGGACACTGAACTACTGGCGCGGTCAAATTTCGACTGTACTTGATCAAAGTTTCTCCAAAAACTTTGGCAAAATGAAAAATTCGCCATGCAACTAGTTTGGTGTGCAGCTTGATTTTAATTCGGCACATATACAAGGTAAAGCATTTCACTTTTGCTAACATGTTCTGGCCATCATAATTCTACTTTGGCAATACAAGTTATCAACATCCTACAAGATATATCCTTTTAAGACACAAATTTTCATATGTCAATATCACACTTATTGAAGCAATGCAGTTTTGTGACAAAAAGATTTGCATATTTATTTTGAGTACGTATATGTCCCCAAATGAACTGCCGATTTGGGGACGCCACGCCATTTTGTCCTCAAATCAGTGTTCCGATATCTGGTCACCATATCGGGGACTAGAGAACCAATAGATTTCGCGTTATGCAGGAAAAACTTCAAGCTGAGTTCAGAAAACTTCGGTGTGGCAAAAGAAAAACAACGGGGGGGGGGTGCAGCCCCGCACTTCCATAACACCTGCCGCCATTGGGGGGCACCACAGTTAACGCCAAAGGTTATGAATTCCACACGAAATGGACAGGTGATGAATGCTTGTTAATTCATTGGTAACGAATTTCCCACAACTGACAGATTCGAATAAAATTAACCAAAATCTACTCCAAAGATTTCATTTCGATATTTCCTTTGAACTCATAATACATTGATAAATATCGATAGTGGCCAACTTAATGCTGACGTGAACGATGGCATGAAAGATAATTTTTCAAAGCAGACAGCTGTCGAAGAGACGTGGGGATACCTTCATCCAGCAGTGAATTAAAAATGGTTATTTGATAATAATTAGGCTAGTAGTTGTTTCTCGGCGCGAATTTCCGCAATTTTTTCACGAATTTTAGGGGTTTTTTTTTATTTTGTAATTTTGCAAATATCAAATATATCCGCGAATTTCAGATTTTTTACCTATTTTTGCCTAACTTCTATTCTAATTTTTAGATTGGTTTTCATATTTGAGTAATTTTATCACTACTTTCTTTAGAATTTACGCAAACAATATACCGTAAAGTAATTCTACTCCAAAGTCCAAACCAGAACTTTAAACCTTGAACTACCCCACAAGATTGTTCGTTACAAAGAGACGCTTATCGAACAAGCTTGACGGGTAATTCCAGGTCATATTGCACTATGCTAAAGAATGCACGTGTGGTCTTTCGTGATTCCGCCCCCTCCCCGCTATTATTGAATGACCTTGGCGACTTGCCGCACTAGTAAACTATAAACAGGATGTCGTCAATTGTATTAGTAGTTTTATCTGGGAAAAGCAGCTCACAGAAAAGAGTGTTTGAGTTTCGCAGAAGCTTAGCTTAGAAAATGCTTGTGCTTCCGTGTGAGTAGTTAGTTTATAAAGTTCCTAGATATTGTTTGTTAATTTTGAGAATGAGCCACACGAGTAAAATGACTGCATCTGAAAGATGCAAGCAGTAGAAAAAGGAAACATTTCATGTGAACAAAAATCTATTATTCTGATCGTGTTGCAACATACCAGTGGATTTTTCAAGAAAGGACAGCTGTGAAAAGCATTTAGCAAGCAAGCTGCATAAAAAAAAAAAAAAAAGTTTGTTCGAAAAGTCAACCGAAAATTATGCCAGAAATAGGCTGATGAATTAATAAAAGAACTAAACAAGAACAGCATCGCTCAACTGGACTTTCAAAATTAGCTGGTGTGTTTTGTGCAGCTAACATTCCACTTTCCAAACTGGATAACCCCTACATTAGAAAATTATTTGGAAAATTCGTTGATAGATGTTGGTGTTATTCTAAATGCAAATTGGATGCGGCAACGTTATTTGCCGAAAATGTATGACATACACAAGCAACAAGTGAAAGATTTTTTTAAATATCCGGTGTACGCATCGTAGTAAACGAAACGACTGATTCAAAAGATAGGTACATTTTAAATATTCTTGCTGTTCCATCAGCGGAAACGAATGCCGTAGTGCTGAAACCTCTTTGAATGCAATCTTCCTCGAGTGCATCATCACCTTGGAATCCGTAAATTTTAAAGCAATCAGCAAGGCAATATATATATATTTTTTTATTGGAATTTTAAAGACCACCGTGAGCAACTCAATGGGCTATAAGCAGTCGCCCGTCACTAATTTAATGCCACTGGTTACAGGGAAGGGAGACAGCCTGTTCCGTAAGACAAACACAACATCCATGCCTCACCGGGATTCGAACCCGGACCCCTTTCGGACGAATGATCAGAAGCCATCGCTTAGACCACTGCGTCACCGGGGCGGTAGCAATACTTCATTCAATGCGTTAATAACTATGAAATACCTTTTGCGAATATAACCTCTTTTTGTGACAGACAATGCATCTTACATGTTTAAGACCGATTTTTTGAGGAGATACGGTATTTCGCGAAATTTCGGGATTTGCCCCGAAATTTCGCTGTTCACCCCGCGACGGCCCCCGAATTTTGCCCTTTCCCCCTTCCCTCCAGCTATAAAATTACTACCCTAATGATGATATAATGAAAAACAGTTTTTATGTAAACTGTTAAAGCAAATCTTGGAAGAAAGTAGAATCTTGCCAAACATCATCCCTCCTTATCGAACTGCAAAAAAAGACAGAACCCTTTTATACATACACTCGCACATGCAGTCCAAAATAAAAACAGAGTCTTAATTGTTGGTAAAGCTGAATGAACTTCGAAACAAAACGATCGACTACACGACAGCGTTAGCTCTGTTTTGTATCTTGCGTAGCAAAGTCTTTGCTTTCTCAGGATTTTCCACAATTGACAAAAGGAAAATATGTTTCCGTGTTGGCAAGAAAATTCGAAAGTCTCGTGAGAACATTCCCATTGCTAACAGGCTCTGTTTTACAAGGAGATCAGAAAGTCAGAGTTGAGACCATTATCGATTACAAGCATGGCGGTCCATAACTTAGTTTCCAAGTGAAGGCAAACTGAATTTATAAATGTTGTTTACAATATCTCTGTTTCTCTCTCTGTTATATAGTTGAATCTCTGAATGCGTACGTAGAAACTTAGATACATCTGTTTTTAAAATCCAAGTGGCAGATAAATCATAACGCTTGTCTCACAGAATAACTGATGGACAACAGAAAATTTTCATTAGATACTCTAACGTTTTATGTTCAATCTGTGAAAGTCGCTTTAACAATTGTATTAACTTGAACTATTAACTAGTTAATGTCTCGAGCTGTTATACTCCAACATATTTTAATGTTACGTTAACTTGACTGTAAAACACAATAGGATTTATAAGCTCGTTAGGTTTGTCGTACTGCAAGTTTCGTTGACCTGATAGCGTCACTTGGTTGCAATTGTATAATTAATTAAACATGAAAACAACTAATTAAGCATTGTAAGAAATATAACATCAAACTGAAGTAAAACGTCTTACTTACAAGGTCCACTTTTTTATTTATTGTCTTCAAGAATAGGTCGATTCGCAAATATTCTACGTAAATAGCTTGGTCACAGAACATATCCAAGTTGACACAATCCTCTCTATCCTCAGCAGTATTCAGTACTGCCCTTGCTTTGGTATAAACTAGGGCTCGTCCCTAAACAAGGGACAGGCCCCTAGTTAGCAGTAGCCCGTTCCTAGGGACGGGCTACTGCTTATATCCCACCGAGTTGCTCACGGTAATCGTTAAACGTCCAAAGAAGCAACAAAATCTCATTGGCTTCTACGTAAGTCAATAACCGTCATGATGATGTAGAAGCGAAAAGGTTGGTGGAGGGCCAAACTGCCGCCTAAAAGGAAGGATGAGAAACAGACATTATGTGATTGGAGATCTGATCCCCGGAACAAGCCGGCTAGCACAACAGCTATATCTAGGTAGCAGGCCACGAGAGCCTCGGAAGCCCCGTCTCCATATCGCGTGCCTCAACCACTACACCAGTCGCAGTCCTAATAATATAAAAGGCAGTACTCTCGTTTTTGTTTAGATTTTTCTGTGTGTTCACACAAGTTACGATCTGAGTTCGTCCGTACCCTAGCACTCGCAGGACCCATACAAATCTATGGCTCGGTGTAACGTTTGTTTGAAATTACTCGTGACCACAAAGGCCATTTCCCCCAGTTTTGTAATAGTAACATAATTTAATCGTCATATCACGGATTCATGACGCAATTATTGATATTACTTTGTTTGTTTGGAGTTTTTTTTTCTTTTTTCAAATTATTTATTGGACCTGGTGGTACAATGACATGCAGGCGGACATAAACAGGAGACAGAAATTACACAGCAACAAGTACAAATCATATACAGCATGCCAAATGATCAATGTACACAGATACAGACAGTCTTGACCATATAACACATTGCGAACCAGTATACATCAAACATGGATTTTACAGTATGCTAAATGACCAATGTACACAGATGGACAAGTAACATTTGAGAGCTATAGTGCCGAAAGACAAACACAGACATCCATGTCTCACCGGGATTCTAACCCAGACCCAACTAGGGCGAATGATCATAAGCCAGCGCCTTAAACCACTGCGCCACTTGGGCGGCGATATCAGTCAGTGCCTTCTACATTGAAATACAGCAATGCTGGGATTTCAGTTCATGACAACATAATAAGCGAGCAAAATATCTTAAATCGTTGGCTGGCAATATCATATGATCTAAGGGAATTTGGGCGTCTTACTCTGACGCCACATTGTAAGCGTTCACCTCTGTTAACTTACTAGAAAGCAGAGAATCACTCAGTGCATTGAGATCTTCGGGAACAATTGGTTGCTGTTATAGATTTTTCTGGGAGGTTTACCTCTGCAGCGCGAAAAGCTTTTACTTCTTGTATTGTTCAAAGACCACCGTGAGCAATTCAATGGACTTGAAACAATCGCCCGCTCCTAATTTAGGGCAGCTGGTTCCAAATGAGAGAGTCAGTGCCGTAAGACAAACACAACATCCATGCCTCACCAGGATTCGAACCCGGGACCCACTTGGGCGAACTGCCATAAACCAGCGTTTAGACTACTGTGCCACCAGCTTTTACTTCTGTGGTGGCTTTTAATGCGCGTTTTGTTGAAACTAACACAATGCCCTTACCCCTCATCAGGTGATGTTATTGTGATACAGAAAGCGCTGGGTCGCCCCGGTGGCACAGTGGTCTAAGCGTTGGCTTCTAACCATTTACCCGAGATGAGTCCGGGTTCGAATCTCAGTGAAGCATGGGTGTTGTGCTTGTCTTACGGCACTGGCTCGCTCCTTTCCCTGGAACTAGTGACCCTAAAAGAGGAACGGGCTACTTCTTATAGCCCATCGAGTTGCTCACAGTTGTCATTATCCCCCTTTCCTCCCATCTCGAAAAAAAAAGAAAAGAAAAGAAAGTGATGGCCTAATTAAATGTATAACAGTCGCATGTGTTTTTACTTGACAAATAAAAAAAAAAAAAGTGCAGGCCTCACGCTTTATCTCAGCACAGGGGGCAGTCGAAGCCTGGAGCCGCCAGGCTACATTTTACTTAACGTCGGATTTTATTAAATTTATTTATTCAATTTCTGTCCATCGAAATTCTTTTACCACAAATCATCTTAACAGAGTCTTTTCTTCTCTCTCTCTCTCTCTCTCTCTCTCTCTTTTATTTTATTTTTCATGGTGGCTACGCACATCTCCGTATTTTTTTTTTTTGTTTACCGAAACTACCTCAGAAATAACCAGTGAAGTGGGTACCAGACAGCATATATATCATCATCATCAACCTTATCACCCCACTACTGCATGGAGGTCCCTTCCCCCCAAGTTTCTTTCACAACGATCTATCTTGCGCCAGTCTTTTCCATGTCACTCACGCATGCTTTCGGACTTCATCCACCCATCTCTCATGTGGTCTTATTCTGGGTCTTTTCCTGCCCCTTAGAAATCCAGTCCAGAATTTCGGTTGTCCACCGGTGGTCCGTTCTTCTGGCATCATGTCCAGCCCGTTGTCTTTTTTTTTTTTTTTTTTTTTTGGTTGAAGGTTTAACGACCACCGTGAACAAATCAATGGGCTAAAAGCAGTCGCTCGTACCTAATTTACAGCCACTGGTTCCAGGGAAGGGCAGCGCTTAGACCACTGTTGCCATTTCAGGGATTTTACTTTGATCACAATGTCTTCCACTAACTTTATTTTAAATACACCAGAGTTGAATAATAATGAAACGCATATAGCGTATTAAATCCGTTTATTTTTGTGGTGTAGTCAACACAAAAATAAACGGATTTAATACGCTATATGCGTTTCATTATTATGTCTTCCACTCTTGTCATTTTCCTTATCCATGAGTTCCTATTGTTATCTTTCCTGGCTACACCGAGCATGCACCTCTCCATGCTTCTTTCAGCTGTCTGCAGTCGTTGTACTGTATGTCTTTTTTAGTTAAGGTCCACGTTTCTGCTCCGTACGTAATATATTTATATATGTATATTAGATCATACCCATGTGCTGAGAGAACTAACTCAAAGAACGAGGGAATATGAACTCCCATTATGTATGCCTTTTATCGATTATGAAAAGGCCTTTGATTCCGTGAAAGCATCAGCAGTTACAATAGCTTTGAAATCCTGCGGTATTGAAGATGCATGCATTAGTATTATTAGTAACATCGATGCAAATGCAAAGGTTCGTTATTTGAGGAGACAGCACCAATAAGAATTGGAAAGGGAGTGAGACAAGATGACACTGTATCTCCCAAACTATTTAATGCCACATTACAAAATGTCTTTCAATCATGAACTGGGAAAACAAAAGGGATAAAGATAAATTGAGATTATTTAACTCATCTTCGTTTTGCTGATGCCGTAGTCATTTTTGCAACTGCATCTTCAGAGCTGCAGAGGATGATCAGGAACTTGCTGACAAGAGTAAAGAAGTGGGATTAGAAATGAACTTTCAGAAGACAAAACTGATGTACAATGCTTTTACAAGAAATGAAAATTTATCGATTGATGGCGAAAAGCTGGAGATAACCGATACCTACATTTACCTTGGGCAGCAGATATCAAGCAAAGGTCACATTGATGAAAAAAATTAATCGACGAATGAAACTTGGTTGGAGATCTTTGGGGAGAAACAGTACAATTTTTAAGAGCAAATACTGTTATTTCTTAAAAGAAAAGTGTTTAATCAATGCATCCTTCCAGTGCTTACGTACGGAGCAGAGACGTGAACCTTAACTAAAAAAAACATATAAAGACTGCAGACAACTGAATAAAGCATGGAGAGATGAATGCTTGGAGTAACCAAGAATGATAAGAAAAGGAACTCATGTATAAGACAAATATACATGAGTTCCTCTTCTTATCAAGAAGACATCATAAAGAGATTAAAATCCCTGAAACGGCAATGGGCTGGACATGTTGTCAGAAGACCGGACCACCGACGGACAACCGAAATTTTAGACTGGATTGAAATGACAGAAAAGACCACATGGGTGGATGAAATTCGAAAGCATGCGGGAGTAACATGGAGTAGGCTGGCTGAAGACAGACCGAGGTGGAAGAGACTTCGAGAGACCTTCATCCAGCAGTGGATTGATAATGGTTCACAATGATGATGATATATATCATCAATCAACTTCTGGATGAAGGACTCTCCAAGTTCCTTCCAGAATGGTCTGTTTTGAGCCAGTCACCTCCGGGTCACTCCGGCATGCTTTCGAACCCCCACCGCATACCTGCTGGAGTCGATAACACCTGGGCCGATCTTCCGAGCGCAAGGCTACTTTTCAGGACTGCTCCTGCACTGTTCACGGTGATGTAACTTTTCCACACTTGGAAGTCTTATGCAATACAGAAAGCGTTGGTAGGCGTTCACAGGACACATATTTCTTAGTATTCTGTGTGATGTCAGCTTTGAACTAGTATCACGTTACTCCTGACCTTTCTGCGGGTGATTCATTTCGTCATAGGGACAGTGAATATATTTTACGTTACAATATCAGCATGTTGTAAAGAACAGCAACGCTGGGATAAAACTTGCGTGCTGCATTCGTTTCTTTAACAACCTCATTCAATTTACCTTGGTTGACTACTGGTTGCAAATCACGTGATGATAGTTGTCTCAGCGGGGAATGAGTTACGACTCTTGGTCTCCAGTGGCAATAACATTGCTGGTCACAACGAACGGAAACAAAACACTGCTGCCAAAGAGGTCACGTGCCTTACGCGACCGGAGTGCATAATTAACAACTCTGCCCTTATGATTTGTTCGATTAACCTAGTAAAGACTTATGGTAAGGAGAACTCATTTTTCTAAACGCGCAATCTGTGATTTCCGACCGCGGAAATCGTTTATAGCACGTTTTTAGTTTCAACGACATTAATTGCCTGCAATATTCAATTTATATTGATCGCATAGAGCTATCTACTGTATCACTCATGCGAGACGTATAGATGTCTGGACGAAAAGGTTATATTTATTAGAACATGGCTCTGAAAATCGCGAAAATGAATTTAGGAAGGCGTTTAAAAGTTCGTGTTCTAAACTACTATTTTTTTTTACGGAGTTTTTAGATCCAAAAGTTCCGGGACTGCGCCTGTACGGCAAAAGTACGTGTATCTCATACCCACGGTGATTATTGGATTATGTTACGACATTATCTCCCCTCACAGGAAAATTGGTTGCCCATCTACGTCACGCGCTCGTCGCGGTACATCCAGGTATTGTGACCAACTTACGCAGTGTTCGGCGATTGATTGAAAATGGTACTTTTTGAGCAACGCGTTTCCGTTAAGTTTTCCGTCCATTTGAACAAAAATCCAACAGAAATTTACGAGATGTTGATGCAAGTTTATCTCAAAAACATCCTGTCGCGGTCACAAACATTCGATTGACATCGACGCTTCAGAGAAGGCATATAGGAGGTAGAAGACGACGAAGCGGGCCGCCAGTGACAGCTCACACGGGTGAAAACATTTCGAAGGTTGCGGCCATCGTACACGCCAATAGACGAACGAGCAAATAGCAGGGGCTGCAGGGATATCGGAGACTACGTGTCAACGGATTCTAACAGATGATCTGGAGATTCACCGGGTGTCAACACATCGTCTCACGCATATTAACTGAAGATCAGTTGGTCATACGGATGGAAATCGCAGGCGATCTCGTAACCGCAGCCGACCAAGATCCACAATTTCTTAGAAGAATCATAACGGGGAATGAAAAATGGTGCTTCCTCTTCGACCCACAGACTAAGCGGGCATCAGTTACGTAAAAATCATCATTGTCTCCACGGCAGTAGAAATTCCTCCGAGATCGCAGTAAAAGCAAGATCATTCTAGACGTCTTCTACGACATTCCTGTGAAAAAGGATAATGTCGTAACATAATCCAATAATTACCGTGGGTATGCGATACACGTACTTTACCGTATAGGCGCAGTCCGGGTTTATCTTGAATTTATCCCTGAAAGACACACTGTCAACAAGGAGCTCTATCTGGACATCATTCGACGTCTATGTGAGAGGAGCTGTTGCACGACAATGCACTGGCACATAGGTTACACATTGTTCATGAGTTTCTCGCCAAAACAAGTGCTGTTGTCCTCCTACCTGCAACTTACCTTTTCCCTGAGCTGACACATCGACTTCAGGGTCGTCGCTTTTTGAGCGCAGAAGTGAAAAACGTATCGCTGGTTGCACTGAAGGACATTGCAAAGAATGGGTTCCAGAAGTGCATCAACGAACTCTACAGCCACCAGCAGAAGCACGTTGCTGCAAGAGGGTCTTATTTTGAAGGAGGATGTGCTTGAGCTTTGTAACTATAACTATCTATGGACTTATTGGTTGCAGGGAAAGACATTGCAAAGAATAGTTTCCAGAAGTGATTTGACGAACTCTACAGTCACTGGCAGAAGTGTATTGTTGCAAGTGGGTCTTATTTTGAAGGAGGACATGTTTCATCTTTGCTACTCTGTCTATGGATTTACGGACCCAGTCCAGAAACTTTTGGATCTTATCTCGTATAAAACATAGTAGTTTAGAACACGAACTTTACTAATATGCAGTATTTTTTCTGAAGGTAGTGCATTTTCTTTTATGGATCTATGTGCTTGGATATAATGTACCAGTATTCAATCACATAGATCCATTCGTCCTCTTTTTCAAGAAGATTTTGTGAACATGGGATCTTGCAAGATGGAGAAGAAAGAACTATGGGTGGAGTGATGAAGTATCTCTTTGAATGGAAAGTCCCCACAGGAGGTTCATGATGATATGGTGCAGTCTTTGGGGGAAAAGGCTCCTGCACATTCTGCAATTGTCGAGAGGCACAGGGAATTTCGTTGTGGCTGGGAATATTGATGCTGTTATAGCCTTGACTGTTATATCTTTGACATAATTCACGCTGCAAGCATCACCTTCCTTTGGCACGCTTTTTGTTTCTAATCTTTGAGCAGTGGTTTCTCTGATGGGACAGTCGGAGGAAGGAATAAGGTAGCGTCAGTTTATGATAAAAATAAGCTTGCAATACTCAACTTTTTGCTGAAAAGAAAAATGTGGTCAGTCGCTTCACTTTCTCTTCCTTCTAATACTTACTTACACATCAAAACTATAGTTACATACATTCAAATCATCAACTGTACTTGTCTTATACTCAGGACCGTCATATACACTGAAGGAAAAAAAAATCCCAACAGCACGGAAAAATAGTTGTAGAGGAAAGAAATGGCGGCAATTCATTTGTATAGGTAACATATTTAATCGATTAAGGTTTCAAGATCACAGCTTATTGTAAGCGCGAGAAGAGCCATTTTAAATGTGAAATGCTGGTACATTAATAACCGGTGTAACCGTCAGAATGTTGAAAGCAAGCACGCAAACGTTCATGCATTGTGTCGTACAGGTGCTGGATGTCAGTTTGTGGGATGGAGTTCCATGCCTGTTGCACTTGGTCGGTCAATACAGGGACGGTTAATGCTGGTTGGGGGTGACACTGGAGTTGTCGTCCAATGATGTCCCATACGTGCTCGATTGGTGAAAGATCTGGTGATCTAGCAGGCCACGACAACATGTCGACACTCTGTAGAGCATGTTGGGTTACAACAGCGGTATGTGGGCGAGCGTTATCCTGTTGGAAAACACCCCCTGGAATGCTGTTCATGAATGGCAGCACAACAGGTTGAATCACCAGACCGACGTACAACTGTGCCGTCAGGGTGCGTGGGATAACCACGAGAGTGCTCCTGCTGTCATAGGAAATTGCTCCCCAGACCATAACTCCAGGTGTAGGTCCAGTGTGTCTCGGCCGCAGACAGGTTGGTTGCAAGCGCTCACCTGGCCTCCTAACCAACACACGGCCATCACTTGCACCCAGGCAGAACCGGCTTTCATCAGAAAACACAACAGATCTCCACTCCGTCCTCCAATGAGCTCTAGCTTGACACCACTGACGTCGCAAACGGCAGTGGTTTGGTGTAAGTGGAGTGCACGCTACAGGGCGTCTGGCTCGGAGCTGTCCTTCAAGTTACCGATTTGTAACAGTTCGTTGTGTCACTGTGGTGGCAACTGCAGCTCGAATTGCTGCCACAGACGCGGTACGATGCGCCACGCCCATACGCCGAATACGGCGGTCTTCCCGCTCAGTAGTGCCAGTGGTCGGCCGGAACCCGGTCTTCTTGAGGCAGTACCTTCCCTTGACCACCGCTGCCAACAATCATGCACAGTGGCTACATTCCTGCGAAGTCGTTCTGCAATATTGCGGAAAGAAAATCCACCTTCTCGTAGCCATATTACACGACCTCGTTCAAACTCCGTGAGCTGTTGATAATGGCTTCTTCGTCTTCTTAAAGGCATTCTTGACTAACATCAACACCCTACGTCGAATCTCAACAATAACTAACGCACACGAACGTTACAGCGCATATTTACAGCAAACCTGCTTTGCATGTTCCGAGGGGCGCTACTAGCGCCACACGTATGCGCCTAGCGCAAAATTTGCATAGACGTCATCTTACAGATGTACTCTCACCGCCTATCAACTGTCGTTTATCTAACACAACCCCTTCTTGGTGTTGGGATTTTTTTCTGTCAGTGTATATGAATAAAGATAAGGGAATTAAGAAATGTAACCCATTCGATCTATACGCTGAAAAATACGGTATTTCGAAATTGATTATGCCTTGCTGTTAATAAAAATTGCAAACCCCATGAAGAAATGCTCGGATTCGCACGAAATTTGTAGGATACTATGGGAGATGCAAATGTGAGACGCAGGTTTTAAAACTTGCTATTGCTAAATTCCACCGTACACAGTTGTTAACATGTAAACATGCCACGTAGGAGTACGAGATAACCATACGAACACTTGACGGAGTTTGAAAGAGGTAGAATCGTTGGACTCAGAGGTGATTTATCATACAGTGATATTGCTGCACGCGTTAGACGTAACACAACTACCGTTATGCGCACATGACGTCAACGGACAGCAGAAGGTTCTACGCATCGTCGTGTAGGGTCTGGATCTTGAAATAGCTCGACCAAGCGGGACGACAGGCACTTGCACCGAATGGCAGTGACGTCGCGCACAACACCATCCACGACACGTCCGCAACAATGGAAGATGGTCTCACATAGTCCGATGTCTGCAAGCACTGTTCGTCACCGATTGCTGAAGAGAGGCCGCGTTGCTCACCGTCCATTGCTGCGACTTCTCTTGACTCTGAACCATAGCCGTCAGCAATAGCAATGATGCCGCGAATGAAGTAACTGGAGTGATGAATGGGAGTGTTTACGGACGAGTCCAGATTCAACCTAATGCATCACGACGGGCGAATCCTTGTTCGCAGATACCGTGGTGAACGGCATTTGGAAGGCTGCATTGTGCAGCGACATACCGGTTCCACGCCGAGCGTGATCTGAGGCGCTATTGCATTTCATTCACGCACTCGCCTACTACGCATCACAGGCACATTGAACAGCCAACGCTATATCACGGAAGTGTAGGAAGCTGAACTTCTACCCTTCCTTCAGACGGGAGCCGTCTTCCAACAAGACAATGCCCGATCCAATGTTGCTCGTATTGTCCAAGATGTAATCTGTGCGCATCAAGTCGATCGTCTTTCCTCGCCTGCTCGCTCGCCAGATTTATCGCATATAGAGAACGTCTGGTGTGTCATCGCGCATCGACTGGCTCGCATGGCCACGCCACCTGTCACAACCAACGAATTGTGAATGCGTGTAGAAGCAGAATGCAATGCAATACCGCAGACGACTATCCAAACTGTTTCATTCGATCCCACGGCGTGTGGGGTCGGTTACCACCATCCATGTAGGATTTACTTGTTACTCAGTATTTGGCCTTCCTCATCCCGAACCGGTGTGTAATTGTGATCGTTTGCAGCTTGTACCATAACTAGTCACTCCCATACATTTCATTGAGATTGTTTCTTTCTTGGTGTAGCAATTTCTATTAATAGCAGTGTATATGTGTTATACATACTCCAAATAGAGAGGTGATATTTTTTATGGGGGAAGCTCTGAGGAAAGATTAAGGGATGTTTGAATGTGTACATAATCCCTGACATTAGAGCTACAATGTAAAATCTTCCTATCAGAATTTTGCAGCCTTGGCGTTATCCTGTGATAATTCACATTTATGTACCTTTACACTTGCTGTAAAGGTACATGGGTGTGAATTATCGCAGGATAACGCCATAGGAGACCTGGGCTTTACCATTTAATATTTAACTGGGTTTTGCACAGTGAGAACCTGAGATGATGGTATAGAGTCACGATAATGAAAATCAGTTTATCGTCCAAAGCAATGCTTGCACACCCATGACTCACATATGTTGCTTCCACAGATTTTGATAAGGTAACTTGCTCAATTTCCATAATATAATGGTAAAAATAAGATTATCACTCACTTAACAACTTTGCTGTTGAAGCAAAGTCAATCATTTAACACAGCTGGTCCATTCAGCCTAAAAGCTGCAACTTGAGGATATCACAAAACAAAGCGAGCATCTTACAGCATTATTGAGAAGGTATGTGTTCTGCTGAATGCCACAAATGATTGATATTCACCGTGTGTGCCGTCCTCTATTTCCTCTAATTTTCCTTAAGATGAACGTCAACTGAAAATGAGCCGCTATACTTGCAATAGTGTTACCTAAGTTCACATACAGTACAAGAAATGCTTCCTGACTCGTGAAAATTGGCATATGGACGAAAAAGACACTGAACCATAGTTAGTGGGTCGCAAATTTGAGAAAGAAATTATAAGGAATATTTTTAAAATTATATTTCCACGTGTTAGAGTAGTGTCACATATCGTTAACAGGCGGCGCTCTGCGTATGTCAAGTCTATTGGGTTGTCGGAAAAGTCATGGCGTATTTTAGCCATGTTTTGCAAAGGTCATTTATTGATAGAAAGAACAAAGATCAATCAATGCCCGTTTTGTTCGATAACCTTTTGCCATCTCTCAGTGAGCTGCAGAATGCCTCGTTCATAGAAGGACCTGTCTTTCGTGGCGAAAAACTGTACAAGGTGCTGATTTACAGCCTCATCTGAACTGAACGTTATAACACGCAAGGACTGTTGAAGAGAACGAAACAAGTAGAAGTCAGACGGCGCAAGGTCAGACGAGTATGTTGGGTCGTGTGGCAACACATCCCACCCAAGCTCCAATAATTTTTAGCGGGTGATCAAACTTGTGTGTGGTCTCGCGTTGTCGTGATGGAACACCACTTTTACGATGAACGAGCTCTGAACGTTTCTAGATGATGGATTCGTTCAAACTGTCCAATTGCCGACAGTACACATTCGGATTGTTTGGTTCTGTGGTAGGAGCTCGAAAAACACGACACCTTTGAAATCCCACCACACTGAGACCAGAACCTTCCGCTGATGAATGTCTGCTTTGGATGTCGTTTGAGGCGAAGCAGCACGTCGGGACCAAGACCGTTTGCGCAGCACATTGCTGTACACAATCCACTTTTTGTCACCAGTTATCAGTCGCTTCAAAAAAAGGATCGTTTTCCTCACGTTTAATGAGCATATCGCAGATGTTTATACGCGCCGTCAATTGAGCTTCTTTTAGTTCATGAGGAACCCACACATCGAGCTTGCTTACGTATCCCAGCTTCTTCAGGTGGTCGTGAACGCTTGAATGATGGATGTGCAATGTGTCTGGGTTTGAACAAGGGTTTGACTCGATCAATGCCTTGATTTGGTCGTCACCAACCTCGGTGGGTCTTCCCGACCGAGGAGCATCGTTGAGGTCAAAATCACCAGCACGGAATTTTGCGAACCACCGCTGGCACAGACGTTCTTGTACAGCATTATCATGGTACACGTTACGCAACTTTTCACAAGCTTGATGCGCGTTCTTCCCTTTACAGAAGTAAAACAGTAAAATATGGCGAAAATGCACAGTTTGGTCTTCCATTTTCAAATTGATGGTAAATCTCCGCAAATCAACCAAATCGTCACTATTCCTTTTAGACTGCAGCTCGAACTGGCACCTGTCGAATGCCATAGCGATAATTGAGCTGCACATGCCTCTAGTACTTCCAAAACCGCCGAACCGCCATCCGGTGCCAAAATACGACATGACTTTTCCGAGAACCCAATAGAAACGTGGCACTTCTTTACCTTTTTCTTTTGATTATTAAAGGTTTGCATGCAAATAAATAATAGTAACTGAGCGGTTACAGACTTTTGTTTAGGATGTCAGTAATTAATTAAATCACTTACAGGCAGAGCCCATTTGAGACGGGGACTGCAGCCACCACATTTTCAAGGGGTCCCAGAATTATCCAGGGTGCTTGGAGAATTGACAGAGTTCTACAGGTTTTTTGTTTTGTTTTTTTGCACATAGTTCAGCAAAAACTATAAGAAACTTTCTTGTGAAAATTCTATTTCTTTCCGCTTTTTTAGGAGGAGTCCGCAAAAAGTACTCTCGCCCCCAGTCCATCCTCAAATCTTTTGGATGTTTTTAGTGCACATATGTGTTCAGATGTTTTTCAGTACACATTTGTAATTGGAGGAAATTTTTACACATTACGAATGCGTCTGAATCATGATATTTGGATCATATTATTTTGCCCACTACTTGGATATAATTTCTAGAAAGTGAACCCTGGGGGGGGGTGGGGTTGAAGCAGAACTGAACAAGCATCCATTTTTCAACCTTGCATTGTTACATCTTCTTGCTAACCCTGATTCGTCCATGAATCATGGGATACACACTTCAATACGGCGGGGATATTTTTATGGCTACCTCACATTTTGCGAATGCTTTCCCTTGGGTATTTTTTATTCATCCACCCATAGTGAAATCCTAGATGTGCCACTAATACTGGGGCCCAAAATACTGTCCAGCACCCGGTCTCCTAAAATGTGCCTGCTTACAGGGGTTGGACAGAATGATGTGAACACCATGCTCAGACACGTGGCTTTTAATGCATCCGCATACGTCGCAATACGCAAAGGCATCCACCACTTTTTGGTTGTAATAGTTTTGTTTAGAACCTCAAAGTCCTGTTTAAGTGCATTTAAAGTGCCTTGTTGCAAAATGTCGTTCAGGGTGACGACGAAATAAACGACCTAACGGACTTAGAGAGAGAGAGAGAGAGAGCTAATTGCTGGTGGCCGGCTATTTGGTACCTCTGTGACAACAGTCGCCAAGGTGGTGGGGGTATCGAGAGCTATTGTGTCTAGCGTCATGACAGCATACCGTGTTCATGGCAAAACCTCATCTGCGAAATACAAGAGTGGCCAACAAACGACCCTGACTGATAGACAGGAGACCATTATAGAGGATTGTTACCTGTAATACGATGACCAAGGTGCCGAAAATTAGTGCAGAGCTCAATCTGCATCTTCAGACTCCAGTATCAACGAAAACTGTGCACAGGGATAAACAAGATATTCATGGCAGAGCTGCTATTGCAAAATTTCTGGTGACCCGGGTGAATGCGCAACGGTGACAGCAGTGGTGCCAGGAGCATGCGCCGTGGACCGCTGATGCATTGAAGCATGTAATGTGGTCGGATAAATCCACATTCACACTATTTCCCACCGCAGGACGTGTTTATGTGTGGAGAACACCTTCAGAAGAGTACAACCTAGATTGTCTGCTCCCAACAGTGCAGCATGCTGGTGGTTCTGTCGTGCTCTGGGCAGCCATATCGTGTTTTTCAGCAGGTCTCCTCATCACTTTGAAAGGACGGATGACTGTCAGGGTATATGAAACCATTTTGGCAGACCAAATCCATTCAATGGCTCAGGCATTGTTTCCTGCAGGCAGGAGCTGATTGGGACGACCAAACCAGGCCGGCGATTTTAGTCTTCGGGTCCACTACAAAAACACACGTACCTACAGGAGAAAACCTCAAATTCTCTCATGAAAAAAATTGTTATAGGCAGGACGAAAGAGCTGCTGAAATGTTTCGTAAAACGAATTCATTCAGAACAAATTTTTAACAATTTAGCAGTGAAATTTTTTTTTGAAATCCTCCCATGTTTGAACGTAGCATCAAACCACACTCAGAACGCGTTGTTGTGCCACATAATTTTTTACTTTTGTTTTGACAAAACACACACAAAATATGCGGGTCTCTTAAAAACCCCATTTTCGACTAAATTACCATGAAAATCACTCCGAAAGTGGAAATGCGCACATGCTACATATAGCAATTTTCCTGCGCAATTAATTTTTATGTTTGTTTGGTCACTGATCACCAACTGCACAATAGTATTGGTATCTCATCATTGAGCAGACACCTTTTTTATGACTATCCAATATTTCCCTAATAAATCAGAACTAGTAAATTGTTTCTTTCAAGATAAATGTGGGTGGAACATGGATTTTGGAATATCTCTGTGGAATAATCGCTTTGTGCTCTGTATCAGTTTGTGGATAAGGGGGCAAGGATACTAGTGTCTCCATTAAAATTACAAAGAGAATGTTGGGCCAACAAATGACCTTGGGCTTCAAAGTCCAACAATCTACAGCTAAATATATAATAGTTAGTTTTAGATTTCTTAATTTATAATAACGTGCTTCGTCCGGAACACTTTTTTCCCACACAAGTACACAGAATTTTGAGATTTCATTTCAGAGCCAATGCACAACATAAAAGTTGTCGCTTTTTTTTTCTTTTAACGAAATAACTTTACAAACAAAAATAATGCTCAAATGAAATTAACGATTATTATTCATAAGTACCAAAATAATTATTATTCATTCATTCCACAAAAGTCGAAATAAAGAAAATTATGAGAAAATGGGCTATTTCTCGAGTGGTCCTCCGGGAAATGTCCCGGTATCTCGGTGGGCCAATCCGCTCCTGCCTGCAGGGAATGCCATCTATCAAGACCATATTCACAGAACTCGTAATGTCCAATCATGGGTTGAGAAACACGAGGACGAATTTTCACACCTTCCTTGGCCTCCCCAATCACATCATTGAGCCACTGTGTTGGAAAACAGAGTAAGATCCCCTTATCCTCCTTCTGTATCACTCAAGCACCTGGAGTAGTTTCTGCATGAAGAATGGTGTAACATCCCACTAACCACCATCCAGAGAGGATTCAGGCGGTTTTGAATGCCAAAGACGGTCCCACACCTAACTAGGTACATAAAACCTTTTCCTAGGTGTTCACATTTTGTCCAACCCTTGTACATTAGTTTTTTGGCTTTTTTACCCACAAACTTATGCATAATAAATCAGATGCTGGTAATCTAAGATTCTGAGAGAAGCTTTTTCAGAAATCATCATCTGATAAAGGAAATACTTCACGAAATTCACTTACAAAACTAAGACCCCCATAAGAAGTGGTTGCAAAAACAACGCAATTTTCAGCGTCATCTATCAGCAGGCTGCGTTGAGTATGCCTTTATCTCCTCCTAAAGACTTTCGTACACCAATTGAAAAGTGTTTACGAGGATAAAAATGGCACATCTTTCAGAATATTTTTTTATCATTTACACCTTAAGAAGCTTTCATACACAAATTGAAGTGTTTATAAGGATAAAATTGGCACATCTCTCAGAATTTTTTTTTTATCATGATTAACAGTTTTCTGAGTTTCTTATATGAAATACTGATTTTCCTATTATGCAGCCAAACTCACATATAATACGAATAAGAAGTTTCACATAAACCTAAGTTTTTGTAGATACCTTGAACTTTGTAATATTCTCCCTTGTTATTTGAATCGCATGTTACGAACAATATTTTTGGAAAACCGCATAAAACAAAGTTTGTCACGGTTATCAGCAAACAAATAAGTGGTATTCATCCAGCTTTTACTAGTTTCTCATTCACTGGAAAACAAAAAATTAGTATTACCTGCTGATGACAACACTCTATTTGCATGAAGACAAAAATGCTTCTATAGTTTTAATACCTTCCACAACCCCACCCCACATGCCACAAAATCACAAACAGATCTCTTGGGCAAATGCTGTCTTTTATCCCCTCCTCTTGCCACCCTTCAATCATTTAATCTCTGTTTAGAAAATCTTAGTCTATTTTGTATTTAGAAACATCTTAACCACAGTGTCGGAGGAAGTTTGAAAACATTTAAAACAGCTATAAACACAAAACGAGCAATGATTGACTCATCTTTCCAACGTAACATACAAATAGAAAAAATCAAATTAACTGGTGAAATTTCAGAGTTTTGGCAGTTACTTTAACTTTAACATTAATTGTATATTGCACAGGTCTCATTCTTAATTTTACATTAGTTTTATACATTGCACAGATCTCATTCATAGGTTTTAATCAACAAGTATTATTTACCTTTGATTAACTGATATGGTTTACGATTGACAAGTTTCAACCTGCTAATCTAAAACACCAAAAATAGCCCATTTTTTGTATTTGTCCGGTTGTGAAGTTTGCATATATCAAATGTTTTTCACTCTACCTTCTACTCCATTATATACAAGGTTCGACTGTATTTCTAAACACCGACTTTCTGAATATACCTAGTCTTACCATAAATACTGTTACAAAGTATTCAATGAAACAAAGGAAATTTAAAGATATTTACCTGTGGTATGACGTAGGTAGTACACTTGGGAAGACACCAGTCACTTTTCAAAATGGCATCCTTTTGCCTTCACAAGTCCTTCAGTCTCTGTGGCCACTCATCAATAGCTTTACACAGGGTCTCCACACGGAAAGCTGCTACTGCCCGCACCAAAGAGCGTTTGAGATTGTCAATACTGGGGTCTCTTTCTGCAGGCCATGTCCTCCAGTGTGGCCCACAACTTATAGTCCAATGGATTGAGGTCTGGGATGCTTGAAGGTCAAATCAGCTGGAGAAATGAAGTCTGGTAAATTCGCTTGAAGCCACTTCTGGGTTAACTTGGCCTTATGGGCAGGTGCGAAATCCTGCTGAAAGCTCCACTGTCGATTTTGGAAGAGGGTGTGACTCACATTTTTGACCACTGATGCCAAAACCCTGTCCTGTTTGACTTTGGCGGATGTTTTCACTCCTTTCTCACAGAAATGGAGCTCTGTGGTACCCTTGAAGGAGACTCCCTACCAAACCATGACAGAAGCAGGAGGATGGCCCCTCATGATCCTTGGAGCATTCTCCCGAGCTTCTTGTGAGGTTGACGCATACATCCTGTCATTTTGGTGGTTGAAAGCCTCTTCAGTAGTGAAAAATTTTTCATAAGAGAAAAGGCTGCCGCAAAGTTTTGCTTTTAGCACCCTCTGCTGCTTCAGTTGTGGGGTGAGGAAGTGCCCTGTACACAGCCGGTAAGCTCTCACTCTTAGGTCACCCCACAGCACATGTGACATCGACATTCTTGAAATGTTCAGCTCACGAGCCATCACTTTCTGACAGGAGTTCGTCGAATACGTACTGCCACTGCTTTCACCAGGCAAGCAGTCCTCACGGTACGCGGCTGACCCTTTCTGGAGTGGTTAGCGACGGTTCTACTCTCAAGGAACATTTTCATGGTCTAGTAGAAAAAAATTCAGCTGATTTTCCAACTTGGCGCAGCACTATTACAGCAGCACAATTCTCATAATCGCCCCACTCCATGGCAAGTACTTCACAAAACACGTTATCTCCTCTGTGACTGAACACAATGATCCTGGCTGGTTAGGTGACGTTGCACACCGGTTGCGCGCCATCTGTCAAACGTTTGTAACAGTATTTATGCTAAGACTGGGTACTTACAAACACTGATTTTTTGGATGTTTTTGTTGAGGGACCCTCTAATTGCAGATTTTCCTTTTCTCAATAAGTCATCATAATATGTGATGACTTTTTGATATTGTTCTACCAGCCCCTCTCAGTGAGCTCCAATAATCTTTCTCTTACCATCCTTCTCATCCACAAGCTCAAACAATTTTTCAAGTTTTTTTTATTGTGATTGACCACCGTGAGCAACCCAACAGGCTATAAGCAGTTGCCCGTCTCCCTAATTTAGGGCCACTGGTTCCAGGCAAGGGAGAGAGCCATTTTCGTAAGACAAACATAACATCCATGCTTCACCAGGATTTGAACCCAGACACATCTCGCACAAATGGTCATAAGCCAGCGCCTAGACCACTGTGCCACCACAGCAAGAAGTTTGGATAACATTTGGTCATCAATTCAAGCCCTTCTATCATCAGATTAATGTTGTCGATGATAAAGTAAACTCTCTCAATCTTCCTGGGGTTTACCTTAGCATCAACAACAGTTTATTTGAGCATAAAAACTGTCCATAAGGAAATTCTGGCACTTCATTGGCATCTTCAACTTTAGATGACACTTCTGCTGAACCTCTTTGGACAGACACCAAATGAAATTCCCAGTCCGTTAATCATCTTTTATGTTACTCGGAAAGTTTGAAAATTTTCTCAGCCCCAAAACTGTAATTCTGATTCTCCTTTAATCATTCCACTTATACGGAAATCATTTTTCAAGAAAGACAGATTTTGCTACAAATACATCAGAAGCAGAAATTAACACTTATGCCCCCTGGTGGCCAAACTATTCTTTACCAAACATTAGAAATTATGTGAAAAATATTTTCCATCAGGTCTTGTATGTGATACAGGAAGAATTTTTCAAATCGGAGTTTTAGAAGCAGAAATAACGCAGAAAACACAATTTACCTTTGTGCCCCCTAGCGAAAAGTCTATGATTTACTTGAAAATTTTGAATTTATAGGAAAAACATTTTGCATCGGAAACACTATTAAACAAAGAAGGAATTTTTCAAATCGGACCCCTAGAAGTACAGATATTGACAAAAATAAGATATACATCTATGCTCCCTGGCGTAGAAACCATGCATTATTTCAAGAAGAAAATGTTTCTAAAAGGTTTGTCGACATGAGTAGTATCGGTCAAGAAACTACTTTTTTTTTCAATTGAGAATTTAGAAGCTCAGATTTTGCTGCAAATACATCAGAAGAGGAAATTAAAACTTACGCCACCTGGTGGCCAAACCATTTTTTACAAAAAATAGAAATTGTGTGCAGAGGATTTCTCATCAGGAGCTGTATCCGGTGCAGAAAGAATTTTTCAAATCGGAGATTTAGAAGCAGAGATATAGGGGGAAACACAAATTTCCTTTACGCCCCCTAGCGGAACGTCTATGAATTACTTGAAAATTTGAAATTATATGAGAATCATGTCACACTGGAAACACTTCCCAATAAAGAAGGAATTTTTCAAATCGGACTCCTAGAAGTAGAGACATTGACAAAATATAATATACATCTACGCCACCTGGCGTATAAACCACGCATTATTTTAAGAAGAAAATGTTCCTAAAAGGTTTGTCGACATGAGTACTATCGGTCTACAAATGACGTTTTTTTTCATTCGAGAATTTAGAAGCTCATATTTTGCTGCAAATACATCAGAAGCGGAAATTAAGACTTACGCCCCCTGGTGGCCAAACCATTTTTCACAAAAATTAGAAATTACATGCAAAGGATTTCAAATCACGAGCTGTATCCGGTGCAGAAAGAATTTTTCAAATCAGAGATTTAGAAGCAGAGATATAGGGGGAAACACAATTTAACACTACGCCCCGTAGCGGAAAGTCTATGAATTACTTGAAATTATATGAAAAACATGTCACACTGGAAACACTATCCAACAAAGAAGGAATTTTAAAAATCGGACTCCTAGAAGTAGTGATATTGACGAAAATAAGATATACATATACGCCCCCTGGCGGAGAAACGGTGGAATATTTTAAGAAGAAAGTATTCTGAAAAGGTTTATTGATGTGAGTGGCATCAGTCCATGAAAGAATTTCTTTAATCGATATTTTAGAAGCTCAGATTTTATGGTAAATATATCAGAAGCAAAAATTAACACTTATGCCCCTTGGTGGCCAAAGTATTGTTTACCAAAAATTTGAAATTATATGCAAAAGATTTTCCATCAGGGGGTGTAACCGCTGAAGAAATTTTTTTCAAATCGGAGTTTTAGAAGAAGAGTTATCAGGAAATATGTAATTTATTTTTACGCCCTCTAGCGGAAAATCTATGCATACTTTGAAAAAGTAACTACATCTAAAATACTCTTAGACATAAATGGAATTGAAAGATAAAATATTTTTTTCAACTGGATGCCCTCCAGCGGTGAAATTGTATATTGTAAAAAAAAAAAAAAAAAAAAAAAAACGAAATAAAGGATCATTCGCATATTTCAAGCTTCCCAATGCAAAAAGAATTTTTCAAATCGGACAAATAGTTGCAGAGATATCGTGGGTACAGACGGATGGACAAACCGATAACATAAGCATGATTTTTTTTTACAAAAGAAGTGCTAAAAAAAAATGGAAACTGTGCTTGAAGTTGTATCTAAATATGGACTCAAAATAAAGATGAAAAAGTGTCAGTTCTTGAAGAAAGTAGAGTTTCTGGGTCATGTGGTAGAAAATGGCACTATTCGTCCAAGGCGAAGACACTGGCAGTTAAGAAGTTTCCTGTCCCGACAAATGTGAAACATGTGCAAAGCTTTTGGAACTAACAGGCTACTTCAGAAAATTTATTCCAGAATATTCCAAGGTTGCAAAACCATTGAGTGACTTACTGAAGAAAAATGGGTCATTTGTTTTTGGTCACAGACAGAGAGAAGCATTTGAAGAGCTTAAGAAATTACTAGCCGAGAGTCCTGTGTTGAGCATTTTTAAACAAGGACGGAGGACAGAGCTACACACAGATAAGAGCAAACACGGCTATGGAGCTATGCTGCTGCAGGAAGCTGAAGATGGGAAATTACACCCTGTTTACATGTTGAAGAAAACGAGTTTAGCTGAAGAGAAGAACAGCAGCCACGAGCTAGAGGTCCTAGCCATTGTCGGAGCCCTGAATATGTTCTGTGTTATCTGTTGGGCAATCGATTCGAAATCATCACTGATTGTTCAGCATTCCAGGAGACCATGTAACACTAATCGCAAGACGGGCCCTGTTACTGGAGGAGTTCGACTACGAGATAATACATAGATCATGTCAGAGGATGCAGCATGTCGACGCCTTGAGTAGGCACCCAGTCATGATTATAGGAAACTATACTCTGACTGCAAAGCTGAGAAATGCCCAATTGGAAGACGAACATATTTGCGCCCTTAAAACACTCCTATCCGATAATGAGTCTCAAGAATATTTCATGCGAAATGACATTCTCTACAAGTTTGGCAACGGTCGTGAGCTTATTGTAGTGCCAAGAGGCATGCAAGCTGAATTAAATTGGTACATGAAAGGGGCCATTTTCCAACCATTAAAACAGAAGTCATCGTCAAACAAGAATTTTTTTATCCCTAATCCGAGTAAGTTAACCCAAAGTGTAGTCACCAACTGCGTCCCTTGCATATTAGCCAATAAGATATGTGGGAAGAAAGGTTTCTGAACACCATCCCAAAAGAAGACATACCCTTGTCGACATATCATGTCGATTTTATCGGCCCCCTGCCTTCCACAAACAAAAACTATCAACATATCTTAACAATAGTCGATGCATTCACGAAATTCACTTGGTTTTAAGCAGTTAAATCAACTTTGGCAGGAGATGTATTAGATAAACTGAAGCTACAGCAGCAAAATTTTGGAAATCCTCTCGGGATTGGAAACGATAGAGCCTGGCTTTCACCTCAAAAAGTTTTAGTGACTACTGCGTTGAAGAAGGAATCCAACATTTACAAATAGCCACAGGTGTCCCATGTAAGAATGGGCAAGTTCAAAGAGTCCACTACACTCTTATATCGGTCCTGACCAAGTTAACTCTAGACAATGTGATGAAGTGGTTCAGACACATGGATAAATTGCAGAATTCTTAATAGTACGACGAGTCGTAGTGAATGGTGGACACCATTTGAACTTTTGACTGGTGTGAAAATGAGGAACAAAGAGGACATCATCTTCAGGAATCTCTTAGCAGAAGAGATGATAGAACAGTTTCAAGACCAAAAAAGTTTTATCAGGCAAGAGGCAAAGAAGAATATTCAAAGGATTCAGGCTGAGAACAAGAAGACTTACAAAAAAAAAAAAAAAAAGGAAGAAAGCATCCAAATATCAAGTTGGTGACTTAGTAGCCATCCAAAGAACTCAATTTGGCGCTGGTCTGAAGTTAAGACCCAAGTTTCTCGGTCCGTGAAAGGTGACCAGAGTGAATCCCAGAGGCAGATATGAGGTTGAAAAGGTCGGTGATCATTCAGGTCCTATTGAGACCACCACCTCTGCTGATCTAATAAAATCCTTTTATAAAGGCGTTAGTTTAATGTTGTGATATTTTTTTTTTCATATTATGAAACATTTTCATTATTCATAAATGCATTCCTGTACACTTGTTCAATCCTTCTAGTTGAATTTATATTTTGTGCAATACTTCTTTTTGTAATGTAGAATCATGCAATAAGGCATGGTCGCATCTGATGTTTTTCATTTTGCATTCTTGTGTTGTGTAATGTGTTTTGTGATTTTAATTTCTCATCTGACATGTCCCCAAGGGCAGTGACCTCCAGGATGGCAGTCTGTAGGATTTCTGCTTATTCAGATAGACTAACTACTTGTAATAACAATTCTGCCTCACATATGGAGGCACAGTACGTTGTACACATCTACATACTAATTGCCGAGAACAGATGATGTGCAGAGCAGAAGAGAGTGGGAGGAAGGAGAGAAGATCGTTGGCGAAGTTGTATGCTGTGTGGAACGAACTTGTTTAAGTTAATTACTGTCTACTGTCTTGTGTACTTGTGCTGAGAGTAAAATAAAAAGGTAAATGTATGATGGCTGTAGTCGCAGTAAGAAGATTGAATTCCCCTAGATGCCACGAGTTCTACATATATCAGACCTGCAAACTTCTCAGAACCAGAAAACATAACACTCAAACAAAAAAAATTGTAACATGACGCACACTGATAATTCTTGAAGCCTATTTCAGTAAGGTGTAGCTATATAATGCTTTATGGTTGCAGGTGTAAGGGGAGGGAGGTTGCTTTGAATAAACAGCCATTCGCCCACATTCCAGCACCGACCAATCAGCAGCTTTAAGTATGACGAAGCTACGTTGAAAATACAAATCGAGTTGGGATTCGCCCATTGGTTGCATATTGCACTCGACTTACTTTATTTCCATTGGGAAACTAGAGGCAGGTGAATCTGTTAAGAGAAATCAGAAACCACTCAGAGAAAAAAAATCTTTCGAAGAAGAAAAAAACAGATTACATGCAAATTTTTCCCTACTTCTGTTTAAAAAGGGAGAAAATGAAGGAAAACATGATTTAAAAAAAAAAAGGAATTTTTGGCAGCAAAATCATATCGTACTGCAGCATGATTTACCGTACTAAATATGATAAAATCGTAACAGTTGGCAGGTCTGATATATGTATATATATCGAGAGAAAGTGAAGTGGGGCTTCATCTGCTAGTTAGTTTTCTTTTTCACTTTTGTTACAATTGTTTATTGGAAAACAGCTAAATTGCTACTAAATGCTGAAAGCCAATTAAACCCTGGAAAGAAAGCAAACAAATTGTAACTACAAATAACATACACAAACACCATACATGTATTTCCAATGTGCTTTCTTGTTATGTAACCCCTTTTTACCTTAAATGCACAACACATAAATTACATTGAAACCCATAAGACCCAAAAGCTATATAAAGGAGATGGATAAACAAAATCTGACAGCTTATTGGAATAATAAGGAAATTAATTTGTTGTGCATCATGAAACCCCAGCAATCACCCAAATGGTAATCAAAAAGATAAAAACAAGGACAAGGAAGGATCTGGAAGAAACTCCAGCAGAACTCTGCCTAGTAGTGAATGACTACTGCAGAGGATAATACTATAGCTTTACTGCACATACACATCCAGGTGTTCAACAGAAAAATTTACAATCAGAATTAGTGTTACTGCAAAAAACTTTGTAATACCTCTCAAAAACTGAAATGGCAGTCAAATTTCCAAGGAAGTGAAAGTGCCCCCCTCCCCCCATTTTGGCACTCATCTGCTAACAGAGTTAAGTGAAGCAAACACATTTTCCTGACATATATACAGTATACAGGGTATCTGAGAATTATTGGACACATTACAAAATTATGTAAAAAAAAAACAAAAAAACTATGAGCACTGTCTGTTTTTCTATGTCACGTATTACTAACATGGTTTCTATATTTTTGTTCTGCAGAATTGTTATTCCCAAAATCTGATAGATGGCGCTAGGTGTGGCCTGATGAGGAATGTATGAGAAATGCGCAATCAAAGTCTGTCATTAAAGTTAAAAGACAGTACCGTTTAGAGTATGGTTGTAATCCTCCGTCAACAAATTCAATTAAGCGGTGGATGAAACAGGTTAAAGAAACTGGCGATGTGGGACATTGTGGAATAGCCGGTAGGATAAGCGTCAGTGGTGAGACGGTTGACCAAGTTAATGAAAATTTCTGACGAAGCCCCAGGAAATCCGTTTGTAAAGCAAGCAGAGAACTGTGCATTCCGAAATTGACAGTTCACAATATCTTCACAAGAAATTAAAGTTTCATGCTTATAAAATTCAAATAGTGCAAAAGATGCATGTAAATGATCACACTCTGCGAAACGATTTCGCTGTGGATATGCTGAATCGAGTGGAAAACGACAAAAACTTTCTCAGTACGGTAATTTTTAGTGATGAATCCACATTTCATGTATCAGGTATTGTGAATCGTCACAACTGTAGGATATGGGGCAGTGAACCGCCTCATGCTGCTATTGAACTGGAACGTGATTCTCTAAAAGTTAATGTGTGGTACACCCTATCAAAAAGAGAAGTGATTGGCCATTCCTTCTTCTGCGAAAAAACCATAAATGGTGACATTTACTTGGATATGCCAGAAAATTTCGGTATACCACAGACCAAAAGATATGACAGAGTCGTTTTCTAACAAGACGGCGCACCTCCGTATTGGTCAACCTGTGTACGTAAGTGCCTAAATGCCCCAACAGACGGATTGGGCGTGGAGCAGGGCAAGATTTCATCTTTTTTGCTCACTAGCAAATTTTGCTAGTGACCAAATAGTTTGCTAGCAAAACATTTGCATGACTAGCAAGTAAAACTAAATCACATCGTAACTTATTTTCTAATAAAGTTACACAGAAATTTAAATATGTGTATAAATATTTTGACTTACCTTTTTGAATAATGAATAGAATCTTAGATAACTTTAGTGACTGTATTATTAATTTCTAACAAATCCTCATACCACATGAATATATTTCACTGACATTCTAATTCAGATTTCTTCCCATATGGTTTACACTCAGGGTGTCTGACTTTGTCATCATGCCACTTTATAACTGCTGACCGTGGATTAAAAATCTCTTCTTGTGGTCCCTTCTATTTCAATTGTCATCAGAGCATTTAAAGTTTCAACAGACAAATTGTTCCTCCAATCCCCTTGTATTCTTTTTAAAAAACTGAATCCCACTTCACAGCATGCAGTACTAAGTGGAAGTATCGCACAAATTTCTGCTAAACTTCTACACACTTCATATCTGCCAACTACCACACAATGCCGTAGTTTCTACGGAATTAGTTGTCTGACTACGGAACTCACTATCAAAACTATGGATTCTACAAATTTTCATTTTGTTTCAAATTTTTCTTTTGCTATTATTTTTATGATATACATGCGATTCTTACAGGGATTCACGGAATCCCGCTTTTTTTTTTTTTTGTCATCAGTTAGATCATTCTGAAGATCGATATTTGGGAGAGGGGGTGGGGTCGTTTTCCATCTGGAGACGAAATTTTGTGCTTCAAAACTTTCGAACACTGTAGTGAAACGGAGTAAGAAAATTTTGCCGTAATCGCAAATTTTTCTCCCAATGTTGTCTTTGTGTCCGCTTTTCTTGTTAAATATCATTTTATTGCATAAATGTTTGCATTTTAGCTTGAAACTGTGGAGAACAATTTGCAAAAACGGAAGTTGGCTGCTGCAAAATTTTTCTGTAATCTTCAGGCACGAGATTCTTCCGCGAATTCAAGGAATTTCGGCTTTTTTAGTTATTATTGGAATTAAGTTTTTACAAAACTAGAAAACGAAAGGTCGACGGAATTAAGATTTTTTCCGTAATCATATTTTTTTTTCTCACGATGTTGCCTCTGTCGAGTATTATTGCTCATTAACATTTTACTGGATAAATATTTGTATTTCAGCTTGAAAATACAAGGAAAATTTCCAAAACCAGAAGTCAGACGAAGCAAAAGTTTCTTCCGTAACTGTTTACCCCCTCCATGAACACGTTTCGTAAAAAAGCGTCTATCTATGCCACGCAATAAGGCTAGTTACTATTGATAAGACTTTTGCCAGTGTTGGCAGGCTATTTTCCAGTAACATTTTGGTTTGCTTCTTTCGGTTTTGTCTACCATCCGAATAAGTGGAATTATTCTTGCTTATTCATCACTGATCATTAGAGCGCAGTATTTGATGTATGCACAACTATCAAGACTTGTGGAAGTAGGCGATCGCTTGGCTTAGGGTACGACAGGAGTTGAGGACAAAGTTCGTGGGGCAAAAGAAGGGAGGGTGGCAGAGCAGGTGGTCAAACAACCGATCCATCCCAGAGCTCTGGGTTGCCACAGCAACCATTGCCGACGTCACGTTCAGTTTCTGTAATAGACCAATGAGGGCACGATGGAGAGGAGTTTCAATGCGCTTCTACGACAGTTTCCACTGGAAGGGATGAAAGATATGGGGAGGATGGGTATTAAGTGTCGAAAGGAAATTGGCGAAAGAGAACGCTGATCGTCGCTGTTTTAACAAGTGATAATAGAAACTGTTATGTAAACTTCGTGGATTAATAATGATTTTTGGTTACTTTAAATAAAGAAATTACCTTACTAGCAATATTTGCTACTGCGATTTTTTTCACTAGCAAATTTGATTTTTCACTAGCTATTTGCTAGTTGCTAATCGGTGAAATCGCGCCCTGGCGTGGAGGTTCCATTCCATGGCCTCCTCGCTCTCCAGATCTAACTCCATTGGATTATTTCACGTGGGGTTATGTGAAGGATCGTGTCTATCAGACGCCTTGTACTGATTTGCAGGAACTGAAGCAGCGCATCACAGCTGCTATTAATTCCATAACTCCTCAGATGCTTGCCAATACATGGCATGAAATCGAGTATCGCTTGGACGTACTACGAGCAACCAAGGGATCTCACATCGAAATTTATTAACTTGTGTTGTTACATTGTAAGTTAGTATCATCAGTTTCTTTCTATCTGTTTAATGTTTTGTTTTATATAATTTTGTAATGTGTCCAATAATTGTAGGACACCCTGTATATTTTTTAGAACTACTAAACACAACTGTTTTAGAATAACTATTAAGAACACCCAAAAATGAAATAACAGCAGTTACAAAAAATTAACATTTATTACAAAATGTTACAGAGTTATGCTGAGCATGAAGTAAAAAGAGAAGAGTGAATTATGGTAGTAACCATAGTTTTGTATACAAAAGTACTAAAAAGCATAACATCTTGTCAAGTATTTGATATGATATGCACACTGAGTATAAGTGCTAAAACACCAGCTGAATATTGCAAACATTCATACAAATTTCAATAAATACCTGAATTGCAACAATTAATTTTCGGACCATAATATGAAGAAACAAAGCTTATAAACCATTGTCTTTGGGCCAAATAATTTTTATACACTATGAAACATTTTTAATTTTCCAATAGGAAACATAAAAAGACATCAGTCTGAAGAATCATACAAAATTACTTTGGAAAAATCCAAAAGTAAGTCTATTTATTTCGATATCTGACAGATTCTCTCACGAAACAAGGAGATATGAACAGGGTCACACTTATGAATTATTAACATTGTATGCGCATACGTAAATAAATAAATTTCTAGCTCAACAAGCTGCTCATGACCATGAAAACAACCCATCTTCAGCAATCAACTTTGTTAACCCACCTTTCAGTGAGTTTTTAGCACACATCTGTTGGACAAACCCATTTGGCAAACCACAATCTTTCAAATTTTCTGTGGCGAAAATGGACGGTATCTTTGCCGAGTCTTCCGTCGTCATGACCGAGAATGCTGTAGTAGGTGAATGATGGGTGAGAACAGCGGAAAAATTTCCATCCTGAGTCAAGTTCAATAAGGAACAGATTGAATGAACAGTGTTTGGAAGAATAGGTCCGTGAAGTTCCATCATGTATTCCCCTCTTTCATTCTGGGTTCCAGGGCATATCTGAAAAAGACACAGCCCCAACAATGAGAAACTGCAGCATTAAACTTCTCTACTGCAGACACAATACACTTAATAAAAACTGAAATCTTGAAACTTTTAACATGCTGGAAGATTATACAATATTCTCATAGACAGGGTTCAACAAATCTTGGGTGCCTAGAAATTTGGCCCTAATGCTCAACATTTTTTTACTTCATATTTCATAATTTGCAGTAAATACGGTGATTTCTTAAAATAATCGACTCACTAAATGTCGTTCATTACAGTTTCACACATTATATAAGTTCGGCAATCAGAAGACCATTAAATGATGTTAAATATATGTAGAGCACAATATCTGTAGTTAAAACCAGAAAACAAACGTTATTTCAACTTACTATATCAGTAGCAGCTGGAGGGTCCTCACACGCATGCATCTAATGAATTTATTTACAAGATGTTGCCGTAAGTGTCAGACTCATTCAGAGAATGCGAGCTTTGTACATTGTGAAGTTTGGAAATAAAATTCACGATACTGTAAAATCTGAACAAGACTAAAACGAAAGAGGTGAATTTATACAACAAAGACCAATAAATCTACGATACAAGCGGAACATTAAAAAGGAATAAAAATCTCGAAGAAGAAGAATCATCCTGATTGTGAAGCACCAAACTAGTTTCTGCTAATATTTATAGCCATCCTCTGTGGTAGGTGCATGATCGCTGTTGATACCGCACTCATAAGCTCAAGTATGCCGCTCCAACCGAATGCATGTTCAGCCCTGTCATGTAGACACACACTCTGAATGAGTCGGAAACTTACGGCAATGTCTTGTGAATGAATTCATTATATGCATGCATGTGAGGACACTCCAGCTGCTACTGCTACAGCAAGTTGAAATAACGCCCATTGTTTCCTGGTTTTAATTACAGATATTGTGCTCTCTATATATTTATCATTTAATGATCTCCTGATTGCCGAACTTATATAATGTATGAAACAGTAATGAACGACATTTAACTAGTCGATTATTTTAAGATTTTTTAGCCACGTAAAGATATGTTCTACGCAAATTGACGAAATTAAAACTACAATATACCTTGATTTCTATTTTATAATCCGCTGATTATCTGTTAAAAAGGAATAAATTTAGGTACCGCAGATAACAGTAAAGAGAAATTAAAAACAACGAAAAAATGTTGGAGCAGCGTTTAAAAAAATTCGCAAGGTAATTGTCAAGAGAGGTGGTATTTGCTGGAGAAGTACCGAAAATGTGGTAACAGAAAAATGTAACACAACACTGAGATAGAGGACCACAAAGAGATTGTATGAATATTTTATTTTTACTTACAACAAAGGCGTGCAAGCCTACGTGCTGTTGAGAAGTCCGTATAGCTATTCCATATCATAAACGAGTGGTAGGCAGGGTTCGTACACTTTTGGGGGGGGGGGGGAATTCAAGGACTTTCCAGGCCTTTTCCAGGACATATACAAAAAAATTCCAGGATGATTATTACGCTTTACAGTATCATGTTCAAATTATTTTTTTAAAGTAATTTCAGTTTTAAGTAATAAAAATGATGAAAGATGCAAATGGATGAATGTGCTTTATGCAAATGGATCAAGTTTATCAAGCACAAGATCATAAAGAATAAATTCTGTTCTTATGCCCTGACCTTTGAATTCAAGTTGGACCATTTTCTACAAGGGTAGGTTTCTCCTCCCTGATAACATACCAAAACTTTGTTGCAATCAAACAGGTTTTATGTGAGTTAACATTCCTAAGCTTGGAGAACAAATACTGCTCTTATGTCTTGGCTTTTAAATTTAATTTCGACCTTTTTCAAGAGGGTACGTTTCCAGGTTGTACCCAACAGCATACTAAAATTTCGCCGAAATTCAACCGCTTTCATGCGAATTATCGTACAGACAAACCCAAAGCATAAACGTTTCTGCAACCATAGTTCAAAAGTGTTAGGAATTTTGAAAATAAAAGCATAACGAACAGCGCGAAAACTAGCTCATAAATAGAATATTTGAAACTACAGTATGCACTCTCAATTAATAGGGATGGTAGAGGGGAAGGGAATACAACTGTCCAAAATTAGCATGTTTTCGTTGCGCTAGTCGCTTAAGCACGGCTGAATTCCTTCAGATACCCCCAATGTTCAAATGATTGAAATGTGCTGATGTTCATGGAATGAAATGGTTGATCAGCTATGATGACCGCATAAAAGTTCGGAGGGGGGGGAAGGACTTTTTTTTTTTTTAGTTTATGCAACATTTTACATCACTCCAGCATTTATCTTGTCATCATCAACAATCGCAATGCAACTACCGCTTACGATCGCGGATATTGGCAACCGAAAATCTGCCATATCATTAAGTGATATAACACACAGTATCCTGTTACAGTGTATTGTAATTGAAAAAAAAAAGGATGTGGAAAAAAGAAACTTTCAGAAATTAAGATCATCAAGCCATGCGTTTCAAAAATCCGTTTTCCTTTATAACGTTTAAAAACATGTTTTTGCTTTTTTACCTGTAGTGTAAATAAAAAAACTATGTTGATTTTTTTTATGGAATCAGACGTCCGCATGTCTGATTGTCTTCATCTGAGTTCACACGTTAGCTGCTGTGTACAAGTAGACCTATTTTTTCAGCTCAAAAATATGTAGTTTTGTATATATTCACAGTATAAGTCATTCCTTATTCCCACAGAACTGAATTCAGCATATGCAAAATGAAGAACATCAAGAACCCACCCAACACTATGTTTCTGATTGTCTGCTGTTTATATTCAAGAAATGCAAACATGGATGAATGGTGAATGCAGCAACTATGATTTTTATTTATTACAAAAAAAAAAAAAAAAAAGAGCCGTGAAAGCTGTAAAGCTGAAACGGATATTTCTCTCAACCCCCCCCTCCCCCGCTACACAAAAACATTCCGATTAAGATCAAACCGCAGGAGGACGCGTCCACACACACACAACCTTTGGAATGACCTGATGGAATGGCTTCTTTTCATTTGGCACATCGCCATAGATCACCACCTGCAGCTCACTGAACTGTCAAGTTGCACCCTTCCTCCTTCACTTTAACTATAATAGAAAACGTAAAAAAAAAAAAAAAAAAAAAAAAAAAAAAAAAATGATCCCCAATTTTCGACAAAATTACCAAATTTACGTCACGATGTTACAATTTACTAAAATACGTTTGTTTTTCTGCTGAATATTGCTTAAATCCATTGAAAACTTTTCAATTATAGATGATTTTTTTATTAAAACAGTAAAACGTATGTTTGTTATTCAAATAGAGTCCATCTCATCACAGAAAAAAATTTAAGGATCACTCTGTTTAAATAAACCATGGCATCTAAAAAAAATAATTCACTTGCTTTTCCCGTAATTTATAATTACTGTTTCTTTTTTCAATCCGATTATGCAACGAAAGATTTTTTTTTTTTTTTTTTTTTTGCATCTGCTAAAGTTCCTAACGGAATTTGGCGAAAATTTGCACTAGTACTTTATTGTGATGTAACTTAACTACTGTAAAAATTTAACTGTTATTTTCAAAATTCGGAAAAATGGATTTCTGAAAATATTCTCCTAGTCCTTTTGAGCTGTGGAAGTGATAAACAGGTGTTTGCTTTCTTCCCAACCAAGGGCTTCAGATCAGCGCTCCCAGCTGTCAATCAACCGTTGCTATGGTAACAACACCCTTTCTGATGGAGGCTCACTCTGTCCAAAGAGGCACACATACTTGTCCATAATAAAAATTACGAATGCTAACTTTTAAAGTTTTAAACCGATTCAATTGGAATTTTGGAAGTGAGCTTCTGTAATCCAATTACAGTGAATGTAAAAATTTCAGCCACTTTCGTGAAAAATTCGCAAAGATAGTTTTCTTATTTTTTATCATAAGTAGCGGAAGTCTCTTGAGGGGAGGGAGGGTGGCATGCACATAAACAAGAAGAAGATGAATGTGTTGTTCAGGCATACTCCTCACTGGTGGATGCCAGCTGACTTTGGTACATAGGCGACCCCCTGCAAATGCTAAATGCCTCTTCTTTTTCTTTCCCCTTCCGTTCTCAGTTGTCGGACGGACATCAAGCTCCCCTTCGACCTACTAGTAATCATCCAATTGTATTGCACTGGAAGTAGTGCCTTTTTTTTTTCTTTTTTTCCCCAGCCAAATTAGGATTTGGTGCACGTCGGAAACCGCTGCCGGTGGTTTCTTTGAGAACAGAGAAAAGGAACTTTAAAAAAATGAAGGGGTAACAGTAACACGATTTCCTAAAATGGCATTTTTTTAAAGCACTAATTTCAAATTTCAAGGCTTTTCAAGACAGCATTAAAAAAACACCGTTTTTCCAGGATATTCCAGGCCTTGAAAACGTAATCACGATTTTCCAGGACTTTCCAGGTTTTCAAGCACGCGTGCGCACCCTGGGTAGGCAATGCACGTAACTAACAAACAAATTAAGAAGAAGGTAGTGTAGAACATGCTAAGTTACGTATATAAGTTCAATGCAAATATATTTCAGCCATTACTATGGCCTTCATCAGTGCGGCTACGATTGGTTTACGTTGCCAGATTGGAAAGGTAAGTTTTGTAATGGTAACTCCAGGTGACGTGATGCAATGAGGGATTTCCAGATGTAAGGAACAAAAATGGGGAGCTCAGAGTTGCAATTTTTGGAAAATAAAATTTCCAAACTTTCTCTAAACCTCAGAGCATACCGATATTGGAAGGGAGCCAACTTTTTAGTATCGGACCAAAGTGGAATAGCAGAAGTGTCAGCCATGGTAAGAAGGGATAAGGCAGATGGTTTTCCAAATTTCACATCAGATTTGTGTTCTTGAAGTCTTAAGAGAATTTTCCGGAATGAACTTCCTACGTACGCAGTTAATCCAACGTTAGTCTTGATCAGAATTTTATACACTCCAGGTGAAGAAAGCGGAGGTCTTGGGTCTCTGTCATAACGGAGTATAACAGAAATTGAAGGGGAAGAACGAATGGCAAGTCTATATCCTTCTCTTTTGAAGATACTGATGAGTTTGTAGGCAGAAGGTTCGTGGTAAGAGATTGAGCCGAAAAACGTTAGTTCCTTTTTTGGTGAAACAGGTTGAAGAGCAACAACTGGTTTTTCTTAGCATTTTGAATTAATTTAGAAACCAGGAGAGGGGAAAGTCATGTTAAGTAGCGATCAAGCGGATGTTTGCTAATTCATTTGTTAGATTAACTTCAGTGTTACAAACCAAATGAGCTCAAGGAATGAGAGACTTGAAGGGCTGACAGTTTATATTGGTGGAAGGTATGAGAATTGAAAGGAATAATGCTATTGGTAGAAACTGGTTTTCGGTAGACAGAAGTGGAAAGAAGAATATTACATTTTGAGATGCTGACATCCAAGAAATTTATCTTGCCATCAATTTCTTCATTAATAGTGAACCTAATGGACGGGAATTTTTCAGTCATTAAATTTGTGAGTTGCAATAGATCTTTTTAGGATGAGACCAGATGACAAAAATATCGTCAACATAACAAAGCCATAAGGTAGGTTGTTGGTCATGTTGCATCACTATTGATTGCTCAATATTTTGCAGGTATACTTCAGCCAAAAGTGGGGAAAGAGGTAACCCCATTGGTACACCTTAGTTTTGTTGATAGCATTGATTATTAAAAATGAAGAAACTGTGTTGACGAAAGAGAATACAGGAAATCATGCAAATCCTTGGTTAAAGTGCCGTCCATGGGGAATTGTTCTTTGAATTTATGAATGAGTAGCATGTGTGCTTCAAATTTAGGCACAGAAGGAAAAAGTGATTCAACATCCAGGGTAAACATACTTGCATGACCATCAATGGAGTTTGGAAGTCTAGAGATGAATTCAGCAGTGGATGAGATATTGAAGGGGAGGTTATTAATGATAATCTTGAATTTTTTGGCAAGACATTTTTCCAGGTTACAAGCAGGAGGGTGAGTATTTTCCACAAGACGTCTAATTGGAGCATTAGCTTTGTGTAATTTAATTTGGGCAAATAATTTAGAAGAATTGTAGAAAGAAGGAGTGGAAAAATCTCCTAAGAAAACCTTTAACGACTGTAACTTATTGAAGCGATCCACAGATGATTTCCAGGTTTCCACAGGTTTTTTAGAAAAAAATTTGCAATTGGTGGAACTCTGAAAATTAAACAGTTCCTAAAAGCTAATAATTTAGCTGTATGTATGGCTGATAAAGTCAGCCTTCCAGTCATTATCGAAAAGGATACCCTTAATCAAAAAGTCAATGGTTTCCTCCTTTCCACCATTTGGTTTTTCAGAAACTTATGTACTGTTTCTGAAAAACCAAATCGCAATGCTGTACCACAAAAAGCCCACGGAAAACCACTTGCTCCTCCACTATTTGGGTAAAAAGGAAAACAAAAATTGCAACAAATATAAACCAATGAGCCATTACATTCTGACCACCCCAGCCTAGGGAAATGAGCTAACAAATATGTTCCAGATCTAGGAACCAGATAAAATGTCAAATTTCAAAGTGGCATGGTCTGACAAATAAAGATTCCTTGTGCAACACGTAGATGGTCGAGCGACTGAAGACCGAACAGTGGCTCAGATGAAGTTCACAGAGCAGTATATATATGTATACACACAACCCGAGGACAAGCTTTCGATTAGTAGAGTGTTCGGAGCCAAAATGCTGCCGATTTATCGGAGTTTGATAAAGGACAAATTGTGATGGCATGGCACCTCGGAGGTACGATCTTGAAAATGGCGCGGTTTGTGGGTTGCTCACCTGCCGCTGTAGTGAGTATGTATCAAAAGTGGTGCACCGATGGCCAGATGACGAACCGTCATGTCGTCCGCAGGGCCACGGTGCAACAAATCACTTGCAGCTACAACAGTGGTGATGAGAGCAATGGGTCACAGCACACAGTTTATCGCAGCCTTCTGTAGCCAAAGACCCAGCTGGGTTCCTATGCTTACGGTATGTCATCGCCAACAATGCATGAAATGGGCACAAGATCATCGAGATTGGAAGAAAGTGGCATGGTCTGACAAATAAAGATTCCTTGTGCATCACGTAGATGGTCGAGCGCGGATACGCCACCTGGATGCACTGTCGTTCGGAAACAGGCCAGCGGTGGCAGTGTTATGCTGTGGGCGATGTTTTCTAAGGACACTTAAAAGCCCCATTCCCCCAACAGCACAATTCCTGACAGCTGTCTGAACATCGTTGCGGACCAAGTTCACCTATTCATGGCAACTGTGTTCCCTGCTGCTGATGGTCATTACCAATAGGGTAACGCACCATGCCACACTGCCAGAATCGTCAAATAGTGGTTCAAGGAAAATGCTGGTGACTTTCTGTTAAAGCCCTGGCCTCCAAATTCACCTGGCACGAACCCAATCGAACATTTCTGGTTCGACTTGGAAAAGTGGGTTCGCACTAACCTCCCCCCCCCCCCAAAAAAAAAATTGTACAGGAACTGGAGGATCTGCTGTTGACATTATGGTACCAGATACCCCAGGATACCCATTGCCTCCTCATCGAATCGATGCCTTGCCGAGTAGCAGCTGTTTTGTGGGCTGCAGTTTATTAGGTAGGTGGTCAAAATGTAATGGCCCATCAGTGTAGTTTATCACTTTTCATTCCAGCATAACCACCAGACATGCTTTTGCTCATGCACCATTCTTTGAAATTTGACATTTTATCTGGTTCCTAGATCTGGAACATATTTGTTAAGCCCTGCTCATAGACTATATTATATACAAGATAAAATTCACGAGCAGCAGCCTGATCTAAGTGCTCTACACAAATTTTTGTTGTTGTTGTTGTTAATTTTTTATTTTATTTCAAACCACGATAACAAAATTAGCACATGTTCATGTTTTGGTGAGAAAAAAAATAATTACATACATATACATACACCCACACACTACAAAAAGTGCATTTAAGTTTCAATATAATGCTATTCAAGTATTCAAGACACTCAGAGCTATAATAGTTATGGAATAATTGATTTTGGTTAGTAAAATAACCAAAAATAAAAATACGTGGTATTATATAATAGAATAATAGCTATACACTATACTCACTACTGTTTCACACGTTATATACGTTCTATGCGTTGTGTGCATATTTGCAGCAAAATCATCTTGGCATTTGTATATCATATGACTACGAATATTAATATAAGTTTCAATTATTATATCATCAAGGACTCACCTTGTATCGGTATTCCAAATTAGTAAGCTTCATCTTGTATCTTGAAATAAAATATGTATCTAGCGTGTCATTAGCCACGTAGAAGCATCGTATTGCAAATAGGCCCAATTGAAATTTGCGACCAGGGTTTAAAATCAGATAAAACACGACTATGGATATCATACAAAGAGAGTGTGAAAGAATTATATACAATGCAATTAAAAAGCCATTTACCATCAACAGGTGTCGTCAATATTTAAAAGAAGGAATGGATATAATCAATGACATTACAAACAGATCTCAAATAAAATTTTCGTCAACTATTGAACAATGCCAGACAATCTCTGCAACACATACACGACTCCACATAAACCACCGGACATGTTTCGGCACGACTGACTTTCGGCCATTATCAAAGGTATGCATCCTGGATCAATGTTCAAAGTTGTTATATATCTAGGTCACCTCGGCATCACCTCCGCTATAGTTGTTCCACGTCGACGTCTTCCGTCATCATTACATGTACGTGTATTCACGTGTGAGTCACATCCACGCCATCTATTGGGTTAATTCCGGAATTGCTGTCGCTGTCTTTATTTCGTAAGTATGTTATTTCTTTTATTTTCTTTTTGTTGTTATATTACGTATTATTTTCTTGTTGTATTAGATATTTCCACGGATACGGGATATCTTTCGGAGTAGACGTATTGCAATTGGATCTTTGGGTTTTCTCAATTGTTATAGCTTCAGACCACAAAATTTGATTATGTTTATCGTGGGAAGTTAAGATTTTACTATTTTCCCAATCGGGCATTAATCGGGTATTAATTTATATAATACCACATATTTTTATTTTTGGTTATTTTACTAACCAAAATCAATTATTTCATGTACAACTGGAAAATATAGATATCGCGACCCTCAGGTATGACCTCGTGATCGATAACCTTCGATTACACGAGTCATGGATTTGCGACATGCTGTTGGGATTACAAAGGTCTTCAAGAAATTTCCTATTAAATTGGCTAAAGAGGTCGAGCACCTCGAGTTTCTTACAACATGTAAAACCAACAATGTTATTCCTAAATTCCTACAAGTTAACACCAAGCCTATCAATTATTACGACAAGAAAATCATCAAAATGTGTGAAGTTAAACGACTAAGAGCTACAATACGAGATAAAAGGAAGTCCATAGACTACCTAAGTAGAAAATGTTTTGAAAAATATTCTGAATGCACAAAGTACATGGAACATAATATTATCAGAATAGAAATGATAAGAATCTTCGCCACTATCGATAGACTGCGTACTACATGTAGGACTAAACATTTTTATAAAATAGAAAGTTTAGTTGGATTTAAATATCAATATAGTATCAACAAGAAGAATAAGGACCAAAACGTAATGTTCACCAACTATTCAAGCGAACAAATTACGACATGGCAGGAAAAGGTTTTAAACAAAGGTATAAAATTTGCATATGCTGCTTCCGTGCCAAAATTAGAAAATATCTTGCCTCAGATTGAAGACATTATATGCAGAATTCCTAAAAAGAAACAAGATGCTACTCGTTTTAAAATGGTAAGATGTATTAATCATATGAAAAAGAATTTACCTGATGCTCGACTTAAATACGAAAGACAAGCCTAGCTGGAACTACGAAATAACCCTGGCGTTAAATGTACGTTAGCCGATAAATCTAAACAGCTCATAATTCTGGACCAAGCTGATTATAATCAAAAAATGAAAGATGCTATTGATGATTTAAAGGCCACCCCTGTAAATAATGATCCTACGGATAATATTTTGCGTAGAATGGCACATATAAAGAACCATATGTCACTTCCAGATGATGTTAAAAAGAATGCGTACCCGCCCGTTGCTGCATCTGTGCCTCACATATTCGGCAAGCTAAAAACCCACAAATGTGATAGGACAATTAGACCCATTGTTAACAAAAATAAAGCCCCAACAATCAAATTAGAAAAAAGTCTTTATAACCACTTGAAAGTATATTATTGTAATCTTAAATATACAGTGAATAATTCAACCGAAGTAATCGACAAGATTAAAGCTATTGACGGTGCCGAATATTTGATGTACAGTATGGATGTCATCTCATTGTACCCAAACACTCCCACAATGGATGCTATTAACCTAATTGAAAAAAGATTAGAAGAAGAAAATATCGAATTTTCGAAAATTGAAAGCATTGTATGTGCACTCAAGCTTATAACAGAAAATAATTACTTCGCTTACAATGATACAATTTATAGACAAATATATGGCACACCAATGGGATCACCAATATCTGGTTTGCTTGCCAAAGTTATTATGCAAGACATAGAAAAGAAAATATTCAATAACAGATCTATTAGTAACTTACCTATACTATATTTACGATATGTTGATGATGTATTGATCTTCTGGCCTCACTCGGAAAATGATATGGAGATCTTCATAAACAACTTTTAGTACTACCGATGTAATATTTGTCCTGCTTATTTTCCTTTGGGTCTATTGTAGGAATCATGTATACACCTGCCTTATTTAGTGGATTTTTATTATAACCACTATTTGTCAGTAATTTAGAATTATCAGTAACTATTTCAGCTATTTCAATGTTGTAATTCTGGCATTCTTTTCTTATAATATTGCTTAGTGGAGGTAAATATGGTATACTTCCGTAAAATAACGTATTTCTTTTTGTTAATCCATTTTATTTCCTCAATGAGTGCAATTTTCGTTGATGAATGTGTTATAGCTCTATTTATGAATGATCTAAACGCTGAAATTTTATGTCTCCATGGGTGACAGGATTCTTTGGGAATTATAGCAGGAATGTAAGTAGGTTTTCGATATACACTAAATTCAATTTTATTTTGATGCCTAAATAAAGAAATGTCAAGAAAGTTAAGTTTGTTGTCAATTTCTTTTTCATACGTTACTTGAATAGTAGCGTACATGCTATTGAAGTTGTTTATGAAGATCTCCATATCATTTTCCGAGTGAGGCCAGAAGATCAATACATCATCAACATATCGTAAATATAGTATAGGTAAGTTACTAATAGATCTGTTATTGAATATTTTCTTTTCTATGTCTTGCATAATAACTTTGGCAAGCAAACCAGATATTGGTGATCCCATTGGTGTGCCATATATTTGTCTATAAATTGTATCATTGTAAGCGAAGTAATTATTTTCTGTTATAAGCTTGAGTGCACATACAATGCTTTCAATTTTCGAAAATTCGATATTTTCTTCTTCTAATCTTTTTTCAATTAGGTTAATAGCATCCATTGTGGGAGTGTTTGGGTACAATGAGATGACATCCATACTGTACATCAAATATTCGGCACCGTCAATAGCTTTAATCTTGTCGATTACTTCGGTTGAATTATTCACTGTATATTTAAGATTACAATAATATACTTTCAAGTGGTTATAAAGACTTTTTTCTAATTTGATTGTTGGGGCTTTATTTTTGTTAACAATGGGTCTAATTGTCCTATCACATTTGTGGGTTTTTAGCTTCCCGAATATGTGAGGCACAGATGCAGCAACGGGCGGGTACGCATTCTTTTTAACATCATCTGGAAGTGACATATGGTTCTTTATATGTGCCATTCTACGCAAAATATTATCCGTAGGATCATTATTTACAGGGGTGGCCTTTAAATCATCAATAGCATCTTTCATTTTTTGATTATAATCAGCTTGGTCCAGAATTATGAGCTGTTTAGATTTATCGGCTAACGTACATTTAACGCCAGGGTTATTTCGTAGTTCCAGCTAGGCTTGTCTTTCGTATTTAAGTCGAGCATCAGGTAAATTCTTTTTCATATGATTAATACATCTTACCATTTTAAAACGAGTAGCATCTTGTTTCTTTTTAGGAATTCTGCATATAATGTCTTCAATCTGAGGCAAGATATTTTCTAATTTTGGCACGGAAGCAGCATATGCAAATTTTATACCTTTGTTTAAAACCTTTTCCTGCCATGTCGTAATTTGTTCGCTTGAATAGTTGGTGAACATTACGTTTTGGTCCTTATTCTTCTTGTTGATACTATATTGATATTTAAATCCAACTAAACTTTCTATTTTATAAAAATGTTTAGTCCTACATGTAGTACGCAGTCTATCGATAGTGGCGAAGATTCTTATCATTTCTATTCTGATAATATTATGTTCCATGTACTTTGTGCATTCAGAATATTTTTCAAAACATTTTCTACTTAGGTAGTCTATGGACTTCCTTTTATCTCGTATTGTAGCTCTTAGTCGTTTAACTTCACACATTTTGATGATTTTCTTGTCGTAATAATTGATAGGCTTGGTGTTAACTTGTAGGAATTTAGGAATAACATTGTTGGTTTTACATGTTGTAAGAAACTCGAGGTGCTCGACCTCTTTAGCCAATTTAATAGGAAATTTCTTGAAGACCTTTGTAATCCCAACAGCATGTCGCAAATCCATGACTCGTGTAATCGAAGGTTATCGATCACGAGGTCATACCTGAGGGTCGCGATATCTATATTTTCCAGTTGTACATGAAATAATTGATTTTGGTTAGTAAAATAACCAAAAATAAAAATATGTGGTATTATATAAATTAATACCCGATTAATGCCCGATTGGGAAAATAGTAAAATCTTAACTTCCCACGATAAACATAATCAAAATTTTGTGGTCTGAAGCTATAACAATTGAGAAAACCCAAAGATCCAATTGCAATACGTCTACTCCGAAAGATATCCCGTATCCGTGGAAATATCTAATACAACAAGAAAATAATACGTAATATAACAACAAAAAGAAAATAAAAGAAATAACATACTTACGAAATAAAGACAGCGACAGCAATTCCGGAATTAACCCAATAGATGGCGTGGATGTGACTCACACGTGAATACACGTACATGTAATGATGACGGAAGACGTCGACGTGGAACAACTATAGCGGAGGTGATGCCGAGGTGACCTAGATATATAACAACTTTGAACATTGATCCAGGATGCATACCTTTGATAATGGCCGAAAGTCAGTCGTGCCGAAACATGTCCGGTGGTTTATGTGGAGTCGTGTATGTGTTGCAGAGATTGTCTGGCATTGTTCAATAGTTGACGAAAATTTTATTTGAGATCTGTTTGTAATGTCATTGATTATATCCATTCCTTCTTTTAAATATTGACGACACCTGTTGATGGTAAAGGCTTTTTTAATTGCATTGTATATAATTCTTTCACACTCTCTTTGTATGATATCCATAGTCGTGTTTTATCTGATTTTAAATCCTGGTCACAAATTTCAATTGGGCCTATTTGCAATACGATGATTCTACGTGGCTAATGACACGCTAGATACATATTTTATTTCAAGATACAAGATGAAGCTTACTAATTTGGAATACCGATACAAGGTGAGTCCTTGATGATATAATAATTGAAACTTATAATAATATTCCAAGTCATATGATATACAAATGCCAAGATGATTTTGCTGCAAATATGCACACAATGCATAAAACGTATATAACGTGTGAAACAGTAGTGAGTATAGTGTATAGCTATTATTCTATAGTTATGGAAATTACACCCCAAAAATACTCTATTCAATTACGTACCAAAAACTTAAACTAACCTGATACAAACTTTGGAATTAGAAAACACTTCCTTCTTTGACATTGTTCTGGAGGTCGATATTCTCATCTGTATCAAGCTAGAACGAAGAGCTTTTGTGGTTGGTAAAAAAATATAAGATTTCTCAAGTGGGCTTCAGACACAGTGTTGAAAAAAATGTGTATCTTTTCTTTCAAAGGCCATAGTTGTGGTCATCCAGTTATGATGATCACTTGTTTTGTTCTGTAGACATAATCGTAATTATCTGATATGAGGTATATCAAGAATCTCATTCGATAATCAATCTCTGCCGTATTCGAAACAGAAAAACGGGACACTTTTTCGGCGGAATATCTTGATTTGTGTAGGTCGTTCCACTAATCACACATGGGTCTAGCTTATACTTGCCATTGACTTTTCTCCATGATACTTGCAATAGAGCAGAAAGCAATTAACTGAACAAGACATATCAATATCAAAGTTGATATTCACGTGTATCAATATTAAAACTGATGTTATACAAGCACATCAATATATGCAACACAAATTACGTTTTTTAAAAAATAGTAGCCTTACAATTAAAATAGTTCAGGGGTTTTCTGAAAATAGTTGCTTTTGGCTGTTTTTTGTAGGAAATAGTAGCCATAGTTGCCTGTCACCAAAAATAGTAGCAATAGTTGCCACTGGCAGCCCTGTATATACAGTGAATTACTTATGCCACAGTGGTAATAATATCCTTTCCTTTGCCGTACCTGGATATTTTATGTTTGAACAACAATGGCAAAAGTAAAATCAATATCATACATCGGATTGTCATCTTCAAAATTTGTATTTATATCATACTTTATACTCCAAGTCAGTTTAACTATCTTTCACCAGACTTATGAAAGAAAGTTGCATAGATAAAACCCCTACAAAACTCATGTGACCCTCACTTTTTAGTACATAAAACTGCAATAAAATCTGATAGAAACTCAGTGTAAACAGGGTAAATTTTGAAATCATCTAATTAAAATATAGCAAATCAGACATTCTTGTGGGTTATGTTCCAGAATCCGACCAACTGGAACTGTCAGTTGTGGGCTAATATCCCACACTGATGTACTTCCCTGATTACAAAGACTCAAAGAAAATTAAAAAAAACGACTGAAGTGTGGGATATGATGGACCTACCACACTTGAGAAGGATGGTCCACCACGGAATCGACTTGGGCTTTCTAAATGGCATATGACAAAGAGATCTTAGCTGAGTGAGTGTAAGATTAGTGTATGGAATACTAGAGATATAAATGGCAAGATGAATGAGGTGATTGAAGAGATGAATAAGTATAGATTGGATGTGCTGTGTGTAAGTGAAACCAAAAAGAAAGATTGAGATAGAAGAAATGAATGGAACAGTGAGTGTAAGGTCTGGATTATGAGAGGACAGGCTGGTATAGGTGTGATTTTACGTGAAAAGATGAACAACTTGATTCATTACAGCTGTATAAGTGAAAGAATTCTCTGGATTCGTTTGAAAGTGAAACCAGAGAATAGTAATTGTTGTAGTGTATGCTCCTTGAGACTCCGATTCCTCTGATAAGAAGGAAGATTTTGGGAGTGAGCTAAAAGCTGTTTTTACCAGTTTGGTACTAAAGAAAAAGTTATAACAACAGGGAATTCCAATGCTAGAGTAGATGTTCAGAATGGGATTTCTGATAACGTTCTGGGAAAGTTTTATGATCCTGGTGTGAATGATAATGATGAAATATTAATTGTACACTGCATCAAAAATGAATTGTGGGTATCTAATAAGTTTTTCAACAAGTATATCCACACATACACTTGGAAAAATCATGCCCTTGGATTAAAGAATGTAATAGCTTTTATTGTTTATGATCAGCATCTGAAACACTTAGTTGTTGATACTTGTGTGATGAGAGGTGCAGATGTTGGCTCTGATCAACACCTGTTAGTGTCATGGGTGAAACTGAATGTTGGTTGGAGGAGGAGGTATAAGAAAATTCCTGTGGTGAAAAGAATAAAGGTTGAAAGGCTGTCTGAAGAACATCTGGGTTATTTTGATTCACCCAGTGAACGTCTGAATGAGTTCAAGGTGTGCGAGAGGGATGTAGAAAAGAAGTGGACATTTTTAAGAACTGTGTTGTCACTGCTACTGAAGAGGTCTCAGGTCTTAACATTTTAAAATCATGTGTGAGGTGGCATTGTTTTTTTTAATTTAGATCATTTTTAGCATGAAAATTTCTTATTTGCTGGTCATAGTGAGAGATGGAAGCACTGGTGGGATTTCAAGAGAAGGGATATGTAAAGCTCTAAAATCTCTTCAGAACGGCAAGGCTTTGGGACTAGATGACATATCTGCGGAGATACTAAAATATGGTAGCGACTGTGATTGACTGCTTAAATGAAATTTACCAGTTGTGCTGGGAGTTAGGAATGGACTCTCAGGATTGGAGAGATGCTATCATTGTTCCCTTGTATAAGGGAAAAGGTGATCTGACTGAATGCAAGAACTATCGTGGTATCAGTTTGCCGAGTGTGCCAGGAAAAGTGTTTGGGAAGGTCATTATTGATAAGATATGAGACCTTACATCAAAGAAAGCATGGGACGTACAAAGTGGTTTTATGCCTGGTAAGTGCTGCACTAATCAAATTTTTGCTTTATGCAGGATGATTGAAAAGTATCTACCTGTTGGTAAAAAAGTGTTTGCGGTCTTCATAGAGTTAGAGAAAGCTTTTGACAAAGTAAATAGAACTCTTATGTGGAAGGTACCGAATAAATATGGTATTACTGAGAATCTACTTAATAGTGCGAAAGCCATGTACGCTGGCAGTAGAGCATGTGTATGAGTGAATGGTGTTTTATCAAAATGGCTTTCTATTGGTTCAGCAGTCAGGCAAGGTTGTGCAATGTCAAAATGGATAATACTGGTCTATGTCTTGGTAATATGCGTGTGTGCAGATTGCTGTATGCTGACGACACTGTTGGACTGTGTCATCAGCATACAGTTTTTCCTGACTTTCATGACCAGTAGACACCCTGTTTTATCAAGGCTAGGTCAGGGTGAAACACATAAGAGAGGTATAAATCAAACTGTACCACAAGGCAAGATGTTAAAACACATATCATGTTTCAAAGAGAGAAAGAAAATATGCAACAGAAGACTGAACTTACCCTGTGACTCTGAAGTGTAGCACCAAGAAATGCTGTAGGAGATAGAAGAGTAGGAGGTATACCAGCCATTGGTCCAATCTTCTCAGTGCAAACTGGGCTGTTCAGCAGGAAATTAACCAAGGCCTGAGTATCAGAATGCTCTACTAATACCAAAGATTCTGGACGATTGTCAACATGTCGGAATTTTTTATTTTCACTGAGATAAAGTCAAGGAGTGTAACAATCTGAGATTTTATATTGATAGTATTTCACTGAACAGCCTGAAACATTCATTGCACGAAATGGAACTATTTTACAAAAACTAAATGAACTTAAATAAAACAAAAAGAACCCAGGTCATGAACTTTTATACTAGAACTGGGTTGTTTTTGTTGTAACAAAACCAACCAAGTTCTAGTATAAAAGTTCATGTACAAAAATATAATTTAAAATGGAAGCTGCAAGTAATCTTTCACAAGAACTTTTTGAAGCTTCTTATACTTTGCGTAATTCAAATACAGCAAATGGTATTCAACTCTTACTGCAGGTGTACAATTTTGAAAACTGATGCAAACACCATCTTGCCCCAATAACATTCTTTATTCCCACTGCAACTGTTCATTAAACATTCCTCTTTGCTTGTGCCAAGTAGTTCTATGAATTCCACAGGCTCTTAAGACCAGGTGATGTACATTCAGGGCTTAGGTTTTGTAACCCAAGTGAAGAAGAGTGAGATCCAGAACTAGATCAAACTCAACACCCATGCTGCACCCAACAAGAGTTTCTTTTTGAACTACTTTCTACAGGAATGATTGAGAACATGGAGAGAAAAACAAAAACAAAAAACAAAACAAAAAAAATCAGGAAATATATGAAGTATTGAAATCAAATTAAAAAAAGTAGCAATTTAAAATAATACAAATTATAAATGACTACACAATATATATATATACGAGGGTTGTACCGAAAGTAATGTAAAAGTGGGCATAACTATATTAACTGCCAGAGGTCGTTCAAATTGCACATGTTGGTACAGTAAATCTTCTTTTATAGAAGATTTACTTCATTGCAGGTAAACAATGGATTCCAAGCTGAAGCAATGTGCTGTCATTGAGTTCTTGACAGAGGAAGGGTGCAGGCTGTCAGACATCCACAGAAGGCTACAAACTGTTTACGGAGATTACACCATTGACAAGAGAAATGTGCACAAATGGATGAAGAAGTTGAAAGAAGGGGAAACCAGCATTGAAGACAAACTACGCAGTGGGAGGAGATTATCATCTATAACCACTGACACGAATTGTCAACAAGTCCATGAATTGATTCGCGCGGAGAGAAGAGTCACAATCTGTGAGTTTGCTGCACAACTGGACTGTGGTCACAATGCCATACAGAAGAGACATAGGGTATCGAAAAGTGTGTGCAAAGTGGGTACCTTCGCAGTTGACACCCGATTTGAAAGAGAGAAGGGTGGAAGTCTGCTCTGATCTGCTGGAAGCATTTGAAGCCAATGAAGACATATTTTTCCCCCAATCTAATGACAGGGGTTGAAACGTGGGCATATCTTTATCATCCGGAAATGAAGAATAAATCCACGGAATGTTATCACACCTCTTCACCAATGCCTAAGAAGTTCAAGAACCAGCGATCAGCATAAAGTCATAGTGACAGTGTTTCGGGATGACAGGGGTGTCATTCTTCTTGATTTTCTGGAATGTGGCCGTACCATGACCAGCAAGCATTGAGACACCCAAGAAGCTTAGTTGTCATAAGGAGGAAGAGACCAAACAAGAATCTGAAAAGGATCTACATTCACCATGGCAATGCAAGACCACACACACCTTTGGCAACAAATCAGGACATTAGCCTGATTGGTGGTCCTCCATCCACCATACAGCCCAGATCTGGCTTCCGCTGACTTCCACTTGTTTGGTTCAATGAAGGACAGTCTCTTGGGGACAACAATTTGATGACACAGACAAGGTGAAAGTGGCTGTGAAGAAGTGGGTACAACAGTCCACACATGAATTTTTTTCAAAGAGGATTTGAGAGTTGGGTTCAATGATGGTGCAAATGCATCGCTTGCAATGGAGACTATGTTGAGTAGCGCCTTTATATAGAGAAAGAGTTACTCTACCAAACATGTGGAATTTGAACAACCTCTGTCAGTTAATAAAAAAGTTATGCCCACTTTTGCATTACTTTCGGTACAACCTCGCATATATTGAATTGCTACCTTTTAAAATTTGATTTCAACATGTCATATTTACACACACACGTTAATTCAGAAATTGGGAAAGGACACTGATTTTCTTAATATACTTCTAAACAATGTTGTTTTTAAATATATTTACAAATACTGATTTTATTTATGATTTTCTTGAGCACCAATGTAGTTGTTTATTTGACTTTTAAAAAAGTGATCACTGGATTTTTGTAAAAAACACTGAACTCTCATATTTGATTCTACCTTCAAAATGGAATTACCACTTTTGAAGGTGTAATTTCTCTGAAAATGCATGGTTTCCCATTGGTTGGTGATCTTTGCTATACCAACAGGCAAAAGGAGCAAGCATTTTCCATTTGTTTCTGAAACAAAGTTCAAAATCGAAAATTCCAATTCTCTGTCGTCGCCTTCTGTTCTCTGAAAAATCATTTTATTGGCACACTTGCAAGCAGTAACATTTACGAACATTAATTTCACTTTAAACAAAAGGAAGAAAACTGCTCTGCCCATTGATACAGCAAGATGTGACTAAGAACAAAAAAAAAAAAAAAAAAAAAAAAACCTGCACATTTTAAGCAAAATCCGCAGTATATTTAGTTCCCATACCCATAGCAGAACAATTCCCATAGTGACTATGAAAAAATCTGTAGAACTTGGAGTGTCTGTAGTGGTAATAAACAGTAAACAATACAGCAAAAAATATGAATTATTAAAATTACACAAAAAACAAGGCTTTCCTTTAAAAAAAAAATGTTGCTAGACACTGGGTTTAAAAACCAGACAATTTGATTAAATCAGGACACTTGGCACCTATGATATACATATTTTTCAGTCAGTGGCAAAAATAAGAAATCTGTATACCACTGCAAAATTCATGAGGAATCAAAATCTGGAAAATCAAGACTACAATTAAGCCTTTTTCTAACAAGTCTGATCTGCAATAGCCAGCTTAAAATCAGAAATTTCAATTGAAGTGAATTGCCTAAAGAATAAAGTAAAAGTCATCTGAAAGTACTAGGCTGTTACAATATTTTGTTATCAAAGAAGTTCAACAAAATTTCAATTAAGAATAGCATGCTAAAGAAGTTATGAAGTTAATTGGCTGGTAGGACAGTGGCAACTTTTGAAGCCACGTAGCTGAGGTCAAGTTTATTATACAAGGCCAATTCTAGCTCTGTTGACTATTTTATTGTGAAACCTGTTATATATCTTAAATTATACCTGCGGTTCTCACAATTCCCACTACGGTCAGTTGACTATTGTTGGTCTCTGAAACACTGTTGATGGAAATGTTGACTGATAATATGGCTTTCCCACATTACTCAAAAAGGCTTTACTGTGTTATCTGAAAATACTTTGGTAAACTGCTTTCAAAAGGTAAGATGGCTTTTGGACTACTTTAGGCATTTTACAATGAACATTTTTGCTGTTGCACAAAAGTAACTACAAGGGGTTGAGTAAAATGTAGTGGCAATGATCAGCGCAGATAATTGCAGTGCACTCTGGTGGTGACACAATTGAGTATAAGAAAGCATTTTGAGTGTTGGATGTTATTTGAGTGTTTGTGTGGAACGAAGGAATTAGCTTACGGAGCACGTAAAGTATAACTGTTGTGTGAAGGCGGACCTAAAAGTATGTTTATGAAATTAGAGCAATGCAGCTGGATAAAAATTGAGGCTGCACATGGTTGCAATGCAAAGGAATGTTGGTTAGGTCTGAAAAATGTGTGTAGGGATGAAGTGCTACCCTATTGCACAGTAGCATGATGGGTGAAGGTTTATCACAGCAGTTGAGAACAACCAGCAGATAATGAGTGATCAGGACACCTGCACATCCCACAGCAGAAGGTACAGTTAATGCAATCTTTACTTGTCTGGTGATAGGCCAACGGGACCATTTGCCAATTGAAGTTGGAATAAATGATTTCACTATGCACCACATTTTGCACGATGTCCTTGGCAAACGAAAAATCGCAGCAAAGTGGATCCCTCATCATCTCACAGAAGTGCAAAAGTGGCACTGATACGCTGTGACAAAACTCTATCTGGACCGATATCATAATGAGGGTAATGCATTTCTTCATTGAATCATTGCCAGGGGTCACACTGGCGATTGCATTCTTTGCAATTTGTGAAAAAAGAATCTGTTTGGCGATGGAGAAAAGTTTTGGAGAAAATTTAAAAAAAAAAATGAATTTGGCGAAAACTTAAAAAAAAGCCAGAGCAACCCCTGATTGCCATTGATGAAACTTCGACACAGGCATACGAACTCGCACTCAAATGAACGGTAGCATCAGGGATCCCGCAAAAATTTAAAAAAAAAAAAAAAAAAAAGAAAAAAAGGCAGGAATTCAGTAAAGTTAAAGAAATGTTGATCGTTGCCTATGACACAGATAGTATAATCCTTCATCATGCTCTTACTGAGAAACAAACTGTGAATGCTAAGTACTATAAATGATTTCTGGAGAAACACCTGCATCTGGTACTATGAAAGAAGCAGCCATATTTCATTAAAGACAATTCACCAGTACTAATTTCTGACAATGCTTGCTGTTATGTTGCCCAAAGAGTGCAGGAACTTTTGGCAAGATAGCACTGGGAAACCTCGGAGCACCCACCTTATTCTCCAGGCACGATTCCCTGTGTCTTTGATCAGTTTACCAAATTGAAGGCACCCATATGAGGACATGAGGTACTCCAGGCCACAGATAGAACTATTGTAGCTATCAATAGAAATCGACCTGCTTACCCCATCCACCATTTCCCACAGGCATGGACTACAGTTATTCACATGGTCGGTGATTATATTGAGGGCCAGTGATTGCCATTCATGTCTAAATAAAGTGTAATGTGTGTTAGATACCTGTTGCCACTATTTTGACTCAATCCTTGTAAACTACTTGTCACTGATTTCAATTTTAAACCTTAGCTTCTGAATGAGATTCAAAAGAACACGAGAATGAAAGCAGGTGTAGACCATGCATGAGCGTATCATATCTATAAACAGAAACTCCAGTGTTGCACACTCAGCACAATAAAGACAGCTGTAGTCCCTGTATTTTTTTTTTTTTGACACACCATGTGTGTGTGTGTGTGAATACTGCATCATCTGCATTTCAAATCTGTCTATTCAGATAAGCAGTTACAGTTACAGCAGTGAGAATTACACATGTGCAAAATAGGTAATTATGTGGCCTGTACATACTTACTAATCTCCATATTATAAGCAATCAAAAATTTTATCTGAAAAATGAGATTATGTTTTCCTGAAAAAAAATAACTCACAGTGATGATTAAAAAGGCAAACAACTAGTACATCATTAAGCTGTTCTCTGAGATTCAGAAGTTAGATCCTCAAAGAAAGACCATCTGCCAAGTCAATGTTTAACTGATGGAACTAGAATTTACTTGCTGTTAGTACATCAAACATCTCCATTTACAACAATCTTGGCATACAGCTCGAGCTTCATTGACATCCACCACACGGTGGACAAAAGACCTTTTGTACTTTATACTCATTACTTTTTTCCCAAGCAAACATTCCTGAATCTGGGCCTCCCATGATTTCCTTGGCTTTCCTTTACCTTTCTTTCCTGCCACTTCGGCTGAAAAATTCTCTTAGTCAGCACCTCATCACTCATTCTTTCAACATGGCCAAACCACCTAATATTAGTCTCCACCTTACTAACAAAATTTTGCCTCACATAACACATCTGCAACACCTCTTCATTACTCACATGGTCAGAGCATGTCTTGCCACAAAGCCCCCCCCCCATAAGTAACGCATCTACCCAGCACACAACTGACTTCTATGTCTATAGCAAAGCCTACTGTACATACTTACTAATCTCCATATTATTACACTAATAAAATGCAACTAATGATTATAATTCTTGCACTTTATCACTACTAATGATTATAAGTCCTGCACTTTATCTTCATAAATATGTTTGCCCATAAAAGTGTAACCACATTATATCTAAACATGAATTAAAGCAATAGTTATGATACATATTAACATCAAAAGCAGATAGCCCAGCCACTTTTTTCAGTAGTATTGCTGAGTTCACATTTCATGGTGCTAAAACTTATAATGTATTAATCAAAATAAATCTGAATTACTATGATTTGCTTTGACAAGAAAACAAAACTTCATAAGCATCAGAAACTGTCTTTGCATTTAATTCATCTTCAGCAGATATTGTGTAGCACATTTTTTTTTTTTTTCACTATGCTATTGAAGTGAGTCGTGACATTTTGGAACAGAGTGCATATAGTAAGTAGTACAATAAATACCAGGCAAATAACTGCGCTATGATGAAAAAATATGATACCTTATGTGCAACATATATACACTGTATGCCAAAATGATAATAACAATATGAAAATTCAGTTAAGGATACACTGCTTCTCTTGATTTATCAATCAAAGGTAAATATTCCTTAGTTATCCCCAAGTCATCAAGCCATTTTTCAATGCCACCATCTTCATTTACATCTTTTTCTATGTCATCAGCATCCACGTCACTGCAAATGGGAACAGCAGTTTAAATTTCACGGTAAACAACTCAAAATACTATATTTTAGCCAATTAATTTTGAACATTTACCATTGCACTAATTACAGATTTAGACGTAAAATTGAAATACTTGGCTAGATTTAATCAGACATTTTCAAAGATTTTAACATAGCTATATTTAGACAGTTCCAGATTTATTTTAACAACAGAGACTTTTGCATTGAGATACAATACATTCGTGGATAGATCAGAAAAACAGATTCCAAGATTCCAAACAAAATAAAAATGAAATTTAAAAAGTGGAAGTACGGAGGCATATGCCCCCCCCCCACACACAGGTTTCTGTGCAGAACACTAAAAATGTATTGTTCACTTTGCTAACTAGTAGCATCTTGTTAGTTTAGCAGTCCAAAAACCTTTCAAAACACCAAACACACTACAGACATGACCCAACTTATGTAAACATCCTGTTCTACAAACCTTTACCTACATTGATTTTTATGCAAGCAAGAAACCCACTCATAAATTACATTCTAAATACTACACTGAATGTTAGACATTACACTGTTTCTTGGTAATGAATGCATCTGCAGTGTTTATCTGTGTAAGTTTGCCCATGAAGCAGAATTAGAGAAAAAAAAAATATTGGAAATATTGTAGAAAAAAATAATAGAAACATTAATCTAATTAATTAAAGAGTTTCTTATGGACATTAAGAGGAAAATGGATGTTTTTAAGAATATCTCAATTTTTTGAATGAGACTCACTTGCCATCAGGAGTAATTTCAACGAACTGGTGACCATGCAGGACGGATCTGCCAACCTGCATGATTGTTGATGATGGCAGTTTCAGAGTTAAAAAAAAAAAAAAATTTTTTTTTTTTTTTTTTTTTTTTTTTTTAATAATTGGACTGGTTTGACCTTTTACTACTTTAAGAAAGTCCCATAAAATTAATCAAATTTACTGTACTAGCAGTTCCAGTAACATTCAAACTCATTGGATACAGTGCTTCAATTGTCGATGATGAAACACTTAGTTGCTATGTGAAGAACAAAGCAGCACTGTAACAGCCACAAGGTCACTGTCATGGTTAATGTTGACAGCTGGGGTGGTGGAAGACTTCTGCAATGTGCAAGTTACATGCCATTCAGTTTTCCAGACACCCTTGTTGAGAGATTACTGGGCATACTGGTGTTTTATTTCCCTTCATAAGTCTCTTGATAATAAGCCAACATATCAACCACCCCATCTTCAAACTTTTAAGAACCACATGGCATAGGGATCTACACAGTCGAGTCACATTATTGTGATTACCTCCTACTTTTGATGTCAACGGCGCATAGCCAATGAAAGAAGGCATGTATTGTGAGCTGGCTTGGAGGGTATATAAGGTGTGCTGTAGGCATTCTGAAAACATATCACTCATTGCTGTCATGAAAAAAAAAAAAAAAAAGCAATTTATCAGATTTGCAAAAAGGGATGATTAACGGTTTTTGGGCCAAGGGTGGCAGTATTTCTGAAACAGTGCAGTTTGTGAACTTTTCGCATGCTGCTGTGGTTAAAGTGTATAGTGATTGGAGAAATGGCACCATTGTGAATAAGCGAGGTGGAAACTGCAGAGCACCACATGCCACTGATGTGAGAGGTGAACGTTGGCTTCGAAGGTCACTGCACCTATGCTAATGAAGATGCATCGGCAGAAAAGGCTTGCATTTGCACGGCAGTATCGGAATTGGACCTCCGCTTGATTGGCAAAGGATTGCCTTCTGCGATGAGTCACAGTTTCTGCTTTATCGAATGGATGGACGTTGGCGTATAAGGCGAGAAACATCGGAGAACAAACACTCTTTAACCAATGCTGGAAGAACACAAGCTGGTTGGGGCAGTGTTATGGTCTGAGGAATGTTTTCGTGGCATTCCCTGGGTCCACTCATACCTGTGGAAGCCACTATGGAATGAATTCATTATGACTCCATCCTTGCAGACCACGTACACTCATACATGCTGATTGTCTTTCCTGGGGCGGATAGGATCTTCCAGAAAAACAATGCGACGTGTCACACAACTAGAAATGCCCAAGAATGGTTGGAAGAGCACGATGAAGACCTCAAAGTACTTCCTTAGCCCCCTAATTCCCCAGACATAAACCCTATTGAGCATCTGTGGGACCATCTCGATCGTGTTGTTCGTTCTATGAATCCTCCACCACCCACTCTCCAGCAGCTGTCAGATGCACTGCACTCAGCATGGCTCCACATACCTGCGAACACCTTCCAGCACCTTATTGAGTCACTCCCAGCCCGTCTAGCTGCTGTCTGCGCTGCAAACGGTGGTTACTCGGGAAATTAGCTGGTGGTCACAATAACGTGACTCGACCGTGTATATTCGTATAAAAATATGGGAATTTCATGCTGATGCATGTCAATGGTGACTACATCACAAGAAATGAGAGCTTCATAAAGCTGTGGAAGATTCCTGCCACATGGCTGCAGAAGTAGCATGTTCACAGCATGTCATCACATTCATATAACTTGAAAATCTAACCTTGGACTTCTGAGAAAAATTTTGTAGGTCTTGGTTTATGTATCGTGTATTATGCAAGTCAGGGAGGTCTACTGGCTAGCCTTCAGATTATCAGTGCATCAAGTGGTTTTAGGCCAAAGAAACTAATAGGCAAAAGAAACTAGCAATAAAAAATTGTATTAATTTATTATCCAACATTTCATTTCTATAAAACAAATCTTATTTTTCTTTACAAATTGCTACTTATTAATGTTCCAGTTTAAATTATCTGCACAAAATGTAAAGAACTACTTAATGCACTGATAACCAGACCACTATATATAATTTGTGACTACTAAACTTGCAGTGTTAAGATAGAATAAAAATAGCAACATTCCTCACAATGAAATATTTATTATTCATCGACTACAGTTTCGCAGAGTGTTTGGCTCGGTATCATCAGGACAAATGGCCTGATCATGCTGAGCAGGCCATTCGACCTGATGATACCGAGCCAAATGCTCTGTGAAACTGGTCTACATAACTCAGATGTACCATTCAGTACTTTGGTAATTGAAAACCTTTCGTAAAAATTCAGCTCCATTCACTGTAATTATTGCTACAGTTTAACAGATATATCTTACTGATGCCAAATTAAAAAACTTATTTAGTGCATGTAATAAAATACATAAATATTTTAAACTTCAATATTACATAGAAAACTCCTCTTACTGCCCACATTCATGCTGGCGACACAATAAAAAGAAAAAAAAATAATAATGAATAGGACAATCAGAAAATCAATGGACTATCCAGCTTGATCATCAACATTGAATGAATTTTGTACCGATGTAATGCAGCAAGTAAAGGTGAGGTAGGAACCCATAGAGCCTAAACAACGTGTTTTCATTAGACACAGTGCTTATCCAATTGACTACACAACGACTGCAATGGCCAGAAAATGAACTGGGAAAGCAACAAGTCTTTCAATCTGAATGCAAGTCCTTAGTCCACATTTGTTTGCTTGATGGCCCTTGGTACAGAATTCTTTCAATGTCAATCAAGTTAGGTAACTTTATGCAAATCTGTATGGACATGTAGTCTGTAAAGATTATTCTAATTGAAATGCATGCTGCAACTTTCATAAGCTTTTATGATATAAGTGTATATTTAAGTGCACTTACAATGTTTTTAAAGACACAGGAAACACTGAAAAAGGAGGGAGGACTTTAGCATACCTATTATCACCAGTCTCATTTGGCTTCGTTTTCTCATTTTCATTCTTTTCTTTTTGGAAGGGCATTGTGAAATTAATTCCTGTAAGGTTCACAAACAATTCAAAATAAAGAATACAAACAACACCAGGATGTTTAAAAGATCTAGAAAATTAGCATAAAAAATACAAGATTCTTAATTTATTAACACATTTCATGAATCAGGACATAAAAATACACATGCATCCATAAAAATTGCCTTCATAACTTATGTTAATGAATGAAAACCAGAGCTATGATTTAGGGTCCTGGGGATGAACAAATTCTAGCTAATATAAATTTTGAGGTTACTCACCTTTATTCCCTAAATAATTTAGGGGTTTTCGCCTCTACACATTTCCAACACGTATTTTATTTGCGAAAACCTCCTAAATGATTTAGGGAATAAAGGTAAGTAACCTCAAAATTTATAGTCTAAATAGCACGTGAATAATTAAGCAGCTTGATGACATTTGCAATGCTGTATGAATATATGAAATTCTAGCTAGTTTGAAACTTAGGAGCACACTTAATTTTTTCTTCACTTTCTTCATTCAAATGATCAGCTTTTGTACAAGATGTAGAATATTTAAGGTAATTCATACAGAGATTAAAACACAACACTGTGCTCTATTGTAGGATTTCTTCCTATTTTCTACACAATTCACTCCTGCAGCTGTAGTGCAAAGATTAGTGTCTGATATTTAAAGTGTTCTCAATACCAAAAAATGAAACTTTATATGTTTGCTTCCTTGGATGACCTTACAAGTCTTAAGCTATATTGTTAAGAATTTTGCAATACTTTTTTTTTCTCCAGTGTATGCAATTCTATGAAGCGATGGTTATTTTCTGTGTAACTGTTACATATGTTGCTTATCACTGATTCATTCTGTTTCTTATGCTATTGGTTGTTCTTAGAAATAACATTTATACTGGCTTTCTCAGAAACTGGATTTTGCTCATTTTTCTAGAAGGATATAATTCATAATTTATGTTTTTTGGCTTTTGAAGATTGGTAGGTATGTTGCTTAACTGCTGAGATTCCCTTATTTTATGCAAAATTACTTGAATTTTTCTTCACTATAGTCAAAACTTTTATTTTAAGTTAGAAATATTTAAAAGTCTTATTTCAAATAGTTACACTAAAACCTCTGCACTCAAATCACATTATTTGCTGAGGAATTTTTCAGCATCACATCTGTTGACAGTTCTCAGGATTAAAATGCTTTTATTTAAAAAATAAAGTGACCAGTGTCCACTTAGGGTAAATTGTGTGCAGCTGTTAAGATTCCCAAGTAGCTGCAGGGCTTCTTTAAGCATCATAGTGGCCAAGAATAATGTATCTTTCAAGAGTTACTTCTTTTGGGCTTTCTTCTTCCTCTGGTGTTTGCCTGTTGTGAGCATGTGCACCTTATATCAATTTTGCTACAAAATATTGCTGTTTGCGATAATAAGTATTGCACATAATTTAAGTCTTATTTCAAATAGTTACTGGCCTTGCTGTTTTTATTCATGATATTGTGGCTTTTAATAAACCTCTATTCGTGGTTTTCTATTGTTCCTATGACAACACATTACGCTGAATAATGCAAGATTTTATACGCGAACCATCAACAGTACAACAGAGTTAAGTCGTCGTTCGTACATTGGGCCAAAGTTTGAGGAAAAGGTGAGTTATGCATTCTTTTTTATATGTGTTGAACAGAATTATTGTTATTGCTATTTGTTATTGCGAACAGCGATATGTGCACCTTGTTTCTGGCTGTTTTTACAGAGGCAGCATCTGTTGGTTAGCCAGAAATCTTTCATTTCCTTTATTAGTTACTTAAGTGATGTGATTTTTCCTTGCCTATGATAGAAGTACATTTTTGCTGTAGTTACAGCTAAAAATTTTAAAATCTGGAATATTTGAAGAATATTTCGATGTACACTACACTACAACAGCGTGCAATGACATAAGAGCCGTGAATCAATACACCTACAGTTCTGTAGCATGGCACACATCAATGTTTTGGAAATTCAGGAACACTGGAAAGATAATTAACAGAAAAATCTGAAATGCTAGCTCAAACAGCAATAATAATAAAAAATATTTTTCAAACAAAATAAGAGTAGAATTGTTGAAGGCATTTTATCATGCATAAACCATTTTTGAATCAGAATGATTACATTTCTAAATGCCAGTAAAGGTACTAACTGGTACCATAGTTTCAGCAACTTGGGCTCTTGTCAGCCATTAGACTCTGGATCCGACAGAAAGATGGCAACACAAGACAGCAGCCCCTATGATGAGAGTTTCAAAAACAGCTCAAGAATGGAACAACACATGCAATTTGATCGCTGACGAGAGCCCAAGTGGTTGAAACCAGGGTCCCAATTTGTACCTTCATTGGCATTTAGAAATACAATCATTTCAAATTAAAAATAATCATTATTTTTCAGTACAGAAGTGTCATATTTTAACTGTTTCAATGGAGATACCTCCTGAGAAACCTTGAAAACTGCATTGCTCTGAATGAGAACCGAACACACATCTCCCAATTTCCATTTCAGCATGCTGCTGTTACCATTACAAGCAGCCCTTGCGAATGTCGACCAGATATTTTGTAGTGGCTACTAAATTTTTAGCACGTCTTTTGTAAAAGATCGTGCTTACGCTATCGGTTTGTCCATCTGTCCGCTCGTCTGTAGACACGATATCTCTGCAACTATTAGTCCGATTTGAAAAATTATTTTTGCATTGGGAAGCTTGAAATATGCGAATGACGATCCTTCATTTCATTTTTTTACGATGTACAATTTCGCCGCTAGAGGGCGTAAGTGATATTTTTTGCTTCTGATGTATTTGACTTTATATTTGTCAATATCTCTACTTCTAGAAGTCAGATTTGAAAAATTCCTTCTTTGTTGGATAGTGTTTTCAGAGTGACACGTTTTTCATATAATTTCACAATTTTCAAATAATTCATAGACTTTCCGCTAGGGGGCATAAAGGTAAATTGCGTTTCCCCTTATATCTCTGCTTCTAAATCTCAGATTTGAAAAATTCTTTCACACCGGATACAACTCCTGATGGGAAATCCTTTGCACATAATTTCTAATGTTTAGTAAAGAATGGTTTGGCCACCAGGGGGCATAAGTGTTAATTTCTGCTTCTTATGTATTTGCAGCAAAATCTGAGCTCCTGAAAACTTGACTGAAAACATTCTTTCGTGGACCTATACTGCTCAAATCGAAAAACCTTTTGAGAATAAGTTCTTCTTAAAGTAATGCATGTTTTCCCCCCGCCAGGGAGCGTAAATTCATATATTATTTTTGTCGATATCTCTGTTTCTAAGAGTCCAATTTGAAATTTTTTTTCTGTGTTGGAGAGCGTTTCCGATGCAAAATGTTTTTGATATAAATTCATGTTTTCTTAACGCACAAGTCTGCAACCAGAGGGCGTAAGCTCATGATTCTGTTTACAGAAATATCTGAGGGATTATAAACCTGACTGAAAAACTTCTTTCTTCCGTCAGATACTATTGTTTTCCATACCAGTTCCGTTGACTTTCAATAGTTTTAATAAATTTAATTTGCGTTAGAACGGATTCAAGACTTGCTTATTACACCCGAAAATTCGGTGTCATCTTTCTTGTTTAATATAGTAGCCAATGATGGCCAGTAGATTTTTTCCCCCAAGTGAGCAACTATTTTGTCCAACCCCCCCCCACTTGTGAATGAATATCAAGTTCAGTTTTCTCGCCAGTGTTCCTGCTTCAAAAATGAGTGGAAGTGAGGGTGGGATTCAAGAGAAACTTAATCGGCTGACAGATCAGCCTAGAGTCACCAAAGGGTCAAGGTTACTAAAGCAACCTTTGCCATGTTATACTTTGCACAAAGTATAACGTCATCTACAGGTAAAATAGTTATCTTTGAATCTCTGTTTAGCTGCATACATTTTTTTTTTTTTTTTTTTGCTTTACGCATGGTGATCGCTAGAGCTGACTAAGCAACTGTTCTCGCAGTACCTGCTTCCTAGCCAAAGGTGGCTCTTGCACCAAAAATTCTAATAAATGAACAAAATACATGTTTAAAGAAAGTACTAAACACAAATGGACATTTATAGTTATTGAACATTTAGTGATTCATTTGTTTTTATCAGACTGATAAGTTTTAAAATAATACAACTTTACACAAATGAAACAACAGCAAAAGAGACATACCTTCTCTCTTTAAAGCATTTCGTAAACCCGTTGTAGTGGGTGTAATAACAGCATGTATATCTAAAATAGAAGCCACACCACCAGACCTGAAGAGCACAGTGAAAGTTGGAGCACACAAGTAAAAGAAAGGACATTGACATGTCCTTACAAGCTGATATAGTGATCGAAAGCTGACACACCTGTAGATAATAAAAACATAAATAAATAAATTATATATATAATATATCTCACAATATTTTTAATTTTGCTGGAGGAAGAATGTACGCTTACAAATGCTTTTTTTATAAATGTTTACAGCATTACAACATATGAAAACAGAGGAATGACATGCACACATAATGCCTTTGCAACAATTTACTCTGTTATAAAAACCAAGTTCATCTGAAATTAAGGTGGCAAAACCTAAAAGTGGAGAGGAAGGGAGATAAAACATGAAACTTGAGACCATGATGAAAAAGGCATTGTTTTTTTCTGTCTGAATCAAAAGTACAAATCAAAGACAGCCATTTTATATATTTATTTACGCTTTCCAACCAGGTTGAAGAAGCGTACATGCTCCAGCTTTTTCCGTCTGTCTGTCGGCACGATAACTCACATAAAAATGGTTCGATTTCGATGAAATTTTAGTATGTGGTAGGAGACCACCAGGGGACGAACCCTATTGAAAATGGTGAAGTGGGGTCAAAGGTCACGCCATAAGAGCAGGATCCATTCAATTGCCCTTATGCGTCATAACTTGAGTAAATATAGTTCGATTTCGATGAAATTTTAGTATGTCATAGGGGACCACCAGGGGACGAACCCTATTGAAAATTGGCAAATTGGGGTCAAAGGTCAGGCAGGGCATAAGAGCGGGATTTGTTCCATTGCCCTTATGCGTCATAACTTGCGTAAAAATGGTTCGATTTCGATGAAATTTTAGTATGTGGTAGGGAACCACCTGGGCACGAACCCTATTGGAAATGGGGTCAAAGGTCAGGCAGGACATAAGAGCGGGATTTGTTCCATTGCCCTTATGCGTCATAACTTGCGTAAAAATGGTTCGATTTCGATGAAATTTTAGTATGTGGTAAGGAACCACTGGGGACGAACCCTATTGAAAATGGGCGAAATGGGGTCAAAGGTCAGGACACTGGAGTGGGATCCATTCCATTGCCCTTGTGCATCATAACTTACCAAAAAATGTTTTGATTGCGACAAAACGTTATGTTGTTCTGGAGGTATAGTGAACCGATTCTGTTGAATATCAATGAAATGGGGTCAAAGGTCGTTGCACAAAAGCAAGATTTATTCCACAGCCATTATTCTCATAACTTGCGTAAAACTGCTTCTATTGCGACAAAACTTTAGTATGTTATTCTTGAGGTGTACTGAAACGGTTCTGTGGAATATCATTGAAATGGGGTTAAAGGTCAGGACACAGGAGCGAGATTTATTCCACAGCCATTATCCTCATAACTTGAGTAATAATTTCTGGTATGTTGGAAAGCGTATCATAATCAATGCATTGCATGATTTTACTAACTTGTTTTGTTTTGCAATTTGTTTACAGAGATCAGCAAAACAATGCATTTGAAAGACTGATTCAAGCAATTGCACTTGCTTTTCTTAGTGAAGTTGCACATGAGAAGTAAGGCAAGTGATGTGCACATCATATTAAAACAACGAACATTAATACAGGCAAAAATTAAATAATATAAAGTTTTATGTTTTTTTACCTTATTTAAAAGACAAGTTACAAAAATGACTTGTAAATATACACTGAAGTGCCCCTGAATTATGAATTACACATACCAACCTAGCAAGGTGTTGGGCCACCTCTTGTTCTAATGATGGCGACCACATGACGAGGCATGGACTCTATGAACTTACTAAAATGATTTGCAGGTATTGCAGCCATGCCCTCTCCAAAGTTTTCCATAATTCACTCAGGTTCATAGCCTATGGGACATGTGCCCGAACAGCCTGTTTGATGGCATCCCAAAGCTGTTCCATGGGGTTTAAATCTGGGCTTCCGGGTGGACATTGAAGCATTTCAAATTCACTACAATGCTCTTGTAATCATGCAGTAGCTAGTTGGGACCTGTGGAATGGGCAATTATCTTGCTGGAACACATAACTGCCACTGGACATAAATGTCTACATATCTAAGGGCACTTAAAAGTCAACCATACAAGTACCAAAGGCCCCAGATCAGCTGAAGACATCCCAAATGATCACTGAGCCACAACCAGCCTGTACTGTTCCAACTTGACATGAACAGTTCATGGCTTCACGAGGTTGACACTAGATCTGCACTCTCCCATCAGCTTGACGCAGTTAAAATTGGGATTCGCCACTCCAGGCCATCTGCTTTCAATCCGCTGTGATCCAGTGTTAGTGTTCTTTTGCCCAGGCAAGGTGTGAAGCTTGGTGTCATGCCATTAACAGTGGGACTCTTGTGGGCAGGAGGCTCCAAAACCCTAGACCTTTAAGAGTGCATTGCACTTCCTTGCACTGACATGGTGACTTGATCTACCGTTCAAATGGGTGGTGATTTGGGATATTATTTTGAGCCTATCAGTTCAAATAATGTGGCCCCAAACAGTGTACTCCATGAGCTATCAAGGCTGGTACACCTCTGCAATTCATTCAGCAACATGTTCTTTTGCCAGAATTTTCATGTTCTTGAAACACTACGGGCTAGTACGACATGAAAACTCCAGCGTCTTGATGACTTCGGAGATGGAGTGACACATCCTGTGGGCACCCACAATCTACCCTCTGTCAAAAGTATCCAAATCTGCCTTACCCATCATGCCTGTTAATTGATCAATATCGTGGAAGCTGTGGGCAATGGCTGTGTTCAACAACAGTTTCCGCAGGTATGAGCAATAATGTGGGAGTAGAAGCCAAACACTTGCATAACTTCTACTGTTTCTAATTCAATGGCACTTCTGTAAATATGATTATTAAAAAATATATATAAATGCTTGGGAAGAAATGAGACACAAAGGCTCACAAAAAAAAGAAGTCAGTTCAGACAAAGTGCTGAAATGTATTACACTGACAAATTATAATGAACTGAACTACAAAATAAATTACGTTCATAAAAACAACAAAAAAAAAAAAAATGAACTGAGTAAAAGCTAATACAGATAAGTCAAATAAACCAAACAAAACATAATGATAAAAAAAAAAAAGAATTACAAAATTCCATTAACCAGCAACATGTGCAAATATTACACTGGATAAACAGCTAGAAAACTGAAGAGAAGAAAAAAAAACATTCCACTGACATAGACAAGGTGCTCTCAACAAAATGCACTGGCGGAAAGTGAAAAAAGAACACCAAGAAGGAATTGGCGGACGATCATGAAATTTACATATGTTAATGGGGTCGAGTTTACGTAGGTGTGATGTTAATTTCGGGACCAACACCGGTGAGCGCTTACACCACAGCATGGCATAATATGCAAATTATAGTCGGTGGTATTTAAGGAGTACGGCGAAGTGAATGTAATCAGTCGTTGGCGTACGGACACGTGCGAAGACCCTGAAGAAGCTGTAATGCCTGGACATGGAAGACTTGTACGATTTCAGCAGTTATCGGACTTTGAGCGAGGTCGTCTAGTCGGACTTTGCGAGGCCCGATGGTCGTATTGTCGTATTGCGGAGCGAATTGGACGGGAAGTATCGGTGGTGGTACGATGGTGGCGTAGATGGTCTGAGGAACATTCCCTCACGAGAAGACGTGGAACCGGGAGTCACAGACGGACTGATGAGCGGACCGATTGACGCATAAGAGCGGAGTTGTCAAGCAGAACATCCACTGCGACGCAAATCCGAGCTGCCGTTGCACCTGAGGTGACTGTACGAACAATCCGCAACCGTCTACTGGATGCAGGACTACGTGCACGTGTGCCTCTGGCATGTGTACCTCTGACTCCAGCCCACCGGCAGGAACGGCTGCAGTGGTGTCACCAACGTCTGCACTGAAGAACGCAATGGCGATCTGTTGTGTTTAGCGATGAAAGCAGTTTCTGCTTGGGAGCCTCCGATGGCCATATGCGTGTTTGCAGATGCACAGGAGAGCGTCTCCACCCTTCTTGCATACGCCAGCGACACACAGGGCCTACACCTGGTCTCCTGGTGTGGGGAGCGATCAGCTATCACTCCCGTACACAACTAGTGTTTTGTACCGGGTACGTTAAACAGCACCTCCTACATCAACAACATTCAGCCTGTTGTTGTGCCGTTTGTAAGGTTGGTCCATCGTGGTGTTTTCCAGCAAGATAACGCACGCCCACACATGGCATGTGCAACACAACATGCACTTCAGGGTGTGAGACAACTTCCATGCCCTGCACGTTCACCGGATTTGTCCCCCATTGAGCATGTGTGGGATTTTATGGGACAATGACTTATCCGGTCTCCACGGCCAGCCACGACCATCCCCGATTTACGCGTCCGGGTTGAGGATGCTTGGAACTCAATACCCCAAACTTACATCCAACATCTGTACGACAGACTCCATGCCAGAATTGCACAGTGTGACACAGTTCATGGCGGCTCAACCTCGTACTAACCATGTTGCATGGAAATGTTATTTTTCAGTTTACCAGCAAATACAGCTGTATTTTGCCATAATGTTTTGATCACGTTATCTTCTGTATTCCGTTATTATGCTGTATAAATTTCGTTGGTATCAGAAGTCTCCTTCTTGATGTTCTTGTTTCACTTTCTGCCAGTGTAATTGTAGCTCACATACAGTCTTGTAGGTTTAATTCTTTGTAGAACAACTATAAATTTTGGATTTTCAACCTTGTCTAAAATCAAAGACTTACTATACTGAAAGCTTTTATATCATACAAAAGAGCTCAACAAAAAACTTATGAAGCCTATGCTCTCAATTTTTATAAGTTAAGAGAGGACATAAATCAAGGTCAAATAAAACAAGTTAACACTAATTTATCAAACAATATATAAAAAACCCAAACAGATCAGTATTTGAACAACTTTATATCAGAAGAATATGGAAATGCCATCATGTAAATATTCTAAAGAAAATTCCATTTTTTCAAGTGTAACAGTTTATCCTTGACAACAGGACTCAAGGTGACCCAGAAGACAAAACAATTTCTGCATATTAAGAAAATTAAATAAACTCAACAGCAGAAGCAAAGTGCTATTCTTCAGTTATCAGTTAATTTATTGAAAAATAAAAACTTTAACTATATAAGGCAATTCCTTGCATAATGTACAACTTGTCCACCACTTATTATCTCTTCATAACAACCACCATAACAAAGACTCATCTGATAAGCATAACCAGGGTTCATACACATTTACAGAAAATAAATTTCAGAACTTTACTACGGGGTTTTCCAGTTCATTAAACAATTCCAGGAGCTAAAATTTTTGATAGAATCATAGTGTGCAAATTAGGATGAAATTTACTATGCATTTAAAAATCTTATGAAATCCTATGGGTTCAGCTGTTACAGAGTGTTCCTTTAGTGTGTGCCACATCAATGAAGTGGAAAAGTTAACCTGTATAAAAATTGTTCTGTATAAAACTTATATGAAGCAATCTGAAACTTAGCACAACGATAATAACAAAAAACAATTTTGCTGTGGCACAGGCATCTATTCACATGCACACTGGAGGCAGAGAGGACACATATCAATTACCTTCAGTGAGGAAAGCATGTGCTCTTAGAAGGAACTGCCATCTTGGACTTGCGTGAAGGTATCTCCACACTATTGCGACTCCAACTGCCCATAACTGGTAAACCACAAACCAATTAAACACCCTGCACTGCAGCATCTCATGAGATGAACATACATGAGACAGACCAAAGAACAAAAAAGCTGAAATTTTTAACTGGGTGAAAAATCAGAAAATGCAACAAAAAATTGTGTACATAACACAGCATGAGCAAGATGGAATTGTTCACTCTAATTTACTTATGTAAATGTTTAGAGCACACCACTGTTTTTTTTTTGTTTGTTTACTTGCTAGAACATCAGCTGGATTTCCCTCTCGTGTTGCTTTCTTCTCAGCAAGTTACATGGCCATATTTGCCTTTCGTTGACTATGCAGCTGCACATCAATCTTTGCTTAATTTTCCTTTCACTGTTGATATCATTCCTTCCCATTTCTTCAACACCTTTCTTCTTATTACTTGTTTCCCCTTTATTCCCTCAGATGACAATATTTTACCATCCTGCTGAAAAAACTTTCAGCACGAGGACCACGAATGCATGATATTACAGCTTTCACTACTTTAAATAAATAGTGTAACTTTCAGAATATGAATACTTTCGAACACCATTATTCAATTCTAACAAATTTTCAAACTTTGTCACTTCCGTTTTTGAAAAATTTCCCCTCCCTGATCAGGGTGTCTATTGATTTCCAATGAAACAAATTCATGACTTTTCCATGACATCTTCAGTTAAATTCATGACTTCTCAACAATGTGTGACACAATGACAACCATTCTAGACTCAATCATATTATTTGCATCTTTAAAGGCATTAAGTACCAACAAAGTGTGCATATTTACGTGCAAGTCATTAATGACTCATCAATCAGAAAAGCCAAACACTTACCTAAAAAGCTCTTGGCTTCTTTCCTGCTATACACTTCATGCACGTTAATTGAGAACATCCTGTTACGTAAGCTGGCCTTCAAAGGTTGAAACTTTCATCTTATCCGCTTATAGGGTGTTGGTTTTATATACATTCTTCCGGTCATGAAACATCGTATTTTATTCACAAGACAAAAAACGCTGACTTCTGACTGCTGTTTGACATGCAACATAGCTCGTCATCACTAGGTGCATACTCACTATTAAGTGAATGTGGTCAACTTTCATTACGCTTATTTTTTTTTATTCCTCCTTCACTCCTCCATATGCAACTTGCCTTTAAAATTCACAATTCCAAAAAATGGTACTCAATTCGAAAACACATATCCACATACCCAATAAATACTCACATACATCACTCCCTACAATTTACACACCCCATATGACCATATTAACGCACAATATATACAACACTTTCGCACACTCAATTAAAACCACTATTTACATTTCACGGCAGTCAAACCACTGTCAACTGTGATTTATGTAGTGCTCCATTTGCCTCATACATCGTAAAAACCCTACAGCAAACGCCAACTCTATTCAGCCAGTCACACACAATCCCCGAGCGCTTTCAACAGATACCCTGTCATCCTCAGGAGGTCGGTGCGTCCTTCTGCTCTGCTAACCACAGCTCAAGTGAGCAAACTCATCGAGGTTTCGACTTCAGTCGCAAACTCTGCATCGTTGTATCTCTGGTGCCATCTATTGTCAGTGCTGTTCTCTTTTCTTTTTTTCTTAATTGTTGTTTGACTTTTAGTAAGGCTTTCCAATGGTCATTTAAGTTGTTTGGATCATTAATGTTACACACTATTGATCTGTTTTTTTTTCGATTAACACCGATGCAGCAACTCTCAGCTGCCTTTCGTTTTTACAGCTGTTAATAATTTTAATATCTTCGAATTTCAGACATTGGCGATTTTCTAGACAATACTAGGTTAATGCTGTCTTAGCTTCTTTTTTTATTCCAATTACTCATATGCTCGTCATCACTATGTTGCATGTCAGACGGCAGTTAGAAGTCAGCATTTTTTGTCCTGTGAATAAAATATGATGTTTCATGACCAGAAGAATGTATATAAAACAACACCCTATAAGCGGATAAAATGAAAGTTTCAACCTTTGAAGGCCAGCTACATAACAGGATGTTCTAATAAAAGTGCATGAAGTGTATAGCAGGAAAGAAGCCAAGAGCTTTTAGATAAGTGTTTGGCTTTTCTGATTGATGAGTAATTCTAGACTCATAATCTAGTACCCTTGGCTTGAGATCCCAGGTTATTTTTTTATTTTTACAACACTGAAATTAATTCCATGCAACAATAATTTAGGCAAAACTGTTGTATCTATAATATCATTGCTGCTAAGATGGCTATATGGTTGGAGTGGGGTGTTAATGAACCCCCTGAAAGCCAGTTGAGATGAAAGCTGAATGTAATTCTTATGTCACTAAAATTGCTTGTTAACATGAAAAATGTAATTATGCATGGCAGTGAAACATGGGGGCTACAGAAGAAACATTAGAGTCATTTGTGAGCTGGAGAAATGCGTTAGTTACGGGGGAGTTGTGGCAAGACATGTTCTGATCGTGTAAGGAATGCAGATGTGTTGCAGTTGTGTAATGTCAAGCAAATTGTGGTCAGCAAGGTGCAGACTAATATGTTTTGGTAGTGTGGCCATGTTGAAAGAATCAGTGATGAGATGCTTACTAAATTTGTTTTTTTTTTAGCTCAAGTGGCAGGAAGGAAAGGCAGAGGAAGGCCAAGGAACTCATGGGAGGACCAGATTAAAGAGTGTCTGCATGAGAAAAAGATTATGAGTATGAAGTATAGAAGGTCTTGTGTATATCGTGCGATAGATGTCAGTGAAGCCCGAGTTGTGTGTCAAGATCGCTGTAAATGGAGAAGTTTGATATGGCAAAGTAAGTAAATAATCAGTTAAAAATTTATCTGGTGGTTTGTATTTCTTTGACAGGAAGGAGAAGGTGGAATGGCATGAATCGGCTTTTTGGAAAGATAGAAAAATTATCTGGAAGTACATAAGGCTTAGGAAAAATAGGGGAAATAAAGTTGTAAGTTGTGTGAAGAATAGGATTGGGTAAAATGATGTGGGAGCCCAATGATGCACAAGTAGATCTTACTGTAAAATTCATAAACACTTACCAAAGAAGAGGATAATTTGTAATACAACCAGTACAGAGTACCTGGTTGTGTTACAAATTCGTATTTGAATGTTTCAGGAAGTAGTTTGGCTGTAACATAAAAAAAGTATCTTCTTAATGAAACATCAATATATATACAAATACTGTGACATCATCATCTGCTTCTGCCTCAGATTCCCCTAAGCAAAGGGGAATCTGAGGCAGAAGCAGATGATGATGTCACAGTATTTGTATATATATTGATATTTTTTTTTTTTTTTTTGATTGGAGGTTTAACAACCACCGTGAGCAACTCAATGGGCTATAAGCGGTCGCCCGTCCTTAATTTAGGGTCACTGGTTCCAGGGGAGGGAAAGAGCCAGTGCCGTAAGACAAACACAACATCCATGCCTCACCGGCATTCGAATCCGGACTCCTTTCGGACGAATGATCAGAGGCCATCGCTTAGACCACTGCGCCACCGGGGCGGCGATGTTTCATTAAGAAGATACTTTTTATGTTACAGCTAAACTACTTCCTGAAACATTCAAATACGAATTTCTAACACAACCAGGTACTCTGTACTGGTTGTATTACAAATTATCCTCTTCTTTGGTAAGTGTTAGTAAATTTTACAGTAAGATCTACTTGTGCATAAGTTTACATAACATATCACATACAAAAAAAAAAAAAAAATGAAACAAAAGTGCACCCAAGAATTAATTTTAGTAGTGAATAAATAAAACAAACTAACTTACCAATTTGAATGCAATGTTTCCTGAACACTGTTGTCAAGCTGAACTAATGTTGCACTAAAGAAATGAAGAATTTAAATTAATGATTTTAACAGCACATGGCAGGAACAGCAGTACTGAAAACTATAACAAATAGCTAATACAATGCATTATGTGTCACTAAGAAAATATTTCACCAAGCATGCTTATTGCAAATGCAGGGATGCCAACATCTGAAGGAAGTCATCAGTAGTCCATATGCGAGCCACCTGTAGTTTTTCTGTAGTGAAGTCAAGTCGAATTCCCAAATTAAAATTTGCAAGGTAGCATGCATATTTCCCAGAGTACACTCCTACATTTTTAGCAACATGTTAATCTCGATCGGGGACAATACTTGGATAAATTTTTCAACATAGTCCCCTTAAAATGGGGGGGGGGGGGGGAACTTTAGTAAATACACAAAAAATACATACCGTTTCAACTCCACCTTTAAATAAATATGTTATGTCATAAGTGTGTGATGCCACACACTTATGGTTATTCCTCCTGTTTTTTAGAGTGAAAATGCCGACTGCAATCGTCTTTTCCGCCGTGTGCAATTGAAAAATCAACAGCACACGGGGAACAAAACCCATGGTTTTCGGATACCCAGGACGATTTTAGACACGGAATTGCCTCTGGCAATCGTCCCGTCAGCCATGAGCCACCGAAAAATCGCAGTTGCACACGCCACAAAACACATGATTCACGGAAACATGCGACCGCTGTAAACATGGAAATTCCAACAAATAACATTCCTTGTACTGCTGCGAATTTTTAATTTTTCACACCATTAGAACTGGAAGCCACTGAAGCACGCTTCATAACTACAGCAATTCACGTCACACCACAACTAATCAACTTTCAACTTAACAACAAGAACAAAAAACGTGGAATCTACTCTAGTCTACCTCCGACAACTTACGTTAGTTCAGGATGAGGTTAAGGATTTCTCAAAGTTAACAGATATCGTGCACTGTGAACACCATCCCACGACAAGCCAGGTACAAAGTCATACGATCATACAGAACGATCTCCGCTGCAACATTTGCGCTTGCTTGTCGGCCAGCCAAACATGCTTGCTGTGCGACGGCTTCATGACATTACAGCAAAAATCACTACATTTTACTATGCAGCACTTTTTTTTTTTTTTTAACGTAAGTTTTCCGGAAATATCCGAGATTTTTGGAAAAATCCGTAGTTTTTCACATTTTCTCCGTAAGTCCGTAGTACTTGGCATCTCTGCAAATGATACTATAAAAACTACAGAACCTAGATACATATTCAAACAGTTTACAGCAGATGGGCATGAAGCCTTTACAAGCAATGATAGCTTCACTGCGAGCAACTAAGGACAACATGCTTGAATTCTATATCTACACACATTCATAAAAAAATTCCTAGTTACATCATACACCACTTACATACTTTGTAAAGCTAACACCAATGCATGTAATTCTATATGTGTATTTGGGATAGTCATGTTGCTGTACCTCCAATTCTTTGTTAAAATTAAGTTTGTAAACGAGACAATTTGAGATTTTTACAGAAAACAAAATATCCACTTTTATGAACAAAATATGTGAGAAATATAATAGGAAAATCAATTTCAAAGGAATGGTACTCTAGTAATCAAATAAACAAAGAAAGATTATGGATTTTTTTAGGAAATATTAGCCGTAATTCCACCTTGCCATTGAGCCATTGCAATAAATGTCAGCTGAAACTCTTACTTATTTAATTCTTCATTTTTTTTTTGAAAATTTTAATCTTACATTGATATGGATCCATGAAATAAAGCTATTTATTATTCAGAAGTGAATTTTACTCAACACCTTCATTGACGTCTGTCCGGGGAAATCTGTGAGCGTAACTTATGAAAATTACCTCTACAAACACACACACACACATATATATATACTAAAGAGCAAAGCCGAAAACATAAGAAAAACTTTAGAATTTAAAACGAAAGTTGCAAAATAACCTGAAGATCAAAACGCGCAACGCAGCAGTTATGAAAATTCAGAATTCACATTCTATTAAGAAGAGACTGAAGCAAAAATTTTTTTTGACTCATACCAAGTACAACATAGAAAAGGTTATGTATAGACCGGCGTGAGTAAAAAGAGAAAAAAAAAAAGAGAACAACTGAATGTAGAAAGTGTCGAGAATACTGAGCCTTGGCTTTATCAAGGACCTGCAAAAACTCTGCATTTTCTCACTTCCACAAAGACTTATTTGGAAATGGGTTTCTGCAAAGTCATAGATGCATGTAATAAGCCCACCAAAAAAAAATTAAAATATATATACATGTCATGACCTCCGCAGAGTTGTATGACCAAGCGTTAGTTAACAATTTAGCTTGCATCCATAACTTTCCTGGCCCGACCCATGCTCTTCATCTGTTACTATTAAACAGAAAGAAGACGATTATAGAAAACTCAAGTTGTAAGAGTGACATAATGAATCAGAAATAATGTTCAGCAATAACAAATTGCCAAGTTCGCCTGAGAGAGAATTAAAACCTGAATAGCAATACAAAAGTATTACAAATTCTTAACATTGCAATAAAAAGGAAATATTAATTTTTTTCCTAAAGCACAGATTCTTGAAAGAAAACTGGATTATAAAAACCCCCTACTCCACAACTTCTGACAACACAAAAACGAGAATAAAATAAAGACAATAATAAACTAAAGAAATGCTTTGTGAAGGTTATATGACATAAACAATTAGTTGCAATATGTACAAAGTATTTCAGAAGTGATTTAAGTGCATAATTAAGTAGTTATTAAGACCTTAAACTACATTGAAAACACAGCTCAGACTACAAGAACAATGAAACGGCCGGCTGCTTGGCCTTAGTTCCCTAAAAAATGCGCAAAGATACCAAGAAAAGAAAGATTTAAAATCCGCAAAAAAGTTAATAGATTTGCTAGTGCCTAAATGCTTAAAGCAAAAAAAGAAAAAATGTTCAAGAAGTTCAAATATTGAACCTGGAAAACCTAAGACCCAAAGACAATGAAGAGAGCTTACCTCTTGTGGAAGTAAGAAAATGCAGAGTTTTTGCTGGTCCTTGATAAAGCCAAGGCTCAGTATTCTCGACACTTTCTACATTCAGTTGTTCTCTTTTTTCTCACACCGGTCTATACATAAACTTTTCTATGTTGTACTTGGTATGAGTCAAAAATTTTTTTTTGACTCAGTCTCTTCTTAATAGAATATATATATATATATATATATATCATCATCATCATCATTGTCAACCATTATCAATCCACTGCTGGACGAAGGTCTCCCCAAGTTTCCTCCACAACGGTCCGTCTTGTGCCAGTCTCCTCCATGTCACCCCTGCATACTTTCGAATTTCATCCACCCATCTCCCATGTGGTCTTCTTCTGGGTCTTTTCCTGTCCCTTGGAATCCAATCTAAAATTTCGGCTGTCCATCGATGATCTGTCCTTCTGGCAGTATGTCCAGCCCATTGCCTATATATATATATATATATATATGATGGACCTCAACACCAAACTTGAACGTGGCAAGCTCATAAGACAAACAAAATCTATTGACATAACCAACCTTAAAAAACACCATAATACCTTCAAGTTGGAACTGAAGAACAGGTTCTCTGCTTTAGAAGGCCTAACATCGGAAGAAGTGGACATCTCTGAAGTTAACAGAAAAGTAACCAAAGCTCTTATGGAAACAGCAACAAAATTAGCTGGGTCTAAGAACAAGTTGCATGTAAACAAATTATCAGGAAAAACGAAAATGTTGATGCAAAAAAGAAGAGAGATGAGGACAACTAAAGAAGATGTGACTTCCAAAGTGGAATATATAGAGCTATGCAAGACAGTAAGAAAAAGTATCACTGAAGACGTAAGAAAATTCAACTGTGAACTAGTGAGGAAAGCAATTGAAAACAACCAAAGCCTAAAGATAGCAAAGGGACATCTCAGTAAGGGAAGAAAACAGATTATGGCACTGAGAAAAGAAGATGGTTCTGTAACAAGAAATAGAGGCGAAATTTTGACAAGAGTGAAAGATTTCTACTCCAAATTATATGAAAGGGATGATACATGCACTCCAGACATCATGAAAGATACCAGTACTAGAGTTCCTCCAGTCCTTCCAGCAGAAGTTGCACTTGCAATCAAGAACATGAAGCGGGGAAAAGCTCCAGGAGAAGATGGAATTACTGTAGACATCATACAAGAAGCAAGTGGAGAAATTGAAACAGTACTCGCCCAAATTTTCACTCGATGCCTTAATGAAGGAAAGATTCCTGAGGATTGGAACACCACTACAATGATCCTGCTACATAAGAAAGGTGACATTGAGGATCTCGGAAACTACAGACCTATCAGCCTCCTATCAGTAGTTTATAAAATCTTCACTAAAGTTCTTTCACACCGCTTGAAGGTAACACTGGACATGGCTCAACCGAGAGAACAAGCTGGATTCAGGAGTGGCTACAGCACAATAGATCATATCCACGTACTGAGAGAACTAATTGCAAGAGCGAGGGAATATGAACTTCCTTTGTGCATGACTTTTATCGATTATGAAAAAGCCTTTGATTCGGTGAAACCATCAGCAGTTACAATGGCTCTGAAAACCTGCGGTATTGAAGATGCATACATTAATATTATTAATAAAATCTATGAAAATGCAAGTGCAAAGATTCGGCTGTTTGAAAATACAACACACATAAAAATTGGAAAGGGAGTGAGACAAGGTGACACCATATCTCCGAAGCTCTTTAATGCCACATTGGAGGGTGTTTTTCAGTCGCTGAGCTGGGAAAACAAAGGGATAAAGATTAATGGAGATTATCTAACCCACCTTCATTTTGCTGATGACATAGTGAATTTTGCAACTACCCCATCAGAGCTGCAGAGTATGATGCAGGAACTTGCTGACAAGAGTAAAGAAGTGGGATTAAAAATGAACTTTCAGAAGACAAAAGTGATGTTCAATGCTTTTACAAGAAATGAAGATTTATTGATTGATGGAGAAAAGCTGGAGATAACAGACACGTACGTTTATCTTGGACAGCAGATATCAAGTGAGGGTCACATTGGTGAAGAAATTAATCGGCGTACAAAACTTGCCTGGAGAGCTTTTGGAAGAAACAGCATAATTTTCAAGAGCAATATGCCATTATGTCTTAAAAGAAAAGTGTTTGATCAATGCATCCTTCCAGTGCTTACGTATGGTGCAGAGACGTGGATCTTAACTAAAAGAGATATACAAAGACTGCAGACAACTCAAAGAAGCATGGAGAGGTGCATGCTTCGTGTAACCAGGAGAGATAAGAAGAGGAACTCGTGGATCCGAAAAATGACAAGAGTGGAAGACATCATGATCAGAGTTAAATGCCTGAAATGGCAATGGGCTGGACATACTGCCAGAAGGACAGATCATCGATGGACAGCCGAAATTTTAGATTGGATTCCAAGGGACAGGAAAAGACCCAGAAGAAGACCACATGGGAGATGGGTGGATGAAATTCGAAAGTATGCAGGGGTGACATGGAGGAGACTGGCACAAGACAGACCGTTGTGGAGGAAACTTGGGGAGACCTTCGTCCAGCAGTGGATTGATAATGGTTGACAATGATGATGATATATATATATATATACTGAAGAGCAAAACTGAAGACTAAGGAAAAACTTTAGAATTTAAAACGAAAGTTGCAAAAAAACCTGAAGATCAAAACGCGCAATGCAGCAGTTTTGAAAATTCAGAATTCACATTCTATTAAGAAGATACCTAAGCAAAAAAATACATATATAATTTTGACTCACTCCAAGTACAACATAGAAAAGGTTATGTATCTACCTGTGTGAGTAAAAGGAGAAAAGATAAAAAAATAAAATAAAACAACTGAATGTAGAAGGTGTCGAGAATACTGAGCCTTGGCTTTAGCAAGGACCAGCAAAAACTCTGCATTTTCTCACTTCCACAAAGACCTAGTTGGAAATGGGTTTCTGCAAGGCCATAGATGCAAGTAACATTCCCACCTAAAATTGTTTTAAAATATATATATATGTCATGTCCTCCGCAGAGTTGTATGACCTAGCACTAGTTAACAATTTCGCTTGCATCCATGAACCTTCCTGGCCCGACCCATGCTCTTCATCTGTTACTATTAAACAGAGAGAAGAAGATTAAAGAGAACTCAAGCTGTGAGAGTGACATAATAATTAGAAATAATTTTCAGCTATAACGAAATGCCAAGTTCGTTTGAGAGAGAATTTAAACCTGAAAAACAATGCAAAAGAAATTCAAATTTTTTCATTGCAATTAAAAAAGGAAATATTAATTTTTAAAAAACAGATTTTTGAAAGAAAACTTGAGTCTAAAACCCCCTACTCTACAACTTATGACAGCACGAAAACGAGAATAAGTTAAAGACAATAATTAACTAAAGAAAACTTTGTGAAAGTTATATGACTTAAACAGTTAGTTGCAATATGTACAAAGTATTTCAGCAGTGCTTTAAGTGCATAATTAATTAGTTATTAAGTACTTAACTACTTTGAAAATACAGCGCAAAGAAAAGGAACAAGCTTAGCCATCTGCTGTTCCTAGGTTCCCCAAAAGACGCGCAAAGTTACAAAGAAAAGAAAGAGTTAAAACCCGCAAAAATGTTAACAGACAAGCCAGTACCTAAAAGCTGAAAAGCAAAAAATCAACAGAGAAAAAGTACATGAAGTACAAACATTGAACTTATAAGACCTAAAACCCAAATACAAGGAAGAGAGCTTACCTCTTGTGCGACGAAACTTTCTCCTCACAAGAGTAAAACATGGCTGACCTCTTCCGCCACTCCCTGGTCGCTGGGGGGCAGTGTGGGTGGGGCTGATGGCCTCCTCATACAGAAAGAAACCAACTCGCGGCATCTGACTGACTCAATGCGTCCCATCCAGCCCTTGCAATTGTTGGTCATAAGTCTCCAAATGGCGACCAGCTATTTTGTAGTGGCTAGTAAATTTTTTAGTATAATAGCCAACGATGGAGAGTAAATTCCACCCCCTCCCTCTAGGACTCGGCGATGTATCGATACATCGTGAAAAAACGGTGTGAATTTAACATCGATTACGGTGTTACGACTGACGAAACTACGATTCATCGCCACCGTGATGTAAATGAGCGCGATGTAAGCACCACTGCGTGCCACCGAGCCGTGACCAAGCACAGTTGTTCAAACCAGTTTTCCCAGTCAGAGACCTGTGAACATCGGCTGCTCCTCATGCATGCGCGCGGGTCTCCGATGTAGTTTCTCGCTGTGTCTCGTTCCTACATCAAGGGATTGCTCATCTGAGATTCGTGCACCAGCCAAGCAATCGTTGGCATCGTAGTTTCGCGAGCGATCCCATCCAGAGTCTCATCATGATGACACGATGTTTAAACAGGTTTCTTATCACGTGCCAGCCAAGCAATCATCGACATCGTAGTTTCGTGAGCAATCCCACCCAGAGTCCCATCACGATGTTTAAACAGGTTTCTTATAGTGCGTAAGTCTCCGATGTAGTTTACCCGCAGTGTCTCGTTTTAGATGCTACATCGGGGGATTGCTCACCGGAGATTCGCGTGCCAGTCAAGCAACTGTTGACGTAGCTTCACGAGCAATCCCATCTGGAGTTCCATCACGATGCAGACAAGATGTTTCAACAGGTTTTTTATTGGGTCTCCGTGTGTCGACGATGCTATTAAGAGGCCATGTGCTTCACGCATTGGATCTTGGAAATTCACCACAGCTTACGAACAATAGGAAGTATGTGGCAGGGTTTTTTATTTTTTCTTTCGCGTTTTTTTTGCGAAATAGTACAAAGGTATTTTAAAATTATATTTATAATTTTTCAAGTATCCATTATTTCACTTTCACCCTTTTGGAAAATTACCCATAGAATTTAGACATAAAAAATAAAAAATGGTACACATATAGCATCAGTCAAGTCCAAACCTGAAGAAACAATTATTGATCTGCAGGGAAGGGCGGTTTAATGGCTCCTGCAACTGACCGTCAGTCTCCACACTTCTTAAATGAATTCTGGCAAGCAAGCCAGCATACTTGCAATCTACAGCCACAAAAATGTTAAATTCCCTAAAATATAAATCGGGCCTTGGCTATGAAAAAAAAAATCATGCTTGAGTATTTCCCCATGAAATTTTACCCCAAAAATCGGTACAAATAATGTACAAAGCGTGAAGTGGACAGACAGTATGAAGTAGATGGGTACAATAATGTTATATTACCAAAAAAATTATTCAGGCCTAGGAAAAGCACAAGAGGGGGGGGGACTATCTGCAGGCCTGGACATTTCCCCATGGAATTTCTCCCTGAAAATCGGTACAAATTTACTAAACGTAAAGCAGACTACACCATAATGTTATATTCTAAAAGAAAATTAACCAGGTGTAAGCTAGGCATAAAGGCCTAACAACAGGTTTGGATACTTCCCAGTGAAATTTTGCCCCAAAAATTGATACAAAAACGTTCTAACTGTAAAGTAAATAGACCCAAAAATGCTACAATCTTAAAAGTTTTAATCAGGCCTGAGATAGGCTGTGAAAAGGCCTAACTGCAGGATCAGGCAGTTTGGAATGGTATTTCGCCAAGGCAATCAGTTTAAATGCACAGCATATGAAGTAGACAGACAAAAATGTAACATTTTGAAATTTTGTATATACGTATTTGTATTGGAAATTGTAAGGTCAGGTGATGCGTAACATCACAGCCTCTCCTTGACAAATGTCAACCCCGCCTTCTCGTGGTGCATCCTGTTCCCACTAAAGGGGCTCTGGCGACCGCCAATAGCGGTATAACTATACCATCGGGATCAGAGGAAATGCTATCCCACACTCACCAACCCGCTTGGCCAGCGTGGTGAGTTATGGCCAAACACCTCCAAAATGACTCTACAACTTAAATCTTGGCCCTCAGTCTCCGGCAGCTGGAATGTACCTGGCCAAGGCAGCGGCCAGTGCGACATGAAGGCAGAGGGTGCTAAGAATCCCCGGAGGACCGGACTAGGCTGCCATTTGATGCTGACCTTGGCTACCTATAACGGACGCTCCCTATCTTCTGATTCAAGGCTTCTTGAATTGGAAGAGGAACTACAAAGGATCAAGTGGGACATCGTCGGGCTAAGTGAGGTAAGGAGAAAAGGAGAAGATCTCATTGAACTGAAAAGTGGACATCTCTTCTATTATCGTGGGACAGATACTGGCAGAACTAGTGGTGTTGGATTTATAATAAACAAGAAACTGAAGGATAAAGTGGTAGAAGTTGAAAGTTCCTCTGACAGAGCTGCACGACTCGTTATCCAACTATCGAGTAGATACCAGGCTCAGATTATTCAAACTTATGCACCCACCACAAGTCATCCTGAAGAAGAAATTGAAGAATTTTATGAGGAAATTCGTCATCTAAATAATAAAGGTAAGCAGCACTTGAAGATAATTATGGGAGATTTCAATGCAAAAATAGGGCAACGGCAACAGAATGAAACTTCAGTAGGTAAATTCGGTCACGGCAACAGAAACCAGCGTGGAAATACTCTCGTTGAGTTTGCAGAGGCAGAAGGATTTTTCATCTTGAACTCCTTTTTCAAGAAAAAGCCACACAGGAAATGGACATGGAGACATCCAATTGGGACGACAAGTGAAATTGATTTTATTATGTGTAACAAAAAATTCGTCATCGAAGACTGCAGTGTGCTGAACAAGTTCAACACAGGTAGTGACCATAGATTGGTGAGATGTAAGATGCACCTCAACACTAAACTGGAACGTGGCAAGCTCATAAGACAAACAAAATGTATTGACATAACCAACCTTAAAAAACACCATAATACTTTCAAGTTGGAACTGAAGAACAGATTCTCTGCTTTAGAAGGCCTAACATCGGAAGAAGTGGATATTTCGGAAGTTAACAGAAAAGTAACCAAAGCTCTAATGGAAACAGCAACAAAATTAGCTGGGTCTAAGAACAAGTTGCATGTGAACAAATTATCAGGAAAAACCAAAATGTTGATGCAAAAAAGAAGAGAGATGAGGACAACTAAAGAAGATGTGACTTCCAAAGTGGAATATATAGAGCTATGCAAGACAACACGAAAAAGTATCACTGAAGACGTAAGGAAATTCAACTGTGAGCTAGTGAGGAAAGCAATTGAAAACAACCAAAGCCTTAAGATAGCAAAGGGACATCTCAGTAAGGGAAGAAAACAGATTATGGCTCTGAGGAAAGAAGATGGTTCTATAACAAGAAATAGAGGCGAAATTTTGACAAGAGTGAAAGATTTCTACTCCAAATTATATGAAAGGGATGATACATGTACTCCAGACATCATGAAAGGTACCAGAGTTCTTCCAGTCCTCCCAGCAGAAGTTGCTCATGCAATCAAGAACATGAAGCGGGGGAAAGCTCCAGGAGAAGATGGAATTACTATAGACATCATACAAGAAGCAAGTGGAGAAATTGAAACAGTACTCGCCCAAATTTTCACTCGATGCCTTAATGAAGGGAAGATTCCTGAGGATTGGAACAACGCTACAATGATCCTGCTACATAAAAAAGGTGACATTGAGGATCTCAGGAACTACAGACCTATCAGCCTCCTATCAGTGGTTTATAAAATCTTCACTAAAGTTCTTTCACACTGCTTGAAGGTAACACTGGACATGGCTCAACCGAGAGAACAAGCTGGATTCAGGAGTGGCTACAGCACAATAGATCATATCCACGTACTGAGAGAACTAATTGAAAGAGCGAGGGAATATGAACTTCCATTGTGCATGGCTTTTATCGATTATGAAAAAGCCTTTGATTCGGTGAAACCATCAGCAGTTACCACGGCTCTGAAATCCTGCGGTATTGAAGATGCATACATTAATATTATTAATAACATCTATGAAAATGCAAGTGCAAAGATTCGGCTGTTTGAAAATACAACACACATAAAAATTGGAAAGGGAGTGAGACAAGGTGACACCATATCTCCGAGAGCTCTTTAATGCCACGTTGGAAAATGTCTTTCAATCACTGAACTGGGAAAACAAAGGGATAAAGATTAATGGAGATTATCTAACCCACCTTCGTTTTGCTGATGACGTAGTCATTTTTGCAACTACCCCATCAGAGCTGCAGAGTATGATCCAGGAACTTGCTGACAAGAGTAAAGAAGTGGGATTAAAAATGAACTTTCAGAAGACAAAAGTGATGTTCAATGCTTTTACAAGAAATGAAGATTTATCGATTGATGGAGAAAAACTGGAGATAACTGATACATATGTTTATCTTGGACAGCAGATATCAAGTGAGGGTCACATTGATGAAGAAATTAATCGGCGTACAAAACTTGCCTGGAGAGCTTTTGGAAGAAACAGCATAATTTTCAAGAGCAATATGCCATTATGTCTTAAAAGAAAAGTGTTTGATCAATGCATCCTTCCAGTGCTTACGTATGGTGCAGAGACGTGGACCTTAACTAAAAGAGACATACAAAGGCTGCAGACAACTCAAAGCAGCATGGAGAGGTGCATGCTTGGTATAACCAGGAGAGATAAGAAGAGGAACTCGTGGATCCGAAAAATGACGAGAGTGGAAGACATCATGATCAGAGTTAAATCCCTGAAATGGCAATGGGCTGGACATACTGCCAGAAGGACAGACCATAGATGGACAGCCGAAATTTTAGATTGGATTCCAAGGGACAGGAAAAGACCCAGAAAAAGACCACATGGGAGATGGGTGGATGAAATTCGTAAATATGCGGGAGCGACATGGAGGAGACTGGCACAAGACAGACCGTTGTGGAGGAAACTTGGGGAGACCTTCGTCCAGCAGTGGATTGATAATGGTTGACAATGATGATGATGATGATTGGAAATTGGTACAAATGCACTGCATGTGCAGTAAATATGCTTGTAAATGTTACATTTGAATTAGGCCTAAGTATGGCTAAAAATAAGCTCTTTGCACTTGATTTTTTCCCATGGTATATATACTAAACCAGTACTTCAAAAATTTCTAGCTAGGTTTACAAACAAAAATGAGAAATGATATATGTAATTTCACATTGCTTCTGACAAGCTTAATATTTAACAAAAAAAAAAAAAAAAAAAAAAAAATGCGGACAGAGGACAACCCTCTCACTTCTGAAAATGCAGAAATGCCCATTTTTCTGTCACACAACAGGGAATTTATAATACTGAGAGAAATTTCTTATTTCAATAAATTTACAAAACATGACTATCCTTTTTAAATCGCAAATTGCTTTATTTTAGTGTCATACTTCCAAATTTTTGTTTATACAAAAAGGTGATGTAAATACATAGATGGTATAATCTATAAAACTGCTTTTAATTCTCTAATAATGTGTACTTTAAAATAAATTTTCAACTTTGTATTTACAGCATACCCTAATAAAATTTATAATATATTTTGATGCATGCAGAACAGATAGCAAAATATGTTTTAAGACAAGACCACCGTATTTTGCTGAACAAATTATTTTGCAGTTTTAACAAAATGACTTCATTGTGTAATTTTTCAAGTAAAAGTGAGGGGTCTTCAATCTTCCTGCACTTGAATGTTATTGCATTTAACCTGAGATGAATTGGGAATCTTTGGAACTTTTGCTCCCAGTCCATTAAAGTTCTGTATATTATATTTCCACCTTTTGGCATTTTAACAACATGGTAAAATGGTTTGTATAATTAACTTTAAAAAGCAATTTTCTAAACAGAAAGAAAGGTGGTGATTTGGAATACCAGTGGATATCGCGATACATCATGAAAACCGATGTTTCAAAGACGATACATTGTGATGTTAAAAATCCCAACATTGCCCAGCCCTACCACCCCCCTCCTCCCATACACTTGTGAATGAATATAGAGTTCAGTTTTCTTGCCCCATGTTTCTGCAGCTGCTTTGAAAATGAATGGAAGTGAAGGTGAGCTTCGAGAGAAAACCTGTTGACGGATCAGCTTGGAGCAACCAAAGGGTCAATGTTACTAAAGCAACCTTTGCCATGGTACAATGTATCTTTGCCATGGTATATGTATATTTGTCATGCCAACCTTTGCCATGGTATACCTCATGCAAAGTACAATGTCATCTCTACAGATAAAAAAATTATCTTTGAATCTCTGTTTAGTCACAGATATGCTGAACAAAAAGAAACAAACTGTTATGGCAATGTTTTTAAGATGATGCAGCCGCTACATTTAATGCCATGTAGAATTGCTTCTTGCGAGCGTGGCTTTACAGCAATGAACTTCATAAAAGCCAGTAATTAGGCATGTCTGAAAAGCGACACTTTAAAATCATTTAATGACGATTAGATGCAATGGCCCTTTAATTGAAGATTTTGATCCTCAAAATGCTATTCAGTTGTGATGGACAGATACCTTTGATGGGAAGATCAGACACAGTACATACCAGTGGTAAACTGTATCAACATTATTAGTGCCACTTTATGTATATTTCCTAGCTTTTGTCCCCTTTGTTTTAAATATTACAGAAATTAGACCTAAATTCAATGGCCTCTCAAAAATAAATTATGTATGTGTAAATTAAAATAGTAAGAGTAATATTACAGCACTGAAAATAGTAAAAAAATCAATCATTTTGGAACAAAAGCATATGCAGTAACTGCTCTGCATCTGTTTTTATGAAGTTAATGGGGGAGGGGGTCTCTAATTAGAAAAAAATGCACCATTTAATTTCATAGAAACATAAGTAGAGAAGTAACCAATTTTTTAATACATTTTTGTGGCCAGACCAGCAGATTTTATCATTTGGCTAGTAAAATTTTTGTTCCACTAACCACATTGGTTACAGGGTTCATACTCTTTTTGGGGGAAAAAAATTCAAGGACTTTCCAGGCCTTTTCCAGGCCATATACAAAAAATTCCAGGATGATTACTACACTTTACAGTATCACGCTCAAATTAGTTTTTAAAAGCAATTTCAGTTTTAAATAATAAAAATGATGAAAGATGCAAATGGATGAGTGTGCTTTTTTACCCATTACATTTCTTTTTAATGTTTTTAATTGGCGAATTACCCAATAATGCTAAATTGAATCATGATGCAATTACCACAAGGCTATTCAGAAAATCCTTTCCCTCAATCAGAAAATGATTAATTCAATCAGTCATTTTAGCTGCATCACTATTCTGCACTATCTTCCATGTAATCAGACTATTATTGATAACAACTGAAATTATTATAAAATAAAGTGAGGGCAGATTCAGAATTTAAGAATGGGGAGGGTGCACGTCTAACAGAGGACTGGTAAAAAAATATCTGAGATTTATTTCCTCCAAAAAAACACGGTGGTAAAACATGGAGGACCCATAAGGGGGAGATGGGGTGCTTGCCTGTCAGAGTACATCACAAACAGCAGTTCTGAAGTACTGCTGTGTGGATCACTGAAGTTCGGGCCAATGTAAGACAAAACGTGGAGTTGCAAATCCATAAGTGAAAAAGTGTGATGTCTGAAAACAAGAAACGTGAGACAAAGCAAAGCACTTATCTACTTACTCAACCCCCCCTTTTTTTTGAAATGGGGCATGTGCCTGTTATGCCCACAGGTGGATTCTAGCTCTGATAAAAAGTGTTTCCATACATGGGAATGATTTTTTTTTCTTTTTAACATTCCCAATAACTGCCACTGGTGGCTGCATATTGGGATGTGACTTTTGAAGGCAATGAAAATCTTATTACTAGACAGAATATGTTCCAGACTTGAGGAAAATTTCCCCCAATTGTAGTACAGTTATGTTAAATCAAAAAGCATAAGCCACGGAATCACTATGCACCTCAAAAAATGATTCGGGAGTGGACGATCATAGAAAGGTGAACCAATAGAGTTTAAAACAGAAAGTGTAATTTTAGGAACATGGCAACAAATTTCAAATAAGTTTCATCATAGAAGTCAGAAAGTCCTGGCCCACCACCCAACCCAAAAGAATCTAACCACCTTTATGTCTACCAGTACACTTGCCTCATATTACTTTCCAAAAATTATTTTTCATATCAAACAAGATTGCCTCAATTTACTTTTATTTTTTAAAATCAAAATCACTGCTAAACTAAATTTATGAAGTGCTACCCCAAAATGCGGAACTAGCTAAACTATTTATAAAAACCTTAAACATAAAACAATTTCAGTTTTTTATTGGTATAAATTAGGATATTCTTAAGTATTTTACATAAATGAAAAATGATGAGCATAAGGAATCTCTACCTCCAGTTAAGCTTCAATCATAACCAGAATCAGAATAACCACTTTTGGTTCAACTCCCAAAACATAAGACAATTATATGAATTAAGTTTTTAAAAGCTTTTTTTAAAAAAATTGGAAGTTTGTCAGTTATATAAACCAAAATCTGATCAATACATTAAGGACAATTGATTGAATTGTTTTGGCCACAAATTCATAGTAAAATGTACAGCAAAAATATGTTTTAGGAGCCCATGAGTATTTACTGTACAAGTATATATAAGGTTTTATATTACTTACCAAAGTTTTAGTCCAATAAGAAGCCCAATTGTGGAAGTTAGTTGCAGAAAGTTATGTTTTTGGAACAGAAGAGTTCATTAGTCTATTTACATGAACTTCATATGAAAAACACTTAATAATTATGAAGATAAAAGATCAAAACTGGTTTGAAGTTCAACATGCTTCAAAGAAAGAAAAAAAGTTCATTTCTATTGTAAATTGTACAAATATAAAATTTTTATGTTTTAGTATTAATTCTCTATATGCTTGGAAGATACCACAAATATGGAGTATCAATGGATGGTTATACAGATTTAAGATTGCTGACTTTGGTTTCAAGTTCCATATCCATTTTTTAAGTACTGCTCTTTTCTCATGAGCAGTTTTTCTAAAGCTATTAGATTTTACAATGTATGTATTGTTATTTGTAGTTTCAGCTTTTAAAGCTAAATCATCAGCAGAGTTAAGTAATTCTTTGACTTCTCCTTCAATGAGTTTCCTTTTCTTTTTTATGCTATCAATTTCATCTAAAATAGCTTTCCTTTTTCCACATATGGCTGCTTTTTCCTTTTCTTTGGACTTATCATCCAAATAATGTATGTATTTTTGCCTTGCAGCTCCAACTGATAACAGAAAGGATTTTGAGATATTTACCTTATCAATACCACCTACATAGGATATATGATCATAAATAATTTTCTGTGCTACAATTGACTCCTCTCTCATGTTTTCTACAATGAGCTCCTTATTGACTGAAAAACCCCTCTCAACAGAAGCTTGCCCATGTGACAACAGTAAAAGAAGTTTCACAACTTTTCACAGTTCACTAAAAGCTTTAGTAGAAGACATGTACTCATACAATAATGTGTCTACTCTTTGTTGTTTATCTTCTGGATCAAAGTTTATGAATGAAGATTTTACTGCTGCAACACTGGTCACAAATTCCTTAAACTGCCATATTACACCATCACATAATTCTGGTTGTATTCTATGAGCATCAACAAGAAGTGTGAGAATGAATGTTAGATTCTTAATACAAGTCTCACTATTTTTTGACATCAACCGAGGATCTAAACACTTCATGTGGCGAACAAGGGAGTACTTAAGTGGATTTTTTTCCAATAGCTTCACAACTAGCTTTTGCAAAAATATTCGGCATTCCATTCTAAACTCCATAAGTTTGCGTTCACTAATGTCCTTAGCACTTATTTCTTTCAATACCTTCTCTGTTTGAAACCCAACATCAATTTCTTTATAGTGACAACACTGAGATGCATCTGTAAGGTCTACTTGTAACAGCTTTAAGGCAGAGTTAGCTTCTGCCATTACGGTTCTTTTAACAAAGCGATTCATCATATTTCTTAGCATCTTTTCAAGATCTGTGGCCATAAAAGGCATCATTGGCTTATCTGACTGATATGCCTTGAGAAATGGTACCAGCTGTTTTGAAACTGAATTGAAGAAATGCAGTTTAGCCAAAACAAAAGGATCTTTAGTGAAAGTTTTGATAGCATCAAATGATACAGTGTGGAGATTCTTGATGCACTTCTTTTCAACTTGGTTAACATAATTTTCAATGTCTGCCCAAATTTCTAATGCTCGCTCGCAGGCAGGAGTATTTTCTAGCCACCTGTGTGGGCAGAATTTTAATGGCATCTTACTGGCTAAAATTATTTTAGAAAAATCTTCCCTCCTTGCAGGTGAATCTTTAAAAAGCCTAAATAATGATGAAAGCAACTTTTGAATTTCCCACCCTGTTGCTGAGGCTCCATGTCGAAAGGCATTGTTTACAATGTGAAGTCCACAGCTCCCTGTGTTTAGGAGTTGGACATTTGAGTCAGCACTAAGTGTTGATTGCAGCATATCAAAACTTCCAATTAACATTGGGTCCATCCATTGATAACTGCACAATGTTACACAGTGGGAGGCATGCCATGCATTCAAGAAATTTTTCCATCATTATGTCTGCACTAGCATGACCCAAAAAAACTGATGACAAATATCTGGTTGAAACTGTTCCTTTTCCCCATAAACGAACATGTATATCCATTTGTTTTGACTGACTAAACTTGTTTAAACTTTCGTCAAACAAAATCACAAAATTTTCATTTTCGACTTCCTGAACCAACACTGATTTAAAGTGAGGTGCCAAACCAAAGCAACAAATGTAGGAACATTTTTTTCGCCACAGCTGAAGTTTCCAGCAATTCTGTTGTCAGAAAACATTAGGCTGAATAAAACATCATTACCTGCACAAGACCTGTAAGAGTAATGGGATTTAACCACTTTTAAACACCACAATGCTTCTGCTTTAATGGTTGCATTTTTTCAAGAGGAATATGCAGAGGATTAGATGTGGATGCAATAGGCTGTACTTGTTTATCACTTGATACACATAGCAATTTATCAACAGTTAGTGGAACATTTTTACAGCTTTCTGTCAACATACTATGTTTTTTTCCTTTCATGTGGCTTCTTAAAGCGGATTCCCCCATATTCGAAACATCTATTATTTTAATGGATAAAAATGCATTTTGTAACATGGCAATTGCTTTCATCTTTTTTAATCCATCCAGCATATTTAAGATTTATTAGCCAAAGATCACTAAAAGTACACTTACCCATATTTAATGGGGAGGGGGGGGTGTGAAAAAATGGGTAAATCAACTGAAACAGTAAATGAAAACCAAAAAAATATCTAAGATCAGGAACCACACAACTAAAAATTGAGAATTTCCCCTGAGTAAGGGGCTACACATGTGACCAATTACTATAGGCCAGATTTTAAGTAATTAAAGAAAAAGGGGTCTTACTGCTATGTTCTTTCCTGCTCCCCCAGCTTTGTCCTTTAGGCAGCCTGGGTTGCAAATGCTTTGGCATTGATTTAGTCTTCATTCAAAACAAGGAAACAACACTTAGTGAAGTTACTGTTTTATGACCTGTATGCCAATCAGTAGACAGAGTGTTGTGCTAAAAGACTGTTACAAAGCATCACCTCTTACAGCTGGGCTCCAAACCAGAGGAAAGGAAATGTTAACAAACACTTAGTGCCTGAGGGAAGCAAAACTTTGTACTGGGTCTCCTCCAAGTCTCAAATCTTTCATACTTACCCAGCTGGAGTGGACGTCGGGCTTCAAGCTTGGAGAATGAATACTGCTCTTATATCTATGCCTTTGAATTTAATTTCGACCATTTTCAACAGGGTAGGTTCCTAGGTTGTACCTAACAGCATACTAAAATTTCGCCAAAATCCAACCCCTTTTACGTGAATTATCGTACGGACAAATGGAAAAAACCAAAGCATAAACGTTTCTGCAACCTACATTCGAAAGGGTTAGTAATTTCTAAAATAAAAACATAACGAACAGCGTGAAAACTAGCTCATACACAGAATATTTGAAACTACAGTATGCGCTCTCAATTATTAGGGATGATAGGGGGAAGGGAATAGAACTGTCCATAATTAGCATGTTCTCGTTGCGCTAGGCGCTTAAGCACTGCTGAATTCCGTCAGACCCCCAATGGTCAAATGATTGAAATGTGCTGATGTTCATGGAATGAAATGGTTGATCAGCTATGATAACCGCATAAAAGTTCGAAGGGGAAGGAGGGGGCGATTGTTTCTTTTACTTTATGCAACATTCTACATTACTCCAGTATTTATCTTGTCATCATCAACAATAGCAATGTAACTACTACTTACGATCGCGGATATCGGCCAACTGAAAATCTGCCATACAACTAAGGGATACAACACACAGGTATCCTGTTACAATGTATTGTAATAGAAAAAAAAAAAATTTCAGAAATTAAAATCGAAAAAAAAAAAAACTTTCAGAAATTAATATCATCAAGTCATGGTGTTTCAAAAATCCGCTTTCCTTTATAATGTTTAAAAACATGTAATGTTTTTCTTTTTTACCTGTCGTGTATAATAAAATGGGTTGATTTTTTTATGGAATCAGACGTCCATATGTCTGATTGTCTTCGTCTGAGTTCACACGTTAGCTACTGTGTACAAGTAGACATATTTTTTCAGCTCAAAAATATGTAGTTTTGTATGTATTCACAGTATAACTCATTCCGTATTCCCACAGAACAAAATTCAGCAGATACAAATGAAGAACATCAAGACCCACCCAACACCATGTTTCCGATTGTCTGCTGTTTATATTCAAGAAATGCGAATATGGATCAATGGTGAATGCAGCAACTATGGTTTTTATTTATTACCAAGAAAAAAAAAGGAGCCTGAAAGCTGTAAAGCTGAAACGGATATTTCTCCCCCTCACGAAAACATTCCGATTAAGTTCAAACAGCAGGAGCACGCGTCCACGCACACTCAACCTCTGGAATGTCCTGATGGAACGGCTTCTTTTCATTTGGCACATCACCATAAATCACCACCTGCAGCTCACTGAAGTGTCTTCCTCCTTCACCCTAACTATAGGAGAAAACGTAAAAAAAAAAAAAAATGCTGCCCAATTTTCGACAAAATGACCAAATTTACGTCATAACGTTGCAATTTACTAAAATACGTTTATCTGCTGAATTTCGCCTAAATCCATTGAAAACTTTTTAATTATAGATTTTTTTATTAAAACAGTACCTCAGACATCTGAATAAAAATGTATGATTGTAATTAAAATAGAGTCCATATCATCACAGAAACAAAATTTAAGGATCACTCTGTTTAAATAAACCATGGCATCTAAAAATAAATAATTTGCTTGTTTTTCCCGTAATTTATAATTGCCGTTTCTTTTTTTGAATCCGATTTTGAAACGGAAGATTTTTTTTTTTTTTTGCATCTGCTAAAGTTTCAAACGGAATTCGACGAAATTTGCACTAGAACTTTATTGTGATGTATTTTAACCACTGTAAAAATTTTACTGTGTTATTTTCAAAATTCCGGAAAATGGATTTCTGAAAATATCTCTTAGTCCTTTTGAGCCGTGGAAGTGATAAACAGGTGTTTGCTTTCTTCCCAACCAAGGGCTTCGGATCAGCGCTCCCAGCTGTCAATCAACCGTTGCTATGGTAACACACTTTCTGCTCAAGGCTCACTGTCTAAAGAGGCACACATAATAAAAATTTCCAATGCTAACTTTTTAAGTTTTAAACCGATTCAAATGGAATTTTGGGAGTGAGCTTCTGTAATCCAATTATAGTAAATGTAAAAATTTCAGCCACTTTTGTGAAAAATTCGCAAAGATAGTTTTCTTATTTTTTATCATAAGTAGCCGAAGTCTCTTGAGGGGTGGGCCGGAAGCAAGCGTCTTAATGCAATAAACAAGGAGCAGATGAATGTGTTGTTCAGGCATACTCTTCACTGGTGGATGCCAGCTGACTTGGTAAACACGCGACCCCCTTGCAAATGCTAAATGTCTCTTCTTTCCCCTTCTGTTGTTCTCAGTAGTTGTCGGGCAGACATCAAGCTCAGGGCTAGAGAATGCATCAAGCTCCCCTTCCCTAACAGACCTGCTAGTAATCATCCAATTTTATTGCACTGGAAGTAGTGCCCCCCCCCAGCTAAATTAGGATTTGGGCACATCCGAAACACCACTGTAGCCGGCGGTTTCTTTGAGAACAGAGGAGAGGAACTTAAAAAAATTAAGGGGTAACAGTCAGTAACACGATTTCCTAAAAGGGCATTTTTTTAAGCACTAATTTCAAATTTCAAGGCTTTTCAAGACAGCATTAAAAAAATACCGTTTTTCCAGGATATTCCAGGCCTTGAAAACGTAATCATGATTTTCCAGGACTTTCCAGGTTTTCAAGCACGCGTGCGCACCCTGTGGTTAGTAGAAATTTCTGCAGTTTTGCAAGGGCTGGTCCCATTGTGACACATGACCAGATCAGCACGTCTCTGTGCAGACACATGACCAGATCACACTTCTACGGCTACACCCTAGTTACCAAAAATGGGGAGACACACTCAAAAACTCAGCAGAAGTAATGACAGGATTACTTTTCCAACAAGACTAAGCCAATTGTTGTGACAATTATTTCAATAGGTGAAAATCCTCCAAATACGTGACGACAGTAAATAAATAAATACACCACTCTCTCCACGTTCCAGAAACACACAGCAACTGAAAAATTGTTTTTCAGCCGCCGCCGTGGAATTGAACTACGGAACTCTCGATATCTAGCAGAGCGCATTAAACTTTACACACCACTGTGGCCAACAATCCACGGTGCTATGTGTATTTTTAAGTCAGCTTCTGACATAATAAATCCATAAGATGGGCTCAGCTACTGAGACGTCTCGATCTGGTGGGCATTAACGGCACTGGCTATATATATTATAGCAGTTAAATCCAAAGGGAGAGACCAGATGGAGACTTCTCAGTAGCTGAGCCCATCTTATGGATTTATGATGTCAGAAGCTAACTTAAAAATACACATAGCACCGTGGATTGTAGGCAACCGTGGTGTAAAGTTAACGCGCTCAGTTAGATATCGAGAGTTCCGTGGTTCAATTTCACGGCGGCGGCTGAAAAACAATTTTTCGGTTGCTACGTGTTTCTGGAACGTGGAGAGAGCGATGTATTTATTTATTTATATTTCAACAGGACTTGTTCGGATAGTTTGTTTCTTGAAATCATGTGCCGAGTGAAAAAATGTTCCATTATTTATTATTTTTAATGTTTTCTAGAGTGCAAGAGGTGGCATAAGATACCTCTTGCACTTTAGAAAACACATTTCGTTCAAAACCTTTTCGCTTATAAGTGAGTATACATGGTACATAAAAACAAATTATGCAAAAAATTTAGGGATCTGTTGAATCAGTATCATTACATTAACAGTGAGGACGGACCCAAAAGAGAATTAATAACCACTCTTGATTAATTGCAATATATCTGCTGTATTTACGTTCTGGAATTGCAAGAAAGAAATTTGCTTTGGACTTGTGAATTGATAGATGGACTTGTCTGATGATCAATAGATGGCGCAACTGCACTGTGGGATGACATTGCCGCATCAACACATAAACCTGACTGACCATGCCCTAACACTCCCTTCGTGGGAGGTGAATGCTCGCAATTTCAGAAGAGTCATCGACATAACATGTTGGCTGCCTGATGATGGTAATGATGGATTATGGAAAGTGCTTACAGAGGATGTTTTCTGGGCTTGAGTTTGACCATTCTCTCTTATGGTGAATTCGTTTTAAATTTAACTTTTTAATATAATCTTGATTGGTATTCTTTTGAATTTAGAGTTCGTTTTTAAGGTATTATGAGAATTCCCGTTGTTCAACTGTGCTGATGCAATATTAATTTTTGTGGTGAGGGGTTTGGTTGACTCATCAACCAAATAATGTACAAAAGTGTGCAAAGAAGGTATGAATATAATTCAATTATCTTCAAATATTAAAACTTGTATAAGTACATAAAATGAACAATGAGGATACTTTGTTGCTTCTTCATAGTACAGATTGCTTTCAATAAGATCTAGTTCATCAGTTTTAAACTTTTACCTGGCAGATGAGGTTTTCTTTGAGGAGCTAACCTCTGAACCTCAGAAAACAGCTTAGTAATATGTACACAGGAAAATAAACTTAAAAAAACTTGTGGCATCCATATTTTAAAACAAAATACCAGACAGACTAGAGTTATTGGCATATCTGCAATTTTTGTACCATTAGGATGTGGTGACTATTCTAATGCACAGCTGCTTAATCCATACACACAAAACAATTCATGCCACAGCTTGAGTGGTGTGTGCCTGCTCTCATTGCAACATGTAATCTGGCAGACGAGGAGTGATAAAATGGGCACATATCCTACTGTTTTCAAAACAGATAAAAGTTATTAAGATATCTGTGGAATTAATTATTATATTTTAAGTGTTCTTGTAAACAAGGGCTAAACAAATTAGAGCATTAACTTCTATTTTAACTTTAAGAGCTTTCAATTATTCTTCATATCTTCTTTTGTATTTTTATTAGATGTTTTTAGCCTCTAGATCTTTAGCTAAGAGGCCAAAAACAGCGTCTAGATAAGGAGCCTAAAAAAAGTGGCCCCTTTCTTTGTGATCAAAGGCTTTTTGAATTAAGTTGCTGAAATTGCTATTTAAAAGTTTCCCAGGTTTATTAATGGAAGAATTTTTCTAGATGTGGAAAATTACTCTTATTTTTATGAGGTTTATAGTCAAATATTTTAATTTTATGCCACAAAGCGTCACATTCGCATAGTTGTACATGATTTGCCAATACACTACTTTGATCATATTATTAGTAGATGTTCCTTAATTCTGAGTTAAAATACAATTCAATTATTTTAATCTAAGTAAAGTCTGTGAGAGCAAGTGTTTTTAAATTAGTGCATCATCATAACTATCAACAGTATGAATGCAACTTGATTATATGCTATTCCTATAGAGTTGTTTTTGAAACTGAAAAATACTGCAGTTTTTGGCATCCTATGAAGTGCATTAGATAAATATGTGGTCATTAAATACATATCCACTTATTAGTAAGAAGCACAGTGCACTATTCTGTTCTATACATTTTTTTTTATTTAAAAAAATGTAGAACAGAATAATATACTGTTTTATCTACCAAGTGCATAATTATTTGAAAAAAAAAATTCTGTCTTTCTTGCAAAGAAATTAATAATTAATAATTTTCCCAAAAAATTTAATTCTGATTCAAGACAGTTAAAAAAGTAACACATAAAAAAACATCATTTCTGGCACATGATCATATCCATACACACAAAACTCTGCTAGATACAAAAAGCATATTTGGCTGTCATGTGATCTGAAAATTTATATTTATACATTCCTGCATTATCTATGGAACTGTTACACAAACAAAATTAATAAATTAGCAAGGCATGAAACTTTTTTTGCTTTTTATTGAAGGTTTAACGACACCGTGAGCAACTTGATGGGCTGAAAGCAGTCGCCCGCCCCTAATTTAGGGTAACTGGTTCCACAGAAGAGCGAGAGAGAGCCAGTGCAGTAGACAAATGCAACATCCATGCCTTACTGGGATTCGAACCCACAACCTTCTCGGACAAATGCTACCGGGAACAAACTTCAAAATCATTCCGTGCTGCTGAAGATTGACGCACGCACGCACGCGCACCCCCTTCACACACACACACAAATATTATAACTTACTCTGCCTTTTTTGTTGTACTTGTTTTGATGCGTGGAAACATGTTCAGCCAGGGAAGATTAGGATGCATCCAAACTAAACAGTTCTGATAAAATTTGGCACCATGACTTGAGTCTAAAGAACACTGCTGGAAAAAAAAATAAAAATAAAAAAGAAACTTCCTTACTAACCACAATTTAATGCACAATGCCAATAACAATAGCAAATATCTGTAAAACTATTTTAAGATGTTTTAAAAATCAAGAAAATATGGAGTAAAACTCAATGCAGGAGTTAATTTTAAATACTTAAAAATTGCAAAGAAAAACACTTTCAGCTCTTTTCTGAAATAACATACATATATATATATACATGATGCATTTTAGAATTGCCATTCATTCCCACTGAAAATGGAGTATTTTGAAGATCCAAGACAATTTTCTTACCATTCACTTGAAATATCTTTTATTATTACTGCACTCTTTGTTTGCACACAACTGTATTTTTTATTTTTGCAACTCCCAGCTTCAGGAACATTTTTGTAAATAAAAGACTTGCGCAATCTGCTGTGGTAATTGGGAAATTGCATTTCACTAAAAACATTGTAAACAAGCATTATGCATGAATTACAACCACATCTACAATTGCACTACCATTTCTTGTTATAAAAGAAGTAACCTTATCTTCAGTTGTTTTTCTGTGTGCTTTAACGATTTCAAATGCACTATAATGTCAGTTTTAACTCCGTGCATCTAACAAAATCAGAGGAGCAAACAGTGCAAAATGCATACTTGGCTGGATTGTGTGATACACGAGAACTCCAAAATGTTTTATTCTCTAAAAGACTGAAATGCAGTACTGTCTTTTACCTGAACTCGCAACACTTATGAACTAAACTGGCACAAATGCATATATACAGCTTGAACAAAAAACACAAGACGCTGTGCAACGAACAAGCAATATTAGGCCAGGAAATCAAGTTTGCGGCAACATTGCAATACCTACGGGCTCCCCTTCTCCCCCCCCCCGACTGTTCTTAGTAAGTGCACTTCAGTCCTTTAGGTAGTACCAGCAGTGTGAAAGAAAATTTTGGTTTTTAGCCCTGCTTAGTGAGGCTAATGCTAGAAAACTTTGGAATACACGACAGAGAGCATTGCATAGCAAGACCACACCAGAACACAGAAGTTTGGGGGCAAAGAAAATCTACTTGCCAATTAGCCACTCCCTTTCTCTCTCTCTTGACACTTGAGAGCTTGCTGTGACAAAAAGGACTTGTGAAAAATTTACAATTTATTTCTCCCAATTTTTAAAATAAGTGAATACATTTTTCACAGTTGCCTAAGAAACATTAAAATGAAGTTCCATTGTAATTTGCCAAAATGTGTTCAGAACTTTAGAAGTTAAATGTGAATTTTTTTAGTAAGGTTTGATTAACTTGCATTTTAATAATTCTAAACTGATTTGATAGATTTTTTTAAATTTAAGAACACTTTATTTCAGTGAATCTTGATGACTAAAAAATTTGATGGATGTTTTTTAATTACAGAAAATAACATTTTCAGTCTGTTCCACTTAGTAGTTCTAATTCTGACTATTATATAGCTCTAATTATTGTACTATTCTCTTTTACGTGCGATATTTCAAAGTAACTTGTACAAAAAACTAGCGGATAATGCTTACCTTGGCATTCCTTTCTAGCGACGGGAACATTTCACGCACGTGTTTTCCTTTGATGGATGTTTTTTTTAGACGACATTATTATAATGTCTAAACTTAACAAAGCCGAGCTACAAGATCTAGCACAGCAGTTTAGCAAAATCTGTAACACCATAGAGCTAACTATTGAGTTTGAAGAGGATAATTGCCTATCCTTCCTGGACATTCAACTAAAGAAAAACAAAAATAGTTTTGAATACTGTGTTCAGAAAAGCAACTTACATACCTGTACTGATACCATACTCGTCGCACCATCCAGTGATACATAAAAAAAACAGCATAGTAAACTTGATACGGCGAGCGTACACACACACATCTAACAACAGGCTAAAAAATCAAGAGCTAGAGTTTATCTCGAAAACATCACAAGAGTATGGGTACCCGAGCAAGCTAATTAATAAATGGATACATGAGAGTAAAAAGCATATGACTCAGAGTAAAGAAGGCCAAGAAGTGCACAACCAAAGGAAGATGAGAAATAAAAAATTGAAATACATTGGAGCTTTCCCATACCTGGAAGGAGTGAGTAAAGAAATCAATAGGCACTGTGCTAAATATGACTTACAACTAGGAAGCTCAGTGCACACCGTGAAAAGTATGACTGTCAACAAAAAAACAGAGGAAAAAATGCTAGAAGAATCAGGAACCTACGAAATTCCAATAGCACACATACCCCCAATATCGTACATTAGAAGTACGAAAAACAGATTAAAAAAAGACTTAAACAACACATATCTAACTGGCAAAAAAAAGAAGCCAAAACTGCTTTAGTGCAATTCTGCTTGGAAAACCTGACATTCCCAAAGTTCGATGAAATTAAAATGCTAAAAAAGAATAAAAAATCGGAAAGGCAAATGAGGAGGGAAGAAGCAATATTAATCTACAAAAATAAAGCAAGGGTATGTAACCAGAACGACCCTAGCACATTATCGGGCCTGTGGAAAGAACTAATAAGACAAGAAAAACAACAACAAAAGAAAAACAGGCAAAAAAAGACAAGAAAACCAGGATAGGAGAAGAAAAAAAAATTAATAAAAAAAAAATACGGAAAAAAAAAAAAGTGTTCTTAACGAAACATAGATGGCGCCAGCCGGGCTTCGATAACGAAATATATCCAGGAAAGTTTTTCCGACGAATGGCAACAAGGAGTATCGGACTCCATTAGCGCGAAGTTAACCACGAACATCGGTGGTAAAGTCGCCACGCTCCTGAAAATGCCCAGAGTATGGGCGAAAATTTCGAGTATAAAGAATGGTAAAAATTGATGTTTGAATCCTAAGGCAAAGATCCAATGAGTATACCCAGCGAAAAGTGTGAGAAGTAAAGCCAGTCATTGCATACAACGGACTTTAGGACAATAACATCAACAAAGACCGGAAAACACGTGCGTGAAATGTTCCCGTCGCTAGAAAGGAATGCCAAGGTAAGCATTATCCGCTAGTTTTTTGTACAAATTTTCAGTCTGGTGCTATTGGCTACAGATAAATGCTGCATGCAAGGAAATGGGTAAAGGCCTGTTTTAAATGAGATTTAAAAAAAAAAAAAGCTGTGCGGTACAACTGACATTACCCACAGTCAGGAAATAAAAGTCACTCTGATTTACTACTGTTTACAATGATAATGGGATGAGACTGATGAAGCTTCAGCACCTCAATGATACTGCTCTCTTCTTGATCTGTAAACATTCAGCACACACACATTTCCAAATGGCATACACATTAAATCAAGAGAGATCCTCTGTTCACATTTGTTGAAACTTGCAGGAAAATCTGGCACATAAAATCACAACTGTATTGGAAATATCGTTACACAACTTTGAATGGTAGTAAACCACGCTGATCCAGGGGGGGGGGGTAGCTAGTCTGAAGCAAAAACCTCTGGTCCTAAGTGCCTGAATAATAGATTTTTTGAACCCAACTCCTGGAGTAACCAGAATCTTGCCTGAAAAAATGCATAAATATATTTCTTTCTGATTTTTTACTTAATATTTATTTATTTTGGATACAGGAATGTGACAAAATCTGGAAAACTTAGAAGGTATGTTAATGCAATAAAATTTGGATAGTTTTTTTGTATTCAACATATATTTTACTTAGCTGCCATAAATTTCAGTATCACTCTAAGGTTTGACAGAAACTGTGAAAATCTAAGTCATGATTTAAAATAAAAACCTCCAGTACTAAGAATGCATTAGGTATGTCAAAAGGTTTTTACCAACACTTTTATTTTTTGACATAATGCATTATTATGTATGAATATTTCAGAATGTGCAAGTGAAAGATCAATCCAAGTGATTTGTTTGTTATTTCTGTTGCTGTGACAGGAAATTCTAGCACTGGAAAAATTGCTGTTAAAACATTAATTCTGTCTTCATCTATAGCACAAGAACAACACAGTGCTGTACAACTTAAGACACATGTTAAAGACAATTTTTTCATTTGTTAATTCTGAAATATTCACTAAAATGCAATATTTCATATAAAAAAATGTTTGAAAATACTTTTTGACAAAACAAATGCTGCACTAAAAGTATGCATTGAGACTACATGGATTCGTCTTAAACAAAAAAAAAATGTTGATTGCCACAGGAAGGGGAGCTAGTGAAGACAACAGACACTGAGTGCATTAGAAGGGAGACATTCACACCAATCTATTAATTCCAGCTTCACAAACATTTCCTAAACTACAGCATTACAGTAACAGTATCCCATACAAGAATGTAATGTGAAACTGTTTAATGAAAAATGACTGCATAAAACTAAATTATAAATACCAAATTTAATAGAAATGAAACAAAAATCTCGATCCCCTTACCTTTTTACTGTCGTTGTGGAGGCAACGGACAAATGCTGTAGTACCACTAGCTTCCTCTGAAGTCTTAAAACTGCTGCGCCATGGAAAAGGTTTGGTAGAACTTAATCGAATTTTTGTTTTTATGCTCCAATCAACTGGGAGATCCTTGTGTCCAAGCTTATTAGTAATGACCTATTTTAAAGTAATAATTACATTATGTAAACTGAAAAATATATATTTCTAAAAATACTAGCCTATATATAGCCCATCTTAAGATGGTTGTTTTTAAGCTTTAAATAAATATTAATATTAGGGAATGTTTCCCATCCTAAGATGATGAAATTTTTTAAATTGAAGCAGATTGAAAACAAATCAAATAGACGCCGGCTCTTTTGTAAGGAAATATAGTAAGAACTGAAAATTATATGCTAATTTATTTCCGTTTTTCAAAAGACCTCGTGACAAGTATTCTGTGCAAAATATTTGTAGCTGTTCAACAATTTTACTTGTAGTCCAGTTGTTTTCGTGTAAACTTACCTCAATAACTTTTGCTTTGATTTTTCGCGTTAAATTACTTTTTCTCGGGCACACGTTATTCTGCTCACGGCTTGTTTTGGACTGTCCTATCCGAAGTTTAGTTTGAAGCTTCATACTGAAGCCTTTTCTACAAAAACTTCAGTGTGAAGCTTTTGTAGAAAAGGAATTCTTAATATCACAGCAAGTTGCAAACTCAACTTGCTGTGATATTAAGAATTCAATTCGAATTTTGTAGATCAGAAAAACAGAACGAGTCATTAATAATCCAATGTTTTTAAATTAGCATGCAATCACCTTGACATCTGAAAGTGATCTCGTGCTATTAAAATAGCAGGCAATCATTTTGACATCCCGAAAGCACACACGAATTGACTGATAAGTGATGAAGCAACAATGCAGACGATAGTGTGACGTCAAGCATTCCAGAAACTGATCTGGGTGTTTATATTATTAATTTCTGCTACTGTCAAAAGTGTTTTGTGTGTGTGTGTGTGTGTGTGTTTTTTTTTTTTGCACTTCTAACAGATTTGAAATCTACAAAAATAATAAAAAATTTACTTATGATTTAATATTTTTGTCCTGCAACCACGTGAAACACACTTGTTAGAACACTGCTTCACTCAATTTATATATATATATATATTTCACTATGGTTAGGAATAGTAAGATTAAATGGTTAGCTATTATGAAGCTTATTCACACATGAAGGCAGTTAATTTTTCTTCTTGCAGCTTGGTCAATTGTTAGAAAAAAATACAATTCTAGAGTGCAATGAAGTAGCTAACTGTTTGTCTTAAATTCTATTGGAAGACACATGTAAACGCTTTGATATAACAATTTCCACCTATGATGAAAACAGATTATAATTTTCTGTACCTGTACAAAATGGTCTTTCCAGACCATTTTGCACAGATACAGAAAAAAAAAAAAAAAAGACAATCACAACAGGTAAACAAATCTGCATTTTGAAACTTAGAAGACACTTCACAGACTATGAATTAAAAAAAGCAGCAAATTAAATTTTTGAATGCAAATCTGCATGTTAAATAGCGATAGGAAGAAGAAATTAACACAGATGATATGAAGTTTGACTGAGAAGACTTTTATCATCAAACAGATGCCGAGCATATTTAAAAAAAAAAAAAAAAAAAAAAAAATCATACCAACTCTGGTTTGTTACCCCCCTCTCCCCCACTGATATAAAATATCATTATCAGTAACCAATTGCTAAAATAATAGACCAGTAATTATGGAAGAAATATTCTTTATACATACATGGGATATTCACTAGGTTATTATTCAAAGCAATCAGATTGTGTTACAGAATTGCTTGTACGGGGAGCCATTTCATTTGAAATGCACAATGTGGCAACACCATGGAGTTAATAATGCAATCTCAATGATGTTTGTGTCAACTGTAGTGTGGGACTTAGTGAAATGGCATGTGGCCTCATTATTCCTGCAGTGTGTGGCACTGTGAAGTGACAAGGTTTAGAAATGGCCCATGCTGATGCCTCAGGTACTGTGATACATGAAGACACGAAGAACAACAGTGGTACATCAAGAAAAACTTAACGTGGCATATTTTGTTTGGAGACACTAGTCCAGATACCCCCGAATTTAAGGAATTCAAGAACAATTGGAGCGCAATCACTTATCACAAGACAGATTTTAAGATCCTAAACATCTGTAACTAAAAACTACAGACACGTCAAAATGATGTTATTGCATTTCTGAATGAGAAACTTACCAATCCTAATTCCAAAAACAACCTGCCTCGAGACGATTATAGAGAATGTGCCGAATAGATGCTGATTCTCTTGGAAGAATCTCCACCGAGAGGAATGCATTGGTTAAGGCCAGGAGCCTCTCACCATGCTCGCTGGATGTCTACTGTCCTCTATTCAGCAAAGATGTATGCATTTGGACATCAGCTGAAGTATGAAGCATCAAAATGAAATTGCTGAAACGCATATGTCTCTTCAATGTGCTTTTTTTATGTAAAAGCATGGTTGTCAGCTCCTATTGGGGTAGAAGCTCCAGTTAACAATCTCCAACTGTGGCATGATCTGAATGATTACCGCAAGGTTGATCCAGGCGCTGTTGCTGCTGCTATAACGGTTTTGGAAAGACATTTTTGGTATTTGACTGAAGAGATAGCTCCATTCTCATTATTTACAAATAGCCTGTCCCAAGCGCTGAAAAGCTTCAAATTTCTTGTGAACTTCGCAAAGTAAAACCAGATCATCTATTAGAAAGAGGAGTTCCTGTTTTCCCAACACTCAACTCATGTACTAGGTTGGTGTTACTAATCGGCCTGAAGTCATGGTTCATTTTCCAAGCGCTTGGTTTGAATTATCATTGGTTGAATAACCCACCAAGTCAGTGGAGTCTGGATCCTTATCATTTAGAAGTTGAAGCGTTCATACGTCACGTTAAAGTTGTGAATGATTTGGCAGAAAGATCAGTACAACTGATCCAAGATTTTGCCAAAAGCATCACAAAGGATGAAGAACAACGACAGTTTCTTCTTCAGGTGGTTGAAAATCACTGTCGGAATATCCCCGATTTTAAAAAGAAGACTTTGAAAAAGATTTAAGAAGCTTTAGTTGTTTCATTTCTACCTATCAAAACCATTCATGGAGTGCGAACATTTTGTGAAATTAGTGACATACAAATAAAGGTAACTTGATCACGCTAGTTACGTTAAATGAAAAAACTTTTACAAGAAACCAACTTACGAACTTTCTTGTAAAAGTTTTTTCATTTAACATAACTAGCGTGATCAAGTTACCTTTATTTGTTAATATTGTTACGTGTTTTGCCCATCATCGTCAAATTAGTGACATACTGGCGTCAAGGCTTAAAATGCTCCAATTCCATTCAAATTTTTTTTGTGAGATCTCCTATACACTATAGAAATGGGAAAATGGCCAGGAAGCACGGTTTTGAAAAACAAGTTTTTTTTTTTTTTTTTTTTTTTTGGAGCACCCTAATGATCACTTTAGCGTCATCATACCGACAGAGTACCATGTAGAACAAATGTCACAGCGACCTATTACCATGACACAGCAAAATTTGTGCAGAAAAATGCACAGCAATTGACCTGACTTGCTCAGAGATGTGTCTCTCATTTTGCACAATAATGCAAGACAGCACATGGGGAAAGTGGTGACAGCCTTGCTGGAGAAGTACAGGTGGGAAGTGTTACCCAAAGCACCCTATAGCTCAGACACGAGTCAACTAGACCTTGGCTGTTTAAGTCGCTTGGTTGTTAAGTCTAGGCCTCGACTCACAAAACCAAGCATGGACAGCGATTTTTCTCCCTGGGGGACCTTTCTACAACAGTTACCCAACGCATGTGACAGATGAACAAAAGAGGGGGACCTGGCTAGAATTGTAGACCTTTCAAAATGTTGGGACGCCATCATTAAGAAGTAGGGAGACTACATTGAAGAACTGTAGAAAGACACTTCCATTATGTATTAAAAATAAAAAAATTGTGTGCATTACACATAAAATGGCCTATGTAGTTTACTGGTCATTATGTAACCAACATCTCTCAGAAAACTTGAAAAACAGCTTTGCAAAAAAAGAACAAATCAGAACGAATGGGTTGGAATGTTACTTTGAAATTTACTTTAGTGTGACCACTTGAAACCAATTCCATTTTGACTAAACATATAAAATAAAGGTTTCCAAGCTGTGTTACAGTTTTTTCTATATTTGGTAATGGATATCTGACTTACAGCATCTGTTTTAAAGACAAAAACACAATGCTTTCTGCGCAACTTAGATCATTGCTTTTTAGTGAAACAGAAAATCTACTATAAGGAGTAACACAAATCACTAGAAGTAAAAAAAAATGATAATTTTTCTGCTTGTGAACTACAGGCAAGTTGAAATTCAGCAGAATTTTAGGGTAGCCTTTTTATTTTTAGCTCTTTAAGTAGTTATGCATGCTGCTTCACTGTGTTTATGTGACATTTGTGGACACCCATCACCACAGGGCAAAAAGACTAGCACGGCTGCTACATTTTGTGCAAAGTACTTTTTGAACTAGAATAATTTCTAACTTAATAAGTTGCTGTTTAGTAAAGAAAAATACAGTTTTGTTTCATAGAAAAGTACTATTGAATACATAAATGTTATGCTATTTTTTTAATCACGATGTTATACAAACTTTCTTTGTTCTTTTTTCCTGGCTTGTAATTAAGAACAGTTCAAGAAATGAAGTAACAAATACATTATTTTCCATAAAAAAAAAAAGTACTCTTATTTGTTTTGGTTGAGTTCCTTTGTTTTTCCACAGCAGCGGCAGTGCTAGTTACTTTGCCACGTGATAGTAGGTGACTGCAGGTATTTGTGTAAACAAAGTGAAGCGACACACAGAACTACTTGAAGAGCTTACAATCAGAAGCCTAGCCGAATTTTATAATTGGCTTTGAAGCTGTTGAACATCAAAAATACTACATTCCATAAATCAATGTAATGGCAAAATTATCTGTATATGCAATACAGTATAACTTGTCTAAATCGAACATTTTTAATTTGAATTCTTGGTTAATTGGAATTTTTCATTTGGTCCCTTGAATTTTCTATATAAATAATGTTAAAAAAAAAATCCCATTTTCGTAATTTCACATTTTCAGGAGTGTCTGCATGAGAAAAAGATTATGAATATGAAGTACAGAAGATCTTGTGTACGGCGTGCAATGGATGTCAGTGAAACCCGAGTTATGTCAATATCGCTGCAAATGGAGAAGTTTGATACAGCAACAGTAAGTAAAAATTATCTGGTAGTTTGTATTTCTTTGTGGAGCTAACCTCTGAATCTCAGAGAACAGCTTAGTGATATATGATGACCTTTTAAAATGGGTATGTACTGTTCTGGATGAAGTTTAGAGTGTTTGTTAAGAGGTCAAGGTCACAAGTGCCAATTTTGCCCTGGTTAACTCGACACAGCTGTTGTCATGAAGCCGGTGGTGAGTGACGGGAAACGGAACTGACCCAGTGTCAAGGTCACAACGCTTCCTCTGCAGGCTGTAACCGTAGCTGTTTAGGTTGTTCGCATTTACACTAGGTGAACAATGTAACTTGCTGTTCCGGTTGTTTTAATGTCTGTTTGTGTTTATGAGTAGTGCTATAACCTGCTGTACCTAAGTTTTTCATCATGTTTTGGTGTAAACCAACCCGTGGTGAGTACAAAACATTGACTTTAGCTCAAAAGGTGGAAGTGATTCATGAAGTGAAAAAGAGATTTAAAAAAAAAAAAAAGCTTAGACTGCAAAGGACTTTGGCTTTTCTCCCAATACATTATCCACTTATCTAAAAAATAAGGATAAAAGTTTGAATACTCTTGGGACTCAGCATAGTGGTGGAGAAAGGAAAAGGGTAAGAGGACTGGACGATCCTGATGTTGCTGAGAGGGTGTTAAAGTGGTTGAAGCAGGCATGTGGCAAAAGCATTCCACTAAGTGACACCCTGATTAGAGCTAAAGCTGAAGAATTTGCCACTAAATCGGGGAAAAATGATTTTAAGGCCAGTACTGACTGGCTTGATGGATTTGGGGAAAGAAATGACATTTCTTTTTATATCTATTTGTGGGGAAAGTGCAGATGTTAACCTAAAAGCAGCTAAGTGGAAGGGAGAACTGTTAGAAATGATTGGGAACACAGCTCTTAAACACATTTTGAATGTTGACAAAACAGGTTTATTTTTCAAATGTACCCCAGAGAAAACATTAGCCTTCAAAGGTGAACGCTGCAGTGGTGGAAAACATAGCAAGGAATGGGTAACGATTTTAGTCGGAGCTAATATGGATGGATCGGAGAAACTTCCTTTATTAATGTTTGGCAAATCAGCTAACCCATGCTGCTTCAAAAATGTAAAAACTAAGCCAGTTGAATATGAAGCAAATAAAAAAGTGTGGATGACGAGTGACATCTTTGAAAAATGGCTTCTAAAAATAGATAAAAAATTTCAGAAGGAAAACAGAATGATCTTGTAGTTTATTGACAACTATACAGCACATAACATCATACCTCTGTTGGAAAATGTAAAGGCTTTGTTCATTCCGCTGAATATGACTTCAGCAGTTCAACCCATGGATCACGATGTGATTGAAAATTTTAAGCACTTCTACTGATGCCATGTAGTCCAGACAATTGTATCAGGCGTTGATACACAAGATCGCTTTAAAATCGACCTTCTACAAGCTGGTTGTATGACTTGCAGTGCATGGCAACAAGTTAAACCTGAAACTATAGCCAACTGCTTCTGGAAAGCAGGCTTCCAGCACCCAGATGACGAGTCTCAATTACATCGAGATAATGGTGGTGAGGAGATCATGCCCACTGTGAAGTACTAGGAAGGCGTAGGCCGTGATGTACCATATGAGGCTTTTGTGAGCATTGATGACAATTTAGCTGTTTGTGGTGAGTTCACAGATGATGAGATCTTGGTAGATGTTATGAATAAGAAGACCTGCTGTGTATCTTCAGGTGAAGAACTGAAATGGCCAAAACTTCCTGAAGAGTGCCTTCCAAATTCAGTAGAGGCCTTGATTCACCTCCAACAGTTAAGGAAGTTTGCTGAGGGATAGCAGAATGTAAGTGACTCTCTATTTCATTCACTCGATGAACTTGAAAAATTTACAATTGCCCATAACATACATTCAAAGCAGGAGGCCAAAATTTCAGGTTTTTTTTTAACAAAAAATTTGTAAATTTACCATACTGTACATTTTTTTGTATGTTATGAATAAATACGTTATTTCTTACAGTACTTGAAACGATTTTTGAATGTGCACATATCCAAACTTGCCTAATTCGAATTTGTCAATAATTTGAATTATTTTTGTGGTCCCTTCAGCTTCAAATTACCCAAGTTACACTGTACCTGAATACCACAGCTTACAGTTTTGCTGACTTGTGGTTACCTGTTCAGTGAGATTTTACCACTGAACGTTATTTATTCATGGTTGCTAGTTGGCATTGCAGCTATGAACCACAGCCCAGCAGCTTCCTAGAAAGCAACAGAATTCTCCACAAACAAAGCAGTTTTCATGATTACACTCTACTCTCATAGGAAATCAATTATAATTAATAAAAAGGAGCTGCACACCAAATATACATTAAAAATAATAAAACTATATTAGTAATCCAATTTATTAGCATAAAAATAGAAAACATTGTTTCCAAGCTTTTTTACACATTAACCAAATGGTTTTTGAAGGCAGTTTTCTGTCTGGCTTACTTGAAAAAGCTATCTGGTTGATTTGCAAAAGCTAGAAACATTTATTTCTATTTTTATGCCAATAAATCAGATTATAGTTTTACTACTTTATGGAATCAATCATGTTATTTCTCCAACTACTAGAGAAAAGACACAGAGTAGGACCTTATTAAGTTATTAAAAAACATACTCCTCAGATTACTGCAACATGAAGCATTTCTGGTGATCAATGAGTAAAAGGTAACTTGTGAACAGTGCATGTTGTTGGAACAACCCACACATATCCCTTACTCCAACATACTGTCCTAATGTGTGTATTTATGGGGTATCTGGAGAATGCCTTATAACAAAAAAAAAAAAAAAAAAAAAAAAAAGTCCTGCAATATTTCTATATATAATTTAGGATTTATCACTAAATCCTAGATTTTAAGAATGCACTGACAGCTGTGTAAATCTGAGCTATTTAGAAAATGGGTATTGTGCTGATTATACTATAGCAGGGTTCCCATTCAAAAGTAAAAAGAAAAAAAAAATAATCCTTGACTTTTCCAGATTTCCCAGGTGGTTTTGAAAGTTTTTCCACAGCAGTGACCCAAATCATGTTGTGATGAATTGTTACATTTCCTTCTGTTCTTGCATTTTCTCACTAAAGCACACATTTGTAAATTCTTTAAATAACTGATATTTATACAATTGCTAAAGATCCAGACTCACGGTCGCCAGGTTGCCACTGGCGATAAACTTCATCGTTGTGGCGACCAAAAATGTTTGATTAAATAGCCAATTCTGGAGACCTGTATGGGAAAAACAGTTATTTTATTTAACATGTGCTGTACGGAATTTTTTTTAACTTGTACGGAACGCACGTTTCTGAAAACTTTTACTCCAAATGTATGGAAATGGCACAAAATTTGAGTTGTATGGAAGTCGGCCATCACCTTTTTCATTCTGCTTGAACAGAAAAAGAAAAAAAAAAAATATAAGAAAGGCAAGGGAGTCGATTTTTGATCACAAAGAATGTGCTAAAGCTGATGGGTCATTGTGGGAAAACGAGGTTTGCAAGGTTGCGGTGGGGATGAAAGCTTCTTGCTGGTGGTGAACAGCTCAACTGGGAGAAATTTTTATGAAAAAAAAATTCTCCAATTTTTTAAATAATCGATGGGCAAATTTTACAGTAACCAAGACACGTCAAAATAAACTGCCCTGTGAAATTTCGTCAAAATCTGATGAAAACTTTAGAAGTTAGACATTTTCTTTTTATTATTTTTAATGAATGTTTGCTGAAAGCCTTCAAAGTCCACAGGAAAATTCTGAAATCCGGATCTCCGGATTTTCGAGGTTGTACTGTAATAGTATTTCCATACCTGCGAACTGCTATGGAATGTCCGTAGTTTGTTTCTACGACTTTAGTTGGCTGACTATGGAACTATGGACCTTGCTGTCGAAACTACGGATTCTACAAATTTTCATTTTGCTTATTATTTTTTTAATTTTGCTATTGTTTTATGGCATGCAAGAGATTCTTAAGCAGATTCGTGGAATTCTGCATTTTTTTGTCATCATTTAGATCGTTCTCAGAATCAGTGTAAAACCGAAGACAATTTGGAAGTTGGAGGGAAGTCCGCCTGGAGACAGTACTTTGTGTCTCAAAACTTTCGAAAACTGTAGTTGAACGGAGTGAAAAAGCTACCATAATCATATTTTTCTTACCCGATGTTGCCTTTGTGTCCAGTTTTATTGTTAAATATGATTTTATTGCATAAAAGTATTTCAGCTTGAAACTGTAGGAAACAATTTGCGAAAACGGAGGTTAGACGCCGCAAAAATTTCCTGTAATCTTCAGGCATCATATTCTTCTGCGAAATAGAGGAAATCTGCCTTTTTCGTTATTATTTTGGTCATTCGCGAAATCAATGCACCTGCACCAATGAACATAATTTGGGAAGGAGGAGGGGTGTGTGTGTGTGTGTGTGACAGGGGATGTTCGTTGGAGGATGGAATTCCAACTTACAAAAATTTTGAAAACGGAAGGTCGACGGAGTTCAGATTTTTTCTGCAATCGTAATTCCTTTTTCCTCGCGATGTTGCCTCTGCCCAGTATTACTGTTATATAATATTTAACTGCATAAATATTTGTATTTCAGCTTGAAAATAGCGAGAAAATTTCCAAAACTGGAAGTAGGACGGTGCAAAGATTTCTCCCGTAAGCGCATCCCCCCCCGCGCGATGTTCCCACTCTCCTGCATTGTCTTATTACTTCAGTTTCAGCTTTTAAGCATACTATAACTGAAATATGCAAAATAAAACATACTGATAATTATACTAAGCAATTTTATAAAAATAATATAGTATGAAAAGGTGATGCTTGGTGGAATAGTGAGATTGAAGAAGCAGTAAAGAGAAAGAAGGAAGCCTATTTGGGGATATTGCAAGGTAGTTTCTGTGGATGAATATCACTGTAAGAAGTGTGAAACCACTACTTACTGAACATTTGTTCAGTTGCTGCTGTTCAACTTTGGTGAATCCCCAGCAATGTGCGGGACTCCAAGAAGCAACCTACCAGTTGGTTTGGTAGTTTGTCGTATGTGAGCCTGGAGAATTTCGAGGCCGCTGTGGTGCAGTGGAAGCATGTCCGGCGCATAACTGGAAGACCCTGGGTTCAATTCCCCGTGGTGGCCGATGACTTCTATTTGATGTCATCATAGATGTTTAATATATTTATGGATGCGTGCATGTGTGATGCCAAAATAGATAATACTGGTTTATGTCTTGGTGATATCCGTGTGTGCAAATTGCTGTATGCTGATGACACTGCCCTGTTGGCAGAGAGCAAAAGTGAGTTGCAAAGTATGTTGTCTCGGATGTACGAAGTTTGCATGAAATTCAAACTGAGTATAAATAAGGGAAAACCCAAAGTTATGGTTTTGAAGAGGAACTGGCAGTTCTGAATGTAATATAAGTCTAAATGGCACAGTGATTGACCAGGTGAATGAGTTTGTGTATTTAAGAAGTATGTTTGACAGAGAGAACAAATTCGAATTGTTCGAATTTGTAGGCAAGTGAATTCTTCATTGAAAGTCATGCCTGCTTTGGGAGGTTTTCACAGGAATGATGGGTTCTTAAGAGAATTCCACATGACTGTGTATAAAAGTGTAATTGTTCTGACTCTGATGTATGACAGTGAAACATGGATGCTACAGAAGAAACATAAGAGTTGTGTGCTGGAGAAATGCATTAGTTACGGGGGAGTTGTGGCAAGACACGTTCTGATTGTGTGAGGAATGAAGATGTGTTGCAGTTGTGTAATGTCAAGCAAAATGTTGTTAGCAAGGTGGAGACCAATATGCTTCGGTGGTTTGGCCATGTTGAAAGAATGAGTGATGAGATGCTTACTAAGAAAATCTTTTTAGCCCAAGTGGCAGGAAGGAAAGGCAGAAAGGCCAAGGAAGTCATGGGAGGATCAGATTCAGGAGTGTCTGCGTGAGAAAAAGATTATGAAGATGAAGTATAGAGGATCTTGTGTACGGCGTGTGATGGATAGTGAAACCCGAGTTGTATGTCAAGATTGCTGTAAATGGAGATGATTAATACGGCAACAGAAAGTAAAAATTATCTGGTAGCTTGTATTTCTTTGTGGAGCTAACCTCTGAATTTCAGAGAACAACTTAGTGATATGTTATGTATGTTAAAATGCAGACAAAAATCTATAAAAATATATTTTTTTTTTTTGAAAAATAAAAAAATCTTATTTTTTAGTTCTGTGGTTTTTATGAAAAAAAAATATGTAATGTTCCTTTATTTTTGGAACCATTTTCAAATCCCCTGAGAATTATATGTTGCATGGGCAGAAGTCTAATTTCATACAGTGAAAATAAGTTTTACAAAACTAGACTCAGTAAAGAATTTTTTCAAATAGAGAGTCTGTGCATATAGAATACAAATATTAAACTAAAATTGCACAAAGTTAGCACAAAAGAACACATAAATGTACCATGCATAAATTTGAGATGCAGTTGTAACTTGCAGAAAATATTCATCATTACATGTGCTACACAGTTAATTATAAAAAGAAATCTTACACTTTTGTTTTGCTCAGACTTATATAGGAAGGGATTGCCATTGCTGAAATCAAGCTGAGCATCTTCATTTACCACAGATGGAGTAACTGGTGAAGGAAATGGGATGGTATCACACTGAAATTCAAATAAAATAATTATTTATCATATATAAGTCATATGACAATACAAACATCAAAATCAATTATATTTTATTCAAAATACGACAATTAAATTCTTTGATACCATGCACATCTAACATACTACATAAAACATGGAATCTAGTAAACAGCATGATTATGTCCCTACCAGCTTATTTCATTTCACTGGAATGTGCAAAATGAAACTGGGCAAAAATACAGGGGAAGTCAGTACATAAGTCAGAAAGAGTCTTTTAAGAAAATACTAAGTGAGATAGAAACTTAAAAAATATTTATTATTACCTTTACATTTCCCCTTATTTCCCAACACAATTCCACTAATATTGATATACTTACCCCATCACTTTATCGTAGAAGATTCAGAGGTTAGCTCCCAAAAGGAGACAAAGTGCCAAGTACACATTTAACTGATAGAACTAGAAATTACTTTGATACTTCATGTATATCTTCCGTATAAGATAATCACAAGTTATACATGGTTAAAATACATAATACATAGAGATTCAGTATATCTTTTAGAATTGCTATTACGCACGTTAAAATACGGACATGTGATTATGGCAGTGCAGTTATTTATGACGTTTATTATTGAAAAAATAAAGACTAAAAGAAAACAAGAGCAATTACTCACACATATTCGTCCAGAGGTCGTTTTTGTTCGCATACCACCGTAGTTCCGCGGCTATGCATTGCAAAAAGTCCGATGGTGACTATATTATGGTGTTTAGCAATGTCAAAGTAGTATTCAACCCAAGGAATCTTGTTATATATTGTATCATAAGCTCAAAAGAATAATATAACTGAGAATGAAAACCCTGTAATGACCTATGTCACAGGCAGGTTAAAAGGCTGACAATGAACAATCCAAAAGAACTATAGCGAACAAATTTAAAAGGTTGATAGTGAAGGAATTTAAAAGAACAAAATGAAATGTGGATGGTCAGAAGAAAAGACGAATGAACTATTTACATAATGCGTGCACCACCTCCTCACGTCCACCAGCGTCCCCCGACGCGGTTCGCCCTAGTCTGTTCGTAGGCATTTTCAACGGGAAATGAAACATCTGTTGGTAGGTGACTACGTTTTGTATTCCAGAAGTCATGATGTACATTGCGCATGGGTCAGTTTTCCTCCTATATGGTGGTACCATCTGGTGTCATAGTTTGATTTTCCTGTATTTGTTGTTGTCTTTTGATTTTATTTTTATGTTTTCTCTTTAGGACATCGAAAAAAAGATTAAAAGAGGAACATAAAAATAAAATCAAAAGACAACAACAAATGCAGGAAAATCAAACTATGGCACCAGATGGCACCACCATATAGGAGGAAAACTGACCCATGCACAATGTACATCATGACTTCTGGAATACAAAACGTAGTCACCTACCAACAGATGTTTCATTTCCTGTTGAAAACGCCTAGGAACAGACAAGGGCGAAACGCGTCAGGGGACGCTGGTGGACATGAGGAGGTGGTGCACACATTATGTAAATAGTTCATTCGTCTTTTCTTCTGACCATCCACATTTCATTTTGTTTTAAATTCCTTCACTATCAACCTTTTAGACTCGTTCGCTATAGTTCTTTTGGATTGTTCATTGTTAGCCTTTTAACCTGCCTGTGACATAGGTCATTACAGGGTTTTCATTCTCAGTTATATTATTCTTTTGAGCTTACAATACAATATATAACAAGATTCCTTGGGTTGAATACTACTTTGACATTGCTAAACACCATATTATAGTCACCATCAGACTTTTGCAATGCATAGCCGCTGAACGAATATATGTGAGTAATTGCTCTTGTTTTCTTTTAGTCTTTATCTTTTCAATAATAAACGTCATAAATAACTGCACCACCATAATCACATGTCCATATTTTAACGTGCATAATAGCAATTCTAAAAGATATACTGAATCTCTATGTATTAGAAATTACTTACTGTTGGTGTATCAAATATCTCCATTTACAGTGATCTCAGAACACAGGTCGAACTTCATTAACATCCATCACACACAACCTTTTGTACTTCATACTCATATCTATTTTCTCAAGCAGACATTCCTGAATTGGTCCTCCGAAGATTTCCTTGGCCTTCCTCTACCTTTACTTCCTGCCACTTGAGCTAAAAAAAATTATCTTAGTCAGCACCCCATCCCTCATTCTTTCAACATGACCAAACCACCTAAGAATATTAGTCTCCACTTAACTAACATTTTGCCTCACATTACAAATCTTCATTCCTCACACGATCATCACGTGTCTTAGCAAGTAATGCATCTCCCCAGCACACAAACGACTCCTATGCCTTTTCTGCAGTACCCAGGCTTCACTGCCATACATCACAGTAGGAACGATTACTATCGGTGTGTCAAAACCTGCAGCACAGAAGTCTTAAGCCTGAAGTCTCAGCCAAATTCGTACTTCATGTTCAACCTCTTCGTCATCCGCGAATCTTTGCTACCAAGGTTCAGTTTCAGCAGACCAAACAGGGGAAAATCGCTTCGAGTTAAGTCGGGGCTGTAAGGTGATTGTTAAAGAAGTTCCCAGCCTAAATGTTTAATTTTCTGCAGAGTTAATGTAGCCGTGTGAGGGTCTGATATTGTTGTGATGGGCTAGTACTCCTATAGTTAGTAGGCCTAAGACATTTTTTTTTTTTTTTCGAATTGCACGATGAAGCATCAATGGAATTTCACAGTGCAATGCAGCATTCACATTTTCACCTCACTTCTGAAAATGGGCTAATAGCACTCCTTCAGAATCCGAAAACATTGTATGCATAAACTTCCCTGCTGATGGCGAAATTCGAGATTATTTGGTTGAAGGTGAAGAGGGATGTTTCCATTGCATTGAAGCAAGCTTTGTTTCGGGTTGGTAGTGATGCGCTCATGATTCGTACTCAGTAACAATCCCGTTAAGCATGTCTCCTCCTTCACGTGCATACTAAGAGAGATGTTGCAAGGACAGGCCCACATGGTTCATTTTGTGTTTCCAAATCATTTCTCGGGGCACCCACAGATGCATATATCCTGGAAATTCAAATGATCATGCACTATGCTGTAGGTTAAACCATGACAACACCATATTGCAGTTGCTACACCAGTGTTAGAATTAGAAATAAATCTTGTACTGGCCCAGCAGACCACTAGAATTTTCAAACCACTGGTCCACCACACACACACAAACAAAAAAAAAAAAAAAAAAAAACAACTTAAAACATTTACAATATATGTAGAAAATAGCGTATCATTTCAATGGAATTATCACCAATATTTGTTTTTAAAACATTTAATTTGAAAGTACAATTCACAGAACAAATAATGCTTGCAGACTAAGATTCCTATGGATTGGTGATATATCAGAGTAAAAGTGCATTCCCAATCTGTTTTTAAGAAGGGTACAAGGAGACTAAGAATACAAAAATGTGCATACATTAACAACTTTTTTATATATGTGTTATTGTTTAGGGATTAGCTTCCTTTTCCTTATTTTAGTCTTATTGCTCATCCCTCCTATTTTATCATGAATTTAGTTTTAGTCCCCCATTGAACACTGTTTCATGTGAATTGCTCTTTTGTAAAAATTACTTTCAAGCATCCAATTCACCTCCTCTGCCAGTGTGTTTTCTTGAGGCAGAAACAAAAGCTGGGTTATGTATGGTGTCACTATCTGCTGCTTTCACTAGCAGACCTGCCAACCTCTCAGAACCAAAAAAAAAAAAAAAAAAAAAAAAACATACATACATACACATCACTAAGCTGTTCTCTGAGATTCAGAGGTTAGCTACAAAAAGAAATACAAACTACCAGATATTCTTACTTACTGTTGTCGTATCAAACTTCTCCATTTACAGCGATCTTGACATACAACTCGGGCTTCACTGATTTCCATTACACGCCGTACACAAGATATTTTATACTTCATTCTCATAATCTTTTCTTCATGCAGACACTCCTGAATCTGATCCACCTATATCTTCCTTGGCTTTCCTTCCTGCCACTTGGGCTAAAAGATTTTCTTAGTAAGCATCTCATCACTAATTTTTTCAACATGGCCAAACCACCGAAGCATATTAGTCTCCACCTTGCTAACAACATTTTGCTTCACATCACACAACTGCAACACATCTTCATTCCTCACACAAACAGACCGTGTCTCCCCCCTCCCGTAAGTACCGCATTTCTCCAGCACACAAACAACTCTACCATATATCAGAGTAGGAACAATTACACTTTCATACACAGCCATGCGGGACTCTCCAGAGAACCCATCATTCCTGTGAAAACCTCCCAGAGCAGCTATGACTTTCAATGAAGAATCCACTCGCCTACTAATTTCACCATCCAATTTGTTCTCTCTGTCAAACATGCTTCCCTAAATACACAAACTTACTCACCTGGTCAAGACCATAACTTTGGGGTTTCCTTTATTTATACTCAGTTTGAATTTCATGCAAACTTCGTACATCCGGGACAACATACTATGCAAATCACTTTTGTTCTCTGCAAACAGTACAGTGTCATCAGTATACAGCAATCTGCACACATGGGTACCACCAAAACATAAACCATTATTATCTATTTTGGAATCACACATCCATAAATATATTAAACAGCCATGGTGACATTGCACAACCTTGTCTGACTCCTGCACCAATAGAAAACCATTTTGATAAAACACCATTCACTAGTACACAAGCTCTACTACCAGAATACATGGCTTTCGCACTATTAAGTAGCTTCCCAGTAACACCACATTCATTCAATACCTTCCACAAAAGTGTCCTATTTACTCGGTCGTAAGCTTTCTCTAAATCTATGAAGGCAGCAAAAACTTTCTTACCAACAACCAGATACTTTTCAATCATCACGCGTAATGCAAAAATTTGGTTAGTGCAGCCTTTACCAGACATAAACCACTCTTAACATCCCACACTTTCTCTGAAAGCAAGAACCAAAAAAGTAACACTCAAATAGAAAAATCGTAACACGATGTGTGCTGATAATTTTTTATGCCTATTTCAGCTACATAAATTCTTGATGGTGTAGCTATATAAATTCTTGATGGTTGCAGGTGTAAGGGAAGGGAGGTTGCTTCTAATAAACATACACTCGTCCACATTCCAGTGCTGACGAATCAGCAGCTTTAAGAATGACGAAGAGTCGAAAATACGAATCAGTCTCGAACGTTATACGAAACGAGTTGCGATTCGTCCATTAGTTGCTGATTGCACTTGATTTACTTTATTTTCATTGGGAAACTAGAGGCAGGGGAATTTGTTAAGAGAAACTGGAAACCTCTATGAGAAAAAAATCTTTCAAAGGGGTAAAAAAACAAACAGATTACATGTAAATTTTTCTTTACTTCTGTCTGAAAAGGGGGGGGACGTGACTTGTGTGCTTACTACAGCTCATCACGAATGGTGGGGATGCGAGTAACAAAAAGAAGCTGTTGCCGTTACAAGACAAAGACTGGGAAACTGCCTTTCTGTATTTGTTGTTTCTTCCACTCTTCACAAATCATGAGGGATAAACAAAAATAGCTGTTATGCAATAGCATTTCATGAACCTATCACTGGATTGCAGCCTTAAAATAAAACCATACATCAAGGTAAAAGAAATAGAAATTCAGTTTTTAACTTGACAAAAAAAAAAAAAAAAAAAAAAAACTTACTGGTCGTCTGGGCCAGTAAAATCAATGGTTCAGTGGTCCGACTGAAGTTTTACTGGACAATGGGTAATTCAAACGCTGTACACTATTTATTGTTACTCGTCTGTCAGCTCGAATCATCTCCTCCACCTGCCTCACAGTTGCTTTTGTCACTATATGAACAGGACAACCATGTCAGCCTTCATTCAACAGCCCTTGAGCATCCTGAGAGAATTTAATAACCCAGTTCTGAACCGCTTTATGCAACAAACATTTCTCACTGTAAACAGGAAACATTTCTGTATGAATATCCTTTGAAGGAAGTCCTTTGGCCCAAAGAAAATGGGCAACAGTACACTGCTCTTCAATTGTACACTTTTGAGCAGTTGCCATTTGCAATCTGAGCTGGGCACGAGATACTTAGCATCTGCTACATTTAGCTGGATTGTGCTGCCACTTCATGACATTTTCAGAAACTAATAACTACCAATATCAGCTATCCCATAACTGTTTGTGATTTATTTACTGAATTTCTCTCATAGCATCACTGCATAAAATAAACCAAAATTGGTTTAAACTGAAATGAGCAACATGATTTAGTACAGACAATAACTGCCTAGTTTTCACATGACCCATTTAACTATGATCTTCAAAAAATCAGTGAGGAAAAAACTGCTAGGCAATAAAGGGCCAAAATTCAGGGAAAGGGGAGAAAGTTTGAGACAACAGAAAATCAATAGAACTGAATTATTAGTTAATTTTCCAAGCACATGGAAGTTTACACAGCATAACACAGAAAATAAAACAAAATGTAATAACATGTTTCACTGCTAAACATATTATTAGTAAAGCATACCCACCAGTAGGGGCCACTATCCCAAGAATCTTTGGAAAAATAAAAGTACACAAGGATGGACACCCAATGTGACCTATTGTTTCAAAGAAAATTGCTCCAACCATTAACCTAGAACAAGCATTATTTCATTTTCTTAAAAGATATTATGAAGACCACGCATACACAATTAAAAATTCAACTGACGTCATTAGAGCTATTAAAGCCTATTGTGGACCCAGAGAGATAAAGATGGTGAGCCTTGACATTGTTTCACTCTACCCAAGTACTCCTACTAATCAAGCTATTAATTTAATAGAAGAAAAGTTAATTGCAAACAAAACACCAACTACCCAAACAGCTAGCATCGTGTCAGCATTAAACCTAATTAATGACAATAACTTTTTTACATATAACAATATGATTTATAAACAGCTATCAGGTGCACCCATGGGATCACCTTTGTCTGGACTGTTTGCTGAAGTTATACTCCAGGACATCGAGAAAAAAATACTTACTGACAAAAAATTTACAAACAAACATCCTGAACTATTTGTTTGATATGTTGACGATATTTTGGAAACATACTGAAGAAGATCTGGAAGAATTTGTTAATACATACAGCAAGATATATACAACTATCAATCTTACAACCGAATGGGGAAAAAATAAACAAATACCATTTTTAGATATTAATATCATCAATAAGAGCTCAAGAATTGACTATGAAGTATACAGAAAGGCAACATTTGTCCCAAATATAATAAATACCTAATAACTCAAATCATCCATGGAAATTTAAAACCGCAGCATTCAGGTATTACTTAAAAAGAGCAATTGTACTTTCATCTAACAATACTGCAAGACAAAAAGAGTTGAAATGGATCAAAACTTTGGCTGGAGACTTCAGCTACAAGGAGAGATTGATTGACGATCTTTACAAACAAATTCAAAATAACCAAAATGGACCAAGGCAGAATTTGAATGATACATACAGATTCTGTGGAAAACTACCATATTATCCACCTATATCTGCTCCTTTAAAAAAGGAATGCCACAGAGCAGGATTACTTATTGCAGACACTGTATTTGACAACAGCAGACTTTTGCAATCAAACAATGAAAAAAGTTCCATATTACGTAAAGCAGGTGTATATCGTATACCAATTATTAATATAAACAAGAACCCAGATAATAAAACAGTTTACATAGGTAGCACAAAGAGAAACGTTGATATCAGATTATGTGAGCACTTAAGTAACTGGAACAAGGTCGAAATTCGAACTTCACTTATACAGTGAAGCACGAGTTGTATGTCAAGATCGCTGTAAATGGCGAAGTTTGATACGACAACAATAAGTAAAAATATCTGGAAGTTTGTATTTCTTTTTGGAGCTAACCTCTGAATCTCAGAGAACAGCTTAATGGTATGTATGTATGTATGTACTTATACAATATTGTCATAATAACGAGGCCATGCCTGACTGGGAGAATATAAATTTGGTTACTTCTCACAACACACATAAAAAGATCCTGACAGCTGAGGCCATTATGATCGAGAAGACCAAAGCATAAAATTGCAATTTAAATGTCCCAGTCGAATTATCACCAGCATGGTTGAACATGATAAAACAAGAAAAACAACGAATTGTCCAAATAAGAAGATCAAGTCGACAAATGCAAAGAAGATTAAAAAACAGGATGACACTAGATGGCGCCAACGATGTTTTACGTGATGAGCACGAGGATGACGCAGACGATAGAGATGGCAGCACCGTCGACTCAAATAGTAGATAACATGCAAGGAAGGAGCAGTACTGCACGAAATACCCATGAAAATGGCCACGGAAAATGTGTGCCGAAACGCGCTTCGTAAATTCGAAGTCTGGATTCCTCGGTAAAGAAGTTTTGCATATCACTTTCATTTGAAGTTGAGGTTGGACTAATGGATTTTAGTTAGATTTTATTATTTCATTAGATTAATTTCTTTCAAATCACTATCTTGAAGACAAGTTTCTTCAATTAAAATTTTTATGGATTTTAGCTATCATAAATATTTTGATGGTCAATTGTTGAGTTTCCGTTACAAATTAACTGCCACCCACAATTCCTTCTGCTACCTACATGTTGCTTGCGGGGGACTTTCATTTGTGAAATTTTTTGACTACGCAATTCATTCTTGAACAATATAGATTTATCGAAGGTCAAGAGTAATAATGAATTTATACCAAGAGCAACTAGTCAGAAAGAAGCTGCTTACCAAAAAGAGGTAACAAGACTATTATTTTATTCTCATTTTTTAAGAATTAATTGTTTTTAGTTCATATTTTAATAAATATATCATTCACTCACAGTATGACACCCACTGGTTAAATAGGAAGCTATGGAGTCCGGACATCGTGATTTTTAACGAACCTTTTTTAAAAACATAACGAACAGAAGAATGACGGGATTTCTGTGATATCTTGCCAAGAATTCAATATTATTTGCCTTTCAATCCAGGCAAAGAAATGACAATATGAGCCGCAGTTCCCAAAATATTTTAAAAAACCAAAAAGTACAGGATCCCTTTTTAACTTTTGGGTTATTATGCAAGCTGAATATAGAAAAGTTTTAGGGAGGGTAAGATTATTAAAATAGATCTTTTGAATGTCCCACTTATGCTTCAAGATTTTCACGTTTCTGCTTCAAGGAGTACAAATGAAAATAAATAAATACAGAGTACAAAATTAGGCAGGGAATCCTGAATTTTTAAAGCCCAGTTTAAAAACTGTCACAAAAGAGTTATCCTTTTGCTAAAAATTGACACCTCTGGATTTAGCATTTTTTTCCCCTTCTGTAGAGCATTTGAAAATTTCATAATCATGTACACTTTTTTCATTTAATACATGCTATGGTAAATATGGTCTTTTTTGCCACTTAACAAGATCCTGCTGAAATCAGTACCTATTATTAATTATGGACTTACCTTTTCATGAGTTCTGTATGGTATTTTAAGGATCATATTTTAGTTCTTCATGAGTTAATTTACAGTCACATGATTACATAGTTCAATCATTTCTGATCTACATAAGAGTACTCAATTTTACCAACTGAAGAAACTATAATTGCTGTAAATAAAATTACATTGCAGATATGCAGAGTAACCTTCATTATGTTTGCTATGGCTATTTTCACAGCATTCAGGAGGTCAGGTACAGACACCATAATAGCCAAGGTCTTGGTACTAACGGCAAAATTGGAACATTATTTCATGTGTGATATGAATTAAAGTATAGAATGCAGATTTCAAAACAATGCTAAATAAGTCGTGAAAGAAACAAGGAGGAGGAACTCAATATATATTTCTGAATGAAGAAAAAAAATCCCACTAAAAACTAAAACCTTTTCGATAAATTTATACATTTGTCTTTGGGAAAAAACATAGCTTACTTCACTAGAAATTTTGTAAAATTTGCTTAAACTTACAAAACAAATATTAGAAACACGCCTGGGTAATTTTAATGATCAGAGAAAGACAGTTGACCCTCTAAACAGAGTTCAATGATTTTACAGCAAAGACAGAAATAACCTGATTGTTTTACCATTTCAAAAGTATTTGTACTATTGTCACCAATTTTATTATTAGTCCACCTCCACAGAAGAGAATTTTCTTCACCATCTGTTGTTGTTTCTCGCTTGCGCTTTTTGTCATTGCACCTGTAAAAAAGAATATGCAAGTTTAACAAACAATTTTTAGAACAAAATTTAAAACAGGAAATTTTAGCCATTAAGCAGTTTTAAGAGCAGCAGTACATATTTTATTTATTACACTTTGAAATAAACCCCAGCAATACTGATATTTTTAGGTGGTTTGGCCATGCTGAAAGAATGAGTGATGAGATGCTTACTAACAAAAACTTTTCAGCTCAAGTGGCAGGAAAGAAAGGTAGAGGAAGGCCAAGGAAATCACAAAAGGACCAGATTCAGGAATGTCTGTGAGAGAAAAAGATTATGAGTCTGAAGTACAGGTCTTGTGTATGTCATGTGATGGATGTCAGTGAAGCTTGAGCTATGTGCCAAGACATCACCCCCTTATAGCGTACAGGCCCGCGCACCGAATACCGGAAGCTGGGTGACGTAGGAGAGGGTAGTCTGGTAATCTGTAGTGGGTAGTCGAACGCTCGAACCCAAAGTATTAAACTCCCACTGAAGCAAAGTTGCTAGGAAGGTGTAGAAAATTTTAAGATTTTTTTTTTTTTTTTGACCATTCACAAAATTCGAGCTATAAAAGCATATCCTTTCCTGAGTTACGAAAATGCAGTTGAATACATCATTCATGTCGGGAATATAATCAATTTATGGACACGTGAATCGGCTTCCATACGTAGCAGTCTGGACAATTCATTTTGCATATCGCCAATGCTACAAATTAGGCACAAGATTATTTAGCGGAATTCCACATTTTTGATTATTTGGGATTGTACAAAACTAAAGAGAACTTGGGGAGAGGAGATTAATATGTGTGTTTCTGTGTGAGGGGTCGTATCCCGTCTGGGAAAAGTATTCCGTTCTTTTGGAAATTTTCCCGTAATAGTTATTTCTTCTTCTTGCAAAGTTACCTCTGCCAAGTATTGTCGCTAAATATCAGTCTATTGCAGAAATGTTTGTATTTCAGCTTGAACCCCGTAGCAGAATCACGGCGGCGTACGTCGCAGATTTTTATTTGATCCTGCAGACAAAAACGATATCCCCAGAACCCTATTAAAACCATCTTGCAGACTACTATCATAGATGCAAGTTTTTTGCCTTCCAAAATTTTCGAAAACGAAAGTTAGGCGTAGTAAAGATCTCTCCCGTAATCGTAATTTTTTTTTTTTTTTTTTTTTTTTTGCTCGCGAAGGACGGCGTAGGTCGCAGGATTATTTTGTACTCATCCCCGTAGCAGAATCACGGTGACGGCCGACATACATCACAGATTTATTTTGTACTCATCCCTGTAGAGAAATGACGGTGACGGACGACGTACATCGCATATTTATTTTGTACTCGTCTCCGTAGAAGAATCACTGCAACGGGCGACGGATATTGCAGAATTATTTTGCACTCATCCCCGTAGAAGAATCGCGGCGACGTACATTGCAGATTTATTTTGTACTCGTCCTCGTAGAAGAATCGCCGTGACGGATATTGCAGATTTATTTTGTACTCATCCTCGCAGAAGAATCGCGGCGGCGTACATCACAGATTTATTTTGTACTCATCCCCATAGAAGAATTGCGGCAATGCGTGACGTATATTGCAGGTTTATTTTGTATTCGTTCTGGTAGCAGAATCGTGGCGACAGCCGACGTACATCGCAGATTCGTTTTCTACTCATCCTTGTAGCAGAATCGCGGCGACGGCTGACGCACATTGTAGATTTATTTTGGTCCTGCAGACAGAAACGATATCTCCAGAACCCTATTAAACCACCTTGCAGACTTTATCACAGATGCAAGTTTTCCGCCTTTCAAAATTTCCGAAAACGGAAGTTAGGCAGAGTGAGGATTTCTCCTGTAATCGTAATTTTTTTCTCCCGACGTTCCCTCAATGTTTGAAGAGGGAATTATCCGATATTGTTGTTAAATATAATTTCATTGCATAAATATTTGTGGTTTATTTTGAAAATGGAGGCCAACAATTTTCGAAAACGAAAGTTTGACGGAACCTAGTAAGTAATCTTGAATTCTTTTTCTTGCGATATTCCCTCAGCCCTATATGGTCATTAAATATCATTTTATTAGATAAATGTTTGTAATTAAATTTCAAAATGGAGAAAAATTTCCCTCTCTAATAATAGAAAATTGAGGAAAATTTTCTGATGACCAAAGTTGTAGGGAGCAAAAATTTCTCCCTCTAATAACCCTCCACCCGCTGTGCTTCTGTATTATTGTTTAATCATCACTTAATTACATAAATGTTTGCACTTGAGATGGGAAATGGAGAAAAATGTTCCGAAAATGGAAGTAGAACAGAGCAAAGATTTCTCCTCTTATGAAATTTTTTTCCTAGTGATGCCTCTGCGCTTTATTGTTGTTAAATATAAATTTATTCCATAACTCTTTGCGTTTCAGCTTGAAAATATAAAATATTGGTAAAATTCCAGACACAGAGGGCCAGAATGTTCTTGATCCTAATTAACATTGCAATTGCTGTAGTACCCAGGTTAGACAATTTTTTAGGTAGAAAAATATGTCTGCGCAATTTTATTGTTTTTCACATTTAGTAGTTATGTTGCAGTGTGACCATTCACAGATTATTTTGTGGCACAATGATATCTGTCGCAGACTGACCAGAAACTTTCTGCTATGGGGAGCTTGAAACTGTAAGCAACAATTTTCCAAAAACAAATATTTCAAGGGAATTTTTTTTTTCTTTGACCACTCACAAAATTCAAGCTTTAAAAACATATCCTTCATAAAATTACGTGCACTTAAAAATGAATCCTTCCCCGAGTTACGAAAATGCAGTCTAATACATCATTCATGCCAGGAATATAATCAATTTATGGACAAATGAATCAGCTTCCATACGTAGTAGTCTAGAGTGCCAACTGTTACAAATTAGGCACGAGATTCTTTAGCGAAATTCCGTGTTTTTGATTACTTGGGATTGATTCAAAACTAAAGAGAATTTGGGGAAAGGAGATTAATATGTGTATGTGTGTGTGTGTGTGTGGGGGGGGGGTTGTCGTTTTCCGTCTGGGAACAGTATTCCATTCTTTTAAAATTTTTCCCGTAATCGTCATTTCTTCTTGCGAAGTTGCCTCTGCCCAGTATTGTCACTAAATATCTAAATATCAGTCTATTGCATAAATGTTACAAGCTCTAAATGAAATGAAAACAGAGATTTCAAAATTTATTAAGTAACCTGCTTTTATTCTTTCTCTGACTGCCTCAGAGGCAATTTGTGAATCCTGGGTTTTCAGCAATTGCTATATTGTATAAGGTAAAAGACCCAATACTAATGACGGAGATGATGTTATAGTTGGAACAAATGATAAATGACTGTTTATAATGTCAAACAGAGCACAGTTTGGACATAAGTCAGCCCAAAAAAATACTGAAAGCTGCCCTAGTTTCAATGTATGGACAAAATTACCACAAACTCTTTGTAAATAATTCATGTGCAACAATGGCACACTATTTAACTTCAAAAGTTATTAACAGAATATCAAATTCTAAGTACATACCCTGGTTCTAAATAAATTTATATGATTTAAGTAACAGGTTTATGTATTGTTATTTTTAACAAGGGGTTTCAACTGATGGTAATTTTTAATATTTGTTTTACCGTGATTTATTCACTTAATTTTTTTTTTTTTTTTATGAAATTTGGTCAAAGTGTTTCGCGCTTTGCCCACAGAACATTTACAATCTTTGGAAGTCATGTTGCAGAACACTGAACGTAATTCTACTCCTGGGGACACTTCTATGAACCCACTGAGTCATCATCAGGACAGAAATTCCAACTGCATTCCTTGCAGTCTACAATGCCTAACAACTCCACTTTCTGCATTTGTCCTATCAAACTCCTTGATCTTGGGATTCAATGTTATAGGTACTAGTTGTTGCCATTTCCTGTGTATGTACTTGTAAAGGTATTCATGATGGAATGCTATTTGTCATTGCATTGCAATGTTTTTCTTGGACTTCCCTTCTTTTCCAGACATTTCCTTCAGCAATTAGCAATTTTCAAGGCATAGGAAGTTCAACAACGCAATTGATGTCACAACTTGTCTCTTTATATTTATCAATGAAAACTGATTTGGCATATCAAATAGTTTCTTCAGTGGGGTGTTTGCAAAAAGTTTAATATCTTCAAAAATGGGAGTGCCATTATTTTTTGTGTACAGTACTGTATCAAGGCTGGCCTTGATACTTATTGTTGTATTTTGTCCACGATTGAGCATATTTGTAAGTCATGCTTTTCAGGTCTTCATTTTGAGGTTTTTGTTTTTGTGTTAGTCAAGGTATTTCATCTTTGTTTTTAGAAACTTCCTGGCATTTTATCTGATCACTAACTTTTTAACTTTCACTGATTTTTCGGACTCTGAGCTCTTGTTAACGGGTTTTAAAATTTTTACTTCCTGACATTTCAATATATCGTTACATTTTCACAAAGCTTGAAAAATATCTGAAAAGTTACATGCCCAGCAATTATTTACCTGCCCAAGTAATAAAAGTTGGATGCCCAGAGAAATTTATCTTTTACGATAATAAATCAAAACCCTCATTTTTTTTTTAAAGTTAAAAATATGATGAACTTTTCTTATATGTTTTGCATTTCCATTTTAAGGGTCTGTATTGAAAATCAGAGTTAAATCCCTGAAATGGCAATGGGCTGGACATACTGCCAGAAGGACAGACCATAGATGGACAGCCGAAATTTTAGATTGGATTCCAAGGGACAGGAAAAGACCCAGAAAAAGACCACATGGGAGATGGGTGGATGAAATTCGTAAATATGCGGGAGTGACATGGAGGAGACTGGCACAAGACAGACCGTTGTGGAGGAAACTTGGGGAGACCTTCGTCCAGCAGTGGATTGATAATGGTTGACAATGATGATGATGATTGAAAATGTTTAATGCACAAAAGAGTGTATCTCAAGTTCTAAGATGCTGATGCTGAAATTGGTATGATTATTGGTGCAAATCAGCACTCACCAGATGGCGATTAAATTTATTTTAGTAGACGCAAGTTTCGCCATTTGTCATTTTCAGTGCCAATTTACAAATTATAATAATTCAGAAGTTAAAACACGTGAACTAACTAAGGATGGGCAAAAAACCTCGATGTTTTTTAACACCAAAGTTCTGCCACCAATGATCGGTGTTTAAGCCTAGATGTTGCACACCCTTTTAGTGCAACACGGCCTGTTATTGTAAGAGTGCAGTGCAGTGGGCCACATGATCAGACCACGATTTTGATGCGAGTAGTTCACAAATCAGACAGCAGATATCGACGTGAATGATCTCGTCATTTACCAATCATATCATTTTGAAATGAAATCTCCACGAATTATATCGTCAAAGAGCGATATAGAAAAAATAAGAATATACAATAAGAATTGAATCGAGAATAAGTTTGCGTTAGCTAAGGCTGTCCATGTACTTTCACCGTGTAACTGGAAGAAGGCTCATTTTAGCCAAAACTTTTCCTACTGCTGTTGAGGCAGGGTTGTTCACATGAGATGGTGGGTGAATTTATATAACGTGACACTATCTGACAGAAATCACTTTTTTGAGCTCTGTTCTAAGTGCAATAATGTGCAACTCGCGGTCTGGTGACGATGGCATGTTTATTTTTCTTGTGGACTTTCACTGCGCAGGAGAACAAAATGTTGTGTTTTATTACTAGAAACTCTTCACATTCTTTTCTTTTTCCCAAACAAATCGACACAATAGCAAAACTCTGCAACTTATCTCCCACATCATCTTCCAAACCCGTGTGTCAGCTGAGGATGAACTTCACTGACAAATTTTTCCTCAGTATTTGCAGATGCACTTTTAGTTACGGCGCTGAAAGTTTTCGTAAGATTATTTGAAATGGCTAATTGTAGTGAGAGTGCAGTCTCTGAGGGCACATTCAAAATTAAAGGAGTTATCCATTACATTTCCTCATTTTTTCTTGCAGAAAAAGAGTTTCTGAACATTCGTTTTGAATTTGAAATTTTTATTTCAAATTTTTTTTCATGTAAAGTTATTTTTTAATTCAGTTATCTGAGAAGTAATTACATTTATAGAAATGTTAAGAAAAATCTTATAAATTTCATGAAAAATTTTTGGCCCCCAAAATTTATGGAAAGTACAGCATTTTTCTTGAAACATATGATTTCTAGGAAAATGAATTAGCATTTCTGGCATATACACACACATCACATGTGTTACCAAAAGGGTTTAAACATCGATGTTGCAGAAGCCGATACATCGAGGTTTCATGACCGATGTTTGAAACTGGTCAAGAATATTTTCTACGTAAAGTAAACAAATTTCTTTTTGTTGCATTCTTGTATAGAAGAAGGGAATATAATCTTTTCGTGTCGTGAAGTGGATGTTTGGTTAATGTTTCGTCTGCAAATTGGGTTCTTTTCCTCGGTGCTACAAGAACAGGTACATCGAAAAAACATCCGATGTTTCTACTGATCCACTAGGCATTTTAACAAATATAATTGGTTACTCAATTTAGATTGGCGAGTAATCCCTGTTATATTGAACAGAGATTTTACCCACCAACCTGCCCATTTACTGCTGCAGATGGAAAAGTAAGAACTTTTCGGCTTATCAGAAAAGACATTGAAACATTGAGGTTTTCACTGATACATAGAAAATTTCCACCGATACTATGGATGTTTTAGAAATGAGTAATCCGGAGGGGGTAGGGGTGGAGGTGTTTTACAAAATGGTTTTTATTTTGCACAGTGAGTGGCTTCTTTTATGTTCAGATAAACCCATCCATGTAAATAATAGCAGTTTCATTAAAATTTCTATTAATCCCAGCCCCCTCCTCTTTTTTTTTTTTTTTAAATTCTGGAGACTTCTTTTTAGCCTCTAAGATTTGCTAACTTACCAGCCAATTTTTTTTTTTTTTTTTTTTGGCCGCTAACATTTTTTTAGACTTACTTGCCACTGGCCACTTAGCTGAAATTCCAGTCTGCACCTATAGGTATGATGATGAAATTGGTATTTGAAAATTTGAGTGACTTTGTCATTTTCCTATTGTAAGTTTTCACCCTTAGTCACTAAACACCATAGGCTAGTTCCACCAAGGGCATGCACCACGTTGCCCACTATATCTATAACATTTGGTTCAATTTCTAGACCTACAGCACAATATAATTAAAGAAGTGATAGTCTTCTGTCCTTAGCACTCCATAACAATAATACAACTTTTGGTGCAACGAATTCCAGTAGAAAGCCTTTTCCAATTGAAAGATAGCAAAATTCAAAAACCTGGCAGGTATGCAGCTGTCGAATTTTTAAAAACATTTTGAATGCTTTTAAAACATTCAGTGCAACCCAACAATTTCAGAGATCACAGAAACATGATTTTGCATAATTTTCTTAGGAAAAAAAAAAAGTAAAAGGGGAAACAAAATTTTAAAATAATTTGACAATCACAACAGGCTTCCAAAATTTTTAAAAGATGGAAATCCGTCTCTAGGACAGAAGAATGGCAGCTATGGATTAGTCAGGCTAATAAACTGAATAATGTGAAAGAAAGTTGAAATAAATTCTTTAGGTTGTTAAATGTCACTAGTGCATATAATTTGTGTATTTTTCACAATTGTTTCGTGTTTCAATTTGCTTGCCATACATACTCACCGAAATGGATTGATGGGTGACTGAATGAAAGAAGTTAAGCTCCGCACCCTAGTCGGAATATTTTGATTTAATGGCTTTAAGGCTGGAGTTGGAGCTTGCAGCTTTCGTACTCGCCTTTTTAAACACAAAGGCTTTGGCCTCAAAATGTTGGGTGAAGTAGGAGGTTCCAGATCACAAGCATTTTCTTTTCCTATGGAATGAAACAATGAAAAAATTACAAGGCTAATATCAAGAATCACACAGATAGTTAACAAACATGTATTTTTTATGTTTTGCTTCAGAGTTTAATGACCACCATGAGCAACTCTAAAGGATATAAGCAGTAGTCTGTCCCTAATTTAGGGTTACTGTTCCATGAACCCAATACTGTAAGATAAACACACCACCCACACCTCACCCAGGACTGGAACCAGGTTCTTTTTTTTTTTTTTTTTTTTTTTTTTGATTGGAGGTTTAACGACCACCGTGAGCAACTCAATGGGCTATAAGCAGTCGCCCGTCCCTAATTGAGGGTCACTGGTTCCAGGGAAGGGAGAGAGCCAGTGCCGTAAGACAAACACAACATCCATGCCTGACCGGGATTCGAACCTGGACCTCTTACGGACGAATGATCAGAGGCCAACGCCTTAGACCACTGCGCCACCGGGGCGGCGGAACCAGGTTCAACTTGGATGAGTGACTAACCAGAAACCTGAGTCTCTGATCACTCAGCCATTGGGGCAACAACATCTGCACTTTCATGCAGAAACAAGTACTTATATAATTTTACTTCATGGTATAGACAGCAGTGCTACAAAAATGGATAATACAGTGGTGACATGTGCTTTTCATCAATAGTTTTGATTTTACATAGGTCATTCAAAAAGTAACGAGACTGACGTCATAGCGCCAAAACAAACCCACGCAGAAAAATGCAGCTGCCCGTGTCAGAACACCTGCAAGGTCAGTCATGTAACAACACCTCACTACAACACTTCTCTAGTTCATTCTTGTAGTAGAGGGCATACAGTCCAAATGTGTTTCTGTAACCCAGTATGGATTTAACACTGGAGCAAAGAGCAGCTATAAAATTTTGCAAGCATTTGAATAAAACTGCAACAGAAATGCATGAAATAATTAAACAGCCTATAAGGAAAATGCTTTGTCCCATGCAAGAGTTTTTGAATGGCATAAGAAATTTCTGAATGGTGAAGAATTTCTGAAAAATGCCCCACACTCTGGTAGACCTTCGACAACAACTATGGAGGTTAATGTCAATACTTACTATCGACACATTCCTGCACAAAGACCACTGAATGACCAATGAGGAGGTTGCTAATGTGATGCAGATGCCCGTTGGTTCTGTTGATGATACTGTTACAAACCAGTTGGGGTGCCAAAAAGTTGCTGCAAAGTGGATTCTCCACTTGCTCATGGATGAACACAAGGCAAATCATGTTATCACTTGTCATCAATAGCAGTGCCGGCTATGACACGAGCTGCACTTTTTGGATCAAGTCGTCACATGTGATGAAACATTTTTTCACCATTTCAATCCAGAAACAAAACAGAGCACCCAATGGAAACACCCACAGTGACCCCAATCCAAGGAAGCAAAGGTGAAAGCAAGTGCCGGGAAGGTCGTGCACCTCATTTTCTTCAATAAAAAAGGAATTGTGTACGACCATGCTGTTCCACAAGGGAAAACTGTTACTGGTGCCTATTATTCTAAAGTTCTCAAAGGTCCTCTAACGAAAACCATTTCCCAAAAGCACCCAGAACATGCACTAACTGTTGGATTTTGCATCAAGATAATGCCCCTGAGCATCGTGCTTTGCTTACCCAGCAGGTTATCCAAGATCTCGGCATCGAAATGATGCACCCACCATATTCACTTGACCTGGTGCCATGCGACTTTCGCCTATTCCCTGAAGTTAAAAAACAACTTTGTAGGTGTCAGTTTGCATCAAATACTAAACTGAACAATGCTGTGATGAGTATCCTCGACCACTCATTGAGGAAGCTTTGAACACACCTTCCGGTAGAGGGAGAATACTTCGAAAATATGTAAACGTATGTATGTTGACTGCATTACACTTCTGTGCCACGTAAAAAACCAGTCTCGTTAATTTTTGAATGACCCTCGTATAACATAAATAAAACAAACAATGGAAATTTTAGCTTGGACTTTGGATGCACATGCCTTTCGGTTCTACTATGCAAAATGGAAGGAAAAATAGATCCAATATCCATTTAAAGAGTTCATTTATGCCTAAGCACTTAAAGATATCAGAGCACATGGTTCTTTTTCTTTCATAACAAGTGTCATAACAGAACATTAGTTCTACTCTGATTCAATCACAATATATGAAAAGTCTTTAAGAAATTACATATTATCACTAAGCTGTCCTCTGATATTCAGAGGTTAGCTCCACAAAGAAATACAAACTACTAGATAATTTTTACTTACTGTTGCCAAATCAAACTTCTCCATTTACAGCAATCTTGACATACAACTCGGGCTTCACTGACATCGATCACACACCGAACACAAGATTATATCTTTTTCTCATGCAGACACTCCTGAATCTGATTCTCCCATGACTTCCTTGGCAGTCCTCTCACTTTCCTCCCTGCCACTTGGGCTAAAAAGATTTTCTTAGTAAGCATCTCATCACTCATTCTTTCAATATGGCCAAACCACCGAAGCATATTAGTCTCCACCTTGCTAACAACATTTTGTTTTGCATTACACAACTGCAACACATCTTCATTCTTCACACAATCAGAACATGTCTTGCCACCCCCCCCCCATAAGTAACGCATTTCTCCAGCACACAAACAACTCCTATGTTTCTTCAGCAGTACCCAGGTTTCATTGCCATACATCAGAGTACCAACAATTACACTTTCATATACAGCCATGAGGTACTCTCTTGAGAACCCATCATTCCTGTGAAACCCTCCAAAAGCAGCAATGACTTTCAATGAAGAATTCACTCTCCTACTAATTTCACCATCCAATTTGTTCTCTCTGTCAAACATGCTTCCTAAATACACAAACTCATTCACCAGGTGAATCACTGTGCCATTTAGTCATATATTACATTCAGTACTGCCAGTTCCTCTCTCAAAAACCATAGCTTTGGTTTTTCCCTTATTTATACTCAGTTTGAATTTCATGCAAACTTCGTACATCCGAGACAACATACTCTGCAAATCACTTTTACTCTCTCCCAACAGGGCAGTGTCATCAGCATACAGCAACCTGCACACACAGATATCACCAAGACATTAATCACTATTATCTATTTTGGCATCACGCATGCATGCATCCATAAATGTATTAAACAGCCAGGGTGACATTATACAACCTTGTCTGACTCCTGCACCAATAGAAAACCATTTTGATAAAACATTATTTACTCGTACACAAGCTCTACTGCCAGCATACATGGCTTTTACACTGTTTTAAAAGTAGATTCCCAGTAACACCATATTTATTCAATACCTTCCACAAAAGTGTCCTATTTACCTGGTCATAGGTTCTCTGCTTTAGAAGGCCTAACATCAGAAGAAGTGGACATCTCTGAAGTTAACAGAAAAGTAACCAAAGCTCTTATGGAAACAGCAACAAAATTAGCTGGGTCTAAGAACAAGTTGCATGTAAATAAATTATCAGGAAAAACGAAAATGTTGATGCAAAAAAGAAGAGAGATGAGGACAACTAAAGAAGATGTGACTTCCAAAGTGGAATATATAGAGCTATGCAAGGCAGTAAGAAAAAGTATCACTGAAGACGTAAGAAAATTCAACTGTGAACTAGTGAGGAAAGCAATTGAAAACAACCAAAGCCTAAAGATAGCAAAGGGACATCTCAGTAAGGGAAAAAAAAACAGATTATGGCACTGAGAAAAGAAGATGGTTCTGTAACAAGAAATAGAGGCGAAATTTTGACAAGAGTGAAAGATTTCTACTCCAAATTATATGAAAGGGATGATACATGCACTCCAGACATCATGAAAGATACCAGTACCAGAGTTCGTCCAGTCCTTCCAGCAGAAGTTGCACATGCAATCAAGAACATGAAGCGGGGAAAAGCTCCAGGAGAAGATGGAATTACTGTAGACATCATACAAGAAGCAAGTGGAGAAATCGAAACAGTACTCGCCCAAATTTTCACTCGATGCCTTAATGAAAGAAAGATTCCTGAGGATTGGAACACCGCTACAATGATCCTGCTACATAAGAAAGGTGACATTGAGGATCTCGGAAACTACAGACCTATCAGCCTCCTATCAGTAGTTTATAAAATCTTCACTAAAGTTCTTTCACACCGCTTGAAGGTAACACTGGACATGGCTCAACCGAGAGAACAAGCTGGATTCAGGAGTGGCTACAGCACAATAGATCATATCCACGTGCTGAGAGAACTAATTGAAAGAGCGAGGGAATATGAACTTCCATTGTGCATGGCTTTTATCGATTATGAAAAAGCCTTTGATTCGGTGAAACCATCAGCAGTTACAATGGCTCTGAAAACCTGCGGTATTGAAGATGCATACATTAATATTATTAATAACATCTATGAAAATGCAAGTGCAAAGATTAGGCTGTTTGAAAATACAACACACATAAAAATTGGAAAGGGAGTGAGACAAGGTGACACCATATCTCCGAAGCTCTTTAATGCCACATTGGAGGGTGTTTTTCAGTCGCTGAGCTGGGAAAACAAGGGGATAAAGATTAATGGAGATTATCTAACCCACCTTCGTTTTGCTGATGACGTAGTCATTTTTGCAACTACCCCATCAGAGCTGCAGAGGATGATCCAGGAACTTGCTGACAAGAGTAAAGAAGTGGGATTAAAACTGAACTTTCAGAAGACAAAAGTGATGTTCAATGCTTTTACGAGAAATGAAGATTTATCGATTGATGGAGAAAAGCTGGAGAGAACAGACGCGTACGTTTATCTTGGACAGCAGATATCAAGTGAGGGTCACATTGATGAAGAAATTAATCGGCGTACAAAACTTGCCTGGAGAGCTTTTGGAAGAAACAGCATAATTTTCAAGAGCAATATGCCATTATGTCTTAAAAGAAAAGTGTTTGATCAATGCATCCTTCCAGTGCTTACGTATGGTGCAGAGACGTGGACCTTAACTAAAAGAGACATACAAAGGCTGCAGACAACTCAAAGCAGCATGGAGAGGTGCATGCCTGGTGTAAAACCAGGAGAGATAAGAAGAGGAACTCGTGGATCCGAAAAATGACAAGAGTGGAAGACATCATGATCAGAGTTAAATCCCTGAAATGGCAATGGGCTGGACATACTGCCAGAAGGACAGATCATCGATGGACAGCCGAAATTTTAGATTGAAATTTTAGATTGGATTCCAAGGGACAGGAAAAGACCCAGAAGAAGACCACATGGGAGATGGGTGGATGAAATTCGAAAATATGCAGGGGTGACATGGAGGAGACTGGTACAAGACAGACCGTTGTGGAGGAAACTTGGGGAGACCTTCGTCCAGCAGTGGATTGATAATGGTTGACGATGATGATGATGATGATGAAGCTTTCTCTAAATCTATGAAGGCAGCAAAAACTTTCTTACTAACAGCCAGATACTTTTCAATCATTTTGCGTAATGCAAAAATTTGGTTAGTGCAGCCTTTACCAGGCATAAAACTACTATGAACATCCCACACTTTCTCTGATGTAAGATCCCGTGTTTTTCCCATAATGACCTTACCAAACACTTTCCGTGGCACGCTCAGTAGGCTAATACCACAATAGTTCTTGCAGTCAGTCTGATCACCTTTTCCCTTATACAAGGGAACAATGATAGCCTCCTTCCAATCCCGAGGGACCATTCCTAACTCCCAGCACAACTGACAAATTTCAGTTAACCAGTCAATTACAAGGTCACCACCATATTTCAACATCTCTGCAGTTATGCCATCAACTCCTGGAGCCTTACCATTCTGAAGAGATTTTAGAGCTTTACACACCTCTTCTCTTGAGATCCCTCCTGTGCTTCCATCCTTCACGTGACATCATCTGCTTCTGAATCACCTTTGCTTTCCTGATCTAATACCTCACAGAAGTATTCACCCCATCCTTCACTTAACTCATTGGGCTGCCATATCATTTCCCCAATCTTATTCTTTACACAGCTTACAACTTTGTTTCACCTATTTTTCTTGGTTCTCATCAGGGTTGGCAAGTTTCTGCCAAGGCAACCGCCTTGGCAAAAACCACTGGTTGTAACCGGTTAAAACCGGCATGGCAGAAACTAGTTTGTGCCATAAAAGTGGAAATAACTGGCAGAAACCCAGAAAATAATTGTCTTGTAATGACAACTTACTGCAGTACCACAAATAGCATATAATGAATTACTGAAGTACCACAAATGACATATAATGAACAGCATAAGGAAATGCATTTTAAAGTAAAACAAGTTCAGTTGCAATGTTTACAGCATTTATTCAAAGGTTACATCGCAGTAAATTCACCATTCAAGTGCATTTTTTCCACAAAGTAGTCGATAGCAAAAGACCAATTTTGCTGCTGTTTCCAAACCCAAACAATTTCTTAATTTATTGTGAATAAACGAAAAGCTTGAGAATATTCTTTCTAGCCCAGCAGAACTTGCAGGCAATATCATCATTGTGCAAGCAAGAGTTAAGTAGTCTTCATTTACAATTGTTTTCTTTAAACTAGACCACCATGTAGAAGCTGAGACATTTTTTAAGACTTCATTGGAGTATATGTTTAAAAAAAAGGAGCTGATTTTGCTTGAAAAGCTATGATGTAAGGCACAAAATTTGGGTTGATATCATAAAGTAATTTCCTAGCACTTTCTTCTTGCTCATGTGACAATTTAGATCCGATGTACTTTGGATGAAGCATATGAGCTGTATGTTATATATTTTAATTATTGAAATGATTAATTATTACACATTACTATAATACTAAGAAGTTGTAATAAAAAAAATATTTGTCATCTCTGATTTACTGTAAATTTTATGCACTAATTGAAACAAAAATGGTTCAAGTACTTTTTAGTTTCTGCCAGTTGTTGCCATTTCTGCCGGTTTAAACCAGTTATATCCAGTTTCTGCCTCCGGCTCTGCCGGCAGAAACCCAACCCTGGTTCTCATGTACTTTCAGAAAGTCTTTCTATCTTTCGAAAAAGCTGATTCATGCCTTTCCACCTTCTCCTTCCTATCTTCTGCCTTATACTCTGGCGAAACAGCTTAGCGGCTTCATGCTTCTTACAGCGATATTCATCCACAGAAACTCTACTTTGCAGCATCCTCAAATAGGCTTCCTTCTTTCTCTTTACCGCCTCTTCAATCTCACTATTCCACCAAGCATCACCTCTACTGTAACCCACTATTGTGGTACCACAGACCTCTTCAGCAGCAGTGCCAACACAATTCTTAAAACATTCCCACTTCTTTTCTACATCCCTCTCACAAGCCTTCAACTCCTTCAGTCGTTCTCTGAGTAAGTCAGAATAACGCTGATGATATTCAAGGAACCTTTATTCTTTCCATCCTAGGCCTCTTCCTATTCCTCCAACCAACATTCAGTTTCACTAGTGACACTACCAAGTAATGATCAGAACCAACATCTGCACCTCTCATCACACAAATGTCAACAATTAAGTGTTTCAGACATTGATCATAGACAACAAAATCTATCACACTCTTTTGACCAAGAGTACAATTTTCCCAAGTATGTGTGGATATACTTGTGGTTGAAAAATGTATTAGATACACACAAACCATTTTCAATGCAGAGTTTAATTAATCCTTCACCATTATCATTAACCCAAGAATCATTAAACTTACCCAGGACATAGTCAGAAATCACATTCTGCACACCTACTCTAGCACTGAAATCCCCTATTATAACCTTCTCTTTAGCACCAAACTGGCTCAAAACAGCTTTTAGCTCATTCCAGAAATCTTCCTTCCTATCAGAAGGTTCCGAGTCACAAGAAGCATACACTACAACAATTACTATTCTTTTAAGTTTCACTTTCAAACAAATCCAAAGAATTCTCTCACTTATGCAGCTATAGTGAATCAAGTTCTTCATCTTTTCACTTAAAATCACACCTACACCAGCCTGTCCTCTCACATTATCCAATACTCCAGACTACACACTCACCATTCCATTCACTTTTTCTACCCCAATTTCCTTCTTTTTGGTTTACCTTACACACAGCACATCCAGTCTGTACTTATTCATCTCTTCAATCCCCTCGTTCATCTTGCCATTTATACCTCTAGTACTCCATACACCAATCTTATACTCACTCAGCCGAGATCTTTCTCATACGCCGTTTAGAAAGTCCAGGTCGATTCCATTGTGGACCGTCCTTATCAGGTGTGGTAGGTCCACCATATCCCACACTTGAGTCATTTTTAATATTTATTTTTGACTTTTTAATCAGGTAGGTACATCAGTGTAGAGGATTAGCCCACAGCTGATGGTTCCAGTTGGTCATTCAACCTAAGGATTCTGGAACAAAACCCAGTGAGTTGGATGGTGAAATTTCTTTTCATGTGGATTACTAGTTTAAATAATCAGAACATCATAAGTAAAGCTGCACCCAACTAGATTTGGCATTTTTCAAATTCTTCATTACTGCAACACTAGAACACCACATTATGCAGGAGTGTGCTTTTTAAATAATTTTACCAAAGATAAGAAATCCTGCTAACTGGATGAATTTCAATAGGATATTTAAGCAACAATTTCAAGCAAATGATTTTTCAATAACCAAAGCTCTGATGGCAAACGTATTTTTTTTTATGTATTTTTACATACACTATATACCATAGATCAAAGTTGCCAGGTACTATAACCATAAACAAGGAAGATCATTTATTGGAAGAAATTAGTAACAAGTTGAACCTCCTTTGGCCTAAAAAATGCATAAAGCCTCCCAAGCCTGTTTTCTACTAAATGTTGAACAGTATATACAGGAATGTGTTTCCATTTTTCTTGTATTGCTTGACCTCTTGAGGTGAAGCATGGTGATTTTTCTAAGTCCCGATATGGTTATCCAATTCCTCCCTGAAGTGTCCAAATCAGGGGTTTATGAAGGACAGTCTAAATGTGAAATCTGTATTTTCTGTAAACAATGCGTAGCGTGTGGCAGTGTACAATTATGCTTCTCCAGAGAAGAAGACAATGCAGCTAAGATTAATGATGGAATGGCACCTGTTCAGAAAAATGTGTTCAAGAGAACCAACAAAGGACTTTGATCCATTGTTTGACTGTTCCTCTTGTGAAATGTTTTTCCAAGCAGGAGTGTGTCAAGCCACTGTGCCTAATTGTTCTATGTTACAACTATTTGCAGAAATTGAACACAAAAACTTAACAGGCAATTTTTAAAATTCAGTTTTGCTTCTTTTTTAGGGAATAAAGGAAAAAGGTAACATGTGAAAGTAAGATCTACCAAATTCTAGACAGGCAGTAATTGCAACCAAAAGTTTGAAATCTGAAAAAATAAGTTTTTTGGCATAATAAAGTATTCCTTGATTTTTACAAAAAAGGCAGTTTCCCCTGATTTTTGGAACCATTTTCAAATTCCGAGAATTCCAGGTTGCGTGGGAACCTTCATGATAAAAATCAAAATTTTGAAGAAACAAAAATGTTTTTTTCAGAATGCATATTAAAAAACTCTGGAACCCATGGAAAACGGAAAACTTTTTAGGCTCGATGGATTTGTGTACCACTGATAATAACTACTGTGATCAGATCAAACAGCTTAGCTATTGTATGTATATGGGTCATTCCATGTCAACTCATCACACTGTTTCAGACTGACCTTATATTTTTATGAAATTTGGGGTGCTTAATGGCCCTATGGTGTAGGGCAAAAATGCCAATTTTTAGGAGCCTATGTTCATTATGTGAAATGTTAGAGCTATGTAAAGTTTTTGATTCAAAACGGGCTTGTAGATATTTTTTATATTGCTTTAGCGGGCCTCCCAATTGAGATATGGAGCTGGAAGTGGTCTCATTTTAAAGCTTCTTTAATGGGCTTTTCTATGATATACAACACACTAGGGTATATATATAAATCAAGATCCAATTGAAAATTTCAAAAACGATTTTCTCAAAAACAGATTTTTTTTTTAATTTTGAAAAAAAAAATCAAAATTAGTTTATACTTATCTGTAACTACCCACAAAATAGTTTTAATATTTTTTTGGGATCATGGTGGGATCATAAGATATGAGAGGTAACACATACACATGATCAAGATAAATGTGACCCAGATTTGCTATTTTGTACTCAACCCCCCCCTATACTGTAGCTTTCGGGATTTTTTGTTTGTTATATTATCTCTAGATAGTGATCCTATGTATCTCCAATGATGTGGGGCCATAAAAATGAAGAAAACAAATACACAGTGCAATATAATTATCAAATCAATACCATTAAAAAGATTAACTCACATGATTGTTTTAGTTCAATCCATTTTTACACAAGTGGTCATATTTTCAGTATTTTCTTGAGCTAGTGAACTGATGGAAGGCTTGATAAACTTGTAGGAGTTCTTGAGCACAGAGAGTGTATGTACGGCCAGTTGATGTTACAGGGTTCACTTTACACAGGACATATGTCGACAGAATCCACAGAACATCTGGATTTTTAGGATAAGCAAATGAAGGAGATGGACCTGCTGGGTGAAGAAATGTTAACTTTACTTCATCCTTCTCTCCCCGTTTTGCTAAAACATAGGCCAACCAACAATTGTCACTGTAGAGTGCAATGACATAACCACAAATTTCACTGAAAAGCAGTCTTTCTGTACATATTGTTACAGTATGTTCAACTGATATTTGAGCAAAAGAGAAAGGTTTGACTGACATTTTTGTTTCACTTAAAGGTATGAAAGCATGTAGTTTGTGCCTTGCTGAAACGATCTGTCAAAAATTGCTCTGTTGCAATGTACTCTTCCCGTGCAACAAATGTGAAGTCAGTTTTTGAAATGTTTTCTTTCGCCCATTCATAGAGTTGTCTCAGCGTCATTATTTGGTCTACGTATGGTCTTTGGATACTTGTTCTTGCTGCCAACTTTTTCACCGTCCCCCCAACACCATCACATGCCCCTTTGCCATGAGCTGTAGCAGAAAAATGTCTTTCTGCTGCAATGCTGAAATATTTTTTATGGTGACAAATTTAAAAAGTTCTTGTTTTTATATTGTGCAGCACAGCCGTCAGAAAAATAATAGATTCAGTCGTTCTTTTGGGCAATTTCTCAAATCTGCTCTTTAAAAAGTCTAAGAGTTTCTGTTGAAATAAAGACACAGCTGCAGTATTGTGTTCGAGACACTCTGAAATCACAACAAAGCTGATAGGCTGAGTTTTTTCTGTTTTAAAATACACAACAAATGGATGCACTGTAGCTTGGCTGGTTGCTGGTCCAATGATAGGACTGTGCTTCGTCTTGCATGACAAAAGAATAGTTTTCTGAAAAATCGCACACAACAGCAATTCCTGAATCGGACAATTTTTTTTTTGACACGATTCATAAATGAACTTTGTTGTTTAGCTATGAAGTCATGGCAAAGTAAAATAAAAATTTTCTCACAAAATAGGTTGACAAATTCAGTGAGTGTTTTTTACAATGTCTCTAAGGTTCATCTGTCTACAGATATCCACTGGCAAAAAGTTGTAGTCTCGATCAGATTTTCTTTGAAGGCATTTTCTAGCAAATTTTGCATTACTTGAACTCCAGGGCAGGATGCTCAATTACCCAAGTGGCAGTCAATTGATGCTGGGTTGCATACTATCTTTACAAGGACATATTTTGTAGTTTTTTATTTCACCATTAGTAAATGATAACTCACCATATAACTTGGTGCATTAAATTCCCACACAATCTTCTTAATACTCCATGATTCAGGCAAAATAATCAGCATCATGAGCTTTTTCTTTATGTTCATCAAAGTTTAGAATTTTGTTTTCAGATGACTTAAAATAGTTTTATCTTGGGACTCAACTTCACTGTCGGAAGACTCTGCATTGACAAGAAGTTTGCGCTTTACAGCAATATTGATTCTTTTAATTTTTTTAGTAGAATATTGTTTATATTCTGCCTTTTCTGGTCAATGGCGGACTCTCCTACGTCTTGGAGGGATGTATTAAATGTTTTTAAAGCTTCTGAAGGAAATAATACAGCAGGATCACAATAGGTACTGCAATCATAACCTACATCCTGGCTAGTACTTGGAAAACTTGTAATTTCATCTTTTATAACCTCAGTTTTCATCTTGCTCAGTTCTTTCCTACAGCTATTACAAACTTTAGATATCATTTGTGTTTCAGGAAAAAGGGAACACATCCATGTTGTCACTGGTCTAAAACCCTTCCTTATATTGGAGTGGTTTCATTTTTTAAATGGATTAAAACAATTTAAGGCCCATTTCTTAGCCATTTTAGAGAGGTTTTGTTGAAAACTTACTAACAAAAAAACTGTCTCACACTATCACTCCACAATCAAAATCATTTACACTACATTCACATTTATCAACAATAAATAAAGGCAAGGGGACAAACTCTGCTGGGACACAGAACCAAGTGCAGTAATGTGGAGAGGAGGGGAATGGATCTGTTGCATGATCCAACATGTTCATGCCTGTTTCAGCTTCCATTTTTCAAGCTATGAGTTTCAATTACATCACCTAAAATTGAACAAACTGTCAGTACAGAACAGAAAGGGAAAAGTAATACACACAGAAAGCAACATTCATAAATAATTGTTCAAAAATTATGCTGTGGAAATTTCTTTTTTTGTTAGGTACTTGGCAAATTAGGATCTCATTATTTTCCTTTGATCATGCATATGTGTTACCTCTCATATCTTATGATCCCAAAAAAATATTTTGTGGATAGTTACAGATAAGTACGAACTAATTTTGAGATTTTTTTCAAAATAAAAAAAAATCCGTTTTTGAGAAAATAGATTTTGAAATTTTCAGTTGGATTTTGAATTTTGTGTTTTTTTATAAACCCTATTGTGTTGTATATCATATAAAAGCCCATTAAAGGGGCTTTAAAACGAGATCACTTTCAACTCCATATCTCAATTGGCGGCTGATTTACAGATAGTTAAAGTACCACTAGTAGGCCATTTTTTAATAAAATTTTGAAAATTTAGGCTTAAATATCTCCCCCCCCTGTGAGCTTAAAAATAAAAAAAAATGCATTTTTTTCATAACTACATAGGATAATTAAGTATGCCAAGTTTTATCAAAATCTAAGTTGGTGAGGTAGAAAAATATTATAAATTGTGATGATTTGACACGGAATGACCCATATATAAACTTTGAAAGTAACACTAATTAGAAAGATATGACACAGTATTACAGTTCTCTTGTTACAATTTTTGTAAACTGACATACTGATATATTTCCACTAGTTGTTAAGAACCAACAAACACCTATGTGCTAATTAACTACCTGTTCACTTTCCCTGGATCTTCTACGAACAAATGTTACCGATATGGATGTAACCAAAAGACTCCATCATTGCAATGATTACTTAATTTTGGACGACTTTCTCCAAAACATGCAGCTGCTTTGTTTGAATTTCGTGATGCAAGAGCCAGTACTTAGTCAATGTGGACTGGAGTACACATTTTTCAAATGCACCAAAGTTAAGCCTTTGAGCTGTAGGGACATTATTTTTCAACTGGAAAACTAGTTGACACCAGAAATTAAATATGCAGCTCGCCATTTTCCGAAACAAAAGAGTATCTCACATTTCATAAATACTGCTGATCATCAGTCCTTATGTTTGTGCCAACACTGATATTATCAACTATCTGGCTACCTGTCTACGGATTCTCATTTACCTAAGCTTCAGAAAACTTATCCCACCAACTAAATATAACACCTTGTAGGTGAGATGCAAACCATCTTTACGTTTAAGTCCAGGTGAATTGTCTCCTTAAAGAGCAACAATCCTGCAATTCAGCAACTGCACACCTCACATCAAACTCCAATGCATACAGAAGATTCTTATGTGCAGTTTTTTACACTTATACTTTGTGTCATTATGTAACTACTCACATGAAATTATGATTCTCCAGAGAAGAACGGGAGAAGGAAATTCAACATTGTTCTTGTTAACATCAAAGGAGTTTGCATGCAGAATCATCCTTCAGTACATAAACACCTATGTTTCTTGCAATACACCCAGAGTCCCAAAATTTCAGATTTTGCTAACTAGTTCCAAATAATTAATATTTTTTTATTGCTTTCACATAAAACATTTTTTAGGAAACTAACTGGAGTATGAATTTTATTAAGTTATAATTGCAGCAAGAATTTACAGAATTCATTGTTGAATCACCAAAAAAATTAGGGTTAATTTCATTTTAAACGTTAGATGTTAAGATTGGTAGCCCTTTCCCTCCCAAACAAGTTACACTTATGACACTTATTGTTTTTTTATTTCTTGGATGCATTCCTTAAGTATAAGACCTAAGAAAAAACAGCATTATTTTGAAGATTACTTTACAGTTATTTACAAACATGGATGGGATGCCTCAGGTAATCTCGTTGAAGTTCAGGTACTAAAACTTTTGTAAATGGTTACATTTAATACATACGTACATAGTTATTTTATGCTAGTAATTAACACTTTTCTTGAAAAAATAACATACATACATATCACTAAGCTGTTCTCTGAGATTCAGAGGTTAGCTCCACAAAGAAATACAAACTACCAGATAATTTTTTCTTGAAAAAATAAATACCTGTAAATTCCATTTCAGACAAAAAACAACAACAAAAAAGCTATAAACAGCACAAGGACAACAGTTCTTCCAGTTTCATGGTAACATTTCCACCCTATTGAACAAAAATTAGAAGAAAAAGCAATTTCACTAAAGCTTTAAGATTACATTTTTTTCACTATAAATACAAAATACATTTACAGCAGTAATCATGAAAATAAAAGTTAAAATATATGTAGTCAACATACCACATAAGGAGCAGTATGCTTTTTTCTTTCTATCTCAATTTTAATATGTATATTTGCACACTCCTTACCCTAAAATTCAAAACTGTAAAATTTAAATATCATTGAAAAGTTTTACACCTAGGGACTCTAGTATTTCCAGTTTAATGTGTTACTGGGTCTTGATAATATTTTATTTCATGTTTACACATATTAAGATTGTTGTGCTCTTTTGAACAAGCTTCTTCTACCATTTTGGGAATACACTATATGATGTCCTCGTAATTCTCAGTAATATTACGTGGTTGAGCAAGGGAAATGTTCTGCCTAGTTTTGCCAGTATTTACAGTTCAGATACACATTTTTTTTCATGAAATTAAGAAGACCATGTTTCTAACAGAGGTAAGAAAACATCAGTGGCTCATTCCATGTGAAATCAACCAGTGGTTTGAACTTCCTTAGATTTCAATGATTTTTGGTATATAAGATGCGCCTATAATGTGTATGAAAACTATTAATTTTCAGATTTTTGTAAGAGTTTTCGTGATACTGATTTTTGAAAATTCGATAAAAAAAGGGTGGGGCAATCACGATTCATATTAATGTAAATATTTCAGCACATATTTAAGCTAAAAAGCTCACATTGAGCTAATTTTAAAGCTCCTTTTAAAGCTTTCTTATGATGTGCATCATGACCATTTTGAGAAAAAAATCCCATTTAAAATATATATATATATTTGATTTTATTATGTGTAACAAAAAATTCGTCATAGAAGACTGCAGTGTGCTAAACAAGTTCAACACAGGTAGTGACCATAGATTGGTGAGATGTAAGATGCACCTCAACACTAAACTTGAACGTGGCAAGCTCATAAGACAAACAAAATCTATTGACATAACCAACCTTAAAAAACACCATAATACCTTCAAGTTAGAACTGAAGAACAGGTTCTCTGCTTTAGAAGGCCTAACATCGGAAGAAGTGGACATCTCTGAAGTTAACAGAAAAGTAACCAAAGCTCTTATGGAAACAGCAACAAAATTAGCTGGGTCTAAGAACAAGTTGCATGTGAACAAATTATCAGGAAAAACGAAAATGTTGATGCAAAAAAGAAGAGAGACGAGGACAACTAAAGAAGATGTGACTTCCAAAGTGGAATATATAGAGCTATGCAAGACAGTAAGAAAAAGTATCACTGAAGACGTAAGGAAATTCAACTGTGAACTAGTGAGGAAAGCAATTGAAAACAATCAAAGCCTAAAGATAGCAAAGGGACATCTCAGTAAGGGAAGAAAACAGATTATGGCACTGAGAAAAGAAGATGGTTCTGTAACAAGAAATAGAGGCAAAATTTTGATAAGAGTGAAAGATTTCTACTCCAAATTATATGAAAGGGATGATATATGCACTCCAGACATCATGAAAGATACCAGTACCAGAGTTCCTCCAGTCCTTCCAGCAGAAGTTGCACATGCAATCAAGAACATGAAGCGAGGAAAAGCTCCAGGAGAAGATGGAATTACTGTAGACATCATACAAGAAGCAAGTGGAGAAATCGAAACAGTACTCGCCCAAATTTTCACTCGATGCCTTAATGAAGGAAAGATTCTTGAGGATTGGAACACCGCTACAATGATCTTGCTACATAAGGTGACATTGAGGACCTCGGAAACTACAGACCTATCAGCCTCCTATCAGTAGTTTATAAAATCTTCACTAAAGTTCTTTCACACCGCTTGAAGGTAACACTGGACATGGCTCAACCGAGAGAACAAGCTGGATTCAGGAGTGGCTACAGCACAATAGATCATATCCACGTGCTGAGAGAACTAATTGAAAGAGCGAGGGAATATGAACTTCCATTGTGCATGGCTTTTATCGATTATGAAAAAGCCTTTGATTCGGTGAAACCATCAGCAGTTACAATGGCTCTGAAAACCTACGGTATTGAAGATGCATACATTAATATTATTAATAACATTTATGAAAATGCAAGTGCAAAGATTAGGCTGTTTGAAAATACAACACACGTAAAAATTGGAAAGAGAGTGAGACAAGGTGACACCATATCTCCGAAGCTCTTTAATGCCACATTTGAAGGGTGTTTTTTAGTCGCTGAGCTGGGAAAACAAGGGGATAAAGATTAATGGAGATTATCTAACCCACCTTCGTTTTGCTGATGACGTAGTCATTTTTGCAACTGCCCCATCAGAGCTGCAGAGTATGATCCAGGAACTTGCTGACAAGAGTAAAGAAGTGGGATTAAAAATGAACTTTCAGAAGACAAAAGTGATGTTCAATGCTTTTACAAGAAATGAAGATTTATCGATTGATGGAGGAAAGCTGGAGATAACAGACACGTACGTTTATCTTGGACAGCAGATATCAAGTGAGGGTCACATTGATGAAGAAATTAATCGGCGTACAAAACTTGCCTGGAGAGCTTTTGGAAGAAACAGCATAATTTTCAAGAGCAATATGCCATTATGTCTTAAAAGAAAAGTGTTTAATCAATGCATCCTTCCAGTGCTTACGTATGGTGCAGAGACGTGGACCTTAACTAAAAGAGACATACAAAGGCTGCAGACAACTCAAAGCAGCATGGAGAGGTGCATACTTGGTGTAACCAGGAGAGATAAGAAGAGGAACTCGTGGATCCGAAAAATGACAAGAGTGGAAGACATCATGATCAGAGTTAAATCCCTGAAATGGCAATGGGCTGGACATACTGCCAGAAGGACAGATCATCGATGGACAGCCGAAATTTTAGATTGGATTCCAAGGGACAGGAAAAGACCCAGAAGAAGACCACATGGGAGATGGGTGGATGAAATTCGAAAGTATGCAGGGGTGACATGGAGGAGACTGGCACAAGACAGACCGTTGTGGAGGAAACTTGGGGAGACCTTCGTCCAGCAGTGGATTGATAATGGTTGACAATGATGATGATGATGATATATATATATAATATTTTTATATCTCCCATTCACCACAAAATGAAATGCTACATCACTAACCAAATCAATTAGCCACATCAGGCAATCAAATTTAAAATTCCCACACCAGTTTGAAAAATCTAATCTCAAATTGGTCAAATGCATTCGCAAGGGTTGGCTGTAGGAAGATGAAGCAAATAATTAATAGGAACTTGTAGATTTAGGCAACATACTCAGTTCTTATGCTGCTTACGATTAGACACAAAACCATACCATCGTCTGTCATTATCATTCGCAGTTATTTTTATTTATTTTTTTATTGGAGGTTTAACGACCACCATGAGCAACTCAATGGGCTATAAGCAGTCGCCCGTCCCTAATTTAGGGTCACTGGCTCCAGGGAAGGGAGAGAGCCAGCGCTGTAAGACAAACACAACATCCATGCCAACCCGGACCCCTTACGGACGAATGATCAGAGGCCATCGCTTAGACCACTGCGCCACCGGGGCGGCCATTCACAGTTATGAAAAAAATTTCCATCAATGATTTAGAAGAAACAAAAGCTCACTTAACCTTCTTTTCAGCTCCAGAGTTGTCTTTACTTGCTGCATTTCAGAGTAAGGTATATAGGACTGCTGCAGCAAGGTACAAACTACAGCCATAGTACTATGGACAGGTGGTCCAAATACAAGTGAGCCGCTCCGGTGGCGCAAAGAGTGGTCTAAGGCGCTAGCCTCTGATCATTCGTCCGTAAGGGGTCCAGGTTCGAATCCCGGTCAGGCATGGATGTTGTGTTTGTCTTACAGTACTGGCTCTCTCCTTTCCCTGGAAGAACCAGTGACCCTAAATTAGGGATGGGCGACTGCTTATAGCCCATTGAGTTGCTCACGGTGGTCGTTAAACCTCCAATCAAAAAAAAAAAAAATACAAGTGAACCTTTTTTTCGATTGGAGGTTTAACGACTACCGTGAGCAACTCAATGGGCTATAAGCAGTCGCCCGTCCCTAATTTAGGGTCACTGGCTCCAGGGAAGGGAGAGAGCCAGTGCCGTAAGACAAACACAACATCCATGCCCGACCGGGATTCGAACCCGGACCCCTTACGGACGAATGATCAGAGGCCAGCGCCTTAGACCACTGCGCCACCGGGGCGGCCAAGTGAACCTTACTAACACATTACAAGGCGTGCCTCAGCCATGGTCACAAGAAGGATCTACTACTCTCTCTTTGCACTACAATCCCAGGGATAGTAATGCAGAGCAATGATGACAGTGTACTCAAAATACACATCAGGGGAAAACTGAGTGCACTAAAATACACATAAGGAAAAAGTCATTAAAAAAATCTGGCATGACCAAGTCTTTCACACAGAGTGATATAAAAGGAATTTGTGCTCCCATTTCTTGTGCTGTTGCAACATAGTTAACGTGCTATTATCACAAAGGTTTTCTGCTAATTCTGTAGTCCTACCCGATTCAGTTGTATTTTGCAGATATGCTGGAAAATTTTGTGATAATAGCACGTTAACTATGTTGCAACAGCACAAGAAATGGGAGCACAAATTCCCTTTATATCACTCTCCTTTTTGTATAAACATTCCCACAGAAGAGATTATTATACACATACATATGAATACAGATAAACAAATAACACGTGAAGACATAATTGAGTAATGCTTCCTCTCATCGCAAATATTCTGTGCTTATACGACGATGATTAAATTTACTCATTAGTACAGAATACATTATGATAAGCACATCACAGAGGTAACACATTTTAAATTTACCAGACCAAATAAATTGAAGTTACCCGAAATTCCACGGCTTTTCAACAGAGAAACATAATGAATAAATGTTTAGATGACTTCAAAATTCACGTTGACAGCCAAACAGGATTCTTTAACAGCTTGTTACTTAGCATCGGCAATATTTAATTTCTATTACTGGTCACCGGAAGCATATTTTTTTATTCAGGCATAAATTCAGCCCGATCCGTTGACAAAAAACAAAACGGATACTTGACTTCAGTTGAATTGACTTATAGGGACAGCTGACCAACTGACAATGATTTCCTTGAAGAGTTGCCAAATTTTCTGATGTGCGACACTGAAATACACGTACAAAAATATTAAAGTTATAACCATAGTGTAGAAAGTGGTTATATCTACCTCCATAAAGGTCAGATTTTGAATAAATATCTTCTTAATGGTTTCTAGCAAGGAGCCCCCATTTCAAATTTAGGGGACATGTTCTAGGTAAAAGAAAGAAACAAAACGAAGATACGAACGCGTCTATGTTCTCTCAGGACTCAAATACTTTTTTCTGGGCCTGATTATTTCCCTTCCCTCTGGTTTTATTTTATTTTTTCTTTCTTGTTCTTGGTTTCCTTTTCTGTTGTAGGTTTTAACGACCACCGTGAGCAACTTGGTGAGCAATAAGCAGTCGCCCGTCTCTAATTAGGCCCTCTAGGACCACTGGTTCCAGGGAAGGGAGAGAACCAGGGTAGTAAATCAACAATAACACCCGTCCTCACAGGAATTAGAACCCGGACTCATCTCAGATGGTCAGAAGTCAGCGCTTAGAACACTGCGCCTCCGCCTGTTCCAGAGTTTAATGACCGCCATGAGTAAGTAGTAGGGCTATAGTCACCCGTTGCTAATTTGGAATCACTGGTTCCAGGAAAAGAAGAACGCTAGCTCTGAAAGACAAAATTATCACCCACGTTTCATCCAGGGGAGCTCGAACGGCTAGTCAGAAGTTTACGCCTCTGACCACACGCCCACCAGTGCGGCGTTTCTTATTTATTAAGATAACATTCAAGAAAGGTACAAGACGTTATAAGTTTTGATTCTAACGTAAAACTATACTGAGTCGTGGTGCACAAACAGATGTTCTTCCCATCGGTAAATACAAATTGGAAAAACGAAAAATGCAAGATTTTTTCTTTATTTTGATAGCACATGCAGCTGTCTTATCCCTCCCGCTTCCCTTTTGTTTTTTTTTACAGTGGTTTACTTGAAGGTTCTTGTACAAATAATGAACCAATGACTTTTTCTTACAAATAATAAAAAAGTATGTTTACTGTTGACTGCAACGTTGAGTGACAATGAGCGTGACAGTTTTAATCTTCTCATCGTTCCCAGCCAAGCTGTATCTGCAGTTCTTTTTTTCCTTTTTTTTTTATTTATTTGCAACGGGATGAGATTCGAATTCTTTGATTATGCGTAGTTTTGTCAATTACAGCACAAGTGTGCTATTGGTAGAAATGTGTAATTTTGACGATGAATACAGTGGCGGCTTGTGATAAGCTGAGATGGGGGGGGGGGGGGGGCTGCATCTCAATTATGTAGATATCATTTCGAACAAGCTAAGTTACTGAGCCTGTGCTGATGCTGTATATATATATACATATATTGGCCCTCAGTCTCCGGCAGCTGGAATGTACCTGGCCAAGGCAGCGGCCAGTGCGACATGAAGGCAGAGGGTGCTAAGAATCCCCGGAGGACTGGACTAGGCTGCCATCTGATGCTGACCTTGGCAACGTATAACGGACGCTCCCTATCTTCTGATTCAAGGCTTCTTGAATTGGAAGAGGAACTACAAAGGATCAAGTGGGACATCGTCGGGCTAAGTGAGGTAAGGGGAAAAGGAGAAGATCTCATTGAACTGAAAAGTGGACATCTCTTCTACTATCGTGGGACAGATACTGGCAGAACTAGTGGTGTTGGATTTATAATAAACAAGAAACTGAAGGATAAAGTTGTAGAAGTTGAAAGTTCCTCTGACAGAGCTGCACGACTCGTTATCCAACTCTCGAAAAGATACCAGGCTCAGATCATTCAAACTTAAGCACCCACCACAAGTCATGCTGAAGAAGAAATTGAAGAATTTTATGAGGAAATTCGTGATCTAAATAATAAAGGTAAGCAGCACTTGAAGATAATTATGGGAGATTTCAATGCAAAAATAGGGCAACGACAACAGAATGAAACTTCAGTAGGTAAATTCGGTCATGGCAACAGAAACCAGCGTGGAAATACTCTCGTAGAGTTTGCAGAGGCAGAAGGGGTTTTCTTCTTGAACTCCTTTTTCAAGAAAAAGCCACACAGGAAATGGACATGGAGACATCCAAATGGGACGACAAGTGAAATTGATTTTATTATGTGTAACAAAAAATTCGTCATAGAAGACTGCAGTGTGCTAAATAAGTTCAACACAGGTAGTGACCATAGATTGGTGAGATGTAAGATGAACCTCAACACTAAACTCGAACGTAGCAAGCTCATAACACAAACAAAATGTGTTGACATAACCAACCTTAAAAAACACCATAATACCTTCAAATTGGAACTGAAGAACAGATTCTCGGCTTTAGAAGGATTAACATCGGAAGAAGTGGATATTTCTGAAGTTAACAGAAAAGTAACCAAAGCTCTTATTGGAAACAGCAACAAAATTAGCTGGGTCTAAGAACAAGTTGCATGTGAACAAATTATCAGGAAAAACCAAAATGTTGATGTAAAAAAGAAGAGAGATGAGGACAACTAAAGAAGATGTGACTTCCAAAGTGGTATATATAGAGCTATGCAAGACAGTACGAAAAAGTATCACTGAAGACGTAAGGAAATTCAACTGTGAACTAGTAAGGAAAGCAATTGAAAACAACCAAAGCCTAAAGATAGCAAAGGGACATCTCAGTAAGGGGAAAAAACAGATTATGGCACTGAGAAAAAAAGACGGTTCTGTAACAAGAAATAGAGGCGAAATTTTGACAAGAGTGAAAGATTTCTACTCCAAATTATATGAAAGGGATGATACATGTACTCCAGACATCATGAAAGGTACCAGTACCAGAGTTCTTCCAGTCCTTCCAGCAGAAGTTGCACATGCAATCAAGAACATGAAGCGGGGGAAAGCTCCAGGAGGAGATGGAATAACTGTAGACATCATACAAGAAGCAAATGGAGAAATCGAAACAGTACTCGCCCAAATTTTCACTCGATGCCTTAATGAAGGGAAAATTCCTGAGGATTGGAACAACGCTACAATGATCTTGCTACATAAAAAAGGTGACATTGAGGATCTCAGGAACTACAGACCTATCAGCCTCCTATCAGTGGTTTATGAAATCTTCACTAAAGTTCTTTCACACCGCTTGAAGGTGACACTGGACATGGCTCAACCGAGAGAACAAGCTGGATTCAGGAGTGGCTACAGCACAATAGATCATATCCACGTACTGAGAGAACTAATTGAAAGAGCGAGGGAATATGAACTTCCATTGTGCATGGCTTTTATCGATTATGAAAAAGCCTTTGATTCGGTGAAACCATCAGCAGTTGCAATGGCTCTGAAATCCTGCGGTATTGAAGATGCATACATTAATATTATTAATAACATCTATGAAAATGCAAGTGCAAAGATTCGGCTGTTTGAAAATACAACACACATAAAAATTGGAAAAGGAGTGAGACAAGGTGACACCATATCTCCGAAGCTCTTTAATGCCACATTGGAAAATGTCTTTCAATCACTGAAGTGGGAAAACAAAGGGATAAAGATTAATGGAGGTTATCTAACCCACTTTCGTTTTGCTGATGACATAGTCATTTTTGCAACTGCCCCATCAGAGCTACAGAGTATGATCCAGGAACTTGCTGACAAGAGTAAAGAAGTGGGATTAAAAATGAACTTTCAGAAGACAAAAGTGATGTACAATGCTTTTACAAGAAATGAAGATTTATCGATTGATGGAGAAAAGCTGGAGATAACAGACACGTACGTTTATCTTGGACAGCAGATATCAAGTGAGGGTCACATTGGTGAAGAAATTAATCGGCGTACAAAACTTGCCTGGAGAGCTTTTGGAAGAAACAGCATAATTTTCAAGAGCAATATGCCATTATGTCTTAAAAGAAAAGTGTTTGATCAGTGCATCCTTCCAGTGCTTACGTATGGTGCAGAGACGTGGACCTTAACTAAAAGAGACATACAAAGGCTGCAGACAACTCAAAGCAGCATGGAGAAATGCATGCCTGGTGTAACCAGGAGAGATAAGAAGAGGAACACGTGGATCCGAAAAATGACAAGAGTGGAAGACATCATGATCAGAGTTAAATCCCTGAAATGGCAATGGGCTGGACATACTGCCAGAAGAACAGACCATCGATGGACAGCCGAAATTTTAGATTGGATTCCAAGGGACAGGAAAAGACCCAGAAGAAGACCACATGGAAGATGGGTGGATGAAATTCGAAAGTATGCGGGAGTGACATGGAGGAGACTGGGACAAGACAGACCGTTGTGGAGGAAACTTGGGGAGACCTTCGTCCAGCAGTGGATTGATAATGGTTGACAATGATGATGATGATGATGATATTGATCGAAAGTGCTTTTTTTTTTTTACAAAAAATGAATATTTAGATTTTATATTTTGCGTTTGATAGGGAAAATGTGGAGGTACCGATACCTAAATTTAGGCAACATATATTAAGAGATGGCCGCATTGCCACATTTATGAAGAAAATAATCGACCTATAAAACTTGGTCGGATGCAATATTTCTTAAAAAGAAACTGGTTAATCAGTGCATCCTTCCAGTTCTTACGCATGGAACACAGACATGGACCTCAACTAAAATAGACATACAGATGTTGCAGACAATTGAAAGAAGCAGATAGAGATGCATGTTTGATGTTACCAAGAAAGATAGAAATAGAAACTCGTGGATCGGGAAAATTACAAGAGTGGAAGACATTATGATCAGAATTCCTGAAATTGCAATGAGATGGACATATTGTTAGAAGAAAGAGCCACTGACGGGGAGTTGAAATATTGAACTTGATAGAAAGGGAAAAAACAATACCCAGAAGATGACAAGGGGGAGATGGGTGCATGAAATTCGAAAGCATGAAAGAAACTGGCTCAAGGCAGACTGTTGTGGAAGAAGAAACTTGGAGACCCTCATCCAGAAGTGGATTGATAGTGGTTGAAAATTTTATATACATGCATATACGTATATATGTATATATATATACTTAAGAGCAAAACTGAAGACCAAGGAAAAAATTTTAGAATTTAAAACGAAGGGTGCAAAACAACCTGAAAATCAAAACGCGCAACGCAGCAGTTTTGAAAATTCAGAATTCACATTCTATAAAGAAGATACCTAAGCAAAAAAATACATATATAATTTTGACTCACACCTAGTACAACATAGAACAGGTTATGTATCTACCTGTGTGAGTAAAAGGAGAAAAGATAAAAAAAATAAAATAAAACAACTGAATGTAGAAGGTGTCGAGAATACTGAGCCCTGGCCTTATCAAGGACCAGCAAAAACTCTGCATTTTCTCACTTCCACAAAGACCTAGTTGGAAATGGGTTTCTGCAAGGCCATCGATGCAAGTAACATTCCCACCTAAAATAGTTTAAAAAATATATATATAAGTCATGTCCTCCGTAGAGTAGCATAACCTAGCACTAGTTAACAATTTCGCTTGCATCCATTAACCTTCATGGCCCGACCCATGCTCTTCATCTGTTACTATTAAACAGAGAGAAGAAGATTAAAGAGAACTCAAGCTGTGAGAGTGACATAATAATTAGAAATGATTTTCAGCTATAACGAAATTCCAAGTTCGTTTGAGAGAGAATTTAAACCTGAAAAACAATGCAAAAGAAATCCAAATTTTACATTGCAATTAAAAAAGGAAATGTTAATTTATAACGAACAGATTTTTGAAAGAAAACTTGAGTCTAAAACCCCTTACTCTACAACTTATGACAGCACGAAAACGAGAATAAGTTAAAGATAATAATTAACTAAAGAAAAACTTTGTGAAAGTTATATACCTTAAACAGTTAGTTGCAATATGTACAAAGTATTTCAGCAGTGCTTTAAGTGCATAATTAATTAGTTATTAAGAACTTAACTACTTTGAAAAAACAGCGCATAGACAGCGCATGGAAAAGGAACAAGCCTAGCCATCTTCTGTTCCTAGGTACCCCAAAAGACGCTCAAAGTTACAAAGAAAAGTAAGAGTTAAAACCCGCAAAAATGTTAACAGACAAACCAATGCTTAAAAGCTGAAAAGCTAAAAAACGACAGAGGAAAGGGTACATGAAGTACAAACATTGAACTTATAAAACCTAGAACCCAAAAACAAGGAAGAGAGCTTACCTCTTGTGTGACAAAAACTTTTCTCCTCACAAGAGAAGAACATGGCTGACCTCTTCCGCCACTCCCTAGACGCTGGGGGGCAGTGAGGGTGGGGCTGATGGCCTCCTCATACAGCAAGAAACCAACGCGCGGAGATTTTAACCAGAGAAAAAAATATATAAACTTAAGACTGTGGATCTGAATGATCAGAAAGAGCAGAATTAACTCTCCAGAATACATGAGAAATATTATAAAATACACGAGCAGTTTATTCAATAATCTTTGCATGTATTAAATCACCTTAGTGAGCTTCTATAGATTAATCAGAATCTTATTAATTTTAATGTTGGTTTTACTATTTTTAGTATAGCTATCCTAGTGATGAATAACTAGTTTTCTTTTTTATTTGTTTTTATTTTCTTTTATAAACAGATTTTTAAGCTTTTTTTGTGATTTTGTTTATATTATTTAATTTTTTGTTTTAATAGGACCGTCATATCCATAGCACTAAGGTTCCTTTAGGTAGTTAATAGGCATCCTCTAGCCAACTTCCTTACGGCTTTGATTGGTCAGAATCATATTATTAACTGTGTAGAAAATTAAAGCAGATCTGCCAACCTTACTCTATTATTCAGAATAATTTTTCTTAAAGTTCTTTTGATGAAAGAAGAAGGAATTTCGTTCTCTAGAAAACTTTCTAATAGTATATTAAAGTGGTAATTGAAGTCCAAATTGTTGCTGCAAATTCTTGAAATTCTCAGGACCTGAGAAATTAGTACATTCTCAATTACTTTGGTTGAAATGTTATTATTCCAGTGTAGATATTTAATTACTTTGAAAGGAAAATTAACTCTTTTATCAAAGAGGCTAATAGATGGGTTACCTCTGTTGAGCTTAATGCTTAAGTCTAGGAACTCAAGTTTCTGATTACTGTGGTTGGTTTTACATAAGTTAAGAGAGCTAGGATAGATATTATCAAAATCACTCTCTATAACTTCTGAATTATTGATACACAGCAGATCATCAATATATCTAAAAGTGTAAAGGTAGTTATCTGAGCAGGTGGGGTGATTTTTAATGAATTTATATTCCTTAAAGAACAGGAATAGATTAGCGATATTCGTGGACGTTGATGTTCCCATTGGAATACCGTTCACTTGCTTATAGAGAGTATTATTATATAAGATATGGTTATTTTTTATGCAGCAATTGAGATAAGAGTTCCAAGTTCCTACATCAACAAATTGGTTAAGTTTAAATTCTGCATACAGCTCTTTAAAGGTAGTGATTATATCTGATAGAGGCAGATTAGTATATAGGTTTTCAAAATCATAACTATTAATATCTAGGGGACAAACTTTGAGTATAGTAGAAATTACTTCTGCATTATTATTAATTATCCAAAAATCTCTGTACATCAAGTTAGAACAGTTTCTAATGTGTTTCAAAACCTTCTTTAAGACATCTTCAAAAGCAAGATCTATTTTCTTTTTATGACTCCTTACTCCACTAGCTATGAACCTGAACTTCACAGGATCCCTATGAAACTTAACCGTTGCAAAAAGAAATGGAAATTCAGGCTCATATCTTCTAGTTTGTGGAATTTTAAGTTTCTTGAAGAATGCCTTAAACCGATTTTCTAACTGCTTGGTAGAATAACTTACGGGCTCGTATGTTACTCTATTATTGAGTTCCATAGTTAACAATTCAAAATAGAACTTCTTACAGATAATTGCAAAATTATTGCTAGCTTTATCCGTAGTGGTAAAAATAAATTGGTCTTGTAGTTTGGAGAGTGACCTTTAGCTTCTCCAGAGAAAAAGAGATTTCTGTCGAAACAAAAGTCCAGACCTGCCAACTCACCGGTGAAGTATATATATATACAAGTATATAAGGACAAAAAATGCAAAAAAAAAAAAATAATGCGTGTGGCAGTGGCAGCAGAGACACACACTTAAGGTCATGTACGCGTTCTCAAGTGTCTCATTGTGACCCCTAGAAATATGACAATATATATTTTTTCTTCTCATACACTCCCTTTGAAACTTCGACTTGATACCGACCACTGCAACTTGGACGGCGATGAAAAACATTTTGCGGAATTTTGAAGAGTCTGCCACAATTTCGTGATGAGTTGTTACTGTGATACTCACACATCGGCATTCTCTTTAATATAAACGGATTGTAAACATATTCAGTCCAGTTTTAATTTTGAAGCCATGATAACAATTTAGTGTAGAAAAATTTGTTTTCCAAAATTTACCAGCTTCGTAAATTTTCTAAACAATGATATCTGATTAAGTGTTCTTTTCAAAGTAATTAAGTATAATGCACTACCTCAATTGAAATGCGCAGCTTATTTTGGGGAGGGAGGGAGGATGCAGCAGAAAAATAAAATGTACCCAGTGGAGTGACTTCAATGATTTGTTGTTAATAAAAATTTACGTGAGTTTAAAAGCGAAAATTTCGCTGTGCTTGGTAAGTGAAGAAATCAATTTTGTGCAAGTATTTCGTTGCAGAAATTAGTCTCTCTCTCTCTCTCCCTCTTTTTTTTTTTTTTTTTTTTCAATTTATCCAATACTAAACTCTATTCTTAATCGCAATTTGTTCACATGCCCATTTTGACCAGAAGAGAAAATATAAGTGAAACTTTTTTGCAAAAGTCCCGGCAACCGAGTATTTGTTATTAGCAAACACAAATATTCTACATTTCGATGGAAGTAATATTGTTATTAGAATTATTACGTTGAGTAAAAGCAGGAACAAACCAAAAATTGACATTCAAACATACTTCATTTAATACTTTATTTCAACATTCGTCATTATTTTTAATTCATTCCCCTATTTTATTTCTTATTCGGAAGCACAAGAACCGTAGTAATCAACAAAGCACACAGGCCCTGCGATGCATTCCCACCCAACGAGAGAGTGCATTCGCGAGCAACCCCGCTAGCGAGGCTGCCGTTAATGCAGTCCCCAGGGAAGTTTTATTCAAAGAAAACGAACTGATGTGGGAATAGGCAGAGTTTCCCACATCAGTTGGTTTCAATGACCGTCAGGGCTGCAAGCAGCGCAGTCCGCCAACATTCCTTCCGCTCCCAGTGGTGTTATGCAGGGAAAACTTCCAGTTGAGTTCAGAAAACTTCTCTCTCTTGGTACGGCAGGAAGAAAAAGCTGCTTTGGGTAAGGGGAGGGGGGGCTGTAGCCCCACAGCCCTATAGCAGGAGCCTCCCCGGGATGAATGCGATAAGAAGGTCAGACCAAGGAGGTTAGAATAATACTCATGGAGGTGCCCTGAGTCTCTTAACCGGATACGTCCTTATCGTCCATTAGGTTGACCAATGACTCGTTGGAAAACACCATGCGATGCTATTCATCACTCCAGTGTCTTTGTTCTTGGATTTATTGCAGCTGCTGCTGTCTGGGGTTTAAGGTCAAGAGAAAGCGAAGCAATGGACGGCGAGTGCGGCGTAGGAGGTGAGAGCTTGCAGACAACCCTTGATGGGATACACACAGGATTGGACGGGCCAGTCGCGCTGTGGGCCGTTGTTGGAGCTTTTTTTTTTCAAAAGCAATGTTTTCTAATAACTTTGCGTGTGTGTGTAGCTTCAGACCGTTATTGAAAGTTTTTCAGGCTGATATCTCTTGAAATTATATTATGCCAACAAAGGATTTATGTTACTGTGAATGTGAAATTTTCTTCCACACCCACATTTCTTCGCTAGGTCGCTGATGCTCAACATGGAGTTTCACATCCGACTCTTTCATTCTCATACACTACGTAACGTGTGCAGTAGAATGCTGTAACGACAAACCGTCTACCTCACATTCCCCCTTTTGTGTAAAGCAGCAGTAGCTATCTAATGGTGCGGTGTTTGCTACTGGTGCCTGACAGGCATCCAAAATACTAAAACGCGAGCACATCATTGTGCTCGCGTTTCGTTCTGGAAAGAAGGTCCTCTCTCCCGCAGTCCAGCACACTGACCTAGCTCAAAGTCCATCAACTGTACATACGGGTCTCGTCTGCTCCGGCAGGGCATACTCCACTACCTTACTTCCACAATTTACGCGCATCGACAATGGCAACTTGCCCTGTGCGTCCTACTTTTATACCCCTACAAGGCGCTGGTACAAATTGTTTACAATTTTGCTGGGGTTGTAATCATTTGCGCTTCCTTCCGTCACCTACCCTTCCTATGAGTTCCAATCTGATCCCACCCGTTCTTCTTGAGCTTGTATTTTCAACAAACAGCACTGTAATTCAGGCACATCTGTTCATTGCGACTATTACGCTGGTTCAAGTTTCGGTGAGCTATGGTGTTTGTCATACGTTGCTGGCATTATCTCTTCCATAGCACTAAATGCTCCAAACTAGGAACGCGAGACTCCTTATAGCCTAAGATACTCACAGTGGTCGCTGAAAAAAATCATCTCTGATCTCGATGCGAAATGTGTGGCATACGTTTAGGCCACCCGCTTGTTCCGTTTACTTGCTGGAAACCTCCAAGATTACTGTGTAATTCTTTTGTAACATTAGACTTCATTACCTTAAAACTTTTTTGGGTACATTGCTAGCAGTATGAAGTGATACAAATCTTGCATTTCCACTGCGGTGGCAGAGGGTTGGAGATGCAGGTTTCTGACCAGCAGGTCCGGGTGGAGCTTTTGCGGGGCCCCGGAGCAAAATTTCATCGCTGGCACTAGGAAATCTTATGTTTTAATAAAGTCGTTACGAGAAAAGTTTCCGTAAGGAACACACGCAATGTGAAATCCACAAATTTGCCGGAGACGACGACGAATCCCTCTACTCCGGAGCCTAATGCTTTACCAATAAGCCATACCGACGGATTTATCTCTGTAACCTTTTCGTCTTGACATGTGCTTCATCTTTGTAGTACGTCACAACGAAAACTATCATAAAGACGAAATGATTATCTCAATGAAGTATTTACTTTTAGCTTAAGAAAAAGAGCATAATATGGATTGAAAGTTCCGAGAGAGAGAGAGAGAGAGAGAGAGAGAGAAAGAAAGGAAAAACTCAAAATCTACGATTTTCTGGGAGATGGGGTTGAGGTTGTACTATGACTCTTCTAAAAACTTCCTCACAAAATGAAAAAAAAAAGGTACTTGTGTAGCGAAAAGTTCTGGATTGCTAATATTTTAGTGTAGGAATAATAATAAATTCGTATAAATTTTTTTTTCTCCTGATACATGGTTCAGTGATTGATTTTTAATGCAAAGTGGCTCGAGTAAGTAACAAATTAGTCTCTATTTAAACTTTTATATGCGCTCATATACGATTTCTTTTTATTTCTTATAATGTTTTTAAAGTCACTGAATACATGGCCTCCATATGTGGTCCGAAATCAAATTTGATATTGTTCTTTTTATTTCTTTATATTTTAGTGTCTGGTTTGCACACAAACTGTTAAATATATAAGAGGGCCACAAAATGATAAAATTTAATTTGCTATTTCATGATTGCGGAAAATATTAAGGTAGTTACAATAATCACATGAAATCTGCAAATCTCAGTATTTGAACGGGGAAGGGCGATAACTTATTCATTGAGGGATTGGAAACGGAAAAAAACACACTTCAAAGACATCATTTTCAGGGCCTCGCACTGCAAAACTTACACACACAAAATAATTGTACACAATTCTATCAAAAATTATTTTTTCCCTAAATTGCGGGCTTCCTGAAGGCGCGGGGCCCAGGGCGACCGCCCCGATTGATCCTATGCTCCAGATTGATCTTATGCTCCAGCCGTCCCTGCTGACCAGTCCTCTGAGCTGGCCCCGAGTTCGAGTTTCGGACGAGGCATTTGAGGTACGTTTTTCTTACTGCACCGGCCCTTTCTCTTCCCTTAAACCAGTGGTCCAAATCAGAAAGGGGCGACTGCTTATAGACCTAAGAGTTTTTTACGGTAGTTGTTGAAACCCGAGACGCCCCGGTGGCGCAATGGTCAAAGTGCTGGCTTCTGACCATTCGTCTGACATAGGTCCGGTTTTGAATCCCGGTGAGGCATGTATGTTGTGCTTGTCTACGGCCCTGGCTCTCTCCCTTCCATGGAACCAGTGGTCCTAAATTTGGGAAGGGCAACTGCTTATAGTCCATTGAATTGCTTACGGTGGTCGTTAAATCCCCGAATTAAAAAAAAAAAAGGGGGAGAATAAAATCTTGCATTACTGCAAAGGGTGATCATAAATTATGAGTTTTTACCTACGACCCTGAACTTTTCTGTACATATACATTTGTCTTCAGCACGTTCATATAAATAATTAGTTTTACTACCCGGCTTCTCCCAGGATTTAGATTCTTGTATATATATATCATCATCATCAGCATCATTGTCAACCATTATCAATCCACTGCTGGACGAATGTCTCCCCAAGTTTCCTCCACAATGGTCTGTCTTGTGCCAGTCTCCTCCATGTCACTCCCGCATACTTTCGAATTTCATCCACCCATCTCCCATGTGGTCTTCTTCTGGGTCTTTTCCTGTCCCTTGGAATCCAATCTAAAACTTCGGCTGTCCATCGATGTTCTGTCCTTCTGGCAGTATGTCCAGCCCATTGCCATTTCAGAGATTTAACTCTGATCATGATGTCTTCCACTCTCGTCATTTTTCGGATCCACGAGTTCCTCTTCTTACCTCTCCTGGTTATACCAAACATGCACCTCTCCATGCTGCTTTGAGTTGTCTGCAGCATTTGTATGTCTCTTTTAGTTAAGGTCCACGTCTCTGCACCATATGTAAGCACTGGAAGGATGCATTGATCAAACACTTTTCTTTTAAGACATAATGGCATATTGCTCTTGAAAATTATGCTGTTTCTTCCAAAAGCTCTCCAGGCAAGTTTTGTACGCCGATTAATTTCTTCACCAATGTGACCCTCACTTGATATCTGCTGTCCAAGATAAACGTACGTGTCTGTTATCTCCAGCTTTTCTCCATCAATCGATAACTCTTCATTTCATGTAAAAGCATTGAACATCACTTTTGTCTTCTGAAAGTTCATTTTTAATCCCACTTCTTTACTCTTGTCAGCAAGTTCCTGTATCATACTCTGCAGCTCTGATGGGGTAGTTGCAAAATTCACTATGTCATCAGCAAAATGAAGGTGGGTTAGATAACCTCCATTAATCTTTATCCCTTTGTTTTCCCAGTTCAGTGATTGAAAGACATTTTCCAATGAGGCGTTAAAGAGCTTCGGAGATATGGTGTCACCTTGTCTCACTCCCTTTCCAATTTTTATGTGTGTTGTATTTTCAAACAGCCGAATCTTTGCACTTGCATTTTCATAGATGTTATTAATAATATTAATGTATGCATTTTCAATACCGCAGGATTTCAGAGCCATTGTAACTGCTGATGGTTTCACCGAATCAATGGCTTTTTCATAATCGATAAAAGCCATGCACAATGGAAGTTCATATTCCCTCGCTCTTTCAATTAGTTCTCTCAGTACGTGGATATGATCTATTGTGCTGTAGCCACTCCTGAATCCAGCTTGTTCTCTCGGTTGAGCCATGTCCAGTGTTACCTTTAAATGGTGTGAAAGAACTTTAGTGAAGATTTTATAAACCACTGATAGGAGGCTGATAGGTCTGTAGTTCCCGAGATCCTCAATGTCATCTTTTTTATGTAGCAGAATCATTATAGCGTTGTTCCAATCCTCAGGAATCTTCCCTTCATTAAGGCATCGAGTGAAAATTTGGGCGAGTACTGTTTCGATTTCTCCACTTGCTTCTTGTATGATGTCTACAGTAATTCCATCTTCTCCTGGAGCTTTTCCCCGCTTCATATTCTTTGATTGCATGTGCAACTTCTGCTGGGAGGACTGGAAGAACTCTGGTACTGGTGTCTGGAGTACATGTATCATCCCTTTCATATAGCTTGGAGTAGAAATCTTTCACTCTTGTCAAAATTTCGCCTCTATTTCTTGTTACAGAACCATCTTCTTTTCTCAATGCCATAATCTGTTTTCTTCCCTTACTGAGATGTCCCTTTGCTATCTTTAGGCTTTGGTTGTTTTCAATTGCTTTCCTCACTAGTTCACAGTTATATATATATATATATATATATATATATATTTCCTTACGTCTTCAGTGATACTTTTTCGTACTGTCTTGCATAGCTCTATGTATTCCACTTTGGAAGTCACATCTTCTTTAGTTGTCCTCATCTCTCTTCTTTTTTGCATCAACATTTTGGTTTTTCCTGATAATTTGTTCACATGCAACTTGTTCTTAGACCCAGCTAATTTTGTTGCTGTTTCCATAAGAGCTTTGGTTACTTTCCTGTTAACTTCAGAAATATCAATTTCTTCCGATTTATATATCATCATCATCATCAGCATTGTCAACCATTATCAATCCACTGCTGGACGAAGGTCTCCCCAAGTTTCCTCCACAACGGTCTGTCTTGTGCCAGTCTCCTCCATGTCACCCCTGCATACTTCCGAATTTCATCCACCCATCTCCCATGTGGTCTTCTTCTGGGTCTTTTCCTGTCCCTTGGAATCCAATCTAAAATTTCGGCTGTCCATCGATGATCTGTCCTTCTGGCAGTATGTCCAGCCCATTGCCATTTCAGGGATTTAACTCTGATCATGATGTCTTCCACTCTTGTCATTTTTCGGATCCACGAGTTCCTCTTCTTATCTCTCCTGGTTACACCAAGCATGCACCTCTCCATGCTGCTTTGAGTTGTCTGCAGCCTTTGTATGTCTCTTTTAGTTAAGGTCCACGTCTCTGCACCATACGTAAGCACTGGAAGGATGCATTGATCAAACACTTTTCTTTTAAGACATAATGGCATATTGCTCTTGAAAATTATGCTGTTTCTTCCAAAAGCTCTCCAGGCAAGTTTTGTACGCCGATTAATTTCTTCATCAATGTGACCCTCACTTGATATCTGCTGTCCAAGATAAACGTACGTGTCTGTTATCTCCAGCTTTTCTCCATCAATCGATAACTCTTCATTTCTTGTAAAAGCATTGAACATCACTTTTGTCTTCTGAAAGTTCATTTTTAATCCCACTTCTTTACTCTTGTCAGCAAGTTCCTGGATCATACTCTGCAGCTCTGATGGGGTAGTTGCAAAAATGACTACGTCATCAGCAAAACGAAGGTGGGTTAGATAATCTCCATTAATCTTTATCCCCTTGTTTTCCCAGCTCAGCGACTGAAAAACACCCTCCAATGTGGCATTAAAGAGCTTCGGAGATATGGTGTCACCTTGTCTCACTCCCTTTCCAATTTTTACGTGTGTTGTATTTTCAAACAGCCTAATCTTTGCACTTGCATTTTCATAGATGTTATTAATAATATTAATGTATGCATCTTCAATACCGCAGGTTTTCAGAGCCATTGTAACTGCTGATGGTTTCACCGAATCAAAGGCTTTTTCATAATCGATAAAAGCCATGCACAATGGAAGTTCATATTCCCTCGCTCTTTCAATTAGTTCTCTCAGCACGTGGATATGATCTATTGTGCTGTAGCCACTCCTGAATCCAGCTTGTTCTCTCGGTTGAGCCATGTCCAGTGTTACCTTCAAGCGGTGTGAAAGAACTTTAGTGAAGATTTTATAAACTACTGATAGGAGGCTGATAGGTCTGTAGTTTCCGAGATCCTCAATGTCACCTTTCTTATGTAGCAGGATCATTGTAGCGGTGTTCCAATCCTCAGGAATTTTTCCTTCATTAAGGCATCGAGTGAAAATTTGGGCGAGTACTGTTTCGATTTCTCCACTTGCTTCTTGTATGATGTCTACAGTAATTCCATCTTCTCCTGGAGCTTTTCCTCGCTTCATGTTCTTGATTGCATGTGCTACTTCTGCTGGAAGGACTGGAGGAACTCTGGTACTGGTATCTTTCATGATGTCTGGAGTGCATATATCATCCCTTTCATATAATTTGGAGTAGAAATCTTTCACTCTTGTCAAAATTTCGCCTCTATTTCTTGTTACAGAACCATCTTCTTTTCTCAGTGCCATAATCTGTTTTCTTCCCTTACTGAGATGTCCCTTTGCTATCTTTAGGCTTTGGTTGTTTTCAATTGTTTTCCTCACTAGTTCACAGTTGAATTTCCTTACGTATTCAGTGATACTTTTTTCTTACTGTCTTGCATAGCTCTATATATTCCACTTTGGAAGTCACATCTTCTTTAGTTGTCCTCATCTCTCTTCTTTTTTGCATCAACATTTTGGTTTTTCCTGATAATTTGTTCACATGCAACTTGTTCTTAGACCCAGCTAATTTTGTTGCTGTTTCCATAAGAGCTTTGGTTACTTTTCTGTTAACTTCAGAGATGTCCACTTCTTCCGATGTTAGGCCTTCTAAAGCAGAGAACCTGTTCTTCAGTTCTAACTTGAAGGTATTATGGTGTTTTTTAAGGTTGGTTATGTCAATACATTTTGTTTGTCTTATGAGCTTGCCACGTTCAAGTTCAGTGTTGAGGTGCATCTTACATCTCACCAATCTATGGTCACTACCTGTGTTGAACTTGTTTAGCACACTGCAGTCTTCTATGACGAATTTTTTGTTACACATAATAAAATCAATTTCACTTGTCGTCCCATTTGGATGTCTCCATGTCCATTTCCTGTGTGGCTTTTTCTTGAAGAAGGAGTTCAAGATGAAAAACCCTTCTGCCTCTGCAAACTCAACGAGAGTATTTCCACGCTGGTTTCTGTTGCCATGACCGAATTTACCTACTGAAGTTTCATTCTGTTGCCGTTGCCCTATTTTTGCATTGAAATCTCCCATAATTATTTTCAAGTGCTGCTTACCTTTATTATTTAGATGACAAATTTCCTCATAAAATTCTTCAATTTCTTCTTCAGGATGACTTGTGGTGGGTGCATAAGTTTGAATAATCTGAGCCTGGTATCTTTTCGAGAGTTGGATAACAAGTCGTGCATCTCTGTCAGAGGAACTTTCAACTTCTACAACTTTATGCTTCAGTTTTTTGTTTATTATAAATCCAACACCACTAGTTCTGCCAGTATCTGTCCCACGATAGTAGAAGAGATGTCCACTTTTCAGTTCGATGAGATCTTCTCCTTTTCTCCTTACCTCACTTAGCCCCACGATGTCCCACTTGATCCTTTGTAGTTCCTCTTCCAATTCAAGAAGCCTTGAATCAGAAGATAGGGAGCGTCCATTGTAAGTAGCCAAGGTCAGCATCAGATGGCAGCCTAGTCCGGTCCTCCGGGGATTCTTAGCACCCTCTGCCTTCATGTCGCACTGGCCGCTGCCTTGGCCAGGTACATTCCAGCTGCCGGAGACTGAGGGCCAAGATTTAAGTTGTGGAATCATTTTGGAGGGGTTTGGCCATAACTCACCACGCTGGCCAAGCGGGTTGGTGAGTGTGGGATAGAATTTCCTCTAATCCCGATGGTATAGTTATACCGCTATGGGCGGTCGTCAGAGCCCCTTTAGTGGGAACAGGATGCACCACGAGAAGGCGGGGTTGACATTTGTCAAGGAGAGGCTGTGATGTTACGCATCACCTGAACTTATATATATATATATATATATATATATATTTCATATTCCCTTATATTTCACTGAAAAACTCCGGAAAAAAAATGGATGCTTACATGAAAAAAAAAAAAAGAAAGTCGATTTCACGAAATCTTTCCTCCGGAACAGCACAATCCTGGTGTCTCGCCTTCAAACTTTAGCGCATCGCAAAATGCGCACTTTAAAAACATGCTACCATTGACAATAGGAGGAAAGTTTAAATAATTCAATTCAGGTTCATAACTGAATACTTCGTCCTTAAAATATAGCCACTTTCTTGCCCGGGTGCCTTTCTGAATTCTATACTGCTGGAGTCGATTTCTTCAAGCTTCAACAGTTTCAGCCGAAATTCGGTTCTGATGAGCAATTGCATTACTTTCAATTCGTTGCTGTCGCTCCTCCTCGCTTTCAGTATCCAATCGAACACGTGTGGGACCTTCTCGGGAGACGCTTGGCAGCACGTCACCAGCCGCCAGCAATGATTCCGCAGCTGTGATTGGCGCTACAAGAGGAATGGGCCGCGATGGCTCAACAGCTCCTTGACAACCTCGTCCTTCAGCATGGACAGACGTTGTAAATCCTGCAACGCAGTCAGGGGTGATTTTATCCCCTACTAAAGACTGGATTTTTCTTGGCAGCCGCCTGTCACATGGACATTTCATTCTTCTGTCCAGCTGTGCTCGAAGCTACATTTTCAATAAAGTGCCTTTGTATCCTTTGGATTCCTTGATTGGACGGGTTTGCTCACTTGTCCCATATTCTTACATCTTGGAGATCTTATGGCATGACTTGAGTCGACGTGGAGCACTTCTTCACGACGTTACATTCGAAAAACCGTCTCGTCCTTAATTTTTGCACGCCAGTGTATTTGTGCTGACTACACCACAAAAATAAACGGATTTCATATGCTATATGCGTTTTATTATTATTCAACTCTGGTGTATTTAAAATAAAGGTAACTGAAATGAATTTGGGAAAACTGCAGCTGTGTAAAATCACACGGAACGTGACAGTCTCACAGTAATGATACTTCATCTTGAAATTAATCTGCTGAATAGGTATATATTCGAGGTAGTCGGATCAGAATTTAGTACAGTTCAAAATTCAGTTTTTCACGGTAATGATCAGAAAAACAGAAAAGAAAAGCGAAAACACAGTAGTCACTTACGGATTTTGTGATTTAGATAATTCCATACTGTTCCAGACGTGCTTTATATTTTTTTTTCTTCACTAGAAGCATTCGATTTTATGATTTGACAGAAAACGATGAGTGCTGAAATCCACATGTTTTCAAAATCGATTGCCGGTAAACAAATGTAAGGGAATGCATGAACCATGGAGGTAGAAATTCAGGGATGTTCGGCTAACGAATTTTTGAAGCCAATCATTTGTGATCGGCTTCCGCACGCTGACTGGCAAGGGTAATGCTAGCTGTTCTGAAACAATTGAACGTGCAGCGCCATCTATGAATGGGGGAGGGGGAATTGGCAGTGAGAAGATTCCTATTGGAAGGTAAAAATGTCTGATTCAATTTATAATGTATTGCAGAAATTACGTAGAAAGAATGTTCGTGTACCAACCGAGAACTTTCTAGATCAAATTTTTTTTTTTTTTTTTTTTTTGATTGGAGGTTTAACGACCACCGTGAGCAACTCAATGAGCTATAAGCAGTCGCCCGTCCCTAATTTAGGGTCACTGGTTCCAGGGAAGGGAGAGAGCCAGTGCCGTAAGACAAACACAACATCCATGCCTCACCGGGATTCGAACCCGGACCCCTTACGGACGAACGATCAGAGGCCAGCGCCTTAGACCACTGCGCCACCGGGGCGGCCTAGATCAAATTGTCATTAGCAAGTGCTCATATACGAGAAAAAACAAACACGAGTAGTAAGCAGGAAAATATGAGGCTATATCGCTCTCGGTCGTATACACAAAGCAGAAAAATAAAAAATAACAGAGAAAACTCTTAAACAGGGAAATTTTGGGTCACACATTTAAATCTTAAAGATATATCAAAATCTTAAAGATATATCAAAATCTTAAATATTTAGAACTGAAATACTCGCGCAAACACGCCAACACAACAGTTACTCCTTACAATGGCGGCTTTCTATACATGCCGGAAGTAGCATGCACTTTGCATTCTCCTCCAATGTCTTTGGCTTTCAGAATGTTGACTACCCTCCAGTGGGTGTCTGCCATGGACCTTATTCATGTGACGTCAGAAGTGGAATTCTGCGGGCCAACATGGCTACTGATTCGATGTTGTTACTATTAGATTAATTCTAACTGTTGACCAATTTTTTTAAATTTTAACACCTTGAAGTATGCCAACGAATCAATAGAGCTATAGGGCGAAGAAGGAAAATTTCGTTTCTTAAAAGAACAAATCAAGGTTGCACAAATATACCAAGACAATTTTGTTTTGCCGCCCCGGTGGCGCAGTGGTCTAAGGCGCTGGCCTCTGATCATTCGTCCGTAAGGGGTACGGGTTCGAATCCCGGTCAGGCATGGATGTTGTGTTTGTCTTACGGCACTGGCTCTCTCCCTTCCCTGGAACCAGTGACCCTAAATTAGGGACGGGCGACTGCTTATAGCCCATTGAGTTGCTCACGGTGGTCGTTAAACCTCCAATCAAAAAAAAAAATTGTTTTCGGTGTTTATTTCGCATGACGCAGGAGAGCATCGCCGTTAGTCATCATGACGTTTTTAATGAAGTATTTCTCGTACATGATATATTAAATTTTCATGTTCTTATTGTCAGACATTGGCCAAACGTCTGAAACATAAATCTGGAATTTTTTTTTGCAAAATGAAATATTTAAAAGTCCAGACAAATAGGTAATATGGAAACAAACTGGAGTTAAAAAAGCAACTAAAAACTTTCCATTGTCGCCCGCTAGGCAATCTACTTAAAAATAAAATGAATGCGCAACATTAAATAAAAGAAAAATTATAGATATTTTCACTCTTTGGGGAAAGCACGGAGAAGTAAATTCGCAACTAACCGATATAGATATGCAATTTCTTTTCTCTTTTTCACATTTTTTTGGAAATTAGATATCGAAGGAATGCTATCAGTTTTTTAACCGCCTTCTATTAGTGCCATAATATTCAAAAAATTCCTCGTTAAAGTGAGCAGAACATATTCGAGATTGCACATTGAAATGGAAATCATCGCGTTTCATATTACACAGCAATTCCTTTAACAGTTTCGGTCTTTTTAGAGGAAAATTTGGAAGATTATTCTTTCTTATGTACATTTTAGTGACAGGATTTATAAGCACAACCACACGATGAGGAAGAGTTAGGCATGTCGTTAATAAATTTACGAAAATTGCGATTTTCCTGATTCCCTGCAACGTAACTCCTTGTCAAACAATGGAAAAACGCATGTAAAGAAACTATGGCTGGTCCGCAGACACGGAAAAGTTTTCCCATGATGCAATGCGAGGTGAGGTCCATTGAAAAACATTAAAAATTCGTAAATTTTAGTATCTAGTATTTCTTTTTAAGCTAATTTGCTAGCGTAGATATTTTTAATTCGTGTTTCGAAACGCACTGTATCTTATTCATATTTAAATTACATGTATGTTGTTATTTAATGTACATTTAAATTTTATACTTTCCATCAAAATTTCGTTTTACATAAGCCAGGTAAAAATTCATGAGCTGTTGGGAAATTCTTAACAGCAATTTAACACTTTTATTTTTTTTCCGTATTTTTACCACTGAAGTGTACAAATTCGACTTTATGACGTTGTCACGGGAGGAATAGGAGTCAACGCCTCCTTCCATGAGTTCAACATGGCTGTAGGTATAGTTCGTTTGTGTGACGTCACGCAGAATTTTGGTTTTTAAGTTTTTTAATCCAAATATTAGCAATAATTTTATTACTGATGGCAACGTTCAAGCGGTTTCCTACGAATGTCGTCATGCACAGCTGTAACTTATGTCAACAAAAAGTGTGTTAAATAGAAAGGACAGTTACTTCATAACAATTCCGTGTAAGCGTTTAAATAATTCTATGAAATTTGCAGAATCTTTTGTACATCAGAACCTAGGACAAAGGCAAAACGTTTTTGATACAACAATCAGGTAAGAAATAACACACACCATCTCTTTATTTTGATAGCGATGGTAACTAATAAAATCCGACAGCTATCGCCTTGTAAACATTTACGCTAAATTTCAGCTGCAAACACATTCCCTCGAGAGTTCAAGGGACGTCATTCAGTAATGACTGGTGATATCGCACAAATGAAAAAAAAATTAGAACATGTCACAGACACAAGTGTAGAAGTATTTGATCAGTATATGCTTTTCCTGGGAGCAGTGCTGAAGGAATAATGTTTTCCCGTAAGCTTTGAAGATACATGCGTTTCTTCAAAACACTATTTTGACTGGTAACACTATATTTTACATAAAAAAAAAATGCACGCAAAACAGCATTTAAAAGAAAACAATGCTCATAAATTTAATTTGTACTAGCGAGAACGATGAAATTTGTGTAGCTTGAGGAATAATTTGAAAAACTGTTTTGTGTGATGAAACTCGAGAGTAAACAAAAAGTGCTTGTCAGTATTTTGTATGCCAACACTCTGGCTGTCTGATTGCGGCCTATCGTGTTACCTGGGATTAAGTCCCGGATGATGTATAGGCTTTGTAGGTGCCTTACAGCGTTTATTTCTTCCTTCCGCGGAAACATGGGCCCCAAATTAGAGATAGCGACTGCTGAGTTACTTGGTGATCGTTATGCCCCGAAAGAAGAAAACAACAACTCCTCCCCGGTGGCGCAGTGATTTAAGCGATGGCTTTTGACCGTTCATTTGAAATGGGTTCGGATCCCGGTGAGGCATGGATGCTGTTTTTGTCTTACGGCAGCACTGGATCTCTCTCTTCCCTGGAAACAGTGGCCCTAGATTAGGGACGGGCTACTGCTAATACCCCATTGAGTTTCTCACGGTGGTCGTTGAACCCGCATACGAAAAAACAATAACTTTGTATTTTACAGACTGCATACAACTAGCGCTTCAGAGCACACAAGCGCCGCCCGGTGGCTGAATGGTTTGAGACACTGGCTTCGAATCATGATTCCGAGATGTCTCCGAGTCCCGGATGAGACATAAGTTGTGTGCTTATCTGACGACACTATCTCCCCGCCGCCTCCCCAGAACGCATGACCCCATATATTACGGAAGAGCAACTGTTTATATAGCCGAGTTGCTCATGTTGGTCATTAAACTCCGAGAAAAAAAGTGAGCATGATTACGTGATTGTGATAATTTTTGCACAATATGTAACAAAACTGCACTACAAATAAAGGCTTTTAACCTTTTGTTCTTTGAGAATTGATTGTAAAAGGCAAACTGTGAGCCTTAACATCATAACTAGTTTTACTTTCGTGTTTTAAAGCGTGAAAGTGTCCGATTCCAACTAATTATCCATTAGTTTAAATCGTCCAAAACTGAAATTTTTAGGGACAACGTTACCTGTTAAAAAACAGGGGAGTTCTAAACCTTCGTCGTAGTAGGCATAAATGATTTGTCGCAGCGATTAGTTCGGCATTTAATCGGTTGAGCATTGGCAGGCCCCAGCATAAAATCTATTTAAGGGTGAAGCACATATTGTTTATTATTGAAAACACGACCACCCCTTAAGTTAGTCAGGAGAACTAATATTTTTTTTGTGCGATATTCTGGATCGGAAATTTTGTTATTCTTCTGGCGTGGGCGCAAATAGGAAATGCAACTAACGTAAGTACAGAGTTGCCACCTACCGGAAAACTTTTTAATTAAAAGTACTTTAAAGATTTTTTTTTTGATTGGAGATTTAACGACCGCCGTGAGCAACTCAGTGGGCTATATAAGCAGTCGTCGGTCCCTAATTTAGGGACACTGGTTCTAGGAAAGGGAGAGAGCCAGTGCTGTTAGACAAACAAAACATCCATGCTTCACCGGGATTCGAACCCGGACCCCTTTTGGACGAATGATCAGAGGCCATCGCTTACATCACTGCGCCACCGGGGTGGCCTTTAAAGATTCAACTTACGTTGCATGTTCCAAAATGTTTTATAGCATTGCCATATGAAAAACGAAAAAATTGTCGACAAGGACTGTTTATTTTCTTTCGCGCATAGTGGTAGAGAACAGCAACAGGTCTTGGCTATCGACTAGATGCGGCGGCTTTTCCCAGTTCTGGGCGGTGCCATTCCTTTCCATCGTTGTAAACTTTCCGTTGTCCTTTCTGTCTGGAACTTTGCCACTTCAGACCATTTTTAAATGCGCGTTTGCAGGTAATTAGCTAGCGGCCAGTATGAGTGAACATCATAAACCTGAAAAGTTTGTAAGAGACAGAAAACGACATTTACTGGCTCTTTCGCGCGATTCATAGTCTCTGGGTGAAAAGTTACGTTGTCAATGATTAGTTTCATGATGAGTAGACAGAAGGTTGCTGGTGGTACATGTGCATTTACCCTGCCTAATAGATGCCGATTATTGGAAAAAGCCAGAAGCGGATTTAGAGTTATTGAGGCAGTGTGCACAGCACCGGTTTCAGGGCCTCCTCCTCAAAAATAGCGTTTTTAGTTACCACGTACTCCCACCCTCTCCATTTTTACACTCCTAATGTACGAGAAAATAATCCAAGGACCACGGAGGTCTTACTTGGGGCATCATCCACTTGCAGCAACTTTCGTTTCCTATTGAACAGCGCTGGGTAGCTTTGGCGCAAACCATCATGGACCCAGTCCAGTTGTTCAACATAGAGCACACCATCTACAACCTTTGACCATTTGTCCCGAGTTCTCTGCAGAGGACCGTTGCAATTCCACCAAATGCACAGCTTGATTTTCTTTTCGAACCGCTTGCTTTACCCTCTGGCCATGTTTTCTGGCTTGGCCTCTGCCACTAGTAATAGAATAACGTCGGAATATCCACTTTTCATCATTTGTGACAATATGACGTCAAAACCTGCCGTCCTGTGGATTTGACAGCAATCTGTGCCAGAGAGCAGGACTTTATTTCACCTGCTGTGGTATCAATTCACGTGGAACCATTCGATGACGTCCGGAGGCGAAACCAATATGGTGCAGCTGACGAATGATGGTGGATTGGGAAGACTCCACTTCAGCTGCCAGTTTTCGTGTTTTGGTACCGGGGTTAGCTGTCAGAGCTTCGACCAGAGTGTCAGTGTTGGTGGTCGTTGGCCGCCCTAACCTAGGCTTGTCCCCAAAAATATTACTTCCAGCATTGAAAAGCAGTAACCATTCGCGCAGTCCTGCTATAAACTATTCTTCGTCGTTTTCAACTATACGGAATTATCGTCAAACCACGACTAGTACTTCCAGCATTGAAAAGCCGGAACCATTTCGCGCAGTCCTGCTATCAACTGTTCTTCTTCGCCATCTACTACACAAATTTCTCCCGCTCTTGCTCTTGCGTTTAACCCTTGTTTACAATAATGGTGTATCGAAGCTACCTGCATTACTAGAAAGTCGTTTCATTAGCTGCACGCCCTCATGTGTGGTCCATACATGATGGGTACTCTTGTATATTTTCGCCGCACTGCTTAAGAACGCAATCGTACGCATCCTGATCGTTGAATTGGAAGAGGTGCACTAATTGCACGGCCTGTGCGCTCTCCAGATTTGAAGCCACTGTGTTTTTCCTTATGGGAATACATTAATGCTGATGTTTATGCTACACCTGTTCCCAATACACAAGCTCTTCGCGAACGGATTATGCTCGGTTGTTAAAGGATTCAGAACACTCCGGGACTTTTCGAACGTGCTCGGGATTCAGTGAGAAAACACTGAGACACCGTGCGTTCGAAATGGACTTCCTGATTTCATTTCGAACACTTGCTGTGGTGTAGACTTACATAAATGTTCTCATCGACCACTTACAGTGTTCTGTAATGAGTGAGATAAAAATTACCGTAATTTTAGGGGTAAGTGTCACACCTGACGAAAATTGCTATTTAGGAAGCAAATTCATTGTAAGAACCATACGGTTCCATAAGCGCCGTACCCCCATTTTTTTTTGTAATCTTAGCCGTAGATGTAAAAGCTTCGACAAATGAGATCGTAGCAGAATTTGATCACTGTCTGAATTGCATGCATGTCTTTAAAACCATTTTTCCATAATTTCATAATATTTTAAGTTATTTTCGGCAACTTAATGAGCTAATACACTGAAGGGCCAAAAGTCATGGGAAAGCAGTATGCATATTTTTAACTGGCGCTGCCGTCGTATAAAGGCTTCGACGCATGCCACGGATGCCACGGTTTTTATCAGTTGCGAGGTGTAATCTCGTGAGTCAGGTTGAACCACCGCCAGTAGGATTATGGCAAGCCGACGTGAATTACCAGAGTTTGAACGAGGCATGGCAGTGGGAGCCAGACGGATGGGACATTCAGTTTCTGAAGTTGTGCGAACATTCAACATTCCTCGATCCCCAGTGTCACGTGTGTACCGAGAATACCTCATGGAAGGCATCACCATCCACCGTGGACAGCGCAGTGGCCAACCACGGGTACTGCATGACCGTGACCGGAGGCGTCTGACCAGGAACGTCCATGCTAACAGACAAGCGACACTGGCTCAACATGCACATTCAATGCAGGTGGTACTAGAGACATATCCACCAGGTCAGTGCAGCGTAATTTAACGTTCATGGGGCATGGGACCAAAAGACCCACCAGAGTGCTTTTGTTAACACCACGACATCGGACACAGCGCTTCACCTGGGCTCGTGAACACGGTGATTGGACCTTGGAAGACTGGAAACATGCGGCGTGGTCCGATGAATCACGCTACCAGTTGTACGAACTGATGGTAGGGTTCAGATGTAGCGCAGACCCCATGAGGCCATGGACCCAAGCTGTCAATAAGGCACTGTGGAAGCTGGTGGTGGTTCCATACATGTGTGGGGTGTCTTTACCTGGCCCGGTTTGGGTCCTCTGGTCCTCGTAAACACGTCATTAACCGGTAATTGCTTTGTTGCTCTGCTGGGTGACCATTTGCAGCCCTTTATAGACTTCATGTACCCCAACAACGATGAGATTTTCCAGGAGGACAAAGCACCATGTCATCGGGCCCAAGTTGTCCAAAATTGGTTCGAGGAGCATTCTGGGCAGTTCCGGCGGATGGTGTGGCCACTACGTTCACCCGACATGAACCCAATAGAACACTTATGGGACGTGGTGGAAAGGTCCATCCGCACCCAAGATCCTGCATCTACAAATACCAGGTAACTGTGAGTGGCTATTTAGACGTCATGGCTCGTCATCTCCCCAGAAGTCTTCCGGCCACTTTTGGAATCGACGCCACGTTGAGTTGTTGCACTTCGCCGGGCTAGAGAAGGTCCTACACGATACTAGGTACTTATCCCATGACTTTTGGCACTTCAGTGTATAACAGTGATATGGAAGATGGCATTGAAAATCTCGCATGCTCGGTTTTTTATTAACTGATTTGCTTATTCGAGGCTAATAGTAGTTTTTAGAGGCTGATACTGATTATGAATTCCAGCTTATAAATATAGTGTTCACGGCGTGAATTATTAATGTTAATTTTAATTGATTTGTGATATCAAAAAATATCTGAAGAAAATTAAAGTCAGAAATGTTAAATAACCATTTCTTATAGAAGAATTATCAAGGAGAAAGTATAAATAAATGGACGAATGAAGGAGAAACGGTCTGGAAAAAATAAAATAAAAATCAGTTCTGTTTTTAATTGCAAGTACTTTTGTTGCAAACCACGAATGTTATTTCTGATAACAGTTTCAAGCCTGTTTTCTGGAACAGCACTAAATTCTCAGAAGCGAGGCAGGATTTGACGGAAAACTGGAATCACTGCTACAGATACTGGAATCACTGTTACTGTTATGTGTATTTTGCTTTAAACTATTGCTGACTGTGCATGAGAGAAATGTCCTCCAACTTCATCATCAATGGTAGTCGCAGTCTTCGGCTTTAACCTCCCAGTTAGGGATGAGACGAATACGAATATTATCGGAGATTCAGCAACGTCGAGTATTAGTGGAAAGTGAGAGAAAAAGTGAACATAAAAACAGAGAGACCGGAATTCAGCCTTCTACTCGCCGAGAGAAAAAAGTGGGCAAGGATGAAGGCGAAGGCGCAAAAATCCATGGTGCCGCTACAAAGTTCACGCACCGGGAGCCTACTCTAGAATGTCTAAATTTCTGCAAGTTGCTATCGTTAAAGATGAATTCTTACATTATTTTAAATTAAATACTTTAGTAGGCAATAATTATGGTACATTACGAGTTGTATTAATAAAAAGGGGTTAATGCGTTCAAGGTGTGATAATCTGCTCCTTTCTCATTAGCATAAAATTTACTGACATAGCAACGCTGAATTTTGATAGATTCTGTTGTGTTCTGTAACTTTTTCTCAGTGCAATTTCATAAAAGAAGTGGAAAAGATAAGTCACTGGAGAAAAAATGGCGGTGACGTATCTTCCTCTTGTTCTCAATAACCTTGTAGGGATGAATGTATGGTTCAAAAAGAGGGGGAATTCATGTTTATTTGCTGTGAGAATACACTCACTGACAATGAAATTTGCGCACCAAGAAGGAAGCATCGGATTGAACTGAAATTTTGTGGACGTAATGATACAGATGAATAATACACATGATGGCAAAAACAGAACTGCAGGACAATTACAGAGGGATTTGTGGCAAGCACTCCGGTCGTCTTACCGGCACGTGCGACGATACATGCTGCAATACGGTCCAGTATGGAGGCGAACAGACGCCTGATGTTGTCCTGCGGCAGACTGGCCCACACGCATTGGACGGTGTGCTCCAAATCCCGGATAGTGCGGCACGTCGGCAGCCGGCGTTTCAACTGCATGGTGCCACACATGCTCGATAGGGGACATGTCCGGGCAGCAGACAGGCCATGGAATTGCCTGGACAACACGTAGGCAGTTCTGGACAACACGTAGGCAGTTCTGGACAACCCGAGCCGTGTGCGGGCGGGCATTATCATGCTGTTATAGCGCACGTGGAATCCCGGTCAGGAATGGGAGCACATGGGGGCCGTAAGATCTCATCCACATACCGCTGGCCCGTCAATGATCCACGTACCACCACTAAAGCTGATCGGCTATTGTAGGCAATGGCTCCTCAGACCATAATGGCAACAGTGGGGGAGGTGTGGCGCTCGATAGCGTGGTTGGGATTGTGCCGTTGACCCAGGGACCTCCACACCCGGACACGATGATCATCTGTCCCCAAAACGAAGCGGCACTCATCGCTAAACACCACACGTCGCCAGTCTGTGGTGCTCCGCGTCGCTCTGGCCTGGCACCACTGCAAACGGAGCCAGCGTTGTTCCTGTGTTAATGGCAGCACACGTAAGGGGCGCTGGAATCACAGATTCGCTTTCGCGAGGCGTCGGGAAAAGTTTCGTGAGCACACAGGAGCCACTACATCTGCCTGTATAGTGCACCGGGTCCCTGTGGAATCCGTTCGTGCCTAGAGAACGATCCGTCGATCCTCTATACCGGTGATCCTCCTGGTCCGTCCGGAGCCGCTCCGCAGTATGGCAGTGCTATTACGTGTCCACTGCTTCCAACACAGTCGGGCGGTATGGTCAGAACTATCCATGTGGCGGGATATACTGCGCGCCGACCACCCTGCGGTTTTCAGCCCGATGATCAGGCCTCTTTGAAAGTCCGTAAGTTGCGTAAATCGGCGTCTCTGGTGTCTACCCGGCATTCTTGTTACTTTGTACTCTTGCTTGCGTCGGCAGGTGCTTTTCGCTTACATGGGACATCGACTACACGCCGGTTTATAAGGCTGCCGGTAAGTGCTTGCAGCGCTACCACAGGGTGTGCGGCTATGTGCACTCGCGTCAAACGTAGATCATTTGCATACAAGCACGCACTCTATAGCTATTTGCAAAGTTTCGCGGTTGTAGCATGTTTTCTTCTAGGTGCGCAAATATCATTGTCCCTGAGTGTAACATCACACAAAATCTTAAAATTGCTATTTACTGAACAGTTGTTTGAAAAAAAAAAAAAAGGGCCGTGTTTTATAAGAGCTGCAGTGCAGGCAGAACGAACTTTTTACCATACAAAACGCAGCTCTTAGCCCGAAAATTGCAGTAATTAATTTTAATTACCGTCTTACCGAAAATTGCGGTAATAATTCTTGTGCTCTCAAAATGTTCTGTACCTCGGAAGGGCAGCGTTTCTGGCTCAACGCTCATAGGAAAAATTTTCAGCGCTCTTTGCAGTAGAACACATTCACAAAGTTTGATGTGACCTTTTAGAAACAGTCTGAATAACAGATTAAAAGAATATGGGGAATGAACCCTTTGAGACCAAATTCTTAGAGATACAGGAATAATTGTTAGACTTCATGTGAAATAAATAAAAATAATGATAAAGAAAACCAATTCTATACCCACTCGTTGAACTCATACAAACGATAACATCTTGGTGCTTTTTCTCCATTAAAATCAAATTAAGAAACAGGATCTGTGAATGACTGAAGAATATAGGTGAACTATTGTTTAACTACTGTTTCACACGTTATTCTGTACATTGTACGTTGCGTGCGCCATGCGACACAACAAGTTAAGTACTGGGTAACACAGAGTGTTCCACTCGCTACCGAACCCGGCATTTCTTTACTAATATTAACACCAATGAAGATATTGCAACGAAATTTGAAGTGGACTTACCTCATTTCGTGCGAAATGTGATGACATCATAGCATGTACTGGAAGTGGCCACCATTTGCGTCCAGATAGCATTGAACCCGGCGCTGTCCGCCACCAGCAGGATTGCTCCTTAGTGGCAGACACATTCCTAAGTTTGGCGCCACTGAGGATCAGTCCCGGACTCGCCTCTCTGCTGCTTTGTTATGCCATTTCGCTGAGCGTGTCTACACAATACGGTTGTTGATAGTGAGTGCTCGTGGTTGTTCGCGTACGTGTGAAAATGCATAGGTATACTCTGGAGGAGCGGGTGTTTATTGTTCGCACTTATTGGGAAACAGAATCGATAAAGTCTTATCAACAGCAATTACTGGAGAGGTTTGTTTACCTCTCCATTGGATATTACCAGCATGATGGAGCGACATCACACACATCACACACAAATGTGGCTGAAATTCAGTCCTTTTTCGGCGACCACGTCGTTTCGAAGGGTCTATGGCCACCGGGCTCTCCCGATCTGACGCCTCCTGATTACTTTTTATGGGGATATCTAAAAGGGAGAGTTTACCGAAAGAAACCGCGAACCATAGATGCCTTGAAAGCAAACATCACCGAAGGAATTCAGGCAGTGACGGCAAACGTACTGGCAAGGACTTTCCACAATATGGTGCGCCGGGTTCAATGCTGTCTGGACGTAAATCGTGGCCACTTCCAGCACATGTTGTGATGCAATCACATTTCACATAAAATGAGGTAAGTCCACTTCAAACTTCGGTGCAATATCTTCATTGGTGTTAATATTATTAAAGAAATGCCGGGTTCGGGAGCGAGTGAGACACCTGTACTTAGGTACGAATTTTACCAAGTACTTAACGTGTTTGTAAATTAGGTACGAATTTTACCCAGCACTTAACATGTTATGTAAATGCTACGTATATTTTTTATACGTATGACACACGCAACTTGCAATGTGCAGTAGTACAAACAATAGTTCACCTATTGTTCAGTCATACATTTAGCCACGTAATTAGTTTGATTACATTTTGTTAACCAAAACTATTACACAGGGAGAGTCGAAAGTTTTGCAATATTTCGATCACTTGATGTCTACATACGTACTTTTACGACGAAAGCTGACCAGCATTCAAAGTATAGGCCGTCGTGTTTCACCGTCCTTAGACATCTGCCTGCCAGTTTTTCGATTCCGCGGCGGTACCAGTTCTTTTCCTCCGAGGTGAAGAACTCCTCCACCCCAGCTGCCCCCTCCTCCTGATTGTTGAAGTGCCGCCCGCGAAGGAAGTGGGCCATGGACACGAACAGGTAATAATCCGACGGGGCAAGGTCCAGACTTTATGCTGGGTGTAGCATCAGTTCGATGCTCTCAAGTTCCTGGAGTTTTGCCTGGGTCGTTCGCACGGTATGAGACCGAGCGTTGTCCTACTGTAGGAGAGAGCGCTTTATGCTCTTCAGTGCCGGGTACTTCTCCTCCAAAACGGCATACATCCGCTCCAGCTGTTCAGAGTAGAGGTTGGCGTTGATGATCCGACTCTCTGGAACAAATTCGTAATGGGTTATCCCCCGAAATTCCACCAGACGCAGAGCATCACCTTGTGCTCGAAGCGCCCATGTTTGGCAACAGGTTCTGGAAGCTGGCCCGGGCTTAACCATTGCCGTTGTGTTTTAGTATTACAGAAATAGACCCACTTTTCATCGCACGTAACAATTCTCTTGATGAAACGTACATCACGCTGGCTTTTCTAGGAGTTTCGTGCACACTTCCACTCGGCGGTTTGCTTCAGTGGGCGTCAGTTCATGGGACAATGCGGCAGCTCTTGTAGACCTTGCCGAGGTCCTGAAGGTAACGAACCACGGTGGTCTGTGATATGTCCAGCTCGCCTGATAATCTCCACGTGATGGTTGTCGGATTTGCTTCTACGGCCTGGCGCACGTCTCCGAATCCACGGTTCGCGACCTACCTGACCTTGGCTGATCGTCGAGGTTTCTGTCACCTGAGCGAAATTTCTTGAACCATCTGGTTGCGGTGCTGTGGTCCACGAAACCTTTCCCTTTCGCATGACAAATGTTTCGTGTTGCTTGAGCAGCGTTATGTCCGAGTTCAAACTCGTAAAGCAAAAGTTTCCTAATTAGCCGGTTGTGGCTGTTCATCTTTTAGGCGTCCCAACCACAGACAGAACGACGACGTGGAATGCTGTTAACAGCAACGACTACCACTGTATATCCCTTTCGACTGATTGCAGTGCGAGACTTGAACTAATTTAAACACGTGGCATATCCGCCGTAACGCATGCGCTTTTGCAAACATTGCAAAACTTTCGACTCACCCTCTGTATTATAGAATCTGTGAGACCGAGAAACGATGTAGCTCATAAAAATCTCCACATATCTCAAATGCATAGGCGCCAACTTGAAAAATTATTAGGGGTTCCGGAAATTTTTAATCAATTTACCCATGCATTTTTCAAAGTATTTGAGTCTAATTTAAATTTCACTCAGCCAGATTATCTGGCACAATAAGACACCCGAGATGCTAAAATGAAGCAAACTATTGTTAATTACATAATTTTTTTTCTCTAGATAATTATTTATTTCATTTATTTAGCTTTTGTAGGAGCGACATTATCATACGTATTCAATGCACGGATACTGTGTGAATATCCAACTCAATTGTCTTATAAAAGTAACAAAAGCATGTTAAAATTTCTTTAAGTCATTTTACCAATTTTAAAAATGCCAACAATTTTTTTCTTCAAGTGATTTCTGAGTTAAAATCGGAGGTTAGAAGGGAGAGGACATGGCATCAGCCGCACGTCCTGCGTTTTCCGTGGGCTCCACTTCGTATCAGTTGTGTATGCCCAGTATTCCCAACTTGGGCTGCTTCTGTACTTTTCTATAGGGAAATTGTTGGCTTTGAAGAGGTTTTAGAGTCACTTGTGCAGCATGTACAATCAGGAAAATTGAGACCGAAATATACATGCACATAACTAAACATTTGCAAAAAGTCACGGAAATGCTGTTTAGTTTCTTCTAAACAAATTAAACAAAATTATGATTCGTCGAGCGGAAGTGCATATTGCGTATTAACCAATCACGGCCTTTTTAAAGCTATGGGAGCCTTGTTGACCTTCAGGGCCTGCTGCAAAGAGTAAGAGACAGCCGCTATCAACCTGTACTCCAGCACAAGTCTTCAGTAAGTGACGTCACGTTACTGAATCCTCCCCACCCGGATTGTGCAAGAAACCAGATGATCAGAATTGGCTTTACCAGCTGCTGCTGATGCCATCTCCTCTCTCTTCTAACCTCCTTTGTCCCCGACTGTCCGAAGATAGGGTGGGTCAACAAAAATACATCCGCGCCTCGAATAGGTTCTCGTCTCCGAATGTAGAGCTAGACTTTTGTATTTTGTGGGAACCCAAACAAACCGAAGAATTTTCTTTTATAAAGGAGGCAGTTTTAAATGCTCTTAAACGAAGGTACTTGTGGTATTTGTCTGTCGCATCAAATTTAATGAGCACAAACAGACATTAATTCTTTTTTCAGGCAAAATAAACAGTCTGAGGGGTAAATTTCTATACACACTTTCTCTATATGGTAAACGGGGAATAAATAATAAAAACTTGAAGCATTGATAACGAAAAACAAAATTTATCATATATGCGTACGTGTATTTTTCCCACGAAATACGCGCAAAAATATTTGCGGTTCGAGGAACCCACAACAAAATCATCGGGGGTTCAAAAAGTGTGTCAAACCCACGAAGTCGGAGCCTATGCTCAAATGTAATAAATACTTGGCGATAAATTTCGAAACCTTGCGCATATTTTATTCGGTTTAACAATGTTTTAAAACAGTTTTTATCTGCAGCAATGTTTTTAATAATTGCACCACCAGCGAGTGTTTTCTTCCATAGGCATAACATGAGGGTATACCCAGTGCCGGAATGGCGATCCATTAGCAGCCCTGGAAGCGGAATTTTCGCGGTTCACTTTTGGTATCAATGTACCCCAACCCTAAAATTACGGTACGTCCAACATGACTGTTTCCTTTTTAAACATCGTTTCAACACAAGTCTACCAATTACTGAGGTGTTAGTATTGAAGCAACGCTTATTTAACAACGTTTTCCCCATTTTTCTGGATTTCAGCATAAGATATCCCTAGTAAAATTGAATGTAAGAACAAAATAAACAAGATACGCTTTCTGAGAGGAACTGTCAAAAATGATATTCCATTCTTATGAATTTATTGCTATAACTCAGTTCAAAATTGTATTAGTTTCTTCGCTTTTAGTGAGAAGAGAAGTCCGAATGTTTCAAAATCATTTTTTTTTCGACTCTTGCCTATCATAAGCAAAATAATTGAAAAAAAAACTCTTAAAAAATTAAAAATTTTCAGAATTGCATGAATTTCAGTGCAAACTTAGGAAGTGAGAGAACTTTAAAAATTCGAAATTAACGTTTACTTAATTACTTTGAAATGGAAAAAAAAAAAAATTCGCTTTAGAGAAACAGAATTTCCCAAACGGCAGTTCAAAAATTCGTGTAACTGTAAGGCCAGAGAAGTAGTAATTTGTAGTAATTTGGATGCAGATCTCGTTAAAAAAAACAAAAAAAGAAAAAAAAGCATATGTGTATACATATATGTACATAAAGCAATTCCAAAATTTTACGATAGGTGAACCGCAATGCATTTACATATACGAGGGCTTGCCAAAAGTTTTTGGCTGTTTAAAGAAATATATATTCATTTATGAATAATTACTTGCAACTTTTCAAAATAATCTCCATGAACATCTGTACACTTTTGCATTCTATAAAACCATTTTGCTAATGCCTCTTCCCAACCTTGTTTTGGTAGACCGTCAATTGTCTCAAAATTAGCAGCTGGGGCCTCTTCATCAGACGAAAATCGGCGTCGACGCTGGGCTTTTGGAAACAAAAAGTCACAAGGCACCAAGTCAGGATAATAGGCTGGATGAGACAAAACTTGCACGCCTTCTGTTACCAAAATATCTACTGTCTAAGCTGCAGTGTGAGCCGATGCACTGCTGTGGTGCAAAAGACGGTGATAATTTTTCGACCTTCGTTGCTCTTTCTTCCATTATGCGATTACCTTTGGCAGAAATTGAGTTGTATACCAACTAGCAGTAGCAGTTCTGTGATTTTCAAGAACAATAGTTGCCACATGCCTTATACAGAAGAAGGAAGCTACCATTTTCTTTCCTGCACTGCGGATTCGTCGGACTTTGGATGGAGGTGCATCCCCTTCGAAGCACTAGACCCTTGATTATTCCTTTGTTTCCGGATCGTAGTAATAAATCCATCATTTATCACCAGTTACGATGTTGTAGGTGTCTTTATTACGCCCTCCTTTGAATTTAGACAGCATGAAGTGGCTCCATTCAACTCGGCTTGTCTTCTGAATGAGGCACCCAACCAGCACATGGCTTCCTGATATACAAATGACCATGAGTGATTTTTTGTGCTGCAGTTGATCCAATGCCCAGGGCCGTCTCTATTTCATAAGGTCACACGAGGATCTTCTTTGATAAGTTTTCTTAGAGCATCGATGTTTTCAGTTGTTATGGTGGTAAGGGGACGATCACAGCGAAGGCCATCTTCCAAAGGATTTTTCCCTCGCTTAAATTAACGAAACCAGTTTCTAACTGTGGCAAGAGAAGGAGCAGACTCTGGAAATATATTTGATAGCGATTCAAAACACTGCTGTGCACCTAAATCTTTCTTAAAATAATAGAAAAACATTGCACGGAAATCACGTCTCGACAGCTCCATTTTAGCCCGCCATTCTCCTGCCACGTGAGCAGATGGCCACGGGGACCGCTATCGGCCAATACGAACACACGCTTTCTAACTATAGCTGTTTCATTGTTGGCAGACAAGGGGCTCAGCAGCAGCTAAAAACTTTCGGCGCAGCCTCAGTATAACAAATTTCGAGTCTCTATACGAGATTATCGATAGTATGCATCCGATTATATTGTATTGATTATTCAACTGCTATCAGAAAAAGTAGACTGAGGTAGAGGAAATCAGCAGGAAAGAAAGGAGTTTAAGTTTGACAGTCAAGAAGTCGGGGCGTTTCAAAAGAAGTGTTTGGTTCAACATAATTTCTACTGCATAATTTTTTACCGAAGCCGTCAAAGTGGTAAACAAACTTTGCCGTTTTAGCACAACTTGATTATATATATATTTTTTGTTTATTTTTTGAGCTACTGTAAGGCCCATTGGCCCAGAATATGGCAGCACGCGGACTGCCATATTCCGCGCCTGGGTTTACCTAATAAAATAGCCTTTTATTACATCACAAGGTCTCACGTTCTACAATCTGCCATTAATATTTGCATAGAAGCAGTCAGAGTGAGACTTAATGATTCTGTATTGTTTTTTTAAAACCTGAAACGTCACAGGTTTATCTCTAACTTGTTGTTTTGTGCAAGTGATTTTTTGTTGAAAAGAAAAATCCTTTTATTAATTTTTTCAGATCCTCAACTTCATTTTGTGATGTAAAAAAAAATTCCCGTGACCTGATTGTTTTGATTCCTTCTTCTTTTTTTTTTTTTTTTGCTTGTTCTAGTTGTTTATCGACTTGAAATGTCGTACAATGTTGAAGTACGTTTACCGAATGTTAATCCTAGCACTGATGGCTGAATTCTATTCGTTGATCACACCCGGACCGTCTAAAAGTACTTTGGAACTGACTATCAAGGTAAGAAGCAGAACAACTTTAAACAAACAGCTGTTGAACTGTTTGAAATATGTACTGTATATCTGTGGCTTTCCAACTTTCTATACCCGCACGATATATCTGAAATGTCCAAAGAGAGTAAAATTTCAAGTAAAGTAATCATTCATGGTTTTGTACGACTTCAGGTAGTAACAATATCATATTCCTAAAGTTGCTGATGTGTTATTGGTCCTGAACTTTGTTTTGTTCACAACCTTTAAGTTTAAGATTCTGAAAGGTAATAGAAATCCTTTTAATAACTCCCCGAACAGTTACTTGCATGAAGCGTAGGGAAAGTGTTAAATGCTTAAGACGACTTTTAACCAAAATAATCTTACAGCTTAATTTGGAAAAATGGCTGACTGTGAAAACTTGACTCACAGTTAGCCTTTCAACTCAGTACTTATGTCAGGAAAGAAAAGCACTTTTTTCTGATTTTGCTACAAAAATACATTAACAGTTTGCAGTTCATAATAACAAAAAGAACGAACAAAAAATACCAAAATTTTATTAAGTAAAATTACTGTCGTAAGCGCAATATGGTGCGCACTAAAAAACGCTAGTAAGTAATAAGCATTTTAAACTACTAAAATAAACGTATAGGCATACAACAAGCGCCAAAAATTTTGAAATTTCATCTGTTCTTTCTAACAGGTTAACAGTTTAAGCAGTCAGTATTTTAAAATTGTAGTGCGGATTACGTTGTTCTAACTCAACTTTTCCAATTACCAATTAGATATTTAGCAATTGCAGTGCCAAAAAGATGTCGCCACTTCCTTTCATCTCAAGACGGCATAGATCAACGTTTCTGTTGGAGCTGAGTTTTGATTGCCTGTTAAGTTCGGTGCTTTTCAGCAGCCGATCCCATTATTACTGTTACTATTATTATATTCCTATGATTTTATAAATATTAATCACAAGCAGCTGAAACAGTGTCGACCAATATTTTATTTTATATGTAATTTTCAAAGGAAGAATTGTGTCAGGAAATTTCAATAAATCTCATCAGTTAAGGGAAGATTTCTACATGGAAATGTCTCTTATTTATTTCTGGAATGTAAAATATTGGAGATATTTTTAACAAAGTCAGGCTAAATCAGCTGTTTCCAACCTCTTTTGACTCGCGAACCACTTTCAAAATTATATTTTTATCATAAATTGTGGTCTATTAATATTCACATAAGTAGTATAATAGTTTCTTATGCATATTCATAAATATCCCCCCCCCTACGGTTTCTTTCAGAGGAGCTCTTTAAAAATACAAAGCCTTAGTAACGAGTAACAGCACCTAGGCAAAATGGCTTTCATAAAAGGAAAAAATATACATGTAAAAATGTATCAAGGAATTGATAATAGTTTTTTGAGAATATGAAAAGTCGTGACGGACCCAATATATGATATAAAAACATTTACAACAGAAATTAAGCAAAATATCAATTCTTAAAGATCAAAATAACTCCTAAATATAATGACGTTTCTGGTATTGTTTAATGGAATAAAGTATAGCAGTATTTCGCACGACCGAAAACAGACATGCACATTTCCAACCTATTTGTTGTTTAAAAAATACTTTTATGTAATTTGATAAAGATGCCATTACATACTTTTCAGGGTAAACTTTCAGATAGGAAATGCAATAGGATCTTCCTTTTGATAAAATATTTCACTACATTTCCAGAAAATTATAGCCTTCATCAAAAAAAATATCATACAAACAAATTATTTTCCAGTTGATATAAACGTATCTTGGGGTATTATTTTCTTTTAGGTAAGACAGGGTGAAGCTATAAAGTCTTAACGTGTAACATTTCAAAAACTAACCCTCACTTATCGGCGACTGAGTTTTGAATTCTTTTTTCGATTTTAACTCAACTTTTTTCGATTTTAATTGAACTGAATCTGAAGCGAATTATTTTTCTAAAAAATATATTGTTTAAGAATAATAAAAATATAACTGTTTGTGGAAGTGAAAATATTGGAGTGACAATTTCCCCTGTGTCCTCTAAGTTCCGCTTATATTCGGCGAAATAAAGTGCTGCCATCTGTTGCTCAATATGAGAGTATTAGTATTTCGGCGTAATGCGTTTTTGCATGTGTTCAGCTGGAGCAAGCAAACCTTTTACGCAGCGGGACAGAAAGGCAGATTTCTGCATCTTGGATTACCACATAGAAAGCTGACGAAATTTCTGTGCACCAGCATGAGTAGTAGCTGAAATAAAACTCATTGCGGTTGCCAGAGGCATATTTACAGAGCAGAGGCTTCCCACTCCCCGCGAAAGATTTTCATTTTTTTTGGCTAAAATGCGACTTGCATTAGAAAAAACTGGTTTAATTTAATAAAAATGCATCACCTTGCATTCATTAGAAAATAATGAATCACATTAACTTTTATTTTGTCCTGGTGGACTGCAAAAACTTTCATTTTCTGTGAGTTGGATTCCCGGAAAAACTTTCTGTTTACGCTTCTAGCGGTTGCTGTAGATCTCCTTTTTGTAGCTATGCAATGGGCGAAAGCTGAACCCACTTTTTAAAGTGCTGTACCGCCTCCGAAATAAAGTTTCTGATTTTTCAAAATAGAATAAATAATATAATATACAGAAACCAAGTATAGCATATACAACAGAGCAGTGGCGTACCCAGCAGGTGTGGCCCAAGGGCCCGGGTCCACCCCATGAGATATCACTTGGTCTATGGTTGTTGGTTGCTTATTTTTAAATATATTTGAATGAATTTTATGAATTATTGAGAATGGGGTTCATTTGGATTGAGATATTTTTATCCCAGTATTTTAGGAGATGTTATTTTCCGGGTTTTTTTTTTTTTTTTTTTTTCGCATATTCAATATTTTGGGCCACCTCGGAAAGAAATACTGGGTGCACCAGTAAAACAGATCACTAGGGCGTCTCGGATGCCTAACGGTCAGATGCACGGACTTCGGGTCAGTCTTCCGAGCTGGGGCCGGACGAGGCATGGGGAGCCATCGTCCTCCTACGTGGTTCTGCCCCCCCCCCACAAGGACCAGTGGCCCAAAATTAGGAAGGAGCAATTGCTTACAGCATTAAATTCTCATGGTGAACGCTGAACCTTGAAACAAATAAACACGAAATGCAAGATCCGTCTCGCGCCTTTTAGCTCTGAAAGGAGGAGAAATTTTGGTGTAGGTGGCTGAAAAGAATTTTCACTTTCGTTGCCGAGTTTAAATTAAAGACCACCACGAGCAACTCTGAGGGCCAGTGGCGCACCTTGGAATTCTTGTTGGAGGGGGCTGTATATATATAGTATACGTACACAATGTGTGTTCATATATGCAGTGTACGCCTATAGTTTATATACAGTTGTGGCGTACGTCGCTCTTAATCTCTTTGGGGCTTTAGGAATAAGACATCATGTAATAGAAAGCACTGTAGTTTTTTGAACAAGTAAAATAATATTTTTGAATGTTTAATTTGTGACGTACGTCACTCTTAATCTCTTTGGGGCTTTGGGAAGAAGACACTGTTATTTTTTGAGCATGCAATATAATATTGTTGAATGTTTAATTTGTGACGTACGTCACTCTTAATCTCTTCGGGGCTTTGGGAAGAAGACTGTTATTTTTTGAGCATGCAAAATAATATTTTTGAATGTTTAATTTGTGACGTACGTCGCTCTTAATCTCTTTGGGGCTTTGGGAAAAGGACACCATGTAATAGAAGGCACTATGTAATTTTTTGAACATGTAAAATAATATTTTTGAATGTTTAATTTGTGACGTACGTCGTTCTTAATCTCCTTGGAAATGTTTTAAGCCCCCAAAGCCCCTCCGTGGGTGCGCCAATGCTGAGGGCTATCTATAATTTGGGGCCACTGGTTCCGGGGGAGGAAGGGAGAGCTACTACTTCTGTAGGACCATGTCTCATCTGGCACTCGAACCCTGGCTCGTCTCGGACGAATGGTCAGAAGATACAGCCTCTGACTACTTGGTCACCGGGCCAGAACCTCTTACTTTATGCAGGTGTAATATGAGATACAAATGATGTTTTTTTTAAATTAAAAAAATATTAAACCACATTGATTAATTGTCTGAATTTTGATTTTAAAATCTTGACATTTTGGAATCAAAATAATTAAGCTAAATTGATTAATTATTTAAATTCTAAAATGTCAGGATTTTAAAATCAAAATTCATACAATTGATGAATGTGCTTTAATATCTTTATTTTATACTGAGAATAAAAAAGAAGACATTTAATATCGTGATTTTTACGGTGACAATTTCAGATCAAAATCTTGAGAACTCAACTGAGTAACGGTTTAATATTTTGACATTCTCGCAACATGATTTTTATATCACAATACAAAAATGAAATTTATTTATTTGATAAGTTGACTGTCTATCATTATAATTTTGTGTGATGAAGAGAACACAAAGTTATGCTGTATTTTAGGCTTGTAGGGACGTGGTTTGCAGACAAGAATCGCGGCGGTTACTTAAAACTTTGATTTTCTGCGTTGGGGCACATTAGGGTAGAATTTAATAACAGGGGGAAAATTCACGTAGAGGAAAATTAGAGAAATGCCATTTAGTAGTCCTTGTGAATTATTGAGAAAATGCCCCAAGTTAAAAAAATATTTACTTGTTCAGTAAACTTGAGATAATTAAGAAGAGTTTTTTTTTTTTGGAGAGGAGGGGCCAGATATTGTAATATTGTGTTTGCCAAGCTGTGTTTTCCGAATCAAAAATCTGTGTTTACAGCCTATAAGAATAACTTATTGTACCTTCCCAGACTCTACTTATCGACAAACATTCAAAGAGTTCTTTCAGGTCTGCTTCTCCGACTAACTAATTAATTGCATTTAATAAACTTCCATGCAATGTTATTTGATTTGATTTTTTCCCCAGAATTTTTTCTTTAACATTTTTAACTAAACATAGAAAATATTTTAGCTAAATGTCATTTGCAGCCATCGGAAAGAACAAGGTAGTATTTTTGATATAAAAATGGCTGAAGCATTCTATAAAAATATAAAAGAGTAGTGACACATAAATGTGTAAAGTGTTGTTTCTTTCAGCTGACCAAATTAAATCTCTCTCGAAGTTTAAAATTTCTTTTATTGATTTGATTCATTTTTATCCAGTTTTTTAGCAATTTTGGTGAAGGAAAAAGGACGCGTCTCTCCTGACGCATCCTTTTTTCTTCACCAAAATTGTTTGTTAATGTCGTATCTATGTTATTTGTTTATTTTCTGTCAAATATGTGTAACATGTGTTTTTTTCTAATTTGTCTTCTTGAGTATTAGCTCATTTTCTTAATTGATTTCTCTTTTATCCTTTCTAGGACGACGGTCTTGTCGAAATTCAGGCTGGCGACGTTCTACTGGTGTTTTGTAAGTTGCACAGCAGAGTTGATGACATTTTCTTCACAGTACGAGTACATGACTGTTGCTAGAATGATTATTCAGACAACACGCGCTATGTATATTTTCAATCTGAAACAAGTCATATTATTATGCACAATTTCCTTCTAGATACAAAATAATTTCAATCATTCAGTAGATGGGAAAATTGGAGATGCAGTAGATTCCGGTTAATTGGGCCATCAGTTTATCGGGACAGCCGTTTACTTGGAACAATTCTTAAAAACATCCCAAATTAGCTTTTAGGGATAAAGCTTCGCAAAATTGGTGGAGCTGCTCTGCGGCAAAGTGTTCTAGCTCCGATGTGTTTCAATTAACCGGAATATACTGTATTTACTTTTGGAATTGATTCTTTGCAATAAAATGTTGAAAAAAATCTGCAGAGTAGCTCTTCTGCTTTAATATGAAAGCAGTCTAAAATAGTTCCAGGCGTCAACTTCTCCGTATTGAACATTTTCAGCAACTAAGTTTCGATGTCGTTATTAATGGGTCATTGTTCTATGTTTCTATAGGAATAACAGCAGAACTAGGTCTTCATGCATGTTTGAGAAATAATAAAAGTATGTAGGCTGGCGTTGTTGCGCAGAAGACTTCAGTACGTATATGTACCCGCATTTGGGTAATACATGTAAGACAACTTATTGAGTAACTCTGTTTTTAATTATTTTAGATTTAGTAGAAAGCAGTTACACTTCGAGAGTTTACAATGTTAGACGGATCATACTTCTAGTAGTAGAAGCAATGCAGTAATACTGCTGCTGGCAGACTAGAGACATGAGACATGCCAAGGCTACTTCTAAAGTCACTGGTTAACCGAACCTATTTATAATCATGACATGAGAACCCCCGAACCGATTTTGGGTGTTTGCAAACCAGGACCGTAGCTAGCAGGGAGTTGGAGGGGGCTCAGTCCCCCTGCAAGGCAAGCAAGCCCTTCAATGAAGATGGACGTGGTTGTAAATTCTCTGAACTTTTTGTTTCTGTAGTTTATGAAGATTACTCTTGTATTTCATTATAAGCATAAATACCTTATTTATTTTGCATTGAACTTTTTTTGAAAAGTGAAATTGTGATGATACAGCACGAGCGATGGGTAACTCAAAATAAATTAGTTCTTTGTATGAATCAGTAGGAGTGGTTTTAGGGTGCTTGTATGTGCGCTAAAATAAGTTTGTCGTCGTGAATATGAAGGCTCTTGGATTTTGAGTTGGGAAGAGAAGAAGTTTAGGCTGTTGACCACAATAAGAAGCGACTACCGCCAAGCACCAGAAAGCGTGATTAAAAGTGTAGAAAGAATGGAAAAGAGCGTGATTAAAAGTGTAGAAAGAATGGTAGTATTGAAAGAAATCCGTCTTTTTGCACGATGATATTTATTCAGCTAAAAAACGAAATCTATGTTCAGGTTAAAAAACATGAGCACTTTCGGTGTCACAGTGACACCTTCATCAGATGTGATTTCCATCATGTGGTTACATGCTGGTCTTAAATACGTGGAGCAGATGCATCATGGGAAAGGCAATGTCAGTGTCACATGATATACCAGATAACAAGACAGTCGAAAAAGCATAACTAGCCAACGAAAATTACTCAACAGAAACAATAGTTATTGTGCTGTCCTCCCTAATCAGATTGCTCCAGGGTTCTGGTAAAACACAAGAATAATAGTCATTACAGCAACGTGTATTATAAGCCGAAATATAGAGGCTTTCTCCTTTCCCATGATGCATCTGCTCCACGTATTTAAGACCAGCATGTAACCACATGATGGAAATCACATCTGATGAAGGTGTCACTGTGACACCGAAAGTGCTCATGTGTTTTTTAACCTGTACATAGATTTCGTTTTTTAGCTGAATAAATATCATCGTGCAACAAGACGGATTTCTTTCAATACTAGTATTTATGCACGAATTATAGTGTTTACCGTAGAAAGAATGGCCGCCCCGGTGGCGCAGTGGTCTAAGGTGCTGGCCTCTGATCATTCGTCCGTAAGGGGTCCGGGTTCGAATCCCGGTCAGGCATGGATGTTGTGTTTGTCTTACGGCACTGGCTCTCTCCCTTCCCTGGAACCATTGACCCTAAATTAGGGACGGGCGACTGCTTATAGCCCTTTGAGTTGCTCACGGTGGTCGTTAAACCTCCAATCAAAAAAAAAAAAAAAAAAAAAAAAAAAAAGAAAGAATGAAAAAAGTTGGTGCAGAAAGAGTTAAAAAAATTTCAACAATAACTCTTCGATGATATTGCGCAGATCCACAGAAAGGCAGAAAGGGAGCAGAATGGTAAACTAACGAATCAAATAGTTTATCCATCAATAAAAAACCTGCAATTCGATTATGATGAAGCAAATTCAGAGAACTTGATTATTTTTTGCATATATTAATATTTCAATGAATTTAGTTTTCTTTCACCCCTAAATTTACATATCTTGTATTTTGACTGTTTTTACGTTTTGGCATGGAGAAATTATCCGCTAACGAAGTAATTCAACAAAAGGAACGAAAAAACAAAGAAACACTTCCATCTGCATTCGTGGAAAGCGCTACTTTGTATAGTTGAACACCGAGATCCCACCCCAGACAACCCTTCAGCCCTTCCTGGGTCTGGGACTTAGCTACGGGCTTGCATGGAACAACGGAAAGGAACCAGCATTGTAAAATAAAAAATAAACAGTTTTTTTATGTGTATTTAAATATTATTTCATTCCTTATGAATTAGAAAACCGATTTATTGCTGTAAACCTAAGTATTGGATAAATGATTCTTTTCATAATAATTTCGACTTAGTCATGATTTTTATGATTTGCATATACGCTGAGTAAGTCACGTTTTCGTACATCTGTATAAAGGTTTTCGATTCAGTGGCAGGTGTGTGCATATAGCAGTGGTAGAACTTTGAAAATACTTCACTGGTTCTCCGGTCTAGTGTATAGCAGAAGTTGGTGGTCCGCACCCATTTTCACTGGTCCGCAAATGACACAACTATTAACACATTTAGTATACTAAATGTGTTAATAGTTGTGTCATTTACGGTTAATATACTGTTAATATACTGTATTAGTTTTATAACCCTTATTCAAGTACAGTGAAGTATAAATTTAAATTTCAAATTAGGTAAATAAGATAGCACAAATATTTAAAAAAATATTTCACACTGATTTCAATCTGTATATCAACTAATGACCATGTAAGTTACATTTAATTTTATAGTTAGTAGTTTGACAGGTGTAAGGTTTAACCCTTTAACGACCATAACGCCCAAAAGGCCCGTATATACAAATGATCATAGCCGCCCGAAACACCTGTCTGCAGTGTGTCAGATTTCCTATCCTTACCTGCTCTTCAAACTTGCACGACCTATGAGAGATCAGCAGGTGTCACCCTCAGTCACCGTTGTTGTTACTAAACAAAGAAGTGAACCAACAGACAGTTTCGGGCGCTATGGTATTTAGAATGATACAAGACTTTGGGCTCATGGTCGTTAAAGATTTAATAGCAACTTTTTGTTTCTTTCTTTTCACCAGACTGGGTCTATAGTGACACTACCGGAAGCGATCAAATTGTGCAATATCTGGGATATCCAGTGATACACACTCATTAAGTCTGAAACAGTTTCAGTGTATAGCCTTTTCCTGGTGGTGGTGGTATTCAAAGCCACGTGTTCCTACTCCAGAGCGGCTGTTTTCCCAACTGAACTACGCCTACAGGATTCCTTAGTAGTACGTCATTTACGTCATGTCACGTGGTACGTTACATCATCTCCGTTGAGAAAAAAAGCGGCATGAAACTGAAGACTTCGGGTCAGCCGACAACCATACTTGCAGAACCGTCTCATTGTAGAAGAATTAATTTGATTAAATACGTGTATTGTGTGGATGACTCACTTCACAAATTTTTCAAATCTAACGGCCAGAAGATTCGCTTTGTTCGAGCGCCAATAAAACATAACATTTTTGTCAGTGGTGAGCTTCGTACTCACGTCTTCCTACTCTGGAGCGTCTATTCTCCCAACTGAACTACGCCGGTAGACTTATCGCTGCTTCACTGTCAATTTGACTCACGCGTCACCTCAGTAGTATGGCCCTCTACGTCATGTCACGTAGTACGTCATAAGTGTTCAGTTTCTTTCTCCAGTCTTGATTTCACCCATATTTCTGAATCCCTTTTCACACTCGGCTGATGTGCATGAACAGAACGTGAAACATCAGTTACAGCCAAAACGCTTCTATATCCAATACGTTATTGTGAATTCACCTCTTCCCATGACAATTCCCTGGACTCTACATTGCAAGAATGCAATGACTTTTTGACGTAGGACTACGCCCAACTCCGTGGATAGTATGGGACGACTTTCGGCCGACCGCCTGTGACAAAAACAGGCCCCAATTGAAATCATTATAGCGTTAAAAATACGTGCCGCACACTAATCGTGTTAGCATATTCCTAAACAGTACGGAGTCTAATTCGCATACTGCGCAGTACATGGTTCGCGCGACGCTCCCTGTGTGCGTGGGAGATGATGCAGTATTTCTGGGAGTGCCTCCTCGTTTGACTCAGTCTATCTCGGCAACCATGAGTGCAAAACGACTGTGCGTGGTATCGTTTTAAAGCTCTCGACGAGATCTATTCAAGTACTCTGTATATGAAGGACATTTCGCAGTGATTTGAACTGAACATTTAAAAAATTGTTTTCTTGTGAACCGGTGAACACTTTTGACAATAACGCGGTTTATCTGGACAACCTTGAGTGCAAAACGACTGTGCGTGGTATCGTTTTAAAGCTCTCGACGAGATCTGTTCAAATATGCGAAGAACATTTCGCAGTGATTTGAACTGAACATTTTAAAAATTGTTTTCTTGTGAACCGGTGAACACTTTTGACAATAACGCGGTTTATCTGGACAACCATGAGTGCAAAACGACTGAGCGTGGTATCGTTTTAAAGCTCTCGACGAAATATATTCAAATATATAAAGAACATATCGTAGTGGTTTAAACTAAAATGTTTAAAAATTATTTTCGTGTGAACGGGTAAACATTTTCGACAATGCCGCGGAATTCGCAGAATAAACGCAAACAAAAGTAAAGAAAATCAAAACGAGAGGCAAGAGCAAGTGACGAGGCATGTAAGAAGCCCAAGAAGACAGAGCACCACGTTGGGTAATTCTTGTATCGATCTGCTTTGTGTTTGCCATGTATCCAGAATTATTTGTAAAAATTATGTACGCTACTTTTTATACCTGTGTTAGCTATAATAAACTAAATAAACGCTTTGAAACCATACTCGACTAGTCCATTTCAACCCTCCGATCTGTAACTCGTATCACTGTTAAAATTTTGTGGTAGGTTGCACCAAAAAATGGTGCTACACCAACTGCACCACTTTCTGAGAAAAGATACACCACTATCTGGTGCAAACAAAACCCAACAACAAGGTGCAACTTTGTCCACGTTGTGATACAAGGTTGCACCATATTATGGTGCAAAGTTGCACTATGTTGATGGGCTTTGTTTGCTCCACACAGTGGTGTATCTTTTCTCAGAAAGTGGTGCAGTTGGTGTAGCACCACTTTTTGGTGCATCCTACTACAAATTTTTAACAGTGATAGTCCTACGTTCCAAACTGACAGCTCAATCAGGACTGAGCCTACCTGTATTTTTTTAAAGAAATTCACCAGGGCCAGATGAAGGGGAGCTATAACCTATGGGCCCACCATTACCAAGGGCCCAGGACGTATGACGCTACATCACAAATAACACATAGCTGATATCTTTATATATAGAAAGAAGTTTATAACATAGCTTTAGTGTCTTCTAGTATGATTTCCAGTCGATCCCAAACAGAGGCTAGAAAACGAATAGATTTCAAGACGGTGAGTGACTCGCTGAGGGTAAACGTTTCATGTGTCGGTGCACAGCGTGGGGACGGCGAGACAGTTTCATCTTTTTTATTACCATCCACCCATACGTCCCTGTTTGCACTTGGAACGAAATCCACTGTGGCTTCACATTGCATAACAAAAAAGATGCACCAAGAAAAGTATACAATGCTAAACTATTAAAAATTCCAAGACAAAATCTAGGAATCTAAAACTTTTAACTCATGTGTTTGTGAGAACACTGGAAAATACAGTGTCTATTTAATGAAAAATCTGCAGGCAATTTATTAGTTTTAAAGAATGCACTAAAAAAAGTAATAATTCTCACCAGCAAATTGCTACGGTTTCGTGTTTTAACAGACTTCATAATATTTCTCCGTCATAAGTTCTTTGAGGGACCCACTAAGACGTTTTAGCCCAGGGCCCACTAAAGCAGCCTTAATCCGACCCTGAAATCTACATAACTTCTGTACTAGCTGTCTGAATTTCCAATATTCATCTACTGAACTTTATATAGAATCGAATAACTAAGTTACTCGCGATCTACCATGAACGAAAAACATTTTGCAACTTCCCTTTACAGAAAGAAATGCCGTAGCATTTTGTTTTGTAATAAATTACATTACCTAGAAATTGTGACTAATCCATCGGACCACCGCTATTTCTATTTTGGTAGTGCGACTCGAATTTGAGTGGTCATGGACCAGCATATCATCAAAGAATTCGAACACTGTTGCATAACAAAAAACAGAAGGTACGATTCATTACAGACATATCGGTACCACTGGATCGTAATGTTCAGACTACCTATGCGACTAAAATTAACAAACATGTGGAATTGACTTTAGCGATTAAACAGATGTGGAAGCTACATACGTCCACTTATTATTTATACAACTTTATACATTAGTGATTTGTTAATAAGAGAAACCGAGAGGCGTTTAAACATACCCAAGTCAACTGTTTTGGATGTACTAAATATGTAGAAGACACATGTCGTGCCTGAAGCCTGAAGCAGCAGAACGTACCGGCAGACCAAAGAAATCAGTGATAGAGGACGTCGAAGCCTCAGGAGAATCGTTACAGCTAATCGACGGAGTACTGCACAAGACCTCAGCGTACAGGTGAGTAAAAATGCTGGAGCCTCGGTATGTACACGAACCATTCACAGAGAAATTCATTCCATGGGTTACCGTGGTCGTGAGGCTGCTCATAAGTCTTTCATCTCCACTCGGAATGCTACTCGTCATTTAGCATGGTGTAAAGAACATTTATCGTGGACTGTAGATCAATGGAAAAGGGGCCTATGGACTGATGAATCCAGATAAACGATCCATCAGTCTGATGGCTGTGTGCGGGTATGGCGGCAGCCGGGGAAACGCTATTTACCACAGTGTATTGTTCTTACGGTCAACTTTGGAGCTGGCAGTGTACTCGTGTGGGGGTGTTTTTCGTGGATGGTCCCAGCCCATTGGTTATCGTGGACAAACCTGTTAACCAGCACGTCTACCCCTCGATATTCTGGACAATTATGCCCTACCAACTCTGTGGCAACACAATGGAACCGCGCCTTCTTAGTATCAGAAGGATAATGCACCAAGCCATAAAGCAAGGACTATTACCGCGTGGTTTGACGATAATTCCGTATCGTACGTGAACGGGCCAGCACAGAGCCCTGATCTTAATCCCTTAGAGCACTTATGGGATGAATTATAGCGCCACATAAGAAGTTTAGAACCAAGGCCTACTACGAAACAACAGTTAGTAGCAGCATTATGTACTGAATGGAAGCGCATACCTTTCGCTGTGTTCCAAAACTTTGACGAAAGCATGTCTCGAAGGGTCAGTGCATACATGAAGGCCAAAGGTGGACCGATATCGTACTAATGTACGTCAATAAATGATATGTTGTGTTTCTCTTCTAGATGTTTGGTGACTTTTGTCAATGTAGTGTATATATATCTGACAGAGTATGCACAGAATGATGCGCCAGAAAGAAATGTATGTGAGTGCGTGTATGCATGAGAGTGAGAAAGAGAGAGAGAGAGAGAGAGAGAGAGAGAGAGAGAGAGCAGGGAGAAAGGTGGTACCAAAAGGAATACGAAAGCTACAAGTTGGGCATCGAGAGTTGTGGATGCGACAGAGAAGATACAGAAGTAATATTGACTTATATAAAGGGATAGGGACTAGCGACTGCTTATATCTCATCCAGTTGCTCATTGTGGTTGTTAAATCTCAAAATAAGAAAGAAAAATAGAAAGGGATGAGTGGTAAAGCGAGGAGAGATTAAAAGATAAGAGGAAGTGAGGGAGACACAGAGAGAAAGAAATACATGCGTGCACGTGGGAGAGTGATATGGGAACAGTAGACAGATGGAGAGATTGTAGCGTACAGAGAATAAAAAAATATAAAAAAAATAGAAAGATAAATGGCATAAGGAGAAGAAAATGAGAGTATGTAGATGCATTTTGAGACATTTCTAGTTTTCGATTTTTCTACATTAAAATAAAATGGAAAGTTTTTGTATCCAATCATTATACGTTGCTGTGTCTATACACGATTAAAACACTCAAGGAAATAATCTCCAAGTTAAAGGACTTAAAACAACTATAAAATTAAATTAGATAAAAATTACACTGGATCATTCACACCTGCCCATAATCAGGTGTACTACAACATAAGGACACAGGAAACCAGAGTTTTATCCCAACGCAGTTGGATGCTCGTGACGTATCTACTACACACGGCGCAAACTCAGATGACTGATGGGTAATAATCAAAGAGGCTAGCTGCTTGAGCCTGGTGTAATATAATGGGATAGTCCATTATCTCCTGCATCGACCCTTTAACCAGATCCATCCAGGGTTGCGGGATCGAGAACGGTAAATCATCATTACAGCTGGCATTACCATAGTTGTAAATAAACAAACTCTCCGTAAGCAAGGATGAATCTTTAGATACTGGGCTTGCTAAATCCGATCCTTGCTAATCTCGATCCCGCAACCATGGAGGAATCTGGTTAAGGGGTCGATGCAGAAGATAGTGGACTACCATTATACTACCAGCAGGCTCCAGAGGCTAGACTCTTTGATTATTACACGTCTGTCATCTGAGTTTGCGCCATGTGAAGCAGATACGTCATAAGCGTCTATCTAAGTTGTGACAAAACTCTGGTTTCCTGTGTCCTTATGTTGTCGTACACCTGAGTTTGGACCGATGGCCGGTCTGAAAGATCTAGTGTAATTTTTATCTAATTTAATTTTATAATTGTATTAAATCTTTTAACTTGGTGATTTTTTCTTCAAGATTTTTAATTGTGTGTAGACAGCAACGAAGGATGATTGGATTGTGATCTGTACGACGTATTTTCTTCCTGATTTTTTGTCTCCATTGTATACATATATTGTTCTTGCAATTCCAGAGCAAGCGCACTTTAAGGGCGAATTACTGTAAAGACTCTTTCGTGCCTATTCCTAGTACATAACACATGCAGCAATTACACTTACGGCCAATGAAATTTGCCCACCTGGAAGAAAACATGCAATAACAGCGGAACTTTGCAAATAGCTAGAGTGCGTGCTGGTATGCAAATGATCCGCGTTTGGTGCGAGCGCGCATGACCGCACACCCTGTGGTGGCTCTGCAAGCACGAACCGGCAGCCTTATAAACCGGTGTGTAGCCGAAACCCCATGAAAACGAAAAGCACCGGCCGACGCAAGCAAGAGTACAGAGTGAAAAGAATTCTGGGTAGACGCCAGCGACGTCGATTAACGAACGTACGGACTTTGAGAGAGGCCTGATCATCGGTCCGAAAACCGCAAGGTCGTCGGCGTGCCGTACAGCCCGACACGTGGATCGTTCCGACTGTACCGTCCGACTGTGTTGGGAGCAGTAGATACGTGACGGCACTGCCACACGGCCGAGCGGCTCCTGACAGACCAAGAGGAGTACCGGTAGAGAGGATCAACGGATCGTGCGCCAGGCACGAAAGGATCCTACGTGGATCCTGTGCACTATACAGGCAGATGTAGCGGCTCTTGTGAGCCCACTAACCCCGCCGTCTTGCGGAAGCAAATCTGTGATCCCAACGGTTTTTCGGAAGCGAATCTGTGTTCCCAGCGGTCCTTACGTGTGCTGCCATTAACACCGGAACATCGCCGGCTCCGTGTGCTGTGGTGTCAGGCCAGAGCGACATGGAACACCACAGACTGGCGACGTGTGGTGTTTAGCGATGAGTGCCGCTTCGTTTTGGGATGATCATCGTGTCCGAGTGTGGAGGTCCCAGGGTCAACGACACAATCTCAACCTCGCTATGGAGCGCCACATCTCCCCCACTGCAGGCATTATGGTCTGAGCACCCATTGCCTACGATAGATGATCAGCTCTAGTAGTGGTACGTGGATCATTGACGACCGAGCGTTATGTGGATGAGATCCTACGGCCCCACGTGCTCCCATTCCTGGCCGAGATTGCAGGTGCGCTATACCAGCAGGAAAATGCCTGCCCGCACGCAGCTTGGGATGCCCAGGACTGCCTACGTCATGTCCGGACACTTCCATGGCATCTCCGCTCCCCGGACATGTCCCCTATCGAGGATGTGTGGGACCAGTTGAAACGCAGGCTTCCGCCGTGCCGCACTATCCGGGATTTGGAGCACACCGTCCAACACGTGTGGGCCAGTCTAACGCAGGACATCAGGCGTCTGTTCGCCTTCATGCTGGACCGTATTGCAGCATGTATCGCCGCACAAAGCGGTGCGACGCGCTATTGAAGATGACCGGACTGCGTGCCACAGGTCCCTCTGTAATTGTCCTGCAGCTTTGTTTTTGCATCATGTGTATCATTACGTCCATAAAATTCATTGTCCATGAGTGTATTTTTCGTTTGATGGCAAGAATCTTGCCGAATGTTCCTAAACACTTAAGAATCGATCTTTGGTTTATTTATATCTGGACCATGAACGAAATATTGAATGTAACACATTTTAAGTATGTGAAACATTTATTTCTTTTTGTCTCTATTTTCTTTTCTTAATTTTCTTTTCGTCGTATTTCTAGAGATGAATTATTATTTCTGTTAAGACAGTTGCATGACCGACGATTTTATTTCAGATATGACTGCTACAAATACCGGTTCCGATTCGTACCATTTGACTATAAAGAGCGAGAAGTGCTGTCAGAAACTAACAAAGGATGACGAAGATTGTGAGGTAACTTTTCTGAATCATCTCTTTAATATGACATTTACAATTAAAATTTCTAAAAAGAAAAAACCCTGCCAATGAAAACAGTTATAAATTAATTATTTGGTTTCTCGTAGTTTCAGTTTTCGTCATTACAGAACAAAATCAACCACATGTCGTTCTTATTATGTGCGTTCCGTACGAGAATAAATTAAGATGTTTCCTTCAAAAAATGTTCACGCAGTTTGTTGTTATGCATGTTTAAGAACATACAAATGAAAAATGCTGCCCCGGTGGCGCAGTGGTCTAAGCGATGGCCTCTGATCGTTCGTTCGAAAGGGGTCCGGGTTCGCATCCCGGTGAGGCATGGATGTTTTGTTTGTCTTACGGCACTGGCTCTCTCCCTTCCCTGGAACCAGTGACCCCAAATTAGGGACGGGCGACTGCTTATAGCCCATTGAGTTGCTCACGGTGGAAAACTCCAATAAACAAAAATGAAAAATAAATGTCGTTATTTGCATTACTTAATTTTTTCCAGTATAATGAATTAGCTTTGTTTTCTTTCCGCTAAGCTAATTATTATGAATGATTCTCTTCCTACCAGCTAGCTAATGATATACTTGTACTAAGCTTCAAAATAGTGAATTCAAAAGAGTGTTGTTACTAGTTAATTACGAACGTAAGCAAAGTCTCAACGCTGGTTATTTATAGGAATCAATAAATGTTATAAACCTAACAGCCAGACAGAGGTCTGACAAAAACTATGAATTGAGAAAGACTAACTTACATAAACTTCTTTATTTATACGACTCCTGGTCAACTAAGGCACACACACACTTGTAGTACAATACTGAATAATCTCTCCTCGTATTATAAACGCTCTCTCTTAACAACCACAAGCTCTCCTCATAACAACACAAACGCTCCCCTAAGTCTCGATGAACGCGCCTATATACTAGCTACCACCACGTCATGACTTACACTCATTGCCAGATCTCATTCAGCGGGTGAAATAATATTTCGTTCAGTAAGAAGATAATTTACATAGTAAAATAAAATAACCAGAGATAGTAAAATCAAAAGGAAAGTGAATATAGAGTATACGTTACACCAGAAAGAAGCAGCACTGCATTTGTTATTGCAGTGCTGCTGATATGGCGTCTCATCTATAATGTTTCTGCCAGGGAAAGACGTAACATTCAGTATCGAAAACACAATGTGAAACAACCAAATTTACCCAAGTGAAAAGTAAACAAAATCGGAAGGTTAAAAGGACAATATACACTATATTGACAAAAGTCACCGGACACCTAGAAAAGAAACACAACATAGCACTTATTGACATATATTAGTACACGGTCCCGGACGATTCGTCCAACAACGATTGGTCCAATGCCGATTCGTCCAAAGGGGCAATTGGTCCAATGCCGATTGGTCCAATGTCCGATTCGTCCAATGGTACGATTTGTCCAATGCCGATTCGTCCAATGGTACGATTGGTCCAACGCCGATTCGTCCAATGGTATCATCTTACCAACGGCAATTTTTTTATTTTCCAGAAAGGAATAATTATTTTAATTATTCTCCTCTTTTTTTTTTTTTTTGAAAGATAATTTCCGTGTATTTGGTAATTGTAAACATTTTACATAAACCTGGTAAAACGCACTCATTGTATCATTTCTCAGGTCTTTACAAAGCACCTAGGCCGCGGGCCTTTTTAGAAGATTTTGAGTTGCAACCTAAATATTTGGTATTTGTAAACCTTTTATAAAACCTCATAAAAGGCACTAATTGTATAATTTCTCAGGTCTTTACAAGGCACCTAGTCAGCGGGCCTTTTTAGAAGATTTTAAGTTACAACCAAGATATTTGGTATTTGTAAACGTTTTATAAAACTTTATAAAAGGCGCTCATCGTATCATTTCTGAGGTCTTTACATGGCTCCTAGGCCGCGGGCCTATGAATTAATATTTCGTGCTTAAGTAAAAGCGCATTATTATTAACTTGATTTAATATGTAAACATTACTAATCTGACATCGGTAGAATAAAAGCTGTTAAAAAGGCCTAGGCTTTATGAATTAATATTTCGTGCTTAAGTAAAAGCGCAATATTATTAACTTGATTTAATATGTACACGATATGAATATGACATCGGTAGAATATAAACTGTTAAAAAGTCTAGGCCTATGGCCTATGAATTAATATTTCGTGTTTAAGTAAAAGCGCAATATTATTAACTTGATTTAATATCTAAACGTTATGAATATGACATCGGTAGAATAAAAAGTGCTAAAAAGGCCTCTGTCCGAACCCCGACCAGTTGTTTCCATTCGCCAGTTGGCGGAACCCCACTGCATGCTACAAACAGAAACGGAAAACTAGTATTTTATATCATGAAAGAAATACGGGATTACGCCATATAATACAAATTTTGAAGATGACAATCCGATTTTGGGCGTAAATGTGACAAGGATGGTAAGTCAGATAATATCCGTAAACTTGAAAATTTTCATCGTCCTGGAGCGGGACTCGAAACCGCGTCTCCCAGAAAACGCCTATAGGCATGCTAACCACCACGCCACCCAGAACGACCAAGTTTCAAATTTCCGATCAATTTGAATTTAACCAAATTGATCGGAAACTTGAAACTTGGTCGTTCTGGGTGGTGTAGTGGTTAGCATGCCTATAGGCGTTTTCTGGGAGACGCGGTTTCGAGTCCCGCTCCAGGACGATGAAAATTTTCAAGTTTACGGATATTATCTGACTTACCATCCTTGTCACATTTACGCCCAAAATCGGATTGTCATCTTCAAAATTTGTAGTATTTTATATTATTTCATGCAAAAGAGAAACACTGAAGTTGAGTGAACGGCTCGTACATCAGTAACTTCATACGGCAGCAAGAACAGTATAACAAAAATACGCAATTCGAAAAAATAAAAAATAAAAAATAAAATCTGTAACCACAATATTACGCATGAAATGTAACATAATTTTACATTTTTTGGACTACCGGTACTTTCGTATAACATCGGAGACAAAATCAGAACAACTGAGATTTTTATAGCACGAATAGCACTTTCGGACAGATAGGACGGAAATGGACCAATCGTCCATTGGACGAATCGGCATTGAACCAATCGGCATTGGACCAATCGTCGTTGGACGAATCGTACTAGACCCATTAGTACGGTGTTGGTCCACCTTTGGCCTTAATGCATGCACTAACCCTTCGAGACATGCTTTCGACAAGGTTTTGGAACACAGCGATAATTATGCGCTTCCATTCAGTGCATAATGCTGCCGCTAACTGTTGCTTAGTTGTAGGCCTTGGTTACAAACTTCTTATGCGGCGCTCTATTTCATCCCATAGGTGCTCTAAGGGATTAAGATCAGGGCTCTGTGCTGGACAGTCCACACACAATATGGATTTATCGTCAAAACGCGCCGTAAGAGTCCTTGCTTTATGGCTCGGTGCATTATCCTGCTGGTACCAACAAGGCTCGATTCCATAGTATTGCCACAGAGTTGGTAGGACATAATTGTCCAGAATATCGAGTAGACGTGCTGGTTAGCAGGTTTGTCCACGATAACCAATGGACCGGGACTATACCACGAAAAACACCCCCACACGAGTACACTGCCAGCTCCAAACTTGACCGTAAGAACAGTACACTGGTAAATAGCGTTCCCCCGGCTGCCGCCATACCTACGCACGGCCATCAGACTGATGGATCGTGTATCTGGATTCATAAATCTATAGGACTCGTTTCCATTGATCTACGGTCCACGATAAACGTTCTTTGCACCATGCTAAACGACGAGTAGCATTCCGAGTGGAGATGAAAGACTTATGAGCAGCCGCACGACCACTGTGACCCATGGAATTAAGTTCTCTGCGATTGGTACGTGTATATACCGAGGTTCCAGCATTTTTACTCACCTGTACACTGCGGTCTTGTGCAGTAGTACTCCGTCGATTAGCTGTAACGACTCTCCTGAGGCTTCGGCGTCCTCTATTACTGATTTTCTTTGGTCTGCCGGTACGTTTTGCTGCTTCAGGCACGCCATGTGTCTTCCACTTATTTAGTACATCCAAAACAGTTGACATGGGTATGTTTAAACGCTTCTCGGTTTCTCTTATGGACAACCCACTGATATAACACCTAACAAAGTCAAGTCAGTTCTCACCCGCGGCGACATTTTCACTCAACCTCACAGTGCGATATGATCGCGGTCAGCTGCAGGCTTGTTTTTGTACCGTTTGCAGCTGCACCGCGCATTTTAACAACGCAGCGGATCCGTTGATTTGCTTTTGAAGGGGTGTCCGGTGACTTTTGTCAATATAGTGCATATGTCTACGGTCAATTGCTGAGGAAACAAACAAACCCCGGTTACAATGTTTGTGAAACACCAGGTGTAAAATTGCTGAGCAAACTTTTGAGTGAATATATATTTTAGGTATACAATTCCTGTAATGAAGCTCATGGCTTCTAGGTATGGAAAGAAGTGCTTAATTTGTATTTTTTTTTAATATTCCGCTCTGTACGGGCACTAAATTTTGATGCTCATGTCACAAAAATTAGATAATGTATGAAATAGTGAATTTATATATTTCATACAGTAAAATTTTATGCAAAATTTTGAATATATGTAGACTTTTCTTCGCGTTCTAAAACTTTTTTTTTTTTTTTTAGTCCATGGTTTTACTTGGAGGTGACATGGGAGAATTATTTCCTCACGATACGAGAAATTTGACATTGATATTCCCTAATTTGGTGAGTACTATTCAAACTGATTTCTAATTACGAACAATATGCTAGATGATACCATTTGTTTTGTTTTGCGAAAGTATAGGAAGAGGGTCTTATTCCAGAACCCAGAGTATTGTTACTCACTATACAGTTCCTACAAACTAGATTTACAACGGCTCATGCCACAATTCAACAGGTGGGTGGGAATGTGTGGGAGTGTGAGCTGCAGGGACGTATAATGCTGATTAATCCATAGAACGAAAAAAGAAATAATATATTTGCTAATTAACACGCACCTAGAGTCGTCAGTGCGCAACCATTGTGTGCGCTGGAATTTCTTATTGTCACGAGTCTAAGAAAAGCATGGGAAGTACTCGCACTTTAAAAGGGAGTTACGCCAGACACATGTTTCTTGTTTCCAACTAAGAATGATTGGTGAGCTCTACTCCAGTGATTAAATTTGTCAAAAAGAACCGTTCGTGAGTACAAGGTTCCAAAAATGTTATCTGAGCGGGCATGCGCGTGTGCAACAAAATACAGTTGTTGTTTTTCTCTGATAGAGAAAGGATGCGCACAACAAAAAGCTGAGATACTTTCATTCAGCGATGACCAAACAAGAAATTAGTATTTTAGTCCATATCATCATCATCATCATCATTGCCGACCATTATCAATCTACTTCTGCATGAACGTCCCCTAAGTTTCTTCCACAACAGTCTGTCTTGAGCCAGCCTCCTTTACGTCACTCCCGCATTATTTCGAATTTCACCCACCCATCTCCCATGTGGTCTTCTGCTGGGTCTTTTCCTGTCCCTTGGAATCCAGTCCAAAATTTCGGTTGTCCATCGGCGGTCTGTTCTTCTGGAAATATTTCCAGCCCATTTGCATTTCAGCGATTTTGCTCTGTTCATGATGTCTTCCACTCTTGTCATTTTCCTTATTCACGAGTACCTGTTTATCTCTCCTGGTTACACCAAGCATGCATTTCTCCATGCTTCTTTCAGTTGTGTGCAGTCTTTGTAAGTCTTCTTTAGTTAAGGTCCACGTCTCTGCTCCGTACATAAGCACTGGAAGGATGCATTAATAAAAACACCTTTCTTTTAAGACACAATGGCATATTGCTCTTAAAAATTTTACCATTTCTTCCAAAAGCTCTAAAGCCAAGTTTTATACGTCGATTAATTTCTTCATCAATGTGACCTTTGCTTGATATCAGCTGTCCAAAGTAAATGTAAGTATCGTTTATCTCCAGCTTTCCCCCATCAATCAATAAATCTTCATTTCTTGTAAAAGCATTGTACATCAGTTTTGTTTTCTGAAAGTTCATTTTTAATCCCGCTTCTTTACTTCTATCAGCAAGTTCTTGGATCATACTTTGCAGTTCTGAAGGGGTAGTTGTAAAAATGATAAGTCATCAGCAAAACGAGGTGAGTTAAATGATCTCCATTAATCTTTATGCCCTTGTCTTCCCAGTTCAGTGATTGAAAGACATTTTGCAATATGGCATTAAAGAATTTGGGAGATATGGTGTCACCTTGTCTCACTCCCTTTCCAATTTTTATTGATGCTGTATAATCAAATAACCGATCCGTCGTACTGAGCTTGTTTACTATCTCGTACAATCCTCTCCAGCCGCAGATGCCCTCTAAGATCGACCAGTCGTTTATCAGCCCACACAAAGACCACTCAGACAACATGTTTTTATGTTTGTGCAGCACTTATTGTACTCCCTGGATGCCGCTGTTCTTGCATAGCCGAGACGGTTTGTCGTTTTTGAGATGCTTACAGTTCTCTGCCTAGAACCCACTCTCATGCTTCTTTCAAAGTCACTTAAACCGAGTCTACACATACTGCAATTATCTACATTTAGTACACGTTCGAATCCATTGCAGTGAGCGGTTTATAAAGCCATCGTTGTTCCGTACGTAAGGGAGGATGGTATGTGCTTGATTTTCATTGGGTGTTTCCAATAATTTGCCACATCAGAGCATACATATTTATTTATTTGCAAGCACATCCCTACAGATGGTAGATCTAGTTACAGAAATTGCTATAACATCATTGTGCGTTAATATAATAGTGCATTAAAAGTGATAATTACAATCTTGCAACACATGCTTTACGAAAAAACTTATAACTTACATTAAAATCATCCGGACATTCTTTAAGTGAGTTGTGAAGTCTATACATTTTACAAAACAGAGAATTTTTTTCCAGCATCAGTCCTGCAGAATGGCAGTGCAAATACTTCAAATTTTGTCGTTCGTAAACATGACACAAGGAAACTTAATTGGTTTACAATTTTAATATCATCTATTGATGATACTGTACAGAAACTTAAGTTAAATATCCTTCCTTGTAGATTGTAGAGAGGTCATCTTGAAGAATGATAGAAGGTCAGCAGTCAAGATATCCGCAATATAAACACCAGTGGATTTGTGAAAAAGGTGTAGAAATCTTTTTTTGTACTTTCTCAATTTCATTTGCTGGTGTTTCAAGGCTAGGGCTCCAAATGATAGCATACTCTAGTGAAGATCTGATCGTAGTCTCAGAAGTGCGAATAAGTGTCTGAGGAAGTTTCAAGCAACTGAGACTGAGAGAATTTAGCTTAGGAATCTGAACACCGTCAGATTTTCGGTAGTCACGCTATGAGGAAGCAACGATGCTTCGACTAGCAAAAATTTGAGGATGTTCAGATTCCTAAGCAAAGTTTGCTCAGTCTCAGCTGCTTGAAACTTCACTCTCCTGGGTGGTGTAACGGTTAGCATACTTGAACGGAAATCGGGAGATGCGGGTTCGGTTCCCGCTCCAAGGCGATGAAATTTTCGAGTTTTTTGAGAGCTGTTACATGGAAGGACAATAAATGTTACAAGAAATTTCAGAATTTATATTCTGTTTGTTTTGAATATTCTATCGATTTCCAAGGGAAGAATCCAAAAGTTTCCGCAGTCCCAGCTAGCGGGTGCGGTGGGGTATAACCGGCAGGCGATCCGCGCTGTCAGTTCGTACACGAAACCAAGCATATCGGTCGATAAAGTTCATTTGCGGCACTGTTTGTTATTCATGCTTAATTTAGGGAAGAGTGCGAGTGAAGCATACCGTTCAATATGTCAGGCGTATGGTGAAACGGTTATGGGTGAGCAGACGTGTCGAGAATAGTTTGCCAGGTTTAAGAAAGGTGATCTAAGCTTGGAAGACAATCCACGTGCAGGTAGACCGCAGGAACTTGCAGACGAGGAGCTGGAATCATTGTTGCAAGAGGATGCTACACATTCGACCACGCAACTGTCGAAACGTTTGAAAGTGGTTCAATCGACGGTGGTATGGCACCTACAGGCCTTGGGGAAGATCCAGAAGATTGGTAAGTTGGTTCCGCATACTTTAACAGAGAGTGATATTGGTCAGCGATGGGCATCCACATGTCGTTGCTGAAGAGGTTTCAAAGGAAGAATTTCTTGTGAAAGGTTGTCACCAGGGATGAAAAATGGGCCTATTGCGACAACCCCGTACGCAAGCGATCCTGGGTCGACCCAGGCCAGCCATTAACATCCACTGAAAAACAGGATATCAACGAAAAAGGGTGCTGTTGTGTGTGTGGTGGGATATGCATGGAGTACTGTACTTCGAACTGTTGAAACCGGACGAAACAATCACTGCAGAACGATAAAGCGATCAGTTGATGAAACTGAACGCCGCATCCAACAAAAACGCCCATGGACAGGTAAAGGACGCCGCACAGTCATCCTGTTACACGATAATGACAGACCACATGTCGGTGGCACCACGAAATCAACTCTTGAACAGTTACACTGGGAGGTTTTACCGCACACGGCTTACTCCCCGGACATTGTACCCTCAGACTTTCATCTGTTTCGCTCTATGCAACATGCCCTTGCCCAACAGCGGTTCACCACAGTTCCAGAGGTGGAACATTTCGTCACTGAGTTCTCCAGCTCAAAACCCGAGTCCTTCAATCACAGGGGCATTCATTTGTTCCCTGAAAAATGGCAAAAGGTCATTGATGTTAACGGCCAATATTTCGTTGAATAAATGTGTACTGGTTTCCTGATAGTTCCTGTCTTCTTTCTCCTTAAAACGGCGGGAACTTTTGCATACCCCTAATATTATGAAGAATATTTCTTCCTTCATTGATTTAAGTGTCTGAGGATTCGAAAAATACTTAGAATGTGGCGCACGATGAATCCCAGATATCTATACGCTGAACGTACAATTCTTTGGATACGGCTTTTAAAGTTCAAGTTGGAATCAAACGTGATTTCCAAGTCCTGGGTATCGTTTGTCCGGCTAAGTGAATAGTCGCCAGCTTTGTAGTAAAAAAGAATTAACACAACGGTATTCAGTGTTAAAAACATCCTTTTTGTCAGCGCAATTGCTAGAACAAGATATTAAATGCAGGGAAAATGTAAACGATACAAAGTTATAAGAATTCGCTGGGAAATATAATAAAATTAAATGAAAATTATTAATTGTTGCAGTTTGCCGTTTATGAGTTACCCCTCATTTGATAAAATAATGACCGACTCATATTTTTCTTGTACGATACACGCTGAGAAGTTTTGGCGATTATCAGACAAGAGCCTTTTTATTAACGCGCAAAATATGGAACTTATGAATAAGGAAAAGCCCAGTAAGCACATTTATTTTGTGCCTTTGTTTTCTCGTTGCTATGCATCAGGTGCGCCAGCGATTCTTTGTGCATTTTATTCTAGAGAAACTGCAAAAGGCGTCATCCGATTTACGTGTGCAACTGAGCGAGATATCTTTCTTTTGCCCATGAAAAGTGCTGTGATAGAAACCAAGTGACATTACACACATACACACATACGTACACACACACACACACACACTCACAAACGTACTTAAAATCGCACAAGATTAGGCTAAAAAAGAATAAAACATTTTATTGATATAACTTGCTGCAATGATAAAGAAAATTGGTTACACGGATGTATATTCACATTGCATTGCTTCGGCTGGTTTTTTTTTTATGGTATCGTGTTATTACTGCTCGTAAAAACAGTCAGCATAGTCACCGCAAAGACGTTTTCTGGATTATTTTATATTTCATTTTATAGGTATTATTATGGTAATTGTTGAACTGGTTCAGGATCAGTGAGTCAGGATAAGATTTCGTTTTAAAAATTGCACAACTCAAAAAGGAAAACATCTTTCCGTTAGCTAGATTCAAAGAAAATGCATATAATACAACTATCGTGTTGAAATGAACACGTTTGCTGAACCACAACAACTCACATTTAGAATGTTCTATAATATCACACAATCATCTGCAACTTAAGAGAAAATTCGAAAGGAAAGAAGATTTTGTGTCCATAAATGCATAACATCTAGTCTTTTTCTTTTCCCAACTATTCTCTACGTTGCTGTCTTCTAGAGGAAAGACGTTTTTTTTTTTTTGATTGGGGGTTTAACGATCACGGTGAGCAACTCAGTGGGTACAAGCAGTCCCCCGTCCCTAACTTAGGGCCACTGGTTCCAAGAAAGGGAGAAAGCCAGTGCTGTGAGACAAATACAACATCCATGCAGCACCGGGATTCGAACCCGTTCCCATCTCCGATGAAGGATCAGAAGTCATCTCTTAGACCACTGCCCCTCCCCCTCCCCCACCGGGGTGATAGGCGAGATTTTATCAAATAAAAACTGGAGAATATTCATTGTTACTCTGTCACTGTATGATTAAACAAGAATTTTTCAGTTCCTATTAACGTCATCTAGCGGTAGAAACGCGCTCCTGGAAAAGGGGAAAGCTTATGAAATTTCGCGGACAAGCACTTCCCTAGAGGTACGAAAGACTTTCTGCAGTTGTTTTCTAAAAGCTGTAAAGTACGACTTCCACGCACAAAAGTGCGGAAGGATACATTGACATTTAATGACTTGAGCGTGTGGTGAGTGATGAGGAGAGTTGCGAGAGAGATATTGAAGGAGGAGGAGATGCCGAGCTTTGGCTAAGACAACAAGTTCAGTTTGTAGCGCGGAGTGCATTCCAGTTTATGTTTTTGTGTAAAGAAATAAATGTTTTGTGTTGTGATCGAGTGTCTGTGATGTTACAAAGCATATCTGTGGTAAACGTAAATAAGTTCTTTATGAACAAACCTTATGGAAAAAATGGAAAGCATTGATTGACTTTACATCTTTCTAATAAAAAAAAAAACGTCTTCCCGAACCGTCTCACAAAATAATTATCGCATACATTTGCGCAACTCATCTGGAAAATGATGAACATGGAAAAGAACAGAAAAATGCATTGAAAGTCTGAACCATGCCGGTATTCAACGAAAGCAAAAAGAAGTTTTTAGTGCGATTTCTACACTCCGAAATATTGTCTACCGAAATATGATGCTAATATTGTTGGGCCATCCGTGGCCCACTATCTCGAATCAAATTCGTGAAGCCACACACACAGGCTGAGGCCGGAACGGTCGGGCAGTACTCTGTATCAGAGTGCAGTTAAGATGATAGTGCAAATGCAAATATTTCTCAGAGGGCGTTAATTCTAAACAAATGAAATATTTAAACACTTAAATACAACTTCAAAGGTAATTAACACAACACAATTTTGCTAACACAATAGAACTACATAGTGTATGTAAATTAGTATTCCTGCTGATGGCTTTAGAGTTCAGAAAGGTAATAATAGTTTTCTTTCCACAGTGAGCGTTTTATATCACTTTGTCTGGCTTTGAACCGAATACATCGCAGTGTTTTCATTATAAAGCAACGCCTTCAAATTGGTGAGCGTGTATCCATTTATTTCGCTTGGATATCAAACAGCCGCGCCGGTGGCGCAGTGGTCTAAGGCTTTGGCTTATGACCATTTGCCCTAGTTGGGTCCGGATTCGAATCCCGGTGAGGCATGGATGTATGTGTTTGTCTTTCGGCACTGGCTCTCAATGTGTTACTTGTCCAACACTGGCTCTCTGTGTACATTGGTCATTTATCACACTGTACAACCATGCTTGATGTGTACTTGTTCATAATGTGTTACTTGATCTACATTGGCTCTCTGTGTACACTGGTCACTTAGCATACTGTACAACTATGCTTGATGTGTACTTGTTCATAATGTGTTACTTGATCAACACTGGCTCTCTGTGTACATTGGTCATTTAGCATACTGTAAAACCATGTTTGATGAGTACTTGTTCATAATGTGTTACTTGATGAATACTGGCTCTCTGTGTACATTGGTCATTTAGCATACTGTAAAACCATGTTTGATGAGTACTTGTTCATAATGTGTTACTTGATCAACATTGTCTCTCTGTGTACATTGGTCATTTAGCATACTGTAAAACCATGTTTGATGAGCACTTGTTCATAATGTGTTACTTGATCAACACTGTCTCTCTGTGTACATTGGTCATTTAGCATACTGTAAAACCATGTTTGATGAGTACTTGTTCATAATGTGTTACTTGATCAACACTGGCTCTCTGTGTACATTGGTCATTTAGCATACTGTAAAAACCATGTTATATATATATTGTTTTTGTTCTTAAAAAAGGACAGGACCTTCAGAAACCGAGGGGAGGTCGAAATTGCATTCTGGGACCATCTTGTGTCCAGGGAGCCAGATTTCTACCGGACTGTCATTGAAGCACTTGTCACTCACTGGCAGTGGTGTGTAGCTGCTGAAGACGCCTATGCCGCCCCGGTGGCGCAGTGGTCTAAGCAATGGCCTTTGATCATTCGTCCGAACGGGGTCCGGGTTCGAATCCCGGTGAGGCACGGATGTTGTGTTTGTCTTACGGCACTGGCTCTCTCCCTTCCCTGGAACCAGTGACACAAAATTAGGGACGGGCGACTGCTTATAGCCCATTGAGTTGCTCACGGTGGTCGTTAAACCTCCAATAAAAAAAAAAAAAAAAAAAAAGAAGACGCCTATCTCTCTCTATATAAAATTGAAAGTTTGTATGTTTGTTCCGCATACGTTCCTAAACGGTTTAATGGATTTGCACCAAAATTGGCATACATACTCTTCATCACCCAAATTAAAATACAGGTGGAACGATTTTTAGAAATTCCATCCCAAAGGGGGTCAAATGTGTTTTAAAGAGGCCCTCTATAGACTGGGTGCAAGTCGGCTGCTGCGGTATTACTCCGGGTGTCAGAGCAATGGTCGTCAGGTGAATCCTCACTCCTCGCAAGCTTCCGCGGTTCAGGCATACGCGGAAGAGTCCGATTTTTGAAAACACAACGCACCGGCGGAACATAGTATCACAAGTATTTTTTTGTTTATGTTCTCATGGTATTTTCTTTGTAAGAAGTAGGCTTTATTAGACTCCCAACAATTGGCAAGCATCAAGGTTAAGTTGAAGTTTAAACAGACGGTCTTCTTCGTACATAAAATTTAAATACAAGATTAGTATTGGTATTTGTATAGATAAAAGAAATAGCCTATGTCCACCGGAAAGAAGTAAGCTTCCCAACGGTGAAAGAATTGTCCGAATGGGTTTAGTTTTCGAGATTAGTAAAACAAATTCTGTATATTATCGTGAACTACTTTCTTTCACGTTGGGTGTGATCAGGTTGTATGCAAACCAAGGCTGAACTGGATATTACCAGGCTGTAACATTAAGCTAAAACAGGGAGGACAGAAAAGATGAGTTGGGACCCAGCGCCATCTATTGACGTAGTTCGCATTAACAAACTGATTCCGTATCATTATTTACATTTGAGATTTTTTTTATATTCACTTTCACATGAACAGATGGATATTTGCATTCTGAATTCGTAGTACTTGGGCAAGAGAATTTTCTGTAGGAACTGGTGTAATTTATGTGTAAATCTCATTCCTCCTTTATTCTTCAACGATCTAGGGCTGAGATTTTGGTAAATGTGTAGATTAGCGTCTTAAATTATTTCGTCGGAAAAATGTTAGTTCCTGGAAAAAGTGCGACGTACAGATTTTAGGGTAGGGAAATTAATGGCAAATGGTGCAGAAATTTCGTATCTTAAATGTCTTTTAGAGATTTTTATCGTAACATTTAACTGTAAGTTCGATGCTGTGAAAAGACGCTGCCGTAGGCCTAACGTATCGAACGTACAGGTAAATGTTACGAAAAATCTTTAAAAGACATATAACGAAGTGAATTTCTCCGTCATTTTTATCCGCGCCGGGGTTCGAACCCGGGTCCACTCATTCCGGAATAAGTTGCTCTACCAATTAAGCTACGCGGACATTTTATTCTGATTCCTAACTGCCTTTATGTCGTGTGCGTCCTTCTGGCAGGTACGTCACATCTCCTCGTACGTTACATCATCTCCCCCTTATTTTTTCTTTCTTTCTTTCGAAGTGCTGCTCATATTTTTCCTATCTCGCGGTGTGGAAATAACATCACACCAATGCGAGATTTTGAACGGTCGGGTCATCCGGATAGTTCGGGCGCCATTATAACGAAGTGAATTTCTCCGTCATTTTTATCCGCGCCGGGGCTCGAACCCGGGTCCACTCATTCCGGAATAAGTTGCTCTACCAATTAAGCTACGCGGACATTTTATTCTGATTCCTAACTGCCTTTATGTCGTGTGCGTCCTTCTGGCAGGTACGTCACATCTCCTCGTACGTTACAGACATTTGAAACAGAAAATGTTTGCACCATTTGCCACTAATTTTCATAATCTAAAATCTGTACGTCGCACTTTTCCCAGGTACTAATATTTTTCCGAGGAAATAATTTAAAGCGTAAATCTACACATTTACCTACTATTTTACTTAATATGAGTTTATATAGCTGAGTTTTTTTTTCTAAAATTGAATTAATTACGTAATTATCCGAATGAAAATACTTATTACAAACAATAGTTGAAGGTAACTTGTCATTTGGAGCAAAATCCTGACGAGATATTTATTTCAGCAACAATTGCTTTAGGTTCTGATCTGAGGGAAACTCATGGAATCAAAATCCCATGTTTTTCTTCTCAGAAGATGTGCATATCGGCACACAACAGTAAACCATTTTTAAAATGGGTTAGATTTTGCTGTGAAAACAACAGTTTGGTTTTAAAACTGTAAGATTTTTTTAAAAGAAACACAAGAAAAAACGACGAACATACACAATCCAGCAATTCAAACAACGTAAAAACTGAGATGTTTATACCTTGGGACGCAGTGCCATCTAACGGCTGAAATCGTCCCTAACGCCTACTGGCCAATCACCAAAAGTCTATTGTCTTCAACGTTAATGTTATAGCCTTATCTTCATCCAGTTCAGCCTTGATGCAAACAAAGCGGAACGATACATGGGAAATTGGAAACTACTTGTTTTTATTCGGTAGTACAGCCAAAAATAATAGAAAATGATAAAAAATAATAATAAATAAACGAAATAGCCTATGTCTTCCGGAAAGCTTCCCAACGGTGAAAGAATTATCCGATTCGGTTCAGTTTTTGAGATTAGTAAAAAAAATCCGTATATTATCGTGAACTGCTCTCTTTCACGTTGGGTGTGATCACTTTGTATATCTACACTCTAGAAAGCTGAATGCGGAGTGTAGGAAGTGCATTATTGCGCATGTTTGCTATTTCGAGTTTTTAGGGCTCAGAACGGCCATTATAAATTGTGCTTTTTTAAAGAAAATTTTCATCAAGTGTGGCGAAATGCCTCCAAAAAAAAAAAAACAAAACACAAACCCATCGGGCAGGTTCAGCCAGAAGCAAAGAAAGTAAAATTTCTTCGAGAGAGTGAGACAACCGAACAACGTGATGGAAGACTTATGGATCAGCGGGAAAGAGCCAGTGTATCTAGGGTGGAAGAGACCTTGGAACAGTGTGAGGCCCGACTTGAGCGTTGTTCATCATGGTAGGATTTTTTTAGTGCGATTTACATTGTTACTTGAAAACAAACTTTAAGTCTATCCCGGGCAACGCCGGGTATCTCCGCTAGTTTTGAATAAAACAAGGCTGTGTGCTATGAGGTATGTGTCTTTCAGTTTTACCCAAAGAGGTTAGAAGAAGGAGGAGTTGGCAACAGCCCCTCTTCGTGGGCTGCTGGCGTGACGCCACTTTTTATCAGCTGACTACGCCAATGCGCCCAACCCGAGAATCTCCTGTATATCTCTATGGGGAAATCGCGATTTTGAACGGGTTTTTCGGACCCCTACGCTACCCATACAGTAATAAAAAAATTGAGGCTGAAACATTCATTCCCATAATTATAAAATTTCAGAAAAAATAGGAAAATATGTGTTGGTATTTCTTTTAAAAATTGAACAAAATAATGATTTTTTGAGCGGAAGTGCATACTGCAGCTTATGGCTACTTGCATACTGCGCTTGTGCAAGTAGCCGTGTTTAAAATATTACCAAAACTCTAATGTTGAGAAATACGAAGTCCGAAATATTCCTTGTTTGCATCCTTGTTTTGCATGGTTTGCATACGCTAAGCGTAACTGCTTCAGGCACAAGAAATGGCGTCACGTTTGCGAACTCTCGCAGACTCGCATTACCTCAGAGAGAGAGAGAGAGAGGGAGAGAGCGGATCGAAACAGCTGATCTGTTTCGGCTTTACTCAAAACGGGTCCTTTCACCTCCTCTTCTTCTAACCTCCTTGGTTTTACATTGCAAATCGGCCATTATTTTCCGAACGACCTGGCACAATAACAGGAGCACCATAGGAGGCCACAATACCTTCAATATCATGCGATACTCTACTTATGATATCCGATCTTGCTACAGAACTTCAAAATCAGGTCCACCAACAACAGACGACTGAAATTTAACAGTCAATCAAAACTCAAGTATTCCCACAAACCGCTCTTATTAACAAAAAAAATTCGGTCATATGGATACGGAAAAAACTAGAACAGAATCTTTCCCGTCATATACGAACGGAATCACGAAAAGATTCTATGAAAATTCAAGATTTTCCGTTAACATCTCTTAAAAACGGGAATTTTCTGTTAAGTGGAGAAAGGTTAACAGGAATATTTGTGTGAATTCACGTAAGGAAAATCCGCGAAATTCAGGTTTTCCCGTCATTTCACCGAAAAGGTTGAATCAGAGTATCTATATATTTAAAACACAAGGCCTTTTCTTTCTAAAATTTGCCAGCGCCACCTTCTGGAGCGTTTTTAATGATTTTTTTTTTCAAATGGAAGCTATTGACACACAGATTTGTCATAGCTAATTTTTATTGTCATAAGTAATTATTTTTATGGTACCATGGCATTTTCCTTGTACAGTCCGCAGTTTGTTACTCTGGAGTTTGTTCTCGCTTCAGTACTCGCAGCACCATCTGCCTTCCTGCGGTGGTTGGACTTGGAACTAAGCCCTCCGCTATCAACTACGTAGTTGTAATCGAAGTTCAAAGTCAAACGGAGCAGCGGCGCCTTGGACTTCGCTTTCTATGTGAATGCGTTTAAGCTTACTCTTAGTAAAGAGTTGTTTTGGTATGTCATGGAACGCCAGGCTAACCCTATTTGCGGTGACGGCAACTGTTTATTTCGTGCTATTTCTCAGTGTTTATATGATAATGAGGAACGTCATCGTTAAATTTGTATGCAAGTAGTTGGAAAAATTAAAAATTAATGGGAATATTATGAAAATTTTGTTGTTGGTGACCCGTCTTATATATACTGTCCATTAATAATTCAACCGTTTATTATAGTTATGCTAAAAAAATTCAGTCACAGCTTTTTCAACCTTGCACGACACGAGCTATGGACTAGTGCCTTGTTAATTCACGAAAGGAATTACGTAAAACGACTGGTGAATTTCAGGAAATTTCTTACAGTGTAAAAATTGCGTTCGGAGGAAAAAACAAGCAGACAAAACACAAGTCTTGGGTTGAAATTGCGTTAGATTTTTCTCTACACAGAACAATTTTATTTTTCCTATGTTCCACCTGCTTACGATTTGTTTTGAAAACATAATGACAGCCATGTCTTTTAATTTTCTTAATATCCAACGGAAAGCCCGTTTGCGTGTTTGAAGCAACGCAGTTTTCATCACTTTTTGTCGGTTTTAGTAATGTTCTCACTCACATACACACAACAACTCTTAACCAATCTTTATATCTTTTGCCACAAAGGCATTTTCTATTTCTGAATTTTAAAGCTGCAATTGCCATAACTTTGCATTCATCCTTAGTGTTTGGGTAAACAGGCAGGGCCTGTCTACTAAATTTTAAGACTTTTTCAAAACGACCAAGTCATCTGCTATTTATTACACGCTGAATGCTCGAGTTGTAATTGCCAGTCAAATTTTCTGTGTGCGTCTTTAAAATGGAATAATTTATAAGCAAACCAGCATCCATCCATAATTGAAATTATTTCGTACTGCTTGATCTTAACCACCAAATTTACCCATCCTGATTTCCTTGTTCATAGCGCTATTTTTTTACTCTTTCCAACCGTAGGTTGAAGAAGCGTATATGCTCAGTTTGTCCGTCTGTCTGTCCGCACGATAACTCGCGTAAAAATGGTTCGATTTCGATGAAATTTTAGTATGTGGTAGGGGACCATATGGGGACGAACTTTGTTGAAAATGGGCGAAATGGGATCAAAGGTCAGGACATAGTAGCGGAATCCATTCCATTGACCTTATGCGTCATAACTTGCGTAAAAATACTTCGATTGCGATAAAACTTTAGTATGTTGTTCCAAAAATATACTGAACTGGTTCTATTGAATATCATCGAAATGGAGTCCAAGGTCAGGACACAGGGGCGAGATTTATTCCACAGCCAATATCCTCATAACTTGGCCAAAAATGCTTCGATTGCGACAAAACTTTATTATGTTGTGCCGAAGGTATATTGAATCAATTCTGTTTAATGTAATCGAAATGGAGTCCAAGTTCATGGCACAGGAGCGAGATTTATTCCACAGCCATTATCCTTATAACTTGACTAATGCTTCTATAGCGACAAAACTTTAGTATGTTGTTCCGGAGATGCACTGAACTAATTCTGTTTATTACGTATAATCGAAATGGGGTCAACAGGAGCGAGATTTGTTCCTCATAACTTGAGTAATGATTTCTGGTATGTTGGAAAGTGTATCATAATCAATGCGTTGCATGATTTTACTAACTTGTTTCTACTGCTAATAAAAAAAATAAATCGCGTTATATGTTTCTAAAAAGTCTAAAATGTGCTTGAAGTTAAATAGTTTTTTTTCAACACTGGGGATAAATGGAATTTTTCTTTCAAGATGTGACCCAAACTTTTTCAACCGTCGTGGGGATGTTAGAGCTCTCCAAAAACAGACTATTTCTAGATCAATTCTTTCTCGTGTCCAGTGTTCCCCTATTTTTATGGTATGTGTAAGGTAGTGGGCTCTGGTTTCAGGCATTTCTCCTGTCAGGCCAATTTTCGGTTCGTTTATCTTTCTGGATGAATAAAGCAGGCCTTTATGCAAAACACTAGGTGAGATCTTGGTAAACATTTATTGAATTTCAGGAAACATATCCATTTGCAGTAGTTATTTACATTTTGACGCCTATAGGTTACCATCCGCAAAAATTAAACAAACATCTTTCTTCTGCTCATCGCAACCTTTCTCTATCTGTTTGTGTCCTCGTTTTCCCTCTCCTCGCGAGCCCCTCAACCTTGATGGTCGCATTTCTTGACAGCTTAAAGCTAATGTCATTTCGGTCCCGCATGTAAGCATGGGGAAAGTCAATAGAACATCAGCTTTGTATTTAACAGCAATTCTCTTAAACAGTTCGAACAAACATGGCGTCTTTTAGGTAAAGTCTTTCACAAAATGGCGGTCGGTGTATCATAATAATACATTGTCAGCTCTCATAAAAGATATCTTACACTGCCGCTACTTAAACATACATACATACACTAAAAAACATATTAATCACTGGAATGCCAAATGAATAAAAGATCAACTAAAAGAAATGCATAAATGGTATATTTTTATATATAAATATTAATAGAGGCCTCCTCCATCCCCGGAGAACCTAAGCAAATTTTATGCATCGGTTATTTTTCAAACATTCCCCTCTTTCTTAAGAATGCGCACCAACATACTTCTGTTCCATTCAATTCCGTTGTAAATCTTCTATTGGATAAAAATTGAATACTGGAAAAGTATTCTCTGAAGACTGAAAAAGTATAGACTGTTGAAGGCTAACTAAAGATATATTGCAAGAATGAGAATTCTTGCAATATATCTTCAGTCATATTGCAAGAATGAGAGTTCTTGCAATATATCTTCAGTTATATCTTTAGACGCTATATATTGCAAGAATGAGAGTTCTCAGAGTTAGAGAACAGAAAGATATATCATGATATTCCGATACGAGAAATGATTCAAAACGCAAATTAAAATCGTTACAAATATTATCCATGACTTAAAAAATGGGTATTAAATTATACTTATCACTTGCACGGTTCTATTTTTTCTTTTCTTTGCAGTATCTTCATGACCGCGCAGGAGACTGTGATGTCGAGATTTCTTCTAAAGATGGTGGGAAGATGATTCATAAAATAAAATTTAACACAAGTATTCCTCGATCTTCTAGCATCAGGCCTACGAGACTGTTAGAACGTAAGATATAAAATTGAGAAGTTACCTTTATATTTTTTATGGCTGGAACAAATAATACATTCCAATTTACTTAAGAGAGGCCATCTATAATATTTACAACTGAAGTACAATTATTTCTCATGCAGAAGATATTTATGAAACCCAAGCTGCAATGTTAGTATAGCCGGAGAAAAACAAGCATTCCAAAATCTAAATGCAGTCTCATTGCCACCGACATCATTGTAGTAAGTTACTTTTAGGTAAAATGCGTGTAAACGGATAGAAAATGTTATGTTATAACAAAGAAATAAAAAAAACATACTTTGCGCTGTGTATGACACGGACATTATAGTGATAACAAAAGGGAAATAAGTGGGGTAGATGCTTTTAAAACCCTGAAGACTGAGCGCAGTTACATGATTTTCGGACGCCTTCAACGTTTACAAGTTCTGCTTGTGAAGAAAAGTGCATAGCTACAGCACAACTTTATGTATTCATCTGTAAATTTGACAAGTGTGCATCTGTAATTGGGATTCGATAAATCCTTTCGGCAGAGAATAGTGCTAACAACGAAATCCATGCTTCACCCATTTTGGAATTTATGGTGCACAGTTTTTCCGCTAAATAGCGTAGAAGATTTTATATTCTGCACAATATCTACGCTTCTAAACGGCAAATATGTAAAATTCTTTTTGGTTTCGATAGTTGAAGCACGTACTGAACTTTCTTTGCTTCATTTGCGATGCATGATGCAAAAATCTACAGCTAGATGACGCAAACATCTGTGGGTTGCTTAAACGTTTATTTGCCTTTTGTAATATGCCATCGCTTACGGTGCTCATTTTTGGAACATTATTTTGGCATCATATACATGTAGTAACAAATAAAACACCTGATGCATCTTCGAAACTGCTTCGATCAAAAATATTCCCACCACGTGGCGTGAATTTAGACTCCCAGTTAAAAGATATATATCTCTATTTCTGTTTTCACCTGTCGGAGCGGAAAAACTCTTTCAACATCACTAGTTTGTTATGATCAACATAATACACATACTGACTGTAACAATGTTTCCATTAGTCTCTGTTTCTAAGCTTGTAAAAGCATTATTTTAAAAATCCTTTTTTTTTTTTTACGTTTCAAAAGCATAATTCAAAGATATTCTTTTTGAAATAGAGGTTTCCGAACGTAAAAAAATAAAATTCGTAAAACTCTGCTATTCTAAAATAGCTCTTTGAAAATATCCTATGGTATTCAATTTTTGTGCCCGTGAAGAAAATTTCAGTTAAATATTTATATGTTTTAGTGAGAAATTTTCTCTTTAGGCGTTAGTGTAAGGTCCAATTTTTTAAAAATAGATTCTACTAATTACAAAGTTGAAAAAAAAGAGTTCCTACAAAAACTGAAGCAGTAGTTTTGAGACTTTTATCAAAAGACGTGCTTATTAAACCGGATAATTCGGAGGCGTTCTTCTTATTATTATTTCCGTTTTTCCTTTCTTCTGCTCGGTATTATTTCATAGTATAATATAACAGTTTGTTCTTTTTTCTGTTAAAGCTTTTCCTCCGGTTTCATTGTTCGACATTTCTGACAGATATCATTTGATTGAAAATGATTTCTTTTTCTTGGCTCCCAAAGTAAGCGTAGCGCAACACCATTTTATTTCCGTAAGGAATATGATCTTTTGTGCATGTTGCGCTGCGTCTGAAAATTCGAACTGCTGCCTCATGTGGGTGCTTAGGGCTGACAGTATTACGGGTACAAAGATAACTCACAATGTATTTAAAAGAGAACGACAAATAGGACGTGAAACGTGGTTTAATTGAGAGTTTTACTTCTCGTTTGTGCCACGTTACTGAAGAGGCGTACTTCGCAGGGGTAGATAAATGTAACTTTAAACAAGAAATATGACACCGAATTTTCGGGTGTAATGAGCACATCTTTTGAATCCGTTCTGACGCCAATTAAATTTATCAAAACTATTCGAAGTCAATGGAACCGGTGGGAAACTAGTAGTATCTGACCGAAGAAAGAAGTTTTTCAATCGGGTTTTTAATCCCGCAGATTCTACTGTAAACGGAATCGTGAATTATACGCTTTCTGGTGGCAGACTCGTGTGTTAAAAAAAATTTAAAATTACATGAGAAACATTTCGCAGCGGAAACGCTCTCCAACAAAGAAATATTTTTTCAAACCGGACTCTTAGAAGCAGAGATATCGACAAATGTAAGATATGCATCTACGCTTCCCTGGCGGGAAAAACATGCATTATTTTAAGAAGAAAATCCCAAAAGGTTTTTCGACGTGAGCGGTATCGTTCCAGGAAATAATTTTTCCGGTCGAGTTTTCAGAAGCTCAGATTTTGCTGCAAATACATCAGAATAAGAAATTTACACTTATACCCCATGGTGGCCAAACTATTCTCTACAAAAATTATATGAAAAACATTTCCCATCAGGAGCTGTATGAGATACACGAAGAATTTTTCAAATCGGAGTTTTAGAAGCAGAAATATCGGGAAAAATGCAATTTAGTTTAACGCCCCTTAGCAAAGTCTATGAGTTACTTGGAAATTTTGAAATTATGTGAAAAACATTTCGCGCAGGAAACGCTATTCAACAAAGAAGGAATATTTCAAATCGGACTCTGAGAAGAAGAGGCATTGACAAATATAAGATATACATCTACGCCCCCTGGTGGCCAAATCATTTTTTTTTACCAAAAATTATAAATTATATGCAAAATATTTTCTATCAGGAGTTGTATCCTGTGCAAAAACAGTTTTTCAAATCAGAGCTTTAGAAACTTAGATATCGGGGGGAAAACAATTTACAATAACGCCCCATAGCGGAATGTTCATGAGTTACTTGAAAATTTTTAAATCATATTAAAAACATGTTGCAGTGGAAACTCTATCCAATAAAGAAGGAACTTTTCAAATTGAATCATTAGAAGCAGAGATATTGACAAAAATAAGATATATATCTACACCCCCATGCAATATTTTAAGAATAAAATATTCCGAAAAGGTTTATTGACGTGAGCAATATCGGTCCCCAAACGGATGTTTTTAATCGAGATTATAGAAGCTCAGATTTTGTGACAAATACATCAGAAGCAGAAATTAAGGCTTACGCCCCCTGGTGGCAGAACCATTGCCTACGAAAAATTAGAAATTATATGAAACACATTTCCCATCAGGAGATGTATCCTCTGAAGAAAAAAGTTTTGAAATCGGAGTTTTAGAAGTAGAGATATCGGGCAAAAGCAATTTACTTTTACTCCCCCTAGCGGAAAATCTATGCGTAACTTGAAAAGGTAACTATACCTACAATACTTTTCGTCGTACATGGAATCTAAAGATAAAATAATGTTTCCAATCGGATGATTAGAAGCAAATATATGGAATAAAATATATTTTGAATTTGATATAATCTTTTTAGATAATATTTAGAAATTTTTGGCAATCCTTTCACTTCTAAAAGTTCGTAGCCCTCATCTCCAGATCTGATTATCTACTGAAATGAGTGGACCCTGCAGAAACGAACGTCGTGTAAAGTATCTGAAAGCACGGACAAAATGGTACGAATATTCGCTGGCGAACATATCGTATTTTTCGGCTTATAAATCGCTATGCAATATAAGTCGAATGGGTTAAATTTCTCAATTTCCTTACCTTCATTCACAGATAAAACGATCCTGAGTAGAAGACGAGGCTAAAGCAAATTCAGTTAGTGTTCCGAAATTCTGTAACTATGTATTTAACATTTCTGCAATTATTAAAAGGAAAAGGAAGTGAGCTAACTTCCGCAGAAGTTGGATTTCATGAGTTTATTTATTTTTTTTCTTACAAACTAACGCTACTGTATTCCTTTCCTCCGACCGACTTCTCGGAGAAACTGCCACCCAAAGGTAAAAAAAAAAAAAAAAAAAAAAACAAGCAAACCAGAAAGCAAAACAAAACAAACAAGATGTGCCCAAACAGAGTGATGTTTGCAGCGTGACTTATGATTCGCCGCTTTTTCCGATGAAAATCAGAAGCCAAAAGATCTTTTGATTTCAATCGGAAAAATGAAATAAATTAAGAAACGCATAATGAATGAAAGCAATAGTTGATTTTAATTCACTTGAGAGATGCAATTAAGAGATTGACAGAGCGAAAAAAGACTGCCTTTACTAGCAGCTGTCATTGCTATTCTTAAAGCGCAGGTGCCGACAATATTCGACACAAATGTGACCAGCCAATCATCTGCGTGGCAGCGACGGGTTTCAGAGGTTTAATCATAGTAAGATAAGTAGATGCACCCATTGTAGTTCTGACGGCTTTGCAAAACCAGAAGTGGATTCTACCCACGGGGACTTGGAAAAATCGCGAGTGGAATGCGATTAAAATACGACAGCAGCCACTCAAATCGTTTACGGAGATTTTATTGCTTCTGTCGAACGGAAATATCCGTTTCAGCACCTTTTATACAAGTTCTTAGTGCGTGGATATGTGGCGTATAAGTCGAGATCCAGATTTCGGAAGATAAAAAGTCTCGACTTATACGCCAAAAAATTCGGTAGTTTCCATTCTGAAGATTTATTTTATGTGATAAAATAAGAAGTGTTTACCGTAGATGTCCACAGTCACTCAGTTATGACTGGAAGAACATTCCACGGAGTTTGGCATCCTGACTTGGCTCCCTCGTTTGCCGGATTCAAACGCCATCGAACACATTTGGGATGCTGTTCAACGTGCCGTCAGTGACAGGAATCCTCGACCGGCAAATATTACGGAACTGTGGGATGCTCTACAGGAAGCATGGTGTGCACTTTCTCCCCAATACTACAGAGAGCTCGTGGAATCCATGCAGGTCGCGTTGCTGCCGTTATCCGATTGAAAGGAGGACCAACGCAGCATTAGAAAGATATCCCCCCTTTTTTTTTTTCTTTGGCATTTCAGTGTATATCCTAAGGAGATCTAAAATATACTAAGGTTTAAAACTAACATCTTGACAACTGTTTTTTTCGTTTTGAACAGAGTAGACACCTTGTTCGAAGCGTATTTATAAAGGAAGAACGAATTTTCAGTGCTCTTTGAGCAATGTTTCTTATAGGTGGTAGCACTGAATTTGGTTTTACGACATTTGAAATATGACTTCTATCCTGTTCGTGTCGAAGCCAGAAGTTCTTTTGTTTTGGGAGTTTCAATAGCACAAGAAACTTGTTAGGCCATAGACTCTAGGAAAACACGTGTTGACCGATTTTTGCGGTTATATCAGAAAAGAGGTACCGTAACAAGCGACGCCGGCAAAGGTCCACCAGGTTCTTTTTTCTGCTGTTGAGGACATGGGCAGGAGAGAAACCCTATGTTTAGAATGACGTTACAGAAAGTACAGTGCACCTACTATTCGCTGGAAAACTGATTAAAACAGATAATTCGTCTTTCATCTATATATATACACTATATTGACAAAAGTCACCGGACACCCCTTCAAAAGTAAATGAACGGATCCGCTGCGTTGTTAAGATGCGCGATCAGCTGCAAACGGTGTAAAAACAAGCCTACAGCTGACCGCGATCATATCACCCTCGAAAGTTGAGTGAAAATGTCTCGGTGGGAGAGAACTGACTTTGAGAAAGGAAAAATTGTTGAGTGTTATATTAGTAGGTTGGCTATAAGAGAAGCCGAGAAGAGTTTAAACATACCCAAGTCACTGTTTTAGATGTACTGAATAAGTGGAAGACACAGGGCGTGCCTGAAGCAGCAAAACGTACCGGCAGACCAAAGAAATTCGGTGATAGAGGATGTCGAAGCCTCAGGAGTGTCGTTACAGCTAATCGACGGAGTACTGCACAAGACCTCAGTGTACAGGTGAGTAACGATGATGGAACCTCGGTATGTACACGTACCATTCGCAGATAACTTCATTCCATGGGTTACCGTGGTCGTGCGGTTGCTCATAAGCCTTTCATTTCCACTCGGAATGCTACTCGTCGTTCAGCATGGTGTAAAAAACATTTATCGTGGACCGTAGATCAATGGAAACGGGTCCTATGGACTGAGGAATCCAGATACACGATCCATCAGTCTGATGGAGGTGTGGGTATGGCGGCAGCAGGGGTAACGCTGTTTACCACAGTGTACTGTTCCTACGGTCACGTTTGGAGCTGGCAATGTACTCGTGTGGGGATGTTTTTCGCGGTATGGTCCCGACCCATTGGTTATCATTGACAAACCTGTTAACCAGCACGTCTACCTCGATATTCTGAGCAATTATGCCCTACCAACTCTGTTGCAATACTATTGAACCGAACCTTGTTGGTACCCGCAGGATAGTGCACCGAGCCATAAAGTAAGGACTGTTACGGCGTGGTTTGACGATAATTCCGTATCGTGTGTGGACTGGCCAGCACAGAGCCGCGAACTAAATCATATAGAGTACCTATGGGATGAATTAGAGCGCCGCATAAAAAGTTTGGAGCGAAGGCATACTACCAAGCAGCAGTTAGCGACAGCATTATGTACTGAATGGAAGCGCATACCTATCGCTGTGCTCCAAAAGCATGTCTCGAAGGGTCAGTGCATGCATTAAGGTCAAAAGTGAACCGACACTGTACTAATGTATGCCAATAAATGCCATTTTGTGTTTCTTTTTCTAGGTGTCCGGTGACTTTTTGTCAATATAGTGTACAGTACATACCGACAGGGATGCGTAACATCATAGCCTCTCCTTGACAAATGTCAACCCCGCCTTCTCGTGGTGCATCCTGTTCCCACTAAAGGGGCTCTGAAGACCGCCAATAGCGGTATAACTATACCATCGAGATTAGAGGAAATTCTATCCCACACTCACCAACCCGCTTGGCCAGCGTGGTGAGTTATGGCCAAACCCCTCCAAAATGACTCCACAACTTAAATCTTGGCCCTCAGTCTCCGGCAGCTGGAACGTACCTGGCCAAGGCAGCGGCCGGTGCGACATGAAGGTAGAGGGTGCTAAGAATCCCCGGAGGACCGGACTAGGCTGCCATCTGATGCTGACCTTGGCTACTTACAATGGACGCTCCCTATCTTCTGATTCAAGGCTTCTTGAATTGGAAGAGGAACTACAAAGGATCAAGTGGGACATCGTGGGGCTAAGTGAGGTAAGGAGAAAAGGAGAAGATCTCATCGAACTGAAAAGTGGACATCTCTTCTACTATCGTGGGACAGATACTGGCAGAACTAGTGGTGTTGGATTTATAATAAACAAGAAACTGAAGGATAAAGTTGTAGAAGTTGAAAGTTCCTCTGACAGAGCTGCGCGGCTTGTTATCCAACTCTCGAAAAGATACCAGGCTCAGATTATTCAAACTTATGCACCCACCACAAGTCATCCTGAAGAAGAAATTGAAGAATTTTATGAGGAAATTCGTCATCTAAATAATAAAGGTAAGCAGCACTTGAAGATAATTATGGGAGATTTCAATGCAAAAATAGGGCACCAGCAACAGAATGAAACTTCAGTAGGTAAATTCGGTCACGGCAACAGAAACCAGCGTGGAAATACTCTCGTTGAGTTTGCAGAGGCAGAAGGGTTTTTCATCTTGAACTCCTTCTTCAAGAAAAAGCCACACAGGAAATGGACATGGAGACATCCAAATGGGACGACAAGTGAAATTGATTTTATTATGTGTAACAAAAAATTCGTCATAGAAGACTGCAGTGTGTTAAACAAGTTCAACACAGGTAGTGACCATAGATTGGTGAGATGTAAGATGCACCTCAACACTAAACTTGAACGTGGCAAGCTCATAAGACAAACAAAATCTATTGACATAACCAACCTTAAAAAACACCATAATACCTTCAAGTTGGAACTGAAGAACAGGTTCTCTGCTTTAGAAGGCCTAACATCGGACGAAGTGGACATCTCTGAAGTTAACAGAAAAGTAACCAAAGCTCTTATGGAAACAGCAACAAAATTAGCTGGGTCTAAGAACAAGTTGCATGTGAACAAATTATCAGGAAAAACGAAAATGTTGATGCAAAAAAGAAGAGAGATGAGGACAACTAAAGAAGATGTGACTTCCAAAGTGGAATATATAGAGCTATGCAAGACAGTAAGAAAAAGTATCAATGAAGACGTAAGGAAATTCAACTGTGAACTAGTGAGGAAAGCAATTGAAAACAACCAAAGCCTAAAGATAGCAAAGGGACATCTCAGTAAGGGAAGAAAACAGATTATGGCACTGAGAAAAGAAGATGGTTCTGTAACAAGAAATAGAGGCGAAATTTGGACAACAGTGAAAGATTTCTACTCCAAATTATATGAAAGGGATGATACATGCACTCCAGACATCATGAAAGATACCAGTACCAGAGTTCCTCCAGTCCTTCCAGCAGAAGTTGCACATGCAATCAAGAACATGAAGCGGAAAAAAGCTCCAGGAGAAGATGGAATTACTGTAGACATCATACAAGAAGCAAGTGGAGAAATCGAAACAGTACTCGCCCAAATTTTCACTCGATGCCTTAATGAAGGAAATATTCCTGAGGATTGGAACACCGCTACAATGATCCTGCTACATAAGAAAGGTGACATTGAGGATTTCGGAAACTACAGACCTATCAGCCTCCTATCAGTAGTTTATAAAATCTTCACTAAAGTTCTTTCACACCGCTTGAAGGTAACACTGGACATGGCTCAACCGAGAGAACAAGCTGGATTCAGGAGTGGCTACAGCACAATAGATCATATCCATGTGCTGAGAGAACTAATTGAAAGAGCGAGGGAATATGAACTTCCATTGTGCATGGCTTTTATCGATTATGAAAAAGCCTTTGATTCGGTGAAACCATCAGCAGTTACAATGGTTCTGAAAACCTGCGGTATTGAAGATGCATACATTAATATTATTAATAACATCTATGAAAATGCAAGTGCAAAGATTCGGCTGTTTGAAAATACAACACACATAAAAATTGGAAAGGGAGTGAGACAAGGTGACACCATATCTCCGAAGCTCTTTAATGCCACATTGGAGGGTGTTTTTCAGTCACTGAGCTGGGAAAACAAGGGGATAAAGATTAATGGAGATTATCTAACCCACTTTCGTTTTGCTGATGACGTAGTCATTTTTGCAACTACCCCATCAGAGCTGCAGAGTATGATCCAGGAACTTGCTGGCAAGAGTAAAGAAGTGGGATTAAAAATGAACTTTCAGAAAACAAAAGTGATGTTCAATGCTTTTACAAGAAATGGAGATTTATCGATTGATGGAGAAAAGCTGGAGATAACAGACACGTACGTTTATCTTGCACAGCAGATATCAAGTGAGGGTCACATTGATGAAGAAATTAATCGGCGTACAAAACTTGCATGGAGAGCTTTTGGAAGAAACAGCATTATTTTCAAGAGCAATATGCCATTATGTCTTAAAAGAAAAGTGTTTGATCAATGCATCCTTCCAGTGCTTACGTATGGTGCAGAGACGTGGACCTTAACTAAAAGAGACATACAAAGGCTGCAGACAACTCAAAGCAGCATGGAGAGGTGCATACTTGGTGTAACCAGGAGAGATAAGAAGAGGAACTCGTGGATCCGAAAAATGACAAGAGTGGAAGACATCATGATCAGAGTTAAATCCCTGAAATGGCAATGGGCTGGACATACTGCCAGAAGGACAGATCATCGATGGACAGCCGAAATTTTAGATTGGATTCCAAGGGACAGGAAAAGACCCAGAAGAAGACCACATGGGAGATGGGTGGATGAAATTCGAAAGTATGCAGGCGTGACATGGAGGAGACTGGCACAAGACAGACCGTTGTGGAGGAAACTTGGGGAGACCTTCGTCCAGCAGTGGATTGATAATGGTTGACAATGATGATGATGATGATGACATACCGACATGTTTACAACTACAAAATACGCGAAAGAAAAGCAGCCGAAAGAACGCTTGATTTATTCGCGTCCATCCAGTGATGAGTTTGTCGTTATTGATGTATCGGTTTGAAACAGAAGAAAAATCGATTTGTTTCTTTTACTAAATATTAATAATAATTTAAGAAAAGGAAATTGAGGGAGAATAACTATTCGCAAAAGGTGTCGTTACCAGATGCATCGGAAAGTGGAGAAAATGTAAAGTAAAATGATTTTAAATGATTGATTTACGATCAAATAATCGATTATCTTGCAGATGAATCAAGCAATCAATATGATATTATTGTGGTCATTATCGATTCCGAATTATCGCTTCGGTATTCCGAGGCGTCAAAGATATGCGCTTCTTTTCTTGGATACTACTAACTCTCTAAGGATGGCATCATGATGAACTCCTTGTTAGAAAAGTTGAAATGACTGCTGTCGCTTTCCAAATATTCTGGGTTTGCAGCAAAATGTCCCCCATTAAATATTTAAATAACTATTCTTTAAATTTAAGTTAATACTTTTACGTTGATATACGGCATCAACGAAGAAGAATTCTATTTTGACGTTTGTACTGCTACTACACTCACACACTATGCCACATACACTTTATGAATTTGACGTAAATTAACGCCATGTTCAATTGGTCATCACTTTTAAAGGGGATATAAATTGGTTAAAATCTAATGAACGGATCCGCTGCGTTGTTAAGATGCGCGGTACTGCTGCAAACGATATAAAAACAAGCCTGCAGTTGACCGCGGTCATATCGCACTGTGAGGTTGAGTGAAAATGTCGCGGCGGGAGAGAACTGACTTTGAGAAAGGAAAGATTGTTGGGTGTTACATTAGTGGGTTGTCCATAAGAGAAACCGAGAGGCGTTAAATAAACCCAAACATACCCAAGTTTTGGATGTACTGAATAAGTGGAAGACACATGGCGTGCCTGAAGCAGCAAAACGTACCAGCAGACCAAAGAAAACCAGTGATAGAGGATGTCGAAGCCTCAGGAGAGTCGTTACAGCTAATCAACGGAGTACTGCACAAGACCTCAGTGTACAGGTGAGTAAAATGCTGGAACCTCGGTATGTACACGTACCATTCGAAGATAACTTCATTCCATGGGTTACCGTGGTCGTGCGGTTACTCATAAGCCTTTCATTTCCACTCGGAATGCTACTCGTCGTTTAGCATGGTGTAAAAAACATTTATCGTGGACCGTAGATCAATGGAAACGGGTCCTATGGACTGATGAATCCAGATACACGATCCATCAGTCTGATGGAGGTGTGGGTATGGCGGCAGCAGGGGTAACGCTGTTTACCACAGTGTACTGTTCCTACGGTGAAGTTTGGAGCTGACAGTGTACACGTGTGGGGGTGTTTTCCGTGGTATGGTCCCAGCCCATTGGTTATCGAGGACGAACCTGTTAAACAGCACGTCTACCTCGATATTCTGGATAATTATGCCCTACCAACTCTGTGGCAATACTATGGAACCAAGCCTTGTCGGTACCAACAGGATAATGCACCAATCCATAAAGCAAGGACTCTAACGGCGTGGTTTGACGATAATTCCGTATCGTGTGTGGACTGGCCAGCACAGAGCCGTGATCTTAAATCCATAGAGAACCTATGAGATGAATTAGAGCGCCGCAAAAGAAGTTTGGAACCAAGGCGTACTACTAAGCAGCAGTTAACGACAGCATTATGTACTGAATGGAAGCACATACCTATCGCTGTGTTCCAAAACCTTGTCGAAAGCATGTCTCGAAAGATCAGTACATGCATTAAGGTCAACGGTAGACCGACACCGTACTAATGTATGTCAATAAATGTTATGTTATGTTATGTTTCTCTTCTAGGTGTCCGGTGACTTTTGTCAGTATACTATATATAACCTACGTCCAATAAGTTCTAGGACTGACCGCATAAGTGATGTAACAATAGTGGGATAAAAGGTTTGGTAAAAAATGGGCTACCATTTCCCCGCAGCAGTTATGTTTTGAAAGGGTCTTATGATGCCTGTGAACCAGGGTAAGTCAGAAATTATCCGGAATGTATTTATAAAATGTATTGCAACAACACGTGAGAACATATTAAATCACCGTTTTTAAGCGTATTTTGATGACACGTATGAACATATTAGATCATTGCTTTTAAACGTATTTGGATGAGCATTGTGTGATCTTCATTAAGTTGTCAGAGAAAAGTTCTTGCTGAGAGGCAAGTCACTTATGCACCGCTTCCTTCACTTCTTGGTCAGTGAAAAATCGACGGTCTCTTAAGGTGTCTTTGAGTGCACCAACCGGTCGTAGTTCAAATGGAAAGGTCAGGATTATACAGAGGACGTTTAAATACCTCAAGGTTCATTTTCTGGAGGGTTTCAATTGTGTGAGTACGTGGAAAGCAACAAGATGTCTTCTGACAACAGTCCACGGCTTTACTTCAAATTGAGTTCTTCATCTTCTCATGTGGCATCACACTGTAACAAGCACTGTTCACTGTTGAGTACGTCTCCTCATAATGTTGCAGCATTAGTCGTGGGTCCCGAAAAACTGAGCAACACTTTTCTAGCTGTAGGTTGAGTTTTCAACTTTTTTTTTTGTGACTTATAATCAATTTCCATTCTAAACTCTGACGTTCACTCTCCGGTTGGTAATGGCGGACTCGTGTTTCATTCCCAACTAAATTTGTTTAGGAAAGACGTGCCTTCATTAAATATCACAGTGGTCCGAAAGACTTTGTCAGATGTTCAGACGATCGCATTTACGATCACGTCTGTGGAAAATTTTGCATATACCTTTAGGAAATTAGTCTGTTGTGGGTGATTTCATAGCTAAATCGATCTACATGTATAATCTGCATATGATTTGTCACTTCATCACTAGTTTGCCAGAACCATGGCACGGATTTGTTCAGCGTTGTCATTAGCAGTAAACGCTTTTCTGGCATCCAGAATCTTTTTGATAGTTTACACTTTTGCGACTATTTTTGAAATTGGAAATCGATTTGCAGACACTGCACTATGGGCAAACATCATTCTCTTACTGTGCTGGGAGTCTTTGGTGAATTTCTTCTTCTGATTCACATTGTCCAAAAAAAAAAAACCATAAAAAAACCCAGCTCATTGTTTGCTGTTCTATTATTCTGCATACGGAAAGCGGAGTGGCCGTGTTCCGATGCAGAAAAAAGAATCAGCCGTTTCAGGGTTAGAGCTCCACAACAATGACGAAAGGTACATTACGTCTACTCATGCGCGAGAAATAAGCAGTACAGCTAACCCCCAAAAAATTAAAAATGCATTTCGGGTAATTATTGACTCGTACATGGACTCCTTTTCTAAAAAAGTAATGCGTTGATCATTATCACAGTTAGGAAGCAATCACAGCATTTGGGCAGCACGGATATTTGAATGATTCAGCAGAAGAGTTTACTTAGCTAATGACCCGACAAATCCGAAATGTAACTTCATCCTAGGATCTTCTATATATTTTATCGAGTAAGCCTTACGTTTTCTTTTATCCCCCTTCTAAAAGACATGTATTCTCGTAGCAACACTTCAAAATTTAGGTTAGAGAAGATAAATGCCTCTCTTTATTTTTCAGAATATTATGATCCAGAAGACGTCCAGAACTGCGACAGCATTGATAAAGACCCCCTCAACGAATGTAAACCTGTAACTTGCTACATCAAGTATAACGGCTTCAGGAACTTTTACAATCATTCCAGCCAAAGGTGTGAGAATTTAACAAAGTGCCAGTCTGAGAAAAATGAAGAGTTACCCGACACAGTAAGTAATAATAAGAACTTTGGTTTTTCAAAGTGATTGTTGATATTTTTCAGAATTATTTAGATGTACCCCTAACTCTGAGATGCTGAAAGCTTTTTTGGCTTGCAAAAGTTCTGATATTCTGAATAATACTAATGCCAGAAAAGATAGTTTTATTCAATATCATCATCATCATTAGTGTTCTGTCTTTTGACAGGTCCAACGGTTATTCAACAAGTTCTCTTCCTCCAGTTTTCTCTGTCCCTTGTTTCCTCCTTCAATTCTTGATAGCTTCCTGTGCCCATGATATCATCAAGCATCATTAGTCGTCTTCTTCCTCTTGGTCGCTTTCCTTCAATTTTCCCTTCTATCATTCTTTTCAATAAGCTGTCTCCTCTTAACACATGTCCCATCCAGTTATATTTTCTTTTTCTTATGGACTTTAGAATATTCCTTTATTCCTCAACTCTTTGCAACACTTCATCATTGGTAATTTTTCAATCCACTTTATTTTTTCCATTCTTCTCCATAACCACATTTCAAATGCCTCCAACATTTTAGCTGCTTTCTTCCCGATTGTCCACGTTTCTGCCCCATATAAAGTTATTGTCAAAATATAGCACTTAATAAACATTTTCTTTAAATATTTATTCATTTTATTACTAAACAAAATTTTCTTGTTGTAAAATGCATATTTTACTTTATTAAGTCTTTCGTTTATTTCCATGTCACATTTTCCATTTTCTTGGATTATACTTCCGAGATATTTGTATAGTCTCACTTGCTCTATACAATATCTCCATTCGTCATCACCTCAACGTTTCCTGGTCTTCTAGACTCTCATCGTTTTTGTTTTCTTTCTGTTGATTTTCATACCATATTTTATGCATACATTTTCAAATTTTTGCATTAGATGCTGTAGTTTATCTTCAGTATTAGCTAATATTGCTTAGTCATCTGCAAATCTAATACTTTGTATTGTTCTTCCCCCACTAGTGTTTCCTCATAAGTCTTCATCAAATGATTCTTTTAACATTTCTTCTGCATAATATATTTAAGAGCGTTGGTGACAGACAGCATCCTTGTCTTACACCCCTGCCAATCACACATTTTTTAGTTTTTCCTACTTTTGTCTTTATTATGGCGGTCTGGTTCATGTATAATTCAGCTAGGTCTTTCCAGTCTAATCTTATTTTACTTAGCACTTCTATCAACTTTTCCCAATTCACCATGTCAGATGCTTTTTCTAGGTCGATGAAACATATATAAACTTATTTGTTTACTTCTCTATTCCTTTCGCATATTGTCCTCATCACTCCGATTGTATCCCTAGTTCATCTGTCTTTCCTAAATCCATACTGATCATCCTCCAAAAATACTCTGCTCTGCTATACAGCTGTCGATTCAATATTCTAAGCAGTACTTTAGAAGCATGCGAGAGTATACTTATTCATGAGTTTTTTGCACGTCTAGGCCGAATAATTAACTTTTTGACTTTTTGCAATTTCAGTGTCGTACAATAATATTGAAATTTCGTGTGCTTCACATTTTTCATGTCATCCAGATGAAATCACTGATAATGCTTTCATCTGGATAGCATAAAAGTGATGTCTCTAGGTGTGTAATTTGATTATTTGGATCACCCTTAGGAGCAAAAAGAGGCATACCTAATTCTAACTTCTTACAGTACACTATATACGGTACTTGCATTTAATTCATGATGAAAAAAATAGAGTATTTCATCATGAACAAAAGCGTACATTATATTCATACAAAAAATTATTCTAGGACATATAATGATTTATTCGAAATATTCGGTCTGCTCAGTATTTAAAATTTAGAATCCTTCCTCTACGTAGAAAACAAAATGGGATGATAACTGTCTGGAAAATTTTTTTCGGTGTGTGTGCGTAGTATTGGACATCTTAGTTATTTAATTTTTTTCATGTATGAGAAAACGGAAATGCGGTACGCAGGTTTCGAACATACCGAAAAGCACTATTCATATTGAAGTCCATGAAATAAAATTTGCTGGTCCGCTAGTTGGTACTCCATCGGAGTGAACTCAAATCTGTATGCTAAAGAGAATGAGCAAAAAAGTAGCTCTCATTGCTTTTGTTAATACTAGGAAGTCGAATCTTTTTTATTCAGATCGAATATCTGCGAGGTGAGAAATTGCCGTCCTGCTAACTGGCGAAGTGTGCAATCAAACCCACGGCAGCCACTCATTCACACAAGAAAGCAATAATTTCGGCCATCCCCGCCCACTTTTCACTTCACCTGTGTTCTTTATAATTATATAATCAAAAATAAGGATGATGATTCTGTTTCAAAAAAAGCACAAGATTTAGTGATCGCAAAGCAGATAATTAAAAAAATCGCAGTTCCCGTGATTAATTAATGAGAGATAAATCCGGAGTTTAAGCTTATTTTTGTTTTTTGTACTTTTTGTGTTGTCCAGCTGTAGGAAGCAGCCGAAAGGCTATAATCAGTTTCATGAGTTCCTTGTTTTTGAGCGTTCTCTCAAGACATCAACATATGCTTTATAGCTGCCGGCAGTGTAATGAGTAAGCGGCACACCCATGAGTTGTTGGTGTTCGTCGTTCGGTTGCGCCTTTTGACGTCTCTGCCGTAATCTCTTCGTTTACGCCCACGCACGTAGACAGAGCACAGCCATTAGGCTTAGCAGCAGCATCCTGCATCTTCATCTACCCAGAAGAAAAGGAGAGGGAAAAAGTGGAGGGAGGCCGAGAAGGAAATTGGTTACCGGACTTGAGCTACCGTTCACTTAGACTCCTGTACCTCTCGCAATGCCAGCAACTAATGCCCTATTTCCGTGCAACCCAAGGGACGGACAGGATTCTGGGGACCTGTCATTATATACTCGATGCTTCTTGCATTGATTTCTGGATGCTCTACTGACTGGCCTTCGTCCACTGCTGCCTACTTCTGGGTTATAGTGCCTTCTTGCGTCAGAATGGAGATAGTACCTGGACGATGGTGATGGCTTATACAGCAGTGCAGTTTCCGCAGACTCTGCGCTCTGAGATCTCTATCGAACAATGGCGAAATAGTCTACTTTCTGTTGAACGCACTTTAATGGTTCCTAACTGACTTTCTCCGTAATAATAACTTTATTCCTTTTATTTGTGCTTCTTACGGACAACGGAGAACTTATATTGTTTCGATAAGTCGAAGTGAGAGAACGTACTATCTAAAAAAAAAAAAAAGAAAATAAAGTATTTACTCAGCGTTCATTTAGCATACGCGATTTTTACGACACAGGCATAGATATTCTTTAAGCCTGTTGTTCTTTATATCTAAACAAACCTATTTACAGAAGTTTGGTATTCTACATGCGCGTAGCTGTTTACGTACACATAAACATATAACAAAGCTTGCTTCACATTCAACTTAATTATTTTCTCGAGAGTTCTTTACGACTCTAAATTTGTTCATCAGTAAATCAACAATCATTATACTAAATTATTTTGATTTGTATAGGATACTAGTTGAATTGCCCGGCGTTTTCCGGGAGAATTTGGTGCTAATTCACTATCTAAATTTTGTACAAATCAAATGAAAACGATTAATCTCTTACGGCATGAACCGTACCTAATACAGTATTTCATTTCTTCATTGAACGTGATTTTTTTTTCTCTGTAGAGTTTTTAGGCACACAGTATTTTTAGTTTTCCCGTTTGATTTTTGTTGTTTACTTACCTTCAGTTCCGATGCTGAATAGTGTTACAGTTTTTCACTGGACAGAACTTGTCACAAAAAAATAAATTCTTGCACTTATCACAACAAAAAGTATTAAATTCGAATTCAAAATAAAAAATAAATAAAAATGGAGCTTTTACGAAAATTTGACTTGACCTCGGGCTCCGACTACTTCCAAAAACCGTCTACGGTCTAAGTTAGAATACCATGAGATAGTATGCCAATTCAAAATGAAAAAGTAAAAAATTTAACTTTTTGCGAAAATTTTGTATGGGCTCCGATCCCTTCCAAAAACAGTCTATGGTCTAAGTTAGAGTACCATGAGATAGTATACCAAATTCGGTGGGTCTAAATTGAAAGCTGTAGAACAACAAAAAATATTTAATTCAAATTTAAAATAAAAATGTGAAAAATGGAAATTTTGACGAAAATTTTGCCCTGCCAAAAACAATCTACGATCTTAGTTAGAGTACCATGAGATAGCATACCACATTTGGTGGTTCTAGATTTAAAACTGTAGATTTGCATAGCGGACGTTTATGACGTCACTCTCATATTGCATGAACTGATACGTCGGTGTCGTGTTTAGCGTCACTCAAGACAGCGTTGAAAACCAATCGGAAGTCTTGGTTACCCCCGTGCCGTCACTAAAAGAGGGAACTCATCTCTCTAATGTCATGACCTTGTGTTTTCCAGACGGCCTTTGGTTCGAACCCCATCCCCGGCAAATTTGTGTTTTCACAATATACTGTACATATACGCGAAGATCACATCTCATGATCACCACGTAGGTATAAAAATATGCACAAGTGTTAGGTTAGTCTATATATGGGTACGCATGATCTTTTTTTGTTGCAATTGCAGTTAATATTCCTTTTGTTAAAATTTTCCTATATAAATAGGTATGTATTACACTGCCTGAGAGAGAAACTGCCACACCATGAACGAATGCTCGAAAATAGACCAAACTGCACACACAGATAGCAAAGTATGTTCTGAACAAATGATTTAATTGTCACATACAGACTAGGCTCCACTGGACGAATATACAGGACGATCAAAAAGGAGTGTGGTCCCCATTTTGGGCGATACAGCGTTGAATCCGACGTGGCATCGAGACAATGAGAGTCCGAATAGAGTCCTGGGGTATCGTAGACCATGTGGTACTCATCCGAGTCCGCAGTTCACCTTCATTTTGCGGGGGTGAGAAGGTGCTCAACCGACGTCCAATCGTGTCCCACAGATGCTATATGGGATACAGGTCGGGGTATCGTGCAGGCGACGGAAGCATCCGCACACCGTGTAAAGCATTCAGGCTGATCCGAGAGGTATGTGGCCGGGCGTTATCCTGTTGAAAAACGGCGTTTGAGGTGTCCTCCAGATACGGTAGCCGCAGCAGCTCGTCAACATAACGGCGTGCCGTCAATGTGCCCGTAATGCGTACCAGCAGGGGGAGGCTGTTTGCGCTGATTTCACCCCACGCCGTGATTCCATGTTGCCGGGCCGTGTGGCGCTCCACAATGGCGGAGATATCTGCCCGTTGGCCATGTCCCCTGCAAATTCTTAAGCGGCGATCATCCGTGGTGAGACAGAACCGCGATTCGTCGCTGAACATCACACTGTTCCATTAGAAACCCCACACAGTTCTGGAGTGACACCACGCCAAGCGGTGACAACGATGGCTCGCTGTTAAGGGTAGCCTTCGCAACGGACGGCTGGACAGCAAACAAGACACAGCCAATTGACGCGACAGCGCGTCAGTATCGGAGCATCCAAGCCCTCCCGTACACTCCACAAAATGTCGCCCGTTGTGGCCTGTGGGTCCGATACGGCATGACGTTGGATGCAACGATCGGTGCACTCAGACGTAGGTCTTCGTGCTCCTGTCCTTTACGACGTTGCACAGATCCTTCCTGGAACCCATGTCTCCAAATGCGACAGATGGTTGTGGCATCACGTTGTGTTTCTTCCCCAATACGACGCAAGGACAAATTGGCGGTACGAACTCTTACAATGACACTTCTCGTGAACTCATCCGTTTGACGAAATCGCGTACTACGGCGTCTTAAGGGCATTGACACCCCTTGTTCGTTCTCCAGACCCGGTTACAGCAGAACGACTCACTTCTCGCGACCCTGACGAAGTCTCGACTGATGACCTCACGGGCGGCTTGTCCACTTATATCCTGCGGGCCGTTACTGCGATTAGCCTGCAAATGCAATAATTTGTACAACTTGTACGTATGCAGCCACGCTGCTATTTGCATGGGCCTGCGTTTACGTCTTCGTGGTGTGGCATTTTCTCTGTCAGGCAGTGCATTTACTTCTAATACCTACTTATAGAAAGTGTTAGTTATGCTTAACATACACTGCTGGCCACCCAAAATGCAACACCAAGAAGGACACGAGATAGCAAACCCAGCTTTACTGGACACATAACAACAGATGCAAAAATGAAACGATTAAGCTTACAGGCCCGTGTGACTTGCGGAACACGCAGACATCAATAGGTCGTGTGGCCCCCATGACTGGCAATAACGGCCGCTACACGCCGCGGCATAGAACGAGAGAGGCTTTGCATGTAGGCTTAGGGTATGTCGGTCCAGGCTGCTTCCACACGTTGCCACAGTTCATCAGGCGTAGACGCGGGTGGTACTTGCCGGGCCACTCGGTTGCCGATCAGCAACCAGACGTGTTCGATGGACGACATATCGGGAGAACAGGCGGGCCACGGCAGCAGTGACACTTGGTGGGCCGTGAAGAATTGTTGCACGATGCGTGCCACGTGCGAACGCGCATTGTCCTGTTGAAACGTGGCCGCTGGCAAGTCCTGCAGGTAAGAGAGGACTACAGGCTCCAAAACGTCGGAGATGTAGCGGTGGCTGTTGAGTGTACCGGCGATGCGTACCAGAAGGATGCGGGCGTCATATCCTATTGCGCCCCAAACCATAACACCAGGCGACGGACCAGTATGGCGATACTAAATGCAGGCATCATACAGTCTCTCGCCGCGGTGCCGCCACACGCGGATCCAACCATCGTGGTGTTGCAGGCAGAAGCGGGATTCATCGGAGAAGACAATGCCGTGCCATTCCGTAGTCCAGGTGCGGCGTTCAACGGCCCACTGCCGCCGCACTCGCCGGTGGCATAACGTCAATGGTAATCGGAGCAATGGGCGCCGTGCGACAAGTCCCCGTTCCAGCAGGCGCCGTCGAACGTAACGTGCTGACACAGGTTGTTGCGCAACACACCCTAATTCCTGCGCTAACGTTCGTGATGTGGCGGTGCGAGCCGTCAACGCCCGCCGCACAACATGCCGGTCCTCTAGTTCGGTGGTGTGCCGCGGCTGCGCCAATCGCTTACGTCGGTCCGTCCGTCCGTCCTGCACCCACCGAATCCATACTCGCCTCACTGTGGCTGGATGTCGTCCCACACGGGGGCCCATGTCTCGGTACGATAAACCACTGTCGCGATAAGCCACTATTCGTCATCTGTCGAACTCCGAAACGTGCTGGAATGACTGCCGTATTCTGCGACGAGGCACCAGGAAGCTTCCAACGCACAGGTCCGGCAGCACAACACACTTCCACTACTTACACCAAGCCTTCTGTGCACCCTTCTTATGCTTCTCGGTGGCGTGCCGGACGCACATGATTTGCATATGCCCTGCAATGCTAATCGTTTGCATGTCCTCTCTCGGGCGACGCATGCTACGAATTTCAGGCCAATCGGATGCTTCCTTCTTGGTGTTGTATTTTGGGTAGCCAGCAGTGTAGATATGTGTTAGTTTCACATGTATAGATAGAGGTTATTCGCCTCTACATACCGAGGTTAAGATCAAGTATAGCTGATCTTTACCTCAGACAATTTATGAACAGTAACAAGAGCAGTTTACGTAATATTGCTTTCCTCGTTCATTTCGATGTACATACGCAAACATCCGAAGTGTGCAATTTACGTTTATATCACTGTATACGTATGCATCCGTTATAGGTACATAGATATTTGGAATTTGCTACATTTTATCTTCACATTTTGGTATGCTTTCTTTATGTTTACGTTCGTACTAAGTGCTCTTCACGTTTATAAACTACTGTTTGTGAAAATTGCAACACCGTGAAGGAATGATGGTAATAACGTGAAACTTACAGGATATGCAGAGCAGGGTAGGACATGCAAATGATTAGAAGCGCACAATCATTGCGCTTGTCTCGGTCCTGCAGCGCCATCTGAACAGTCGAGTGAGGGGCATAAAGAGAGGGCTGTTTAGGATACACACCAGCAGTGCATCGCGGATAGCGAGTTGTAAAACGGTCTCCAGGATTCAATAATGTCTCGGCGACGACGAAGGGCGCAATATCACCATACAACAGAGTTTGAATGGGGACGAATGATTGATCTGCTTGAATGTGCATTTCCATACCTCGACATTGCGGCTCTGGCGAGACATAATGCCACGACAGTGATGCGCGCGTGGAGGCAGTGGACCGAAGAGAACCAGCTGCATCGACAATCCGGCAGTGGACCGAGAAATGTGACGACACCGCGGAATGGCCGACAACTCGTCCGCATGGCAGTGACGAACCGTTCCGCATCTTTGGAAGTGTTAGCACAACAGTGGAGCACTGCTACAGGTGTGGCATTGTCTGCCTTCACAGTTCGACGCCGTCTGCTGCACAGAGGACTTGGTTGCGGGCATCCTTTTGCGGCAGATTCCTTTGACCCTGAACCATGGACGCCTCAGGCTGGAATGAGGTTTTCAATACAGACAATGATGTGCTGATTGGCTACATGGCGTGTTTTCGAACGAGTCCCGATTTAACTTGGACTACCACGATGGCCGTATACGCATTAAACGGTATTGTGGTGAGCGCCTTCTTTTAGCATGCATTGATGAGCGTCATACGGGCCGAATGCCAAGTACGATGGTGTGGGGTGCCATTTGGTACCATTCGCGATCTCGCTTGCTACGACTTGAGGGCAATCTCAAGAGCGAGCGCTATATGAGGGAAGTTGTGCAGGCAGAAGTCATATCCTTCCTTCAGAGCACTCCTGGTGCTATATTCCAGCAGGACAATGCCCGACTACATCTGGCGAGGAATGTTCAAGCGCTCTTCGCAGCACAGCAGATACCGCTTCTTCCCTGGGCTGCATGTTCGCCAGTGCAGGATGGAAAATGGATATCAGTTCAGTAGTTCAGTTCTGCTTTATTAACCCCTTCCCCAGTGCTCAGCTTGTTGACGTTATATCAAAGTAATGAGCAAAATGTTATGATCCAAATATCATGATTCAAACGAATTCTTAATGAATGAAAATTTCCCCCAATGACAGATGTATAAATAAAAAACAACAACATCTGCAATGCTTTCGAAAGATTTGAGGATGGACTGGGGGCAACTATACTTTTTTGCTGACTCCTAAAAAACGGAGAGAAATAGAAAACTGTTTCCACAAGGCAGATTCTTATAGTTTTTGCTGTGCTATCTGAAAAAGATAGAAAACAGACTGTAGAATTCTGTCAATTCCTCAAGCATCCTGCATAATTCTGGAGACCCCTTGAAAAATGCGGGGTCCGGAGCTGCATCCCCCAGCCTACCTCTTAAATGGGCTCTGATACTACGCTTTATAGTTACTAGCGGAGATACCCGGCGTTGCCCGGGATAGACATAAAGTTTGCTTTCAAGTAACAATGTAAATCGCACTAAAAAAACCCCTTCCATGATGAACAACGCTCAAGTCGGGCCTCACGCTGTTCCAAGGTCTCTGCCTCCCTAGATACACTGGCTCTTTCCCGCTGATCCACAAGTCTTCGATCACGTTGTTCGGTTGTTTCACTCTCTCGAAGTAATTTTACTTTCTTTGCTTTCGGCTGAACTTGTCCGATGGTTTGCGTTTTTTTGGAGGCATTTCACCACACTTGATGAAAATTTTCTTATAAAAATCACAATTTATAATGGCCGTCCTGATCCCTAAAAACTCGAAATAGCAAACATGCACAATAATGCACTTCCTACACTCCGCATTCAGCTTTCTAGAGTGTAGATATACAACCTGATCCCACTCAACGTGAAAGAAAGTAGTTCACGATAATATACTGAATTTTTTTACTAATCTCGAAAACTAAGCCCATTCGGATAATTCTTTCACCATTGGGAAGCTTATTTCTTTCCGGTGGACATAGGCTATTTCTTTTATCTATACTAATACCAATACTAATCTTGTATTTAAATTTTATGTATGAAGAAGACCGTCTGTTTTAACTTCAACTTAAACTTGATGCTATTTGAGAGGACCACGCCTATTGGTGGGAATCTGTAGCTCCACTCCATATTTGAGACTCCTGCGCCAATTGTTGGGAGTCTAATGAAACCTAATCCTTACAAAGAAAATGCCATGGTAACATAAACCAAAAAATACTTATGACAATATGTGCCGCCGGTGCTTTGCAAAAATCGGACTCTTTCCCGTATGCCTGAACCGCGAAAGCTTGCGAGGAGTGAGACGTCACCTGAGGACTGTTGCTCTGACACGCGGAGTAATACCGCAGCAGCCGACTTGCACCCAGTCTATAGAGGGCCTCGTAAAAACACATTTGACCACCTTAGGGATGGAATATCTAAAAATCGTCCCGCCTGTATTTTAATCTGGGTGATGAAGAGTATGTATGCCAATTTTGGTGCAAATCCATCAAACCGTTTAGGAACGTATGAGGAACAAACATACAAACTTGCACTTTTATATATAGAGGGAAGAGATGATCTGGCATATAGTCTTGTGCACTCGTAACCGATATTTGGGACTCAGTTAAGTAATACAATTGCAACATAGAAGAGAAAAAGAAATAAAATAAAGCGTATTCTTAACAGTTTCATGTCCTGAAATTTTTCTGATGTTTGATCAATGAGGAACTCTAATGAATTCAGGGTGTTCTTTTTTTATATCACTACGTTTTTCTTCCATATTGAATCATCTACGAATAAAAATTCAATGAGAATTTGGCCGGGGTCCAAATCACGGATGATTACTGAAAGATGTGTTTCTTCTACGTCGCTGGTTTTGTTCCTTTTCTAGAATCACAGGTATTTTACCCCCCTCCCCCCGCGTTCCCTCCTGAAATGGTTTCAGTTTCTAATATTCATTATTTTATCTCCCAGTAGCATTTAATTCTCTTATTCTAAAAGAAAGTTTAGTTTTTTTAAATACAGACAGTGTCTGATTACAATGATTTTGAGGATAACTACTTTTCGTATTAGGCCTACGTTTCTGTGAGCAATCAGTGCAGAAAAATTGGTGACAAGACTTTAACACCGGAGGATGAAGCCTCTTTCAAGCATGGCGTTCCTGGGCCAGTTCTACACCACATGCACAGTTATCAACTCGTAAGTGAAGAGCCTTTTGTTTTTCTTAAGTATCGTTATAAGGTTTTTTGCGTTATGATCCATGTAAATCAGGTGCCATCCAAAAAGTGTGGCAACGTATTGCTTGCAATAACATTGCTATACTTTTAGTAGTAATTCACTAAACTGATGACGTTATTTCAGCAATATACACTGCCTGACAGAAAAAATGCCACACCACGAAGGAATGCTCCAAAACAGACCAAACTGCACACACAGATAGCCAAGTATGTTCTGAACAAATGACTTAATTGTCACATACAGACTAGACTCCAGTGGCCGAATATACAGGACGATCAAAAAGGAGTGTGGTCCCCATTTTGGGCGATACAGCGTTGAATCCGACGGGGCATCGAGACAATGAGAGTCCGAATAGAGTCCTGGGGTATCGTGGACTATGTGGTACTGATCAGAGTCCGCAGCTCACCTTCATTTTGCAGGAGTGGGAGGTTACTCAACACACGTCAAATCGTGTCTCACAGATGCTCGATGGGATAGAGGTCGGGGTATCATGCTAGCCACGGAAGCATCCGCACACCGTGTAAGGCATTCAGGCTGATCCGAGCGGTATGCGGCCGGGTGTTATCCTGTTGATAAACGACGTTTGGAATGTCCTGCAGATACGGCAGTGCCACGGGCCGCAGTGGCAGTACATAGCGGCGTGCCATCTACAATGTGCTCGTAATGCGCACCAGCGGTGGGAAGCTGTTGGCGCTGATAGCACCCTACACTATGAATACACGTTGCCGAGCTGTGTGCCGGTCCACAATGGCGGAGGAATCCGCCCGTTGGCCACGTTGCCGTGGTGAGACAGAACCCCGATTCGTCGCTAAACAGCACACTGTTCCATTCCGCACCCCACGAAGCACTGGAACAACACCACTCCAAGCAGTGACAACGATGGCTTGGTGTTGAGGGTAGCCTTCGCAACGGACAGCTGGACAGCAAACCAGACGCAGACAATCGGCGTTACGTCGATATTGGAGTATCCAAGCCTCCCCGTGCACTCCACAAAAAAATGTCGCCCATTGTGGCCTGTGGGTCCGCCCCGGCATGACGTCGGATACAACGATCGATGCACTCGGACATCCGTCTTCGTGCTCCGGTCCCCATATGACGTTGCACAAATCCTTCCTGAGACCACTGTCTTCAAGCAGAACAGACGGTTGTGGCATCACGTTGTGTTTCTTCCGCATTACGACGCAAGGACCATCCGGCGGTACGAATGCCTACAATGACACCTCTCGTGAACTCATCTGTTTGACGAATTCGCGTACGACGGCGTCTTAATGACATTGGCACCCCCTATTCGTTCTCCAGACACGGTTATAGCAGAATCACTCACTTATCGCGGCCGTGACAACGTCTCGACTGATGACCTCACGAGCTTGTTGTCCGCTTATATCCTGCGCGCCGTTCGCGCGATTGGCCTGCAAATGCAATAATTTGCATAACTTGTACGTGTGCACCCATCCTGCAATTTGCATGACACTGCATTCACGTTTTCGTGGTGTGGCATTTTCTCTGTCTGGCAGTGTATTCTGATATTATCTAAATATTATAATCGATTGTAGTAGCAAGTAATATAAAGAAATGAATGATTTAATGTAATACCTTATAATGCTGAGTGATGTTTAAGTAATTATTGTTTTATTGTTAATAGTTTGAAGTATTAATTTTAATTTCTCTATTTGAGAGATATTTATTTCTCCTTTCCATGCAATTCTATGTGGAGTATAAAGGGATTCTCTCCGAGAAAAAACATCGAAACTTTGTCCTTATTGACACATAATAAAACTGCTGCTCCTGTGCTTCACTGAAATTTCCCAATTGAAGTGCTCTACACGGAAATAAATAAATGTGAAACAGCCTCACAAAGTCATAAGATCATAAACAATACACGCGCACGCACGCATGCGCGCGCGCGCACACACACACACACACACACACACACACACACAAGGGTTTCTTTAAAGGTTTCAGGAATAACAATCGTTTCTGATCCAGAACAAAGCCAAGCCGTGGAATCACTAGTTTTTCGAATAACATCATGGAAGTTATGAAGAAATAATATTGTTACGACTTCGGGCCCAATCGGGTCCCAGATAATCAGGATGCCAAAATATTTCTGGACTGCGATCCTATCGCTGGATCCGCAAATATACCTCGTTAGCTAATTAGCCTGCACAGTACACCAAGAAACCAATGAAGGCACAGTATAACAATTAAAACAGGGATTTAACGGATACAGGCATAATTTACACTGGATACTTCATGTAATATTAAAAGCTATAATTTCCGGCCAGCTTTGGGCTCTCTTCGGTGTTTCAGAAAATATGTCTTAACGAAAAGTCTGTTCGTTCACAATGGGCCGCAAAGAAAATACTGATAAAGTACTTACGTATAATTTCGAGTATCCAAAGTGCGGATGAAACTTTTGATCATAAACACATTCACACACACGCTGATATGTTGGCACTACGGGTAGCTTTCTCTTTTCCTATTAGAGGAGTCGGCGTTGCTTACGGACACACCAGGCAGGCATTCAAACGCACAAACTTCTTTTCTCCGTGGAACAAGAAAAGGCGGTGATTAGCTTCAGATTCTCTCTGTCTGCAGGGTGGGGGAGCGGGGGGGGGTCGTTAGTTCTTCGCGTCTCAAAGCAGGCGTTCCTTTCCCTCTCTCTCTGGATTTTGAGCGAGTCGATTCCGTGATTCTTCTCTCTCTGCCGTTCACCTGAAATGGCTCCTTTTCCGAGAACTTTCGGTATCGCTGTCAGGCTGGTGTGGATGAAAGTTCCAAGGCAAAACTAGTGCTGGTTATTCCTCAGCTTATGTTTTTAGCTGGCTTTCCTTTTTATGCTCATATTTTCTAGAGCGGCAGCAGACGGCAACGAATTTCGAGCGCGTGGAAAATCCCCGTCCTATTTCTCTCGGCTATCAAACGGATTCTGCTCCTCAACAACAACCTACCGTCTCCAAGAGGTGGTAAGCGGTGAATTTTACCACTTGAAATCGCGGCATGTTTATTACGAAACGCTTCAAGTCCAAAAGCTATCTCATTGTTTCCCGCGCGGCACAGACAAAAGCTTCAAAAGCGCTTGCCGTTTAAGCAACTTTTGAGCTATGGGAAAAAGCTTTTAAACTCTGACCTGTCCCATTTCCGTTTATGTCCTTTTTGTTCTCGTGGCAAACACCTGCATCTTGCCTTCGAATTCAAATTGCTAGAAAATCTTCTCTTTTTATACCGCCCTTCGCAAGTGTTTAAATTATAACTCTGTTAATTAAACCCCCAATCAAGTTTCAATTACCATTCATTAGCCACGCCTCTGGCCAATTAATTATGCGAGGGGGGGGGGTCGTCAGAATATCTTCGTCCATACAAGGCAGACAAACAAGCGGATTATTCTTTCGGCATTGAGAATTGCTGTACTTAACAGTTTTCTACGTAGTTTTTTCAAATACTTCATCTCTCCCTTCCCTGGAACCAGTGACCCTAAATTAGGGACGGGCGACTGCTTATAGCCCATTGAGTTGCTCACGGCGGTCGTTAAACCTCCAATAAAAAAAAATACTTCATCTTAATTTACATGTTGCACTTACAAAGATATTAACTTTTTATATTTCCATGATGCTTACTAGCTGAATGTGAATCTTTGTCCGAGATGGAAGCAATTCATTTACTCGAAATTTCCATCAGTTACAACTGCCTCTCTCTCTCATTCTTTCTCCCTCTCTCTGTATTTGTACCATGCTTCAGATTGTGCAAATTGCGTCTCCTCGTTCTCGAACATTATACACCGATAAGCTATTACATTATAACCACCTACCAATAAGATGTAGGATCCCGTTTATCCCGCGAAACAACTGCCAATCGGCGAGGCATCGATTCGATGAGGTGGTGATAGGTATCCTGTGGTATCTGGTACCATAATGTCAACAACAGGCCCTCCAGTTCCTGTACATTTCGGGGTGGTAGTGATTTAGCGGAAACCCGCTTTTCCAAGTCGAACCACAAATGTTCGATTAGGTTCATGTCAGGCGAATTCGGACGCCAGGGCATAAACGAAAAGTCACCATCATGTTCCTCGAATCACTTCTTGGCGATTCCGGAAGAGTGGCATGACGCATTATCCTGTTGGTAATGGCCATCACCAGCAGGGAACACAGTTGCCATGAACTTGGTCCGCAACGATGTTCAGATATCTGACAGGTATCAGGGATTGTACTATTGGGGTAATGGGGCCTAAAGTGTCCCAAGAAAACATCGCCCACAGCATAACACCGCCATTGCCTGCCTGTTTCTGCCCAACAGTACATCCCGGTGCCATAGCCTCCGTTGGTAATCAGCGTATCCGCACTCTGTCGTCTACGTGATGCACCAGTAATATTGCTTCGTCAGACCATGCCACTTTCTTCCAATCATCCACAGTCCAATCTCGATGATCTTGGGTCCATTTCATGCGTTGTTGCCGATGACGTGCAGGGAGCATGGGGACCCGGCTGGGTCTTCTGCTACGCAGGCCCATGCGCAGAAGGCCGCGATGAACTGCTCGCTGTGATATATTGCCCTGATCATCACTGTTGTAGCTGCGGGTGATTTGTCGCACTGTGGCCCTGCGGTCGCTGTGAACAATGCGCGACCACCTACGCTCCCCTCTGGCATCAAAGAGCTGCGAACAACACATGGCTGGACGACGGTTTGTCGTTTGGCCATCTGTGCACCACTTTTGATACGCACTCACTACAGCGGCACGTGAAAACCACACAGGCAGCGCTGCTTCCGAGATCGTGGTTCTGAGGCACCGTGCCATCACAATTTGCCCTTTATCAAACTCCGATAAATTGGCAGCTTTCCCCATTCTGACTCCGAACACTCTACTAACCGAAAGCCGGTTTTCGGGTTGTATATATACTGCTCTGTGAGTTTCACCTGCGCCACCGTTCGGTCTCCAGGCGCGCTCACTTCTCTAGGGTAGGGGTGGTCATAATGTGATGGGTCATCGGTGCAGATGCATTTCACGGAAGAAATTCCTATAAAATGCGTCAGGAAATGTGGGAGTATGTCCCGAAGGCCGCATGAAAGTAAAAGACTGTAGTGGTTCGTGAAGGTTGGGTGCGATGCGCAAATAAGGAACCGCAAGCAATCGCTCCTTGGCCAACATTACTCATATTGATGTTATGAATATGAACGACAGAATATTGGCTTGGACAATCTTCGGGCATATTGGTTACTTCGGGGCCCACGTTTCTGTACGAAAATCTCAAGTTGGGCAAAGATTCATGCAAATGGATTCGAATACAACTTTCTCAAGAACATTTTTTTTTTGTAAAACATTTTAGGGAAACAAAATTGAGTTAATCACATATTCGTTATACTCTCTAGATGTATTGGATTGATACAGATGAAACGTCCGCTTTCATCGGTGGGACATATTCAACCCCTTCCAGCGGAATGGAATGTCACATGGCGTACATCTCGACGGGAATCTGGGAGAAATCATGTCTTACTTGTGGAAAGAACACTTACAGTAGTGGCCAAAATTGTGGAAACCTTTTGGAAATAGTGTATTTTTTAGGTTTGGTGGTTCATAACACCACATTTTTTTTTTGAGTAATACCATAAAATTATGTATCAATGGTATAACGAAGTAAATTTCTCCGTCATTTTTGGTCTACGCCGGGAATTGAACCCCAGTCCGCTTATTTCTGAACAAGTCGCTCTACCATCTGAGTTACGCAGACGTTCATTCTGATTGTCAGACGTTCATTCTTTATGTCGTCTGCGTCCTGCTGGCAGGTACGTCACATCTCCCCCCCCCAAAGAGGCCGGGGGCATGGCACACGGGTCAGCCGTGACCATGAATCGTCGCAGGCAGCCATCCACTGTAGAACGTGATCTCGAGAACTCCCAGTCAATCTAGAGGGTGGAGTGCAACATCACACATTTTTTATTTTTCGAAGCGCTGGAGAACGGATTCTCTGATTTTTCCTATCTCGCGGTGTGGAAATAACATCACACTATTGCGAGATTTTGAACGGTCCGGTCATCCGGATAGTTCGGGCGCCATTACAACGAAGTAAATTTCTCCGTCATTTCTGTCCACGCCAGGATTCGAACCCGGATCCCCTCATTCCGGAATAAGTCACTCTACCAATTGAGCTACGCGGAGGTTTTATTCTGACTGCTATCTGCCTTTATGTCGTGTGCGTCCTGCTGGCAGGTACGTCACAATGGAAAAATAATTTTATCAAGAATGTAATACAGTAACTTTTATGAAGGATTTTGTATTAGAACAGCAGTTATAAAGAAGAAAAAGTGAAACATAGAAAAAATGAGATATACAAAAATTATCACCATGTTAGTTAATACTTAGTTGGGTAATCTTTAGCGTTAATTACGGCCTTACAACACCTTCTCATGGAGTGAACCAATTTTTTTAGTTCTGCAGATATTATAATGTGAAACCAAGACTGAATTATTGTTTCTGTTGATTGGGTTTTATTGCTGGGTTGCTTCTGACTAACAAGTTTCTTTAGTCGGCTCCATAGTCGATGGGGGTTAAGGTCTGTGCTATTCCCAGGCCATTCCAGAAGTGGAATATGATTATCTTGAAACCACTTTTTGCACACAGCAGCAACATGACATGGAGCTGAATCCAGTTGAAATTTAAATGCTTCCTTATCTCTTAAAATACCACATGCGGAAGGCTTCAGTTTGGGCTCAAATATTTCATTAATGTATTTTTGGCCATTTATATTCCCATTAATCACGCAAATTCTACCCACACTTTTTGATGTCATACAACCCCAAATCATAACACTAACTGGGTGTTCCACGGTACATGTAATGCAATCAGGATGCAAATCTTCTCCGATTCTTCTCCTTACGAAATTTCTGCCATCACTACCAAACAGGGAGATTTTGGTCTCTTCACTCCAAATAACACTGTTCCATTATTTCGCTGTCCAGTTAACATGGCTTTTAGCCCAGTTTAATCTTTTCAACCTTTGTTTGAGAGATAAAAATGGCTGTTTTCGTGGAATTCTAGCTTTTAGACTAAATTCCTGCAGTTTGCGCCGAACAGTCCTTGCAATCAACTTCACATTGCATTGCGCCATTTCATCTTGTATACAACCAGATTATTTTCTTCTGTCACCTAGGCACAGTCTCTTAATTCTTCTGTCATCACTGGCTGTTGTGCACCTTTTCCTTCCTTTACCAGTCTTGCTTTTTAGTGACTGAGTCTCCTTTACCTCTTCAAAAATTTAGAAATGCCACCTTTGGTTAAGTTTCCACCAATTTTTCTTCTAATTTCTTCATAACTGAAGCCTTTTTCACTTAATAGTACTATTTTACATCGCTTTCTGGGTGACCAGTCAACTCTTTGCGCCATTTCTTTAAATTTATTACGTTTTACAAGCTCACTAAATGAAAGAACACAAAAAAAAAAAAAAAAAAAGAACTTGATAGCAATCACATAGCACACTGACAAATGTCTTCCTCTCAGCTCCAATACATGACATCAATAGCTGAATCCTACTGTGACCTGATTGGCTCATTGCCAAAACAAGATGACACCTGATTGGCTCTCTAAACACTTACGCTCATTGGCTACATTCAAATGAAGGAAAGCTACTTCATAGCAACCTAAGCAAGTTGTGCTTCCTTTTTCTGGTTATTTGGCCATACTTTTTCATAGAATACAGATAACTGAACAAACTTTGTTGCATTACATTCTTGATGAAATTATCTTTCCGTTGATATATAATTTTATGGTATTACTCTAAAACAAAGCTGTGTCATGAGCCATCAAACCTCAAAAATACACTTTTTCCCAAAAGGTTTCCACAATTTTGGCCACTGTTGTAAGTATAAACAAGAAAGTTGACACCGAATTTTCGGGTGTAATAAGCACGTCTTTTGAATCCGTTCTGACGCAAATTAAATTTATCAAAGCTATTCAAAGTGAATGGAACTGGTATGGAAAACAATAGATCTGACCAAACAAAGAAGATTTTCAATCGGGTTTTTAATCCCTCAGATATTGCTGTAAACGGAATCGTGAGCTTACGAACTCTTAGAAACAGAGATATCGACAAAAATAAGATGTGACTTTACGTCCCCTGGTGGGAAAACCATGCATTATTTTAGGAAGAAAGTATTCTCAAAAGGTTTATCCGTATAAGCGGTATCGGTCGAAGAAAAAAAAGTTATTCCAGTTTTCAGGAGCCCAGATTTTGCAACAAATACTTCAGAAGCAGAAATTAACATATATGACCCCTGGTGGCTACACCATTCTTTACCAAACATTAGAAATTATGTGAAAAATATTTTCCATCAGGTCTTGTATGCGATACAGGAAGAATTTTTCAAATCAGAGCTTTAGGAGCAGAAATAACGCAGAAAACGCAATTTACCTTTGTGCCCCCTAGCGGAAAGTGTTTGATTTACTTGAAAATTTTGAATTTATAGGAAAAACATTTCGCATCGGAAACACTATCCAACAAAGAAGGAATTTTTCAAATTGTATTCTTAGAAGTAGAGATATTGACAAAAATAAGATATACATCTACGCCCCATGCATTTTTTCAAAAAGAAAATTTTCCTAAAAGGTTTGTTGACATGAGTAGTATCGGTCAACAAACGAAGGTTTTTTTCAATCGAGAATTTAGAAGCTCATATTTTGCTGCAAATACAACAGGGGCGGAAATTAAGATTTACGCCCCCTGGTGGCTAAACTATTTTTATTTTCAAAAATTAGAAATTATGTGCAAACGATTTCACATCAGGAGCTGTATCCGGCGCAGGAAAATTTTTTCAAATCGGAGATTTAGAAGCAGAGATATAGGGGGAAACGCAATTTACCGCTACGCCCCCTAGCGGAAAGTCTATGAATTACTTGAAAATTTTGAAATTATACGAAAAACATGTCACACGGAAAACACTATCCAGCAAAGAAGGAATTTTTCAAATCGGACTCCTAAAAGTAGAGATATTGACCAAAAATAAGATGTACATCTACGCCCCCTGGTGTAGAAACCATGCACTATTAAAAAAAGGTTTCTATAAGGTTTGTCGACATAAGTAGTATCGGTCAACAAACGATGTTTTTTTCAATCGAGAATTTAGAAGCTCATATTTTGCTGCATATACAACAGAAGCGGAAATTACGATTTACGCCTCCTGGTGGCCAAACTATCTTTTGTAAAAATTAGAAATTATGTGCAAACGATTTCCCATCAGAAGCTGTATCCGGAAGAATTTTTCAAATCGGAGATTTAGAAGCAGAGACATAGGGGAAACGCAATTTACCGCTACGCCCCCTAGCGGAAATTCTATGAATTACTTGAAAATTTTGAAATTATATGAAAAACATGTCACACGGAAAACACTATCCAACAAAGAAGGAATTTTTCAAATCGGACTCCTAGAAGTAGAGATATTGACAAAAATAAGATGTACATCTACGACCCCCGGCGGAGAAACTGTGGAATATTTTAAGAAGAAAATATTCCGAAAAGGTTTATCGATGTGAGTGGCATCAGTAAACGAAATAATTTTTTAATCGATCTTTTAGAAGCTACGATTTTATGGCAAATACATCAGAAGCAAAAATCAACATTTTCGCCCCCTGGTGGCCAAAGTATTCTTTACCAAAAATTTGAAATTATATGCAAAAGATTTTCCATCAGAAGATGTATCCGCTGAAGAAAATTTTTTTCAAATCGGAGTTTTAGAAGAAGAGTTATCGGGGAAAATGTAATTTACTTTTACGCCCCTAGCGGAAAATTTATGCGTACTTTGAAAAAGTAACTATATCTAAAATACTCTTCGACATAAATGGAATCGAAAGATATAATTTTTTTTTTCAATCGGTTGTTTAGAAGCAAATATGTGGAATAAAACGTATTTTGAATTCGACATCTGCATTTACGCCCTCTACCGGCGAAATTGTACATTGTAAAAAAAAAAACGAAATAAAGGATCATCATTTGCATATTTCAAGCTTCCCACTGCAATGCAAAAATAATTTTTCAAATCGGACTTATAGTTGCTGAGATATCGTGGGTACAGACGGACGGACGGACTGACGGACTGACGGACGGACGGACTGACGGACATACCGTTAACAGAAGCACGATCTTTTTTTACAAAAGACGTGCTAAAAATGTGAAAAAGATGGAAACGGATGTTCTTTTGTCAGAGAAATAATTTTGGGTGAATTTTTTACCTGATTTATTTATGGAGCAAGTTGCTGTTTTTTGAAGTATTTCAAAACCAAAAAAGTCTTCTCCAGCCTTTCTGTATTTGATCTATGCATTATACATGATTGTGAATACTCTTGAACTCACAAATGAATGATGATTTTCTAATACAATTTTAGCACGTCTTTTGTCATAAAAATCCACGCTTCAAGGAGGCGTCGGATTAAAATGAGATTTTAGTAGTGAGATGGTACATACCAAGGACAGAAGTAATTACAATATCACAGCAGCAGGACGATTTCCCGCGGATATACGGTACACATTCCGGTCAACGTTAGTACCGCGTCGGATCGCCTCGTGCTCGGATACGTGCGGTGATACGGTCCGGAATGGAGTCAAAGAGACGCCGTATGTTATCCTGGGACAGATTGGTCTACACTTCTTGCAACTGACGCTCTAAATCACAAACACTGGGACGTGAAGAAAGCTGGGGTCCCATCTGGTCCCACACGAGCTCGATGGACGAGAGATCAGGCGATATGGCAGGCCACGGAAGCGTCGAAGCATGACGTAGACAATCCTAGGAAACTCGAGCCGTGTGCGCACGGTAGTTATCATGTTGGAAAATGGCTCCGGGCCGCCCCTCCAGGAAAGGCAGCACATGGGGCCACAGGATCCCCTGTAAGTAGCGCTGGGCTGTCCACATCCCTCGGATCATTGCGAGGGAAGTAAGGCTGTCATACGCTATGGCTCCCCAGACCATCACGCCTGCAGTTCGGGACATGTGCCGCTGTACAGTGAGGTTGGGATTCTAGCGCTCAACTGCGGTCCTCCACACTCTGACACAGTGGTCGTCCGTTCCCATACAGAAGCGTGATTCGCCGTTGAACATTATACGTCGCCAGTCCGTAGCATTACACGTTGTTCGCTGCTGACACCACTACAATCGACGCCGACGGTGGTCAGGTGTTAATGGCAGAAAACGTAACTGCAGTCGAGAGTGCAGATTCGTCTCCGCCAGGAGTCTGGAAATGTTTCTGGCGGTCACAGGAGTCCCTTGTACAGCCGCCACATGTATGTGGATATTGGACAAGGACGTCGTCGCATCTGTGCGTGCCGCTCTCACGATCCCACGGTCCTCTCTGCTGGTGGTGTGTCTGGGTCGTACAGAACCAGTCAGCCGTGTCTGGGTGCCTTCCCGTGTCCATTGCTCCCAACATATATCGCTCCGTACTGTCCGACCGGCCCAAATGGCGGCCGATTTGGCGCGCCGGTCACCACGCCTCTCTTATCCCAACGCTACGGCCTCGTTTAAACTCCGTCAGTTGCCCGTACGCTCATCAACGGTGGCTCCTTTGCACGTCTATTGCTCAGGAACCTCACCTGACTCTTACCGTGCATTTCGGCACGAATGTGGAGTTCCCTGCGCGGCGCCTTATAATCCCCAAGGATTGCGATTGCAGCCCCGTCTCGGACGCGGGGGCATGCGGAATCGCACGAAACTTTAAATATTTTCATGTCTGCCCTCCCAGTCGGTATTCGCTGAATTTTGCGTTAATCGCATGGTTTTTTCTTGGTGCGCGGATTTTTATGACAGTGAGTGTATGTAACCCGTTTGTCCGTCCGTCTGTGGGCTCCATATCTCTGCAACTATTAGTACGATTTGAAAAAATTCTTTTTGCATTGGAAACTTGAAATATGCGAATGATGCTCCTGGCATTCCCCCCTTTTTTTTCACGATGTAGAATTTTGCCGGTAGAGGGTAAATTCAGGTGATATCGAATTCAAAATACATTTTATTCCATGTATTTCATTCTAAGCATTCGATTGAAAAAAATCTTTTACCGTTCAATTGCATTTATGTAAAAGACTATTTTAAGTACCATCACTTTTTCAAGTTACGCATAAATTTTCCGCTAGGGAGCGTAAAGGTAAATCACGTTTTTTTTCCAATATCTCTGCTTCTCAAACTCCGATTTGAAAATTTTATTTTGCACCGAATACAACTCCCGATGGGAAATGTTTTGCATATAATTTCTGATTTTGGGTGAAGAATGGTTTGGCCACCAGGTGACGTAAGTGTTAATTTCTGCTTCTGATGTGTTTGCAGCAAAATCTAAGCTTCAAAAATCTCAACTGAAAACATTCTTTCGTGGACCGATACCATTCACGTCGATAAACCTTTTGAGAATATTTTCTACTTAAAATAATGCATGTTTTCTCCGCCAGGGGCATACATGTATATCTTATTTTTGTCGGTACCTCTGCTCTTAAAAAAATTCCTTTTTTGTAGAATAGCTTTTCCGGTGCGAAATATTTTTGAAATAATTTCAAAACTGTCAAGTAATTCATAGACTTTCTCTGCTTCTAAAACACCGATTCAAAAAAATATTTCTGCACCGGATACAGCTCCTGATGGGAAATGTTTTGTATATAATTGCTAGTATTTGGTAAAGATTGGTTTGGCCACCAGGGGGCGTAAGTATTTATTGCGGCTTCCGATGCATTTGTAGCAAAATCTGAGCTCCCGAAAACTCGATTGAAAAAGTCATTTTGTGGACCAATACCGCTCACATCGAAAAAACTTTTGAGAATACTTTCTTCTCAAAATAATGCATGGCTTTTCCGCCAGTGGCGTAAACGCATATCTTATTTTTGTCGATATCTTTGCTTCTAAGAGTCCTATATGAAAAATTATTCCTTTGTTATAGAGCGCTTCCGCTGCGAACAGTTTCTCATATAATTTCAAAATTTTCTTAACACCCAAGTCTGCCACCAGAGGGCGTAAGTTCACGTTTCCGATTACAGCAATATCTGCGGGACTAAAGATCCGATTGAAAAACTTCTTTTTCGGTCAGATACTACTAACTATGCAAACTCTGTGTATGTATTTTCCCCCCAAAATAACTCAAAATTTTGGTTCTGGGGACCCAAATGCTTCATCTGTTTTTCTCAATATCTCTGCTTCTACATGAGCGATTTAAAAATTCTTTCAGCACCGGATGCCATTCCTTTAGGCTAGTATATGAGGAATTTCGTAGTTCACAGTTCTGTCGGTAGGTGGTGTTTGTGTACTTCAGTTTGCAGCTGCATTGCCGCTTCTAAAACCCTATTGAGAATGTTTTTCTTTAGTGTATGCTATTCGCTGCAATAGAGATGTGGAGCATTAATCTCTTTAAATAATGCAAATATTTCCCGCTAGGGGCGTAAAGGTCGACACTTTTTTTTTCGCTATCTCTGCTTCTGGGAGACTTATTTGAAAAGTTCCGTTTCCTTAGCGTAGCTTTTTCCATGAAGAATACATTTCGCCCATTTCAACTTTTCCATTATGCAAAATTCTTCCGCTGCCAGGCGTACGAGTATACTTATGTCATGTTTCCTACTATATTTCTTCTCCCACTGTTAGATTTGAAATTTTTTTGCCTCTGATACTTTGATTGTGCTATGAGAAACTTTTTGTGCGCCATTTGTTAATCTTCGTAACATACTTTTATTCGCCGGTAGAACTAAGTAGCTGTTTCTATTTGTGGATGTTTTATCGAATGTAGAAACCGGCTGATTTTTTTCCCAGCCGGTTCCATTGACTTTGAATAGATTTGATTAATTTATTTTCGCCTCAGAACGAATTCAAAAGATGTGCTCATTAGAACCAAAAATTTGGTGTCATCTTTCTTGTTTTTTACTACAATTGCATTTAATACTCCTTTTGTTGTCACTTTCCTATATAAATAGGTATTTTTTTTATTGGAATTTTAACGACCACCGTGAGCAACTCAATGGGCTATAAGCAGTCGCCCGTCCCTAATTTAGAGCCACTGGTTCCAGGGAAGGGAGAGAACCAGTGCCTTAAGACAAACACAACATCCATGCCTCACCGGGATTCGAACCCGGACCCCTTTCGGACGAATGATCAGAGGCCATCGCTTAGACCACTGCTCCACCGGAGCGGCTAAGTAGGTATGCATTATTTACTACTAATACCTACTTATACGAAGTGTTAGTTACGTTTAACATAGATATGTGTTAGTTTCACATGCTTAGATAGAAGTTACTTGCGTCTACATATCGAGGTAGAGATCAAGCATAACTGATCTTTATATCAGACAATTTATGCAATATTGCTTTCCATGTTCATTTCGATGTACATAAGCAAACATCTGAAATGTGCAATTTATGTTTATATCATTGCTGCGCACGCATACGCATCAGTTAAACGTGGATATTTGGAATATGTTACATTTTATCTACACATTTTGATATGCTTTCTTCATGTTTACGAGGAACAACGAAGTTTTCAGCAAATTTTATGGTCCCAGAGTGTCATACCAAGGGTCACTTACTCGCAGATTGCCGTAGAATGATGCTTGCTGAAGGAGCATACCAAATATGGGGTCTCTTTTGTCCCTCTTCATTCCAGAGAAATAACTAAGTTTCGGCGGTTTTTACGGTTCCAGAGTATCATACCAAGTGCTACTTACCTGCAGATTGCTGGGGAACATAATTTTTTTCTCGACGGGAATCTGGAAGAAATCATATACTGCCATTTCTCCCAGCAGGAACTGAGGCAGGGGAGTCACCCCCTCAGGAACCAAGGAAAAGCTTCCATTTGTTAGGTTTTAATAACAAATTGAATATTTTTTCATGAAAGAAAGCATTACTTACTTTCGTTAATTAATTGGAAGAATTTATAGACATATTAAAAACACTTTTTGATTTTGCGGGAAAATATCAGGAATGTCCCCGGTTATTCCAGACACTTGCGCCTTCCCCTCACGAAAATCCATGATCCGCCCCTGTCTCCCAGGCTAAAGACATCATACGTACGACCTATTTGAAAATGCCGTATTAGCAAGTGCAGAGACACCAGGCATAGTTATTAAAAACGTACTCAAAAATCTTATCACATCATCGTGTTTTGAAGTATTCGTAAGAATAGGATGCATTAAACACAAAAGTTTGCAAAGGCTCTTCGATTTGCTCTTTTTTACCTAAAATTCAATAAAAAATAAAGCTAATCTGAATCTAAACTGGGTAAAAATATTTTTGCAAATTTAAAATTTGTGTCTCGCATTGATTAAAAACTTTTTAATGTGTTCTAAAGTAGTGCACCTGCGAATTTTTTCAAAATAGATTTGCTCAATCAAACTTAGATGATTTGATTTGACTAATTACTGAAACAGAAATGTTGTTTCTGTTGTTTCTCTTCAGAATGTTGACTGTTATATGGGAACGAAAGATGAAAGTAGTGGATGGTGCATTTGTAATGATGGCTGGAAAAGCGCAGAGATTGACCGTGCTACTTTCAATCCTGATGTCCAAGTGTATTACATGTGCACGATTTGGACCAGAGAACTCAGCGCACCGGAAGCAGCAAACATCACTCACTACTCGAAGGAAAATAATATAACAAATTATGTAATTGTATCCTTTTCTAGAATAAGTAAGGAATGTTAAGTGCTGATGTCATTTTATTGTTTGCAAAATATTTCGTAGATAATTTCTTGAGTGATCACGAAATTACCCCTTTTTGTATAAACATATATATAAAAAAGGGGGTTAATAAGTGAAGTTGGAAAATGTGAGAAAAACATTAAATGAAATCTCATTTTTTTGGAGAAAATAATGATATTTAAAACCATAAAATAAATTAGGGAATAAATTTCTTTTAAGTGAATATTTGTTCCCTAACATAATTAGAGGATAAATATCAGCTTAAAATGAATCCTATTTCCCTGATAGTTCGTGAAATGTCATTCGATTTCCGGTGAAATTGAGTGCTTTTTGTGGGAATGATATATCTCAATGAAATTCTCTGCGGTCCAAGTGTTATTATATGTGCACGATGGTAATTGAAAATATCACTTGGTAATATTTTTGTTACCAAGCGATATCCAATTTACCATGAAACCTCATTTTAATTTGTTGCAGGTGAAATAATTCTAGTAAATGTATGAATTTGTGAAAAGTAATAATCAGACAGTTTGTGAAAGTCATTCGATTTAACAGAAATTTGATATCACGGTAACAAAAATTTTAAATTGAAGTTAGACAGATAGCTTTCTGTCTACTTTCCTTGAAAAATGCATCTGGTTGAAGTGCGAAATCTTGGAAACGTTTATTTATATTTTTATGCCAATAAATCGGATTATTAGCGTAGTTTTACTATTTCGACAATAATTTTATTAACATGGGTGAATGAGCTAGATAGTTCGTGGAAAACATATCCATTTTCAATGAAACTCAGCAGTTTGTTAGGGAACAAGATTTCTGCTGAAAACGAATGAGATCGGCTGAGAGTCTTAAAATTTTTTTGATTTCTTAGTTCCTTTTAAGAATCTCTTGAAGTGAATGAAACTGGTTGGAAATTTCGTGAACATTTTTCAGATCAGAGTTTAACTGTTTGCCTTTGGACGAATCATATAAAACAATGGAATCAAAAAGATAATTTCTGGAAAATTGCATCTGTGAAGTAACCTTTCATGTGTGCAGAACATTGCGATTTCTATTTTTGCAACTATCAGCTGTCCTTACCTTCTTGTTTATTAGGAAGTCTACGGGTCACGAGCAGCCGTCCGTCCCTAATTTGATGCTCTTAGTTCTGGGGAAGGGGTAGAGCCAGTACCATAAGACAAACACACAAGTCATATCTCATCAGGGGTTCGAGACCGACCCCACTCGGACTAAAGGCCATAACATCCGCGCTACTGGGGTCGCCTAGCTGTCTGTTAAAAATAAAGCTGTTTACTTGCTGCGCTTCTGGAGCAAACAGTTTAGTGTGTTTTGAAAAAGTTATGCTTCAAAGGATCTTCCATAATTTCTAAGCCACTAATAGGACCAAATAAATCCAGTGTCTGTCGGTACTACATGGTCTTTTTTATTGGTATATACAGTATCATGCAAAATCGATGGCGCGAAAAAGTCTAATGCGGGGGATTTCAAAACGAATGAGATACAAAAATAATGATTTGAGGCATGGAATTTCACCTACCTAAAGACAGCACTTCTCAGAGCACTTGGAAAAATTGGTACATGGAGGCAAGAATTGAACCCATGTCTGTGATTTCCTTCCGAGTAAGGGTATTTCTCAGACAAAGTCCTCGCTCTTTCCAAGTTTTTCTTTAATTAACACACAGTAATTAAATTGTGTTCCACCAAAAAATGTATTTCGACACAATATTTAAAAAAAAAATTGTATTTAATTGTATTTTGACACCGCTGGGATCAAATCCCAGATCTCTCGATTAATTAGCCGAGTGCGTTCGCTTTACGCTTTGGTGCCGACAATCCACGGCGCTATGTGTGTTTATCTGATCCCTTCACAAATCCCTAGGGATGGGCTCAGAAACTTAGACAAGCTATTTAATAATGGCAAATAAATCCAAAGGGGAGAAAAATGGTGAAAATCTTCCAAACAATGTAAACAGAGAAAGTCATCGCTCTTTCCACATTTTTCTTTTACACACAGCAACCGAAAAATTGTATTTCTACACCTGGGAACAAACCTTAGATCTCTCGATTAACTATCCGAATGCGTTCGCTGTACACTACGGGTTCGATCCCAGAGGTGTCGAAATACAGTTTTCCGGTTGCTGTATTTTAATTAAAGAAAAATGTGGAAAGAGCGATGACTTTCTCTGTTTACATTATCTCCACGTATTTGGAATATTTTCACAGGGTATTTCTCTGTAGAAATTAATATCTTCAGCCACACCATATCTTTGTTTTGTTTTAAGCACTAAAAAAAATGAAAGATTCTTGGCTGCAAGCACAATTTCCTTACATTTCCCACAATCTAGCACCATCATAGGTCACTCTTCTGTATTCAAATTTGTTCGACCTCTTTCTACATTATCTCTCGTTCTTAACAATAAGATGAAACTTCAAGATTTATGCTTGCAAGCACTATCTTCTCCACGTTTCTTTGTCTAGCCCCATCATGGTCCAATCTTCTATCTTCAGTCCTGTTAGATCCCTTTCCACATTTTCTCTCTTTCTTCTTCATCAACACAGTGAACCTTCAAGATTTATGGCTGCAAGCACAACCCTCCTAAATTTCCCTCTGACTAGTATATCGTGGACCACTCTCCTGTGTTCAATTTTGTCACATCCTTTTCGACATTGTCTCTCTTTTTTTCTTTACGGCGATGAACTTTCAAGATTTTTGCCTATAAACACTGGCCCTTCCATTTCTCTCTGTCTAGCATAGTCATGAACCAATCTTCCTTGTTCAGTTATGTTATATACCTTTTCACATTGTCTTTTTACCATCTTCAAGATCTCTATTTTGTTCTTTTTCAGGTTGACTGAGTTTAAAATACTTTGCTTTTCGCTCTTCATGCATTCTTTCGAGATGTCTAGACTGCACCAGACTGACTCCGTTAAGTATTAGAGGATCTTTAAAAGCGATGTGAAGTTCCTGGTTGTCTTCTCCATTCTCCTGTTACTCCATTTTTGCTGGGTTCAAATATTTACATTGGAATTTTATTTTCAAAGCACTGAAGTGACGTTTTATTGCTTCTGACGTACTATAGAGGTGAAACACGTGTCAAGAAGACAAAGCTACAGCGATACATTCCGTCGATGTAGCTTAGTCTGTTAGAGGAACTCGCTCCGGAGCGAGGAGACGCGCATGCGATCTCTGTCACTGAAAAATTCCTGTTTTCATTGGTTCCCAAACGTAAAAATGGATCCGCTGGTCGTTGAGTTCTTCGAAAAATGTGTGATGTTCGTTCCACACATCGTCTGGAATTAATGAAAGGTTTCTTCTTCGCTTAAAAAAAAAAAAAAAAAAAAAAAAAAAAAAAGAGGGAGATGATGTGACGTACTACGGAAGTGAAGCACGTGTCAATACCACAAATCTGCAGCGAGACATTCCGTCGGTGTAGCTTTGTCGGTTAGAGCAACTCAATCCGGAGCGAGGAGGCACAGTTTCGATCTCCGTCACCGACAAATTACTGTTTTCACACGCTCTTCACAAAAGCCTAAGCTGCGATGGTTCCCTGGTAGTAAGAGGCACCGTCTTTTGGTTATCGTCCGATCTGGGCACGAATGAGACATGGGCGGTGTGGTAGGTCCCATCTAAAATGACAACCTGATAACAGCTTTATAAATAACTAATCACCGGATGTGGAGAATAATGAGTGTAGTTTGTTGCTGTGTGGTAGGCTGCTTGATGGGAGTTCAAATCCCGTCGCCGACCATTCAACTCGCAGTTTTCTAGGTTTTATGAGTACGAGTACAGGGATGGGTTCCCTAATCGGCACTGCATGTACAGAGCCATTTCAGGCGGTCGATCCTTGGACCATTGTAGTCATAGAGAGATCAATGTCAATGGCTACTGTACTGGGAAGCGAATTGAAAACAAAAAGTGAATCACTCCATTATAATTCCCAAAAGAATTGTTACAGGGCTTGGAGCTGAATTTTATTACAGCGTCCTGTGTGGAGGGTTCGTTTGATGCTTCCTTTACAGTAAGTTTGGTATCGGTGGTATAATCCGTAATTCCCCCAACTGGAACAGATAAATACAATACAAAGTATAGAAGAGTGAATAGACTGAGGCTAAACTTTGCCGTGAGGAAAACGTTTATTCAGATGTAACGGGGAATGTCACCAAGCTTTTGTCCGTCATTTTCGTGCTTTCATTCTTTTAGTTCTCCCTTGGTATTCTCCTCACCGAAAATCTCTTTATCTCTTCTCGGCTATCCAAACCGCTTCCTTCATCTGTTCCCACTGACCCCCGAGGTTTTCAGAGCATCCTCTAAATCCTCACCTCCTCTCTCGACTTTTCGCCACCCAGTCTCCCCTTTCATGTCCGGAGAGAGAAAACCCCCCTTGGTCCGTCTAATTCCAAGAAAGCGCAGCCACATCTTCACTCTCAAAAACTCTTATGTGCTCAATTGCTTTACTGTTGTCCCCTCTGCTGTGACCCGAGGGAAAGGAAATACTTTCTTTGCCATTCGCTGCGATTCCCAATGGTGGGAAATGAAAGAAAATGACTACAGAATCTCGCTTCTGATAAATATGGAAGCCCCGGTTACAGAATCGTCGTCATGGCTGGGCGCAGATCATGATGACGATGGACAACGGTCGTGGAGGACAAGGCACTTAAAGAAGAAGATAAATAACTGCTTTTATGTTTTGTCCATTTTATTTAGAAGAGAGCAGTTGCTGTAAGGAATAGAAAGCTCTATTGTCTTCTTGGCTTGAATTTCAGCATGTATTCTACTATTTGCTATTCTCAAAACCCCATTAAAAGTAAAAATTGAAAAATACTTCGCATCGTAACTGTTCGTACCTATAGCTAGTTTCAAATATTCTTTTTTAAGTTGATTACTACACTGGCGTGCAAAAATTAAGGACGAGACGGTTTTTCGAATGTAAGGTCGTGCAGAAGTTCTCCACATCGACTCAAATCATACCATAAGATCTCCAAGATGTTAGAATATGGGACAAGTGAGCAAAACCGTCCAAACAAGGAATTCAAAGGATACAAAGGCACTTTATTGTAAAGGTAGCTTCGAGCACAACTGGACAGAAGACAGAAACTACTAAAGACTAGATTACTACTAAAGACGGGATTTTTCTTGGCAGCCGCCTGTCACATGGGAATGTGACACGCGGCTTCCAAGAGAAATCCAGTCTTTAGTAGGGGATATGATCACCCCTGACTGCGTTGCAGGATTTACAACGTCTGTCCATGCTGAGGACAAGGTTGTCAAGGAGCTGTTGAGGCATCGCGACCCATTCCTCTTGTAGCGCCAATCGCAGCTGCGGAATCGTTGTTGGCGGCTGGTGACGTGCTGCCAAGCGTCTACCGAGAAGGTCCCACACGTGTTCTATTGGATTTAAGTCCGGGGACCTTGCGGGCCAATCCATGCGTTGAATATCTTCACTCTCCAACAGCTCTGCGACAACCACTGTACGATGAGGTGTAGCGTTGTCGTCCATGAAGAGGAACTCAGGACCCATAGCACCTCTAAACAGACACAGTGACTGAACCTCCTTGGAAGATGTGGAGGTCAGTACGGCTACCGAGCATGATACCGCCCAAAACAAGAACTCCGCCACCTCCAAACCGGTCCCTTTCGATGATGTTGGAGGTGTGATTGCGTGTTCCCTGCTCTCTCCAGATGTGTATACGTCCAGAATCGCTCGTCAGACTAAATCGGCTCTCATCCGTAAGAACTCGACCCCGTTGCTGATGTGTCCAGTTCTTGTGTTCCTGGCACCACAGAAACCGCCGTCTACGATGAGCAGGCGTTAATGGCGCACACCGTACTGGTTGTCGTGCAAATAGACTACCTTTGTGCAGCCTCCTGGCCACGGTAAAAAGCGATAACGGACGTCCAGTTGTCTCTTGCATGTGCCTTGCGATTTCTCCCGCTGTCTGCCGCCTGTCTCTTCTCGCCTGTAGGACAATATACCGGTCGTCCGCCGCCGTGGTTGCTCGTGGACGACCACTGCTAAACTCTCGGACAGCTGTTCCTGTCGTTTGAAATGCTCTCCAAGCTCGTGAAAAGATGTTGTGAGCGATACCGAATTCCTCGGCCACACTAGTCACACTTCGACCTTCTTCCAACTTCCCAATGACGCGACCTCGGGTAAAGTCATCCAGATGTCGTCTACTGGATTGCCTGTTGGCCATATCACACGGTGGCTGCAACTCGACGTCGCTCAAACCGATGTACACCGTGCAATAGCTTTCACCGAATTGCTGAGCGTACACCGCCCGTGTGCTTCATACCCTTCCGGAACTCGCCCCCTTCCTACGTCATGCTGCATGTATGCGCATGCCCTACCGTACCGGACCCTAGTCTATCTCCTGAGTGGTCTTTCGGTCCGTTCTGCCTGCTCGTTCCGCTGTTATGCTAATTTCTCCTCTTCGTCCTTAATTTTTACACACCAGTGTATATGTAGGACAAATTTTATGCTAAAGTTATTTTTTTCTTTTTCTATTCTGAACCACTGATCACGAAGTAAATCTCTGACGTACAGAAATGTTCTTTGGAAATTTAATGACAGGGAATTCCTGGGCTCACAATTTGTCCTATATTTGGAATAAATTTACAAGAAAAACATCCATGTAGTACATTTTTAATTGTCGGTACCTTATGCAACACGAAGAATTATTCTGAGTGAAATTTCAACGTTCTGTAAAGAAAACATTTCCGTAAAATGGTGGTAAGAAGTTAAATGATTTTGAGTAGGCAACAATACGCGCATGGTAGCATAGGACCCCGCGAAGTACAGTGTTTTTTGGCTGTTAATCAAATTATTTGCAAAATATATATCGACGACATATTTCACTTTAAACAGATTGCTTTCGAATTTCTTTCGGTAAGAAATGAGATGCGCTTATTTTTCTGCTTCGTAATGGGAGAAAAAAAGGAAACGTAATTTAATTTCAGGACGAAGCAAGATATTTTTATTCCCTTCTGTTATTAGGGGAACAAATGATATATCTCTCATATCGCAATACGTAGGGAATTAAAACATTTTCGTAATCATTTCCACGTGCGTAGTTCACGCCAAAATCCTTTAACGACTGCGATTTCTTTCAGAGCGTTCCTTATACGCCTTAATCTAAATCTATACCGCTCATTTCTTTTCTTTCGTCTTTTTTCTTTTCTCTTATCATAGCTGTTCCCAAGCATGGAAAGGGAAGGTAATTTGTCCAATCAGTGTAATAAATAATCATTTCTCTCAATCCAAATGAGCCGAGGCGAACAGATACAAGGTGGAAGAACATGAAAATGAAGAAGAAGAAGAGTTTGGAAGGGAAAATTGTTCTCCCAATTTATTATGACCACCGAGATTCAGGCAAATAAGAATCTTATGCAATAAATCTCATGCGCTTCCATGATTCATTATTTAGGATTTTTCGAATATCAACCAAGAAGGACGAGCAATTTATTACCGGGGACAGACCTGCCTCCTGACATGGCGGCGCTATGGACGACATTAATAAAACTTAAAGTATTATAACATTAGTTTCCAACCTAAACAGCCGAATGGAGGGAGATGGGATAAAAAAAAGGCAGAAAAAGAAAAAAATATGGATAAGGACAAAAAATTTTCAGCTGATAAATGATGTAGGTGCCATCGGACCGAAGAAGAATCTACAGAAAAACCTGCGCGCCATCGCTTCTATTAAGCTAGAGTAATCTTGTTTTGTGAACAAAAAGCTTGGGCTCTTTTTTTTATTTATTGTACGCATAATATGAGAGAGAGAGAGAGAGAGAGAGAGAGAGAAAGAGACTAATAGACAGTCTCTTTGCATCAATCTTGCATATCAATAGGTCAGTCATGAATGGGAAGTGTCTTTGCTTTATTCACGTACAGCCAGCCATTAAGTCTATTGGATATCATTGCTGTTTCATCTTTTCGAAGCATTTAGTTGGTTCTTCCTTCAGAAGAGCGCAAAGGGTTTGGATTGTAGTCACCACTCTGTAAAATAGCGTGAGATACTAAGATAAATACAAAAAAGTCGTTGCCAACCTTTTTTTTTTTTTTTGACAATCATGAACATCAAAGATTTAACTCCAATGTATGCCTAATATTTTGTTCATGAAGGTGGTAACAATGTACATGCTACCAAGATATTCTCAATCCTGCGTGCTCCCAGTATTTAACACATCAGGAGAAATGGAGAAGTATTCTGAGTTTTTTGTTTTTGTTTTTGTTTCTCCGAACGTACCACAACGCGATATCCATCTCCAAATGGCATAAAGACAGAGAAAGATAACTTTAATAAAAATTTGGTTAAAACAAATTTAATGTTTTTTAATCAAATTTGGATTGTTTTAATAAAAAGAAAATTAAACTGAAGGAAAAAATAATCCACACAGAATTTTTTCTAAATTCTATGTAGAATGTTATTAATTTTATTAATAATGTTATTAAGTTTTTCGTTGCTAAGTTAATGTGTATGTTATTGTTTTTGTCGCTTCAGTGACCACGTGGTCAGAGGCAGTAGTTCCTGAATAGTCGTCCGATTTGAGCACGGGTTTGAGCTCCAGATGAGGAATGAATGGTGTATTTCTTTTCTTACCGCGCTGGATCTCCCTTCTCTGGAACCAGTGACTCTAAATCAGGGACATTCTGGATATTTTCGTCTCCTTAGAATTTGAATTCTGAGTAGAGTAAAGTTATATTTCTTCTATTAAACATTGTGTGCAGGAAGAAAAGTTAAATGAGGAGAAATTTCAAATTCCGGAAATCCTGAAATTCCTTCTGACAACCAAAAAACGATCCTTAGAGGAACAGTGCGTAGAATAAAAGGACGTTAAATGTGGGGTCGTTAAATAGCGAGTTCACTGTACAAGTATCCTTCTTCAACATTATTTATGAATTGCAACCGCATTTGGAGTTCTGAATTACAGGACATATTACATAATGCACACTCTCACATGGGCCGGGTCATTATGATCACCTCTGTCTCCACGACTAGACGCGTTTGGCTGCACCAAACAGTGATGTCACCGTTTCGGAGCTAGGATGGTAGCTGCCGGCGTCTCCCCAACTGCATTGTTTATTGTTCGAGATACGTCAAAGTAAAAGTATGACGGGAATGGTCCAAAGAATGGCACACATTCACTCAAAGTGCCAGAGAAGATAGACTACAACTGGTTGATAGACCAGGTAAATGCTGGTTAGCACGTGATGTCCGGAACAACATACGACTTGCAATCCTTAATTAACGAAAGACTACAACCAGGGCGCAGACGTTTCCGAGAAAATAATCTAACAGACGTGTCGTGGCTTTAACTAAGGAGTAGGCGGCTCGTTCATGCGCCCATGTTGGCCGAACGTCATTGACAACTTGTCCGGATGTAGGCTTGGATATTGGACGACTTGAAAAGAATTGCCTGGTCTGATGAGTCCAAGTTCCAGCTCCAAATATACTGATGCACACATTCGTATTCGAGAGTGAGCAACTACAACCAGACTGCAGGGATGGAGGGAAACAGACCGCCCGCGAAGGTGTTACGATATGGGGATTATTCTTATGGAAACGTCACTGGGTTTTCTAATCCTCTCTGAATGCACCCTCATCGCAAGACCTTTCCAAAGCATTGCTGAGACAAAGTGTTGCCTTACATGGTGACCGTGTATCCGGATGGCACTGGACTCTTTCCAATGCCCAGTGTCACAAGGCCCGAAACTGTGTAGAAACGGCTGCAGGATCATGTCCAAGCACTTCATGTGCTCTCCCTGGCCGCCAAACTCTCCTGGCTTGAATCCTCTTGAACAGTTGGTAAACGCAGCATTAGCTGCACCACGCCAGTTCTTCACTCCTCCAGGGACATCCGGGACGTCCAGCAGGTACAAAATACTTTTTTTTTGCTTAGGGGTTTAACGACCACCGTGAGCAACTTGATGAGCTATATAAGCAGTCTTCCATCCCAAATGTAGAGCCACTGGTTCCAGGAAAGGGAGACAGCCAGTGACGTAATATAAATACAACGTCCATGCCTCATCGGGATTGGAACCCGGACCGATCTCGGAAGAATGGTCAGAAGTTGGAGCTCAGACCACTGTGTCACTTGCGCGGCGTACAGAACACACATCTAAGGACACCTTCCGCTATGACAGTCAATGTCACGCTTTGTGCAAGTTGTTATCGGGGGAGAGACGGCCTAATTCTGTTACGTTGGTAATCACAATGTTTTGATTCATGATTGTGTGACTTTTAGATGCCATGCACCTTTTCCAACAGCACTAAAGTAAATCCCAAGTAAAACACTTCGATGCAACGAAAATGGGTAACGGATGTAGTCAAAATCATTGCTGAAATCTGGTTTTTGAATGCTGTTTCATGAAGTGACGCAACAACGGTTAATTTCATTGTTACTCCAAAATATATTGTACTAAACTATGGCCGAACATTATTTCATTTCGTTTTACGGAAAGGTAACAATATCTCGTTGAAATCTGCGTAAAGAATCTGATGCTAAATGCGATAAAAGCCATTACAAAAATGCATAATTGATTTTGAAGATGACAATCCGTTTTTTAGTGTAAATGTGACAAGAATGGTAAGTCAGATAATATCCGAAAACTTGAAAATTTCATCGTTCTGGAGCGGGACTCGAATCCGCGTCTCCCAGATAGCGCCCGGGTATGCTAACCACCACACAACCCAGAACGACCAAGTCCCAATTTTCAAATTAATCGGAAACTTGAGATTTGGTCGTTCTGGGTGGTGTAGTGGTTAGCATACCCCCGCGCTATCTGGGAGACGCGGATTCGAGTCTCGCTCCAGAACGATGAAATTTTCAAGTTTTCGGATATTACCTGACTTACCATCCTTGTCACATTTACACCAAAAATCAGATTGTGATCTTCAAAATTTGTATTATATGGCGGAATCCCGTATTTCTTTCATGATGCATAATTGATGCTATGAAAACGGTGCATCGTAACGAAATTTGGCTTGCTCTCGAACCCCCTGCCCATGTGTGTGTGTGTGTGTGTGTGTGTGTGTGTGTGTGTGTGTAGGTTACCTGCTATTGACGAGAGCTTTAAAATGATGTATAACACGATGGGAGTAGCCTGTAGATATCTTAGACCAAAAGTTACCAATCCCTCATTGACACACTTGCGGTTCAGTTTTCCTTTCTATCTTGAGGTCAGGCTTCAGCCTGCGCATGAGCAGATGAACTTTCGTAGCTACATCATATTTCAGCGGCGTCAGGATCGTTTCTTACTTTCGTCTAAATCTGAATAATATATAATACAAATAACAATAAATATTGTTTTTGAAAAACTGAAGAATCGAATTACTATTGCCGCCATCATAGTTTAGTAAATACAGTGAACTCCGTTATAGTGAAACTCAGCGGACTCGCATATTTCGTTCGCTATGTCCATTCAATAAAACCGAAGTATCTTCCCTTAACCTGAATTGAGTGGAATGGTGAGCAAGAAAATAAAATACAGTATATACATACAAGTTCTGTCCGGCAAGTAATGAGACTCATTCAATAATAGACGTTTAATTAAAGTTATACTAACATAACATTAAAATTCCTCGAAATAACATCATTGAACATCAATACACCACTGCCAGTGGTTCTGCCACGCCGCGTAGCTTGCCTGGAAGCCGGGAACAATGATCGCTTTCAAAGCAATCTTTGCGGCAGTTTGCACGTTTGTAATGTACCAAAATGGTGTCTTTTAAGACTGGATTTGAGCCGGAAAAACAAAAAGAAGTCAGCCGGGTCCAAGTCAGGGCTATATGGAGGTTAGGGCAGCGTTGCCAAGCTCGCGAGAAAACGACACACGCTTGTTCATCAGTCAAAACCTTAGGAACCAATTTGGCGCAAACGCTCCGCATCTGCAATTTCATGCACAATGGATTTCGCGAGTCCCACGTGCTCTGTTACCAATCTAACACTCAGACGTCGGTCAGAGTCCAAAACCACTTTCACCTTTTCCACATTGCCCTAAGTGTGAGACGTTGAAGGGCGTCCTGGACGTGGCTCATCCTCGACGCTCTCTCCTCCCTCCGTGAACGTTTCGTGCCACAAAAATACTTGTGCTTTCGATAAAGCATCCTTCTCGTAGGCTTTCTGAATCATAGCAAGCGTCTCGGTCGCGGATTTTTCAAGTTTAACACAAAGCTTTACCCCGTATTGCTGTTCGGCACTCTTCTGCATTTTGACCATTACGCGACGCTCACACAGCTGTCCACTTCGCAAGCGATCCTCACTCTGTAAAAGCTCAGAGCCAACTGACAAGACATCGATCGTTTACCTAACATACGCCGCCACCCGTCACGCCCGGAGACTCCGCCCTCCAGCCCTTCTGACAGGCCCAGGAAAAGTGGTCTCATTACTTTCCGGACAAACCTTGTATGTATCTAAAAATAATATTTTTATGTACGTAGTGTATATTCATTAAATTAAGTAAACAAAATTAATTTTACATTACCTTAATTAACATGAAAATAGTCTGTTATGTGCCGCTGCTTGCTGCAAACAGTTTTAATAAATATTTTTTCTATGTCATTTTCTAGAGTCTGTGCTTTTGTTTCCCTTGATTCTACATTTTCCATACATTCTAGGGGAACTTTAGCGCAGTCCTGACACACCACTCCAACATCTCTTTCACTGTTGAAACACGTTCTTCATTATCATCCTCGTCATCTTCGGCCTCGTTTTCTTCCGTGCTGGAACAGCCTTTTACAGCCTCGACAATAGTTTCATCCGACGGGATTTCATTCGTTATAACTTCACACTCAGCATCGATAAAATCTTCAGCTTCAGTGGAATTCGCACCGATATGCTGAAGAAGGTCCTTGAGAGGCACATCATCCTCTTCCTTGAGTGCCACACGTCCAGTAGCCAAACCAGACCTCCAGAAACAGTTCTGTATAGTGACAGTTAACACACTCCTCCACGCTTTGTTTCCAAAACGTACAGCATTCGGAAGACTTATTAATGTGTTCTGCTTTGATTCCAGGGCTTGGATTAAATGAAGCGTTACTTCGCTTCTGTAATAGGTTTTAAATCTGCGAATCACACATTGATCCATGGGTTGGAGAACTCACGTGGTATTGGCAGGCAAGAACACCAGCTTGATGTTGCTGAGGTTTTTAATCCTATCTCTGCGCTTCAATGCACTTAAGGAGTAGTAGGCCTACAATATTGTTCTCAACACATTCTTTCAAGTGTTTTTTTTTTATTGGAGTTTTAACAACCACCGTGAGCAACTCAACGGGCTGTAAGCAGTCGCCCGTCCCTAATTTAGGCCCACTGACTCCAGAGAAGGGAGAGAGCCAGAGCCGTAAGACAAACCCAACATCCAAGCCTCACCGGGATTCGAACCCTGATCATAAGCCATCGCTTATTCAAGTTTTTGCAAGAAGGTTTGTTTTGAAATAGGCAACAATTTAATGTTACAAGTACATTCTTTTCTTTGAAGTTTTATTTTTTAGGTTCACTATAACCGAAGTTGAGTGTTCACTATAACCGAATGTTCACTATAACAGAGTTCACTATATCTAGAGTTGACTGTATTTACTGTTTTATGACTAACATGTCTTCTTTCAGTCGTTTTACGACAAAGACATTCATTAATCCACCTACCTAGCTACCGCTCAATGTCAGAAACTAGTAAGTTCATTTCTGTGATTTAATTCCACTTAGTATGTACCAGACTGTTGCTCGATGTGGTTGTGTGTGACGAGAATAAATGCACTGTATTGTACGTAAAATATGTACATATACTCTCGAATCAATCGTTTTATTTCCCACCCACAAAGAACTTGGCAGGCGAAAGATGTGTAGAAAAAATTATCTACAAAGAGTACCACGATATTCTCTCGATTAAGGGCGGGGTTACATTTTTGTTGGATACTAGACATTGGTTGCAGTCCCTTTGGATGGTCCTGGGACGAGGAACGATTTTAGTACCCAAGCTATGTTTCAGGAAATGAGGCATTGCTTTTCAATTGATAAGCACAAGAGCGAACTTTTCTCAGAGTGGCTTCACACAAGCACGTAACATCAGCCAAAGCCGAGAGTTAGATGTTAGATGTTAATGTATGCAGTTGTTCTTAATGCCCTCAGTTGTGCTTAATATAATAGACTCTTTAACTTGACATTTTAGTTCAGCACATTGCTGACTGTTTTCGTTCTTCTCTTCATCATCATTGGAGTTTGTTTGTACCGACAAAGAATAAAGGATAAGGAAAATGAATCCACTTATCAGCTTTTACCAACGGAAGAAACTTTCCAGAAGGAGGCCTCGAATGATCAAGAAGCTAAAGAAGTGAGCGAGGACTAAGCTGAAGATATTGGAAGTGCTATTCTGTTGATGACCGATTTTCAAAAACGAAGAGTTAGTTTCTTTGTTTAAGTAGGAAATTGGATAACAACACATAAAATTTGTTAGTAATGCTATACGTCGGAAATAACTGGCTTTGAGTACCAAAATGTCTAAGAATATTTAGTTTCTTTTGGTCCTGCTTGTGAATCATTGTCATTATATTTACGCCTTGCCGGTGTTTCCATTGGATTTCAGCAAGAATTTGATGAAGTTTTGTGGTTATGTTAACTGTAATTTTTTTGATATCCTTTTGTATATATTTTCAAAGTGTACCATTGTTCTCAAGGTTTCAGATCCATGTAGAAAATAAAACTAACACTCCCTTTCGTGTCTCTACTCTTTTGACGTTTCAACACAGAACTTATTATTTATTTTAAATTTAAAATGCACTAATGCATTTTAGCTTATGATATCTTGTAGCACATTGACATCAGTGGCGAAGATCAATTTACCGTGAGCTCTTTTATGTGAAATTCCGGTGTCTTTTGTACAGCAATGAAGTTGCTAAATGAATCTTGCAACATCACTAATAACTTATCGTCAGAAATAACTTATTTTACTTAGCTTTTGAATTATTTTATCCAATTATATCATATGAAAAACCCAGTTAAAATATCTATCACATATGTTTGTGTTTCATTAACAACTTAACGTCATTAACTTATTACTTTATGTACATTGTACATGCAATAGTGATATGTACTAGAAGTGTGTAATATTTTTGAATACAGTGGCATTTATTTTTAAAACTGGCAACCCGGCCCCGGCTTCGCACGATAGCAATTTAGAATTTACGGCGAATCTAAAGAGAGACGATTATTACGTTCAACAGGCGACTGTCTTTCTCTTTGTAAAGCCATTCTTTGTCTGCCATTTGCCAATCGAGATTCGGTTTCTTGGAAAGTTTCATTAAGACGGGATAAACAAATTCTTTTAGCGTCCGATCTACTACGACCTATATTCGATTTTCGTCTCGGCATAATATTAATACAATATTTAAATTTTAATTAAAGAGCTACTCAAACAGATACATTCGTGTGGACGAGAACAACTACGCATTTAGTCTGTGCGAGCGCCGATAAAACAATTCTTTCAGCGTCCGATGTAACTACGCATTTAGTCTGTGGCCTTACGTGCTATCAGACATGCCGCCGCGCATGCACCTCGCGTCTTTTTCTCAATGAGCAAAAACGTTTCAAAGTTTCGTAAATCGGTCGCCGTGCATCGTTGTTTAGGCAGTGGAAGCTACGAAAGAATGCGAACGGCGGTTTTTTCTTTGACTTGTCACTAAAATCGTTATTGCTCGGCTCCCTTTTGTCATAGATTAATGTTTCATACACCTAAACCTTCCTCGACAAATGCTCTACGGAATGGTGAAAACCGCATGCAAATCCGTCCAGCGATTCTAGAGATTAGCCCGAACAAACAGACAGACGCCTACCGGGGAATTTATTTTATACTACGTATAGAAGAAGATATTAAAATAGAGATATTTTAGCTGCTCTGGCAGATCTGTTCTTACAAGATTTTTTTTTCAATCGGAGTTTTCTCTATCAGCAAAAACTGGGAATTTCTACTTTCCAAATCCAATAAAGTGTATAATTTCTTTCTAAATTTGTTTTTTGCATCAGTAACACTGAATTTGGCGAACAATGCCGCCAGTATCGCTTATTTCCGTTCATTTCGACAACAAAAACGTGATGGAAATAAATCGTATGATTATCGCCTTGTGTTATCTTAGCAAAGTGAAATACAGTGTCCAATTATATACGCAATGCGGCTATTAGGTAATGAGACTGATTTTTTCTAAAAATCCCGGTAAAACACACCTGTCGAAAAGTAATGTTTTTTTGATAATTTATCAACTTTGCGGTGGCAACGTCATTTTGCGTCAGAATTATGACGATGATTATTTAGGCTGTGGATGACGTCATTCGCTGGAAGAACAATGTCACAGCCCTGTCATGCAGCAGAGAGCAAATAACCTGTTCTGTTTGAAAATTGGTAAAACTGCATCTGAGACAGTTGAATTGCTGCGTGAGGCCAATTGCCTATTTTGTGAACAAATATTTCTATGGTATGCACGTTTCATAGATGGGCAGGAAGATTTCGAAAGTGACGAAAGCCCAGTAAGCCCGATTGCAGCGCACATGGCTGAGCTCATTGAGAAAGTTCGCGAAAGGATAAAAAATGATCGTTGTGTGACATAAGGATACTGGAAGGTGAGCTCGATACGTCAAATTTTAGTGCAAGGTTTGGGGTAAAAACAAGTTTGTGGCCGTTTTGTTCCGCATGCTTTGTCAGACGACCAGAAACATGCCCGAATGGAATACGCAAAAGACAGATTGGAGACTGCAGAAACAATGCAAACTTTTCTCCAAAGCATTGTGGTAGCCCAAGTAGCGGTGAATATCGGCTAGATATCGGGCCGATATTGGTTATGTCGGCCGAATGTCATTGATATCAGTCGACATTGAGCCGATATCGGCATTGGCGACATATCCGACATTGTCTTGCCGTTCGTCAGCCGATATCGGCATTGTCGGCATATCCAACATTGTCTTGCCGTTCTTCAGCCGATATCGGCATTGTCGATAAAAACGATATCGTCTTGCTGTTGTTCGCCCGATATTGGCATTGCCGAAATCATGATGTTGGTAATGCCCATCTTTCTGTTCTTCACCTTTTATGCAGATAGGTAAATTAAATAATCTAAAGTACACCGCTACCAGTTTTTATATCATGTAAATTAAAAATAGTATTATATGTACTGTATAGCCGAGTAGAAACAACAAAATACTATTATGCTTCTCGTATCAGAGTGATGTCGAACTAAGCCAAGATCGGCCGTCCCGGCGGCGCAGTTGTCTAAGGCGTTGGCTTATGACCGTTCACCCGAGATGGGTCTTTTTTTTCTTTTTTTGGTTGGAGGTTTAACGGTCGCCGTGAGCAACTGACTCAATGGGCTAGCTATTAGCAGTCACCCGTTCCTAATTTAGGGCCACTGGTACCAGGGAAGGGACAGAGCCAGCACCGTAAGACAAACACAACATCCAAGCCTCACCGGGATTCGAACCCGGACCCCTCTCGGACGAATGATCAGAGGCCATCGCTTAGACTCCTGCGCCACCGGGGTGACGGATGTTGTGTTTGTCTTACGGCACTGGCTCTCTCCCTTCTCTGGAACCAGTGTCTTTTAATTACGGGACGGGTGACTGCTTATTGCCCATTGAGTTGCTGACGGTGATCGTTAAATCTCCAACTAAAAAAAATAAATAAAAAAATAAGCCAAGAACGTAAGCAGAGAGTTCTTGTAACCTGACGCTAAAGTTTTAGCCAATGAATTCTAATCCCGTTTGGTAAACAATAACCGTAACCTTTAGATACCAGCACATCGTGGTCGGTGCAAATCACACACGAGCTTTATTTTTGATTATTGTTTACTGATTGTACTTCGCTTCGGTGCCTAATTCCTGTGCAACATTTTTTTTTTTGATATCAGCTGGTATGTATAAAAGTAAACCTACCAAATATCGTTTTGTGCCACAACGTGTCGCAGCTGACATGCTTACGGTTTTTTGTAGGAGCATCTGGTAATCGCCATAATATTTTGAACGATAACGGAACGGAGTTCCTTGTAAAATGCCTAAAATTAATGAAAACTACCAAAAGCCTTTTCCCGTTTTTATTGCAGCTAATAATACTGTTTTTCATGGTGAAACAACTTCACAGAACGAATGCTGATGAGATATAACTGTCATCTAACCGATATCGACTGCATGTCGGGAGCCGATATAACGATATCGGCTAAATATCAGGGAGTATACCTTTTTGTAATATCGGTCCGATATAGGCTGCAGGTATTGGACCGATATCGGCTGCAGGTATTGGACCGATATCGGCTGCAGGTATTGGACCGATATCGGCTACAGATATTGGACGGATATCGGCTACAGATATCGGCTGAAGATATTGGACCCATATCGGCTACAGATATCGGACCGATATTGCAAAAAGTTATCCTCCCTGATATTTAGCCGATATCGGTTATATCGGCTACCGACATGGAGCCGATTTCGCACCGACATTAATTGCTATTTGGGAGGTGACGAGACAGGGTGTTTCCGTTATGATCCGGAAACGAAGCATCAGAGTGTTTAATGAAAGTTGCCAGAGTCACCCAAAGGAAAGAAGATCAGGTTACAGAAGTCCTAAATCAAGATAATGCTTGTGTGCTTTTACGGCAGCAAGGGAATTCTGCATCTCGAGTTCATTCTTGTAGGTACAACTGTCACTGACAATGATTACACATCCATGTTGGAACGATTATGGAAGAGGATTGCTCGTGTTAGGTCTGAGTACAAAAACGGGCAATGGTTTCTTAGCTTTAATAACAGCTTTGCATCTTGTTGGCATACTGTGAACAAGGTTTTGTAAAAGATTGGGTCAAACAATGCGATTCCAAATTTGAATTACAATTTCAAAGAGTTGAATTTTGGTCGTTGGCTTTTTATTTGATAGTTCATACGACACCTTGAATAACAAATTTTCGATCGGGGTTTATGTCGGGTGACTATCGTGGCCAATCAAGATGCTGAAAGTTTTTTTTCCTGAAACCACTTTTTCACTACTTTAGCTCGATGACAGGCAGCATTGTCATCTTGAAAAATAAAATTGCCGTCATAAAGTCTTCCAGATGATGTTGTTTTCTAATATCCAGATGCATTTCTAGGCATTTACCGTACCATCGACAATACGGAGGTTTCCAACGCCATGTGCACACATGCAGCTCCAAACCATGATGCTGAACAGTAGTCACTAAGTAACTTGGATGGAATTCTTCATGCTTGAATATCCTTACATAGGCACTACTCTGATTCCCATTAAGGCAAAATTCTGATTCATCACTGAAAAGAACATTTTCCCATTGCTTGGTTGTCCATGAGACATGCTGTTTTGCCCACTGAAGTCTAAGCTGCCTTTGATTTACAGTTAACAGTGGTTTACGCCTACCTTTGCAGTCACGTAAGTCATAGTGAAGCTGTCTTCTCCTAACAGTAACATCAGTCACTTCAGACCATCTTTGAAGCAATTCAGGTGAACTGAGTCTCCTGTCTGCCAAGCTTAGCTCTCTGAGCACTCTGTCCTGCCTTGTTGTAGTGGATCTGGGCCTTCCACTGCGACGCATACCGTAATTTTAACATCAGCACTGTTTTTTACTTTCTTCAGTAGCCTAATAATTGTAGATTGATTACAGCCCACTTTTTCAGCGATTTTCCTTGAAGAATATCCCTCATTATGCAGAATAACTATATCCTGTCGGCTGAGGACAATTCCGCAGTTTTAACCATTATTGAGAATGTACACAAATTATACCCTATTAGCAACAAGAAACGACCACTACAATGCTCCAGTATTTTTATTATTATCATATGTAGAGGATTTTAGGAAGGGAGTGTCTGACCCCAGGTCTTAAACAACCCTTAGAAATTGGAAGCTAGGAGATTTGGGCTAAAGTGCCCGATAGGAAAGTGACACGGAAGTGAAGTAGGAAGGGGGAGGAAGACGCCCTTATTTATTACCGGGAGGCCAGTACCCGGGCAATGCTCCAGTAGAGAGAGAGAGAGATATTTCCTATCTGAGGTTGAGAGACCCGAACCCTCAGCGCTCTGCGCCTTTTGTCAGGTGAAAAAGAGGAATATTAGATATTTGGGAACAGATTTCCCTGATAGAATAGTACAAAAGAAAAGTATGGAAATATTAGAGGAGAGGGAGTAGACGGTAACCCGTTAAGAAGTGAAGTTGTAAGCTGCCCTACATACTTACCTGTAACAACAAGCCATTTCAAGTGATATTTCTCTCCGCAGAAAAATGCCTGGTACACCTGTGCCACAGAAGAGCACAGGGGGAAAGGAAGGAAAGGACACGGGAAAGGGGAACCTGGAAAAAAAAAAAACATCACACACAGAATATCTTTCCCAGAGAAAATCGTCTTTGAACACCGGGTAAGACAAAACTGGCTATTTGCTCAGTGTTGCTCGCCAGCCAATGAGAGAAAAGATTTTTCCCCATTGGTTTACAGAATTTTTTCACAGGTTTACTTTTGTTGCTTCTTGACAGGCATGTCAGAGTAACCATAGCTGAGGTGGTGTGATCACAAAATTACACCGATCGAGGTTTAAGATACTCGTTTAGAGTATGCAACATTTTGCTCGGCCCTTAAAAGAGCCTTTTTTTTTTTTTTTTTTGTTTTTTGTTTTGTTTTTTAATCAGGGAAAAACAACAACAAATTTTAACATAAAAGGCAAGACCAACAATACCTTGTTTTTTTTAGGGGCAGAGATATTTAGTACAAAAAAGATAAAACTTTTATGCAACATTTTGCTCGGCCCTTAAAAGAGCCCTTTTTTTTTTTTTTAATTTTTATTTTTTGTTTTGTTTTGTTGTGTTTTTTTAATCAGGGAAAAACAACAACAAATTTTAACATAAAAGGCAAGACCAACAATACCTTGTTTTTTTAGGGGCAGAGATATTTAGTACAAAAAAGATAAATCTTTTATGCAACATTTTGCTCGGCCCTTAAAAGAGCCTTTTTTTTTTTTTCTCTCATTTTTTATTTAACAAGGTTTCTTCACATGGGTGAAGTATGTTTTCAAAACAGAGTACGGCTCTTAGAGGAGCCCTCCCTTTTTTTTTTTTTTTTTTTTATTTAACGAGATTTATTCACATGTGTGAAGTATGTTTGCAATTCAGAGTACGGCCCTTAAAAGAGCCCTTTTTTTTTTTTTTTTTTTTTTTTAATCAGAAATTCTTCTTAGGTGAGAAATACCCTCTAAACACTAGTCCCAATTATTGTTATTTTTTTTGCTAGGGTAGCTGTGAATTGGGTTCATTTCTGGAACTTTATTCAAGATAGTTTTTGGCCTTTTATAACTGTCAGTTTCATTGACAGTATAGTTAATGGCCGCTCTGACCAGAGGATTAGGATGAATCTTAGCTTTTTCATAGTATCTATAAGCTAAGTCATACATCGTGTAATGGATGGAATTAATATTTAGCATGCTTCGGATAGCATGGTTTGAAGTTCTTCCATCAAGTCCAACCATATATCGTAGGGTTTTATTTTGAAATGAGGTAATCTTATTTTTCTGCTGTTTGTTGCAGTTACCCCAGATAGGACAGGCATAGGTAATAACAGGGCTGATACAGGCTTTCCATATCAAAGTTTTGTTTTTCCTGCTAAGCCTTTTATTTTTTATTATTGGCTGGAGACTTCCTCTGATCTTAAGAGATTTGGACACAGTTTCTTTAATATGCTTGTTCCAGTTTAGGTTGTGGTCCATAAAAAGTCCTAAGTATTTAGCATCATTTACCCAAGGTATTTTTTTTTTATACATTTCTATTTCAAAGTCTGGATTGTGATTGCATTTAATCCTAGAAAATAGAATTGCTTGAGTTTTTTCGGTATTGATTTTAATTTTCCAATCTAAGAAATATTTCTCAAGTTTTTCAACATAATGTTGCAACATGAAAGTTGCTTGATTTTTATTTTTGGAAGTATAAGCGAGTGCAGTGTCATCAGCATAGAGAGCTGTAGTCAGATTCCTGTTATTATAGTTGGGAAAGTCTGACGTAAAGATAGAATACAGCGTTGGTGCGAGTACACTGCCTTGAGGTACACCAGCTTCGATTTTTTTTTTAACGATTTTTTCCCATTGATTTTTACACAGAATGTTCTGTTAGTGAGGTATGATTTGATTATATGTATAATCCAGGGTGGGAAATCATGTGCTATTAGCTTGTAGATGCTCCAGTAGCTCTTCGTCAACCCTTATAAAGGCTGGAGTAGGATTAGGATAGCATTAGGAAGCAACCAATCAGGTAAAAGAATGTCTATGATTGGCTTGCAACAACTGATACGGAGCTAACGTGAATTTGTCAAACCTCATATTTTATGTCATATCTTAAGAACAGAAGTAGCTACAGGAAAAAACTAAGACATTTTTGAAATCTCTGTTAAATTTCACACCTAATGACATGCAAACGACGAAATAGCTATGAAAATTAGTTAGTTAAAAAAAGAGTTAAACTAAAAAAATTTACGGCTTTTGTAGGTGATGCAAATACTTTTGCACACTAATGTAACACAAAAAGTATATTACTATCACTAAAAATTAAAATGGAGCTACCTCAATCACAACTTGAATATTTAATATGAATATTACTTAGATGATGAATATTGAGGAAAATAAGAAAATCATAACACGGCCTCATTGATATAACTTATATACACTATTTCTTTCTTTTTATTTATTTATTTTCTTCTTCTAGGAATGAAAAGGGAAAAATGAACTACTACAAAATAACATTATCCACAACTATTTAGGTTGTCTATACAAAACAAGAAAAACAAAATTACTGCTTTGTCACACCTTCCGACAAGGAAAAAAACACGTTACAGGGAAAGAAATATAGAAAAGAGAAAAAGAATTAGCTTCACTTTTTTGTTGACTCTTGGCTCCACTTCATGCTCGGAGAAAAGCGTAAGAAGTTACCGAAAAATAAAACCAAGGAATGATGAATTTTCATTCTCCCCCTGAATTATTTTTATTTTTGTGATTTCAAACAAAATATGCGTGGACATGTCGGCAAATTAATTTTGCAACAGAAATCAGGTGCCACAAAATTTAGCTACATATTAGTTCAACACGACTTCCTTTGATATTTAGAGTTGTATCCCTACAACAATCCTCCTAGAGACATAGCGAACTACGCCTAAGATATACATGTTGCTATTTCTGTCGCTTCCCAGAAGCAATGGTTGTAAACTGCAAATAGGAAAAACCGAAAACGCTCAAGAGGATTCGAAAACAATGTATAAAAAATAAATAAACAATAAAAAATAAAAATAAAATAAACACTTCCCTATCTGTTATCTTTAACTAAGCACAGGAGTTTGTTATTTATGTATGTTAGCTGTTGGTGGGTCAGCAAGTGAACGCATTAATATTTATAGTTATGGCTTTATGAAAACCAGATATGGAAGGTGTCATCATTATTCTTACGAAAATAATTTCGTGTCAAAATTGGAAGACATTCCATCAATGATCTAAGAAATCAATTCTCCAGACACCTCTCAAGCTGAAAATTTCATTACACTTCTTTGCGTTCTACCGCCTTGAAGTTGTGGAACTGGGATCGAAACCGACCTGAAGTTTAAACAACTTCCTAATTAAAAATGACACAATGCTCGTTCAGAAATGATTTACAAATCATAATTCTTTTATTTATGTGGCGCTTGCTCATGAAAACTTCTCGATGTCCATTTCAATCTGATGCGATTTGCATAGACATAATTAAATTAGTGAGTTACACCCATAAGAATCAATAAATATTCACTGTCGGGGCAGAAACAGCTTGGCAAAATGTGAAATTAAGGTAATCTCGAACCCAGATGAGCAAAAAACGTAACTTAGTGCTTATAACTCCGGATAACATCTGGTAATTATAAGTAACATGATCTTCTGCAGCGTCCATTAATTTCTACGAGGAAGTGGATTATTAAAAAAAAACCCCGTAGAGATGACGGAGGAAAGAAGATTGAAAGAAACAGGAGATTGTAATCTTAATTAAAGAAGAGAAATCCAGATATGTATCGTAGATGAACTTATAATGGCGAGGTGATAATAAACTGGAGGTTCTTAAGAAGGAGAGGAATCAAAGAGAGTTAGGTGGCTGGGAAGCGGAAGGTTTGAGAAAGTTGCTCGGAAAATGTTGATGCAGTGTCTGGCGTCTAGAATGCTAAGGAACACCGGGCACGTGTGAATGTAGCTGGTGGCGTCACCTGCGAATGAAGCACGTGACCCGGACGCTTGACAGCTGAGTTAAACGAATTGCCATCTCACCAAGAAACTCACTTGTCAAAATCGCCGCCGCGAAAGACTCTGATGCCACCATGATTCATTGCAGAGACGCAGGCTGCTGCTGCTCTTTTACGGCGTGTTTTGACCCGTCACCTGCTCTCCGAAGAGCAAACATTTCTCCCTTGCTGTCACGAGCTGTTGGATTGACCAAACGGCATCCCGATAGGGTGGTGTCAGCTCTTAGAAGCAGCGACGAACACATACAAACTGACCCAGACGGTTGTCGCTAGTTGGCCAGCATTAATTGATCACTACTTGAAAACTTTGCCCCGTTCTATGCCGTCTTCTTGTTCGCGGGGAAACGTTGGAATCAAGTAATCCTAGAGATTATTACCCCCGAATGCCTGAAATGTCCAACTCCTGCAGGTCGAAAGGTGACTCGATATAACGTGGCACTGTATGAACAAGATGAAAAATGCACTTACTTGCATGTTTGTTCGCGTATTTTGCAGGATGTCACGTCCTGATTTACAAATTGGGAAAGGAAGCTGCGGGTAAAGGTACTAAAGCATGAAAAGTAATGAACATAAATTAGAAACGTTGATATTCGCATGGTTTTTCGTACCAATGAGTCAGCTTTTATAGTCAAAGGGAAAAGAAAAACGCGATAGAACATTCGTTTTTTTCGTGCCTGAAAAAGAAAGGCGTTGCTTTTATTACATTGCTCAGCGAAAAGGAACAGCGAGAAAGAAAGAAATCAGAGAAAGTGATATAGGGCGCAGAGAGAGAGTTAGAGTGAGGAACTTAAGAAATGTGTGAGCTAGTGTGTTGAAGGAGAAAAGAAAGAGAATAACAGAACCAAACAAAAAAAAAATGAGTGCATGAGGAAAGAAGTGAAAATAAAGAGAAGGAGCAAGGAGAAGAGACGGTCCAAGAAAGAAAGAGGTTGCGAAAAATTGAACAGACAGCGAGAAATTCCAGAAAAATAAAAAAAAATGAGCAGAGGAGAAAAGCTAACATTGTGCAGTGTGTGTGTGTGTGTGTGTGTGTGTGTGTTTATAAAGCTCTTGGTTTTCCCTCTTTGAATTTCGTAGCGACTTCATTAAGTCTCCCATTCATATTTTTAGCACCATCGTAATCTTGCACTTGCATATAAATTTTCTAAAGTTGGAGCGGGGATACGTGCCCCTGTGTACCCTCCCCTCCGACGCTACGCTCATGGTGTCCTCGATTTGGGGACACCAAATTGCTATTAAAATTAGTATTGAGGAAATTGGTCAGCTTAAAATAGTGTAACTATACTAGTAATCCAAATTTCTTGGAGTTGAATAGAAATAAAAGTTTCCAAGCTTTCGTACACCAACCAAATGGCTTTTTCTAGAAAAAAAGGTAGACAGGAAGCAAACCTTGCTCTCTATCTTCCTTGAAAAAGCCATATGGTTGATGTGCGAAAGCTTGGAAACTTTGATTTCCATTCTACGCCAAGAAATGCGGATTACTACTATAGTTATACTATTGTACATACTGTATAAACACCCAGATCTTTCTCTGTCTGGAACGCTTGACGTCATAGCAACGTCTGCATTGTTGCACCATCACGTATCGATCAATTCGCGTGTGCTCTAGAGATGTCAAAGTGATTGCCTACTATATAATAATAGCACACGATCATTTTGAGATGTCAAGGTGATCGCGTGCTAATTTAAAAACACTGGATTATCAATGACTCGAGTTCTATTTTTCGGAACTATAAAATTCGAATTGAAATCTAATATCACGGCAAGTTGCGTTTGTATAATAATTTAGTTTAACACAATTCGAATATCAATTTGTACGCTTTTTTTACTTTCTTAATTTAACTATTTTTCCGAGTTTAGTGCTGATTATATTATACATTTTACAAAACATCGATCTGAGCAAAATTGCATCTAAAAGCAGATGTCGCCCCATTACCACTTTATCGAGAAGTTAGATAGTTCCGATTTGTATTACCAGATGTCGCATTATTTTGTAGAAAATGCTTGGTATGAAGTTTCAAACTAACCGTCGAATAGGACAGTCTAAAACAAAACGTGAACGGAATAACAAGTGTGCCGGAGAAAAAATCATTTAACGCGTCTTTTGAAAAACGGAAATAAATAGCATATAATTTTCAGTTCTAACATGTTTAATGAGTTCTTACTATATAAGTTTTTACTATATTTCCTTACAGAAAGCAGGCGTCTAATTGATTTATTTTCAATCTGGTTCAATTAAAAATTTCACTCCGTCATAGGACGGGCAACATTCCCTATGTATTAATATTTATTTAAAGCTTAAAAACAACCGTCCTAGGACGGGCTAGTTTTAAGTATAGTTGGCGCACAGTTCCTTGTTATTAATCAGATCATCTTATTCTAAATGGCCAATTTAAGAAAAAAAAATCTTTTCTCTGAATGGTTGGTAACACGGTGAAGCCCACTTTTCCTTTTCTTCACAAAAAAATTTCATTGCCTGTGGCATAAATGCACATTTAAATGAAAGATGGTATCTCCGCTTATAAAAGTCGCTTTGGAAAAATCGTTTTTTCTTTTACATTGGTCAGATTTAGCAATCCAAATATTTTCCATGACTTGTTTTATAGATTTTCAGTTTTCTGAACAGATGGGGTAACAGTATTTTGCACATGCTGGTAGGGCTCAGCGGCTAAGGATCTCTCCGGACACACTGAAGGACCTAATGTGTCCCATGAGAAATCCCCCCAAACCATCACAGAGCCACCACCGCCTTGAAGAGAGCCATCCCGGCACGACAGGGCCATGGCCTCATACCGTCGACGCCACACCCGCACCCTCTGTCAGCTCGGTACAGCCGAGAATGGGATTCATCCGACCACACGACGTGTCGCCACTCCGCGGAGGTCCAGTTTTAATGTTCCTGGCACCAGGAGATGCGTAATGTCCGATGACGAGCAGTCAACAGTGGCACAAGAGTAGGGCGTCGGCTCCCGTAGCCCATGGTGTGCACTGTGCGCCATACCGTTCGCTCGCTGACGCGGCTTGGACCTTCGACATTTAACCTTGATGTGATTTGAGCCGCCGTTGCCACGTGGTCGGCCTCTACGAGTTTGGATAGTCTACGTCGATATCGGTCGTCAATGGCACGTGGTCGGCTACCGCATGCTCTCTGGGCACTAGTACGTCCGTTGGGGGTATAGTCGTGGGAAACCCTTGATACGGTTGCCCTCGGAAACTCTAGATTTCTAACCACTTGGGCAATGAAATGACCCATTTGTCTTCTGCCGACAATGCGTCCACGATCAAAGTCACTCAGATCACCACGTTTACCCACGTTCGTCGATTGCGATATACTGTTGGAAAGCCCTGCCGTGCGCCTATTTATCGCCTGCGTTTGATTTGGGTATGTTCTACTCTGCGCGGGGAATTCCAATGTCAGTTGCCCAACTCCAATATTTTGCACAAATATCTGAGTGTATTTTGTGCAAACTGTTAGGCAAGTGTTCGGGATTCTAACTTACCATGTAGCACATTCAGATTTTTGTGCAGGGTGAAATATGCGATTGTGTTTGTTTTTTTATGCTCTCCAACCGTAGGTTGAAGAAGCGTATATGCTCTAACTTTGTCCGTCTGTCTGTCTGTCCGTCCGCACGATAATTCTCGTAAAAATGTTTCGATTTCGATTAAATTTTAGTATGTCGTAGGGGACAATCTCGGGACGAACCCCATTGAAAATGAGCGCAATGGGGTCAAAGGTCAGGACATAGGTGCGCGATCCATTCCGTTGCCCTTATGCGTCACAACTAACGTAAAAATGCTTCTATTGCGACAAAACATTAGTATGTTGTTCCGGAGGTATACTGAACCAATTCTATTTAATATAATCGAAATGGGGTCAAAGGGCAGAACAGAAGAGCGAGATTTATTCCACAACCATTATCCTCATGACTTGATCAAAAATGCTTCTATTGCGACAAAACTTTAGTATGTTATTCCAGAGTTATACTGAACGAATCAATAGTCGTTCCAGAGTTATACTGAAGGGTAGGTAGGAGGGTTTGTCTGCATGTGATTTCTGGTATGTTGAAAAGCGTATCATAATCAATGCATTGCATGATTTTACTAACTTGTTCACTTTTAGTTCCTTCCCTTCTACGGCCAGCAACTTTAACGAAGAGGAGTGAGTTACTTCTCCGAGAGCGGAGGCTGAACAGTAAATCTATTGAAAAAATAAATGCCATAAAGGAACTTTTTTAGACAATTTTTTTTATGGGAGGTCAGATAGTCAAGTTTCGGAACTTGGTTTTTCTCGTCCTTCACGGAATTACTAACATCCTGAGGATGATCTTCAGATGTTTTCTAGTCTTTCGGTGAGCAGGGTCAAAAGTAATTTTTTTGAAGCACGAATCACACTTTTGTAGAGTAAAAAGCGAATATCAAATTTATGGACCAACAGTCTCAGTTCTCTGAAGACGGTAGTTTTCCTAACGCATTTGACTTTTCTCAGCGGAGCGTCTTTTTTAGGTACTTCAACGAAAGCCAAATTGCTGATCCAGACAATTCACACGGAAGTAACAAATTATAACACCCAACAGCAAGCAGACACGTTCCATCCTCACTTATGCACGCAACTATAACATTGAGACGGCTTTATAAACAACTTACTGCGATGGATCAGGACGTGTACGACAATGGAGACAATACGGGGAAGATTCGTGATGTAAGCGACTGAAAGAGGGGTTACTACTGGGCACTAGGCAGGTAATTGCAAACATCTCGGAAACGGCAAACCTTCAACCTTCTCCGTTCTGCAAGAACAACTATATGGAAGGTTTACAACCAGAGGCACACAAACGACAAAACAAGCTGCCAGAGGTCTTCCTGCTTGCAGAAATGACTGGTTGATGTTCGAGGGTAACGGCAGCTGGGGAGGACTCTACGAGATAGCCGACAAGGTCCATTGCATCAAGTAACCAAGCTTAACAACAGCTGTATCGAGAGAAGAATATTAAAATGCACAGCCCGCCGCACATTAGCGCGAATGAGCTAAACGGCAGATGTTTTATCTGCTAAAACCCGACAAATTCCTTTGCAATGGGAACGGGAGCACCAAAACTTGACCTTTGAGGACTCGAAATAGATCACATTGTCAGATAAATTAGGTTTTCCGTTTACACGCGTCGATGGATGCGTCAGAATATAGCTTCAACAGCACGAATTAATGGATCTCAGATGACTAGCGTTAACTATTCATGCTAGAGGAAATGGCACGTGTATGATTGCTATTGGGTTTTCCGAATGGAAATCAATTGTCTGAGGTTTACGCCGATGAGCAATTACATTGTGACCACCTACCTAATAAGCTGTACGAGCCTCTTTAGCCCGCAAAACAGCGCCCACTCGGCCAGGTATCGATACGATGAGGTGGCGATAGGTATTCTGGGGTATCTGGTATAGGTATTCTGGGGTATCTCGTATCATAATGCCAACAGCAGGTTCTCCAGTTCCCGTACATTTCGGGGTGGTCGTGATTTAGCGGGAACACGCTTTTCCAAGTCGAATCACAAATGTTCCATTGGGTTCATGTCAGGTGAATTAGGAGGACAGGGCATTAACAGAATGTCACCAGCATGTTCCTCGAACCACTCTTTGACGATTCTGGGAGTGTGGGATGGCGCATTATCCTGTTGGTAATGACCATCACCAGCAGGGAACATAGTTGCCATGAATGGGTGAACTTGGTCTGCAACGATGTTCAGGTACGTGACAGCTTTCAGGGATCGTGCTATTCGGATAATGGCGCCTAAAGTGACACACGAATATACCGCCCACAGCATAACACCGCCACCCTGTTCCCGCCCAATAGTGCATCAAGGTGCCATAGCCTCCGTTGGTGATCGGCGTATCTGCGTTAGATGTCTACGTGATGCACCAGGAATCTTGATTCGTCAGACCAGACCACTTTCTTCCAAACATCCACTGCCCAATCTCGATGATCTTGGATTCATTTCATGCGTTATTGGCGATGGCGAGCAGTGAGCATGGGGACCCGGCTAGATCTTCGACTACGCAGGCCCGTGCGCAGAAGGCTGCGATGAACTGTGTGCTGTGACATATTGCCATGGTCACCACTGTTGAAGCCTCGGGTGATTTGTTGCACTGTGGTCTTGCGGTCGCTGTGAACGATGCGCGACAGACTCCACTCCCCTCTGGACGACGGGTCGTCGTTTGGCCATCTGTGCACCACTTTTGGTACGTACTCACTACAGCGGCGTGTGAACAACCCATAAGCCGCGCCGTTTTTCGAGATCGTAGTTCCGAAGCGGTGCCATCCCAATTTGCCTTTTATCAAACTCCGATAAATCGGCAGCTTTCACCATTCTGACTCCGAACACTCTGCTAACCGAAAGCGTGCCCTGAGGTTGTATATATTCTGCTCTGTGAACTTCACCTGCGCCACCGTTCGGTCTCCAGGCGCGCTCATTTCTCTAGGCTGGGGGTGGTCATAATGGAATAGCTCATCGGTATACATGGTGTATAGCATCGATAAACTGAGTGGCTCCACATTGTTTTTAAATACAGTAGATTTCGGTTAATGGGGCCATTGGTTAATTGGTGCCACCGTTTATCTGGGACAATTCTTGAAGAACATCCCAAATTTGCTCTTTGGAATAAAACTTCGCATAATTGAGGCAGCGGCTCAGTTGGGTAAAAATGTTCTTGCTCCATTGTATCCCATTTAACTGAAATCTACTGTATTGTGATGTATTTTCTTATCGAATAATTTCAGAGATTCTGTGAATTTCTGGGATATTGTAAAGCTCCTAAAATCCTTTTTACTTATTATATTAGAGATTCCACGTAGCAAACATATCGATTCCTTTTAATTGCATTGCTTTTGAGTTTCCACATGGTTCAGGAATATTGTGAACCACCTGGAATATTCTTATTATTTTATTTCAAAGGTTCCATGTGATTTCTGGAATTACGTGAAATACAAATTATTAGAATTTTGTAAATATTTTAGTCAAATTAATCTACAGATTCCGTATAGTTCCGACATATTATGTGAAGTGACTAAAATTCATTTCGTTGAATTGTTCTGAAACTATATGTGGTAGTATTGTGAAAAATGCTACAATTATTTTGTGGTATTTTTACACAAAAAATTGTAGTATTTTATTATTTCAAAGGCTCCATACATTTCTGGAATATTGGGAAGCGTCTAAAATTATTTTATTGAATCTCTAAAAACTCCACGTGCTAATGTAAAACGCCGAGAATATCATTTGTTTAATTATTCTAGAGCACTGGCGCACCCACGGGAAGGGGGAGGGCTTTGGGGCTTAAGCTCCCCCAAAGCCCCAAAGAGATTAAGAACGATGTACGTCAAATCCTTTATCTGTATATACACTGCTGGCCACCCAAAATGCAACACCAAGAAGGACACGAGATAGCAAAGCCAGATTTACTGGACACATAACAACAGATACAAAGATTGAACGATTGAACTTACAGGCCCGTGCGACTTGCGGAGCACGCAGACACCAATAGTCCGTCTGGCCCCCATGGCTGGCAATAACGGCCGCTACACGCCGCGGCATCGAATGAAAGAGGCTTTGGATGTAGGCTTGGGGTATGTCCGTCCAGGCTGCTTCCACACGTTGCCACAGTTCATCAGGCGTAGCCACGGGCGGTGCTTGCCGGGCTCCTCGGTTGCCGATCAGCGACCAGACGTGTTCGATGGGCGACATATCGGGAGCACAGGCGGGCCACGGCAGCAGTGACACCTGGTGGGCCGGGAAGAATTGTTGGACGATGCGTGTCACGTGCAAGCGCGCATTGTCCTGTTGAAACGTGGCCGCTGGCAGGTCCTGCAGGTAAGGGAGGACTACAGGCTCCAAAACGTCGGAGATGTAGCGGTGGCTGTTGAGTGTACCGGCGATGCGTACCAGAGGGGTGCGGGTGTCATATCCAATTGCGCCCCATACCATAACGCCAGGTGACGGACCGGTATGGCGATGCATCATGCAGGCGTCATACAGTCTCTCGCCGCGGTGCCGCCACACGCGGATCCGACCATTCTGGTGTTGCAGGCAGAAGCGGGATTCGTCGGAGAAGACAATGTCGTGCCATTCCGTAGTCCAAGTGCGGCGTACAAAGGCCCATTGCCGCCTCAGTCGTCGGTGGTGTAACGTCAATGGTAATCGGAGCAATGGGCGTAATTCCTGCGCTAACGTTCGTGATGTGGCGGTGTGAGCCGTTAATATCCGCCGCAAAACATGCCTATCCTCGCGTTTGGTGGTATGCCGCGGCAGCGGCAATCGCTCTCGTAGGTCCGTCCGTCCATCCTGCATCCACGGAACCCATACTCGCCTCACTGTTGCTGGATGTCGTCCCACACGGGCGCCGATGTCTCGGTACGATAAACCGCTGTCGCGATAAGCCGCTATTCATCCTCTGTCGAACTCCGAAACGTGCTGTAATGACTGCTGTATTCTGCAACGAGGCATCAGTAGCTTCCCACGCACAGGTCCGGCAGCACAACACACTTCCACACCTTACACCCCGCCTTCTGTGCACCCTTCTTATAGTGCTTCTCGGTGGCGTGCCGGGAGCACATGATTTGCATATGCCCTGCAATGCTAATCGTTTGCATGTCCCCTCGCGGGCGACGCATGCTGCGAATTTCAGGCCAATCGGATGCTTCCTTCTTGGTGTTGCACTTTGGGTGGCCAGCAGTGTATATATGTTGTATGTGATGCATATATATATATATATTCAACTGTGAACTAGGCTCAGATAATTCAAACTTATGCACCCACCACAAGTCATCCTGAAGAAGAAATTGAAGAATTTTATGAGGAAATTCGTCATCTAAATAATAAAGGTAAGCAGCATTTGAAGATAATTATGGGAAATTTCAATGCAAAAATAGGGCAACGGCAACAGAATGAAACTTCAGTAGGTAAATTCGGTCACGGTAACAGAAACCAGCGTGGAAATACTCTCGTTGAGTTTGCAGAGGCAGAAGGATTTTTCATCTTGAACTCCTTTTTCAAGAAAAAGCCTCACAGGAAATGGACATGGAGACATTCAAATGGAACGACAAGTGAAATTGATTTTATTATGTGTAACAAAAAATTCGTCATAGAAGACTGCAGTGTGCTAAACAAGTTCAACACAGGTAGTGATCATAGATTGGTGAGATGTAAAATGCATCTCAACACTAAACTTGAACGTGGCAAGCTCATAAGACAAACAAAATGCATTGACATAACCAACCTTAAAAAACACCATAATACCTTCAAGTTGGAACTGAAGAACAGATTCTCCGCTTTAGAAGGCCTAACATCGGGAGAAGTGGATATTTCCGAAGTTAACAGAAAAGTAACCAAAGCTCTTATGGAAACAGCAACAAAATTAGCTGGGTCTAAGAACAAGTTGCATGTAAATAAATTATCAGGAAAAACGAAAATGTTGATGCAAAAAAGAAGAGAGATGAGGACAACTAAAGAAGATGTGACTTCCAAAGTGGAATATATAGAGCTATGCAAGACAGTACGAAAAAGTATCACTGAAGACGTAAGGAAATTCAACTGTGAACTAGTGAGGAAAGCAATTGAAAACAACCAAAGCCTAAAGATAGCAAAGGGACATCTCAGTAAAGGAAGAAAACAGATTATGGCACTGAGAAAAGAAGATGGTTCTGTAACAAGAAATTGAGGTGAAATTTTGACAAGAGTGAAAGATTTCTACTCCAAATTATATGAAAGGGATGATACATGTACTCCAGACATCATGAAAGGTACCAGTACCAGAGTTCTTCCAGTCCTTCCAGCAGAAGTTGCACATGCAATCAAGAACATGAAGCGGCGAAAAGCTCCAAGAGAAGATGGAATTACTGTAGACATCATACAAGAAGCAAGTGGAGAAATCGAAACAGTACTCGCCCAAATTTTCACTCGATGCCTTAATGAAGGGACGATTCCTGAGGATTGGAACAACGCTACAATGATCCTGCTACATAAAAAAGGTGACTTTGAGGATCTCAGGAACTACAGACCTATCAGCCTCCTAAGGTGACTTTGAGGATCTCAGGAACTACAGACCTATCAGCCTCCTATCAGTGGTTTATAAAATCTTCACTAAAGTTCTTTCACACCGTTTGAAGGTAACACTGGACATGGCTCAACCGAGAGAACAAGCTGGATTCAGGAGTGGCTACAGCACAATTGATCATATCCACGTACTGAGAGAACTAATTGAAAGAGCGAGAGAATATGAACTTCCATTGTGCATGGCTGTTGTCGATTATGAAAAAGCCTTTGATTCGGTGAAACCATCAGCAGTTACAATGGCTCTGAAATCCTGTGGTATTGAAGATGCATACATTAATATTATTAATAACATCTATGAAAATGCAAGTGCAAAGATTCGGCTGTTTGAGAATACAGCACACATAAAAGTAGGAAAGGGAGTGAGACAAGGTGACACCATATCTCCGAAGCTCTTTAATGCTACATTGGAGGGTGTCTTTCAGTCGCTGAGCTGGGAAAACAAAATGATAAAGATTAATGGAGATTATCTAACTCACCTTCGTTTTGCTGATGACGTAGTCATTTTTGCAACTACCCCATCAGAGCTGCAGAATATGATCCAGGAACTTGCTGACAAGAGTAAAGAAGTGGGATTAAAAATGAACTTTCAGAAGACAAAAGTGGTGTACAATGCTTTTACAAGAAATGAAGATTTATCGATTGATGGAGAAAAGCTGGAGATAACAGACACATATGTTTATCTTGGACAGCAGATATCAAGTGAGGGTCACATCGATGAAGAAATTAATCGGCGTACAAAACTTGCCTGGAGAGCTTTTGGAAGAAACAGCATAATTTTCAAGAGCAATATGCCATTATGTCTTAAAAGAAAAGTGTTTGATCAATGCATCCTTCCAGTGCTTACATATGGTGCAGAGACGTGGACCTTAACTAAAAGAGACATACAAAGGCTGTAGACAACTCAAAGCAGCATGGAGAGGTGCATGCTTGGTGTAACCAGGAGAGATAAGAAGAGGAACTCGTGGATCGGAAAAATGACAAGAGTGGAATACATCATGATCAGAGTTAAATCCCTGAAATGGCAATGGGCTGGACATACTGCCAGAAGGATAGACCATCGATGGACAGCCGAAATTTTAGATTGGATTCCAAGGGACAGGAAAAGACCCAGAAGAAGACCACATGGGAGATGGGTGGATGAAATTCGAAAGTATGCAGGAGTGACGTGGAGGAGACTGGCACAAGACAGACCGTTGTGGAAGAAACTTGGGGAGACCTTCGTCCAGCAGTGGATTGATAATGGTTGACAATGATGATGACGATGATGATATAGTCGAGTCACATTATTGTGATCACCTCCTACTTTTGAGGTCAACAGCGCGTAGCCAATGAAAGAAGACACGTGTCGTGAGCTTGCTTGGAGGGTTTACAGTATAAGGTGTGTTGTAGGCAATCTGAATGCATATCACTCGTTGCTGTCATGGATAAAAAGAGCGATTTATCAGATTTGCGAAAAAGAATAATAATCACAGTATAAATAATTACCGGCTTTCGGGCCACGGGTGGCAGTATTTCTGAAACAGCGCAGTTTGTTAACTGTTCGCTCGCTGCTGTGGTTAAAGTGTATCGTGATTGGAGAAATGGCAGCATTGCCAATAAGCGACGTGAAAACTGCGGAGCACCACTTGCCTTTGATGTGAGAGGTAAACGTTGGCTTCGAAGGTGCGTGAGGGCCGATCGACACGCTACAGTGGAGCAACTCACTGGCCGAATGAACTACGGGGCTACTGGAAGTGTCTAAAACGACAGTTCAGCGAACCCTGCTGCGTATGAGGATCCGATGCAGACGGATGGTCATTGCACCTATGCTAACGGGTGTCCCGTCAATTCGTCGCGTGCGTCAATTCGTCGACTACGTCAATTCGTCGCCTGCGTCAATTCGTCGCGCGTCAACTCGTCGACTACGACAATTCGTTGCGCGTCAATTCGTCGCGCGTCAATTCGTCGACCACGACGATTCGTCGCGCGTCAATTCGTCGCGGACAAATTCGTCGAGTACGTCAATTCGTCGACTACGTCAATTCGTCGCGTTTACAGATTTTGGTTACATACAAAACGAATGCAGGAAAACGTACGATTTCGAACGTCTTGCTCCCTGATCAAATTTATAAAGTTTTTCCACGCAGACAGGACAGGAATATTACGTTTTTCTTTGGCACTAAAAATATTAGACGGTAAACGGTTTTTGGAAGGGGTTGGAGCCCGCGGGATCGGTCCCCCCCCTCAAAAAATTTCGTAAAATCTACAGTTTTTATCTTAGAACCACCAAATTTGGTATACTATCTTATGGTACTCTAACTTAGTCGGCAGACCGTTTTTGGAACGGGTCAAGGCCCGGGGGTCAGAGCCCCCACGTACAAAATTTTCTTAAAAACTACAGTTTTCAATTCAGAACCACCTAATCTGGTATACTATCTCATGGTACTCTAACTTAGACGCTAGACGGTTTTTGGAAGGGTTTGGAGCCCGGGGGTCAGACCCCCCCGAATAAAATTTTTTTCGTAAAATCTACAGTTTTCAATTTAGAACCACCAAATTTGGTATACTATCTCATGGTACTCTAACTTAGACGCTAGACGGTTTTTGGAGGGGTTGGAGCCCGCGGGGTCGAGCCCCCTCATAAAAAATTTCGTAAAATCTACATTTCAAAATTGCCTTTATTCTTCAGTAAAATAACATTTCTATGTACATGACAATGGAATTCTGCCAATAAACACAGCGGTATATACATCAGCTGGAAGGTTCCAGTGAAACGTAAAACAAAATATTGTTAAAATCATAAAAAAAGAAAAAAAAAAAAAAAAAAAAAATATTTCGCCACGTAGGGCGAAGGAGAGGCAGACAATAAAGCACGAGCGATACAAACGAAAATGTTTACCTACAGTATTGTAGACAGGGCAAGACATGATTCTATACTATGCACAAATTCCAATTAAGCATTACTACCATACTAAAGATTAAGCATTAGGTACTAATCACAGAAATGCATCAGTGATGCTACATTCAAAATTTACAACATATGTACAGAAGTATTCAGTGACAAGGGGAAATAACGCTAAATGTACTCAGAAGGGCATCTTGTTACATTATATTATACACACAGTGACTAAGATTTTAAAAAAAATATTCAACATAATGAAGGGGACATTGCGTGGGCAGTAAACTGTGCAGAAGGAAGAATTATATACAACAACATAAAACCCAACATTATCGAAGAGAACATGGGAAAACATGGTGAGCTATCTTCAATGGCACATTAAAACAGAAAAATCACAAATAGCGAAGCACCAAAATTAATACGTAAAAACATGATTTGTTACAGTGAACGTGGGCGACAACAAAAATCCCACTTATAGGTTGAGATGTAACTGCAAATTGTGGATATGGAACCACCCAGCCGATTGGGCCCAAGTGGATTGAAAAACGCTATCGGTGTTTGTTGAGGCAGCACGAGAGTGCTCCATTTGGAGGCGAGTGGTTAACCGTGCTAGGAAGCGTCTCCGAATGATAGCACTTGCCTCCTGAGGAGGTGGAATAAGAGCGGGGAAGCGTTGTTGAAGATGGAAAGCATAGACAGTGAACTTCACAAGAAGAAAAATATAACGGCACACAGGAGGCAAGTGAGTAGGTGGATGCTTTGTTTGGAGTAGCCAAGCATATGCAAGAAATGGTAACGATCGAGCACAAATTCGATCAGCAAGACGAAATGCTGTGTTTAGGACTGGCAGGAGAACGGGGCAGAATAGGTATTGATGTTGGACGTCGCTGACTTCAGGGCAAAAGGAGCACTGCGGAGAGGTGAGAAGGGTCATGCGAAACAGTACTGATGGGGCGGGGAGACGAAGGTGAAGAAATTGCCAATGGACATTGAGTTCAAGAGGGGAGGAAAGGGCAGAGGTAGATGCTGTCCAGATGGCGGGGAGAAGAGAAGGAGGAGCAGAATGAACAGAAAGTGGAAGTGCGGGAGGGGAAAGAAGAAGCCAATAAAGAGAAGAGGAGGAGAGAGAAGTAACTAGAACCGGGGAGCTACGAATGAGGAGAAAGAACGGTAGGGAAAGAGGAGCAGAGGGGACCGAGAAGAGACCATCAGGTGAAGCGAGGAGTGGAAAGAGGCTCCAAAGCGCTGTGCGAAGAAGAAGATATTCGTTAGCAAGAGTAATGGTTGGAGATAGAAACAGGGAAGAAAGAGGTCTCCAGGTTAGATCAGAAGTTACGAGAGAACGGACAGTTATCACACCAGAGCGGATCCAATGAGGAAAGTAAAAGTAAGGGAGGTTAGGAGGGTGAATAAGAGAAGAGAAGAAGAGAGGTTCATCTAGGAGATCAAGAGTTGAAGAAGGAAAAGAACGGAGAAGAGGAAGCGAACGAAAGAGAGAAAGGCCCTCTCGCAGGACAGGAGGGAGGTGGGACGGGAGAAGAGAGTATGCATCCATCTTCAGAAACAGTAGGAAGGTGAAAGATGGGTCACGGAAAGAAGCTAGAACATTCAAGGTAGTGGTAAGGGACGGAACAGTTGAAGTGGCAAGGCGAATGAAATGAATAATGCGATGTGTTTTATAAAGGAAAGCTGGATCGGGAAGCTGGATGCCACCTAAAGAGGCTGGCAGATGAAGCGTGGCAGGTTTAACCCAGTGATGTGAAGACCAGATGACGGAAGTTGAGAGGCGAGTGATGGTCATCATTTGTGACACGGGCACAACCGTCGACATCCAAGAGTATTCGCATAGAGAGATAAGTTGTCGACGAACAACGGCTGCTCGTTGACGGAACGATGTGAAAGGGCGGGCCTTACTCCAGTAGGCAGCAGTCCGTTGTATCCGGGGAAGAAGAGCAGTCCAGGTGGCAGATGCAGAAGCCAAGGGCAATCCGACATACGCACCGAGGATCTTCTGTGTAGTGGCTGTCCACTGCGCACCCCAAGGAGCATCGGTGCGGGCAGCCCATGCCCCGCACCATAAGCCAGTACTTTTAGTGGCATTCAGCGCTGCTCCAGATAATGCAACATACTGTTGATATACAGAATACAGGCGATCAAATTGAGATTCATCCCGGACGCAAAAGGTCACATCATCAGCATAGGCGGTGAAAATTATTCGATGATGACGAGTACTAGCCACTGTCGGCGGTAGGACATCCAGGAGTGATCTTCGGGCTGCTAACAGGAAAGGCTCAAAAGCGAGAGCGAATAGCTGGCCGGAGAGCGGACATCCTTGCCGGATGCCTCGCTTAAACGGAATTGGAGCGGTTAGAAATGTGGCTGCTCGAACATGGAAACTGGCGCCCTGATAAAGGGCCAAGAGTGCGGAAGAAAAGGTAGGAGGAAAGCCAAATTGTGAAAGGACAGCAGAGAGATAAAAATGAGAAACGTTATCAAAAGCGGACTTTTGATCCAGATTGAGAAAGGCAAGAGGTTCAGAAAAAGAACGAGCGAGGAAGTGAAGATGAAGGAGAAGAGAAACGTTAGTGGAAATAGTCCGACCAGGCACAGTGTATGTCTGGTCAGGAGAAATAACGAAAGAGAGAACAGAATTAAGGCGACGGGATAAGAGTTTTGTATAGAACTTATAGTCAGTGTTTAGGATGGAGATAGGGCGCCAGTTTCCAAGATCCAAGAGGTCACCCTTCTTAGGAAGGAGGATGGTGTGTGCCAAAGTAAAGTCGGGCGGTAACGCAGGAGAGGAAAAAGCAGACGAGAAACACGCAGACAGAAAAGGCAGAAGGCACGGTAGAAAAGCACGATAAAAGGACAGAGGAAGGCCGTCAGGTCCAGGAGCGGCATGAGGATTGAGAGTAGCGAACGCCTCGCGGAGTTCGCGAAGAGAGAAAGGAGAGAGTAAAGAAGTAGATAAAGTAGAGGGGACCTGAGGAAGAGAGGAGAGAAGAGGAGAAGCTAATGAGGATGAAGACTGCGTTACCGCACTGTACTTGGCGATGAAATACTGTCTGGTGAAAGTGCATAGCTTCGATGGGTTCGAAGTGATGGAACCATCCTGGAGGCGAAGATGACGCAAAGATGTAGCAGAACGATGTTGAGATTCCAAGGCGGTTAAGTAATCGTGAGAATCAGCTGTAGGGGAGAGATGCAAGAAATGCATCCTAGAACCACCAAATTTGGTATACTCTCTTATGGTACTCTAACTTAGTCGGCAGACCGTTTTTGGAACGGGTCAAGGCCCGGGGGGGGGTCAGAACCCCCACATACAAAAGTTTTTTAAAACTACAGTTTTCAATTCAGAACCACCTAATCTGGTATACTATCTCATGGTACTCTAACTTAGACGCTAGACGGTTTTTGGAAGGGGTTGGAGCCCGGGGGTCAGACCCCCCCGAATAAAAACTTTTTCGTAAAATCTACAGTTTTCAATTTAGAACCACCAAATTTGGTATACTATCTCATGGTACTTTAACTTAGACGCTAGACGGTTTTGGAGGGGTTGGAGCCCGCGGGGTCGGGCTCCCCTCATAAAAAATTTCGTAAAATCTACAGTTTTTATCTTAGAACCACCAAATTTGGTATACTATCTTATGGTACTCTAACTTAGTCGGCAGACCGTTTTTGGAACGGGTCAAGGCCCGGGGGGTCTGAGCCCCCCACATACAATTTTTTTTAAAAACTACAGTTTTCAATTCAGAACCACCTAATCTGGTATACTATCTCATGGTACTCTAACTTAGACGCTAGACGGTTTTTGGAAGGGGTTGGAGCCCGGGGGGTCAGACCCCCCGAATAAAAACTTTTTCGTAAAATCTACAGTTTTCAATTTAGGACCACCAAATTTGGGTATACTATCTCATGGTACTCTAACTTAGACGCTAGACGGTTTTTGGAAGCGTTTGGAGCCAGCGGGGTCGGGCCCCCCTCATAAAAATTTTCGTAAAATCTACAGTTTTTATCTTAGAACCACCAAATTTGGTATACTATCTTATGGTACTCTAACTTAGTCGGCAGACCGTTTTTGGAACGGGTCAAGGCCCGGGGGTCAGAGCCCCCACGTACAAAATTTTCTTAAAAACTACAGTTTTCAATTCAGAACCACCTAATCTGGTATACTATGTCATGGTACTCTAACTTAGACGCTAGACGGTTTTTGGAAGGGGTTGGATCCCCGGGGGTGAGACCCCCCCGAATAAAAACTTTTTCGTAAATACTACAGTTTTCAATTTAGAACCACCAAATTCGGTATACTATCTCATGGTACTCTAACTTAGACAGTAGACCGTTTTTGGAAGGAGTTGAAGCCCGGGGGTAAAGCCCCCCCATAAAAATGCAGCGTAAAATCTACAGTTTTCAATTTAGAACCACCAAATTTGGCATACTCTCTCATGGTACTCTAACTTAGACGGTAGACGGTTTTTGGAACGGGTCGGGCACGGGGTCAGAGTCCCTCCGCCCATAAATATTTTTCGCAAAAACTAAAGCTTTCAATTTAGAGCTACCAAATTTGGTATACTATATAATGGTGTTCTAAACTAAAACGGTAGACGGTTTTCAGAACGGGGCGGGGAAAGGGTGGTTACCCCTACACGCAAACTTTCGTAAAATCTGTAGTTTTCAATTTAGAACCACCAAATTTTGTATATTATCTCATGGTACTCTAACTTAGACGGTAGAAGGTTTTTGGAACGGATCAAGGCCCGGCGGTAAGACCCTCCCCCCCCACACACATACAAAATTTTCTTAAAATCTTTATTTTTCAATTCAGAACCACCACATTTTGTGTCATGAAACTCTAACTTAGCGGGAGACGGTAAGTGAAAGCGCAACATTATTAACTTGATTTGTTATGCAAACCTTATAAATACGACCACAGCGATTAAAAGTTACTAAAGAGTCCTTGTAAGTAATATGTTTTGACCGAGTGCAAGTACAATTTACGAAATGTCAACAGGTCAAAATATCTAAAGTAACAATGAAATTTGGAATATTTCTTTTTCTTTCTTTTTATTTCAGTTTTGACACTTGTATTAAGTTTTAAAAACATATATTTCTCCTATCGTATACCTTCATTGTGCTTTAAACAGAATTTCTTACCATGTTTTGGGTATTTTGTTTCGTGTGGTTGCAGTTTTTTTAATGTTTTGGGCATTTCATTTTGTGTGGTTACTTCTTTTTATGTTTTGGGCATTTTACTTTGTATGGGTGTTTTTGTTATGTTTTTGTTCTTTTCTTTTCTGTGGTGGTTATAATGTCGACAGGATGAAAAGGGGAAACTGTGGACAGTCACGATGCCTACTTGCTTCTAATTTTTTTCAAATACAGCACATGATTTTGTATTGAGTTATACCACTTACTCATTAAGCGACTACAGGTTTCTTTAAATATGAACGTTTTCTTAGAGCCTTTTGTTTCCTCTACCTAGCTTTTTCGGTTCCGCAATTTCTTTTTTTGGTTTTAGAATATTTTCCTTATTATTAATCTATTTTCTCATGCAAACTCTTTATGTAAGGTATGTTTATTCTATCGAAGTATTTTGCAATTATACGTGAAGCCCTGTTGCTGAAGTAAAAAAAAAATATTTCCAACTGAAACAACGCAGTTCAGATATTTTCCCGCTGTTAACTCAAAGAATGAAAACAAAAACAACAAATCTGTGCAATGGTTGAGGCATGAGACAGTACTTACTGGTAACCAGGCAAAGTTTTAAGGAAGAATGAGCTTAAGAATTTCTAACTGCAACAAAAAAGAGCATCCGCACTGTATCCCTCCCCATCCCCTAATGCCGGCCTTTGGACGTCTTGAAAGAGAAGTCTTAAGGACACATCTGTATCGTAATTGCCTGAGCATTCGCGACAATCTTCTGGTGTCGTAGTAGAAGAACACACTTCCTACTTCGCCTAAATTGCTTGGATGTAATGCCAACGAACAAATTTTTGCTCTCGCATTGGATTTCTGTTGCTTTTGATGGAATACTTTTCCCCTGGGGTTCACCGCTTTCACTATAGTCTTCAGGACATGCGGCAATACACCCCAACGTAAAACACCAATTTCACGGCAATTAACTGCAATTAGCGAAAGAGAGGGGCGGTACAGGAAATAAGTCGAACGAGACAGATCTGAACTTAGAAAGTCGGGGGAAGGTGTTGCATGAAAAACTGTGTTTGGCTTGCAGATCATTTGGCACGTAGGGACGTAGGTTTCGTTTAATATGTTACGGGGTAAACAAATTGTCTTTTCAGTATAACAATTTTCTGTCATACGCATGGTGCAACACAAAAAATTTGAATTTATTTTTGAGAATTAGCATGACGCCTACCTGCCCAGAGTACAGCTGCCCAGTCCGCGCTTGCTGCCGCCTCCGGAACCTGGCTCCCGGGTTCTTCGCATCTGTTGATCCCGCGCCTGGAGCGTCCCAGCTGTAAAATACATGTATCTCTGCGTTTTGGAAAAACAAAAGATAAGATGCCAATCCTTAAAATTAACCACTTCTTGTGAACGCAGGTACGAAAATCTTGAACTTCGCTTAAACCCTAACTGGAGGAACAAGCTTCACGTGATTGTCTGTATTCTGAGTGTTTTATTGAATGGTTGCTCATTAGTTCGTAGTTGACTGGAGAACAGAGAACGTGCTTGTTAAAACCTTTGTTGTGCGTTGTCAAGGGATAATAGTGGAAATATATCATTCTAAATATTTTGGAAAGAGAAAGTGCATTGTTTTCCGAAGGCACTATGCAGATGAAGAATGCAACATAAATAGTTAACTCACAAAAAGAAAATGATTTGCTGAAATGGAAAGGGTATTTGTTTTGCCATAACAGAGTGCGAGGTGATTTACGGTATTGTCACTGTATTGAAAGAAATTATGGAAATTGTACTGGCTTTGCTAGTACTATTCTTATTGGAGATGAACACAGGATGCACAATGAGAAACCACATAATCATGCTCCAAGACCGGATAAAAGTGATGTTGCTGCTGCAAGAGCGCAAATAAAAGAACGAGCGAGAAATACGGACGAAGCCTCTGCACAAATTATTCAAACCGTGACAACGTCAATGGCTACAGTAAATACAGCTTACTGGCAAGTTGTAAAAAAGAGAAGACAGGCCAAGACATGCCTGCGGAGCCTACGACTTCAGAACGGATCGATGCCCCAATAAATTTACAGGAGAAGATGGTGCAAAATTTCTTGGCAGAGGTAGCGCATTTGGACATCAAAGAATTATTTTATTTTTAACAGAGAATAATTTACGAAAGCTTAAAGAAGCACCCCTCTGGATTATGGATGGGACATTTGAAACTTGTCCAACCCTTTTTAGGCAATTATGTTCCATTCATGCTATGGTTGAAACGAATCCAGAGATGCACAGACTTGTCCCACTAGTTTATGGGTTACTTTCCAGCAAGTATAAATAATATAATACCATTATAAAGTATTTTTGTAGGATTTACAAGACTATGCATCAGACTATGATATTCAGCTTGCACCACAATATACGCATAATAATAGATTTTGAAATAGCTACCGTTATAATGCTGCTAAAAAGGAATTTGGAAGCAGCACACACAAATGTTGTTGGTTTCATCTCGGAAAAAAATGTGCTGAGGAATATCCATCCTCTGGCATAGCCTTGGAATATAAGGAAAACAGTGAGTTTGCTCTCAAAGTCAGACATTTGCAAGCACTCGCATTTTTTTCATCTGATGAAATTCCAGCTGCTTTTGAAGAAGTGAATCAATTTTACTAGAATATGCAGATTCTGTAGTTCAGTGGTTTGAGGAAAATTATGTTCTTGGAAAATTTCGTGGAAGCAAAAGAAACAATCCAAGGTGAAGCCTTCCGCTGTTCCCGCCAACAATTTGGTCAGTTAGTGAAAACAATTTATTTAGCTTTCCCAGAACACAAAACGAACTTGAAATATTAGACAGACGCTGGAATACAATTCTGGGAGAGAAAAAACTGTGACTATACGAAATAATCAGTGAAATTGCGAAAGAGCAGAGAACAACTATGGCTAAAATCGAAAGAGTGATAGCACAGATTCCAACAAATCCACCCAGAAGAGAAACGCTGGCAAGATAAAAAGGAATTCGAACTTCTTTGGTGCACAGAGACAATGTTAACATGCTGGACTTTTTAAGAGGAATTTCATATAATTCTACCCTTTACTAAAATGTGCTGGTATTTCTCACTAATTGAATTATACATTTTACTAACTTGTATTTGAATTTTTCAAGAATGTAATTCCGCCGAAGGTGCAAGAATGTAAAACAACGCAAAATTAAAAAAGTCAAAATTTTCAAAATAGCATGTCAAAAACATAAAATGTCAAAAAGTAATCCAAAATGTGAAACATATAAAAATTCAAAATGCAATCCAAAATGTGAAACAAATAAAAATTCAAAATGCAATCACAAGTCACAAGCATTACAAAAATGCGAAACGCTATGTAACAAGTACAACACAAAATAAAACAAATGCCAAAAAAAAATGCATACGCTTTGTAAAATGTACAAAATAAAATAAATGCCATATTCACAAGGATTTCATGACGAGTCAAGTTAAAAATGAGCTTTTACTTAGACTTCAAATAATAATTACTAGCCTCTACACCTTTTTAAGTCTTTAATAAGTGCAACATCATTAACATATCTTGACATCAAACATTATCAATATGACCATAGCATACAATCACTTAAAAGCCTTGTTAATGGATGAATTGAGGAATCACCAAGTTCAGCTGGTGAAAGTTAATGGCTGTTTATAGTTTTGTACTCGAGTAAATGCGCAACACAGTAAACTTGACTTTCTCTGAAAATTTTATGTATATGAGCACGGTTGATTGAAAACTGATAAAAAGGCTTAAGGCCTGTTTATGAATTTTTGTGCCTCAGTCAAAACGCAGTACCATAACCTTGGCATGTTATCGAAACCTTATGAATACGTCGGACTAAAAATTCCTAAAAAAGTTTACGCCTAAGGTCTTGTAACTAAAGTTTTGTGACAATGCAAAACTGCAACATTAATAACTTGACATGTTATGTTAACGTTATTAATATGAGCACGGCGGATTAAAGATTTCAACAAATAGCCTTTGGGATTAATGTGTTGTAGCTGAGTAAAAATGTAACATTATCTTGATTCTCTATATAAACCAAACTACGTGCTGAAATGGCCCAACTATATATACGTATACTTCAACCATATACCGAAGCGCTGACAAGGTGAAAACAAAAGTGCAATTTTGGACGGTCCCCTAACATTTTATGGCCAGCCTACATGGAAGTGGACACCTTGATATCAAAAACATACTTTTTGTACGGTCCACAACAAATAGCAATGGACACGTCGCAATCTTTGGGGGGGGGGGGGGGTTAACGACCACCGTGATCAATTCAGTGGGCTATATGCAGTCGGACATTCCCAATTTTGGGCCACTGGTTCCAGGGAAGGGTGACAGCCGGTGCCAGAAGTCAAGCACAACGTCCATGATTCACCGGGATTTGAACCAGGATCCTTCTCGACAAGTGGTCAGAAGCCAGCGCCTAGATCACTCCGCCGCCGTAGCGGCACACGTTGAAATGTATTTTTCATACGGCCCCAAACGCTCTTATGGACATACTAGATTGAACTGGACGCAAATAAATCAGTAATATAATTTGTACTAGCAGGGATACCAGTTATTTGCCAGGTACATATTACTATTTGTGGAATCACCAAGTTCAGCGGGTGAAAGTTAATGAATGAAAAAGATATTCCTGCAATTTTCCAGTAAACTTATTTTAAATTTTTTGATTTAGTTAATTTAATTTTGCGAAACAAAAAAGAAAGAAAAAGGAATGGGAATACTTACCTTCTAGGAGACATCTATAGAACTGCCGTACATCTGGCGTGTGCTTCTGTGAATCCCGCGACACAGAAATGCAATGTACCTATGTGATGTCGCATGCATACGACTTCACATTGGCATTGATCATCTTTTTCTTACCGTTTTGAATTTTAAATATCTGGAACTCTCTGTTTACATTACATTATATTTCTTTCTGATGAGCCGTTCGTTGGTAGTGAAAGCTAATCTATATAGATTTGTGTTTTTAATACACCATTAAACGCATATTTTTGCACTTTATTGTTATCTACAGTCCCTAACTTAGACCGTAGGTTGGTTAGTTAGTTGGTTGGTTAGTTCGTAGGTTGGTTGATGGTTTATGGTGCAAGGCCCTCAAAGGGCCAAAGAGCGCCTTAGAACGTAAATAGGGTATTCTTAAGAGTAAAAAACAGAACTTTTTACGAAAATTTTGCATGGAGCTACCTTGACCCGGGGCCCGACCCCTTCCAAAAACCGTCTACCGTCTAAGTTAGATAACCATAAGTAGTATACCAAATCTGGTTGTCCTAAATTGAAAACTGTAGATTTTACGAAATTTTTATGAGGAGGGGGAGGGGCTCTCACCCCGGGGTTCCAGCCCCTTCCAAAAACCGTCTAGCGTCTAAGTTATAGTTTCATGATACCAAATTTGGTGGTTCTGAATTGAAAACTGTAGTTTTTAAGAAAATGTTGTATGTCTGTGTGTGTGTGTGCTGGGAGGGGGGGGGGGGGCTCCGACCCCCAAGGCCTTGACCCGTCGAAAAAACCGTCGACCGTCTAAGTTAATGTACCATGAGATAGTATACCAAATTTGGTGGTTCTAAATTGAAAACTGTAGATTTTACGTGGCATTTTTATGGGGGGGGGGCTCTTACCCCCGGGCTCCAACCCCTTCCAAAAACCGTCTAGCGTCTAAGTTAGAGTACCATGAGATAGTATACCAAACTTGGTGGTTCTAAGATGAAAACTGTAGATTTCACGAAATTTTTTATGAGAAGGGGGGGGGAGATCCGACCCCGCGGGCTCCAACCCCTTCCAAAAACCGTCTAGCGTCTAAGTTAGAGTACCATGAGATAGTATACCAAATTTGGTGGTTCTAAATTGAAAACTGTAGATTTTACGTGGCATTTTTATGGGGGGGGGGGCTCTTACCCCCGGGCTCCAACCCCTTCCAAAAACCGTCTAGCGTCTAAGTTAGAGTACCATGAGATAGTATACCAAACTTGGTGGTTCTAAGATGAAAACTGTAGATTTTACGAAATTTTTTATGAGGGTGGGGGGGAGATCCGACCCCGCGGGCTCCAACCCCTTCTAAAAACCGTCTAGCGTCTAAGTTAGAGTACCATGAGATAATATACCAAATTTGGTGGTTCTAAATTGAAAACTGTAGATTTTGCGAATTTTTATAGGAGGGGGGCCCTTACCCCCGGGCTGCAACCCCTTCAAAAAATCGTCTAGCGTCTGAGTTAGAGTACCATGAGATAGTATACCAGATTAGGTGGTTCTGAATTGAAAACTGTAGTTTTTAAGAAAATTTTGTATGTGGGGGGCTCTGACCCCCCGGGCCTTGACCCGTTCCAAAAACGGTCTGCCGTCTAAGTTAGAGTACCATAAGATAGTATACGAAATTTGGTGGTTCTAAGATGAAAACTGTAGATTTTACGAATTTTTTTATGAGGTTGGGGAGCTCCGACCCCGCGGGCTCCAACCCCTTCCAAAAACCGTCTAGCGTCTACGTTAGAGTACCATGAGATAGTACACCAAATTTGGTGGTTCTAAATTGAAAACTGTAGATTTTACGAAAAAGTGTTTATTGGGGGGGGGGTCTGACCCCCGGGATCCAACCCGTTCCAAAAACCGTCTAGCGTCTAAGTTAGAGTACCACGAGATAGTATACCAGATTAGGTGGCTCTGAATTGAAAACTGCAGTTTTTAAGAAAATTTTGTATGTGTGTGTGTGTGTGTGGGGGGGGGGGGGCTCTCACCCCCGGGCCTTGACCCGTTCCAAAAACGGTCTGCCGTCTAAGTTAGAGTACCATGAGATAGTATACCAAATTTGGTGGTTCTGAGATGAAAACTGTCGATTTTACGAATTTTTTTTATGAGGGGGGCTCTGACCCCGCGGGCTCCAACCCCTTCCCAAAACCGTCTAGGGTCTAAGTTAGAGTTTCATGATACCAAATTTGATGGTTCTGAAATGAAAATTAGATTTTACGAAAATTTTGTATGTTGGGGGGGGGAGCTCTGACTCCCCGGGCCTTGACCCGTTCCAAAAACCGACAACCGTCTAAGTTAGAGTACTATGAGATAGGATACCTGATTTGGTGGTTCTGAATCAGTACTGTTTCGCATGACCCTTCTCACCTCTCCGCAGTGCTCCTTTTGCCCTGAAGTCAGCGACGTCCAACATCAATACCTATTCTGCCCCGTTCTCCTGCCAGTCCTAAACACAGCATTTCGTCTTGCTGATCGAATTTGTGCTCGATCGTTACCATTTCTTGCATATGCTTGGCTACTCCAAACAAAGCATCCACCTACTCACTTGCCTCCTGTGTGCCGTTATATTTTTCTTCTTGTGAAGTTCACTGTCTATGCTTTCCATCTTCAACAACGCTTCCCTGCTCTTATTCCACCTAATCAGGGGGCAAGTGCTATCATTCGGAGACGCTTCCTAGCACGGTTAACCACTCGCCTCCAAATGGAGCACTCTCGTGCTGCCTCAACAAACACCGATAGCGTTTTTCAATCCACTTGGGCCCAATCGGCTGGGTGGTTCCATATCCACAATTTGCAGTTACATCTCAACCTATAAGTGGGATTTTTGTTGTCGCCCACGTTCACTGTAACAAATCATGTTTTTACGTATTAATTTTGGTGCTTCGCTATTTGTGATTTTTCTGTTTTAATGTGCCATTGAAGATAGCTCACCATGTTTCCCATGTTCTCTTCGATAATGTTGGGTTTTATGTTGTTGTATATAATTCATCCTTCTGCACAGTTTACTGCCCACGCAATGTCCCCTTCATTTTGTTGAATATTTTTTTAAAATTTTAGTCACTGTGTGTATAATTTAATGTAACAAGATGCCCTTCTGAGTACATTTAGCGTTATTTCCCCTTGTCACTGAATACTTCTGTACATATGTTGTAAATTTTGAATGTAGCATCACTGTTGCATTTCTGGGAATTAGTACCTAATGTTTAATCTTTAGTATGGTAGTAATGCTTAATTGGAATTTGTGCATAGTATAGAATCATGTCTTGCCCTGTCTACAATACTGTAGGTAAACATTTTCGTTTGTATCGCTCGTGCTTTATTGTCTGCCTCTCCTTCGCCCTACGTGGCGAAATAAGTTTTTTTTATGATTTTAACAATATTTTGTTTAACGTTTCACTGGAACTTTCCAGCTGATGTATATACCGCTGTATTTATTGGCAGAATTCCATTGTCATGTACATAGAAATGTTATTTTACAGAAGAATAAAGGCAATTTTGAAATGTAGATCTCACGAATATTTTGTGTATGGGGGCTCTGACCAACCGGGCCCCAGACACGTTCCAAAAACCGTCTACCGTCTAAGTTAGAGTACCATGAGATAATATAACAAATTTGGTAGTTCTAAATTGAAAACTATATCTTACGGCAATTTTGTAGGGGGCTGTACCCCCCCCTCTCTGCAACCGCTTCCCAAAACCGTCTACAGTCTAAGTTAGAATACCACGAGATAGTATACCAGATTTGGTGGTTCTGAATTGAAAACTGTAGATTTTACGAAAATTTTGTATATGGGGGGCTCTGACCAACCGGGCCCTGCCCCTTTCCAAAAACCGTTTACCGTCTAATATTTTTAGTGCCGAAGAAAAACGTAATATTCCTGTCCTGTCTGCGTGGCCAAACTTTATAAATTTTAACAGGGAGCAAGACGTTCGAAATCGTTCGTTTTCCTGCATTCGTTTTGTATGTAACCAAAATCTGTAAACGCGACGAATTGACATAGTCGACGAATTGACGTAGTCGACGAATTGACGTAGTCGACGAATTTGTTCGCGACGAATTGACGCAGTCGACGAATTGACGCGCGACGAATTAACGCGCGACGAATTGACGCAGTCGACGAATTGACGCGCGACGAATTGACGTAGGCGACGAATTGACGCGCGACGAATCGTCGCAGTCGACGAATTGACGCAGTCGACGAATTGACGCACGCGACGAATTGACGTAGAACCATGCTAACGAAGGTGCATCGGCAGAAAAGGCTTATATTTGCATGGCAGTATCAGAATTGGACCACTGCAGATTGGCAAAGGTTTGCCTTCTCCGACGAGTCACGTTTTTTGCTTTATCGAACGGATGGACGTTGACGTATAAGGCGAGAAACATCGGAGAACAAACACTTTTCAACTACTGCTGGAAGAACACAAGCTGGTGGGTGCAGCGTTAAGGTCTGGGGAATGTTTTCGTGGCATTCTATGGGTCCACTCAAACTCGTGGAAGGCACTATGGACCGAATCCGTTATGAATCCATCCTTGCAGACCACGTACACCCATACATGGCTGCCCCCGTGACGCAGTGGTCTAAGCAATGGTTTCTGATCACTTGTCCGAGATAGGCCCGGGCTCGAATCCTGGTGAGGCATGTATGTTGTGTCTGTCTTATGGCACTGGCACTCTCCCTTTCCTGGAGTCAATGGTCCTAAATTAGGGACGGGCGATTGCTTATAGCCCATTGAGTTGCCCATGGTGGTCGTTAAACCTCCAACAATAATAATAATAAAAAACACACACACCCATAAATGCTGATTGTCTTCCCTTGGGCGGATGGGATCTTCCAGCACGACAATGCGAAGCTTCACGTGGCTAGAAATATCCGAGAGTGGTTGAAAGAGCACGATGAAGACTCAAAGTACTTCCCTGGCCCCCTAATTCCCCAGACGTAAACCCAATTGAGCATCTGTGGGACCACCTCGATCGTGTTATTCGCTCTGTGGATCCTCCACCACGCACCCTCCAGCAGCTGTCAGATGTATTGCAGTCAGCATGGCTCCACATACCTGTAAACACCTTCCAGCACCTTATTGAGTCACTCCCAGCCCGACTAGCTGCTGTTCGCACTGGTGGTCACAAAAATGTTACTGTACCGTGTATGTTGTATGTTATATATATATATACACTATGTGCGTATACAGACGCACATACACATATAGAGGTAACACATGTTCTAGAGGTAATACATGTTTTTGGCATTGTGTGAAACTCCTGTTTGAATTTTGTGAATATTTTCATCAAATCATTCTTAAGGTTTCGTGTAATTCCGAAATATTGTAAAGAGCCTAAAATCTCTTCTTTTAAATATTCTAAAAACTCCACATGGTAATGTTGTAAAACTTCTAGAATATCTTTTATTTAATTATTCCACGTAATTTTGTAATGTAGCGAAATGCCCAGAGTGCTTTTGTGAACAGACGTGCTCATTACACTCCAGACTTTACCGCCATCACTCTTGTTTCTTTCAACATCAATTTTGTTTCATTTAGTTGGCATCGTTCTTAAGCCTGCCATTCTTTTTGGCGTTTATATATGATTTAAACTTAGAGTTCGTTGTGCAAAGGGCTGACAGGTCGTACAAGGGATTTAAATCTCCCCGTGTTTCATGCTCCGTAAGCGTACGTCGTTATCGGATCTCATTTTGCGCTGATCGAAGCACTATGGGACACAAAAGATTCCCAAATTCCAATCTCTTTCTCTCTTGCCAGTCTTACGATAAAAAGCCAAGGCGGATGTGATGGATGACTGATAAAGGCACCGTCAGGTAAATAACTCAGAGATTACTGCCTTTGGAAACTGTTCGTCAAATTGGGGGATCCATTTTCGTGATGAAAGTGTTCCCCACGGACCAGCTAGCCATGAATACTTAAGTCGTTCATTTTATCTCCCATTATTTCGGTCATTTTCTTTAGAAATATTGGTTTCATCCCATGTTACTCAGCACGGTCGATACTCGGGAACAATGTCACATGAAAAAATCTACTTATCCGTCAACCTCATTTTTTTGAAGAACACCATATGCTCGAACTGATGGAAATAATGAAATCGAAAATATTTTTTTTATATGCACTCTGGATTAAGATGCATGCGGCGAAATCTCGGTACATCACAATTACGAATATTGCAGATATTTTCCAATTCCATGAAAATAATTAAGGACGATGCCACTTGACCAATACAGCAAGCATATCTTTTCACGAAAGTCTAACTTAGTGTACTAGGTTTTTATTCTAAAACTCGTAATTACCAGTTTCCCGTAAAATGAAGACTTAGACAAAATGTGAATGAACTCGTAGATATTTTTTCATGTCCGAAGCTTAAAGAAATTTTCAGCGGGGATTGCGGCAAATGCAAAATTACATGCACGTCGTCGAATGATAAATATCTTATTAGAAAGAGACAGGGAAATCTCGGTCGCGCCATAGAAGAATAATTTCTCTGCGTCCACGACTGGAAGCAATGTCACTTTTATTACAAAAATAAATTTTTGGCACCTAACAGAAGCATTTTTCATTTAGAACGTTGAGAAATATATGGATAATCTTAGAAATGCAATTTATTTGTAAAATATTTTTGCACTCCATCTTGAGCGAGATACGGTAAGGTGTTAAACATAAAAATACAGAAACTGAAAAAATTATTAAACAGCTAGAAAGTCATGGCAAATGTTATGGATGGCTAAGCCTGACCAATGTGAAAAAAATGTTTTTAATGCGACATCTACAGGCGGAGACACCGTCTTTTATTCAATTGTGCATTTATGCAAGCAGTGAAATTTTTGTATTTATTGTGCATTCATGCCCCAAGCAGTGAAATTTTTGTGAAGAAAAGGAAAAAACTGGCTTCACCATGATACCAGCCATCCATAGCAAAGGATTGTTTTTAATTGGGCATTTAGAATAAGGAGACTGATATTGAACATTAACTTGAGGACAATGTTTCATGGTGTCCCCTAAATCGGTAGATAACTCGAGAACACCATAAGTGTAGCGCCTGAAGAGCACAGATGGGGCACGTGTTCCCCTCCGACTTTAGAAAATTTATATGCAAGGGCAAACCTACGATGGGGTGGAAAATATGAGTGGGGAGCTTAATGGAGTCTCTACGAAGTTCAAAGAGGAAAAACCAAGAGCTCTATAAACATACACACTGTTATACTCACCTTTTAGATTTGGCTGTGATTGTTTTTTGTGAAGAAGTAAAATCCCGGAAAAATGATTTTAATGTAGAGTACACATTATATAACATTATTCATGTAAAGGTTCGTGATATTTAAAAGAATTTGTAAAAAAAGAAAGGACTTTATTATCAGAAAACTTAGTGTTTTGTCAAGAACACGCTGGACTTTGGTCATCGTTCATTATAAGCTGTGGTTGAAGAGTAATGCATAACAGAAAAGTTCGTTATGTACTTAAAATACCTGTGTGACACCTACGGAGAAACTGTTTTCCAAGAATGGCCTTTCCCCAAAAGGAAAACATCAGTTTACCTTTCTCGTGCCCACTGTCGAAGGAAAACATCAACTTATACTTATTCGTGCCCCTTTACCGAAAGGAAAACGTCAGTTTACACTTATTTGTGCACCCCCAATGTTCCGGACACGCTACACCTATGAGGAACACACACGTACTCAGACTAAATATAAAAAATGCTCTGTAACAAAACTGTACTGTTTATGCAATTTTGATATTACATCTGAACACTTGTATATTCAAAAGATATATCTTAAAGAATGTTGGTAATTTACAGAGCAGTGATGGAGAGAACATACAAGTGAAATACTTGACCTTAGGTACAGACCTAAAAAAAAAAAAAAAAAAAAAAAAAAAAAAACACGAGCCACCCCCTTAACTTTCGAACCGTTGGTCGCATGTAAACAAGTAAGGTACCGTTGTAAAACATTTGAAGAGAACTATCATGTGATATGAAAAAAACATGTTAATTAAGCTAATTAACATGCTAATTAGCTCTTCATCTCCGAATTTTTCCATATGAGAGGTATGTTATTTTACGCGCATTCTGTTCAGCACATAATAAAACCCTTAAATTCCAAATTTCATACGAATCGACCAATCTATACGTGTACTGTGAGCTACGGAAAAAAGATGCTGCTAATGTTAAATTGCGAAATTTTTTTTTGATTTGTATCATTTAATCGAGAACAGATACAGTGACTCCGTGTTGCAACAATAAAACACAAAGAGGTCCAGATATTATGAGCTGCTATACAAGAACAGAACTGGTATATTAAGGGAATTATAAATTATGAAATATGATTATGAAAAAAAATGAATTATGACCATATAAGATAAATAGTCCATTTGATGGAAAATATTTTTAAACCTCTAAATCCAAATTTTCAGCGTGATACCTTGCTGAGTTATAAGCGAAAACTCAAGCATACATCCATTAAGGGGCCGTGCATAAAAAACATATTTTCCCCTATCTACTGTAAAACGGTTTACCACGCAATACCACGGAGCACTTAGGAGAAAATGTTTCTACGTGACATTGTTTGATACTGAGGCTGTATTAATAGGAGACGGAAATCATGGGATTGAGGAAATCCAATGCGTAATTGAAACTTTTAATGATGAACATTATAAATTAACAATTTTGCGCAAAAATAAATTAACTTACGACGTCGTTCCTGAAGTTACATATTTATTTTTTTCTATTGGTTACATAGCTGACTCCTGTACATTGTTTAATTCAAAAACGGAAATAAACAGTACGTTCCATAAAACAAAAGTTTCGTATAAATGTGTTTTCTGTATATTTCTTACATAAATAACTTTACAGCTTTGTCAAATTATGAAACTGTGGTCATGCAAAGGAAAACTGCAAATTGTTTCCTGCACGAGTGAATCCGTGTGCCTCATTTTTTTTTATATTGCAGATTTCCTCTTGTATATAGTCCGTCTCGAATTATGGTGTAATCGGTATGTACTTGCTTATTGTTCCGATTCATTGATATTTTCCATTGTAGTCATGCTGCTTAAACTGTCTGCAATATACAAAACGGAACTGCCTTTCGCTGCTATACATAGCCGAATCTACGTGTGTAGCTTTGATCTGCATGCAAATCGCCTCTTCGGCATTAGACGTTTTTGACTACCGGTTAAGAAAATAACCATAACTAGTAGTGTTTGGAGCATTAAGCTTACTTAGTGTAGTTTAACACGGATCTAATTGCATTTTTCTTTTCTTTTTCTTTTCTTTTTCATTCCTTCTTCAAACATAAATAAAACAATAACTGGAAAAAAATTATATATATTATAAAAAATTACCATATGCTATATTCTAAACAATTACCATACACTCTGCGAAAAAAATTTAGTTATATTCTGAGAATTTCGTAGTTTAAGGAAAAAGAAAGTTCCCAAATAATGTATCTTCAGAATGCGCATGAAATAATAAAAACACCCTGTTACCTACTTTATTGGACCTTTCAAATTTTGGACTTAAATGAGAAAAGAAACTGGTTTGACAATCTAAAATAAACATTTTAGGTTTGCAAGGGAAATCTTAAAATTAAATTTCATACGACAGAATTCTTGTTGGGCGTTCGAATCTCGAACCTGCCGGCAAACTAGTCTGTATTTTTTTCGGAGTTTTCCACGACCTCCCTGAGCTTGGGAACGCCAATGCGTAGATGGTTCCCTGTCAAGTCGGTCCCGGTTGCACTTTGTGTGTTTCTCCTCATGCTGGCAGTAGCAGAAAAATGAAATTCCCAAACCGACTGGTCAACGAGGGGAATTAGACAATTACCCTCCCGAATAAAGAATTGGGAGATACCTATAGACAGAAGCGGCTATAAAAAGGGTTAACAGATAGGTAGACGGCAGACAGACGATAGGATTCTAAATGAAAAATTTTATATGTCGTTTATGAAAGACAAAGTGGAATAAAATTCATGACGTAACGCTTTCCTGTTTCAAAAGGGTTGATCATGTGACGTTAAACGTGGGACGTAATGCATCTCTGACGTCATGTCAGAATGATTTAGATGAAATGGCGTCACGCCAGCATATGTTTAAAATCGGTTCTTGTTACTATAACAACAAAGCAAAGTGGTATACGCGTCCGCTGTGGGCGACAAAATAAGACAAACGTTCATACTTTCGAACAAAGAAAATTACAATGTTCAGTTGACACGTGGAATTAATATATGAGGGGCGCAAATTTAAATTACAAGACATTGCTGTTCCCATTAATTCGTATGTTAAGCACGATAACTATGAAAGAAAAGTGAGTTTTTGAGGTGGAAAATAACAATCATTTGGAATAGATCGCACACTTTCGTAGCATTTTGCGAAAGCCATTTCCAAAAATTGGGTGATCACTGCGTTTTTCATTTATTGCCAAAGTGTTCCGCATGTGTTATCAAAGCTCTTTCCACCATAAAATGTTTTATGATAGAAGATACTAGTATTTTTACATAACACATTCGGAACACTTCGTGGCAAAAGTATGGGGCACTGTCGAAGCACACTGCGAATACATTTTCCGGAATTACTGTCTCGATGTGTTCCGAAGGAGTTGTCAACCTTTTCTCAATGTGTTTCACTGAGATGTGCTATATATTGCGAAATGCCACGGACGGCTAGAAAAGAAATTCTTGAAATGAGGCATGGCTCAAGCATCTGCATTATTTTAACTGTACTAATGCCCTAATTTACTTAAATAATGGATTTTGGGTAAGTGAAACTTGACTTCAAACATGTCATATGTATTTTGGTGCACATAAGCATTAATCTGTATCCATTGAGTAGGTTAACATAAGCGTCAGTTCTTATATATTCCATGGCGTATTTATAAGAGTTCACGTCTTTAATCATTGTGACAAAGAAACTTTTCACGGTTCAGTATATCAGGGTAGAGCATAAACTATAGTTGCGTGTTTATTTCATTAGGTCTAACGGTTCGAAACCAGCCCCTGCCCTAATTTGGACCAATTGAACTCAGTGTTCACGTGTGGCTGTGCTCGGCTCGAACGTGGATTTTTCAGCTGGTTCTCGTAATACGTGACCAATGACAAGCAGCATAGAGCTTTATACGTATTTGCAGTTATATTTGATACTTACATCCTCGTTTTCGATATTTCTGCCATTAAAATATTTGAAATAAAAGGGATGATGACACCGAATTTTCTGTTGTAATGAGCACATCTTTTGAACCGTTTCTGACGCGAATTAAATTTTTCAAAGTTATTCAAAGTCAACCAGTTAGAAAATATCAACCGGATTTTTGCAATCAATAAAAAAAAGAAAACAGAAATAAAAACAGCTAAATTTCTTCTAACACCGTCTAAAACGTACGTTACAAAGTTAACAATTATCTCATAGCAGAAGGATATCGGAACAAACAGATTTTCAAATCGAACAGTTAAAAGAACAAATATAGAAAGAAACACGATATAACTCTACGCCTTCTAGCTCAAGAATTTTACATAATAGAAAAGCTGAAAGTAGGCTTAAAATATTCTTCATGAAAAAAGCTATTCTACGGAAAAAGAACTTTTCAAATTTTCAAATACGTCTCCCGCAAACAGAGGTAGCGGGGAAAAAATGTCCTTTACACCACCTAGCGGAAAATCTGTGCCTTAGTTAAAGAGGATAATGTTTCACATCTCTATTGTCGTGAATGGCCTACAGTATAAAAAGCAATTTCTCAATAGGGTTTTTAGAAACGAAGGTTCAACTGCAAACAGAAGTACACAAGCACCACCTAGCGACAGAACTGTGAACTATAAAATTCCTCAAACACTAACCTAAAGTGTTCCACAAGATAAATGGCATCGATGTTGAACGAATTTTTTAAATCGCACCTTTAAAAGCAGAGATATTAAGAAATAAATTGGCGTGCACTAGCATCGAAATTTTTCATTATTTTGGCAAAAAAATACGCTCACAGTGTTTTCACATTTTGTAGTATCTGACCGAAGAAAGAAATTTTTCAATCGGGGTTTTAGTCCTTCAGATATTGCTGTAAACGGAAATGTGAGTTTACGCCCTCTCGTGGGAGACTTCTGCGTTAAGAAAAATTTGAAATTACATGAGAAACATTTCGCAGCGGATATGCTCTCGGACAAAGAAATAATTTCTAAAATCGGACTCGTAGGAGTTTTTAGTAGCAGAGATATCAACAAAAATTAGATATGCATCTACGCTCCCTGGCGGAAAAGCTGTACATTATTGTAAGAAAAGAGTATTCTGAAAATGTTTTCCAAAGAGAGCGAAATGGGTCCACGAAAGAATTTTTTCAATCGAGTTTCCACTAGCTCAGATTTAGATGCAAATGCATCAGAAGCAGAGATATATACTCTTAATCCCACTGGTGGCCAAACTATTATTTACCAAATAAAAGAAATTATATGCAAAACATTTCTCGTCAGTAGCTGTATGTGATACAGGAAGAATTTTTCAAATTGGAGTTTTAGAAACAGAGATAGCTGGGAAAACGCAATTTACCTTTATACTCCCTAGCGGAAAGTCTATGAATTACTTGAAATTTTTATAATTATATGAAAAACATTTCGCATGAGAAACTATATGCAACAAGAAAGGAATTTTTCAATTAGAACTCTTAGAAGCAGAGATATAAACAAAAATATGACATACTTCTACGCTCCCTGGTGCAGAAGCCAAGCATTATTTTAAGAAGAAAAAATTCCGAAAACATTTATCGAGGTGAGTAGTATCGGTAAAAGAACGAACTTTTTAATCCAGATTTTAAAAGATTTTCCTGCAAATACATCAGAAGCAGAAATTAACACTTACGCCCCGTGGTGGTCAAACCGTTCTTTACCAAAAATTAAAAATTATATGCAAAAGATTTCCCATCAGGAGGTGTATCCACTGAAGAAAGAATTTATCAAATCGGAGTTTTGGAAGTACAGATATCGCGGAAAACGCAATTTACTTTTACGCCCCCTTGCGTAAAATCTATGCGGAACTTGAAAGAGTAAGTATACCTGAAATGCTTTTCGACATAAATGGAATCGAGAGGTAAAAGTTTTTTTTTCAATTGGATGTTTAGAAGCATATATATGTAATAAAATGTATTTCGATTTCGATATCATCTGCGTTTACGCCCTCTAGCGGCTAAATTGCACATCGAAAAAAACAAACAAACGAAATGAACGATCATCATTCGCACACTTTAAGCCTCCCAATGCAAAAGGAATTTTTCAAATCGAACTAATAGTTGCAAAAATATGGTGTCCACAGACGGACGGACGGACGGACAAACCAATAACACAAATACGATCTTTTTTTACAAAAGACGTTCTAAAAAATCGGATTTCGTGGTTCTGCTTCAATTTTCTATTATGAAACAACCTTTCAGTGATACGCGAGTACTCAGTCTCTAGACAAAGTGTTAATGATCGGAAACAAGAATATTCAAAACCAATTTCAGCTTGCATAGATTCGGGTTTTCCATTATTAAAAAATACATACTGTTTATTCTAACATTAATTCAAGTCATTAGCACGAATAAATGAAATTGTTATAAAGGAAACGGCAAGAGTAAATGAACTCCGTCCCTGGGCCTTTGCTCGTCTGTACTCTGCATTCAGTTTGTCGGAGGTTCGCGCAAGACGCAGACTTTCCAGCATTATCATTCTTCTTGCAGAGAAGAAAACATTCCACGTGAGTTTTCCAGATGTAGATATATGGATGCCCCCTCTAAATTTATTTGCAAATATCTTCGCCGTTAATCATGCAATTTGGACGATATTTAGGAGTTTTTCCATGTGCTAAATAGAATGCGCATAAAGACATACCTCTTATATAGAAAAATTCGGAGATAGTGAGCTAATTAACATGTTATTAAAGATAAATGCTAATTAAGCAAATTAACATGTTAATTAGCTTAATTAGCATTTATCTTTACATCACGTAATAGTTTTCTTCGAGTGCTTTCTAACGGTACCTTTCTTGTTTATCTGCGGCAAATGGTTCGAAAGTTAGGGGGGTGATTCGTGTTTTTTCTGAGGTCTGCACATGTGGTGACCTAAGAGCAAGATGCATAATCCTTATGTTTTTCTAAAGAACGAATTGCATGGAGAATTTTCTCCAAGTTTTTGGTGAAACTTAGAACAAGTGTGAAGTACTACAGAGGTGAACACGTGTCAAGACGACAAATCTGCAGCGGTACATTCCGTCCGCATAGCTTCGTTGGGAGAGCAACTTGCTCCGGCGTGAGGGGGCGTGGATTCGATCTCTGTCATGGACAAATTTGAGTTTTTACACAAGTACAGCCCAAAGGTTGCCGTCTCGTTGAGGCAGTTTTTTTTAACGTAAGCTCCTTACCGTTCAGCCGAGTGGATGTGGGCTCAAGTCCCGATGAGTCCTGGATGATGCTTTTTTCGGCACTGGCTCTCTCCCTGCCGTGGAACTAGTGGCCCTAAGTTAGTAACGACCGACTGCTTATAACCTGTAGAATTGCTCACGGTGGTCGTTGAACTCCGAATTTGACAAACAAACAAACTAACAACAAAAAAAAAAAACATACTCCAGTAATAGTTTTTATTATAAGAATTTTGGCACGTTGGTAAAATCAAAACTGTTTTTAAGAATTTTTTTTTTTAATTGGAGGTTTAGCGACCAACGTGAGCAACTCAATGAGCTATAAGCAGTCATCCGTTCCTAATTTAGGGCCACTGACTCCAGGCAAGGGAGAGAGCCTGTGCCGTAAGACAAACCACAACGCCTCACCGGGATTCAAACCCAGACCCATTTCGGGCGAATGATCAGAAGACATCGCTTAGACAACTGCGCCACCAGGGCAGCGAAAAAGTTTCATTAGGAACATAACGAGCAAGTGATATAGTCGAAATTTGGGAACATTTGAGAACAAACGCCAAAACTCGTTGACAATTTGCGCCTCCAAACACGTCAGATTCTTTTGGGGACAGTAAACTAAACTCGAGCACTGTCCTCAAGAATGCGGGATTACATTTTGCAAAAGCCATATATCGATAGCATCAACATATAGAAAACAGAAGGTACATGCAACAATGTGAAATATAATGAAATCTAGAAGAATCTGGTAGTTTCAATTTGTAATTTATTGGTGTATGTTATGCCAAATCCCGAAGTCTTCCGGCCACTTCTAGCTTTGGCCAGCTCATGTGGCCAAAGCCCGAAATATACAATAATTTACCAGTACTTCGGGCTTTGGTAGGCTATTTCTAGAATTGGCGGTGAAAAACTGGTCAAAGTCAGAAATCCTGCGGAACTGTGTAGCGGTATGCTCTCCCACCTACGTGATTGAAGTTTTAAAGCAACTGTATTCCAGAAGTGAGTTCACCGTTCTTAAAGAGAAATTCGTTTCTTTGCAATCAATTCCGGTTAATGAAATATCATTAAGAGAAGCATTATCGAGTCAATCTTTAACTGGATGCCAAGAATTTTCAAGGTGCTTCTGTAGCAGAAAAATGTTTAACATATCGATGTAATGTCATAACAACTCAGATTGCACAAACAAGTAAAACTAAACAGATTTCCACACGGGTAAAATCATCTATTTGAAGTGATTTGTTCAAGTGTCATATTACATGTTATAAAATACATTTAATTATATTGTCAAACTGCACAAGCAAGTAAAAGTAAAAAACAGGGTTTTTTTTTTTTTTTTTTTTGCGGCGCAGGGAAATCTTAGAGATCGCCTGGGACTTGGATCCCTACCAGCGATACTGTGGGATTTTTGCCCACTAAACCCTCATCTTCGGTCCACATAGGACTACCAAAGTAAATATAATTATTAACTTTGGCCAGTTCCTCACGGCAAAATATAGAACTGGCCGGCGAAAGCCCGAAGTACTGGTAAATTATTGTATATTTCGAGCTTTGGCCACATGAGCTGGCCAAAGCTAGAAGTGGCCGATCATTTGGCGAAGCCACTAGACTTCAGGCTTTGGCCGTAGCATATTGTATGTAAAACTCAGATCTTTCGAGCAACGGCCGGGCTGCTTTTTCAAGACTATCAAGTACATTGCATGGTAAACAATGCAGAAGAAACATAACTCAAATTCTTTTACATATCCATCTTTGTGAAAATATTCGTTTGATTTAAAGCGTACGACATCGTGTTAGTTAGCCCTGTGGTCATGGAGTTACACGATAATGAAATATTAAACTAAATACGTACATTGACCACAACAATTTAGAAATATTGCTATTTCGAAAGGAAAACGTGGTGATATGCAAATTGAACAACTACTGGAGATCGGTTATGAGCGTGGGTAGCTTCTTCATATGTAAATTAGGATCATGACTGCACAGCATGGGGCGTACCAGCACCGATAAAAGTATTCTGCGAGGAGTGGAAAACGGGTCATTTAACCGCTTGGTGTAGAAATTTAGAGAATATATTGCCTTCAGTTTGAGATTAACCTGAAATGATGTCCAGACGACGTTGACCCATTGACAACAGAAATAGGGCTGTTAGCACGTTACACGCAGATGTACGGTAGACCGATGGGGCTGCTGCTTTAGGAGTTCGCAAAGTGTAGTAAGTCGGCTACACACAAGATTTCAATGGAATGGAAATGCTGCATATCGGTCCAGGAGGGATCATCCGAGTATAATCACCAGGAAGCAAGATCTCTACCTGACAGTGCTCGGAGAAGATCTAGCATCATCTGTAGCCAACTCCAGAAGACACTTCGAGCTACTTCTGATGTCTCAATATGTACGCAAGCGGTACGAAACCGTCTTCACGAGTACAGACTCAAAACAAGGAGGCTGCTGAGATGTATAACATTGACATCAGCTCACCGTCGTCAAAAATGTATCTGGATCCAACAGTACATGTCATGGAATACAGAGTGGCACCATGTACTATGAATACAGAGTGGCACCATGTACTATGAATACAGAGTGGCACCATGTACTATGAATACAGAGTGGCACCATGTACTATGAATACAGAGTGACACCATGTACTATGAATACAGAGTGGCACCATGTACTATGAATACAGAGTGGCACCATGTACTGTGAATACAGAGTGGCACCATGTACTATGAATACAGAGTGGCACCATGTACTATGAATACAGAGGGGCACCATGTACTATGAATACAGAGTGGCACCATGTACTATGAATACAGAGTGGCACCATGTACTATGAATACAGAGTGGCACCATGTACTATGAATACAGAGTGGCACCATGTACTATGAATACAGAGTGGCACCATGTACTATGAATACAGAGTGGCACCATGTACTATGAATACAGAGTGGCACCATGTACTATGAATACAGAGTGGCACCATGTACTATGAATACAGAGTGGCACCATGTACTATGAATACAGAGTGGCACCATGTACTATGAATACAGAGTGGCACCATGTACTATGAATACAGAGTGGCACCATGTACTATGAATACAGAGTGGCACCATGTACTATGAATACAGAGTGGCACCATGTACTATGAATACAGAGTGGCACCATGTACTATGAATACAGAGTGGCACCATGTACTATGAATACAGAGTGGCACCATGTACTATGAATACAGAGTGGCACCATGTACTATGAATACAGAGTGGCACCATGTACTGTGAATACAGAGTAATACCAGACACATCCCGTTCCGCTCTTTATCCTGATACTCGACGAAGACACGCGTGAAGAAGATCCGGCACACCATGCACCCCCATTATGAGCAGTGCGTCCACCCTTACGGCGGCAGTCAGTTCTGGTCTAAGCAGGAGTGTGTCTTAATGGCGTATTTCCTTGTATGGTTATCAAGGCAACGTGAATGCCTCAGTGCCCCGAAACGAGATCATTGTGACACTGTTTCACGCTGCTTTTGGATGCATTCCGTTTTCTCGATGACAATGCAACCAGTCACCACGATCTTGAAAGAAGCATGGGGAGGTGCATGCTTCATTCAACCAGGAGAGATAAGAACAAGAACTCGTGGATCAGGAAAATGACAAGAGTGGAAGACCTCGTGATCAGAGTAAAATCCCTGAAATGTCAATGGACTAGACATATTGTCGGAAAAACGGAGCACCGACGGACAACCGAAATACTAGACTGGATTCCAAGGGACAAGAAAAGACCCGGAAGAAGACCACACAGGAGATGGATGAATGAAATTCGAAAGCATGTGGGAGTGACATGGAGGATACTTGCGCAAGACAGACCATTGTGGAAGAAACTTGGTGACACCGCTATCCATCAGCGGATTGATAATGATTGACAATGATATACATAGATATAATTAGGGGCGAATTATAGAAGCTTGTGCGGCTGTCGATCCTAATATGCAGAGAAGCATACAAGCAAAAATGGTACACCAGCTAAGAAAGTACGTGGGGCGTCAGGATGGACAAAAAGAGAATAGCCATATGCAGTGTAAATTACATTGGCTCCAGACTTATTGGTCAACCTGTATACATTTGTGTCACGATATTTTAACCGTGTCCAGTCATTTGTTTTACTTTTTCATCCACAATATCTTCAGAAAAGCTAATGACTCATATACTGTTCGAAATGTAATCATCATCATACCAAGTGCGAATTCCCAGAAAAATTGCAAGAACACCAAAAGCGCAAACTCTCATATTTCTTCAAAAATAATTCATGCAAAATAAAACCAGAATTCGTTATTTGGAAGTTAACATGACTTTTACACTATTATTTTATCAGTAACAATACAGAAGTATCTTAAATAATTGATTCTTTGAATTAAAGTGCAGTCATAGTATATTAAAATCACTGCGTGTTGAGAGATTTTAAATTAAAATGTACATATTTATTTATTTTAATATTATACCCTCATTTTCCCAGTCATCATTGCTTTTGGTACGGAGATTGCAATAAAAATAAATAGTTTCACGCCAAAAGTAGAAAAAAAAAAAAAGCTTTGATTCTGTCCAATTTTTTCTTGAATAAACACAAACCACAATAAAATTTATTTTTTCAAACCAAATTTGTACGAAATAAACCCGAGTTGTAAAGTTAAATAGATTCCTTCATAAAAAATTTTTTTGATAAAAAACGTTAATGTTTTAAAGAACCAACTCTGTCAGTTACGACTCAGTACATTTCAAACCAAGGCGTGTTGCAATATTTCATATGAGAAAATAAAAGATAGTTACTTGCTGAAAGCTACCTAAATTAAAATGTACACATATTTTTATTAACAAAAAAATTCTTATTTTTTCCGCCTTCATTTGTCTCATACTTAGTATCTCAGTTAGTAACGATGATTATGCGTACTTCTTGAGAAACAAAAAGTTCGACCTTGACCTCAGATGAGTTTTACCGAGAAATCGAAACCTGCAACTCAATCGAGAGGCTTCCAATTGGTTGATGTATATATTAAAGCTGATGTGGAGAATGAAGAAGAAAATTCATAAAGCGCAGAAGAAATTGGATTTGCTGCCTTCTAGAGCGAATAGAGCTATCATTTTATTAAAAAGAATAAAATGATAGAGAGGGGAAAACTAAAGGTTGTCTCCCGACATCGATCAACCCCTGCGCATTTCGTGGCCGAAGACGCCAAGCGCAGTTTATTACACGGCTGTCTTATAATTAACAACAGCACGGGAGAGAGTTTGGATGTGATTTATACCTTCCACGGCCTTACGCGCTCCAGGGTGGTACTTTTTCTACTCATCTTTGGCTTTCTACCAGAAAAATGCTGCTATACATCAACACAGCGAAGATAAGAAAATGTCAGGTGCTCGGGCACATCACGGCCTCGATCAGTAGGGTGATTTATACAGCTTAAACCACGCGCCATTATCCCAGCCTGATGCATGCTGTGGCATCGCATTGTTGTCGGAAATATCTGGAACGATTACATAATACGGCCACTGCGGCCTGCTCTCATATTAAGCTGGTTGCAGGTCGGACTGCGTCCTAGCGTGGTACACATATCAAGTAAATACACAACAAAATTATGGAAAGAACTTTATTATGCAATCAATCTACCAAAAAGTTTCAAAGTTTAATACACCAACGAAGAAAAAAGAGCATGAGAAAGTTTGAAGAAACATTTTCATGTGTATAACTACAGTGCGTTTGTAGTATTTTCTTCTTCCGTCTCTTAAAACAGGCATTTGATGAGACTTGCTCGCTCTGGCGGACTGTCATAATAAAATCTAGAAGCTTATGTGGAAGTTTGTCGAAAAATGCGTTAAAGTCTGTTTAATTCTGCCAAAGTCTGGATTACTTCTAAGGTTCTGGATGTTCCTGGAAACTCTGATGAAATTTCTTGATAAATTTAGCGCTTTAAAAGCATCAAGAAATTTCATAATGAAAAATACCACAGGATTTCATCAAAGACCTTGTTAATTTATAGGGTTCTCCAATGTGCATGATGATTTTACTAATTTCTGATATGCAGAAGTTTAATAACCTGGATACCCTTGAGAAGTTCGATAAATTCTAACTCGTGGTTTCTGTTGTTCCGAAAAAGTCTGACCCATTTTGAGACTGAATCACTTGCAAAGTTGTGGATAGCTCTAGGGGTTGCTGCATAATTTGGAAGCTTTGTACGACTCAAAAGTTTTGAAGCTTTTGTCAAAGTCGTTATTTTTTTTAAAACTTTAATTAACATACCGGGTTACAGATTTATTTGATTAAACGAGGCTTATGTATATTTTGAAGTTTGTGAGCTTTCAGTAAAATTGGTAGACTAGTGGTATTTAAATTATTCGGCATTTCTGTATGATAGGAACAAATGATGCGGCCATGATTCGGCACATGAGTGTAGCCAATGATGCGGCCATGATGCGGCACATGAATTAGTGTAGAAAAAGCATGCAAAGTGAGAAAAACAGTCTGTCGATATGTGCTTTTTCTCCTACTTCACACATTAATGCAAGCCATCTTATGAGTCAGTTTTGAATTTCTGAAAATGTTTAATGTTACACACGCGTGATATCATTTCCTTTTATCTCACTTTGGCTTCCAGTGAATCGTCTCCCAGTATCAGGTCTCATTTTGGTTCCGTGTGATTTTATTTATTGAGACTGTTGACTTCAGCTGACGATAATATGCCAACTGTATTCTAATAACTTGGCAAAACAAATTTAAGGAGCGTGATGTGTGAAAATGACACAGAAGAAAAAAGTTCACTTTACTTTAATGGACTGACAAACAGACAGACTGACTATTAAATCTGCAATATTTTTCTGAGGAAATGCAGGCCAAATTTTCGAAATGCAATCGTGTGTTTCATATAGGAGGATACTTACCCAAGGAAGCGAATAATGTATAACAGACATACGCAAGATAAATGGAAGAGAATAATGAATAATAGACATATGGAAGAGGAATGGAAGAGAATAATGAATAGTAGACCTATATGGAAGAGAAATGGAAGAGAATAATGAATAATTTACATATAGAAAAGAAATGGAAGAGAATAATGAATAATTTACATATGGAAGAGAAATGGAAGAAAATAATGATTAATTTACATATAGAAGAGAAATGGAAGAGAATAATAAATAGTAGTTATATGGTAGAGAAGTGAAAGAGAATAATGAATGATGTTTTAATGATGTTTTGCTTGTTTTTCAATGTCGACAAGACACATATGGAAGAGAAATGGAAGAGAATAATGAATGATGTTTTAATGATGTTTTGTTTGTTTTTCAATGTCGACAGGACACATATGGAAGAGAAATGGAAGAGAATAATGAATAACAGACATATGGTACAAAAATGGAAATTAATAATGAATAATAGACATATGGAAGAGGATTACTCAAAATAGAGTTGTGGAAAAGACTGGAGCAGACATTCATCCAGCAGTGGATTAAGAATGTTTGATAATTGAGATAATCACAATGTTTGAAAAAGAAAGATAGCTGATGAACGTATGTAATTAACGCTCCTGGGGACACAGGGATGTTTTGTTTGTTTTTCAATGTCGACAAGTCTTTCCTGGTGGCAGCAATCTTAATTTCCAGCGTCTGAATTCGACGGCCGCTAAATTAAAGAAAAGAACTTTGATTTTTTTAGATGCGCATACTTCTTTGAACGTATAATTCAGTAACACAAGTTTCTATCATTCCGATATATCATAAACAACTGTTTTGAAAGTCTGTTGATATACAAAAATATATTAAAAAATTGTATACTCTTTTTCGTTCCTATTCTGCTTGCACATCTTTGCACTCCACATCTCCGTTTAAAGATGAACTGGAAAGACTTCTTGTCGTGGAATAGCAGAAGGCGTTACAAGATATGTCACATTTTCTTAACACGCAGTTTTTCCATTTGCATTTAGAAATACATCTGTGTCCAGACCTACGAACATGAAAATTCTTGTCGCTTCAGATATTTTACATCGCGTTATTCGTTGGACAGGACTGGAGGATAACGACACCAGTCTGTGTTCAGATCTCGTCGTAGCCACAGGGGCATAGGTATCTGTCTCTACTATGACAAGACGTTTTTTCCGATTTTCTTGCAGCTCGTCTGAGAGGTCTTCCGTAGAAGTCATACGTGATTCTCGGATTCTCTCCAGAGGAGTTAGAAAGTCGTACGTGATTCTCGGATTCTCCCCAGAAGAGTTAGAAGTCGTACGTGATTCTCGGATTTCCTTTTACCAGGTCAAAACCCGGTAATGGGAAGTCAGAACTTTGAGGACAATGTTTTCGAATTTGAATAAAATTCTAAAATAACATATTGTGACGTACACTTCTAACTTAACCTTACTTTTGTGTTCCTGTGTTCTTATGTAAATTTGAAGTCTTCTCGTTAAATATAATATTTTCTGACTTAACGCCACAGAGTTTCATCCGATGAATTTGATGTCAGAAATCCTAACAGCTGGTCAAAGGGCAACGTAAGTAGTTAAACACTGATAAGATAAGAGCTGAGATTACACGAACATTGGAGCAATTGAGCTAGAAGTTTTCTTTATTTGTTAAACGAGATATATTGATGTGAACAGAGAGAGAGAGAGAGAGAGAGAGAAAAGATTTACGAATGTTTAAATGTTGAATAATCGTTGTACAAACACTTCTATCGGATAATATTCTTACAGAGAGAATACCGATTCAGAGACAGACTAGTGTCACGTATTTTATACGAAGTTGTCGATTGAATTTGGATGCCATGTGATAATTTGAGCACAGTGTTTGATGTCGTTTGGTGACATGCTACAAGACTATTACAAAAGGAAGTGGAATCGTAAGTAAACTTCGTGTTTCAGTGAATTCTGCACATTAGTTTGAAAGTGAGTATTATGCAAAATTAAATCTTTCAGCTACAAGGATCAGTGAAGTTATCCGGGTTTTACAGTGAAGTTAGAATTAGAGATGCAAATCAAAATCCCAACTAAATTATAGTACACATTATAACTTCACTGACCTTCCCCAAGTTTCAAACAAATTTAGGAAAATAATTTACGAAACAAAATCTGAGTCAACATATTTAAATTCTCATATTCTAAAAGTATAAGTTTATGGTGACAAATCAGAGTACTTTTGCAGGCGTCAACGTTCCTTAAGAGCAGTTCTTACCTGCAGCTGTTATACCAGCAATCATATTACACAGCGGTGAAATTTTGGAAAAAACTTCACTTTTTGTCCGGGCTAGTGTATACCAAAAGTTGGTGGTTCACACCGATTTTTTCTCGGTTCGCAAATGACACACATATGTATACTAATATATTCAAGGCGGGGTACACTGAAATATAAACTTTTATTTCAAATTAATTCTACACAATAAATAATGCGGCGGTATAAATACTACAAAATATCTTATTTTTCTTCGTAAAATCCGCAGACCGAGCAATTCAGAAAAAAAATCGTCGCATAATCCGTACTAGCGACCCTGATCCCAAACAATAATGTCTTCTAAAAATTCGCGATTTACGGGATGACCCAGCAGCCCAAAGTATTGTAATAGAAAAAAATGTCCTCTTTTTTTAAAAAAAACAGCTGTCATTTTAAATGCTTTTCTGTTTCTTTTAATGAACAAAGGGTACAAATTATGAGTTTTTTTAGCATTACCACAGTTCAGAGTTAGACCTGCGGCATCCACTTTCGGAAGTGGATCAAATTGCGCAATTTCTGGGCTATCTATGAGTATCTTCATTAAGATTGAAACAATTTCAGCGTTCAATTTGTTTCACTGGACTGTTCTGATTTCTCACATATTTTTGAACCTTCTTTCACCCGCAGCTACTGTGAAAAGAACGGAACGTTAAACATCAATCACACACAAAATATTTCCTTTCCCAAATAGCTATCCATGGCAATTCACTGAGCCATACAGGAATGCAACGACTTTTTGAAAGAAATCGATTCATGTACTAGCTGTTTGAATTTCAATTTTTATCTACTAGACATTAGAGTGGATAGTAATAACTACCACGAACAAAGAACATTTTGCATCTTCCCTTGACGGAAAAAAAGCCGTACTTTTTTCTGAAATGAATTAGGTTACCTGAAGAAATTGACTGGTTCGTCGGACCACCGTCATTTTTGTTTTGGTGGTTCGAATTAATTTTTAGTAGTCTTAAACCTGGACCACCAACAGATTTGAAGGCTGTTATTATCTACCAACTTTCCTATACACAGTGTTGGTTTGGTTTAATTTTATGTATTGTGGGGGACGCCAACTCATCAGAAGAGTATTGTTTGCAGGTTCCTGTCATTGCAGCAGGGAAGCAAATAAATAAGTAGTTAAACAAATTGAATGTAATGACAAAAGATCTCGACTGCAGTTATCTTTATTCTTCAGATTGGGGAAGAAAAGGGGAATACACTGATGAGCAATTGAATTAGAGACAGCTGGCGTTATGCAAATGTGGCGCTGTGGACGGCCCTGCAAACGGAAACGACATGACGTATGCAGCGATCCGACAATATAAGGAGTGATGCGACGGGAATCAGTAAGAGTCGGACGCAGTATGGGTAAGACGAAGGATCTAAGCGCATTTGATCGTGGGAAAATTGTCGGGGCCCGACGAATGGGTCACTCCATCTCGGAAGTCGTGCGGGCACTGGGATTTTCACAAGCCACTGTGTCACGGGTGCACCGTGAGTACATCGAATCCGGTAAAACCATCCCTGCAAAGGCCAACTGACGTGGACAACAGCGTGTGGATGGGCGGGGTCATCGTCGGCTACCTCGCATTGTAACAGCGGATAGACGGGCCACAGTGCAAGAAATCACTCGGCAATTTAACGCTGGTGCACAAAAACGTGTAAGCAACCACACCATCCAGAACCATCTCCTCGCTATGGGGTACAGAAGCCATCGTCCCACGAGGGTACCGCTGCTGACCGCACATCACAGGTTGCAAAGATTAGCATGGGCGCGGGAACATCGCCACTGGATTCTAGACATGCGGAAAAATGTTGCCTGGACTGATGAGTCGAGATTCACGTTGGTACATGCGGATGGCAGGATACGAGTACGGCGCAAACCACATGAAGCGATGGATCCTTCTTGCCAGCAGGGTACTCTTCAAGCTGGTGGGGGGTGGCATTCTCGCCTGGGAACTGTTTACGTGGACTGAAATGGGACCCCTGGGACGTGTGACATCGTCCCTCACAGCCAACGTTACCGGGATATCCTGGACGACCATATGCTCCCGTTTGTGCGTCTTCAACATCCCACTGGGAACCTCATCCTGCAACAAGACAATGCACCGTGCCATCGTTCCCGAATTGTATCTGAATGGTTGGATGAACACTCCACCGACGTGACCTCGCTTCCTTGGCCAGCTAGGCCACCTGACATCAATCCCATCGAGCACATCTGGGATGCCATCGAGAGAGATGTTCGAGACTCTGATCCCCCTCCATCAAATCTTCGTGAACTGTGGGAGCTTGTTCAGGGCTCGTGGATCCGTATGGCTTCCCAACGCTTTCGGTGTCTTGTCGAGTCCATGCCGAGACGAATCGCCGCCGTAATCAGCGCGAAAGGTGGTGTTACACGTTACTAGACAAGTATCTCTAATTCAATTGCTCTTCAGTGTATTGATTAGTCAAAATAAATGGTATATACTTCCAAAGAGATATGGGTGTTATGGACGGCTTTCTCTGCGTTACATAAAAAACCAGCATTTGGTTTTACTTCATTGTGTATCCCACTGTATGTGTGAAATCAATCTAAACTCTCAAAATAAGCACTTACATTTTGTGATACAATTGCATCAACACATATAAAACTTTCATTTTTATTTTTATGCTTCATCATTTAGCGTTAATTTGAACTCAAAAAGTTGGGAAAAGCAAATGCATATATATGTAAATTCTGCACATAACTTGATAACTCACGCTTCATCCTTTTCAAATAGAAATTTGTGTATTCCATCGATGCACTAAGAACTTGTACCTCACACCATGTGTGAACATTCGCATTTGTGTATTTCACATAACCAAGAAAACTTTGTTATCCTACATCGAAAATCGCACAGCGTTTCAATAGAACTTTAAATTTATAACCTAATTAATTCATCCAATCAATAGCTTCAGAGTTCCAAATGCAACTATAAAAAGGAAAGTATATGGCTTAACATCTTTTCTTTGAAATTTTATGTAACTTAATAGCTTAGCTATGGCAATTTCTACTTTACTTGAAAATATAAGAATAGGAGTAAAACGTTATTGCAATTGCAGCGAGGCACATGTATTTTAATGGGTATAGAAGTTCAGTCATATTACGAGAGAAAAACATGCAGCGTAATGTATGAATTGTAAAGATTCAAATAATACAGAGTGATATTGAAAGGAAAGGTAAGAAATGTAGTAATACAGCGAAAGGTTTGTGAAATCAGGATTTCAGCAAAATGTGAAAATATGAAACGAAATGCAGTGAGAAAAGTTTATGTATATGTATTGATTGCCTCCTATTCATCGGGTACTTTAATTTTGTATATGTAATACTGTATTATAGTACCTAGCTTAATATTTTACATAATTTCATTATACATTGTATTTTAATCTGCAGAACCTAATGTCACATCATGTTACAATATGAAAAAAATAATTCAGCAAACTCATTATTATCTCGAAATATGTATTCCAAGCTTACAAAAGCCCCATCATATGTGATACCTGAGCATGCAGGTAAAACCCCTCCTTCAAAATATGTATTCATCCCTCCTTCAAAATATCAGGTAATTACCCCGTAAACGTCCAGCGGAGGATTTCCTCCCTCCACGCCAAAATTTATTCTGCGCCTCAAGCGGACACATCATACTCGTTCGAAGGGAAAGATGTTATATGTAAATATTTAAACTTTATTTAAATTGTAACTTTTGTTATTTTGTGCGCGAGTGACATCCTCGTCGACCGTGGGAGTAACCAAAGTCACAAGTTAAATAAAGTTTAAATATTTCCATATAACAACAATCGCAATTTGAGGGTGTTCCTAATAAAATGGCCGGTCAGTGTAAGTCCATCTGAAAGAAGGAGGGACCTGGTGAACTTTCCTTTGCGTAAGAGTTAGAGTGATGGGATACATGCTTTAATTCCTATGCCAGGTGCTGTAAGCCTCCCCAAAACTCTCCTTTGCTCCTAAGGATACTTTATTTTGTATCCTTTCACGTTTGTTGTGCTCGCCAGATAAAGTTAAAGAAAAGCAGATTAATCATGTATTTGAAGAGTGATATCTGCAGATGTCCTTACATAACCAATCTTTATGCAATGCAAGCACATTTTATCTTTTCTATTGCTACCGTAATAGGTTGTCCATCATCGCTGGGAGTCCTGTTCTAGATGCAGCGCTAATTACTTACACACGACAGCTTACACAATGGACGAGCTGGGTCATCCATTTTGTCTCTAGTTTGTAGTCTGGTGTGGCTACCAAGAGCACGACGAAGGTCGACGTGCGAAGAGAGATTCATCGTGTGAACGTTGCCTATGCCCGCTGTCGGCGTTATCATGTATGTTCAACGTAGATGTCCTGAGAAATGACTTCAATGAATTTCCGCTCTCTTTAACTGTTACAGTACGTCTTTTTCCGAGATTTTTTTACTGCGATATCTGCGCAAAATAATCAGCTGCATGCTAATGAATAAATCCCTCACTATACGAGCTCTGACGGCTTCAAAAAATGAGCTCATAAGATAATTCTTGTATATTCCAAATTAAATCCAGGTAATTTAAGCGATAAGAAATAAAATATGCATTCTTGTGATATAAAAATTCATTTCATGTACCACAAAGGAAAAGCAAAGTTTAAAACAACAACTGCCAGGCAGTGAAGGAAGTACCTTTTTATGCTTGGGTACTTGAATAAGAGCAATAATGAGAGTAAGGTAAAATGTGTTTCTAATTACAGCTAATAAAATTTTGTTTTGTATGATGTGCAACTTACATGTGTTTACTCTAAGTGGTTACCTTTCAAGGACCACCATTATACACGGTCGAGTAACATTATTGTGACTACCAGCTAAAATCCAGAGTAACCGCCGTGTGTAGGTAGGACAGCAGCTAGACGGGCTGGGAGTGATTCAATAAGGTGCTGGAAGGTGTTCACAGGTATGTGGAGCCATGCTGACAGCAGTGCATCTGGCAGCTGATGGAGGAAGCGTGGTGGTGGATCCATAGAGCGAACAACACGATCGAAGTGGACCCACAGATGCTCAATTTGGTTTAAGTCTGTGGAATTAGGGGACCATGGAAGTACTTTGAAGTCTGCATCGTGATCTTCCAACCACTCGTGGACATTTCTAGCTGTGTGGCACGTCGCATTGTCGTGCTGGAAGATCCCATCCGCCCCATGGAAGACAATCAGCATGTATGGGTGTACGTGGTCTGCAAGGATGGATTCATAACGAATTCGCTCCATAATGACTTCCACAGATATGAATGGACCCAGGCGGCAATGCCACGAAAACATTACCCAGACCATAACGCTGCCCCAACCTTCTTGTGTTCTTCTAGCAATGGTTGAAGAGTGTTTGTTCTCCGATGTTTCTCGACTTATACACGAATGTCCATCCGTTCAATGAAGCAGGAAACGTGACTAATCAGAGAAATCAATCCTTTGCCAATCAGTGGAGGTCCAATTCCGATACTGCCCTGTAAATGTAAGCCTTTTCTGCCGATGCACCTTTGTTAGCATAGGTGCAGGGACCATCCGTCTTCATCGGAGCCCCATACGTAGCAGGGTTTGCTAAACTGTCCTTTTAGACACACTTCCGGTTGTCCTCTGGTTCATTCGGCCAGTGAGTTGCTCAACTGTAGCGTGTCGATCAGCCCTCACGCACCTTCGAAGCCGGCGTTCACCTCTCACATCAATGGCACGTGATGCTCCGAAGTTTCAACGTCGCTGATTCGCAATGGTGCCATTTCTCCAATCAGGATACACTTGATTGGAGAAATGGCACCATTTCTCCATGAAATGAAATTCACCACAGCAGCAAGCGAACAGTTCACAAGCTGCACTGTTTCAGAAATACTGCCACCTTTGGCCCGAAAGCCGATAATCATCGCTTTTTGCAAATCTTATAAATCGTTCCTTTTATCCATGACAGCAACGCGTGATATGTTTTCAGAATGCCTACAGCACACCTTATATACCCTCCAAGCCATCTCACGACACGTGCCTTCTTTCAATGGCTACGCGCTGTTGGGGTCAAAAGTAGGAGGTGGTCACAATAATGTGACTCGACTATGTATTATGTCAGTAAAATGAAATGCTCAGTGCAATGCAGTCGTTGATGTAACAGCTGCAAATAAGACCTGGCCATTTAGAGAGATAGAGAACCCATTGAATGCACTCGGAATTAGAGATGACAGCGGCATGTAAGACTGGATACTCAGAGACAAAGCAACTATAAAGTAACAATTACACATAAGAGCTGGAGACTCAGAGCAGTAATCGAAATAACTTACGTGTAAGAGCTGGGCACTTAGAGAAATCAATCATTCAAGAAACAGTTACAATAAGGGCTAGACTAGACACTCAGAGATAGAGTAATACACTGCTGGCCGCCCAAAATGCAACACCAAGAAGGAAGCATCCGATTGGCCTGAAATTCGCAGCATGCGTCGCCCACGAGAGGACATGCAAACGGCATGCAGGGCATATGCAAATCATGTGCGCCGAGAAGCACTATAAGAAGGGTGCACAGAAGGCGGGGTGTAAGTAGTGGAAGTGTGTTGTGCTGCCGGACCTGTGCGTGGGAAGCTTCCTGATGCCTCGTCGCAGAATACGGCAGTCATTCCAGCACGTTTCGGAGTTCGACAGAGGACGAATAGTGGCTTATGGCGACAGCAGTTTATCGTACCGAGACATAGGTGCCCGTGTGGGACGACATCCAGCCACAGTGAGGCGAGTATGGATTCGGTGGGTGCAGGAGAGACGGACGGACCGACGTGAGCGATTGCCGCAGCCGCGGCACACCACCGAACGAGAGGACCGGCATGTTGTGCGGCGGGCATTGACGGCTCTCACCGCCACATCACGAACGTTAGCGGAGGAATTAGGGTGTGTTGCGCAACAACCTGTTTCAGCACGTACCGTTCGACGTCGTCTGCAGGAGCGAGGACTTGTCGCACGGCGCCCATCGCTCCGATTACCATTAACGTTACACCACCGGCAACTGCGGCGGCAGTGGGCCGTTGAACGCCGCACCTGGATTACGAAATGGCACGAAATTGTCTTCTCCGACGAATCCCACTTCTGCCTGCAACACCACGATGGTCGGATTCGCGTGTGGCGGCACCGCGGCGAGAGACTGTATGACGCCTGCATTATGCATCGCCATACCGGTCCGTCGCCTGGCGTTATGGTTTGGGGCGCAATTGGATATGACACTCGCATCCCTCTGGTACGCATCGCAGGTGCATTCCACAGGCACCGCTACATATCCGACGTTTTACCTGCCGGACCTGCCAGCGGCCACGTTTCAAAAGGACAATGCGCGCCAGCACGTGGTTACGCATCGTGCAACAATTCTTCATGGCTCACCAGGTGTCACTGCTGCCGTGGCCCGCCTGTTCTCCCGATATGTCGCCCATCGAACACGTCTGGTCGCTGATCGGCAACCGAGTGTCCCGGCAAGCACCACCCGCTGCTACGCCTGATGAACTGTGCCAACGTGTGGAAGCAGCCTCGACCGACATGGCCCAAGCCCACATCCAAAGCCTTTTTCGTTCGATGCCGCTGCGTGTAGCGGCCGTTATTGCCAGCCATGGGGGTCACACGAACTATTGATGTCTGCGTGTTCCGCAAGTCGCACGGGCCTGTAAGCTCAATCGTTTAATCTTTGTATCTGTTGTTATGTGTCCAGTAAATCTGGCTTTGCTATCTTGTGTCCTTCTTGGTGATGCATTTTGGGTGGCCAGCAGTGTAGTTGCGTGCAAACGTTTTTCACTCAGAACAATGATTGAAGTAATAATTGCTGCATATAAGAGCTGCACTCTTAGAGGTAGAACAATGACTGAAAAAATTGTATGTAAGAGCTGGGCTCTCAAAACAGTAATTAAAGTAAGAGTTGAATGCAATATCTGGACACTCAAACAGTAATCACTGAGATAACAGTAGGATCTACGAGCTGGACAGTGAAAGATAGAACAATAACTGTGGTAACAATTGTATGAGAGACTTGGACGCTCAAAATTAAAATAAAGCGTTGTATGAGAGACTTGGACGCTCAAATATAAAATAAAGCGATCACTGCAGTAACAGTAGCATGTAAGAGTTGGCAACTCAGAGCTTTTCTTGAATAATAGTTATGTGTAAGAGATGGAACACTCAATGATAAAGAAACAGCTGAAATAGCAATTGCATCTAAGAGGTGGACACATTGAGGTAGAACAACCGTTGAAATGATAGTGGCATACAATCGCTGGACTCAAAGACACAGCAATCATTAAAATAACAGCTACATGTAAGAGCCGGACGCTCACGCTCAGCCGCAGAGCAATCATTAGAGTCACAGTTGTATGTAGGAGTTGGTCACTTATGGTAGCCATTCAAGTAGCAGTTAGCAGTTACATGCTGAAGCTGTAACACTCAGAGTGAGAGAGAGAGAGAGAGAGAGAGAGAGAGAGAAGGGGGGGCGATGAAGTAATAGCGTAATGTAAGAGATGAACACGTAGCAACAGAGCAACCATTGAAATGGTAGTGGCATATTGTGGCTAGATGTTCAGAGAAGGAGCGACCATTAACGCAATAGTTACGCGTAAGAACTGGACACTCAAAGATTGAGCAATCATTGAAATAAGAGCCACATGCAAGAGTTCGCCACTCAGAGAAATAACAAAAGTAAGAGTTGCATGAAAGTGCTGGGCGCTCACAGATAGAGTAATCACTGAGGTAACGGGAGCATCTACGAGCTGGACAGTGAGAGGTAGAATAATACGGGAAGTAACAACTGCATGTAACACAGGACACTCAAAAATCAAGCAACCGTTGTAGTAACATTAGCATGTAAGAGATGGCAACTCAGAGCATTTATTGAATAAACAGTGGAGGAGATGGAACCCCCAGAAATAGAGAAACCGTTGAAAGTTCTTAATCGTTGCATTTAAGTGGTGGACACACAGTGTTAGAGCAACCGTTGAAGCGATAGTGGCATATAATATCTGGACTCAAAGATAGAGATATCAGAGAGAGAGAGAGAGAGAGAGAGAGAGAGAGAGAGAGAGAGAGAGAGAGCAATAATTAGAGTAACAGTTGCATGTAAGAGCTGGGCACTCAGGGAAAAGCATTGAAATCATAGGGGCATGTAATCACTGGACAATCAGAGATAAAGCGATCATTGAAATAATACACTATCTACCAACAAGTAATTGGACACGTGTGATAGCAAAGGAAAACGAAGTTTATTCACCTTCAATAGTTGGTGGAGCCTCCACGAGTGGCGATTACAGCTGCGACCCTCTGGGGCATACTTTCAACCAGGCGTTGTACGACGGCTAGCGGTATTTTCTTCCACTCGGCTTGTAGAAGACAGGTCAGTTCCTTCACCGATTTCGGACGGTGGGGGCACCCATTAAGTCGACGCTCCAACTCGTCCCAGCGCTGCTCTATAGGGTTAAGGTCCGGGCTCAGCTCAGGCCAGTCCATTCGATTAACCCCATTGTCACCATACCAAGCCATGGTGGACCTTGCAACATGACAGGTGACTTTGTCATCCTGAAAGTAACATGGGTCCACCTTGTAAAACTGCCACAACGTAGGAAGCGCATGATCATCCAAAATGGTGCAGTAGGTCTCGGCGTTGAGTCTACCAGGAATTGCGACTAAGAGTCCCGTGCCATACCAGAAGAAACACCCCCATAGCATAATTACACTGCCGCCGAACTTCACAGTTGGCACAATACATTCCGGCAGGAGGCGTTCTCCAGGCAGACGCCAAACCCAGACCCTGCCATCCGAGCGGTAGAGGGTGAAATTTGATTCGTCGCTCCAAAGAACCTGTTTCCACTGCTCAACGGTCCACTGTCGACGTTCTTTGCACCACGTTAGCCGAGCAGCGCTATTGGACTCGGTGATCAAAGGCTCGTGGGCGGCAGCACGTCCATGATAACCGAGCAGATGGGCTTCCTTACGGATGGTATTCATCGAAAGAACACTCCCGGATGTCTGTTGAAACTCCTCGCGGATATGGCCCATCGATTTGGTGCGGTTCTTCCGAATTTCTCTGGCCAGCACCCGTCGGTCTCTAACTCCCAGTTTTGTGGGTCTACCGGGTCGGGGCACATTCCGACAGTCACTTCTCCTCTTCCACATGCCAATCACGTAGGCCATTGTCGAGTTTGGGTACTTCAACTTGCTGGATATGTCACGTATGGATCGGACATTTCTATGATACCCGACGATAACACTTTTCTCGAAATCAGAGAGCTCCGTACTGCGTGGCATCTTGCATGCGACTGGTTGCGTTGTTGTTTCCCACACGATATTTAACGGCGGCGGCCGTGACGTGTATCAGGACAGCAGATATCGTCGATTGCAGGGGTGTCCAATTACTTGTTGGTAGATAGTGTAGTTATATGTAAGAGTTCGTCACTCAAAGCAGTAACTGAAGTAAGAGGTGCACGTAAGAGTTGAACTCTCATTGATAGAGCAATCATTAAGAAACAGTTGCACGTAAGAGCTGGAAACTTAGATTTAGGAAAACCTCTGCAGTAGCATTTACATGTAAGAACTGGAACCTTAGAGGTAGGAAAACCTCTGCAGTAGCAGTTACATGTAATAGCTGAACAGTCAGAGATAGAGAAACTATTGGAATGATAGTGGCATATGAGAGCTGGATGCTCAGAGACAGAGCAATCTTTAAAGTAACAGTTAGATCCAAGAACTGGACACTAAGATATAGAACAATCACTGAAATAACTCTATCTCTGAGCATCCACATGAGTGCTAGACATTCAGAGAAAGAGTAATCATGAAAGTAACAGAAATATGTAGCAGCTGAAAACTCAAAGATAAAATAAATAAATAATTGAAATTAAGGGTGCTTATATGAGCTGCAATTATGGAATGTGGAGCTTGACAGAATCTGCAAGAAGCACGTAAACCGTTTGCAACTTATCCGACGCATTTCAAGAATATGAAAACTTAAATATACTAAATTAGTGTAGAATAATATGGACTAAATAACCACTTTATTACGCACACCTTCATATCATATATATGAAAAAAACACTATAGAGGAACTGGGCTTATGGACTGCTGAACTACACTAGCCTGCATAAGGTATCAGATTTGGCATCACTTGTTTAACATATTTTAAGAATATGGAGACTCTAATAATTTTTTCTATTTTGCTTAATACACAGCTAAATAGGGTTAAAGTGAGGCAAAAATACAGCCAAGTCATTATCTATACGAATTCAATGCATGCAAACATCAGTGGACACGTTCTTTTCAAAAGTGTGTCCTAAATTAGAGAGAAAATGTCGGTTCCGGAGAAATTACCTCAGAAGTGAAATGTCGATTCTAGCAGTTTTGTAAATATTTGATGAACCGTGTTGTCAAAAATATTAGGAAATACGACAAACTATAAAAATTATGCGTTCGTATGCATCCGCATTGTGATTGGGGGGGGGGGGATTCTACATTAAAAGTGAAGTTATGCTGGAGAACCGTAGGAAGTCGTTATGCTTCTCTACGGTAGCCGAAAGGTAAGAGGTGATGCTTTCTGGCTAGTCGTATGATCTGGTTTTAAATGAGGTATGGGCAGTTTACTTGTCCTACGATGCTGGCTATCCCCCGTCCCTGAAACAAAAATCTCCAAATTAGGGACGGACGACTGCTTATAGCTCTAAGAGTTGCTCACTTTGGTCATTAAATCCCTGAAGCAACAACAGGACGAAGATATTAGTATGCTGAGCACAACGGAAATTTAAAGAATTCAACGTTCAAGGTGGTTGGACTTCACATCACGTAACATTAGTATATCAGATTCTTCTGTTGCTTACGATATTCGAAAGTGGATGCCCGACAGATCTGCTACACATAGAGGCCACTGAATTAGAAACTTTTATTCAATACCGGGTTGAACCTCTTTTAGCCCAAATTACAGCATGTATGTAGTTTGGCAGATACACTATATTTACAAAAATAACTGGAAACCCTTCAAAAGCAAATGAACGGATCCACTGCGTTGTTAAGATGCGCGGTACAGCTGCAAACGGTAAGAAAACAAGACTGCAGCTGACCGCGATCATATCGCAATGTGAGTTGAGGAAAAATGTCGCGGCGGGGGGTAACTGACTATGAGAAAGGAAAGATTGTTAGATGTTATATTAGTTGGTTTTCCATAAACGAGACGGACAGGCGTTTAAACATGCCCAAGTCAACTGTTTTGGATGTACTGAATAAGTGGTGTGCTTGAAGCAGCAAAACGTACCGGTAGACTTAAGAAAATCAGTGATAGAGGACGGCGAAGACTCAGGAGAGCCGTTGCAGCTAATCGACGGAGTACTGCACAAGACCTCAGCATATAGGTGAGTAACATTGCTGAAACCTCAGTATGTACACGTACCATTCGCAGAGAACTTCATTCCATGGGTTACAGTGGACGTGCGGCTGCTCATAAGCTTTTCATCTCTACTCGAAATGCTACTCTTCGTTTAGCATGGTATAAAGGACATTTATCGTGGACCGTAGATCAATGGGAACGGGTCCTACGGACTGATGAATCGAGATACACGATCCATCAGTCTGATGGCCGTGTGTGGGTATGGCGGCAGCCAGGGGAACACTTGTTACCACAGTGTACTGGTCCTACGGTCACGTTTGGAGCTGGAAGTGTACTCGTGTGGGGGTGTCTTTCGTGGTATGATCCTGGCCCATTGGTTATCGTGGACAAACCTGTTAACCTGCACGTCTACCTCAATATTCTGGACAATTATGTCCTACCAACTCTGTGGCAATACTATGGAATCGAGCCTTGTTGGTACCAGCAGGATATTGCACTGAGCCATAAAGCAAGGATTGTTACGGCGTGGTTTATGTACTGAATGGGAGCGCATACCTATCGCTGTGTTCCAAAACTTTGTCGTAAGCATGTCTCGAAGGGTTAGTGCATGCATTAAGGCCAAAGGTGGACCAACACCGGTATGTCAATAAATGCTACGTTGTGTTTCTCTTCGAGGTGTCCTGTGACTTTTGTCAATATAGTGTATTTCACAAGGTGTTGGAGTGTATTTGCGTCTACAGCATTGCAGGCGTTTATCAGACAGTGTTTTGGTTGGCTCAGATTTGACGGAAGAGGTCATTGCTCCCGGATCTGTTTCTTAAACATGTCCCATATGTTTTCTGGGTTTCGCGGTATCCAGGAAAGCTTGGGGAAGTAGATGTTTTGCTCGCTGAACTATTGCTGAATGCATCTTGGGTGATAGATAGTAGTATCGTCATCCATGGATCAGACGATGCTACTGTCACAGCAGATGTGTTCAGCAGTCGTTCAGCGAACTACTGCTGAACAGATCTTGAGCGATGGACAGTAGCATCTGTTCCATGGATCAGCCGTGACCTGCTGGAAACAAAGTCAACATTGCAGGATGGACGTGATTGGAAACAATGTTCAGATAATCTTTGGTGGACACCCGGATCTCCAGAAATAACAGAGAACCCGTTCGGTACCAACAGAATGTTTCTCATACTATGGCACCACCTCCAGAACCTTGAGTTGTGTTTGCAAGGCAAGCTGGTCCATTGCTTCATGGAGCTACAGCCAAACTATCTGCCTACTGTCGGTACAGAACAAGGTGTATGGTGAATTGTTGGACAACATGACTTTTTCTCAGTCTTCCAGTGTCCAGTTACGGTGACTCGTTGGACAACATGACTTTTTCTCAGTCTTCCAGTGTTCAGTTACGGTGAATCGTTGGACAACATGACTTTTTCTCAGTCTTCCAGTGTCCAGTTACGGTGACTCGTTGGACAACATGACTTTTTCTCAGTCTTCCAGTGTCCAGTTACGGTGATTCGTTGGACAACATGACTTTTTCTCAGTCTACCAGTGTCCAGTTACGGTTACGGTGTTCCGGACATCCCTGTAGACGAACTTTCTAGTTATTCGCAGAAATAAGTGGTTACCGTATAGGCATGCGACTGCCCAAACCAATTCTCTTCAGTTCTCTCGGCATAGTTCGCTGAGATATCTGTCGGAAAGAACTTTCATTGAATACTTCGGTCAACTGCTACACCAGTTTCTCCGTACAAGACTTCTCAAACGACTGCGATTTTAAAACGTCAGTTGAGAGCCATCTATAATATATATATATATATATATATATTCTATTAAGAAGAGACCTAAGCAAAAAAAAAATTATATATTTTTGACTCATACCAAGTACAACATAGAAAGGGTTATATGTCTACCGGTGTGAGTAAAAGGAGAAAAGATAAAAAATAAAATAAAACAACTGAATGTAGAAAGTGTCGAGAATACTGAGCCAAGGCTCAGTATTCTCGACACTTTCTACATTCAGTTGTTTTATTTTATTTTTTATCTTTTCTCTATTTTATTTTTTATCTTTTCTCCTTTTACTCACGTCGAGAATACTGAGCCTTGGCTCAGTATTCTCGACACTTTCTACATTCAGTTGTTTTATTTTATTTTTTATCTTTTCTCCTTTTACTCACACCGGTAGACATATAACCCTTTCTATGTTGTACTTGGTATGAGTCAAAAATATATAATTTTTTTTTGCTTAGGTCTCTTTTTAATAGAATGTGAATTCTGAATTTTCGTAACTGCTGCGTTGCGCGTTTCGATCTTCAGGTTAATTTTGCAACTTTCGTTTTAAATTCTAAAGTTTTTCCTTAGTTTTCAGCATTGCTCTTCAGTATATATATAATTGAATGTTTGTTTGTTTGTCCGCTATACAAATCTACAGTTTTCAATTTAGAACCACCAAATTTTACATATTATCTCATGGTTAGACCGTACTCGGTTTTTGGAAGGGGTCGGGGATCAGGGCTCAGGTCCCGGAGTCAAGGGGCCCCACTCAAAATTTCCGTAAAATCTAGTTTTCAGTTTAGAACCACCAAATTTGGCATACTACCTCATGGTACCCTAATTAGAGAGAAGAAGGTTTTCGGAAGGTGTTGGTCAGACCCCTGGGTCCGTCGGAACCGGGGGTCAAGGGGCACATACACCAAATTTCCGTAAAATCTACAGTTTTCAATTTACTTCCACCAGATTTGTTATACTATCTCACGGTACTCTAACTTATATCGCAGACGGTTCTTGGAAGCGGTCGGTTGGAGCCCGGGGTCAAGGGGCTCCTGCACAAAATATCCGTAAAATCTGGTTTTCAATTTAGAACCACAAAATTTGGTACACTATCTTATGGCACCCTAACTTAGACCGTAGATGGTTTTTGGATAGGGTCGGCCGGAACCCGAATTCAAGGCCCCTTCTCCACGACATTTTCCGTAAAATCCACCGTTTTCAATTTAAAACCACCAAATTTGGTATACTATCTCATGGCATCCTAACCTAGACCGTAGATGGTTTTTGGAAGGGGTCGGAGACCGGGGTCACTGGACTTCCATACAAAATTTCCGTAAAATCTAGTTTTCAATTTAGAACCACCAAATTTGGTTTACTCTCTCATGGCACTCTAACTTAGACTATGGACGGTTTTCGGATGGGGTTGAAGCCCGGGGTCAAGGGGCCCCATACAAAATTTTCGTAAAAAGTTCCATTTTTTACTTTTAAGAAATGCAACACAACTCAGCACTCCAATACCCGATCTACTGTCTAAGTTAGAGAACGTAGATAACAATAAAGTGCAAAAATATCCATTTAATGGTGTATTAAAAACACAAATGAATAAACCTTAGCTTTCACCACCAACGGGAGGCTTCATCAGGAAGAAATACAATTTTTTTTTTTTTTTTTTTGCATTGTAAAAAATTCATCTTGTTTAATTTTATCTGGTGCAGATTTTACAATATCATGAATTTTAACTTCACAATTGAAGGAATTCACATTCTTAGATGACGCACATATGAAGCCCCGACAGCCACTATGAATATTGTAAGTACAGATACTTATTATTATTATACTTGACTTCAATTGCCAATATTATGTTAACGTCCTTTTGCAATCTCCCGATAGCTGAACTTGTATAACGTGTGAAACAGTATTTACAGACATTTAATGTCAACCGAATTAAAAAAAAAGAGAGTTCCAGATATTCAAAATTCAAAACGGTAAACAAAAGGGTGATCAATGGCAATGTCAAGTCGCATGCACTCGACATGACATAGGTACGTTGTATTTCATCGTCGCAGGACTCTCAAAATCCAACGCCAGATGTACTGCAATTCTATAGATGTCTCTTCGTAGGTAAGTATTTCCGTTTCTCTTCCTTTCTTTTTTGTGTCGTAAAAGTAAATTAACTAATTTTTTTTACGTTCACAGCCATCACAGCTCCCACCCCCTTTTTTTCTTTTTATCAGAAATATTACTGCATCAGCTAGGCATTGGCAGTGGCTGGCATTAATTCGGAGGAACTGCTCAAGGGTTGGCAATCTACTTCGCCTGCTCAAGGGTTGGCAATCATAAAGATCTCTACATCTTTGCTCCCAACGGAAAAACCAAAAATATTGTTTACCGATAAGCATTAACCTAAATGATTTAAAAAGAAATTTACAGGAAATTAACAAGAATATAATTTTCATTCATAAACTTGGTGATTCCACGAATAGCAATATTTACCCGGGATATCCCTGCTAGTTTACAATAATCCAGAGCTCGCGGTATCTTCGGCTGATAAATCTCAGCAGTAGCAATCTTGAATCGTGCCGATGATATACAGAAAATGCAAAACGTAATCTCGGAGATTCCACATTTCATCTTGCGTGGTGATCCTACCTAAACTACTATTGTCGCAGTTAATAAATTAAAAAATATTAATATGCTACCTTTATGCAGTACGTACATCTAATATGGCGTCGCCTAATAGATCAAAAATCCTGGACTTGTTTGGGAAAGTAAAGACGCAGAAACCAGGTTTCCCGATGCCACCATTGGTGTCCAGTCATTTAAGTCCATTAGAAAAATCGTTAGCTCAGTTTTTAACTCCATTCACTCGTGGCTCTGTTTACACCATATCAAGTTTGCGTGAAGCAGCACAGCGACTACGGTCATTTTGTGCAACCAATACTCCACTCACCCTAGCATCGCTAGACGTGGTATCGCTATATCCTAGAGTATCCGTCCATAGCGTCGACGATGTCATACGTGCTAAGTTAATCGCTCAGAAGTCTCCCAAGTTGAAATCCAAGCGGTCACGGACGCCTTGGTGTTAGTAACCAAATAAACTTATTGTTGCTTTGATGGCATCATATATATATTTTTTTAAAAACGGAAATACTGTTGCAAACAGAAATACACACTAACGCCACCTAGAAAAAGAATTGTGCATCATGAAAAATCCGAGAACCTATGCAAAAGGATCCACGAAGTGAAATGGTGTCCTGTGTTGGAAGAATTTTTCAGTTTGATTTCATGTATCTTGTGTTTCAGTTGCTGTGGTGTCGTCGACTGAAGTAAGTGTCAGTAGTAAGACTTCCAAATTTAAAGTTTACTGATTCAAAGAAAGAACATGGACTAGAAGAATAAATGTTGAACCGATGTCTGATCCGGAAATCCAAGCCAGTGTTTCTGCACTAGAAGTAGTGTGACATACCTGCCAGCAGGATGCACACGACATAAAGGCAGATAGCAGTCAGAACGAACGTCCGCGTAGCTCAATTGGTAGAGTGACTTATTCCGGAATGAGGGGACCCGGGTTCAACCCCGGCGTGGACAAAAATGACGGAGAAATTTACTTCGTTATAATGGCGCCCGAAATTTTCGGATGATCCGGCCGTTCAAAATCTCGCAATGGTGTGATGTTCTTTCCACACCGCGAGATAAGAAAAATCAGAGAATCCCTTCTCCAGCGCTGCGAAAATTAAAAAAAATTGACTGGGAGTTCTCAAGTGCACGTTCTACAGCGGATGGCTGCCTGCGACGATTCATGGTCACGGCTGACGCGTGGGCCATGCCCCCGGCCCTCTTTCGGGGGGGGGGAGATGTGACGTACCTGCCAGCAGGATGCACACAACATAAAGGCAGATAGCAGTCAGAACAAACGTCCGCGTAGTTCAATTGGTAGAGTGACTTATTCCGGAATGAGGGGACCCGGGTTCGACCCCGGCGTGGACAAAAATGACGGAGAAATTTACTTCGTGATAGTACCTGATAGGTGGGCGACACAAAGGTTGATGCAACGAGGAATGAGCAGGTTCTCATCCCTCCCGTTACCTTTGATCTGAAAATCTGCGTTTGGAAATATTGTGCAAAAGATAAAAAATTAAATGTATGGCATGATTTCAGTCTGATTGTTTTACAATCTTAAGTAAAAAAAATATATGGCATGATTTCAGTCTGATTGTTTTACAATCATAAGTAAAAAAAATATATGGCATGATTTCAGTCTGATTGTTTTACAATTATATAAACAAAATTAAATTTTCTTACCTTCAACACAGCAGAAGAATTTATTAATGAGTTGAAGGTTTTTCAACTCTCTGGAATACACTCAACATTTGTGTGGATTTCCCGTGGTGAACATTAGCAAGTAGTCTGCAATGTTCCAGATGGAACATTGCAGGCTACTTGCTAATGTTCCAAATATCTGCTCGAAAGAATTTCTGATGTTGCAATGGAAGAACGATACGTTTAACATTTAATTATCTTGATGTCCTAACAACCAGAAAAATTGAATTCGTCATTGGTAAGACATCCAGACAATTAATATCTTAACGAACTCAAAATTCAAATAATAATTAGAGTCTTAGCACATCTAAATTTTTGATACTTCAGTGACTCGTTAGTTTTCCAGAATTTTTAAAGTGAATTATTTTTTCCAATTTCAGTTTTAAATTTTTTTAACAGGAACTTCGTTTATCACCAGGACTACCTCACTGAAGTACGTGCTGTCATTCAGTTGGCAGTGCCAATGAATAGTCGTTTTGCATGGTATAAAGGTTTAGTCGTTTAAGGTAGTATAGTGTTTGTTATCTTATAGTCGTTTAGCGTGGTACCTCTTGCTTTTGCTATTTCTATCCGTTCTTCAAGTTTCCTGTCTACTATGTGTGAAACATAGTAGAGAGGAAACTTGAAGAAAGGATAGAAATAGCAAGAGGAATAGGTATAGACTGTAGACTAAACTGAATAGTCGTTTTGCGTGGTAAAAAGGTTTAGCCTTTTAATGTGGTTCCACCTAAAATCTCTGCCTTATGTTTCCAATGGTAAAACGTCTGTACATATTTTCTTCGCAATTAGTGTATTCCCAAGGGTGAAAATTTGAACATCGATAAAACTAACTTTAAGTTATAGCATGGGATACTTAATGCTTGCTATAACATAACCATAATTAAGCAATCCAACATTTGTTTGTCTACTGACGTCATCAATGTACAGGTCGCGCCATCTATTAGCAGGTGTGAACATTACTGAAAGAAAAATGATTGATTTTTAATATAATTATGCTTATGTTATAGCAAGTATTAAGTATCCCATGCTATAAATTAGAGTTAGTTTTATCGATGTGCAAATTTTCGTCCTTGGGAATACATTAACTGCAAAGAAAATATGTACAGAAGTTTTACCGTTGGAAACATAAGGCAGAGATTTTAGGTGGAACCACCTTAAGTTAGTATAGGGTTTTATCTTATAGTCGTTTAGCGTGGTACTTCTCCCTCTTGCTATTTCTATCCTTTCTTCAAGTTTCCTCTCTACTATTTGTGACCGGAGCATGATTAAGCTTTCCGAGTCCCATTTCATAAAGTTTATTCGTTTGCCCGTTCGTGTCTGTCTAAACCTATCTTTTTTTTGTTTTTGTTTTTTTCGAAGTTTAACGAATACCACGAGAAACTCTTAGGACTATGAGAAGTCGCCCAACACAACACACATACCTCACTCGCCAATGGAGCCCCGGCTCTTTTTGGACGAATGTTTAAATGTCAGCGCTTCAGGTCTCACGGCCACCTGGGTGGCAGTCTTGTTTGGTATGTTTCTGACAGCTAGATGTGTTCTTCCAAGTGAATTTTTATTCTTTCTGTTTCTCCTATATAGCTTAGTTCTCAACTGCAGTCTATGCTGTATACAAGTCCTTCCTTTTACAGGATATCTTCTTCACGTTGTTTAAGGGTCGGATAGGATTTATTCAGATATGAAGCAAGATATCCTATATCTTTCACTGACCCTTTTCTAGTTTTACAAATAGTCCTTCGTGGTAAGCAGTTTTGCTAGCGAAATTGAAGTGTTTCTTCGTCTGTTCTTCTAAAATATTACTTTTACGACCAAAGAGGGGAGGACGTTTTACAATTAACTTTTATTTAAGTTCTTGTTACTGATATTTTCCCGGTCTTCAGTACAGCCTCACTGATTGATTTTTTTTTCAAACATTTCCTAGCTGTATTACAATTTGGATTATGGGAATTATAGCTCAACATCTTGTTAGTATTTGGGCTTGATTTGTATATCTATGTCAAGATATTTTCATCCTTCGGTCACCGTTAAATTAAGGTAGCTCAGGCTATTTTCTTCTTGATCAAATGATCATATGTAGAGGATTTTAGGAAGGGAGTGTCTGACCTCAGGTCTTAAACAACCCTTAGAAATAGGAAACTGGGAGATTTGGGCTAGAGCGCCCGATAGGAAAGTGACACGGAAGCGAAGTAGAAAGGGGGAGGAAGAGGTCCTTATTTATTACCGGGGGCCCAGTACCCGGGGTCCGACGGCTTAACGTGCCCATCCGTCGCACGGCGGATATTTAGTGGATCGAGCGTTCGTACCTGCCTGGGATCGAACCTGAGGCCCTTTCCGTGGCAGTCATGAACGTTGCCCACTAGGCCACCCGCGGCCCACTATTTTCTTCTTACAGTTCAATAGCGTATTTAAGTGAATCTTCCAGTAAGTCAAACTATGAAACAATGTGAATAAGGAGAGATTGTTCTTTGTCAATTATAAACAAGATGCCACGAAGGTATGCAACATAAATTACGATTTTTTTTTATAGCTCCACTTGTCAAAATTTCGGACTAGGACCTAGTTACTTATCAGTAATACGTCACTTAAGTAGATGTTGCAATTCTGTCGGAAATTCCTAGCAACTATAGTCGTTTAGCGTGGTATCTCTTCTCGCTATATCGTATCGCTGTTTCAGTTTTATTAGCAAAATTATTTACCATAAATGACTATTTGAAAAACTAAAAAGAATCAGTGAAAGATATAAGATCAGGCTTACTCCAGATCTGGATAACATTATTAAGAAATTCCTTCCTATCCTTAAACAACATAGAGAAGGCATTCTGCTATAAGAGAGAACTGTGTATAGCATAGACTCTAGTTGCAGACACAGCTATATAAGAGAAACAGAAAAAAGAATAAAAATTCACGTGGAAGAACATAAACAAGCTCTCAGAAACATGCCAAACAAGACTACCACCCCTTTGGCCGAGAGGTCTGAAGCGCTAACTTCTGCCTATTCGTCTGAGAGAGGCCCGGGCTCCGTAGTATTGATGAATAACTAGGTTATAATATGGAAATTCGGCAACTTGAGTTAAAAAGTTAAATAAAAAATCATAATTCATGTTGCATACTGGCGTGACGTCTTGTTCATAGTCGACAGCGAAGAACAATCTCTTCTTACTCACATTGCTTCTAGTTTAACTTATTGGAAGATCCACTTAAATGCACCATTGAGCTATTTTACAAGAAGAAAATCGCCTTAGATACTTTAACTTAACGGTGACCTCGAAGGATGGAAAAATCATCACACAGATTTACAAATCAATCCCAAACACTAACAAGATATTGAGTTGTAATTCCCATCATACAAAGTACATAACATGTAATACATCTAGGAAATGTTTGGAAAAATTCAATCAGCTAGACTCTACAGAATACCGGAAAAATATCAGTAAAAATAATTGAAAAAAATTATTGGAAATCAGCCTCCCCTCTTCGGTCATAAAGGCAACATTTCAGAATTAAAGGGAAGAAGGATAGACGAAGAAAAACTTCAATTTCACTAGCAAGATTGCTTACCGCAAAAGACTATTTGAAAAACTAAAGAGAGCCAGTGAAAGATATAATCTTGCTTCAGATCTGAATAACAAAATGAAGGAATTCCTTCCGAGTCTTAAACAACCTGAAGACATCCTGTAACAGGATGGAGTTGTATATAACAGTGCGTCAAAGAATTTTTAAGACTGGCGCTAGATTTCAGCCTACGGTGACGTCACCAGTGTAATCGCGAATACATTATAAACCGTGACCATCTGTTTGCTTTCTGCCAAAAGTACTGTGAAGTTGTTAAAGTAACTCAAACGAAACGGGCGTTCATTAGAGAAGTAAAATGTTTTTCATGTTGAATTATTAAGATGGAACAAAGTGCTGTTATTAAATTTAACGCAAAACTTGGTAAAAGTGCCTCGGAAACGTACCAAATGATGAAACAAGTTTACGGTGAGTTTTGTTTAAGTAGATGAAATGTTTTCCTGTGGCACAAACGTTTTTTGGACTGAAGAGATACGCTAGAAGGTGATAAGCATACCGGAAGACCAAGTTCATCTAGGACACCTGAGATTATTGAAAAATAGCGTGATTTCGTGGCAAACAATCGATGTGCATCACTAAGAATGATGGAAGAGTCTTTAAACATCAACAAAGGAACGATTTGAACCATCCTGCATGAAGATTTGGGCAAAACAAAAGTCTGTGCTAAATTTGTTCCACACACGTTAACCAATGAACAAAAATCAAGGAGAAGTGCGCATTGCAGAGACATCATTTCAGCCACTGAAAATGATCCAAACTTCTTAAAATCGATTGTTACTGGCGACGAAACATGGATTTTTCAATATGATCCTAAAACAAAGCAATAAAGTGCAGAATAGAAGTCAAAAAACTCGCCACAAGCCAAAAAAACCAAGAAAAGTTCCATCGAAAATCAAAACAATGCTCATTACATTCTTCGATAGTAAGGGTATTATCCACAAAGAATTTGTTCCAAGTGGACAAAAAATTACTGGTGAGTTTTATTTAAATGTTTTGAGGTGTTTGATGGGCAGAATTCGTCGCATTCGTCCAGAATATCGGGATGAAAACAGTTGGTGTTTGTTGCACGATAATGCACCCAGTCACACCTCACTTCTTGTTCGTAGATTTTTGGCGAAAAATAACGTCTGTGTGTTGAATCATCCACCGTATTCGCCTGATTTAGCACCCTGCGACTTTTCTTTGTTCCCAAAACGTTAAATGGGTGTTTGTTTTATGATATTTCGACCATACAAACAGCTTCGACGCGTGCTTTGGAGGCAATTCCGCAAAGTGAACTGGAACAGGCAAAATCACTGTAACAAGTGTATTGAAGCCGGAGGGACTTATTTTGAATAACAAACCAAAACAAATTATAATTTCTTATTTCTATTTCATTTTACAGACCCAGTCTTAAAAATTCTTTGACGCACTGTGTATACGTATGGGAGAAACGAGCAGATGAATAAAGATTTGGGTAGAAGAACACAAAGCACAGCTGTCAAAAGCATGGCAAACAAGATTGGTTGTTGGTTACACGGGCAATTGGACTCTCCCTGAAATGAGACTCTGTAAAATCAAGCACCTGCCACGCACACATAATGAAGACGAAACTTGTAGAATTGATAGAAATAGTGGGAAGATGAATTACCATGACAAATGACTATAATGGTGGGACACTTCCAACTGAATGGCAACAACTACTTTAGTGACATAATTCTGATGATGAACTAGGTCAGCGATGGAGAACTTCGGCCTTCTAGGCCATTAAGTGCGGCCCTTTGAGTGAATCCAAATTTTGCAAAACAAATCATTTTATTTTTATTAATATGTTTTTGTTCGCCCTTTAAAATTTCTATTTTGATCTTAAAATGATCGTATTTAAAATACCAAAGAGTAAACGAAAATTCAACGAAATAATGCCCCCGACTGACGGCCACAATTAAAACATTAGTAAGTCATAAGGACTATTTTGACACCTGCGACGCTCATGATTTCGCTCTATGGCTCCAAAAGAACTACAGACAGAATTGATTGAGCTGTCAGAAGATGACATTTTAAAGTCCTTATTTGACGCTAAGAAAGATCCAGTTGAAATATGGAAAATGCAATAGAATACCCACGCCTTTGGTAGCATGCACGAAAAATGCTTTCTTGCTTTTCAACCACTTATTGCTGCGAATCTACATTCCCCTATCTAACACAAATCAAGACGCCTTTAAAGTCACAAATAGCAGATCTGGAGGATCAGCTGAAAGTGTGAACCTCCATGTTGCAACCAAATATTCAAATGCTTTCCAACAAAAGTCAGTCACGACAAAGTCATTAAAAGGTTAGTTAACTTTAAAACTAATATACTTTTTATCATTTTTTGAAGTTAGTTAACACATAGTAAGATTTTTACAAAATAATGTGCATTTCGAAGTATATCTAGTTGAAATTTCTTGAATGCGGTCTTGTTAGAGATTACATTTAACTTAATGCGGCCTTTCAACATGGAAAGGTTCCCCACCTCTGAACTAGCTTCTATTGGGTTGTCGGAAAAGTCATGATGTATTTTAGCCAATGTTTTGCAAAGGTCATTTATTGATACAAAGAACAAAGATCAATCAATGATATAATGCCCGTTTTGTTCGATAACCTTTTGCCATCTTTCAGTGAGCTACAGAATGCCTCGTTCATAGAAGGACCTGTCTTTCGTGACAAAAACTGTACAAAGTGCTGATTTACAGCCTCATCTGAATTGAACGTTATACCATGCGAGGACTGATGAAAAGAGCGAAACAAGTGGAAGTCAGACGGCGCAAGGTCAGGCGAGTATGCTGGGCGTGGCAACACATTCCACCCAAGCTCCAATAATTTTTGGCGGGTGATCAAACTTGGGTGTGGTCTCGCGTTGTCGTGATGGAACACAACGAGCTCTGGACGTTTCTGGACGATGGATTCGTTCAAACTGTCCAATTGCCGACAGCACACATTCGAATTGATTGTTTGGTTTCGTGGTAGGAGCTCGAAAAACACGACACCTTTAAAATCCCACCACACTGAGACCAGAACCTTCCGCTGATGAATGTCTGCTTTGGATGTCGTTTGAGGCGAAGCAGCACGTCTGGATCAAGACCTTTTGCGCAGCACATTGTTGTACACAATCCACTTTTCGTCACCAGGCATCAATCGCTTCAAAAAAGGATGGTTTTTCTCACGTTTAATGAGCATATCGCAGATGTTTATACGCGCCGTCAATAGAGCTTCTTTGAGTTCATGAGGAACCCACACATCGAGCTTGCTTACGTATCCCAGCTTCTTCAGGTGGTCGTGAATGCTTGCATGATGGATGTGCAATGTGTCTGCAATCTCTCGTGTCGTGTAACGTGGGTTTGACTTGATCGATGCCTTGATTTGGTCGTCATCAACCTCCGTGGGCCTCCGGACCGAGGAGCATCGTTGAGGTCAAAAGCACCAGCACGGAATTTTGCGAACCACCGCTGGCACTGACGTTCTTGTAGAGAATTATCACCGTACACTTTACGCAACTTTTCACAAGCTTGACGCGCGTTCTTCCCTTTACGGAGGTAAAAGAGTAAAATATGGCGAAAATGCACGGCTTGGTCTTTCATCTTCAACCTGATGTCAAATCTTCGCAAATCAACCAAATCGCTCACTGTTCCTTTTAGACTGCAGCTAGAACTGGCACTTGTCGAATGCCATAGCGATAACAGAGCTGCGCATGCCTCTAGTACTTCGAAAACCGCCCTACCGCCATCGGGTGCCAAAATATGTCATGACTTTTCCGACAACCCAATAGTTAGAAAATTTCACAACTTAAATTGGAAAGACGTGATTCGCAAAAAAAGAAAAAAACTCCGTAAAAACAGCGAGTCACTATAATTAAAATTCGGTTAACAACCATAAAAAAAAAAAAAAAAAAAAAAAAAAAGAAAGAAAACGAGCTTATTTTGTATTGCTTCGCTTTCTCGTAACATTTACTTATTATTTCATTATACTGTGATGTTAGCCATAATTTTGTACGTTCAAAACTGACCTTTAATGTTTTTCTTACCTTGTTGGATTTCTTAAACAGCTCGAACCTTTTCCATTTTTATTCACTCCGTAACACGCTGCTTCAAATGATGAAAAGTATAGTACACTTTCCTGGAGTAAATCATAAAGGTAGGATATTTCATTCTAATTTAGGAGAGGTTTCTGTGGAACTGCATGACTCTGCTGTACTAGTTGAGTGAATTGATAATAAATCTCATGCCTCGCAATGCCCTGTAGCCCATAACAATTCTCTCTTGGCACAGTCGGCTGGCTACAGCTGGCATTAGTGCCGCTTACACCATGACTCCCGCAACAAGCAACCCATCAAGTGCGCTTTGACATCGGGGGTGGGGGGATAGGATGGGCGTCTGGTATTAACGCGGAAACGGAATTCATTCCGTCGATATCCAACAAAATTACCATAAACCGTCCTTCCCAGATAGAGACCGACGCGGGGGGGATTTGGAATAAGTCTTGCTTCCTCTCCTCCCCCTTTCCTGTACGCATCGCACGAAATCAATGGCAATGTTTAATGTGCTAGGGATCCATGAAAATCGCTACAATTTTAATTACCTACATTCACTTGATCCGCTGCTAAGGAATTCGCTGATGATTCATTTCCTTGGAAATCGTTTCCGGAAGTGCAGACCTCGTCGATCATCGACACTTTTCCATTGGGTGTTTTGCTCCCACAAGTTAAAAAAAAACCCTAAAGGATACTGGTTGTTCAGGCACCGTACCTAAGAAGTGTTTTAATTTCCCGTCGTAAGAGCGAACTTGCGAACTTCCTTTAGCATCGCAGCGGTGATTAAACTTAAGAATGATAGAAACATGTTATAGCGTAACGGTGCACCAGTAGTAAATACATAAACAAGCATTAAAAGAAAAGGAAGGCTGAAAAATTTTCCTCTTCATTTTTGCGATAACTTGAAAGGAAAAAAACATCAACAGGATAAACAAATCGCGTTCGTGTCACGATTAACGACACTGATCCACTACTGACTCGAAAGCGCTAATGGAAATATTAATACATGGTGATTCTGAAGTCAAGTGTCTGGTAATACATGCCAATATGTAAAAAATATTTTCTTTCTGCAAGAAACAGAAAGAAAATATTGTTGTCACAGGAATTATGGGTTCTCAAGAAAGTCTCGAATGGCTGCGTATGAAAGTGTAATTGTTCCTTCCCTGATGTATGGCAGTGGAACTTGGGTACTACGGAAGAGACATAAGACAGTCTGGGTTGTAGGTTTCTGCGGGGGTTCTGCACACGTAAACCCGTCCTGTGGTAGGGAATAGTGAGACTTGATTCATCGGAAAACAAGACATGTTTCCAGTGATCCGCAGTCCACGTTTTATGTTCCCGGCACCACTGTAGTCTTCGTTTCATATTCACCTGTGACACCAGGGGTTTTGCAATCGCAGCTCTGCTGTAAATATTATGCTTATGCAATTCACTTCGCACGGTATGAGAAGACACTGGGTTTTGGAGATGTGCATTAAGCTCAGCAGTCACTTTCGTCGCCGTGGTCTTCCTCCTTGCGATCACAACACTCTTTAATATCCTCCTGTCTCTCGCAGTGAGTTCGGTTTTCCTTTCACAGTTGTGTCGCGCAGATGATGTTGTGCCGTGAACATTGTATGCTGTCATGACCTTCGACACGGTACCTCTCGACACCCCCAATACCTGTGCCACTGTGGTTACTGACACGCCAACCAGACGGGCTCCTACAATTTGCCCTCTTTGGAACTCCGACAGGTCACTCATTGTGCCTTCAGCTGGAACGAAATTATGCAAAAACCAGTTTACAATGCAATCACACAGACCCTTGACACTATAAGCAACACGTTTTTTACAAAAAAATTGTAGCTACATGTTCATATTTTCTCAAAAAGCAGCACATACCAAAATCACTGTTTTCAGCGAGGTGTTTCCATTATTTTGGACAACCCCTGTAGGAGTCGTTTGTGTACTAGAGAGATGCCGTACTTACGAAAGAAGGGTGGGTATGCGAAGACACTTTCTGATCATGTGCTGAATGAAGATGTGTTGTAGTTGTGCAATGTGAAACAAAATATTGTGAGCAAGGTGGAGAGTAATATTCTTAGGTAGTTGGGCCACACTGTAAAAAATAAGTGGTGCAAATTCACGGAAAATTTCTGAAAATAACGTGCAGTAAAGTTGCCGGTATAGGTATCCGTCTTCTTCAGAAATTTCCGTTTTTAAAAGTACCCTTTTATTGTAACCTCGTATTTTCACAGACTTTCCGTCGACAGAAATTCCCTTTATTTCAGAAAAAATCCATTTCAGGTTTTCCCGTATTTAATCTGGAATTTGAACTATTATTGATTATTTAATTTTAACTATTATTATATTTTTAACTATTATTATTATTTTAAACTATTATCGACATTGGGATATCATTCGAGAAGTTTTATTTCTCTCATAATGCATCGAACTACGCATACTCCTTTCTTTTCGGGAAACGTAAAATATGAAAGAACGTTAAAAAAACAAAAGCACAGGCGCCCAGATGCATGCGTAGTTGCACAGAAAGCTAAAAAACTGTCAGTCTCTTGGTTACTATGAATACTAACTGATATTAAGAAACTTCCTTGCAGTCAATTGCTGCCAAAGGAAGAAATATTGTTGAGTGGACGTGATGTAGGGATAGCTAAATGTGTATCCTCCTAGGTGTTGGGAGAGAGGGAGAGAGAGAGAGAGAGAGCTTTCGATTTCTTCCGATTCATTGCTTAGGGGTCACTTTTTTTACGATGTATGTGTTTGAAAAAGCGAGTGGGGAAGGGAGGGAGGTTTGGCTGTTGACCACAGTAAGAAGAGCCTATTGCCGAGCACCAGCGATGGAAAATTAGTAAATAAAGGTAGAGAAATAGTGGAACCAAAGAAGAAGAGTTGAAAGAGACAAAATACGATACTGTGCGGATCCACGGAGAGGGAGCAGAATAGTAAACTAAAAAAACCAAATTACTTATATAAGAATAATGAACCTGCCGCTCAACTATGATCAAGTAAAGTAAGAGAATGTGATTTTTTTTTTATTTCAAGAGAGTTCAGTTTTCTTTCAACCCCTTGTTTTTCATATCTTGTACTTTATTCTACTGTTTTCACGTTTTGGCGTTGAGAAATTTCTCGCTAGTTAAGTAAATTAATAAAGGGAGCGAAAAACAAAGAAAATCTTGCAGCTGTATTCGTGGAAAACGTTAGTTTGCAGTTGAATACTGAGCTCTACTCAGATGACACTTCAGCCCTCCCCTGGGTCAAGGACCTAGCTACGTGCCTGGATTGTTGCACTTACGTTCTACATGTGCTTCGTTGACATACACTGACGGAAAAAAAAATTCCAACACCACGAAAAAATAGTTGTAGAGGAATGAAATGGCGGCAATACATTTGTATAGGTAACATATTTAATCGATTAAGGTTTCAAGATCACAGCTTATTGTAAGCGCGAGAAGAGCCATTTTAAATGTGAAATGCTGGTACATTGTTAACCGGTGTAACCGCCAGAATGTTGAATGCAAGCACGCAAACGTTCATGCATGTGTCGTACAGGTGCTGGATGTCAGTTTGTGGGATGGAGTTCCATGCCTGTTGCACTTGGTCGGTCAATACAGGGACGGTTAATGCTGGTTGGGGTGACGCTGGAGTTGTCGTCCAATGATGTCCCATACGTGCTCGATTGGTGAAAGATCTGATGATCTAGCAGGCCCCGGCAACATGTCGACACTCTGAAGAGCATGTTGGGTTACAACAGCGGTATGCCCGGCGAGCGTTATCCTGTTGGAAAACACCCCTGGAATGTTGTACATGAATGGCAGCACAACAGGTTGAATCACCAGACCGACGTACAACTGTGCCGTCAGGGTGCGTGGGATAACCACGCGAGTGCTCCTGCTGTCATAGGAAATTGCTCCCCAGACCATAACTCCAGGTGTAGGTCCAGTGTGTCCCGGCCGCAGACAGGTTGGTTGCAGGTGCTCACCTGGCCTCCTTCTAACCAACACACGGCTATCACTGGCACCTAGGCAGAACCGGCTTTCATCAGAAAACACAACAGATCTCCACTCCGTCCTCCAATGAGCTCCAGCTTGACACCACTGACGTCGCAAACGGCAGTGGTTTGGAATAAGTGGAATGCGCGCTACAGGGCGTCTGGCTCGGAGCTGTCCTTCAAGTAACCGATTGGTAACAGTTCGTTGTGCCACTGTGGTGGCAACTGCAGCTCGAATTGCTGCCGCAGACGCGGTACGATGCGCCACGGCCATACTCCGTACACGGCGGTCTTCCCTCTCAGTAGTGCCACGTGGCCGGCCGGAACCCGGTCTTCTTGAGGCAGTACCTTCCCTTGACCACCGCTGCCAACAATCATGTACAGTGGCTACATTCCTGCCAAGTCGTTCTGCAATATTGCGGAACGAAAGTCCACCTTCTCGTAGCCCTATTACACGACCTCGTTCAAACTCAGTGAGCTGTTGATAATGGCTTCTTCGTCTTCATAAAGGCATTCTTGACTAACATCAACACACTACGTCGAATCTCAACGATAACTAACGCTCACGAACGTTACAGCGCGTATTTACAGCAAACCTGTTTTGCATGTTCCGAGGGGCGCTACTAGCGCCACACGTATGCGCCGAGCGCGAAATTTGCATAGACGTCATCTTACAGATGTACTCTCACCGCCTACCAACTGTCGTTTATCTAACACAACCCTTTCTTGGTGTTGGGATTTTTTTCCGTCAGTGTAGAAACTGCCACATCATGAACGAATGCAGACGAAACGTATCACACCTGCAGGCAAGTAGGTGAGAAAAAAGTGATTTAATTTCTGAGTGATAACATGAAAGCAATGAGCGAGAAGACGCATCATTTGGCCTGAGTCAGTACGTCGTATGAACGCCATGCTGAGCTATACGTTCGGCAACACGGCGTGGCGTCGAGTGGGCATGTCCTAGGATGGTGTCCTGAGGTGTCACTAACTATGGATCGTTGAACTGTGTCGACATTCATCGACACTGGGTTGGGGGTTGTGCATGTGCATTAAGAGGTCTGCCAGTGGCGTCAAGTTCTCTATACTGAGAACTCTAGGGACCGTGATGGCCAGGGCAGCACCTGCGTTCCTTGTAGGCATGTGTCTTCTGATGTTCGCAGTGTGAGGGCGGTCGTTATCTTGTTGAAACCGGGCAAGAACACGATCCGGGCTGTAGTATTTCATCGACATATCGTTATGTTGACATTCTACCTACTATGCGTACGACCGGTGAGCGCTTGTTGAAACTCATAGCAACCTAAACCATGATTTCACACTGAGGAGCCGTATGACGCTCACGGTTGGAAGTAAGATCGGCCCGGGGACCGCATTATTGCCAGACTCTTAATCGGCGATCGCCGGAACTAAGAGAGACTAGTCGCTGAATACGACGTCGTTCCAGTCGATTGGTACGGCACCACTGCAACTGATGCGCTGCAGTGAGTGTCAATCATCGCAATGGTTGGAGAGGGCATAAACCCACGTCTGCCAATCTGCGTTTCACAGTGTGCATCGATACGGGGATGTCTATAGCTGTCTGTACACTTCGTCGAATGGCGTCGGGTATGAATTGTGTGGCTGCTACGGCTTGTCGTCGAATGCGGCGATCGAGGTTTTAAGACGTCCGCCAAAGTTTACCAGTCCCACTACGGCAATGCACGTTACTTTCCTCCAATCACTTTCTTCATACTCGGCTGACAGCTGCCTAGATCCGCCGCTATAGGACGTAGGAAACAATGAGCCTTATGATGAAATTTGATGAAATTTCTGATAAAGGTGTTCGGGTGATGGTAGGATATTCGATGACGTCTCACAGGCATTTTCACTTCTTACAAATGCTTTCGCTACCGAGAGCCCTCCGATGCAGTGATCTGCACGCCCAGGTGTGTGCAACAAATCTTAGCCACACCGATCCATTTTACTCTTTCATCTCCTTCACTTATCACGTGATTGGTTTATAACAGCGATCACTTACATAACCAAACTGTTGACACTAACAATCTGCATGGTACTCCGTCAAGTACTTGCTAGTGTGGCTTTTTCTATGTCGAGCAGTGTATACGGATCTTGCCATTTAAGTGTTTACAAATAATGCTGTACTTTATACTGTAAACAAATATTCAGTATATATAATTTGCAAATGGGGATTTAAATTCTCTGATTGAGCTTTCTGTACTAATGCCATCAACAACTAACCGACGACTCAGCAATCATTTTAATTTAACTATTATCTACAATTTTCAATTTTTTTTTTCAGAAAAAATATTGCTTTTGTAGTTACGTTTCAAAATTCTCATGTGGGCACACTTACTGTGTATGTTCTCACGTCATACACACGAATTTTCAGGAAAAATACAGGATAAAATCGAAGTATCTACAACAACGTAATGGAGTGGATTTGTGAAAATTTTATACTATGCATCGGAAATCTATGTTGAGCAACATAATTTCCAGTAACTGCATTTTCATATCTCTTGCACATAGTTATAACCCATCTAACGGAAGAACAATAGGTCTGATCGATTTTCTCTGCAGCAAGGATTATGGAGTTAATGAACGAGGTACTTTACAACGTCCCCAAAGAGTAGCTACTTGATAAAGAAAGTTCGAAGAGCTTTACTTTACATAGAATACTACTTCATAAGAAAAGTTCAAACAGCTTTACTTCCCACAGAATACTACTTGATAAGGAAAGTTCAAACAGCTTTACTTCCCACAGAATACTACTTGATAAGGAAAGTTCAAACAGTTTTATTCCCATAGAATACTACTTGTTAAGGAAAGTTCGAAGAGCTTTACTTTACATAGAATACTACTTCATAAGAAAAGTTCAAACAGCTTTACTTCCCACAGAATACTACTTGATAAGGAAAGTTCAAACAGCTTTACTTCCCACAGAATACTACTTGATAAGGAAAGTTCAAACAGTTTTATTCCCATAGAATACTACTTGTTAAGGAAAGTTCGAACAGCTTTACTTCCCATAGAATACTATTTGACAAGGAAAGTTCAAACAGCTTTACTTCCCATAGAATACTACTTGTTAAGGAAAGTTTGAACAGGTTTACTTCCCATAAAATACTACTTCATAAGGAAAGTTCAAACAGCTTTACTTCCCATAGAATACTACTTGATAAGGAAAGTTCAAACAGCTTTACTTCCCACAGAATACTACTTGATAAGGAAAGTTCAAACAGTTTTATTCCCATAGAATACTACTTGTTAAGGAAAGTTCGAACAGCTTTACTTCCCATAGAATACTACTTGATAAGGAAAGTTCAAACAGCTTTACTTCCCATAGAATACTACTTGATAAGGAAAGTTCAAACAGCTTTACTTCCCACAGAATACTACTTGATAAGGAAAGTTCAAACAGTTTTATTCCCATAGAATACTACTTGTTAAGGAAAGTTCGAACAGCTTTACTTCCCATAGAATACTACTTGATAAGGAAAGTTCAAACAGCTTTACTTCCCATAGAATACTATTTGACAAGGAAAGTTCAAACAGTTTTACTTCCCATAGAATACTACTTCATAAGGAAAGTTCAAACAGCTTTACTTCCCATAGAATACTACTTGTTAAGCAAAGTTCGAACAGCTTTACTTCCCATAGAACACTACTTGATAAGGAAAGTTCAAACAGCTTTACTTCCCATAGAATTTTAGTGCAGTGTTTGTGGAGAGGAAAGTTTTGTGGGCAATGGTTGACACTACTGAAAGTATGATTTAAGCAAGAAAGCAAGTAGAAGAGTCAGGCGTTAGAACAAAGAGCAGACAGCGAATATATTGATTCCTCATTCAATCTTGCACATTTCATTTCAAGAGTCTCTTTTAGTGCAGATTTAGGAAATATCGCGAGAATGCCTGAACTTTGGTCGAAAAGGAGGTGAGACAATGACTGTTAATCAAGGTTTTTTTTTACGTCAGGAGGTCTAGGGGTTTGTTCACACCTAGGACACTTCTTCTGTTTCCTTAGAAGTTCGAAGGCTTGGCGCTGCCTTCATTAGCTCATTAATGGATTTACCTTTCGCTTTAGAAAACGTTGATCATACTGCGGAGCGCACCGGTGTAACAGGAGTGCTGGGCACTGAAACTTTAACATCCTGGTATCACTCTCTGGGTGTCCAAATACAGTTCTTACACATATGTTTCTGTTTTTCTTGTTTCCGAAAATCACAGTTCTAAATTTCTAGATTTCGATGTTTACTTACTAGGGGATAAAGCCATTGAACTATCTCTCTCCCGCTGTCAAAGAAAAAGAGTTCATGTCCACTATTCAGGTTTTGACCTAGATGTTTAACCTGAATGGAAGGTTGTGCTTTTATGAATGAGATCTTGAATTTTGCCCTTACCCTCTATTTCTTGGGTTACAGAATCGCTTTAAACTGGAAGGGAGCAAGAACATGAAGGTACACAAAGAGGGTACAATCTGTCTCCGTAAAGTAAAGTTTGTGGGGAATTATAATGCTGTCACGTGAAAGGCCTCCTTATGAGTCCGCTGCATAATCTTAAACCATTTGAGCACCCGAGCTTTTATTTTCATTCTTGACAAACTATTATTTCATGTGGATGTAAGTAACTCATGCGTATGTGCATGAAGGATTATTACTAAGGTGATAGTTTTATCTCGTACTCAATTTGTATTATTAAGACGGAGTCGTCTTGACTTACTCGTTTACTGGTTTTATTTTTGATGGCGAATCTGTTGGACTTCGTAGATATACACTTCGGCTCATGAGCTCGGGTACAAGTCTGGAAGTTTCCCCCTATTGAAGAAATGGCGTGAAGTGAGAACAGGTTGTAAAATCCCCGAGGTAGGAAAAACATATTTCACGAAGCCTCAGTTCCAGCCGATCAAACTGAATCAACCGGTTATGTTGAAAATATTCTAAATTTCTTTGTAGAAATTAGTCTTCACAACCTGATCTCTGTTGTTGTGCAGTTTAACGAACACCGTGAGAAACTCTAAGTTTAATAAGCAGTCCTCCGCCCTTAACATGGAACCACTATTTTCAGGGAAGGGAGAGAGCCAGAGCCGTAAGACAAACGCACCACCTATGCTTCATCTAGGACTCGAACCTGGACCTACTCGAAAAAACGGTCGGAAGGCAGCGCTTAGACCACAGCTCCACCTGAATGGCTGTACTCCCTGTTCCTCCGAAAATATGTCTACTAACGCAGGAATATTTCTGATGACGTTACTCGCACCTATTTCTGGGTTGATTTCCCCAGAACTGTGGAGTTTCTTTCTAAAATTTGCTAAAAACAGAACCTTTATTCCAGGGACTCGGTTATGCACAACACCGCACCACACGTTCACTTTAGGATTGTCTATCGCAAGTAAGTTAACTTGTTTTGTATACACGGTAAACAGGCAAGATAGTAGCTGAAATTGTTGTTTTGCACACATTATTTTTTGTACCATATTTTATAAACGAAACAGCACTGTCCGGCTCATTGTCATACTCCTCATTAATTTTACAACCATTTACTTGCAAAAAATCAGAAATAATTTGAAAAAAAATTGCCCGGAAATTAAAATTTTTTTCATTTATTCTTGTTAAATGCCAATTTCTTTTGACCTACTTTGCTCTTAAAGGAAGCTTGAAGAAAAAGCCGCGTATAAAAAAGAAATATGCATACAGCATAACTTTCTGAATATTATTAGGATTACTGTTTATTATTTCTGTTTATGAATATATGGTATAGTGGCATGTACTCTATTTTGAACACACAGCATGACGCTTCTTGCAAAAGATCAGAGTCTTCAAAATAAACAGTGTCACGAGCTCCGTCTTGAGTTGAGGACAAAGGTTTGTGGACGCTACGAGCAGTATATCAGTCACAAAAGGCGTGAAATCTTGCCATAGAGCTTCCAGTAGACACAATGTATATTTTGTCATATTTAGTCATTATTGCCAAGGTGAGATACCGCGATTTAAGGGGGAAATCAGGAATGGAATGAAAAGTGCCGAAATTAAAGACAAAAATTTCATATTCGCACTAACAATGTCCTATTTTTATAAAACATTTTGACATACCACACAAAAAAAAATTAAGACAGCCGACCATGATGCATATAATGGTTTCGTGGCTCCACGACAATGAAGCATTAAGAAGAAGATCATGTCGTTACGGAGACTAGGCCTTCACCATGACATCCCTCATCATTATTTTTGTCACTGAAAAGCTAACGGAGTTTTCAGAGTTAGACTACTGCAATTTTCAGAGTTCACGGGATTATCATGGCAGTGAAGAACTGGAATACTGTTAAAAAATGTTGGAGTAAACGTACCGATAACAACTTGAGAAACAAATTTTTCATTATATTTACAAAAACTGTTGTTTATGGATTTCAACTGCTTCAGGCAACAAGAAGATATTTTCAAGTTAGTTTTATGGGTGCACTCGTCGGACTTCACAAATCACCAGTAATATCTAAAGCTTTTGTGGTACTCTATTTTTTATCGTTCACCGTGTTCATCAGATACATCTCCTAGAGATTGCTACTTTGTTTCAAACACGGATTTCTTCGCGGAGAAATTTCTTGCAGCTTTTCGGTAGAACTATAGGACGTTAAATATCTCAAAATGACCTTTTTTTTCAAGTTTGGAATAAAATGTAGAAGTTGTATTTGCAAACTGAGAACAATTATTTTGTGACATGCCAATACACATTAAAACAAAAACCATGAAAAATGCCTGAGATGTTTTACAGAGCAATTTCTACGGAAGATAAGCTTCGTTTAAACAAGGAAGGGTATTTTCTGTAACTTAACTCATGTGTATGTGTGTACTGAGTAAAAGAGATGAAGCAGAAGAAGCCCAGTTGCTGCAAGTCTTTCTTTCTTTTGATGGATGATTCCTGCTATAACTCCGAGATGAATTGCGGTTATTCCCTGGAATACAACGAGAATGATGGAAAGACATCTTCCGTGTTTGTGGATGATGCATAAGAGATCACTGTTTGACATGCCTATGCCCTGACCTTTCCATATGGGTAGATTCTCTACTAGCTATGAAAAAATATTCTGGTGATGTTCAGAGTGAAGCTGTTCCGTAGATCAGTGCGTCAAGTGTTGTTGGAATCACATCCAGAAGGTCTGAAGGAAGGGACGGAAAACTACATATATAGAAGCGCACAGATTAAAAAAAACGTCATCAAGTAAATTAAATCAGTTGTCAGGTGAGTTCAACAAATAAGTAAACGAAGAAATGTTTTTAATACGATGTGAAACTCATGGTGCTGGTCCTGAAAAAGAGAACGAATAGTAACGGGGCCTACTGCGTTCTTCGAAAACATCCATTTGCACGTCATCATAAAACCTACGCTCCTTGATCAAATTTTATATATAGGCACTATATACATTCCAGTAGTACAGTTCTCGTTGCCTGTTAAATCTAAAGCAACGCTGTTAATTAAGTAGAATAAAGTGGAAAAGCTAATAAAACAAATTTATGATCACATCGTATATGATGGAAGTATTAGTTAAATTTCGCGCAACAAAACAAAATTATCCGTGGATGTTCGCGTGATTAATGAGGACGTACAGAGCACGATGCAAAAGTAAATGAATGAAACCCATTTTTGATAGAGGCTGTAGTTGTATATAACAGCAGCGCAATTCTCATGTCTCCTTATACCAGCAAAAACTACACTGCTGGCCACCCAAAATGCAACACCTAAAAGGAAGCATCCGATTGGCCTGAAATTCGCAGCATGCGTCGCCCGCGAGAGGACACGCAAACGATTAGCATTGCAGGGCATATGCAAATTGTGTGCTCCCGGCACGGAACCGAGAAGCACTCTAAGAAGGGTGCACAGAAGGCGGGGTGTCAGTAGTGGAAGTGTGTTGTGCTGCCGGACCTGTGCGTGGGAAGCTTCCTGATGCCTCGTCGCAGAATACGGCAGTCATTCCAGCACGTTTCGGAGTTCGACAGAGGGCGAATAGTGGCTTATCACGACAGCGGTTTATCGTACCGAGACATCGACGTCCGTGTGGGACGACATCCAGCCACAGTGAGGCGAGTATAGATTCGGCGGGTGCAGGAGGGACGGACGGACTGACGTGAGTGATTGCCGCAGCCGCGGCACACCACCAAACGAGAGGACCGGTATGTTGTTCAGCGGGCATTGACGGCTCGCACCGCCACATCACGAACGTTAGCGCAGGAATTAGGGTGCGTTGCGCGACAACCTGTGTCAGCACGGACCGTTCGACGTTGTCTGCAGGAGCGGGGACTTGCCGCACGGAGGCAGTTGCCGTTGAACTCCGCACCTGGACTACGGAATGGCACGACCTTGTCTTCTCCGACGAATCCCGATTCCGCCTGCAACATCACGATGGTCGGATCCGCGTGTGGTGGCACCGCGGCGAGAGACTGTATGACGCCTGCATTATGCATCGCCATACCTGTCCGTCGCCTGGCGTTATGGTTTGGGGCGCAATTGGATATGACACCCGCACCCCTCTGGTACGCATCGCCGGTACAGCCAACAGCCACCGCTACATCTCCGACGTTTTGGAGCCTGTAGTCCTCCCTTACCTGCAGGTCCTGCCAGCGGCCACGTTTCAACAGGACAATGCGTGCTCGCACGTGACACGCATCGTGCAACAATTCTTTACGGCCCACCAGGTGTCACTGCTGCCGTTGAGCGCCTGTTCTTCCGATATGTCGCCCATCGAACACGTCTGGTCGCTGATCGGCAACCGAGTGGCCCGGCATTCACCACCCGTGGCTACGCCTGATGAACTGTGGCAACGTGTGGAAGCAGCCTAGACCGACATATTCGAAGCCCGCAATCAAAGCCTTTTTCGTTCGATGCCGCGGCGTGTAGCGGCCGTTATTGCCAGCCATGGGGGCCACACGAACTATTGATTTCTGCGTGTTCCACAAGTCGCACGGGCCTGTAACTTCAATCGTTTCATCTTTGTATGTGTTGTTATGTGTCCAATAAATCTGGCATTTCTATCTCGTGTCGTTCTTGGTGTTGCATTTTGGGTGGCCAGCAGTGTATATCTACGCAGTCCTGAAGGCGGCTGAATCCAGTGTTGCAAAACAGATGCCCTAAGCTCACGAAATCTACTGAGATTGGTCGTTAGTTTCTCCTAAGTACCCCACACAAGAATGTGATAAGATGATTTTGGAGCCCCCAAGCATGTCCCTTAAAGTAAACCCTGAGCGACTGCGTCTGTAAATGACCAACTTAAACTTCGATTTCATTCTAATAGTTCTGCGCTGTCTGGAATTTCCCATCAAAAACTTGAACGATCTTTCATTTAGGGATGCCGATGCCCATCCCGGCGATTAAAATACCACCTTCGTCTTCCATTACGTGAACCGAAGACTATTATAAGTTGATTCTAAACGCATGTGCTAAGAAACTTTCCTACTCTTAGCGCAGCAATTACTAGATCCAGCCTAAACTTAACAAGAAGAATGACACCATGTCTTTGAGTGTAAAGAGCATGGCTTTTTCAAAATAGTGTCAAACCTGCTATGGTGGTTTGAAGATTTCCTTTATTTTAAGGAGCTTTTCCTAATGTGTGTTTAAGGCTACAGGCGTTCGCAAATCCCTTATCGGGGTGTCCTGGTTCCGAGTGGAGCAGAAATGGCCGTGGAATGGGAAATATCTCATTAGAGGCTTGGACCAGCTTGTGCTAAAGCCTGTAACTTTCGCCACTCAGCTATTGGGCCGACGTTCAGGTCCTTTGCTATGATGGTTTTCTGAGGTTGCAGTGGTGCTGCTGGTATTCATACTGCGCAGATACATTTCAGTCGTTCCTCTCGGCCTTCCTGATGTTTTGACTTTGAAGGCTCAGACGGGTTGTAAAGAGCGCAATGACAAGTTGCTGGAAGAATATGAACCAAATGCAAACAGATGTTCACAATACGTAACGCTGTAGATATAAGCAAGTACTTCATGGCAACATTAAAACTTGGTTTCTTTTTCTATGTTTGTGCAGCATCGGCTAAATGTCTGAAATTTAAACTGGTGTAACTAGAATTCGAGCCATGAAATGATTTTAAGAAATTCTTTCGCGCTGCTGGTACACTGCGGTGAGAAAAAACAAACAAACTGGGAAGGAATTTACCATTTTCATTTGCTACTACACCTATGCAATAAATGGTATGTATCGCCCGCAAACGACGTGTATATAGAGGCAGATCTCTCCGCAAGCTCAAGTATCAGCATTCGAAGTTCAGATGGCAGCTTATCAAGATTCCAAGGATCCTGGAGATAGTTCACTCCATCTGGGAAATTACCACGATATTTGGATTTACACGGTCAACAATCTCAAAGGTGTACCTGGACTAAACAAACTGAAGGAAAACATCCACAGTAGGGAACCGGTGTGGCCGTAGAAAAGCCTTAGACGATCGTGGGCAGATGTTACATGAGTGGATGTTACAATGCGTGTCAGACGCATCGTAACATCCGCTCGGCGTGCAACATTGCCGCAAATTACAGCACAATTCGTAGTAGCATTGCATCTGCAGCAAGTAGTAGCATCAGCGTTTGGACAGTGCAACGTTTGCTGTGTTCTATGAGGTTCCGGAACCGAAGCCCCTCCCGGGTGTCATTGCTGACCCGACAACACAAGGCTGGGCGCCTTCGGTTACAACTGTTTCGGGCAGATGGCCATAATCCCACGAGACAATGGAACCTAATTGCCTACAACGTAGAGTGCAGGCCAGTGGTGGTTCTGCTATAGTGGGGTGTGTTTTCAGCGGCACGCATTAAGACCCTTCATACGTCTGCTTATAATTCTATAATGTGAAAGCTGTGACGGTGGAGGCTACAATACCACGTAACCATCTTTGGGGATCATTTGCCTCGTTCATGTCATGCAGCCACTTCCACGAGTGCAACCTCTTTCAACACGACAATGCGCCCCGCACATGTCCACAATTGCCCGATTGTGGCTGGAGGAACATTCCACGGAGTTTGGCATCCTGACTTTGTTTGGCATTCTGTTGTTTGACTATCCTACAGGTTTTCAGAAATCTCTTAGGTGAGAACAAAGGGATACTGTATGTACAATTTTTGACCAAAGTAACCGCTGGTATTGTACATATCCCTTTTGATCAAGATAACCGGTTGTATCGTACAACCCACTTTTGAATAAGGGAACCGCTGGTATTGTACACACCACTGTTGATCAAGGAAACCGCTGGTATTGTACGTACGACTTTTGATCAAGGGAACCGCTAGTAGTATGTATGCCACTTCTGATTAAAGTGCCCAGTACTACATATATCAATTTTGATCATGAGAACTGCCTGGTACTGTATATTACACTTTTGACTGGTACTGTATATGACCCTGGTACTGTATATGACACTTTTGACCAAGGAAACTGCCTGGCACTGTATATGACACTTTTGACCAAGGAAACTGCCTGGTACTGTATATGACACTTTTGAACAAGGAAACTGCCTGGTACTGTATATTACACTTTTGACTGGTACTGTATATGACCCTGGTACTGTATATGACACTTTTGACCAAGGAAACTGCCTGGCACTGTATATGACACTTTTGACCAAGGAAACTGCCTGGTACTGTATATGACACTTTTGAACAAGGAAACTGCCTGGTACTGTATATGACACTTTTGATCAAGGAAACTACCTGGTACTGTATATGACACTTTTGAACAAGGAAACTGCCTGGTACTGTATATGACACTTTTGACCAAGGAAACTGCCCGGTACTCTACCTATCACTTTGAATCAGGAGAACAGCCTGGTATTGTATCTACCACTTTTGACCAAGGAAAGTGCCTAGTACTGTATTTACCCCTTTGGACCAAAGTATCTGTTGGTACTCCTGCATATACCACTTTCGATCAAAGGTTCTGTCTGGTACCGTATGTACCACTTTTGACCGACGAAATGCTGGTACTGTATATATATCACTTTTGATCAAGCCAATAATCCGGTACTGTGTATACCACTTTTAATCAAGCGAACTGCCTGGCATTGTAGGGTATACTACTTTTCACCAAGTTATTTGAGAGAAGTGACATGTTGATCTGAGGAAAGATAGTGATAAGAAATAACGGACCATTGAAATTTTTATTAATACGGACTATTTGAGTTATGATGAATAATTTTTTATTTTGGGAAGAAATTCTTAAGCGATTTTTCCTGATTAATCTTAAAGTGATGCGTATGAAAATTAGAATTAATTCATTTTAAGCTACAATTATGCTTGCATAACTGTGATATGTAAATTATGTGACTTCAGTTGAAATGTTTTCATTTTATCTCATGATACTTTTCACGTTTCTTCCCTTTTATCTTAAAGGCCGCCTTCTATTGCAGTAAATTGCAAGTATTTAGCGAAAACGAAAAAAGAAATACCGCTGCTGTAAATCATATTTACTCAGTTTATTCACATTTGTAAGGTAGACAATTCAGTTGCTACATACACAAGTACGTAATACCGAGAAAACAATGTATTGAGAAAATAAATTTGGATGCTTCAGTAGCTTTTCAATACAAACAGGGGAAAATTACTTGAAATTTGTAGCCCCCCGTCTTTCCTTAGGGATTCTTCCCAAGGTTAGGTTTTGTCTTGACTTCCTTAGTCTAAAGAGACTTTTGTGTCTGGTATGAGTGCGGAAGTGAAGAAGAGAAAAGTAGGTCCCTGAGTGAAGGGACAGGTGGAGATTGGCGGTCTGGGGAGGGGAAAAGGACGCGATGGCCTTATTTAAACGCAGGATCTTCATCGTGGGACCAACGGTTTAGCGCTCTCTCCAAAGCGCGGTGGGTTGTCGGGGCTCACTATAGCATCAGTCGGTTTTGAATTCGCAAACAGTAAGCTGAGAGCTGCTGCTCTAACCACTAGGCTACCCACAAATCTTTGATTTTTTTTAAGCATCAGCGTCAGGTTCTGCTTTCTTTTGGGATCAGAATAATAATAATCCCAAGTCCAAAATCCGGGAGGAAATTTGGGTGGCACTATGCAGAGGCGTAACTAGGGAGGAACAGCCTGGGCGGCTGCTCTGGGCGCAACTCAAAAGAGCGCCAGAAAATCACTGTTTACAATGGGATTAAAATTGGGATTGAAACTTTGCATCAGTTTCTGGTACAGTTTTATTTCGTGCCATACTTTTGTCGTTTGTCTGTTTACAGAATTTGCTTACAATGCCTTTTTCCAGCTTCAGGAGTCTCGACAGCTTAAATTGCATTTCTTTCTCAAAACGTGCGGGGATATTTCTTGCTTACATTCAGAAATGAAGGCGCCGCTGTACGTTTGTTGCAAGATAAGGATATTGTTCACATTGTTGAAGATTAACTGGGGCTATTCAATCATTACTACTATTGAGAGCTGTATTTAGTCCTTTTATGTAGTCCCGAAAGTTTGAACTCGGAAGCAGTAAGGAATTTCACTTTCTCCTTACCCTTCTGTAGTTTACAGCCTTAAATGGCCTTTAGCTCGGCTTCATTACTCGGAACGTACATGTAGCACGACCTTTTTGCCACTGGTAGAATCTGAAACCACGTCTCTCCGCTCCGGAGCTAATTTTCGTTCTTACTGAACTATAGCTACTTTGGCTTATCTCTGCACCTTGCCGTTTTGACACGCATGTCATCTCGGTGGTTACGTCACATACACAGTCGAGTCACATTATTCTGACCACCTCCTCCTTTTGACGTCAACAGCGTGTAGCCAATGGAAGAAGGCACGTGTCGTAAGCTGGCTTTGATGGTATATAAGGTTTGCTCTAGGCAATCTGAAAACATATCACTATTTGCTGTCATGGATAAAAGAAGCGATTTATCAGATTCGCAAAAAGGGATGATTATCAGCTTTCGGGCCAAGGGTGGCAGTATTTCTGAAACAGCGCAGTTTGTGAACTGTTCACGTGCTGCTGTGGTTAAAGTGTATCGTGATTGGAGAAATGGCACTATTGCGAATAAGTGATGTGGAAACTGCGGAGCACCACGTGCCATTGATGTGAGAGGTGAACGTCGGCTGCGAAAGTGCGTGAGGACCGATCAACACGCTACAGTTGAGCAACTCACTGGACGAATGAACCAGGGGGCTACCGGAAGTATGTCTAAAACGACGGTTCAGTGAAACCTGCTGCGTATGGGGCTCCGATGAAGACGGATGGTCACTGCATCTATGCTAACGAAGGTACATCGGCAGAAATGGCTTACATTTGCACGGTAGTATCGGAATTGGACCGCCGCTGATTGGTAAAGGGTTGCCTTCTCCGATGAGTCATGTTTGCTGCTTCATCAAACGGACGGACGTTGGCGTATAAGGCGAGAAACATCGGAGAACAAACACTCTTCAACCATTTCTGGTAGAACACAAGCTGGTGGGGGCAGCATTATGGCCTGCTGAAATTTTTTCATGGCATTCTCTGGACCCATTCATACCTGTGGAAGGCACTATGGACCGAATTCGCTATGAATCCATCCTTGCAGACTACGTACGCCTATACATGCTGATTGTTTTCCCTGGGGCGAATGGGGTCTTCCAGCACTACGATGCGACGTGTCTCACAGCTAGAAATGTCCGAGAGTGGTTAGAAGAGCACGATAAAGACTTCAAAGTACTTCACTGGTCCCCTAATTTCCCAGACTTAAACCCAATTGAGCATCTGTGGGACCACCTCGATCGTGTTGTTCGCTCTATGAATCCTCCACCACTCACCCATAGCAGCTGTTAGATGCACTGCAGTCAGCATGGGTCCACATACCTGTGAACAGCTTCCAGCACCTTATTGAGTCACTCCCAATCCATCTCACTGCTGTCCGCGCTGCACACGGCGGTTACTCGGGACATTAGCTGGTGGTTACAATAATGTGACTCGACAGTGTAATATGACCATCTACCTAATAATAGAGATAACCACCCTTGGCCAGTACGACAGCGGCGAGATAGCGTGGCATGGACGTAATGAGGCCCTGGAAGGTCGCTCGAGGCACACGTTCCCATTCGCACAGCAGCAGGGCACGGAGGTCCCTGAGGTGACGTGGTTGTAGGTCGGCACGTCGAACCTGTCGGTCTAAACAGTCCCGCAAATGCTCTATGGGATTGAGGTAGGGCGATTTATCTAGCTGAGAGGGAACGGAGACATCGCTGTCGTGTTCCTGGAACCAATCACGTACCCCCTTAACGAAGTGGCAGGGCGCATTGCTGTTGGTAGACACCACCACCACTAGGGTAAACATCCAACATGAAGGGATGCATGTGGTCAGCGAGCATGGACAGGCAGCCATTGGTGTTCAGTGACTCATCCAGGGGTACCAGCGGTCCCAGGTCATACCAGGAAAACATCCCCTAGACATGCACACTGTCACCACCGGCATGTACTTGACCGAAACGCGTGCTGTTTCTCGTGTGTCAGACGCTGTATTCACCACCGCCCGTCACTTCTGTGGAGTAGAAACCTCGATTCGTCGGAGAACACAACCTTTTCACACTCTTCCACTGTCCAATGACGGTAGTCCCACGCGAACTGCAGGCGTTGTTGCCGAAGTACCTGGGTTAACATGGGCGCCTTTACGCAGCGTCGACTACAGAGACCCAGGCGTAGCAGGTTTCGCTCGAGTGTTATCGGGGACACATAACTGGGTGCCTCAGCGTTCATTTGCGGGGTCAATTGCTGCACTGTTGCGCGTCGATTGCTCTTTACCAGTGGACGGAGGCGACGGGTCAATGGCTTTTGGCCTCTACAGTTATGACATTGGGAGGTAATTGATGTACCATTCTTGATACACCCTTAATACAGCACCTGACGTACAGCACACGAAGTCTGCTGTTTCTGAGGTGCTTCCACCATTGGCGCGATATCCGATGATCATTCCTTTTTGAATGCCCGTCAAATCACTACCTCCGCCCATTGTGCTCACGTAACGCATTATGGCTCATCTGTCCTGGCCGGTATCTTACATCTTCGTGTGGTCGACCTTGTCACGTGCACTCTGTGACGCGCCAGGGCGTGTACACCGTGATTCCAGGGGTGGCCATATATTGTGATACGACCGTGTATCCCCCTCTTGAGAAAGGCCGGGGGCCCGAAATTGCTAATTTCGGGCCCCATTAAAACAGAAACCTGCAATTTCGTGCAGCTGCTGAACACTAATTCTTCTGCTAGTGAACACTCTTGAAGGAGTGTTCACTAGCAGAGGAAGGAATTCTTTTTTATTGTTTCCAGACGATCTGTGGAAGAAGCATCAAATATTATTTTCGAACTTCGCGGCCAGGAGATTCATTTTTGCGTTCGGGCATCAGTATAGCGTAAAGTCTTTTTGCCGGTGGCGGCATTCGAATCCACGTCTCCTCGCTTCGGAGCCACTTATATTGTAACGTATACTCTATATTCACTTTCCTTTTGATTTTACTATCTCTGGTTATTTTATTTTACTATGTAAATTATCTTCCTACTGAACGAAATATTATTTCACCCGCTGAATGAGATCTGGCAATGAGTGTAAGTCATGACGTGGTGGTAGCTAGTATATAGGCGCGTTCATCGAGAGAGAGTTGTGTGGAGTTGAGTTGTGTTGGTTGTTGAGGTTGATGTGTTGGCGTTGCGAGGTATTGTTATGAGAGTTGTGTGTACTATAAGAGGGAAGTTTATTCATTATTATGTACAAGATATATGAGTGCCTTAGTTGACCAAGAGTCTCGGAAATAAACAAGTTTGTCAGTAAGTTCAGTCTTTCTCAATTCTTAGTTTTGTCAGACCTCTGTCTGGCTGTTAGGTTTATGACTTTGATTACTTAATATAAATAACCAGCGTTGAGACTTTGTTTAAGTTCATAATTAACGAGTAACAACACCCTTTTGGGAATTCATTATTTTGAAGCTTAGAGCATTATTCATTCATAATAATTAGCTTAGCAAAAAGATAAACAAAGCTAATTCATTATAATTGGCGCCCGAACTTTTCTCGAACACGAGATCCTGACTATTATCCATGGCTTCCTTACCTGAGACAACTGCAAATTTCCACCTTCCGGCAAGTTTCGAGGGTAATGGTGTTTGTTTGGACAATTTGTACGAAGCCTGTGGCTCTGACTTGGATATGAATGATCTGCACATACCCAAGCGTTCTTCACCATCTCGTAATGCACCAGCTTCTTATTACTCTGAGTCGCGGGTCGTACCTGAGGGAGTTCAATCCTCTCAGCGAAGCAGAATGCTTGCCCATTTCGTGCCGCATGCAGGAACAATTTATTTCAATGGTTTGGAGGGGTCTTTAAAGTTCCTCGAAGATCTGGAAGATCATTTTGATCTCTATAATATTCCGGAAGACTGCAAGGTCCAAATTGCCGGAACTTGCTTGAGGGATACCGCCAAGACCTGGTATCGGCAGTGGCGAGGGTCGAACCCGGATTCTCATTATGAGAATTTCCGTGCAGAATTCTTGGAGGTCTTTCCTTTCGGCATCAGTCGAGCTAGCCTTGCTCAACAGCTGTTTTCACGTCAACAAGGTCCCAATGATAGCCCTGTTGCATTTGCGTTGGAAACTACACGCCTATATAATCTATGGGATCCACATGCCAGTCATGTTGACATGTTGGATACCCTCGTACAGCAGCTCGACCCATTCTTACAAGATTTTCTTGAGGTTCGACACCCTACCACCATTCATGAATGCCTTCGCCTCATACGCACGTATGAAGAGCGACATGGCAAACATGCTTCCACTCACCATGCTCGGGCACCCCGCGAGGCTTATTCCGAAAACCCTCAGCGGCATAATAGACAAAACTTTCAGCGCGAGCATACACAAGTGCCCACCCAAGCTTCATACGTTCCACCACACAGAAGAGTGGCGAACCAACAGCGAGTTTCTGAGCAAGCTTCGGGATATCGTCATAATGCACAGTATGCTCGACCCCGTTTCACTCAGCAGCATTCGGAACGTTCTCATGCCCAGGGCAATAATAATTTTTCTGCCCGTGCTGAGGGCAGACGTAACGAATATGAAAATGTCACCAGACACGCGGAGTTCCCGACGCAGGGTTCACGCAATTTTCCTTATCGTGAAAATTTTCCCGATACCCGGCAGGGTCGAGGTTTCCGACCACATGATAACACCACCAGAATTCCTTTAAACTCCCACAGGAAGTAGACGAAGGGTCGGTCCTGCTTCCTGATACCAAACATTCTGACCCTAAAACAGTATTAGTGACTGTTCAAACTCCTCAGTTGCCTGATGTGTTCTTGACACTTGAAGACGTTATTGTCGAGACAAAGTTCGACACTGGGTCTGAGATATCAGCCCTAAATACAAAGTTTTGCAATGACATTTTTTCTGCAATACACGTTCAGCCTGCAACGCAGTATTTGCGAGGTGCCAATAATGAAATCTTCAGTATCGCAGGAACTGTCACATTATCTTTAGGGCTGGGAAAAGCTCGGTTTACACATTCTTTCCTGCTTATAGACGAGCTACCCGTGAAATGTCTCATGGGTATGGACTTTATTAACAAGTTTCAAATAACTTTGAATTTTGTACAACATGTGATTTCCTTTCCGGAACCTGTCGAAATGATTCCGACGGTTCCTGTAGATATTACGAGTTTATTGTTGAGCGACCAATTGAATGAGGGGCAACGAGACCAGCTTTCTCTCCTTTTACAGGAAAGCCCTGGTTTATTTTCGGATCAACCTGGTTTCACACAGGTGGTTTATCATGTTATTGACACTGATGGTTCGAAACCCATTGCGACGAAACCTTACCCTTGTGCTCCACATAAAAAGCAGGAAATGCAACGTCAAATTGCTGACATGATTAAGCAGGGCATAATCAGGGAATCAACAAGCGCCTGGGCTGCTCCTGCCTTCTTGGTTCCAAAGAAACAACCAAATGAATTTCGTTTCGTGACAGATTTTCGCAAGCTCAACCAAGTCACAAAAACGATCAATTATCCCCTACCTGTCATGTCACATATTCTAAATGACTTGTCGTCAACCAAATGGATGTCAACTTTGGATTTGGCGAGTGGATATTGGCAGGTGGCAGTACATCCGGACTCTGTCGATAAAACTGGCTTTGTGACTCCTTTTGGGGCCTATGAATATTTACGTATGCCTTTTGGTTTAACTTCTGCACCTGCTACTTTCCAAAAGCTTATGGACACAGTTCTCAGACCTGTCCTGGGTCCCCATGTGCATGTCTATTTGGATGATATTATTATAACATCAGAGACTTTTGACGAGCACCTTTTTCTGCTCAAACAGGTGTTCCAACTTATATACAATGCTGGCTTGACGTTAAAACCTAGTAAATGCCAGATAGCGAGGGACGAGATTGTATATCTGGGGTTGAAAATTACTCCCCACGGTTTATTCACTGATAATGAAAAAATTAGGCCTATTGTTGACTTTCCTCGGCCTAAAACAGCAAAAGAACTATCCCGCTTTCTGGGAATGACCGGTTGGTATCAGCAGTTCGTCCCCGCTTATGCTACAATATGTGAGCCGTTGTATGCTTTAAAGCGTAAATACAAGAAGTTTATTTGGACACCTGAAGCTAACGCTGCATTCGAAACACTGAAGTCTGCATTGACTCAGCCTCCGGTGTTGGCTTTCCCGGATCATACTAAAGAATTTGATATTTATACTGATGCATCCGGAGTTGGTCTTGGTTGCGTTTTGTCACAAGCTGGGCATCCAATAGCTTTTGCGTCTCGTACTTTAGCCAAAGCTGAACGCAATTATTCAGCTACGGAACGTGAATGTCTTGCTGTTGTGTATGCACTGAATAAATTTCAATGTTATCTTAACGAATTGACAGTTAACATAATTACGGATCATTCTGCCCTTCAGTATTTAAATTCTGCTAAGCACCTATCTCAAAGACTTATGAAGTGGGCTCTGAAGTTACAAGAGAGCAATATCAAAATTTCGTATCAGCCAGGTCATAAGAATCAATTACCGGACGCATTATCTCGCGTTCCGATTAGTGGGGTCCCCACCGAAACTACTCCTGGATGTCAGCCTTTACTTCTGATAGCTGATATAACATCCAGAGAGCAGATAATGGCAGAATTAATAAATGATCCAGATTTTGGGGATATTTACAATTTTTTGCTTGCGGGTTCGCCCCTACCAAGTGATCCTTCTCTGGCTGGAAGGTCACAACATTTTGAAGTAATAGAGGGTCTTCTTTATTATACAAAGTCTCGGACTACTAGGGCAGAGTTTCGCCCATGTATTCCGCGAACCCTTAGAATGGCTCTTTTAAATGAATTTCATGACAAACCTCTTGCAGGCCATTTAGGTATTCGCAAGACCCGTTGTAAATTGCGGGATGTTGCCTATTGGCCTGGAATGTACCAAAGTGTGCTCGCATACGTTCAATCATGTCACTTGTGTCAGATTAATAATTATCGTAATGTAAGACCGGCCGGTCACTTGAAATCTAGTTCAAGTTCTCATGTATTTGATTTTATTTCCATAGATTTATTGGGACCTTATCCATTATCTGTTAAAAATAAAGCTCGTTATGTTTTAGTACTAACTGATAATTTTTCTAAATGGGTTGAAGTTTTTCCCATTAAAGCCGCTACGGCTGAGATTATTTGTAATGTCTTAGTTAATGAAGTATTTTCTAGATATGGTGCACCTAATAAAGTAGTTTCGGATAATGGTCCTCAATTTATTTCTGACATTTTTGAAAGAATGTGTGCGAGATTACACATTAAACATAAATTCATTTCCCCATATCATCCCCAGAGTAATCCTGCGGAACGTGTTAACCGAACGTTAGTGAAAATGATTGCGACTTTTGTAATGGATCACCATGAAAGATGGGATGACCACTTAGAACTTTTTGCGTTCGCCCTCCGCTCGTCTGTCCACGAGTCTACTAAAATTACTCCTGCAGAACTTTTTCTGGGTCGCAAAATTAAAACCCCTTTTGAAAATTTAACGGGGATTATCGACGAATTAAACCAGCTACCAACTCCGCAATCAGTACACATTATGGCAGAAAAAGCTCGTGTTGCAATGCTAGGAGCACAAGCGGCTCCAGCACGATATTATAATTCTAGGCGTAGGGAACCAGATCTTGTCGTTGGAGATCTCACTCTCGTGGAAACGCACTTCCAGTCTTCTGTTTCGCATACTTTAGTGAAGAAATTTGCACCCAGCTACGAAGGTCCATATCGGGTGGCAAATGTCTTTGAAAATAATATTGTTCTGGAGAAACCGAACAACAATTTTAAATATGTACATGTTGATCAATGTCGCAAGTATCACGAACGGAATATCGATTTCATTATCAATCCTACTCAACCTTCTGTTCCACAGACTCAAGAATCTATATCTCATGTTCAACCGCCAGAAATTGTGGACGAACCACCGAACATTTTTGACGAATCACCAGTGATTTTTCCTTCACCCTCCCCCTCCAGACGAGTTTCTACAACCGCAACCTGATTCTCCCATGAGACCAAGGCTCGAATCGAGTTCGTCGAATACTAGTATCGTTCCTTTCCCTCCAACCATTGCCAAGACTATTGCTGCACCGTTTCCGGCTAACTCTGCACCAACGCGGGATACTTCTTCTTTGAATACCTCATCGGAAAGTATTCCTATAGGCAAATCTAAACATCGCCCTGCACGACCGCTGAATTACAGCAGCGACTCAGAGGCGTCGGACATTTCTGATCTATCAGTTATGAATCCAACATTTCATATTCCACACCGTCCAGCACCACCAAAAGCTGGGCGCAAACGTGACTTGTCTCCCCAATCTGCTTCGCCGCAACAGCGACGACGGCAGAAATCTTTGCATCCACCCGGGTTTCGCCCCTGGAACCTCCGTTCAGGGCAAACAGGGCCGATGCCTGCTACTACTATCATGCCCCGTGGGCGTAAACGAAAGCAAGAGATGTGGCCGGAGACACGTCCGTCCAAAAAGATACTAGAAGGACACAACGGGCCCCAGCACAAAGGGACTTCATATCCAAAGCCTGGGGAGCCCGTTCCTATCAGCCGCAGCAGGGATTTCCAGACCGCCAGACTTCTGACGTTCCTGACCGTTCTTCTCAGCCGCAGGGATTTCCAGACCGCCAGACTCCTGACCGTTCTGCTCAGCCGCAAGGGATTCCGGACCGCCAGACTTCTGACCGTTCTTCTCAGCCGCAGGGATTTCCAGACCGCCAGACTCCTGACCGACAGCAGACCGATGTTCCAGTTCCATTACCGTCCCGGAAGAGATCCAAGCCACCTGATTTCACCAGTCCCATTAGGCCTGGGAAACGTTACCGCACTAGAATTTTTTATGCGTCCTCGAGATAAGTAAGTTCTCGTGGACAGGTTCTTTTCTCAGTTTGTTGTTTTTCCTGCACGACCAGTTGGCGTGTCAGAATTTCTTTTTTTCGTGTGGGCCTATGCATTCTTTTTTGTGTATATATGTGTGTTTTTTTTTATATTTCTTCTATGTCCATCTACTAATCCACTTTTTTTGTATATATCTATGTGCTTAGGGGTAAAATAATAAAATTGTTACTGTTAGGCAGCTCCAGGTAAATTTCGCTGATACAGTTGTTCTGTATTTCAACGAATGAGGCAAACGTAATTTGAAATGAAAATAATAAAATTGTTACTGTTAGGCAGCTCCAGGTAAATTTCGCTGCTGATACAGTTGTTCTGTATTTCAACGAATGAGGCAAACGTAATTTGAAATGAAAATAATAAAATTGTTACTGTTAGGCAGCTCCAGGTAAATTTCGCTGCTGATACAGTTGTTCTGTATTTCAACGAATGAGGCAAACGTAATTTGAAATGAAAATAATAAAATTGTTACTGTTAGGCAGCTTCAGGCAATCTTCGCTGCTGATACAGTTGTTATGTATTTCAACGAATGAGGCGCACGTCATTTGAAATTAAAAGTGATTCCTGCTAGGCAGAATAAAAGGAAAGTATGCCGATGCAGGTTTGGTTTGTTCTACACTACAAATTTCACAGTCGAATACAGATTCGTAAATTGTCATGCCAAGATTGATAATGTAAATACGGCTACCACCAAACAACAAATCAAAAAAAGATCGAGAAACGTCAATCATCGAAATGTAAGACTTACACTCCAAAATTGATAGGTTTTTCGGACATTAAAAAAAAAAAAAAAAAAGAAAGAAAATTAAGGGGGAGATGATGTAACGTATACTCTATATTCACTTTCCTTTTGATTTTACTATCTCTGGTTATTTTATTTTACTATGTAAATTATCTTCCTACTGAACGAAATATTATTTCACCCGCTGAATGAGATCTGGCAATGAGTGTAAGTCATGACGTGGTGGTAGCTAGTATATAGGCGCGTTCATCGAGAGAGAGTTGTGTGGAGTTGAGTTGTGTTGGTTGTTGAGGTTGATGTGCTGGCGTTGCGAGGTGTTGTTATGAGAGTGTGTGTACTATAAGAGGGAAGTTTATTCATTATTATGTACAAGATATATGAGTGCCTTAGTTGACCAAGAGTCTCGGAAATAAACAAGTTTGTCAGTAAGTTCAGTCTTTCTCAATTCTTAGTTTTGTCAGACCTCTGTCTGGCTGTTAGGTTTATGACTTTGATTACTTAATATAAATAACCAGTGTTGAGACTTTGTTTAAGTTCATAATTAACGAGTAACAACACCCTTTTGGGAATTCATTATTTTGAAGCTTAGAGCATTATTCATTCATAATAATTAGCTTAGCAAAAAGATAAACAAAGCTAATTCATTATAATATTCTATACTGAAATACACCGACTTTGGCTTATCACGGCGACTTGCCGTTTTGGCTCTTGTGTCATCTCAGTGGTACGTCACATCCCTAATGTAGGGGTAAGGGAGACCTTTAGTGTTGAGTGCTACTCCTGATTTCCTAACTCCTTCTGATGCAACTAAAGAGGGTAAAATGTCATTCCCGTTAGGGAAAAGAAATGACATCTACCTCCACAATACCCTATGCACTAACTATATCATACCCCCATAAAAATTCTTAAATGTTAGGTTGTTATACTACAATGAAATTGCAAATCAGGGTAGCGGAAAAGTCACGAAGCTCTTCCACTGGTTCGCCGGAATACTAACCAGTTTTTAAATTTTATTGAGCAGCCTTTAGTGATTATTAATTATCAATTAAATACAAGGAAATATGATAAAATGAGAAAATATAAAAATCCATGCGAAGCAAAAGGTCACAAGAGGCAATTCATAGTGGCCATGTGTTGTGATTTAAAAAAACAAGCGTGCTTGTGGGTTCTAAATAATGCAAATATCTGTGCAATTAACATACAAAACCAGTTTTGCTATCCTAGTGACTCATGGAACACTCATAATTATAGTATTTCATGCGCCTATACATCCCTAGTGCTCAAACGTTTTTGTTTCAACGACATCGGTATTGCCCTTTATGAACGAAGACGCCAGATTTTGTATGGGTAAGAACCCTTAAACTGAACTCCTAACATCTGTGGAGTTTTCCTAGAAAATCAATGCTTTAATCAAACTGCATGAAATTTATTGAAAAATGAAAAATTTGGTAGGAATTCTTCATTATTTAGGGGGAAACTGAACTAAACTTAAGACAGCTGAAATCAACTGAAAGCACGCACTTCAGGTACATTCGCTGTTCTGATGCCTAATAAAGATTTCAAGTTCTTATATTGGTAGGATTTTACTTGTGAATTAAACTAGACGGTATAAGCAGTTTAAGTTTGGTTCAATTATCTTCTAGGCATTGAAAAATTCATGCTGAATTTGTGTGCATTATATAATCCCCGTACAGTTCTACAACAGTTGATAAGGTTCGGATAAGTCAATGGTTTCCTGAAAGAGCTATGAAAATAGTCACTGAATGAATGTGCCTCCCCATAGAGATAACATTGGGGTGTGACTTTAATTTTTTTGAGCTGTGTATACTTATTTATCTATATATACAGTAGATTTTGGTTAACTGAGCCATCGGTTAATAGGGGTAGTCGTTTGTTTGGGACATCCCAAATTAGCTCTTCGCATAATTAGAGTAATTGGGGAAAAGTGTTCTAGCCCCGATGCGTCCCAATTAACCAGAATATACTGAATGTGTGTGTATATATATATATCATCATTGTCAACCATTATCAATCCATTGCAGGATGAAGGTCTCCCCAAATTTCTTCCACAACTGTCTGTCTTGAGCCAGTCTCTTACATGTTATTCCAGCAGGCTTTCTAATTTTGTATATAGTATATAGAAGTTCCTTTATCAAGGGAGCTCGGTTCTATACACGGAGTGGCGTTTCTGGTGTCAGAAAGCATCAGGGGGAACTCTAGTGTTTTCTGGCCAAGCTCCAGGGCCAGATTAAAACCGTAGTGGGCCCCTAAGCTAAGACATTTGAGTGGGCACCAAGGCAGAGACATACGAATGACCCCCCCAAAGAACTTATGACTAAGAATCATTATTGAAATCCGTTAAAACATGAAACTGTAACTACTAAATTATTTGCAGAGTTTTCAAAATAAGTCACTGCGTTTTTCATTGCTCTCATAAGCACATGAGTTAAAAGCTTAAGATTCCTAGATTTCGTCATGAATCTTCTAATGATTTAGCATTGTACACCTTTCTTAGTGCATCTTTTTTTTATGCAATATGAAGACATAGGGCGCTTCGACCATTAACGGTTTCAAGTGCAAATCGAAAGGTGTGGGTGGATGGTAGTGGAAAAGCTGAAACTGTCGCTCCGGCCCCCGCTGTCCACAGCGACACGAAACCTTTACCCTTGGTGAGTCACTACCTTTAAATCTGTTTGTCTTCCAGCCTCTGTTTCTGACCAAGTGGAAATCATACGAAACAAAAGTGCAACAATTTTATAAACTCTCTCTCTCTCCCTCTCTCTACCTACCTACCTATCTGTAATTTGCCCAGGCATGTCTCCTGGGACCTTAGTCATGATGGGCCCCAAGGCTATAGGCCCTATAGACCCTCCTTAATCCGGCCCTGCCAAACTCCCGGTGCCACAACTGCTCTTGAATTATAAGGCATGAACCAACAAATACACAACGGAATCCAGAAAATACAACATACCTCGAAACACATTGATCGCAACTATCTAAGAATACAAGTTAGTAAAATCATGCAATGCATTGATTATAATACGCTTTCCAACATACCAGGAATCATTACTCAAGTTATGAGGATAATGGCTGTGGAATAAATCTCGGTTCTGTGCCCTGACCTTCGATCCCATTTCGATTATATTTAACAGAACCGGTTCAGTGTACCTCCGAAATAACATGATAAAGTTTTGTCGCAATGGGAGCATTTTTAGGTAAGTTATGATGCATAAGGGCTATGGAATAGATTCCGCTCCTGTGTTCTAACCTTTGACCCCATGTTACCCATTTTAAATAGGATTCGTCCCCAGGCAGGCCCCTACAACATACTAACATTTCATCCGAATCGAAGAATGTTTACATAAGTTATGACGCATAATGGCGATGGAAGTGATTCCGCTCCTATGTCCTGACCTTTGACCCCATTTCTCCCATTTTCAATAGGGCTTGTTCCCAGGTAGTCCCCTACCAAATACCAAACTTTAATCAAAATCGAACCATTTTTACGTTAGTTATGACGCATAAGAGCAGTGGAATGGATCCCGCTCCTACGTGGTGACCTTCGATCCCATTTGTCCCATTTTCGATAGGGTTCGTTTCCAGGTGGTCCCCTTCCACATACTAAAAGTTCATCGAAATCGAACGATTTTTACGCGAGTTATCGTGCGAACGGACATAAGCACACAACGCGTGACGTAATGAAGCAGATGGGAATCGCGACCATCTGCTCGCAAGAGTTGACGTCATAAAACTTTAATAGGATCCACACACAATGCGTGACGTAATGAGACAGAGGGCGTGACCGCGCGCCAACATTTCAAGCGCAAGAGTATGACGTCATAAGATCGTCCCCAGGTTGTTCCCTACCACATAATAAAATTTCATCGAAATCGAACCATTTTTACGTACGTTATGACGCATAAAGGCAATGGAATGCATTCCACTCCTATGTCCTGACCTTTGAATCCACTTCACCCATTTTCAATAGGGTTCATCCCCAGGTGGTCCCCTACAATATGCTAAAATTTCATCGACATCGAACCATATTCACGGAAGTTATGACGCATAAGGGCAATGGAATGGATCCTGCTCCTATGCCGTGACATTTGACCCAATTTCGTCCATTTTCAATAGGGTTCGTACCCAGGTGGTCCCCTACAGTATGCTAAAATTTCATCGACATCGAACCATATTTACGAAAGTTATGACGCATAAGGGCAATGGAATGCATCCCGCTCCTATGCCGTGACCTTTGATCCCATTTCGTCCATTTTCAATAGGGTTCGACTCCAGGTGGTCCCCTACCACATACTAAAATTTCATTGAAATCGAACCATTTTTACGCAAGTTATCGTGCCGACAGGCGGACGGACAAAGCTGGAGCATATACGCTTCTTCAACGTACTATTGGAAAGCGTAAAAAACCAACAGCACAAACCACAAGAGCCATAAAACATGTGCCATGTAATTTTAACCCTGACACTAAACCAAACAAATCAACCAAACTCTGTGCAAGACCTGGCAAGATACGTGACGAAACATAGTTGCACTCATGCACGACTTCATTACAGAAAACTGAATAATCTAATCAAAGGCTTCTAGGTGTAAACTGTAAGTGAACATGTCTAACCAGCCACAAGAAATCCACCGAGTGGTCTTTGGTGTAAGCTGATCATTGTACCTTTGGGTGCTCTTGGGTTAGTATAGTGGCGTGGTTTTATAGTTTGTGTCGTCTTAGGTTAGTAAATCAGTGGCGTAACTACCACCCCCGCAGCCCCCGGAGCTGTGGCGGGGAGCGTAGGTAACGAAGGGGCATACTGCAGCTGCCAGTTATAGTTTTATGAAAAAATTCGAACACGCACAATAATTAACCCAAAGATTCATATTTTGTTTTAAGGTATATTTAATTTAGCCTAAATAAATCCCTAGTTTCACTTTTAAAACATTGAATGTCCTACGGATTGAAAGTGTTCGGCTCTTTGACTTCGGGATGATTGCTTTGCAATCATCCGAAGTCAGTAGTTTATGATTGCTCTGCAATGGTTTGTAAATAATACGATTGCTCTCCAATCTCCCTCTTTCTCTGCGCCGCTGAGGAAAAGCGCGAGGCCACAGTGTGATTTCCCTGGAGGATGAGGGAAAACAGTCAGTTGCCTAAGATTACGTGCACGACAGACGTCGACATTTATTCACAGGAGCCTCAGATCTGCGATGTGTAAGAGGGTGATTTCTTCAAGTGATTTATTTTAGTTTCTGACATAGCAATTACACGTATTGTCAAATCTATTACTTAAAAAGTTAAAACTACGGAACTCTAGGTACCACCATTACTTTTGCAGACACTGTCCCTGACTTCCTAACCCCTCCGCCGCCCCCAAACACTACAAACACACACACACACACACACACACCGTGAAAAATGCATCCTACCTCGTGTTCGAAATCCTGGGAAAATTATTGTGCTTTAGGGGTGCTGAAGTAAATCTTACGGGGGAGGGGGGGGGCTCAAGTCGTGCTAGTTGCGCCACTGGTGTTAATGTCTATTAAATCAAGAGAACTTTCTGAGCAGTATTTACGAAGAAACTCTGTGATGTATTTACAAAAAAAAAATCCTCCACAAGTTTTTAGTAAAATTAATTAATGCTCAAGGTACTAATTACTATTCGTGATATTTCTCAAGAAATCAATTACACATGAAAAAGATTTTTTAAGTCATGAATTGTCTCAGGAAACGCCCTTTCACATTGTTATGTTTTATTTGTACAACACACTGTGCAATGACTAATTAATTAAAAAGTAGCAAAATATTAACTAGAATTCACTGTTAATAACGCAGATGTAGAGTGAGTGTTGTGCGATTCTCAGACAAAATAATAGAACATGTCAGAATGCGCCGCGACCAACTAATCAGAACGTGAAATAAGAATATTTGTTTCTTTTTCGTGAGCAAATTGGAAAGTGAGCATGCTATGCTCTCTGTTCCTGCGCGTTTTCTCAGTCTCTCCCTTAACCACACACGTTCGAAGTCGAACTCTCTCCGCAGCCGTCACTGCTGGAAAGCAGGCTGCTGGTTAAAAGTTTATCTCCAACCGAAGCCGGGTAATTAGATGTTTTTCTTTGAAGCTCGAGTTCCCAAGTGAGTGATGATCTAATTCTAGAGGGCTTGAGATTTATTGCGCGCCCTTCAGCGATCGGCGACTACAGCAACCGGGCGGCTTGGAAGCCGGGAAAATTTCGACGTGAAGCGGGATTATTCCGTCGCTTATTTTCGCTTCTTACGGAATTCCCAGCACGTAGCGGAAACTTCCCGACGGGCCCTGAAATTGGATCTCTTCTGAGCAATTAAAAGTTCCACTTTTCGAGACTGCAGGAGTTAAGTATATGCAACGTAGCTAATGATATAGTGCTTCCTCAAAACAGCCTTTTTTCCACCTTATTTATATTCGCGAGATACCCTTGTTTAAATTATTAACCGATTTTAGAGGAGTATCTAAAAATGCCTGCCAGAGCACGAGCTTATTAAATGTTGGGATACGAGGTCTGGGAAGAAGCTTCTCCGAAACTTCGCGAAGTTCCGAACACGTCCAACTTACCTGCGCGATTAATTGTTCCGATTTTTCGATTTTTACCGTAACTCGTTGTTCCAATAACACTTAAAATTGCCGAAGTATATATATATAATAGTACGTATCTGGATACTTCACATCAAACATACTTTAAATATGTTTTAAAGGCGTTTATAGATTTCGGAAGTTTTGCCAGAGCAACACACAGCAACCGCCAAAATTTCTCGTAGATAATTATATTACAATCCCATAACCATTTCAAAATATACAAATGAAAGGCAAATCTTTGATGCATTGTTAAGAATTTTTTCGCTAGGTGACACCACTATACTTGCTATTTAATTTTAAATATGGCACCGCTTCTGTATCTGATTCAGAGGATCAACGAAATACAATGCATTTCTTTTTTTAAATTCCAGTCAGTCTGCAAATACAGATGTTGAGGCGTATTTATTATTAAGAGCAGTTATGCTTCAGGGCCCAGAACGTTTTTTTATTTTTTATTGGGGGTTTAACGACCACCGTGAGCAACTCAGTGGGAGATAAGCAGTCTCCCGTCCCTAATTTAGAGTCACTGGCTCCAGGAAAGGGAGAGAGCCAGTGCCGTAAGACAAACACGGCATCCATGCCTCAGAGGGATTCGAACCCAAACCCATCTGGGACGAATGATCAGAAGCCATTGCTTAAACCACTGCGCCACCGGGGCGGCGCCCAGTACGTTAAAGGGGACGGGGAGAAAGGGGATTAAAATATGACTTTTTAACTCAAATACACTGACAAACAAGAAATATGAGAGATTGCAAAGGGAGAGAAAAATAACTGCAAACACAAGCTAAAGAGACCTTTTCAGTTTACTCGTCTGCTATGGCGCCGGAACTGCATCGGACGGCTTTGGCATGATGCCAAACATTGGATTAAAGTTTTAAAAGAGCTGAAGACACATTCATGGTAAATATATTTTATATATTTTTAGACATATATACACATACCGTCCAATGAATTAGGAACTTATATTCAATACCGAGTTGGACATCCTTTAGCCAGAATTACAGCACGTATACGGTTTGGCCTAAATTCTACAAGGTGTTGGAGTGCATCTATGTCTACAACATGCCAGGCATTCACCAGACTGGCCTTTAACTGGATCAGATTTGACGCAGGAGGACTTTGCTCCCGGATCTGTTTTTCTAACATGTCCAATATATTTTCAATGGGGTTCAGATACGGGATTTGTGGTAGCCAGGGAAGATAGTGGAAGTCACTGTCATGCTTGCTCAACCATTGCTGAACACCTCTTGCGCAATGGACAGTAGCATTGTCGTCCATGAAACAGCCGTTGCGTGCTGGATAAAAAGTTAACATAGCAGGTTTGACTTGAACGGCAACAATTCTTAGATAATCCTTGGAGAACACTAGACCTTCGAGCAATGTCACGGAACCGTTCCGTACCAACAGAACGTTTCCTACACCAGGGCACTACATCCAGAACCTTGAGATGTGTTTACAAGGCAAGCTGGGCCTATTGCTTCATGGGGATCCCACCAAACTTTCTGCCTGCCGTTGGTACAGAACAAGGTGCACCGCGACTCGTTGCCTGGTACAGAACAAGGTGTACCGCGACTCGTTGCCTGGTACAGAACAAGGCGTACCGCGACTCGTTGTCTGGTACAGAACAAGGTGTACCGCGACTTGTTGTCTGGTACAGAAGGTGTACTGCGACTCGTTGTCTGGTACAGGAGAAGGTGCACCGCGACTCGTTGTTTGGTACAGAACAAGGTGTACCGCGACTCGTTGTCTGGTACAGAACAAGGTGTACCGCGACTCGCTTGCTCAACCATTGCTGAACACCTCTTGCGCAATGGACAGTAGCATTGTCGTCCATGAAACAGCCGTTGCGTGCTGGATAAAAAGTTAACATAGCAGGTTTGACTTGAACGGCAACAATTCTTAGATAATCCTTGGAGAACACTAGACCTTCGAGCAATGTCACGGAACCGTTCCGTACCAACAGAACGTTTCCTACACCAGGGCACTACATCCAGAACCTTGAGATGTGTTTACAAGGCAAGCTGGGCCTATTGCTTCATGGGGATCCCACCAAACTTTCTGCCTGCCGTTGGTACAGAACAAGGTGCACCGCGACTTGTTGCCTGGTACAGAACAAGGTGTACCGCGACTCGTTGCCTGGTACAGAACAAGGCGTACCGCAATTCGTTGTCTGGTACAGAAAAAGATGTACCGCGACTCGTTGTCTGGTACAGAACAAGGTGTACCGCGACTTGTTGTCTGGTACAGAAGGTGTACTGCGACTCGTTGTCTGGTACAGGAGAAGGTGCACCGCGGTACAGAGCTGAAGACACATTCATGGTAAATATATTTTATATATTTTTAGACATATATACACATACCGTCCAAAAGAGCTGAAGACACATTCATGGTAAATATATTTTATATATTTTTAGACATATATACACATACCGTCCAATGAATTAGGAACTTATATTCAATACCGAGTTGGACATCCTTTAGCCAGAATTACAGCACGTATACGGTTTGGCCTAAATTCTACAAGGTGTTGGAGTGCATCTATGTCTACAACATGCCAGGCATTCACCAGACTGGCCTTTAACTGGATCAGATTTGACGCAGGAGGACTTTGCTCCCGGATCTGTTTTTCTAACATGTCCAATATATTTTCAATGGGGTTCAGATACGGGATTTGTGGTAGCCAGGGAAGATAGTGGAAGTCACTGTCATGCTTGCTCAACCATTGCTGAACACCTCTTGCGCAATGGACAGTAGCATTGTCGTCCATGAAACAGCCGTTGCGTGCTGGATAAAAAGTTAACATAGCAGGTTTGACTTGAACAGCAACAATTCTTAGATAATCCTTGGAGAACACTAGACCTTCGAGCAATGTCACGGAACCGTTCCGTACCAACAGAACGTTTCCTACACCAGGGCACTACATCCAGAACCTTGAGATGTGTTTACAAGGCAAGCTGGGCCTATTGCTTCATGGGGATCCCACCAAACTTTCTGCCTGCCGTTGGTACAGAACAAGGTGCACCGCGACTCGTTGCCTGGTACAGAACAAGGTGTACCGCGACTCGTTGCCTGGTACAGAACAAGGCGTACCGCAATTCGTTGTCTGGTACAGAAAAAGATGTACCGCGACTCGTTGTCTGGTACAGAACAAGGTGTACCGCGACTTGTTGTCTGGTACAGAAGGTGTACTGCGACTCGTTGTCTGGTACAGGAGAAGGTGCACCGCGACTCGTTGTTTGGTACAGAACAAGGTGTACCGCGACTCGTTGTCTGGTACAGAACAAGGTGTACCGCGACTCGTGTGACAACATGGCTGTTTTCTAGTCTTTCAGTCTCCAGTAATGGTGTTCCTGACACTACTGTAGACAAACTTTCCGATTCTTGGCAGAAATCAACGGTTTATGTACAGGTTTGCTACCAATCACCTTCAATTCCTTGCGCATAGTACGCTGAAATATGGGTCAGGAACAGTCTTCATTGAATACTTCGGTCAATTACTTCACATAAGAAATTCCGTTTCCCCGTACAAGCCTTCTCAGACTACGGCGGTCTCGTTCCTGACAGATTATCGTCGTGCCACAGTTAAGCCTTTTAGACAAGTAATATTGTTTATTTTTCTATTGATTAAAGACCCTGGATGTTTCATCTTTTAAAAACAATCAGCTCTGTTGTTTTCAAAATCCCCGCTACAGCACGACGGGCATCCACAATAAACCCTTTATCGAACTCCGGAAGATCCTTTGTTTTCCCATTGTGATCTACACTACTGACGATTACTGACAAGGAACAGTCTTAAAAAGTTGCCCTGATCATTGGTGACGCATATACCACTTGTCTTTGCTAAAAGCTGACAAATTCGTGTACAGCCGGCACTGGAGCACCAGAAGTAGACCCGTGAGGACTGGGAATATGTCTCTTGGTTTGATGAATTACGTTTGTAGTTAATGCACGCGAATGCACAGGCCAGAATATGGCGTCAACAACATGAATCAGTGGGTACAAGAGTGAACTTTTCAAGCTGGTGGAGGCAGTGTAATGGTCTGGACCTGTTTTCATGGCGAGAACGGGGTTCTTTAATTAACCTGTGGAATGGAATTTGTGTGCTACGAGGTGTCGTGAAGTCATTGCGGACCAGGCACGTCTTATATGTGCGTCTTGTTTCCTGATGGAGAGGGCTCTTTCCAGCTGGAAAATGGCTCGGATCATAACGCTGCGATTTCAGGAGCACTCCAGTGGCTTCATAGTGCTAAAATGATCATCACAGTACCTAAAATCTAACCTAACTGAACACCTACGGAGTGCGATTGAGAAAGACATTTGTACCAGAGATCCTCTTCCAGCTAATGTTCGGCAACTGATGGATGACATCACATCTGCTTCCATGAACATACCTGTAGAACGATATCAGTACTTTGTTGAACCCATGCCACATCAAATCCAGGTTGCTTTTTGAAGGCCAAGTGCCACCCAACACGTTATTACGTAGGTGGTCCTAATAATTAACTACTTCAGTGTGTGTGTGTTCGCTTTACATTTTTTCTGCAATAAATCCAAATCTATTCAAGCATTTCTGCAAGCAAAAGGAAACCTAAAAAATTCTTATGAAAGTGTTCGTTTAAGATACCTCATTGCCCACACTCCATGATTGAAATATGAGGCGGTTGAACAGTTGGTAATCTCAAAAGGTCAAGTCGAGATTAAAGGAAGAATGAGAGAGCGCTTTTTAACCGTTCATCGTAGCTGTCTCCGAAGTCAAACTTGCATCATGAGGTTCAGGCTTGTAGTGTCGAAGGATGGCATTTTTGTCATCGCATTTCGTGGCGCTTGTCATGTTCTTGCGATTTTAATTTCGAGGATGTAGACTGGTGTGTCAACTGTTACGTGGATGTAGTATTTCAAAGCATTTTTGTATTGATTCATTTCTCCAAGCCAGGAATTTTCTAGAGGCAGGTTCGAAGACACTAATTAAGGCGGCATCAGTAATTAGACTTGTAAAAGTGAGTTTCACAGGGAATAGTTCTTTTGTATGGAATATCGTTATAGAAAACTTTAAGTTCCTAATCGTTTTATTGGCATACTCCGAAGTCATGGGTATTGTCATCAGCAAACGATTCCAGACTGCTTAATTAATTTATTGCTTCAGAGGCGTCGGAGAGGACACACTCTCCCCTTGGAAGAGAAACCAGACGGACACACAGGAGGAGTAGCAAGGAACTCTAAGCAGAGAGAGAGAGAGAGAGAGAGAGAGGAAGAGAGTCTAGGGGTGATAGAAAGGGCGGCAGATACTTTGTGAAGAAGGTTGATTTGGAGACAGCGAGCTGGAAAGAGGGCGAAGAGAATAGCCTCCGTCCGAACTTGAAGGCGTAAGGAGTAATACAAAAATGAATTAAAAGAGAAGTTAGGTAGAACGTGCAGGTGATAAGTGCGAAGGTAAAGCAATCTGTGACGTACGACAGAGGTAAGCACGTGTCAAGACCACAAATCAGCTTAGTTGGGAGAGCAACTTACTCCGGAGTGAAGTGCGCGGATTAGATCCGGGGCGCGACTGGATCCGCGTCACGGAAAAACTTGTGTTTTCACTTTGGAGCTCAAACGTGTGATGTTTGTTCCACCCATCGTCTGGAATTAATGAAAGTTCGTTCTTTGCTAACAAAAAAAAAAAAAAATTAAACGGGAGATGATGTGGCGCACTACAGGGGTGAAGTACGTGTCAAGACCACAAATCTGCAGCGATACATTCCGTCCGTGTAGCTTAGTTCGGAGAGCAACTTACTCCAGAGTGAGTTGTTCGATCCCCGTCACGGACAAATTTGTGTTTCCACAAATCATAATTAATTCAGCAATCAATACAACTTCAGGACATACCCATTTCGGAAATTAAATTATAATAAAGAACTTAGTTGATATAACAATTGATTTTGTTACTTTCGTGAGTAGAATTCCTTCGTAACATCCGCAAAGAGTTGCAACTCATCACAAGTCCCGAACCCAATCGGGAAGAAAAAGTCCCGTTAACACAACCATCTCTCTAGTATGCAACTGAAATTGTTGCAATGGCACATTTGTACGTGCCTTTTGTGCTCATTCGTGACCAAGAGGGAAACCAGTCGAGCACAAGATTTCCGGAATCCTAAGTCGTTATTCGCTCATCCACAACTTGGACTTGTCGCAAGTTATGTGGGATGTTCCCCAATGCGTGCCATTTGATCCCTTTTTACAAGCGCGATAGCGTTATACAAGGTTGTCCCAAATACAACTGAGAATGTTTCTATAAAAAAAATATGCTTACCTTAATTATCAAGGAAGTGGTCACCTTTTTCGAAATACTATCCATTGCATCGAATACAGGTGTCCCAACGCTCCTTCCACTTTTTGAATGTCTTCTGGAATTCTTCTTCTTAGGTGCTGTTGAAATACCCCTGCGCAGCTGTAATAAGTTGTTGATCAGTCTCAAATTGTCGTCATAGTGATGTATTTTTTAAAGGATGAACAACCAGAAGTAACATGGTGACAAGTCTGGATTATATGCAGGTTGAGTGGGGTATCAAATAAATATTAATTTTTTCCAAATAAGAAATGACAGAACTGGTCGTGTGCGGTCTTGCATTCGGCCGCACATGAAAAGAAATAGGGAACCCAAGTTGAACAAACTCATTCCATGTCCAAATGCTCTGTTAAAATTCTGTGAATTGATGATTTTGAAATGTGAACCACATCTTCAATATCTCTGATAGATGGCTGTCTTCCCGTATCATAGCCCCTATTGTTACAATGTTTGCCTTTGTAACACTCGTTGAAGGTCTTCCTCCATGCGCGACCATCCATAAACTCTTTATACCATCTGTAAATTGTTGGATTTCCTAGACATTCATCTTTATAACCCTCTTGCATAAGACGGAAAGTCTCTCCGACAGACTTCTTAAGTCGACATCAAAATTTAATGGCGTATCTTTGTTGCTCTTTCACACCCATTTTTTTTTTGAAAAATTACAGCGCGAAAACACTTGTTAGGGTTTCACGAAACAACGCTAATTAAATTGCGCACTACCGACGACATGCATGATAAACATGTGTGGCCGGTTACTATGGTTACTGTAATGACTACCATTTTTTCGAGACTCATGCCAAACTCGAACGCAGTATTGCACATTTTTTGGTAAAAATATTCTCAGTTGTTTTGGGACAAGCTATGTACATGATTATCTATGATGCAGAGGTTCTTAATAGACAACAGCGAAGTTGATTTGCGCATGTTTTCGCCTTTGAATATTTTGCCTCACTTTCTGACAGCACTAACACATCCATGCACATATCTGTGTAATCACAGTTAAATATCTGCAGTCGAGGTTTATTTCTTCATGCAAAACTCCTATATAATTGGGAAACGTATTCCCCGAAGAAATGATTTTTTATAAATACATGGTAGGCATTGTAATGCCATCTGTGAATTGTTATGTCATCTGTAACATTGTAATGGCATCTGTAACTGGCATATTTTCACTGTATTCCATGTAACCACTAAACTCATTCAGTGAACGCCGACAATGTTATTATAACAGTTTGCGGTAGATGTTTTGCTAAAAAGGGAATGACGCGAGAAGTGTTCTGTTCCGTATTCAAGCTGAATAGGAAGATCGCTCAGGTATTCCAAAATTTCGTATTCACCAATTACAGGAGTGTAATTTGCATAATTGACTGGACTCAGTATTTTTTTACAACATATGCAGCGAATTTTTTAACTTGTAGATTACTTTCTGTTTCCGCGAGAGCTTGACGGTCTGTGTCCATACAGGGTTGTTATAATCATGAATTTCTATTTGGTTGTTGAGAAGCTTCACGGGTATTAAATGATAGGTAGAGTTGCCCATTTTAAACTTAAGCCTAAGTAATCAGGGCATCTGAAAAGAAGAAGAAAGGCAAAATCCATGTTACATTTCCTTACTCGAACTTAATTCTTCCCGCGACGTCAAAGCCGCTTTCGTCTCTTGGAGTGAAGAAAAAGTAAGAAGTAGAAAGGCATGTGACGGGAGGATAATTAGTCACCGAGCTTTCGCACAAACATTTCAAGTTCAATTGCACTAATTCCTTACAGAAGGCGTTTTAGTTTTTCTGTCTGAAGCAACGTTTCCTTTTCAAGACCAGAAGTGTTTCGCTAAAAACGAAGTAAACTCATCTTGCAGCGGTTGGAAAAAATGAAATCGAAAATGTCAGTCCCTTGGCAGTCTAGAATCGCAAAAATCGTATTCGCAGCAGAAATTCTACAGAGCCCAGTTGACACATACGAAAATGTATATGGTTGCTGTTTTTAAGATTTAAAGGACAGCTCGTCCCTTGGATTAGGAAGCCACACTCCAGGACCTCACAACTGGATAAATCACAACTTCTTAAAGAAAAAGCTGATTGAAAAGCCAAATTTTTTCCTGCACATGAGTATAGGAAATGACATTTTTGGAGGTTCAAGAGCAGAACTTTAAAAGAAAATGACATAAGTTAAAACCTTTTTGAGGAAGAGAGGAATCATATATGTTTTAAGGTTTGAAGCACGTAGAACTTTTTTTCAGTTTTTAGGGTAGACAATTGAAAAAATTTGAAAGCAATACGACTTGAAAGATAGTTATGATGCAGACGAAATCGTTATGCCGCCCCGGTGGCGCAGTGGTCTAAGAGATGGCATATGATCGTTCGTCCGAAAGGGGTCCGGGTTCGAATCCCAGTGAGGCATGGATGTTGTGTTTGTCTTACGGCATTGGCTCTCTCCCTTCCCTGGAACCAGTGACCCTAAATTAGGGACGGGCGACTGCTTATAGCCCATTGAGTTGCTCACGGTGGTCGTTAAGCCTCCAGTCAAATACAAAAATCGTTATCTTTAATATCTACGATTTCTTTAAATTTAAATATTTCTTATAACACGCATGTAATTCTCGATTTCAGCTAATTGAGCCATCGGTTAATTGGGACAGTTGTTTGTTTGGGACAATTCTTGGAGAGCATCCAAAATTAGCTCTTTGGGATAAAGCTTCGCATAATTGAGGCAGCCGCTTAATTGGGCCAAAGTGTTCTAGCTCCGATGTGTCCCAATTAACCGGAATCTACACTTTATTTGCTACTTTTGTTTTATCGCACTTTTTTGTATTTAATATTTTATATGGAGTCTTGAATATTATGTCATCACTAGATTTTGAATGAAATAATTCTCATGATATACATTTAATGCTTACTGTTTCAGCATCTGTCCCTTTTAATTTTTTATTTGATTTAAATATGCACTTTTTTATTCTTCATCTATCTTTTTCTTTACATTTGTTCTTACTCATAAATGTGTTTCAACCTTATGGAAACATCGTTTCAGTATTTACAACATTGTGGGAATGTCCATTCAGAGAAATAATTTTCACTCTTTTCTTTTTTCAATGCGATGTACAAGCAGTCATGTTTATCACTTCAAAAGGTTTTACTTGTCTTTTTGTGTACGTTATCTGCTCTTAACCTGGACACACACACACACACACACACACACACACACACCTATATAAGCGATGAAACAAAAGTTGCAGCTGCTTCTGATGAAGCACTGAGAAAAGTTCTCTGTAGAAGTGCCCGATCCATCAAGACCTCATTTTCTGTCGTCGAGTTCGACGGATTGTTTTTTGTGTAGGTGTGTATGTCTCCATCTCTCTCGTTCTCTTTCTCTCCCCCTTCTTCTTTATCTCCTTCGTTTCATTTCCCGTTCTCCACTCTCCTTCGCTCTGACAGATCATGTTCTTTTCCTTGTCTCCTTCCATCTTACTCAGCCTTATCCTTCAGATCCAGAACATGTTTACTTCCCGAAATGACATCATCAATCTCCGCGATTCAGAATCTACTCCCCCATACAAATTATCTCTCAAAGAAAGAAAGAATATAAGAAAAGGAAAGAACAACCAAAGAAACTTTTTTCTTCTGAACTCATAAACTGTTTGGTGCACTTACGTTGGCAAAATTTCCAGTGGAAACAATTCACTTTGAAAAGCGGTCAGTGTTTTTTGACGATAGCAGCTTCAGTATTGATCTCACCTAGATCAATGCAAGGTATGGCGCTTCGATGTTTGAGTCAGATGCACAAGCTTCTCACTGATCGTCTGAGTCGGACCCAGGTTCGAATCCCGGATCAGGTATGGGTGGTGTTTTTGTTCTACGACGATCGCTCTCTGAACAGGTGGCTTTAAATTAGGAACCCTATAACTTTAACTGTGCACAAAGTTCGACAAATCCAGATAAAAGAGAATGAAAATCCAAGCTCTGGTCAAGAATACAGACGCTGAAATCATAAATCCGATAAGAAATCACTTTCCGTAAACGCTTAGCGATGTTTTGATCTACATTAAGGCAAGGTGAGAACTCCTTCTACTCTCACAGTTGTTCTTAATCTGTGTCTAAATTCAGGACGTGTCCATGACTGAGGACAAGGAACAATACGCATTAAATTTTAAGTTGTCCATTAACGGAGGCTGACAATTCAGTGGAAGCAAAATTCCGGGATGAAGTTATAATCCGTGCGCAAGTTGTTGACTTTTTCTGCTACTATAAAAGAAGAATGAACGCTTATCGAATGTAATGTGCGCTATGAAAACCCGTCGGCCGCAAACGATGAATGTCTTGGTAAAAAAATGAAAGGACTTAGTAGACGTGAAATGGATGGAATTCCTTTACGACTCGAACCTATTATGAGAAAAGCCTGTCTGTTTGGCCTCACATATACTGATCTGAATAGTATGATTAGTATCATAGAAAACAACCATTTGTCTCAAAGTTATAGTATGCTTGAGAACTTCTTGAAAAATATTTCAACAGATGATTCACAGTTCTTCACGATCTGCCCCTGTTTGATTAAAAAAATCGAAAGAAGAAAGTTATGGAAATAGTTACATGAATCCGGTTAGGTCTCAAAATCTATTCTGGAAAGCTGCTGAAAACTATAAATACATACTTTGAATGGGATTCACCGCCAGTGAAACTACGCGTGTCGCTTAATATTTCAAGAAACTCTTGCATCCTTGTAGACCATAAAATACGACTTTCGTTCTCAATGGGAATACTTCTGATGAAGTAGTTTAAGGAATAGTGTCAAGCTCGGCATTGGATAAACATCGCACAGTGGAGTAAGTAGAACCGTATCACACATTTTTTTTAATTGAAGGTTTAACGACCACCGTGAGCAACTCAATGGGTCATCCGTCCCTAATTTAGGGTTAATGTTCCAGGGAAGGGAGAGAGCCAGTACCGTAAGATAAAAGCAACATCCAAGACTCACAGGATTCGAACCCGGAAACTTCGCGAACGAATGGTCATAAGCCAGCGCTTAGACCACTGTGACACCGACAGCGGTTGTCTAACCAAAAAATAATTTTTCAAATCGAACTCTTAGTAGCAGAGATATCGAGGAAAATGTGTTAGGCCACCCCGGTGGCGCAGTGGTCTAAGGCGCTGCCCTCTGATCATTCGTCCGTAAGGGGTCCAGGTTCGAATCCCGGTCAGGCATGGATGTTGTGTTTGTGTTACGGCACTGGCTCTCTCCTTCCTTGGAACCAGTGACCCTAAATTAGGGACGGGCGACTGCTTGTAGCCCATTGAGTTGCTCACGGTGGTCGTTAAACCTCCAATAAAAAAAAAAAAAAAAAAAAAAAATGTGTTAGATGTCTGCGCTCCCTAGCGAGTAAATCGTGCATTATTTTTGAAAGGAAATGTGCATCAACGGGTTTCGTGGTGACCGAGAAAGAAGTTTTCCTCCACCGAGTTTTTGGATTACACAAACATACAGAAAAGAAATTTTCATAAGAAACAAAAACTCAAAAGGAAGATTAAATTTGAAATATACGGCACAGCATTTCCAGACATCTTCTGCAACAAAAAGAAACTGTTTTCTAGTAACAGCAATGTTTCTACAGTACCAAAGATCAGTATTTGTTTCCCTATAGCACTGAATTTTAATTTTTTGTCTCCTTTTAACAATACACCATATTTTAAAAAATATGTGAATCTTGCAACGCCCAGTGCCTAAAACATTTAGACCAGTGTTTCCCAACCGCCGGTACACGGACCGGTGCCGGTCTGTGAGGATTGTTCTGCCGGTCTGCGAGAAACGAGTGAATTTATTTATTTTTCTTTTGAGTCGAAAAGGAGTTAAAGTAAGAGAAAATCTAGGTCTAAATTTTTTTATCACCTGTCGCGGAAGATTAGAGGAAGCTTGGATCTCTAATCTCTTCACAGAAGATCTGAACTCCTGCAGGCTAACTCTCCAAGAAAAGGAAAGCTTTTCACAGAAGATCTGAACTCCTGCAGGCTAACTCTTCAAGAAAAGGAAGGCTTTTCACAGAAGATCTGAACTCCTGCAGGCTAACTCTCCAGGAAAAGGAAAGCTTTATTGAACTTCTTCCTGATGCCAGTCTGGTATAGATATTCAGATCCAAATCTCTGACTCTGTTTTGGGGTATTATGGAAAAAGAATATATATATATATATATAAGAAATAAAAATAATAGAAAGCTTTCTCTTATGCAGCCTTTGGCCCTAATGAATTTCAAATCTGTTCACTGGTTTCTGTTGTTTTACATTATTTGCTTTTGCTATACATATATAAGAATATACATATAGGGATGTAAGGTGATGTGATATATATAGTGATGATATATAGGGATGTAAGGTCAGGTGATGCGTAACATCACAGCCTCTCCTTGACAAATGTCAACCCCGCCTTCTCGTGGTGCATCCTGTTCCCACTAAAGGGGCTCTGACGACCGCCCATAGCGGTATAACTATACCATCGGGATCAGAGGAAATGCTATCCCACACTCACCAACCCGCTTGGCCAGCGTGGTGAGTTATGGCCAAACCCCTCCAAAATGACTCCACAACTTAAATCTTGGCCCTCAGTCTCCGGCAGCTGGAATGTACCTGGCCAAGGCAGCGGCCAGTGCGACATGAAGGCAGAGGGTGCTAAGAATCCCCGGAGGACCGGACTAGGCTGCCATCTGATGCTGACCTTGGCAACGTACAATGGACGCTCCCTATCTTCTGATTCAAGGCTTCTTGAATTGGAAGAGGAACTACAAAGGATCAAGTGGGACATCGTGGGGCTAAGTGAGGTAAGAAGAAAAGGAGAAGATCTCATCGAACTGAAAAGTGGACATCTCTTCTACTATCGTGGGACAGATACTGGCAGAACTAGTGGTGTTGGATTTATAATAAACAAGAAACTGAAGGATAAAGTTGTAGAAGTTGAAAGTTCCTCTGACAGAGCTGCACTACTCGTTATCCAACTATCGAGAAGATACCAGGCTCAGATTATTCAAACTTATGCACCCACCACAAGTCATCCTGAAGAAGAAATTGAAGAATTTTATGAGGAAATTTGTCATCTAAATAATAAAGGTAAACAGTACTTGAAGATAATTATGGGAGATTTCAATGCAAAAATAGGGCAACGGCAACAGAATGAAACTGCAGTAGGTAAATTCGGTCACGGCAACAGAAACCAGCGTGGAAATACTCTCGTTGAGTTTGCAGAGGCAGAAGGGTTTTTCATCTTGAACTCCTTCTTCAAGAAAAAGCCACACAGGAAATGGACATGGAGACATCCAAATGGGACGACAAGTGAAATTAATTTTATTATGTGTAACAAAAAATTCGTCATAGAATACTGCGGTGTGCTAAACAAGTTCAACACAGGTAGTGACCATAGATTGGTGAGATGTAAGATGCACCTCAACACTAAACTTGAACGTGGCAAGCTCATAAGACAAACAAAATCTATTGACATAACCAACCTTAAAAAACACCATAATACCTTCAAGTTGGAACTGAAGAACAGGTTCTCTGCATTGTAGAAGGCCTAACATCGGAAGAAGTGGACATCTCTGAAGTTAACAGAAAAGTAACCAAAGCTCTTATGGAAACAGCAACAAAATTAGCTGGGTCTAAGAACAAGTTGCATGTATGATCCAGGAACTTGCTGACAGGAGTAAAGAAGTGGGATTAAAAATGAACTTTCAGAAGACAAAAGTGATGTTCAATGCTTTTACAAGAAATGAAGATTTATCGATTGATGGAGAAAAGCTGGAGATAACAGACACGTACGTTTATCTTGGACAGCAGATATCAAGTGAGGGTCACATTGATGAAGAAATTAATCGGCGTACAAAACTTGCCTGGAGAGCTTTTGGAAGAAACAGCATAATTTTCAAGAGCAATATGCCATTATGTCTTAAAAGAAAAGTGTTTGATCAATGCATCCTTCCAGTGCTTACGTATGGCGCAGAGACGTGGACCTTAACTAAAAGAGACATACAAAGGCTGCAGACAACTCAAAGCAGCATGGAGAGGTGCATGCTTGGTGTAACCAGGAGAGATAAGAAGAGGAACTCGTGGATCCGAAAAATGACAAGAGTGGAAGACATCATGATCAGAGTTAAATCCCTGAAATGGCAATGGGCTGGACATACTGCCAGAAGGACAGATCATCGATGGACAGCCGAAATTTTAGATTGGATTCCAAGGGACAGGAAAAGACCCAGAAGAAGACTACATGGGAGATGGGTGGATGAAATTCGAAAGTATGCAGGGGTGACATGGAGGAGACTGGCACAAGACAGACCGTTGTGGAGGAAACTTGGGGAGACCTTCGTCCAGCAGTGGATTGATAATGGTTGACAATGATGATGCTGATGACATATATATATATATATATATATATATATATATATATATATATATATATATATATATATATATATATATCATCATCATTGTCAACCATTATCAGTCCACTGCTGGATGAAGGTCTCCCCAAGTTTCCTATATATATATATATATATATATATATATATATATATCATCATCATTGTCAACCATTATCAGTCCACTGCTGGATGAAGGTCTCCCCAAGTTTCCTCCACAACGGTCTGTCTTGTGCCAGTCTCCTCCATGTCACTCCCGCATATTTACGAATTTCATCCACCCATCTCCCATGTGGTCTTTTTCTGGGTCTTTTCCTGTCCCTTGGAATCCAATCTAAAATTTCGGCTGTCTATCTATGGTCTGTCCTTCTGGCAGTATGTCCAGCCCATTGCCATTTCAGGGATTTAACTCTGATCATGATGTCTTCCACTCTCGTCATTTTTCGGATCCACGAGTTCCTCTTCTTATCTCTCTTGGTTATACCAAGCATGCACCTCTCCATGCTGCTTTGAGTTGTCTGCAGCCTTTGTATGTCTCTTTTAGTTAAGGTCCACGTCTCTGCACCATACGTAAGCACTGGAAGGATGCATTGATCAAACACTTTTCTTTTAAGACATAATGGCATATTGCTCTTGAAAATTATGCTGTTTCTTCCAAAAGCTCTCCAGGCAAGTTTTGTACGCCGATTAATTTCTTCATCAATGTGACCCTCACTTGATATCTGCTGTCCAAGATAAACGTACGTATCTGTTATCTCCAGTTTTTCTCCATCAATCGATAAATCTTCATTTCTTGTAAAAGCATTGAACATCACTTTTGTCTTCTGAAAGTTCATTTTTAATCCCACTTCTTTACTCTTGTCAGCAAGTTCCTGGATCATACTCTGCAGCTCTGATGGGGTAGTTGCAAAAATGACTATGTCATCAGCAAAACGAAGGTGGGTTAGATAATCTCCATTAATCTTTATCCCTTTGTTTTCCCAGTTTAGTGATTGAAAGACATTTTCCAATGTGGCATTAAAGAGCTTCGGAGATATGGTGTCACCTTGTCTCACTCCCTTTCCAATTTTTATGTGTGTTGTATTTTCAAACAGCCGAATCTTTGCACTTGCATTTTCATAGATGTTATTAATAATATTAATGTATGCATCTTCAATACCGCAGGATTTCAGAGCCGTGGTAACTGCTGATGGTTTCACCGAATCAAAGGCTTTTTCATAATCGATAAAAGCCATGCACAATGGAAGTTCATATTCCCTCGCTCTTTCAATTAGTTCTCTCAGTACGTGGATATGATCTATTGTGCTGTAGCCACTCCTGAATCCAGCTTGTTCTCTCGGTTGAGCCATGTCCAGTGTTACCTTCAAGCGGTGTGAAAGAACTTTAGTGAAGATTTTATAAATCACTGATAGGAGGCTCATAGGTCTGTAGTTCCTGAGATCTTCAATGTCACCTTTTTTATGTAGCAGGATCATTGTAGCATTGTTCCAATGCTCAGGAATCTTCCCTTCATTAAGGCATCGAGTGAAAATTTGGGCGAGTACTGTTTCAATTTCTCCACTTGCTTCTTGTATGATGTCTATAGTAATTCCATCTTCTCCTGGAGCTTTCCCCCGCTTCATGTTCTTGATTGCATGAGCAACTTCTGCTGGGAGGACTGGAAGAACTCTGGTACCTTTCATGATGTCTGGAGTACATGTATCATCCCTTTCATATAATTTGGAGTAGAAATCTTTCACTCTTGTCAAAATTTCGCCTCTATTTCTTGTTATAGAGGCGAAATTTTGACAAGAGTGAAATTTGACAAGAGTGAATATATATATCATCATCATCATCATCATTGTCAACCATTATCAATCCACTGCTGGACGAAGGTCTCCCCAAGTTTCCTCCACAACGGTCTGTCTTGTGCCAGTCTCCTCCATGTCACTCCCGCATATTTACGAATTTCATCCACCCATCTCCCATGTGGTCTTTTTTTGGGTCTTTTCCTGTCCCTTGGAATCCAATCTAAAATTTCGGCTGTCCATCTATGGTCTGTCCTTCTGGCAGTATGTCCAGCCCATTGCCATTTCAGGGATTTAACTCTGATCATGATGTCTTCCACTCTCGTCATTTTTCGGATCCACGAGTTCCTCTTCTTATCTCTCCTGGTTATACCAAGCATGCACCTCTCCATGCTTCTTTGAGTTGTCTGCAGCCTTTGTATGTCTCTTTTAGTTAAGGTCCACGTCTCTGCACCATACGTAAGCACTGGAAGGATGCATTGATCAAACACTTTTCTTTTAAGACATAATGGCATATTGCTCTTGAAAATTATGCTGTTTCTTCCAAAAGCTCTCCAGGCAAGTTTTGTACGCCGATTAATTTCTTCATCAATGTGACCCTCACTTGATATCTGCTGTCCAAGATAAACGTACGTATCTGTTATCTCCAGTTTTTCTCCATCAATCGATAAATCTTCATTTCTTGTAAAAGCATTGAACATCACTTTTGTCTTCTGAAAGTTCATTTTTAATCCCACTTCTTTACTCTTGTCAGCAAGTTCCTGGATCATACTCTGCAGTTCTGATGGGGTAGTTGCAAAAATGACTATGTCATCAGCAAAACGAAGGTGGGTTAGATAATCTCCATTAATCTTTATCCCTTTGTTTTCCCAGTTCAGTGATTGAAAGACATTTTCCAATGTGGCATTAAAGAGCTTCGGAGATATGGTGTCACCTTGTCTCACTCCCTTTCCAATTTTTATGTGTGTTGTATTTTCAAACAGCCGAATCTTTGCACTTGCATTTTCATAGATGTTATTAATAATATTAATGTATGCATCTTCAATACCGCAGGATTTCAGAGCCGTGGTAACTGCTGATGGTTTCACCGAATCAAAGGCTTTTTCATAATCGATAAAAGCCATGCACAATGGAAGTTCATATTCCCTCGCTCTTTCAATTAGTTCTCTCAGTACGTGGATATGATCTATTGTGCTGTAGCCACTCCTGAATCCAGCTTGTTCTCTCGGTTGAGCCATGTCCAGTGTTACCTTCAAGCGGTGTGAAAGAACTTTAGTGAAGATTTTATAAACCACTGATAGGAGGCTGATAGGTCTGTAGTTCCTGAGATCTTCAATGTCACCTTTTTTATGTAGCAGGATCATTGTAGCATTGTTCCAATGCTCAGGAATCTTCTCTTCATTAAGGCATCGACTGAAAATTTGGGCGAGTACTGTTTCAATTTCTCCACTTGCTTCTTGTATGATGTCTATAGTAATTCCATCTTCTCCTGGAGCTTTCCCCGCTTCATGTTCTTGATTGCATGAGCAACTTCTGCTGGGAGGACTGGAAGAACTCTGGTACCTTTCATGATGTCTGGAGTACATGTATCATCCCTTTCATATAATTTGGAGTAGAAATCTTTCACTCTTGTCAAAATTTCGCCTCTATTTCTTGTTATAGAGGCGAAATTTTGACAAGAGTGAAATTTGACAAGAGTGAATATATATATCATCATCATCATCATCATTGTCAACCATTATCAATCCACTGCTGGACGAAGGTCTCCCCAAGTTTCCTCCACAACGGTCTGTCTTGTGCCAGTCTCCTCCATGTCACTCCCGCATATTTACGAATTTCATCCACCCATCTCCCATGTGGTCTTTTTTTGGGTCTTTTCCTGTCCCTTGGAATCCAATCTAAAATTTCGGCTGTCCATCTATGGTCTGTCCTTCTGGCAGTATGTCCAGCCCATTGCCATTTCAGGGATTTAACTCTAATCATGATGTCTTCCACTCTCGTCATTTTTCGGATCCAGGAGTTCCTCTTCTTATCTCTCCTGGTTATACCAAGCATGCACCTCTCCATGCTTCTTTGAGTTGTCTGCAGCCTTTGTATGTCTCTTTTAGTTAAGGTCCACGTCTCTGCACCATACGTAAGCACTGGAAGGATGCATTGATCAAACACTTTTCTTTTAAGACATAATGGCATATTGCTCTTGAAAATTATGCTGTTTCTTCCAAAAGCTCTCCAGGCAAGTTTTGTACGCCGATTAATTTCTTCATCAATGTGACCCTCACTTGATATCTGCTGTCCAAGATAAACGTACGTATCTGTTATCTCCAGTTTTTCTCCATCAATCGATAAATCTTCATTTCTTGTAAAAGCATTGAACATCACTTTTGTCTTCTGAAAGTTCATTTTTAATCCCACTTCTTTACTCTTGTCAGCAAGTTCCTGGATCATACTCTGCAGTTCTGATGGGGTAGTTGCAAAAATGACTATGTCATCAGCAAAACGAAGGTGGGTTAGATAATCTCCATTAATCTTTATCCCTTTGTTTTCCCAGTTCAGTGATTGAAAGACATTTTCCAATGTGGCATTAAAGAGCTTCGGAGATATGGTGTCACCTTGTCTCACTCCCTTTCCAATTTTTATGTGTGTTGTATTTTCAAACAGCCGAATCTTTGCACTTGCATTTTCATAGATGTTATTAATAATATTAATGTATGCATCTTCAATACCGCAGGATTTCAGAGCCGTGGTAACTGCTGATGGTTTCACCGAATCAAAGGCTTTTTCATAATCGATAAAAGCCATGCACAATGGAAGTTCATATTCCTCGCTCTTTCAATTAGTTCTCTCAGTACGTGGATATGATCTATTGTGCTGTAGCCACTCCTGAATCCAGCTTGTTCTCTCGGTTGAGCCATGTCCAGTGTTACCTTCAAGCGGTGTGAAAGAACTTTAGTGAAGATTTTATAAACCACTGATAGGAGGCTGATAGGTCTGTAGTTTCCGAGATCCTCAATGTCACCTTTCTTATGTAGCAGGATCATTGTAGCGGTGTTCCAATCCTCAGGAATCTTTCCTTCATTAAGGCATCGAGTGAAAATTTGGGCGAGTACTGTTTCAATTTCTCCACTTGCTTCTTGTATGATGTCTATAGTAATTCCATCTTCTCCTGGAGCTTTCCCCCGCTTCATGTTCTTGATTGCATGAGCAACTTCTGCTGGGAGGACTGGAAGAACTCTGGTACCTTTCATGATGTCTGGAGTACATGTATCATCCCTTTCATATAATTTGGAGTAGAAATCTTTCACTCTTGTCAAAATTTCGCCTCTATTTCTTGTTATAGAACCATCTTCTTTTCTCAGAGCCATAATCTGTTTTCTTCCCTTACTGAGATGTCCCTTTGCTATCTTTAGGCTTTGGTTGTTTTCAATTGCTTTCCTCACTAGTTCACAGTTGAATTTTCTTACGTCTTCAGTGATACTTTTTCTTACTGTCTTGCATAGCTCTATATATTCCACTTTGGAAGTCACATCTTCTTTAGTTGTCCTCATCTCTCTTCTTTTTTGCATCAACATTTTCGTTTTTCCTGATAATTTGTTCACATGCAACTTGTTCTTAGACCCAGCTAATTTTGTTGCTGTTTCCATTAGAGCTTTGGTTACTTTTCTGTTAACTTCCGAAATATCCCCTTCTTCCGATGTTAGGCCTTCTAAAGCAGAGAATCTGTTCTTCAGTTCCAACTTGAAAGTATTATGGTGTTTTTTAAGGTTGGTTATGTCAATACATTTTGTTTGTCTTATGAGCTTGCCACGTTCCAGTTTAGTGTTGAGGTGCATCTTACATCTCACCAATCTATGGTCACTACCTGTGTTGAACTTGTTCAGCACACTGCAGTCTTCGATGACGAATTTTTTGTTACACATAATAAAATCAATTTCACTTGTCGTCCCAATTGGATGTCTCCATGTCCATTTCCTGTGTGGCTTTTTCTTGAAAAAGGAGTTCAAGATGAAAAATCCTTCTGCCTCTGCAAACTCAACGAGAGTATTTCCACGCTGGTTTCTGTTGCCGTGACCGAATTTACCTACTGAAGTTTCATTCTGTTGCCGTTGCCCTATTTTTGCATTGAAATCTCCCATAATTATCTTCAAGTGCTGCTTACCTTTATTATTTAGATGACGAATTTCCTCATAAAATTCTTCAATTTCTTCTTCAGGATGACTTGTGGTGGGTGCATAAGTTTGAATAATCTGAGCCTGGTATCTTCTCGATAGTTGGATAACGAGTCGTGCAGCTCTGTCAGAGGAACTTTCAACTTCTACCACTTTATCCTTCAGTTTCTTGTTTATTATAAATCCAACACTACTAGTTCTGCCAGTATCTGTCCCACGATAATAGAAGAGATGTCCACTTTTCAGTTCAATGAGATCTTCTCCTTTTCTCCTTACCTCACTTAGCCCGACGATGTCCCACTTAATCCTTTGTAGTTCCTCTTCCAATTCAAGAAGCCTTGAATCAGAAGATAGGGAGCGTCCGTTGTAGGTAGCCAAGGTCAGCATCAAATGGCAGCCTAGTCCGGTCCTCCGGGGATTCTTAGCACCCTCTGCCTTCATGTCGCACTGGCCGCTGCCTTGGCCAGGTACATTCCAGCTGCCGGAGACTGAGGGCCAAGATTTAAGTTGTAGAGTCATTTTGGAGGTGTTTGGCCATAACTCACCACGCTGGCCAAGCGGGTTGGTGAGTGTGGGATAGCATTTCCTCTGATCCCGATGGTATAGTTATACCGCTATTGGCGGTCGTCAGAGCCCCTTTAGTGGGAACAGGATGCACCGCGAGAAGGCAGGGTTGACATTTGTCAAGGAGAGGCTGTGATGTTACGCATCACCTGACCTTATATATATATATATATATATATATATATATAAGAAATAAAAATAATAGAAAGCTTTCTCTTATGCAGCCTTTGGCCCTAATGAATTTCAAATCTGTTCACTGGTTTCTGTTGTTTCACATTATTTGCTTTTGCTATACATATATAAGAATATACATATAGGGATGTAAGGTGATGTGATATATATCGTGATGATATATAGGGATGTAAGGTCAGGTGATGCGCAACATCACAGCCTCTCCTTGACCCGCATTCTCGTGGTGCATCCTGTTCCCACTAAAGGGGCTCTGACGACCTCAATAGCGGTATAACTACACCATCGGGATTAGAGCAAATGCTATCCAACACTGACCAACCCGCTTGGCCAGCGGGGTGAGTCATGGCCAAACCCCTCCAAAATGACTCCACAACTTAAATGTTGGCCCTCAGTCTCCAACAGCTGGAATGTACCTGGCCAAGGCAGCGGCCAGTGCGACATGAAGGCAGAGGGTGCTAAGAATCACCGGAGGACCACTTGGCTGCCATTTGATGCTGACCTTGGCTACTTACAATGGACGCTCCCTATCTTCTGATTCAAGGCTTCTTGAATTGGAAGAGGAACTACAAAGGATCAAGTGGAATATCGTCGGGCTAAGTGAGGTAAGGAGAAAAGGAGAAGATGTCATTAAAGTGAAAAGTGGACATCGCCTCTGCTACCGGCGGTTGGGAAATACTGGCAGAACTAGTGGTGTCGGATTTATAATAAACAAGAAACTGAAATATAAAGTTGTAGAGGTTGAAAGTTCCTCTGACAGAGCTGCACGATTCGCTATCCAACTCTCGAGAAGATACCAGGCTCAGATTATTCAAACTTATGCACCCACCACAAGTTATCCTGAAGAAGAAATTGAAGAATTTTATGAGGAAATTCGTCATCTAAATAATAAAGGCAAGCAGCACTTGAAGATAATTATGGGAGATTTCAATGCAAAAATAGGGCAACGGCAACAGAATGAAACTTCAGTAGGTAAATTCGGTCACGGCAACAGAAACCAGCGTGGAAATACTCTCGTAGAGTTTGCAGAGGCAGAAGGGTTTTTCATCTTGAACTCCTTCTTCAAGAAAAAGCCACACAGGAAATGGACATGGAGACATCCAAATGGGACGACAAGTGAAATTAATTTTATTATGTGTAACAAAAAATTCGTCATAGAATACTGCGGTGAGCTAAACAAGTTCAACACAGGTAGTGACCATAGATTGGTGAGATGTAAGATGCACCTCAACACTAAACTTGAACGTGGCAAGCTCATAAGACAAACAAAATCTATTGACATAACCAACCTTAAAAAACACCATAATACCTTCAAGTTGGAACTGAAGAACAGGTTCTCTGCTTTAGAAGGCCTAACATCGGAAGAAGTGGACATCTCTGAAGTTAACAGAAAAGTAACCAAAGCTCTTATGGAAACAGCAACAAAATTAGCTGGGTCTAAGAACAAGTTGCATGTAAATAAATTATCAGGAAAAACGAAAATGTTGATGCAAAAAAGAAGAGAGATGAGGACAACTAAAGAAGATGTGACTTCCAAAGTGGACTATATAGAGCTATGCAAGACAGTACGAATATGTATTACTGAAGACGTAAGAAAATTCAACTGTGAACTAGTGAGGAAAGCAATTGAAAACAACCAAAGCCTAAAGATAGCAAAGGGACATCTCAGTAAGGGAAGAAAACAGATTATGGCACTGAGAAAAGAAGATGGTTCTGTAACAAGAAATAGAGGCGAAATTTTGACAAGAGTGAAAGATTTCTACTCCAAATTATATGAAAGGGATGATACATGCACTCCAGACATCATGAAAGATACCAGTACCAGAGTTCCTCCAGTCCTTCCAGCAGAAGTTGCACATGCAATCAAGAACATGAAGCGGGGAAAAGCTCCAGGAGAAGATGAAATTACTGTAGACATCATACAAGAAGCAAGTGGAGAAATCGAAACAGTACTCGCCCAAATTTTCACTCGATGCCTTAATGAAGGAAAGATTCCTGAGGATTGGAACACCGCTACAATGATCCTGCTACATAAGAAAGGTGACATTGAGGATCTCTGAAACTACAGACCTATCAGCCTCCTATCAGTAGTTTATAAAATCTTCACTAAAGTTATTTCACACCGCTTGAAGGTAACACTGGACATGGCTCAACCGAGAGAACAAGCTGGATTCAGGAGTGGCTACAGCACAATAGATCATATCCATGTGCTGAGAGAACTAATTGAAAGAGCGAGGGAATATGAACTTCCATTGTGCATGGCTTTTATCGATTATGAAAAAGCCTTTGATTCGGTGAAACCATCAGCAGTTACAATGGCTCTGAAAACCTGCGGTATTGAAGATGCATACATTAATATTATTAATAACATCTATGAAAATGCAAGTGCAAAGATTCGGCTGTTTGAAAATACAACACACATAAAAATTGGAAAGGGAGTGAGACAAGGTGACACCATATCTCCGAAGCTCTTTAATGCCACATTGGAGGGTGTTTTTCAGTCACTGAGCTGGGAAAACAAGGGGATAAAGATTAATGGAGATTATCTAACCCACCTTCGTTTTGCTGATGACGTAGTCATTTTTGCAACTAGCCCATCAGAGCTGCAGAGTATGATCCAGGAACTTGCTGACAAGAGTAAAGAAGTGGGATTAAAAATGAACTTTCAGAAGACAAAAGTGATGTTCAATGCTTTTACAAGAAATGAAGATTTATCGATTGATGGAAAAAAGCTGGAGATAACAGACACGTACGTTTATCTTGGACAGCAGATATCAAGTGAGGGTCACATTGATGAAGAAATTAATCGGCGTACAAAACTTGCCTGGAGAGCTTTTGGAAGAAACAGCATAATTTTCAAGAGCAATATGCCATTATGTCTTAAAAGAAAAGTGTTTGATCAATGCATCCTTCCAGTGCTTACGTATGGCGCAGAGACGTGGACCTTAACTAAAAGAGACATACAAAGGCTGCAGACAACTCAAAGCAGCATGGAGAGGTGCATGCTTGGTGTAACCAGGAGAGATAAGAAGAGGAACTCGTGGATCCGAAAAATGACAAGAGTGGAAGACATCATGATCAGAGTTAAATCCCTAAAATGGCAATGGGCTGGACATACTGCCAGAAGGACAGATCATCGATGGACAGCCGAAATTTTAGATTGGATTCCAAGGGACAGGAAAAGTCCCAGAAGAAGACCACATGGGAGATGGGTGGATGAAATTCGAAAGTATGCAGGGGTGACATGGAGGAGACTGGCACAAGACAGACCGTTGTGGAGGAAACTTGGGAAGACCTTCGTCCAGCAGTGGATTGATAATGGTTGACAATGATGATATATATATATATATATATATATATATATATATATATATATATATATATATATAAGAAATAAAAATAATAGAAAGCTTTCTCTTATGCAGCCTTTGGCCCTAATGAATTTCAAATCTGTTCACTGGTTTCTGTTGTTTCACATTATTTGCTTTTGCTATACATATATAAGAATATACATATAGGGATGTAAGGTGATGTGATATATATCGTGATGATATATAGGGATGTAAGGTCAGGTGATGCGCAACATCACAGCCTCTCCTTGACCCGCATTCTCGTGGTGCATCCTGTTCCCACTAAAGGGGCTCTGACGACCTCAATAGCGGTATAACTACACCATCAGGATTAGAGCAAATGCTATCCAACACTGACCAACCCGCTTGGCCAGCGGGGTGAGTCATGGCCAAACCCCTCCAAAATGACTCCACAACTTAAATGTTGGCCCTCAGTCTCCAACAGCTGGAATGTACCTGGCCGAGGCAGCGGCCAGTGCGACATGAAGGCAGAGGGTGCTAAGAATCACCGGAGGACCACTTGGCTGCCATTTGATGCTGACCTTGGCTACTTACAATGGACGCTCCCTATCTTCTGATTCAAGGCTTCTTGAATTGGAAGAGGAACTACAAAGGATCAAGTGGAATATCGTCGGGCTAAGTGAGGTAAGGAGAAAAGGAGAAGATGTCATTAAAGTGAAAAGTGGACATCGCCTCTGCTACCGGCGGTTGGGAAATACTGGCAGAACTAGTGGTGTCGGATTTATAATAAACAAGAAACTGAAATATAAAGTTGTAGAGGTTGAAAGTTCCTCTGACAGAGCTGCACGATTCGCTATCCAGCTCTCGAGAAGATACCAGGCTCAGATTATTCAAACTTATGCACCCACCACAAGTTATCCTGAAGAAGAAATTGAAGAATTTTATGAGGAAATTCGTCATCTAAATAATAAAGGCAAGCAGCACTTGAAGATAATTATGGGAGATTTCAATGCAAAAATAGGGCAACGGCAACAGAATGAAACTGCAGTAGGTAATTTCGGTCACGGCAACAGAAACCAGCGTGGAAATACTCTCGTAGAGTTTGCCGACACAGAAGGGTTTTTCATCATGAACTCCTTTTTTAAAAAAAGCCGCAAAGGAAATGGACATGAAGGCATCCCAATGGATTGACAAGTGAAATTGATTTTATTATGTGTAACAAGAAATTTGTCATGGAAGACTGTAGTGTGCTGAACAAGCTCAACACAAGTAGTGCCCATAGAATGGTAAGATGTAAGATGAACCTCAATGTGAAACTCGAGCGTGGCAAGCTCATGAAACAAAAAAAGTGCATTAACATGACCAACCTTAAAAAACATCATCATATCTTCAAATTAGAACTCAGGAACAGATTCTCCGTTGTAGAAAGTCTGACAACAGAAGAAGTGGACATCTCTGAAGTTAACCGAAAAGTAACCAAAGCTCTTATGGAAACAACAACAAAATCAGCTGGGTCTAAGAACAAGTTGCATGTCAATCAATTATCAGGAAAAACCAAAATGTTGATGCAGAGAAGAAGAGAGATGAGGACAACTAAAGAAGATGTGACTTCCGAAGTGGAATATATAAAGCTATGCAAGACATTACGAAAAAGTATCACTGAAGACGTAAGGAAAATTCAACTGTGAACTAGTGAGGAAAGCAATTGAAAACAACCAAAGCCTGAAAATAACAAAGGAACATCTGAGTAAGGGAAGAAAACAAATTATGTCACTGAGAAAAGATGGTTCTGTAACAAGAAATAAGGGTGAAATTTTTACAAGAGTGAAAGATTTCTACTCCAAATTATATGGAAGGGATGATACATGTACTCCAGATATCATGAAAGGTACCAGTACCAGAGTTCTTCCAGTCCTCTCAGCAGAAGTTGCACTTGCAATCAAGAACATGAAGCAGGGAAAAGCTCCAGGAGAAGATGGAATTACTGTAGACATCATACAAGAAACAAGTGGAGAATTGAAACAGTACTCGCCCAAATTTTCACTCGATGCCTTAATGAATGGAAGATTTATGAGCATTGGAACAACGCTTCACGGTAAACAGGGGGTTTCGAATTTAGATGAGGAGTCAGTGGTCCATTAGCAAAAAGGAGAGAAAGGAGAAGTTAGGGTTGCTCGGGGAAGCGATGACGTCCCGAGCTGCAACGGCATCCAGTACTGGCGAAGTGAAGAGGCGGAGAAAAGTTGTAATCCTGACGGCTTTGTAATACTCCTGTGTATCAGTGAGTCCAATGCTGCCGCCGTGGTCTTTAGGAAGGCAAAGCTTTGTAGCGCTGACCCAGTGGTGGCAGGTCCATATCACAGAAGTGAGACAACGGGTGATTTGATGTAGGCAGAGTTTTAGAGATTTTACACCAAGCGAGGAGTGTGTACACAAGGAGAGTAGATACGTTCGAGAAAGACGTGCTCGCTGAAAAAATGATGAACAGAACTGGGCTCTCCTCCACGAGGCAGTTGATCTGAGCAAACGTGGGTGGACGGCATTCCACGTTACGAGGGGGCCGCTTTCAAGGAACCAAGTTGTACCCCTAGGAAGCGCTGTGAGATGGAAGACCAACTCGTTCCCCACGGGGTGTCTGCACATGTGTCCATGAGCCACACCATAAGCCAGAGCTTTTAGATTAGTTGAGCGCAGCACCTGAACATGAGGCGTAGGCTGCGAAGACACGTTGGAGGCAAGGAAACTGTGAATCATGACGTATGCAGAGAGTAACGTCATCTGCATAAGCAACAGAAGTAGTGGCATGATGTCTTGTACAGGCAGAAGGTGGTGGCAGAACTTCTTGAAAGGATTGGTGTACTGAGCGGAGGAATGGTTCGATTGCAATAGCAAATAGTTGTCCGGAGAGAGGGTAACCCTGCCGCACTCCCGGGCGGAAGGGAATGGGCGCTGGGAGAAAGGTGGGTAGCTTAACCTGGAGAACGGCGTCTTGATAAAGTGAAGTAAGAAGAGGGACAAAGGGTGGAGGAAAACCGAAGTGAAGGAGAGTTGCTGAAAGATAGGAGTAAGAGATGTTATCAAAAGCAGATTGTTGATCAAGGAAAAGGAGGGCGAGGGGTTCGGAGCGAGATCGGGCAAGATGGATAAGATCGTTAAGTAGATGGGTGTTATGTGAGAGTGAACGGCCGGGAACAGTATAGGTTTGATTGGGAGAAATGATGCGAGTAAGAACGGGATTAAGGCGTCGGGAAAGTAGTTTTGTGTAAAGTTTATAATCTAAATTTAAGAGGGAGATAAGGCGCCAATTCCCCAGGTTAAGCAGATCACCCTTCTTGGGGAATAAGACTACATGAGCTACTGTGAACCTCCTCAGTAACGGAGAGTGATTAAAAGCAGCAGAAAAAGCAAAAGAGAAACGGTAGTATGAGAGGTAGAAAAGTTTTATAGAAGGGGAATGTGAGGCCGTCTGGACCCGGAGCGGCTCCAGAGTTCAAAGATGAAAACGTAGAAGATAGTTCAGAGCGTGTGGGAGGAAAGGAGGAGGAAGAGGCAAGATGGGCGGGAATTTGTGGTACGTTAGAAAGAAGAGAAGCCATAGCAGAAGAGGATGGCGCAGGAGGTTCACAGTACTTTTCAGTAAAGAACTTTCGGACTTGGGAACACAGAGTGATTGGATCATCAGACACCTCGCCAGATGGAAGGTGGAGGTGACGAAGTGAATTCAATGCTGTTCTTCTTTTTTCCATGGACTTTAGAAACTCATAATTGGACGCGTCCGGCGATAGATGTTGAAGCCTGAGACGTCGTAGTGCCTGTTGAGCCAGAGGAATTATGAGTGACCGCAATTCTTCTTGATAGGGGCAGAAGAGAGGATCACTGAGGCTTAATATGGAAAGCATGGAGCGAACATGGTCGAGACGCATGTTTTGGAGCGTCTTTGCTTTGAAAGAAAGGTTGCGAACATGGAGAACGAGTTGCTGTTTAATCTCCATCCATAAAGTTAGACCACAAGACGCTGATTGAATAAGTGGTTGTCTTTCTTCTGGAAAAGTGCGGACTGAAGTACAAAAGTCTGGATCAACAAGGAGAGTGTCGTCAAATATCCATGGACGAATCGTCCGGGGCTGTGCTAGAGCAGCTTGAACACTTATAACGATGGCACAATGGTCAGAAGAAGCTGTGGGAGTGATGGTGGATTCAGTAACAGCTGTAAGAAGAGTAGGTGATGCGTAGAACCTATCAAGACGAGCTGAAACCGGATTTTGATTATGCTGCGAGCGCCAAGTATGTTCTGTCGACAATGGATGGAAATGACGATGCACATCGATGAATGAGTTGTCGGATACAATTGACTGGAGGAGATTTACCAAGTTGCCGCGGCGTTCTCTAATGGAAGGAGTGCGATTTAGCGTAGGATTAAGAGTGCAATTAAAATCCCCTCCAATCAAGACATGATCTGTGGGAGGAATGCTAGATAGGGCACGACGAAGGCGAGTAAAGAGTATTTTCAAGTAGGTTGAAGAGCTTGGAATATAAATGTTGAAGATATGATAACATGTTGATGCAATAGTGAATGAAGCACACTGTAATACATCTCGACATAGGTTTCGAATAGAAAGAGAAGTGATAATGGAGTTAAAAGTACGAAGGATTCCAATAGCAAGACCGCTATGGAGTGATAATCGAAAGGCATGGTGAAACGTGTAGTTCCATTCGCGCCATCGTGAGAAAATCGTAGTGGAATGATAATTTGTCTCTTGTAGTAAGAGAATATCAGCTCCATGCGGAGTGAGGTCCTCGTTTACCAAGGCATTGGAGAGTGGGGATGAGAATCTCCTACAGTTAAGTGATATAATCTTGAACACTTTAGTCTGCTAGTGCTTGCTGGAGATCCTTGACAACAGGAGGTAATGACTTAAGTCAATTGAAGTAGGTTTTAGCCCACGGATGTTCCTTGCGAAGGTAGGAGAGACATTGAGACAGGCTTTGTATCTGATCTAACACAAGAGGGAGAAACGATGCGTACTTTGTAAGTAATGCATGCGCTGTGGAGTAGTCTGTCTTGTGTGACAGGTATTGATGAAAATCATCAAATGAAATCGGCCCAGTAGGAACAGAGGCATCCTTAAGATAATCGACTAGTTCATCAAAATTGGAGGAAGGCTCTTCATCAGCCTGAAAAACTGAGGCAGCAGCTTTTGATGGTGAGTTTTGACGGGAGGCACCGCCAGCACGTGGTGAGGATCTAGGTGAAGTAGAAGTCAGCCTCTTCGATTGTCGTCTTCGAGAGGATCCTCGGCGTTTCAATGGAGGAGCAGTCAAACTTTCATCACATCGCGACGTGTGGCCTGAAAGTTCATCATCAGCAGGTTCATTGGTGTCGATGGTGAGGGCTGGGGAAAGACCCTCTGTAAGGGACTCTGAAGCAGAATGCCGTCGTAAGAGAATCGAACAACTGAGTGAGGGAAACTCTAGTTGCAAGTCCAGGGATGGAATATTCGAAGACGTGCGTTGACCAACCCCTGCAGTTGACTTTTTTGTAATTTTAGTCTCCGGAGCTTTCTGTGCAGTGGTTGAAGATGTTGATCGGCTCGGAACAGGGCCAGAAACTGTAGAAGTATTATTAGGAGCCTGTGATGCCAGATGTGGGCAATGCACACGTAAATGATTCTCCCCGTGACAATAAGTCAAGTGGAGGGATGTGCTCACTTCAATTCGTCTCCGTTGCTGTCCGCAACGAACGTTGAGAATCTTTGGGCAGGCGAGCAAGTGTTCATCAGATGGAAAGAGTACTCTGGCACTTCGACGAAATCCTCCTATTGACTTATTGTCCGGATCTCTCGCTGCAGCTGAAAGAGTAGTCACAGGCCCAACAACCCGGCCGAACTTACTGAGAATAGTTCACAGCGTAACGTCTGAGACTTCAGGTGGAACCGGGTAAAAGGTCATCTGAATGGGCCGTTGTGAGACAGGTTCTGGTAGTAGATGGACGTCTTTGAGGGATAAACCCTCTATCATGACAAGATCTGCAGGCTCTTTAAGAGCAAAGTATACTAACACAGCTCGAGGTTTACGAGCCATATGAGTAATACTGGCTCCAGCTGGAAGTAACTTCTTGAGAGCAAGACTATATTCTTTCAACTTTGTGTCGGGTAGTGCGTCAAAACACACTCCAAAGTCCATGGTAGAATGGAATTTTTTACCCTCTGGGGAATCTTCTGGAATATCAATGTTGGCAGTAGAGCCATCTACACTGACGTATGAGTCTGGTAGGACTTCTGCGACAAACTTGGAAGAAGCTTTTGCTCCAGTAAGGGCAGCAGAGTACGCCCGAGGAGCAGGACTAGTGTGCGAGGGCTGCGACGCAGCGCGGTTGTCTGGAAAGAGGCTGTTTGAACTGATTTGAAGTGGAGGGTAAATTAGAAGCGCTGTCAGACACATCCATTCCTTCATCTACAACTACAGTGTGTAGCGTCAAACTGACGTCACTGGCCATCGCAGGGCGTGTAGATTGAGCTGTAGACGAGGAGTCACGTGCCACCTCTAGTGGTCGAGTGACGTCTCCATCAAGCACCGTAGGTGATTGGTCTCGTATCGAGGAGGAGGAGGGAGATAATGCCTCGCTGATATGGGCGTGGACATCGCTCTTATCAGCAGCCGCCGCCATTGTTAATGGCGGCGGCTTCCTGAGAAATCGACCAGTTCGGTCGAGAATTCAAATGATGATAACAGAAAAAATAAACTACTCACCAATTTGGGAGATGTACCAAAATACAGCACAAACCTTCAGCTTGAAGGAACACAAAAGGAAAATGACGATCCACACGATAAAACACACCAAATAGGCACAAAACACGGAGCTCAGAAAAGCGTGACTTAGGCCAAAGGTGGACCGACACCGTACTAATGTATGTGAATAAATGCTATGTTGTGTTTCCCTTCTAGGTGCTCCGTGACTTTTGTCAATATAGTGTATTTCATATTACACACCATATAATAATTTAAAATATTCATTTTCATCCAGTAACGCCCATTTTGATACGTAACTACATATTTGAATAACCACTTGACAGTTTCACATTTTTGGTGTGACATTATTTTCTTTATTATCTGGCATTTTCGCCTTTGAATTCAGAAAAAAAAAAAAACATGTCATGTTTTTCCATTATAAAACTTTAATATAAAATTCTGTTTTACAATAGAACATCCCAAATAAAGTTCAGTCATATTACACGATCATTATGCTTATTCTTTTTTCCGTCCCCCCCAAAAAAAAAACCCCATAAAGAAACGTATTTGCATTTCAAAATTATATTTATAGTACTAGAAATACTGGTTATCTCTTCCAATTCCTACGAGTATGGTTTAGCTGAACTTCATTGGCTTTCAATGGTTTTCATCTGGTTTTCGATGGATTTTGGTGGGAACACGGATTTTAGACAGCAACCAGCATTCATGGTAGCATTTTTTTTAATTTTTAGACTAAATAAATTTTAAAGAATTTTAAGGACTATTTTGAAAGTCATAGACTTTGTGGGTCGCCTGTTTCCAATACAGTTCAGCTAAAATATAGGAATTGAAGAAGATAACCAGTATTTCTAGTAATATAAATAGAATTTTGAACCGTAAATAAAAAAACATTGGGGGGGGGAGGAAAGGTATAAGCATAATGATTGTGTAATATGACAACAGAATCTTATTTGGAATGTTATAACGCACAAGCTTGTCCACGCCGGGCATCGAACCTGGGGTTCCCTCACTCCGGAGTAAGTCACTCTCCCAACTGAGTTACGCGGACATGTGCTCTCCCTACTATTTCCCTTTTATCTCATGTGCGTCCTGTGGAGCATGCAAGTCACAATGTACAATTGTAGAACAGAATTTTTATATTCATGTTTTATAAGGGCAAGACATGTTCTTTTCTTTTCTTTTTTTTTTTCTTTTTTTTTTCTTTTTTTGCTGAAATCAGAGCAAAAGGTACCAGATAATAAAGAAAATAATGTCACACCAAAAATGTGAAAATGCCAAGTGGTTATTCAAATACGTAATTACTTATCAAAATGGGCCGTTACTGAATGACAATGTATATTTTAAACCATTAAAGAATATTAAATGATATTAGCTGTAAGTAGGTAACATGGAAAAATCTGGTATATAAATTATGGATTACACGCAGTGATAATTCTGATATAGAATATTACGAGATTAAATGTTCGAAAATAGTCTAAAGGTTTTGTTCCGGCATTGCCGGTCCGCGGAAGTTTCCCCAATGTTTTGCCGGTTCGCGAATGCAAAAAGGTCAGGAACCACTAATTTAGACGACAAAGCTTGTGGCTCCACTTACTCCTTCGATCGGGTTCAAATTCAGGATCGTGGATATTGTATTCGTTTCTACAGCACTAGTTCTCTGTTCCCCTTCCCTGGAAGAAATAACCGTCAGTTTGGGACGGTAGGTCTTCGCCAGACTTAGCTACACACATCGGGACGTTAAATTTCTTCTCATTCACGCACACACACACATTTTAGTCATTAAACACTTAAATGCTACGGTTTTTGGTGATTATTATAAATTAACATGAGATACGATAAAAAAATATTCATTTTACATTAGTGTTTTGCGTGATCGTTTTGCGAGTGTTTCGTATTTCAATAAGGCGTATTGAATGACTTGCAAGGTAGTTCTCTTACGGCACAATATCACTTCACGCAAATTAAGAGCGATCATTAGGGATTCAATGAGATTTTAAGCGTTCGCGTCTTACTTGTGAATAAAGAGGCAGAAACATTACTTACAGGTTAAACATCAGTTTTGAAATTGCCAATTACTTCGCCAAACCAAAAAAATAAAATATTTCTAGCATTAGTAACAGGTGATCCGCATGTTTCACCAATCTGAGTAGAATTTCAAATTTTTCCAGGTACTACGTTCGTAGAAAATGCCGGCGTTCGTTACTAAGTGAACTAGCTGCATTTATCCGGTCACGTAGCGAAAGTGCATAACTAGTAAAAAGTTATGCTTTTTGACTGCATAGTTAATCATTTGAATTCATGTCGCCGCCCCGGTGGCGCAGTGGTCTAAGGCGTTGGCCTCTGATCATTTGTCCGTAAGGGGTCCGGGTTCGAATCCCGGTTAGGCATTTTTTTTTTTTTTTTTTTTTTGATTGGAGGTTTAACGACCACCGTGAGCAACTCAATGGGCTATAAGCAGTCGCCCGTCCCTAATTTAGGGTCACTGGTTCCAGGGAAGGAGAGAGCCAGTGCCGTAAGACAAACACAACATCCATGCCTGACCGGGATTCGAACCCGGACCCCTTACGGACGAATGATCAGAGGCCAACGCCTTAGACCACTGCGCCACCGGGGCGGCCCGGTTAGGCATGGATGATGTGTTTGTCTTACGGCACTGGCTCTCTCCCTTCCCTGGAACCAGTGACCCTAAATTAGGGACGGGCGACTGCTTATAGCCCATTGAGTTGCTCACGGTGGTCGTTAAACCTCCAACCGAAAAAAAAAAAAAAAAAAAAAGAGAAGAATTCATGTCACCGTCATTGTATATATAACAATAATATTCCGGGCCTACTGAAGAAGAGGAGAAAAACAAAGGGTTTTGACTAATTGAATTTCTCAAGTGCAGCCAGAATCTTAATTAGCGCCGCTGGGAAAATATCAAGGCTTTTAATTAGGTGCAGTGGGTAGCTTAATTGGAGTTTTAAGAAAACAAAAATCTGAAGAACAAAGTAATCTGGTACTTTTGCTTCATTTTAAAGATATAAGATTCCATTATGCAGAAAGGAAAAACATTTCTAACACATGTTCTCTTTTTTATTCATTAATGTTTCGGCATCGACTCAACGTACACCGATACTCAAAAATAACGGCAACCAGAGTGGTTCAGCTTAGATCAATCAGACCCATACAGATGGCTGAGTGGTCTGAGGTGCTGGCTTCAGGTCATTCGTACAAAATGGGCCTGGGTTCAAGTCGCGAATGAGGCATGGAGGGGTAGGGGGGGGAGTGCTTTTTGATGGCGCTGGTTTTGTCCCTTCCCTGGGATGAGGGGCCCTAAATTAGGGACGGGCGGCTGCTTATATCCCTCATAAAATCAGTGAAACGTAGCAGAAAACATAATGTTCATGATCAGCCGAACAGCTCGTTTGACAACCAGATACAATATGAAAATTACACTGAAGTGCCAAAAGTCATGGGATAGCAGTATGCAAATTTTTAACTGGCGCAGCCATCGTATAAAGGCTTCGACGCACGTCACGATTTTTATCAGTTGCGAGGTATAATCTCGTGAGTCAGGTTTTTTTTTCTGTTTGAAGGTTTAAAGACCACCGTGAGCAACTCAATGGGCTATAAGCAGTCGCCCGTCCCTAATTTAGGGCCACTGGTTCCAGGGAAGGGGGAGAACCAGTGCCGTAAGACAAACACAACATCCATGCCTCACCGGGATTCGAACCCGGACCCCTAGGGACGAATGATCAGAGGTCATCGCTTAGACCACTGCGCCACCGGGGCGGCAAGAGTCAGGTTGAACAACCGCCAGTAGAACCATGACAAGCCGACGTGAATTACCGGAGTTTGAACGAGGCATGGTAGTGGGAGCCAGACGGATGGGACATTCAATTTCCGAAGTTGTGCAAACATTCAACATTCCTCGATCCACAGTGTCACGTGTATACCGAGAATACCTCATGGAAGCGTGGACAGCGCAGTGGCCGACCACAGGTGCTGAATGACCGTGGCCAGCATTGTCCATGCTAACAGACAAGCGACACTGGCTCAAATAACATCCGCATTCAATGCAGAAGGCACCAGAGACATATTCATTAGGTCCGTGCAGCGTAATTTAGCGTCCATGGGGTATGGGAGCAGAAGACCCAGCACACTGTTAAAAACTTTGTGGTAGGTTGCTCCAAAAAGTAGTACTACCCCAGCTGCCCCATTTTCTGAGAAAAGTTGTTGCTGAGGTTTGTTTGAAACACACAGGGGTACATCTTTTCTCAAAAAGTGGTGCAGCTGGGGTAGCATCCCTTTTTGGTGCAACTTACCACAAAACTTTTTAACAGTGCGGAGAGCCTTTGTTAACAGCATTACATTGGACACAGCCCCTCACCTGGGCTCTTGAACACTGTAAATGGACCCTGGAAGACTGGCAACATGTAGCGTGGGCTGATGAGTCACGCTGATCTGATGGTCCAATGAGTCATCTATGGTCCGATGAGTCACGTGGCGATGTACCCAAGCTGTCAACAAGGCACTGAGCAAGCTGGTGGTGGTTCCATACATGTGTGGGGCGTCTTTACATGGCACGTTTTGGGTCCTCTGGTCCTCGTAAACACGTCATTAACTGGTAATTGCTTTGTTGCTCTGCTGGGTGACCATTTGCAGCCCTTCATGGACTTCATGTATCCAAACAACGATGAGATTTTCTAGGAGGACAATGCATCATGTCATCGGGCCCAAGTTGTCCAAAATTGGTTCTAGAAGCATTCTGGACAGTTCTGACGGATGATGTGGCCACCACGTTTGCTCTACATGAACACAATAGAGCACTTATGAGACGTGGTGGAAAAGTCTATTCGCACCCAAGATCTGCACCTACAAATACCAAGAAACTGTGAGTGGCAATTCAGACGGCATGGCTCAACACCTCTCGAGAAGTCTTCCGGCCACTTGTGGAATCGATGCCACGTCGAGTTGCTCTCTTCGCTGAGCTAAAGGAGATCCTATACGATACTAGGTACGTATCACATGAATTTTGGCATTTCAGTATAGAAAGGCATGTTAAAGATGGTGTCTGAGCATTTTCTTTTCAGTCAATGCTGAATTTGAGGCAAGCGGTCAATCCCACGAAGCAAATAATTACTTGGATGACAAATTTGGTTGGGAATCGTAAAGGGAAACATCGGCAGGCTTCATTTAAACTAAAGTAACCCTATGGTCGAATGTGAGCCGCAGTCTGTTTAGTAAATTAAGAAGCTAGAACAGAACCCATCAATATGTCTTCCGAAAACCTGTTCTAACCATTCAAGGGCTACCATAGCATATGACAGTTCATTTTCCTTTAAAAATGAGACGCGATAGATCGCAGTAAATTTTGTGGAGCTTCCTATAGGCATCGCAAAAGGTGACCATTATTAAGGGGACAACATGCTACAGTGCGTGTGTGTTTCCTTCACACCTGCGCAAATACATACGCTTCTGAAGTGGGGCTGACGACGGTTCGCCTGCACCGCGATCCAATGGGCCACTGTCCTATTCGAGGATGAATTGAGATTCAGCCTGTGTCCACATTAAGGCCACCCTAACGCGGCTAGCTGTGGTTGCGAACTATCAGGGTCAGACAGTGTACAGTTCTTCATGAATCAGAGGTTTTCACCCATTTTGTCCTAGGTACCCTCTAGAGGGTCGGACAGGTTATTTCAGGTACTATAACGAAGTAAATTTCTCCGTCATTTTTGGTCTACGCCAGGGATCGAATCCGAGTTCACTTATTCCGGAAGAAGTCTCTCTACCAACTGAGCTACGCAGACGTTCGTTCTTGCTGCTATCGGCCTTTATGTCGTGTGCGTCATGCGGGGCATGCACGCCACAGTACCCATTAAATCATCGGAGGTATAGAACACTAAGGAAGAGGTGCTTTTTGGTTTTCTATACCTACGTATTGTTATATGGCGGAGCCAAAAAAATTATTAAAATTTTAAAATGCAGAAACATGTATGATTATAACCCCGAACAGCATAAAAAATAGACTTCTTCTGTGAATCCAATGAGAGACTTGTATGAAACAAATTTTCGACGACTTTTCTGAAACTAGATGTCAGAGCTGATAATGGACAGCGAATATCTTCTGATGCGTCAAAAGTCAGTTTCTCGCTTTTGATTCTGTTCCATAATATTTGGTTTGTCACAATATTTTACTAAAAACTAAGCACATCAAAATCCACAATTTCTGATGCAACGCCCGAGGTTTCATCACAAATGCCCGAGGTTGCATCACAAATGCCCGAATTTGCTCAGGAATATCTGCCCGAGGTTGCCCAGGAATATCTATATCCCCTGCCTCAGTACTACTATGCTATAACATCCACACATTATCGCGATGAAGCTGTCGAATCTTACGATAAGTTCTGCGCAGAAGTGCTAACTATTGATTCCCTTGCGAGAAACCCTCACAACGGAGTGCACAGAGTGAAGCCCTTCATACAGAGGCAGACCATACACAGACAGCGTTTTCCAAGATTTTTGGAATGCATCTGATATAGCACATCTGAAATGTTCAGGAGGTACTGGTGCTCAGTTGCACAACCCTTTCACGTTCCTTCAGGGTGCCCACAATTGTAGCACAACGAACGAGTACTACTGCCTCTGAAAAACTGCTGATCCGCACCGATGGTGCAGTGGTCTAAGCGATGGCTTCTGATCATTCGTCCGAAAGGGGTCCTGGTTCCTATCCCGGTGAGGCATGCATGTTGTGTGTGTCTTACTGCACTGGCTCTCTCCCTTCCCAGGAAGTAGTAGCCTTAAATTAAGGACGGTCGACTGCTTATAGCCCGTTGAGTTGCTCACGGTGGTCGTTAAACCTCCAATAAAAAAAAACCGCTGAAGATTTTCATTCTTATCATGAGGCGTTGCACTCAACTCCATATTAGGATACGTTGCCTGTATTAAAATAAAATTTTCTAGTCTCGAACTATGTGTAGCTGTAACGACTCTCCTGAGGCTTCGACGTCTTCTACCACTGATGTTCTTTGGTCTGCCGGTACGTTTTGCTGCTTCAGGCACGCCATGTGTCTTCCGCTTATTCAGTACATCCAAAACAGTTGACTTGGGTATATTTAAACGCCTCTCGGTTTCTCTTATGGACAACCCACTGATATAATACCCAACAATCTTTCCTTTCTCAAAGTCAGTTGTCTCCCGCCGCGGCGTTTTCACTCAGCCTCACAATGCGGTATGATCGCGGTCAGCTGCAGGCTTGTTTTTATACGGTTTGCAGCTGTACCGAGCGTCTTAATATCGCAGCGGATCCGTTCATTTGCTTTTGAAGGGGTGTCCGGTGACTTTTTGTCAATATAGTGTATAGTGGTTGACAGATATACACAGTACAGACATTTTTTTGTTTCAACGTCAGGAATGTGTGTAGGTGGACAAGGAACTCAGCGAATAAATCCCCGAAAGACAAACACAAACAACCATGCCTTACCTGGGATTCGAACCCAGACCCTCCGTTGGGCAAATGATCAGAAGTCATTGCTTGGACCACTGCGCGACTGTAGCGGCCCTGTGAGCATGCATTTATTCAGAGCATATACGATTTCTGTGTTTCTTCCGCTGTACCCAAGTTTCACTACAGCTCAGCAGAGTAGGAACAATTACACTTTCATAAACAGCCATTCATAGAACTTTTTGGCCGGCTTGGTGCCGTAGTAGTATAAGGGCTGGCTTATGACCGTTCGGGCAAGTGAGTCCGAGTTCGAATCCCCGTGAGGCATGGATGTTGTGTTTGTCTTACCGCAGTGGATTTCTTCATTCCGTGGAACCAGTGGCCCTAAATTAGGGACGGGCGACTGTTTATAGACCATTAAGCTGCTCTCGGTAGTCGTTAAACCTTCAAACAAACAAACCAAAAATACAGGATATTTTGACCACCCATCAGTTCCCTGAAATCCTCCTAAAGCATCCAGGGCTGAATTCACTCACCTTCTAATTTTACCATCTAATCCTTTTTTTATTACAATCAGAAGTATTTCCGCAACGGACAAACTAATTTCCCTGGTCAAACCTAAACCACTTAGACTAAGTTTATGTTCAGTTTTATGATTTTCAAAACTCAAAGTAGGGTACTTAAGAGGAGTGATTTAAAATAAACTGAAAAAGAACAAGAAGGGAAGTGAAAGAAATAAAACATAGTCAATCATAAGCCGAGCAGTTCAGTTATCTATTAAACATGGGTTTTCAAGCAACTGCATTAACAGGGAAAGAAAGCAGTCACTAGGGACTAACCTATCATTAGCATTTACCTAAATAAGAAGGGCTACTTCCAGAAGCTTTGATAGCAAACACTAAACTAGCTTAGCGAACCTGATGTTTACTCTCAAAACAATCGACAGAGACGCAATAAAAATGAAATAAAGGCTTCAGTTGGCGTTGTTATGTCCCGAGATATTCCCTTGCCTGCGCGAACGAGGTTCCACTACGTTAAGTTTACGATCGTTTAATTACAGTCTACCAGAGAAAGATGTCCCCCATAAAATTTGAATCACACCTCTGCCAAGGTTACAGACGGTTTCGGGATGACCTTCTTCAAGGTACCATTTTATTTTCCTGTGCCGTAGAAAACTCTCGTAACGTTCCCTATGTTTGTCAGGCCATTTATCGACGTCATCGGGGGTTAGGAGGCCCAGGGCAGAGTCCCCATTATTAAAGATGTTAACCACAGTGGAGGATCTCTAATGATAGGCGGTTACACCACCAGAACAATGGCGTCTCGTCGGATCAATTAGCCAGGTTCGCGATTACATCATCATCAATTTACAGTCGAATCAAAAGTCTACGTACATCACTCCAGTGCTATTCATCTTTGCTTATATCAAAAGAAGAGGCAGTTTTGGGTGCACTTGTGTGCGGTGGCAAAACCTTAACCGTTTAGCATTTTTTTAATTTCATTCGTTGTCTTCACCTCAAAATTTGCGTCCTAATTTTCAGGAGGTCTCATTAAACGCACGAGCTTATGGCATCACTGTGATCGTCTGCCCATATCTATTGACACACTATTTCTGCACTTAATACTCAGATTCAAAAACCTTTTTTTTCATTCGGAGCCCAACCCAGAGAACGGAGATTCATTGTTTTGTCTTCTTTCGACGCATAATCTTGCTGCTTGGGGGATAAATGCATATGTTATTGAATTCAAAATACAATTCATTCTATATCGTCACTTCCAAAAATACGATCGAAAAACCCTATTTTCCTTCGATACCCTTTGCGAAGAAGACAATTATGCACAGAGCTTTTACTTCTCATTATTCAAAATTTTTCTGCAGGGGAATAAATGTGTATTGATGCATTTTCCTGGATATCTCTACTTCTAAATGACTTATTCCAAAAAAAAAAAATTCCGACAAAAAATGTTTTTATATACACTGCTGGCCACTAAAAGTTCAACACCAGGAAGATCGCATCCCAGAGTCTCAAAAGTTGGCAGAAGGGCAGAACACGGGCGCACATGTAAATGAGTTACCGGGAAGCACGTATGGAAATCATGTGGGTCAGTAACTCTCATTGGAAGTCGTATAAGAGGGGTGAACAAGAAGCCGGTGTTAAGCACTCGAAGTTTGTTTGCTTACCGTTCCTGGCCACGGACACCTGCAACCTGCCCCGATAGGGATTGCGGATTATCACTCCGACACATCGGGGCACGTGTGCGGCGGCATGCGGCCATAGTGGGGAGATTATACCGCCAGTGGGTAGCGGAAGAACGAAAACACTGACGTGCGGGATCCCAACGTCCCCGTCACACCACCGGACCGACATCTGGTGCTCGTGGCTCTGACGCATCGCACAGCCACATAGACCACTGTACCTCAAACACAGTCTCCGCATGGATGGCTCGACGTCGTCTGCAGAAGCGAGGTATTTTTGCACGGCGTCCATTGCTTCGGCTACCTTTCGCTGTACAACACCGCCGTCTGCGACTGCAATGGTGCCGAGAACGTGGCGCGTGAAAGAGCGAATGGTAAGTCATCATGTTTTCCGACAAATCCTGCTTCAGTTCATAGCACAACAATGAACGAATCTGTGTCTGGCGGTACCACGGCATACCAAAACGCCGGATTCCGGCGTTATGATATGGAATGCCATTGGATTACACTCCCGCACGCACCTCGTCCGCGTTACCGGTACGTTGAACAGCCATCGTTACATCACTGAGGTGTTGGAGCCTGTTGTTGCACCATATCTGCAAGGATTGTTTGGTGCCCTTTACTAACAGAATAATGCTCGACCGCATATGTCATGCAACGTCCAAGACTTCATGGATCACCACGATGTGCCACGTCTTTCTTGACCTGCGCAGTTTCCGGAGGATATGTCGCCTGTTGGAAACGTGTGGTCCATGATCGCCGTACAACTGGCACGCCAGCCACGGAGGAACTGTGGCATCTTATCGAAACTGCGTTTACGACTGGCACGCTACAACGGAAGAACTGTGGCATCTTATCGAAACTGCGTGGAAGAATATTCTCCAAACATACATCCAACGTCTCTTCCTCTCAATGCCGGGCGGTTTAGGAGCTGTAATTGCCGCCCAGGGTGGTACGCCAGATACTGATTGTTCTGTGTTCCCTTCGTCTCACCGTGCTGTATTTGTAATCGATTCACCCTTGTATCATCTGCTTTCTGTACAATAATTATGGCTATGATATCTCTTGTCTTTCGTGGTGTTGCACTTTTAATGGCAGACAGTATAATTACTAAGTTTTCATGACGCACAATTTTGTTATTAGACAAGGGTAGAGTCATATTTCAATTTCTAATATATTTGCAGCCGTAACTACGCTTCTAAAAATCCAACTAAAATATTCTTTTTTATTGAGACACCATTTCCTACGAAAATATTTTCTGCGTATTTCCTCATCAAAATAATGAAAAGCTTTCCCACTAGGGGGCATATACGTACGTAATAGCTTTTTCAATACCTCTGTTTATAAAAGTATTTCACCTTATTCTCTCTCTCTCTCTCTTAAGAATCCACCTCGCCGCAATCCAAGTCATCATCTCCCGGTTTTGAATTCGCAAATTTTCTTGGCTACACATAGCAGTGTGGATTGATATTCAAACAGATGTATCATGGTACATCGCCTATGTTTGTGTGGCAAAGTGTTCGTGAGTGAAAGAGCTACGAAATGCTATATCAAACGCAAAACGCGGATATTCCGTTTAACCAGGCAACGTCACAACTATATATACAGAGGATATACAAAAATACGGAAACACCTGGTAAAAGAAGAAATTCCATACCTAATATGGTGTAGGACCGCCTTTTGCATTCAAAACGGCCCGGATTGGAATGGACAAATATAAGTCTTGGATGGTGGATAATGCGATGTTATACCATTCTTCCCGCAACACGCATTCAAGTTCCTGTAAAGATGCTGGAGGCGGATAGTGCGCTCGAACTTTGTTTTCCAAAACAGCTCATAGGGGCTCTAATATATTGAGGTCTGGCGATTGAGAGGGCCAGGGAAGATGGGAAACCTCCTCAGCATGCTCAGCAAACCATGATCGAACGCTATGAGTTGTATGAATTGGTGCCTTATCATTTTGATAAATGGCATCGCCTGCAGGAAACACTGTTTGTATCATGGGATGGACTTGGTCGCTCAAAATGCTTAAATAGTCTTTGCAGTGACACGACCTTGCAAGGTAATAATGGGGCCAGCAGAATACCATGATATGGCTGCCCAAACCATGACAGACCCGCCGCCATGCTTTACTGTCGGCTGGTAAGTTTGGTCGGGGTTTCGCCACACGTAAACTCGCCTACAGGTTGGGAACAGTGTGTTATATGGAAATATTCAAACTTTATTTAAATTGTAACTTTTGTTATTTTGTGTGGCAACGACAGTGAGAAATTTCCTCCCCAGCCAATAAGGCGCTCAGCACAGATTTATTTCGGAGAAAGGTAATTCTCTTGTCGATCGTGGGACCCCTTCCACGAACAAAAGGACACCCCCTTTCCCCCAGCCGTCGGCGAACTCGTAATGAACAATAGGAGCAAGCAATTAAGAATTTCTTCTTACGTCAAGGAGACAGATCGTGTAAGGGAATAAGACAGAGAGGGGTCTTCTTGGAGATCTTGGGGAGAGAAGAAGGAAGCACTATTGCTGGGGCACAATGCAGAGGGAACGAGGAAAGATTTGACGCGGGCATGTAGCCACGTAAAGATAGGAATTTGGCGGGAAAAGCGTAGAGAAGGCCGTCCATAACATCCAACTCCCACTGGAAGTATTTACCATTCAATCAGACCAACCAATATTCCAATATTCCCTCTTTCCCCCATCTGATGAATAAAGATATGTGCGAAAGAAATCACCTGTCATAACATTCAATTTGTTTAACTACTTATTTATTTTCTTCCCTGCTCCAATGACAGGAACCTGCAACCAATTCTTCTGATGAGCCAATGACAAGAACCTGCAACCGATTCTTCTGATGAGTTGGCGTCCACCACAATACATAAAATAAACCAAGCCAACAAGTGTAAAGGTAGATACATCGGACCAGACGACAGTCTTCCATTGCTCAGCAGTCCATGTTTTATGAGTACTGCACCACTCTCTCCTGCGTGCTGCACATTCACGTTATTAACCAGTGATTAAGCGATTGCATCTCCACCATAAATTCCCTGCCTATGGAGTTCTCTTCACACTGTTTTTGTACAGACAGGATTTGAAATCACGTTATTCAGCTCAGCAGTAGCTTTTGCAGCTGTTGTCTTCTCCGCAATGTCCTTCTCTCTCTGTCATTCAACACATTCCTTGCCTATGGAGTTCTCTTTAGATGTTTTTCCAAAAGAAAAAATATGCGGTCATAACTTTCGATACAGTACCTCGCGATACACCAAATAAACTTACTACTTTGGTCACAGAAGCACCCACCATACGGGCCCCAACAATTGGCCCTCTTTGAAATTCTGTAAGCTCCGACATAATTCACTTGCAACGGACAGATCAATGTCTAGACAGCAACCACCCAGAACGCTCGAGTCTCAAGTTTCCGATTAATTTTAATTTAACCATGACTCCATAAATTAATCCTGGGTGCGCCACTGCGCAACTAGTTCATTCAACAGACGGAAATCATCTGAGAGATACTATATTTTCTGATATGCTGACTCATTTGGGGGGGGGGGTAACGACCACCGTGAGCAACTCGATGCACTATAAGCAGTCGTCCATACCTAATTTAGAGTTATTGGTTGTAGAGAAGGGAGAGAGCCAGTGGCGTCGGCAAAACACGATATCCATTCGGAAAAACACGACATCCATGCCTGGACGGTATTCGAACTCGGACTTATCTCGGACGAACGGTCAGAAGCCTGCGCTTAGACCACAGCGCCAGTGGGGCGGCTACAAAGTTTTCGGTGAGGAGCTGTGATAGCATCGCTTCGCTTAAACAGGAACTAAGGCCAGTCCTAACCGTGAAAAAGTCAAAGCTAGCAATGTTTTCTTCAATTCAATCCAAATAATTCCCACGTTGAAAATCCAGGCTACATGAAGTTGCAAAACATTGTACACGTTCATGCTTAAGTTTCTGCCTACTAGTAAGCGAGAAGGTAAATAAAATTTCCGTCGTAATATGTTGTCTCGTCGGGGAAAAAAGTCAAAGCAATTGGACAACATTGCGTGAGCCGGAGATGTTCAAAAGATGAAATTATGTGGCGTGCATAGAAAATGTTTCCTGTCAAAACATTTCTTTCCACTGCGCAACAGAGGTTTCATGTAGTTTAACATTCGCAGTGTTTACCACTTAATTATGCGATTTAAAATAACGGCCGATTATGTTTATGATGTGAACAAAAGTAACTTGTGCTACCTGTCAACTGGTTCCTGTGACATTAAGTCAAAAGAGAACGCGACACTGACAAAAAGTCCAGCACAGAACAAGCGACATTAGTCGCAGAAAGAGTAAATTTCGGTAAGTACAAAAGGGAATACCTGTGCAACAGAATGATCTTTCCGTTTTTCCAGAAAGGATGTGATTTATGAGTTTTTAGCAAGAGATGGATTAAACTCTCCTGTCATGAACTTTCATACCGTAAGGGAAACACTTTCGGTTGCAGTTCATTTCCATCTGAATGGATTTACTAACAAAGAGAATATGAGTTTTGAAACTCCTGGTGCACTTCTTCGCTGGTTTCAAACCACCACACCCACGGAATGTGACAATAAAGTACAGTAGTAATACAACAAAAATGAGATGGGATTCGTGAATATTTGAATCATATGCGTTGTGGCTTCCTTGACTGAAGTCACCGTTTCTGCAATCACTCTCTTGGATCCGAGAATCTAACTCTGACAAGAAAGTTTTCACTTTCCTAGAAGAAATTATATCCATATAAATGTAACCGTGCTAGTGAATCCAGCAACATTGTGTTGCCATTTTTTTAGTTTGATTTTTTCTTTGCTGCTTTCAAATTAAAACATATAGCCTAAATCCATGATATTCAGAATTGTGTCTATGCCACTCTTTCCATCACGATCGGATTCTAATTGTACCAGGATTTAACTCCTACAGAAGCCTTCGAAAATGCATAACAAGGCTACACCGCGATTTGCTGCTGTCCTGTTGCTTTCCGTATTTTCACCGGGGTGTACGTAATAATTTGTCCTTTCAGTATATATATATATATCATCATCATCATCATTGTCAACCATTATCAATCCACTGCTGGACGAAGGTCTCCCCAAGTTTTCTCCACAACTGTCTGTCTTGTGCCAGTCTCCTCCATGTCACTCCCGCATACTTTCGAATTTCATCCACCCATCTTCCATGTGGTCTTCTTCTGGGTCTTTTCCTGTCCCTTGGAATCCAATCTAAAATTTCGGCTGTCCATCGATGGTCTGTCCTTCTGGCAGTATGCCCAGCCCATTGCCATTTCAGGGATTTAACTCTGATCATGATGTCTTCCACTCTTGTCATTTTTCGGATCCACGTGTTCCTCTTCTTATCTCTCCTGGTTACACCAAGCATGCACCTCTCCATGCTTTTTTCAGTTGTCTGCAGCCTTTGTATGTCTCTTTTAGCTAAGGTCCACGTCTCTGCACCATACGTAAGCACTGGAAGGATGCATTGATCAAACACTTTTCTTTTAAGACATAATGGCATATTGCTCTTGAAAATTATGCTCTTTCTTCCAAAAGCTCTCCAGGCAAGTTTTGTACGCCGATTAATTTCTTCATCAATGTGACCCTCACTTGATATCTGCTGTCCAAGATAAACGTACGTGTCTGTTATCTCCAGCTTTTCTCCATCAATCGATAAATCTTCATTTCTTGTAAAAGCATTGAACATCACTTTTGTCTTCTGAAAGTTCATTTTTAATCCCACTTCTTTACTCTTGTCAGCAAGTTCCTGGATCATACTCTGTAGCTCTGATGGGGTAGTTGCAAAAATGACTATGTCATCAGCAAAACGAAGGTGGGTTAGATAATCTCCATTAATCTTTATCCCTTTGTTTTTCCAGTTCAGTGATTGAAAGACATTTTCCAATGTGATATTAAAGAGCTTCGGAGATATGGTGTCACCTTGTCTCACTCCTTTTCCAATTTTTATGTGTGTTGTATTTTCAAACAGCCGAATCTTTGCACTTGCATTTTCATAGATGTTATTAATAATATTAATGTATGCATCTTCAATACCGCAGGATTTCAGAGCCATTGCAACTGCTGATGGTTTCACCGAATCAAAGGCTTTTTCATAATCGATAAAAGCCATGCACAATGGAAGTTCATATTCCCTCGCTCTTTCAATTAGTTCTCTCAGTACGTGGATATGATCTATTGTGCTGTAGCCACTCCTGAATCCAGCTTGTTCTCTCGGTTGAGCCATGTCCAGTGTCACCTTCAAGCGGTGTGAAAGAACTTTAGTGAAGATTTTATAAACCACTGATAGGAGGCTGATAGGTCTGTAGTTCCTGAGATCCGCAATGTCACCTTTTTTATGTAGCAAGATCACTGTAGCGTTGTTCCAATCCTCAGGAATTTTCCCTTCATTAAGGCATCGAGTGAAAATTTGGGCGAGTACTGTTTCGATTTCTCCACTTGCTTCTTGTATGATGTCTACAGTAATTCCATCTTCTCCTGGAGCTTTTCCCCGCTTCATGTTCTTGATTGCATGTGCAACTTCTGCTGGAAGGACTGGAAGAACTCTGGTACTGGTACCTTTCATGATGTCTGGAGTACATGTATCATCCCTTTCATATAATATGGAGTATAAATCTTTCACTCTTGTCAAAATTTCGCCTCTATTTCTTGTTACAGAACCATCTTCTTTTCTCAGTGCCATAATCTGTTTTTTTCCCTTACTGAGATGTCCCTTTGCTATCTTTAGGCTTTGGTTGTTTTCAATTGCTTTCCTTACTAGTTCACAGTTGAATTTCCTTACGTCTTCAGTGATACTTTTTTCGTACTGTCTTGCATAGCTCTATATATTCCACTTTGGAAGTCACATCTTCTTTAGTTGTCCTCATCACTCTTCTTTTTTGCATCAACATTTTGGTTTTTCCTGATAATTTGTTCACATGCAATTTGTTCTTAGACCCAGCTAATTTTGTTGCTGTTTCCATAAGAGCTTTGGTTACTTTTCTGTTAAGTAATATATATATATATACACTAGTGGCCAAAATTGTGAAAACCTACAAGAAAATTGCATTTCTAAGGTTTGATGGCTCATAACATCAGTCTTTTTTAGAATGGTAATATTAAAAAAAATTTATGTCATTAGAAAGATCGTTTAATGCAGAATATAATGCAACAAATTGTGTTGAATTATCTTTATTCTATCAAAAGTTATAGTCAAATAACCAGGAAAAGGAAACACAATTGCCTTATCTAACATGGAGTGGTTTTCTTTAACTCAAAACTGACCAATGAGATTCATTTTTCTGGGAGCTAATCAGGTGTTATTATGACATAGCGTGGAAACAATAAGGTGTTAGTATGAGTTAGCTCTCATTTCCAGGTGCTCTAGCTAATATTAGTATTCCTATTCAGTTGTGTGTCATCAAGTTGGACACAGGTATTTTCACATATTTTTCTATCCCTTGATAACTTATTAAGCTATGCAACTTAATAAGATGATAAAAAGAGCGAAAATAGTTGACTGGTCATCTGGAAGACAATGTAAAATACTAACGTTTTACGAAGAAAGCTACACTTAAAAGGAAATCATAAGAAAAGTAGGTAGAAATCTAAAAAAAGGAGGTATTTCTAAACTGTACAGTATGTATCAGCAGACTCAGTAAATTCGAAACCGAACTGGTAAAAACAGGAAAAGGTTCACAACAGCATGTGATGTTAGAAGAATTAAAAGACTCTGTTCAAGTGACAGAACAAAATCATCTGAGTCACTTAAAAATAAACTGTCTCACTGTGGTGTGAAGATGAGTGCTAGGAATGTTAAACACATACTTAAAGACTTTGGTTTAAATTTTAGAATTCCAAGGAAAAAGCCTTTGCTATCTCCCAAAGAAGAAGAAAGATACGAATTTTACAATGGGCTAAAAGCCATGTTGATTTATCTGAGGAATAATAGGTCAGAATCACCGGGGGTGATTAGACCAGAATATCCATATTTGATAGTGATAGAATACAGTATGTAAGAAGAAATGGAGAAGATTTGCTGCCCGAATTCAATACAGCAACCATGAAGCATCGAGTAAGTGTTATGATCTGGGGTTGTATGACAACAAAAAGTGTGGATTAGCGGTACTTTAAATGGCAAAAAATACATTAGAAATATACTTGAGCCAAAATTAAAGACTCTGGCACGTAATCTTTTCCATAATAATGAAACCTATATACACTCTTCGCCAAGAAAAACGAAACACCCTGAGAAAGTCGTTCGATCCTGATGCAACTCCGCGTGCAAGTACCGCAGGGCTGAATATGCAAATGATTAAAAAATAACAACCAATGACGAAATAGTGGCCCTCCACAGCACATGGAAACCGCCCACCGAGGAGAGCATGTCAAAAAGAAAGCACGCACGCAGGAACAATTGTGACAGGAGACTGCGGTTGCATTAACCTCCATGGAGTGTGAGGATGCCTCGACGTCGGGTCCATGCACACTACGAGCAGTTGAACTAGTTTGAGAAAAGACGTATAATTGTGCTGTGAGAGGCCGGTTTGTCAAGTTCCCGTATCTCCAGGCATTTTGGGTCGGAGCAACGTAGCAATCGGATGATGTTGGCGCCAATGGGTCGAGGAGGGCATAACCCAGCAGCGGCACGCTGGCAGTGGACGTCCGAGGGCAAAGACAGAACGAGAGGATCCAGTGATTGTGAAAGTCGAACGAACAGAACCGAATTCGTCGCTTTCAACCATCGGTGGCCATGATTGGTTATATGGAAGTGGACATCCGGACCCTTGCCAGACGACGTGCGGCACGTGGACTTCATTCTAGGAGGTCACTCAGCCGCCTGCCAATGACCAGCGAGCATCGCCGGTACTAGATGCAGTGGTGTGTCGGGCCCTATCAACGTTGGACACAGTCCATTGGCGACGTGTTGTCTTCAGTGATGAGCCATCGTTTGCACTTGTCGCCGATGACCAGCGAAAGCGTATCTCGAGACGACCCGGCCAGCGCACGGTTCCTACCTTTACCGTGGAACGGCATACGGCTCGCACTCCGGGAGTGAATATCTGGGAAGCCATTTTTTACGATAGCCGGACACCCTTGGTAGTGCACTTAACACCCTCACGGCTCAACGGTACGTCGACGACATTCTGCGATCAGTTGTGTTGCCATTCCTGTCCAACATTACCAAGCAATTTTTCAACGCGGTAATGCCCGGCCCCACACGGCACGGTTCTCCCAGGCGTGCCTCCGTAATGTCGACACCCTTCCATAGCCAGCTTTATCGCCCGACCTCTCACCGATCGAACATGTTAGGGACATGACAGGAAGCCGCCTGAGCCCATCTCTGAATGTCGGCGAACTAGCCCACAATTTCACTGTTAAAAATTGGTACTTAAAAATAAGCAAAATGTATTCGTTTTTGAGTACATTCTGGGCTTATAACAGCTCCGAGTACTTGTGTCTCATTTTTGAAAAACACACGTACTCATGTTTGAGTACATACAGGGAATCAATAAATTGTGAATATATCTGGCATTTCTCATTTGAAATATATGTACTAAAAAAATCCATATATTTCAAATATATGTGCTCTAACTTCATTCAGATTATGTGCCCTTTCTGGTAAGGGACAAAAACTGAAGGAAGTTAGAGTGAATCTAGCGATTCTGACAAGATGGTTTGTAAGTGAGAGAGAGCACATTAGATGGCGCCACCGTACGATTTTGGACATAGAAGGCAGATAGAAATAGGGAGGAGCTTAGGAACTTTAACCGGGGGATTCCTACCTTGGGCCCCCCCCCGTCGTAATCGTCGAATATCGTCCGATGCACGGCCGATATTCGACGAATTTTAGAAATTCACACTACCCGGCTAGGTCTCAACCCGGGGTTCCTTCATCAGCAGTCTGAATTTCTAACCACTAAGCCATCCGTGGCTCGATTTCAAATTTGGAATACACGTACTCCATACATACTCATTTATTCATAGAATCAACTGGAAGTACATTATTCTATGGAACATCTGGGATAATAGATATACTCGTCGTCACAAGCTGGGCAAATTGGACCACACAATTTTACGACAAATATAGTGATGAAACGACAATATATTATTTATGAGATTGACACAAATATAGTTAATGTAAAAACGTACACAAAGATACTTTATGCATAATTAAATTACTTGTGATCAGTGACTTTGTTGTACTAATTATTTATGTATGTCACTTTACACATTTATTAAACAATTTATCTTGAAATCTATAATATCTAAAATGAAGTTATACGAGATTATACTGTATTAGTGTGTTGTCCATAAGAGAAACCGAGAGGCTTTTAAACATACCCAAGTCAACTGTTTTGGATGTACTGAATAAGTGGAAGACACGTGCCGTGCCTGAAGTAGCAAAACATACCGGCAGACCAAAGAAAATCAGTGATAGAGGACTTCGAAGCCTCAGGAGAGTCGTTACAGCTAATCGACGGAGTACTTGCACAAGACCTCAATGTACAGGTAAGTAAAAATGCTGGAACCTCGGTATGTACACGTACCATTCGCACAGAACTTCATTCCATGGGTTACTGTGGTCGTGGGGCTGCTCATAAGCATTTCATCTCCACTGGGAATGCTACTCGTTGTTTAGCATGGGGTAAAGAACATTTATGGTGGACCGTAGATCAATGGAAACGGGTCCTATGGACTGATGAATCCACATACACCATCCATGAGTCTGATGGCGGCGTTGTGAGGGTATGGAGGGAGCCGGGGGAACGGTATTTACCACAGTGTACTGTTCCTACGGTCAAGTTTGTAGCTGACAGTGTACTCGTGTGGAGGTGTTTTTCGTGGTATGGTCCCGGCCCATTGGTTATCGTGGAGAAACCTGTTAACCATCACGTCTACCTCGATATTCTGGTGAATTATGCCCTACAAACTCTGTGGCAATACTATGGAACCGAACCTTGTTGGTACCAGCAGGATAATGCACTGAGCCAAGGACTATTACGGCGTGGTTTGACGATAATTCCGTATCGTGTGTGGACTGGCCAGCACAGAGTCTTGATCTCAATCCCATAGAGCACCTATGGGATGAATTAGAGCGCCGCATAAGAAGTTTGGAACCAAGGCTTACTACTAAGTAACAGTTAGCGGCAGCGTTATGTACTGAATGGAAGCGCATACTATCGCTGTGTTCCAAAACTTTGTCGAAAGCATGTCTCGAAGGGTCAGTGCATGCATTAAGGCCAAAGATGGTCCGACAACGTCCTAATAATGCTATGTTGTGTTTCTCCTCAAAGTCTCCGGTGGCTTTTTTAAATATAGTGTACAGCGTATCTGGAGAATGAGAATTCTTTCCCGTGATTGCCTGGAGGAGCAGAATATCAATGAATGAAATACGAGATTGCACCATTGTACAATACAAATTTTGAAGTTGTGAATCCGTTTATTGGTGTAAATATGACATGAATGATAAGTCAGATAATATCCGAAAACTTGAAACTTTCGTCGTCCTGGACCTGAATTCGTATTCGCGTCTCCTGGCTAGGGCCCGAGTATGCTAACCACTACACAAAAATTTGTATTGTACAGTAATCCCGTATTTCATCCATTGGTATTCTGAGTTTTAACAAAACTAAGAAAAATCTTTGTATAACAGACTAATTAGTTATGTAGAATAAAGAAATATTATATGACAACCCGTATGAATTTTGAAAAACGGTGTTGAATAATTTTAGTCCTCGTCAGAATTTTCTCTTCAGACCAGTTCTAAGGTGAATCTCGTCAACTGGATCCAGAAAAAAAATTCAGTAGATTACGAAAATCTGTCAGTAGACTGGAGTCAAAATCAATAGATCTACTGATAAATCAGTATAATGGCAACTCTGGTGCGTACATTCAACATGATGCCAGCCCGAACCAGGAGTCCTCCACCACCGAAGTCGTCAATTTTCGTAATGTTGGAGGGAAGATTCTGACATTCAGCCTCTGTCCAAATGTACACACGTCGAGAATCGTGTTCAGGCTGTACTGCGGCTCATCACTGACGCAAACACATTCCCAATGTCCATGGGTCCAGAGGTGATGTTGAACCCAATTCAAACTGACCCATCTGTGCGATACGGAGAGTACGATGCAGACCATTGGCGTCCTTGCATGCAGACGTTTCTCGTGGAAACTTTTATAAACTGTTTGCCTCGATATCGCGGTTTCTGTAGCAGAGAACAGCACCTACGAGTACCTACGCTCTATGGTGGCAAGCTGTTAAGAGACAAATACTGGTAGTCTTGATTTGTTGTGGTTGGTGGGCGTCCTTCTTCAGTTCTTCTGGTTATTGTTCCGGTTTCCTGGAACTGTCTCCAGAGATTGGTTGAATCCTGATACATACTACTTGCTGGTATGCCACGTTTCGTATCACACATTCACACATTCACTATCAAAACCTCCGGCGCCATCTACATTTTCACATGGAAAACGTTGGTCGTTTTACCCATACTTTTTACCAGGTGTTTCCATATTTTTGTCCATCCCTTGTATATACACTAGTGGCCAAAATTTTGGAAACCTTCTGGACGATTTGTATATCTGAGGTATACATAAGGATTTGTGTACATAAGACTTTTTTAGAGTAATATCACAAAACAATATATTATTAGAAAGATAATTTCATGTAAAATGTAATGCAGCAAACTTTGTTTAAAAAAATGCATTCTAAAAGAAATTTTACTCAGAAAACCATGATAAAGCGTATTCCACAACTTCTCACCATTTCTGTTAGTACTTACTCGGGAAACCTTTTGTCGCAATAATAGCCTTACAACCGCGTCCCATGGAGTGAACCAAGCGTTTTAGTTCATCATGTGTCATAATGTAAAATCAAGATTGTTTGATTGCTTCTAACAATTGTGCTTTATTCCTTGTTTGCTTCTGACTAACCAGTTAATTTTTAACCAGCTCCGTAGACTTTCTATTAGATTACCTGGCCATTCTAGAAGTGTAATGTGATTTTCCTGAAACCACTTTTTGCATACAGCAACAACGTCACAAGGAGTTGAATCCTGTTAAAATATACTCTTTGCAAAAAAAAAAAAAAAAAACCCACCCAGAAGGAATATCCAATCGAGATGAAAATTGGTATGTGCAAAGTACATGTATAGGATAGGAAATGATTGCAATTCCTGAGCAGTTGGGCAATTTATTCGGGTACAACAGCCACACGAGTGGAATAAGTCAGTACGCTATAGCGCCACCTCTGGCTCGGATATAAGCGGTTACCCGGCGTGTTATAGACACATACGGTTCACGGATACTGTCCTGAGATATAGCATGCCAAATGGTGTCCAAAACTGTTAAAAAAATCTACTTAAAAATGAGAACCTGAACCTACTCCTTTTTTTAAAAGTACAATCGTATCGTAAACGAATACATGACTTGTTCAAATACACTGCTGGACAATTGCTAAGGACGGGTCATAAACGGCTATATAGCGCATAAAAAAGTAAGTGTGGTTGGATGCCAAGTGAAATGAAATAGTGTCAGAATGCCAGGACATTACAAGAAAGACAATTTATTATGCTCTGAAATCCAGAAGGCTTTGGAACGTGTTCAAGGGACAAACAGGTCATTTTGTGCAGAATATGTAAACGTGAAAAAATGCAATTACCGTCCGCAGGCGTTCCGGCGTAAGATGTCAATACGGGATATGGCCACCATGGAAGGCGATGCAAGATTCCACACGTCGTGTCATGCTTTGCACAACATTATCAAGCAGCTGTTGGAGTAATTTATCCCATTCCTCTGTCAGTGCACGGATGAGGGTGTCCTTGTTTATTGGAGAGCATTGGCGACCAGCAAGACTCCTCCCCAAAGCATCCCACATAGATCTGGAGAACGTGCTGGCCATACGAGGCGCTGAATATCCTCGCTCTCAAGACACTCCTGGACAGCGACTGTTCGATGACATGTTGCGTTGTCGTCCATGAAAATGAATCTATCACCGACAGCACCACGGAACATGCGAACATGAGGTAGCAGAACATCATTAATGTATCGTTGGCCAGTCATAGTCCCAGTTGGAAGCACATAGAGGGACGTACGGCCATTGATCATGATGCCAGCCCATACCATGACACTACATGTCGGATATCGGTCCCTTTCCTGTATGTTTGCTGGACAATATGCAGTACCACTATCACGCCAGATCAGTTGTCGTCGACAATCAGACGATAGACTGTATCTACTCTCATCTGAGAAGAGGACAGCAGAACAGTCGTTATCCGTCCAATTGCGATGTTGATGGCACCATTGCAAACGGGCGGTACGGTGACGACTGGACAATGGGATGCACACAACAGGACGGCGGGCGTATAGTCCTCCTTCATGCAAACGTCTGGCGACAGTTTTTCGGGAGATCCGCTTGCCAGTAGCAGCCATAAACTGATTTGCTACCTCACTAGCTGTGCTGCGCCGGTGTCTTTTTGTTGATAGCACTATGTACCGATCTTCTGCAGGTGTCGTACTGCGAATACGACCTCCCCCGTGACGTTTGCTACACTCTCCATTTGTTTGAAATGATTTCTAAAGCCTTGAAACAACACTGTGGCTGACGTCGAACTCCCTGGCAACATCTGTTATTTTTCGCCCTTCTTCAATCTTGCCAATAATACGGCCGCGCGTAAAATCATCTAGGTGATGTAGGGAAGAAATACTGAAAATTGCAAGTTCGTTAATTGATTCTTTCCCTTTCAACTTTGCGTTTGAACAACAACGGTCAATACGCATCAAATCCTTTATATCTCTTATCAGCGCTATGACGTCACAAACAAGTTCGGCAATCCAAAATTTGCATACGCACAACACGTCTTAATGTATCTCGCACTTATGCTAATTTCCACATTTTCCTGCCTTCCGTTTTATGGTTGCTATCTTTGCTATTGTCATCCGTCCTTAGCAAATGTCCGGCAGTGTATTTATATTTATTGACGGAGTTATTTGTAAGTACGTATGGTTACTTATTACACTGCCGGACAATTGCTAAGGACGGATGACAATAGCAACGATAGCAACCATAAAATGGAAGGCAAAAAAATGTGGACATTAGCATAAGTGCGGGATACAGTAAAACGTGTTGTGCGTATTCAAATTTTGTGATTGCCGAACTTGTTCATGACGTCATAGCGCTGATAAGAGATATAAAGGATTTGACGCGTATTGACCGTTGTTGTTCAAATGCAAAGTTGAAAGGGAAAGAATCAATTGACGAACCTGCAATTTTCAGTATGTCTTCCCGACATCACCTAGATGATTTTACGCATGGCCGTATTATTGGCAAGATTGAAGAAGGGCGAAAAATAACAGATGTTGCCCGGGAGTTCGACGTCAGCCACAGTGTTGTTTCAAGGCTTTGGAAATCATTTCAAACAAATGGAGAGTGTAGCAAACGTCACCGGGGAGGTCGTGTTCGCAGTACAACACCTGCAGAAGATCGGTACATAGTGCTATCAACAAAAAGACACCGGCGCAGCACAGCTAGTGAGGGAGCAAATCAGTTTATGGCTGCTACTGGCAAGCGGATCTCCCGAAAAACTGTCGCCAGACGTTTGCATGAAAGAGGACTATACGCCCGCCGTCCTGTTGCGTGCATCCCATTGTCCAGACGTCACCGTACCGCCCGTTTGCAGTGGTGCTATCAACATCGCAATTGGACTGATAACGACTGGTCTGCAGTCCTCTTCTCAGATGAGAGTAGATACAGTCTATCGTCTGATTGTCGACGACAACTGATCTGGCGTGATAGTGGTACTGCATATTGTCCAGCAAACATACAGGAAAGGGACCGATATCCGACATGTAGTGTCATGGTATGGGCTGGCATGATGATCAATGGCCGTACGTCCCTCTATGTGCTTCCAACTGGGAGTATGACTGGCCAACGATACATTAATGATGTTCTGCTACCTCATGTTCGCATGTTCCGTGGTGCTGTCGGTGATAGATTCATTTTCATGGATGACAACGCAACATGTCATCGAACAGTCGCTGTCCAGGAGTGTCTTGAGAGCGAGGATATTCAACGCCTCGTATGGCCAGCACGTTCTCCAGATCTATGTGGGATGCTTTGGGGAGGAGTCTTGCTGGTCGCCAATGCCCTCCAATAAACAAGGACACCCTCATCCGTGCACTGACAGAGGAATGGAATAAATTACCCCAACAGCTGCTTGATAATGTTGTGCAAAGCATGACACGACGTGTGGAATCTTGCATCGCCCTCCATGGTGGCCATATCCCGTATTGATATCTTACGCCGGAACGCCTGCGGACGGTAATTGCATTTTTTCACGTTTACGTATTCTGCACAAAATGGCCTGTTTGTCCCTTGAACACGTTCCAAAGCCTTCTGGATTTCAGAGCACAATAAATTGTCTTTCTTGTAATGTCCTGGCATTCTGACATTATTTTATTTCACTTGGCATCCAACCACACTTACTTTTATGCGCTATATAGCCGTTTATGATACGCCCTTAGCAATTGTCCAGCAGTGTATAACACCTAACAATCTTTCTTTTCTCAAAGTCAGTTCTCTCCCGCCGTGACATTTTCACTCAACCTCACAGTGCGATATGATCACGGTCAGCTGCAGGTTTGTTTTTATACCGTTTGCAGCTGTATCGCGCATCTTAACAGCGCTGCGGATTCGTTCATTTGCTTTTGAAGGGGTGTCCGGTGAGTTTTGTCGATATAGTGTATATGAATGCCGGTTGCTTCGATTAGCGAATCCTGTGATGGTTGTATTCAAATTAATCGGAAACTTGAGACTTAGTCGTTCTGGGTGGTGTAGTGGTCAGCATACTCGGGCGCTAGCCAGGAGACTCGGATTCGATTGCTGCTCTAGGACGACCAAAGTGTTAAGTTTTCGGATATTATCTAACTTACCATTCATGTCACATTTACACCAATAAACGGATTCACAACTTTAAAATTTGTATTGAAACGCAGAATATTAGGAAAACGTCTGTAGTTGGCAATTTGGTTTAATGATATTTTTCTTTTCAGTATAGCACTTATTTCGCGTACTTTGGGAGCCTCTGGGTGTCATGTAGTGAAAAGTAAGTATATAACTATTTGCTTTTAGGATCTTAACAAAGGGGATGGATTCAACTGTGATTGCATTAGGAAGCAAACGCCATGATAATTTTACACCAACATTAATTTTAATGATGAGCATTATTTTATGAAGCTCATCATGAGTAATACCTTATAAAAAAGCAACTCAGGATTGTATTGATTTCAATTTTATTCCGGTGTATAATAGAAGTTTGTAGAGTCCTATTATTATTTGAAATGCCTGTTGATTTAAGGGTTCCTTCCTACTGAGATTATTTTAAAATACTGCATTACATTTAATTCATGCACTCGACGTGGATCAGGAACACCAAACAGAAGTCACCGCTCTTTCCCCGTTGCATGTCCGGCGAGTAACTGGAAGACCCTGGGTTCGATTCCCTGGCGGCCAATGATAATTTTTCCGTGACTCACTTATAATCCACGTCAATTGTGTGTGTTATGTTCCTAATCCACGTCAGTTGTCTGTATTAATTATTCATTCGCCTCCTAGTTATTTGTTCAGTTGCTGCTTTCCATCTTTGGTGAAACCCCAGCATTGTGCGGGGCTCCATGAAGCAACCTGCCATGTCGTTTGGCAGTTAGTAGTATGTGAGTCTAGAGAATTCGAGGCAGATGGGGTGAAGTGGTAGCATGTCCGGCGCGTAACTTGAAGACCGTGGGTTCGATTCCCGGTGGCGGTCGATGGTAATTTTTCCATGACTCACTTATCAACGTGGAAAGAGCAATGACTTCTGTTAAGGTGGTGCATATTTTAAGCAAAAAAAATCTAATCTACTGATTTTTTGAGCTCCGGTCTACTGATTTCAGAAAAAAGTCTATGGAAACGCTGGCACGCACCCCGCTGCACTAGTTGCCAGGAGGCACCCTGCCTGCTGAACAATACAGGGATGACATTTTAGAGCATTGTATAAGCTTTTCAGGGCAGATGTTGGCCCCCAGTTTTTTTTATGGACGATAACGCCAGTCCCGACGGGGCTCGGCTAGTTGACGAATACCTAGAGAGTGAGGATAATCATGGGATGAACCAACCCGTGTTATCTCCGGACCTGAACCCTATGGAGCACGTCTGGGATGCCCTGGGAAAAGCAATTGCAAGCCGACAGCCTCATCCCATAATCGTCTTGGAACGCCAACGTGCCTTAGTGGAGGAGTGTCACTTTTTGCCCTAAATTCTCATTCACAGCCTTGTAAAAAAACATGATGGATGCCATCAAAATGAGAGCCACCTTCTGCATGACTTTTGGACTGCCATGCTGTCATGCGCACGATTCCTATTCATGCGGTGATGGCATTCCTTTTCAGTTGCGTATGGCTGCGTCATCGATATGCACTGAAAGGATAAATTATTACGTACACCCTGGTGAAAATACGCAAAGCAGCAGAACAGCAGCAGATCGCGGTGTGCAGGAAAACCTGTTATAGCTATAAATAGAGTGGGTGGGTAAGCACAGGAATACATTCCGTCAAGTGCCAAAATGGGTCGAGGACGAGACTTAAGTGAGTTTGATCGAGGTCAAGTCGTGGGGGCCAGGAAGGTCGGATGTTCAATCAGCGCAACGGCGAAACTGTTAGGAATTCCGCGAAAAACCGTAGCAAGTGTGTACTGTGAATTCCGGCAAAACCACTAACAGTCGGATGAAATGTGGCCGTAAAAGTGCATTGGTTGATCGAGGGCGCCGCCGACGATTGGCCCTTATCGTACAGACGAAGCGGAAGGGTTGTTTGCAGCAAATCACGTCGCAATTTAATGAAGAAGCATTCACAAGCCTATGCTCAAAGACAACTCTCCACACATGTCACAACTCGGCTGGGGAAGTCGACGACCACATCGTGTCCCGATGTTAACAGCACAGCATCGCATGATTCGGGTGCTGTTTGCGAAGGCCCATGGAAACGGGAGCATGGATGATTGGAAAGGCGTCATATGGTCTAACGAATCCCGTTTCACACTGTATCGTGCCGATGATAAGCAGCGTGTGTGGCGTAAACCACGCGAAGCTGTAGACCCCGCATACCAAGTTGGGGTACAACAGGCCGGTGGAAACGGTGCAACTGTTTGGACAGCGTTCACGTGGTCCGGCCTGGGTCCCTTGGTACCTATTGAGTCTTCCGCCACTGGTTGCAGCTATGTGCAGCTCCTGGCTGAACATCTCCACCCTTTCATTATGTGCCTCTGTCCGAACCAAGTTCCGATCTTTCAACAGGACAACGCTCCACTCCATCGGTCTCGGCTAGCGACAGACTGGCTCCAGGAGCATAGCAGTGAGCTTACCACACTCGCATGCCCCCCTCGCTCACCGGACATCAACACCATAGAGAATTCATGGGATATATTGGAACGAGCTGTTCGTGATCAACCATTCCTACCTACATCTCTGCCTGCTCCATGCCAAGCACTCTTAGATTGTTGGTCAGCGTTAACTGAGTCTGTGTTTCGGAACCTCATTGCGTTCGTACCACGACGTTTGAATGATGTCCTGCGTTCAAAAAGGTGGTTTCACACGCTATTAGGTGGGTGTATGTAATAATTTGCCCTTTCTGTGTATATAAATTTTAAACTCTGTCATGTGGATTTTGCGTTATTCATGATTTTGTGCTTGTCACGTTGATTTTGGACAGCAGTGTAATAAAGACATGGATTGTGATCGTAAATATATCCTTGTAAGTCAACCCTGGTCTTTATCTTGAATTGCATAATTAGAAATTCATGCCTAGATAAGACAACCACCACTGAAGCTATTGGGGTTCAACGAAGGCTAATTGAATAAAATTCAACATTAAAAAACAGTGGAATTCAGTGAAATTAAACTTAATTAGCTCTAAACCTTTTGTTCTGCAGAAAATCTAACTCAACTTTTAATTTCAATTCAACTAAAAAGTTTCATTTAAACAACTAACTTTACAAACTAAACTTTTGCTATGACTACAAAGTTTATTCCCCAGAGATACTAATGTAGAAAAGATCTGAAAACACCTAAAAGGACGAAATTAATAAGCAATGCTTTTTTAAAGTTGCTTACTTTTCCTTTGAAGCAAACCACTGAATTTCGAAGTGAGGGAAAGACCGAGTTGATTTGAAGACTTTTTTTTTAATTTTATTTCTGAGTTTTTGAAACTGCCCATGCTTCTGGAAATAATCTGAAGTTGCAATTCTATTGCGTGAGTTTCTGATGAACACGCTTCATGATATGACGCAGAATTATATCTACAGTTCGGAAGGGCGTGCTTTCCTTCTAGGAAAAGATCTTAACGGAAGAACTAAGGATTCAGTGCATAATTACCAGTAACAGCGCGATGTGCAAAAATTTCTATAGAACTTTAAAACACATTACGCACAAAAAGGAACAGTTAAACACGCCCTCATTACTTCATTTAAGGGATGCTTTAATTTTTGCTGTCAACTATAACTAACGAGCAAAACAGTTTATCATTGGCTAAATTTCATAAATTAACACCGAACTTTTTGCCCTAAATAAGTTTCATCACGCTACGAAGGCAACGTTTAACTGGAAATGACATCTGTGTTTGGCAAAATAATCTAATCTAAACTTACTTCCTGTTGGCTGTCTACATTCAATTAAAAAGTGAAAAATGTTAGCACCACATTTGATTTATATGCCGATTCTGTCATTGAGATATTTAACTACGCGGATAGTATGGTGCGACTTATGGCCAACCGCCTGTGAAAAAATAGGCCCCAATCGAAATCATTATAGCGTTAAAAATACGTGTCGTACTGTGACGTACCTGCCAGCAGGACGCACACGACATAAAGGCAGATAGTAGTCAGAACAAACGTCCGCGTAGCTCAATTGGTAGAGTGACTTACTCCGGAATGAGGGGATCCGGGTTCGAATCCTGGCGTGGACGGAAATGACGGAGAAATTTACTTCGTTATAATGGCGCCTGAACTTTCCGGGTGACCCGACCGTTCAAAATCTCGCATTGGTGTGATGTTCTTTCCACACCGCGAGATAGGAAAAATCAGAGAATCCCTTCTCCAGCGCTTCGAAAAATAAATGTGTGTGACGTTGCATTCCACACACCAGATTGCCTGGGAGTTCTCAAGTGCACGTTCTACAGTGGATGGCTGCCTGCAACGATTCATGGTCACGGCTGACCCGTGGGCCATGCCCCCGGCCCTCTTTGGGGGGGAGATGTGACGTACCTGCCAGCAGGACGCACACGACATAAAGGCAGATAGTAGTCAGAACAAACGTCCGCGTAGCTCAATTGGTAGAGTGACTTACTCCGGAATGAGGGGATCCGGGTTCGAATCCTGGCGTGGACAGAAATGACGGAGAAATTTACTTCGTTATAGTACACTAATCAGTCCAATTCGCGTACTGCGCAATACATTTTACACGCGTCGCTCCCCTCGCTCCCTGTGCGCGAGGTAGAGAATGGAGTATTTCTGGTTGTGCCGCGGCGTTTGACTCAGTCTATCTCGGCTACCGAGAGGTCAACACGACTGTGCGTGGTATCGTCTTAAAGCTCTCGACGATATCTAATCAAATATACGAAGAACATTCCGCAGTGGTTGAACTGAACATTAAAAAAAAAATTCTTGTGAACCGGTGAACACTTTTGACAATATTGCGGTTTATCTGGAAAACCGTGAGTGCCAAACGACTGTGCGTGGTATCGTTTTAAAGCTCTCAGTGAGATTCATTCAAATATGTAAAAACATAGCGCAGTGGTTTAAACTAAAATTAAAAAAAAAAATGTTTTCGTGTGAATGGGTGAACATTTTCGACATAGCTGCGGAATTCGCAGAATGAACGCAAACAAAAATGGAGAAAATTAAAAAAAGATGCAACAGGCCAAAGAAGACAGAACACTACGTTGGGTAATCCGTGTATCGATCTGCTTTGTGTTCGCAATGCACCCAGCATTATTTGTAAAAATTATGAAAGCAACTTTTCATATCATAGACATATGTTGGCTATAACAAATAAATAAACACTTTGAAGCCATACTCGATTAGCTCATTTCAACTCTCCGATCTGCAAGTCGTAGTCCTACGTTCCAAACAGACGGTTCAATCAGAACTGAGTCTACTTTCTTTTTTTTTTTTTTTTTTTGCAGAGAAATATGCAGCTCGACATAAAAAATGTCTTAGCAAGAATTTTCGGAGCGCTTTTCAAATCGGTGGCCGTGTGTCCACAATGGGTTATTTAAATGATTGCAATTGCGAACCAATCACGTGCTAGGTGAGGAAGATAAAAGGGGAAAACTAATTGGTGCAGCTAAGTTCTGTCGTCCAATCCTGGGCGCGAGGCCCACTACATCGGAGTGATCTCGGTGGCGAAAGCATTTCTAAAAAGTGAAAATGCCTGAGCGATGTCATCAGAAGTCCTACCATCACATGGACGTCTTTATCATAGGCGTCTTCATAGGGCTACGTACGGCTGGTTGCTAGCTGCGTCGTCGCCCAGCGGCGGAAGCGTATCGGTATGCAGCAATTCTCTGTTGAATCTGCCCACATGTTAAGAGGTTGGTAATGTGGGTCGTCGTAGCGGAACTGGTGAACGTAGGAAAGCGTCCGAACGTCTCGGTTGCCGCATTCGACGGCAAGTCATAGCAGCTCCACATTTCACAGTGGACGATGTTCGATAAGGTGTACAGGCAGCTATGGACGCCCTCGTATCCACACGGACTGTGAACAGCAGGTTGGCTGAGGCAAGTTTCCTCTCTAGCCAGCCATTGCGCACAGCGTATCGTCGCGCAAAGCTGCAGTGCTGCCGTGAGAGGCATACGTGGCGGAACGAATGGGACAATGTCATATTCATCGACGAATCTCGCTTCTGTGTCAGCGACGATGACCGCCGATTGAAAGCCTGGAGACGACGTGGTCATAGGGCTGATTACTGCTGTTGTTGCTTATAATGATGTCCGACAGTATATAAAGCAAGCCAAATATTATGACCAACGCTTCTTTATGCAAATGGGAGCAACTGCAGGTAAACAACGGCGCCTGTGAAAGTCATGAATCGGTATAAATAACACCCGACGCTAAGCTCTCTTATTCATTGTTATTCTTCTTCTTCAGATGGGAAAGGCAGCGGCCATAAGTGAGTTTAGCAAAGGCCAAATTGTAATGGCCAGACGACTGGGTCAGAACATTTCCGAGACAGCAAGGCTTGTGGAGTGTTCACTATCAGCCGTGGTTAGTACCTTCAAAAAGTGGTCCGAGGAGGGCAAAACCACCAATCGTAGGCAATGTTTAAGCCGACTCATCGATGCTAGAGGTGATCAAAAGCTATCCCGTAGTACGAGCCAACACTGTAAAAAAATTCCTGAAATTCACAGACAAGTTTCCCTCATTTCCTTCGTGGATTAACGAAGCATGTTTCTGATACAACCTTTTTCCGTGAAATGACCGAAAAAACCTGAATTTAACGGACTTTTCGTGCCACGGGAAAATTCTGAATTTTCAGAAACCATTCCGCAGTTTCTTTCGTATATTAACGGAAAATCTCCGTTCTCACGATTTCCATATCCGTATGGTGAGAAATTTCCGCTAATAGTAGTGATTCGTGGAAATACTTGAGGTTTGTTTAACTTCCAAATTTCAATCGTCTGTCGAATTTTGAAGTTCCGTAGCGAGACCGGATATTGTGGATAGCATATCGTATCGATTTTTGTTTTTGTTTTTTGTTGCACAGGATATTCCTTCTCGTTTCCCCTATTTGGTGCAACAGTTATTTATTATATAATGTATTACTGCAAGAAACCGGGTACTTAATTTATTATATAATGTATTACTGCAAGAAACCGGTCCGCTAACAGTAGTGATTCGTGGAAATACTTGAGGTTTGATTAACTTCCAAATTTCAATCGTCTGTCGAATTTTGAAGTTCAGTAGCGAGACCGGATATTGTGGATAGCATATCGTATCGATTTTTGTTTTTGTTTTTTGTTGCACAGGATATTCCTTCTCGTTTCCCCTATTTGGTGCACCAGTTATTTATTATATAATGTATTACTGCAAGAAACCGGGTACTTATTGTACCGATGATTATACGATGTCTGTGTATCAGTCTTTGGACAACTTAAGACAAAAGCTGTTATAGCTATCAAGAGTAAATTTCATATTTAGTTTTTTCGTGTGTGTGTGTGTGTGTGTGTGTGTGAAATAATACTAAAAAAGTACATTTCACCTTTTTTAAAGATAAATGAAAGTCATTGTCAGTTTAAAAAAATCATGTTGCAAAGCATTTTGTTGCTTCGAAAAACCGCGATGAAAAAATGCTTAATTTTTGAAAAGTCCTCCTATGGGGGGAACAAAAAAATAAAAATAAAAACCTATTCAGAAAAATAATAAGCCCCAACAGGAAATGAAATGACTAAATCACTCACATTGAAAAAAAAAAAATTCTTTGTTGCGGAATTCGTTTTCCGCTGTACGTGGGTCCCATTGCATAACGTATGCTGCTCAATTGGTTAATGCGCAAGTTGCCTATTTGGCGAGCTATAACGTCGGGTGTTTGATCCTAACTTCACCGGAAGGATTATCTGGGGGGTGTGTGCTGTACAGGGTTGTTGATTTTGCGGAATTTCAATTTATATACGGAAAAACCAGAAAAGGACTTTTCTGAAATAAACGGAATTTCTGTCTACGGAAATATCTGTGGAAATACGGAAGTTAAAATCAACGGGTACTTTTTAAAACGTTATTTTCAGAAAATTTCCGTGAATTCACACCACTTATTTTTTACAGTGAACAGAAGGGATACTGTGGTGCAACTAACCTGTAATCTGAATGCTGGTGACGGGAGTAATGTGTCACAATACATCGGGCCCTGCTGAAATTTGGGCTGCGTAGCCTAAGGGCGCTCCGAATGCCCATGCTGACTTCGGTTCGCCGACGAAAGCAACTAAAATCGGCACGCGACCATGAAACCTGGACTATAAATGATTAGAAGAAGGTCGTCAGGTCCGGTGAATCTCGTTTCCTGTTGCATCGTGTGGACGGCCCGGTACATGTACATTGTTTATCTGGAGAAGTGTTAACACCAGGATGCTCCTTGGGGCAAAATAAGCCTGTGGAGGAAGCGTAGTGCTTTGAGAAATGTTCTGCCGTAAAACCCTGGGTCCAGTGATTCATAGGCAGGAAACTATGACTCCCACCACCTACCTAAAAATCACTGCAGACAAAATATATCATTTCATGGCAACGGACTTCCCCTTTAGGAGAGCCTTTTTCCAGTAGGCTAATGCGCCATGCTACTCTGACCAGATTTTTCAAGAATGGTTCGCGGATCATGAGGAAGACTTTCAGGTACTGTCCAGGCCTCCAAATTCCCCAGACATCAATCCAATCGAGTACAAATGGTTTGTGTTGGAAAAGAAAATCCGATTACTGAATCACGTAGTTTAAGGATTTTTGGTCCATGTCACTCCGTCATGCTTTCAAATTTCATTCACGCATATCCCACGTGATCTTCTGGATTTTTGCTGTCCTTTGGCATCCAGTCTAATATTTCAATTGTCAGTCGGTGGTACCTTCTTCTAGAAATATGTCCAGCCCATTATCGTTTCAGGGATTTTACTTTGCTCATGATGTCTTCCAGTTTTGTCCTTTTCGCGATACATGAGATCATCTTATATCTCCTGGTTACACCAAGCATGTATCTCGCCAGCTTCTTTATCGGCAGCCTTTGTATGCTTTTTTTAGTTAAGGTCTCTGCTCAGTACGTAAGAATTGGAAGGATGCACTGATTAAGCACTTATCTTTTAAAACATAATGGCATATTGCTTTTGAATTGAATATAGAGTACATCATAAGACACTCACACACAATAGAAACCAATATATGCTAATATAACAGTCACATGGGCTGACGATGTTTTCCGTTTTTCTCTATAAAGAGCTTACTGATTATTCGGTCTCAGTAACCTGTGTAAATAGGGAATAATCTCAGGATCTATCAGGATTCGAAAATGGCCTAATCGTTGGTTCACATCTAAAGTGAGTCCCGATCTGGGAAATAAAAGTGATTACAGGTTTCTCAAAGGCAACCATTTCAAAGGTGTGTATCGACTGGAAGAAAAGAGGATCTCTCTCTCTCTCTCTCTCTCTCTCTCTCTGTCTCTCTACCACGTACAAAAAACGTAAATATGGACCAAAACCTCAACTGAGTGAGTCTTACTGCCGCAAAGATGGTATTGAATAATAAGTTTTCCAATGTGCAACAAATGTCTGCTGAATTTACAGGGCCACCCCGGTGGCGCAGTGGTCTAAGCCCTGGCTGATGGTCATTCACCCTCGTGAGTCCAGATTCAAATCCGCCGCCCCGGTGGCGCAGTGGTCTAAGGCGTTGGTCTCTGATCATTCGTCCGTAAGGGGTCCGGGTTCGAATCCCGGTCAGGCATGGATGTTGTGTTTGTCTTACGGCACTGGCTCTCTCCCTTCCTTGGAACCAGTGGCCCTAAATTAGGGACGGGCGACTGCTTATAGCCCATTGAGTTGCTCACGGTGTTCGTAAAACCTCCAATCAAAAAAAAAAAAAAAAAAAAAGATTCAAATCCCAGTGAGGCATGGATATTGAGTTTGTATTGCGGCACTGGCTCTCTTCCTTCTCTGGAACCAGTTGCCTTTAACTAGGGACGAAAGACTGCTTATAGCCCACAGAGTTGCTCACGGTGATCTTTAAACCTCAAACAAACAAACGAATTCGCAGGAGCACTTCATTTTGACCAGAACTATGCATAGAATGTTAAAGAAATTAGGCCTAGGAAGTGATCTGTTCTTTCAGAAGCCACCTGCCTGAAATAAGAAATATAAAACTCCAATAACGGTGGTACCGGGAAGGCCGTGAATGAACAGAAGGGCAATTTAAGAACGTGATGTGGTCAAATGAATCACGTGACACATTGTTTTGCACTGATAGCCGAAAGATAGTGTAACCAGAACCTGTCTGGAAGAAATGAACCCCGTCATGCATTATGAACGCAATCAAAACACCTAGAAACAGCACCATGCTATGGAGGATGTTCTGTTTTTACAAACAAGGTCCGCTGATACAAGTGGAAGGTAAGATGACATCCAGGAGATATCTGAATGTTGCAAATGACCAAGTGCAGCATACAAAGTTAAACTTTTTTTTCTGCAGCGATGGCACCTTTATGAATGACAATCTTATTGAAAATGAGCGGGACATGCAAGAAAAAAGTGGCGTTGATGCCTTTATCCTTCAACGCTGAGAGAGTTGCACGATATTTTGCTGCGAAAATGGCTAACTTTCGACCAGCATAAACTTAAATACCTCATAGAATCTATGCCACATCTCATTCGTCACAAAGAAAGGCCCTATTCGACATTTTTTTTTTTTTTTTTTTTTTTTTTTGATTGGAGGTTTAACGACCACCGTGAGCAACTCAATGGGCTATAAGCAGTCGCCCGTCCCTAATTTAGGGTCACTGGTTCCAGGGAAGGGAGAGAGCCAGTGCCGTAAGACAAACACAACATCCATGCCTCACCGGGATTCGAACCCGGACCCCTTACGGACGAATGATCAGAGGCCACGCCTTAGACCACTGCGCCACCGGGGCGGCCTATTCGACATTAAATAAAGGTTCGATTTCTATCGGCCACTGTGCGTGTAAATATGCAGCCTTACAAAGTCAGAACAATACAACTGGGTGGTGAAACGAATGGCTGTATGCTAGAACAGAAGGCTGTAGATCATAGGCGCCCACTAGAGGATGGGGCAAGATTCATCCCCCAATAATTTTACTGGGAAAGGGGGGGGAGAGCCCACCCAATATTTTTCGTTCTGTTTAATTAAATAATCACTTTAGCCTCATAAGGTGGAACTTATGATGCTTCCAAAAATTAATACTCTCATTGTCATAAATATCCGCGAACCAAGAAAAAACCGTGCGATTAACGCGAAACTTGCCGAATAGCTACGGGGAGGGCAGACAAGCAAATGATTAAAGTTTCGTGCGGTTCCACAAGCCCGCGCTTCCAAGACAGGCGCTGCAATCGCAATCTTTCGGGCTTGTAAGGCGTCGCGCAGGGGACTCTACATTTGGGCCGAACTGCACGGTAAGAGTAATCCTGAGCGCTAGACATGCCGAAGAGCTGCCATAGATGTGCGTATGGACAACTGACGGAGTATGAACGAGGCCGTATCGTCGGGATGAGAGAGGCAGGGTGGCCGGCGCGCCAAATCGGCAGCCATTTGGGCCGGTCGGACAGTACGGAGCGATCGTGTTGGGAGCAATGGACACGGGAAGGCACCCAGACACAGCGGACTGGCTTTAGACGACCCAGACACACCACCAGCAGATAGAACCGTGGGATCGTGAGAGCGGAGCGCACAGATACAACCATTTCCAGACGCCTGCCAGTGGCGAACCTGCACTCTCAACGGCCCTTACGTTTTCTGCCATTAACATCTGACCATCGTCGGCGTCGATTGCATTGGTGTCAGCAGCGAGCAACGTGGAATGCTACAGACTGGCGACGAATAGTGTTCAGCGACGAATCCCACTTCTGTATGGGAACGGACGACCACCGTGTCCGAGTGTGGAGGGTCGCAGGTAAGCGCTACAATCCCAATCTCACTGTACAGCGGCACACATCCCGAACTGCAGGCATGATGGTCTGGGGAGCCATCGCGCATGCCAACCGGTCTTCCCTCGCAGTACTCCGAGGGACGTTGACAGCCCAGCACTACGTACAGGAGATCCTGCGGCCCCATGTGCTGCCATTCCTGACGGTGCGACCCGGAACTTTTATCCAACAAGATAACGTCCGTCCGCACATGGCTCGTGTTTCCCAGGACTGTCTACGTCAGGCTTCGATGCTTCCGCGGCCTGCCAGATCGCCTGATCTCTTGCCCATCGAACACGTGTTGTACCAGATGGGACGCCAGCTTTCTCCATGTCCCAGTTTTTATGACTTAGAGCATCAGTTGCAAGAAGTGTAGGCAAATGTGTCCCAGGAAAACATATGGCGTCTTTTTGACTCTACGCTGGACCGCATCACCACATGTATCCGAGCACGAGGCTGTCTGACGCGGTAGTAACGCTGACCGGAATATGTCCGCGGGAAATCGTCCTGCTACTGTGATATTGTATCACTTCTGTCCTTCGTATGTGCCATCTCAGTACGAAAATCTCATTTCAATCCGACGGCTCCTTCTTGGTGCACGGCTTTTTATGACAATAAATGGAAATAACAAAATAAAGTTGACTCCCATATTCAGCATTGATCATTTGATAAGAAACTGGATTGCCAGCCCCGTATTGCGTTTGGCACGTTCTCGTTGTATGTGGTAAATGTTTAAAACAATTATCAAAAATAAAATAAATAAATATACAGAAAGTATCTCTAGCGTCTTTATTTATCTATTAATTTTTTACGCTTCTTGTTTTTTGTTTAAGTAACCCAGCTAATTTCTCATTTTTTGAATAAACACATTCCTCAGAATGTTTTTATAAAATCACAAGTTGAATTTTATTTTTTTAAATATTAATATTCAGTAAAAGAATATTGCTGTTTCTTTGTTCATTTGCTGATGAGCAGTTACAATTGCGCTTTAAAATATTCGTCGAGTGTCGTAGTTTAGCCTTTTGCCATTTTTTCCCCTTCTGACAATGGGAACAAAGTGCCCCCAAATCTCTTCACGCCTGCCCCCCCCCAGAATTTGGTGAAGTCGGCGTGCTTGATCTAGATCCTGGTTCGAATCCCTCTCCGCTCGGAAACGACGCAGTATTCAAGTCTTCTGAAGAGTGGGCCACATCGCATGAAACGAATTCTGGTATCTTTACGGAAGAAAGCTATAATCGATTTTTTCGCTTTCCATGTGAATTGGATATTTCTCCTTCGTGGTTTTCTGTGGCTTTTATTTTGATGTGAGTTATGATTTCTCGATCTTACAGAGAAAATGTCATCGAATGTTGTTTTTGAGTCCATTTTCCTGGAAAAGGATATGCTTCTTTCATTTCATTCCTGATCTTTGGCATTTGTAACATCAGGCACGTTCGGTACATATTCTCATTTTACAGATTGTCATCAATGACGCATTTTAGCTCTTCTTACGTTTTGTCCAGTTGTCTGAATATTTTTTGTTTGATAACATGCACACGGTTTGGATATTTTGAATTTTCAATACTATTTTGAAAAGTGATTAACTTATGATTAACTTATGAATAGCAATCTTACCTTCGATTAACTTATGATTAACTTATGAATAGCAATCTTCCCTTCGATTAACTTATGATTAACTTTTGATTGAAGCTTTATCTTATGATTAACTTATGACTATTTGAAGCTTTATCTTATGATTAACTTATGACTATTTGAAGCTTTATCTTATGATTAACTTATGACTATTGAAGCTTTATCTTATAATTAACTTATGAATATTCATAAGTTAATCATAAGTGATTTGTAGGTCAACCGGTTCAAGTAATGTCTTGCTGTAGGGTAATCCAAAATGATTTGCAGGTCAACCGGTTCAAGTAATGTCCAACTTTTGTGATTTGTACTGTTAGATTGGCACGTTAGGTTGTGCTTTGTTAGCTAATAATCAGCTCAAAATTTGTTAGCTAATAATCTAGCTAATATTTGGCTAGAGAGAACAAAAACTTTCGCTCGCTCGTAAATTAGATAATATTTGCTAATACACTGCCGGACAATTGCTAAGGACGGATGACAATAGCAACAATAGCAACCATAAAATGGAAGGCAGGAAAATGTGGAAATTAGCATAAGTGCGGGATACAGTAAGCCGTGTTGTTTTGGATTGCCGAACTTGTTCGTGATGTCATAGCGCTGATAAGAGATATAAAGGATTTGACGCGTATTGACCGTTGTTGTTCAAACGCAAAGTTGAAAGGGAAAGAATCAATTGACGAACTTGCAATTTTCAGTATGTTTTGCCGACATCCCCTAGATGATTTTACGCTTGGCCGTATTATTGGCAATATTGAAGAAGGGCGAAAAATAACAGATGTTGCCAGGGAGTTCGACGTCAGCCATAGTGTTGTTTCAAGGCTTTGGAAATCATTTCAAACAAATGGAGAGTGTAGCAAACGTCACGGGGAAGGTCGTGTTCGCAGTACGACACCTGCAGAAGATCGGTACATAGTGCTATCAACAAAAAGACACCGGCGCAGCACAGCTAGTGAGGCAGCAAATCAGTTTATGGCTGCTACTGGCAAGCGGATCTCCAGAAAAACTGTCGCCAGACGTTTGCATGAAGGAGGACTATACGTCCGCCGTCCTGTTGTGTGCATCCCATTGTCCAGACGTCACCGTATCGCCCGTTTGCAATGGTGCCATCAACATCGCAATTGGACTGATAACGACTGGTCTGCTGTCCTCCTCTGAGATGGGAGTAGATACAGTCTATCGTCTGATTGTCGACGACAACTGACCTGGCGTGATAGTGGTACTGCATATTGTCCAGCAAACATACAGGAAAGGGACCGATATCCGACATGTAGTGTCATGGTATGGGCTGGCATCATGATCAATGGCCGTACGTCCCTCTATGTGCTTCCAACTGGGACTATGACTGGCCAACGATACATTAATGATGTTCTGCTACCTCATGTTCGCATATTCCGTGGTGCTGTCGGTGATAGATTCATTTTCATGGACGACAACGCAACATGTCATCGAACAGTCGCTGTCCAGGAGTGTAGAGAGCGAGGATATTCAACGCCTCTTATGGCCAGCACGTTCTCCAGATCTGAATCAAATTGAAAATGTGTGGGATGCTTTGGGGAGGAGTCTTGCTGGTCGCCAATGCCCTCCAATAAACAAGGACACCCTCATCCGTGCACTGACAGAGGAATGGGATAAATTACCCCAACAGCTGCTTGATAATGTTGTGCAAAGCATGACACGACGTGTGGAATCTTGCATCGCCCTCCATGGTGGCCATATCCCGTATTGACATCTTACGCCGGAACGCCTGCGGACGGTAATTGCATTTTTTCACGTTTACGTATTCTGCCCAAAATGGCCTATTTGTCCCTTGAACACGTTCCAAAGCCTTCTGGATTTCAGAGCACAATAAATTGTCTTTCTTGTAATGTCCTGGCATTCTGACATTATTTTATTTCACTTGGCATCCAACCACACTTACTTTTTTATGCGCTATATAGCCGTTTATGATCCGTCCTTAGCTAATAATCAGCTCCAACTTTAACAAATATTAGCTAAATATTTAGCTAATATTTGTTAGCTAATAATCAGCTCCAACTTTTGTGATTTGTACTGTTAGGTTGGCACGTTAGGTTGTGATTCTGTTAGCTAATAATCAGCTCAAAGCATCAACTGTTAATTTGTGATTTGTACTGTTAGGTTGTACTGTTAGGTTGGCAGTAGAGTGATTTGCAGGTCAACCGGTTCAAGTAATGTCCAACTTTTTTCATTTGCAGGTGAATCTTCATCTTATGATTAACTTATGATTATTGAAGCTTTATCTTATGATTAACTTATGACTATTCATAAGTTAATCATAAGTGATTAACTTATGATTAACTTAAGAATAGCAATGTTTTCAATGTTCCTTCGCCGTACATCTGGCTCTTTCTACTTCACCGCTTTCCTTTTCATTTAAAGAGTTATAGCTTACAGAAAAATTCTGTAAGCTATAACTTCGAAACGTTAGTCCCATTTTCAAATTTCCACGAATCCTATCTATTTTCAGCTTCCTTTTTAAGCTCCACGATGCCAAACGCAGATGTAACACTTGGAAAGAAACGTGCAGATATTTGTTAAAAGTAACATTTTCCCTTAGCTATTTTAAATTCTAGTACATGCTGAATCTTTAAAAATACACTCATTGTCATAAAAATCTGAGCACCAAGATAAAACCGTGCGATTAACGCGAAAATCGGCGAATAGCTAAGGGGAGGGCAGACAGGCAAATGATTAAAGTTTCGTGAGATTCCGCTTGCCCGCGCGTCCAGGACCGGCGTTGTAATCGCAGTCCTTGTGGCGTATAAGGCGCCGCGCAGGGGACTCCACAATCATGTCGAACTTCACGGTAAGAGTCAGGTGAGATCACCTGACTCTTACCATGCACTTCAGCACGAATAGACATGCTGAATAGGACATGCATCTGAGCGATAGACATGCCGAGGAGCCGCCGTATAGTTGGCCGTCATTTGGGCCGGTTGGACGGTACGGTGCGATCGTGTTGGGAGCAGTGGACACAGTGCATACGGCGGTCTGGCTCTGGACAACCCAGACACACCACCAGCAGAGAGGACCGTGGGATCGTGAGAGCGGCACACACAGATGCAACGACACAAGGGAGTGTCCGCCAGAACCAATTCCAGACACCTGGAAGAAGCGAATCTGCGATCTCATCTGCCCTTACGTTTTCTGCCATTACCACCCGACCATCGTCGGCGTCGATTGCAGCAGTGTCAGCAGCGAGCAACGTTGAATTCTACGGACTGGCGACGAATAGTATTCAGCGACGAATCCCGCTTTTGTATGGGGACGGACGGCCACCGTGTCAGAGTGTGGAGGACCGCAGAAGAGCGCTACAATCATAACCTCACTGTACAGCGTCACACGTCCCGAACTGCAGGCGTGATGGTCTTGGGGCCATCGCGTATGAGAGCTGGACTTCCCTAGCAGCGATCCGATGCGCTGCCTTTCCTGACGGGGCTTCCCAGAGCCGTTTTCCAACAAGATAGCGCCTGTCCGCACACTGCTAAGGCTTCCTCAGGACTGCCTACGTCATGCTTCGACGCTTCCGTGGCATGCCAGATCGCCTGATCTCTCGCACATGGAGCACCTGTGGGACCAGATGGGACGCCAACTTTCTCCATGTCCCAGTGTTCGTGATTTAGAGTGTAAGTTGCAAAACGTGTGTGCCAATCTGTCCCAGGATAACATACGGCGTCTATTTGACTTCATGCCGGACCGTATGACTGCATTTGTTGGAGCACGGGGCGGTCCGACGCGGTACCAACGCTGACCGGAATGTGTACCGTATGTCCGCGGGAAATCGTCCTGCTGGTGTGCTATTGTAATCACTTGTGTTCTTTGTATGTACCATCGCACTACTAAAATCTCATTTCAATCCGGCGCCTCCTTGGTGCGCGGATTTTTATGACAATGAGTGTATTTTCCTCAGTCAGGATCGTAGCTTAATCATTATGTGTGATTGGCTTAACGTGGACCACATGACACTGCGAGATTCTGTCTAAACATTGAAGCTCCTAATAACGACGAAAATTGGATGACGTTTTCTTACTCATATTCGTAAACTGTTCTACGAAAAGAAAAGCTGCAATTACTGGGAAAGGTTTGGGGGAATTATGGAGCCAACCCAATCGAGTATTTTTTATAAAGATTATCTACAGCAATTGTAGCTACTTTTGAATTACATTTTTTGGTGCGCCATTAAAGGGATGCTTTAACGGCGCATAATGACGATATGAGATGTATCGTTTTCGCAAAAAAGTGCTTGTAATAAATCATTAGAGTCTGTGGAACTGACTTTTTGCTTTCAATACTTGTTTCAAATTGAACAATCAATGAGTGATGATAACATTTCTTCTTTGGTGTGTAATTTCATCTGTTCGATAAATATGATGATTAAATCTTCTGAGTTCATTTTAAGAGTCGAGTTTGGCTTCTTGTACAAACAAACAAACGAGCGTGATGATTCTGATAACAAAGTCCATTACTTCCACTGGCTTTTCTTGATTCTTCCAGAAGCCAATAGGCTATTACTGGACTATTAGTGAAATGTATTAGATATTTATTTGCAACATTTAACCACAGAGCATTTTTTTCAATGAATAAAATTCTACTTACCTCTCTATCAATCGGCATTTCTTTTTTGTTTGTGAGTTTAACGACAACCATGTGCAACTCGATGGGATATAAGCAGTCGCCCGTCCCTAATTTAGGGCCACTGATTCTAGGGAACGGAGAGAACCAGTGCCGTAAGACAAACACAACATCAATGCCTCACTGGGATTCGAACCCGGACCCATCTCGGACGAATGGTCAGCAGCCCGTGTTTGGACCACTGCGCCACCAGAGAAAGGGTATTTCATTAGCACAGGTTAATTGAAATGTTTGACGGTACTCAAAAATCTTCAGGACTTCTACTATTTGCGCTGCTTAAGAAGCAGACATTTTCTAAATCCGCGTTTAACACCTTTGATTGAATTTAAGTACATTCACATTCAATTAAGCACATTCACATTCAACGTTCCTGGCATAATAATCTTTAAAGCTATCACCATTTTGAACAGTAAAGCTAAGCCTTCCTTTTGAATTTTTTTGTTTTTCAGGCTTTTTTAGGTATAGAAGTGATAGAAAAATTCAAGCAGACAATATTCCAAACCCGCCATTTAAAATTTATTTTCGGTTTTCGGAACTTTCTATGTACCTTAAGACCTATCAGCATGCCAAGTTTCAAAATCTCTAGGTCATTTAGAAGTGGTCGAACAATTCGCAAAAACATTGTAGTAGGCAGTGTTCCAAAGCCGCCATTTTTATTTTTTTTGGGTTTTCGTATTTTTCTAGGCTTACGGACGTTAACACTATCAGCATACTCATTTTCAGATCTATAGATCATTTAGAAGTGGTCGAATAATTCGTAAACGGAAACACTCGCATTTTCCAACTTTGATTTATGTACTCGTATGTATAGATTGTTAGATGGCATGGCTTAATGTTCCATTGAGCTGCAACTGAAAAAGTTTTATTTCGTAAAGCTGTGTGCTAGTAAATAGCAGTAGCACATGCTATATTGATTCTTCAGTAGAGTCAATATACGCGGTCGAGTCACATTAATGTGACTACCAGCTTAACATCCAGAGTAACTGCAGTGTGCAGCGCGGACAGCAGCTAAACGGGCTGGGAGTGACTCAATAAGGTGCTGGAAGGTGTTCACAGGTATGTGGAGCAATGCCAACTGCAGTGCATCTCACAGCTGCTAGAGGGTGCGTGGTGGAGGATCCACAGATCGAACAACACGATCGAGGTGGTCCTATAGATGTTCAATTGGGCTTACGTCTGGGGAATTAGGGGTACTGGGAAGTACTTTGAAATCTTCAACGTGCTCGTCCAGCCACTCTCGGACATTTCTTGCTGTGTGACACGTCTCATTGTCGAGCTTAAAGATCCCATCCGTCCCAGGGAAGACAATCTGCATGCATGGGTGTACATGGTCTGCACGGATGGATTCATAACGAGTTCGGTCAGTAGTGCCATCCAATGGTATGAGTGGACCCAGGGAATGCCACGAAAACATTCCCCAGACCATAACAGACACCACCAGTTTGTGTTCTTCCAGCAATGGTTGAAGAGTGTTTGTTCTCCCATGTTTCTCGCCTTATACGCCAACGTCCATTCGTTCGATTAATGAGGCGCAACAGGGTTAGCTGAATTACTTACGCAGCACGGTTCGCTGAACTGTCGTTTTAGACACACTTTCGGTAGCCCCCTGGTTCATTCGGCCAATGAGTTGCTTCACTGTAGCGTGTCGTTCGGCCTTCACGCACTTTCGCAGCTGACTTTCACCTCTCACATTAATGGCACGTGGTGCTCCGCAGTTTCCACATCGCTTATTCGCAATGGTGCCATTTCTCCAATCACGATACACTTTAACCACAGCAGCTCGCGAACAGTTCACAAACTGCGCTGTTTCAGAAATACTGCCACCCTTGGCCCGATAGCCGATAATCATCCCTTTTAGTAAATATGATAAATTGCTCCTTTTATCCATGACAGCAACGAGTAATATATTTTCAGACTGCCTACAGCACCCCTTATGTACCTTCCAAGCGAACTCACGACGCGTGCCCTCGTTCATTGGCTACGCGCTGTTGACGTCAGAAGTAGGAGGTGGACACAATAATGTGACTCGAATGTTTATATTGACCGATAACATGAAGCAACATTTTAAATAACATCCGTTCCAAAAATTTATCTTTGTGACATCAAAGAAATTAGTTCTATATTTTCTGTGTTAAGCATCATGCATCAGGGCAACATTCGAAAAGGAACTTCCCTACTTTTATAGTATTTCAGGAGTTGTGCCGTTGTGTGATTCTTGTTGACGAAGAAAAGGAATTAGTAATTCCTTTGATGTCTTACGTGCTTGGTCATACATGAAGGAGTTTTTAAACGAATATAGGATCTGTTCTTGAAAGTCGCGTTACACAGCAGTTTTAATAAATTCGTTTTTAGCAAGTACAGACACGTTTTCAAAGTACGTTACAAACGGATTTCACATTCTCCAGACTTCTTTGTTTGTTCAGAAGGAAACAATGGGAAAATATTCCCACCCGAAAATCCAAATATCTGATGATTCAATGAATGAAATTTTTTCTTTCGGATGTTATCTGACTTAACATCCATGTCATATTTACACCAATAAACGGATTCACATCTTCCAAATTTGTATTATCTAAATTTTGAAGATGAAAATCCGTTGTTTGGTGTAAATATGACAACGACGTCATATTTTCACCCAAAAAAATGGATTGTCATCTTCAACATTTGTATTATACACAGTGCGTCAAAGAATTTTTAAGACTGGCGCTAGATTTCAGCCTACGGTGGCGCCACTAGTGTAATCGCGAATGCGTTATAAACCGTGACCCATCTGCTTGCTTTTTGCCAAAAGTACTGCGCAGTTGTTAAAGCAACTCAAACGAAACGAGCGTTCATTAGAGAAGTAAAATTTTTTTCATGTTGAATTATTAAGATGGAACAAAGGGATGTTATTAAATTTAACGCAAAACTTGGTAAAAGTGCCTCGGAAACGTACCAAATGATGAAACAAGTTTACGGTGAGTTCTGTTTAAGTAGATCAAATGTTTTCCTGTGGCACAAACGTTTTTTGGGCGGAAGAGATACACTAGGAGATGATAAGCATACCGGAAGACCAAGTTCATCTAGGATACCTGAGATTATTGAAAAAGTGCGGGATTTCGTGGCAAATAATCGATGTGCGTCACTAAGAATGATGGAAGAGTCTTTAAACATCAACAAAGAAACGATTCGAACCATCCTGCATGAAGATTTGGGCAAAACAAAAGTCTGTGCTAAATTTGTTCCACACACTTTACCCAATGAACAAAAATCAAGGAGAAGTGCACATTGCAGAGACATCATTTCAGCCGCTGCAAATGATCCAAACTTCTTAAAATGGATTGTTACTGGTGATGAAACATGGATTTTTCAATATGATCCTAAAACAAAGCAATAAAGTGCAGAATAGAAGTAAAAAAACTCGCCACAAGCCAAAAAACCAAGAAAAGTTCCATCGAAAATCAAAACAATGCTCATTACATTCTTCGATAGTATCCACAAAGAATTTGTTCCAAGTGGACAAACAATTACTGGTGAGTTTTATTTAAATATTTTGAGGCATTTGATGGGCAGCATTCGTCGCAATCGTCTAGAATATCGAGATGAAAACAGTTGGTGTTTGTTGCACGATAATGCACCCAGTCACATCTCACTTCTTGTTCGTAGATTTTTGGCGAAAAATAACGTCTGTGTGTTGAATCATCCACCGTATTCGCCTGATTTGGCACCCTGCGACTTTTCTTTGTTCCCAAAACTTAAAATGACGTTAAAAGGGTGTTATTTTGATGATATTTCGACCACACAAACAGCTTCGACGCGTGCTTTGGAGGCAATTCCGCAAAGTGAACTGGAACAGGCATTCGAATCATTATGAAATCGCTGTAACAAGTGTACTGAAGCCGGAGGGACTTATTTTGAATAACAAACCAAAAGAAATTATAATTTCTTGTTTCTATTTCATTTTACAGACCCAGTTTTAAAAATTCTTTGACGCACTGTGTATGGTGTAATCCCGTATTTCATTCATGATTTGTATTATCTAATGATTGTTGCATTATTCCATTCGTTTTTTCTCTTCGCGAAAGGGAAGATTTTGTCAAGATGTAAAAATACAAATTCTTGTGTGACGTACCTGAACTTCATTTCCCTCACAGAAGCGGTAATTTTGTGCCCACATCTAAATACGCTCTTTTCTTGCTTCGTGGTCTGTGCATTCTGGTTGGCAAATATATCAACGAGGTTTGCCAAATTTCACACCAAATGTATGATGACCAACTTTTTCGCAAATCCAATTTTTTCCCTCGCGGAGTTTAATCCTTTCATCTGCATCACCTGAAAGGAATCGCTCCTCACTAATTTTTAGGATCGCTGGCTCCAAAAAGAAGGAGAAGACCAGAGCTTCAAAGGAGAAAATTAATCCATAGCCGGTATTTGAAAACCAAGAAGCGGAGATAAAGACGCGTGTCATAGACCACTTAACCAATGAAGCGAAAATTGTCTTCATTTTAGTTTTGTAAAGAAACTAATGTACCGGGTGGTAACAAATGCATTGTATTACGGTGAGATTTTCACGAAAAGCATCCGGATTTTGTCTGGCAACGGAAAAACTTTTAGTTCGGAAACGAGACGAGAGAGAACGCTTTAAGCGCATACAAACCATGAAAGACATGCAAATTTGGTATCTTAAAAAGCCCTAAACTATAAGCTTAAGCTGTTAATTATCTGAGAATTGCTTTAATCCCTCTCGTTATTCAAATCGGTGTTCAAGAGGAGTGTTGTTACAATGTTAACTTTGCAGGATATAGCCCTATTAGTGAAGCTTTCTTATGTAAGCAGAAAATTGGCACCCGAAGCTTTGTGAAATTCCATAACACAAGAACTAAAAAAGGGCTAAGGTCCTATTTGCTGCGCCGATGTGCAGTGTTTGGTGAGTCGATTTGAGGAAACTGGAAGTTTACTGGATCACCCCTGATGTGGAGAGATCAGGGTTAAGGGAGTCCCGTTCGAATGCTGTGGCATCCCAAATGGACAAACTAGCATGTCAAACGACAAGTGAAACAAACAGTGCTCGTAAAGCGGCAAGATGTTTCAACATAGTGATAGCATCGGTAAATCGCATCCTTCACGTGTGTTAAATATGTACCCATACAAACTGCAAACCTTACACCAGCTGTTACTGGTGGATGCCACACAACGGAAGAAATTTGGAAAATGGGCTGTGACAAAGATCTTTGAGGATCCCCAGTGCTTGTTAAATGTGTTGCAGACAGACGAAGCTAGTGGGTCTATCAACATGCATAATTGTCGAAAATCTCCAAAGAATAATTCACATGCTTACACAAAGGAACCATTACATTCTTCACGACTTACGGTGTGGTGTGGATTCACTGCATCCGTCATTCTTCGGCTTCATTTCTTTCAGGAACCGTGCTCCAGAAATGGCTGGAAGACTTGTTCAGTAAATGCGAAACACTACTTGAAAGTACTGCGTGAAAACGCTTGCAAAAACAAAATGTGCTGTACACACAGTCACATTTATGAAGGATGGTGAGTCAGCTCACGTCGCATCTCCAGTGAAGAACTTTCTTGTCACCACCTTTGGTGCAGAAAAACTAATCATCAGCCACTACAGCATCCCTTGGCCACCTCAATCTCCAGATCCTGATCTGACACCTGTGGATATTTGGTTGTGGAGTTATTTAATGTCCAGAGTGCACCACACAAGACCTTCCACTCTGCCACAACTAAAGGAAGCCATTCGCGTGAAGTCTGTTGCATGGACACGAACATGCTGCATTTGGTGGTCACTGGAGTTATCACACACTTGAATGCTGTGATACCTTGTAATAGAGGACACGTTGAGCAGTTAATATTGTGATAGTATCACCAAGCTAATGCAACGTATGTATTTTCGTTGATTTTCACTGTTGTTTGTTTGTGGGTTTAACGTCCTCTGTGAGCAACTCGACGAACTATAAGCATGATCATGATCATGTGTAGATGATTTTAGGAAGGGAGTGTCTGAACCCAGGTCTTAAACAGCCCTTAGAAACAGGAAACTAGGAGATTTGGGCTACAGCGCCCGATAGGAAAGTGACACGGAAGCGAAGTAGAAAGGAGGAAGACGCCCTTATTTATTACCGGGGGGCCAGTACCCGGGGTCCGACGGCTTAATGTGCCGATCCGACGCACGGCGGATATTTAGTTGATCGAGCGTTCGTACCTGCCTGGGATCGAACCTGAGGCCCTTTTCGTGGCAGTCACGAACGTTGCCCACTAGGCCACTCGTGACCCCTTGAACTATAAGTAGTCGCCCGTCCGTAATTTATGGCCTCTGGTTCCAGGGAAGAGAGAAAACCAGTGCTGTAAAACAAACACAACATTCATGCCCCACCGGGATTCGAACCCTGACCCGTCTCAGATGAATGGTCTGAAGCCAGCTTTTAGACCACTGCGCCATCTGGGTGGCTTCACTGTATTTATCATACAAACGTTTTAGCCGTTATCGCCCTCTGTTGGTGACTCTTTTAACTAAAATTATTTTCGTTGCTAAACGAAATACCCCTACTAGCTGATACGCTTCGTGCAAACCTCAGTGTAATATAAGCATTTTTAATTTTGTTATAAAGTTTTGAAATTTAAAAGGACTTCTGAGCCACTGGGTATTTCTTGCCTTAACAGAAAGGATCTTGGCAAAACACTATCCTCGGATGGTGTTGTCGGGAATGCGCAACAGAGGAAGTTCTGGATGAAATGAGGTACATTTCAAACAACCACTTGAAGGCAAGGTATTGAAAGAGTGTGATGAAGCAGCACAGTAACTAATAAAGGAGAAAGATTCGATACAGAGATCCAATTTAGTGGAATTAATAATTCCGAAGTAGAATAACCGCGCCTCATTTCTAGGTCTTGTACGTATTTCTAAAAATGCCGAAGTGGAATAACTGCGCCTCGTTTCTAGATTTCTTAAGCCGACAGCAAAATTTAATAGCGCATTCGGCAGACTTCTTAAGAGACAGCAAAATTTAATGGCGTATCTTTGTTCCTCTTTCACATCCACTTTTTCGAAAAATCACCGTGCGAAAACACCTGTTAGGGGTTCACGAAACTGCACTTATTCAACTGCACACTACCGACGATGAATGGGTGATAAACAGGTGTTGCTAGTTACTTTGGTTACTCAAACGACTACCATTTTTCGAGACTCGTTCCAAGGGCAAACGTGGTATTACACATTTTTTATAGAAACATTGGCAGTTGTTTTGGGACAAGTTACGTATTTCTCAACCGTAGAAACCGTATAAATTATACAAAAGTTTAAGAAAAAAATAACGATAATTACCTCAAACAGAAGTTATCGCTCTTTCCACTTTTATAAGTGAGTCAGGGAAAAATTCTCATCGGCCGCCACCGGAATCGAACCCAGGTCTTCCAGTTACGCGCCGGACATGCTGCTACTGCACCACAGCGGCCTCGAATTCCTCAAAACTCAGATACGACTGGTGCTTCTTGGAGCCCTGCAAGTATGTGAGTCTGGAGGAATTCGAGGCCGCTGAGGTGCAGTGGTAGCATGTCCGGCGCGTAACTGGAAGACCTGGGTTCGATTCCCGGTGGCGGCGGATGAGGATTTTTACATGACTCATTTATAAACGTGGAAAGAGCGATGACCTCTGTTTGATGTTCGCGGTCCACGTCAAACGTCTGCATTAATTATTCAGTCCCCTTCTAATTATTTGTTCAGTTACTGCTTACCATCTTTAGTGAATCCCCAGCATTGTGCGGGGCTCCAAGAAACAACCTGCCAAGTAGCTTGGCAATTAGTCGTATCTGAGTCTGGAGGAATTCGAGGCCGCTGTGGTGCAGTGGTAGCATGTCCGGCGCGTAACTGGAAGACCCTGGGTTCGATTCCCGGTGGCGGTCGATAAGAAATTTTCCGTGACTCACTTATAAACGTGAAAAGAGCGGCAACTTCTGTTTGATGTTCCTAATTTACGTCAGTAGTGTGTATTGATAATTACCTCAACATCAGCACTGTACCCAATAATTCATGGACATTAGGAAACACCGTTTTCGAGCTCAAAATTCCTTTAAAACATTTCAGTTTTGGGGAAAATTGATGAATTTAATTTCTATAGGAAGTTACTAAGTCAATTTATTTGAAATTTTGGAACTGATTCATTGCAACTGACCCTTTGCTTGGTGACGAGCTCGTTTACAACTCTCACTTTGTAAAGAAATTAACGTCGTAAGCGGAGGTACAATTTGTCAGATAATATTGTCTGGTCACGAGTGCACCTTATTTCACACATGCACAAACGCATATTTTGTAGTTAAAAGGTTATTAAAAACCTAAATGTGTTAGACGACTTGTATATCGTGCCTTCAAATTAACACACTTGTAATCCTCCTGGGACAAAAGAAAGCGGCAGACTTTCCAAGTCACTGCTGAAGAGGGCAGAGGTCAAGATAGCCAGAACCGTGTCCATTTAATTACGTTTTCCCGGATTCGAACGGAGAAAAACAAAGGGGGAATCCAATTTATCAGAGTCGACCAGTGAATGACTTGACAGGTTGTTCTTCCTACACGTGACTGTGGTTGAAATAAGAAAGGAATAGGTGTTCCTGCAAACCGTTCTCTGCAGGTGTGGGAGGGAGCTTCGGACAACGGAATTCCTTCTACTTGACAACCGGAATAATTGATTGCCGTGAATTCATGCCAGGTTGGAGAATCACAGGGAACATTCCGTAAAATTACTTACTCAAGGTAAATCGAATCAGAGTAAATAATTTATTTGGACTCAGAATGTGCCGCACTTTCAGGTGCAAAGATCACAAATTAACGCAGGTCTCTCAAAAAGGACGGATAGATATTGTTCGAGAAAAGTTTGTTTGCGGCGGGTTCATTTCTCGAGTTATGTTTAATATATCACTGCCACGAAGGTGGGGATGAAATTGACGTAGGCCATTCCTTCCTGGAGGATCAAAGTCATGATTAATCCATTTCATTTTAAGCAAATATTCACTTCATGACAGCATCTCACTCTCTATGCAAAGGGACGTCTTAAAAATTTGTGGTTTACGTAAAATTTAACATTATTTCTATCCTTTCCTTTTACGAAGATTTCCTGGAGACCGATACTACATTTCGCAGTTTTCTGGAAAACGCTTCAAGTACAATTTTGAAAATTGATTTTGAAGAAGTAAGTTGAAAAGTTAGCTCAACGTTGAAAATACTCCAAATACGTGGCGACAGTAAACAAATAAATACATCGCTCTTAACCACGTTCTAGAAACACACAGCACCCGAAAAATTGTTTTTCAGCAGCCGCTGTGGAATTGAACCAACAGAACTCTCGATATCTAGCCGAGTGCGTTACACTTACGCCACGGTGGCTAACAATCCACGGTGCTATGTGTATTTTTAAGTCAGTTTCTGACATCATAAATCCGTAAGATGGGCTCAGCTACTGAGACGTCTCCATCTGGTGGGCATTAACGGCACACGCTATATATATATTATAGCAGTTAAATACAAAGAGCGAGATCCAAGTTGAAAATACTTCAAATACGTGGCGACAGTAAATAAATAAATACATCGCTTTTAACCACGTTCTAGAAACACACAGCAACCGAAAAAAATGCTCAACGTTGTGTTTTTCACTACAAAAAAAATCGTTAAACAATTCTTTGGACTGGATATATTACTAGAACTGATCACCGATGGACAACTGAAATATTATAATGTATGCCAAGGGTCAGGAAAAGATCCAGAAGAAAATCACTGATTTGAAAGCATGCTGGAGCTACTTGGAAGAGACATGCCAAAGACAGAAAGTTGTGGAAGCGACAGCGAGGCCTCCATCCAGCAGTGGATTGATACATTTATTTTTAAGGGTTTAACGACCACAGTGAGCAACTCGATGGGACATAAGCAGTAGCACATCCCTAATTTAGGACTACCGGTTCCAGGAAAGGAAGAGAGCCAGTGTCATAAGATAAACGCAAAATCCATGCTTCACCGGGATTCGTATCAGTACGAAAGATCATAAGCCAGCGCTTAGTTTTTTTCTCTCTCTCTTTTTTTTCTATTGTTTTAACTCTCGTAAAAGTTGGACCTCTCCTGTAATTATCGGGTTCTGCCGCCCATGCGATTATTAAATCATCAACACTAACCTTGCTGTAAATAATATTATTTAAGAATCACTACCGATATTTAATTTGTGCGTGTGCATCAGAAAAGTCATCATTCTCAGTTCGAGAATTATTTTCCTCAAAATTATTGATTACACACTTTATTGTGTATAACCTTATACTATACATTGTATCTACGGAAAGGAATGCCTACAGAACTATAATTACTTAAATAAGTGTTGCGCAAAACCATGCAGATAAATCTGTTTAAAATCCACACGCTGTCACCACATCTATATCACATTTCTAGAATGTGAGCATTTAAATGCACTATATCAGTTCACGCAGATTCTGTTACCGAATTTGATTCAAAACGGGAGAAAATTTAATAAAGTAACTGTCAACGTGAATTCTAAATACATACGTGAAATAGTTGTTTTTTTCGTACTCGGTGGGAAAGCCTTATCCTGGAAAAATTGGTCTCAAAGTTTGATCACTCATAATATCGCAACTTAATGGATAACTATTGCCATGTTTCGCTGTTTTTCTGGAAACTAAAAATCGGACCCAGGGTTGTCCAAATTTAACCAAAATACCTCTATTAGATTCTGGGTCAGCGTTTTCTTGGCTTTGCTGAAATTATGAATGTGCTTTATTTCACGGAAACATTTAATTGAATTATGTTCCATTAATCAAAAGAACAGAATTAAAAAAAAAAATCTGTACTTGGGTTCCGGCACAGCTGGCTGAAACCAGTATCCTTTACTGACTGTTTAGGTGGATCCACTTAAAAATTTTGTCCTATGTTTTCAACGGTAAAAAATTCTGTACACATTTTCTTCGCAATTGAAGCATTCTCAAGAATAAAATTTGCACATCTGCAAAGAGAACTTTATATTATAGCATGGTATACTCGATAGTTTCTAACACTTAACCATAATTATACGACATAAAAAATCAATAACGTTTCCTTTAGTGGCGTTGAGACCTGCAAATAGATGGCACCACGTGTACATGTGACTTGCAATCACGTCGCATTTTTTTCTCAATAATTTTTTTATTTCTTGGAATGGAATCGATACTTGAGTCTCTGCATGCGATAGTCTGGAATGCTTGGAATGATCTGAGCCACTTAGTATAAATTTTTCTGACAATAATTTAACTGAAAATGTAGGGGCGGACTCTCTCATTTATTATGTTAATGACGTCTTGTTATGATGTTCCGTGAATACTCACGCCATAGGCTCCCCTACAACCAGTAAAAGTTCAAAAGGTTCGTTGCTCAAAACCATCCCAAACCTAGATTGGTTGATTAGACGAAATCCTCCCCGCTTTGGTATCTGATCTGCGAATCAGGAGGATGGAGGAAGATGTCTGAAGCCTGAAGGAAACACTAGTATACAACTAAGTGAAAAAGTCTCTGAGAATAAACTGAATGGATTTATTTAGTGAAATCAAATCATCGACGTTCTGTCCGTCTATTTGAAGTTACTTCAGTTGGTTTGCTATCTGACGAAAGTTTGTGCTGTTACAACATTAATCGAATATTATTCCTACTCCATATCTCTTAACCTTACGCGTTACTACCTAACGCTGTTTATCTCAGGCTAAACTGCGTCATTCGTGAGAGTCCTTTCGAACCTAGGACCTGTATCACGAAAGCGTACAACCTATGACCCGTCCGGTTACTCTCCGCTACTCGGTCAACGAACTTGGCCCTCCCTGGCGGATCCGGACACGCTCCCCAGCTCTCCTGAGCTACACTACGAGCGAGTCCTTCCTCCGCCCTCCCTCCCGCTCTCTCTCTCTCTCATGCCTACGTCACCCTTCCTCATTGCTCCTGCCCTGAGGACATACCTCACCATGCGTGCTGCTACCTACGTCACAGAGGCGACCCGGCGTCTCCTCTCCTGATATCTGTTTGGCGCACCTGTCTCGCTTCCGGCGTTACCGGACCCTCTTGATCGGCAGCCTGCTTAAAGTATTTCGGCTCGGTGCTTTTATAGACAAAATTACATTATTCCGAAAATACATTAACGCAATATACACTACTATACAAATACAATAGTTAATGGCAGTTCGCTAGACATACTGGCGGCTGCATGTGTTCGACAATGTCCAGCGGAAGTCATTACTCTAATGGCTGATATTATCAGTATGGGTAAAGAGTTTTCCCTTATTTGTGCGTGGTGAATAACAACTTCTCTTCCCACCACACAATTAATTTTGAAAAGTTCTAGTATCATCCTTTCGCCGTACACATGAAACATGTTTTTAGAGACTCATTAATATACCACGTGCGTTTACATATCGTACAATAATTACACATAACACAAGCGATTTACGATACTTCCGGCATAATGTTCATATCATCGGGCTACATATATGTATATAATTCCCGATTATGCAGGCATAATGTTTATGTGTTCGACTTACTAGAATAAATAATTCTTCCGCTCTTACAGAAAATGTTAACAGAACTGCTGATTTTTATTTCCGAAATAAGCCAGCAAGCGACATTTTTTCAGCGAAATTGTTGTCAGGAAATTTAATCTAAGTGTATCAAATCATTTTAAAATTTCAGACTGTCTCATGGATAGACTCCAGTGTTCATTTCAGTCGCTAAATTAATAAAACGTTTTTTGAAAAATATGCGACATGATTACAATTAGTAAGCAATCTGTACAGATGGAGCCATCTATTAGCAGATCTCACTCACTACCCAAGGAAAAATGATTGATTTTTAATGTAATTATAGTAATGTTTCATCAAATATTAAGTATTCTATGCCATTAAAGTTGTTTTTAATGATGTGCAAATTTTCATCCTTGGGAATACATTAATTGTAAAGAGAATGAGCACGTTATAGTGTTGCATCCGCAAACAAATATTCGATAATTATGGATTTTTTATATTTAACTCACTTGTAGGAATTCTCCGGGTCAGTTGGCAATCCCTTGTCAGCACACTGCGCACTTTGTTCACCAATTCCGAGCTGTAAGCGGCTTTTGATTGTTCACTTTGTGAAAACACGAGTTTCCAGTGAAGGTGATCGAATCCGCATCCCCTCATTCCGGAGTAAGTTGCATTCCAACTAAGCTACACGGACGGAGTGTACCGCTGCAGATTTGTCGTCTTGACAAGCGATTCATCTCTGCATCTCCCTCTTAACTGTTTTTTTTTTTTTTTTTTTTTTTTGAAACGATGTAGGAATTTTTTTAATTCTAGATGATGTGTGGAACAAACATCACACATTTTTCGAAGAACCCAGCGGCCAGTACATCCGTTTTTACGTTCGGGCGCCAACGTATAAACACAAATTTGTCCGTGACGAGGATTGAACTCTCTCCCCCACACTCCGGAGTAAGTTGCTCTTCCATCTAAGCTACACGGACAAAATGTACCACTGCAGATTTATCGCCTGGCACGTGATTCACCTCTGTAGTACGTCACAACTCCGAGGATTATTAGCTACGTCTTCTCTTCCGTCTTCCAAACACTCAAGCCGTCGAAATGTTCACGATCAGATCAGAGTATCATTCCCGAATGCCATTCGTAACATTTCGTGTGTTTTAATTGGAATTTTCTACAGATTTACACAAAACTTGGTGTTGATCAGTTGTTCCATTCGTTGTTTTCTTCGGTGACGTCAGACACGATGCACAAGAGCGTTCGTACAAAGATTCATCTTAAGGAAAACTGACTTGGGTTAAGAGGACTGACATGAACACACTTCTAAGCTTCTGTAGCACCCTCTGACGGGCGAGACACCCTTCCTACATATACGTTTTAAAATTTAATCTCATTACTTTCTTGTTACACTGTGTAATGTGAAGTAACTTTTAACCTGTAAATGCACATCCTGTAATTTTATAGTTTTTTTACAAATATGGTGCGTTTTGCACTTGGCACAAAATTATAACTACTTAACCAAGTAATGTGTGAGGACAGCTCTGGCACCCAGAGCTGTCGTGGAATGGATTGGATGAAATGTCGTAGCGAATATCTGGAGAGATATCCAGCGACGAAGAATATTTTGCGAACGTTTGTCCGATTGTTAAATTTTTCGGTTGGCTCGGAGGTTCTTTTTCGTCATTTTCAGATATTAACTATTGAGCAACACATAAATACAGATTGCTGCTGATGGTCCATGAACGTATTTTTACAGGAAGATACTCCAACTTGATTGCATTATGGCGTATCACTTACTCCTATGATACTCGGGTTTTTCTGTTCCGTGGGCTCGTACAGGTTTAAGTTCAATAATATTAATGTGTTGGGATTTATCCGGTATTTAAGCAAGTACTAAGAGTTTTTTTTTGGCGGGAAATTGAATATTGGAATTTAGTGCTTTATGATTTGTAAAAGAAACGCATTGTAAACTTGTTTTCGTTGTCTTGACTAGACTGGAATATTTTGTTTTTATTTAGAGGGGATCAGAGGCTTGTCAGGCAGTATTTCAGTCTTTTCCCTGGCCCTTTGCCAGGGGAAAAGACTGAAATACTAAAAAAGGCTGTATATTTAATTATTTTTAACATATAATATTTATTTCATATTGGCAATAGGTAATTAGTCTATTTAATTGATATTAATTTTCAATGGAATGAGTTTTGTTGTTATGCAGAATTTGTAGTTATTGTGAAAGTTTTGGTGATTTGTTGTATTTTGTGAGTTTTATTGGTGAATGTGTTTGCTTTATTGGTACAATTAGTTTATGATTGTGGCACATGCTGTATTTTTACTGAGTATTAAATTACTTTTCTATAATATTGTACGGCAGAAATTTTATAAAATAAAATAAATACCCGAACTCATTCACATGGTCAATCACTGTGCCATTTAGACTTACATTACATTCAGTGCTGAGGTTTGCAATGTCTAAGAATTCGTTCAAGTGATCTCAAAAAAGTTTTTAGGGGTTCCAAATCTGGCGTGTTTCACCGGACAACAAATCCTCTGGAATGCTTCTTCCAACAATGCATGGATACATCAGGAACAGTGGCAGGATACATTGTTCTGTGGGATCAAACAATCGCGGACCGGAAATGTGATCCGCAATCATGCCGCAATAGTGCTTACAAGACAGGCTAAATAGTCCCAACACACACACACACACAAGATTTTTACATCCTATCATACTTGGAAGGTTTGCACTAGTACTCAGGCTGGTAGTCTTATCCTGCCTTTCCACCTCAAGCGTTGTACAGTACGCCCAGGAAATTTGTCTGTCAGTACGCCCCTAGAAATTTGTCTGTCAGTACGCCCTAGAAATTTGTCTGTACTGCAGAGTCATGGCGTCCACTCTAATCAGTCTATCGGCAAGTCTTTCCATTTTTCCCATCACATGAGCTTCATCCTGCCCGTGCTGTCCATATACACTGTACTCTCGTCGGCGACATCATTGCTACGTGCTGTGAGACGCGTTCACTCGTGGTGACAAGGGGATTCATTATAATCTGGCACATGAGTGTATAACTGGTAGAAAAGCAAATTTCGTAACTCAATCTTGCAAAAGTGTGCAGCTACATATTAATTCCTTTTGCTTTAATGACTTTGACAAAGAGAAAGTCTTTAATAATTCAGCTCACAGACAGGTTCTATGGACCTGTTTTCTGCGCACGGGGTTTTTGAAACATTAAATATAGTGATGTCAGTTTTATGAGATACAAAGCCCTATCAGTGACCAACTGGAAGGAATTACATAGTTGATTTATATGCAAATGATTAACGGCTCGGGTGATTTAAGGTTTACGAACAGTCGAATCGATATCAGCTTTTCTAAACGAAAACTTGCAAATGAATGCAACACATTTATGCCACAATAAATTAGAAGAAATATTCGGTACAAAACAGGAGAGCGAATTACTCCCTTCTTGGATGTCATCCGACGGGGTAACATGAGAAAATATTTGCCTTATTGTGTTACTAACAAGGAAAAGAAACTAAAATTTCCTCAAAGTTTTCGACGGAAAATTCTCCCAGTGTTAGTTTAAGTTTTTATGATTTTATGTATCTCTCTAACAACTCTAACAACGTAAGCTTCCGCGGAAATATCCTCTGACATGGCTTTTCTGCTAAACCTCTTAGAATTCACCAAGTTAAGGGCTAATGATTGCCGGTTGATAAATTACTGATTAGTGTAAATGTTTTTTTTTAATTGCATTGATTCAAATAACTGACTGGGCGTAGTTGTCTTGGGTGACCTCATAGGCGAAAAATACATACACCAAACTTTAGAGAATTTTAATCTTTGAGGTGATTTTATAATGTAATATTTCTGCAAAAGTTCGTAGAATATCCAAGAGCTCTAAAATTTCATAACGTGAATTCACACTGACGAACAACCTTGCTTTTATTTCAAATTGTGTACAACTTCTTTTTCTTATTACACTCCTACCGAAAAGTTTTGCTGTTCTAAGAGAGAGAGAGAGAGAGAGAGAGAGAGAGAGAGAGAGAGAGAGAAACTTATTCACCGCTCCCTTTTATGACAGGTACTTCCAGACAAAATGTAATAAAAAGAGATGCGTTATTTTCTGTCCTTTGTGTTCAGTATAAATTTTGATTGGCTAAAGTAAATGGCTAGTTCCGCTTTCGTCAAGGAATTGTGATTTTTTTTGCTGAACAAACCTCCTGTGCGACGGCATCCTTCATTGAGGGCATCCTTCTTCAGGATTCGTTAGTGCATACATGGTGAAACATCTTTTAGGATGGGCTAAGTTGCATTCCGGATATCAGAGCCCCGTTTGTGGATTTCTTTTCACTCTCCACTCTTCTTCCCCCTGGCTGATTGAAACTTTGGTCGAAGGGGGAAAGTCTCTTTTAAGTTGATTGTGGCTTTAAGGGACCCTACTTTCTTAAGCACTCCAGCGCATTCTGACAATTCTAATGCTCCCATCTCATACACATAATTTATTTTCAGCTTAGCGATGTTTTTGTTTATTCACTCACACCACGTATTTAGACGATTTTCACTTTTCATACAGTTCCATACTCTGCAATTTAGAACGCAAATGTAAACAATCGAAAAATTCCCCATGAGAAATAAATTGTATCAAGTCATGTAAGTATCTGCAAATGTTTCTCCTCTTTCGTTACAAAGCAAAGAATCACAGACAAACACATCTGGAATCCCATCCGGCTTTATTTTAAAATATTTTAAAATATCCTTGATTTTTTTAGAGGTAGATCGTTTTCCTCTTCTTTTCACGCTTTTAAAAGAAAATTTCGGAAAATAGTAGACATACCACAATACTTCGGAGACATGATTAACCAGCTGGTTCATAGTAATATATATATATATATATATATACACGATTTACTTGCTTTGCAAAGGGCAGCTCTAGAAGCGTAAGTTACCCAAGGCAAAAGCAATGACAATCGAATATATACGATTTACTTGCTTTGCAAAGGGCATCTCAAGAAACATAAGTTACATAAGTTACTCAAGGTATAAAGAACTTTTTCGGTTTTTCAACATGCACAAAGAGTTTTTTCTACTTTCCATCAATGCTTCATTGTGATCTCGCGAGTGTTGATATTTGCACAGCATTAACGTTTTGATTAATTCGTATCGAACCAAAAGCAACTATAACGGTTGTTTCTTCTTTATGGTTACAGGCTGCAGGGATGGAAAAACTAGAACTAAGGCAGTTACGATAGCCTTGTCACTGTAACCTTTGGTATATTGTTGTTGTTTGAAAGTGCAGTTATTGTTGTTTGAAAGTGCAGCTAGGCATTTGATGATGCGCTCGACATTTCTGCAAAATTAAATTAAACTATTTTTTTTATTCATTCTCACGACAATTTTAACAATACAAAAAACTGGCTGCCTGTCAGTACGAATCTCCTTCCAAGTATGAAGATAGCTGTGACACCTGAATTTTGTTTTGGGCCACAAGGAGAGAAGAAGCTACGAATGTATTCGACAGTTGTTCCACCACCACAGAGGAGAAGTGGAATCATTTTCTTTTACACGCTAGATGTGTCACAGTTAATGGAAAAATTATCCCGTTGAAAGAAAAATGTATGTTTACTTTTTGCTCCAACTAAAGTGTGGTTCAAAATAGTGTTTCTGACTGAAGTTAGTTCGAGATTCATTTTCTTAATTAGAAATTTGTACTGTGGCTCCCGTGTTACTGAATAAAGGAAAAGGTTTTTGTTTTCCTTTTCTTATGGCTAAGTTATTCAAAAACACCATACTGTTGAAATTGCTCCGATTTGAGTGAGAAAACAGATGGGGCTAAAGTGGATTCTCGCGCTGTGTTTAAGCGTAGAACTACGTCTTGTGTCTATGATAAGATCGTCAATAAAATACACAGTGGGTGTTGGTAATGTAGTTTATTTATTTTGTCGGTGGTATTACATGTGTAGGTCGGAATCATCGTTAGAATCTCTATCCGCAATGCTTATGTTATTATCTACAATTGCTGCTGTGCCTGAAGTCGATGTTGCTGAGCTTGACGTCGATGGGCTGTGTGTTATATGGCAAACAGTGGTCGATGATACCAGAAGTAAGAGACATAGTTGATTATACGGAACAGTTATATGCCGCATATGAATATCGCTCACTTTGACGCGCTCGTTTGGTATCGCTGTAGCGTTTGTAACGCTCGGCATTGGTAGTTCGGGGTTTCTTGGATCCGCAAATTTCCTATTCTGCCAGTCTTTTCAGTTTCCGCAGCTCCTTCTTGTGCTCAACTTCACATGTTTGTGGCATTATGAAGGGGTTTTCCCGCTAATTCTACAAATCTGAAAAAAATAAAAATAAAGTACAGTTACTTTACCATCTACTCTTCTTGTCAAGAGTTGCAATTGTAATTTTTTCAATTCACACGATTAGTCCACTATGTTAACATTAATTAAATACCAATCAGCTTTAGTTCAGAAGCATTGAAACCGAAAATAAAGTATACTAGGGGCGCAGAGCACAAAAATGACCATCCTCTTTGGCGCGCTCTCACGAACTGCCATTGATCCGCAGGCCCCACCACTTATAATTGTCACTATGTAAATGTCATCTATGTGCTATCAAACGATACTAGAGTGGTTGCCACGCCCCTGATAACTCCGGAGTCAGTGCGAGTTGAAATCGGATACACAATTATGTCGCGTCCACCGCTGATCTGTATCGCACCATAAGACGTAGTTCTAGGTCAAAATAATACCTTGAACAAAAATATCACGGAAAATATCTATCACCATAAAAGAGGAGGTTTGTATGATTTAATTAAATATGTGAGGAGCAGAGAGAATACTCTTTATTATGTGTGAACACAGAGAAATCTTGAGCAAGAGCGTGCACGACACAAAAAACATAAATGAAGAATATATTGAACGAAGGATAGAAACAGTATTTCCAGACTAACTGTACTTCATCGTTTGCAAAATGCGTTCTTGGAATCCTTTTCTGCTGAGTTACAAACTGCATGGATTTCAAAATCTTTATTACTGATAGTGGTGTATCTATGCAGGTTAAGAGAGCAGCAACAAGCCTCCAATGTATACAAATTGAACTCACGCGCATTATGGGAGAACTTTAACGTCAATTTCCATTCTTATGATATAAAAAAATAGAAAAACATTACCCATTCACGGCAAAAACACTCCTTTCAGCTTCCGGAATAGTTGTGACGTACTACAGAGGTGAATCACGTGTCAAGACCACATCCTGCAGCGATGCATTCCGTCCGTGTAGCTTAGTTGGGAGAGCAACTTACTCCAGGATGATGGGGTGCGAGTTCGATACCCTTCACGGACAAATTTGTGTTTTCACATTGGCGCCCGAATGTAAAAATGGATGTACTCGCCTTTGGGTTCTTCGAAAAATGTGTGATATTTGTTCCACACATCATCTAAAATTAATGAAAGTTCGTTCTTCGCTTACAAAAAATAAATAAATAAATTAAGAGGGAGATGGTGGATGCTATAATGCTATTATCGTGGAAGCAGCGTTGTTTGATCTATTTGAAGGCTGCGTATTATATCTTTAGTGTCGGCGTTTTTCCTTAACCAAGTGTTCTGATTATTAACTGACATCAGTTAGGTTAAGTTAATAGTATAGAAAAGTGAGTTTTAGTTGCGTCTTTTTGAGTACCAAAGGAATTTTGGCTGAATAAAGACTAACCCTCATTTTCTTGAAGTTTCTTGGGTGACTCCTGTTTCACTGAAGTTTTTAAGAACTAATTTAGGTAGTGTTCAGTTAACCATATATACACGAACATTACATAGTGTGTTCATTGCTTTTATCTGATTGAAATTTTGCTTCCTGATTTGTCGGGTGAAAATTTTGCCCTTTATCATGCCAGCAATGAAACATTTTATCATCATTTTTAAACCGATTCATCTGATTCCTCGTTTTTTATGAATTATACATAAAGAAGACCATTTGCTTCAACTCTTCCGTCTTTTTTAATTTCTGATATACTTTCATTTAATCCTGTTACGCTTTTTTTGGAGCGCTAAAAACAATCTACATATGTTTATGCATATGTTACCTATTTTGTATGCGCCATTAACACTTCCAATCATGATTTATCCAATACGTTGTTGATATATGACTTATTTCTTTGTCGGCTGGTTCCAACTAGAAGCATTTTTCTTCATGCCATGCTAATTTTTTCTTCTGTTTTTTTTTAAACATTACATAACATCTAGTTTTACATTTCCTCCACCTTAATATTCTGGGGGTCTTTTGTACAAGTCCATTGCAATGAATTTGTACGATCAATGAACCTGGCAAGACAGGTAGACATATGACAAACCTGTTTTGAGTTTTTCTCATCTTTATTAATTTCTAGTGTCATTTGTTCTGTCGCTTTCATTACTTTTTTTTTCCGTTCGTGAGTTTTGATTAATTTCCTAAAAAATGAAACTAGATGTAGTAAGATTCGATATTTATCGCAAAATTTTGACAGCTCAATTCAGTAAACGAAGTTGACTTCCAGTTGCTGCACCAGTAAATAGAACATTTTCTAAACACAGGTGAAAAGAATGAAAAGTATTGGCAGGGAAGGAAATTGTTTTAAGCTAGGTGTCTGTAAGTAATCTTTTGTAACGCAAAACTTTTCACGGCAAAATTTCTCGTTAAATAAACGTTTGCAAGTGTAAATTTTAGAGCAGTAATATTCAGCGACCCGGTTGTGTGGATTCAGATGGTACGTTTATCAACACATAGCAACCAAAAAATTGTCATCCGGCCACTGCACTTAAAGGGCAAAATTCTCACTTCTGAAAATTTTTTATCCGGCCACTTTGAATTATTTAATTATTTTTAATGGCGAGAACATTGTTGTCGCGTTTTGGATTTATGTGCTATTATTAATGTATAGCCTGTGCCGTTAATGCCCACCAGATGGAGACGTCTGAGTTGCGGATCCCATCCTACGGATATGTGATGTCAGAAGCTGACAGATAAACGCACACAGCGCCGTTGATTGTTGGCCATTCTAGCGTAAGGCGAACGCACTCGGCTAGATATTGACAGATCTGGGACGGATAACAATTTTTCGGTTGCTATGTGTTGATAAACGTGGAAAGAGCGATGTCTTCGTTTATTTATGGAACTGTACATTTAGGTGATTTTTCAGAATTTTTAAAAACAAGAAATCAAGCTCAATATGAAAGGTATATATTCTCTAAAATGTGAGTAATCTTAAGTGTTGCTAAGAGACGTCTCAGATGAATGATTACGAATCCCAATCGTACAATTTCGCCTTATGCCCACCAGGTGGACAGACACTAGACTCGATTCTTTGACAATACATGCCAAGTTATGCAATGACGTCACTTCGTTACGTCGTTTCTATGTAGAATTTCGAAGCATAAAAAGAATGCTGAATCCACTGAAGGAAGAAGTCTTTTTTCTTTTTTGTTCAAAACCGGGATCGAACGTGGACTCTAGCAGCTCAGTGAATGAGTTGCTTGAGTTTGCATCTCGCGTCAAAATGCATCATGTATGTAACCCCTGCTAACATAAATTGAGGGCATCCTTCTTCAGGATTCGTTAGTGCATACATGGTGAAACATCTTTTAGGATGGGCTAAGTTGCATTCCGGATATCAGAGCCCCGTTTGTGGATTTCTTTTCACTCTCCACTCTTCTTCCCCCTGGCTGATTGAAACTTTGGTCGAAGGGGGAAAGTCTCTTTTAAGTTGATTGTGGCTTTAAGGGACCCTACTTTCTTAAGCACTCCAGCGCATTCTGACAATTCTAATGCTCCCATCTCATACACATAATTTATTTTCAGCTTAGCGATGTTTTTGTTTATTCACTCACACCACGTATTTAGACGATTTTCACTTTTCATACAGTTCCATACTCTGCAATTTAGAACGCAAATGTAAACAATCGAAAAATTCCCCATGAGAAATAAATTGTATCAAGTCATGTAAGTATCTGCAAATGTTTCTCCTCTTTCGTTACAAAGCAAAGAATCACAGACAAACACATCTGGAATCCCATCCGGCTTTATTTTAAAATATTTTAAAATATCCTTGATTTTTTTAGAGGTAGATCGTTTTCCTCTTCTTTTCACGCTTTTAAAAGAAAATTTCGGAAAATAGTAGACATACCACAATACTTCGGAGACATGATTAACCAGCTGGTTCATAGTAATATATATATATATATATATACACGATTTACTTGCTTTGCAAAGGGCAGCTCTAGAAGCGTAAGTTACCCAAGGCAAAAGCAATGACAATCAATATATACGATTTCCTTGCTTTGCAGAGGGCAGCTCATGAAGCATAAGTTACTCAAGGTAAAAGCAATGACAATCGAATTATACGATTTACTTGCTTTGCAAAGGGCATCTCAAGAAACATAAGTTACTCATGGTAAAATCAATGACAATCGAATTATACGATTTACTTGCTTTGCAAAGGGCATCTCAAGAAACATAAGTTACTCATGGTAAAATCAATGACAATCGAATTATACGATTTACTTGCTTTGCAAAGGGCATCTCAAGAAACATAAGTTACTCAAGGTAAAATCAATGACAATCGAATTATACGATTTACTTGCTTTGCAAAGGGCATCTCAAGAAACATAAGTTACTCAAGGTAAAATCAATGACAATCGAATTATACGATTTACTTGCTTTGCAAAGGGCATCTCAAGAAACATAAGTTACTCAAGGTAAAATCAATGACAATCGAATTATACGATTTACTTGCTTTGCAAAGGTCATCTCAAGAAACATAAGTTACTCAAGGTAAAAGCAATCACAATCGAATTATATGATTTACTTGCTTTGCAAAGGGCATCTCAAGAAGCATAAGTTACTCAAGTCAAATGCAATGACAATCAAATTATACGATTAACTTGCTTTGCAAAGGGCATCTCAAGAAACATAAATTACTCAAGGTAAAAGCAATGACAATCGAATTTTACGATTTACTTGCTTTGCAGAGGGCAGCTCATGAAGCATAAGTTACTCAAAGCAATAACAATGACAATCGAATTATACGATTTACTTGCTTTGCAAAGAGCATCTCAAGAAGCATAAGTTGCTCAAGTCAAAAGCAATGACAATCAAATTATACGATTTACTCGCTTTGCATAGGTCAGCTCAAGAAGCATAAAGTTAATCAAGGCAAAAGCAATGATAATGGAATTATACGATTTACTTGCTTTGCAGAGGGCAGCTCATGAAGCATACGTTACTCAAGGTAAAAGCAATGACAATCGAATTATACGATTTACTTGCTTTGCAAAGGGCATCTCCAGAAGCATAATTTACTCAAAGTAAAAGCAATGACAATCGAATTATACGATTTACTTGCTTTGCAAAGGGCATCTTAGAAGCATATGTTACTCAAGGAAAAGCAATGACAATGGAATTATACGATTTACTTGCTTTGCAAAGGGCATCTCAAGAATCATAAGTTAATCAAGGCAAAAGCAATGCCGATGGAATTATACGATTTACTCGCTTTGCATAGGTCAGCTCAAGAAGCATAAAGTTAATCAAGGCAAAAGCAATGATAATGGAATTATACGATTTACGTGCTTTGCAAAGGGCATTTAAAGAAGCATAACTTACTCAAGGCAAAAGCAATGACAATGGAATTATACGATTTACTTGCTTAGCAAAGGGAATCTTAGAAGCATATGTTACTCGAAGAAAAGCAATGACAATGGAATTATACAATTTACTCGCTTTGCATAGGCCAGCTCAAGAAGCATAAAGTTAATCAAGGCAAAAGCAATGATAATGGAATTATACGATTTACTTGCTTTGCAAAGGGCATCTCCAGAAGCATAACTTACTCAAGGCAAAAGCAATGGCAATTGAATTATATGATTTACTTGCTTTGCAAAGGGCATCTCCAGAAGCATAATTTACTCAAGGTAAAAACAGTGATAATCGAAGTATACGATTTACTTGCTTTGCAAAGGGCATTTTAGAAGCATATGTTACTCAAAGAAAAGCAATGACAATGGAATTATACGATTTACTCGCTTTGCATAGGTCAGCTCTAGAAGCATAAAGTTAATCAAGGCAAAAGCAATGACAATGGAATTATACGATTTACTTGCTTAGCAAAGGGAATCTTAGAAGCATATGTTACTCGAAGAAAAGCAATGACAATGGAATTATACAATTTACTCGCTTTGCATAGGCCAGCTCAAGAAGCATAAAGTTAATCAAGACAAAAGCAATGACAATGGAATTATACGATTTACTTACTTTGCAAAGGGCATCTCCAGAAGCATAACTTACTCAAGGCAAAAGCAATGGCAATTGAATTATATGATTTACTTGCTTTGCAAAGGGCATCTCCAGAAGCATAATTTACTCAAGGTAAAAACAGTGATAATCGAAGTATACGATTTACTTGCTTTGCAAAGGGCATTTTAGAAGCATATGTTACTCAAAGAAAAGCAATGACAATGGAATTATACGATTTACTCGCTTTGCATAGGTCAGCTCTAGAAGCATAAAGTTAATCAAGGCAAAAGCAATGATAATGGAATTATACGATTTACTTGCTTTGCAAAGGGCATCTCCAGAAGCATAACTTACACAAGACAAAAGCAATGACAATGGAATTATACGATTTACTTACTTTGCAAAGGGCATCTCCAGAAGCATAATTTACTCAAGGCAAAAGCAATGACAGTCGAATTATACGATTTACTTGCTTTGCAAAGGTCATCACAAGAAACATAAATTACTCTAGGCAAAAGCAGTGATAATGCAATTATAAGATTTACTTGCTTTGCAAAGCCATCTCAAAAAGCATAAATTAATCAAGGCAAAAGCAATGACAATGGAAATATACGATTTACTCGCCTTGCATAGGTCAACTCAAGAAGCATAAAGTTAATCAAGGCAAAAGCAATGATAATGCAATTATACGATTTACTTGCTTTGCAAAGGGCATCTCCAGAAGCATAATTTACTCAAGGTAAAAGCAATGACAATCGAATTATGCGATTTACTTGCTTTGCAAAGGGCATTTTAGAAGCATAAAGTTAATCAAGGCAAAAGCAATGACAGTCGAATTATACGATTTACTTGCTTTGCAAAGCCATCTCAAGAAGCAAAAGGTAATCAAGGCAAATGCAATGACAATGGAATTATACGATTTACTGGCTTTGCAAAGCGCAGTTCTAAAAGCATAAGTTGATTGTCATTGCTTTTTCCTTGATTACTGCATTAGATTTTAATTGCTTTTAAGGCAAAAGCAATGACAATGTAACATACGATTTACTTGTTTTGCAAAGGTCATATTAAGAAGCATAAGTTACTATAGGCAAAATCAATGACAATCAAATTCGATGATTTACTGGCTTTGTAAAGGGCAGTTCTAGAAGCATAAATTACTGAAGGCAAAAGCAATGACAATCTAATTACGATTTACTTGCTTTGCAAAGGGAAGCTCTAGAAGCATAAGTTACTCAAGGCAAAAACAATGACAATCAAATTATACGATTTACTTGCTTTTCAAAGGGCATCTCGAGAAGCATAAGTTGCTCAAGGCAAAAGAAATGACAATCGAATTATACGATTTACTTGCAACGTAAGTTGCACAAGACGAAAGCAATGACATTAAAAAAAGAGAGAGAAACATACAGCGCTTATTACTTAAATAAATAAAATAATTAATTAAATAAAATAATTAATTATATAAAATAATTAATTATATAAAATAATAATGAACATCCCTCATTTCATAAACAAAAACAGGGAAAACACTAAAATAAAATAATTATTCAGTTCGCCGTATGAAATATAGCTTTTCACCGATTTAGCATTGAGACAAAGGCAATGCATATATTCTACCTCTAATTTTTTATTGCTGTCCCTTTAGAACTTTTCTACCTGAACATCTGGTCATTCCTCCTTTTAAGACAGTTAGACCTACGGCGTCACATCTTTTCCCGTCATCCAGGGCTTCGAGGAGCTAGCATGCTGGAGACTAAATCTTTTGAGGGACCTAGTAACCAGGAGTTTTCAAAATTATTCAGGTGTGTGCTTCAAAATTTTGAACCTTCGGTTCTCGATCAGGTTTGAAGCAAGAAGTAATCATGCAACATTGTGTGGTGAGTTAGCCGTATGTCCACCAGGTGGAGAGACAGTAGACTCGATTCTTTGACAGTGCATGTCAAGTCATGCAATGACGTCATTTCGTTACGTTGTTTCTATGTAGAATTTCGAAATATAAAAAGAATGCGAGTCAATTGAAGGAAGAAGTGATCATGCAACATTGCGTGGTGAGCGCTTGTTTTTCGCTAAAAACAATTAGCTTGGAAATAAAACGACCGCTATTAATACCTCTGGAACAGTATCTGGATGCCACAAGATATCTTAACATCATTACAAATCAGGCACACCCGTACATTTGCATGGTGTTTTCTGATGGAGAGTGCTACTTCCAGAAGAATGATACGCCGTGCTACAAGGCTCGAATCGTTATGCAGTTGCTCTAGAACCACGACCAGAGATTTCAAACTGCTAAAATGGCCTTACGATCCACAGATCTGAACCCAATTGAACACCTGTGGGGTGAAATTGAGAGAGCCATTTGTAACACAAACCCCTCTCCAGGGAACATTCGACAACTGACGGACGCCATTACATCCGCTTTGCTAAACACACCTGTGTAACGACAGCGGCACTTCGTTCAATCCATGACGCATAGAATTGAGGATGTTTTGAAGCCAAAGGGTGGAACAGCACCTTATTAGATACGAAATGTTCCTAATAACTTGCGACTTCACTGTAGATTTTACCAGCGGTTCAGTTGATTCCATGTATGGTAAAATTATTATAGTAAAGGATTTCAACCAACTCCGTTAACTTACTTCTCATGTCGTACACAGTCGTATCAGAATAATGTGACCACCCCCGGAATCACAATGTATCTGCCCAGACGCGTCAAGAGTGCACGTGAGAAGTTCGACCACACGAAATATGAGCGGCCTGTCAGGACAGATGAGCCATAGTGTGTTTCTTGAGAACAATGGGCAGAGGTAGTGATATGACGTATGTTCAAAAAGGAAAGATCATCGGATACCGCGCCAAGGATGGAAGCATCTCAGAAACAGCAGGATTTGTGGGCTGATCGCGAGGTGCTGTAGTAAGGGTGTACCAAGAATGGACCGCTGGCACACCGAGTACCTCATGACGTCAAAACTGTGGATGCGCAAAGGTCATTGACCCAACAGAACGTCGCGTCGCATCCGTCGACTGCTAAAGGGCAATCGACGCACGACAGTGTGGCAATTGACCACGCAAAAGGGACGCTGGGACATCCAGGTACGTGTCTCCGATAACAGTAGAGCGAACCTTATTGCGCATGGGTCTCCGGGTCGACGTTGCGTCAAGGCGTCCACGTTAACCCAGGTCCATCAGTAACAACGCCTGCAGTTCGCATAGGAGTACAGTCATTGGACAGTGGAAGAGTGGGAAAAGGTTGCCTTCCCGGACGAATCGAGGTTTCGACTCCATAGAAGAAGGGCGATGGCGGATATGGCGTCAGACACAAGAGAACCAACACACGGACACGCTTGTCGGTCAAGTAAAGGCCGGCCGTGGCAGTGCGCATGTCTGGGGGATGTTTTACTGGTATGACCTGGGACCGCTAGTACCACTGGATGGGTCCCTGAACGCCAATGGCTACCTGTCCATCCTCGTTGACAACATTCATCACTTTATTTTGGACGTTCACCCTGGTGGTACTGGTGTCCACCAACAGGACAATGCGCCTTGCCATGTCGCTAAGAGGGTGCGTGATTGGTTCAAGGAACTCGACAGCGATGTCTCACACCCTTGGGCGGCGAAATAGCCCGAACTCAATTCCATAGAGCACATGTAGGACTCTTAGGATCTACAAGTCCGACGTGCCGACCTACAACCGCGTCATCTTAGGGACCTTAGTACTCTGCTGCTGTCCGAATGGGCACGTGTGCTTAGAGCAACTTTCCAGGGCCTCATTGCCTCCATGTCACGTCGTCTCGCAGCTGTCATCCGGGCAAAGGGTGGTTATTTCCAGAATTACGTAGGTTGTCATATTATTCTGATAGGACCGTGTATGTCGATAAAGCTCTAATGCTGACTCCCCAGAAATTATTTTAAAAGGACACTCGAGCACGCTCACTCAATATTTGACTCGTTCTCTACTGTAGTTCCGTACAAAACTGACCAAGACATGCAGGTTGTCAACTTTCTTAATACAGCATGAAATATTGAAATGACTGTGTCTCCATGTTTAAATTCATACACTGGCGTGCAAAAATTAAGGACGAGACGGTTTTTCGAATGTAACGTCGTGCAGAAGTGTTCCACATCGACACAAATCATACCATAAGATCCCCAAGATGTAAGAATATGGGACAAGTGAGCAAAACGGTCCAAACAAGCAATCCAAAGGATACAAAGGCACTTTATTGAAAAGGTAGCTTCGAGCACAATTGGACAGAAGACAGAAACGTCCATGTGACAGGCGGTTGCCAAAAGAAAATCCAGTCTTTAGTAGGGGATATGATAACCTCTGACTGCGTTGCAAGATTTACAAGGTCTGTCCATGCTGAGGACGAAATTGTCAAGGAGCTGTTGAGGCATCGTTGCCCATTCCTCTTGTAGTGCCAATCACAACTGCGGAATCATTGCTGGCGATTGGTGACGTGCTTCCAAGCGTCTCCCGAGAAGGTCCCACACGTCCGGGGACCTTGCGGGCCAATCCATGCGTTGAATATCTTCACTCACCAACAGCTCTGCGACAGCCACTGTACAATGAGGTGTAGCGTTGTGATCCATGAAGAGGAACTCAGGACCCACAGCACCTCTAAACAGACGCACGTGAGGCAGGAGAACCTCGGAATAATAGCGGACACCAGTGACTAAACCTCATTGGAAGATGTGGAGGTCAGTACGGTTACCACGCATGATACCTCCCCAAACGAGAACTCCGCCACCTCCAAACCGGTCCCTTTCGATGATGTTGGAGGTGTAATTGCGTGTTCCCTGCTCTCTCCAGATGTGTATACGTCCAGAATCGCTCGTCAGACTAAATCGGCTCTCATCCGTAAAAAGGACTCAACCCCATTGCTGATGTGACCAGTTCTTGTGTTCCTGGCACCACAGAAACCGCCGTCTTCGAAGAGCAGGCGTTAATGGCTTACACCGTACTGGTCGTCGTGCAAATAGACCACCTTTGTACAGCCTTCTGGCCACGGTACAACGCGATAACGGACGTCCACTTGTCTGTTGCATGTGCCTAGCGAATTCTCCCGCTGTCGGCCGTCTGTATTTTCTCGCCTGTAGGACAGTATACCGGTCTTCCTCCGCCGTGGTTGCTCATAGACGACCATTTCTAAACTCTCGGACAGTTGTTCCTGTCGTTTGAAATGCTCTCCAAGCTCGTGGAACGATGCTGTGAGCGATCCTGAACTCCTCAGCCACACTAGTCACACTTCGACTTTCTTCCAACTTCCCAATGACGCGACCTCGGGTAAAATCATCCAGATGTCGTCTACTGGATTGCCTGTTGGCCATATCACACGATGGCAGCAACTCGACGTCGTTCAAACCGATGTACACCGTGCAATAACTTTCACCGAATTGCTAAGCGTACGCCGCCCGTGTGCCTTATACCCTTCCGACCCCCCCCCCACGTCATGCTGCATATATGCGCATGCCGTACCGTACCGGACCCTAGTCTATCTCCTGAATGGTCCGTCGCTCCGTTCTGCCTGCTCGTTCCGCTGTTATGCTAATTTCTCCTCTTCGTCCTTAATTTTTGCACACCAGTGTATTTAACTGCTGTAATGTTAAGTTTTCTGAAAAACTTGTTATGCTTTGACTAATGGAGGGTCGAGTGATACTTCATGGGGAGAGCTCGGGACTTTCCCAATGAAGTATCACTCCATCCTTCTTTCTTTGTAAGAAGCTACTTATTTTTAAATATACACTTTCGGAAAGGGAAAAAAGAGCACCAAGAAGGAGACGTCTGATATCAAAGAAATTTATACAGCATAATAACGGAATACAGGGGATAACGTGAACAAAGCATTATGGCAAAATACAGCTGTATTTGCTGGTAAACTGAAAAATCACATTTCCATGTAACATGGTTAGTACGAGGTTGAACCGCCATGAACTGCGTCACACTGTGCAATTCTGGCATGGAGTCTGTCGTACAGATGTTGGATGTAAGTTTGGGGTATTGAGTTCCAAGCATCCTCAACCTGGACGCGCAAATCGGGGATGGTCGTGGCCGGCCGTGGAGACCGGATAAGTCCTTGTCCCATAAAATTCCACACTTGCTCAATGGGGGACAAATCCGGTGAACGTGCAGGCCGTGGAAGTTGTCTCCCACCCTGATGTGCATGTTGCGTTGCACGTGCCGTGTGTGGGTGTGCGTTATCTTTCTGGAAAACACCACGATGGACCGACCTTACAAATGGCACAACAACGGGCTAAATGATGTTGTTGATGTAAGAGGTGCTGTTTAACGTACCCGGTACAAACACTAGTTGTGTACGGGAGTCATAGCTGATCGCTCTCTACACCAGGAGACCAGGTGTAGGCCCTGTGTGTTGATGGCGGATGCAAGAAAGGTGGGGACGCTCCTCTGTGCGTCTGCGAACACGCATACGGCCATCGGAGGCTCCCAAGCAAAATCTGCTTTCATCGCTGAACACAACAGATCGCCATTGCGTTCTCCAGTGCAGACGTTGGTGACACCACTGCAGCCGTTTCTGACGGTGGGCTGGAGTCAGAGGTACACATGCCAGAGGCACACGTGCATGTAGTCCTGCATCCAGTAGACGGTTGCGGATTGTTCGCACAGTCACCTCAGGTGCAACGGCAGCTCGGATTTGCGTCGCAGTGGATGTTCTGCTTGACAACGCCGCTCTTCTTATGCGTCGATCGGTCCGCTCATCAGTCCGTCTGTGACTCCCGGTTCCACGTCTTCTCGTGTGGGAATGTTCCTCGGACCATCTACGCCACCATCGTACCACCACCGATACTTCCCGTCCAATTCGCTCCGCAATACGACGATAGGACCATCCGGCCTCCCGGAGTCCGACTAGATGACCTCGCTCAAAGTCCGATAACTGCTGAAATCGTACACGTCTTCCATGTCCAGGCATTGCAGCTTCTTCAGGGTCTTTGCACGTGTCCGTACGCCGACGACTGATTACATTCACTTCGCCGTACTCTTTAAATACCACCGACAATAATTTGCATATTATGCCGTGCTGTGGCGTAAGCGCTCGCCGGTTGGTCCCGAAATTAACATCACACCAACGTAAACTCGACCTCATTAACATATATAAATTTCATGATCGCCCGCCAATTTCTTCTTGGTATTCTTTTTTCACTTTCCGGATGTGTTTTAATATCTTTTTAAATATTTACTGATATTTTATGAAACACTGGAAAGGACTTTCATATGGCGAAGATATATTCATCTCTTCCCATTACTTTGAGAGAAGTTTTGTTCGGGATATTTTTATCCGAATCTTCAACATTTTGGGTCAGCCCTATAAAGAAATCCTGGGTGCGCCCCTGGTTTAGACATTGTCATGAGGAAATTTAATTTCATTATACTATTAATTTTTTAAATACCTTCACACAAAAAGTAACTAAAATTTCACTTATGAACTGCGTTATCGAATGTGAATACAGCCTAACTCTAGAAAGGCGATAGTTCCAGATATTTATAGGTACAAAACTATTGTCATGAAGATGTAAAGTTTGAAACATTCAAAAAACAATGATTGTAACTGCAAGAAGCTGGAGAAAATACAAGAAAAAAGCGATTACCAAATTGAAAACGACGTGCATATATACTTTGTGATAATTATTCTTTTAATTACGTTAATGGTCACATTGAACTTTAGAAATAAGATTCACGTCACTCATTAATGACAGCGAAGAAAGAAAAACAGATGACAAAATCGCATCCTGACTGAACTCATTTCATTTGATTCACTTTAGTACGCTAGATCCGTGGATAAGCTGTTTTCGTTTTTTTATGTCCTTCCGCCTGAAGGAGTGTTCGCCACATATTTGTTGCATCCATTCTGTTTCTCTCTATGTGGAAGGCCTAGCTTCCCGGCAGATGTTTGGAACCGAGGCTTAATGTTCAACTGTGGTAAGTTCATGTCGTCTTGCTCCTGCCCTTATTATTAAATGTTAGTAATCACATCGATTACGGCGATGCAAAAGATCATTCTGCCTCTTTCCTCCCCTCTGGAGAACTGAAAAAAGGAAATCGTTAAACGGAGCATCAAAAATGCTGAAGAAAGGTTTTCTCAGTCGCTGTCAAGTGTATGTTGAGGCCCCACTCATATTCGGCGGGCAATGGTCGAAAAGCACCTGGCTATTAATGCAGATTTTCATTCCGCCGATCGTTTTCATCTCATAAACGATTCTCGTTTCCTTTTATTCCCTTCCCCCTGGTGGCCGTTAATGACGTACCTGTCTAATGCTCAAAGGATGGCGAAGTCACAAGTGTCTGCGTCTTAAACCCTTGGGAAGTCGTAAAACCGTGTAACGATCTTCACATAAAAACTGCCACAAGCTGCCCAGGACAAAGTTATGACTGGAAGATGAGAGATTAGGTTCCGAAAATGTGATCACCGTCTTTAGACGCCATTGTTTTGCGTTGGTTTTCGAGCGACAAATGGATAACGAAGGGAAGTTGAAATTAAAGCTGTATAAAAAACGATAAAAGCTCACGTGTAATTACGAACAGACGTCTTTGATGGAGTGCCGTGAAAAGGAAAATGTGCTGAACTGCGGACTGACTGAGATCCGTTTGTTAGGCGTTTTCTTCTTTGAGCCGTCTTTTTCTTTCGCAAGATCTGTCAAATATGAGATCAGTTCATTTAGTCTTTAAGAAACTCACTAAATATCTAGATAAGCCTATAGCCCGTCCTAGGACGGTTGGTTTAAAGCTTTAAATAAATATTAATTTATAGGGGATGTTGCCCGTTCTAGGACGAGGGCAAATTTTTAACTGAAGCAGACTGAACACAAATCAAGTAGACACCGGATTTCAGTAAAATAATACACCAATGAGCATACACCACCCCCATACTGGAGAAATGAGTGCGCCTGGAGACCGAACGGTGGCACAGGTGAAGTTCACAGGGCAGTACATGTACAACCCGAGGACCGGCTTTCCCTTAGTTGAGCATTCCGAGTCAGAATGGGAAAAGCTGCCGATTTATCGGAGTTTGATAAAGGACAAATTGTGATGGTACTTCGCCTCTGAATATATACGATCTCGGAAACAGCGCGACTCGTGGATTGTTCATGTTCCGCTGTGCCGCAATGGTATAAGCGATGGCTCCTGATCATTCGTCCGTAAGGGGTCCGGGTTCGAATCCCGGAGAGGCATGGATGTTGTGTTTGTCTTACGGCACTGGCTCTCTCCCTTCCCTGGAACCAGTGACCCTAAATTAGGGACGGGCGACTGCTTATAGCCCATTGAGTTGCTCACGGTGGTCGTTAAACCTCCAATCACATCACACACACATGTTCCGCTGTAGTGAATACGTATCAAAAGTGGTGCACAGATGGCTAAACGACGAAACATCGTCCAGCCCTGTGTCGTCCGCAGCTCATTGATGCCAAAGGGGGGGGTGGAGAGTGTCGCGCATTGTTCACAGCGACCGCAAGGCCACAGTGCGACAAATCACTCGCAGCTACAACTGTGGTGATCAGGGCAATGTGTCACAACACACAGTTCACCGCAACCTTCTGCGCATGGGCTTGCGTAGCCGAAGACCCAGCTTGGTCCCCATGCTCAGTGCTCGTCATCGCCAACAATGCATGAAGTGGGCCCAAGATCATCGAAATTGGATCGTGGATGATTGGAAGAAATTGGCCTGGTCTGACGAATTAGATTCCTGGTGCATCACGTTCACGACTGAGCGCAGATACGCAGATTACCAACGGAGGCTATGGCACCCGAATGCACTGTTGGGCGGAAACAGGCCGGCGGCGGTGGTATTATGCTGTGGGCGATGTTTTCTTGGGACACTTTAGGCCCCATAATTCCAATGGCACAATCCCTAACAGCTGTCAGATATCTGAACATCGTTGCGGACCAAGTTTACGCATTCATGGCAACTCTGTTCCCTGCTGGTAATGGCCATTGCCAACAGATTAATGTGCCATGCCACACTGCCAGAATCTTCAAAGAGTGGTTCGAGGTACATGCTCATGACTTTCTGTTAATGCCCACCAAATTCACCTGACATGAACCCAATCGAACATTTGTGGTTCGACTTGGAAAAGTAGGTTCGCGCTAAATCACCACAACCCCGAAATGTACGGGAACTGGAGGACCTGCTGTTGACATTATGGTACCAGATACCCCAGAACACATACCGCCACCTCATCGAATCGACGCCTCCCCGAGTGGCCGCTGTTTTGAGGGCTAAAGGAATTTCTGCAGCTTATTAGGTAGGTGGTCATAATCTAACGGTTCATCGGTGTATAGTATAGTAAAAACTCACTCATGTTAGAACTGAAGATTTTATGCTATTCATTTCCGTTTTTCAAAAGACCTCGCAGTAAATAACATTCTGTGTAAAATATTTGTTGTTATTTAACAATTTTCCTTGTAATCTAGTTGTTTTCGTGTAAACTTACTTTAATAACTTTTGCTTTGATTTTTCGCGTTAAATTACTTTTTCTCCGACAAACTTATTATTCCATTCACGGTTTGTTTTAGATTGTCTTATTCGACGGTTTGTTTGAAACTTCATACCGAAGCTTTTCCTACAAAATAATGCGACATCTGGTATTACAAATCGAAACTCTCTAAATTATGGACAATGGGCTATTGGGGCGACATCTGTTTTTAAACGCAATTTTGCTCACTTTGACATCTCAAGATTCCAGTTTCTATTGTAGGTTGTAACGTATACTCTAGATTCAGTTTCCTTTTGATTTTACTATCTCTCGTTATTTTATTTTCCTATGTAAATTATCTTCTTACTTAACGAGATGTTATTTCTCCCGCTGAATGATATGTGGCAACGAGTGTAGTCATGACGTGGTGGTAGGCAGTATAAATAGGCGCGTTCAACGATACCTAGGAGAGCTTTTGTTTATATGCGGAGAGCTTTGTTTATATGCGGACAGCTTTTGTTTATATGTGGAGAGGTTTTGTTCGATGTGAAAAGAGCTACGTTATTTTGTGCCGAGAGCTTCGTTCTATGTGATTAGGTTCTTCTTCATTATTGTGATACGATTAGTGTGACTAGTAGTGTGTGTGTTGGATGATACCAGGAGTTTTCAAATAAAACGTTTTTAAATAAGTACGTTTTTCTCAGTTCATAGTACTGTCAGACCTCTGTCTGGCCGTTGGGTCTCCTTTCATTAAGTGTTACTATTATCAACCAGCATAAGACTTTATTCATGACATATTAACTACAACAACATAACTAGCAGTAAAAACTAATTCATTATAAGGTTTGAGCGTTCTAGATAGATCGATATTTTGCAAAATGTATGCATAATCAACACTAAACTCGGAAAGTTAAGTAGAATAAAAAAGTAAAAAATAATTAAATCATACAAATTAATATTCGAATTGTGCTAAATTAAATCAATATACAAACTCAACTTGCCATGATATTAAGAATTCAATTAGAATTTTGTAGATCGGATAAATAGAACCCGATTAATTGATAATCCAATGTTTTTAAATTAGCACGCGGTCACCTTGACATCTTAAAGTGATCGAGTGCAAACCTAACTTGCTGTGATATTAAGAATGCAATTGAAATTTGGTACATCGGATAAATAGAACTCGATTCACTTTGATAAATCAAATGTTATCAAATTAGCACGCGATCACTTTGACATATCGAGAGCGTTCCAGACAGAGATCTGGGTGTGTATATACATACACTATATTGACAAAAGTCACCAGACACCCCTTCAAAAGCAAATGAACTAATCCGCTGCGTTGTTAAGATGCGCGGTACAGCTGCAAACGGTATAAAAACAAGCCTGAAGCTGACCGCGATCGTGTCGCACTGTGAGGTTGAGTGAAAATGTCGCTGCGGGAGGGAACTGACTTTGGGAAAGGAAAGATTGTTGGGTGTTATATTAGTAGGTTGTCCATAAAAGAGAGTGTTTTTCGTGTATGATCCCGGCCCATTGGATATCGTGGAGAAACCTGTTAACCAGCACATCTACCTCGGTATTCTGGACAATTATGCCCTACCAACTCTGTGGCAACACTATGGAACCGAGCCTTGTTGGTACCAGCAGGATAACGCACCGAGCCATAAAGCAAGGACTGTTACGGCGTGGTTTGACGATAATTCCGTATCGTGTGTGGACTGGCCATCACAGAGCCCTGATCTTAATCCTATAGAGCACCTATGGGATGAATTAGAGCGCCGCATAAGAAGTTTGGAGCCAAGGCCTACTACTAAGTAACAGTTAGCGGCAACATTATGTACTGAATGGAAGCGCATGCCTACAGCTGTGTTCCAAAACTTTGTCGAAAGCCTGTCTCAAAGGGCCAGTGCACGGATTAAGGCCAAAGGTGGGCCGACACCATATTAATGTATATCAATAAATGCTATGTTGTGTTTCTCTTCTAGGTGTCCGGTGTCTTTTGTCAATATAGTGTATACGATGCTGGATATCCTTAAATGAATCTGAATCACTCTGATAGTTTGTTATAGATTTTACTAGGAAAAAATTAACCTGGCTTGGCAGCTGGATTAATCCCTGTTTTGCTCTCTAAAAGTAGTCAACAAAGAATAATAACTGCGATTATTAATTTTCTAAACCTTCATGGATCTGTCAAAAACTGAGTGTGCATAATACATCAAACATGTTAATAGCTTTCAAGCCAGGTTTGAGAGAATGCTAGGAGCTGCAATATTAAAATCAGTTTGGATTGAACACCAAAGAACTATTAAAACTGTTTATGAAAACTTAATAATTGTATCGTCATTATCATAACAAATTTACAGGATTTCCTTGGCATAAATATAGGGTGATGCAATAATCAGATTTCTCCTTGCGTGACAGTTCTCTCCCCAGTTTTTTTGGCAGATTCTCCTATACTTGCAAAAGTGGCCACCTCATATGCGATTAACTTCGAATTAACTGTCTATTTTTACACTTCCTAAAGTTTATGGGTGGGTAAGAAAGCTACGAAGAAAAAAGTAAGCATGTGATAAAGTACAATTGCCACCATAGAGCGTAAATCTTAATTTCCGCTTCTGATGTATTTGCCGCAAATACATCAGAAATTCTCGATTGAAGAAAACGTCGTTTGTAGACCGATACTACTCGTGTCGACAAACCTTTTAGAAACATTTTCTTCTGAAAATAATGCATGGTTTCTACGCCAGAGGCGTAGATGTGTATCTTATCTTTGTCAATATATCTACTTCTAAGAATCCGATTTAAAAAATTCCTTCTTTGTTGGATAGTGTTTCCAGTGTGACATGTTTTTCATATAATTTGAAAATTTTCAAGTATTTCATAGACTTTCCGCTAGGGGGCGTAAAAGTAAATTGCTCTCCCCCATGTCTCTGCTTCTAAATACCCGATTTGAAAAATTCTTTCTGCACCGGATACAGCTCCTGATGGGAAATCTTTTGCACAAAATTTCTAATTTTTGTAAAATTTGGTTTGGCCACCAGGTGGCGTAAGTCTTAATTTCCGCTTCTGATGTATTTGCAGTAAAATATAAGCTTCTAAAACCTCGATTTAAAAAGTCGTCTGTTGACCGATACTACTCATGTCGACAAACCTTTTAGGAGCATTTTATTCTTGAAATAATGCACGGTTTCTACGCCAGGGGACGTAGATGTATATCTTATTTTTGTCAATATATCTACTTCTAGGAGTCCGATTTGAAAAATTCCTTCTTTGTTGGATAGTGTTTGCGATGCGAAATGTTTTTCCTATGAATTCAAGATTTTCAAGTAAATCAAAAACTTTTCGCTAGGGGGCACAAAGGTAAATTGCGTTTTCTGCTTTATTTCTGCTTCTAAAACTCCGATTTGAAAAAATTCTTCCTGTATCGCATACAAGACCTGATGGAAAATATTTTTCACCTAATTTCTAATGTTTGGTAAAGAATGGTTTGGCCACCAGGGGGAATAAGTGTTAATTTCTGTTTCTGATGTATTTGTAGCAAAATCTGGGCTCCTGAAAACTCGACTGAATTTTTCTTTTCTTGGACCGATACCGCTCGTATGGAAAAACCTTTTGAGAATACTTTCTTCCTACAATAATGCATGGTTTTTCCACCAGAGGACGTAAAGTCACATTTTATTTTTGTCGATATCTCTGTTTCTAAGAGTCCGATTTGAAAAATTCCATCTGTGCTGGAGAGCGTTTCCGGTGCGAAATGTTTCTCATATAAATTCATGTTTTTCTTAATGCACAAGTCTGCAACCAGAGGGCGTAAGCTCACGATTCCGTTTACAGCAATATCTGAGGGATTAAAAACCCGATTGAAGAACTTCTTTCTTCCTTCAGATACCATTGTTTTCCATACCGGTTCCATTGACTTTGAATAGCTTTGATAAATTTAATTTGCGTCAGGACGGATTCAAAAGACGTGCTTATTACACCCGAAAATTCGGTGTCATCTTTCTAGTTTGAATTCCGATGTAGTTTAGGAGAAATTAAAATTTTTAAATTTAACAAAATTCTCTATTTCGCGATGAGATTCATTAAAAAAAACGGATATATGGCAAACTGTAAATCATAACGCATTGCAATTTTTACTGCATAAACTCACAACTGTCATCCGTCTTTTACAAAAACGGTTTTTAAGTAAAAGTCATTTTCTGATTTTTAAGCATTTTTTAAAGACCCAAAGGAAAGGAACGAGTGGCCTACTCTGTCTCAGCGTTAACCACACAGGAAAGTTCTGGTCCCGTGACCTGCTGCTATGGTGACGTCGCTATTTTTAGCACTCTCTTCTCAATAGGTGAAAAGACAGGCTACAATCAAACTGGTGATGACGCAATGTTTAATGACGTAGCGACGCTTCTAAAGTTCGCTGTTTTTGGCCGCATACGTGAATACCTATGTAAATATAGGCTTTCACCTCGTATATAAAAAGCAAAGAGGGAAAATACGAGTATGATCGTCCGCGAATTGTTCGTCCACTTCTAAATGGCCTAGAGATCTGAAAATTGGCAAGCTGATAGGTCTTAAGGTCCGTATACATAGAAAAGTATGAAACAAAGTAAAAATGGTGGCTTTGGAACTTTGTCTGCATGAACTTTCGCGAATTGTTAGACCACTTCTAAACAACCTAGACTTCTAAAAATTGGCATGCTGGTAGATCTTAAAGTCCAAATAAAAATAAAATGAATAAATAAATGAATAAATAAAAATAAAATAAAATAAATAAATAAATAAATGAAAATAGACAGGCATTTGAAACATTGTCTTCTTGAATTTTTTCTACCACTTCTACACCTAGAAAAAGCCGCCCCGGTGGCGCAGTGGTCTAAGCGATGGCCTCTGATCATTCGTCCGAACGGGGTCCCGGTGAGGTATGGATGTTGTGTTTGTCTTACGGCACTGGCTCTCTCCCTTCCCTGGAACCAGTGACCCTAAATTAGGGACGGGAGACTGCTTATAGCCCATTGAGTTGCTCACGGTGGTCGTTAAACCTCCAATCAAAAAAAAAAAAAAAACACCTAGAAAAAAGTCTGAAAACCAAAAGATTCATGGCTTAGCTGTACTGTTTCGAAATGCTGATAGGTTTAAAGATAGTTTTGTCAGAATCACTGAAATGCTTTGGAAATTTCAAATTTTGATTTAAAATTAAGAGGCTCCAAATCCTGCTCCGTTTTACATCAAACCGTATACATTGACGTCACTACGCTCTTCTAAATCGTAAAAGAGTTACGGATCTTAAATTTCTTTTCTTTCCCTTAATTACTTTTACCTTCCTTTAATTTTATGTTCAAAAAATTATTTTATAGATTCACCGTTCGGAGAACGGGCATGATTGCTAGTAGAAGCAAAATAAAATTGCCATTAGCTTTTGGCACAAAAATTCAGCCATTGGCAGCTCTTAGGAAAATGATAAAATTGTACTGTTCTGAGCGCAGAGCACATTTAAGGAGACACGGGGCCCGTGGGCTGAACAATATTTTGGTGCCCCAGTTTATCAGTGGCACACGTAGGATTTCACAATGGGTGGATGAATAGAAATACCCAGTAGAAAGCATTCCCAAAATATGTTGAGAAAGTCATTAAAATAAAAATATCCCAGCAGTATTGAAGTGTGTATTACATGATTCATGGACGAATCAGTGGTAGAAAAAAAGGGGAAAGAAATGTAAAACCGTTTTCACGGGGCAGTTTCTTATAGTTTCGCTGTGCCTTTCTGAAAAAACAAAAAACAAAAACAAAACAACAACGGTGGAACTCTGCTTTTCCCACAATAAAATGTTTATTATACATCGACTATAATTTTACAGAGCGTTTGGCTCGGATAGCAAAAAAATAACTATAGTCAATGTATAATAAAACATTTTGTTGTGAGAAAAGTTCTAATTTTATTCTATCTTAACACCGCAAGCTTAGTAGTCATAAATTATATATAATGTAGAACTCTGTTTTTTCTTCAAGAATCCTGCTTAATTCTGGAGCCTTGAAACTGCGGGACCAGGGGCTGCAGCCTCCCTAGCTCCATTCTTAAACGAACCCTGTCTGGACGAAATGTAGAATCTGCATCCTCTTCTCAGCATTTTGGCAACTCCTTCAAAGCATCCGCAAGCAACTGAAATAAACGGAACTGTAGCATCAATCAGAGAACGAACTCTATTAGAGGTTCTGCTTTCATGTATCGACCAACCATCCGTCTGCTAACGGGAATGAATAACAGAAATTTGCAGATCGATCAAACAGAAACATCGTAGAATTTAAACAGCACTTAACTTTTGAAGTAGAAGGTAATCACAAAATATCGTTGCTTTTTGGATTAAAAATACCATCAACTGTTATCCAACTGGAAAGCTCTTCGGAAATGATACAAAAACTAATGACTTAAAAAATCAAGTATCAATTTATCTCCACAGATTTGTTATTCGATAAAGATAGGTTATGGAAAATCAAAGGGCCACGTTTTTCCAAATTGGTTAAATTAAAAAAAAAATTAATCTGCATTTTTTTAAATAACCAGTTCGTTGTACACGTCCTGGCCACTTATATAGAAAATTTTATGTAATACCAGCTTGGTCATCCTTTAGCCCAAATTATAGCACGTTTGGCATAGGGTATTCGAGTGCATCTACGTCTACAGTATACCAGACGTTCACCAGAGAGTCCTTTAACTGGTTCAGATTTGACGGAAGAGGACATTGTCCCGGATTTGGTGTTCTAACATATCCCATACATTCTCAATGGGATTCATGTCCGGGCTTTGTGGTGTTCAGGGAAGATAGTGGAAGTCGTCGTCATGCTCTCTGAACCACTGCTGAACATGTCTTGCGCGATGTACCGTAGCATTGTAGCCCATGAAGCAGCGGTCGCCTGTTGGATAAAGAATCAACATTGCAGGATGGACTTGACTGGCAACAATATTCAGATAATTCTTTAGGACACCCGATCTACTAGGAATATCAGGGGACCAATTCCGTATCAATACAACGTGCCCCACACTAGGACACCACCTCCAGATTTTTGAGGGTTTTTTTGTTTTGTTTTGTTTTTTTATTGGAGGTTTAACGGCCACCGTGAGCAACTCAGTGGGCTATAAACAGTCGTCCATCCCTAACGTAGGGCCACTGGTTCCAGGGAAGGAAGAGAGTCAGAGCCGTAAGATGAACACAACATCCATGCCTCACCGGGATTCAAACCCGGACCCAACCTTGGACGAATGATCAGAAGCCATCGCTTTGACCACTATGCCACCAGGGCGGCAGAGTTGTGTTTACAAGGCAAATTGGGTCCATTGTTTCATGGGTCTCCCGACAAACTATTCCTACCATCCGCACAAGTGAACAGTGACTCGTAAAGCACTACACAACTTATATCACGTAAGGCTTATCTTGGTTTGCAGATTTTAGGCTTATTGAACTTGCTTTTCTTTGAATCCGGATACTTGACTTTCAGTTGGAGTTGAAAAGTACTTAACTAGACATAAAGTAAACTTCAGTACACGGCCAAGGGTAAGGTGACTTACGTTTCAATTCCATCTTATGGCACGTCATCCAACACGTACTTTATATAGCAAACACTAAATTAACTTTGAATCAAAACCACCAACATACGTAGTTTGATCCACATTCAGTTATGTGAAACGTGAAAGCTCACTAAATGCAATAAATTTTGGGTCACTACTCTCTTAGAATATTGAACGTCGTACATAAACTATGCGTAAAAGGTTGCATACATCTCATAAGTCACTCATTTACCATAGCTTTTCAACCACTTCTCTAAGTAACCTGAGAAACATTGCACACACACAAGCTTTTATCTCTGGACTCTAACTACGTAGATCTCACTCATCTGCTGTCATGTGTTGCCGACATCAAATTCATCGAGAGAAAATCTGTGGCGTTAAGTCTGAAAAACGTTTAAAGAGAAGAAACCAAATTAACATAAGAACACAGAAACTGAAATGGAAGGTTAAATGAGGCGTAAACATCACACCTCGAATTGGTGAGATGACAGAGCTAACGCGTGAGTCAAAACGGCAAATTGCAGAGAAAAGCCTTGCCGGTGTATTTCAGACGGGAGAACACCCCACTCCGGGGTAGGAAGACGTAGATTTGTATCCTATAACTAGCAAAAGGGAGCTTTTCTTCGCAGTATATAGGAAGATGAAAACTTATGTGTTTTAAGGGTTTCAATGCTATCAAAAAAACCTGTAATGCTACCTAGTAACTTTACATGTTTCAATATTCTTAGAACTTGTAAGCTAACGGAGGAAAAGCCGGTTGGGGTGGGGGAACACGTGGAGTGCAAGTTTTTCCTTTTAGGTGATCTTCTCCTTTAAGATTAGTTTTAATGATTTTCAAAGGACTTGAGAATTATTAAAAACTTCATGAATTTTTTTATAGTTTAACATCAATCAGTCGCACACTTTTCAATGGCATTTTCAAAAGTGCACTCCTGCATTTCAATTGATAAAACATCGGATGAATTTAACCGCTCTTGGCATATAACATGACTGAACGCAAATACCTTTTTATTAATTTAATTTACTAAGAAATTGTTCCGCACTTACTAATGTCACAAGGAAATAAAATAAATTAATTGAACAAACTATTTTTTCAAATGATCTTTAAAAAAAAAAGTCGTTGTATCTACGACTTATAAAGAAAATCAGATTTAATTTAATTACATTTCTTTATATGATAGTTTCTTCTACCACATGGACTGATATACGAAGACAATGATTTCACACGTTCATCAGAAATATTTCCCTCTAATAGATCAAAGAATTTAAGTTTCCATTTTCATTGAACGTACTGCTTAAAAATTTTCGATATTTGAGTTAAAACTGCACCATTTAAAAATTGAACTTTAAAATCAGTGATAGGTTCGTCTGGTAATTATTCCCTCAAAAAGTTGTACGAAAAATTTCTCCTCTACATGAATGCGTTTTGCCGAAAAATATCATAAGTACGCAATTTTAATGCTAATGGAAACGGAGTTGGGGAAAGGCCACTTAATTAGCAGTTAAATTCTTCTGTGGTTATACTAACCGAAGTTTTTGTTTTATTGTTGGATTTCGGAAACAATTAGAACCGTGGATGTAAGTGCCATCCGTGACTTAATCCCAGCCTGCGTAAGGAAAAAGAAGGATCCGAAAGTCAGACATGCGCATTTCGTCAGACATGCGCATTCGGGGGAAAATGCAGAAGTTGCGAGTTAAGGAAGACACAGGGCAACATTCACTCTGTAGACAAGAGTATTCGGACATTTTCACATCCGATTTGAAAAATTCTTTCTGCGCCAGATATAGCTCCTGATGGGAAATTCTTTGCATATAATTTCTGATTTTAGTAAAAAATGTTTGCCCACCAGGGGATGTAAAATTTAATTTCCGCTTCTGATGTATTTGCAGCAAAATCTAACCTTCCAAAACCCCGACTGAAAAAAATTCGTTTGTGGACCGATACTACTCAGCCGCCCCGGTGGCGCAGTGGTCTAAGGCGTTGGGCTCTGATCATTCGTCCGTAAGGGGTCCGGGTTCGAATCCCGGTCTGGCATGGGGTTTGTGTTTGTCTTACGGCACTGGCTCTCTCCCTTCCCTGGAACCAGTGACCCTAAATTAGGGACGGGCGACTGCTTATAGCCCATTGAGTTGCTCACGGTGGTCGTTAAACCTCCAATAAAAAAAAAAAAAAAAAAAAAAGATACTACTCACGTCAACAAACCTTTAAGGAAAACCTTCTTAAAATTATGCATAGTTTTTTCAATATCTCTACTTCTGATTTGAAAAATTCCAAGAGTCTGATTTGAAAAATTCCTTCTTTGTTGGATAGTGTTTATAATGCGAAATGTTTTTCATATAAATTCAAAATTTTCAAGTAAAGCATAGACTATCCACTAGGGGGCACAATGGTAAATTGCGTTTTCTGCGTTATTTCTGCTTCTAAAACTCCGATTTGAAAAAATTCTTCTTGTATCGCATACAGCTACTGATGGAAAATGTTTTTCATATAATTTCTAATATTTGGTAAAGAATCATTTGGCCAGCAAGGAACATAAGTGTTAATTTCTGGTTCTGATGTATTATATTTGCAGCAAAATCTGTGTTCCTGAAAACTCGACTAAAATTTTTTTCTTGGACTGATACCGCTCACATCGAAAAACCTTTCGAGAATACTTTCTTTTTGAAATAATGCATGATTTTCCCGCCAGAGGGCGTAGATGAATGTCTTATATTTGTCGATATCTCTGCTTCGAAAAGTCCGATTTGAAAAATTCTTTCTTGTTTCTTTGTTGGAGATTGTTTCCGCTGCGAAATGTTTCTCATATAAATTCTAATTTCTCTTAACGCACAAGTCTGCAACCAGAAGGCGTAAGCTCACGATTCCATTTACGGCAATACCTGCGGGATTAAAAACCCGATTGAAAAACTTCTTTCTTCCGTCAGATATTATTGTTTTCCATACCGGTTTCCATTGACTTTAAATAGCTTTGATCAATTTAATTTGCGTCAGAACGGATTTAAAAAAACGTGCTCATTACACCCGAAAATTTGGTGTCATCTTTCTTGTTTTATTATTTGAGATATAGTGGCAACTTACTTTTTAAAGGTCACGTTCAGTTTATTCCAAATGAACTTCAGTATTACAGTCTCTGTTAATTTTATCCTTGATGCAGTTACATATTTTGACAAATGTCTAGATAAATATCAAACATTTTTACCTAAAACAGTCTGAATGCTCTTTATGATGAACACTCAATTATTCTGGGGATATCTTTACTATTTCTTAAAGTAATGCTCTCCGGGCACACGTGTGATCACTTAAATAGCCATAAGATAAATCCAATATACAATTCGTGCACCACATAATTAAATCTGTAGAAACGACGCTGTCACTGCACGATTAAAAAACATGTTCACACACTGTCTGTAAGCTGAAAGATTTAATACACATTAAAATATATACATATTAAAAGTAAAACTAGATCTTTCCGGTGGGCAGCTCAATCCATCTTCAGGTTTAACACCGCAAACGGACGCAAGACATCGGGATACTACATTCATGGATACGAAGCTACATGACGTAAGCAAGCAAGTATAGCTCATGCTTGTGGACTCAGAAAAGGTTCAGAATAGTTCCCTTCCCAATATTATGACATAGATTAAGTAAAATCGTCAGCCATAGAGACAACGTGTGATGGATTTCAGATACAGACCGGCTGACGATCATCTTCAGCCATGGAGACAACTTGTGATGGATTTCAAATACAGCCCGGCTGACGATCATCTTCAGTCGTGGAAAGAACTTGTGATGAACTTCAGATACAGACCGGCTGACGATCATCTTCAGCTGTGGAAAGAACTTGTGATGAATTTCAGATACAGACCGGCTGACGATCATCTTCAGCCGTGGAGAGAACTTGTGATGGATTTCAGATACAGACCGGCTGACGATCATCTTCAGCCGCGGAAAGAACTTGTGATGAATTTCAGATACAGACCGGCTGACGATCATCTTCAGTCGTGGAAAGAACTTGTGATGGATTTCAGATACAGACCGGCTGACGATCATCTTCAGCCGCGGAAAGAACTTGTGATGAATTTCAGATACAGACCGGCTGACGATCATCTTCAGTCGTGGAAAGAACTTGTGATGAATTTCAGATACAGACCGGCTGACGATCATCTTTAGCCGTGGAGAGAACTTGTGATGGATTTCAGATACAGACCGGCTGACGATCATCTTCAGCCAATGGAGACAACTTGTGATGGATTTCAGATACAGACCGACTGAAGATCATCTTTAGCCAAGAAGAGAACTTGTGATGGATTTCAGATACAGACCGGCTGACGATCATCTTTCAGCCGTGGAGAGAACTTGTGATGGATTTCAGATACACACCGGCTGACGATCATTTTCAGCCGTGGAGAGAACTTGTGATGGATTTCAAATACAGACCGGCTGACGATCATCTTCAGCCGTGGAGACAACTTGTGATGGATTTCAGATACAGACCGGCTGACCATCATCTTCAGCCATGGAGACAACTTGTGATGGATTTCAGATACAGACCGGCTGACCATCATCTTCAGCCATGGAGACAATTTGTGATGGATTTCAGATACACACCGGCTGACGATCATTTTCAGCCATGGAGACAACTTGTGATGGATTTCAGATGCAGATCGGCTGACCATTATCCTCAGCCATGGAGACAACTTGTGATGGATTTCAGATACAGATCGGCTGACGATCATCTTCAGCCATGGAGACAACTTGTGATGGATTTCAGATACAGATCGGCTGACGATCATCTTTAGCCAAGGAGACAACTTGTGATGGATTTCAGAAACAGACCGGCTGACGATCATCTTCAGCCATGGAGACAATTTGTGATGGATTTCAGATACAGACCGGCTGACGATCATCTTCAGCCATGGAGAAAACTTGTGATGGATTTCAGATACAGACCGACTGACGATTTTACTTAATCTATGTCGTAATATTGGCAAGTGAGCTATTCTGAACTTTTTCTGAGTCCGCAAGCATGAGCTATACTTGCTAGCATACGTCATACAGCTTCGTCTCCATGTATGCAGTATCCCGATGTCTTGCGTCCGTTTGCAGTGTTAAACCTGAAGATGGATTGGGCTGCCCATCGGAAAGATCTAGTTTTACTTTTAATATGTATATATTTTAATGTGTATTAAATCTTTTAACTCACACACAGTGTGTGAACATGTTTTTAATCGTGCAGTGATTGCGTCGTTTCTACAGATTTAATAGCCATAAGATATTTATAAATACTCAAAATGAGTCGTCTCTATTTCTTACAAAGGTATCCACATTAACAATACCTTTGGCACACATGAATACAGAAAAGGTATCAGGCAACAGTTCAGGTTACTTCTTTACATGCAACGTTAATTGTCTTTCTTTTAGGTAATAAAATGTTTAGATTTTCTGTCTTTTTGCTTCTTCTGCTTCCATAGCTCCATAGCTGCAACCATAAATTTTCCTCTTTCGGATGGAATGTGATGAAAATGAGTTTTATAAAAACATAGTGTGTAACCCTTTATGAACAGTGGGTAAAACAGTTTACCCAGTTTAAGACGGATAGTAAAACAGTGCATGCACCAAGAGAGTGTCGTACGTCTGTGACATCAAACATCACCGATGGAATGATAAGGCCCTAACAAAAAAAAAAACGTTGTTTCGCTTCTCGTGATGCAAGCATAACCTGAACATCTAAATGCTGGCGCCAATGGCAGCTCACCCATGTGCATTTTCAAGTGCCTCATTCATAACCTTCTAGTTCCAAAGAAACAGCATAGAATGGTAAATGTTTTTGCTTTTATCAATCCTTAGTTTTCGAATTTTGAGTTGAAACCGTCCAGTGCAACTCGGACAACAGTCTGCCAAAAATGCTGAAGAGGTAACAGGTCAGCGGGTCAACAGGTCGAAATTTTCTTGTAGGTCAAACGGGTTGGGTCAAGGTGTTCCTGACTCGATTCCGACATGGATTTATTTCCGTTTCACTTATTAAAAGAAAACATAATCAAACTAAAGTGCGCACTCTAGAATTTTGTGCTCCATACTAGTGCCAGCGGACTGAAAACTGATTTGTCATGCAAAGTGTAAGAACAATGTCCTCAGAAGGAAAAGTGTCCCTTCCTTCTGAGGGGCAATGATGAAAACAACATCCGCAATTTGGAAACCTTTAACCCATCATAAACTTGTGAAAATTGGTGTTGCTGCGAAACATATTCTGAAGCTTGATACGTTATCAAGGAAACAGCAAAAACTGAAATTAAACATACAACAAGTTGCTCAATTCAAAAATTCTGAGCCGCCCCGGTGGCACAGTGGTCTAAGCGATGGCCTCTGACCATTCGTCCGTAAGGGATCCGGGTTCGAATCCCGGTGAGGTATGGATGTTGTGCTTGTCTTACGGCACTGGCTCTTTCCCTTCCCTGGAACTAGTGACCCTAAATTAGGGACGGGCGACTGCTTATAGCCCATTGAGTTGCTCACGGTGGTCGTTAAACCTCCAATCAAAAAAAAAAAATTCTGACTGTAGCACCATCAAAATTAGGTGGAACAGCCTTAACATTACTGCGGAGGGACTTTCTGACTGTCGCAGATATGTTAAAAAACATGTTTAAATCTGTTAGGTTATGTCTTGCAAATGCCTTGATTCGAGAAGGGCGGCAGTTTCAACACTTACTGTAAGTGAGTAAATTATATGTTCCTATATAGCATAACTATACTAGCGATCCGAAATTTCTTGGTGTAGAATAGAAATAAAAGTTTCCAAGCTTCGTCACATCAACCAGATGCCTTTTTCAAGGAAGGCAGACAGAAAAAACTGCTGTCTACCTTCCTTGAAAAAGTCATCTGGTTGATGTGACGAAGCTTGGAAACTTTGATTTCTCTTCTACACCAAGAAATTTTGGATCACTAGTATAGTTATACTATTGAGTACAGTTGGTGTATAGTTCCTTGTTATTTAATTATACAAGGAGTGTTCAAATGAAGAGGTACGAAACGACACTGTGGGTATAAATGAAGTTCAAAGTATACACCATAGGCCGTAGCACAACGATCTCATTGATTAACGAGCCGAAGGATTCCTTGTTCCCAGAATTCCTGTGGCCGTGACGAGACCCAGTCCTGCACAGCGTCCTTGAGTTCGTCGTCCGAGTGGAAGCGCTTCCCTTTCAGATGTTTTTTCAGTTGACCAAACACATGGAAATCGCAGGGCGACATGTCCGGGCTGTAGGGCGGATGGTCAAGCTGCTCCCACTGGAACTTGGCCAGTTCCGCGTGTGTGACCCTGGAGACGTGTAGACGCGCGTTATCATGGAGCAGAACCACACCCTCCGCGATGAATAGCGGCCGGTTTAACACCTTCCGCTGTCAGAAATCGGATAACGCCTCGCTGCTCCTCAATCGTCGAATTTTGCAATGTGAACGCCATCCTGTCCTCACACGCACTGCCGCGTCAATTAGACGGCGCTCTTTATAAGAGCCTCTGCTCTCTCCTGCGCATGCGGGCGCCCGCGCATGCTCCGATCCACGCCGGTGACTCCAATCGCATCCCTAGATGTGTCGCTACGTTCTCCCATAGCGGCATAGGCAAATATGTTAACGGTTACGTTCTTATGACGTTTCGTACCTTTTCATTTGAACACCCCTAGTATGTTTCTATAATACATTTGTTTGATTTAAATATAACGTAAGATACCCACCGCGGAGAGACTTTTGAACCCCCGGTATGTAATTCGAAACATATTTGTCCGGATCGGGTCCGGGTCAGTTACAGATACGGGTCGGGTCCAATTATATGACATCCAGGTGCGGGTCGGGTCCGGGTCCAAACTTTTTGACCAGTTTCCAACTCTGTCTCCTACATCAAACAGAGGTCGCCGCTCTTTCCACGTTTATAAGTGAGTCATGGAAAAATTCTCATTGGCCGCCACCGGGAATCGAACCCAGTGGAAATATATCCGGCGCGTAACTGTAAGACCCTGGGTTCGATTCCCGGTGGCGGCCCATGAGAATTTTTCCGTGACCCACTTATAAACGTGGAAAGAGCGATGACCTCTGTTTGATGTTCCTGGTCCACGTCAAATGTCTATTAATTCTGTCTCCTACGACATTCTTACGATGAATGATTCATATAACCCACAGGCACATATAATATTTTAAAACCGAAGTCACAATATTTTAAGAATGGTTTCGCACTCAAATCCTTTTTCTGGTTGTTATATATGGGGAAAACAACAGAGGGTTACTTTTAATGCCATATGGACTTCCGTATGGCTCGAGGAGAGATAATGAGAAGATATTAAAGAAGAGTTAATAGACCATTAAAGTCATTCAGACATGAAACCCTCGAGATCAGTTTGGAGAGGGCTTCATGTTCGAATGTTCTATAACTCCGAAGAAGATTGCCAAGTTTCAAAATATTGCAGTGACATACACATGCTTTACTGAAATGAGTACCTTAAGAAATCAGAAGCGAAAGCAAACCGTGAGCAATCATTTATTTCAAGCTGATTGTTAGCTTCATATTCCACACCTTAATTACCTTTACTCATTAAATAATCGGCGCAAAAATTACCATGAAGTCCGTTTGTCTGAGCTTTCCATTGCAATAAAAGCATTAAAAAAAACAGCCACAGTTTCCCTACAAGGGCGTTGAAGCTCATTGAAGCACCAAGTAAATTCCTTGATTCGAGCAGTTCATTGCGTTAAAGAGGAACGGGAAAATCAACTTTTATTATCGTTATTATTATTTTTTTCTTTATTTTCTTTGTATTCCTTGGCGATTCCTTTCTGCTCCTCCTCCTCCTCCTGCCTCTTTTCCTTTCGGCGATAATTATTTGCTCCATAATTCATATTTTAATTAGCGACGTTAAAACAAGAGATTCTCGCCTGCATGAGCGATCAGCGGAGCAGATGCATGGTTGTAAATCGATTGATTAGTTTCGCCTGGAGAACTCGGTTTCGTGCCAGAACTTCATTAAATGGCATCGTCGGTCTGATTGCCCCCTTTTCTTACTCACTTTTACGATGCTGGCTAGAATTTTAGCCACTGGGGAGTTCATTGGATACGAACAGGGGAGTGAATGAAAAATGAGCTCATCATAACGAACAGGAATTAAGCGCCTCCCACCTACCCAAAAACGGATAAATATTAAGAAATACAGAGTGCGTCAGACCCGGAGATGTGTCATGTATTGTTAAGAGTTGCCATCGAAGATAAGTGTTAATTCATTGAAGTTTTGTCGGTCGAAATCTTATCAGATTTTCAAAAGAATGGGCCGAATCAGTGGCCATAGTGATGAGCTCTAGATAAGAAAATTAGGAATTTGTAATGAAGTATTGTTTTTCAGGTGGAATACACCAGAATTAATGATTCAGAAGCTTTGATGAGATCGTATACTGTGATGACAAATTAAATGTACGAAAGGAACGAAAACATTTAGGTAGTGTATATGTAATTAATAATACAGTTTGAAGTACGTACTTGCATAACGCTAATTTCGTTACATATGAATAGGCAAAGTTCAATGGTCGTAGATATGAACCGCCTATGATATCAGATGAACCAGATGCAGGCAGCCGAATGTGTACTCATCATCAAAAGAATTGCTCCACCCGGAAGAAGACAGTGACGGATCACTTTATTCGTGTTCATTTCGTCCACTGCTCACTTTGTCGACATTTGTTTCGTCCTCAGAATAGATGAAATACCGTGGAAATTTTCTGTTTCGGTGGAATTTTGTTACGAGACAGAAACAAGAAACACGACACCGAATTTTCGGGCGTAATAAGCAAGTCTTTTTAATTCGTTCTGACGCGAATTAAATTTTTCAAAGTTATTCAAAGTCAATGGAACTATTACGGAAAACAGTAATATCTGACCGAAGAAAGAAGTTTTTCAATCGGTTCTTAATCCCGCAGATATTGCTGTAAACGGAATCGTGAAATTACGCCCTCTGGTTGCAGACTTGTGCGTTAAGAAAAATTAAATTATATGAGAAACATTTCGTAGCGGAAGCGCTCTCCAACAAAGAAAGACTTTTTTTCAAATCGGACTCTTAGAAGCAGAGATATCGACAAAAATAAGATATGCATCTACGTCCCCTGACGGGGAACATGCATTGTTTTAAGAAGAAAATATGCTTAAAAGGTTTTTCGCTGTAAGCGGTATCAGTCTACGAAAGAATTTTTTCAGTCGAGTTTTCAGGAGTTCAGATTTTGCTGCAAATACATCAGAAGCAGAAATTAACACTTATGCCCCTGGTGGCCAAACGATTCTTTACCAAATACTAAAAATTATATATATATTTTTTTTGATTGGAGGTTTAACGACCACCGTGAGCAACTCAATGGGCTATAAGCAGTCGCCCGTCCCTAATTTAGGGTCACTGGTTCCAGGGAAGGGAGAGAGCCAGTGCCGTAAGACAAACACAACATCCATGCCTCACCGGGATTCGAACCCGGACCCCGTTCGGACGAATGATCAGAGGCCATCGCTTAGACCACTGCGCCACCGGGGCGGCTAAAAATTATATGAAAACATTTCCCATCAGGAGTTGTATGCGCTACGGGAAGAATTTTTCAAATCGGAGTTTTAGAAGCAGAAATATCGAGAAAAACGCAATTTACCTTAACGCCCCCTAGCGGAAAATCTTTCATTTACTTGAAAATTTTGAAATTATATGAAAAACATTTCGCACCGGAAACGCAATTGAACAAAGAAGGAAATTTTGAAATCCGATTCTTAGAAGTAGAGATATTGATAACAGTACAATATACATCTACGTCCCATGGCGGAGAAACCATGCATTATTTTAAGAAGAAAATATTCCGAAAAGGTTTATCGATGTGAGTAGCATCGGTCCACGAACGAATTTTTTCAATCGAGATTTCAGAAGCTGGAAATACATCTGAAGCAGAAATTAACGCTTACGCTCTCTGGTGACTAAATCACTCTTTACCAAAAATTAGAAATTATATGCAAAAGATTTCCCATGAAAAGGTGTATTCAGTGAAGAAAAACATTTTCATATCGCAGTTTTAGAAGTAGAGATATCGGGGAAAATGTAATTTAGTTTTACGCAACCTAGCGGAAAATCTATGCATAGCTTGAAAAAGTGACTGCACCTAAAATACTCTTCGACATAAATGGAATCGAAAGCAAAATAATTTTTTCAATCGGATATTTATCAGCAAATGTATAAAATGTATTTTGAATTCGATATCATCTACATTATCGTCTTATAGCGCCGAAATTATACATCGTAAAAAAAAAGAAAATGAAATGAAGGATCATCATATCTCAAGCTTACCAATGCAAAAATAATTTTTGAAATCGGGCTGATAATTGCTGAGATATGGTGTCCATAGCCGGACTGACAAACCGTTAACATAAGCACGATGTTTTTTTACAAAAAACGTGCTAAAAAAAGATCAAGCGAACAATGTTCACGTGCGATTTTTTCCTGCTTAAGTTTTTCAATTAAAATACAACGATTTTAAATGTTAAAGTAGAACGAGGAACTGAACTTTGAAGAGCTTTGTAACTCTTTCGTGTAGCACGATGTCAATCACTATGATATAAATCAAAGTTTTATAAAAATACTTTAATGTTTTAAAATACGTCTTGTATATAGTTTTCATATACACTGAAGAGCAAATGAATTAGAGATACCTGTCTAGTAACGTGTAGCACCACCTTTCGCCCTGATGACGGCGGCGATTCGTCTCGGCATGGATTCGACAAGACACCGGAAGCGTTGGGAAGCCATACGGACCCACGACTCCTGAACAAGCTCGCACAGTTCACGAAGATTTGATGGAGGGTCAGAGCCTCGAACATCTCTCGATGGCATCCCAGATGTGCTCGATGGGATTGAGGTCAGGGGACCTAGCTGGCCAAGGAAGCGAGGTCACGTCGGTGGAGTGTTCATCCAACCATTCGGATACAATTCGGGAGCGATGGCATGGTGCATTGTCTTGTTTCAGGATGAGGTCCCCAGTGGGATGTTGAAGACGCACAAACGGGAGCAAATGGTCGTCCAGGATATCCCGGTAACGATGACCTGTGAGGGACGATGTCACACGTACCAGGGGTCCCATTTCAGTCCACGTAAACAGTCCCCAGACGAGAATGCCACCCCCACCAGCTTGAAAAGTACCCTGCTGGCAAGAAGGATCCATCGCTTCATGTGGTTTGCGCCGTACTCGTATCCTGCCATCCGCATGTACCAACGTGAATTTCGACTCATCAGTCCAGGCAACATTTTCCCACATGTCTAGGGTCCAGTGGCGATGTTCCCGCTCCCATGCTAAGCTTTGCACCCTGTGATGTGCGGTCAGCAGTGGTACCCTCGTGGGACGATGGCTTCTGTACCCCATAGCGAGGAGATGGTTCTGAATGGTGTGGCTGCTTACACGTTTTTGTGCACCAGCGTTAAATTGCCGAGTGATTTCTTGCACTGTGGCCCGTCTATCCGCTGTTACAATGCGAGCTAGCCGACGATGACCCCTCTCATCCACACGCTGTTGTCCACTGCAGTTGGTCCTTGCAGGGATGGTTTTACCGGATTCGATGTACTCACGGTGCACCCGTGACGCAGTGGCTTGTGAAAATCTCAGTGCCTGCACGACTTCCGAGATGGAGTGACCCATTCGTCGGGCCCCGACGATTTGCCCACGATCAAATGCGCTTAGATCCTTCGTCTTACCCAAACTGCGTCCGACTCTTACTGATTCCCGTCGCATCACTTCTTATATTGTCGGATCGCTGCATACGTCAATGAGGTTTCCGTTTACAGGGCCGCCCACATCGCCACATTTACATAACGCCAGCTGTCTCTAATTCAATTGCTCTTCAGTGTAGTTCTTAGCTTTTTACTGTACTTATATTTTATTTTTATTTTTTATTGTTTATAATTTCCATATTACTAATTTTCATACGAATGAACAATAATACTCTCTATATGTACCATTAGTTGTTTAAAGTGAGAAAAAAAAAAAAGAATATAAAAGTATAATGGTGAAAAATAGTGTTCTTGTGAATTGCGGTGTGAGAGAAGGAAATTAGAGACATTTTACATAAATGAGAAAGGGGCTCTAAAATTTTGCTTTTCGGTTCAACATATTTATGGACATTGGAATAAACTTTGATTAATGTCATCGTGATTGACATCGTTCCACACGAAAGAGTTTAAAAGGCTCCTCAAGATTCAGTTCCTCGTTTTACTTTAAATAACATTTAAATTCATTACATTTCAATCGGAAACCTTTAACAGGAAAAAAAATCGCAATGTAAGTAATGTCCTCTGACCTTCTTTTTGTGCCTATTAACAAAAACTCCTTCAAAAGAGAAAATTTCCACTGTGTCTAATCTATTCTGAGAACGAAATGAATGAGGACAAAGTGAACGATGGACGAAATGAACTGAACCAAGTGAACGGTGGACTAAATGAACTGGACTACGTGAACGGTGGACAAAATGAACTGGAATAAGTGAACGGTGGACGAAATGAACTGGGCCAAGTGAACGTGGATGAAATGAACTGGACCAAATGAACGTGGACGAAATGAACTGGACCAAGCGAACGGTGGACGGAATGACTGAACTAAGTGAACGGTGGACGAAATGAACTGAATTAAGTGAACAGTGGACGAAATGAACTGGGCCAAGTGAACGTGGACGAAATGAACTGGACCAAGTGAACGGTGGACGAAATGAACTGAACCAAGTGAACGGTGGACGAAATGAACTGGACTAAGTGAACGGTGGACGAAATGAACTGGACTAAGTGAACGGTTGTGACGTACCGGCCAGCAGGACGCACACGACAAAGGCAGATTGCAGTCAAAATAAACGTCTGCGTAGCTCAGTTGGTAGAGCGACTTGTTCCGGAATAAGCGGACTCGGGTTCGAATCCCGGCGTAGACCAAAAATGACGGAGAAATTTACTTCGTTATAATGGCGCCCGAACTATCCGGATGAACCGACCGTTCAAAATCTCGCAATGGTGTGATGTTATTTCCACACCGCGAGATAGGAAAAATCAGAGAATCCCTTCTCCAGCGCTTCGAAAAATAAATGTGTGTGACGTTGCATTCCACACACCAGATTGACTGGGAGTTCTCAAGTGCACGTTCTACAGTGGATGGCTGCCTGCATCGATTCATGGTCACGGCTGACCCGTGGGCCATGCCCCCGGCCCTCTTTGGGGGGGGATGGCCAACAGGACGCACACGACAAAGGCAGATTGCAGTCAAAATAAACGTCGCCGTAGCTCAGTTGGTAGAGCGACTTGTTCCGGAATAAGCGGACTCGGGTTCGAATCCCGGCGCAGACCAAAAATGACGGAGAAATTTACTTCGTTATACGGTGGACGAAATGAACTGGACCAAGTGAACGTGGACGAAATGAACTGGACCAAATGAACGTGGACGAAATGAACTGAGCCAAGTGAACGGTGGACGAAATGAACTGAACCAAGTAAACGAAGACGAAGTAATAGGGAACCGAAGGGGTGTGTCCGGAGGAGGTTAATGACCATCATGAGCAACTCTGAGGGCTACAAGCAGTCGCCCATCGCTAATTTAGTTCCACTGGCTGCAGAAAATAGACAGAACCAGAGCCATTGGACAAATACACTAGCAATGACTCATCCCAGACTCGAATCCGGGGGCAGTCTCTAACAAATGAACAGAAGTCAACGCTCTATATCCCTCGGCCTCCTGGAAGGAGTAGAGCTATATTTACGCAAATTGTTATGGAAGTGAGGAATAGTGATCTAAACATATGAAAGGAAAATCGAAGGTCTGGATAAACATAAATTGTGTAAAACGATGCACACAAATCACACTGAGTGCGTCAAGTGGATGAAAGATTACTGTTGAGATAACGCCAACATTGCGGATTAAATAAACCGAATCTGACCTGTAAATATGGTTACCATTGAAGGGTAACAGTACTTTCACGTGGTAAGCGGATTCTTTATCAATTCAACAAGTTCCAGGAAGTCGTAGCATACACATCCCGGTCACTGAATTTGAAACTTTTATTTAATAACGTTTTGGACATTCTTTAGCCGAATTTCAGCACTTATGAGGTTTGGCATATATTCCACAAGGTGTTGGACAGCATCTACGTTTGCAGTATACCGGACAGTTCTTTAACTGGCTCAAATTGAGGACTTTCCTTCCGGATATCTTTTTCTAACGTGTCCCATACATTCTCAATGGGATTCAGATCCAGCTTTGTGGTGGCCATGGAAGATGGTATAAGTCTGTCATGCTCGCAGGACCATTATACAATACAGCTTACGCGATGGACAGGAGCATTGTCGTCCGTGAATTTAGCAACCATCACCAGCTGGATAAAAAGTCAACACTGCAGGATGGAAATGATTGGTAACAATGTTCAGATCCTCTTTGGAGGACACCTGACGTTACAGCAATATTAGGGGACCCATTCCATGCCAACAGAATGAGCCCCACACTATGACACCACTCACAGAACCTTGAGTTGTGTTTATAAGGTAAGCGCGGTCCGTTGCTACATGGGGATCCCGCCGAATTCTCTGCTTACCGCCAGTACAGGACAAGATGTTCCGTTACTCGTCGGACAATATGACTTTTTTCCTGTCTTCCAGAGTCCAGTCACGGTGTTTCTATCAACACTGTGGACAAACTTTCAGGTTCTTCGCAGAAACTAGTGGTTTTAGTATAGGCCTGTGACTGCCAATGTCGATCCTCTTCAATTTCCTGCGCACAGTTCACTGATATATAGGTCGGGCACAACCTTTATTGAATGCTGCGCGCTATAAGTCCTGTTTTCCGCACAAGCCTTCTCAGACGACGGCGATCTCTTCTTGACAGATTATCGTCGTCCCACAGATACGCTTCTTAGACAAACAATGTGGAGGTTTGTTTGTTTTTTTTTTTGCACTGATTAAACCCCCAGAAATCTCACCTTTTCAAAGACGATTTAGTTTTCAAAAGAGTCGCACCAGCCAGACGGGCACCCACAATAAGCCCTTTATCGAACTCTGAGAGATCGTTTGCTTTTCCCACTGTGATCAACACTACTGGTGATTACTGACGAGAAGCAGTCTTAAATAGGTGTTTAAATCACGTGGTGAACACGTGACCACGTATTTTGCGTATGCGCTGCGTAAGTGACGCTTACGTACATCTATATAAAAGTTTCTAATTCAGCGGCTGGTGTGCGTGAAGGTCTGTGTGAAGAAGAATGTCCTACGTCATGCTTTGCAGCACATTTTGGGGACGCAATCAGCTTAAAATGTTCTGCTGGTGGCCAGGGTCTGATTTCTACACGTGCATAGGGCCTCATAATATGGGGGGCCTCCAAACTACCTCCAAAAACCAAATATATTTTTAAGTCCCTTCATGCCAAATTAATGAAAAAAGAGACTGCTTTGTTATCGATTATCTGGGACAATATTGCACTGAATCAACGAAGTGAGCACTTCCTTGCCAAATTTCCATGGGCAATTTGGCATTAGTTCTACCATTATGTGAGTCAATTATTGACTTCATCCTGAATTTTGTGAAAAAAGAATTTCGGACTGTTCGGAAAAGAATCCAATCAGTTACTAGGGAAAGAAAATGGATTATGAATCCTCAAGAAGGAAGAAAATACCGAAGAACCGACTTCTAGATGATTCATCAACTCTAAATGTTGTTTTTAATAATGGAGATTCCTTCATCACTCAAACGGTTTGCGTTATATGTGACAATCTTGTTTCACAGTTGCAAACTAGAAAGAAGTCATATGAGGAACTGGACTCTAGATTTAGATTTGTCTACAAGAATGACTTAAGTGATGTGATGGAAGCAGCTGAATTGTTGCAAAAGCAGTATTCGAATCAAGATACTAAAAAAGCCATCTTTGCACGATTTTTAAAAGCAAAATTACTTTCATGCAAAAGAGGATGTTAAAATACGATAAAAAAACATTAAAAGCACATGATCTTTTGGGTACCGCATTGGTCTCTTGCTCGTCTATTACAAGCCACATTGGCTATAAATTTGACTAGCATGTGGGATGTGTTTTAATGTTTTACTACTAGACAAAGTGCCTGCAAAAAAAAAAAAAATTACCAGCAAATATTCTTTTCAACTGTTGACTTAAAATTTTAATCAAGGGGGCCCCAGACATAGGATGTTCACAGAGCCTCGAGGGACCTTAATCGGGCCCTGCTGGTGGTAGCGATAGACACGAGAAGGTGTTTCACGAGGTGATCGGCAGATCCACTGTATGACTGCCAGTACCAGACACGCGACGCCCTACATATGTCCACTGCTAGAACGATTGACAGGGCGCTTGCCAGTATCTGTTAGTACCATTTATCAACGCCTTCTGGAAACAGGTCCAGAAAGAAGTTGACGTCTCCTCTTTATGTTAGATTTCAATGCTGCAACGAACAAGGTGAGTAGTGACGAATGGTGAAATATCGTGTTCAGTGGCAAGTCCCGCATCTGTCTGGGAAACAGCTATTTTTACACTCGCGTGAGGAGACGTACAAGCGAAAGAGCTCCTACGTCGTGTATCGCTGATCCCCATACAAAGACGTGAAAATGGAGTGGGAGGCCATTTTTTGCGACAGGCGGTCACGTCCATAGTCATCAAGGGATATTTAACCACCCATCGGTATGTGAACATCACTCTTCGCCCTGTGATCTGATCACTTCTTCAGAGCATTCGAACTCCACATCCTAGCACGATAATGCCAGAACACACACAGCACTAGTATTCAGCAGTGTCTGCAAGATGTTTCCATGTTGTCATACCCAGCATAGTTGCTGGATCTATCGCCAACTGAACGCATCCGAGAGAGCTCAGAACGATGTTTGAGAATAGAATTGATTCCATCGCACCGTTTGACGGATCTTCAGGTGCAAACGTAGCAAATCTGAAGAGCCATAGACTAGGATAAAATAAAGAACCTTCTTGACCAGCTTCCTATCAGCACTGTACTTATATTGCAGGAACAAGCGGCCACCTCTCGTATTGATATGACCATAATAGTCAGGTGTCAGCCTCACTAAGCAAGCTGAAAATGTGCTCATTTATTACTTACTCTACGACTTTTCAGCATGTCGCTTTACATCGTACTCACGACATTCTTCCTGGGTGAAGTAATTGTCTTTAATGAGGAATGTACCGCTTTATCAAACGAATCAACTACACCAATCTATATGCATGCGTAGATAATGTAACGAAGGAAACACTTCTTTGGTTGAAGATTTGCTCTTTACTCTCTCAAACCTTCGCCCTTTAAAGTATTCTTATAATTTAGTAAAGAAAAAAGAAGTTGCATTGTCCAAATGAGGTTTATAAGGCGGGCTCAACACCACTGACATTTAGTGTCCGGTGTGCAACTAAAGGATCGACTGTTCTGAATGTGCATGTGCATTATGATTATAAAACAGCCTGCATTGAGACTTCCATTGTTGCTGTAGTTTGCGCCAATTTTTCTTCGTTAGTCTTTTCAAAACCTCTTTGTAATAAAAATGATTCTAAGGATGCCCAGTAGGAGCATATTTAATTTCTTTTTTCTTTATATTTTGGCGGTTAACGAACTCTACGAGCAACTATAACTCTAAGAGCTACAAACTGTTCCCCGTCCCTAATTTAGGACCAATAGCTCCTGATAAAAAAGAGAGAGAGAGAGAGAGAGAGAGAGAGAGCGTGTCGCAAGACAAACCCGCCAACCTTGCTTCAACCGGGACTCGAACCCGGGCTTATCTTGATCGAATGGTCAGAAGCCAGCGCCTTAGAAAATTCAGCAGCGGTGAGGCCCAAAATTATTATTATTTTTTTTTGATTGGAGGTTTAACGACCACCGTGAGCAACTCAATGGGCTATAAGCAGTCGCCCGTCCCTAATTTAGGGTCACTTGTTCCAGGGAAGGGAGAGAGCCAGTGCCGTAAGACAAACACAACATCCATGCCGCACCGGGATTCGAACCCGGACCCCTTTCGGACGAATGATCAGAGGCCATCGCTTAGACCACTGTGCCACCGGGGCGGCCAAAAATTAAAATGCATCATACATCTAGCATCAACGAAAACGGACAACGGCATCCTCACGTTTGATTTCACTTGCCGAGCTTTTTTGGGTCGAAGAGGAATTTCATCTTCAAAATTTTCAGAGGATGCTAGTTGCTCACTTTCAGAAATTTAAGGCGCTGAACGGGGTCCGGGTTCGAATCCCGGTGAGGCATGGATGTTGTGTTTGTCTTACGGCACTGGTTCTCTCCCTTCCCGGGAACCAGTGTTCCTAAATTAGGGATGGGAGACTGCTTATAACCCATTGAGTTGCTCACGGTGGTCGTTAAACCTCCAATCAAAAAAAAAAAAAAAAAAAAAAAAAAAAAAAAAAAAAAGAAAATCGGCTGCCGAAAACTAGGAACTGATCTCCAGAGATCTGAAAGGCATCATTACTAGCGATAGGTTTCAATACAGGTTTACAATCTTTGCATTCATAGGGGAAAGATCCGTCGCTCAACGTACGTTTGATTTCGAACGTTCCGAAGGAGAACATTTACTTTGATTTTCCGTTATATTAGTAACCCCAAAGGGTAACAGAATATTTATCACTAATTAACTTCCAATTCTAAGTCAGCTTAAGTATTCGGAGGGTGTGTTTTTATCCCACGATACTGTTTTCATAGTGCGGGTAATCAATTCAATTTTAAAGTGAGCAAGAGGCAAGAGCAAATTATAACCTTTGTACAATCCTCGGTGTGACAAATGTTGGACAGGCGTGGCGCTGCTGTCAAACCGACGTCTGACTGACCTTCAGGAGGCAGGACGTAAAGGATAAGTTTTTTACCCAATCAGATAGCAATATTTTTTGACAAACAATGGTGTTTTCCCCAGCTGGGATCAACCCCCATGAAGTCTCCATGTCACCCATTATAACAGCGGTTTTTGTTGTTTTTTCTTTTGCGAGCTTAAGGTAGGTACCCCTTCGTCTGTCTTGTGACGCAACTTCCTGTGCAGATAAGACGGAAGTCGTGATTAATACTCAGTAAGTGAGATTCAGCAGTCATGACCCCACTGACTTAATGAAAAGGTCTTAAGATGGTATCTGGATGCTTGTTTGACGACGTACCTGGCTCATGCATTGAGGGAGGGGGCTGATAAAAACAGGGAGGTGATGTAAGAGGTCAGTGAATTATCCTATCATCGCGGTTTGACAAAACGGAATGCGAAAAAAGCGCGTGCTTAGAGCTACGGACAAGCAAATAACCTAATATGTTAACGTCACTTCAGTGATGGCGTTTCGTAGTTTTCAAGATAACTCTTATATCTCTAAACAGCAGTGGGAGAAAGAGAGAGAGAGAGAGAGTGAGTGAGAGTATGGTAAAAATTGTCCTAAAAATAAAAAAAAGAAAGCACCCTATGTATCGACCTCAACCCCTTAAAACTTTTTCGAAATTCTATCCATCAGTCAGCGTAACACTGCGCTGACTCTTTTAGTCTACTACGTTTCAGCGTAATATTGTGAATTTTACATACATGTGTGTGCTATCTTTCTAATTCCGTTAGGGCCCCTTTTTTGGGCGTGTGTTATTTATGTATATATCCAATGTTGTTATGCCCCTAAAATATGTGTGCTTCTTATATTACTCATCTATCTAATACTGTTCTTTCAGATGTGTGCTATCTCATGCATGTATATCTGTTTGTCTAACAGAGTCATGACCCTTTTAGGTCTATGTAATCTAACTAATATTGTTATGGGCCTCCCATACATAGGCGCTATCTATCTATCTATCTATCTATCTATCTATCTATCTATGTAATACTCTCTATCTACATTTATAGTGCTTTCAGACGATCTATCAGTTAATGTTATACCCTTTCAGGTATGAGTGCTATCTACTTTACCTATCTAATACTGTTATTGTCCTTCTCTTTTCGATGTGTGTGTGTGCTATTTTCTTTGCCTATCTATCTCTCTGTCTTTGCAACATTGTTAGAGCCCTTTCAAGCGTGTATGCTATCTAGAACAGTTTTTGTGGAAAATGCGTTGATTTTTTTATCTTCTACCAACTTAGACCTAAGCTATAATAGGTAAAGAAAAAGATCTCAACCATCCTAGCAGTGTGTTTCAAACAAGAACAGTACTAGGTTGTTGCAGATGAAATATCGGAACATCAATGAAACTTCAAACACCCAAAATACAGTGCAAAAAAACTTTTTTAAATCAAAATAACCACCTCCAGAAGCAACACATTTTTGCCAACGGTATACAAGCTGCTGAATGCCGTCGTAAAAAATGTGTGACTCCGATATGCCACAGACTCTTGGAATGCGGTTTCGGGAGATGTTTGATTGGGAAAGGATTTAGCCTGTAGAACGGTGTCCAGGTGTTCGAAGAAGTGATAAACCGCAGCCCACAGATCAGGTTAATAAGACAGAGGAGGTAAGGTTTCGTATCTCAACTAGTGCAGCTTCTGGATCGTCTAGTTTGCTACATGCTGTCCCGCGTTATGAAGTAGGGGGCCCATGACGATTGACTAATACTCGCTGTTTGATGGACATTTTCCCATAATGTCAAGTTCTTGACAATACCTGTTCGCCGTGATGGTTTGACCCGATTGTAAGAAGTAGGAATAGATCACACCAGTTGCGTACCACCAAACACTGGCTATTGTCTTCCTGAAATCGAGCGCCGGTTTTGGTGAATGTTTTGGAGCTTCACCGATTGTAAGAAGTAGGAATAGATCACACCAGTTGCGTACCACCAAACACTGGCTATTGTCTTCCTGAAATCGAGCGCCGGTTTTGGTGAATGTTTTGGAGCTTCACCGATTGTAAGAAGTAGGAATAGATCACACCAGTTGCGTACCACCAAACACTGGCTATTGTCTTCCTGAAATCGAGCGCCGGTTTTGGTGAATGTTTTGGAGCTTCACCGATTGTAAGAAGTAGGAATAGATCACACCAGTTGCGTACCACCAAACACTGGCTATTGTCTTCCTGAAATCGAGCGCCGGTTTTGGTGAATGTTTTGGAGCTTCACCGATTGTAAGAAGTAGGAATAGATCACACCAGTTGCGTACCACCAAACACTGGCTATTGTCTTCCTGAAATCGAGCGCCGGTTTTGGTGAATGTTTTGGAGCTTCACCGATTGTAAGAAGTAGGAATAGATCACACCAGTTGCGTTCCACCAAACACTGGCTATTGTCTTCCTGAAATCGAGCGCCGGTTTTGGTGAATGTTTTGGAGCTTCACCGCTAATGGTGTAGTGGGCCGAAACTGACCGGAACGGAGCTGCGGTACTTTTTTTTTTCTAACCGGCACGCGTTCCGCTAAACCCTATATAGCCTACTTTGCTTGGTTTTTTAAATGCGAATGCCTTATAATTCCTTTCTAGTAAAAAATGCAACAGAAAAACTGCAGATTAAGTGGAATTAACGTCACATGTTTGTTTGAAGGTACAGTTAGTCTCTAAATCCATTATCACATGGCAGTCCCTTGAAACTCCTTTTTCTACTGTTGTTAAGAATGTTGAGTGGAGATACTGCAGTGGGGAAATAGTTGTAATTGGGAATTTAATTAATCTGGACATTATTACGGAATCCAGTTCTGAGTCTCAGTGAATTTATTCCGGTTATGAATGCCCCTTAATTACGCTGGAGGCAGGGGAGATTATTTTTATCTCTGGAGTTTTAGGCTCATTTCATACAGTCGGAAAAAATCAGTCGAAGTAATAAATCTCCAGGCCGTTCTACTGCTCGTTTTCAAGCGGACTGCAGAATTGTGCGTGCTGTGCCCAAACTGCTCCTGTCCAAATATCTGAAGAAGTATTAAATCTCCCAGTAATAAAAGGCTTTCACAATTGCATTCTATATTAGTTTTTGCTTCCAGTGACAGCTTACTCAATAATATGCGGCTGATTTTAGTTTTTGCACCCCCAAAATGGCCCCAATTTGGACTCCAACGCTCCAGTGTTTTCTTACCAAAATAGGGAAGTCTTGTTTCTTGAATACGGAAACATGTATATCCGGAAGTCTTCGACCGATCTCTATACCTTCTTATACTGTAAGCATAAAGTAAAAAGAAGAGAGGAGGAATGGTGGTTGGGGAGGGGGGGGATTAAGAAGAGAAAGGTATTGAAGACGTAAAGGCGCCGCGCGTTCCCGTACTTTTTCAATTAGCACTACACAGCTGTTCACCGCTGTTGAGTTACAACCAGAGCTGGAAACGGGTCATGGGTCAACGGGTCGGATCAAGGTGTTCCTGACCCGATTTTGACTCGGTTTTATTCCCGTTTTGTTTTTGAAAAGAGAAAAATATATTCCAAAGAAAAATGCGCGTTGTGGAATTCTGTAGTAGATACTGGTGTCTACGGCGTAAATAATGATTTGCCATGCAAAAAATATTGTCGTCTCTTTCTTGAAGCAACGAAGATTCCCACCGATCGACGTCAGACACACCGACACCATATTGTAAAAAGATACTTCCTTTGCGTTCTTTTACAGTGCGATTGACCAGGGCAAGGTACAGGCAAACGCCATTCGCCTGTTTCTCAGCTGATTCACTCTCTCCGTGCGAAGTTCATTGTATGACTAAGAGTTACTTTTCACATCGCATCTTTTACATTGAGCATTCAGAAGTTTTCGATTGATGTGCTAACATCCCAGTCCCATGACATGACATGTCGAAATTAACTCCTTATTTGTTAATATGGATAGATTTAATATTAAGGAGGTGGAGAAAGGCGTCGAGGCCAATAAATACGTGCTTGTTGAAAACCACAAGGGGAGGAGTGAATGCTGGAAATTATTTCATCCCGTTAAGTTACCGGTGAATAATAATTCTGTGTTGTTTGGTTTTGCTTTTTGTTCAAAATGTGGAAAGTGTATAATTACAAAGAAAGATGTCGACGGTGTAATAAAAGATTATGGAACCCAAAATCTAACGGACCATATGAGAGTATGCGCACCTCCATCAAAGCGTGGAAAGAGTGAACAATCTAAATATATTTTAAAAAATACATTTGTGTAATCATAAATAATGATTCCCATTTGTAATATACTCCATGGTCACGGTCATAGTCAGCCGTTACTTCTGGAATACGCAACATAGTGGCACTAAAAATGGCACTGAAATTTCCCAAATTTTATTATTAAAAAAGGATTTCAGTTATTAAATATCAAGCAGTTATTGGGATGATTATATACTGTATATTACGTTTATATGTATGCATATATAAATTGAGTTTCGAATTTATAGTTCAAAGCAGATTTGTCTGGGTCAGTTAGGGTCCGGACCGGAGCGGGTTGGGTCCAGTTATGGGACGTCCGGGTCCGAATTTTTTGACCCGTTTCCAACTCTGGCTACAACGCTGAGCGTCGGCAATTGGCAGTACAGCACCCATTTCTAATCACACACGACAAAGCGCCTCAAAATGTTGTTCGTTTGGTTCTTGACACATTTAAATTTCCCTTCTCAATGAAAGCGAAGAAAGGCTACATTCCGATTTCAGCTGTCGAAATAAAATTCGCTTAGAACGTAGTAAAATATTCGAAAACCTCTCTCAGAGAACGTTCTCTCTCTATTTCTTCAGCAACGGAAGCGGGGTTTTTTTACATTAAATTTTACTAGGTATATCTTAGTCTGCGGTCTAGTAAAAATGAAGAAAATGTTAATTAACTATTGCATCAATATATCAACACTGCAATAGTTCGTAGATTTGTGTTGAAAAGATGTTTAAATAGGAAATGGTTGGGCGGACATACCTTTAATTTCGGGGTAGGGACACCTCTATAAGTTTTCCTAAAAAAGGGAGCACAAAATATCCCCTACCAGGGCCGTTTATGTATCGCCAGTCCTGCACTGGAGTAAATTTGAATTTGTTGACATTTACAATGTATTTTATGCAAGGGATGTCTGAAAAGTCTGTCCCCTGAGGCGGCGTAACAGTGCTAAAACTTTATGTATATTATGCATAACTTTTCGTATGTCACAGTGCTATTTTGTCTCTGTTTGTTAATACCATTATTTGGTTATCTCAAAAGATTACAAGATTCGAAAGGCACTGTAGACATCATAAAATAAGCCATACTTAAACAAGAGCGATTTTGTAGTTCATACGAAGTTCTTTATTTCAGCGATTTAATTTTTTTCAGTCCCAGGTTACCAGCGATTATTGAAGTGAGCAGAGTTGGAAAATGGGTCAAAAATTTTGGACCCGGATCCGGCAGTCACATAATTGGACCCGACCCGAACCCGACCCGGACCTGACCCGGACAAATCTAGTTTGAACTATAAATGTGAATATATCATCATGATCATCATGATTGTCAATCATTATCAAACCACTGCTGGATGAAGATTTTCCCAAGTTTCTTCCGCAACGGTCTGTCTTGCGTCAGTCTCCTTCATTCACCCATCTCCCACGTGTTCTTCTTCTGGGTCTTTTCCTGACCCAGACAAATCTGCTTTGAGATATAAACTGGAATATATCATTATCATCATCATTGTCAATCATTATCAGTCCACTGATGGATGAAGATCCCCCCAATTTTTTCTCCACAACGGTCTGTCTTGGGCCAGTCTCCTCTATCCATCCATCTCCCACGTGATCTTCTTCTGGGTCTTTTCCTGTCCCTTGGAATCCAGTCTAAAATTTCGGTTGTCCATCGGTGATCCGTTCTCCTGGAAATAAATATGTCCAGCCCATTACCGTTTCAGGGATTTTACTCTAATCATGATTCCTTCTAATCTTGTCACTTTCCTGGTCCACGAATTCCTCTTCTTATCTCTCCTGGATACACCAAGCCTGCATCTCTCCAGGCTTCATTCAGTTATCTGCAGTCTTTGTATGTCTTTTTTAGTTAAAGTCCATGTCTTAAGCACTTTTCGTTTAAGACATAATGGCATATCGCTCTTAAAAATTGTACTGTTTCTTCCGAAACCTCTCCAACCAAGCCCTTCTTTCTTCATTAATGTGACCCTCCCTCACTTGATATCTGCTGTCCAAAGTAAATGTAGGTATCGGTTATCTCCAGCTTTTCCCCATCAACTGATAAATCTTCATTCCTTGTAAAATCATTGTAAATAAGCTTTGTCTTCTGAAAATTCATGTTTAATCCCGCTTCCTTACGCTTTTCAGTAAGTTTCTGGATCATATTCTGCAATTCTGAAGTATTATTTCAAAGACCTGTGAAGGGTTCTTTGAAATGTCTTTTTTCTATTCAAAAATAAAATGGAAATAAAATCGGGTCAAAATCAGGTGAAGAACACTTTGACCGGACTCGTTTGATCCGCAAGAAATTGACAACCCGGAGACCCGTGACACGTTTCCATCTCCGAAAGTGAGTTCTCGGCTGGCCTCAAGTCCTGGGTCGGTTCAGAGCAGTGTTTCCATTCTACTGATTTTGACTCCTGTCAACTGAGAGATTTTAGTAATCTAGTGATATTTTATTTTTCTGTTTAAGGCGACCTCCTGAATTTTCTACTATTTTCCCCTAATATTTTGGCCTGAGATGCAATATTTTGATTATATGACAGATGTTTTTTCCCACCATAAACGGTAAAATAATTTTTATGATGCACCTCTGAAAATAATGCAATTTTTCAATTAGCTAGTTATGGTTTCTTATTGAATGCCTTAGAGAAGTTATAACGTCCTATGGTTATATGGTTATTTCAGTGGAATTTTATTTTTTGCGAAAGTTAATTGAAACTGAACGAGATGAATGAATGCTGTTTGGAGTGGAGTTTAGGAAGGGAGTTTCTGATCCCCGATCTTAAACAGACATTAAAAATAGGAAGCTAGTAGTTCTGTGTTGTTTGGACATAATCCTTGTTAGTGTTCGACTGTCCCTCTTACTCAGTCTCGGATTTCTCCCACTATTCGTCGTGGATGAAGTTTTGCCATGCTTTATGTCCGCAGTCATAACCATGCACACTGTTACTCTTTAAACTCCAAAAAAATTGGCTGTTATGGTTACCGACGCTCCTGCTAAACGGGCTCCCACGATTTGCCCTCTTTGTGAGTCTAACATGTCACATATTTCACCGACCTCTTGTGCGAACAGCTGCCGAACACAACCTTTATTACTCTGGCATACAAGCAAGAGTATGTATACAAAGAAAATATACATAATAACGTTTACTTTTTTTCAGTGTGACCTACATGAATAACATTAGCCGATATAATCATGGTGTTCACATTATTTTGTCAAACTCTTGTACATTAAAAGTTAATGCTAACATTATTCACAATTACCACTAATATACTCATTGTCATAAAAATTCGCGAACCAAGAAGGAGGCGTCAGATTGAAATGAGATTTTAGTAGTGAGATGGTACATACCAAGGACAAAAGTGATTACAATATAACAACAGCAGGACGATTTCCCGGGGACATACGGTACACAGTCCAGTCAGCGTTAGTACTGCTTCGGACCGCCTCGCGCTCGGATACATGCGATGATACGGTCCAGCGTAGAGTCAAAGAGACGCCGTATGTTATCCTGGGACAGATTGGTCCACACTTCTTGCAACTAATTCTCTAAATCACGAAAACTGTGACATGGAGAAAGCTGACGTCCCATCTGGTCCCACACGTGCTCGATGGGCGAGAGATCAGACGATCTGGTAGGCCACGGAAGCGTCAAAACATGACGTAGACAGTCCTGGGAAATCCGAATCGTGTGCAGACGGGCGTTATCTTGTTGGAAAATGGCTCCGGGCCGCCCCACCAGGAAAGACAGCACATGGGGTCACAGGATCTCCTTACGTAACGTTGGGCTGTCAACGACCCTCGGATTACTGCGAGGGAAGTACGGCTGTAATACGCGATGGCTCCCCAGACCATTACATCAGCGATTCGGGACGTGTGCCTCTGTACAGTGAGGTTGGGATTGTAGCGCTCATCTGCGGTCCTCCACACAATGACACGGTGGTCGTCCGTTCCCATACAGAAGCACACTATACGTCGCCAGTCCGTAGCATTCCACGTTGCTCGCTGCTGACACCACTGCAATCGACGCCGACGATGGTCAAGTGTTAATGGCAGAAAACGTAAAGGCCGTCGAGAGAGCACATTCGCCCCTGCCAGGCGTCTGGAAATGGTTCTGGTGGACACATTAGTCCCTTGTACAGCCGCCACATGTCTCTGGGTATTAGACAAGGACGTTGTTGCATCTGTGCGTGCCGCTCTCACGATCCCACGGTCTTCTCCGCTGGTGGTGGGTCTGGGTCATCCAGAGTCAGTCCGCCGTGCCCGGGTAACTTCCCGTGTCCATTGCTCCCAACACGATCGCACCGTACTGTCCGACTTGTCCAAATGGCGGCCGATTCGGCGCGCAGGCCACGCTGCATCTTACTTTTCGACGATGCGGCCTCGTTCAAACTCTGTCAGTTGCCCATACGCACATCTACTGAGGCTCCTCGGCATGTATATCGCTGAGGGATCTCACCTGACTCTTACCGTGCACTTCGGCACGAATGTGGAGTCCCCTGCGCGGCGCCTTTTAAGCCCCAAGGATTGCGATTGCAACGCCGGTCTTAGACGCACGGACATGCGGAATCGCACGAAAGTTTAATCATTCCCATGTCGGCTCTCTCCGTAGCTATTCGCCGAGTTTCGCGTTAATTGCACGTTTTTTTCTTCGTGTGTGGAGTTTTATGTCAGTGAGTGTACATCTTTCATTTTGCATAAATTTCTCTTTTGTTCTAAAGTTATGCGCGTGAAGACAAATGAAAAAGAATCAACCATCTGCAGTCAACCAATGTTTTAACAAAACAGGCTAAAGCCGAAAGCCATTCATGATGACATGACTGTGACACTGAAGGATGATGATCCTTCCAACTCGATAGAGGAGCAGTGGGCAGGAGAATTCAAATGATTGTCGGAAACAAAGTCTTGGTCAGCCTAGGGGCCGAGTGTTCAGTGCCGCAGGCCTCTCACTGATTGTTCCAGTTGGGTTTGTTACGAAAATAATATAGCCCAAGCTGTATTTTTGGGGACGCTTTTTAAGAGCGCGGAGTTAAAGCAAGAAACTCGTCTTGCGAGCGAAATCCCCAAATATTCGCCTCTTCACCCAGACAAAAATGCGGCTGAAACTTTGTTCCTAGACGGATGGGTCGCGGGTGGCCTAGTGGGCAACGTTCGTGACTGCCACGGAAAGGGCCTCAGGTTCGATCCCAGCAGGTACGAACGCTCGATCCACTAAATATCCGCCGTACGTCGGATGGGCACGTTAAGCCATCGGACCCCGGGTACTGGCCCCCGGTAATAAATAATGGCGTCTTCCTCCCCCTTTCTACTTCGCTTCCGTGTCACTTTCCTATCGGGCGCTCTAGCCCAAATCTCCTAGTTTCCTGTTTCTAAGGGTTGTTTAAGACCTGGGGTCAGACACCACCTTCCTAAAATCCTCTACATATGATCATTTGATCATTTGTTCCTAGACGGCACGTGATGTGGCCAGACGCAATAAAGTAATTCTCAAGTGGTTGGTTTTGACGGGTCAGCAAACGAGGGTGGAAGCAGAGAAGAAAATGCGTAGTAGCGGTTGCTGGGGACCGTCCTAGAGAGGCAGGCGTCCAACGAGAGAAAGGGAGCTGGCTGAAATCACGCAGACGAGAAAAATATGAGCTTGCGAAAATCTTCCCTAGTACTGTATAACGGAGAAAGCATGTTGAGTCTGGCCTCGTAAGCGCATCGAGCTGATTAAAAGCGAAAGAAAACTATTTGGAGGAACCAGGGAAGTTCCGATAACGAAAAGAAAACAGGGGTATTTGGGCCCGAATATCGGAGGAGACAACCTTTAAAAGCGAACGAAAAACTACTGTCGGAGTCTCACACCATTCTTCGCTAGTGCTTCCGAAATATCCAGTGAACACCTGGACATTGCCGCCACGGAAAGAAAGCAGGATTCATCTTCTTCCCCCACCCCTTCGGACTTCGCCAAAGGAGAGCTGTTAGCTGACCCAGCGGGGATGTGCGGTCCAGCGGATTCCGTCTTGCCAGTGCTTTAGGAACTGCCGGCATCTTGCACTTTGCATCTTCTTCACGGAGTGGCATCTGTTCTCTCCCTCCCCCCGACCGAGGAGCGGTGGGTACCGAAAGGCTTGATCATACAGGTGATTTGACAACGGGTGGAATATTATTATCAGTGTGTGTGCGCATTGTGTCATCTGGAGGAGCACGGGAAAAGAGTGTTAAAAGCAAGCTCTTCCCAGAAATCAGCAGTGTTACATAAAACGCTGGATTACTTCAATCTCAGTCCAAGTAAGTACTTACTGTTTGTTATACCGAACGTTTTGGAATATAAGGACGACCGTTGAGGAACTCTTAATTCGCATGAGTAGTGATTGGCTGGTGAATCCAAGTAGATTATGTTACATTGCCGAAAGTCCAGCCCAACATTATTTAAAATTTGTGTTAATTATATTACTATAAGATTATTCGAAATTTATTTGTATTAAAAGTCTGTGCTTGTCGTTAAACACTACCGACTTTTCTTTGGACTGGCCTGAGTCATTATTCAGTCCTCTCACCTGCAATATCCATTAAAAGAACCCGGAGGGCGACCAATCCGCAGCCCCGGTCGTAACAGGTTCAAATCTCTGATGAAGCAGGTTCATTCCCGCCGTGCCTTTCCCCCTTGTACTTTTCCCCGTTATATCTCATGTTGGAGTCATTAGCGGTTGTAAAATGGGGAGACGAAATTTCAAACGGAGAGGAGATGTCGTTTGGAGTTTTCCCGCTCTGCCTAATATTGCGGCCATAAAACGGGAGAAACTTTACCTACTAGAAAAGAGAAGTATACCTTTTAAAGGAAATTCACTTGGTTTCTCTCATAGCTGTTAACGGCGTGCATGACCTGTTCCTCTTCTCAGTCAGTTTCCCCAAACTAAGCACAGGCGACTTCCTCCGCCTCAGTTACGTATGAGACTAAGTGTTTGCTGAATTTAAAATTTAGTTCCGATCTATTGAAACAACGTCACTGCCGTATTTCGGGATTTGCGAAAAAAATACAGGAAAAGATAATACACTATTTAAGTTTAGAGCAATTATGTCACATAGCAGATTTTTTTTTTTTCGAAAGAAATGAGCAGAGAGACGTAACAGCTAAAGGATACACATACACCGTGAGCTTATCTCCAGGAACAAGCTGGCAAATTATTTTTATCGCCTTACATCGTCGGACTGGAGTAATAGAAACGAAAGGAAAATAAAAATGAGTTCAATTTGAATTCCTTACCTTACGATGACTTGACAAATTGTTCCAGAAGGGTTGATGCAGCAAATACCGAAGCGGAAGTGAGATGTTATCCTGACAAAAAACAACAGCAAAAAAAGTATCTCAAGGTATTTTGTCGATAAGGAAGGTCGAACTAAACGCCGCACTCTCTTATAAACGTCTCTGTCATTTTTCGGTTGCTCGTCTGAACTACAAGAGGGCAGCAGGAGGGGGGGGGAGGATCGACAGTCTTAACACGCGTGTGGATCCGTCCTTCCGCCCTGCCTCCCCTTATTAACACTTAATAAATTGGCCGACGACCCGGTCCTAAATGATCGCTATCCACTATCGTCACGCAATACACTCACTGTTTGTTCCTGGAAGGAATCGAATGGAACTGCTAAATCCAGAGAAAAAGTTAACGCCCTTTGAATATCGCCTACGCATATTAGAATGTTTTCTCTCTCTAGTCTAGTAATCCGCTTTTGTGCACAAAACTTACCAATTTGCTCCAAAACAGTGTTCTCCATGGAGATTTAAGGATAAACTTATTTTACTTTGTTCTTCGCAGTTCTTTTTATGAAACTTAAAAACACCAAACACACACATCCACACAAAAGAGACAAACATAACATCCTGCACGTGCCTATTTAGTGCACACTGAGCTCGTTTCCACAGGAAAAGGCAAAACTTTGTCGTGTTTTAAAGATTATCCCATTGAAATTTTCATTGAAAACAATATTTTGAACAAAAAAAAACAAAAAAAAAAAAAAACGATTCTCATAACAAGCACTAGCATGGAGAACAAAGACCCCGACACCTTTCATTATTTTTGTTTCTATTTTTACTGCTAACAAAAATTGGAAACTGTCTGTAAAATTGGCTATCGACGTTTTTAAACAGCAATAATAAAAGCAAGTATTTTTCAATTTTTGCGATCTTTCCCAAAATCTTTTGAGGGAATGGCAACTGAATTGTGATGTTTTGGATGTCCAGAAAATTGAAGGAATGTTTCCCCCTTCTTTCGAGAGATATGTAAGGCATTTTTAAAAACACGTTTTAGGTAATATTGACAGTATGATTCCTATAGCAATACTGAATGATAATTTTTTTATGCGTGTGACGTAAACTGTTAATTCAACCTTCCTTTTGAGTTTCTGTATTGTTACGTAAATTTGGTTTCTTCTCGTAAAATATTTTCTGACTTGACGACGCATTTTTTCTCCTGACGAGTTTTCAAAGTTGGCATTACTGTCCGTGAGTAAAAGAGTCAATATAACTAAGTGTAAATACGGTTAGGGGAGAGAGATAATAGTGCGATGTGCAGACTGTATGAGCAGATTTATGTACAGATTGATTGTTAACGATTGAGAAAGTACGAGCAGATATATGTTGATCAGCATTCATTAAGCGAGAGCGAGCTAATGTCTTGATAACAATGGTCAACAAAATTTTAATTTTCTTATGTTAAATTCATCTGATAGGGTGCCTCTTATAGTATTTTTTTGCGCTGATTTCAAATCTGTTTGCCAATTTCTGAGGAGGCCAGGATTTTTGAGTAACATGAATTTAAACATTTGTTAAATTTATATTTCCTGATAATATACACAATATAATACATGTAGGTTAACTCACCTAAAATGCACTTTTAGTTATTTTTCTGCTATATTTAGCTTGAGGAACGCCCCTTTTTAGTGTCCAGCAGTTATCTCCAAACATTTTTGTGTTGCATTTTCCTTGGTAGCGAGTTTTCATCGTTGATATACCTTGATGGAAGCGTTCACCATGTTCGTTACTTACATGCCCAGGATTTTGAGGAAAAAAGTTCAAATATGAATAAAAAAAAAAAGTCCAAACAGAGCTCTGGATGCAATATGTCTCTTCAAAGACATATTGCATTTCAGGGCACTGTAGTTTTCAAGAAGTTTACTAACCATTTCTTTGTAGTTCTCTGCCTGCTTGTTTCTCACGACTTTTTGCAATGAACTCTATGCAGCGGCTTCAGACTCATTCAAGCGCCCCTCAAACTCTGGATCCTTCATGAGCTCCCTTGTTTATGGTCCAGCAAATATCCCCTTTCAGATTTTTCATCAATTATTCTAAGAAATTTGATCTTTAAGAAAAGAAAACCTTAGCTATTACGATTAATCGCTTTGACGAAATTCTTCATCAAACTAAGTTTGATATTCAGTGGAGTCGAGATTCACAAGAAGTTGACAAAGAACATTTTTCTCTCTAGTTGTAAGTTTTCTTCTCTTTGGTCACTGCTTTTTGATAAAGTGATTTTTTCTGTTGCTACTGTCCCACTCACATAAAAAGCAACAGAACTTTGTGTATCCAAGCTGAAGTCCCAGTACAAGAGCTATCACATGTTTATCTCCACATATGTGCGAAGGATACTTCTCATACTGTATCATTGTCGGTGACAATTTCATATTGCCATACGACTCCTTCATGTGTGCTACATAAGCAAAGAGGACTGACGGATTATTTTTTCCATTATGAAGGAAGGGCGGATTTCAAACTTTTTTGAAGCTCAGGATTGTGGGCGGCTTTCAAAATGTTTTTTGAAGCTCAGGATTGTGGGCGGCTTTCAAAATGTTTTTTGAAGCTCAGGATTGTGGGCGGCTTTCAAACTTGTTTTTGAAGCTAAACTTGCGCAGGATTGTGTTGCTGTCTTAATGCATCCAATAAAGAGTCCACATCATTGCAGTACACTAAGTCTTGCATGGCGAACAGGTGTTCTAATTCCTGCTGCCTTTGATGGAAATATCATATTTTAGTTCGTTTTTCAAGAAGATTCCAGATTTTCAGTCTTGAAGCCAACAATTCCGCCTACATTTTAGATAAATTCAAATCCCGAACCAGATCATTAAGTTCTGCCTTGTTAATTTTGTGAGGTTCTGTTGTCTTTCCTAGGAAATGTGGGTCCTTTTCTTTTTATCATCTTTTTGGTCAGTCTGTAACACCAATACGTTCTTTTGAATCGGAACTCCATACTTCTGGTGGCACTTGAATTGGTACCTGTTTACTGTGAGGAACAGACCTGATTGTCGAAAGAATATTAAGATATATAATTAAATTCTTACACTTGCTTGTTATTCCACTGATTTTTGTGATACAATAATAGCAGTTCCCAGAGGACGCGTCCTTTTGCTCTTTCCAAACCATTGGAATGCAAATAGCAAGTGACAAGATTTTGCATTTATCCAACAACTAAGCAAAGTTACTCATGAAGCACAACAGATATGAGGGGCCCAAGATTTGCCCATATCTCCAATTTTACGCTCATACGATTCTCGCACCAAAGGAGTAACGTTTTTTCTTTGAGACTTGAAGGTTAATTCCCCACACACGTAATAAAACTTGTTTGGGTGATTTATACAATTACAAGGCATTTTTATGAAGAGTATGCACCACTTACTTACACGTATATCTCACAGGAAAGTATGCACAACAAAACAGTATTTACTCTTTTACTGACCGAGAAATAAAATTAAAACACTAGACAAACTGACAAATGCCAGGTGTTGTTCTCATGAAAATTGGCACTTAACTGAAGCTCTAGCACGACACACTATGCAAGACTGTCTCATCTTGAATGACGCATGGTGAATCATTTGTTTGCCGTCCCGGTGGCGTAGTGGTCTAAGGCAATGGTCTCTGATCATTCGTCCGAAAGGGGTCCGGGTTCGAATCCCGGTGAGGCATGGATGTTGTGTTTGTCTTTCGGCACTGGCCCTCTCCCTTCCCTGGAACCAGTGACCCTAAATTAGGGACGGGCGACTGCTTATAGCCCATTGAGTTGCTCACGGTGGTCGTTAAACCTCCAATCAAAAAAATAAAACAAAAATCATTTGTTTGCCACATTTACGGTGTTGCCCCGCTGTTTTAATTGGTCACACACAGCAGATTCCTCTGCTTGCTTTTCCTCTTATAAAAACAATTAATTGATAGGAGGTTTGTTCATTTAATATGATTTTTTTATTCATTATAAGAGGCGTGAAACGAAAAACAACCATTTAAAAAAAATGAAGAAAACGAGTCATACAGCGGGCTGTTTTGAGCAAAATGCATAAGTTATGTAAAAACAAGTACGTCGGTTCCAAATAAGTGGAGACCGTAGGACAAATTCTGACCACATTTTCGGAGAATCGGCACCCAAAAAATACATAAGAATCAGTCAAAATTACTCATTTGACAAAGTCATTGTCTACCAGTGTAGTTGTTTCTGGCCGGTGTTTTTTAATTTTAGGTTTAACGTCCACCGTGAGCAATTCAATGGGCTATAAGTAGTATCCCGTCCTTAATTTAGGGACACTGGTTCCAGGGAAGGGAGAGAGCCAGTGCCGTGAGACAAACACAACATCCATGCCTCTCCGCTATTCGAATCTGGACCTTTCATGGACGAATGGTCATAAGCCATCGCTTAGACCACTGCGCCACCGGGTGAGCTGGTCGAATTAACGAGTCAGTAGTTTGAAGTGCATGTTAATATCACCATTCTGTTATTGCGAAGTAAATTAAATCCAACGTTGTTCTTCACTAATGTGCTAATCGGCTGAATAAAAGTTGGTACTTGAAATACAGTAGTAAGTTATTTGTGATTCTCCGATTCTGGACCGCTTCTATCTAATTCTGTTCAAGCTTATAATTAAGTTTGACGTATTACATCTTGCAACTTCTACGAACAGCGAGTTAATTAAACTAAACTTTAAAGGTTCAATCACAGCAAAAGGCAGACTAAAGCATAATGCTTACCAACACAGAAAACGTTCATAGTCTTACATACATATATTAGTCAGTTTTGGAAGATGATTTATACAGGGTGGTCCTAATGACTCGTTACCCCGCTGTGGTTATTACAGTGTGTGACGTATTACAGAGGTGAAAACGTGTGTCAATACGACAAATCTGCAGCGAGACATTCTGTCCGCGTAGCTCAGTTGGGAGAGCGACTTACTCCGGAGTGAGGGGGACACGGTTTCGATGACCGTCGCTGACAAACTTGTTTTCACATTGGTACCCGATTGTGGAAAATGGATCCACTGGCCGTTGGGTTCTTTGAAAAATGTGTTATGTTTATTCCATACATTGATTGGAATTAATAAAAAATTCCTACTTCGCTTCAAAAAATAAAAAAATTAAGAGGGAGATGATGTGACGTGCTACAGAGGTGAAAACATGTATCAAGACGACAAATCTGCAACCAAACATTCTGTCCGAGTAGCTCAGTTGGGAGAACGACTTACTCCGGAGTGAGGGGACACGGACAAACTTGTGTTTTCACAAGTGGAACTGATTAAATTTGTTCCCTGCTTTCGGATGGCTGACACAAGCAACTATAGTGGGGAAGAACGGTTAGTAGCAAGTGTATGGGACACATGAACGTCTACAAACTAGTCAAACAATGAGGGAAGTGCAACGTGACTACTGCAAGATTTAACAAAGTAGCCCCACCGAAACAGACATTACTGAGATGGGAACGTAAGCTTTTCACAACGGGTTAAATACTGGGTAAGAAGAGGACTGAAAGACCAAAATACAGGTAAGAAGAGGGCTGAAAGACCAAAATACAGGTAAGAAGAGGGCTGAAAGACCAAAATACAGGTAAGAAAGATGTGCATCCGTGGAGGCACCAATACTGAGATCTACCCAGAATGTTTCTGAGGAAACGATCGGCGGAACTTGGAATCCCAAAGACCACCATGCTGACTCACATGAAAACAGATCTGCAATTGAAGTCCTTTTGACCTGTGTTTATCAACGAGCTTACTGATGCTCATCTGGAGAAAAGGAGTGCCGCATGTGCAAGATTATTGAATACGTTTTTGACGTTCCCTCAACGTAGGGCGGTGTTCTTCAGTGATGAATGTGCCATCTATCGAAGTAGCCGTGCTAGGAATGTTTACTTTTGGAGCAAAGAAAACCCACATTATTATGAGAAGTTGGAGCACAATCCACCACATGTGATGATTTGGGTTGCACTGCCCAATAAACACTTGATAGGCTCCTATTTTTTCGACGGCTCGGTCGATCAGCATTCCTATCTCGCCATGTTGAGGTACTGGTTTGTTTCCGATCTGCAAAGACGTGATCTGCTAACAGAAAGCTGGTTCCAACAATACGGCGCTCCAGCTCATTATGCTATCCGTGTTCGGGAATATTTGAATGAAGTATTACCTGATAGCTGGATTGGGAGAGGATCTTCTCACCTGCCTGCACCTCCCGAATGGCCTCCACGGAGTCCAGATCTCTCCAGTTGTGGCAATTCCCTATGGAAGTATTATTAAGTACCGTGTGCCAAGACAAGGTGCCAGGCAACCGACCAGTTGCAAGACGCTGTTTGTTTTGCATTTACACAAATTAATAAGGCGTGCTTCCGTAAAATCTCGCACAGGACATGAAGACGAATTATTAATATTGTGTCACAAAAATGGTGGGACTCATACTAACATTCTGGATCTGTAACTTTGTAAGTTGTCCTGCGGGGGGGGGCGTAGCAAGACGTTCGGATCACCCTGCACATAGATCTTCTGATTTATCTCGCTTCTGGGTCTGGGTTCGGAAAACCGGATTGACACTGACGTGTTTGTCCTTCTGCTGCTGGCTCTCCCTTTTCTCTGAAAAGACGTGGCAATAAATTAGAGTTGAAAAACTCCCTATAGCCCCAGGAGATTGGAAGGGGTGGGGGGCAGTAAAACCCTTCGTAAAAAGCAATTCATCGAAAAAAACTGGGATTAAAACCAAAAAGATGTGAACGCATGCGCATTTCTTTTCGAATATCGGTGAAAACGGTGGCACGAATCTTTCATAACCATTTCTTAAATGTCTGTCTGGATATACACTAAAGCAGCCTAAAGAGAGTTCTGCAGTTCACCTATAGCCAGTGTGGTTCATATTTGAGTTGAAGGGAGTTTTGCATGTGACCTAGGATCAATGTGGTCCTTATTTTGAGTTGAAGGGTTTTCATCCTTGAAAACAACTGCTCACACACACACACACACACACACACACACACAAGAACATGAGCTCATTGGTCTCGCTGTTGAGGAAACATTCATAATAATATGTCTCCTCAACAATACAACATCTGTCAGTGTAGTGCGAGAAATGGAAAGCCTACGGCTGTCACAAAGCAGTTTGTTTGGCTTGATTAACAACATAAGTATGCTTTTAATTCATACACATTATGTATGTACCTTCATCTTGATCCTGTGGAGTGAAACCTAAAGCCTTTTCATCCAAAAATAACAGCAAAGCGAGATTGACCTTCTGGTGGTCTACAAATACCTTAAAAGAAATTCCCGTTAAGCAGTTTTGCTTTAAAACTAAACAGAAAATTCCAAAATTCCTGATTGTACTGATCCTGGAGTGCTGAAGGAATTTTCACAGTGTAGCAAAGCAAAAAACATCGATATCCTCTATGAATGCAATTTATAGAACTGGCTCGGCTATAGCGGGTTTTTATTTTTTTATTTTTTCGTTTATTTGTTTTCCCACAACGCATAGTAGCTGAAAAGTAGTTTACTTGCTGTGACGCTAACAACTGAAAGCTGCAATGTTTATGCTAAAAGTCAGCTGACGCAGTAGGAAAGTACTAAAGTTGGGGTAGATATTGAGAGCATTCAAGAGCAACGTTCTTAACAATGCCTGTGGAAGGTAAGCACCATTCTTAATGGCTATCTTTGTGAAAAGGACTAAAGAGATTGAGTAATTGCAGTGCGGTTAATTACTTGACCTGCTTTTTCAGCACAACGTCAAGAAATTTTGAGATCTCTTTGACAGAACCACTCCCAAGCGGCAAAACAATGCTTCTATGATAGAAGTCTGCCATTTACAATGGAAAGCCCATTTGGCCGTTTGAGGAGAAAAATACAACTGGCTTTGAAGGAAACTTGTAAGCAGAAGAAAATGTACCTGCGCCATTGCAGGTTAGCGGGAGTGTTCAGACTAATTGGACCAACAAGGTGTTGAAGTAATCAGATCGATTAATCAGAGGACACTTTTTAGCCTGTTTTCAGTATGGAAATACTGAATTACAAGAGCCACGTTTGATTAACAGTCAATCAATAAATAAAATATTCGTCAGAGGATAGATTTACGTAAACTGATGCACTAATCAAAACGTATTAAAACTAAGTACATCCAAACAATGTTTAGAAATAAACGTAACGTATTTTTTCGTCATACCATCCCGTATTACATATTAAAAAAGTAATAAATCCAGATTTTGCGGATTATACGCAGCTATAAAAATGGCGTTGCGTTATTTTAAAAATCCGCCGCTTAATTGTCAGAGGCGGTTAAATATTTGGAAATTTACCAGAAATTCATAAATAACAGGAAAATGTAACACAGTAGGACGATGAAGAAATAGTAGGACGATGTCAGAAATTAGAAAGTAGTTTTGTTCCCCCTTTTTTTTTTGTGAGCATTTTGACAGAAAAAACGATGCAACAAAGACCCCAGTATTTGCTCTCGCGGATGATCACGGGATACGGGAAGCTCAGCGTTACACTTTCGTAGGTTCAGCAGGTTCGTTCCTGAACTGCTTACCACGGAATCTACCCATATGGAACGGTCAAGTCGAACTACGGCAATGGTGAAGAAAAATTCATAATTTTTGCTCTTTATTCATTTGAAAGTAACACAAAAGCATTTAAAAATGACAGTTATTTTTAAAATAAGATAGTTCCTTTCTTTTCTTTTTAAATATTTATTTGGACTGCTGGGTCATCCCGTGAACCGCCAGGGACAACATCGTCGGGTATGGATTATACGGCGAAAAAGAATACTATAGTTTTTTTCCGTATAATCCGCAGACTGTGAAATTCAGAAAAAATTCCTTCGTATAATGCACGGCGAAGCATAAACCATAAGCAGTAAATTTCAGGAAAAAAAAATCGCCATATAATCCATACCCACGATGTTATCCCCGAATCGTAGTTTCGTTTAGAACAATAGCTATTCCCGAGATAACCCAGCAGTCTAAGTAAATATTTAAAAAAGAAAAGAAAGAAACTATCTTATTTAAAAATTAACTGCCATTTTTAAATGTTTTTCTGTTACTTTCAAGTGAATGAAGAGCAAAAATTATGAGTTTTTTCACCATTGCAGTAGTTTGATCTAACACTTCCATAGTTGGATTCCGTAGTATGACGTTCAGGAACGAACCAGCAGCATCTACGAACGTGTGACGCTGATCTTCCCGTAGCACGTGATCGTCCGCGAGAGCAAATACTAGTGTGGTGCTTTTCCCAATTAAGAGAAAAGAAAACAGAGTCAACTGGGTAATTGAAGTTTCCCCAGTAGGCTTTCAGATCACTAATCAAGAAAAGCAAAATGAACTGTGCTTTGAGAGTCCTCCCCCTCCACGAGTTTATCCGTGAAATCCGCTTATTTAAGTGTAACGGGTTCGGCCACTACAAGGCCAAGTGCTCAGAAGTTTTTGAGAGCTGTGCACGCTGCGAGCAACCGGGGCATAAGCATTGGAAATGCGAAAACGAAGCCAAATGTCCAAACTGCAGCAAGGCGAATGCAAGATTCAAACTGAAGCTTGATACCAAGCACTTGAGCTTAGATGCAGAATGTCCCAGCCTTAAAAACAGAACTAGAAATCCAACTTAATCGTGTGAACTACTCATGAGGTTCAACAGCTGAAAACAACAGCGCTTCGAAATGAAGATGGTGACAAAGCAGCAATAAGAGAGCAAGAGAGAAATGGAGAAAAGAGAGGAGCATCCAGAAGATCGAGTTCAAAATGTCAGATAGACTGATCGGATTAACTTGGAACTGCGTTGTCGTTGGATCTTACTAGCGCAAAAATGCGGGCGCCTTTGTTTCTGCGAAAATGTAATTCATACCAAAAGTGTTAAAACTGTGTTAAATTTGAAACGTGTTTTTGTCTTAATGTTTTGTGGATATATTAAAGACCAATGTGCCCAAGTAAACGAAAAGGAAAATATTCGCACGAACAAATCTCCCAATAGATCTCTGTCCGTCGCGTCCGTCTTCCTTTCGCACCACCCGTACACGGGTCCGGACCTGTGGCTCCTCGATCGGGAGTATTACCGCAACGTTTACCCAGGTAAATATAACCAGAGAGCTCCATAAATCCCTGTAGAATCTGCTTCCAGACGGAAAGGGATTATGGTTGTCAATCTAACCCCTGTTTTGAAGAAAACGCGTATTGACCCCTCGAAAGCAATAAAGTAATTTCGTATTCTGGGTTCACTTTTCTTCACCGTGTAACTAATCGCTGCTGACGGCAAGGTTTTGAAAGAGTGAAAAATAACAATGAAACACTTGGACAACGTACAATGCTCGATGGCTCTGGTAAACGATGCTTGAAACCTTACTAATGATTATTGCTTCAGTTGATAGGTTCTTGACTGTCGTCGTCAAGAAATTCTCCTATACTGACTACAAGATGATAACAAAAAAAGAAAAAGTACTACTCAATATTATGTATTTGAAAACGTATAATTTACAAACTCTCCGCTAACAGTTTCCTTGCTAAGGTTGGGTAATGATAGATCTGTATTTTCGATAAAAATCTTTGTTTGTAAAAGGCAAATTGGAAGAAAAAAGGTAGTACAAAAATAAAAATGATCCCTCTAGGTTGTATGAGTATTAATCTTGAAAGGCATCAAGATCAGAGTAAAATCCCTGAAATTAAAAAAAGACGAATTCAAAATGTGTTTGTTTCAGTTGCTATTGAATTCAAAATGTACTTCTTTCAGATGCTGTTGAGTTCAAAATGTATTTTTTCAGATGCTGTTGAATTCAAAATGTATTTGTTTCAGGTGCTGTTGAATTCAAAATGTACTTGTTTCATATGCTGTTGAGTTCAAAATGTATTTTTTCAGGTACTGTTGAATTCAAAATGTATTTGTTTCAGATGCTGTTGAATTCAAAATGTATTTTGTTTCATGCAATTGTTTCTGCAAATCTGGTTAACATAACTTTTTTTCTATACCCTTAATCAGAAAAACCGTTTTGCGCAGATTCTGCTTTTTTTTTTTTTTTTTTTTTTTTTTTTTTTTTTTGAAATGACGATGACCACGAACAATGGCGGCTCGTGGAGTAAAATGTTGTTGAGGAGAAGACACAACCCATAGCATATATGTTATGAAAAATAACTAAAGCTATTTTTCGTTTAGAGGTGATTTGATGTATATACTGTATTAGGGGTATGCAAAGGTTTCCGCCGCCGCCCGCTAGCGGGAGCTGTAGGGGTCTAACCGGCTGGCGACCCGTTCCGTCAGTTCATACATGAAGCCAAGCATGGCAGTCGATAAAGTTCATTTGCCGCACTGTTTGTCATTCATGTTTAATTTAGGGAAAAGTGTGAGTGAAGCATACGGTTCAATATGTCAGGCGTATGGCGAAACGGTTATGGGTGAGCAGACGTGTAGAGAATGGTTTGCCAGGTTTAAGAAAGGTGATCTAAGCTTGGAAGGCAAGCCACGTGCAGGTAGACCGCTGGAACTCGCAGACGAGGAGTTGGAATTCCTGTTGCAAGACGATGCCACATAATCGACCACGCAACTGGCGAAACGTTTGAAAGTGGCTGAGTCGACGGTGGTACGGCGTCTACAGTCCTTGAGAAAGATCCAGAAGATTGGTAGGTGGGTTCCGCATGCTTTAACGGAGCGTAATATTGGTCAAAAATTGGGCATCTGCATGTCGTTGCTGAAGAGGTTACAAGGGAAGAATTTCTTGTGAAAGTGTGTCACAGGGAATGAAAAATGGGTCTATTGCCACAATCCCGTACGCAAGCGATCCTGGGTCGACCCAGGCCAGCCATCAACATCCACTGCAAAACAAGATATCCAAGAGGGAAAAGGTCTGTTGTGTGTATGTGTGTGTGTGTGTGTGGTGGGCTATGCATGGAGTGCTGTACTTCGAACTGTTGAAATCGGGAGAAACAATCACTGCACAACGATATAGCGATCAGTTGATGAAACTGAACGCCGCAATCGAGCAAAAACGCCCAGTCATCCAGTTACACGGTAATGATAGACCACATGTCGGTGCCACCACGAAATCAACCCTTGAACAATTACATTGGGCGGCTTTACCGCACCTGGCTTACTCTCCTGACATTGCACCCCAGATTTTAATCTGGTTCGCTCTATGCTATATGCCCTAGTCCAACAGCGGTTCACCACAGTTCCAGAGGTGGAAAATTTCGTCACTGCGTTTTTCACCTCAAAACCCGAGTTTTTCTATCACAGGGGCATTCATTTGTTTCCTGAAAAATGACAAAAGGTCATTGATGTTAACGGCCAATATTTCGTTGAATAAATGTGTACTTATTTCCTGATTGTTCCTGTCTCCTGAAGACGGCGGAAACTTTTACATACCCCTAATATATACTGTACTTATGTATATTTTATTATTATATATATATTACTCGACGATAGTTCAACAAAAGCATAGGAAGACATCAAGCACGGGGGAGAAGATAGATGTAGACTTAAAACATTGGAAACAGTTTCGGGGGAGAAACTGTATATTTTACCAAGGAAAAAAAAAAAAAAAAAAGGAGGAAGGATGGTTAACCCGTTTTATCATCCTTCCTGAGCACAAATTCACATTTCGCCCTTAATTCCTTTATCTAGCGATAGCTAATAAGTGGTTATTGCATCACTCACAACACTAATCGAACGTTCACTCCTCTAAAAATTCAAAGAAAATAATTTTAATAGAAGAGCCCTTTTTCTCAAAAAATGTTTCTGAGTCCAAAATAAAAGCAACATGTCTGTTTGCGAAGGTGCAACCTTCATGTTGATCACATTTAAGGCCCGCGGGCCACAAATTAAGCTCTTGACCAGTGGAAACGGTTTCTAGGAGAAACCAAGCTGGAAGCACATTTCTATATGTCTTGTCAAAACAGGTAACGTAACTTAAATGGCAGAAATCAGAACAGGTGACTGCCTGTAAAATTTGTTTTTCCCCCAAAAAGAATGCATTCAATTTACTTTTTATTAATCAGTTCAATTCTAAAAATAATTATTTTTATTATTACTGATAAATCAAAATTTATGAACAATAACATTAAGAAAGGAAAATCTCAGCACATTTCTCGCCTAACCAGGAACTACAAAAGAAACATTCCAAAAATTCAGCACTCAAATATAGAATACAGTGCACACTTTGACGAAAAAGCTGTGTTGATAATACACTATAAGAACAGACGTGTTCTCACTAACTGAGGCGAACTGCATTGCCGCCTCAGTAACTGCTTGGCCAAGCTCTCGCCTGCCCGCTCCTATTGGATAAAATCCCTGACTTCCTCCAATAGAAACACAGACAGAAGTCGATTTTAAGTGGCATTCGACTCAAAATCCGTAGAGGAAGTCTGAGGAACCGTTTTTTTTTTTTTTTTTTTTTTTATTTTCGGCTCCGCGCCGTCTCCTGTCCGTTGTAACAGAGACGACTCGTTTCAACCTCTTTGGAAAAATAGTATTTAAGCTAGAGGTCGGACGAATTCTAAATTTTCTCGAATCCGAATCCTAAAAGGTTCTCGAATCCTTCATATAAGAATAATTATAAGAAAAAAAGGGAAAGGAAAAGACTTCTACTTAATTAAAATTAAAAGCTTTTAATTGAAGCAAAATTTGAAATCTGTGTTTAATGAAAAATAAATTAAATAATACAGTTTTCAAAAAATATACCCATACTTATTAAGAAGATACAAATGAAATTTATAATTTACATTTACTAAATGAAGAACATAACTCTTGAGTCTTGAGGTTCATTTCCATTTTCTGAACATAATTTGACAAAATAATATTTGAGTAACAATTCACACTTTTGACATTTTTCTTTAATAACAAAAGTTCCTAAACCTTTTTAAAACTAAAACAAGCGTAGAGGTGGGGAGAATTATTTCAAGAGTTAATGTAGACAAACACTAAACATGGAACACTAAATTGTGAAAATTCTTTCCAGGAAATTAAGAAAAATCAAAAACATGTTTGTTTTAAGAGTTAATAAAAACACTAAACACTAAGCTCTTTTCAAGACAATGTAAAAAAATCAGAAACCTTTTTAATGGAGATTTTTATTAAAAAACACTAGCATTCGAACTTGCTCTGGATCTAGCCTACTTCATTTTTTATCTGCTATGACACCTGATGTATTTAATAGTCTTTCTGACATTACTGTTGATGGTGGTGTGATTAAGAATTTTTAAAGAGTTTCCTCAAATTTTGGAAGTAACGAGCTATTTCAAATAGCTGTGTCCACACTGTTGACGATCTTCTTCGATTGTTTTCTAATGTCAGAACTCGTCATGCTGACAAAAATTCGAACAAATATAGCTCTAGAACAAGCACCGAAAGCCAAGTTTTTTTAGGTTAAGATTCGAAAGATTCTAATAAGGAAAAAAGCCCGAAGATTCGAGTTTTAAGCAGAACTTTTGAAAAGTACCTGAAACGTTGGCTGAAATTAATTTGACCAGCAAGGTTATGAACAGAACAGCAATACGCATATTTAAGGCAAAACGTTTTTATATGAAAGCGTATTTCATTTTCTTTTAATATTGCAAGCATCAGTGACTTTTGGTAAACGGAATTTCTTCAAACTGAAATTACTAAAACATTATTTGAGGACCATCATTACTGGAGAGGAGCGGAGCAAGAATTGGATAAGGTAATAGTTTTCCCCGCCATTTTTCAAGCAGAAAGAGAAAAATCTCCATTTTACTCGGAAATACTTAGGTGTAAATCAACATTTTTATTGGGCGGAACAAAGTTCCAAGTTCCTCCGGTGCATCCAATTTAGACTGTATACATTCGCTGAATGGTTGGAAATTTTTTGAATCCAGCTCCGTGTGGTTTGGTAAAATTGTAGTACTCGTGGGAAATTTTAAAGATTTTGTTTCTGACGAATTCCTTTGCCTGAGCCATTGTCCAATGTTATAATGAACATCGTTAAATAAAGAAATAAGGAATCTCCTTCCTTGAAAATTCATAGAAACCAAGAGGGAGCGTATTTCACGACGGGTAACTGCTTTCTGTGTTTAATCAGGCTAAGCAGCCGAAGCAAAGACGCGAACTCACTGGACATGAAAAATGAAAGTTGTCACGCAAGACCGCTCAAGAGAGTAAAGTAAGCAAGCGCAGGTTCTTGCTGAAGATTAGGGGGAGGGAGACGAGGAGGTAGGTGGTGGTGGTGGTAGCTCGCTGGGTGTCTTTACGCGACAGTCGGAAGTGAGACCTTACGTGGCCTCATTAGGCGCCCATATCACGCATCTATTCAACCATCCACCTTGCCCAGTTTATACTATGGGGGTGGGGAGAGGTAGGGGGTGTTAGAAAATTCATTTTCTTTTCTCGTTACCTTCAAGGTCAAAATTCTGCTGTCCCCCGAGAGACGGAGCTCTGGCTACTGAATCTTGGGACATCTTTCTTCCTGTCCTGGCAGCTTTGCGGACACTGCGTCCCCGCAGAAGTGCTGAAATGATATACAACCGCCAAAAATGACAATTGCCTTGTACATCATTGCGTGATGGAAGCGATAGGGAAAGTGGTGACATCCTTCAAAAATATATTAACGCTTCCGCTGCAAAAGAATGGACTAAACAATCTATTAGTGCCGCCTGAGATCGTTAAAATTGTAAGGATTTTGGTTTAAGGGACGACATTTTAGATAGAGAGGCGTAGTTTAAGTTCCTTGTTCTATTAGACTTTCCGGATTTTATCTTTAAAGGAATCAAAATTGCTCCAACTTTTAGTTAAGTCGACTCTGTGTATTGTCGTGTCCTAGCTGTCACGCTGACTCGTCCGTTTCCACTTACGTCGTAAAGCAAGACCGGCGAACAACGAGACATTCAGTGAAGAACAATATGAAAAGCAACTACCTCATCTCTTTTGAAGAGTTTAAGAACTTTTCTTTCGAAATATACCAACGTTAGGAATTTATCCAGTTTATGTCAATAACGCTGATTAGAAGTATATAGGAAAAATTTCAACAAAAAAAAAAAAAAAAAAACAACTTTGCAGCGTCATCAATAGCTCCAACTGCAATGGGAACGGGTACATCATGACTGGGTATTGGACGACTGGAAAGCAGCCGCCGGGTCCGCCAACGGACGGCTTTGCATTCAACGCCACGAGGGTGAACAGTTGGAAACAGACGGAACAGTTGGCTGGAAGCACGCTGCTGGCGACGTATCATGATATGGGAGTTGTTTTCATGGACATTATTGGGTCCCTTCGTCCCAGTTGAACATACCCGACACCAGATCCTTCTTTTCGGACAACGGTTGCTCTACAGGGTGACGTGTATGTCCGGATGGCAACGGTCTCTTTCAGATAGACAACATCTCGCGTCACAAAATCCGCACTGCGCAAGAAGTGTTCAAGGATCATGTCCAAGTATTTCGCGTTCTTCCCTGGCCTACAAATTACTCTGAATTTAATCCCATGGAACATCTGTGGTGTGAAGTGGAATGCACCATTCGCCAATTTGTCGCTGCATAGCTGATCTTCGGGACTTCATTCTATCCAGCTGGTACAGAATACCTGAAACCGCGAGGTCAAGTGCAGTCAATGCTATGACGGGTGCGAGTAGTTATCGCAGTAAAAAGTTGCCCAGCACGCTATTAAAAAGCTACTTATAATGTTTTGGTTCATAAATTCAGATACTAACGAAGATAGTAGAAAAAGTTTAGACATTGGAGGAGAAGATAGCGTTTCGGAATAGGAATGAAAATTAGCTTATCAGACAAAATGTTTGAACGCTCAGAAAAACTTTGCAAAGTGCTGAACACATTGCTCCTGTAAATGAAGACATTGCTTTAAAAAATATCATACTCATTCAAGCTCAGAAAGTCGAAGAACAATATTCTTTATTGTCAAAAATTTCAGAACGAGAAAATATGACGTAGTGAGCGCAGTTAGCAAAATATATCAAAGAAGACAAAGCCACAGGGAGTTAAATACTTGATTAACACATATCGAAACTACAAATCAAGTACATTCAAATGCAAATCAAAATAAGGGAAGTTTTTTTGTTTTATGTTTTCGGTAAAACCATGAGAATATAATGTTTCTGTGTAGTAAGTAATACATTCAGATATTCGTAGTAACAGTTGGAGACATTATGCGAAAGCTGAAACCCTTGAAATGGCAATGCGCTGGACATATTACTAGAACTGACCGCCTTTGAGCAACTAAAATACTAGATTGGATTCGAAAGGACAAGAAATGCCCAGAGGGAGACCACATGAGAGATGGGTGGATGAAATTTGAAAGCACGCCGGAGTAGCACGGAGGAGACTTTTTGTCTACTAGACAGTGAATGCTCAGTCTCTTAAATACAGTTCAGGATTTTACAGCACAATCACTTCTTTCTGCGGTTCAACTATTTAAATAGCTGGAGCTGTTTTACTCAGGGTTAGCAAAATGGGATGAAATCAGCCCGAAAGAATTCATCCACTGTTTAACAAGTGGGCAGACCACAAATGAACCTGCTCACCAGAAAGCATTGCTTCTACCTTAGCTTTTTATCGTGGTCATTTAGAAGGTATGATTGACATTAATCCTTTCTGACTGATTACTAGGGAACGGATTTTTAGGTAAATTAATATTTTCACATAAAAACACATAGTTTAGAAAATTTTGTCTTGCCCTAACATTCCTTTAGTTTCGGTACTCAATAGTCTCATTCATTTTTCGTTGTTTTGTGACAATAGGTATGGATTTGCAGTGGAGAATCTGGGGAAGACATTTGTTGCCCACTGCAACTCCGAAGGACTTTTTTTCCATCAAATGTATAGTTGTGATAGTAAGTTGAGTACTGCCGTTATTTTTTTTCATGACAGATAATAACTACTTTATCGTTAAAGAAAATATATTTTAATTTATAGCAATTTTTTGTTATTTTTTTGTAAATATTTTTCTATTTTTAGCAACATCTTTTTAATTACTAGCATGCAAAAAATAAATATTTTTTAGTTTTATAACACCTAAAACTCCGTTTACTACTGATTATCTGCCATAAGGGCTATAACAATGTATGACGTGTAAATTTCTCCATAACTTTCATGCCAGGGGAAAGATTCGAACCCCAACTCTTGGCTCTGGGGCTCTGAGTGTTATCCACTACACTACACTGGCAAGTGCTCTCATGTGTGCATCCGGCAGGGGAAAGCACGTCACATCTCCCCCCTATGTTTATAGACCTATGTTGGCAATAACTCATTAAATAAACGCTTTGAAACCATACTCGACTAGCTCATTTCAACTCTCCGATCTGCAAGTCGCAGTACTACGTTCCAAACTGACGGTTCAATCAGAACTGAGTGCTCAATCAGAACTAACTTCCATTTTTAAAAGTTTCGAAATACGGAATTCTGTTCTCAAGCGGAAAACGAACCCCACCTCCCATCACTAATTCCTCCCAAAATGTATATGTTCATTTGTGCATAGATCTCGAGCATGTTCCAAATGATAACGGAAATGGAAGAGTTCCTCGAACCCATAGAAGAATCTCATGCCCGATGACTACAGGGATCTCTTTGCGGCGTCTTAACTTCCGTTTTCGGAAATCGTTGCCCACAGTTTCATACAAACATTTATGCAATAAAATGCTATTTAACAACAAAGCTGGGCAGAGGCAATATCACGAGAAAAACGAAATTCGGATTACGGGGAAAATCTTCAGCCTGTTTAATTTCCGTTTTCGAAAGTTTTGGAAGATGAAATATCGTTTCCAGATGGAAAAGGACCTTCCCCCATTAATCACAAAAAAATTATCTTCGTTTTTGCATCGGTCTCGAGGATAACCCAAACGACGGCAAAAAAAAAAAAAAAAAAAAAGCGGAATTCTGCGAAAGAATCTCATGTAAACAACCGAACTGAGCAGAGGAAACATAACTAGAAAAAAAATTTAAGAATACAAGACTCCGTCTAACTTGCGTTTTCGGAAATTGTTGCCTCCATTTTCAAGCTGAAACACAAGCATTTAAAAATAAAAGGGTATATTTAATAACAATACCGGTCAGAGGTAATATTGCGAGAAAAAAAAAAAAAAAAACGATTACGGGATAAATCTTCACTCCGTCAAACTTCCTTTTTCGAAAAGTTTTGAAAGACGGAAAACTTGCATCTAAGAATGGGAATCGGCAAGGGAGGACTGAATAGGGATGTCGTTTTTGTCTGCAGACCCAAAATAAAACCTGTTACGCACGTCGCCTGCCGCCGCGATTCGGCTACGGGCCCTACCGGCATGATATATGATGGGAACTAACTCTTCCCCATCATGCTTTGCGTCATGGAGCAGAAAATAAAGGACTAGAAGGGAGCGTTTATCACCTCTAACAGGTTAGGGTCGGAACTGCTGAGATGAAAGCTGGAAAGGAATTGCTTCGCCGTAGCTTTGCTAAAACCCGGCCGATGTGTGAACATTTCTATTTGGGGAGTGCAGAAATTTTTGAGCCCCGTTTAGTTCAGGTACACCAAATGCTTAAAGGGTTAAGAAAGGGAGCATTTAAAGGATGTGATTGTTAAAAAAATTAATCGATAAACCTTTTTTTAAGTAAAAATATTTTGGTTCTACTATTCAAACCACGTGGTGGTCCTCGGATGTAATATCGGAGTTTTTGTTTTGGGGTTGGAAATTAGGTCTTTAAACTACCCCTCATTTACATATGACAGTCTGGCACACATACACAGATCTAGCGTCGTACATCAATTGCGTCTGAGTGATGCAAATTCGTCTGCGGCGACGTAGTTAGTTAAAGTAATATATGAGAGTGTGGAGGCCATTGACAGAGAATTACCTGACACTACTTTAACAAATGCGTTTAAAGAAGCCATCGGTATTCAGAAATAGAATTGAATTTAAATGCAAATGAAGTCATTTTTCCGGCGTTTTTACTTTCGTGGAGAGAAAAAAATGAAAACAAAGAACAGAAGAGAGCGACATCCAGCATGACAATTTCCTTAATCTGCATTGCATGGTTACTTTGAAATGTCATTGAGGCTAAGTTATGTTTTGAGCACTTTTCCCAATAGCTCGGCGAAAAGAAGCCCTTGAAAGAAAAGCAAGAGGGAGACGGGGATGACTTTTTAATGATTGTGATTAGGAAGACGCGAGCAGGTGGAGAATAATAGAAATCCAGTGTGCTAGGAACTACGATTAGCTGTGCTCGGCAGATTCGTCCAAGTAATAAATGTCTTTCTCTGTCCTGCACCGAAACAAACCCTTTATTACCCAACCCAGGAGGAACCACTTTTAAATGTTGACACTATAATTACTCTCGCCAACGGATGGTAGTGGAATTATGATTACGCGGACGGCTAATACAACGCCGTTGCTGTTCGAAAAATATTCTTCAATACTGAATATGACAGGAGTTGAGGACTACTTACATTGATACGCTACATCATTTTTATTTTTCCCCCTCATTTTTTTCTTTGCCTTCCTTCCATCTTTCCTTTCACTGACGTTGTTTTTGTTTTCATTCAATCAGAAACTCAGCATGTTATACTCACCTTTTTTTACGCCATTGTTTTTACTTTTTATTTCGTTAGTTCTGTAACACGCCCCTCATTTTGAATCTAAATGTACTTTGGATTCAAAATGAAAGAGCGAATTATAGGTTTTTGACTTTCCTTGTTTTTTATCGATCTTTTTTTCTTGTGTTTTCAGATTTAAGCTACGTTTCAGTGAGAATCTACTTAGAGGTTGTTTCGCTGGTTAAAAGCGATACTTATTTTTGCTCTTTTTAAGGAATGACAACATGGCTCATTTTCTGCAGACTGAGAACTTATGATTTACCTGTTCGTTTTACCACCCCTTTCATACGCAACGCAGGTAATAATGACGTGATGAATAGTAAAAGAGAAAAACACACAAAAATGATTAGCAATCGAGATTTTCGTGGGAACACAGGAGCACAATATGTTGCATTTGCCGTAATAGCCACATTTTTCTGTGCATACAGGGTGATTGTAAACTCCTTCAACAAAACAAGAGGGGTGATAGTACACATCAAGAAGAACAATATTTGCAATGGAACCTAGGGCCGCATTTCACTCATAGTGCCAGAAAAGGGCACGTTCGAAAAACGTCCAGCAAACACACGGAGTTCCATCCAGTGCATGAGAAGCACAAGATGCAAATCAGGTGCGCTGAACACGTGCGTAGACGATGAGGAGCAAACATTTAAAAACGTAGCCGAACATCTGAGCAGGCATCTTTGGTGATTGTCTGGTGAAACCTTACCTCTTACCAGAACGCCTGACCGGCACAGCGTACCGTGTGTTCCCGGTCTGTTGCAGGATGTTCAGCTCACCACACGGAGGGACAAGTGGTTTGTGCATGATGGGGTCCTGGCACACTTTGCCACCGAGGTCCGATACTTCCTAAATGCAACATAACCCGGGAGGTGGATTGAACGCGGTGGCTTGGCCTCCACGCTCCCCGGACCTTAATCCACTGTACGTCTTCTTTTTGGGGGCACATGAAAACATTATTGTACGAGACACCTGTGGACTCCCTGGAAGATCTCGTCGCGCGAATCGCTGTTGCTGCGGACTAGATCCACACCACACCAGGAGTCCACGAGAGGGTGCGACAGTCCTTCATTTGCCAATGTGGGGTGTACAACGACGCCCTTAGACGCCAGTTTGAGCAGCTCCTTTGAGTATTTCTCTGATGCGATTGAAATTTTGCAACTCATAAATTAGGTATGTCTCTTTGTTTTCACTGTTGAAGGCTCAACGTGGATATGTAACTTTACTCTTTTCTGGCACTAGGAGTGGAATGCGGCCGTAGGTTCCATTGCAAATATTGTTCGTCTTGATGTGTACTATCACCCCTCTTGTTTTGTTGAAGGAGTTTACAATCACCCTGTGTATGTGAAACAAAATGAAACAAAATTAGATGCAGAGGGTAGCAAGCGTTGAAATTACATTGTCTTTATACCCCGTTAGCTGCAAATTTTAAGCAACGTCACATTTAAAGATATTCTCGGGACATTTATTTTTGTCCGCAAAAGAGAGATGTCCTTGAAAGAGTATTTTGCGTTATTTTTAAGTTACAGGACGTAGAAGAACAACAGTACTCTTTTACGCTAGAGTAGCCTAAAACTCTCTCGCAGTGTTAACACCTTACATTTATTTGTCGAAGGAAAAATAATCACATACAGAAATACAAGCATACAAGTAGTCTAACATAAAAGAAATGTCATCATTGGACGCAAACGAGAAAGACTGGTGATCCCCCATCGCCAAGTGCTGAAACACGCTTGAGGTTAATCGTCCAAGCTGGGCCTGAGTTTGAATCACTTATGAGCATGGATGGTGTGCTTGCCTTACCGTACCGGCTCTGTCCCTTCTCCGGAAACAGCTGCCCCAAATTAGGATCAGTGGCAACTCACAACCCTCAGAGTTGCTCATAGTGGTCATTAAAACCCGATATATACATACATACACACTGAGTTAGCATTGCATTAGAAACACCTACCTAATAACACGTTGGACCACCTTTCTGTGCAATCACGGCTCGCAGACGTCTAGAAACTGATTCTCCAAGGCGTCGGACATTCTCCATGCGTAACGTAATCCATGTCAGCTGCAGCAGCTCCATCAGTTCATGCTCATTCCATCGAGGATGATCACCAGTACTCATACAACGTTCTATAGCATATCCCACAAATGTTCAATTGGGTTACAGTCAGGGAAGTTTGGGGGCTACAGTAATGTGATGAATTCGTTGTCGTGTTTCTTCAACCACTCAGTAGTTATAGGAGCCCAATGACAAGATATGTTGTCCTGTTGAAATGACACTATCGTCTGTGTAAACCTCATGCAGATATGGATGGAAATGGTCGGCTAACACGTTCCTGTAGCATTCATTATTATTAGTGTTTGCGTGATGATAATCAACGGACCTAAGGCTTGCCATGAAAAAGCTCCCTAAACCAGAACATCACTTTCACCGGCTAGTTGAATCCCAACTGTGCAACCAGAGGACAGGGCTTAATGTTGTTTACGCCATATGCCAACCCAGCCATTAGCAACGTGCAGGAGGAAATGGGACTCATCACTTCAGATGACCTTCATCCATCTGTTGAGCGTCCATTGCTGACGTTCCTTGGCTCATGCAAAGCGTTGTTTGCGATGAGTGGGCGTCATCATGGGTTACATCGTTTATCTCGTGCTGTGGAACCCCAGGCGAAGCAATGTGCGGCGCATGGTGTATATGGAAATAGGTCGAACTGCGCCGCTGTTGTTTTGGTGGGTGAGCTTGGGGACTGCTGCACGTCGCTGCTGAGATACCAGTCGTGATACCCAACGCTCACCTCTAGGATCAACCGGGCGTGGTTGACCAGTGTGAGGCCTTCTGCTGGGTGGCTGTGCATGGTTAATCCAGTCCTGGTAAACCTTTGATACAACAGCACAAGAGCAGCCAACAAATGCGGCTGTTTCCGAAATCCGAAAAACTGGCACCTTTCCTCCGGGTTCCAACTATCGGGCTACAGTTTCCCCATTACTGGCAAACGTTTACGGATTACGTACACAGAATAGGTGTGTACAAATTATAATAGCCGCACGTGATCAGTTTTGGAAAGCCTTATAGATAACGGTAGGATTTGTCATTTAGGCGAGGATGCAGCAGCCGCCGGCGCAGTCTGTTAGGAAATACTGTTGTTTCATGCAGGTTGAATCATCTGTACTGTCCCTAACAGGACGCAACTGGGAAGTTTTAAATGTACATTTAAAATGTTTGATCAATTATGGCGTCCATATCTAGGGGAGTCCGCAATAGAGAGAGGGAATGCCTTTCATAACGCATACTGTTCGTGAGGGATAGTGGACGAAATTGGAAGGAGCCCGTGTTTGAAGGGTGCCTGTTCACTGTATCGATACATCGATATATCAGTATGTCTGGTAGAATCCTGTTCAGTGTATTGATACATCAATATATATCGATATGCCTGGTAGAGTCCGCAATAGAGAGAGGGAATACCTATTATGATACACACTGTTCGGGAGGGATCGTGGACGAGATTGGAAGGAGACCGTGTTTGAAGGGTGCCTGTTCACTGTATCGATATATCGATATATCTGGTAGAATCCTGTTCAGTGTATCGATGCATCGATATGACTGGGAGAGTCCGCTATAGAGAGGGGGAATGCCTGTTATAACGCATACTGTTCTGGAGGGATCGTAGACGAAACTGGAAGGAGCCCGTGTTTGAAGGGTGCCTGTTCACTGTATCAATATATTGATATATCTGGTAAAATCCTGTTTAGTGTATCGATACATCGATATATATCGATATGACTGGGAGAGTCCTAAATAGAGAGGGGGAATGCCTGTTACAACTCATACTGTTCCGCAGGGATCGCGGACGAAACTGGAAGGAGCCCGTGTTTGAAGGGTGCCTGTTCACTGTATCGACATGTCGATATATCTGGTAGAATCCTGTTCAGTGTATCGATACATCGATATATATCGATATGACTGGGAGAGTCCGCAATAGAGAGGAGGAATGCCTATTATAACGCATACTGTTCGGGAGGGATCGCGGACGAAACTGGAAGGAGCCAGTGTTTGAAGGGTGCCTGTTCACTGTATCGATATATCGATATATGTGGGAGTATTCTGTTCAGTGTATCCATACATCGTTATATATCGATATGTCTGGGAGAGTCCGCAACATAGAGGGGGAATGCCTATTATAACGCATACTGTTCCGGAGCGATCTTGGACGAAACTAGAAGCAGCCCGTGTTTGAAGGGTGCCTGTTCACTGTATCGCTACACGAGAGGATTAACTGGGTACACGGAAAAGGACATAACGTTGTGCGTGGTAGCAAAATAGTTTGGTGCTTAATGGAAAAACAGCTACTTAATTAAGATAAATATTGCAGGTATATAACTGAAAGATAATTATGCACTTAAGAGAGGTGCATTAGCATATGGGGAAAAGAAAACTATCTGTATAATGCAAAAATAGGTGAGTACTTAGCAGAAACATAGTAAAGAAGTTCAAATGAAGATTTCTAGTTACATATAATAAGATAGACGTGTAAAAAATGGCGTATAACCGGAAAACTATCTAACGGTATGACAGAAAGATAACTAATTACTTGAGAGAAAGATAACTGGATATACACTGCTGCTCATAATTATAAAGACAGTTGTGACGTACCTGCCAGCAGGACGCACACGACATAAAGGCAGATAGGAATCAGAATAATCGTCTGCGTAGCTCAGTTGGTAGAGCGACTTGTTCCGGAATAAGCAGCCTCGGGTTCGAATCCCGGCGTAGACCAAAAATGACGGAGAAATTATATTCATTATAAAAGGCGCCCGAACTATCCGGATGACCCGGCCGTTCAAAATCTCGCATTGGTGTGATGTTATTTCCACACCGCGAGACAGGAAAAATCAGAGAATTCCTTCTCCAGCGCTTCGAAAAATAAAAATGTGTGATGTTGCATTCCACACAGCAGATTGACTGGGAGTTCTCTAGTGCACGTTCTACAGTGGATGGCTGCCTGCAACGATTCATGGTCACGGCTGACCCGTGGGCCATGCCCCCGGCCCTCTTTCGGGGGGGGAGATGTGACGTACCTGCCAGCAGGACGCACACGACATAAAGGCACATAGCAATCAGAACAAATGTCTGCGTAGCTCAGTTGGTAGAGCGACTTGTTCCGGAATAAGCGGCCTCGGGTTCGAATCCCGGCGTAGACCAAAAATGACGGAGAAATTTACTTCGTTATACAGTATAAGGACACCATAAATACTGGTGATGCACAATACAAAATAACTGCAAGAACAGAAAAATCTTATATTTACGTAACTGATGACACAACATAGATGAAAACATTATTCTATATTTGGTTTTTCATTATAATTACAAGAAACAAAACAAATGTCATTTGGACACAGGTCCAAAATTATAAGGACAGCTTGCCCTTCCATGTGTAAACATAATTAAATTTACAATATTGTAACCTTTAATATGTCGTATGGCCACCTTTCTTCCCTAGACACTGAGGCATTCGGTTAGGCATACTTTCAACGAGTTTCCGTAAATACTGAGGAGTGATCTTGCCCATGCTGCTAAGACTTCCTTTTCTAACTCAGGAACAGTGGAAAATTGTCTGCCATTAACATATACCAATCTAGCCATTACACCCCAAACGTTTTCAATGTTGTTCAAGTCTGTAGAATTAGGTGGCCAGCTCAGAACACGGATGTTATTGTCCGAAAACTATTGTTTACAAACTCTCGATGTGTGGGATGGGACATTTTCCTTCTGAAAGATAAAATTATCACCACCTAAAGGCCACGGATATGCTGACAGTTGTTGATCTAACACTTGGATATATCGCTCAGAATTCATGCTTGACGGAGTCAGGGTTAAATCGGTGTTCCCATTGGCAGAAACACCACCCCAGAACATTAACGACAGACCACTTTGATGCCGCCTCAATGTCACATCTTTTTCTTAGTGGAGATCATGCCAGTAATAATGCAGGCTGTTTGGGCCATCTAAATTAAAAATGTTTTTCTTCGGGATAAATAATTGTATCCCACCTGATTTTATTCTGCATCCACTGTAGTACAGCTGCTTTCCTCATCTCTTTATGTCTTCTGGTGAGGGCGGGTATCGCTTTTGTTTTCAAGTATTTGGCGACAGTTGAGCTGTGCAGCACACGTGAAACAGTTTGATGGGAAACATTGACGGGTATGGAACCAGCAATTTCTTTACAAGACATTTTTTTCCTGGTTGCCATAGCCGTGATGCGTCGAATATCCCTTGACGACAGCTTTCGTTTGCGACCGGAACGCTTTTTAACGGATCCCTTGATACCTGTTTTCATTGCATTTTCTACCGCACCTTTTGACTTTTTAATTACAACAGATATCTCACAATATCATTTCCCTTCACCACGAAGTTTCCATATCTTTCGAACCTCTACTGCAGTAAACTCCTTCCCACGAGGCATTCTGTTATTACACAAAACGACATACGCTGTGTCTTCGAGAACACGTTCACCTACGCAGACATTGCTCTTATTTGCATAACACATGCATGTCATGGACGTTTATTCGTTTTTTCTGAAACTTCTTTTCATGTCCTTATATTTATGGACACCTTAAAAAAACGTAAAAGTTATTTTACTACCTTTATAAAAGTTGTCTGAGGTTCCAAATCTCACATTTGAAACTCATGTAGGTTCGGTATTCCCCTTCATGTGCATAATTGTTAATGTACGATTCCTGTGTACTTATCTACAAAATATGACTGTCTTTATAATTATGAGCAGCAGTGTATAATACAAAGATAAATAACAGAAGGACCCCAAAATACATGATAGAAGGATAGCTGGCTGCATGCATAAGAAAGATGCAGTAACAAAATGTACGATGAAAAACATAACAGAAAGATTATGTTCATGAGATAAAGATAAGTAATAGAAACTTTGCGAGCAGGAAAGGTGAGCAGTAATATGATACCTAGGTATATTATGCCACTGCGGTGGCACAGGATTAAATTCTGGCTGTACGTCTGAAAAACTTAACCAGGTGTGTAATAAAAGGTAGTAAGTACATAATTGGAAAATGTTTGTTTGCAATGCTCAGCTTGTCGTTAATGCAAAACGTACGCAACCATTCTCCGATCAGTAGAGCAAATTTACATTGAAAACTCCGTTGGGACAGATTCCGATGGAGGGTTCAACAACTGCTTTGGTGAAAGGTAACAACAGCAGCAATGTATCAGTTTTAGATACATGCCGCTGTTTATTAGTGCGAGAAGCTCAAGCAGCTCATCTTCGAAGGAATGAACTGGATCCGTTTCTGAACAGTTCTGAAAGATTATTTCTGCTATTACTTTTTCTACTTCTATTGTTCAAAATGAAACCGAAAATTTTCTGCATTGCCAAAAATTCCCACCAACACTTCCCATTTTGGACCCTTATAATGTATTTTAATTTTTCTAAATACGGGTGTAAGTCACACAATATCAGTGATGGCATCCGTGAAAATAAAAACAGAACGCTCTAGTGTATATGTTTTTAACAGGGGACGCTATCATATGCCTCCATAATGAAAATGTTTTCGACAGTTCACAAACTACATATGCAGCGTAACCAGGGCCGGATTAAAGAGGAGACTTTGGAGGTTGAAGGGGTGGGCCGCAACCTCGATCGGGACCTTCTTAAAAATAAATTCTGTATCTTGCATTTTCTTTGCTTAAGCTTGACTTTCACACCGATTTAAAATAACTTTTGCAAGACGGAGAATTTTCCTGTTGTTAAGAAATCGAGTTATTCTAAAATTCGACCCAGTCTTCTGTTCAGAAGAATTTTTTTTTTTCTTTCCACTCAAAGTTTATATTGCTGAACGATTATATTTGCCAACTCCCGAATCCAACTGACAGGATGGATGATCCTTCTCAAAATGTTTTCTCTTGGAATCGATCAACTATGTGTGAACAACGTTTAAATGCATCAACTTTAATGTATGTTGAAGGGGATGTCGTGTGCCTACTGACATTTAAAAAAAAACTTGAAGTGACTCGGCAAACGAAAAATTACGAAAATAAAAATAAAAAAAGCCTAAAGCGTTGTTCTCAAGTTGCCAGCATTTCTGCCACTTAAAGGTAAATACTAATAGTTTATATTAAAAGCTGAAAGCTTTGTTCACACGATACTAACACATTTTTCCTGAATTAAGAAAATGTATGCAAATTTTCAGGAATATATTTTACTGTTTTTGTCTTTTCTATTTAGATTTTAAAATATTTTTAGTTAAAAGCGATTAATTTGGGTAGTCCAGCTATGTAAAAAAAAGTACAATTAATAAACAACAAGCTACTTAGTAAAGCAGAATATGCGTTAGCAATAATAAAAATAAAAACTCTGATTTTATAGCCGTAATAAGAGCGACACCATGATTTCCTTCTGAAAACATTTCTCCCTCATCTTACAATACTTCACTGAAAATAATTCCCTGATCGGTAGCAAAATACAGAGAGTGTTCAGAAAGTAATGCCTTTATATACAAGCCCAGTGGCAACATACAACATTTAAAATAAAAACAATAACAAAGCTCAGAATTTCTACTTTAATTCACATATTTTATTTTTTTACCTAATCCCCTTTACGCTTGATACAGATACGCCAACGTTTCACAAGTTTTGAAAACCCGTCTCTGTAAAAATCTTCAGACTGAACTCAGACCCATTTTCTCGTAGCGGCTTGATCTTCTTCGTCACAGGTGAACTTCTTTTCAGATGTCTCTTGAGAGCAAAAAACAATCAGAAGTCACACGGTGCCGAATCTAGGCTGTAGGTATGGGTGTTCAAGAACTACAAACCTAAATTTCTGTATGGTCTCTAAAGACAAAGCACTGGCGTGGAGTTTGGCGTTGTTGTTTTGCAGAATCATTAGCTTTTTCCCCGCGAACGCGGTTTATTCTTTGCTTTAACTTTTTAAAGGTACGCACATAGCTCTCAGAGTAGATAATCGACGTTTGATAATGTTCTCGACGAATAATACATCTGTCTGGGACTACATATGCGTTATTTCTTGGCGAATAATGCATCTGTAGTCCCAGACCTCAGTGAGCATGCACTTGCCGGCTGATATTTGAGTTTTAATTTTTTCGCTCGAAGACAAGATGGACTACAAATCCCGACTACAGAACGAACAGCCCCAATAAGAGGAACTACTTTGCTTCTCGCGATGTACATCTAACTGGAGCATTTTCAAGCGGAAATGGCAACGAGCATTTACGTTCAAGGTCACATGCGCGTTGTCAACTGTGTCTCTGGTTCTCGTAGAAATAGCATGACAGATTATTTTAGCTTTTATTAAGCAACGCCCCCTCTCTTCGATTTCCAAATGACCCATGGCTGTGGTGCAGGCGCGCGCACACACACACACACACATTTTCTTTCATAAATATAGATGGCTGATCTGAAGAAGGCATAAGCAAATTCCAAAATTTGGTTCTAAGTTGAAATTGCTCTTCTTCGAAATTTTTTGTTCGCACCAAACATTGAGCATATTCTTTCAGACTCCCCGGTGGCGCAGTGGTCTAAGCGATGGCTTCTGATCATTCGTCCGAGATGGGTCTGGGTTCAAATCCCGGTGAGGCATGGATGTTGTGTTTGTCTTACTGCACTGGCTCTCTCCCTTCTCTGGAACCAGTGGCCCTAAATTTGGGACGGGCGACTGCTTATAGCCCAATGAGATGCTCACGTTGGTGGTTAAATTCCCAATAAAAATGTATATATCACCCACGAATAAAGGGAATTTCATATTTACAACTGAGAAGTTTAAAATTTATCGATGTGAGAACTCCAGTTCAATACAGAAGGTAGGCAAAGCAGAGGGAGGGAGGGAGAGAGAGAGAAGTATGAAGGACACATTGGGCATTAACTCAAGATAGTAAAAGTCTTTATTGAAGATTAAGAGGTTAGCGTAAGAAACGGGAGACTGGCACTTCAATGAAATGAAAAGACAACAGATATAGGATTAAAGAAAACTGCGGAAAATTAATCGCTAACAGAAATGCCGGTAATTCCCTTTTATCTACACTGCTGCACAAAATTAACGTGACAAACGCAAAATCATGAATAGTACAAAATCCATATGACAAAGTTTAATGGCAGTTTGTACGGACAACGCAACAACACACAACGAAAAAAGAATGCGTTCTCCGCATGAGGAGGAAGAATGCGCACGACAGCATGGCAGTCTATACCGATGAGCCATTGCATTATGACCACCCCCATCCTAGAGAAATAAGCGCGCCTGGAGATCGAATGGTGGCGCAGGTGAAGTTCACAGAGCAGTAAATATACAAACCGAGTACAGGGTTTCAGTTAGAAGTGTTCGGAGTCAGAATGGGAAAAGCTGCCGATTTATCGGAGTTTGATAAAGGACAAATTGTGATGGCACGGCTCCTGGCAAACTACGATCTCGAAAACGGGGCGGCTTGCGGGTTGTTCACGTGTCGCTGTACTGAGTACGTATCAAAAGTGGTGCACAGATGACCAAACAACGAACCGTCGTCCGCAGCTCATTGATGCCAGGGGAGCGAAGACTGTTGCGCATTGTTCACAGCGACCGCAGGACCACAGTGCGACAAATCACCTGCAGCTGCAACAGTGGTGATCAGGGCAATGTACCACAACACACAATTAATCGCAGCCTTCTGCGCATGGGCCTGCGTAGCCGAAGACCCAGCTGTGTCCCCATGCTCACTGCACGTCATCGCCAACAACGCGTGAAATGGGCTCAAGATCATTGAGATTGGACAGTGGATGGATGGAAGAAAGTGGCCTGGTCTGACGAATCAAAATTCCTGGTGCATCACGTAAACGACAGAGTGCGGATACGCTGATTACCAACGGAGGCTATGGCACCCGGATGCACTGTTGGGCGGGAACAGGCCGACGGCGGTAGTGTTATGCTGTGGGCGATGTTTTCTTGGGACACTTTGGGCCCCATTATCCCATTAGCACAATCTCTGACAGCTGTCAGGTATCTGAACATCGTTGTTGATCAAGTTCGCCCATTCATGGCAAACTTGGTCAAGATAATGCGCCATACCACACTGCCAGAATCGTGAAGGAATGGTTCGAGGAACATGCTGGTGACTTTCTGTTAATGCCCTGGCCTCCAAATTCACCTAACATGAACCCAATCGAACATTTGTGGTTCGACTTGGAAAAGCGGGTTCGCGCTAAATCACCACCACACCGAAATACACGAGAACTGGAGGACCTGTTGTTGACATTATGGTAGCAGATACCCCAGGATGCCTATCTCCACCACACAGAATTGATGCCTTGCCGAGTGACCGTTGTTTTGCGGGCTGAAGGGGTCCTACAGCTTATTAAGTAGGTGGTCATAATGTAATGGCCCATCGATGTAAAAGGGATGAGGAAAGTGACGCGAATTTTGAGGGGATAATAGAGAGCGTGATTACTCTGAACAACGAAACAGCTCACACAACGACCCCTCATACTGTTTACAAGAATTTGGGAAAATAAATGCCATTCCTTCACGAAGGAGCGTTGGAGCCTCACAAGGTGTTTGGGACAGGGCTGCCGGCTTGCAATTCCTCTTCCCAGGGAATTCCAGACATGCTCTCTAGGGTTCGGATCCGGAGATCTCACGGGCAACTCCATCCTGTGAATATCCTTACTTTCCAGGTATTCGTCGACTTGCCGAGCCCTATGGGGACGGGCTTTATTATCCATAAAAAGGAACTGGGGGCCAACAGCCCCCTTGAAAAGACGTCGAGTAGTCAGGATGCCTCATGGCTCCTGCCTCTGTCCGAATGAGCAGACTTCGAGAATCCGTGTCTAGAATGCACCGCGACTCGTCATTGAAGAGAACACAAGCCCATTAATCAGTTCAGACGGTCTCTTCTGTGCGATGCGGCGAGTATACAGATCACCGGGCTTCTTACATACAGACCTCTCTCGTGGAGTCTTCTGTAAACTGTTTCCCTCGATGTCGTGGTTCCCGTAGCAGAGAAGAGCTCTTGTGAGAGATGTATGACTGTCGATTTCCCATGGCGGCGTACTGTTAGAGACAAATACCGGTCGTTTTGATTGGTTGTGGCTCATGGGCGCCCTTGTCCCAGCCTTCTGGTTATTGTTCCAGTTTCCTAAAACTCTCTCCAGAGATGGAGACCATTTCCCTTGACCCATTCAGCCATCTTGCAACCGCAGCTTGCGATTACCCTGCTTCCAATCTACCGATCGCTCTCTACCGTAAGCGATGGTGCGGAGCTATTGTTCCACTAACAGTCTAACTCAAGCTTCAGTTGTCAAGCACCGCTTAGAACAATCTTTTTGAAGGTCGTGACGTACGGTAGTTATTCGCATATTTACGTAGGAGCAAGCACAACGTTGCTTGGACACGTCGACTTAGCGTTTTCCCTTTGAGATGGGAACTGAAGACGCTTCTACCGATGTGTGTCCGAGCATGCTACGCTTTCCCCATTCACTGCAATGCAGTTCCAAGCAAACGAAGCTTATCGTCTGAACTAACTTCTGCTATATATATATATAAAGGTTAATGGAGGTTATTTAACTCACCTTCGTTTTTGCTGATGACGTAGTCGTTTTTGCAACTACCCCTTCAGAGCTCCAGAGAATGATCCAGGAACTTGCAGACAAGAGTAAAAAATTGGGATTGAAAATGAACTTTCAGAAGACAAAAGTGATGTACAAATCTTTTACAAGAAATGAAGATTCGTCGATTAATGGAGAAAAGCTAGAAATAACCGATACCTACATTTAATTACCTTAGACAGCAGATTTCAAGCGAAAGTCACTTTGGAAGAAACAGTACAATTCACTAGAGCAATATGCCATTATATCTTAAATGAGGAGTGTTTAATCAAAGCATCCTTCCAGTGCTAATGTATGATGCAGAGACGTCGATTTTAACTAAACAAGTTAGTAAAATCATGCAATGCATTGATTATGATACGCTTTCCAACATACCAGAAATTATTACTCAAGTTATGAGGATAATGGCTGTGGAATAAATCTCGCTCCTGTGTCTTGACCTTTGACCCCATTTCGTTGATATTCAACAGAACCGGTTCACTATACCTCCGGAACAACATGATAACGTTTTGTCGCAATCGAAACATTTTTTGGTAAGTTATGATGCACAAGGGCAATGGAATGGATCCCACTCCAGTGTCCTGACCTTTGACCCCATTTCGCCCATTTTCAATAGGGTTCGTCCCCAGTGGCTCCCTACCACATACTAAAATTTCATCGAAATCGAACCATTTTTACGCAAGTTACGACGCATAAGGACAATGGAAGAAATCCCGCTCTTATGTCCTGCCTGACCTTTGACCCCATTTCGCCCATTTTCAATAAGGTTCGTGCCCAGGTGGTTCCCTAGCACATACTAAAATTTCATCGAAATCGAACCATATTTACGCATGTTATGACGCATAAAGGCAATGGAAAGGATTCCACCTTTATGCCCTGACCTTTGACCCCATTTCAACCATTTTCAATAGGGTTCGTCCCCAGGTGGTTCCTTACCAAATACTAAAATTTCATCGAAATCGAACCATATTTACGCATGTTATGATGCATAAAGGTAATGAAATGTATCCCGCTTTTTTGTCCTGACCTTTGACCCCATTCCACCCATTTTCAATAGGGTTCGTCCCCTGGTGGTCCCCTACCACATACTAAAATTTCATCGAAATCGAACCATTTTTACGTGAGTTATCGTGCCGACAGACAGACGGAAAAAGCTGGAGCATGTACGCTTCTTCAACCTACGGTTGGAAAGCGTAAAAAAGGCATACTAAGACTGCAGACAACTAAAAGTAGCCTGGAGAGATGCATGCTTAGTGTAGCCAAAAGAGATAAGAAGAGGAACTCGTGGATCAGGAAAACGACAAAAGTGGGAGGTTTCGTTATCACAATAAAATCCCTGAAATGGCAATGGGCTGGACATATTGCCTGAAGGACGGACCACCGATGAACAACTGAAATTCTAGACTGGATTCCAAGGGACAGGAAAAGACACAGAAGAAAACCCAGTGGGAAATGGGTGGATGAAATTCTAAAGCATACGAGAGTAACGTGAAGGAGACTGTCACAAGGCAGACCGTTGTGTAAGAAACTTCAGTGGATTGATAATTGTTGACAATAATGCTGATGATAGCAAGCTTTAGATATTGAGAGGGTATAACATTTATCAAGGTTTATTCACAATTAAATGTTTTATTAACACCTACTATAGCTTTGCGGAGCGTTTGGCTCGGCGAAAGTTTGGCCGTTGATAATTTTCTTAACTTCTGCTAGTCTAGGCGCCTAATTGGGCTCAGTCATTCAAATATGGCTTCTTCATTTCTCTTAGAAAGGAAAAAAAAATGATTGTAACACAAGCTCAGCCACTTTTGTTTACTGCTTCTGGTAAATATATTGAGCTTAGTGATAATCAGGAGGCATCATCCTTAATGATTTTCAGAACCCGTTATAAAAAACGTAAAAGCGAAGAAGAAGTTTCGTTAACATAAAGAAAAAATCAATGAGCATTAAGAAGATAAAGAACTTACAAAATGAAAACATCGAGATTGTTTTCCGAGAAAGTACCTAAAAAAAAAAAAAAGGATAAATGAAACGGAATAAAGGTGCAGACGATGTTTCTAACTTTGGCTGAAAACTGAAGTTAATTACTAGCCAGGATTTCTCTCACAATAAGCTCTCAGAGCCGACACCAGTCAACCAATTCTTAAAAAAATACTTTCTCGAAATAATGCTTTCCCCTTCACTCGGGGATATTCCCCTGTCTTGCAACCTATTTACTGTGATTTCCAGATAAAGAGATGTTAAAATTTTGAGTAAGTGGCAACACTGATAATATCGCATCCGGTGTTTCCAAAGGCAGAATTCCAGCTGTCATTTAAAGGCACAGTTTCGACGCAGAACCTTTTGTGTAGAAAACAGAAAGAAGGAAGAGCAGATTAAAAAAGTAGAAAAAATAAAAAGAACTCTCGAGTCACGTTTTGGGTATAGTTGCGCAGCTATATGAAAGTAGACGTTCTTTCGGTCGTGTATAATTTTTTTTTCCATATCTGATTCCATTTGAAAGCCGCAAGTGCGATTCTGTCTGAGTTTGTTAGACAGACGTGTGAGGCGAATTTGAATCCTCTCATTACAAGACCCGAAACGGTTTCCGTTCACCATTAATTTATGGGTGTTAATCTCTACTAGAGTTCGTGCTGCAGGTCTGACTTGGGCAACGTTCTGACGATAGAAGATAGATAGATGGAGATAATCGCTGAGAGCCCGACGATGGCCGACAGATAATCGCTTATGAGAGATTTATTCACCTTCTGACGGAGAGGGAAGGTAGCAAACATGAGTTAAGGGGAAAAGGCTATCATCTAACTTCTACGAAAGTTTAGACAATTAATTTCTTATACAGTTCCTTTGGGCAGAGAAGTTTGATAATTGCTACATTGGCTGGAGAAAAAGAAGCAAACAATGTTTGATGGCTTATGGATATTAACGATTAATAACAGAACTGTTTTCGTGAGCAAACATGCACAGCTTGTAAATCAATGCTGGAGAAACACGATCGGTAATCTTCGGCGTTATAAAAAAGTCTACTGAAGAGCTGTAATTTTCAATGTCAATAGATTTTGAACTTAGCAACAATAATTTAAAATATCTGATTTCCAAGTTTTGTCCCCGCCGAAAAAGGCCAAACGCTGGTATCACCGACTGAAAATAAATAGAACGAAAAGAAAACTACCGTATTTTTCGGCTTATGAGTCAAGACATTTTTATTCACAGGTGTGGGCCCCGACTTATACGCCACATCGACAGAAAATAAACAGAGCGAAAAGAAAACTACCGTATTTTTCCGCATACAAGTCGAGACCTGTTTCTTCAGAAGTCAGAGCCTCTACTCATACGCCACATCGACAAAAAATAAATAGAACGAAAAGAAAACTGCCGTATTTTTCGGCTTATGAGTCAAGACATTTTTATTCACAGGTGTGGGCCCCGACTTATACGCCACATCGACAGAAAATAAACAGAGCGAAAAGAAAACTACCGTATTTTTCCGCATACAAGTCGAGACCTGTTTCTTCAGAAGTCAGAGCCTCTACTCATACGCCACATCGACAAAAAATAAATAGAACGAAAAGAAAACTGCCGTATTTTTCGGCTTATGAGTCAAGACATTTTTATTCACAGGTGTGGGCCCCGACTTATACGCCACATCGACAGAAAATAAACAGAGCGAAAAGAAAACTACCGTATTTTTCCGCATACAAGTCGAGACCTGTTTCTTCAGAAGTCAGAGCCTCTACTCATACGCCACATCGACAAAAAATAAATAGAACGAAAAGAAAACTGCCGTATTTTTCGGCTTATGAGTCAAGACATTTTTATTCACAGGTGTGAGCCCCGACTTATACGCCACATCGACAGAAAATAAACAGAGCGAAAAGAAAACTACCGTATTTTTCCGCATACAAGTCGAGACCTGTTTCTTCAGAAGTCAGAGCCTCTACTCATACGCCACATCGACAAAAAATAAATAGAACGAAAAGAAAACTGCCGTATTTTTCGGCTTATGAGTCAAGACATTTTTATTCACAGGTGTGGGCCCCGACTTATACGCCACATCGACAGAAAATAAACAGAGCGAAAAGAAAACTACCGTATTTTTCCGCATACAAGTCGAGACCTGTTTCTTCAGAAGTCAGAGCCTCTACTCATACGCCACATCGACAAAAAATAAATAGAACGAAAAGAAAACTGCCGTATTTTTCGGCTTATGAGTCAAGACATTTTTATTCACAGGTGTGGGCCCCGACTTATACGCCACACCGACAGAAAATAAATAGAACGAAAAGAAAACTACCGTATTTTTCGGCGTATAAATCGAGATTTTTTCTTGAGAAGTGCGGGCCTCGACTTATACGCCACATCGACAGAAAATAAATAGAACGAAAAGAAAACTACCGTATTTTTCGGCATATAAGTCGAGACCTGTTTCTTCAGAAGTCCGTGCCTCGACTTATACGCCACATCGACAGAAAATAAATAGAACGAAAAGAAAACTGCCGTATTTTTCTTCGTATAAATTGAGACCTTTTTCTTGAGAAGTGCGGACATCGACTTATCCGCCACATTGACCCACGTATTGAAATTTCTCAATGAGAGAAGAAAAAATATTGTGCCTTAAATACGGTCATGATCCAAGCAGCCTCAAAGGCAGTAATCATGTTCTTAAGAAACCATTTCGAAAGCGTGCAAAATATACTATTCCGTTCACTAAGAACTTGTTCAAAAGCAGCTGAAACGGATATTTTCGTTTGGCAGAAACATTGAAATCGCCGTTACCGTATTGGAGAGGCAGCTGTCGTATGTTAATTGCATCCCCGGTGCGATCCTTACAATACCCAATGGGTAGCATTTCCCTTTGCTTTTGCAAAGCCGCCAGAACTGCAATGGGTGTATCTCACTTATCTCGCAAAAACTAAACCTCTGAAACACGTCGCTGCCACGCAGTTGATTGGCTGCTGACAATTATTCCGTCAGCCGGTGGCGCATGAGCTTTAAGAATAGCAATATCCAGCTGCTTGTGAAGACAGTCTTTTTCGGTTTGCCAGTCTCTCAATTTTACCTCTCAACTGAATTAAAATCACCTATTGCTTCCACTTATTAGGCTTATCTTAGTTTATTTCATGTTTCCGATTGAAAGCAAAAGCTCTGCTAGTTTCTGATTTCAATCGGAGCCTCTGAGAAGGCAGCGAACCATAACCATGCTGCAAGAATCATGTTTATTTGTCACATTTGTGTCACCTTGTTTTTGTTTTGTTTTTCTAACCTTTGCACCACGGTTTCTCCGCCTGTTCGGTCGGAGGGAAGGGATACGATAGCTTCAGTTTGTAAGAAAAAAAAATATAATTTTACAAGATTCCCAACTGTTAAACAGAAGTAATTGTTCTTTCCACGTTTATAAGTGAGTCACGGAAAAATTCTCATCAGCCGCCGCCGAGAATCGAACCCAGGGTCTTCCAGTTTCGCGCCGGACATGCTACCACTGCACCACAGCGTCCTCGAATTATCCAGACTCACATGCGACTAACTGCCAAACCACATGGCAGGTTGCTTCTTGTAGCCCAGCACATTGCTGGGGATTCACCTAAGATGGTAAGCAGCAACAGAACAAATAACTAGAAGGCGAATGAATAATTAATACACATAATTGACGTGGATTAATTCTCACCTGTTTTTTGCAAAAAATTGCGGAAGTTTCTTTACTTTCTCTTCCTTTAAATATTTACTGAAACATTAAATATCTAGTTACATAATTTCCGAACACTAACCGCATTTGCTCTAGCGTCATCTTATACTCAGGATAGACTTACAGGGGTTGGACAGGATAATGTGAACACCACGCTCAGAGGCGTGACTTTTAATGCAGCTGCGTACGTCACAATACGCAAAGGTATCCATCACTTTTTGGTTGTAATAGCTTTGTTTAGAACCTCAAGGTCCTGCTTAAATACATTTAAAGTGCCTTGTTGCAAAATGTCCTTCAGGGTAGTGAAAATCTTCCAAATACGTGGAGAGAATGTGAATAGATAAAGTCATCGCTCAATTCCACGTTTTCTTTAATTAACACACAACAGCGGAAAAATTGTTATCCTGACACGGCTGGGATCGAACCCCAGATCTCTCGATAACTACAGCCGAGTGCGTAAGTCTTAGGCTACGGCGTTCAGCAATCCACGGCGCTATGTGTGTTTCTCTGTCAGCATCTGACTTCACAAACCCGTAGAGATGGGCGCAGCAACTGAAACGTCTTCATATGGTGGAGTTTAACGGCACAAGCTATTAAATTATAGCTAATAAATCCAAAGGGCGAGATAAATGCACATAGCGCCGTGGATTGTTGGCCACCGTAGCGTAAGGCGAACGCACTCGGCTAGTTATTGACTGATCTGGGGTTCGATCCCAGCGGTGTCCGGAAAACAATTTTTTGGTTGCTGTGTGTTAATTAGAGATAAACAGGGAAAGGGCGGTGACTTTGTCTATTCTTTCAGGGTGACGACCAAATGAGCAACCTAACGGACTTCGAAAGAGGGCTAATTATTGGTGGCCGGCTAGTTGGTGCCACTGTGACAACAGTCGCCAGGGTAGTGAGGTATCGAGATCTACTGTGCCTTGCGTCATGATAACATGCCGTGTTCGTGGCAAAACCTCGTCTGCGAAACGCAAGAGCGGCCGGGAAAAGACCCCGACTGATAGAGACAGAAGAGCATTAAAGAAGATTGTTTCCCGTTATAAGACCACGGTGCCGACAATTAGTGCACAGCTTAATCTACATCTCCAGAACCCAGTATCAACGAAAACAGTACGTAGAGAATTGCATAAACAAGATATTCATGGCAGAGCTGTTATTGTAAAACCTTTGGTGACCTCGGATGACTGCACAACGGTGACGGCAGTGGTTCCAGGAGCATACAACGTGGACTGCCGGTGCATGCAAACGTGTAATGTGGTTGGAGGAATCCACATTCACACTATTCCCAACCTCAGGATGTGTTTACGGGTGGAGAACACCGTCAGAAGCGTACAACTCAGACTGTCAGCTCCCAACAGTGCAGAATGGTGGTGGTTCTGTCATGCTCTGGGCAGTCAGCAGGTCCCCTGATCAACTGGAAAGGACGGATGACTGGCAGCGCGTATGAAACCATTTTGGCGGACCAATTCCATCTAATGGCTCAGTCATTGTTTCACGTAGAAGATGCATTCTATCAAGATGATAATGCCCCAATTCACAGAGCTCGGAATGTTCATTGTACAATGATGGTTTGAAGAAGATGAGGACGAACTTTCACACCTTCCTTGGCCTTAAACACCATCGAGCAACTGTGGTCTGTGTTGGAAAACAGAGTAAGATCTCATTATCCTCCTCCTGCATCTCTCAAAAAACTGGAGCAGTTTCTGCGTGAAGAATGGTGTAACATCCCACTAACCACCATGCAGGATTTGTCACTTTAGCAGGAAAGGTGATCATTGGAGGATTTGGAGTTATAGAGACTCCACGTGAAGCGTTGGTTTTAGGGCCTCCTGACTTGCACGGCATTCTTGAAAAACAGCGTTTATTGTTGGCGCATAGAAATCCCTCCTTCCTTTAGTTTTACTCTCCTAATGTATGAGAAAGCATTGCGGTTGCCAATTTTTTTTTCGATTTCCAGATTTAACAGAAGTACACATTTAAAGTTCCCTCGAACTTTAAGTGTGTTTGATCTCTTGGCTGTTTTCACTGTAGTGTGTGTGAGAAAGAGCGCGTGCGCGCGCGTGTGTTTGAATGCTGTGTTCGAGCTCAATTTTCACAGCCTGAGCCCGTCCAAGCCCCAAGCATGTCAGCCGGATCCCGAATTCTATATTGTAAGATACAGCCCTGGCCCGAACAATCCCGAAAAAATGACCGACCTCTTTAGGCATTAATAAGAAGAATATTCTCTTCCATTCTCTCCTCGCCTTGCAATCAACCGGTGTCTTTCTCGACAGGGCAGTGGGGAAGGTCCCTTCCCCAGTCCCCAGTCGGGAATAGTCGCACGATGCGTCAAAGAACATCGTGCGACTATTCCATAGTATAGTTGCACGATGTTCTTTGACCATTCGTTTCCTCCCGAAATGCTTCGGGAGGGTTTCATCCGGAAATATCAGGCGGCGCTGCAATCGATGTATGTTGCTCAATAAAACTAGCAAGGAGCTGCGGCGTTGTGGTATGGAACAAAATTTTGTCGGCGTCCTATTAACTATCTAGTATCTAAAGTTCTTGAAGAAGGTTTTCCTTCTCTGCAGCAATCCATTAATGAACAGCCTCCACTTCCACTCTCTCCTTTACTACTTGCCCGAAATAAATAGCTTTTCTGAGTCCCACTCTCCGCGTAGAATAAATATTCTTTCTGAATCCCAACTCCTAGCCCATACCCAGTTGCGGAAGAATTCTTTTTACGAATTAGAAAGTGCAAGAAAGTGCTCGTGTGTGCTAAATCATATGAACTCATATTTGGGAAAAAAGAAAGAAGAACTTTCTCTCTCTTTCTTTCTTTTACAGCCCAAACCTACACGAGCCGGGTACGGGCCAGTGCTCAGCTTCAGGCTTCCGGGATCGGGCTAGACTCGTCTCAGCACTATTGTGCGTGTGTGCGTTGTCCCCAAAACTTGAAAGCTATTATAGCTATCAAGGCGAAATCCACTTAGGGAATTTGTGATACCTTAATGGATAACAAATGACGGATGTTACAAGTGGGAAAGCCTTTGTTAAGGAAGACAAGTTGGAGCTATTACATGCACTATGAGGACAAAAGTGATTGGACAGTGTAAGCAAATAGAAAAACAATACTGTACTAGTATTTACGTCGGTGGCGGAAAGGTCCTCCATTTTCAGATATTACAGCTGCCACCTGTCGAGGCAAATTATCTACAAGTTCATGGTGTACAGAGAGCCGAAAGCTCCTCTACTCTGCCTTGAGTACAACGACGAACTCTGTCAGTGGATAAGATCGTGTTTGTCTAGACATGACCATCCTATAGGTGTTCCATGGGATTGAGGTCCGGGTTCTGAGCAGGTTAGTCAATCCGCGAGACCTGATTTGTCTCATACCACTCCACTGTAGCCCTGGAAACATGATAAGTGGCATTGTCGTCCTGGAAGAAAAAATCATCGTGTCCGTAGAGCTGCCACAACGATGGGAGCATTGAGTTTTCCAGGATATCTCTATACAGCACAGAGTTCGTGTTGCTACATGAATAACAGCCAGTGGACCCCGTACCAGCTGAAACAGCCCCATACTATAACTCCACAGCCTCTGTGCTTCACAGTCGGCATAGTACACTCAGGAAGCAGACGTTCTCCGAGTAACCGCCAAACCCAGACATGTCCACCAGACGGAATAATGTGAAGCGGGATTTGTCGCTCCATAACACCTGCCGCCATTGCTCCAATGTCCAATTTTTGTGCTGTTGACACCATCGTAACCGCGTGGCTTTATTGGTCTTTGACATGAGATGTTTATGGGCGGTTGCTCGGCCATAATACCAGAGTGCATGGGTCTCTCTCTTCGAAATGTCGTGGTGGAGAACAAAGCATCTGTTCCCATCTGGAACTCATGTGCATTGGTCGGGACCTGGTTTTCCGGATCTCCCTCTGCATCACCCTCGGGTCCTTGGGTTACAGTTTCGTGGGTCCTCCAGGGTGAGCTGAATTCCTGCAATGTCCAGTCTTCTTCCACTTGTTGATGACAAAGGCCAGTCGACTTAGCGACCTGTCTGACATCAGCAATTCTTCTTATGATCATACTTCCAATTGGAGTAGCCAATTATAACGCCCTTTTCAAACTCGGAGAGCTCTCTCCTGCTAGACATTTTATCAGCGATTGATCTGAGCGTACTCCCGTTGCCGTTTTTATATCTTATCGACCACGTGTCTGCTGCGGGTGCACACCACTGCGCCTGTGTGTCCAATCAATTTTGTCCACATAGTGTAGAAGATGGTCACTGAAGAATAATAGCAGCATTTAACGTGCTACATACAGTTAATTTACGACACTGTTTTAATTGACATTTCGGACACAAGTCTATTTTAAACCCGCATCCGTCCCCAACCTGATACTACGTGGCTAATTCTGTCCCGCTGATTACAAGACAGCTTTCTTCTGTTCTCGAATCAGAACAACCTTTGCAGTCTCCTCAGATGTTCCTTCTAGTCAATGTGAATTGAAAAACGTTATCGAATTTGCCACCGAGGCAGGATACGCCCCGAATCTGGTACATAGCTATACGAGAAAATCAGAACCAGTCATATTAATCTTTCCGTGCTGCAGCTACGCTACCTGGGCTAAATTTCCTACATTAGCTCAAGAACGTGCTCAAGAGGATGAACCTCGGTATTGCCATCAGGTCTCCGACGTTTTTATATGCCATGCTTAAAGTAAACGCTGACAAGATCCCACCTTCCAATGAAGCAAGTGTTTATGCCATTCCTCTACAACATCCGGACGGCTTCAAGCGATACTACGTTGGAATGACCAAACTTTCATTTAGAATTAGAGTCAACGAACATAGAAGGGACATACAGAACGGCAAAGTAACCATGGCCCTATCCAGAGAAGTCAAGTTCAAGTCCGCTGCTCCTATGTGGTATGACATAAAGAAATTAGCTTTCTACTCTACCACAAAGTCTACTGCCATTTGAGAAACTTTGGAGATCATAACTAAGAGCGAGTCATGCCATGATAGGGTCTCCCTGGAGTTGCCACGAGTTTGGAACCAGTTCTTCAAATTGTGAATGCGTTTTGTTTTCCTTCCATGATTCCCCGTGCTATCCGAACCCAATGCCTCGTGTTTTTGAATGCGTAATTACATTCGCATCTGTTTGTTTATTGTCAAGTCAAGTCACCGCGTTCAAATTGTTTAAGCATTCTATTACTCAATTTGCAGTTATCTTCCTTGAAAAAGTCGTCTGGTTGATGTGCGAAAGCTTGGAAACTTTTATTTCTATTCTGCACCAAGAAATTCGGATTACTAGTATAGTTATACAATCAAGTATAGTTGGTATGCATTTCCTTGTTATTTAATAAGCGTTTTTTGTTTGAATCTGCCATGCAATTTATCTCATGATTATCAACGTCCCGGCAAAATCTGGTTGATAAACTTTAAGTTCTCTCTCTCTCTCTCTCTGTCAGTAAGTACTTTTGTTTTGAGACACAGAACAATTTTTAAAGCATCGAAATAACATTTCGTGTTGCAATGAAATGTAATTATTCATTTTATGCTGGACCATTTGTGGAAGATAAGTTCTGGCGTTGCCATACAGCATAATGACCCTTAATTCTGGTGTTCAGTACTGAAGGTTCGTTTCTGAATTGTAGTACAAACGGACAAATTATAGCTCGCAGATGTTTGGATCGTTTCTAACGCTTCGAAGTGTCTTATCCCAGAATAACCCCCATCAGGAGCACAACGTTCTTTATTTTTTATTTTTTTCATGGCTGCAGACCTGGTTTTCTGTAAGAAATGACAATTGACATGGAGGAAACAATCTATCACTGATTGTGTTGCCATCAAAAAAATAAATAAAATAAATAAATAAAACGTTTCACACCTCCAGCAAAATTTTATTAGAAAAAACGTTCACATCCTTAGCTTTTTATTAAACAGAATGGACTGTATGTGAGTTGGATCACATTATCTATCTACAGCATGTGAGCTACCCAATTACTTACCTAATTTCACGATCTGTTGAAGATGCACTTGAACATTGGACAAGCATAAGTTCTGTTTTCTGGGGCACTATGAATTTAGTTTCTTTCGCAAACATGAATTCATTTTCATGAAATTGAATTCGTGGTCTCAGTAGAGTCAGTGCTGTAGATGCGCAGTGATGAGACTTAGTCAGAGAAAAGATGTATAAAAAATAAAGTTAATGGCCGGAAAGGATAGAATTAGGAGTGAGAGTAAAGGAGCAGAAATCAAATTGAAGGTGATTTCAAAGAAGACTGATGCAGCAGGACTTAACAGGTACGGCCTTGAATGAAAAAGATGAAGGCCATGAAGACCGTAGAGAAACGACGGCCACTGATCTAAGAGGAAAGAGGTGCAGCAGAAGTTCTGAAATGAGATGCCAGACATTGTAAACAACATAAAGTACGTATTTAAGCAGTGAAAACAGCACATGATAAAACTAAGTGGAGAAGGAAGACACGCGCAACAGTGTCTTAACCAGGACTAATGGTACAACGGAAGGAAATGGCTGTTGAATGGCCTGATATAGCGGAATTCGTATTCTTATTTTGGAGATCATTGTATAGCTCTGATGATCTCCCCGAATTCAATAAATTTATGAATGGATCTTCTAAAATATCAAAAACTTCCACTGATTCCTTCTCCGTAGCCCCTTTAGCTCATAACACAACGGACCTCGACTCTTCCTGCGGGTGATCACAATCGCCCCCCTGCTCCAGCTGCAGAGAACCAAGAAAACCTACCTGCGAAAACACAAATTTGCCGGTGACGTTGATCGAAACCGCAGCCTTCTGCTCCAGAGCTGGATGCTTTCCCAATTAAACTGCACTGATGAATTTATCGCTGCAACTTTGCCGTCTTGACATGTGCTTCACCTCTGTAGTACGCCACATATATCCACACCTCTTGAGAAAGGTGGGGGCACGAAATCGTAGGTGATTATAATTTTTGTAATCGTAGCTCTTTAGAAGAAGAATTTCTAATTACGAGGGAGGTCGAAAAGTAACGCACAGCATTTTTTTCTCTTTGCATGTTGCAATTTGGCAGACAACGAGTTTGAATAACGCGCTACAGACTGGTTTGGCTGGATTAGGGCTCACCGTGATGGAAGACAGTGTGAACGACGGCAGAAAGATGTCGCCTTTGTTAGCGTCCTCTACGAATTTAGAGCAACGCGGTGTAGTCCGATTTTTGTGGGCTAAGGGGAAAACTTCGACGGAAATTCCCAAAGAAATGGTCGAAGTGTATGGTGGTGATTTCCTGAACCGCAGCGACATCACCAGATGGTGCAGTTTCTTTGCAGACGGCCGTGGCAACCTTACCGATTTGCCACGTTCTGTTCGACCTGTAACCGCGTCATCACCTGCCACTATGAGAGGCACTGAATAGGCAATTCTGAGTGACCGGCGGGTCCATCTGCGCACATTGTCACAGAAGTTCAACATTTCGTACGGTATAGCATACGATATTGTGCATGACAAATTGCAATTTTGCAAGGTCAGTGTGCGATGGTGTCCCAAGAACTTGACAGAAGGAACAGAGAATGATGTCATCCTTGGACCACTTGATGCGTTACGCAGAAGAAAGGCATGGATTTCTGGCAGGTGTAGTGACAGGCGATGAGTCCTGAGCGTACCACTACACTCCCGAAACAAAGAATGCCAGTTAGGTGTAGAAACATTCCGCTTCCCCGCCATCCAAAAAATTAAGTGTAACCCAATCTGCACAAAAAGTCTTCATGACGGTGTTCTGGAACATGAATGGAGTTCTCCTGGTGGTATTTCATCCAACGCGGACCAATGTGAATGCCAAAACTTACGCTAACATATTGACAAAGTTACGTCAAGCCCTTCGTTTCGAAAGACCCAACAGAGACGCTGAAAATGTCAGACTGCTTCATGACAATGCTCCCCCACATGTTGCACAACACGTTCGTGAAAACATTGCGCAATTTGGCTGGGAGGTGCTCCAGCACCCACCGTACAGTCCGGACCTGGTTACTTCGGACTTTCATCTGTTTGGTGCCTTGAAATGATTCCTCAGCTGCCAACGCTTCGATTTGGCTGACAAAGTCAAATCGGTTGTCCATAGGTGCCTATACGCCCAGAAAACGGACTTTTATAAACAAGGTATACTAAAACTGGCACCACGCTGGGATAAATGTATCGAGCGTCTCGGTTCTTATGTTGAAAAATAGCTAAGAAATGTAGTTTCACCGTGTTTATGTTTCGTTTTGCCTATCTATTAAGTTGTTACCAAAGAGAAATAGTGTGCGTTACTTTTCGGTCCAGCCTCGTAATTCCAGACAATGTATGGAAGGAACATCATACATTTTTCGAAGAATCTAACGGTCAGTAAATCTATTTTTATGTTCAAATGTGAAACACAATTTTGCCGGTAACGGTAACCGAACCAGCATCCTTCTGTTCCGGAGCAGAATGCTTTCCTAACTAAGCTACACCGACAAAATGTGTCGCTGCAGTTTTGCCGTCTTGACATGTGCTTCAGCTCTGTAGTACGTCACAAACCAAACCGACAGCTATGTCTAACCGGTCAATGTAGGAGATACACAGTCGGGACGACGCACGTACGTTCGGTTCCGAACGCTGATCGAACGGCAAGAGCCCTTTCGCTCAAACAATGCTTTTATACCTCCTCAAAGCCCTGGGAGATGGTAATCTCTTTTACTTGCGGGCTACGAAAAAGTTAGTCTTTTCGATTAGAAGACTTTGAAATTCAAATCTATCCTCGTTCCTCATTCACTGGCACAAAACGATAAACATACGCCACAATGCATTAAAAAATATACATTAGTGTATACTGTTGCAATCATCGTTGTGTTCAACAATGTTCACTTGTTTACCAAGATTTCTGATCCGTTGTTGCCTGGTGCAACCATGTTTAAAGGCATTTATTTTATATTTTTTTTATTTTTTTTTTTATTGGAGGTTTAACGACCACCGTGAACAACTCAATGGGCTATAAGCAGTCGCCCGTCCCTAATTTAGGGTCACTGGTTCCAGGGAAGGGAGAGAGCCAGTGCCGTAAGACAAACACAACATCCATGCCTGACCGGGATTCGAACCCGTACCCCTTAAGGACGAATGATCAGAGGCCAGCGCCTTAGACCACTGCGCCACCGGGGCGGCGCATTTATTTTCTCACGTATGTTCTGAGAGAGGCTCAAACTCAAAAAATTACGATTAGAATATTCAAAGCAAACATAATATAAATTCTGAATTTACTTGTAGCACTTACTGGTCACCCATGTAACACCTTTAAGAAAACTGAAAATTTCATCGCCCTGGAGCGATTAATCGAAGATGCAACTCCCGATTTCTGTTCGAGTATGCTAACCGTTATACCACCCAGGACAGTGAAGTTCCAAGCAATTGACACTAAGCAAACTTATTTTTGGAATCTGAACATCCTCAGACTTTCTCTAGTCGAAGCATCCTTGCTTCCTCATAGCATTAGTGTCTTCTACCTCAGATGCCTGCTGCTTCGCCGGCGTCTTCTCCGTGAGCTCTGTTGTTTCCCGGTGTCACCCCGGATGATCTTTCCTATGCTCCGATACGGACTCCGCCGCCTATTTCTCCAATAGTTACCTCTCCTAGCTGTTTTGGCACCATGGTTACTCCGTCACTTCATCAACGCCCTGTGCACAGCCTGTCTCTTCATCCATGGGCTCCTTGTTATGGCATCCCACTCCACTGGATCCGTCTCCCGAGAGTGTAGAAGCCTGGCGCTTTGCGGTTGCCCATCCGCACTACGAGTTTGGTTCTCCGACTACTGATTTTCTTGCCTATCAAGCCTGGCTCGCCTCGGGGAGGGGGGGGACGCAACCCTCTCTTCGGCATAGTCATCCTCCTCCACTTGCTCAAGAACTGTCTACTGGTGCTCTAACAAAGCGCCGCTTCTCTCGCCGTTCTCGCCAACTTCGTTCCTCTGCCTCAACTGTCGCCGTGGCCCAGGTCAATCCTCCGGTCGCTCCTGTTGTTCCTTCCCGGCCACTACGACAAGACTTTGATGACTTCGTTGCTTTCCAGCGTGCTTTAGATGATTAGCATAATGGACTCCTGTGAACTTTCCATGGCATTCCTGTGCTCCCCGTGTAGAATTCTCCTGTGTGTTAATTCGTACTCCTGTTTTCGACTATCCTGTACTACTCCGATTGTGCACCAGGGCAAAATCGGAGTAGTAGAGGACAGTCGAAAAACCGTATAAAATTGTTCTCCTTATAGCGTTTTCACCCAACCCCCATCCAGAAACGAATGTAGGTCGGAAACCAGCAGCAGCACAGATAAATCAATGAAGAAAGAAATATTCCTAATAATACTGTACAATGGGAAATCGATAGAATATTGGAAGCATACAGAATATAAATTATATTGGTTTATCTGTCGCACTTTTGATTTCCGACTTATATCCGTTTCTCGATGGGAGATAAGTCAAAACGTCATGATGAAGCAAGGATGCTTCGGCTACCAAAAATCCGAGGTTGTTCAGATTCCTAAAGTAAGTTTTCTTAGAACTTCATTGCCCTGGGTGGTGTAACGGTTAGCATACTCGAACGGAAATCGGGTGATGCGGGTTCGATTCTCGCTCCAGTGCGATGAAATTTTCAAGTTTTCTGAGCGGTGTTACATGGATGACCAGTATGAGTTACAAGCAAATTCAGAATTTAAATTCTGTTTGCTTTGAATATTCTATCGATTTCCCGTGTATTATGAGGAATATTTCTTCCATCATTGAGTTATCTGTGGATGACCAGTAAGTGGTACAAGCAAATTTAGAATTTCTATTCTGTTTGCTTTGAATAACCTATCGATTTCCAATGTATTATGAGGAATATCTCTTCTTTTATTGAAATTTGCAATTGAATGTGAATATGAAAGATTAATTATAATCTTTTTAGCTGAGAATCTTACAATTATGCATGTTTGTATTGTGTCGCTTAAGTTGCCTTAATTTTCTTCGAAAACTCGGAAAGCGTGAATCTGCTGCAATTTATAGCCAATCAATCACAATTCCTACATTAATAAAAAATGAATGCGAAACAACTAAACTGGGGAATGAGAAGTGCTTAAATTAAAAAAAAATATCACTGTTAGGCATGCTTGTGGGAATGTGATGTACACTTAGTGTCGGAGCTCAAGTGCAATGCAACAAAGAAATAAACGGTGATTAAAGCTTTTAAACATATACAAGAGCACTAGAGGCCTGAGGGACACTATAGAACAAAACTGTGAAGTGCTCAGGATGTAAGAAGGTTGTATAAAATGAGTATTTATGGCGAGCTGGGCACATACTTTACCGGAGGGTCTCGCTGTTGCGAATATCGCAAATCCTTCACATTCCGCAGCCAGTTCCCGCGGGCTGTCATCAAGTTTTATTCTTCTGTTTTGCAACTGAATCATGGGTCACGTAGTACTGACGCATTTTCGAAATGACCTCTAATTCTTTTCTATGAAGAGGTTGCAGCTATAGCAGTGCTGAATTGGCGCATGTGCCATTCCGATTTAAATTACAATGCAGTCAGAGCTGGAAGCGTTTAAGAAAATACCCTCTCAAAAACTCTGTGACTAAAATGGAATCTTCTGAGGCAAATTTGCGCGAAACCAAATTTTATGACTTGTTTGTGCAAAATTGAGCATCTGACATTTTGTTTTTTGAGATATTTCCATTCTCCCAGAGTGCCATACTTATTTTTCCTAAGGTGATAATGTTGTTTTAAATTGTTAAATGCCGCCCCGGTGGCGCAGTGGTCTATGCGCTGGTTTATGATCATTCGTCTGTGAAGGATCCGTTTTCGAATCCTGGTGAGGATTGTGCCGTAAGACAAACACAACTATATGTTGTGTTTGTCTTACGGCACTGACTCTCTCTCTTCCCTTGAATCAGTGACCCTAAATTAGGGACGGACGACTGCTTATAGCCTATTAAGTTGCTCACGGTGGTCGTTCAACCTTCAATAAAAAAACACAATTTAAATACCTGACGTCCATCCCAATACCCGCGCTGTGTTGGTAGTAATGAACTGAAAAAAATGTAAAAATATGCGACAGACTTTGTTGGAAGCATCGTTCTTTTATCTTACAGACGGATCTGCAACTTTGGAGTAATATTAACTGTTTTAACCAAATTGATGACAGGATGTATTTCACGAAACTTACTTGAAATAACTTAGTTTTTACATGCTTTTTAAATAACATGACCATTGATACATCATTCATCTGACAAACTATGTCGCTACATTTGACGTGATTATCGTCTGAATGAATGTTCAACTATTCATTAAAAAACATCGTAGGCTTTTTTAGGTTTCATTGGAAACCAGAATGAAATATCCTTTTTAAGATATCTGTGACATATGTCCAAACTGTAAAATTCTGGTGATTTCATAACTTATTATTGCTAATTTTGTTTATACGATTCAGGCGGATTATACTACTTACAATATTTAGGTGGCACTTTTCATTGTCTTAAAAAATGAAACTGATCTTTGCTAATGCACCGTTCAAAGAAAATTTCTTTATTTATGCCAGCCTCAGGTTCTAAAGACGAAAGACATTTCATCAGTGTTTGCTGAAGTAATTTGGACTTAAGTGGTGGTTCCATTCCGTTTGCGTTCACCATGTGTCTGCTTGTCGACGAATTTGAATTCCAAATGCTGATTCTGTTTGTGTCACTGTAACCTATGAATTCGAATCCTTCACAGAAAGAAGTATGATTGCTATATGTAAGTATGTTCCGCAATACGGATAAAAAACTGAATTACTTCACTGAACAGCTATTTAAGAACTATCTCAAAATTCTGAATCGTTTATTCCGATTGCATTTTTCTTGCAATATTTCGAAACACTCCATTTCACGAATTTCTGTGTCGAGAATATTGCCATTGCTAAAATAAGGACCTAACCACGCTGCGCGATGAAGTCCCTTAAGATAACTTGCCAACATTCATCTAAGTAGCTCAATGAGACTTCGTAAGGTTACCCACCCAAAACTCTTCTAGGCAGTGTAGTGAGACTCCGTAAGACTTCACACTGAACAAACGTTTAGACAGTGAAGTGAGATTCCATAAGACAACTCACTTAAATCTTATTAAGCAGTGCAGTGATAAACCATGAGACTATTCAGCTAAACCTCGTCTAGGACGTGCAGAGTGGCGTCTTAGTAAGATTAATTCCCCAAAATCATGTAGAAAGTGTAGTGAGGCTTCGTAAAACCACTTACCCGAAACTCACCAAGACAGTGCAGTGAGACTCCGTAAGGCTGCTCACTCGAAATTCTTCTAGGCCAGTGAAACTCCATAAGATTACTTACCAAAAACTTACCTAGGCAGTGCAGAGAGAGTCTCCATTAGACTACTCATAGGACCCGCAGAGAGACTCCATTAGACTATATAACGAAGTAAATTTCTTCGTCATTTTTGGTCTACGCCGGGATTCGAACCCGGGTCCCCTCATTCCGGAATAAGTTGCTCTACCAGTTGAGCTACGCGGGCATTTTATTCTGATTCCTATTTGCCTTTATGTCGTGTGCGTCCTTCTGGCAGGTACGTCACATCTCCTGGTACGTTACATCATCTCCCCCTTATTTTTTTTTTTTTTTCGAAGTGTTGGAGAAGGGATTCTCTTATTTTTCCTATCTCGCGGTGTGGAAATAACATCACACCATTGCGAGATTTTGAACGGTCGGGTCATCCGGATAGTTCGGGCGCCATTATAACGAAGAAAATTTCTCCGTCATTTTTGGTCTATGCCGGGATTCGAACCAGAGGCCGCTTATTCCGGAACAAGTCGCTCTACCAACTGAGCTACGCAGACATTTGTTCTGATTCCTATTTGCCTTTATGTCGTGTGCGTCCTTCTGGCAGGTACGTCACATCTCCTGGTACGTTACAACTACTCATAGGACCTTCAGAGAGACTCCATTAGACTACTCATAGCACATTCAGCGAAACCTCGTCTAGGACGTGCAGAGTGGCGACTTAGTAAGATTAATCCCCCAAAATCATGTAGAAAGTGTAGTGAGGCTTCGTAAAACCACTTACCCGAAACTCACCAACACAGAGCAGTAAGACTCCGTAAGGCTGCTCACTCGAAATTCTTCTGGGCATTGCAGTGAAACTCCATGAGATTACTTACCAAAATCTTACCTAGGCAGTGCAGAGATACTCCATTAGACTACTCATCCACCAAAACTTCTCTGGGAAATGCAGTGCGACTGCATAAGACTACCTACCTACAACTCGCCTAAGCAGTGCAGTGAGATTTTGTTAGACTATTCAACCGAAAATCTTCTAGGCACTGTAGTGCACTAGTCTACACACTTGAAACTCTTTTAGGCATGACAGTTAGACTCCGTGAAACTACTTAACCAGAACTCACCTAAGTAGTATAGTGAGACTTCGTATGATTACTTAACCTAAATTCATCTAGGCTGAGGAGTGAGACCCCGTTAGACTACTCATCCTCCATCAGCTATTGCAGTGAGACTCCATAAGACCACTAATCCACAACCCATCTAAGGGCTAGGTGAGGATGAGTAGTCCCGTTAGAGCCATTGCAGTGAGACTCCATAAGACCACTAATCCACAACTCATCTAAGGGCTAGGGGAGGATGAGTAGTCCCGTTAGAGCCATTGCAGTGAGACTCCATAAGACCACTAATCCACAACTCATCTAAGGGCTAGGGGAGGATGAGTAGTCCCGTTAGAGCCATTGCAGTGAGACTCCATAAGACCACTAATCCACAACTCATCTAAGGGCTAGGGAAGGTTGAGTAGTCCCGTTAGATCCATTTCAGTGAGACTCCATAAGACCACTAATCCACAACTCATCTGCAATGGCTAGGGGAGGATGAGTAGTCCCGTTAGACTACTCATCCTCCCCTAGCCATTGCAGTGAGACTCCATAAGACCACTAATCCACAACTCATCTAAGTAGTAAGACTTTGTATGATTACTTAACCGAAATAAATCCATCTAAGCTGCGGAGTGAGACTCCGTTATACTACTCATCCGAAACTCTTCTAGGCATCGCAGTGAGACCTCTTTAGACTATTCAACCAAATCTCTTTTAGGAGGCATTGTAGTGAAACTGCCCTAGACTACTTACGTGAAACTCTTCTAAGCACTGCAGTGACACTCTGTCAGACCTACCCACAACTCACCTAAACTATGCAGTGAAACTTGGAATGATTACTAAACCGTAATTCATCTAGGCTGCGGAGTGAGATTCCGTTAGACTACTCATCCGAAACTCTTCTAGGCATTGCAGTGAGACTTTGTTAAACTACTCGACCTAAACTCTTCTGGACATTGTAGTAAGACTCCACTAAACTACTCACTTGAAACTCTTACAGTCATTGTAGTGAGACTCTTGAAACTACTTACAGACAGCTCACCTAAGCAGTGCACTGCGATTTCGTAAGAGTACTCACCCAAAACTTACGTAGGCAATGCAGTATTTCAGTGCTGTTAAGTTTTAATTTATCTAACTTCATTTCTTATGGAAGTCAAGTTGGCTTTTGTAACATGACAAATGTTAATTTCAAAAGCAAAAATTCATGTATATAAGACTGTCTTTACTTTGTATTAACGATCACTTTCCTTGCGGGTTATTGTTATATGTCCAGTCTCGTCTCTTTAGTGACTTTTTTCAGTTGTTGTCGTGGCAAGAGAAATTTGATTTTCAATTTTAGTTTCATATTGCTCGTTTCTCTCTTAAATGCCCTCACATATTTTTTTAAAAATATATTACTTTTTCTTATTTATTCCCCAAATTTTTTATGCTCGTCTGGGGGTCGTCTGAGTTTCTTGTGTTTAACATTGAATTTTATGAACGGCGTTGCACTATTGGTTTATTTTTATTTTTATTTTTTTTTTTGATTGGAGGTTTAACGACCACCGTGAGCAACTCAATGGGCTATAAGCAGTCGCCCGTCCCTAATTTAGGGTCACTGGTTCCAGGGAAGGGAGAGAGCCAGTGCCGTAAGACAAACACAACATCCATGCCACACCGGGATTCGAACCCGAACCCCGTTCGGACGAATGATCAGAGGCCATCGCTTAGACCACTGCGCTACCGGGGCGGCTTGGTTTATTCGCAAGACGCTAAGGAAGTATTTATTGTCTCATATTTCTTTCTAGAAAAAAGATCTTGTAAATGAACTTAAACTTGGAACTAAGATATTAATGCATCCAATTTAAAACTTTGTATTTCTTTTCTAAGATTTTACCCTCCTGGAAATAAGGACTGTAAGAAGTAATTTGCAGTTTTTCGGAGAAGTATCTTTTCCCTCAGAAACCTCGACACCGACCTTAACATTTTGTAGCTCGTTGGCGAACTCAAATTTCATAAGCAATTTCATTTGTAAATGTCCTTTTCCTCTTCTATAGGACCGATAACTCAGTCTCCCTCTGAAGTTTAAGAATTCAGAGAAAATTCAAACAAGTTTTAAATAACACATATAGAAGTCATCGCTCTTTCCACGTTAATGAGTGAGTCACGGAAAAATTATCATTGGCCGCTTCCAGGAATCGAACCCAGGGTCTTCCAGTTACGCGCCGGACATGCTACCACTGCACCACAGAAGCCTCGAATTCTCCAGACTCACAAGTGATTAACTTCCAAACCACATGGCAGGTTGCTTCATGCAGCCCCACACAGTGATGGGGATTCACCAAAGATGGAAAGCAGCTTCATGCAGCCCCACACAGTGATGGGGATTCACCAAAGATGGAAAGCAGCAACTGAACAAATAACTAGGAGGCGATTGAATAAATAATTCATACACTCGACTTGGATCAGGAACACCAAACAACGTGAAAAGAGCGATGACTTCTGTTTGGTGTTCCTGACTTCTGTTTGGTGCTAACTGGGAAATGAACTTTTGTGCATTTCCTGTTCAAAATATAGCACAGTTTATCTACTCGGGGACATCTCAGTTTCCAAAAGACTGACTTAAAAAAACACTTTTAAAACCGCATTTTAATTTGTGGAACACTTGGTATATACTCTTGTATTTTTCATATTGCATATGTAGTTCTGACATTAGGCTGCGTTAGTGTGTATTCTGATTTGCAACTGTATCATCGCTTATAAAAATCTTCTTCTTGGTTATTCAGTCCAAGTACTGGTTGTTCAGTAGATGTACTCTGTCTCCCCATTTCTCTCTATTCTCCGCCGTTCTCTTCAAGTCATAGTATGTCCTAGTTCTGGTGTCTTGGAGTAACTGTGCCACAAAACTATTCCATGCTCGTCCTCTTCCTCGTTTGCCTTTAATTTTCCCTTCTAAAACTTCAGAATCCGGCCTCCGTGGCACAATGTGTGTCCCATCCAAACATTCTTCTTCTTTTTAACATGTTGATCAGATTCCTGGGTTCTCGCACTCTCTCCAGGACCTCCTCATTAGTCTTTCTATCGAGCCAGCTTATTCTCTCCGTTCGTCTATAGCTCCACATCACAAATGCCTCCAGCCTTTTCACTTTCTTCTTTAAAAATCTTATTGAAAAAATTATTTTTGTACTATATGATATTCACTACGATAAAGATTAAGAAGAATATTTTCTTTAAATGGCGAAGTTTTAGGGAGCTCTGAGTAGAAATACTTTTCTCGCTATGCCTGCTTCTAGAGTCGTATTTGAAAAAATATTTTTCCTTTGCATAGCTTTTGCTATGAATACTTCACACAACGCAGAAAATATATCTTCTGCCTCTCCGTTAATCACAATTCTACCAGCAGGGACGTGGGCTTATGTTTCTATTCGAAATAGTATCTCCGATTGTAGACATTCCTTGGAAAAATCCTTTCTCGGTAGGATATGAAGAGTATTTTGCAGCCATTTTATTTCTTAACGCACAGTTTTCCTGCTAGGGGACGTAAAGCTTTATCACGTGTTTTTTCAGTTTGTAAATTTTTTTTCATTTGGAAATTTCCTGCAGTGAGAAAGATTTTGTGCATAATTTGTAATTTTGAGCGACGCACATGTCAGCCGCTAGTGGGTGTGAATAGATTGTGCATATTTTACCGATTTTAGAAGTTCAGTTGACTTTTTTCTTTTATTGTAACCAATTCTACACAGGCATGACATAAGTAAATAGACACCTGATTTGTTAATAATATTTACATTCTATCCGCATGGAATGGAAGAACCTGTAGTTGCAGATGGATTCATTGGTGTACCGGAAAAACATGCCCCCCCCACCCGCAAAGAATTTTTTCGAGGCCTTTTTACAAAAATCTATTAGCTTTCAATTATTGAAATTTTTTAATTCCATTAAATGGATTTTATGGAGTTTTTAATAATTCAAATTCTTTGGAATCTACAGGTATTTTCGTAAAACCAATATTATTGCTCTTTATTGCGTGTAACACAAATGTGCACGTTGTAATTAAAACAATTGCCTAGTTTTATACCATTACAAATCAGTAGCGTATCTTGGGTCCGTGACCTGGGCTATCTCACCCCCTCCCCCAGTACTGTTTTTTTAATTGCGAAATTTAATTTTTAATTGTTAAGTAATAGAAGTAACTTTTTTTCTAAATTTTAGGTACATGCCATTGCTAACATGATACCAAATAATTATGAAGATTAGGATTTGAACACTTATTTGTACATGAACTCCATTCTTCTTCTGAATACTTTATTTGTACATGAACTCCATTCTTCTTCTGAATACTTTATTTGTACATGAACTCCATTCTTCTTCTGAATACTTTATTTGTACATGAACTCCATTCTTCTTCTGAATACTTTATTTGTACATGAACTCCATTCTTCTTCTGAATACTTTATTTGTACATGAACTCCATTCTTCTTCTGAATACTTTATTTGTACATGAACTCCATTCTCCTTTCCTTTTGTATGAACTGAATGTTACGTTTTCATAAAATGTTTCTTCTGAGTACTTTTTCATATTTAAAAAGAATGTTTTTCCCTACTGACAAAGCAGCCAAGTTTTTCGAATGCTCATGTCCTTGTGTGGGTCTAAGATATATCTTGATTCTTTTTAATGCTGAAAAACTTTTGGCGGTTGCAGATGGAAAGTTTAATATGCGGTCTGCTAATTTATGCACCTCACTAAACACTATGTCCAATTTATTCAACTTTATGTAACACGTAATGTCTCTTGCTGATTTGTTTTTGTACTCATCAAGGGAATAAAGCACTCTCAGTTCATTGTATAGTCAAGCTGTATCAAAATTTGAAGCATAGAGTTCTTTAAGTTCTGACAGTAGATGTTCAGGGAAGCTTTCACAAAATTTATCAAAACAGTTTGAATCCAACAAAGCCACGAATTAAAGATATAATATCTCTGATTTTAATTCACTGACACTTCACAAAAACTGAAACAACTCTCGCGAAATACTCTTATGGGCAGGAGTATGCGAGTGACTGAGATAGCCTGTCTTCTTTTTTCGGAGCGGACCGTTTCCCAAAGCAATGGGCCAATTTCCTCTACCAACTGATTCATGTTGTCATGGAAACCCTAGCAGGCGATTGTACGGAAGGTTTTCGCATCAGAACTGCGAAGACTCTGGAAGAGCTGCTTGCGTTATGCCGTTGGTTTTCGCTCGCCAGACTGAGTCAAAGAAGCGAATCCACACACGTTTGTTTTCGCAGCGAAAGCATCGACATATTTCAATACCGTTGATAATTGACTTTTATTTGTGTATATTTAATTCAATTTTATTTGTGCATTCTCTGGGCTTCGCAGCTAGCCTAGCTAGCTTCGAATATACGCCATTGTTATAAAGTACTACAAAACATTTAGCCAAAGTTATTATAACATGCAAATTTTATTCTTTTAGAGAACTAAAGCCAACCGTTTGAAATGCCTCACAATCACGCACACAAAACACATCACTGCCGTGCGATAGTGTCTAATGACCATTTACGATTTATACGAAAATACAAAACATAGGTAAGCAAACAAATAAGTTAACAATAAAGCATTATGACACACAAATGTATAATTACTTAAATTATTTACTCTTGAATATATAAAAAATCACTAACATAATGCCACAATGTTTTGCACATAGCAAATATTTGTCTTGAGTGTTAGTGAAAAAATGACAGGTTTGTTTCTTCGTCCCTACGAAGAACAACTTTTAGTTTATTATATTCTCAAGGATGCATAAACAGCTGTAATACATAACACCTAATCCTCATTAGAATAAAAATTTAATTCATTGAACTGATATTTATTCCAAGTTCTGTTCCTAATATACTGTACATGCATTGGAACTATTGCTTTGGCTTTGAAAAGGGGCCTCAAATTGCCTGGAATAGCTACTTTCCCATCATCAAGTTTTTATAAACTAAAACCGCGAAAATGATTTCCAATTTTTTTTATTGGAAAAAATACCGAAAATTCCTTTTCGTTCTTAATACTTCATTTAAAGCTGTTATCGAAAGTTCCTGGCTTCATATTAGTTCGGTATTTTAAAAATAACAAACTGCGTACGCAGTTTTCGCAATAAAAATGGTAAAATCCTTTTCCTGAAATTAGAGACCCTTTCAGCAGTGAGGCACCCCCGCAATGAGGGTTTGCGGGGTGTCAGTATGCCCCTGGCTGGATTCAATATCTGGTAGCCATTGTGACGTGCCTGCCCAGCAGGACGCACACGACATAAAGGCAGATAGCAGTCGGAACGAACGTCCGCGTAGCTCAATTGGTAGAGTGACTTATTCCGGAATGAGGGGGACCCGGGTTCGAACCCCGGCGTGGACAGAAATGACGGAGAAATTTACTTCGTTATACCATACTCATTGCAGTACGTAGGGCTTGTGGAAATGAGATCACCAATGGTGCTCTATGGAATTTGAGCCCACCATTCACGTAACAAGACCAGCAGATGTACCTTGTTGTTTGGTTTCTGTGGCATTTGTCGTAATTTTCCATCCGATATGGCCCACAGGTGTCCAGTTGGGTTCATATCAGGGCTCTGGCTCACCCACGACAGTCTCTGGATGGCGTTTTGTTCATATTACGTTTGGGTACGCTTTGCCCTATTACATGGAGCGACATCCTCTATGAGCAGGGCGGTAGCCTTTGACATCTGCCCACTGGAGAATATTGGTAGCAAGCCCCTCTCAAGGATGTTTATGTATTTTTGTGCTTTGATGTTGCCTTGACGTTCTATGCGGACTGAGCGACCAGTCATCCATATGGCTCCCCATATCATGATCGGAAAAACTGCCATACTTTACAGTTGGCTATAGGTGCTTCAAGCTGAATTCTTGGCTAGGCAATTGCCTCACCCAGGCCCTGTCACTGTATGAAAATTGGGCGAATCGGGACTCATGAGAGAACATAACAGTGCGCCAAAATGCTAAGGTTATCCCAACCATGTCTGTCGCCTATGCCAATCTGCGACGAATATTTGCTTCTCGTAAAAGAGGTTTACATCGAGCCTATTTTCCATGATAGCCAAGTCGATGAAGGTGCCGTTGAACAGTTACTTGGAGCTATTCGGAAAACTCAACCGCCTTCCTACGAGAATTGGTTTCCACAGAACGCTTGACATCTCGAGGACACCTCGGTGATGGCCCAAGGAGACTGGAACTTGTTGCTGGTGCTTCCTTTCTGGTCTTCTTTAATTCCTTTAGCACTCGATTAACTGTGGCAAGAGGAGTTTGAAGCAATCTGATGCTGGCTGGCTCCGAGATCCGATTGCCCCACGATTCGTCCTCTGAAAGTCGGCTAGTTCCTTGGCTCCCTTTGGGTCGAGGCATGTTCGTTTGGTGACACCTACTCATTGACGTTGTCCTGCAAAATATATTGAAGGGAATTAGAGCATGCAGTGAAATATAGACTGCACTAAACAGAAAAAATGCCGTTACGACAGGTGTCTATTTACTTATGCCGTTCCTGTGTATTCACTATGAAGAACACTGTTCACATAGCGCATTTTAAATAATGTGCAGATTATCTCTAGAGGGCGTAAATTCATTCACTTTTTTCTCTGAAACTAATTTTTTTATTTATTAAAAACCTGCCTTGAAATATACAATATACAGACAAAAGTCACCGGACACCCCTTCAAAAGCAAACGAAAGTATCCGCTGCGTTGTTAAGATGTGCGGTACAGCTTCAAACGATATAAAAACAAGCCTGAAGCTGACGACGATCATATTGCACTGTGAGGTTGAGTGAAAATGTCGTGGCGAGAGAGAACTGTTTTTGAGAATGGAAAGATTGTTGGATATTATATTAGTGGGTTGTCCATAAGAGAAGCCGAGAGGCGTTTAAACATACCCAAGCCAACTGTTTTGGATGCACTGAATAAGCGGAAGACACATGGTGCGCCTGAAGCAGCAAAATGTACCGTCAGACCAAAGAAAATCAGTGATTGGGGACTTCAAAGCCTCAAGAGAGTCATTACAGCTGCTCGACGGAGTACTGCACAAGACCTCAGTGTACAGGTTAGTAAAAATGCCGGAACCTCGTTATGTACACGTACCAGCATGCGCAGAGAACTTCATTCCATGGGTAATCGTGGTAGTGTGGTTGCTCATAAGCCTTTCATCTCCACTCGGAGTGCTACTCGTCGTTTAGCATGGTGTAAAGAACATTTATCTTGGACCGTAGATTAATGGAAACGGGTCCTTGTACTGATGAATCCAGATACACGATCCGGCGCGTAACTTCAAGACCCTGGATTCGATTCCCGGTGGCGGCCGATGAAAATTTTTCCGTGACTCACTTATAAACGTGGAAAGAGCGATTACTTCTATTTAATGTTCCAAATCCACGTCAACTGTGTATTTATTATTTTATTTTAATTTGTTTTAGCAAACTCTTTTTTTTTAATTCTTAGATTACGAATAGCACTGGGTTTTTTCCAGCCCTGAAATAATTTTGGTTATTTTAAAAACTGGTTGACACTATAATTCGTGCATAAATACTAATATTAAAAGAAATCCGTCTTGTTGCACGATGATATTTATTCAGCTAAAAAATGAAATCTATATACAGTTTAAAAACACATGAGCACTTTCGGTGTCACATTGACACCTTCATCAGATGTAATTTCACCATGTGGCTACATGCTGGTCTTAAGTACGTGGAGTAGATGCATCATGGGAAAGGTAATGTCAATGTCACATGATATACCAGATAACAAGACAATCAAAAAAAGGCATAGTTAGCCAATGATCACTTAACAGAAGCAATTGCTATTGTGCTGTCCTTCCCAACAAGATTGCTCCAAGGTTCAGGTAAAACATAAGGATAATAGTCATTACAGCAACTTGTATTATAAGCCGAAATATAGAGGCTTTCTGCAAATAACAAGGAATAAACAGAGTTAGGTGTGTTTATGATCTTAGCGTTGTCCCAGTCTGGGATGGAATTTCCAGCACTTATGGTTCTTGCAAAAGAGGTGCTTTGGTGATTCATTTTTAGATCATATCTGTGTTCATTTAATCTCAAATCCAAATTTCTTTTGGTAGAACCCACATAATGATTGTTTAGTTCACCAGAGATAGTGTCAAGCATAGGAATAACATACACACCCCATTTTTTCCCTTTGTCAATTTTGTCACGATCATTGCGGATAATGGTATATAGATTGCATGATCGTATTCCAAATTGTATTTTATGACGAGAACATATGTTGGTAAGGAGGTTTACAATATGTGGATTAAAATCAACAGATCCAACATACTTTTTAGGCACCTGCTCACAAATTAAAGCAGTTGACATAGAAAACCGTACTTTATTGTGCACTCCCCTAACAACGTTGTCCGGGTAACCATAGTTTTTAGCAAGGGATGATATCCATTGTAGTTCTTGAGCTCTGGCGAAATGGCTAGAAGAATGTGAATATGCTCTTCTAAATAGGAAGTGCAGAGCAGACCTTTTTCCAAAGGTCGGGTGGGGGCAATGTGGCCATATACCATAAATCAGTTACAGCAGTTTGTCAACGCTATGTCTGCTCAATACCCCTCCATCAAACTCACGATAGAACTTGAAAATAATTTCGTCTTACCTTATCTTGACTTTCAAATTATTCGTACCCCTTCTGACAATAATTCCCTGTCTTTTGCTGTTTATCGAAAACCTACATCCACACCCACTCTAATTCCGTACAACTCTGCTCACATTTTTCAGCATAAAATTTCTGCTCTGCACTTCCTATTTAGAAGAGCATATTCACATTCTTCTAGCCATTTCGCCAGAGCTCAAGAACTACAATGGATATCATCCCTTGCTAAAAACTATGGTTACCCGGACAACGTTGTTAGGGGAGTGCACAATAAAGTACGGTTTTCTATGTCAACTGCTTTAATTAGTGAGCAGGTGCCTAAAAAGTATGTTGGATCTGTTGATTTTAATCCACATATTGTAAACCTCCTTACCAACATATGTTCTCGTCATAAAATACAATTTGGAATACGATCATGCAATCTATATACCATTATCCGCAATGATCGTGACAAAATTGACAAAGGGAAAAAATGGGGTGTGTATGTTATTCCTATGCTTGACACTATCTCTGGTGAACTAAACAATCATTATGTGGGTTCTACCAAAAGAAATTTGAATTTGAGATTAAATGAACACAGATATGATCTAAAAATGAATCACCAAAGCACCTCTTTTGCAAGAACCATAAGTGCTGGAAATTCCATCCCAGACTGGGACAACGCTAAAATCATAAACACACCTAACTCTGTTCATTCCTTGTTATTTGCAGAAAGCCTCTATATTTCGGCTTATAATACAAGTTGCTGTAATGACTATTATCCTTATGTTTTACCTGAACCTTGGAGCAATCTTGTTGGGAAGGACAGCACAATAGCAATTGCTTCTGTTAAGTGATCATTGGCTAACTATGCCTTTTTTTATTGTCTTGTTATCTGGTATATCATGTGACATTGACATTACCTTTCCCATGATGCATCTACTCCACGTACTTAAGACCAGCATGTAGCCACATGGTGAAATTACATCTGATGAAGGTGTCAATGTGACACCGAAAGTGCTCATGTGTTTTTAAACTGTATATAGATTTCATTTTTTAGCTGAATAAATATCATCGTGCAACAAGACGGATTTCTTTTAATATTATTATTATTATTATTTTAAAAACTGGAAATTTATTAATGTTTTTTCCAGTGTTTCCGAAGAGATCGTGGAGGCTTTCTGCGTAAAACTATTCCGAAGAAGTGCAGCTAAAAAGGTGGAAGTGCTAAAACGTTGGCTAGAGATTGTTATAGGAAAAAGAAGACCAACTACTTTTTTTCTTGCCTTTTTCTTATTTCCACCTCTTTTTTTTTATTTTCTTAAAGCATTATCCCGTCATGTTGGCGTGGTTTCTTTGTCTTCCACTGCTTCCATTGTTTTCTGCTACGACCGTGCTCAGCATAAAAATCCTTTAATCCCTAAATGGCAAACTTCCAAACCGTTTAGGGATCTAATTAGTAGTGACGAAGCCGGCAAATTTCTATTAATCAACGTCCGATGTAAATTGAGGGAAATTACCGCCGTTCTAAGCGCAACCGCAGTAATAACTGGTTCAAAGAAGCTCAACGAAGAAGAAAAACAAAAACCAGTGAAAAGATAGAAAGGCAAGAAAAAAAAAATCTTTGCTTACATTTTTTTGCTCACTATTTTTCTATGTTCTTCACTTTGGTCTTTATTCGTGGGGTGTCATGGTGATTCCTTCTTTATTAATATTGCAGGGGAAGCAATTTCGGGTAAATGTCGTGTAGCGTAGAAGAAATTTATTCCCGACCCATTTATTAATTGATCATTCAGATAGCATCAGATCCATTATTTAGTTAAGTACAAGAAATGACTCTTAATGCTCCTTTCTCCATTGTGATACCTTTAATGAGTTTGCGAAGAAGAGGGGTATCATGCAACGGGATGCTAAAAGCATGATTTTAAGAGATTTATTGCCGGTGATTTATTTTGGTTTCTTTTCACGCCGCGAATAACTTGTTTACGTGAGAAAATTATTCAAAAAATTATCGTTCACTCGACGCTGAGAAGGATTTCTCATTTTTTTTACAGTATTTTTACTTTAACTGATTTTTATTGTTTTAACGCATCACTAGTACATAATTATTCTGCAAGCAAACTTTTAATTAAAAGAAAGAAAAATTAAAATATTTTTATTTTTTTATACTACAAAGGCACGAATCTCTTTGTTCTCTCACGATGAAGTATTTTGACGAAAGTGATTTAAATTCACAGCAATAATTTTAAATAGTAACCTTACCAATCACCGACACTGGGTCTTTATAGAAAATGTTGAACTGAAAATTGATAATAGTTGCATTATTTAGTCGGTGGTAAATGGCATCGGCTGGAATCCTGTTAAAATTTATACGTTTCGGGGAAGTGAAAAAAAAATGCACCATTGCTGAAGCACTTTTGATGGTTTACGTTTGTCTCGTACATTTGATTCTTAGTGATGATGATTTACGTCTGGTTAATGCTAACGGTTTAAGTATATCATGCAATATCCAAGAGAAGGCAAATTACTAAGAAAAAAAAATATAAGATCATGTTATTTTCACGGAGGCTAACATTCAAAACAAAAATTATCCTCGCTTTGGTTTCATTTTGTACGGAAATTGTACCTCCAATAAGAGTTAGCCTCGGTCATATTTCACTTTCAGTGGAAATCGTATTAAAAGCAAAAATTAAACTCACAGTTGCATCATTTCCACGGAAAAACACCCCTGACAGGAAAAAGAAGAAATGAGAAAGCCATCATTAGAAAATAAAAGAGAATATGAATCGCAGCCCTTGAAATTATATAGAGAAGTCGTATTAAAGGAATACTTAAGTAAAATTTCAATGTTATTTTCCAGAGAAGCGGCATTCAAACGAAACGTGCAGATGGTCTATAGGCGCATTTCCAGGAGAATCACATTGAAATGAAAAGTTCAGTAGAATGTCTCTGTTTTTTACGCTTTCCAACCGTAGGTTGAAGAAGCGTGTACGCTCCAGCTCTGTCTGTCTGTCTCTTTGTCAGCAAGATAACTCGCGTAAATATGGTTCTATTTCTGTGAAATTTCAGTATTTGGTAGGGGACAACCTGGGAACGAACCCTACTAAAAATGGAGTAAATAGGGTCAAAGGTCAGGGCATAGGAGCGGGTTCCATTCCATCGCCCTTATGCGTCATAACTTACGTAAAAATGCTTCGATTGCGACAAAACTTTATCATATTGTTTCGGAGATGTACTGAACCGGTTCTGTTTAATATAATCGAAATGGGGTTAAAGGTCAGGGCGCAGGAGAGAGATTTATTCCACAGCCATTATCCTTATAACTTGGCTAAAAATGCTTCTATTGCGACAAAACTTTACTATGTTGTTCCGGAGGTATACTGAACCTATTCTATTGAATATCATTGAAATGGGGTCAAAGGTCAGGGCATAGGAGCCAGATTTATTCCACAGCCATTATTCTCATAACTTGAGTAATGATTTCTGGTATGTTGGAAAGCGTATCATAATCAATGCATTTCATGATTTTACTAACTTGTTAGCGGAAAATGTCTCTGTCTCTGTCTCACATAACAACAACAACATAAAGATGAATCTCTTTTCTACACTTCTAAAGGAAGTTATATTCAAATTAAAGTTATAACATTGTGTTTTTTGATTCTCGGGTTAAGCCACTTTTAAAATACAAGACAGCATCATGTTATTTCCTGAAGAAGTCATGTAACGTATATTCTATATTCACTTTCCTTTTGATTTTACTATCTCTAGTTATTTTATTTTACTATGTAAATTATCTTCCTACTGAACGGAATATTATTTCACCCGCTGAATGAGATCTGGCAATGAGTGTAAGTCATGACGTGGTGGTAGCTCGTATATAGGCGCGTTCATCGAGACGGTGTGTGTGTTGTGTTGTTGCGTTGGAGTTGAGGTTGTGTTGGAGTTGTGTTGGTGGTGTGCGTACTATAAGAGGAAAGTTTATTCATTATTATGTACAAGATATATGAGTGCCTTAGTTGACCACGAGTCTGGGAAATAAATAGTTGTTCAGTAAGTTCAGTCTTTCTCAATTCTTAGTTTTGTCAGATCTCTGTCTGGCTGTTAGGTTTATGACTTTGATTACTTAATATAAATAACCAGCGTTGAGACTTTAAGTTCATAATTAACGAGTAACAACACCCTTTTGGGAATTCATTATTTTGAAGCTTAGAGCATTATTCATTCATAATAATTAGCTTAGCAAAAAGAATATAAAGCTAATACATTATAGTCACACTAAAAGAAAATGGGAAACGTAATACTGCAGTATATTTCTAACCAAATTCAGACTAAAACAAAAGTTTTAGCAAAATCAAGCGCCATTCCCAGGTAACGTCTCATTCGAAATAAAAATAAAGCATATTTCCTGCAGAAATCGAATTCGAAATAAACATTTAGAATTAACTGAAAAAAAAAAAAAAAGATTAAACCTTTTAGCAGCCGATTTATCTCTATCAAGTGGTGCCCAAAAGTTTATGCACAAATGTTTGCACAGCGGCTTTGTTTTGTGAAAATGGCCGGCAAAACAATTCCTTTCCCGCTCTAATCTCAGCAGTACCGACCATAAATCTGTCACTTGTGATAAGCGGTGAAGAAGGACGATCCCGCTGACACAGAGGTCGTGGCACTGGGTAGAAACAAGTGACTGAAAGATATTCTCTCTCCTTTCTTAGGTTTACCGCCATAAAGGAGTCCGAAAGGATTAGTGGAGTCAGATATCCTCTCAACGACCACTTCGAAAATTAAAGCTAAGAGGAAAATAACGCTGTCTGATGCGCAAGTTCATTACCTCAAGCCACGTTCAGTAGATTTCGGCCCGTTTAACTAATGACGAGTCAATATCGTTCGAATCGATGAAAGGGTTAAACGTGATCATATCATTTCCAAAAGAGAAGATACGTTTAAAAATTGATTATAATAATCTAATGCTATTTCCGGAAAAAATTCACAGGAAATGTTGCGCAAAATCTCCAAGAAAAAAAAAAGGTGTTAAGCATAAAAAAAAAATGCTAAGTATATTGCATTATTGTTCTCATTTCATTTTATTGTTTTATTTAGATACGTATTAAAAGAAAAATCACGATCGTGGAGAAACTTTGGCTTGATTTTGCATTGTTCTCATGGAAAGTTACATTCGTACGAAAAGTTATGTAAAGTCACATACTGCTTGTAGATGAAGTCTAATTTTAAAGTGAATGTTAGGTATAACCCCACTTTTTCCCCCGCCGAATTCGGAGAAAAATCGTATTCGAAAAGCTCAACTGCTACGCATAGCCTAGCGTTATTTCCTAGAAATTGTATTTAAAACAATAGACATAATTTCAAGTCATTTCCAAAACTTTGCTTAACACAAATTTTGAAGACGACAATCCGATTTTGGCGTAAATGTGACAAGGATGGTAAGTCAGATAATATCCGAAAACTTGAAAATTTTCATCTTCCTGGAGCGGGACTCGAACCCGCATCTCCCAGAAAACGCCCGGGTATGCTAACCACTACACCACCCAGAACGACCAAGTTTCCGATCAATTTGAATTTAACCATCACAGGATTCGCTAGTCGAATCCTGTGATGTCATCCATCATCCATCACTGGATTCGCTAGTCGAATTATATATTCAAAGCAAACAAAATTTAACCAAAATTTCATGTTATTTCAGAGAAATCCCATCCGATTAAACGTTAACTGTAACGCCTAGCAGTTAGCATGGAAAGTCATATTGAAGTCAAACAAAAGTTGAGCGTAATCAGTTGTCTCTTTCTCAGAAGCCTGATTCGAAGAAAAGGCTAAGATACAGTCTCATGTAATTACTATAATTACTAAAATTATCTGCTTTGAACAAAAGTGAAGGAGAACACACTATTATTTCCTGGGTAGCACATTTTTTAATGTTCGTGAAAACTCTTGTTAGTTCCCGTATTTCTTATAAAAGGCAAACGAGATTAAAAAAATTCAGTAGATATTTCTACCTCAAGAAAATCTAGGCAAGGGGCATTTCTTTGCCTATTCTATGTAGCTTGACTCAGCTCAGCAATAGCTTTTCGTTTGCTCAATAGTTTTAAAAATAAAGAAAGGAAATACAACTACAGTTTATCTTTCTAGCTGATAGTAGCCAGAACTTTTTAATTGAAAAATAAAATTACGGAAATAGCAAGACGGCAACAATACGACGTATAAAAAATTAACTCGCTGAAGTTTAATGGACGCTTTTAATACTTCAACGAAAATCGGAAAAAATGAACAGTAGTAATGATATTAAAATTCTTCTTTTTAGTAGGTGTCGATAACACAGGTTAATTACTAAGTCGCTCGTGCTCGTACACTTAACAGTGATCGATGACGATGTAGTTAAAGTTTCATTCAGAACAATATTCTACACAAAGCAGCTGACTGCTATAAACGAAGAAATGCATCATAAATGTCCAGAGACGTAGCTAGGCATTTCTGTGCCCGGGGCAAACCACAAAACATTGCGCCCCATTTGCCTAAACCACACACACACACACACACACACACACATTGCTCGACAAAACTAAATTAACGTCATACCCAAATGCTGCCTATAAGCGGGAGGCACAATCCAACTGTGATGTGTTTGTACAACTTTTCGCAGTTCGGACCTTCGGTACCACATTTAACGGGCCGAATGTAGCTGGCAGTTTTGGCTCGAAGCCTCAGTAATGACGGAATAGTCCGCAGAGAATCTTCAACGATGTGAGCGACATCCTTATCTTGCAGCGTAAGTCCAGTCTCCATCCGACTGAAGAAATGCTGCGGGCCCCATTGCTTTCGACGAAGGCAGTAGTCCTTCTTCAGTTGGACTATATATATAGAGCTGCACCTTCGTTTCCGAATGTGAGCAACTAACAACCCCTGAACCTTTTGAGGAAGATATGCTGTGTTTGAAAACTTTTCGCAGTTCGGACCTTCGGTACCACATTTAACGGGCCGAATGCAACTGGCAGTCGTGGATCGCAGCCACAATAATGATAGAATAGTCCGCAGAGAATCTTCAACGATGTGAACGACATCCTTATCTTGCAGCGTAAGTCCAGTTTCCATCCGACTGAAGAAATACTGCTGGCCCCATTGCTTTCGACGAAGGCCGTAGTCCTTCTTCAGTTGGACTGTATATAGAGCCGCACCTTCGTTTCCGAATCTGAGCAACTAACAACCCCTGAACATTTTGAAGAAGAAATTTGAATTTTAAGTGTACCAAAAACTAGAGCAAAAGTTTTAGTTCCAATTTTAATCAGACTGCAAGCAGTGGCTTTTGCGCTCTCTCTTGAGCTGCGCCCGGGACAGCCGTCGCCGTCTCGCTCTAGTTACGCCTCTGATGTCTATTCCTTGAAGTTCGCAAAAACGGCTTGGTTTATTACTAGGTGCGGTCAAATATGAATTATAATTTGTTCGTAGTTCAACAATGCAGCGCGGTGCGTCGGAAGCGGTAATACGTGGCAGGTGGCAGCGCTGTTCCATGGTCTTTCACGCAATTCGTGTCTACCACGCCGCCGTTGGTCGATGAGCGAAGCGAAGGTACATGGAAGCGTGGAACATCCATTATGATCAAATTCCTGACGAAAGAAGGTAGTAAATCGTCGGAAATCAGTTCAGGGTTGAATAGACAGTACGGTGAGAATACACTGTCGAATGTAAGCGTCTGGAAGTGGAGCAGTGCGTTTAAAAATGGAAGGGAAATGGTAGAGAATAAACCTCATGAGCGCCACGTTCTCTGCTGGGAAGATTACGGCCACCGTCTTCTGGGACTCTAAAGGTGTACTGTGCGTGGATTTCCCCATAGATCGTCGCACAATAAAACACTGAATATTACTCGACACTTCTCGAAGGCTCAATAAAGACAGCCGTCAGGAACAAGCGATAAAGGGGCGCAAACATATGTGTCATTTCTCCAGGATAACGCACGTCCACACGTGGCTACTCGGACCATGGAAACCATCCAGAAACTGAAATAGAACGTTCAACCGCATTCTGAATACAGTCCGGACCTTGCACCCTAGGACTATCACCTCTTTGGCCCTCTAAATGCATATTTGGATACGAAAAGGTTTGGCAGTAATGAGGAGCGATGCAAGGTGTTAGGGAGTGGCTATACCGACAACCAAAAGACTTCTTCCTGAGTGACATCCGCAAGCTTCCGGACCGCTTGCTCAAGTGCATCGTGAACCAGGGGTATTGTGTTGAAACTTATGTATAAATCCACTGTACATCTGAAACTTAGCAACTTCAGTTTGCATTGAAATTAGCAACTTCAGTTTCAATGCAAACTTGAAACTTAGCAACTTCAGTTTAAATGCAAACTTGAAACTTAGCAACTTCAGTTTGCATTGAAACTTAGTAACTCCACTTTTGCATTGAAACTTAGCAACTTCAGTTTTGGAGAATGCATCAATGTTTTTGTTCTATTTACAAATTATAAGCCATACTTGCCCAACCTGTACTTTAACTGTTTTAAAGAGGAAATCCAAAGGAAAATTTGCATAAGAATTAAGTATTTTGCCTTCGTTTTTCACACACACACACACACACACACACTGAGAAGGCACTTCCTGTTCGCTCAAGAGCTTTCATGATAAGCAAACGGGTACACCTGTTTCACGAAAAGGACTGCGTGTCATGTGTCTCCCTCTGTTACTCGTTTCTCTCTTTCTCTCTCTGTTCTACTGTCAGGTTGTGAACGTACAGATTTGTCGGTGACGAAAATCGAAACTGCTTCTCCTCGCTCCGGAGTGAGTTGTTCTAACCGACAAAACTACAGCGACGGAAAGTATCGCTGCAGATTTGTCGTCTTGACACGTGCTTCATCTCTGTATTACGTCACATCACCTATCTCCTTTTTTTTTTTTTTTTTTTTTTTTTCCGAAGCAAAAAAGGAACCTTTCATTAATTCCAGACGATGTGTGGAACAAACATCACACATTTTCCGAAGAACCCAACGGCCAGTCGACCCAGTTTTGCGTTCGGGCGCCAATGTGAAATTCACAAATTTGGTAGTGACTGCGATCGAACCAGCGTTGCCTCACTCTGGAGTGAGTTACTGTAACCGACGAAGTTACACCGACGGAATGTATCGCTGCAGATTTGTCGTCTTGACACTTGTGCTTTACCTCAGTAGTAGGTCACAAGGTATACACGTATGACCTTAGCGAAACGACGCAGAAAAAAAGAAAAGAAAAGGAAGTTCCACACCTTTGACGCCGTGCAAATCTGAAGTTCTTCCAAACGATGTTGCACTTGGGGTTCATGACTTCTTCGCTTCGAAACCAAGGAAAATTTTTTGCAGGGATATGCACTATATTGACAAAAGACACCGCACTCCCCTTCAAAAGCAAATGAACCTATCCGCTGCGTTGTTAAGATGAGCGCTACAGCTTCAACCGGCGTAAAAACAAGCCCAAAGCTGACTACGATCATATCGCACTGTGAGGTTGAATGAAAATGTCGTTGAACTGACTTTGAGAATGGAAAGATTGTTGGGTAGTGGGTTTTCCGTAAGAGAAACCCAGAGGCGTTTAAACATATCCAAGTCAACTGTTTTGGATGTACTGAATAAGTGGAAGGCACTTGGCGTGCCTGAAGCAGAAAAACGTACCGGCAGACCAAAGAACATCAGTGATAGAGGACGGCGAAGCCTCAGGAGAGTCGTTTCAACTAATCCACGGATTACTGCACAAGACCTCAGTGTACAGGTTAGTAAAGATGCTGGAACATCGATATGTACACGTAACATTCGCAGAGAACTTCATTCCATGGGTTACCGTGGTCGTGCCGCTGCTCATAAGCCTTTCATCTCCACTCGGAATGCTACTCGTCGTTTAGCATGGTGTGAAGAACTTTTATCGTGGACCGTAGATCAATAGAAACTGGTCCTACGGATTAATGAATCCAAGTACAAGATCCATCAGTCTGATGGCCGTGTGTGGGTATGGCGGCAGCCAGGTGAACGCTGTTTACCACGGTGTACTCTTCCTACTGTCACGTTTGGAGCTGGCAGTGTACTCGTGTGGGGGTGTTTTTCGTGATATGGTCCAGGCCCATTGGTTATCGTGGACAAACCTGTTGACCAGCACGTCAACCTCGATATTCTGGACAATTACGCCCTACAAACTCTGTTGCAATACTATTGAACCGAGCCTTGTTGTACCAGTAGAATAATGCACCGAGCCATAAAGCAAGGACTGTTACGGCGTGGTTTGACGATAATTCCGTATCGTGTGATGCAGGAGTTAGACATGGTTGTGTAATGTTACGACACACCTTTGAAATATTGCGAGGTAATATATTCAAATTTACTCGCAAGTATGGGAATTAAATGAAAAATGGGCATTATTTCAAGAATGTTTCAAAGTTTACTACTGGATGACGAATGATAATTTTTATTTATTCTTTTTTTTACTTACTTTAAAGAAAATTACTGCACATTTTTTTTTTTTGTCGAGCTTGTCCTGAGGTTTACAAAACTCTACGCCTATGCCACAGTAAAAAAAATTTTCAAGCCTATGCAATTACTATACAAACGCCTTTTTTTTTCTATTTAATGACTGTACAAACGCCTTTTTTTTGTATTTAATGACTGTACATACGCCTTTTTTTGTAGAGCTGATCCTGAGGTTTACAAAACTCTACGCCTATGCCATCAATCTACAATTTTTCAAGCAGCATGAATAAACGTGTTAGCAGTTTGCATAACACTTACTCAGCTGGTCACAGTATGGTTGCTGTTTTACAATTTTTTTTTTTATTTTTTTTTTTTGCTATGTGAATAGCTGTAGGATGTGGAAGAAATGCTTATAGCTCTTTGGAAAATGTAAGTGAAAGAGCATGCAAAAAATACTAGTCTTCTTGAAAAGGAATAAAGACGTGATCGACGTTACGTCTCAATTATTGAGAAACTGCATAATTGTCAACAATCATATTTTTACTAAATGCAGCTAATAGATCACCCCTCCCCCCGGGCTGATGTTAATTTACTTCATTAACGTGTGATTATTTCCTTGTACCAAAAAAAAAAAAAAAAAAAAAAAGAAAGAAAGAAAACTCTTGCTTTACCCTTCACCCTAATGGAGCAACGTTTCAATTTCCATTTGCATGATAAAATTCTGGTTGATAAAAATAAAGCATCTGTCGTAAAAAGCAATGACATAAACTATTCCACCGAAATCTTCGTAAACTACCTGTTATGTAGCACATTTCTTCTGTGAAAAATAATTAAGCGGTACAGCAAAATGCCGAAGTACGCAGAGTGTTTGTTCAGACCTATAACCCACTTCAGCTAGGGACGTCCCAGCAAAAACACAAGTGCTGGGAAACTACTGGCCACCAGCTGGCAGTGATGGGTCACTGCTGGCTGAAATCTGCCGCTCACGGCCCGGTATTGTTCCGTTGGTGGCAGCGCTATCAGTTGGCGAGCCATTGATAGCCCTTCAGCATCGCCGTGAATCGTGGGATTCCAAGCAAGTCTCACTAGTGGCCCGTTGCTGACAACCAATGCAACCCCCAACAGCAGGTGGTAGCAACGGGACTGCGCATGCGCAGAAGCAACACTTGCTGTGTCTCTCATGATACCAGTTAGTTGAAGACGACGCTATCGTCATCGTGTTATTTAGTGGATGTTAAGAAAAAATCCATATGTGGAGAGGCGAATTAATATCCTAATGAAATTTTACGTCTACTAAGATATCAGATTAAGCCGTGAAATACTAGATTACAGCCATGAAATACACCCACTCCATTCCCATGAATAACAATTCATGGAATGGAGTGGATAAATAACAAGAAAAAATTTGAAACCGCTTGAAACAAAGATCCTGGAAAACCATTAAAACAACGTTTGTTGAAAAAAAAAAAAAAAAAAAAAAAAAGAATTATACGCGTACAAAATTTATTAATTATTTGAAAGAAAAAAAAAGCAACGCTTTGTTTTGTACTCATCCATGGATTGAATACACAAGACTGGGAGGAATTCGCTTCTAGAAATAACGAGAAGTAAAATAAAATATCTTTTACTCTTTAAAACAAATGTAGTTTCGGACTAACCTTGGTTTCGGACAACGGAAAGGAAAGACACAACGTTAAAAATGTAACAGAATGTGACATGAACCCGGGGAAATATATATTTATTCAACAATCTCTTTTCAAGACGGCAAGGACAGTACAAAACTTTGGAAAGCGACTCTAAGTATGTACACGCCTTGAAAATGAGTGAAGTTCCCTTAAGATGAAAAAAGAAAAAAACCATCGTTACGTTGAAAAAATTAATTTATCAATTATATGAAACTGACTTTTATGAAAAATACCTCGCAAATATTGTATAAGGAAAGAGGGAAGCAATCGATTACACATTGCATACCAAACAGACAGCTTTAAGCACGTACACAAGCGTGGCAAATTAGTCCGGTCGGTAGAGAGCTAAGCTACCACGCCAGCGGCCCAGGTTCAAATCTACTGAGATATAAATGGCTGTTTTTCCGATTTGTTGAGAAAATTTCCTCAGCGCAGTGTGTTAATTCACAAGCTTCGTAAAGGTAGAAAAAAAAATTGTAGCTTTGGGAAACTGCGGTTATCTTTGCATTTTTTTATTATTATTATTATGGCTACTACTGGGAAATTGGCGGACAAGATTCGGCAAGCCACCAGTTACGTCACGTGGTTGCCGGCTGCCACTAACGGCACACTAGTGGACCACATTATGGTATCCATCATTTCTGGCACGGGCTTGCAGGGCCACTGAAGGGCCACTTGTGGCAGCTACGGCCTGTGATGGACCACTGATGGCCCTGTTGTGGCATATGACAGCTGATGGGGTGCCAGCTGTTGGCCTGAACTGCTGGCCCTTCTGTTGACCGCCCGGACATTTTATTGACGGTTCGGCAGCGGCAACATAGTGCTGGGCCAGCAGGACTGTTTTTGCTGGGACCTGACTGAAGAGAATAAGTGGGTGAACGGAATTTTTTTGGTCAACAACTTAGCATCTCGCACTAATTTAGCAAAAGACGAACGTTGTTTTATTCTTCAACGCTCTCTGTAGTTTTATTTCTTGCTTTAGATCTCCCGAAATGCCCCCTCCTCCACCCCTGAATCCCTCGCACCAATAAACCCTGTGGCCATGCGTCAGAGAATTACTGGCACAACTGTTCTTACTGATTCACCCTAAAAAGATACATTTCTTCTTGAGTTGCTTCTCGTTTCTACTGCATTATTTGGCTTTTGCTTTAAATAGAAAATGATTTGTGTTCTTAATGAAATACGAAAGCTGATTTCATAAACCACGAAAAATTATAGTTCATAGCAATTATAATAACAGTTGTTTTTTACGGGCTTCTGGGCACCATAAAACCCCTTTAGCTAGGGACCTGACTGAAGAGAATAAGTGTGTGAACGGATTTTTTTTTTTTTTTTTTCTGCAGAGATGGATTTATTCAGATGTACTGTTTGTATCAAGGTCGTTTAATTGAAACGTAGACTTGGGAGTCGACATGTCGTCTGTGGTAGTAACGCAGCTATACAGAGAGAGATAAGATCAATGCGCCACGACACGTGGTCAGTTGGCTTAATACAGCTGAAGAGTGTCATGATTCAGTTTCTGGCCAGCCGAGATTTCCCAGCGCCTTCAGGCAATACGTAGGAGCTTGCTATCTGTAGTTTTCCCCTCACAGCATTGTCCATCACTGCAATTGTTTCTTGCATCACAGCGTGGTTGCATAGCCCAGGTCGCGGAAAGACAGCTGTCCGTTGACGTCCTTTTCGAAATATTTTCTATCACTTACACACCGGGTTTTGTTCCAGAATCCTTAGGTTGAATGAGCAACTGGAACCGTCAGCTGTGGTCTAATCCCCCCCACCCCCACTGATGTACTTATCTGATTAAAAGGACACACAGAAATGAAGGAAAGGTAGAGGAAGGCCAAGGAAGTCATGGGAGGATCATATTCAGGAGTGTCTGCATGGGAAAAAGATTATGAGTATGAAGTATAAAAGATCTTGTGTACGACGTGTGATGGATGTCAGTGAAGCCCGAGTTGTATGTCAAGAGCATGAATAAATGCGTTAAGATCACTGTAAATGGAAAAGTTCGATACGGCAACATTAAGTAAAAATATTCTGATTGTTTGTATTTCCTTGTGAAGATAGCCTCTGAATCTCACTGAACAGCTTAGTGATATATATGTATGTATTTACACACCGTATTGCATGCTAAACAAGTTTCTCCATGTACTGCTTGCAAGCCTGAAAAAATATCGGCTGTCCTAGCGCCTTTCTAGGTCAGAAACTGGATCACGACGCGTAACTCTAGCGTGGACGAATCAGGAGCCACGTTTCTGCCTGTTGTACTCCCCAGCTGGATTGCCATAACTGACCACCTACCATGGCGCATTGATCTTGCGCATTTTGCCTCTCTGTGCAGTGTGTACAATATTATTGATAGCACCGATGGCATATCGACTGCAACTTCGCCATTCCCCGAGCCTGTGCTTCACCTGAATGACCGTTATGATATATGAACTTTATTCCTAGTATGAAAGAACTTGTCAAAACTTGTGCAAAGCAAAATCATCGAAGTCAAGGGAAAATCCTGGGTTTATCGAAGTGGAAGATGTGTAGCTATAAGTTGCCGAAGTATTTTACACCAAAAATTAGACTTGAAGCTTCTTCATATTAAAGGTATATTTGGCAGAGTGAGAGATAAATTTAGATTTCCATAGGTCAAGTAATACAAATTGAAAATCAGTAAATAAACAAAGGCATTGCTCTTTCCACGTTTTAGCAGCACACAGCAACCGAAAAATTATCATTCAGTCACCGCTGGGGAAACGAATCCCAGATCTCTCGATGTCTAGCCGAGAGCGTTAGCCTTACAGCACGGTGGCCAACAATCAATTGCGCTATGTGTGTTTTTCTGTCAGCTTCTGACAACATAAATCCATTAGATAGGCTCAGCTACTGAAACGTCTCCATCTAGTGGCATTAACGGCACTAGCTATATATTAATTATTGCAGTTTAATCCAAAGGGCGAGATCCAAAGTGGAAATCCTTCAAAGACGTGGCGTCAGTGAATAAACAAAGACATCGCTCTTTCTACGTTTTGGCAACACACAGCAACCGAAAAATTGTCATTCGATTACCGCTGGGGAAACGAATCCCAGATCTCTCGATATCTAGCCGAGCGCGTTAGCCTTACACCACAGTGGCCAACAGTCCACGGCGCTATGTGTGTTTTTCTGTCAGCTCCTGACATCATACAACATGTGTGGTTTTCTGTCAGAAGCTGAAAGAAAAACACACACAACACCGTGGATTGTTGGCCACCGTGGTGTAAGGCTAACGCGCTCGGCTAGATATCGAGAGATCTGGGATTCGATTCCCCAGCGGTGACCGAATAACAATTTTTCGGTTGCTGTGTTTTGCTAAAACGTGGAAAGAGCGATGTCTTTGTTTATAAGTCAAATAATACTTTTACGTGAAGTTATCTGGCACAGTGAGAGAAGTTTTGAGTTTCAGAACAAAGCACTAGGTTCTTAGAGCATTAAACTGTACAAGGGTGACCCAGTTCAATGACATTTAGACACAATATCTGAATAAAGTGGGTTACATTTGTAAAACAAATGGTAGTATGAATTACTCAAAACATAAAATGCGTGGTGTTTTCTTTCGTCAGCACAGTTGTGAGCTGTGTTAGCTGAAATGTAAGGGGCATTGATATGCAGGGAAGAGAGAGAGAGAGCTAGGTTTCTTAATTTCTAGGATATCGAATTAATAAGGGTTTCACTTAATTTAACATCTCTGGAAGGGCTCACGTTCGTTGTTCGTGAGCAGTAACTGCTAAGCGGGACTTTGAAGCGGCAGATGTCACAGCCTGTGGGTGCACATCGTAAATTCAGATAAGTGTCACCTTAAGCAAGCGACGCAATGCACTTACATGCCAAATTTGCGTTGGTGCGTTTTATTAATAACAGCGACCATCTGCCCTCATTAACAGAAGAAACACCGCGCAACCTGACCTTTTGAACTTTACTCTGCATCTTGCCTCTTTGTGCAGTGGCCTTAGCACTTTTATTACCTTCCATGTCAATAATAAAAAAATCACCTTTTTGCTTTTGAATCCAAAACTTGTCTCCTATATTGAGCTTTTACCGAGACTTAAATGAATTCCATTTAGCCTTTTCTTCCGAAAGGAGCGGAATTTTTGTTCTACATAAGTAGTACGAAAAACTTTCGATGAATTAATTGAAAAGAACGGGTGAGCGTAGGCCAGTAGATGTCAGTAGATGCCAGTAGTGGTGACTGGGCCGAGATAGTCCCTCCTTCCCCCATAAAACAGACTTTTCTTTTTTTAAATAGTCAAGATTGTAAATTATTAATGAATTTATCTTTGTAAAATTGTATTGCCGCCCTGGTTGCGCAGGCTTCTGACCTTTCGTCTGCGTGGGTCAGGGTTCGAATCCCAGTGAGGCATGGATGCTGTGTTTGTCTTACGGCACTGGCTCTCTCTCTCTCAGTTACCGGGATCTTGGACGAATTATGAGAAGCCATCGCTTAGACCACTGGGCCAACGGGGCTGCCTGGGGAGTTTGGAAAGTTAGTTAGAAATGGAAAACGTAAAAAAGTTACCGTTTTCACAATACGTCAAACCGTTATTTTTTTACGAAGGAAAAAATGGCCCTTATGGCAAATGGAATAAGGAAAATGACACCGAATTTTCGGTTCTAACGAGCACCTTTTTAAATCATTCATACAAAAAGGAAATATTTCAAAACCGATTTTTAGAAAACATAAAAATCCAGTTAAAAAAATAATACGCTTATACCACCCAGGAAAAAAATCGCATAATTTAAAATACGCAGTGTGTGAGGTGCTATTCACAAAACGTCTGTCCCTAACGCTCTGACGCCATTCAGTACTTGCAGCGTCATCTGCTTTTATCTGGTGGCCGAAATGGAACTAAGCTCACCGCTATAGCACGATACGTAAAATCAGGGAGAAACACCTCAAAATAAAATAAAGTTAGTAAGACAAACGGCTTCATCTGTGGCAACACGCACGTGCTCGAACAACTGTCTGCGACATTTGTTCTGTTACGTAGGTGTTATGTCGCGTTTTGTTTCATTTTCTTCGCATTGCAGAGTATTTCATAAAAACGATTAAAATATATTAACCTATATGATAGACTTCTGCCATGAGAATATTGAATGGGAATATTACGAAAATTTTGTTGCTGGTGACCTATCATATAGACTGTCCATTAATAATTCAACCGTTTATTATAGTTATGTATATGTATTTTACGATTCGCGTTATAAAAATTTAAGTCACACCTTTTTGAGCTAGTAATAAATAAAACTGGTTACTAGAAAAAAAATACGGCACTTCTACAATTGATAAACCATGCACAAATAGAAATTGCTAGCGTATCAACACTTGCACCTAAAAAGTGTGTCGCAAGCATTAGCAAATTGTGCGTAAAAATGTTTTTCTTATAACAGGTGATATCAGATTCTAAAGGGATTTTCTAACTGAACAATTTAAAGATTAGATATATAATATAACGTGCTGTAACTTGACGCTCCCTAGCAGAAAAGCTGTGTTTACTTAAAGAAGAAAATGGGTGCAAAATGTTCTTTGTAATGGTCCAAAACACTCTTCAAGAAAAAATGGGTGCAAATACTTTTCAAGAAGAAATGGGTGCAAATACTTTTCAAGAAGAAATGGGTGCAAAATGCTCTTCGTAACGGTCCAAAACACTCTTCAATAAAAAATGGGTGCAAATACTCTTCAAGAAGAAATTGGTGCAAATACTCTTCAAGAAGAAATGGGTTCAAATACTCTTCATAGTTCATAATCAATAGTATCCTACCAAAAAAGAATTTTTCTCAAGAGGTTTTTAGAATCGAATAAAGTCTTTCACACATAAAAATATGTGTCGAAATTCCCTGGCGGCAGAATTTTGAATAATGGGAAAATAGAAAATATACGAAACTTATTCTTCATGGCAAAAGCTATACTGAGAAAAAAAAAAATGAATTTTCCAAATACCTCTCGGATGCAGAGATAGCGAGAAAAAGATTTTACTTTTACCCACCTAGCGTGAAAACTGTTCATTATTTAGAGAGAATAACGTTCCTAATATCAACTGCAGAGAATGGCATATATTAAAAAAGAAATTCCTCAATAGGATTCTTAGAAGCGAAGATACAGTTGTAAACAGAAATACACACTAACACCACCTAGCGCCAGAACTATGAACTACACAAAACCCAGTAGTACATGCAAAATGTTCCGTAAGCTAAAAAGCACCAGAATTTCAAAATTCGGTTTTTTAGGAGCAGAGATATTGTGAAAAACTGATGAAAAATTTGCGCCCCTCGCGGGCAAACTGCGCATTATTTTCGGCAGGAAATGCACAGGAAATGTTTTTCGTATGCGGTAGTATCTGGCCAAAAAAATAGTTTTTCCAATCGAGTTTCAGACGCCTGGATATTTCTGCAAATATGCTGTTAACAGAAACGTGACTTATACTCTTTGGTAGCAAACTTGTGTGTTGAGAAAAGTTTGAAATTATATGCAAATCATTCCGCATGACATACACGCTGTCTAAAGAAAGACGTTTTCAAATCGGACGGTTATATCGAGAAAAATAAGATGTACATCTACACTCCCTCTTGGCGAAAAAGACTGTGTATTATTTTGTGCAGAAAATATGCTCAAAACGTTTTCTGTAGTGAGCAGTGTCGGACAGCGAACAAAAAATTTTAATTGAGTTTTTAGAAGCGCCGATATTGCTTCAAATGCATCAGAAACAAAAATATATACTTACAGAGGCGTAACTAGGCAATTTTCGGCCCCGGAACAAACCAAAAAATATTGCGCCCCCCATCACCCGCCCATCGAAGTTGTGTTAAAACAGAAGAGTTTTGCCGACTGAAATGTAATCATGCTTGTTGCATGAGTTTTTATAATAGTAAAACAGATCTTGTGCGATGATGGCGAACAAAATTTGCATTATCTACGCAGAAATTTGTATACGCAATTACGGTTTTTCAAAAATAAATAAATGAACTAACACTGGTCATCGGGAGTTGTTTCCTACATTTCACTGCACACAGAATTTTATGCTTTCTTTTTTACGCTGTTCAACCGTAGGTTGAAGAAGTGTGTATGCTCCAGCTTTGTCCGTCTGTCCGTCCGACTGTCCGTCTGTCTGCCCACCCAGACGATAACTTGCGTAAAAATGGTTTTATTTCGATGAAACTTTAGTATGTGGTAGGGAACCACTTGGGGACGAACCGTATTGAAAATGGGCGAAATGGGATCAAAGGTCAGTACTAGGAGTGGGATCCATTCCATTGCCCTGATGCATCAAAAGTTGCGTAAAAATGGTTCGATTTCGATGAAATTTTAGTATGTGGTAAGGAACCAGCAGGGGACGAACCCTATTGAAAATCGGCAACGTGGGGTCAAATGCCAGGACGTAGGAGCGGGATCCATTCCATTGCCCTTAAGCGTCATAACTTACGTAAAAATGCTTTGATTGCGACAAAACTTTAGTATGTTGTTCCGGAGATGCACTGAACCGGTTCTGTTGAATATCGTTGAGATGGTGTCTAAGGTCAGGGTACAGGAGAGAGATTTATTCCACAGCCATTTTCCCCATAACTTTACTCAAAATGCTTCTATTGGGACAAAACTTTACTATGTTGTTCTGGGGGTATACTGAACTAATTCTGTTTAATATCATCGAAATGGGGTCAAAGTTCAGGACACAGGAGCGAGATTTATTCTACAGCCATTATCCTTATAACATGAGTAATAACTTCAGTAATGATTTCTAGTATGTTGGAAAGCGTATCATAATCAATGCATTGCATGATTTCACTAACTTGTTTTTATCATATTCTTTTGTAGTTAATTGATAACTAATAATCATTAACGGCTGTAAAATAGATTTTAAGAACGGACTAGTTTTTCGGCGGACCAGAGGAAGACTTTGCTAAGTTATTGCCATTTTAATTGTAATTTAACATCCTAACTTTTAAACATTTTTATTGGGGTATTATACTGCAAATAGGGTACCAGGAAACTAAATGTCATTTCTTACCCCAAACGGGAAAGGCATTTTACTCTCACTAATTGCGTCGGAAAAAATTAGGAAATAGAAACAACGTTTAACAATAGGGATACGTGCATTTCTCTTACCCTTACTTACATCAAAGATGTCCCGGGTAATGATGCTGAACTGGATGCGGAAGGCCATTAAGGGCTGTAAAATCCAAAATGTAAAGAGAGCGGTGAGATTCCCAACTGCTCCGGTGTTCTGACCTTTGGCACCACATTAAACAGACCGAATGCAGCTTGCAGTAAGAGCAGTGATGATCGAATTGCTCCCAGAGAATCTTCAAAAATATGAACGACATCCTTATCTTGTAACGTACGAACAATCGCGCCGTCATTTCTGATTGTGAGCAACTTGCACATTTGAGGAAGAAACTGGAACTGGAGAAATAAATTATAGGCAAATTCTGTAATTCTGTACCAGAAACTGGTGCAAAAGTTTCAGTTCTGAGTTTAATCAGGCAAAAGATTTTTTGCGCCTTCTCTTGAGCTGCGCCCGGAGCGGCCTTCCCGCCTTCCCAGCCCAAGATACACCTCTCTATACTTACGCCCCCTAGTTGCAAAACAGTTCATCAAAATTTGTAATTATATGTAGAACGTGTTCCACCAGAATTTCTATCCGACGCATAAAAATATTTCCAAAACAGTGACTTTTAAAAGCACAGATTTCAGATAAATCGCTATGCCTACAAGAGAACTTAATGCATCCAAGCGGAAAAACTGTGCGCTGCTTAAAAAAGAAACTCTGCACAAAATTGTCTTTACAATAAATGGAATCGAAGGAAAGAAATAATTTTTTTAATCGGATATTTAGAGGCAAACATATGGAATAAAATGTATTTTGAATTCCATAGTATCTGGGTTTACTCCCACCAGCAGCAAAGTTCTGCGTCGGAAAAGGACCGGAAAGCAAGGATCATCATCCTTGCATTTTGGGCTTCCCGTTGCAAAAAGAATTTTTCAAATCGGACTTACAGTTGTCAAGAGATGGCGTCCACAGACGACCGAAAGGACGGACAGACGGACTTAAAGAGTGATACTAGAAGCACTTACTTTTTTCACAAAAGATGTGATAAAAAAGAAAGTTTTTGACCCAACAGATGCTTATTTTTTCCTGTATGTGAAACAGCCTATATAATGCTTCAAAAATTGTCAAAATTCCTAATTTCATATTCTCCTTGTGTGAAATTTAAGAACTATGTCAGAAATTCGAACGCGTCAATTTTTGGCATAATAATATATGGCTTTCATATTTCTAATCAGCCGTAAAGGGCGCTTTAAATATCTGAAAAAAAAAAAAAAAAGAATGTTGGAGAAAGCAGAAAAGAAGAAATTGATGAGCTCGATCGAAGAGAGAAAGCTCCGGATGACATTTTTTTTATCAAAACACAGTGAAAACGGCTGTAAATAAACAATCAATATACTTAAAATTTTAATAATCGAAATGAGTTTTTCTCTGTCTAACATCTCCTTCCTTTCTTTCCCTTTTTCTGTTTTTTTAAGCAACGAATAACAAAAACAAGACGTCCAAAATGTTTTTTAGGTGGAAAGAAATCCAAGTTCGTCTCTGGATAGGAGATGATCAAAGTATGCTTTTTTTCTCTTTGGTCGAAGTTTTGAGGATTCGCGAAATTCGTGTTCTGTTAACTTGAAACTTATATTAATAAATCCTGATAATTTTATCATCAGTAAAGAAAAACAGCTAGCTAATTGTTCAGTCAAAGAGGTCATGCATAAGAATAGCTATGACTAACAGATGAATCAGGAAATTGAGTTCGTCTTTGGCTTTGAGCTAAAAATATAGATTTCTAGCTTGCTTGAATGACTTAGGAGGAGAGAGAGTAGAATTACGGATATAAGGACCAGAACATCTTTAGTCAGTCGGAATTTATCGAATTCAATTTAATTCCTATGACGATTTCCAGGTATAAGAGACAACATTTGCGGCATCGAAATTCATTAGCGTTCTTCGTCAATGAGAAGATTCCTTCAGTAAACTTCAAAATTTCATTTTATTCGACCCGGAATCCAGCCACTCAGGATTTCCGTTCGAGTTTCGTGGACAATCCATTTCCACGCTGCTGAAGTATTTTTAATATCAATCATCATGAAAACTGAGATGACGTAAACGCCCCCCTCCTAGTAGCATCCCATCGCCGTAACATCAATGCTATAAAATAAAATTTACCAGTACATTTATTATTCTGAAGGTTAGTTAACTTTGTTCGCAGGCAAATGATAACTCAAAGAACATCATGCTTTGGCACCTTAAAACTGTCACAGAGAATTTTTGGTACAAAAATATTTATTTTTGTCATGACCAAATTGTCTAAGTAGAATAGAAAACAAGAAAGATGACACCGAATTTTTGGGTGTAATAAAAAATCACAATGAGCACGTTTTTGGAATCCGTTCTGACGCAAATTAAATTTATCAAAACTATTCAAATTCAATGGAACCGGTATGGGAAACAATAGTATCTGACGGAAGAAAGAAGTTTTTCAATCGGGTTTTTAATACCTCAGATATTGCTGTAAGCGACGGAATCGTGAGCTAACGACCTTTGGAATCGTGAGCTTGCGCCGACGTGTGCGTTAAGAAAAACATGAATTTTTATGAAAAACATTTCGCACCGGAAACGCTCTCCAACATGAAAGAATTTTTCAAATCGGACTCTTAGACACAGAGATATCGACAAAAATAATATGTGACTTTATGTCTCCTTGTGGGATGACCATGCATTATTTTAGGAAGAAGGTATTCTCAAAAGATATTTCCATATGAGCACTATCGGTCCAAGAAAAAAAAATTTAGTCAAGTTTTCAGGATCCCAGATTTTGCTACAAATACATCAGAAGCAGAAATTAACACTTATGCTCCCTGGTGGTCGAACCATTCATTCTTTACCAAACATTAGAAATTATGTGGAAATTTTTTTTTCCATCAGGTCTTGTATGCGATACGGGAAAAAAATGTTCAAATCGGAGTTTTAGAAGCAGAAATAACGTAGAAAAGGAAATTTACCTTTGTGCCCCCTAGCGGAAAGTCTATGATTTACTTGAAAATTTTGAATTTTTAGGAAAAACATTTCGCATCGGAAACACTATCCAACAAAGAAGGAATTTTTCAAATCGGACTCCTAGAAGTAGAGATATTGACAAAAATAAGATATACATCTACGCCCCCTGGCGTAGAAACCATGCATTATTTCAAGAAGAAAATGTTCCTAAAGGGTTTGTCGACATGAGTAGTATCGGTCAACAAACTACTTTTTTTTTCAATCGAGATTTTAAAAGCTTACATTTTGCTGCAAATATAAGCGGAAATTAAAACTTACGCCACCTGGTAGCCAAACAATTTTTTACAAAAATTTGAAATTTTGTGCAAAGGATTTCCCATCGGGAGCTGTATCCGGTGCAGAAAGAATATTTCAAATCGGAGATTTAGAAGCAGGGATATAGGGTGAAAAGCAATTTACCTTTACGCCCCCTAGCGGAAAGTCTATGAATTACTTGAAAATTTTGAAATTATATGAAAAACATGTCACACTGGAAACACTATCCAACAAAGAAGGAATTTTTCAAATCGGACTCCTAGAAGTAGATATATTAGCAAAAATAAGATATATATCTACGCCCCTGGCGTAGAAACCATGAATTATTTCAAGAAGTAAAGGTTCCTGAAAGGTTTGTCGACATGAGTAGTATCGGTCTACAAACGACGAATTTTTTCAATCGAGAATTTAGAAGCTCATATTTTACTGCAAATACATCAGAAGCGGAAATTAAGATTTACGCCCCCTGGTGGCCAAACCATTTTTTTTATCATAAATTAGAAATTATGTGCAAACGATTTCTCAGTAAGAGCTGTATCCAGTGCAGAAAGAATTTTTCAAATCGGAGATTTAGAAGCAGAGATATAGGGGAAAACGCAATTTACCTATACGCCCCCTAACGGAAAGTGCATGAATTACTTGAAAATTTTGAAATTATATGAAAAACATGTCACACTAGAAACACTATCCAACAAAGAAGGAATTTTTCAAATCGGATTCCTAGAAGTAGAGATCTTGACAAAAATAAGATATACCTCTACGCCCCCTGGCGGAGAAACTGTGGAAATTTTAAGAAGAAAATATTCCGAAAATGTTTATCGATGTGAGTAGCATCAGTCCAATGAAAAAATTTTTTTCAATCGATATATTAGAAGCTCATATTTAATGGCAAATACATCAGAAGCAAAAATTAACTCTTACGCCCCTGGTGGCTAAAGTATTCCTTACCAAAAATTTGAAATTATATGCAAAAGATTTTCCATCAGAAGGTGTATCCGCTGAAGAAAAAAAGTTTTCAAATCGGAGTTTTAGAAGAAGAGTTATAGGGGAAAATGTAATTTACTTTTACGCCCCTAGCGGAAAATCTATGCGTAATTTGAAAAAGTAACTATATCTAAAATACTCTTCGTCATAAATGGATTCGAAAGATAAAATAATTTTTTTAATCGGATGTTTAGAAGCAAATATGTGGAATAAAACGTATTTTGGAATTCGACATCATCTGCATATACGCCTCCTGGCGGCGAAATTGTACATCGCAAAAAAAAAATCGAAATGGAGGATCATCATTCACATATTTCAAGCTTCCCAATGCAAAAAGAATTTTTCAAAGCGGACTAATAGTTGCAGATATATCGTGGGTACAGACGGACGGACGGACGGACGGACAAACCGATAACAGAAGCACGACCTTTTTTTACAAAAGACGTGCTAACAAAAGGACGACAAACATGAAATAGCAGATGCAGGCGAAACTTTTAAACAGCTGCAAGAATAGAGAATCCTACCGACGAAGTTCAAAGGTGACTGCACATTCCCTGATTTCTTCATATATATTTTTTTATTTTTTCTGTTCCGTTACTCTTTCTAATCAGGCGTTCCACCCTACCTCTAAATTTTACTTTTATACGTACAATAATCCCTCTCAGGTGAAATTTTGTCTTTCTAAACTTTCTTCCCTGACACACAAAAAAAAGAAGAAAACTGAAAGATAAAAAGAAAAGAAAAGAAAACACATGACGAGATAAGAGCCGAGAAGGCAGGAAAAAATAATGCGAATTATTTAAATGGTCTAGAAAAAGAAAAAAAGGAACTAAAATTCCTAAAAAAGCAAGACACCACCAAACATCGCTTGCAATATTTCAGTATTTGTGCTTAATGGTATAGAGAGAGCTTTCCAAACTCTTTAAAGTGGTCTGTTCCACTCTGCATGGACACCCCCATGCAGAGTGGAACAGACCCAGATCAAACGCAGGCGATAAATAGGTGGCAGCATGGTATCCCAGCGGTGTATCGCAATTGATGAACATGGGTAAACGTGGTGATCTGAGCGACTTTGATTGTGGACGTATTGTCGACCCAAGAGCAGGGCCTGATTTCGCACGTGCACAGGGCCTCAGTATTTGGAGGGGCCTCCAAACTACCTTAATAAAATAATATAAATTTTCAGAATTGAAATATGTTTTCCGTTATAGCCCGAAATTATTATACGGTTCGATTTCAAAATTTAGAATGATATTTTGGAAACCAAGATTACTTTGTATAAAAAAGCTCAAGCGTTGCGCTGAGCTGTGATTGGCCAGTGTAACATTTTAATCTCACCCTTATTTGCAACAATCAAAATGCAATGGGAACAGCATTTATTAGGAGCCATACGGTATATTATGCATGAAAAGCATTTCAGTAAACATGTATTTACTAAAAACTATTTTTACTATTAATATTAGTCCTGTGAGAACAAAAATTGTGAATTAATATTCATAATTATGTAGGGTTTATTTTTACATACATAAAAATACAAAAAAAGTTCAATTGACATTACTTTAAAGACTGTTGTAAACACTTTCGTGGAGTGTTGCAATAATTTATTCCAAAATGTAGGTGTTTTAAATTATATTTCTGGGAGGATAGTTATTTCTGTAAATGATACTATAAAAAAAAAAAAAATTCCAGAGTAATTAATCTGCGGGTGTGGAGAAGTATAAGCGGTGTGAATGCTCGTCTGTTACAAGCCACATTGACTAAGAAGTTGACTAGCATGTGAGATATGTTTTAATGTTTTTACTGCTAGAAAAATTGCTTGCCAAAAATATATTTGCCAGTAAATATTCTTTTCGACTGTTTGACTGAAAATTTTAATCCAGGAAGGGCCCCGGACATAGGATGTGCACAGGGCCTCGATTGTTCTAAGTCGGGCCCTGCGCAAGAGAGACGTGTCTTTCTATCGCCCAACTGGTAAGAATCCAAGGATTCCCGAGGGCAACTGCATCAAGGATTTACCGCAAGTATACCATCGACAGACGTACCAACACTCAGAGAGCAAACAGGGATCTATCACAAGCCATTGATGACCGGGCTCGACGTAGACCGACCGCTTAATTAGCAACGGCGACGCAAATAACATGCAGGTTAAATGTTGGGGGCCAAAGCAGCATCAACCAGCGAACGGTACAGCGCACGTTGCATACCATGGACTACGGCAGCCGACTCCCTATCCGTGAGACACTGTTGCCTCCTCGTCGTCGGAAATTATGCCTCGCCTGTTGCGGGGAGCATCAAAACTGAACCTCTGCACAGTGACGTCACGTCGTGTGGTCAGATGAATCCCGTTTTAAGCTGTACTGTGCTAACAGGAGGATGCGGGTATTGTGTCAACCGCATGAGACCATGGCCCCTTCGTACCAGATCGGCTCTGTTCAAAGCAGTGGTGGCTCTGTGATTGTTTGGGAAGCCTTCTCATGGAACACACTAGGTTCCTTGGCATGTCTGCAAAGGTCCTTAACCGCTGCGTGCTTCCAGCATGTGTTGCCTGTTCACCTACACGCTTTGATGGCCTTCACGCATCCTATGGCCTATGGTATGTTTCAGAAGGACAATGCGCCACCCCACCGGGTCGCAACCATCCAGGCGTGACTCGACGAACCCTTATCTGAGTTTGGAACCATCCAGTGGTCCTAAAATTCTCGGATTTAAACCCTGTGGAAGCCCTCTAGGATGACGTGGATCGGAACATCATCAGTTCCGTGGATCCTGGACCGAAATCTCGGGCGGAGTTATGGACAGTGGTGCAACAGGCATTGCTGGCATTACATCCGGAAACTCTCCGGCATTGGGTGGAGTCGATGCCTCGGTGTGTCGAGACTATTATTCGCTCTAGAGGATGACGAAAACGTTATTAGGTAGGCGGTATCTCTACTGTTTTATCCGTTGAGTGTATTTTCCCAATGCAACGAGGAGCAGTGTAAGGTTGCCAACTTTAAAAGTCATAAATGTTTCTTGAATATACACTCATTGTCATAAAAATCCGCGCACCAAGAAGGAGGCGTCTGATTGAAATGAGATTTTAGTAGTGAGATGGTACATACCAAGGACAGAAGTGATTACAATATCACAGCAGCAGGACGATACCGTACACACGTTAGTACCGCGTCAGACCGCCTCGTGCTCGGATACATGCGACGATACGGTCCGGCATGGAGTCAAAGAGACGCCGTATGTTATCCTGGGACACATTAGCCCACACTTCTTGCAATTGACGTTCTAGATCACAAACACTGGGACATGGAGAAAGCTGGCGTCCCGTTCGGTACCATACGTGCTCGATGGGCGAGAGATCAGACGATCTTGCAGGCGACTAAAGCGTAGAAGCATGACTTAGACAGTCCTGGGAAACCCGAGCCGTGTGCGGGCGGGCGTTATCTAGTTGGAAAATGGCTCCGGGCCGCCCCGCCAAAGGCAGCACATGGGGCCGCGCTGGAATGTCAACGTCCCTCGTATCAATGCGAGGAAAGTCCGACTGTCATACGCGATGGCTCCTCAGACCATTACGCCTGCAGTTCGGGACGTTTGCAGCTGTACGGTGAGGTTGGGACTGTCGCGCTCACCTGCGGTCCTCCACACTCTGACACGGTCGTCGTCCGTTCCCATACGAAAGCAAGATTCGTCGCTGAACACCATACGTCGCCAGTTCGTAGCATTCCACTTTGCTCACTGCTGACACCACTGCAATCGACGCCGACGATGGTCAGGTGTTAATGGCAGAAAACGTAAGGTCTGCCGAGAGTGCAAATTCGCCTCCGCCAGACGTCTGTAAATGGTTCTGGCGGACACAGGAGTCCCTTGTACAGCCGTCACATGTATCTGGATATTGGATATTGGACAAAGACGTCGTTGCATCTGTGCTTGCCGTTCTCACGATCCCACGGTCCTCTCTGTTGGTGGTGTGCCTGAGTCGTCCAGAGCCAGTCCGCTGTATCCGGGTACCTTCTCGTGTCCATTGCTCCCAACACGATATCACCGTACTGCCCTACCTGCCTAAATGGCGACCGATTCTTCGCTTGGGCCACCCTGTCTCTCTCATACCGACTATAGGGCCTCGTTCAAACTCCGTCAGTTGCCCGTACGCACATATACGGCGGCTAATAGGCATGTCTATTGCTCAGAAACCTCACCTGACTCTTACCGTGCACTTCGGCACGAATGTGGAGTCTCCTGCGCCGCGCTTTATAAGCTAGAAGGATTGCGATCGCAGCGCCGGGCTCGGAAGCGCTGGCATGCGAAATTGTACGAAACTTTAATCATTTGCACGTCTAACCTCCCAGTAGCTATTCGCTGAGTTTCGCGTTAATTGCACGGTTTTTCTTGGTGCGCAGATTATTATGACAATGAATGTATTTAAACAAGTTATTGTACCCAGTCTAGTCACATAATTGTGACCACCTCCTACTTTTGACGACAGCGCGTAGCCAATGAAAGAAGGCACGTCTCGTGAGTTGCCTTGGAGGGTATATAAGGTGTGCTGTAGGCATTCTGAAAACATATCACTCGTTGCTGTCATAGATAAAAGGAGCGATTTATCAGATTTGTAAAAAATGATGATTATCGGTTTTTGGGCCGAGGGTAGCAGTATTTCTGAAACAGCACAGTTTGTGAACTGTTCGCGTACTGCTGTGGTTAAAGTGAATCGTGATTGGAGAAATGGCACCATTGCGAATAAGCGGCGTTGAAAATGCGGAGCACCACGTGTCATTGATGTGAAAGGTGAGCGTCGGCTCCGTGAGGACCGATCGACACGCTACAGTGGAGCAACTCACTGGCCGAATGAACTAGGGGGCTACTGGAAGTGTCTAAAACGACCGTTCAGCGGACCCTGCTGCGTATGGAGTTCCGATGCAGACAAATGGCCACTGCATTTATACTAACGAAGGTGCATCGGCAGAAAATGCTTATATTTTCACGGCAGTATAGGAAGTGGACTTCCACTGATTGGCAAAAGATTGCTTTTTCCGATGAATCATGTTTTCTGCTTCATAGAACGGATGGACTTTGGCGTATAAGGCTAGAAACATCAGAGGCCAAACACTCTTCGACCATTGCTGGAAGAACACAATCTGGTGGGGGCATCGTTACGGTCTGGGGAATGTTTTCGTGGAATTCTCTGGGTCAACTCATACCAGTGGAAGGCAATATGAACCGAATTCGTTATGAATCCATCCTTGCAGACAACGTACACCTATACATGCTGATTTTCTTCCCTGAGGAGGATTGGATCATCCAGCACTATAGTGCGACGTGTCACACAGTTACAAATGTTCGAGAGTGGTTAGAAAAGCACGATGAAAACTTCAAAGTACTTCCGTGGACCCCTAATTTCCCAGACTTAAACCCGTTTGAGCATCTATGGGGCCACTTCGATCGCGTAGTTCGCTCTATGGATCCTCCACCACGCACCTTCCAGCATCTGTCAGATGCGCTGCAGTCAACATGGCTCCACATACCTGTGAATAGCTTCCAGCACCTTACCGAGTCATTCCCAGCCCGTCTAGCTATTGTCCGCGATGCGCATGGCGGTTACTCTGGATATTAGTTGGTGGCCACAATAATGTGACTCGACCGTGTATACACTTGAGCAGGTGAACAAAAAAAAAAAAAAAATACTAACATTTATTCAAATGTATTTCTAAAGTACATTTCCATTTTACCTGGAAGATCGTTGCGAACCTACAAATTGTGACTCGTGGGCACAAACATTGGTAATCACTGGTACATAGAACATTATTTTGTACATATAAATTATGAAATTGGTTACTACTGTGTTTTAGCTACTACTGCTTGGGTTCATGTATCCGCTTACTACTACCAAGCTGGATACACGAGCCCAAATGTTCATCTGTCAGTTTGTTCCTGCATTTATTTTTCATAAACTTCATGTTCGAAAATGTTGACACCCAGAGATATGTAGAGCACAATAATGCTTGTGACGTGCCTACCTCGGAGGAGGCGCATATGTCTAAACGGCAAAGCTGCAGCGACAAACTTCGTCGGTGTAGCTTAATTGGGAAAATATTTGGCTCCGGAGCAGAAGGAGCAGAAGGATGCGCATTAAAGCATCTCCACCGGCAAATTCGTGTTTTCACATTGTCGCCCGAACGTAAAAATGGATCTACTGGCCATTAGATTTTTCAAAAAACGTGTAACGTTCTTTCCACATATCATTTGGAATTAATGAGAATTCCATCTTCAACGCTTTGAAAAATGTGTGCTGCTTCTTCCACACATTGTCTGAAATTAGTGAGATTTCCTTCTTCTACAGAAAGTTAATTCAAGCATGGTTCGCGGCGAATCCGAAACTTGAGATTACTTGCCCCAGTCTTTCTCAAGGAGGCATATACATATGTGACGTGTCTACCTCAGAGGTGACGCACTTGTCAAGACGGGAAAGTTGCAGCCACAAACTTCGTCGGTGTAGCTTAGTTGGGAAAGTATTCTGCTCCGGAGCAGAAGGATGCGAGTTCGATCCCCGCCCCGCGGGAAATGGATTTCATGGCATGTGACTCAAATTTCTCCACGTGGGACCAAAAATGGAGCAGCAATGAGCGAGTTGCCAACCTTGTTATACCCTTTCCAGCTCCATTGGTATATGATGACTCTATCTTTCTCTTTTTTTAGCCGTTCCAAGAGAAGTAATTGACAATAGGTTCATGTCTTCCTCGTTAATTACTGTTGGCTGGCCCCTTCATACGCACTAGCTCGTGGTATTTTTCAGCACCCTGTATTTACAAGTTATTCCATAATAGTCAATAGTTTACCACCAGTGTTTTTTTCACGACTTTTTGGTCGGGGGGGGGCAAGTTTTCTAGTTGATATATATATCATCATCATCATCATTGTCAACCATTATCAATCCACTGCTGGACGAAGGTCTCCCCAAGTTTCCTCCACAACGGTCTGTCTTGTGCCAGTCTCCTCCATGTCACTCCCGCATATTTACGAATTTCATCCACCCATCTCCCATGTGGTCTTTTTCTGGGTCTTTCCTGTCCCTTGGAATCCAATCTAAAATTTCGGCTGTCCATCTATGGTCTGTCCTTCTGGCAGTATGTCCAGCCCATTGCCATTTCAGGGATTTAACTCTGATCATGATGTCTTCCACTCTCGTCATTTTTCGGATCCACGAGTTCCTCTTCTTATCTCTCCTGGTTATACCAAGCATGCACCTCTCCATGCTTCTTTGAGTTGTCTGCAGCCTTTGTATGTCTCTTTTAGTTAAGGTCCACGTCTCTGCACCATACGTAAGCACTGGAAGGATGCATTGATCAAACACTTTTCTTTTAAGACATAACGGCATATTGCTCTTGAAAATTATGCTGTTTCTTCCAAAAGCTCTCCAGGCAAGTTTTGTACGCCGATTAATTTCTTCATCAATGTGACCCTCACTTGATATCTGCTGTCCAAGATAAACATACGTATCTGTTATCTCCAGTTTTTCTCCATCAATCGATAAATCTTCATTTCTTGTAAAAGCATTGAACATCACTTTTGTCTTCTGAAAGTTCATTTTTAATCCCACTTCTTTACTCTTGTCAGCAAGTTCCTGGATCATACTCTGCAGCTCTGATGGGGTAGTTGCAAAAATGACTACGTCATCAGCAAAACGAAGGTGGGTTAGATAATCTCCATTAATCTTTATCCCTTTGTTTTCCCAGTTCAGTGATTGAAAGACATTTTCCAATGTGGCATTAAAGAGCTTCGGAGATATGGTGTCACCTTGTCTCACTCCCTTTCCAATTTTTATGTGTGTTGTATTTTCAAACAGCCGAATCTTTGCACTTGTATTTTCATAGATGTTATTAATAATATTAATGTATGCATCTTCAATACCGCAGGATTTCAGAGCCGTGGTAACTGCTGATGGTTTCACCGAATCAAAGGCTTTTTCATAATCGATAAAAGCCATGCACAATGGAAGTTCATATTCCCTCGCTCTTTCAATTAGTTCTCTCAGTACGTGGATATGATCTATTGTGCTGTAGCCACTCCTGAATCCAGCTTGTTCTCTCGGTTGAGCCATGTCCAGTGTTACCTTCAAGCGGTGTGAAAGAACTTTAGTGAAGATTTTATAAACCACTGATAGGAGGCTGATAGGTCTGTAGTTCCTGAGATCCTCAATGTCACCTTTTTTATGTAGCAGGATCATTGTAGCATTGTTCCAATCCTCAGGAATCTTCCCTTCATTAAGGCATCGAGTGAAAATTTGGGCGAGTACTGTTTCAATTTCTCCACTTGCTTCTTGTATGATGTCTATAGTAATTCCATCTTCTCCTGGAGCTTTCCCCCGCTTCATGTTCTTGATTGCATGAGCAACTTCTGCTGGGAGGACTGGAAGAACTCCGGTACCTTTCATGATGTCTGGAGTACATGTATCATCCCTTTCATATAGTTTGGAGTAGAAATCTTTCACTCTTGTCAAAATTTCGCCTCTATTTCTTGTTATAGAACCATCTTCTTTTCTCAGAGCCATAATCTGTTTTCTTCCCTTACTGAGATGTCCCTTTGCTATCTTTAGGCTTTGGTTGTTTTCAATTGCTTTCCTTACTAGTTCACAGTTGAATTTTCTTACGTCTTCAGTGATACTTTTTCTTACTGTCTTGCATAGCTCTATATATTCCACTTTGGAAGTCACATCTCCTTTAGTTGTCCTCATCTCTTCTTCTTTGCATCAACATTTTGGTTTTTCCTGATAATTTGTTTACATGCAACTTGTTCTTAGACCCAGCTAATTTTGTTGCTGTTTCCATAAGAGCTTTGGTTACTTTTCTGTTAACTTCAGAAATATCCACTTCTTCCGATGTTAGGCCTTCTAAAGCAGAGAATCTGTTCTTCAGTTCCAACTTGAAAGTATTATGGTGTTTTTTAAGGTTGGTTATGTCAATACATTTTGTTTGTCTTATGAGCTTGCCACGTTCCAGTTTAGTGTTGAGGTGCATCTTACATCTCACCAATCTATGGTCACTACCTGTGTTGAACTTGTTTAGCACACTGCAGTCTTCGATGACGAATTTTTTGTTACACATAATAAAATCAATTTCACTTGTCGTCCCAATTGGATGTCTCCATGTCCATTTCCTGTGTGGCTTTTTCTTGAAAAAGGAATTCAAGATGAAAAATCCTTCTGCCTCTGCAAACTCAACGAGAGTATTTCCACGCTGGTTTCTGTTGCCGTGACCGAATTTACCTACTGAAGTTTCATTCTGTTGCCGGTGCCCTATTTTTGCATTGAAATCTCCCATAATTATCTTCAAGTGCTGCTTACCTTTATTATTTAGATGACGAATTTCCTCATAAAATTCTTCAATTTCTTCTTCAGGATGACTTGTGGTGGGTGCATAAGTTTGAATAATCTGAACCTGGTATCTTCTCGATAGTTGGATAACGAGTCGTGCAGCTCTGTCAGAGGAACTTTCAACTTCTACCACTTTATCCTTCAGTTTCTTGTTTATTATAAATCCAACACCACTAGTTCTGCCAGTATCTGTCCCACGATAATAGAAGAGATGTCCACTTTTCAGTTCAATGAGATCTTCTCCTTTTCTCCTTACCTCACTCAGCCCGACGATGTCCCACTTGATCCTTTGTAGTTCCTCTTCCAATTCAAGAAGCCTTGAATCAGAAGATAGGGAGCGTCCGTTGTAGGTAGCCAAGGTCAGCATCAAATGGCAGCCTAGTCCGGTCCTCCGGGGATTCTTAGCACCCTCTGTCTTCATGTCGCACTGGCCGCTGCCTTGGCCAGGTACATTCCAGCTGCCGGAGACTGAGAGCCAAGATTTAAGTTGTAGAGTCATTTTGGAGGTGTTTGGCCATAACTCACCACGCTGGCCAAGCGGGTTGGTGAGTGTGGGATAGCATTTCCTCTGATCCCGATGGTATAGTTATACCGCTATTTGCGGTCGTCAGAGCCCCTTTAGTGGGAACAGGATGCACCACGAGAAGGCGGGGTTGACATTTGTCAAGGAGAGGCTGTGATGTTACGCATCACCTGACCTTACATCCCATATATATATATATATCTATATATATAATGTGAACTACAATATTTATATATATAGAAGTAATTACTGTATATCTAGCACAGGGGCGCATTTAGAGTAGGCCTTGCGCCCCCCCCCCTTCCCCCGGGGAAAATGTGTCATTTTCTTGTTTTTTTTCGGTTAAAATGCGACTTACATTAGAAAAAAAATGCCTTAATTTAATAAAAATGTATCAACTTGCATTAGAAAAAAAAATGCTTTAATTTTTCTTCAATTTTTCATTAACTTTGATTTTGTTCCAGATGGTGGATTTCAAAAACTTCCTATTTTCGTCCCCCCCCCCCCAGAAGAAAAATTCCATATACATCTGTGATATAGTTATTACTTCTTCAGACATTTCAGGAATAACAAACTTTTTTCAGCTAAAGGAGGGGGAGGGGGTCCGCAGGCTTGAAATTTTCATCTATTAAAATGCATTTAACACACTCTTGATCTTGAATCATGATTCCCAGACAATTAGGTATGATTAGTCTACTTATTATATTTTGAAGAACACCATGCGTCGCAATACACTTTTTAGTAAAAAAAAAATCTATAACTAGTACCATTTGAACAAATATTTGAAAAAATATAATTGGAGAAATATTTGTAGCGTAAAAAGAAACGAAACTTCCTTTTTCATCGCAACCTGAATTTATTAAAATTTGGCTCGGTAACCTAAAATGTCTCCGAGGGGGGGGGTCGTTTCCGGGAGGGCTTCGCCCCCTGGATGTATGCCTGAAAGAAACACTGTTTACCACTAAGTGTTAATGCTTTAACTTTCCCGTATTTTAATTTTAAGTAGTAGGTGCCCCGATTCAGTCTGCCGCTTCGGGGCCCAAATTTACCACTGGCCTGCCAAAATATTTTCTGCGAAACGAAATTTCTAAATCATTAAGTTTAACAAACAGAAAAAGGGTTTTATAAGTTACTGATTCCATCCGATCGTTTACAAAATAATGCTGTCACTCAAAACTTGTACGACATTCAAGGTTTCTCTGGAGAACCCAACTGGATTAAAAATCGAAAAGATATGCAACTGGGTAGAGGCCCGATAATCATCGATTGCATCAGCGCTTCGCAACCTTAGAAATAAAGACGTTTTCGAAACGTCAAAATTACTCCCTAACCACCTATTAAAGATCTCACGAACGGTATTTTATTTCTCAGAAGATTTTTGTTTCGTGATTTTACATCAATGCGAGTTCAGAAGCAGGGAGGACAACTGTCCTTTTCAACTACTGAAGATTAAAATGCCGAAAATATAATCTTGGGATCCAGCTTCAAACAATGATAATAAGCAGATAGGCTCTAAGAAGAACAACACTACGAAGAAGAAAAAAATAGGCAAAAGCTTTCGCCTTTCACCCGAGGAGTTAATTAAGAGGAACGTCAGTCAGACGATTCTTTGTGGCTTGTCCTCATCCTCTCGAAGCTCCCGAATCCTCTCTGAGATTCATCTGTCCTTCAAAAAGATGAGATCGGCTAATCCCTTTCCTTAGGAGAGGGGCCCGTCCGAGCAACATCAATGATTTATTTGAACACAAAAAGTCGCACCGACTGAAGAAAGCCTCAGCGGATCTCCAGGTGTCAACAATAATCTGGATAAATGAACCCCTAAATTACTTGTCACGTTGGGCAGCTGCGCACCTCATTGAAGATCATCGACGTAGATAAAATGGTAAACACTGACCCTCTACCCTGAAGAGAAGAAAAAGCTATCTTGAACCACCAACGCAGAGTGCACTCACACATTGCCTCTTAAGAAAACATTTCAAAGTTTTAAAACACTGTGCTATCCATAGGTAAGGGGAAAAAAAAAAAAAAAAAAGAAAGCGACCAACCATTCAAGTAGAAATTTTTTTTTCATTCTCATTATATTACAACGGCCGTTCCATAAAAACTGAGAGTAAAATCCCACAACATGAAAAAAATATAGGAACAGCAAAATATATATAATTTTTTCTCAAAGTATCTTCTCTCGGATGACATGCAATGGTCCCATGTTCAGTTAACTTTTAAAAGCATGTAGCGAAGGCATTTTGTGGAAGCTTCTTTAGCAACCTCTGTACAGTTTGAATAACGTCATCATTTGTGTTAAATGTTGCGTCACGGAACTTCTCCATTTTTGGAAACAACCAGAAATCGCACGGGGCAAAGCCAGGACCTTAGGCAGGCTGTGACATGATTTCAATAATGCATTTCGTAAGAAACTGTTGAACACAAGCAGCCGCATGTGGGCAAACGTTATCATGGTGTACGATCCACTTGCCCACCAGTTCCGGTCGATTAATCGATATGTGCCGCCGTAGACGCTTCAGGACTGAAACGTAATACTCAGCATTGACGGTAATTTGTGGAGGAACGGCATGCTGGTAGACTACACCTTTATGATCAAAGAAAATTATCATCATCACCTTCCCAGATGATTTGGTTTGGCGGCCTATTTTCGGAGGAGGCTTGCCTGTGTGTTTCCAGACACTCGTGTGCTTCATGGGAGGGTCGAAACAGAGGACCCATGTTTCATCGGCAGTTATTTCTGTGTTTAGATAGTTTGGATCCTTTGTAATCAGTTGTTTCCACTCATGACACACCTGAACTATGGCTAACAATTGTTCTCTCGTCAGGTGATGAGGTACCCATCTGAAACACACACGATGCAGCAGTAATTTGTCGCGTAGAATACGAAATGCCGACATTTTTTTAATATTAGTTGACGCTGCAATGTCTTCACACTTCATGCGTCAATCTTCTTGCAGGATTGTCCGAACAGTATTAACAATACGCTGCGTAACAACACTTTCAGGTCAACCAGGTCTAGGAAAGACTTCTGCCGACACGTTCCTTTTTTGAAATTATGGTGCCATCTAAAAATCGTTGACTCACCCGATCATTTATCTTTGTAACCTTTTTCATTAAATTAATTGTTTCTAGAGCCGTTTTACCCTAACGATAGTAAAATTTTTATCGCACAACGCATTTCACATCATAACTCAGAATCACCACCTCCATAACTGCATGGCGAATTGCAGACGTACCCTAAACAACTGCGCAATAACAAAACCAGAATAGTCTTCCATGGCTAATAACTACTGCCATAGATACTTCCTTAATCCAGTTAGTCGTCTACGTGGTTATTTTCCCAGTTCACACTGTTGCCAACTCAAAAAAAATACTCTCATTTTTTTATGGAATGTCCTTTGTACATACAGTGTTTGGCTTTTATATCGGGACCACAGCTGTATTATGTTTATGAAAAGTAATGTTTATTAGTAGTCATGGGCTTGTACGCTTGTTGTACGTAGTCACACTAACTAAGAGGCGACTATCGTGCGTAATAGATTTCAATTTTTGATATTTTTGCATGGTAGAGTTCAATTTTTGACTTAGGCGCATTAGCACATTAGAAGTATCACCAGTGCTACTAAGCTGGCTTTGAAATTCATAGTTTGGCTTCGCAAAAGCAAGATCATCTGCAAGATCAAGTGGTGTTAGATTTTTATTAACGTTAATGTTTCAAATATTTCCATTTATAGCGATAATGACACACAACCAAAACTTCATCGACATCCAACACACGTCTCACATAAGACCTTTTGTACTTCATAATCATTATCTTTCTTCTCATGGAGACATTTCTGAGTCTGGTTGTCCCATGATTTCCTCAGTCTTCCACTACCTTTCTTTCCTACGGCATGCATGGTGTGAATGAACAATCTTAGTTGTTCTTCATCACTCATATTTTCAATACGGCCAAACTACCTCAGAATATTTGTAATATTAATATCTTTAAAGTACCTCTTTTCGCCTGTAGTGTTCTACAATGTTATGTAGCTTTGGGAACACTACGTAAAATTTGTTCTTATTCACTCACTTCAAGAGAAAGAGGAGTCACTAAAATAAAGTTTAAGAAAGATTTACTTACATTTCGTCTTTTATTCAGATGAAACTCTTTAGGCACTTCACTAATGAACAATTGTAAATAATTATTCCAATAACAACAATAGTCTCTTAGTCGAAGTAACGTGAATTAGTAAGTACAATAAAAGCTTGACGAGACTCTAACACAAAATACATACAGGGTTTGGACAGAATAATGTGAACACCACGCTCAGAGACGTGACTTTTAATGCAGCTGCATACGTCGCAATACGCAAAGGTATCTCCCACTTTTTGGTTGTAATAGCCCTCCCAAGGTCCTGTTTAAGTGCATTTAAACTGTCTTGTTGCAAAATTTCTTTCAGAGTGGCGACGAAATGAGCGACCTAACGGACTTCGAAAGAGGACTAATTGTTGGTGGCCGGCTAGTTGCTGCCCCCGTGACAACAGTCGCCAGTGTAGTAGGGGTATCGAGAGCTACTGTGTTGAACGTCATGACAGCATACCGTGTTCGTGACAAAACCTCGTCTGAGAAACGCAAGAGAGGCCGGAAAACGACCCTGACTGACAGACACAGGAGCAGAGATGGAAACGGGTCACGGGTCAAGGGGTCGACAATTTCTTCCGCGTCCAACGGGTCGGGTCATGGTGTTCCTCACCCGATGTTAACCCGGTTTTACTCCCGTTTTATTCTTGAAAAGAGAAAAATATATTCCATAGAAAAATGCGCGTTGTGGAATTCTGTAGTAGATACTGGTATCCACGGAGTGGATAATGATTTGCCATGCAAAAGTATTGTCGTCTCTTTCTTAAAGCAGCGAATATTTCTACCAACCAACTCGACGTCAGACACACCGACACCATATTGTAAAAAGATACTTCCTCTACGTTCTTTTACAGTGCGGTTGTCCAGGGCAAGGTACAGGCAAACGCCATTCGCTTGCTTCTCAGTTGATTCACTCTTTCCGTGCGAAGTTCACTGTATGGCTAAGAGTTACTTTTCACATCGCATCTTTTACATTGAGCATTCAGAGGTTTTCGATTGATGTGCTAACATCCCGTTCCCATGACATGTCATGTCGAAATTAACTCCTTATTTGTTAATATGGATGGATTTAATGTTAAGGAGATTGAGAAAGGCGTCGAGGCTAAAAAATACGTGATTGTTCAAAACCACAAGGGGAAGAGCGAATGCTCGAAATTGTTTCGTCTCATTAAGGGATCGATGAATAATAATTCTGTGTTGTTTGGTCTTGCTTTTTGTTGAAAATGTGGAAAGTGTACATTTACAAAGAAAGATGTCGACGGCGTAATAAAAGATTATGGAACCCAAAATCTAATTGACCATATGAAAGTATGCGCACCTCCATCAAAGCGTGGAAACAGTTAACAATCTAAACACATTTAAAAAAATACATTTGTGTAATCGTAAGTAATGATTCCCATTTGTAATATAATCCATGGTCACGGTCATAGTCAGCCATTACTTCTGGATTACGCAAAATAGTGGCACTAAAATTTAGCAAGTAACCAAATTTTATTATTAAAAAAGGATTTCAGTTATTAAATATCAAGCAGTTATTGGGATGAATATACAGGGGTTGACCAAAATAATGGAAACACCTAATATGGTGTGGTAGCACCCATGGCATTTAAAACTGCTTGAATCCTCCTTGGAATGGACGCATACAAGTCCTGGACGGTGGTAAGTGGTATGTTGTACCATTCGTCCTGCAAAAACTGCTCCAATTCCTTAAAAGACGCCGGAGGAGGATAACGGGATCGTATTCTGATTTCCAACAGAAGACACCACAGGGGCTCAGTCATGTTTAAATCCGGTGATTGTACAGGCCAAGGAAGGTGTGCAACTTCATCCTCATGTTCCTCAAACCATGATTGAACAGTTCGACTTCTGTAAATCGGGGCATTTTCATCTTGAAAGGTGCAATCCCCTGACGGAAACAATGTCTGCGCCATTGAATGCACATGGTCGGCCAAAAGAATGACATAGTCAGCGTTAGTGATCCGTCCGTGTAAGGTGATAATAGGACTTGCTGCAAACCACGAGATCATGGCCGAAACCATTACGGAACCGCCCCATGGTTCACTGTTGGAAGGAGACAGTCTGGGTTGTAGGCTTCTGCGAGGGGTTCTCCACATGTAAACCCATCCTGTGGTGGGGAATAGTGAGAAACTTGATTCATCGGAAAACAAGACATGTTTCCATTGATCCGCAGTCCACGTTTTATGTTCCTGGCACCACTGTAGTCTTCGTTTCATATTCACCTGTGACACCAGGAGTTTTGCAATCGCAGCTCTGCCGTAAATATTGTGCTTGTGCAATTCTCTTCGTACGGTATGGGTCGACACTGGGTTTTGGAGATGTGCATTAAGCTCAGCAGTCACTTTCGTCGCCGTAGTCTTCCTCCTTGCGGTCACAATCCTCTTTTATGTCCTCCTATCTCTCGTAGTGAGTTTGGTTTTGCTTTCACAGTTGTGTCTCGGAGATGGTGCTGCGCCGTGAACTTTGCGTGCTGCCATGACCTTCGACGTGGTACCTCTCGATACCCCCAATACCTGTGCCACTGTGGTTACCCACGCACCAACCAGACGGGCTTCTACAATCTGCCCTTTTTGGAAATCCGACAGGTAACTCATTGTGCTTTCACCTGGAAGGAAATTATGCAAACACCGATTTACAATGCAATCAAACAGACCCTTGAGACTATAAGCAACACTTTTTTACAAAAAAAAATAATAATAATAAAAAAATGTATCTGCATGTTCGTTTTACTCAAAAAGCAGCACTTACCGAAGCCACTGTTTTCAGCGAGGTGTTTCCATTATTTTGGACAACCCTTTGTATGTATTACGTTTATATAGTTTATATGTGTGTGTGTGTGCGCGCGCGCGGGCGTGGAACTGCATAAACAAGATATTCGTAGCAGAGTTTCTATTGATAAACCTCTTGTGACCCGGGTGAATGCACAACGGCTACGGCAGTGGTGCTAGGAACATACAACGTGGGCTGCAAATGCATGGAAGCATGTAATGTGGTCGTATGAATCCACTTTCACACTCTTCCCCACCGCAGGTCGTGTTTACACGTGGAGAATACCGTTTGAAACGTTCAACCCGGACTGTCTGCTCCCAACAGTGAAATATGGTGGTGGTTCTGTAACTGAGATTCCATATTTATGAGAAGCGAAGTTAAGTAACCATTTTAAGATAACGAATTGTAAGCACATTTTCCCGCCATTTTCGATGCGTTGGTTAGTGGTCACGACTTTCACGTTACTCAGCATCCCAACATTAGGGAAGTTATATTTATGGTTTCGTGGATGTGAGAAGAGGGGACAGCGAAGCCAATTAAGGAACTTTGCGCCTTCAGAGAGAAAAGAGAAACAGGACATTATTGCTCTTCAGCGGTCCCAGGTGAGGGAAAAACGCAAGCGGAAGAAGTTGGAAGGGGGCGCTCTTAGAGGGATCATTGAATGAAGGATTTAGAAGGAGGATCTGCGCCTTAAATCTGGGGAACGTTCTCTTTGCGGGGTGTAAAATGACGCAAAGAAACAGTTGGTCACTTACGTTAGCACTCACATTTAAATGGACTGTAAGAATGAATTATAAACTACACTGATGAGGCATTGATGATGGGCGAACTTTCTGGTCACTATGAGATACACGCAACACACTTACATAAGCACAGCACCGACACTGGCTGATAAGCACAAAATTAACGCTCGCAGCGCCCCCTTGAGGGTCGTTTCAAAATCCACAGTATGACTTTTACAGGGGGAAGGGATCTTAGAAGTAGAGGGTTTTTCACTCTACTGCGGTGGATGGTGCTTCTCATCTGCGAGGGATTTGAGACTGAAAGGCGACCGAGAGAGGAGGTGGTGATTTTCCTTCTGCTAGTTGTGAAGGAAGATAAGCAAAAAGGCAACGAGACTGATATTTATGAAGTGGCAGGGAGTTTCAAACCATTTTGGTCGACCAAGTAAGTCCATCCAATGGCTAAAGCATTGTTTCCTGCAGAGGATGCCATCTATCAAGGTGATAACGCCCCTATTCACAGAGCTCAGAATGTGCAATCATAGTTTCGGGACGACGAGGACGAACTTTCACCCTTCCTTGGCCTCCGCAATCACCAGACTTAAATATCATCAAGCCACTGTGGTCTGTGTTGGAAAACAGAGTAAGATCCCGTTATCATCCTCCTGCATCTCTCAAGGATAGATAGATACGTACGGTGTCCGAACAGTTCTCGACCCGACAATGAAGGAAAAATTGTACATATAGGTCCGAAAAGATAACTAGCAGACATTACGTAATTTTTTGAATAAGTTAAACAATTTTTTTTAATGTTTAATTTGTGACGTACGTCTCTCTTGATCTCTTTGAGGTTTTGGCATATAACTACATAGTACATACATACATACATATCACTAAGCTGTTCTCTGAGATTCAGAGGTTAGCTCTAAAAAGAAATACAAACTACCAGATAGTTTTACTTACTGTTGTCGTATTAAACTTCTCCATTTACAGCGATCTTGACATACAACTCGGGCTTCACTGATATCCATTACACGCCGTACACAAGATCTTTTATTCTTCATATTCATAATCTTTTTCTCATGCAGACACTCCTGAATCTGATCCACCCATGTCTTCCTCAGCCTTCCTCTGTCTTTCCTTCCTGCCACTTGGGCTAAAAAGATTTTCTTAGTAAGCATCTCATCACTCATTCTTTCAACATGGCCAAACCACCGAAGCATATTGGTCTCCACCTTGCTAACAACATTTTGCTTCACATCACACAACTGCAACACATCTTCATTCCTCACACAATCAGACCGTGTCTTGCCACAAACCCCCGTAAGTAATGCATTTCTCCAGCACACAAACGACTTCCATGTTTCTTCTGTAGTACCCAGGTTTCACTACAATACATCAGAGTAGGAACAATTACAGTTTCATACACAGCCATGCGGGACTCTCTAGAGAACCCATCATTCCTGTAAAAACCTTCCAGAGCAGCTATGACTTTCAATGAAGAATTCACTCGCCTACTAATTTCACCATCCAATTTGTTCTCTCTGTCAAACATGCTTCCTAAATACACAAAATCACTCACCTGGTCAATCACAGTGCCATTTATACTTACATCACATTCAGTGCTACCAGTTCCTCTCTCAAACTCCATAACTTTGGTTTTTCCCTTATAACTAGTAGGCGCTATGTAATTTTCTGAACATGCAAAATAACCTTTTTGAATGTTTAATTTGTGACGTACGTCGTTCTTAATCTCCAGGGTGAAGATTAAGCCTCCAAAGCCTCGACCCGTGCGGGCGCCAATGACTAAGACTCCCAGTAATAAATGTCTTTCACCATTGCACTCTAAATTAGTTTCCGCTTCCAAAGACATCTTACTCAAAAATATGGGGCTGATTTTTAGTTTTTGCACCCCAAAACGGCCCTAATTTGGGTCCCAACATTTCAGTGTTTTCTTACCAAAATGGTGAAATCTTGTTCCTTGAATACCAAAACCTGTAAATCCGGAAGTCTGTTTTCAAGCGATCACTGATCTTGTATAAAGATAAGAAAGTAAAAAGGGGAGAGGTGGTAGTGGGGAGGGTAAGAAGTGAAAAGCATTGAAGACGTTAAGGGATCGCACGTTCCTGTACATCTTCAAATAGCACTACACCGCTGATTCTGACACCTTTGACGTGAAGGGAAACATCACGGAAACGCCTGGTAAACTCGCACGTTGAAAGTTTCTTAGGCGACGTGAAATACTTATTCGGATTCGTTCTTATGAATGCTGTGTGGGGAAACTGCGGAATATTTCAACAGAAATCAGGTTCCGCGTTTGTAAAGAAACAAAGAATAAAAAGTTGTGTGAAAGAAACAATCAGTTGTTATTTAAGAAGCAAACCGGAAAACAATTGCAATCCTGAAAGCATTTATTTTAATGCAAATTATCTTTATCACGAAAGTAACTTCAACTCTCAGTGTTTTCAGCTTTAAATGGCATACGCTTGAAACATCTTTCGCCTCTCCCTACCCTTCTCCCCTCTCCCCTCGAACTTCGAATCTTAGGACACGAACGCTTCAGGGCAAAAGATTGTGACTTAAGGATCACGCAAAACGCCCGGCCGCTTAGCAGAAAGACTTGACGCCATTGCTTAGATGTTAACTGCTTTTGCTTCACAGATCATTTATCCACACACCTACGCGCATGTTCAACGCACAGGAGCAAAAAGGACTGTCGAAGTAATGAAGAATAATGGTAGGACGGACAACACAATGTATACATCTACAGCCGAGCAATTACCACCCGCTACTCGCTCGCTACGTGAGCAAAGGGTTGAGCGAGGCCAGTGCTCATTTATCATTGTCAAGCGAACACACGCCCCACCCCCTCAACCCTGATCACGTGTTCCTCCCTGTCACCACCATTGGCCAGCTGCTGCCAGCATCAGTCTTTCGAACTTGTCAATGCTTGGGCATCGCCGAGGTCTCCTGCCGAGAAAAACACCTTGATAACAAGACGACTAAAATGCTGTTCAGAGAGTGTTATGTGGGAGGATAGGAAACGCTTTCATGATTGAGAAGAGCAGATTGTTTTGGTAGCCCAATCTGTAACTTTTTTTTTTATTTATTTGTGTTTATGAAAGGTTTTAACAAAGTACCTGTCTTCCAAGATTTCTAGTAGTTCGTAACAGAGAACATCGATAGGGAATTATCCATTTTTTTTTGTTTTCGCTATTTAATTATTACAAAGTCAACAAATATATTAATTATATCGTCCATGTGTACAATATATTATTTTATTTCAAATTTACTTTCACATAACTACAGGATCCATAACACAAATGTAGAAACGGAGCAATTCAGGCAATGAAGAGGAAAATATATTCAGTAGTGAACAAATTAATCCGAACAAGCAAAAATTTTCGTCAAATTTTTTACAACGGCCATTCCATAAAATATGAGAGTATTTTTTGAGTTGGCAGCAGAGCGAAGGGGGAAAATAACCACGCAGACGACTAACTGAATTAAGGAAGTATCTATGTCAACAATTATTATCCGTGGCAGACGATTCTGGTTTTGTTATTACGCAGTTTAAGGTCTGAATTTCACCATACAGCTATGGAGGTGAGTGATTCAGAGTTAAGAAGGGAAAATGCGTTGTGCGATAAAATTTTGCTATCATTTGGGTAAAACAGCTCTAGAAACAGTTGATTTAATGATAAAATCTTACAAAGTTAAATGTTTGGGGTAGCCAACGATTTTTAGATGGCACCATGATTTAAAAAAAAAAGGGCGTTTGTCGGCAGAACTCGCTCCTAGACTTGGTTGACCTGAAAGTGTTGTTACGAAGCGTTTTTTTAACACTGTTTGGGCAATCTTGCAAAACAATCGACGAATGAAATGTGAAGACATTGCAGCATCAACTAATATTTCAAAAACGATATTTGCATTCTATGCGACAAACTACTGCTGCATCATGTGCGTTCCAGATGATTATCTCATCACCTAACGAGAGAACAATTGTTAGCCAGAGTTCAGGTGTGTCGTGAGTGGAAACAAACGATTGCAAAGGATCCATACTTTTTAAACATAGCAGTAACTGCCGATGTAACGTGTCCACCATTTCGACTCCCTCACGAAGCACACAAAGAGTGTCTGGAGCCATACCACAGGCTTGCCTTCTCCGAAAAAAGTTCGCCAAACCAAATCAGCTGGGAAGGTGATGATGATACATTTCTTTGATCATAAAGGTGTAGTCTACCAGCATGCCGCTCCTCCACAAATTACTGTCAATGTTGAGTATTACATTTCAGTCTTGAAGCGTCTGCGACGACGCATATCGATTAAGCGACCGAAACTGATGGGCAAGTGGACCCTACACCATGATAACGCCCGCCCCCCATGTGCCTGCTTGTGTTCAACAGTTTCTAATGAAATGCAGTATTGAAATCATGCCACAGCCTGCCCACACTCCTGACCTCGCCCCGTGTGATTGCTGGTTGTTTCCAACAATGAAGGAGAAGTTTCGTGGCGCAACATTCAACACAAATGCTGACATTATTCAAGCTGTACAGGAGTCGCTAAAGCAGCTTCCACATAATACCTTCGCCACATGTTTTGAAAAGTTAACTGAACGTTGTGACCGTTGCCTATAAACTGAAGGAAGATACTTTTAGAAAGCATAACATATATTTTGCTGTAACTATATTTCTTCATTTTGTGTGAGTTTAGTCTCAGTTTTTATGGAACTGCCGTTGTATGTGGCTTTGACTTTTGTTTTAGTTCACAATAATTTTGGTTCCAGTTTACGAGTTTCGGTTTTTGTTTTAGTTCGCAATATTTTAGTTTACTAATTTCGGTTGTGGTTTTTATGATGTTTGACCAAAACCTTCCATGTTCCTTAATAGTGTTTTCAATTTTTTTCTAGAGTGAACAAGTGGACACAAAATGGATACATCTCAGAGAAAGCGTTCAAAAATATGTGCTCTTTCGCAGCACACATCCATGAAAGCGTTCAAAAATATGTTGTTTGTTGTGTGTTAAGTGTGGTGTTGGTTCAGGTACTGTTAATGCGATTTTGAAAAGGTTTAGGCAGACAGGTACCTTTTCTCCAGATAGAAAAGGAAAATATGGGCGAAAAAGGAAACCTATGCACGTACTCAAGATGGTTTACTGGTTAAGAAAAGCAAATTAATCCAAAATTGTTTGCTATAAACTTAAATAGAGACTTGGATTAATGTTTCTGCCAGGACAGTCCGTGGAAGATTGTTGGAAGCAGGGTGGGCTACCCAGAAACCAAAAAAGAAACAACTGCTAATGAAATCTATGCAGAAAAAGAGTCTCCAGTGGATTAAAAGTGAACGAAGACTGGACTGTTGAGAAGTGGAGGAACGCCATATTCTCGGATGAGAGCCATTTCTTTGTCCAATGAGAGCAAGTACCCTCTGCCCGCAAATCAGCGGCTGAGAAGACTTATCCCGCAAATCAGCGGCTGAGCAGACTTATCCCGCAAATCGGCGGCTGAGAAGACTTATCCCGCAAATCAGCGGCTGAGAAGACTTATCCCGCAAATCAGCGGCTAAGCAGACTTATCCCGCAAATCAGCGGCTGAGCAGACTTATCCCGCAAATCAGCGGCTGAGATGACTTCTCCCGTCCACCTTCAACAAGCTCTTAAACACCTAGCTAAACAGTGGTTCTTGTGTTGTTTTACACATGATGGACCAGAATTACTTGTGCCTGTTGACGATATGATGAAAAGTGACAAATACATAAAAATATTGGAGAAAAGAGCGGTCCCGCAGATCCCGAAAGACAAAGAAATAGTCTTACATGCCACTCTTCCAAAAAAATGAGAGTTCATAAACAATCACAACATTCAAATGCTCCAGTGGCCAGGTATAACTCTGCTGACTTTAACCCAATAGAAAATGTGTGGGCCATATAGTGTAAAAGTGACTCGGAAAATTTAATTGTGATACAACGGATAACTTAATACAATCCATTATCATGGCATGGTTTAGAGATGCAGAAATAAGAAAAATGTGTTCTACTTTGGTAGAGTCCATGCCAAAGCGAACTAATAAACTTATTAGGAACAGAGGAGCACAAAAATTATTAGGTGAAAATGGAGTTTAATTTTTGTACTTCTTTTGTTGCAAAATTAACATTATATATATATATATATATATATATATATATTGAAACGAACCGAGCGTGACTCTTCGAAAAAGATTGAGTAGGCTTCTCTCGCGAAGGCTGTTGCAATAAGGTCGTGCCCTTCCTTGAAATTAATTTAACTATCACTAAGCATCCACCAATTAACTGCGAAGATTGCCGGCACATAAATATACTTTAATTTAGAAACTCATATCTACATAATTTATATGCACTATATTGACAAAAGACACCGGACACCTAGAAGAGAAACACAACATAGCATTTATTGACATACATTTGTACGGTGGCGGTTCACCTTTGGCCTTAATGCATGCACGGACCCTTAGAGACATGCTTTCGGCAAGGCTTTGGAACACAGCGGTAGGTATCCGCTTCCATGCAATACATCATGCTGCCGCAAACTGTTGCTTAGTAGTAGGCCTTGGTTCCAAAGTTCTTATGCAGTGCTCTAATTCATCCCATAGGTGCTCTATGGGATTAAGATCAGGGCTCTGTGCAGGCCAGTTCACACACGATATGGAATTACACTCCGTAACAGTACTTGCTGTATGGCTCGGTGCATTACCCTGCTGGTACCAACAAGGCTCGGTTCCATAGTATTGCCACAGAGTTGGTAGGTCATAATTGTCCAGAATATCGAGATAGGCGTGCAGGTTAACAGATTTTTCCACGATAACCAATGGGCAGGGGCCATACCACGAAAAACATCTCACACGAGTACACTGCCAGCTCCAAACTTGACCGTAGGAACAGAACACTGTGGTAAATAGCGTTCCCCCGGTTGCCGCCATGCCCGCACACGGCCATAAGACTGATGGATCGTATATCTGGATTCATCAGTCCAGAGGACCCGTTTCCATTGATCTACGGTCCACGATAAATGTTCTTTACACCATGCTAAACGACGAGTAGCATTCCGAGTGGAGATGAAAGGTTTGTGAGCAGCCGCACGACCACGGTAACCCATGGAATGAAGTTCTCTGCGAATGGTACGTATGCACACCGAGGTACCAGCAGTTTTACTCACCTGTACACTGAGGTCTTGTGCAGTAATGCGTGGATTGGTTGAAACGACTCTCCTGAGGCTTCGACGTCCTCTATCACTGATTTTCTTTGGTCTTCCGGTAAGTTTTTCTGCTTCAGGCACACCATGTGTCTTCTACTTATTCAGTACATCCAAACAGTTGACTTGGGTATGTTTAAATGCCTCTCGGTTTCTCTTATGGACAACCCACTAATATAACACCCAACAATCTTTCCTTGCTCAAAGTCAGTTCTCTCCCGCCGAGACATTTTCACTCAACCTCACAGTGCGATATGATCGCGGTCAGCAGCAGGTTTATTTTTATACCGTTTTCAGCTGTACCGCGCATCTTAACAACGCAGCAGATCTGTTCATTTGGGTTTGAAGGGGTCCGGTAACTTTTGTCAATATAGTGTGTATGACGATGAATTAAGTCGAATTATCGCCACAGACATAGCACTACGACCAACTTAACAATTTTAATAGACTGCACTGTCGAATCATTAATTCAGTAGCCGTTACTAGCACTTCCAGTCAATGATAAGTTTAGTAGTCGGCTGGATCAGTTCAAGCAGCGAACATAAACAAACGAAAACTTTACTTAGTGTTTCAGTGCATAGGTAAATCCAAGAATACTTCAAAAGGAGCGCACACCACAAACCACACGTATTGCTCGGCTACGTAACCAGCACACCACGAATTATTCCTCGACTTCGCTGGCTGATACTTCTGTAACACTTTACCTCACATGTTCGTCCGAAATGGGACCGGGTTCGAGTCCCTGACGAGGCGTGGGCGGTGTGTCTGTCTGATGGCAATAGCTTCTGACCATTTGCCCGAGATCGGTCCGGGTTCAAGTTCCTGGTGAGTCATCGATTTTGTGCTTGTCCAACATCTCTGCCGTTTTCCTGGAAACAGTGGCCCTAAATTAGAGACGTATGACTGTGTATAGCCCTATGAATTACTCATAATGGTAGTCCTTAATTCCTACAGAAAAATAAGAGAGTAGGTAAGAATTACTGATTTCTATTATTGGACTTCCAAGGGAAGCATGTTACACGTAACTTCTTAATTATTCTTATCTGACGTGCTTTTTACAAGTTGCACCTTAAAGACAATAAGCCAGCATGAACGCATTCGTCTAAAATCTCCGTGGAGATACCACAGGTCCAACGAAACGTCATAAATAGACGTCCAACATCTCCATCCTGAAATTCAACATCCTGCTTGCAACGAACTGTGAATGAATCCATAAATAAATGGTATCGCCATCAAAAATTATATATACGGCAGCAAATGAGATGATAGACTTTCGATGTTAAAAAACTGATTGCCTTACTTCTCCGATTGCTTTTGAGAACGAACGCATTGGCTCTAAAACTTAAAAAAAGCAGTCACCTTTCTGCTGTGCTCAAGAGCATCTCCTACTTTTTTTTTATGCACTGCCCGTATCTTTATTTATTGAAAAAAAATCTGCTCATTTAGTGATTTCCTGCTCATTTAGGATAAGATATTTAGACTGTGTGATAATATGCTGAATATTTGCATTTGTATACAATTTGCTTTTTTAAACTTCTAGAACGCTCACCAAATGAAAAGCAAGAACTATTATAGATGGATGTCTAATAAATCATAATAAATAAGCAGCCTGTTTTATAAACAGGTGCTTTATTCACTACGATTTATTAGGCATCCATCTTTCGAAAAAAATTGGTATTGCGCAACGATCAGCCAAAACTGAGTTCGCGGTAACGCGTAGCTGCATAATATTTTACAGTCTTTGGGGAAAACATCAGGAAAAACTCTCTCTCATTTGGCATAAACACTCGTAATGTCTTCTCCTTGGTTTGCCACGACCGAGATACCGTCGACGTCGGGAATAAGCCGGGAGTGTATTCCATACCTCTTCTCCACCAGGACCCTGCTTGTGAACCTAAGGTCTACATTGGCTCGACCCTGAGGGCTTTGAAGATCCGTCTTAAAGAACATCAGTGTGCACTGCGATCCGGGAACATATCCACGGCTTTAACCGATGCAGTTATTAATGACGGCTTCGTACCAGATTGGACAAATGCAAAAATCTTGAACTCCTCAATAAACAAATATAACATATTTCTGGCGGAAAGTCTCTACATCCAAAAATTTTGGGACACCTGTTGTAATACGGATTTTCCAGCCTTCATCCCAACCCCTTGGAGGCGACTCATGGGTCCCGCTCTGGATCAACAGGAAGGTGAGACCACTTGACGACCTTTAATCAATTTAGTGTTTTATCTTGCTGCTACCTGAATATTGGACTTTAATTTTCTTTTTCAGATTGGCAACCTATGTATCAACTTGTGACGTGTAATTGAGATAACGAACCTATGTCTATATATTTTTGCTGCTTCCGAGTGATTCGGGGCTTTATTCAGTGGCTTGATTCTAAGACCTCGAAAGCGCTCGTCGGTGTTAACGTAAATGGGCTTTTATAATTTTTAATAAATGTGATTTTATTGAGTGTTTTAGGGTGCCTATTGTGGTTTTATCGTGCTTTAAGACAGCAAGTGTATATTAGTTCAACAACCAGCACGTTATATTAAATTTTGGTCTACAAAAATATCAGTGTTTTTCAGGAAATTTTGTTGAATGCAAAATGTAACAACAAGGGAAATAACAGAAGAGTGGAACCTTCTTGCCAGCAGGGGGTTCTAGGCGCATGAAAAACATCGCGGACAACACGCTCAACAAAAGAAAAATAGAAATTGCATCATCTTTTGTTCCTGTTGTGCAAACACAATAGTGAGTGGCTTCTCACTGAAAAAAAAAGTAGAACACCGTTAATAAACAAAAGTTTCGTGCACACATTACCATAGCAACTGCGAATATCACTTACTGAGTAACACGACAACATTTATACACCATCGTTAAAAATTACCTTAATGACCGATATTTCGTAAATTCTCGTATCCGAAACATTCTCTACTCCTAAATAATCTAAACACAATCACAGACACCCACATCAGGGATAACACGAGATTCGAGGTATCATGATTAGAATTGTGTTTTTAGGAAGCGGCATGATCCTTCTAAAAGAACGGCCAACGGAAATATCCTGCTGGATAGCGAAAGAAAAACCAGATGAAGAACGAAAGAGAAAAAGAATATATATTGCAACAACTTGTTCTAAAATTGTAGATATACACTGAAGAGCAATTGAATTAGAGACAGCTGGCGTTATGCAAATGTAGCGCTGTGGGCGGCCCTGTAAACGGAAACGACATTACATATGCAGCGATCCGACAATATAAGGAGTGATGCCACGGGAATCAGTAAGAGTCGGACGCAGTATGGGTAAGACGAAGGATCTAAGCGCATTTGATCGTGGTCAAATTGTCGGGGCCCGACGACTGGGTCAGTCCATCTCGGAAGTAGTGCAGGCACTGGGATTTTCACGAGCCACTGTGTCACCGGTGCACCGTGAGTAGATCGAATCCGGTAAAACCATCCCTGCAAGGACCAACTGCAGTGGACAACAGCGTGTGGATGAGCGGGGTCGTCGTCGGCTAGCTCGCATTGTAACAGCGGATAGACGGGCCACAATGCAAGAAATCACTCGGCAATTTAACGCTGGTGCACAAAAACGTGTAAGCAGCCACACCATCCAGAACCATCTCCTCGCTATGGGGTACAGAAGCCATCGTCCCACGAGGATACCGCTGCTGAACGCACATCACAGGGTGCAAAGATTAGCATTGGCTCGGGAACATCGCCACTGGACCCTAGACATGTGAAAAATGTTGCCTGGACTGATGAGTCGAGATTCACGTTGGTACATGCAGATGGCAGGATACGAGTACGGCGCAAAACACATGATGCGATGGATCCTTCTTGCCAGCAGGGTACTCTTCAAGCTGGTGGGGGTGGCATTCTCGTCTGGGGAGTGTTTACGTGGACTGAAATGGGACCCCTGGTGCGTGTGACATCGTCCCTCACAGGTTAACGTTACCGGGATATCCTGGACGACCATTTGCTCCCGTTTGTGCGTCTTCAACATCCCACTGGGCACCTCATCCTGCAACAAGACAATGCACCGTGACATCGATCCCGAATTGTATCCGAATGGTTGGATGGACACTCCACCGATGTGACCTCGCTTCCTTGGCCAGCTAGGTCACCTGACCTCAATCCCATCGAGCACATCTGGGATACCATCGAGAAAGATGTTCGAGGCTCCGATCCCCTCCATCAAATCTTCGTGAACTGTGGGAGCTTGTTCAGGGGTCGTGGATCCGTATGGCTTCCCAACGCTTCCGGTATCTTGTCGAGTCCATGCCGAGACGAATCGCCTCCGTTATCAGGGCGAAAGGTTGTGCTACGCGTTACTAGACAGGTATCTCTAATTCAATTGCTCTTCAGTGTAACTAAAAGTGCTTTAGTACTGCTTCAATACGTGCTTCAGGCTAACCCGTTAAAAGTTTTCGAGCTGGGGGCTACTTAAATTGCGAACTCTCCCGTTATGGAGACGTGCCAAGTTGTTTACTATCGAATGACACGTTGAATTAAATCACTGTCTTCGTAGAATTCATTTATTTTCATCAGAAGAAAACAAAAACTAAATGTACTGTGTAATTGCGAGTAACTTTGCATTCAGGTTGTGGAAACATTAAACCCTTAAGCAAGAGTTCCCGAATTGTTCTCGTGGAGATGCATAGTCTTACTGTGTTTATCTATAGAAAATTCCCAAGATTACCGATTAAACGAGCCGAAGGTCAACAAACATGGGTTCGGACAATTGGCCACCCAGACAACTGGCCACACAACCAGCTAGACGCTGATAACTGGCCACAAAAGTGTACGGTGCCGTATAAAAATTGTCGTTTCTTTGCGCTTCAATAAAAATTGAATCTGGAAAACGTTCTATATAAGCCAAGCGAGGAGTGTGCTTAAATGTGGGAGATAAAAGTGTACATTCATGAAAAAATAATACATTATTTTATGCATTTTTTAAAGCTACAGTGTTCGACGAAACAAAGGAATTACAGCCTGAATCATACCATGTTCGAAAAAAGACGATAAGATGGGATATTTTAATAACACTGCGCTTTTACTTAGGAGCTAAATATTTACATAACATGTCAAGTTATTAATATTGCTCTTTTACTTACTGATAAAAATGTTGATTACCAGGCCTTATGCCTAAACCCTTTCAACAGTTTTTATTCTACCGTTGTCACATTCATGACGTTTGTCTATCAAGTCAAGTTAATAATAGTGCGCTTTTACTTGGGCACTAAATATTTATTAATAGGCCGGAGATATAGGCCCCACGAATTAATATTTAGTGCCCAAATAAAAATACAATAATATTAACTTGAGTTGATACGTAAACCATATGAATATGACATCGTTATAATAAAGACTGTTAAAAGGGCCGAGACATAAGGCATTGTAATTAATTAGTAACACTAGTGATCCGATTTATTGGCGTAGGAAATAAACACATAAGCGTTTCCCAGGTTTCGCACATCAACCAGATGGCTTTATCAATGAAGTTTCTGTCTAACTTCCTTGAAAAGCCATCTGGTTGATGTGCGAAAGCTTGGAAAAGCTTATGCGTTAATTTCCTACGCCAATAAATCGGATCACTAGTATTACTACTTAATTGGTATACTGTTCTTCGTTATAAATTGTAATTAATATTTAGTGCCTAACTTCGAATGTTTTGTAAATATCGGGTGTGTGTGCACAAGTTCTACCCGTTTTTTGTAGGCTGCAAAGAAAGGAGTAAAACACAACAAATAACGTACCTAGGATTTAACATAATTGCCACAATTCTGTATGACCTCTTGCCATCTGTCTATGAGTCCTGTATGACCTCTTGCCATCATTCCGTATGACCTCTTGCCATCTGTCTATGAGTCCTGTATGGCCTTTTGTCATCATTCTGTACGACCTCTTGCCATCATTCCGTATGACCTCTTGCCATCTGTCTATGAGTCCTGTATGACCTCTTGCCATCATTCTGTATGACCTCTTTGCCATCTGTCTATGAGTCCTGTATGACCTCTTGCCATTTGTCTATGAGTCCTGTATGACCTCTTGCCATCTGTCTATGAGTCCTGTATGACCTCTTGCCATCTGTCTATGAGTCCTGTATGTCCTCTTGCCATCATTCTGTATGACCTCTTGCCATCTGTCTATGAGTCCTGTATGACCTCTTGCCATCTGTCTATGAGTCCTGTATGACCTCTTGCCATCTGTGATGAGTCCTGTATGACCTCTTGCCATCATTCTGTATGACCTCTTGCCATCATTTTGTATGACCTCTTGCCATCTGTCTATGAGTCCTGTATGGCCTCTTGCCATCTGTCTATGAGTCCTGTATGACCTCTTGCCATCTGTGATGAGTCCTGTATGACCTCTTGCCATCATTCTGTATGACCTCTTGCCATCATTTTGTATGACCTCTTGCCATCTGTCTATGAGTCCTATATGACCTCTTGCCATCTGTCTATGAGTCTTGTATGACCTCTTGCCATCTGTCTATGAGTCCTGTATGGCCTCTTGCCATCTGTCTATGAGTCCTGTATGTCCTCTTGCCATAATCCTGTATGACCTCTTTGCCATCATTCTGTATGACCTCTTTGCCATCATTCTGTATGACCTCTTTGCCATCATTCTGTATAACCTCTTGCCATCTGTCTATGAGTCCTATATGACTTCTTGCCATCATTTTGTATGACCTCTTGCCATCTGTCTATGAGTCCTACATGACCTCTTGCCATCTGTCTATGAGTCCTGTATGGCCTCTTGCCATCTGTCTATGAGTCCTGTATGTCCTCTTGCCATCATTCTGTATGACCTCTTTGCCATCATTCTGTATGACCTCTTGCCATCTGTTTATGAGTCCTGTATGACCTCTTGCCATTTGTCTATGAGTCCTGTATGACCTCTTGCCATCTGTCTATGAGTCCTGTATGACCTCTGCCATCTGTGTAGGAGTCCTGTATGACCTCTTGCCATCTGTCTATGAGTCCTATATGACCTCTTGCCATCTGTCTATGAGTCCTGTATGACCTCTTGCCATCTGTCTATGAGTCCTGTATGACCTCTTGCCATCTGTCTATGAGTCCTGTATGACCTCTTGCCATCTGTCTATGAGTCCTGTATGACCTCTTGCCGTCTGTCTATGAGTCCTGTATGACCTCTTGCCATCATTCTGTATGACCTCTTGCCATCTGTCTATGAGTAGGTGAATCCCACTCCGGAAAAACTTCTGTGTTTTAGAGTAAAAAAATCATGTAATGCCGGTTTTACATCGTCCACATCATCAAAAGTTTGGATAGCGAAGGCGCTATGTAAAGATAAAAAAGGTGGTATAGTCCGTAGGTGCCACGTCAAGGGAATACGCCGGGTGAGGTAACACTTCCTAACCAAAGTCCAGTCATTTTTGCCGAGTGATTAAAGCAGCACGCGGTCTCGCGTTATCATGATGAGAGATCACGCCTTTGCGATTGTCGAGTGCTGGCCGCTTCAATATCAGTTGTTCTTGCAATATATCCAACTGTTGACAGTAGAGGTCAGCATTTATCGTTCGGTTAGGTTTCAACACCTCTCAGTGGATTATTCACTGGACATCCCACCAAACACTCAACAAAACCTTTTTGGGATGCAGTCCTCCTTTTGAGCTCGATGGAGCAGGCTCCACACCTTGGCACACAGTTCGTCGACGCTGTACATTACGGTACAGTATCCATTTCTCATTACCCGTTACAATTCGTCCCAAAAGCGGTTCATTTCTGTGACGAGAAAGCAAAGAAACACAAGTACGTATTCTCTCCTCTCGTTGCTTTGCAGAAAGCTCGTGCGGAACCCAGTTATCGAAATTGGTGATGCACCCAAGCGCACGTATCCGTCTTTCGACTGTTGTTCCATGTACCGACAACGTTTCCGCTAATTTCTGAACGGTTGGGTGTGGGTCATTTGTTATGGCATGGTCCACATCCTCGTTAGAAACCACGGATGGACCGATGTCCAGGGCGTGGCTGATCTTTATAGCTTCTGTCTCCTTTCCGGAATTTCCGAAACCAATGGCGACATGTGCTATCATCAACTGCATCCTCCGCATACACTTGACAGATGTTGCGGCAAGCTGCGGTTGCAGTACTACCTTCATTGAACTTGTACAGCAAACAATGTCTAATGTGCTCCTTATAGCATGCCATGTCCGTGATTTCCGTTACGAATGACTTACTGGGGCAAACCTAGTGCCGCTATATGCTCAACTGCTCCACGCTTTATTGACCGAAAATTCGGCATCGTGGCGTCATCTGTGACGTAACTACTCCGATCGCAATTTTCATTTATTGCAAATACGGGCAGAACTTTTGCACACACCGAATGGTTAGTGCCTGAGTAAAAAAGCGCCGTGTTATTAAAGTATCCCACCTTATCGTCCTTTACCGAACATAGTATGAGTCATTCTGTAATTCCCTTGTTTCGTCGAACACCGTAGTTTTAAAAAATGTATTAACTAATTTATTTTGTTTTCACGAATGCACACTTTTATTTCCCACATTAAAGTAGAATTCTCGCTTGGCTTATATAGAACGTTTTCTCGATTCAGTTCTCATTACAGGGCAAAGAAACGGCAATTTTTATACGGCCCCTTAAATTTTTGGGGTCATTTGTCCGCCCTGTCTTTACGATATACTGGCTGAAATACAGAAAGTAATGAATGTTTCTTGATGATGAGTTTGAGAAAAAAGAAAATTGTTCACACTTTACTCAAGCAGAGAGAAATATAGGAACATATGACAAAGTAAATTTCTATATCATTTTTATGCCTAGGGCGGAATTCTAAACCGCAACTCTCAGCTCCGGAGCTCCGAGTGGTATCCACTTTACTGCACTAGCATGTGCTCTCACTGCTATCTGCCTTTATCTCATGTGCGTCCTGCTAGGCAGGCACGTCACAAACAGTATAAGTTTTATGCAGAGAAATTTCATGGCTCTATAAAACTGAATGTAGCCAGTTGTCCCTGTGGCCAGTTGTCCTAAACTCCAAAGAACACTATCGATTTTTGGTTTCAGTGGGGAAGGAGAAGAATGGGACTCTAACATTTCGCTACACCTACTTCGGTTTATCGTTGATAAAGACATATACTTGGTGTGTGACTTCCCTTCGAGAATGAACTGCCCAATAAATATCCTCTTTCTCTTCTTTTTCATTTCTCTAAGTTAGTTTTTCGATTTAATCAAACTTTCCAATTCATCCTTGATTGAAAGGCGTTGACCTCGGGGAAAGGTTTGAATAAACATATCACTCGTGAGTGAATGTACATCGCATTCTTATTTTACGATGTATTTTAAAAGATTGTGGTCTGGTACTGATAAAGAAGTTTGGAAATCTATTATGCGTTGTTTTTTCTAGCACGTCTTTTGTAAAAAAGATCATGCTTATGCTACCGGTTTGTCTGTCCGTCCGTCCGTGGACACCATATCTCTGCAACTAATTATCCGATCTGAAAAATCGTTTTTGCATTGGGAAGCTTGAAATATGCGAGTGATGATCCTTGCATTCCTGTTTTGTTTTTGTTTTTTCACGTTGAACAATTTCGTCGTTAAAGGACGTAAATTCAGATGATATCGAATTAAAAATATATTTTATTCCATATATTTCATTCTAAGCATTCGATTAAAAAAATTATATTACCTTTCGATTCCATTTGTGTCAAGTTACGCATAGATTTTCCCCAGGGGGCGTAAAGATAAATTGCGTTTCCCCCCGACATCTCCGCTTCTAAACCTCCGATTTGAAAAATTCTTTCCGTAGCGGATACAGCTCCTGATGTATAATCTTTTGCCTATAACTCCTAATTTTTGGTAAAAAATGGTTTGGCCACCAGGGGGCGTAAGTGTTAGTTTCTGCTTCTGATGTATTTGCAGCAAATTCGGAGCTTCTAAAATCTCGATTGGAAAAATTCGATCATGGGCCGATACCGCTCACATCGAAAAACCTTTTGAGAATATTTGCTTCTTAACCCTCCAGGTGGCAAGATGTTTGGAAGAGGCAATGACAATTTTTTTCACATGTATAACAGGAGACTCCCCAAAAAGCGTCTTGCCTTTCTGTACTATTCGTCGTCGTTAAGTTGCGCATATGTGCGTTCTCGGCACTATCATCCTGAAAAAAATTTCGACGCAGTATTGCATTCTCGCGGCTTTTGAACAGGTTTTCGATGAACGTATTATTGCGTCGTCGCCGCTTCAGGCACAGAAATCTCCGAACGTATATATGCATGCTTGCCACCTGGAGGGTTAAAATAATGCATGGTTTTCCCGCTTCCCGCCAGGGGGCGTAGACGCAGAGTAGAAGCAGAGTCAATATCTCTGCTTCTAAGAGCCCGATTTGATTTTTTTTTTTTTTTTTTTTTTGGAGAACGTTTTCAGTGCGAAATATTTCTCATATAATTTTAAAATTTTCAAGTTATGTATAGATTTTCCGCTAGGGGCGTAAATGCAAACGACGTTTTCCCCGATATCCCTGTTTCTAAACCGCCGATTTGAAAAATCCTTCCTGCATCGGATACAGCTCCTGATTCGAAATGTTTCGCATATAATTTAAATATTTTTTTAATGCAGAATTCTGCCACCAGATGGCGTTAGTTCACATTTTCATTTACAGGAATGTCTGCGGGAGTAAAAACCTGATTTAAAACTTCTTTAGTCTGATGCTAGTGTTTTCCATACCGGTTCCGTTGAAATTGAATTCCTTTGATACATTTAATTCGCGTCAGAATGGATTCAAAAGATGTGCTCATTAAAACCGAATATTCAGTATAATCTTTCTTTATTTAATTTTGGCCTCAAAAATTCAGTTTGATGTTTTTCTCCGAGGACTGTCTTTGCTTGAAGTTCTTTAAGTGAAGCAGACAATTGGTTGAACCAAATATGAGAGCTTTTAGAAAGTAATTGTTTTGCACCCAAAATTTTCTGGGAAAGAAAATTAAAGCTGCGTGTGTTGGCTTGTGGCGGGGGAAAGGAGGTTTGTCTGCATTGATCATCTTCCGTGAATTGAAAGAGAAGATTGCCTAGGATTGCGTGAAAGTTTTAATGAAAATTCTACACCGTGAATCAGTATTTTTTCTCGAAAACACTAAACTGTCAATTTTAATAATACTCTGTGAATATTTTCGTGAGAGCCTCGTGCTATGAAACTTTTAAGGTCTTGCGGCGCAAATTTTTAATCAGGTGAAAACTGAAGAACAGATACCTTGTAAAAAATAAGTGGTGTGAATTCATGGAAAATTTCTGAAAATAACGTGCGGCAAAGTTGCCGGTAAGAGTTTGTCTTTTAACAAAATTTCCTTTTCTTTCCTGACAGAATTTCCGTATTTCGTTTATTTCAGCAAAAATCCATTTCGGGTTTTCCAGTATTTGTACAATAATTTCGCAAAATCTGAGATTATGGCGTGTTTATAGCCCTACACAGAGCCAGAGGCGCATGTATAATTTTTTTCGTGGGGGAGGCGAAGAAAATGGAAGTTTTTGCAATCCACCAGAACAAAATAAAAGCTAATGAAAAATAGAAAAAAGAAAAATTAAAGTATATTTTTCTAATGTAAGTTCATGAATTTTTATTAAATTAAGGTATTCGTTTTTGATGTAAGTCGCATTTTAAACAACAAGTTAGTAAAATCATGCAATGCATTGATTATGATACGCTTTCCAACATACCAGAAATCATTACTCAACTTATGAGGATAATGGCTGTGGAATAAACCTCGCTCATGTGCCCTGACCTTTGACCCCATTTCGATTATATTCAACAGAACCAGTTCAATATACCTCCGGAACAACATACTAAAGTTTTGTCACAATAGAAGCATCTTTATGTAAGTTATGACGCATAAGGGCAATCGAATGGATCCCGCTCCTATGTTCTGATCTTTGACCCCATTTCGTCTACTTTCAATAGGATTTGTCCCCAGGTGGTCCCCTACCACATACTAAAATTTCGTCGGAATCGAACCATTTTTACGGACCATGACGCATAAGGGCAATGGAATGGACGCAGCTCCTATATGTCCTGATCTTTGACCCCATTTTGTCCATTTCAATAGGATTCGTCCCCAGGTGGTTCCCTACCACATACTAAAATTTCATCGAAACAGAACCATTTTTACGTGAGTTATCGTGCGGACAGATGGAAAAAGCTGGAGCATATACGCTTCTTCAATCTACTGTTGGAAAGCGTAAAAAAACATTAAAAAACATTAAAAAATAAAACCCTTTCGGAAGGGCAAGGCCCCATGAGAGTTTATGCCTGGATTTTTTTATATGGATATTATGCTGTACTGGATAGATCAAATCAACAACATTTATTCACAATAAAATGTTTCACGTTTTGCTCTACTATTGTTTTTCTTAGCGTTTGGTTTGGCTTCATCACGACAAATGGATCGCAAATTTTTAAATCATTTTAACGTTAGCAGTATTCTGACGGTCACGCGCTTGAAAGAAGTGAAATAAGATGCTTCCACGCGCTTGAAAGAAGTGGAGTCAATGCAATGTCGCTGACAAGTCGTAAAAAATTGCGATAAACGGGGAAAGCTTCTGAAGTATCAAATCAAATAATATTTAATTACGTTGTGGTTTTTTTTTTTCATGAAGAAACTGCAGCGATTTTTTTTTTGATACTACTGTGTAATTTTTTTGCAAGTGTATGAGAACTTTTTTCACGTTGAACTTACGCAATGATTCCTTTACGGAAGGCCTAAGATACGATATTTTCAGCAAAGAACATACACTGTATGAGCATTTTAATCAAAATTTAATGTTGCGAATTTGTAATGAAGACCTTAAACTGCGAATTTTTAACGAAGGTACGGTACTATGGATATTTAATTATCTTGTGCTTCGAACTTTGATGAAAATCTCATGCTATGAAATTCTAATAAAGATATTACGCTACAAATTTTTAGTAAGGATCTTTGAATATCTTGAAGAGTTGTATATCGTTTTCTTGAAGCTCTTATGCTGTGAGTTTTTCATGAACAACCTACAGTGTAAAAAATAAGTGGCGTGCATTTACAGAAAATTTTTGAAAAGAACGTGCATCAAAGTTGTCAGTAGGTGTCCGTCTTTTAACGGAATTTCCGTTATTAAAAGTGCTCATTTTTTTTAATTTACGTATTTCCACAGATATTTCGTAGTCAATAATTCCGTTTATTTCAGAAAAGTCCGTTTCAAGTTTTTCGCAAAATCCAACGCACTGAACATTTCAGCTCTTACGGGAAAGAATCTTTTGCGGCTGTGGTGGGTATCGAGCCCAAGTCGTTTGCGTTGAGGTCTAAACCACTGAGGCAGTAGTCCGCGGGTCTTAACCACTGAGCCAGAAAGTCACGGGAATCAGACTCACGTTCAAGGAAAAATTAATTAGGCAATGATGAATTTTTTTCCCATTAATGCGATGTTTAAGTCATTTTATTTTCTATTGGAGCTTATTATTTTTTCGAATACATTTAATTTTTCTTTTGTAGGTCTCATTAAAAATTACGTACTTTTTTCATCGTGATTTTTCGAAGCAACAGAATGATTTGATGTTTGAGATCTTTTTTTCAAGTGACAATAACTTTCAATTATTTTTAAGAGAAGGTACATTGTACTGTGTACCTTCTCTTAAAAATAATTGAATGTGATAGTATTATTTCACAAAATTTCTAGGTATAAAATTTACTCTGCTTTTGTCTTAAGGACTCCACAGACTGACACATAGACATCGTACAATCCCCTGTACAATAAATTAAGTACCCTGTTTCTTACGGTAACACAATATATACTAGCTGGTGCACAATATGGGGAAGAGCAGAATAAATATCCTGTGCCACAGTAACCAAAATTATTGCAATATGCTATCCACAATATTCGATCTCGCTACGGAACTTCGAAATCAAATACTTCGACATTCGACAGACTATTGACATTTAACAGTTAATCAAACTCTTAAATATTTCCGCGAATCTCTCCTATTAGCGGAAATTTTTCGTCATATGGATACAGAAAAAGTGAGAATGGAGTTTTCCCGTCAATATAAGAAAGGAATTGTGGAAAGGTTTATGAAAATTCAGAATTTTTGTGGTGTACGAAACCTGGAAATTTAGTTTTTTTCTGTCATTTCACGGAAAAAGTTATATCAGAAATATGCTTCGTTAATTCGCGAAAGAAATAACAAGTTATTAAAATCATGCAATGCATTGATTATGATACGCTTTCCAACATGCCGGTAATCATTACTCAAGTTATGAGGATAATGGCTGTGAAATAAATATCGCTCCTGTGTCCTGACCTTTGACCTCATTTCGTCCATTTTTAATATAATTAATTCCACGGTGGTCCCCTACCACATACTAAAATGTCACCGAAATCGAAACATTTTTACACAAGTTATGAACTATAAGGGCAATGGAATGGATCCCGCTCCTATGACGTGACCTTTCACCTCATTTCGTCCATTTTCAATAGGGTTCGCCCCCAGGTGGTCCCCTATCACATACTAAAATTTCATCGAAATCGAATCATTTTTACGCGAGTTATCGTGCGGATGGACAGACGGACAAAGATGGAGCATATACACTTTTTCAACCTACGGTTGGAAAGCGTAAAAAAGTGGCTCGTGAATTTCAGAAATTTTCATACAGTGTACGCTGAGAACTTTTTTCAACATGCAATGATTATTTCGATAAAATGCCTGTTCGTTGCCCGTTTTAGACACCCTGATATTAAACCTTGTCATAGAGAGACCCTTATTTGTTTCATTTTTGTTTGCCTCGTATGAGAGTACGAAAAGTTCTTGATTTTCCAATTGTTGGGTTTTAAATTAGTCAGGTTGTTGATTCATACTTCATTTAGAGCCGCTTTTATGAAAAACCAGGTAGAACATGTACTTCCTCGTTTTAGGAGCTATTTTATTGTCCCGCTTCGGTATCGAGAAATCATTCATTAAATTGGGACTCACTCCGTCCAACTGACAACAAGTGTTTCGTTATCGATGTTCGTTTTTGTACATTGGCAGTAAACAAACGAACGAAACCTCCCTAACCTGAGGGGGTACCTACGTTCGTTGCTATTGACTGGGCATGCCCGCTCAAGCGTAAAACGTTGCCCCAAAGCCACTGGTCTTTCTAGCTGGGACTTGTCAACCATGGATGGCACTTAGAGAGAAATGGGGGATAATAAGCAATAATTAGCGATGCTATCTACCAACGCTTTTTGAATAATTAGAGGTTTAATGCGACATAAAGCTGGTTTAAGATTATAATCTGAAAAACATGAAAACGCCAATGCAAAATTTTATATCACAATGAAATAAACTAAAGAAGAAAAGAGGAAAAGATGAATTTGATACTGTCAAAATGCAATTATAGAACAGAATTTTGAATGAACATTTTCCTCGCTAAACAGGAGTTTGACCGATGCAACGGAAACAGTGTTCCTCTTTAACAGTATCTTCGGAAATTGAAGAGGACATGCTTTAAATTCAACAAGAACTGAAGGAATAAGAAAAATGTTTCCAGAACGTAAATAATTATAATACAGTTCTCCAGCGCTGAAGAATAGGCAGCCCCGGTAGCACAGTGGTATAAGCGATGGCTTCTGATCATTCGTCCGAAAGTGGTCCAGGTTCGAATCCCGTGAGTCATGGATGTTGTGTTTGTCTTATGGCACTGGCTCTCTCCCTTCCCTGGAACCAGTGACCCTAAATTAGGGACGGGCGACTGCTTATAGCCCATTGAGTTGCTCACGGTGTCGTTAAACCTCCATCCAAAAAAAAAAAAAAAAAAAAAAAAAAAGAAAAGAAAGAAAAGAAATGCGTTGAGAAAATTGTGTGTATGAAATCTCGCAGTTCCTGTGAAGTATACAGGTCTTCATAGCTGAAATAGCACGGCTTGCCAAAGAAACGGATATTTTCTGCGCTTGATGCTCCAAATTTACGGTTACTGGTTCCAGACAAGGGAGAGTGCCAGTCTCCTCATAATCTGCGACATGAGTCATCCCACTTGGACGAATGGTTACAAACCGGTGCTCAGACTACGCCGCCGGTTTCAAAGCTAAAAGTCAAGGCGTAGCGGTTTGTGAGACTTGCTTGGTCACCACTGCGACAGCTTGACTTTGAGCTTAGTATATGTATACCGTGTCACTGAGTAAGTCTCAGAACTGCATATCGCTATCAGTAGTTCTGAAGGTGAAAAATTAAATTTCTCATTTTATCGAAATTTCATGGAAATATTCCAGCTGCAACTGCAAAAGACTTTTTTTTAACGGAGGTTTAACGACCACCGTGAGCAGCTCAATGGGCTAAAAGCAGTCGCCAGTCCCTAATTTAGGGCCACTGGTTCCAGGGAAAGGAGAGAGACAGTGCCGTAAGACAAACACACACCACATCCATGCCTCACCTAGACTCGAACCCGGATCCAACTTGAATGAATGGTCAGAAGCCAACGCTTTGACCACAACGCCACCGGCTAAATGACTTTGGTTTAACCACAAATTTAGCAGTAATACTAAAAGTTACTATAACAATATTGATGACGATGATGTTTCTTTTTCTTCGCTCACTGCATAAACTAAATTTTGCAGAACAGAAAACAGAAGCTATGTCATCTGAACACAGGTAACCCTATATTTTCATATGCTTGACTTTTTCAGCACTTGCCCATTAGTACATAACCCATTTGCAACCCTAAACCGCCTTTCATGCTCCCAATTCGGGCTTTCGTAGATCAAGTGACAAGCAAACATTTCGAGACCTGCTTGGTGAGGGAAGGGGGGGGACAATTGTGCTATTCGTCGGATTTTTGAAGTTGATGATACAAGACTGACTATCTCACGTAGTTCAAAGCTGGGGTAAAAAGCAAAACATAAATAGTTTTACCTCTTATTCAAGTATTGGCTGTAAACCACGTACTTTACTCTCGACATTGGGAAATTGGATTCAGTCATTTGCGCTTCCCAAGGAGCATTCGTTGCCAACGTTTCGATTACAACAATTCCCCTCTTTTCTGCTGCTACAAAATACTCAGTAATGAAGATAGCATAAAAAAAATGCATAACCTCGGCCACCTTTAGAATTAATTGCCACACGCGCATTTTTCGAGTGTTAAAATCAGCAAAACCACAAGAGGTTGAGGCCATGTATGGTACGTGATCACTCCTTTTCCCCTTTTCCATTCTCTACCAACAAAACAAACCTATATCCGAGTTTGCGGCGTCTTCTGCAGCTATCCGACACACACACACACACACACACACACACACACACAACTTGTAGTTCCTCCTCCCATAAGGTAACACAATTCGGAGAACTGAAGTTAGGTTTATAGGGAACATTACTTATGGTACAAGACGTAGGTTGTCAGAAGTACAGACCTGTAAGTGATTTGGAGCACACGATACTCTTTACCTCGTGTACCCAACATGAATGGCGATAACGGCTCGTATAGGTGTGGCATCGACTGGAAGAGGTTCTGGATGGCTCACTGTAGAAGTTCATGCCACACTGTCTCGATTCGTACCCAAAGTTCTACTTCGATAAGTGGGCAACTATATTCCACACTTATCCGATGGATGAAAAATCAAGCGTACGCGCTGGCCAAGGGAGACGTGGCGCATGTCGGGCATCCAGAAGCTCTGAGTACTGGTGATTTGACATGCTCCGCCAAAGAGCTGGCTCTGCAGGGAGAAATAGAATCCTTTTAAAAGATGTTAAGTGAAGGCGTTAGCGAGAATAATCCTGCTTGGATCCATTGATGCTTCACCCAGACAAGATCGGTCGAGAGACCGCCAGTAATTGCTGTCTCCACAGGACCACTACCGTTCGCCCCCAACCCATAGCCCATTGGTGTGACGTGCTGATGGGCGGGTATTACAATAAGCAACTGGCTGGGAAATTTATTTGCCGCCGCAAAGTCTGATATGGGACCTTCGGTCCTTTATTAAAAAAAAAAAAAAATACAAGCGTATCATAGCACTAGGCTCTCATGCTTCTGAGGAATTAATTCTCTGTTTCCATGAGACCTTTGACAGAAATGAAAAAGAAAATGAAATGAAAATGGTAAATGCACTGAATATATTAGCATCCTCCATAGCACTTGAGCGTGTGCTATGGTGATGATGGGCCCCGAGTCATATTCCTCCGTTAGTCTTCTACTGTCTTCCGTCCCTATGGTCCTCAGCCAGTCTTCTAGTCTCGCGACAAATTCTTTGTTCATCTCAATGAGTCCCTGTCTCGCTCTAGGAAGCCAAGCAAGATCGAGATGTCCTTCGCGTTCTCCGTTTCCAGAACGATGACTTTCGTTTTCGCTGAAAGAGGATGGCACTCTAAAATCATGTGGAATACATCTGCTGTCTGGGAACTGCAAGAGAAGCCCTTTCCTTAATCGCAAACCTGCTGAAGTACTCGGAAGATACGTCATGTTCGGTGAGTACTTGGTTAAGGAAACCATACGGATCGTCTACCTTCCTGTATCTCTATCTCATCCCACCTTTTTTTGTAACTTCTTAATTGCGGTCTGTTTCATCTGATTCCGCCCACTTTTCCAGCGGCGTCTTCAGATGATAATCTATCACATCTTTTCCAGCGGCACGACAAGTGGTCTGCCCTTTCCTCCCCATGGCTTCGGAACCAGTGAAAAGAGATTTGAACGCACTCACAACCTCAACCACAGACTTTATTTCCATCACCAGGAGTATTTTGCACTTGAATTTGCCGAACACCTTTAGGTAGCCTGGCTATCGGATTGAAAATAGATCTGAACGTCACTCACAGTTTCAACCAGAGACTTTATTTCTCTCACCAGGAGTGCTTAGCACGTGAATTTTCTGAACGCCATTCGGGAGCCTAGCTATCGGTTGAAAAGAGATCTGAATGTTACTCACAGTCTCAACCAGAGACTTTATTTCCCTCACCAGGAGTGCTTTGCACGTGAATTTGCCGAACGCTTTTAGGGAGCCTGGCTATAAGGTACATCTTAATCAGATATGAAGTGTTTCTGGGGCAGAGCCCACGCCATAGCCCCCATAATCGCCAACAATGCTTCTTGATAGAGAGAGCAGTTTGGTAAGAATCTGTAAGCACTGCTGACTTAACCTGCGTCGCCAACTGGCTGACTTTGCAGGTAAAAGTATAACCCTTTTAAAATACGTTAAGTGAAAGCGCTAGCAAGAATAACCCTGCCAAGATCCGACGGCGCTTCACAGGGGCAAGACCAGTCGGAGAACGGGCCAGCTGCTGCTACTACCACGGAACCACCAGCTCCTACCGCTAACCCATAGCCCGTATGTGTGACGCGGTGATAGGCGGGATTTATAAATAGCGACTCGCTGGAAGATTTATTCGCCATCGTGAGGACTGATATGGGACCTTCGGTCCTTCATTAGATTCAGGAAAAATTACAAGCATGTTAAGCACTTAGGTTCTCATGTTTATGGAAAATTTATTCTTTATTTCCATAAGACCTTTGACAGAGATGAAAATAAATGTGAAAATGATCATTACACTTAGGTATGAGTATTGTACAATGCCTAGAACTTGGTTGGGTGCTAGGGCGACGACTCTGGGCTTGAGTCATCATCCTCTATTTGGCTTCCGCTCTTTCTTCATGCTCTAGACATTCCGCACCATATGTAGTCGGGCATTGCCCTGTTGAAAGATGACACCAAATATGGCAGCACTTTAGTCACCACAACTTCCCCGATGTATTGATTGCTGGACATAGTTCCTGCAATGCGTAGCAGAGTGGAACGTGAATGGAACCCAGCGGCGCCTCACACCTGAATGTTCGGTGTCGGGTCCGTATGATGCTACATAATGCATGAATCTAGCAGTCGTTCACGACAGTTTTCCCGTGCAAGGATACGTCCACCACGGGTCTTTAGGTTGGGTCGTGACTCGTCGGAAAACCCTATTTGCTGCCATTGATCACTCCATGTCTGTGTTCTTGGCCCTATTACAACTGCTGACGACTGTAGTTTAAAGTCAAGGGAAGTCAAAGCAACAGACGGCATCGGACAGAGCTTGCTTACAACCCTTGGTGGGACACAGACCTACATTGTTGTGCAATCCCTCGGGATGTGGCTGTTAGGTCCGCCAGTGCTGTAAGGTGGGAATGACAGTCTTCCCGTACGTTCGTCCGTTGCTGGGCTTCAGATCTCTCACGTCGGTGCGTTAGACCTTCCTTTTTCCAGTGATGCCATATTCGCATCACTGTGCTCGCATTTTGTCCAAAACGAGCGAAGATGTTGTGGAAGGGAAGTCTATCTTCCCACAGTCCCACACATCTGCCTCGCTTAAAGACCGTCAGTTTCACGAACGGGCCTGGTCTGCGCCGTGGGGTATACTTAGAGTCTACCACTACCTTACTGCCAAAATTCCCGCTAATCGACTATAGCAACTTGCCCTGTGCGTCGTGCTGTTATACCTTCTGAGGGGAGGGGGGAGCTATGATGGCGTGGCTGGCACAAGTCATTTGCATGTGCACTGGGGCTGTAATCGTCTGCGCTTCCTCGTGTGACCTATCCATCCTGCGTGTTTCCGCATACGTTTTTCGTGGTGTTGCATTTTCGACGAACAGCAGTGTATTAGTTTGAAAACCAACTCACAACTTTAATAATGGTGGTGACGGTCGCGTTTTGCTGTGGGCCAAGCAAGCTCTGTGACGTGCCTGTCCCGCAGGACGCACACGACATAAAGGCAGATGGCAGCGAGAACGAACGTCTGCGTAGCTCAGTGGGTAGAGCGACTTGTTCCGGAATAAGTGGACTCGGGTTCGATTCCCGGAGTGAACCAAAGTGACGGAGAAATTTACTTCGTTATAATGGCGACCGAACTTCCCGGATGACACGGCCGTTCACGATCTCGCAATGGTGTGATGTTATTTCTACACTGCAAGATTGGAAAAATAAGAGAATCCCTTCTCCAGCGCTTCGAAAAATAAATGTGTGACGTTGCATTCCACACACCAGATTGACTGGGAGTTCTCAAGTGCACATTTTACAGCGGATGGCTGCCTGCAACGATTCATGGTCACAGCTGACCCGTAGGCCATGCCCCCGGCCCTCTTTCGGGGGGGGAGATGTGACGTGGCTGCCCCGCAGGACACACACGTCATAAAGGCAGATGGCAGCGAGAACGAACGTCTGCGTAGCTCAGTTGGTAGAGCGACTTGTTCCGGAATAAGTGGACTCGGTCGGGTTCGATTCCCGTCGTGGACCAAAATGACGGAGAAATTTACTTCGTTAAAGCTCCATAATACGCAGTTAAGTAGATGAAACTTGAGTTTTATTGTGATGGTGTCTGTTATTTCCTGATATTGTTGAAATTCAATGACACAGTCGTTGTGCTGCGAAAAAAAAAGTCGGAAAATATGTGCTTACGATTGGCAGTTCTTAATGGCAACTGCGATAATTTCGCTTTGTGTTTATCTCTCTTTGTTTAATTTGAAGCGACAAAGCGTTTTCTTTTTTGGTTTTCGTTTGCGCGAGTGTTTGTGAAGGGCTTAAGAGGTCTCTCCTTCACCCGAGCAAGCCTAATTTCCCACGATATTAGAGGTCAAGGTGAATAAGCACCTAAAATCTGAGCTTCAGAAGTAGAAAGAGCTGGATACGATTTTACCAGAACATAGATTCATAAGACAAATGATCAAAGAGACAGGTCTGAAACAATTGGTCAGTTATGTTTCTATCAGGGGAAAACGTGTGTATGCAGTTTACCAGCTTTCTGTTCACGTGACGTCTGGGTCTGATTCCTATACGGAATTTCCCTTGCTCGCAAAAACAAACTGCTCTCATTTTCCACACAGCGTCGAAATTAGATAATATTTTGTGTTCGATCATAAAAAAACTTCTAATGCTAAAGTTTCCTGAAGACTGAAATTTCATTCAGAACAGTGTTTTTAGAATCCTCAACCGTGCTTGACGTCCCGCTCTTCAGAACTTTATCTTGGTTGGTGATTTATTCATTTATAATTTACGTGTTGTTGAGGTTACAAATCTCTTATGAAGTGGTAGTTTTGTTCTCCACTGGTTTATAGAGCAGTGTCAAATGTGTCGAACCGTCTGTTCCTGGGAACATAAATAATTTCCGTGGTTAAACTGAAGTATTGCGATTTTTGGTATGACTGATTTTTTTCCTTATTGTCCGCAAATAGGGATCATCATATACTTTAAACGGTGGGAACGAAATCCCTGTACGCATTTGTTTGACGCTCCTACACATTTTCGTGAATGCACTTCGTGGGTAAGTAGGGGAATGTCTGTGCACGAGGCTGTACACATTCACCTATGGTTATAAATCACTGGTATTGTTTTCAAATGGCCAACACATATTTTTAAACTTAACAGATGGTGATAATCATCAACCAATCTCATCCCCAAGTCTCTTCCATATTACTCCGGCATGCTTTCGAATTTCACTCAGCCATCTCCCACGTGGTCTTCTTCTGGATCTTTTCCTGTTTCTTGGAATCCAATCTGCAGTGTGATCCGTTTGGGTAAGGATAATTTAAAAATACTGTGGCAGGGCTTGTAACATATATAATAAGTCAATATTTGGCAGAAATTACTTTTATTGACGGGAGTTTGTCTAAGCCTTTACATGACCTCCTTTGCAGACTTGGCAGAGTTCATACCAGGTGCTCAATTCTTGCCACGTGTTTTCTAACATCTTCGGAGTGATTTGTGCGAACTCTGCAGAAATTTTCACCTTCAAGTCATTCAGGATTTGAGGTCGCTCTGCGTAGACGATGTCCTTTACAAATCCCCACGCAAAAAAATCGGGAGGAGTGAGATCCGGGGAGTTTGGAGGTCAAGGAATAGGGCCATCGTGGCCATACCAATTGCCATTGAATGTGTTGTTGAAGAAGTTCCTGCCTTTTGCCACGATGCTGCGAAGCCGCAACAGCGCTGACTACAGCGCATCAAACTCATATCATTTCTCGCCGTTCTGGCGCGTGCGCACTTACTACTGCGCATGAAACTCCCATCTTTCCTCGACCTCTGTACTGCAACGTTCGCAAAAATCCCTCCACTGATGCAAGAAAACTCGTGGCAAGAACTGAGCATCCGGTATGAACTCTGCTGAGTCTCCAAAGGGGGTCATGTAGAGGCCTGGACAAACTCCCATTCATAAAGGTAATTTCTGCCAAATATTGACTTATTATATCTTTTACAAGCCATACCACAGCATTTTTAAATTATCCCTTCATCCTGTAGTGTTTCATTTGTCCGAACGTGGTCAATTCTACTGGCAATATGTCCATCCCGTTGCACTTGAGGGACTTGACGTTCTTCAAAATATCAACCACTCTTGTCGTTTTCCTAGTCAATGAGTTCCTTTTCCTGCCTTTCTTGGTTACATCAAGCATGTATTTCTCCAGGCTTCTGTCTGCAGCTTCTGCATGTCTTTTTTTAGCTTTTATCTATAAGTAAAAATTTGAAGGATGCATTGATTAAACATTTTTCTTTTAAGACACGGTGGTATATTGCTCTTGAAAATTGAAGCTCTACAATTTTCAAGTAGGAGCGAAGTGGTCTAAGTGTTGGCTTTTTGCCATTCTTCCGAGATTGGTCCGGGTTCGAATTACACCGAGGCATGGGTATTATGCTTGTCTAACGGCACTGGCTCTCTCCCTTCGCTAGAACAAATAGCCCTAAATTAGGTACAGGTGCTTATAGCCCATCGAGTTGCTTATGATAGTCGTTAAACCCCCAAACAAAAAAGGAAAATTGTAGTTTCCTCCACATGCATTCCAGCAAAGTTTCATATGCCTACTATATTCTTCTTAGATGTGGCCCTTAACTGGAAAGATTTAGTAACAAAAGTTTCCCTTACCAGGTTCTTTCTTCTATCACTATCACGTCCTTCGAAAATACATATACAAATTTATTAAGAATTCTGAATCTTCAAGCAACTTACCCCTGTCAGATACACAACAAGGCCAACTGACCAACACAGTATTATAAGAGCTATAAACACATAAAATTAAATAAGGCTCAGGCACCACGAACCAATATTCAGGGAAAGATTTCCAGGTTTTGTAATGTAGTCACACACACTACTTTGGACTAACATCTCTTTAGGGCCACAAAGAAAAATTCTCTTCTTCCGATAACCCCCAGAAATTATTAACATCAATTTCTTTTACAACAGGTTCATGACGCAGGAGGTTTTATTTGAAAAAAAAAATTTCTGAACGTACCATATCACAAGAAAAAAAAATTCTGAAAGTACCGTTACACAAGATATTTATAGTAACAGAAAGAGGTTAACCGTGACGTACTTAGTTTGTTTACATTTTAATGTGGAGGGGGATTGGATACAGTAAGCGATTTCTGGTGTTTTGGAAGAATTTCTTTCCCATTTGAGCTAGGAAAGACTAGGTGCAATAAATTATAACAGTTCAAAATCCAAGAGGATATCCCACATTGGCTTTTTTATTTTGTATTGGCACCGACCTGAAACCTGAAATATGGGGGTGCTCAGATGTTACGGATGTCTTTCCCTGAAGATTGGTTCGGGTTGCCTGAGTATTTACTTAATTTTATGTGTCTATAGTTCTTATAATATTTCATTTGTGTATGATTTTGGGTTAGTCAATTGGCCTTGTTTTGTATCTGATATACACTGACTGAAAAAAAAAATCCCAACACCACGAAAAAACAGTTGTAGAGGAATGAAATGGCGGCAATATATTTGTATAGGTAACATATTTAATCGATTAAGGTTTCAAGATCACAGCTTATTGTAAGCGCGAGAAGAGCCATTTTAAATGCGAAATGCTGGTACATTAATAACCGGTGTAACCGCCAGAATGTTGAATGCAAGCACGCAAACGTTCATGCATTGTGTCGTACAGGTGCTGGATGTCAGTTTGTGGGATGGAGTTCCATGCCTGTTGCACTTGGTCGGTCAATACAGGGACGGTTAATGCTAGTTGGGGGTGACGCTGGAGTTGTCGTCCAATGATGTCCCATACGTGCTCGATTGGTGAAAGATCTGGTGATCTAGCAGGCCACGGCAACATGTCGACACTCTGTAGAGCACGTTTTGTTACAACAGCGGTATGCGGGCGAGCGTTATCCTGTTGGAAAACACCTCCTGGAATGCTGTTCATGAATGGCAGCACAACAGGTTGAATCACCAGACCGACGTACAACTGTGCCGTCAGGGTGCGTGGGATAACCACGAGAGTGCTCCTGCTGTCATAGGAAATTGTTCCCCAGACCATAACTCCAGGTGTAGGTCCAGTGTGTCTCGGCCGCAGACAGGTTGGTTACAGGCGCTCACCTGGCCTCCTTCTTACCAACACACGGCCATCACTGGCACCCAGGCAGAACCGGCTTTCATCAGAAAACACAACAGATCTCCACTACGTCCTCCAATGAGCTCTAGCTTGACACCACTGACGTCGCAAACGGCAGTGGTTTGGAGTAAGTAGAATGCACGCTACAGGGCGTCTGGCTCGGAGCTGTCCTTCAAGTAACCGATTTGTAACAGTTCGTTGTGTCACTGTGGTGGCAACTGCAGCTCGAATTGTTGCCGCAGACGCGGTACGATGCGCCACGGCCATACGCCGTACACGGCGGTCTTCCCTCTCAGTAGTGCCACGTGGCCGACCGGAACCCGGTCTTCTTGAGGCAGTACCTTCCCTTGACCACCGCTGCCAACAATTGTGCACAGTGGCTTCATTCCTGTCAAGTCGTTCTGCAATATTGCGGAAAGAAAATCCACCTTCTCGTAGCCCTATTACACGACCTCGTTCAAACTCCGTGAGCTGTTGATAATGGCTTCTTAGTCTTCTTAAAGGCATTCTTGACTAACACACTACGGCATTTTTGACTAACACACTACTACTTCTTTGTCTTCTTAAAGGCATTCTTGACTAACACACTACGACGAATCTCAACGGTAACTAACGCTCACGAACGTTACAGCGCGTATTTACAGCAAACCTGCTTTGCATGTTCCGAGGGGCGCTACTAGCGCCACACGTATGCGCCGAGCGCGAAATTTGCATAGACGTCATCTTACAGATGTACTCTCACCGCCTACCAACTGTCGTTTATCTAACACAACCCCTTCTTGGTGTTGGGATTTTTTTCCCCGTCAGTGTATATACTGTGTATATATGCAATGCTGCAGTTATGAAATGAGACTGCAATACTGAATTAAAAAAAATGGAAGAGCAAAAACACTAACGTTAATATATTTTATTGAAGTACATTCCTCCAGTGTAAATGCATGAAGTGGCGCTATCAGCCAACGAAAGGAAAGCTGTGCAGAGGTCATCTTTTGGTATGAAGTGAAGAGCTGATTTTACAGTTCTTTGCATGTCTTCAATTTCTTGAAGAACTTTTCATTTTAAAAGCAGCTTTAAATCAGAGAATTGAAAGTAGTCACACGGTGACAAATCTGGAGAATAGGGGAGGATGGTTGAGTACATACACTTGTTTTCGTGCCAGAAATTGAAGTACACTGTGCGCGGTTGCGTTATCGTGAAGAAGAAACCATTGCCCGTTTTTGTATTCAGGCCTGACACGAACAATGCTCTGCCACAATTGTTCCAAACTGGAAGTGTAAGCATTTCTAGTGACAGTTGTACTTTCAGGAATGAACTCGTGATGAACAATTCCCTTGGTGTGTTAAAAGCACACAAGCATTGTCTTCAATTTGGACTTCAGTAATATGATCTTCTTTCCTTTGGGTTACTGTGGCAACTTCCACTAAGCAATCTGACGCTTCGTTTCGGGATCATAACGAAAACACTATATCTCGTCACGAAGCAGAATGATTTGGAGGAAATTTTGCGTTGCTTCTGTAGACTCCAGGATATATTTTGATTACTCCACTCGTGCATGTTTCTAGTCGTCTGACTAAGCATGCGGAGCAAAACGAGCACAAACCTTTTTTTTTTTTTTCATCCAAATCTTGCACTAAAATTTGACAAATCTTCTCCGTATCAACACCGAGATCACATTGCAGCATCCTCAAGGTCACACAACGATCACTTTTTGTCCTTTCGCGAACTTTCGCAATGAGTTCAGACGTGCGCACTGAGATCGAGTCCGGTCCTTTCATGGTTGTCCAAATCTTCCCACCTATCCTTGAAAAGCGCATACCATCAGAATATGTGTGCACAAGATAAGCGACATACAATTAGCGCCATACAAATTGCGCAACAATTCAACTGTCTGAGAGGCAATGTTACCACTTTTCAAACATAACCGAATATTTTTGCTCTCTGCTCCATGACAATGTTCTTTCGCCGAACGACGTCACGCACAGGGTCAATAATCATTTGCGCAATTGTCACGCAAACGCTGTTGCCACCGGATTGCTGATAAATGACTTATAAAAGAAATATGCTTTCCGGACCCGTGTGTTTCACCTGATTTTTTTTTTAATCAATCTCCTTACATAATTGCCGCACTGTGTGTATATGAAGAAAAAAATAAGGAGAGGTATGGTCCCCAATTCTTGGGGGTGACGAGCATGCCTTTTGAATCAAAAGAAGGAGTAATAATATAAAATGTTATAATAATCAATAATTTATTGCAATGCGAAATTTTAAAATTAATGGATTATCACCCCTAACGAAGTGTTCGTCACAGAGAATGAATTTCGATGCAAAACGAATTTTCTGAATCGGTTTTTTAGAAGCAGAGAAATCATTGCTGAAAGAAATATTTTTAATCCCTGTCAGAAAGCAGCAGGAAATTTAAACAAAATGGAATCCACAGAGATATCTATCAGAAGAAAAAGCCAATTTTTTCGGTTTGGTCTTTCACAAATAGAGATATGGTTCCAACTGGAGAAAAAACTGTGCATCACTAGAAGAAAAAAAATGTACGTATAAATATTTGACATAGTGACTCATAATCTGTGCAGAAGAAATAATTCCAATTAATATTTTTGATGTAAAACTTTTATTAAAGTTCGCACGAAGTTTAAAACTCAAACTGAATATAAATAAGGGGGAAACCAAAGTTATGGTTTTTGAGCGAGGAACTGTTCATACTGAATGCAAGATAAGTCTTAATGGCACAGAGATTGACCAGGTGAATGAGTGTGTATATTTAGAAAGTATATTTGACAGAGAGAACACATTAGATGGAGGAATTAGTAGGCGACTGAATTCTTCTTTGAAAGTCATAGCTGCTTTAGGAGGATTTCACAGGAATGATTGGTTAAGAAAGTCCGGAATGGCTGTTCCTACTCTGATGTACGGCAGTGAAATGTGGGTATCGTATTCGAAATCTTCTTAATTCTCATATATGCAGCCACAATTCTTATTTAGTCAGATAGCTGATGAACATTAACTACTGTTTATAATGCCTTGTAGCTGTAAAAATTGAATGAAATAAACCAAAGCTCGTTACATAAAATTCTGGGCATACTGCCTTTTCCGAAAATGACTAAAAGTTTCGAAAGTCATTTTCTCATTGCGAAGGAAAACTACAGCAGTTTCCTCAAAATTTTTAAAGAATTAACACGAATTTCTTTGATACATAGAGAATTATGCAATAGTGAAATAAATTCCGCATTTACTCTTTGAATCTGAAGTCTCATTTTATTTAAAAAGAATAAAAGTATTTTCCCTACTATATTTTTAAAGTTACATTCTGAAATTCGAGCAAAGTGTTATAAAACTGAAGTGACCCGTATTCGAAAATTAATCAAAGAGATTTTGAAATCCACTATGCAGATTTTTTTGCATGCTTCTGTTCTTTGAAACGTGGTATCAGCTAAAGCTCTGTTTTATAGAAAATATTTTATGCAGAAGTTACGTCAAACGTCGTTTAGAGGTTAAAAGTTAAAAGCGTGCCTCCACTGAAAGCAATAAATAGCAGCAGTTCCTAATGTTTTGCGTAAAAACTGGTCACTTGCTTTATTGTTTTGTAAGTTTAATGATCCCCGTGCACAACTCAGTGGGATATAAGCAGTCGCCTATCCTCGAATTGAAGCAACTTGTTCCAGGAAGAGAAGGAGAGTCAGTGTCATAAGACAATCATACCATCGATGCCACACTCAGGATTCCAACACAGCACCCCGAACTACTCATCCAACTTAGCGCCTTACTTCCTATAAGTAAACATTAATAAGAAAATCATCGTTCATTTTTTTTTTCTCAGATGGGAAAGTTCTTTCACATGACCAAACAAGAATCAGCTGAGAAGTTTTGTTATGAAAAATGTCAGTTTCTGTAACTCCAGACATCGCCAGGGCGGATCTTCAGAATAAGTGACCAATGAGGCTACTTAGGGCCGCCATTTTAAAGACGCTGATTTTAACCACATGCTTTTTTTTTTTTTTTTTTTTTTTTCAACATCCAAATTTTAATCTCTATTACCATTAAAAAAAAGAAATAAGAAAACTAAAAAGATAAACCGCTTATATACTCAATAACTTACGTGCATTTTTTTTTATTCCAGTTCTTATCTCTGAGGAAAAATCCTGTTATTTAAATTTGATTAAAAACTTAAGGATTAGGAATGATGCACGTTTTTCAGTTAAAAACGCTATTGAGAGCCCAAAAATCATTTGTCGCCAAGAAACACTGAAGTATTGAAAACGACACTGGATATCACCATGCCTTTAGCTGAGAGAATTCGCTCGAAATCTAAATTCATGGGCTTCTCTTAAATTGCCAACTAAATTTCGATGGTGTGCCTGTATTTCGGTGACCATATAGGAAACATAATGCGCGTATTTTTTTCTAATGTTGTAAACGCACAATATAAAGCGTCCCTGACATGTCGAACGCTGCACGTGTGCATTTAATGAACTCTTTTGGTTTTACTCGCTTCAAGAAACGGAAAATACTGAGATTGTGTATCTTTAAGCGATGATGTGTAAAATCATTTTTGATAGTTTTGCTCCCTTGTGATGATGGAGTCCCTTATCTGACATCTTCTCTCTCTCTCTCTCTTTTTCCAGTGTAAAGCGATTGACAAGATAAAAATATGTCATAGCGGAAAAAACCTTGAGATTTATTAGCATGTAACATCAGTGTTAATTAATTTGGTTGTTAAATTTATCAGTGTCACAATTTAGATGTTTGATCGATTTAATAGATGTAACCACATCACGTCTTCTGTAAGAAAATACATTTTTCAATGAAAAAAGAAGAAAACACCTTCGTTTTATCTATTTACCTTCTCTTCTTCTCACCAAAGCGTGTTCAGGTTTTCACATAATCCCTTCGTTTTTAAGAAAATTCTTTCATCATTTAGCAGAATATTCGTGAATTTTTAAAAATGCTTGCCTACTTGTTTTTTGTTTTTTTCTCTTCATACGAGAAATTTATTGTTCATTAAGTAAAATTGAGAAATTTTCGCACAAGCGGAAATAGATAAAAATAAACCTTTTCATAAACACGAGCATCCGTTTTGTTTCTTTCTTTCTTTCCTTATTTTTTTTTTTTTTTGGTTGGAGATTTAACGACCACCGTGAATAACTCAATGGGCTATAAGCAGTCGCCCGTCCCTAATTTAGGGTCACTGTTTCCAGGGAAAGGAGAGAACCAGAGCTGTTATACAAACACACCATCCACGCTTCACCGGGATTCGAACCCGTAACCATCTTGCACGAACGGTCTAAGCGCTGGCTTATGATAGATAAAGATGCTCGCGCCACCGGGGCAGCATGAGCATATTTCATTACACTGAAAAAACTTTTGGGGAAAATACACCGAAGAGACAAAACGTTATGCCCATCTGCCTAATGTGATGTTAGACCTCCACGTGCAGATAAAACAGCTCTTACCCGGCGAGGCATAGACGCTACAAGATTTCTAAAAGTGTCTTGTGGTATTTGGTACCAACACGTTACTAACAAATCCTTTAACTCTTGTAAATTACGTGGTTGAGCCGCCGCAGATCAGATTTGCTGTTCCAGACACAGCACGGGATGCTCGATCGAATTGATGTCCAAGGAATTCGGAGGCCAAGGCAATACCTGGAAGTCTTCCTCACGTTCCGTAAACTATTGTCGAACAATCCGGGCAGTATGGCATGGCGCAAATTCTTGCTGACAGAAGGCGTTACTAGAGACAAATACCGTTGCCATGAAAGGATGTACCTGGTATACAATGTTTAGGTAGGTGGTAGACGTCGTAGTTTCTTGCACATGAATGACTGGACCCAGCGTTTCCCTGTAGAGCGTTGCCCAAAGCATTGCACTTTCTTCACCGGCTTGGTTTTTCCCCACGACGCATTCTGGTTCCAACACTTCGCCAGGTAAACTACGCTCACGTAACCGACCGTTCTCATGGTTCAACATGAAACGAGATTCATCGGATCAGACGACCTTCTTCCAATCACTCAAAGTCAAGTTTTGATGCTCGTGTACCCATTGTAGGCGATTCCGACGGTGAGCTGAGGTTAGAATGGGCACTCGGAGCCTCATTTTAAGCAGAGTTTGATGTACTGTCTTTTCTGACACATTACTCCCGTCACCGGCATTAAAATAACCGGCGAGCTGCGCCACAGTCTCCATTCTATTGGCTCCTACCATGTGGAATAGCCTTCACTCACCTCTAGCATCGATGAGTCATGGTCAGTCACACACTGCTGGCAGTTCGTGGTTTTCCCTCTTCAGACCACTTTTTGAAGGTACTAACCACGGCTGACCGTGAGCACCCCGCAAGCCTTGACGTCTAGGATATTCTCTTTTTAAAGACGGCTGACCCTGAGCACCCCACAAGCCCTGCCGTCTAGGATATGCTCTTTTTGAACCACGGCTGATCCTGAGCACCTCACAAGCCTTGCCGTCTAGGATATGCTCTTTTTGAACCACGGCTGACCCTGAGCACCCCACAAGCCTTGCCGTCTAGGATATGCTCTTTTTGAACCACGGCTGACCGTGCGCTCCTCACAAGCCTTGCCGTCTAGGATATGCTCTTTTTGAACCACGGCTGACCGTGCGCACCTCACAAGCCTTGCCGTCTAGGATATGCTCTTTTTGAACCACGGCTGACCCTGAGCACCTTACAAGCCTTGCCCTCTAGGATATGCTCTTTTTAAACCACGGCTGACCTTGAGCACCTCACAAGCCTTGCCGTCTAGGATATGCTCTTTTTGAACCACGGCTGACCCTGAGCATCCCACAAGCCTTGCCGTCTTGGATATGCTCTTTTTGAACCACAGCTGACCGTGAGTAGCCCACAAGCCTTGCCGTCTTGGATATGCTCTTTTTGAACCACAGCTGACCGTGAGTACCCAACAAGCCTTGCCGTCTTGGATATGCTCTTTTTGAACCACAGCTGACCATGAGTACCCCACAAGCCTTGCCGTCTGGGATATGCTCTTTTTGAACCACGGCTGACCGTGCGCACCCCACAAGCCTTGCCGTCTAGGATATGCTCTTTTTGAACCACGGCTGACCCTCAGCACCTTACAAGCCTTGCCGTCTAGGATATGCTCTTTTTGAACCAAGGCTGACCCTCAGCACCTTACAAGCCTTGCCCTCTAGGATATGCTCTTTTTGAACCACTGATGACCGTGATCACCCCACAAGCCTTGCTGTCTAGGATATGTTCTTTTTAAACCACGGATGACCGTGAGCACTCCACAAGTCCTGCCATCTAGGATATGCTCTTTTTAAACCACGGATGACCGTGAGCACCCCACAAGCCCTGCCGTCTAGGATATGCTCTTTATGAACCGCGGCTGACTGTGAGAACCCCACAAGCCTTCCCGTCTCGACAATGCTCTGGCCCAGTCTTCTGGCCATTACAATTTGACCTTTGTCAAACTCGACTAAGCCCGTTGCCTTTCCCATCTGAAGTGCAAGAATAGCACTGATTAACAGAGCCCAGTAGAGTGTTATCTTTTCATGACCTTCACACGCTCTGTACTTTACCTGCAATTAATTCGATTTGTGTAAAGACTAGCTGGTCATAATGTTTTGGCTCTTTGCGGTAAATGTCTACATTCTCACATCCCTCACTCCCTTCAATTAATTTGTTTACTGTTAAAACTTCTAATATGATAACTGGATCATTTTTACAAGCAGCCCACTTTAAAGATGAAACTCAGCATGGTATAAGCACGCATTGATTGATACATACTGTAGTGTATATCTATTCCTAATTGTTTCTAACTAGCTAAACACTACATGTGCTAAATGTCGATTTCACCAATAATGAAATAGACGTTCACTCTAAATAATGTCAAGGGTTGGTACTTACTAATCTTTTAATTCCATCGAACTTCAAGAAAGCATGGTAGATTCCAACGTCGTTAATCATAGCTGCTATGTCAGTTCACACTTATCCTGTGGAGGATGATCAGCAGTTCTCATACGCCGTTCTACCATATCCTACAAAGACTCAATTGGGTTACATCCAGAGAAGTTTGGGGAACCGAGGCAATGCTGCGAATTCATTGTCCTGTTCCTTGAACCACTCAATAGTTATACGAGCCCGATGACACGATATGTTGTCCTGTTGAAATGCACTGCAGTGCGAGCAAACCTCCTGCAGATATGGATGGAGTTGATCGGCTAACAGGTCAATGTAACGTCCACCATTCAGTGGTTGTGGGATGACAGCCAACGGACCTAGGGCTTGCCAGGAAAAAGCTTCCCAGGACAGAACCCCACCGGCCTGTTGAACCCCAACTGTGCAACCATAGGATAAGACTTCATGATGTTTACGCTATAAGTAAAGCATACTGTAGCAGGACACGAGGCTCGTACTCCAGATGACCTTCTTTTATCTATCAAGGGTACACTACCGACCTTTCTTCGCCCATAAGAAGCGTTGTTTGCGGTGACTGGGCGTCATCATGAGTATTCTTGTTGGTCTCCGGCTCTGAAACCCCCGGCGGAGCAAGGCATGTGCATGTGAAAATATGGTGCATGGTGCATGTGGAAATATGTCGAACTGCACCGCTATGGTATTGGTAGGTGAGCTGGGTGATTGTTGAGATACCAGTTGTGACATCCGCTGCTCACCTTTAGAATCAACCGCGCGTTGTGACTAATGTGAGCCCTTCTGCGGGATGTATTTGCATGATTAATCCAGTCCTGGTACACTCTTGATACAGCAGTATGGAAGCAGCCAGTAAATACAGCTGACCAATGTGAGCCCTTCTGCTGGATGACTGTGCATGGTTAATGCAGTCCTCGTACACCCTTGATACAGTAGTATGGGAGCAGCCAACAAGTGTGACTGACCAATGTGAGCCCTTCTGCTGGATGTCAGTGCATGATTAATCCAGTCCTGGTACCCCTTGATAGAGTAGTATGGGAACAGCGAACAAGTGTGGCTGACCAATGTGAGCCCTTCTGCTGGATGTCAGTGCATGATTAATCCAGTCCTGGTGCACCCTTGATACAGTAGTACGAGAGCAGCCAACAAGTGTGGCTGACCAATGTGAGCCCTTCTGCTGGATGTCAGTGCATGGTTAATCCAGTCCTGGTACACCCTTGATACAGTAGTACGGGAGCAGCCAATAAGTGTGGCTGACCAATGTGAGCCCTTCTGCTGGATGTCTGTGCACGGTTAATCCAGTTTTGGTACAACCTTGATACAGTATTACGAGAGCAGCCACCAAGTGCGGCTGACCAATGTGAGCCCTTCTGCTGTATGTCTGTGCATGGGTAATCCAGTCCTGGTACATCTTTGATACAGTAGTACTGGAGCAGCCAAAAAGTGCAGCTGTTTCCAAAATATTGGCACCTGCCCTCCGGACCCCACTATCTGGCGACGTTTCCCCATTACTGGCGAATATTTACTGATTACGTGCAAGGGATAGGTGTGCACAATTTATAGTAGCCGTACGGGACGCTGATATCACGTGGTACTTCGATATCGCTCCGAATATGTAAAGTGTTTCTAATGCAAAGCTAACTCACTGTAAAAGGATATGTAAATTCCTAATGACCCAGAGGATATGTAGAAGCTTTCAGACTCATTAAATCTTGAGTTATGATTTTATTACTTGATTTGTCATAATAAAAGCTAACAAAGAAACTCAACGGATCAGTCTTAAGGTGCTTACAAGACATCTAGGTCTCGGGCCTTATTCTTTTGGGGAAATTTTCTGTTCTTCTGTTAGCCTTCCAAAAATCTATAAATACTAAACAAAAAGTGGAGAAAAATGTTGCTGGGAATGTTTTGGATTTCCTTCTTAGTATCGGCGCTCCTAAAACGGGTCAAACAGAGGATAAAAAATTAGAAAGTTACATAACTAATAAATATGTAATTAGAATCTCGTCGAGAAGGACGAGAGAGATGCTTTGAGTTTCCGGGGACCGGAGGCAGCTGACACCTCTGACTCATACTAGTTACCCCTTTGCCATTATTACAGACAAAACTAAAACATACAGAATAAAATGGCTTATATATATGCCATCATCATCATCATCATGACCCATTATCAATCCACTGCTGGATGAAGATCTCCCCAAGTTTCTTCCACAACGCTTTATCTTTCGACAGTATCCTCCATGTTACTCCCGCGTGTTCTTGAATTTCATCCATCCATCTTCCAGTCTCGATTTTCGGTTGTTCATTGGTGGTCCGTCCTTCTGGCAACATGTCCAGCCCATTGCCGTTTTAGGGATTTCACTCTGATCATGATGTATTCCACTTTTGTTATTTTCCTTATCCATGTGTTTCTCTTCTTATCTCTCACGGTTACACCAAGCATGGATCTCTCCATGCTACACTGCTGGCCACCCAAAATGCAACACCAAGAAGGACACGAGATAGCAAAGCCAGATTTTCTGGACACATAACAACAAATACAAAGATGAAATGATTGAGCTTACAGGCCCGTGCGACTTGCGGAACACGCAGACATCAATAGTTCGTGTGGCCACCATGGCTAGCAATAACGGCCGCTACACGCCACGGCATCGAACGAAAGAGTCTTTGGATGAGGGCTTGGGGTATGTCGGTCCAGGCTGCTTCCACACATTGCCACATTTTATCAGGCGTAGCGGCGGGTGGTGCTTGCCGGGCCACTCGGTTGCCGATCAGCGACCAGACGTGTTCGATGGGCGACATATCGGAAGAACAGGCTGGCCACGGCAGCAGTGACACTTGGTGGGCCGTGAAGAATTGACGCACGATGCGTGCCACGTGCGGGCGCGAATTGTCCTATTGAAACGTGGCAGCTGGCAGGTCCTGCAGGTAAGGGAGGACTACAGGCTCCAAACCGTCGGAGATGTAGCGGTGGCTGTTGAGTGTACCGGCGATGCGTACCAGAGGGGTGCGGATGTCATATCCAATTGCGCCCCAAACCATAACGCCAGGCGACGGACCGGTATGTCGATGCATAATGCAGGCGCCATACAGTCTCTCGCCGCTGTGCCGCCACACACGGATCCGACCATTGTGGTGTTGCAGGCAGAAGCGGGATTCGTCGGAAAAGATAATGTCGTGCCATTCCGTAGTCCAGGTGCAGCGTTCAACGGCCCACTGCCGCCGCACTCGCCGGTGGTGTAACGTCAATGGTAATCGGAGCAATGGGCGCCGTGCGACAAGTCCCCGCTCCTGCACGGTAAATGCTGACACAGGTCGCTGCGCAACACACCCTAATTCCTACTCTAACGTTCGTGATGTGGCGGTGCGAGCCGTCAATGCCCGCCGCACAACATGCCGTTCCTCTCGTTCGGTGGTGTTCCGCGGCTACGGCAATCGCTGACGTCGGTCCGTCCGTTCCTCCTGCACCCACCGCATCCATACTCGCCTCACTGTGGTTGGATGTCGTCCCACACGGGCGCCTATGTCTCGGTACGAAAATCCGCTGTCGCGATAAGCCACTCTTCGTCCTCTGTTGAACTCCGAAACGTGCTGGAATGACTGCCGTATTCTGCGACGAGGCATCAGGAAGCTTCCCACGCACAGGTCCGGTAGCACAACACACTTCCACTAATTACACCCCGCCTTTTGTGCACCCTTCTTATAGTGCTTCTCGGTGGCGTGCCGGGCGCACATGATTTGCATATGCCCTGCAATGCTAATCGTTTGCATGTCCTCTCGCGGGCAACGCATGCTGCGAATTTCAGGCCAATCGGATGCTTCCTTGGTGTTGCATTTTGGGTGGCCAGCAGTGTACTTTGAGTTGTCTGCAGTCTTTGTGTGCCTCTTTTTATTGGTTGCTGTATCCTCAAATAACTGATATATGTAATGTATGATACATGTATTTACCGATACACGTAATGTATGATACTTGTATTTACCGATACATGTAATGTATGACACTTGCATTTACCGATACATGTAATGAATGATACTTGTATTTACCGATACATGTAATGTATGGGAAATCATAGGCCGCCTAGGTAAAAACTTAAATTAATGCCTTATGAAATCCGACTTAGAGGAAGATTAAAATAAGAGTTCCAAAGTAATATTCAATCAGATTTGGAAGAATTTAAAATCCCAGACTGGAGGAAGAAAGTGTAAGATAGAGTAAAACACAGTGGGGCTTGCAGTGAAGAACCTTAGACAACTGACGAAGAAGAAGACGATGAATCATTTTTCATACTTTTTATTTTTATTTTAGTTCTTTGTTAAATGTTTACAAAATGTTTCCGTTTTATTCGGCAGTCGGCGCCTTTCTTTACTTTTGAATTTGAATAAAAATATTAAACAGATGCTGTTGACCTCTCACGAGAAAAGGGATAAACAAAAATAAGATAGTTCAAGTCCGATATGTTTTAATCAGTCCTCATTATATGGTTCCAGCTTATACAATTTTACAAACGCCACTTAAGGTATTTTTGCAACCCTTCTTTGAGAATCTGGTTCGTGAAGAACAGATTACGATAATGGCAAATCTCTATTTATTAAGTCGAATATATCAACCTGATGTTTAATGATCCAAATTAATCACTTTGTTTTTCGATTATGGACATACCCACAACTTCCTCCGTCCGCTAAAAAACTATGGGAACTGTGTAAGTCCAGTTCGTTTACCCGGAATGCGGATGAATTTGCAATTTGCATCGTTAATATTAGTTCAAAAGGGTAAGAACATTTTAATGACAACACGTTTCACGTGCTCGTTATAGCGAACAGCATCCATAATAACCAAACACGCTTTGTTTTCTCTGTACTTTAGACAGCAGCAGTCTCTTCCATCCCTCTTCTGATGTTTTCGATCTGGATTTTCCACTTTGCCATTAATTATCCGTTTCCGGTTCGCTCTGGCGTTGTTCGTGTCGTTCTGTTTTCTCAGACTTGTTGTCACCTATTGTTGGAAACGATCGTTTATCTGTGGAAGTGATCGGAGAAATGGTTTCGGGCCAATAACTGCATTTTAACGAAGGCATTATCCGTGTAATTGTAATGATTTTCGCGTGCGTTCTACCTGACTCCGGACTCTATCTCCGCCCCTTGCGTATTTTCCAAAACAGGCGAAGTCATCAAACTAACTCCGGGATTTGACAAAGTAGGTGGCCATTTATTCCAACTGTCTACTCCTTATGAAATAATTCCATCACGGCTTGTGACGTACTTCCGGTTGGTAGAAACCCTTTTTCTTTTTTCACGTAGGACTACGTCTAACTCCGCGGATAGTATGGGCCGACCTCCTGTGGCAAAAATAGTTCCCAATTGAAATCATTATAGCGTTAGAAATACGTGCCGCACACTAATCGTGTTAGCATATTCGTAAGCAGCATGGAGTCCAATTTGCGTACTGCGCAATTCATAGTGCGCGCAACGCTCCCTAGCTCCATGTGCGCAGATGACTGATACTATATTTCTGGGTGTGCCGCCGCGTTTGGTTCAGTCTATTTCGGTAGCCGTGAGCGCAACACGACTGTGCGTGGTATGGTTTTAAAGCTCTCGACGAGATCTATTCAAATATACATAGAAAATTTCGCAGTGAATTGAACATTTAAAAAATTGTTTTCTTGTGAACCGGTGAAAACTTTTGACAATATCGCGGTTTATCTAGACAGCCGTCAGTGCTAAACACTGCGCATGGTATCGTTTTAAAGCTCTCAACGAGATCTATTCAAATATATAAAGAACATATCGCAGTGGTTTAAACTAAAATTTTTAAAAATTGTTTTCTTGTGAATGGGTTAACACTTTCGACAATGCCTCGGAATTCGCAGAATGAATGCAAGCAAAAGTGGAGAAAATCGAAACGAGAGGCAAGAGCAAGTGATGCGGAATGTAAGAAGCCCAGGAAGACAGAGCACCACGTTGGGTAATTCGTGTATCTATCTGCTTTGTGTTCGTAATGTATCCAGCATTATTTGTAAGAAATTATGTAAGCTACCTTTCATATCATAGACCTGTGTTGGCTATAACAAATTAAATAAACGCTCGCTTTGAAACAGTACTCGACTAGCTTATTTCAGCTCTCCGATCCGCAAGTCGTCGTCCTACGTTCCGAATTGACAGCTCAATCAGAACTGAGCCTACCAGTATTTTTTTTTTTTCCAGTTTCGTTTGGCATGCCCAGGGACGCGCCTAGGGCATTTGCCGCCTGGTGCAAGCCCAGATTTGCCGCCCGCTTGTACGAGAATATTTTTAAAACTTTATTCATTTTTACAAGAAAAAATATCTTTAGAAACATTATTTTCTATTTCGGGTAAATTAAGATTTTTTCCTAAAACCCAATTGTCTGATATAAAACTGAAGGAAATAAAATGTGTAAAATTCTAGTTTAGATGACGCTACGAATAATCCAAGAAGTCAGCTTCCCCTCTCTATCTCTCTATTTCTCTCTCTCTCTCTCTCTCTCTCTCTCTCTCTGCCAATTTACACAAAAGTCCGCTTTACCGGTAAAAAAAAAAAAGTTTCGTCATGTACGATGATAAACGTGTTACAGCTTCCCGAAGGGAGACACACACACACACACACACATAATAACCAAGCAAGACATGAAGACGAACTCGTGGATAAGGAAAATGACAAGAGTAGAACATATTATGATCAGAGTAAAATCCCTGAAATAGCAATGAGCTGGACATATTATATTGCCAGAGAACGGACCACCGACAGACAACCGAAATTTTAGACTGTTTTTCAAGGGACAGGAAAAGACCCAAATGAAGGTCACGTGGCAGATGGGTGGATGAAATTCGAAAGTATGCGGGAGTGACATGGAGGAGACTGGCGCAAGACCGTTGTGGAAGAAACTTGCTGGAAACCTTCATCCAGCAGAGAATCGATAATGGTTGACGATGATGATATAGTACACTGCTGGACAATTGCTAAGGACGGATCATAAACGGCTATATAGCGCATAAAAAAGTAAGTGTGGTTGGATGCCAAGTGAAATAAAATAATGTCAGAATGCCAGGACATTACAAGAAAGACAATTTATTGTGCTCTGAAATCCAGAAGGCTTTGGAACGTGTTCAAGGGACAAACAGGCCATTTTGGGCAGAATACGTAAACGTGAAAAAAATGCAATTACCGTCCGCAGGCGTTCCGGCGTAAGATGTCAATACGAGATATGGCCACCATGGAGGGCGATGCAAGATTCCACACGTCGTGTCATGCTTTGTACAACATTATCAAGCAGCTGTTGGGGTAATTTATCCCATTCCTCTGTCAGTGCACGGATGAGGGTGTCCTTTTTTATTGGAGGGCATTGACGACCAGCAAGACTCCTCCCTAAAGCATCCCACACATTTTCAATGGGACTCAGATCTGGAGAACGTGCTGGCCATACGAGGCATTGAATATATTCGCTCTCAAGACTCTCCTGGACAGCGACTGTTCGATGACATGTTGCGTTGTCGTCCATGAAAATGAATCTATCACCGACAGCACCACGGAACACGCGAACATGAAGTAGCAGAACATTATTAATGTATCGTTGGCCAGTCATAGTCCCAGTTGGAAGCACATAGAGGGACGTACGGCCATTGATCATGATGCCAGCCCATACCATGACACTACATGTCGGATATCGGTCCCTTTCCTGCATGTTTGCTGGACAATATGCAGTACCACTATCACGCCAGATCAGTTGTCGTCGACAATCAGACGATAGACTGTCTACTCTCATCTGAGAAGAGGACAGCAGACCAGTCGTTATCAGTCCAATTGCGATGTTGATGGCACCATTGCAAACGGGCGGTACGGTGACGTCTGGACAATGGGATGCACACAACAGGACGGCTGGGGTATAGTCCTCCTTCATGCAAACGTCTGGCGACAGTTTTTCGGGAAATCCGCTTGCCAGTAGCAGCCATAAACTGATTTGCTACCTCACTAGCTGTGCTGTGCCGGTGTCTTTTTGTTGATAGCACTATGTACCGATCTTCTGCAGGTGTCGTACTGCGAACACGACCTCCCCCGTGACGTTTGCTACACTCTCTATTTGTTTGAAATGATTTCCAAAGCCTTGAAACAACACTGTGGCTGACGTCGAACTCCCTGGCAACATCTGTTATTTTTCGCCCTTCTTCAATCTTGCCAATAATACGGCTACGCGTAAAATCATCTAGGTGATGTCGGGAAGACATACTGAAAATTGCAAGTTCGTCAATTGATTCTTTCCCTTTCAACTTTGCGTTTGAACAACAACGGTCAATACGCGTCAAATCCTTTATATCTCTTATCAGCGCTATGACGTCACGAACAAGTTCAGCAATCCAAAATTTGCATACGCACAACACGTCTTACTGTATCCCGCACTTATGCTAATTTCCACATTTTTCTGACTTCCATTTTATGGTTGCTATCGTTGCTATTGTCATCCGTCCTTAGCAATTGTCCGGCAGTGTATATAACATTGAACACGACGGGCGTCTCTTTAACTATTCTAACCAAAAAATCAAATACAATATACCGTGGATTACATTGAAATTGTTCCCCAGTCCTCGTTACCCTTATTTCATCGATCCTATTTTCCCACCTTGTTTCAGAGAACGGTTTTAGGGTCAACGCTGGAAGCTCCTTCTTTAAAATTTGCCAGCGATAAGGTAATTCAGAAAAGAAAGCATATATTTCTTGAACACTGCTGAAAATGTTCACAATCTGTAGGGAAAATTTTTTGTCGATATTTACGACCTGATTTAAAGTATGAGCCGCTCAAAGTACATAAAATGCACAGCAGTCTTAAGTCGAAAAATTATGTTTTATTGAAGTCCATCGTGTTTTTCCTTCATATTGGCCCCATTGTCGTAGCTCTGGCCACGCATATCATGAATGTTGAAATCTTCAAGATTAAAAAAAAAAAAAATAGAAAATGAATTTTCAATCCTTTGCCCGCAGTATCTGTTACTGAACAAAACAGTAAAAATTACTCTCTGATTTCAAGACGTTTTCTGTTGAATTATAAACGAATTATTTTTGCTAAAAAAGTAAACGTGCCACGTAGCATTACGATTTCTCAGAGTAAAACGTTTCCTTAACTTCTCCCACGTCACTGACATTAATTTATCAACCAAAATTTTTTATTGAGGTGTCCTACCGCCCGTGGAATCTAGCGCCCGGGTGCTTCGCACCCTTTGAACCCCCGCTTGGCGCGTCCCTGGGTATGCCAATGTTACATCGAAAATTTGTCCGGAATGCAAAGAGAACTGATGCTTCTCTGAGGTCTGTTGACGAAAAGAACGCAAATTTAGGAAATTCTACTACATTACCGACAGTGGTGTAGAAGAGTCTTAGCTCACCTTGCGGCGCTGAGGTTCTTTCCGTGGATAGCTAGAAAGAGAAGGGGAAAGGAATTTTTTAAACTTGTATGCAATAATGAGGAATGCTGTGTTTTATATGAGAGGTCACTTGTATCTTAACTGAATATTAATATTTCAGGGATGAAATTAAGCAGTAGGGTCATATGATATAAGGAGTCTCATATACCGTAAGAGTTCTAATACAAACAGAATAGGAATTCCTTCAGTAAGACGGCAGACATCGAAATAAAGTTATAGGTGGTAGCTTCTGTTTCCCCTAGCTAGAATCGAAATCAAAGCAGAAAAATTAAACAGAGAATTACGCCGAGTGACAAGTTTTTCCTGGATGCGAAACATATGTATTTCTACTAAAGTCGCCACCGGTTCCAACAAAGGTTACCCCCTGAACGCATTCTCTGATTCCTCATGGTTAACACAAAAGGACGCTTCGGTTATCGAGTCGTCAGAGGCTTTACTAGCTTCTGACAAATATCTGGAGCTGTAGCCTCCCACGAAACTGGTCCTTACTCTCTCCGGAAACAGTGACAGGAAATCATGTTCACGGTGGCAGTTAAAACATCCCCTTCCCCCAAACAAAAAATTCAAAAGACATCTTTTATTTCAACCCTATAATTATAACAAAAGTGGAAGCATAAGTAACGCACGCTCAGCGTGTAAAAACACAAGTTTCTCCGTGACAGAGATTGAACACGCGTCCCCTCACTCCGGAGTAAGATGCTTTCCCAACTAAGCTACACGTACAGAATGTATTGCTGCAGCTTTGTCGCCTTGACACGTGCTTTACCTTTGTAATACGTCACAAGCGCGACTGATTCGTATCATTCAGACTGAATGGTTGGAGTTTGACATAACGGCAGAGCAGTATTTAAAGACAAACTCAATATCTGTTAGGAGTGCACTAGACTATGCAAGTTCAAAACGCTTATGCGTGGCATAAATCCGTTTATTAACTGGGGTAAAAGATATCTAAAGAAATAGCTAAGCTTTTGCTCTCCTCTTGAAGGTAACATACAATTATTTTGTGTGGTATGCTAAGTTTTCTCCTGGATCGATTTTACACGCATGCACTTCATTCTTGCAGTCCTTGTTCATCAAGAGATAGCCAATTTGAGTTCTCTTTTTCTCCACTTTCATATATTTTCAGATGGTTTACTTTCTTTCCGATACGTGTGTGTGAAGAAAGGGGTTCTTCAGTGACGGAGATCGAATACGTGTTCCCTCGCTCCGGAGTGAAGTGCTCTAATCGACTAAGCCACACTGACGGAATATATCCTTGCAGATTTGTCGTCTCGAGACGTGATTCATCTCCGTAGTACGTCACATGTGTTGCCGCAAAATATCCCATATCTTTTGAAAATTCTAATGAGTTTTTTTCTTTGTTTCTCTTTCTATGTTCATGCCCACTATGTATACTTCGTCTTTCCCCCTCATTAAAGGAACCCCACATCAATGTTTGGATCAGATCCAATAATTTTAATTTTATGGCCACCGTTACTAGCAACCTAATTTTCCGAAAACTTGGAGAAATATTGTTTTACTCTTCCAGGGCTGTTTTGATCTCTTTCATTAATCGATCTTTGGTTCTCTCCATTTTCATCTTTAAAATTTTTTATCCACGAAGACTTGTATACTGTTTCTTTTGTTACTCCTTTTACAGTACAAGACCATTTAGCCGTCGACAAATTCCCATATTCTAATTTTCATTCAATATGTTTCCTGCGTACAGGTTACATTTATTTTAACTGTTTTAAGATGTTAGTCAGTTTGCTTCACTTTCCAGTTCGGGTACCTACCAGTGATGAGTTCGGGCTCAATATTAAGAACTCGAGCCAGTCCGAAGTATGGCAGCCTACAAGACATAGCCTGGGCCCGAACGAGCCTGAAAACTATGACTAATCCCCTAAAGCCTTAATAAAAAAAATCCCCACTTTCAGACTGATCCTCGTCTTTCCCCTGCAATCAACAGATGTTGCTCGCAACAGGAGAGTGAGGAAGGGGAATATCTACCTGTTTCTATTGAATAGTCGCATATTGTCTTTGACTATTTCATTTCCTCCTGAAAGGCTTCGGGCGGCCGGATATCCAGAAAGATCGGGCGGATCTGCAATCTACATCTATTGCTTAATATAATTATTAGCAGGGAACTACCGGGTGGAGGCAAAGGGCGAAATTTCGGCTATTATCTAGTGTCTGTATTTTTCAAGAAGCTTTACCTGCCCTGCAGAAATCCACTAATGCGTGTCTTATGGAATTTTCTATCCAAAACCAGAATAAATAGCCCTTCCGAATCCCTGCTCTTAACCCTAGTTTCCAAAGAATTCTCTTGTCTCGAGTTCCTACTCTTAAACCCTAGTTTCCAAAAGAATTCTCTTTACTAACTTGAAAGTGTAAAAATATGCTAAATCATTCGAAATCGCATGTAAAAATAAAATAAAATAAAATTATCTCTCTCTCTTTCTCTCTCTCTCTTTCTCTCTCTCTTTTTCTCTCTCTCTCTCTCTCTCTCTCAAAGCCCGAGCCTGAACCGCAGTAAATATTATGCAGCCCGAGCCAGCATCAGGCGCGGGTGGGACTTCGGTGTTTCGGGATCGGGCTAGAATTCGGGGTTTCGGGCTCGGGCTGGACTTCGGGATTTCCGGCTCGGGCTAGACTTTGGGGTTTCTGGCTCGGTCTGGACTTCGGGTTTCGGGCTCAGTTCGTCTGTCTCAGGACTGGTACCTACATTCCAAGTTCCAATACAAAGTGTATCCACTAACTTCTATTATCCCAGTCTTTGACAAATCTGAGATACTCCCTGTCCATTTTTCACAGAAGTATAGGCACGTCCTTTCAGAATAGATCTTAGCCTTTTGTAAAGCCTATTCGACATTTACTATTTTATTTTGACAACTGATTTTCCAGTCGGATGATCTTCCTGGGACCTTTACCTTTCAACTACCCCTCCACTGAAGTACAGACGCCATTTGAAGCCTCTACCTCGAAGCTCCGAAAAAACAGACTCTGCTGAAAATGGTTCTTCTACTTTCAAAACATTTGGCATATTCTTCCGCTGTTGAAGACGTTGAGCTATTCCAGGAGCCCATACAGCGTACTGTCAAACCCAGTTCCTTTGGTGAGTATGCTCCTCTTAGCCCCCTTACCATTTCCTTCTCATGAGGGCTGGAATCGATATGACGGAGTTCACTGAGTTAATTAAAAAGTTTTATTTTCACTTTAAGTCAAATATAGTAACAACATCTGCATTCAGGGGAAACAGTTTGTGTGCCATTTAGATAATTCATTTTGAAAAGAAATTATGGTAGTGTATTATATTAAAAAAAATATAGTAATTTAGTGACACATGAGCACCTACATAATTATTCAATTCGCTGTGATATGGTTAACTCAAAAAACTGTGCATAATGTAGAAGCATCCATACCTTTCATAATTATGCCGCAAACGACGTAACAAGAACAGAAGTTGGTTTTCATGTTGTTTCCACGCCTACCTCTTTCGGATGTTTTAATAATAAATAGCTGAAGGGAAGATGAAGTGTAAGGGAATTGCTTAACTTGCTCTAATCACGTGTGCACTACCACAGGCGTAAATAACTTCATCTTGGGTTACGACTTAGTTATTGCCAAATCTCACGCGCGAAAAGTCACTCCTGGTTTCAAAAGTAATTTTATTAGCACGGCGAATAACTTTTTCTTTTATTGTGTTTAATTAGCTCCATAAGGAGGATTTAGTTTCTTCCCTTTCATTTACATTTTTTTTCTTTAGTTTAACTACTCACGAGTACTTTAAATTTGTTCAGTGACTCACATGCTCATCGTGATCTTCTTGTCCTATTTTATTTTTATCATCGATTGCGCACGGACTTCTTTCCTTTTTCTTTTACAGTTTAGCGACCAACCTAAAAGTTTTTTGATTTTCAACGATCCGCTCAAGTATAGGATATTTTTCCATTTGATAATTCACATGCCCAACTTTTTCAAAAACACGAACGACGGCAATAGGTAGAAATATACTTTGACCCAGCTTTGTAAATGAAAAAAGGAAGACAACATTAAGATGTCTTTCTTGAAGATAAGAAAACACTGTTTACGGTCGTCGAAAGGATTTTCTACTATTGCTTTGAAAACCGAAACTCACTTCTTACGTTGTCTCTCAGTCACTAGAGCGTAATTCGAGATGCAATTCTCTACTTCGATGTCAACTGGTGTTAATATGACAAGTATTTTTAAGTTAAACAGAGAGAGAAAGAGAGAGAGAGAGAGAGACTGCATTACAAATTTCAAGTTGTGATTCCGTCTATTGATGTAGACGGAATCACAACTCCAAATTTGTACTGTATACTGGTGTAATCCCGTATTTCCCAGACAGACTACATACTTAAAACAAGTTAGTAAAATCATGCAATGCATTGCTTATGATACGCTTTCCAACATACCAGAAATTATTACTCAAGTTATGAGGATAATGGCAGTGGAATAAATCTCGCTCCTGTGTCCTGACCTTTGACCCCATTTCGATGATATTCAACAGAATTGGTTCAGTACACCTCAAGAATAACATACTAAAGTTTTGTCGCAATAGAAGCAGTTTTACGCAAGTTATGAGAATAATGGCTGTGGAATAAATCTTGCTTTTGTGCAATGACCTTTGATCCTATTTCGTTGATATTCAACAGAACCGGTTCACTATACCTCAGGAATAACATGATAACGTTTCGTCGCAATCGAAACATTTATTGGTAAGTTATGATGCACAAGGGCAATGGAATGGATCCCACTCCAGTGTCCTGACCTTTGACCCCATTTCGCCCATTTTCAATAGGGTTCGGGACCAGGTGGTTCCCTACCGCATACTAACATTTCACGAAATCGAAACATATTTACGCATGTTGTGACACATAAAGGCAATGGAATGGATTCCACGTTTATGCCCTGACCTTTGACGCCCTTTCACCCATTTTCAATAGGGTTCATCCCCAGGTGGTTCCTTACCAAATACTAAAATTTAATCGAAATCGAACCATATTTACGCATGTTATGACGCATAAGGGCAATTGAATGGATCCTACTCTTATGGCGTGACCTTTGACCCCACTTCACCCATTTTCAATAGAGTTCGTTCCCTGGTGGTCCCCTACCACATACTAAAATTTCATCGAAATCGAACCATATTTACGCAAGTTATGACGCATAAGGGCAATTGAATGGATCCTGCTCTTATGGCGTGACCTTTGACCCCACTTCACCCATTTTCAATAGGGTTCGTCCCCTGGTGGTCCCCTACCACATACTGAAATTTCATCGAAATCGAACCATTTTTACGTGAGTTATCGTGCCGACAGACAGACGGACGGAAAAAGCTGGAGCATATACGCTTCTTCAACCTATGGTTAGAAAGCGTAAAAAACATCACTTGTAAAATGATCAAACATTTTCTTGCTTCGTGTATTATTGCCAATAAATCATACTAAGTTCGAGTATTTTGAAAAATTTTGTTAAACACAACTACTTTAAAATTATTAATGCAGACATTTGGCATGGACCAGGAACGTCAAACAGAGGTCATCGCTCTTTCCACGTTTATAAGGGAGTCTCGGAAAAATTCACATTGGCCACTACCAAGAATTGAACCCAGGATATTCCAGTTACGCGCCGGATATGCTTCCACGAAATCGAGGCTGCTGTGGTACAGTGGAAGCATATCCGGCGCGTAACTGGAATACCCTGGGTTCGATTCCTGGTGGTGGCCAATGTGAATTTTTCCGTGACTACCTTTTAGACGTAGAAAGAGCGATAATCTCTGTTTGATACTTTAAAGTCAGTGTTTTTTCCATGAACATTTTTATAGAAAAAATGAGCGGAAATGAAAGTTCAGTGAAACCCCGATTATACGCTTTTCTAGGGGATGCCCTTAAAAAACGTATAAATGTAAAAACGTATAAACGAAATTCCAAACTGTTGAATACTATTCTAAAATTTGTGCTTTAAAGTAGTATAAGACGTTCCTTAATAATGAAAGATGTTCCTTAATAATGATTTATTTAAAGTCTAATCGGCGGCGAACGAAAAAAAAGTTCCAAATTATAACATGCAACGGCCGTTCCATAAAAACTCAGAGTAAAATTACACAAAATGAAGAAATATAGGTAGAGTAAGATATATGTTATTCTTTCTGAAAGTATCTTCCTTCGATTCAGTCCACTTTTTCGGTCCCATTGTTCAGTCCACATTTCAAAGCATGTGGCGAAGGCATTTTGTGGAAACTGCTTTAGCGACCCCTGTACAGCTTGAATAAAGTCAGCATCTGTGCTGATTGTTGCGCCACGGAACTTCTTCTTCATTGTTGGAAACAACCAGAAATCGCACAGTACGAGGTCAGGACTATAGGCATGCTGTGGCACGATTTCAATATCGTATTTCGTAAGAAACTGTTGAACACAAGCAGGCACATGGGAGCGGACGTTATCATAGTGTAGGATGCACTTTCCCACCAGTTCCGGTCACTTAATCGATATGTGTCATCCCAAACGCTTCAAAACTGAAATGTAATACTCAGCATTGGCAGTAATTCGTGGAGGAACTCCATCCTGGTAGACTACTCCTTTATGATCAAAGAAAATTATCATCATCACCTTCCCAGCTGATTTGGTTTGGCGGCCTATTTTCGGAGGAGGCTTGCCTGTGTGTTTCCAGACACTCGTGTGCTTCATGGGAGGGTCGAAACAGAGGACCCATGTTTCATCGGCAGTTATTTCTGTGTTTAGATAGTTTGGATCCTTTGTAATCAGTTGTTTCCACTCATGACACACCTGAACTCTGGCTAACAATTGTTCTCTCGTCCGGTGATGAGGTACCCATCTGAAACACACACCATGCAGCAGTAATATGTCAAGTAAAATGCGGAATGCCGACGTTTTTGAAATACACTGCCGGACAATTGCTAAGGACGGATGACAATAGCAACGATAGCAACCATAAAATGGAAGGCAGGAAAATGTGAAAATTAGCATAAGTGCGGGATACAGTAAGACGTTTTGTGCGTATGCAAATTTAGGATTGCCGAACTTGTTCGTGACGTCATAGCGCTGATAAGAGATATAATGGATTTGACGCGTATTGACCGTTGTTGTTCAAACGCATAGTTGAAAGGTAAAGAATCAATTGACGAACTTGTGCAATTTTCAGTATGTCTTCCCGACATCACCTAGATGACTTTACGCGTGGCCGTATTATTGGCAAGATTGAAGAAGGGCGAAAAATAACAGATGTTGCCAGGGAGTTCGACGTCAGCCACAGTGTTGTTTTAAGGCTTTGGAAATCATTTCAAACAAATGGAGAGTGCAGCAAATGTCACGGGGGAGGTCGTGCTCGCAGTACGACACCTGCAGAAGATCGGTACATAGTGCTATCAACAAAAAGACACCGGCGCAGCACAGCTAGTAAGGTAGCAAATCAGTTTATGGCTGCTACTGGCAAGCGGATCTCCCGAAAAACTGTCGCCAGACGTTTGCATGAAGGAGGACTATACGCCTGCCGTCCTGTTGTGTGCATCCCATTGTCCAGACGTCACCGTACCGCCCGTTTGCAATGGTGCCATCAACATCGCAATTGGACTGATAACGACTGGTCTGCTGTCCTCTTCTCAGATGAGAGTAGATACAGTCTATCGTCTGATTGTCGACGACAACTGATCTGGCGTGATAGTGGTACTGCATATTGTCCAGCAAACATACAGGAAAGGGGCCGATATCCTACATGTAGTGTCATGGTATGGGCTGGCATCATGATCAATGGCCGTACGTCCCTCTATGGGCTTCCAACTGGGACTACGACTGGCCAACGATAAATTAATGATGTTCTGCTACCTCATGTTCGCATGTTCCGCGGTGCTGTCGGTGATAGATTCATTTTCGTGGACGACAACGCAACATGTCATCGAACAGTCGCTGTCCAGGAGTGTCTTGAGAGCGAGGATATTCAACGCCTCGTATGGCCAGCACGTTCTCCAGATCTGAATCACTTTGAAAATGTGTGGGATGCTTTGGGGAGGAGTCTTGCTGGTCGCCAATGCCCTCCAATAAACAAGGACACCCTCATCCGTGCACTGACAGAGGAATGGGATAAATTACCCCAACAGCTGCTTGATAATGTTGTGCAAAGCATGACACGACGTGTGGAATCTTGCATCGCACTCCATGGTGGCCATATCCCGTATTGACATCTTACGCCGGAACGCCTGCGGACGGTAATTGCATTTTTTTCACGTTTACGTATTCTGCACAAAATGGCCTGTTTGTGCCTCGAACACGTTCCAAAGCCTTCTGGATTTCAGAGCACAATAAATTGTCTTTCTTGTAATGTCCTGGCATTCTGACATTATTTTATTTCACTTGGCATCCAACCACACTTACTTTTTTATGCGCTATATAGCCGTTTGTGCTCCGTCCTTAGCAATTGTCCAGCAGTGTATAAGTTTCTTCACACGTCATTGTCCATCTTCTTGCAGGATTGTCCAAACAGTATTAATAATACCCTCCGTTAAAACACTTTCAGTCTGACCAGGCCTAGGAACGAGTTCTGCCGACAAACGCCCTTTTTTGAAATCATAGTGCCATCTAAAAATCGTAGACTCACCCAAACATTTGACTTTGTAAGCTTTTTTCTTTAAATCAACTGTTTCCGGAGCTGTTTTACCCAAACGATAGCAAAATTTTATCGCACAACGCATTTCACTTCTTAACTCTGAATCCTTCACCTCCATAGCTGTAGGGAGAAATGCAGACGTGTCTTAAACAACTGCGCAATAACAAAACGAGAACCGTCTGCCACGGTTAATAACTGTTGTCATAGATACTTCCTTAATTCGGTTAGCCGTCTACGTGGATATTTTCCTCCTTCGCACTGTTGACAACTCAAAAAAAAAAAATTACTCTCAGCGTTATGAAACGGCCTTTGTACTTGGACCCGGCTTTGTAAAGGAAAAAAGAAAGACAACATTACGTTGTCTTTCTTGAAGATAAGTTAAGATATTGTGACAAGAATTTTTAAATTAAACAAAGAGAGAGAGAGAGAGAGAGAGAGAGACTGCATATTAGAAAAACATCTAACTTCGTAAAATTATAGAACATTTTCTTTTGATTGCAAATAACTGTTACTAAGAATTTGAAAAATTTTGTGAAGCAAAACTATTTTAAAGTCAGTTTTTTACATGAACATTTTTATAAAAAAAAATGAGCGGAAATGCAAGTACAGGGAATTCTCGGTTATACGTTTTTCTAGGGGATGCCTTTAGAAAACGTATAAATGTAAAGACCTGTAAACGAAATTCCAAAATGTGGAATACTATTCTAAAATTTATGCTTTAAAGGAGTATAAGACGTTCCTTAATAATGATTTATTTAAAGTCTAATCTGCAGTGAACGAAAAAAAAGAGGTTACAAATTATAATATATTTAATCGCTTTGCAAAAATCAAAAAGCCTATGGAAGTCAAACTTCTCTTTTGACGACTTAATCTTTCTATAAAAATCCTGATTCCAGATTAAGTGAAATCCTCACAGCCAAGAATATGAGACGCAGGGCTGGCTGGACATAGGGGCGACCAAGGCGGTGGCCCCGGGTCCCGGGCCTTTACGAGGCCCTGCAATTTAGAAAATAAAAAAAAATCATTTTTGCTGGAATTCTCTATACTTATTGATATTTTTTTTTAATTTGGGGAGCGAGAGGCCCAAAATATATTTTTTTAATGTTTTTTCTTAGTTTATACATAATCTCTCCCGCCCCCCCTCACTTTTTCAAACCTTAAACTTTTCCACATTCATGAAATAGCAAATTAAATTTCATTACATTTTGTGATGTGACTCCCTACTATTTCTCAAGAATTTGTGTGTAAATCAGATATCTAGATTAAAAAAAACAATAGAAATAATAATATTAAAGTTCTTTTTGGGCTATATATGGAGGCTTAAAAAAAAGCAATCCTCATACATGAGCTGGTATAAAAGGTACAAAATGTCACTAATTTGTCAGTTATTCCACTTTACCTACAAAATCAATCACTAAAACATGTGCCAGGAAAAAAATGTATATAAACGAATTTAAGATGAATCTTTATTATTCGCTACGCAAAAACGTTTACTATGGAAATACACTATATTGACAAAAGTAATCGGGCACCCCTTCAAAAGCAAATGAACGGATCCGCTGCGTTGTTAAGATGCACGGTACAGCTGCAAACAGTATAAAAACAAGCCTGCAGCTGACCGCGAACATATCGCACTGTGAGGTTGAGTGAAAATGTCGCGGCGGGAGAGAAATGACTTTGAGAAAGGAAAGATTGTTGGGTGTTACATTAGTGGGTTGTCCATAAGAGAAACCGAGAGGCGTTTAAACATACCCAAGTCGACTGTTTTGGATGTACTGAATAAGTGGAAGACACATGGCGTGCCTGAAGCAGCAAAACGTACCGGCAGACCAAAGAACATCAGTGACAGAGGACGGCGAAGCCTCAGGATAGTCGTTACAGCTAATCGACGGAGTACTGCACAAGACCTCAGTGTACAGCTGAGTAAAAATGCTGGAGCCTTGGTATGTACACGTACCATTTGCATAGAACTTAATTCCATGGGTTACCGTGGTCGTGCGGCTGCTCATAAGAATTTCATCTCCACTCCGAATGCTACTCGTCATTTAGCATGGTGTAAAGAACATTTATCGTGGACCGTAGATCAATAGAAACTGGTCCTACGGATTAATGAATCCAGGTACACGATCCATCAGTCTGAGGGCCGTGTGAGGGTATGGTGGCAGCCGGGGGAACGCTATTTACCACAGTGTACTGTTCCTACGGTCACGTTTGGAGCTGGCAGTGTATTTTCGTGTGGAAGTGTGTTTCGTGGTATGGTCCCGGCCCTTTGGTTATCGTGGACAAACCTGTTAACTAGCACGTCTACCTCGGTATTCTGGACGATTATACCCTACCAACCCTGTGGCAATACTATGGAACCGAGCCTTGTTGATACCAGCAGGATAATGCACCGAGCCATAAAGCAAGGACTGTTTCGACGTAGTTTGACCATAATTCGGTATCGTGTGTGGACTGAGCAGCACAGAGCCCTGATCTTAATCCCATAGAGCACCTATGGGGTGAATTAGAGCGCCGCATAAGAACTTTGGAATCAAGGCTTACTACTAAGCAACAGTTAGCGGCAGCATTATGTACTGAATGGAAGCGCATACATATCGCTGTGTTCCAAAACTTTATCGAAAGCATGTCTCGAAGGGTCAGTGCATGCATTAAGGCCAAAAGTGGACCAACACCGTACTGATGTATGCCAATAAATGCTATGTTGTGTTTTTCTTCTAGGTGTCTGGTGATTTTTGTCAATATAGTGTATATTCCCAACGCAGAAAAAAAAAGATAAAAAGATACGCAGATACGTTAAACTTATCTTTTATCATTCTGCGAGAAAGTTTTTAGAAAAATCACAATGCAACCTGAACCTTCTTCTCCCAATAAACAAAATTGTAGATTTTAGCACTTTTTACTCTCTCTTTCTCTCTCTCTGTCTCTCACTCTCTCTTTGCCTCTCTGTCTCTGTCCTCTCTCTGTCTCTCTCCGTGTCTCTCTCTACCTGTCACTGTCTTCGTCTCTGTCTGTCTCACTCTACCTGTTACTCTGTCTGTCTGTATTTGTCTGTTTCTCTCTACCTGTCTCTGTCTGTTTCTGTCTACTTCTTTCTCCCTGTCTCTCTCTCTACCTGTTTCTCTCTCTGTATTTCTACTTGTCTCCGTCTGTTTCTCTGTCTCTCTTCCAGTCTCTGCCTGTCTGTCAGTCTGTCTATCTTTCTGTCTGTCTCTGTCTCCGTCTCTCTCCCTGTCTCTCTCTGTCTGCCTTTATCTCTGTCTCTCTCCCTGTCTCTCTCTACCTGTCTCTGTCTGTATGTCTGTCTCTTTCTACCTGTCTCTGTCTGTCTGTCTGTCTGCCTTTCTCTCTCTCTCTCTGAACTTTCAGTCCATATTATGGGCTTTTTGTTAAGCTTAGAGTAGTTTGAGATTATCATTTTCTTTATGAACATTTTCGTGTTTTCATTTTTCACGTAACGATTTTATTAAACTGTAAGGTTTATTTTGCAGGGCCCGCAATAAAATTTCGCACCGGGCCCCGCAAAAATTCCATCCGGCACTGCTGAGACCAGAGCTTTAGTAGGGAACTCATGAATCAACAGTTTTTTATCTTCTGCGGATCCTGAGTGCATCCATTTGAAACTAGAATGTTGAATATTGATGATACATTTAGGATTCTATTCTACCTCACCATGAAATAGTGGAGCCACAAAGTTACATCTCAGAGATTTATCAATTTTAATAACGCATGTGTGTGTGTGTGTGTGTGTGTGAAATGCGAAACCAATTTTCAGCCAAACCGAAAGTAAACAACAGACCTTTCTCTGAAGGAATCAAGGTTCAACTTTGGTTGCACCAAGAGGGAACAACAACACGGTCACAATTCTCTCGACGTTTTTACGTATAAAGGAATCAAAGAACTGTGTATTTCTGATAATCTGAAATTCAAAATTTAATGTATTATATAATCGTAAAAAGCGTGTTAATGAATTGCGTATAGCTGAGTTTAAAAATGGAGCAGAAACTACGGTAAAATGTCGGAACTAACGCAGAATTACGCATAAAAGTGAAAAACGTACAACTGAGGAAAGTATAACAAAGGTTCCACTGTATATTTCCCATCGAATTTGCAATTTTCGTTGGCTTCTTTTTCATGAACATAATTTTGAATATTATTGAAGCAGAGCTTTACACGAAGAAATCCTGTGAATGTCTGAATACCATTCGTTCTGACGCCTGACCGCAGTTTTCATTATTATTCCGATTGTATTTTGTGTCGTAACCTTAACCTCCATTAGGCCATACCAGTTAAGTAACAACATGGGTGGCAAGTGCTGTAAAAATATAATTTGCTCCCCGTTGGTGTTCTTTCCCTCTGTCTTGTAGAAAAACCTTGTCCCTCTTAGGTGGTCTCGTGTAGCTGGCCCCTCTCATCCTCCCTCCCTGTAATTGTGATTCGTATAAATCTTTTCGTTGACAATATACCTACCAACTATAGCATCCAACCTTTCTTTAGATAATAAGTTGAAAACGAGTTCGGCAAACAATATCGAGACCCCAACAGCTGCTATTTCATAGTATGAAGTTTTAATTAAATACTTTAAGACCGTGAATACGGGTGAAAGTCGTTTTTCATCTTCGAAGTTTCCTTACCGGTGACAGGCTTTGAATTTTGATGGATGGTGCTATCTTTCCGCTCTTTATGACGCGAAAAGGCTTCTTGATGCTCATGTTAAGTCTTCACTGAGACGACGTGAAGTACGTCGAAGCTGCTGCGAGCATAAATACATGCGTCAAATACTTTTTCCAGGTGTCAGAATAAAATAAAGGCTGAAAATGAAAAACTTTTTTAATCTTTTTAATATTTTTCGGATACAAAGTTCGCATATTTCATCTCAAAATACCTAACTACTAAATAATAATTCTTACTGGGGGAGAAACACATGATACACTTGATAAAACACACCATGCGTTATTCAAATAATATCATTATATCTTTTGATACGCTACGTACATTTTCTCCTGCACATTCTTGGTGTGACAACTCTGGTATCCTCATATTGGATGTAAACTCAAGGCATGTACTCAGAAAATGCACTATGATTCTGTAAATGCTGTCTTGCTTTATTCCATAGTTCACATACAATAATATTGATCGAAACATCACTTCACATAACTATTATACTTCTTGTTGTCCTCATTCACTTATATGTACACAATCATTTCCTCAGATAAAACAAACTTTTAAAAATTTAAAAACTTATTTACACGTTAAAATCTATTAATATAATAAGACGGAGACATGCAGCAAATCAAAATCCCGAGTCCACCAATTTATTCGCATTTCAAGCTTTTCAACTGTAATTCACAGCCATGATCAGAAAAACTCCCCTGTTGTCTCCACTATGGAAACATGTGGGTTGTGAGTCGTTGTTGGGGTCCCCATAGTGGAGACAACAGAGATGATGGCTGTGAATTACAGTTGAAAAGCCTCAAATGTGAATAAACTAGTGGACTTAGGATTTTGACTTGCGGCATGTCTCCGTCTTCTTATATTAATGGATTTTAAGTTTTTATATTTTTAAAAGTTTGTTTTATCTAAGGAAATAATTGTGCACCTGGGAGTGAATGAGGACAGCAAGAAGTGTAGTAGCTATTTGGAGTGATGTTTCGACCAATATTATTCCATGTGAACTTAATATGGAATAAAGCAGGACAGCATGAAATTTTCTGAGGACATGTCTTTAGTTTACATCCAATATGAGGATACCGGAGTTGTCACACCAAGAATGTGCAAGAGAAAAGGTACGTAGCGCATCAAACCATATAATAAGAATAACACTGATTAACAGAGCTCAGTCACAGGTATAATTTATTCCGTGTCATGACGTTCACACGCTCTGTCGTTTACCTGCAGTTATTTTGATTTGCATAAAAGCGCGCTGATTATAATAATTTTCCTCTTCGATGTATATTTTAATTCTATGATAATTACGAGAATAAGGATCACAACGACCAAGGTAAAAGAATCAGCACTTACTGTTTAACGAACTCTTTGCTTTTTTATTGTTCCACCCTGGAAATTCTAATTGACATCAATACAATCCGCTGCCAAAATATAATTTCGCTGGCTTCAACACAAGTATCAGTCTTATAATAATTACACTTGTTTGTCGATCACATATACGTAAATCGTTTTAGATCAACGTTCAACTCATAATCTCTCGATATCTGTTCAACTCCACTAACTCCATTCTCAATATATTGAATGTTGAAATTTACATCTAGCTGTGACTCACTGCCAGTGTTGCCAAATCGTAAAAGCTGTTCGGGTAAGTAATGTGCCTTTCAGTACGTAAATGTTCAACTAAGAAGTAACTAAATTTACATAAGAAAACAGAAACTCAAAAAGAAGGTTAAATGGAGGTTTGCGTCACATATTACATAGGGAGAATAGCTTCTGATCAAATTACAGGCAAATTTAGTTTTAGCCAAAATTTCAAGGAAGTTGCTTCACTCAGGTAAGAAAGGGAAAATCCTTATATCTTTATAGCACACACCTTTTGTGAAGCATAGAATACTGCTTTAATTCAAAAATAACTTTAGATTCTTCAGATTAAAGAAACCCCTTCCAAGTACTTTAATGAAACAGCCAAGTTCAAATGATTCAGTCCAGAGAGCAGATTCAAATACGTAAGCGCACCAACAACCTATAACTTCAAATACGCTAATCGGCAAGCAACTGCAAACACACACTGCGGCAGTCAAGTAATGAGACTAATTTAAAAAAAAAACAAGTTAGTAAAATCATGCAATGCATTGATTATGATATGCTTTCCGAAACACCAGAAACCATTACTAAAGTTATGAGGATAATGGCTGCGGAATAAATTTAGCTCCTGTGCCCTGACCTTTGACCCCATTTCGATGATATTAAACAGAATTGATTTAGTATACCTCCGAAACAACATGATAAAGTTTTGTTGCAATCAAAGCATTTTTAGATAAGTTATGGCGCATAAGGGCGATGGAATGGATCCCGCTCCTATGTCCTGACCTTTGACACACATTTCGTCCATTTTCAATACGGTTTTTCCCCAGGTTGTCCCTTACCACATACTAAAATTTCATCGAAATCGAACCATTTTTACTCGAGTTACCGTGCGGACAGACAGACAGACAGACGGACAAAGCTGGAGTATATACGCTTCTTCAACCTACGGCTGGAAAGCTTAAAACATGGAAAAACCAGGAAAACTTACATGAATATATTTTATTCGACGTACCTTCCCCCTGTTTTTATTCAAGAAGTGGGCAGTCAACCAACGAGAGGAAGGACTTGCAGAGGGCATCTTTTGGTATGGAGTGAAGAGCTGATGTCACAGATCTTTGTATGTCTTCAGTGTCTTGAAGAACTTTTCCTTTTAAAGGCAGCTTTAAATTAGGGAATATAAAGTAGTCACGCGGTGCCAAATCTGGAAAACAGGATGGGGGGAGGGTTTGAGTACATACACTTGTTCTCGTGCCAGAAATTGCTGTGCCCTGTGTGAGTGTGGGTGCATTTTCGTGAAGATGGAACCATTGTTCTTTTTTTTACGCTTTCCAACCGTAGGTTGAAGAAGCGTATATGCTCCAGCTTTGTTCGTCCTTCCGTCTGTCTGTCTGTCCGTCCGCACGATAACTCCCGTAAAAATAGTTCGATTTCAATGAAATTTTAGTGTGTGGTAGGGGACCGCCTGGCGATGAACCCTATTGAAAATGGATGAAATGGGGTCAAAGGTCAGGACATAGGATCGGAATCCATTCCATTGCCCTTATGCCTCATAACTTGCGTAAAAATGGTTCGATTTCGATGAAAGTTTAGTATGTGGTAAAGGACCACCTGGGGACGAACCCAATTGAAAACGGACGAGATGGGTTCAAAGGTCAGGACATACGAGTGGGATCTATTCCATGGCCCTTATGCATCATAACGTACGTAGAAATGTTTTGATTGCGACAAAACTTTAGTATGTTGTTCCGGAAGTATACTGAACCGGCTCTGTTGAATATAATCGAAATGGGGTCAAAGGCCAGGACGCAGGAGCGAAATTTATTCCACAGCCATTATCCTCATAACTTGAGTAATAGCTTAAGTAATATTTCCTGGTATGTTGGAAAGCGTATCATAATCAATGCATTGCATGCTTTTACAAACTTGTTATACTCAGGACTGACACGAACAATCCGCTTCCACAGTCGTTCCAAAATGGATGCGTAAGCATTGCCAGTGTCCTTGTTGTACATTCAGAAATGAACTCGTGATGCAGAATTCCCTTGCTGTCGTAAAAGCACACAAGCAGTGTCTTGATTTTGGACTTCTGTAACCTGATCTTCTTTCCTTTGGGTGACTCTGGCAACTTCATTGAATACTCTAACGCTTCATTTCCGGATCATAACGAAAACACCCTGTCTCGTCACCTACCACCATGCTTTGAAGAAAATTTTGCATTGTTTGTGCAGTCTCCAATCTGTCTTTTGAGTACTGAGATGAAAGCAGATAACAGTGAGAGAACATGCCAGTCTAGTTTAGTGGATAGCACTCGGAGCTCCGGAGCCGAGAGTTGCGGGTTCAAATCCCGCCCATGGCATAAAGATGATGGGTAAATTTACTTCGTCATATTGACGCCCGAACTTCCAGGATGACATGGCCGTTAGATTTCTCGCAGTGGTGTGATGTTCTTTCCGCACCGCGAGACAGGAAAAACGAGAATCCTTTCTTCAGTGCTTCGAAAAAAATAAATCAGTGTGATGTTGCTTTCCGCACACTAAATTGTTTGGGATTTCTCAAATGCACATCCTTCGTCGGATTACTACCGACAGCGACACATGGCTGACCCGTGCGCTATGCCCCCGGCCGTTTTTCGAGGGTCAGGGGGAGATGTGACGTGCCTGCCCCTTAGGACGCACCGCACATGAGATAAAGGCAGATAGCAGTGAGAGCACATGCCAGTGTAGTATAGTGGATAGCACTCGGAGCTCCGGAGCCGAGAGCTGTGTATTCGAATTCCGCCCCTGGCATTATAATGATGGAAAAACTTATTTCGTCATAAGTTGTAGTTGTTGATGGAAACTTTAATATTAGGTCTGTTAATTTGTTCACCTCACTAAACACAATGTCCAATTTATTGAACTATATGTTACAAGTAATGTCTCGTACTGATTTCTTTTCGTATTCATCAAGGGAATAAAACACCTGCAGTTCATTTTTGAGTCGAACTGTATCAAAACTTCAAAGATCAAACAAAGGTCATCGCTCTTTTCACGTTTATAAGTGAGTCACGGAAAAATTCTCATTTGCAGCCACCGGAAATCGAACCCAGAGTCTTCCAGTTACGCGCCGGATATGTTTCCACTACACCACAGCGGCCTCGAATTCCTCCAGACTCACACGCGCTAACTGCCAAGCCAATTTGGCAGGTTGCTTCTTGGAGCCCCGCACAATGCTGGGGATTCACCAAAGATAGTAAGCAGCAACTGAAGAAATAATTAGAAGGCGAATGAATAATTAATACAGACACTCAACGGGGACCACGAACACCAAACAAAGGTCTTCGCTCTTTCCACGTTTATAAGTGAGTCACGGAAAAATTATCATTGGCAGCATTGTGCGGGGCTCCAAGAAGCAACCTGCCATATTGGCTTGGCAATTAGCGTGTGTGAGTCTGGAGGAATTCGAGGCCGCTGTGGTGTAGTGGAAGCATATCTGGCGCGTTACTGGAAGACCCTGGGTTTGATTCCCGGTGGCAGCCAATGAGAATTTTTCCGTGACTCACTTATAAACGTGGAAAGAGCGAAGACCTTTGTTTGATGTACCTGGTCCACGTCGAGTGTCTGTATTAATGTATCAAAACTTGAAGAATACGGTTCTTTAAGTTCTGACAGTTGTAGATATTCAGGAAAGCTTTTACAAAATTTCTCGAAACAGTTTGAATCCAACAAAATCACGAAATTAAGATATAATATCACTGATTTCAGTTCATTGACACTTCACATGACTGAAGTAACTCTCGCGAAACACGTGCTTTTTGTTACGGGCGTGAGCATGCGAGTGACTAATGATAGTCCTAAGTCTAAGTCTCCTCTTTTCTGAGCGAACAGTTCCGTAAAGCAATGGCCCATTCGCCCTTTACCCACTCCTTCGTGTTGTCATATTAACGCTAGCCGGCGATCGTATCGAAAGTCTTCGAATCACACAGCGAAGACTGGTACAACTGGTTGTGTCATGATGAAGCTATCAATGGTTTTAAAAATGCTGATGCTTCCGTTTATCTTCGCTGGCCAGACTGATTCTCTCAGTCAAAAGTAACGAATCCGTAAGTGGGTTTTTTCTCTCAACGAACGCATTGGCATTTTTTAAACCATTGATAATTGACTTTTATTTGTGTATATCTAATTTATCCATTTTTTTCGTTCATTCTCAAGGCTTCACAGCTGGCCTAACTAGCCTCGAATATACGCTAATGGTTAGTCAACACGCACCTTCAATAAGGTCCAACTTCAAGCATGAGTAGTAAGTAGCTGTCAAAAGTTTCAGTCCAGCATGTGACTTCAAATACTCTACTACGGCAAAGCAGCCCAAAATTCATTAGCCCAATTAACAAAGTAATTATCTGCAGATCATTATCACACACATACACAATAGAAAGAAAAACGCGCGTCCTTTCTCTTCTGCAGGAGTTATGGTTTTATGATTACGGGATCATGGCTTCAAAGCTGAGTGATTATTTTTTCCCTTTCGGCAAGGTCTTGAATTTGCTAAAGCTGGACATTAATTATTGATACCAGGAATGCGACGTTATACATATTTATTTTAAGGGAGTAAAAAAAAATCCTCAGCCTTTCCTCCAAGGCGTAAAATTAGTGATGTCAGAACTTGTTATTTATTGGAGATAAAGCTACTTTGCAAAACACCACGAGACAGTGTGTCACCATATGTAATGAGCATATGGAGTCTGCCAACAGTTGCAGGAGAAAATTCTGAAGATTTTTCTTTCATTTTTTTTTTTAACATGCGGGATTGTTCCACGCAAAATAAATGAGCGTTCTAATCCATAACTGACAGCCGCCCGAAGCTCTCTGCAGCGAGCGAATAAATCGAAATTTCGTTTGTGTCCCCATCTATCAATTTTTCACCTGATGCATTTGTGAGGAACTCGCGGATTAGAGAAAAAAGGTCTCACCAGAAGTGTCCGACACACACTTCGTCATCCGGGAAACCTGGCGCCGGGAGAAAACGATATCTTGATATTTTCCAACTTAGGAGGAATCAGTCGGACATGGCTAGGGGGAATGGTTCCTCGCTGGGGTGGCCTAATGCGTCTTCAGGTGATCCTCTGTTATTCTTTAACCTTCAACCCCGATTCTCTCTCGCTCCGCTTTCTGTGTCATACGTTTTGATGACGGAAATCTACGGGGTGCCATCAGTTACAACTCGTCTTTTGTCTCTATGACAGGATGACTCTTTGTCATTTTTTTTTTCTTGACGACCATTTTCTCCATTAACACTTTACGATGTTTTTCCTTCGATTATTTCTGTACATATTCTAACGAGATAAAAAAAGTTACAGTGTGGCTACGTTGTGTATTAATTAATTTTTTTAGCAACTAAAGAAACGATCTTTTAACTTGTCGACTTATTTTCTTGTTCCACTAAAGGAACAAAATAACACCCGGTGGGCATACGAAGTCAAGGCTTGGAATTTCGCGAATGTTCACATGGAGCAAAAGATTTTAATTAAAATCGAAAAAGAAAAAAAAAGACCTCCAGCCAACCCTAAAGCGTTTCACTGCCAACTTGCATTCCTCATAGAGGAACAAAATGCCTGCTCACTTTTTTTTAACTCTTTTTTTTTTTTTTTTTTTTTTTTTTTTGTAAAGGTATCCAACTCTTGGGGGAAAAAGACAAAAACAATAAGACCTACTCTACTGGCAATAAAGAAAAAAATATTTTCAGAAATACCCCCAAAATAGGCAAATAAATCATACGGGTTGCGAAAAACTATTCAATTTTAAATATCCCGTTTCAATAACGAAGAGTCATAATTTAGTGAGTGTGAAAATCAATGCAAGATTACAAATTGGTAATACCTGCAATTTCGTACTGTTCTCTCACCAAAAAATCTTTGCAAGAAATTTAAAAGTAACAGTTTATAAAACACTAATATATTTTGCTCCGACCAGGTTGCATTGCGGCCTAAGCTTTTTGACCGTTCGAACGAGTGGGCCCGGATTCAGATGAGGCCGGAGTAGTGCCTTTGTGTTAGGGCCCTAGCTTTTTCTTCTTCCCCGGAAGCAGTGGCTTTAAATTTGGGATAGGTGACTGCTTATAAATCTTAGAGTTGCTCACCGTGGTAATTAAATACATACATACATACATACATACATAACACTGAGCTGTTCTCTGAGATTCAGAGGTTAGTTCCACAAAGACATACAAGCTACCAGTTAAATTTCTAACAGATTATTTACTTACTGCTGCGGTGTCGAAATTCTCCATTTACAGCGATCTTGACACACAACTCGGGCTTCACTGACATCCATCACACGATGTACACAATATATTCTATTCTTCATACTCATAATCTTTTTCTCGTGCAGAATCGGATCCTCTCATGACTTTCTTGGCCTTACTCTGACTTACCTTCCTGCCACTTGAATTTCTTAGTAAGTATCTAATCACTCATTCTTTCAGCATGGCCAAACCACCGAAGAATATTAGTCTCCACCTTGCTAGCAACATTTTGCTTCACATTACACAACTCCAAGACATCTTCATTCCTCACACGATCAGAACGTGCCTTTCCACAAACCATCCGTAAGTAACGCATTTCTCCAGCACACAGACGACTCCTATGCTTCTTTTGTAGTACACAGGTTCCACTGCCTTACATCACAGTAGGAGCAATTGCATTTCATACACAGCCATGCGGGCCTCTCTTGAGAACCCATCACTCCTGTGAAAACCTCCCAAAGCAGCCATGACTTTCAATGAAGAATTCACTCGCCTACTAATTTTACCATCCAATTTGTTCTCTCTGTCAAACATGCTTCCTAAATACAGAAACTCATTCACCTGGTCCTTCACTGTGCCATTTAAACTTATATTACATTCAACGCTAACAGTTCCTCTCTCAAAAGCCATAACTTTGTTTTTTCCCTTATTTATACTCAGTTTGAATTTCATGCAAACTTCGTACTTCCGGGATAAAGTACTCTGTAACTCACTTTTGTTCTCTGCCATCGGCTTACAGCAATCTGCGCACACGGATATTACCACTTGAGACATAAATCAGTATTGTCTATTTTTGCATCACGCATGCACGCATCCATAAATATATTAAACAGCCATGGTGACATTACACAAATTTGTCTGATTTCTGAACCAATAGAACACCATTTTGATAAAACACCATTCACTCGTATATAAGCTCTACTGCCAGCATACATTGCTTTTACACTATTAAGTAGCTTCCCAGTAACACCATTTTTATCCAATACCTTCCACAAAAGTGTTCTCCATCAAATGATATTTCAGGTTTCAACATATGGATGCGAATCATTAACGTTGTCCAAACAGAATGAAAACCAGCTAAGATCATTTGAAAATTAAAATTAAAAAAAAGCTTTGGCAGCAAGAATGATGAGGTGTCAAAGCAGAGAGGAATACCACACAATAAGGAATTTAATGATAAGTCTGGACAGGAAGACGTAATTTAAGGATATCAAAATAAGAAGATACTAAGATGGGCTGGACGTGTAGCCACAGCAAAGGAGAGAAGGCTTTTATTTAATTACGATTTTGACAGGAAAGCCAGAGGAAAGGAGGTCATTCGTAAGACCACCTTTGCGGTTGGAGGAGGAAGTGAAAGCGCATGCCAAGGATGCTGAAGAGGAGAAATGCGGAATTCTGGAGCAAGACAATTACACGGAAAGCAGCTGCGAAGGTGGTCAAGAGCATGTTGGGGTGAATAAGAAAAATAGGAAGGAAGTCCAAATGAAAAAAAACCCGTTAAGTAGACCACACTTACACTGACTCTCCAGTTAGAAAATGTAACTCAGAAGTAGTTGGAACAGAGTGGAAGAGATGAAAGACTTCTCACAACATTCGCAAAACAGAAACAATAAATTGGCAATCGGGTGAAATGCAAAGGGGCGTGCTTAAACAGCCGTAGGGAAAACATTTCTTCAAAGTACGTACACAAATGAGTGGGATCTAGTACGAGAATAATGCTAGACAGCAAGAGCACAGCAGGAATGAGACGTGACGCTGACTGAAGCAGTTCTTGCGTTACTCCGGAGTCCTTGTGATCCGGTTACCCTATCTTCCACAATAATACACTGTTCGGTTGACTCGGAATATACATGTAGACCGCAGATATTCTGTGTAAGCTCCAGAGAATCACGTTCTGGAGTTCGGTTACGGAGCAAGGCCTGCCAATGATGAGTATGGGTTCCATAAATGCTCCATGGAATTAGAGTCATGGAATTTGGCAGCCAGGGAGCACAGGAAATGCTTGGACGGAATTCTCGAGCCACTCCTGCATGACGTGGGCTTTGTGGCACGAAATGTATTCTTTCTGAAGCAGTCCTATTCATCCGGATACACTGTAATCATATAGGGCAGCACTTGGCCTAAAACAATGGCTAGGAACGATATGGAAGGAGAGAGTGTGTTCAGTAGGGTGATAAGAGGACCTCGTGATGCCTTCGAGAACAATCCCCATGCCCGCTGGCCTTTTTTCTTCTAACCGTGAGATCTACAGGGGTTGGAGAAAATAATATGTACACCATGATTACAGGAGTTAATATTATTCATGTCGGCTACACTGAAACAAAACGAACGCTGTGATTTTCTTTAGTGTATCTTTCTTTGTATATATTCTGTAGGTTGTAAGCCAGTGTAGTACAAGTTGTGTTCAACTGCGGTTCGTACGAGCTGTCGGTGAAATGGGTGACCTGTCTGATATCCAAAGAGGACAAATCGTGGGAGCAAGTTTAGCAGGAGCGTCTGTAACCGTAACAGGCAAATTGTGTGGTGTTTCAAGACAACAGACTCCACAGTTATGACAGCCTCAAAGTATGGGAAGACTTTCATCAGAGAAGAAGAATAGTGGGAGAAATCCGAGATTGAATGAGAGAGACCGTCGAACTCTAACAACGATGGCCTCCAAACAACACAAAACTACTAAATAACTAACTCTTCTTCGCAACGGTAATCACTCCGCGTTAAACAGCAGAACTTGGGTGGACCGAAAGTGCTCGCCTTTAACTTTTAATTTTTTAATATGATTTTAGCTGTACAGCTGTACATAGATGTTTTTAATTTCTAAGAAAAGTGTTTGTTCATTGAGGACGGGTATGTGCAATTGTACAGTATCTTTATAATCGTGCTTAAGACAGATATTGTTTGCGTCCTAGACTCATAATCCATCTGGAAGACCCTGTTTCCACAAAAAGAGTACACAGAGAACTTCACAAAGAAGACTTCTATGGAAGAGCTGCAACTGATAAACCTTTACTCACAGAAACCAACGTTACAATGCGAAAAAGATGGTGTCATGAGCATAAAACCTGGACAGCTGAAGACTGAAAACGTGTGATGTAGTCTGCTAAGTTCTTATTTACATTGTTCCCAAAGTAGGTAGGGTTTATATATGGAGAACTCCCAAGAAACCGTATAATTTGGAATGTCTGGTTCCAACTGTCAAACATTGGGGTGGATCTGTGATGATTTGGGCGGCCATATATTAGTATTCGGCTAGCCCCATACACAATAATCACTGGCAGTAACTCTACATGGTCAAGTATTTGGACAATCTAGGCGATCATGTGCATCTATGGTACAAATGTTGTTTCCGAACTATGGTACCACTTTTCAAGACGACAATGTACCCATACACACAGCCAGAACAATTCAATCTTGGTTTGAGGATCACCAAGATGAACTTCAACATCTGTCCTGGCCAGCTGAGTCACCTGATTTGAATGCCATCGAATGACCGTGGGCAGTTTTGGAGAGCAGAGTGAGAAGCAGATTCCCTTCTCCAACATCTCTGAAGCAAATGGTTGATTTTCTGATCGACGAATGGTACAACATTCCACTGGAGACTGTTCAAAAGCTGTATCAATCTATTCCAAGAAAATTGGAAGTTGTACTAAAGGCAAATGGTGGTCAAGCATCTTGTTAATAAAGACATATGCCTGTTTCCCAGGTGCTCTCATTACTTTACACAACACTTGCATATGCAGCTATCCATCCTCGTTGAGTCAAATGCAGACCCGTCCTCGGCATTTTGGAGCTGGAACTCACATACATCGGTCCAGGCTCCTTCCTTTCAGTCGTCCTATGACCGGTCACGAAATTCTCGTGCCCACCGTTGCCCGAGATGGCGAACACAGTTTGTCAACGTGGGTACACGAGCGGACTATCTACTCCATTGACACATTCACAAAACGCCTGCTGGACTGTGTGCTCGGAAAGGTTTCCCTATGTGCCCTGATTCTCGTCTGCAGTAACTGCGAGATTGTGAAAACGTTTGCTGTCGAGGGCAGCAGTGTCAATCGGTAGTGGTCTCCGCTTCCGGCACGTTTGGTGGATGTGCGTTTGTTCGCTCATCGTACCATTCCCGCAACACCTTCACAACGCCGACCCTCGGACAACGACCAGTGCCTGCAGTAGCTCAGAAGCATTTGTTCGTCTTCTTCGCACCAATAATCATCCCGCGTTAAAATTAGACAAGTCCATTCCTTTCCCTAACCGGTGCACTCGGTTCCCTCTACCGAACTGACACATCCGGCCCACTCGTGGAGTGATCATTATTACATTCTTACTGGAAGATATACCACGAAACTAGATTTCCATTGTTATCATTTTTGAGTCAGCAAAAGAGAGCAGTTTACAGCAGCAGTTAATGATCCATCAGTAGCTACATATAATATGAACTAGGAATCGTTCAGCAGCAATTCTTAAAACATAAAAAAAAGCTTTGCTAGAGGAGGTCTTACAGTTAAGACGTATATTGCCGAGCAATCAGCAACAGTACGTAAGGCTACGGTAGCAAAGAGAGCAAAATCGATCAAGACAGTACGAAATGATTTTGCAACCTTTACGGCGTCACTGGCTATTTTCTTAACCCTTTAAGCGCTCGATGTACCTGAACCAAAAGCTTCCCGAATTTCCCTGCGCTGCTCAAACAGAACTGTTCTCATAGCGACCGGGTTGTACGAAAGCTATGGTGAAACAATTTCTTTCCCTATTTCATCTTAGGAGTATCGACTGTAAATCTGTCGCTGGTTGTAAGTGCTCCTTTACAGTCCTTAGTCATACAGTATGTAGTTTGATTCCCTTATAGTCCTTTATTCTCAATACCATTACCAAAGGAATGATTCAAAAGGGGTAGTTTCCCGGACACGGACATCATGCCACTGGGTAGAGACAAGTAACTCATACATAGTTTCTCTTTTTTCTTAGGTTCAACGCCCTTTCTTATAGCATTATTAGCAGAAAAGGTAATCAGGAAGGAAGGATTAATGACAATCATATCCCCAAATGACCACTTAGAATGACAAACCTAAGGTAAAAGCAAATGACCACTTAGAATGACAAACCTAAGGTTTCTGATACGCAGGTTCACTTGTTCCTGTCGCGTTCGGGAACTTTTTAGACAGCGAAGATATTCGTTCGAGTGTTATGTTAACCCCGAGTTAATTCGTTCTAGTCAGTTAAAGGGTTAAAGCAAGGGAACCATGTGAGAAAATATCGGAACAAAGGATCGAGTGGAAGGGGCATAACAATACGAGAGGTAGGAGAGGGAAGAAGGATTTTCGAGATAGAGTGTGAAGTTTTGGTCGCTCGCCACGAATGTTGAAGGTGGCGAGAATGGTTAGGCACGGGATTTATGGAAAATACAACAGTAAAGATAAGTAGGGAATGGAAAACAACACAATTCTTACGGCTAAAACGTATATTGAATAACTAAGATAATCTCGAGACAATACCTGATTGCCTAACAACAAGACATAACTGATAATAAAACAATAACAGAAAGGAACGGGACATAATGGTCTAGCCATTGAGTAATGTAGGAGTATTATCGCTCCCTGTCGGGTATCAGCGAACCACTACTACGTCTTATTCGCCGTAGTGGGAAAAAGTTAAAAGGTCAAAATTCAATTCTAAACAATTCACCCTCAAAATTTCGCCTAGTGGTGTCAACAATGATTTTGGATTCCCTAAATAAGGGTCTCCAAGCTCAGGATCGACAAATGCATCGCGTTGTGTTTCATATGAATTAGCCTGGGGTTTTCATGCTTATTCATATGCCGAAAATAAGTTAAAATAAAAATTTGCATAAAAAACAAATTGAAAAATCACTAATTGAACTCTAATTAAATTTGGAGAAATGATCTGAGTGACACGTGAATTAAATTTAACTGTTTATTTCTTTTAGAAGATGGTCTTTAAGCTAGGTACAATGCACCTGTGAGGTTGCTTGCTTTAGCTAAACAATTTAGTTATTTATTTCAAACAGGAATAATGCACTTAAATATTATTGACTTTAAACTTTAGTTACTGGTTTAGAACACGGGGCGGTGCGCCAGAGGAAAATTATAAATGCACTATGTGAGAGACTTTCGGGTAACTAGTCCTGCATAGCACATACAAAGCTATGAGGCATGAATCAGAAATGCGTAAGATAAAAGTCATCATACCCTCTTTTCCTTGGGAAGCCCTGATCGTGAAACTGGGTTGCCGGCTGGTCGTAGAGTCAGTTCTCCATCCTAATTGGTTTTATCTGGACTACTTTAAAACATTTACTACCTCATCCTGTGTCGGAAACATTTCTCCTCCGAAACCGCTGAGACCTCTTCTACTCAGCATGCAATTCTCTAGAGATGAGTCTGTCGTTATCTCTTCGAGTCTCTAGTCTGTCCTTTTCATTCCTCATTCTGTTAATATTTTCTTTTTTCCGTGTCCGGTGTCCATCTTGGGGCGTGACGGCCCGGCCGTCCGAATCGCGTCGGGTTATGTCATTGGCCCTCACAGATAGCCCTGCTATGCGATTCGCTTGCCCTCCGTTCAGCTCGGGTCACTTTCCCCAAAATTATGTGTTCTTTCAGCTGTCAACTCGTTCTCACACCTTTTTTGCTAATTGACCGCACCTAGCTACTTAGAAGCGAAGATTGTCACGTATAGTCATTTCCGGCGACGTGACTTATCCCGAATTTCGTGGCTACCCCGGACAATACAGAGATGCTTGCAAGCGTTGCTTGAGAAAAGGGTGACGCCACCTAAAGGATTTATTGTGCTCCTGCTATTCTCTCAGCTTCGGCGACGAGACTCTGCTATTATGCCTTCTTTCCGTGCGTTCCGTGATAAAATAAAAAAGAACCGTGAATGTCTTCCTTTTTTTCCTTCCCATCTGGGTATTTTCATTAAGTTTCCGTGAGAAAAAAAAATATAATTTTCCCCTTTTCTTTTGGCTCGAGTGCAATTAAGACTGTTCTAATTATCAACCGAAACTTTCGGGCAGCCTGGTTCAGCTTCGCCGGAAAGTAATTTTCAATCAATGATATTCTGTTTTGGCAATTTAAATATTTATTTCCTACCGCTTTAGAGTAAAAATAAAAAATTAATAAATTAGCAAAATTTTACGGATGAAATTTAAATGTTACTGGGATATAGAAAATTCCGCGGTAACAGGAGAGTAAAAAGGCAAAATGAGTATTATTCATGTATTTTAAGTGGGGGGGGGGGGGGCGGCAGCGTGAGCGTAGAAGCGCAGAGACACTTCCCAGTGGCCCTGGATTTTATTACCTCAGGGAAAAAATAGAGCCTCATAACCATGTCAAATGAAACAATAATGCATGAACAACTTGAATAATGTTCCACGATAGCTTACCACAATTTTGGGAAAACGTAGTTTTAAATTACTTTAAAAACTTAACACCGTTCTAATACATTATTTTAGTCCACTCCAATGAACGTCTAGCTCTGCTACAAACGAAAGGATTTCATTCAAATAAATTAGTGCTTCGAATTAGACGATAGAGATTCCCGTCGGGAATCAATGCGCTACTTACAGTACGATTTCACTGTAGTAAAAACATTGCTTAAAACTGATTAAAGAAACTTTCAAGAGACAGGTCAGCACAGATGCTTTTAGAGCACTCGAACTGTAAATCACTTCTTCATTGGATGACAAGATACATAGAACATAAAACCTCTGTTTCTGACTCAGTGAAAGGGTTGCGTGTCCCAGATTAATTGCAGCATATATATACATATACACTATATTGACAAAAGTCACCGGACATCCCTTCAAAAGCAAAGGAACGGATCCGCTGCATTCTTAAGATGCGCGGTGGGGTACAGCTGCAAACGGTATAAAAACAAGCCTGCATCTGACCGCGATCATATCGTACTCTGAGGTTCATGAAAATGTCGCGGCGCGAGAGAACTGACTTTGAGAAAGGAAAGATTGTTGGGTGTTATATTAGTGGGTTGTCCAGAAGAGAAACCGCGAGGCGTTTAAACATACCCAAGTCAACTGTTTTGGATGTACTGAATAAGTGGAAGACACATGGCGTGCCTGAAGCAGCAAAACGTACCGGCAGACCAAAGAAAATCAGTGATAGAGGACGTCGAAGCCTCATGAGAGTCGTTACAGCTAATCAATGGGGTACTGATGGGTTATCGTGGTCGTGCGGCTGCTCCTAAGCATTTCATCTCCACTCGGAATGCTACTCGTCGTTTAGCATGGTGTAAAGAACATTTATCGTGGACCGTAGATCAATGCAAACGGGTCCTATGGACTGATGAATCCAGATACACGATCCATCAATCTCATGGCCGTGTGTGGGTATGGAGGCAGCCGGTGCAACGCTATTTGACAAAGTGTAATGTTCCTATGGTCAAGTTTGGAGCTGGCAGTGTATTCGTGTGGGGGTGGTTTTCGTGGTATGATCCCGGTCCATTGGTTATCGTGGACAAACCTGTTAACCAGCACATCTACCTCGATATTCTGGGCAATTATGCCCTTCCAACTCTGTGGCAATACTATGGAACCGAGTCTTGATACCAGCAGGAAAATGCACCGAGCCATAAAGCAAGGACTGTTATGGCGTGGTTTGAAGATAATCCCGAATCGTGTGTGGACTGGCCAGCACAGAACCCTGATCTTAATCCCATAGAGCACCTATGGGATGAATTAGAGCGCCACATAAGTAGGTTGGAACCAAGGCCTAATACTAAGCAACAGTTAACAGCAGCATTATATACTGAATTGAAACGCATACCTATCGCTGTGGTCCGAAAGCTTGTCGAAAGCATGCCTCGAAGGGTCAGTGCATGCATTGAGGCCAAAGATGGACCGACCCCGTACTAATGTATGTCAATAATTGCTATGATTACATGTATTTAAAGACAGTAAGATGGTTCTTTGGTCATATGCATTTAAACATAGTAAGCTGAAACTTTGATCGCATGTATTTAAAGATAGTAAGCTGAAACTTTGATCGCATGTATTTAAAAACAGTAAGCTGGTGGTTCTTTAATCACATGTATTTAAACACATGTATTTGAAAGTTCCTCTGACAGAGCTGCACGACTCGTTATCCAACTCTCGAGAAGATACCAGGCTCAGATTATTCAAACTTATGCACCCACCACAAGTCATGCTGAAGAAGAAATTGAAGAATTTTATGAGGAAATTCGTGATCTAAATAATAAAGGTAAGCAGCACTTGAAGATAATTATGGGAGATTTCAATGCAAAAATAGGACAACGGCAACAGAATGAAACTTCAGTAGGTAAATTCGGTCACGGCAACAGAAACCAGCGTGGAAATACTCTCGTAGAGTTTGCAGAAGCAGAAGGGTTTTTCATCTTGAACTCCTTTTTCAAGAAAAAGCCACGCAGGAAGTGGACATGGAGACATCCAAATGGGACGACAAGTGAAATTGATTTTATTATGTGTAACAAAAAATTCGTCATAGAAGACTGCAGTGTGCTAAACAAGTTCAACACAGGCAGTGACCATAGATTGGTGAGATGTAAGATGCACCTCAACACTAAACTCGAACGTAGCAAGCTCATAAGACAAACAAAATGTATTGACATAACCAACCTTAAAAAAACACCATAATACCTTCAAATTGGAACTGAAGAACAGATTCTCTGCTTTAGAAGGCCTAACATCGAAAGAAGTGGATATTTCTGAAGTTAACAGAAAAGTAACCAAAGCTCTTATGGAAAGAGCAACAAAATTAGCTGGGTCTAAGAACAAATTGCATGTGAACAAATTATCAGGAAAAACCAAAATGTTGATGCAAAAAAGAAGAGTGATGAGGACAACTAAAGAAGATGTGACTTCCAAAGTGGAATATATAGAGCTATGCAAGACAGTACGAAAAAGTATCACTGAAGACGTAAGGAAATTCAACTGTGAACTAGTAAGGAATGCAATTGAAAACAACCAAAGCCTAAAGATAGCAAAGGGACATCTCAGTAAGGGGAAAAAACAGATTATGGCACTGAGAAAAGAAGATGGTTCTGTAACAAGAAATAGAGGCGAAATTTTGACAAGAGTGAAAGATTTCTACTCCAAATTATATGAATGGGATGATACATGTACTCCAGACATCATGAAAGGTACCAGAGTTCTTCCAGTCCTTCCAGCAGAAGTTGCACATGCAATCAAGAACATGAAGCGGGGAAAAGCTCCAGGAGAAGATGGAATTACTGTAGACATCATACAAGAAGCAAGTGGAGAAATCGAAACAGTACTCGCCCAAATTTTCACTCGATGCCTTAATGAAGGGAAAATTCCTGAGGATTGGAACAACGCTACAATGATCTTGCTACATAAAAAAAGGTGACATTGAGGATCTCAGAAATTACAGACCTATCAGCCTCCTATCAGTGGTTTATAAAATCTTCACTAAAGTTCTTTCACACCGCTTGAAGGTGACACTGGACATGGCTCAACCGAGAGAACAAGCTGGATTCAGGAGTGGCTACAGCACAATAGATCATATCCACGTACTGAGAGAACTAATTGAAAGAGCGAGGGAATATGAGCTTCCATTGTGCATGGCTTTTATCGATTATGAAAAAGCCTTTGATTCGGTGAAACCATCAGCAGTTGCAATGGCTCTGAAATCCTGCGGTATTGAAGATGCATACATTAATATTATTAATAACATCTATGAAAATGCAAGTGCAAAGATTCGGCTGTTTGAAAATACAACACACATAAAAATTGGAAAAGGAGTGAGACAAGGTGACACCATATCTCCGAAGCTCTTTAATGCCACATTGGAAAATGTCTTTCAATCACTGAACTGGGAAAACAAAGGGATAAAGATTAATGGAGATTATCTAACCCACCTTCGTTTTGCTGATGACATAGTCATTTTTGCAACTACCCCATCAGAGCTACAGGGTATGATCCAGGAACTTGCTGACAAAAGTAAAGAAGTGGGATTAAAAATGAACTTTCAGAAGACAAAAGTGATGTACAATGCTTTTACAATAAATGAAGATTTATCGATTGATGGAGAAAAGCTGGAGATAACAGACACGTACGTTTATCTTGGACAGCAGATATCAAGTGAGGGTCACATTGGTGAAGAAATTAATCGGCGTACAAAACTTGCCTGGAGAGCTTTTGGAAGAAACAGCATAATTTTCAAGAGCAATATGCCATTATGTCTTAAAAGAAAAGTGTTTGATCAATGCATCCTTCCAGTGCTTACGTATGGTGCAGAGACGTGGACCTTAGCTAAAAGAGACATACAAAGGCTGCAGACAACTCAAAGCAGCATGGAGAGGTGCATGCTTGGTGTAACCAGGAGAGATAAGAAGAGGAGCACGTGGATCCGAAAAATGACAAGAGTGGAAGACATCATGATCAGAGTTAAATCCCTGAAATGGCAATGGGCTGGACATACTGCCAGAAGAACAGACCATCGATGGACAGCCGAAATTTTAGATTGGATTCCAAGAGACAGGAAAAGACCCAGAAGAAGACCACATGGAAGATGGGTGGATGAAATTCGAAAGTATGCGGGAGTGACATGGAGGAGACTGGCACAAGACAGACCGTTGTGGAGGAAACTTGGGGAGACCTTCGTCCAGCAGTGGATTGATAATGGTTGACAATGATGATGATGATGATGATTTAAACACAGTAAGCTGGTTCTTTGATCACATCAGTAAGCTGGTTCTTTGATCACATCAGTAAGCTGGTTGTTTGATCACATCAGTAAGCTGGTTATTTGATCACATTTATTTAAAGACAATGCGCTCGTTCTTTGCTCACATGTATTTAAAGACAGCACATTGGTTCTTTGTTCATTAAACCTCCTATGTGTATTTTCTACATTTTAAAGAAATCATTTCTTAAGTCCCAAATCAGAGTGTGCATTGATTTCTTTTCAGACTATATGTATTACGAGAAAGATTCAGATATAGAAGAATAACCGGAAAAGGAAATTCTAAGAAATGTAGAAACTAACATGTAATGAAATGGGCTTTAGTGCGAAAACCCCTCAAGTAAGCCCCATATGAAAAGATAATAAACAATTAAATTCAATTTAAAGCTGGATCAAGAGAAGCGCTAGCATAAAGCTCTCAACACCAGAAAAAGAAAATTTAGATGGTGAGCTGAGAAGGAAACTTTTATGACAAAGGCATTATAAAGGCATAGGAACTTTTGTAAAACGAATTATCAGGAAAGAGCGGAAGGCGTGCATAATGACATTTGAAGAAACTTAAAAAAAAAACAAAAAAAAAAGAAAAAAAAACCGTTCAGGTGGCGAAGTGGTTCGAGAGGCTGGCTTCCAACTCTTCAACCGAGGTGGGTCTGGGTCCGAATCCCGGGTGAAGCATGAACGGTGTGTTTGCCTTATGGCACTGGCTCTCTCCCTTCTCTAGAACCAGTGACTCTAAATTAGAAACAGTCGACTTCTCATAGGCCATTGATATGATTAGGATGCTCGATAAACCCAAAAAAGTAACTGTTTTTTTAATTTACACTAAAGGCACATTTCTAATTTAGAGTAAAGGCACGCTGTAAAAACAAAAAAAACCTTCCTGGAAAAAACATTTTAAAAATGTACAAAGCGAAACGAAGTTATGAGCAAAAGTTTGTGAAACCGGCATTGTGAGTAAAAGTTTAGGAAGAAAAACGGAAAAAAAATATATTTTTTAATCCATTATGGATTAATCTAGTAAGTAATGAGCAAACGTTTCGGAAGCAGGGATTGTGAGCAAATGTTTATGAAGAAAAATGTAGAAAATTACAAAATAACTCTCTTTGGAAATACGCATGAGATTTTTATGAGATTCTGTGAACTTTCTGTCTGCTCTTAGAGACAACTTTCATAAAGTCGGCTTCAGCAGAACTACACATTTCGGTTTCTGCTAACCATACAAAAACCGAAGGAGAAAAAAAGAAAAAAAAAGATATCGAGAGAGTACCCTGGTACTCTTTGTAGATATTATGCTATGCATCTACCAACCATACAAAAACAGGAGAAATAAAAAGATATCGAGAGAGTATCCTGGTACTCATTGCAGATATTATGCTATGCATCTGCTAACCATTCAAAAACAGAAGGAGAAAAAAAGAGAGGAAAAAGATATCTATATGGTACTCTTTGTAGATATTAGTCTATGCACCTGCTAACCATACAAAAACAGGTGAATAAAAAAGGAAACAAAGATATCTGGTACGCTTTGTAGATATTATGCTATGTATCTGCTAACCGTACAAGAACAGAAGGAGAAAAGCAAGAAAAAAAAGATATCGGGAGAGTACCCTGGTACTCTTTGCAGATATTATGCTATGCATCTGCTAACCATTCAAAAACAGAAGGAGAAAAAAAATAGAGGAAAAATATATCGATATAGTACCCTGGTACTCTTTGTAGATATGATGTTATGCATCTGCTAACCCTGCAAAAACAGAAGAGAAAAGGAAAACAAAATATATCACTGGCACTCTCTCGATATCTTTTAAACCGTCCTAAAGAGGGCTGGGTTTGAACCTGCAACTCGGCCCTCTTTCGGGGGGGGGAGTTATGTGACATGCCTGCCCCGCAGGACGCACATGAGATAAAGGCAGATAGCAGTGAGAGCACATGCCAGTGTAGAATAGTGGATAGCACACTTGGAGCCCCGGAGCCTAGAGTTGTGGGTTCGAATCCCGCACGTGGCATAAAAATGGAGAAATTTACTTTGTTACACCTCCGTAAAACATTCATTCGGAAGTCGGAGTGATCATTCATTCATTGGGGCCTCACCTCTTCTTAACTGACAATCGTATATTCCTCGTCCTGCGGTATTTTATTTCTTATTAATCTCCCCAGCCTTAAAAAAATTAATTTCCAGACATGGGAAACTCTTTAAAATGAAGGTGTTGATATTTAAAATTTCCCTACAATCCACACGATTGGAACTTAAAGTGTAAAATATTAAGAAAGAATCCGTATTTAAGGGATAACGTTTTGCAAATGTTTTTACGCTCACGAAGTTTGGGAAAATTACCTTTTTATAAATTCCCAACTCATACAAGTTGAAAAACATCATTATCTCTTGTGTTCGATACTTAGGAATTACTATAATTACTATTCTACACTTTTTCTCAAAACGGAGCAGTGAAACCCGAAAATTATATCCCAGGCTTCACGTCCTGGATAATAAATTTAAATTCGCGAAAGCATCATTTATACTCTTTATTACTTTAATGGCATAGACGGTTAAAAAAATAAAAACGGAGTAAAAAATTGTTCTTCTCGATGCCTGCGCCGAAGGCAATGATTCGGTCTGCTGGTCCTCCTAATGCAGTCGAAATTATGCAAATGAGCCAACGCCAGCAGGTGCCGCAATGGGCTCAGGACAAATCACGAGCTGATCTCATGTGTAGTAACAACATTCCTCTTAAAAGATCTTTTGATCTTGGACTGGCCTTTGCTAGCATCAGTGTATTCAAATGCAGACGGCAGAAGACTGAATTTCTCTGTCTCTGAGAGCGTCTTCAGAATAACTATCAGTTTTATCTCGTGCTAGCACCCCGAGACAATAAAAGTACAAACGCAGCGGCATCTTTGGTCTCAATTATATACAAAAGTTAGTGATTTATATCCGTCTTTCTTTTGTTTAATTTTTTTTGTTGTTGTTCTGTCATCGCAGGTTATCGGAAATACACGACGCACCGGATAGTTACTTTGGCATGACACAGAATTTTGAAGCGATGCTGATAAAACTTGCAGACATATATCCGTAATACCATCTACAACGGACTAACTGCCAGTTGTTTTGCTTTAAAATTGTGGGATGAAGCTGTGTCATGCATGATGTCATCTTAAAACGTGTCACATGCAAAATGATAGACTGGTTGTGAAGTTTTACAAGTAAATACCTGCTGAAGAGGGACAAGCTAAATTAAACCGAAAAGTATCGGTATTAGACAAACTGATATATCTTCATCTGCAGTTTACGAGACGCAGAGATTCAGTATTCTGTGTGGAAGAACAGTCAACCAACGTTTCTTACTTACCTGGAATAACTTACCAGAAGCAGATATCAATTAAAACAATATAATAGATGCATTCCAGATAGATGGGGTGTTTTGGTAAGATTAAAATTATTGCATAATGAGCCAACCGTTATCGAATTGGCGTGCACTCATACATCAAGAGTGGCTGAATTCGGATTAGTATGTAAGTTCTCGAAGACTGAAAGGGTACGAACAAGTAGAACAAGTTAGTAAAATCATGCAATGCATTGATTATGATACGCTTTCCAACATACCAGAAATCATTACTCAAGTTATGAGGATAATGGCTGTAGAATAAATCTCGCTCCTCCTATTACCTGACCTTTGACCCCGTTTCGATGATATTCAACACAACCGGTAAAGTATACTTCCGGAACAACATGATAAAGTTTTGTCTCAATCGAAGCATTTTTATATAAGTTATAACGCATAAGAACGATGGAATGGATCCCGAATCTATGTCCTGACCTTTGACCCCATTTTGCTTATTTTCAATAGGGTTCATTCCCAGGTGGTGCCCTACCACATATTAAAATTTCATCGGCATCGAACCATTTTTACGCGAGTTATCGTGCGGACGGACAGACGGACAAAGCTGGAACATATACGCTTCTTCAACCTAGCAGGAAAGCGGAAAAAACAGAAGTCTATTCAACGCGCGCTTTTAGGTAGCAATATCAGAACTGGGATGCAGCCGTCTGAGAATGAATCAACCCTATTGAAGAACGTCAATCACATTTGACTGCTCTCATAGATTCAAAAGAGTAAAAGAAAGGTTACAGTAATAGAAGAAGAAGAGCGGGATGGGAATACACCAGGAGAGTCTTGGTGCACTTTGTGTGTGTGTGTGCAACCGGTGTAATTTTGGTGCAGTCCTTGATTAAAAAATAAATCGTTCTGAAATGATTTCGTTGGTTCAAGACGGCCGAAATTTGTCGTACTTGTACGCGAACAGCAAACTATTTTTCGCTGCTCTCTTCTGTGAACAACATTGATACAGTGGATGACGTAAAGCATGGGACTCTTATATTTCTGTTTTAATAGGTCCAAACATTGTTACACCGTTTTCTGTTGTGTTGGATTTAATAACCCTTACATTAAACTACGGCCCTTCATCGCAGCTGCTACTGTCGAAGAAAGAGCGTGAAACTCCAAGATATCTCACACCGTTTCACGTGCTTCTTATAACCCAGAGAGAGTTCACTGCTCCTGATATCCCACTGCTCCAAAATTCTCAGTTGCTCATTAGCAATTAATCAAGTGTCATCACGGGAATATGTTCAGAGCGAATTGTTTGTATTCCGGTTTCCAATTCAAGTACATATGTCTGGACTCGTGACGTATGTTTGGAAATTTAAACTTGGTGGACCCACACCCTTTGTAGAACCCTGAGAGAGTTCTTGGTCCCTAATTTTCCTCGACTAGTTCGATTAATCCAGAAGCTAAGGAATCCACTGATCATGAACCAGTTTCCTTCACGTTCGTTCAGTTTGTGTGTATTGCGGTTTTATATATATTTATATAGGACCACGTTTCCTGTAACATATGGATGGCAGTCTTATCATGATGCACCCACAACCTTTTTACTCTCTGCTGAGATCAGCGTTGCAGCCAGACAGTTTTTTTGGAGGGCGGGGGTGGGGGCGCATTAAAAAATTTGAGGGGACCGAAACTTGTCGGCTGATTATGTACTTATAATCATAATTCTGTTATTTATATATACACTGAAGAGCAATTGAATTAGAGATACCTGTCTAGTAACGTGTAGCACCCCTTTTCGCCCTGATGACGGCGGCGATTCGTCTCGGCATGTACTCGACAAGACACCGGAAGCGTTGGGAAGCCATACGGATCCACGACCCCTGAACAAGCTCCCACAGTTCACGAAGATTTCGTGGAGGGGGGTCAGAGCCTCGAACAACTCTCTCGATGGCATCCCAGATGTGCTTGATGGGATTAATGTCAGGTGACCTAGCTGGCCAAAGAAGCGAGGTCACGTTGGTGGAGTGTTCATCCAACCATTCGGATACAATTCGGGAGCGATGGCACGGTGCATTGTCTTGTTGCAGGATGAGGTCCCCAGTGGGATATTGAAGATGCACAAACGGAAGCAAATGGTCGTCCAGGATATCCCGGTAAGGGACAATGTCACACGTACCAGGGCTCCCATTTCAGTCCACATAAACAGACCCCAGACGAGAATGCCACCCCCACCAGCTTGAAGAGTACCCAGCTGGCAAGAAGGATCCATCGCTTCATGTGGTTTGCGCCGTACTCGTATCCTGCCATCCGCATGTACCAACGTGAATCTCGACTCATCAGTCCAGGCAACATTTTTCACATGTCTAGGGTCCAGTGGCGATGTTTCCGAGCCCATGTTAATCTTTGCACCCTGTGATGTGCGTTCAGCAGCGGTATCCTCGTGGGACGATGGCTTCTGTACCCCATAGTGAGGAGATGGTTCTGGATGGTTGGGCTGCTTACACGTTTTTGTGCACCAGCGTTAAATTGCCGAGTGATTTCTTGCACTGTGGCCCGTCTATTTGCTGTTACAATGCGAGCTAGCCGACGATGACCCCGCTCATCCACACGCTGTTGTCCACGGCAGTTGGCCCTTGCAGGGATGGTTTTACCGGATTCGATGTACTCACGGTGCACCCGTGACACAGTGGCTCGTGAAAATCCCAGTGCAAGCACGACTTCCGAGATGGAGTGACCCATTCGTCAGGCCCCGACAATTTGCCTACGATTAAATGCGCTTAGATCCTTCGTCTTACCCATACTGCGTCCGACTTTTACTGATTCCCGTCGCATCACTCCTTATATTGTCGGATCGCTGCATACTTGATGTCTTTTCCATTTACAGGGCCGCCCACAGCGCCACATTTGCATAACGCCAGCTGTCTGTAATTCAATTGCTCTTCAGTGTACATTAATCCATCAAAAAATTGTAAATTGAGTACAATTTTTTTCTTATACTTCGTATATCGCAAATGCGAATTCCAAGAAATCTACACATAGAAGAGATTAAAAATGTAAAAATGTTACACCTTTGCTTTAATTCCATAATACAACACGGATTTCACCACGCAGTGCTTTAAAATATTGACGATGCTAGTAAGATAACGCTGTTCAGGAAAAAATACCCCCTCCCCCAAAAAAAAACAACAATATTAGGAGTGGTTAAAATGTCCTCGCCTTACTACAAGCGTGTTTCTGATTATTATTAATCAATCAACAAAGACATCGCTCTTTGCACGTTTAGCAACACACAACAAACGAAAAATTGTTATTCGGTCATCGCTGAGGAACTTAAAACGCACCGACAAGGTCAGTTCACGTAAACTCTCCAAGTGTTTGTGCGCCGCGGCTGAGCTGTTGGACAAACATGCAAACCAGCCCCATGCTATGGAGGGGCTGATTTGCATGTAAATTTCAAATCAGGAATTAACATTCTGTAACCAGTTAAGTCAACAGGAGCTCATTCGTAGGCAAACAAGAAAGCACCCCAGTTTAATTCTAGCTGAATGAACGATGGGGAAATCATAATGTTCTCCTTTATGGATGGTGGATGTGTTGCCACCCCGGTAGCGTAGTGGCCTAAGTGCTGGCTTCTGGCCATTCGCCAGAAATGGGTACAGGTTCAAATACCGGGTGAGGCATGGATGACATGTTTGTTTTACTGCTCCGGCTCTCTCCCTTCCTTGGAACCAGTGCCCGTAAATTAAGGACGGGAGAGTACGTACACCGCTGAGCCATTTCATTATGACCACCTACCTAATAAGCTGTAGGACCCCCTTTTGCCCGCAAAACAGCGGCCACTCGGCGAGGCAAAAATTAATTGAGGTGGGGATAGGTATCCTGGGGTATCTATTACCATAATGTCGACAGCAGGCCCTCCGGTTCCCGTATATTTCGGGGTGGTGGTGATTTAGCGCGAACCCGCTTCTCAAAGTCGAACCACAAATGTTCAATTGGATCCATGTCACGTGAATTTGAAGGCGAGGGGATTAACAGAAAGTCACCAACAAGTTCCTCGAACCACTCCTTGACGATTCTTGCAGTGCGGCAAGCGCATTATTCTGTTGGTAATGGCCATCACCAGCAGTTGCTATGAATACGTGAACTTGGTCCGGGTGCTATGAATACGTGAATTTGGTCCGCAACGATGTTCAGAAACCTGACAGCTGTCAGGGATTGTGCTATTGGGATAATGGGGTCTAAAGTGTCCCATGAAAACATCGCCTATAGCATAACACCGCCGCCGCCAGCCTGTTTCCGCCCAACGGTGCATCCAGGTGCCATAGACTCCGTTGGTAATCGGCGCATCCGCGCTCGGTCGTCTACGTGATGAACCAGGAATCTTGATTCGTCAGACCAGGCCACTTTCTTCCAATCATCCACGGTCCAATATCGATGATCTTAGGCCCATTTCATGAGTTGTTGGCGATGACGTGCACTGAGCATGGGGACCCGGCTGGGTCTTCGGCTACGGAGTCCAATGCGCAGAAAGCTGCGATGAACTCTGTGCTGTGACACATTGCCCTGATCACCACTGTTGAAGCTGCGCGTGATTTATCGCACTGTGGCCCTGCGGTCGCTGTGAACAGTGCGCGACAGTTTCCGCCCCCTCTGGCATCAATGAGCTTCAGACGACACACAGCTGGACGACGGTTCGTCGTTTCGCCATCGGTGCACCACTTTTGATACGTACTCACTACAGCGGCACGTAAACAACCCACAATCCGAGCCATTTCCGAGATCGCAGGTCCGAGGAGCCGTACCATCACAATTTGTCCTTTATCAAACTCCGATAAATCGGCAGCTTTTGCCATTCTGACTCTAAACACTCTACTAACAGAAAGCCGGTCCTTGTGTTGTATATATACTGCTCTATGAACTTCACCTGCGCCACCGTTTGGTTTCCAAGAGTGCTCATTTCTCTAGGCAAAGGGTGGTCATAATGTAATGGCCCATTGGCGTATAACCCACTAAGTTGCTCGCGCGGTGGTCGTTATACCTACCAAACAAAAGAAAAAAATGTAAATGCAGGAGTGTCCCGGTTGATGGAGATTATCTGATTCGAAAATAAGCATACGTCGAATTAGAGAGCACAAATAGGTGAACAAAGATAGAATCATGTCCTACTTTCAGCTTGAGTATCCAGAGGAATGGGGCATCTGGATAATTGTCCTCGGCAATGAGGCTCGGATGAGGCACGGGTGGTGTGTTTTTCCGATAGCTCTGGCTCTCTTCGTTCTGTGGAAATAGTGGTCCTGAATCAGCGACAGGCGGCTCCTCCTAGCCTCAGATGCTCACGAGATGTTAATCATAGAAAAATATTCGCTAAGCGTAGGTGAACAACGGCTGATTCGAAACGAATTATTATAGTATATGAAGAGCAATTGATTTTGATTGAAATACAGTAGTTGACGAACACACTTTCAGTTTGTCGGCACTCATAACGATGAAATGCAAAAATGCGCTGGAAGATAATCATCTGAATTAGACTGGGCAAATTGTAGTTGGAGCAGTACTATTCAACTAGCGGCCCGCAGCAAGGAACTATGTGGACTGCAATTTAAGAATAAACCAGATTACATTTCTATCTGAAGAGAGTCATGCTATATAGCATTTTAGTCGAAACTGAAATGGTACATTGTATTTTACACCAACCAGTATTATGTGGGTCTTCTTTGGGACTTCCAAGGACAATGGACAAGGTAGTGAAAATATTAAACTTTATTAGGATGCAATTACACAATTCTGCTTGCAAAATAATTGCAGCCGTGTCTTGGTATCTAAACGAAAACATTTTATACGTACTTCCTGCCCAAAGTAACATATTTAGTCGCTAGAGGGTGTAAATGTGAAATTTAACTTATTTTTCTTGATACCTCTTCTCCTAATAGTCAGATTTGAAATATTTTTTAACACGGGGTACCATTCACTTCGTGTAATAATTTGCACATTAGGTCGTTCGGAAAATAACGGCCGATTTTCTGAGGTACCACATTCAACTCGCCCACAATACTTGCAGACCAACCCACTCGCGGTGCCATTCCAACGAGTTGAAGGGCAACTGAGGCGCCACATACATGGCATGATCGGTTGAGCTGTAGTCGTTGCTGCGCGTGTGAGAGTGGTCTGTACGACATGTTAGGAAGGAGTGAGTTCCTGGTGATTCTGTTTCATGAGTTCAAATTAGGTCGTAATGCGGCACAAACCTACCGTGATGTATTCAAGGCATTGGGCGAGGAGGTGGTTTGAAAAGTTTTCTTCCGGTGATGCCAGCTTACTAGATGAGGAGGGCCGAGGACGAAATTTTCTCATTGATACGACGCTCTAAAGGCAAATGTGAAAGCAAATCCTCGCGTCACAGTCAGAGAACGCGTTAAGCAGTACAATGTGTCAGTGTCAACCATTTACAAACATCACCAAATTGGTAAGGTCAAGAAGCTCGATATATACGTGGGTCCAACACGAACTGACAGATCGTCAGAACAACAACGCTTTGAGATGTGCAGTAACTTTCTGCTTCTCAACGAAAAGGAGTCCCTATGTGATCGCATTGTAACTTGTGATGAAAGAGGGTGCTACACACGACAACCGTAAGCTATCTGGACAGTGGCTGAACCATGGTGAACCACCGAAACAACATCCTAAACCAAGGTTGACATCGAAGAAGGTTTTGCTGACAGTGTGGTGAACTGTTGACGGGGTCATACACTACAGGTTCTTGAATGCTGACGAAAGCATTACCTCAGTCACATACTGTGAAGAATTTGACGGAATACACCAGAAGTTATGTTCCAAAAACCATCTTTGGTGAATAGGAAGGTTCCTACCCTCCTCCATGATAGCGCGAGACCACACATATCACAAATGACGAAACGGAAACCACCACGAACTGAGGTTCGAAACCCTCCCACGTCCAGCCTACTCGCCTGATTTGCACCCACCGATTTCCACCTGTTCCTGCATTTTACTAATTACCTCAAGAACAGGACCTTCAGAAACTGGGAGGAAGTCGAAATTGCATTCCGGGACTTTCTTGCATCCAGGGAGCCAGCTTTCTTCCTGACTGGCATTGAAGCCCTTGTCACTCGCTGGCAGAGGTTCCCAACTGACATTGAAGCACTTGTCACTCGCTGCCAGAGGTTCTGGACTGGCATTGAAGCACTTGTCACTCTCTGGCAGAGGTTCCGGACTGGCATTGAAGCACTTGTCACTCTCTGGTAGAGGCTCTGGACTGGCATTGAAGCACTTGTCACTCGCTGGCAGAGGTTCCGGACTGGCATTGAAGCACTTGTCACTCGCTGGCAGAGGTTCCGGACTGGCATTGAAGCACTTGTCACTCGCTGGCAAAGGTTCCGGACTGGCATTGAAGCACTTTTCACTCTCTGGCAGAGGTTCTGGACTGGCATTGAAGCACTTGTCACTCGCTGGTAGAGGTTCCGGACTGGCATTGAAACACTTGTCACTCTCTGGCAGAGGTTCTGGACTGGCATTGAAGCACTTGTCACTCGCTGGCAGAGGATCCCGACTGGCATTGAAGCACTTGTCACTCGCTGGCAAAGGTTCCGGTCTGGCATTGAAGCACTTGTCACTCTCTGGCAGAGGTTCCGGACTGGCATTGAAACACTTGTCACTCTCTGGCAGAGGATCCCGACTGGCATTGAAGCACTTGTCACTCGCTGGCAGTGGTTCCGGACTGGCATTGAAGCACTTGTCACTCTCTGGCAGAAATTCCGGGCTGGCATTAAAGCACTTGTCACTCTCTGTCAGAAGTTCCGGGCTGGCATTAAAGCACTTGTCACTCGCTGGCAGAGGTTCCGGACTGGCATTGAAGCACTTTTCACTCTCTGGGAGACGCTCTGGACTGGCACTGAAGCACTTGTCACTCGCTGGCAGAGGTTCCGGACTGGCATTGAAGCACTTGTCACTCGCTGGCAAAGGTTCCGGACTGGCATTGAAGCACTTGTCACTCGCTGGCAAAGGTTCCGGACTGGCATTGAAGCACTTGTCACTCTCTGGCAGAGGTTCCGGACTGGCATTGAAATACTTGTCACTCTCTGGCAGAGGTTCTGGACTGGCATTGAAGCATTTGTTTGTCACTCTCTGGCAGAGGATCCCGACTGGCATTGAAGCACTTGTCACTCTCTGGCAGAGGATCCCGACTGGCATTGAAGCACTTGTCACTCGCTGGCAGAGGTTCCGGACTGGCATTGAAGCACTTGTCACTTGCTGGCAGAGGCTCCAGACTGGCATTGAAGCACTTGTCACTCGCTGGCAGAGGTTCCGGACTGGCATTGAAGCACTTGTCACTCGCTGGCAAAGGTTCCGGACTGGCATTGAAGCACTTGTCACTCTCTGGCAGAGGTTCCGGACTGGCATTGAAACACTTGTCACTCGCTGGCAGGGGTGTGTAGCTGCTGAAGACGCCTATTTCGAATGAAATAAGGTTGTGTTCTATGAGGTATGTGTCTTTCATTTTTACCCTCCAAATCGGCCATTATATCCCGAACGACCTGGTATAATCTTGGAGTTTTTATCATGCACGGTTCTGACGCTAGGTGGCGCCATTCGCTACGATAATGATTACGGACACTATCCTCTTTAAATAATGCCCAGTTTCTCTGATATCTCTACTTCTAGGAGTCGTATTAAAAAAATCCTTTTCAATCCCGAAATTTTTGTTGTAAACAATAGTTTGCGTATACTTTCTACTTTTTCAAAATTCACATTTCTTCCGTTAGGAGTCTCAGCGTATATTTACATTTGAAAAATAATCTCCGATTCTAAAAATGACTTGAAAATATTCTCTTTTCAACGAATACCATTGACTGAGAAGAATATTTTGTTCTCATTTGCTCCTGTAGATGACGTACAGCTGTCCCACTGGGGGTCGTAAAGTTGCACAACCTTTTCCTCCATTCTCTTCTTTCAATCGTTCGATTTGAAAAATTTCTTTTGCCTCGGATATGTGAGGAACATTTTGTATACAACTTGTGATTTTTTATAATGCGAATTTCTACTGTTAGTGAGTGTAATTAGCAATTTCGGTTTGTCCATGTTTTATGGATTCCAAAAATCTGGTTCAAGTTGTTTATTTATTTATTTATTTATTTATTTGTAACTGGTTCCATTTCCCAAGAACGCTGCTCACATTACGCATTTAAAATTTAAAATAATGAGCATTTTTGTCATTAAGGAACGCAAATGCATAATATTTTTTCATTTCTAAAAATCTACTTTGAAAAATTCTTTCCGCTTTAAAAAGGATTCAAAAGACGTGCTCAACGCAGCCGAGACCGGTGTCATCTTTTCTTTTTGGACAAGTGTCAACAATGACCTAATTACAATATTGCAAGTATAACATCTTTGGTGTCCGTATCCACGAAATGTTTTGCAATCCCAGAATGTTACATCTTTTTTTTTTTTTTTTTTTTTTTGATTGGAGGTTTAACGATCACCGTGAGCAACTCAATGGGCTATAAGCAGTCGCCCATCCCTAATTTAGGGCCACTGGTTCCAGGGAAGGGAGAGAGCCAGTGCCGTAAGACAAACACAGCATCCATGCCTCACCGGGATTCGAACCCGGACCCCGTTCAGACGAATAATCAGAGGCCATCGCTTAGTTTCAATATTCGCTTTTATTCACTTAAAGGAATTACAACAGAACATCCCCAACCTCACACGCAGTGTGAGAGAAGGGGAGAAATAAAACAAAATGTAGATATTTACAATGAAATGATAATTGTACAGATGAGCAATGACAGGCATTGCATTATTTGCTGTAAACAGCAGTAGCTCTGGGATAATTGTTCATTGAAGTCTTGGAACATCACTGGAGTGAAACAATTTACAGAAAAAATTCCGTGTAGTTCTACTAGTGACATGGGAATCACTATTGGCAGAGAGTCCCTGTGAGGATGAAGAAAACTGTGTACAAAAGGTGACATCAGCAGGAAGCAAACACAATGCAGTTCCAGGAGGAAACATGGTGAGGGAACAGTAAAAATTGAAAGTTCCGACGTAGGTTTATTAAAACAGCAGATGAACAGTCTGGGCACTACAAAACCGAAACCAGGGACGACACGGCGACCATGTTTTTGAAGAAGGCAGGTAACCGTGCCATATCATTCGCCAATGAGTATTCCAGGGTGAGTCTGGCTTTAACCCTGTTGCGATAGTGTGCAACTAAAGAGGTAGAGAATGTGATAGGATCTGGATCTTGTAACTGTAGCAGGTGAGAGGAAATAATATATTTAGCTAGGATAAATAAATACGAACAAATTGGTAAAATAGAGGTGAAACTTGTAGAACTGTGGCCGAGGAAACGATAATCTTCTAGGGTGAGATCACTGGTACAAGAAGGATGTGCAAGTTGAAACATACTGTGAAATAGTGGGAGCAGCGTCGGACAGTAAACAAACATGTGTAAGACGTCTCCAACGACGTTACAAAAAGGACAGAGATCTGATGAAACTATATTTCTCCGGAACAAAGTGGAAGGGACAGGCAGTCGATTGTGCAAAAACCTCCAGTGCATATTAAGTTCTGAGGAGAGGGCCGGTGAATATTGGGCAGTAGACCAGACCGGGGTTAGTGCAAAAGAAGGAACAGAGGGAATAGGGCAAGGTACCGCAGAAGAAGAACGGAGAAAACGGTACAGGGTGCGGGTGGAAAGACTGTGGAGAGGGAGGTGATCACCGGAAAAGGGAAGGAAGAACGGAAAAGGGAGAGAGGCAGAGGAAACGGAAAGGAGGCCAGAGGAATCGACTAGGGAAGGAAAAAGTGATTGAAGAGCATGTTTAAGTTGGAGGAAGTTATCAGAGAGTTCGGGCGAGGGTGGGAGGGTGGGAAAAAGGTCAGAAACGGGTTTCCATGAAAAATCGGGAGGACCAGTTGGGGAACGGAGACTACACCAGCGTGTAGCCATGCGGGGAAAAAGAAAAAGTTGGCAGTAGGTGGATGGAGGACGGAGGAGAAAAAAAGAGGCTCGGAAAGAAGATCAAGAGTGGAAGAGGGGGTTGACGAATAAGTGGTAAAGAACGAAGGAACTGAACAGCTTCATGGTAGACTAGAGGAAAACGGGGGGGGAATGACAGTGTGAATATCCATCTTGGGAAGAAGATGGACGGTGAGGCAGGGATTAAGGGGGAAGTCAGAACATTAAGCAGAAGAATGGAAGCGGAAGAGTCTGGTTGAACTGTCAAACGGAGGAAATTGAAAATTCTTACAGCTTTATAACGTATGGTAATCTCTGGCATATTGAGGCCACCACAAGTCGAAGGTAGAGACAATACTGAGGAAGATAACCAATGAGTAGATGACCAAACAATGCTGAGCATTGCTGATGTTGTTGCAGTTTGAACGTAGGCTGGTGGCGGTTGTGCAATCCATAAATGATAAACTAACGAGAGAATGTGGGTGCCAGCAAGCCGTGCACGACTGTGGTAGGTCAAACAGCACTTTAGCTTGGACCAGTAAGCAGCGGTGTGACGTAGTTTCCTGATAATGGGTCTCCAGGTGGCAGCCGCTGCTAAGACCCGGCTGCCGATGTGCACCCCACGTATCTTTTGACTGGTGGAAGTCCAATGAGCGCCCCACGGTGCATCGGGGCGTCGTCTCCATGAGCCACACCACAAGCCTGTACACTTTGAAAGGTTTATCGAAGCGCCGGAAGCCGCAGCATACACTTGGTACCATGCAAGAACAATTGCGAATTGCCATTCTTCTCGGATGAGAACTGTGAGATCATCGGCGTAGGCAGTAAGAACGATAGAATGGTGCCTGGTGCTATGCTGAATGGTGGAGAGGGGAGGTTGTAGAAGAGAACGGATAGAGCAAAGAAAAGGCTCAAAGACTAGAGAGAAAAGTTGTCCGGAAAGAGGACATCCTTAGCGGATGTCCTTACGAAACGGAATGGGGGCTGTAAGGAAGGAGGCCGTCCGGATATGGACAACTGAGTCCTGGTACAGGGCAAGGAGGGCTGTGATGAAGACAGATGGGAAACCGAAGGCAGAGAGCACAGAGGCAAGCCACTGATGACTCATGTTATCAAAGGTCTGCCTCTGATCAAGATTGAGGAAGGCTAAAGGTTCGGAGGAAAGGTGGGCAAGGCAATATGAGTCACGGAGTAAATTAATATTAGTATGAATGCTTCGGCCAGGGATGGTGTACGTTTGGTCGGGATGTATGACGGTGGGAAGGACAGGGTTCAATCGAAGAGAGAGTATTTTAGTATAAATCTTGTAGTCAACATTAAGGATGGATATAGGACGCCAGTTATCCAACTCCAGCAGACACCCCTTCTTTGGAAGAAGAATGATGTGAGCTAGAGTAAAAGCTGGGGGAAGAACAGATAAAGAAAAAGCAGCTGTAAAGCAAGGCAATAGGAGAGGGTGTAGGAAAGAGGAAAACGTACGAAAGAAATTAACTGTCAACCCGTCAGGACCAGGTGACGAGTGACAGTTAAGTAAGGCAAGTGACTGTACTACTTCTGCTGGGGTGATAGGCATAGAAAGAGATGTAACAAGATGCGATGGAATATGTGGTAAGGCACGAAGAATCGAATCAGCATGCGGAGAACTTGACTGGAATTCAGCAAAACGTGACTGGAAATATGTTCTAACACCGGAGCAAATGAGAGTGGGGTCATTAGTAACAGTTCCATCGGGTAACTTCAGATTACGGAGGTGATGAGCAGAACGTTTGTGGAATTCCAGTTGTTGAACCTGTTCACATAGATAGTCATTTGGCTGGAGATAAAGGAACTTGAGGCGGTGAAGAGCTTGTTGGGAGACAGGAAGTAGCAAGGCACGAAGTTCAGCTTGGTAATGAGGAAACAGCGGAGAATCAAGATCAAGGGTGGAAAAAATCGAGCGTGCAGCATCAATCTTCATAGAGGCGGTAGTACGTTTTTCGTGGGAATATCGTTTGGTATAAAGAAAAATTTTGGATTTGACATTTAACCAGTGTTGCAAAGGACAAGAAGCAAAAGGGAGCATATATAAGGCTTGTTGGAGCCGCGATTGTATGGAATTTACGTAGGTTGAATCAAGTAAAAGACCATCATCAAGGGTCTAAGTTCGGTAGTATTGCCGAGGAGATGGACCGGTGAGAAGACACATTACGACACAGCTGTGGTCGGAAGAAACTGTCGGTGTGTGAGAAAGGGAGATAACTGAAGGAAGAAGAATTGAAGAAACATAAAACCGGTCAAGTCGGGCAGTTGTAGGGGAGGAAGTGGAGTAGGAGCGCCAGGTGTACGAACGAAGAAATGGGTGCAGGTGTCGAAAAGAATCTTGGAGTTGTAGCTGGTTGATGGCTGTAGAAAGTGCTCGGGTAAGAAAATACCTGGTATCCGTGGAACCGTCCGATCTGTCGAGGGATGGGTCAAGGGTGCAGTTAAAATCACCACCTAAGATGACAACATCAGTGGCTGGAAGACCTTGAACACAGGAAACAAAATGCTCAAAAAGACAGTCTGCATACTGTTGATTGTCGGAAACATAGATGTTGAAGATATGGTATCGGAAGTTGTGAAGTCGGAAGGACAGAAGCTGCAGGAGGTCACGATAAATCGGTTTGACAGTGATATCAGTAATTAAGGATCGAAGACGAAAATGGATGGCCACCGCAAGTCCTGCGTGAAGACTAAGTCGATGGACATATTAGAATTGAAATGGCCAGGTTCGCCACCGGTGGTATGGGGTGTTGGGATGACAGTTAGTCTCCTGTAGCAATAATATATCCGCATCATGCGGTGTAATGTCTTCAAACACTAACGCATCGGTAGGAGGGACGAAGCATCCCTTACAGTTGAAAGAAAGTAATTTTAACTTGAAAGAGGTTGTAGTGGTTGAATATTACTAGCAGCACTTCTGTGAAGACTGGTTACACGTTTCTTTAAGTTAGATGTCTGCGCATTAGTGACTGTGTCAATTTTCGGCAAAAGAGCAAGTAGATTCTGAAGTTGGGTGATAATAGTAGGAAGCTGAGCATTACGTGATTGAACGCAGTCTAGCTGCTTGAGAGGACGTGACGGTTGATTGAGTATGATGAGAGCAAGATCAGACGGCGCCTGCAGCCCGTCTAATGCAGGGAAGGTTTCCAGATATTCTGCGAAAGCTTTTTGATCCAACAATTTTGGAACAGCTGGGGACTTAAGAGATGTAGAAACTGCAGTTAGAGAGAAAGACTGTCGAATTGGCGAACGGGAACGAGAGCAGCGTGAAGAAGACGTCACCGGCGAGATTGAACTCTGTCTAGTACGTTTCAACGTGGGAACGCCGGGAGAAGTTGGTGGGTGTGGGACAGTTAGATCTGACTCCACATTAGGGGATCCAAGGGAAGAAGATGAAGCAACACGACGGAGGGGTTGCCATTCCTTTTCGGAGATAATACCCTCCGAAGAACGTAGAGGTACCACAGCAGCAAGTGGGTCCAACGAGGGAGAGGTGGCCAAGGTTCCCGTAGTGGAGATCGAAGACTTTGAGACTGCTGACGAATCATCATCTGCTGGGGGAGAAGCCTCTGGAACAACAGTAGCAGGGATCAAGGACGTCTGTGGAGCCGAACTTGGTGTGGCCAGAGAAACTGATGTTGAGGGTGGGGTGTTGACTTCGGGCGGTATGGAAATAGGTGGCTTGGCAGATGCATGTGGACAACGTGAATGGATGTGGCCATATGCCTTGCATTTAAAACAATGCAAGGCAGTAACGATATCGATCCTGAAAATCTGCTTCCCTACAACCACAGTGAGGTCAGTAGGGCAGTCAGCAATGGAATCTTCAGTAGGGAACAGGATCCTTGCTTGGCGACGCAGACCTAAGATGTTCCTGTCATCTGGGTCTGTTGGTGCGGAAGACAGAGTGGAAATGGAACCAACTACTTTTCCACAACGGGAAAGGGCCGCCATTAAGTAAAGGTCCTTGATTTCTGGTGGTATGGGATAGCACGTAACAAGTACGGGGCGCTGCGTGAGCGGAATTCCCAGTAAGGTATGATCCCCAACATGCAGTTCGTCAGATAAGACGCGCTCCACAAACTCTGGCTTCGCAAAATAGATGAGAACAGTCCTAGGTTTCCTCGCCATATGGGTGATCGCTCCCTTAGGGAGGATTTGGCGTACGGCTAAGGAGTATTTCTTAAAGCTGGTGTCCGGGAGGGCATCAAAACATATGCCAAGTTTCTGTGTGCGTAAAACCTCTTGCCCAGCAGCTGAAGTTTCAGGAATTTCGATGCGTAATTTCTTGTTGTCTCTAGTGACAATCATATCAAGATTCATTGTACATGGATTCTTCACTGTAGAGGAAGATGAACTGGTATCCTTTACAACGGAAGCATAAGGTAGAGTTGCCGTAGGAATGGGCGGAGATGGGGAAGGTTGAGACGCAGTGCTCGCAGCAGCAAATGAAGTACCAGAGGCAACGGATACTGAAGAAGTTAATGCCATCACTGTGGTGGATAATGTCGGGAAATCAACATCCATAGAGTTGGAAGAAGAGGTGGTAACATCAGATAAAGCGGCTTGGAAACCAGCTTGGTGTGGTAGTGACGATGACCGAACGTGGCCAGGCGGGGGCGGAGCTTTGCTATCAAGCTTCATACTTGGCCTATCAGAAGCGGTAGCCGCCATTTGCAATGGCTAGCCTGCTAAACCCGACCCTGGGCAAAGCCAGGACGGAAAAAGAGTTAGTACAAGTAAAGTTTTACTTACAGGACGTCAAGATCGGACTCAATCGACACAGGAGACGTTCACAACACAGGAGATACACAAAATGACGGCACACACACAAAAGAACACCAATAAACGCAGGTCAAACACGGAGCACAGGTCAACACAACCTTTACAAAGCCATCGCTTAGACCACTGCGCCACCGGGGCGGCCAAATGTTACATCAAGAAAGACTGACAATAATAAACATCACTTTTTTTTTTTACTTTCACTCAAAGTAAAAAAAACAAAAGAAAAAGATGAAGAAATGTAAACTTTAAGGAAAGAATAAATATGTCTAAAATTCTCACAGTACTACGCGGCTGTGATTAAGTAGATTTGCTTAAAGGTTCGCGACTGCAATGACTGCATTTAAAAACAAAAGAGATGTCTGGTTTTAAAGACAAACTTTTCACGTGCAATAAATATTTGACATTTTTGCACTGTACAGATGTTTCGAAAGTTTAGAAATCGTAAAAATAACTGAAATTTTGATTTGGTTTATAAAAAAATAATTTGGATTAAACATTCACGGAATTTGCTGATAAATAAATAAAAGTGGTATCTAAAAAATTAGAATTTCGAGTTTACTACATTTTGATTGTATTCATGAAAACACTAGGACTACATAATACAGACAAAAACTTAATATCTCTTTCAGTTGTCCTACGCAACTATTAAAATTTGGATTTACTGAAACTTCCGTTTTCGGGAAAATTTTTCTCTAAGAATGCCAGTGGAAAATTATTTTTCTAACTCTTTTCAAAGATTTATTACCAGATGCCATTCCTGTCGTCGACTCTCTTCTTTTTCAGGATTTGAGACCGGCTAGGAATAGATAACCTTATCCATGTGGGGTGAATGCTGACCGTGTGATAGCATTTCTTAATATCCCTATGCTACCATTATTTTTCTGGTGTTAAATGGCTCCTTTGAACACTTAAGGCTGTAGAGTGTCGGCTGTTCCTCAGTAGCGTTCGTGATTTCAGGAAGGGAGGGAAGCAACTTGCTGGGACAATAAAATCACCCGAAACTCAAACTGGTGCACAACTCGAGCAATTTGCCAGAAACGCGGACTTCTGGTCGCCACTGGTGAAGCCAATGTTACAGATACCATCGTGGACAAAAGGTAAATTTCAAACGTAACAACTTGATAAATTTAAATGAAACTGAGGTGAGAGGTAAATCATACCACCATGGCGAAGGTCATATGCAATCATGACATGTATAGGAATGGATGGCCAAGAATAATGTTGATTCCTCATAAAGCGTCCCAAAATTTCACCGAGCAACAAAACGGCTTTATAAGCTTTAATGAAATACATGTGAGAGATACATGAGAATCAGACCATGAAAAAGGGCATTTGAAAACATAAGATTCGTAGGAATAATACTGCTGCGTCAAAAACGTCCTTCACTGGGTAGCAGAAATGCTTCGTTCTGGTGACCAGTAGGAAGAATGATCGGCCATGATCGCCGAGCATGTTGCACAACGATCATGCATGATGGTAACAAGATTACAATCGAAGCTGAATGGCATAAACGCCATTTCTTCGTTAGCGCAGGCTTCTGTGAAGAGGTACGAAGAACAGAAATACGTCTCCTAAGTAAGGTTAAATTCCAGAGACCTGGCTAGCTTCTCCATTCTGTGAATATCCTCACTTTCAAGGTAATCGTTGAACGGCCAAGCCCTATAAGAACGGGCATTATCGCCCATAAAAATGAACAAGAATCCGACAGAATCTCTGAAAAAGCATACACAGGTCTGAAGTACCCAATGCACTGTTCAGCATGCACGGGGTCACATTCAAACGCACGGAACGTCGTACTGCCATCCAGCATTATACCGCCATCTTCGTCCGTAGTGGTCTCTTTTCCTGACGTTGCTGAGATGGTTGTACGTTTCGCGTTCTGTTCAGATGAGCACACACCGAAAATCCTCAGTCAGACAGATACGAAACTCATCCGTGAAGAACACATGTGCCCTCTACAATTCGGACCAGTTGTGATGTTCCTTACACCAGGTTCAAAGAACTTTTTTTTGAAAGATTGAGGAGAAGGCAAACCATAGTTCTCCTAGCATACACTACACCCTCCTCACCCCCACCCAACCTTCTCTCGCGAAGACAAATGGACACAGGTCTCCTTGATACTATCATACCAGAGTTCGACAGCGATTTGTCTGGCTGTCATCTCCCTAGGCCTTCTTGCTATGACGTCCAGATCCGTGCCGGCCTAAGGTTGCAACATCTTCCTGAGGAGATGTGATCCTTGGCCGGCGCGGATCTGGTCGTCAAAATACATTCTCGTGTTCATAATTATCTCACCATTGCCTGGAGATAACCGGCCCAGAGATATTATCTGCTCTGGCTACGTCATGTTGGTCTGCCCTTACAGCATCTTAACAATGGTTATTCACCTCTTCGAATCCTTTAAGGGACTCCATGTATGCGTCTACCTCTTCCAAGCAGACGGACTTCAGAGCTCGTAGGATGCGATACGACGATACCCGTATCTGTGTGTTCTTTTATTATAGCGTGAATCATGTGCTTGGCGTGTTGCTTGTGCCTGCACAGACACTATTCACGAGACATTCTTTCTTTGTATATGTTCTTTCTCATAGGGCGATTTACCTCTCAACCGAATTTCATTAAAATTTAGCCAGTGTTTATGTAGATATTCCAACTTCTAAGAGGGTAACCTGAGTTTTGCCCAGTAGTGTATATGGTGTACTTTGCGCAGTCAGAGAGAACGGTATGCATCATGTAAGACTGAGGTTAGCTGTCTAGAAATATTCTATTTTCTATGTACTAGCAAACTGGCTTGCCTTGTGCAAATTTGCTATCATGCTACCCACCTTCTGACTCCTTCGTTCTAATTTTGTGTACCCCACCCCATAGAATCTGAACAGGAGTGGTGAAAGAAATATGTATTACAGAAATTCCCAGGAAGGGAGAGATAATGATAAATAGGAACAGAAATAAATTGTGATAGAGAGGAAGAGAGAGATTATGATAAAGAGGAACAGGGAGATTATGACAAAGAGGAACAGAGAGATTATGATAAACAGAACGACAGATATTATGATAAAGAGGAAGACAAAGATTATGCTAAAGAGAGAACAGAGAGATTATGACAAAAAGGAAGACAGATTATGACAAAGAGGAAGACAGATTATGGTAAAGAGGAAGACAGAGATTATGATAAAGAGAAAAACAGAGATTATGATAAAGAGGAAGAAAGAGATAATAATGAAGAGGAAGAGAGGGTTTATGTTAAAGAAGACTTGAGAGGTTATGATAAAGAGGAAGAGAGCTTATGATTAAAAAGACAGATTATGATAAAGAGGAAGAGAGCTTATGATTAAAAAGACAGATTATGATAAAGAGGAAGAGAGCTTATGATTAAAAAGACAGATTATGATAAAGTGGAAGACAGAGATTATGATAGAGAGGAAGAGAGCGCTTATGATAAATAAGGCAGAGGTTATGATAAAGAGGAAGATAGAGATTATGATAAACCGGAAGAGAAAGGTTATGATAAAGAGGAAGATAGAGATTATGATAAACAGAAAGAGAAAGGTTATGATAAAGAGGAAGAGAGAGATTTTGCAAGAGAGATTTGAAGTGGGCTCCCCCGAAGCTGCTTTGGCTCCAAAGTGGATAAATATCGAAGGATAGTTCACAGTTTCGTGGACCAGCTGATGTATAAACATCAAAGCAATGAGTGACGAATAAACATTCCCAAGTGCGTGGCAGGCATACAACATATTACTTTCAGTATATGGAATCACTTCACTTTACTTTTTTTTTCGTGAAGCCATCCCCTCAGAAAGTTTGAGAATTTCATCGTCTTGGAGCATCTCCTTATTTCCATTCGAACATGCTACATTTTTACATCACCCAGAAAAACGAATTTCTAAGCTTAGAAGCTTAGGCATCTTAATAAACTTAAGATCTAGGCTAAACGAAATATTCTGACGCTTCCTCTTATCATAATAGTTTCATGATTAGAATAAAAATTCGCAATGCATTCCTAAACTCTCCAGTTACTTCGTAAAAATCTTTCTGAGTCTGCTAAATATAGAAATTGCGTAAATTTAAGCGCCTAGATGAAAAATTATTCCTTTTTTTTTTCACTGCCGTATGATTTATTGGATAAAATAACTGAATAAGTTCTTACGACGTCGATGCAAAAAATGCATTACAAATTATTTCGGCGATGAAAAGTGATTTCCGATCCTCGCCGCCCATTTTCATCACGGGTATTTTGTTTGTAAACAGTGCCAATAATGCGACTGCATCATTACTGAAACCGGCATTCTCTCCGTGAGCTCAAACGCGACATAATTGCCACACTCAAGTTCGCCCGAACTTCTTTTATGAGAGATAAGGCAATAATAATAATACCAGCTTCAGACTACAAATATGTCTGCTCCAGCGACATCTAAAATTCAAATTGTTTCTAAATCCTTGGGGACACGTTCGCAGTTCCCCCTTCTCTCTCGCTCATAAGGCAGCATTAGAACTAAGACGTATTAGGCGGACTGATTGAATCAGCTAATGGCGTCCTCGCATTACGACCTTGACCTTTTGCCAGCGAAATAATGGAGCCGGTAGACGAACGCAGCGCAGAATTGAAATATCAGTTCCTTCCCAGAGCTTCTTATCATTTCTCCAAAAGTCGAATTAGTCTAAATTTCCTCTTTTAATCAGACTGTGGAACATATTACGTCCATTCTCGGTGACTATCCATGGAGAACGATAACGAGTGTTCCCGTCGAGATTAATCGCGGCGGCCGCCATTTGCCGGGAGAGGATTCGAAAGAGCGCCACTGCCCCGCCCGTGAAAAGGAATTATCACTGGCATCTGCCGGCTTGCCTAAACAAATCACGTCGGCCATTATATCTGGAAAATTCTGGCATCAGTTCCACCCTTCCGTCTCCACCCTACCTCGACTTCACACACGGCTAGTCCTTGGCCTTCCCCCCTCTCTCAATGCACACACACACACACACTCTTGGAAGTACCACCTCCCTTCTTTTTGAACTGCTTTCCGGCATGATTGTGACCAGATAAACGAAGAGATTTGATGCTCACTTATACACACCGCGACCCGGTCGATGACAAAGGGCCGACCTTTCAGTAATTAGACCAGTTCCGGATTACGCTCTTCATCCGCGGAATTTACACATTAAGAAGCAATAACAAGAGTTGGCCTTCTGAAAAACCAAACTCATTCGCGGAGAGTGCCTGTTTCAATTAATTTTAGGGAGATTTTTACGTGACTTTTGTAGTTTTGGTGAAGGTTTTTAACGCCACAGTGCTATTCGGAAGTCTTTTTGTGACGATTTTCTAACAAATATTTGAGACGCTGTCAGGAAGATTTTGCTAGATGTTTGTAAGAGATCGTTCCGAATTTCTTGTCCAACTAGCATAGAGATCCTTTTAGTTTTCCACACGAAGCCATTTTTTCTGGATGTTGGCTGCACCATCGCACCACATCAGCATGGAAGCTCTCTGGTTTCGTGTCCTGATGTGTCAAATACCCATCGTTGTTCGAAAGCTGTGTTAGGCCACTGTTCCTGGAGCGAGCTGTCTATGTCCCCACACGGTCGCTTGCATTGATTGAGAACACAGACACGCTGAACCAGTGGTTCCCAATCTTTTGGGTTCGCGGACCGGTAAAACGTTGGGGAAACTTCCGCGGACCGGCAAAACGTTGGGGAAACTTCCGCGGACCACCGATGCCGAAACAAAACCTTTTGGCTATTTTCGAGCATAATATTCTGAATTATAATCATCACTGCGTAGAATCTATAATTTATATACCAGATTATTCCGTGTCATCTCCTTATAGCTAATATCATATAATCTCCTAATATTGTTCAACGATTAATAAGTGCAATCCATAATCAATATAGCACAATATTCTCCTTACCGTTAATATAACTTTTTCTGGGGTGCTGCTGCTTCGCGATAATCTTCTCGAGCCCTGGTTCCAGAGTCGTTTGCGTAATGCGCAGTGCAGCATTAATGTCCGTTACGTTCCTTTGCTTTGTTTTGATTGCCGAAATGGTTGAAAAGGTTTTCTCGCAATAAATACGTGGTCGAAAAAAGTTACCTTTAATTTTAGAGCTTTGTCGCTGAGACTTGGATATTCTTTCTCCATGATACCCCAAAACTGAGTCAGAGATTTGGACCTGACCAGATTCGTCGTAAAGAAGTTCAACGAAGCTTTCCTTTTGCTGGTGATTTGGCCTGCAGAAGTTCAGATCTTCTGTGAAGAGATAAGCGATCCAAGCTTCCTTTAATCTTCCGCAACAAGTGTTCAAAAAATTTTTAGATCTAAATTTCCTCTTCCTTTGACTCCATTTTGATTCAAAAGAAAAATAAATAAATTCATTTGTTTCGTGGGCCGATATTGGTCCGTGGACCAGCGACTGGGAAACACTGCGCTAAACTGTTGTTAATAGGATAGAGATTCACGGCTTGTCATCCGTTATCGTTAAACACTCACATTGGTTCGGAAGTTACATTAAGCCATCGGTCCCGAGATAGAGACTCCCCCCCCCCATTTTTTCTTCGTCCCGGGACATTTAGCTCTCTGCGTAGCATATTAGTGCTCTTTCGGGGGTTAACAACCTATCAGTTGCTGGATGTTTGCGATTTGGTCTTCGAGTTCATGTCCCGCTACAGTATTCGCATTGTTTCGTCACACAAACACGGTAAGCCATTGGTCACGGGATAGAGATTCACAGCTTGTCATTCGCCACGACAAGCTCTCGCAGTGTTAGCTTTTCATGTGCCTTGTGCAAGGTTTTATTTTTGGGTGCCTTAATATTTTTTTCTTTTTTTGGGAGGGGGGGGGGAGAGGGAGGGAGGATAAAACAAATACCATATAGCAATGGTTTATAAATATTTTTTGAGTACATACAAGATCATTCACATGTATTCATAAATGAAAATAACTATTTTAATTGTACTTTTCTGGCTTCTATTTCAACAAATTCATTGATTACATAATCGTAATTAATATCTTTAACGATATTGCATTCAATCGAAGTTATGCAGGGATAGTTCATCGACGTAATCTTTGTCCCTTCCTTGATCAGTGACGTCACAGGTACGAATGCTGAACCATTAAATAACATAAAACAGCCAACAAAGCCAAGAGATTCGTGGTCGCCCGAAGATCACTTCTTTACTGATTTTGACGGGAGCTTTAGTCACGTGAGAAAGGGAGAAGTTTAATCTTTGGACACGTCACCGGATACACACAATCATGATGATCCATGATTGATGATCCCTTTCTCACAGCACCGGATGCACACCTTTGAAAAGATCCCTTAAGAATCATTTAAAAAAGATGCTCTTCTAATCATGACCGACTGATAAAAGACTACATAATAGCAAATATTTTTTAACTGGACGCAATGAAAAAAAAGCGTTTTATTTCATCAACTGCTTGTGAAATTTTATTTATCCCGTCACTTACGCATTTTCACATGACATTTTTTTTGCCAGTTCTATTTTAGTGCCCCCTTCGTCCTGGGCCCTGCCTGTGCATCTGTTGCACAGGCATAGGGTCAATGGGTGAAAACACATTTCCTTTGAAATGTGTTTGCGCCAATTTTTCTACATTCCCACATTTTTAAGGCTCTTGTTTAGCAGAAATTGATAAGCTCTTTACTTCCTCAATGTTCACGTGTCGGACCACACAGTTTTATTTATGGAATCCCAAAGTGAATGAATAAATTTTAAATGAATTTTTTAGCCTTTGGGTCATCTCGACATCGTTTATTTTAAAGTAAGCTCACCCCACTTTCTAACCATATAAACTCTGCTGATGTTCTACTCAAAACGTAAATCAGAAAAGAAAATCGTGAAAGATAAATTTCAATATTCATGCATCATAAAGCTCATGAATACATTTTAATCATAAGAGGCTGCCAGTTTTGTTTAATGCTTAAGACAGCATCCCCCTAGTAAAGTACCACACAGTCACAACAGCGGCAGCTGGAGCTAAATCTTAGGCTTGCAAAGTTGTGAGCTTGACTTGGTTTGTTTAGTAACTTCCTATTGAAAATCCGTCAAACCTGCTAGAAGTAAATCAAAAAATAACACAAGTGCTTCAGAATGACAGTTGAAAAACAGGAGCACTGAAGTTTTAAAGTTAAAAACGAATGCAGATGGATACTAAAATGATAAAAGATAACTGCGGTAGACTACATACGTGGTTTATATGGAATCTGATTATGTTTAACTGCCCAAACCTCGCAACGAAGTCCTAGGCTGCTGTTAACTGTACTTTGGTTACTGAACTTTGTTGCTTTGTTATATTTAAAAATTATATATTTTCGCATTGGAATTTTCTACAGTGATCGCCTAGAGAAAAACGTGCCCCTTGTATATACAGATATACAAGAAAACACGGAGTTGTGTTTCATCTTTATCCCTTCACTGGAATGGTAGGGGAAATAAAGGTGCCGCTCGTGAAATTAGTATTATGAGGAAGCTATAATTCCTTAGTTATCCTGACCTGGGTGCAATTGTAATAAAATACGACATCTAAAGAGGAACATATGATTTTTTTTGTAGCATTAACAAATTTTAAAAATGAAGAATCAGGGAAATGTACAGGAACACAAATTAATATTTATATGGGTGCAGCCGTTACCAAAGTTATTGTCATTAATTTTCTTATTACCATTTAATCAGTACTTCACTTGACATTAAGTAACCCTATATCAACAACAAACTTTTTAATATACTAACTCACAAAAGTGATGTTATTATGACACTTAGAATTTTATCCATAGACCTTATTGTTCTCTTCCTACTATTCATCCCTATATAAAATCTGTACATTTTTAGTATCTCCTTATTTTTCCCTTTTGTCTTATATTCAATCCTAAATTATTCACCTAATCAACTGCGGTTTGCCAACGTTTGAGCAAGACAAAAATCACACTCCACGTGTTCCATTCAGAGCATCAAGATCATCAAGCAGGCACATGCATTACATCAGCGGAAGAAAAATAACTTATCTTGTTTTCTCCAGACCGTCGTCCTTAGGACGTGGATATATCCGCGCTGGCGTGGAGTCGATGTCTACTTTTTATCATCAATAGGGAACCTTCATTACGGAGCCGCTTTCGTCCGCCTGTTCTTTAAGACTGCACGACGGATCCCCTCCCAGTGTTGAACGAGGACCTTCCAATTTGAAAACTTATAGTAGACTGCTCCTCGACTCTTCTGCTTCTCTCTCCCTCAGCTTAGGGAGGTCGCCTAAAAATTTCGTTTCTCCTGGGTTAGCGCCCGGAGGCTAAAACAATACTATTGCTTGGGGTTGCTCTCCGCTTCTCGGGGATAAGGAGCCATGTCCTATTCCACGAATCTGCAGAGGCATGGCCTTGGAAGGGGTGACCTTGTATCACAGTGTTCAAAGGGATAAGGCAAAAACAACGCTAGACGGCTTCTAGTCCCCAGAGATTAAGTAGCCTGACTGTGGCCCTTCGAGGGATTAGAGCCGCGGGTGGCCTAGTGGGCAACGTTCGTGACTGCCACGGAAAGGACCTCAGGTTCGATCCCAGGCAGGTACGAACGCTCGATCCACTAAATATCCGCCGTGCGTCGGATGGGCACGTTAAGCCGTCGGACCCCGGGTACTGGCCCGCCGGTAATAAATAAGGGCGTCTTTCTACCTCGCTTCCATGTCACTTTCCTGTCGGGCACTCTAGCCTAAATCTCCTAGCTTCCTATTTCTAAGGGTTGTTTAAGACCTGGGGTCAGACACTCCCTTCCTAAAATCCTCTACATATGATCATGATCATCTCCGAGGGATTAACTCCTTAATGGCGAAGATGCGTCGGCGTTATCATGTACTCATTTAGGACCCAGTCTTTTAATGCCTTTCAGTTTTCTAAAAGCCTATTAGATGTGGCTTCTTATCAACAGGCAAGTATTGTGCCTTACCTTGAATAGGTGTGAATGGGCTTGGGGAGCAACACATGCCGTTTCGGCGAAGGAATTTTCCTTTGTTACCGGGTTCCAAAAATAGGCCACGTGCAGGATACCTCGACGAAGGAATTTTCCTTTGTTACATGGTTCAAAAACACCACGCACATGTTTTGCAAAATTTATCTATATAATTTTTGCATACAACAGCTTCTCCAAAGCACTTTAAAAGATTTCCAGAGGTGTTATTCAGGGAAGTAGCCGGCTCCTAAAGAGCATTTCATGCCTGTTAGAGCGGATGCAGATCGAAAAACCGAGCTGCTCTCTCCATATTCCTCTGAAAGCGATTTATAAAGTGAAGACGTATTGGCGGGTATTATCATCTTGCAGGATACAGATATGGAAACGGGTCAACGAGTCGACGGATCGACAATTTCTTGCGGGTCAAACCTTGCGGGTCAAGGCTTTCAAACCGGTTTTATTTTCGTTTTATTTTTCCAAAGAAAAAAAAATATTTCACAGAAAAATGCGTACAGTGGAATTGTGTGCTCGATACTGGTGCCAGCTGAGAGAAAAATAATTTGTCATACAAAAATATTGCCGCCTATTTCTTAAAGCAAAGAAGATTTCCACCGACCGACGATACGGCGGCGCAGACGCTACACGCACCGATACCGTATCGCAAAAACGATACTTCCTTTGCGTTTGTTTTCAGTGCGATTTTCAGAAGCAAGATACAGGCAAACGCCTGTCGCCTGCGTCTCTGGTGATTCACTCTCTCACAACCCGCGTGTCACATTGTAAGACTGAGAGTTACTTTTTACATCGCTTCTTTTACATTGAGGTTTTCGTTTGACGTGCTAACATCCCGTTCCTTTCCACGTCGTTTTGGAATTAATGCCTTATTTGTTAATATGGATGAATTTAATATTAAGGAGATTGGAAAAGGCGTTGAGGCCAACAAATACGTTTTTGTTCAAAATAAAAGGGGGGGGGAGAATGAATGGTGGAAGTTTCGTCTCGTTAAGAAACAAAAATATGTTTCACAGCAACACCAATTTTCACAAGTTTGTGATAAGTTAAAAGTTTCGAAAATGTAAATGTTGATTTCACGAGTGTTCCTTCCTTCAGAGGGGCAATGACGAACTCAACATCCAAATTTTGAAAGCTTTCAACTCGTTAGAAGCTTGTGAAAATTGGTGCTGCTGAGAAACATATTCTGAAGCTGGATACGTTATCAAGAAAACAGCAAAAGCTGAAATTAAACATACGAAAAGTTACTTAATTCAAAAAATTTGACTGTACCACCATCAAAATTAAATGGAACAGCCGAACCATTACTGCGGAGAGACTTTTTGACTCTCGTAGATGTGTTCAAAAACATGTGTAAAACAGTTAGGCTATGAAAAGAACGACAGTTTCAACACTTTTTGTAAGTAAGTGAGTAAATGATACGTTTCTCAAACACAGTTATAGGATTTGTATATAACCTACGATACCCACTGCGGAGAGACTTTTTAAACATCCTGTATATACATATATATATATATATATATATATATATATATATATATACGGAACAAGGTCAGGTGATGCGTAACATCACAGCCTCTCCTTGACAAATGTCAACCCCGCCTTCTCGTGGTGCATCCTGTTCCCACTAAAGGGGCTCTGACGACCGCCAATAGCGGTATAACTATACCATCGGGATCAGAGGAAATGCTATCCCACACTCACCAACCCGCTTGGCCAGCGTGGTGAGTTATGGCCAAACACCTCCAAAATGACTCTACAACTTAAATCTTGGCCCTCAGTCTCCGGCAGCTGGAATGTACCTGGCCAAGGCAGCGGCCAGTGCGACATGAAGGCAGAGGGTGCTAAGAATCCCCGGAGGACCGGACTAGGCTGCCATTTGATGCTGACCTTGGCTACCTATAACGGACGCTCCCTATCTTCTGATTCAAGGCTTCTTGAATTGGAAGAGGAACTACAAAGGATCAAGTGGGACATCGTCGCGCTAAGTGAGGTAAGGAGAAAAGGAGAAGATCTCATTGAACTGAAAAGTGGACATCTCTTCTATTATCGTGGGACAGATACTGGCAGAACTAGTGGTGTTGGATTTATAATAAACAAGAAACTGAAGGATAAAGAGGTAGAAGTTGAAAGTTCCTCTGACAGAGCTGCACGACTCGTTATCCAACTATCGAGAAGATACCAGGCTCAGATTATTCAAACTTATGCACCCACCACAAGTCATCCTGAAGAAGAAATTGAAGAATTTTATGAGGAAATTCGTCATCTAAATAATAAAGGTAAGCAGCACTTGAAGATAATTATGGGAGATTTCAATGCAAAAATAGGGCACCGGCAACAGAATGAAACTTCAGTAGGTAAATTCGGTCACGGCAACAGAAACCAGCGTGGAAATACTCTCGTTGAGTTTGCAGAGGCAGAAGGGTTTTTCATCTTGAATTCCTTCTTCAAGAAAAAGCCACACAGGAAATGGACATGGAGACATCCAATTGGGACGACAAGTGAAATTGATTATATTATGTGTAACAAAAAATTCGTCATCGAAGACTGCAATGTGCTAAACAAGTTCAACACAGGTAGTGACCATAGATTGGTGAGATGTAAGATGCACCTCAACACTAAACTGGAACGTGGCAAGCTCATAAGACAAACAAAATCTATTGACATAACCAACCTTAAAAAACACCATAATACTTTCAAGTTGGAACTGAAGAACAGATTCTCTGCTTTAGAAGGCCTAACATCGGAAGAAGTGGATATTTCGGAAGTTAACAGAAAAGTAACCAAAGCTCTAATGGAAACAGCAACAAAATTAGCTGGGTCTAAGAACAAGTTGCATGTGAACAAATTATCAGGAAAAACCAAAATGTTGATGCAAAAAAGAAGAGAGATGAGGACAACTAAAGAAGATGTGACTTCCAAAGTGGAATATATAGAGCTATGCAAGACAACACGAAAAAGTATCACTGAAGACGTAAGGAAATTCAACTGTGAGCTAGTGAGGAAAGCAATTGAAAACAACCAAAGCCTTAAGATAGCAAAGGGACATCTCAGTAAGGGAAGAAAACAGATTATGGCTCTGAGAAAAGAAGATGGTTCTATAACAAGAAATAGAGGCGAAATTTTGACAAGAGTGAAAGATTTCTACTCCAAATTATATGAAAGGGATGATACATGTACTCCAGACATCATGAAAGGTACCAGAGTTCTTCCAGTCCTCCCAGCAGAAGTTGCTCATGCAATCAAGAACATGAAGCGGGGGAAAGCTCCAGGAGAAGATGGAATTACTATAGACATCATACAAGAAGCAAGTGGAGAAATTGAAACAGTACTCGCCCAAATTTTCACTCGATGCCTTAATGAAGGGAAGATTCCTGAGGATTGGAACAACGCTACAATGATCCTGCTACATAAGAAAGGTGACATTGAGGATCTCAGGAACTACAGACCTATCAGCCTCCTATCAGTGGTTTATAAAATCTTCACTAAAGTTCTTTCACACCGCTTGAAGGTAACACTGGACATGGCTCAACCGAGAGAACAAGCTGGATTCAGGAGTGGCTACAGCACAATAGATCATATCCACGTACTGAGAGAACTAATTGAAAGAGCGAGGGAATATGAACTTCCATTGTGCATGGCTTTTATCGATTATGAAAAAGCCTTTGATTTGGTGAAACCATCAGCAGTTACCACGGCTCTGAAATCCTGCGGTATTGAAGATGCATACATTAATATTATTAATAACATCTATGAAAATGCAAGTGCAAAGATTCGGCTGTTTGAAAATACAACACACATAAAAATTGGAAAGGGAGTGAGACAAGGTGACACCATATCTCCGAAGCTCTTTAATGCCACATTGAAAAATGTCTTTCAATCACTGAACTGGGAAAACAAAGGGATAAAGATTAATGGAGATTATCTAACTCACCTTCGTTTTGCTGATGACGTAGTCATTTTTGCAACTACCCCATCAGAGCTGCAGAGTATGATCCAGGAACTTGCTGACAAGAGTAAAGAAGTGGGATTAAAAATGAACTTTCAGAAGACAAAAGTGATGTTCAATGCTTTTACAAGAAATGAAGATTTATCGATTGATGGAGAAAAACTGGAGATAACAGATACATATGTTTATCTTGGACAGCAGATATCAAGTGAGGGTCACATTGATGAAGAAATTAATCGGCGTACAAAACTTGCCTGGCGAGCTTTTGGAAGAAACAGCATAATTTTCAAGAGCAATATGCCATTATGTCTTAAAAGAAAAGTGTTTGATCAATGCATCCTTCCAGTGCTTACGTATGGTGCAGAGACGTGGACCTTAACTAAAAGAGACATACAAAGGCTGCAGACAACTCAAAGAAGCATGGAGAGGTGCATGCTTGGTATAACCAGGAGAGATAAGAAGAGGAACTCGTGGATCCGAAAAATGACGAGAGTGGAAGACATCATGATCAGAGTTAAATCCCTGAAATGGCAATGGGCTGGACATACTGCCAGAAGGACAGACCATAGATGGACAGCCGAAATTTTAGATTGGATTCCAAGGGACAGGAAAAGACCCAGAAAAAGACCACATGGGAGATGGGTGGATGAAATTCGTAAATATGCGGGAGTGACATGGAGGAGACTGGCACAAGACAGACCGTTGTGGAGGAAACTTGGGGAGACCTTCGTCCAGCAGTGGATTGATAATGGTTGACAATGATGATGATGATGATGATACGGAACAAGGCAACAAAATCATATGAAGGACAACAACACTGAAAATGTCGAAAAAAACAACAGCAAAGGCATCGAAAAGGGCGTCCCCAAACCTCACGCAAAAACAAAAGACACATTAAAAATATATAAGGTGCGTCGCGTAAATATAGAGACAGTCGACATTGCGCTGTGAACGCAATGCGAATATAGGTAGGAAGCTGAAATGGTACCTAATTAGACATAACACTACAACAAACGTTTCGATCCGTCGAGATGACCGGATTGTGTGAAAAGAACACCACAAAATGAAATAGTGTAATTTTAGGTGTCTCATAAATATAAAAACAACAATGTAAAGTAGCCACATGCAAATGAGATGCACAAATTAGCATGTCGTACGCACGCGCATGGGCCGTAATTCGAACCAGCCTACAAAAGACAGCGGACCTGCCGTCAGACATTCATTTGCCGAAATGCCACGCAACAGTCAACTTTCTGGTGAGGAGGTGCAGAAGATTTGGAGACTGAGAGCAAATGAATTGCCTGTAGCGAAAATGTGTAAAGCCATGGGGAGGAGTAGGGCAGTCATTTATAAGACTTTATCGAAACGCGGTGCGTTAACTGCCACAAAACGGCCTGGAAGGCCTCGAATAACAACCAAACGAGATGTTCGTGCCATCATGCGTTTAGTTTCATCCCAAAGGTTATCACTACGTCAAGTTTCTCGGACTGTTGGTGTCACCGTCTTAAAGGACACAGTTCATCGACTAATCAAGGAAAGTCGCAACATTGTGCTCAGTAAAATACGCAGTCTGCCACACCTCACGTGGCGCCACAAGAAAGATAGATTGTTATGAGCAAGCAGCCACATGAACTGGACGGACGAGTGGATCACAACTATTTTCTCTGATGAGAAAAAGTTCACCCTGGAAAGCCCTGACCGTTGGAACTGCTATTGGCATGATTTAGGACGCGAGCTACGAACCATCTTCAGCAGACAGAAAGGAGGGGGATCTTTGATGGTCTGGGGAGCTTTTGCATTCAATGGGACAACGGATATCGCTTTTCTGCAAGGCAGGCAAAACTCTGAAACGTATCAGGACATACTCAGCAGCCACCGTCTACCGTTTGCCGAAACTCTAGCGGGTGTTGATTATCAGTTCCAGCAAGACAATGTCTCTATCCATCGGTCTGCACCCAATGGAGAACCTCTGGGGTATCCTAGCTCGTGATGTGTATGCGAATGGACGGCAGTTCTCAAGTGTGGTGTCATTGAAAGAGCAGATTGAACGAAACACACGATTGGGCATGCTGTCCACCAAGTAATGTAAATGTTCAATCTGCTCTTTCATTGAAAGAGCAGATTGAACACTTACATCACTTGGTGGACAGCATGCCCAATCGGGCTTTCAGTGTTATTCGGAACGGCTCCACTATTCGTACCGGAGGTGCTCATAACTAGCAAGTCTAGACAGCGTATTTCTGTTTTATTTTTCTTGTACTTGGCGTTGCAATTATTATGTTTCCGTCAAACTATTGTGCAGCTGCGTGCCCTATGCTACTTTTGCTATAAATATGAGGTGTACATTTCAGCTCGTTGTTGTTTCTTTTTTATTCGAGAATTTGTTCTGTCTCTATGTTTATGCGACGCACTATAGCCATAAAGAAGCAAGGCTAGCGATACCAAAATATATCTATATTTCCATAAGCACACCATAATGATTATAAAAGTGAACAAAACTAAGTATCTAATCAACGTGTCAAAATCCAAACTCAGAAAGTCAAAGAGAATGAATTCCGTAGGGTTGTTCTCTTCAGGGACACACCAACCGTCGGTGACCTTTCACAACAGGCAAATGCTAGAAGTATTCAATACAGCTGCCTGTGTGTTCCCTTGGTCACAAAACCATGAAACAAACGTTGCAAATACATGACACAAGAACTCAGAATCAACACCCCGAAAACCAAACATGAACAACAAACAACAAAGGCTAACACCATCTGCACCAGTCCACACGATCAGTACAGCTCCAACTCACCACGCCCCGAAGAGCCAAAGACCAAATAACAAGATCAACATTGATACCAACGAGGTCCTAAGGGGTTACAGCTAGGTGTACAGTAATAAAAAGCAAAAGAAGATGAAATAAAAGCCAATGATTAGTAAAGAAATCTTCGACCACATGCGACCTACCATGTGGTACTTAGAAAAACAAAAAAATTAATTTTGTGAGGTCTTAGTAATTTGATATAAGTCAATGGGGGTATGTTTCACAAAATAGTTCCTTAAAATAAAGCTACATAATAATTGACGAAGGACATGAATTACAAACTTTATAGGATATCCATTAGTAAGTAGCGTTTGAAAGAGCGTCCTAAACTGTTCCAAAAGAACGGCAGAATTGTTGCAGATATCCATGACTCACAGAAATAATAAGTTTTCGAACTTACTCTCTTTGATTTTTTGAGTTTGCCATTCTGACACTTTGATTAGATACTTTTGTTTGCTTTTATAATCATTATGGTGTGCTTATGGAACTATGGATATGTTTTGGTATCTCTAGTCTGACTTCTGTATGGCCATATATTTTTTATGTCTTTTGTTTTTGCGTGAGGTTTGGGGTCGCCCTTTTGGATGGCTTTGCTGTTTCTTCCGATGTTTTTCAGTGTTGTTGTCCTTCATATGGTGTTGTTGCTTTGTTCCGTATATATGTACATTGGGTCGTTCCGACTTGATAGGTTGCTGTTGCCCTATCCTGCGGAGTTCCGTTTGATTTAATACTTCTTTCATTATTGGGATTCGGCTTTTGTGTCTTTTTGTGAAGTTATTTATTTTTTATTATTTTTATTTTAATTTTTTTGCCACACTACACCATTTACCACACAATCAAATCACAGATACAATTTCTATATAAAAGAACATGCAAATACAAATATTATACAATAATATTATACATATATTGAAAAGTATAAATGAAGTAATAGGAAATACAAAAACACGTATGATAACATGAATAATTTTGTTTTTAGTTTGAGTAAATTGAAGCACCACAACAGGTTCTTAAACAAATCAGTGCGGTGCACTGTGATTGTGGCAAGGGAACCAGGGGAAAAGGCTAACAATAGCCTGATGGCCCCCTAGTCCCCCCCCAATCTAAATAGTCAAGCCAACGAACAATTTAACCATTATGCATGCAGTAAATTAAAGTAATAATACGTAACATATAACCAAACGTTAATCAACCATTAATTTTGAAGATCTTTAGTTGTTTTTTGAATACCGAAAAGTGTGTAATCGTCTTGATTCGATGCGGCAACAATCCAGGACCTAGGGCAGGTCAAGTTAATATTATTAAATATTAAATTAATACGCGCTCTAGGTATTAAAAAACTAGTATTTCCACGAGTGTCATGATAATGGGAACGGAAATGCAAGGTGATTAGATCTGAATATTTATTAGCATATATACGTTCATGCATAAACAGTAATAATCGAAAACTGTATAATTTATCAAATGACATTATTTGATAACTGAGAAAAAGAGAATGTACCTGTAAAGACGGATTCACCAAACGTAAAAATTTTAGTTGGGCTGAATATATAGTATATATATACACTGAGTGGCCACTTTATTATGACCACCTGACAGTTTTAAGCAAATGAGCTATAGTTGCACGCTGTTGCCGCCAGAGGGCGAGGCTAGTATAAAAAGGGAAAGCTTAGTGCTTGCGACAGTTGTAGAAGTAATTTTTGGGTGACGAGATGGGTAAAAAATACGATTTAACGGACTTTCAACGTGGGATGATTGTAGGGGCTCGGAGTCATGGACCGAGTATCACCGAAACTGCCGCATTCGTGAAATGTTCCAGAGAAGCTGTTAAAGTGTTTAAAGACTGGACTGTCAGCCAAAAAACTGGGTCTCTACGTGCAACGTGTGGTCGTCATCGACTAGTGACTGCTCGGGCGGAACAGAGAGTGTCCAGACTGGTAACAGACAACAGAAGGGCAACAGTGCAGCAAATTACATACCATCTTAATCAAGTATCCCGTCAAATGATCTCTACACGCACTGTTCGCCGTACACTGCATCGGATGGGATATGGCAGCCGAAGGCCTGTTCGGACACCTTTGCTGTCTGCAGTTAACAAGAGAAAACGTCTCCAGTTCGCACAGGAGCACAAGAATTGGAAAGTCGATAATTGGAAACAAATTATGTGGTCCAACGAATCACGTTTTCATTCGCACCATGCCGATGGCCGAGTGAGAATTTGGCGGAAACAGCACGGAAGCATGGAACCCAAATGCATTGCCACAACCCTTCAAGCTGGTGGATGCAACGTTATGGTTTGGGGAATTTCCTGGCTTGGCATACTTTGGGCCCTTTAATTCGTGCTGATCAACGTCTGATTGGCACATCATATCTAAACATCGTTGCGGACCAAGTGCATCCTGTCATGTGGATAGTTTATCCCAATGGCGATGGCTACTTTCAACAAGATAATGCGTCCTGCCATAGTGCTCGTATTGTACAGGATTGGTTTCAGGAACATGCCGGTGAGTTTACTTTGCTTAGGTGGCCCCCACAATCTCCAGATCTCAACCCCATTGAGAATTTGTGGGATGAAGTTGAACGAGCCATCAGACAGTTGAATCCACAACCCTGTAATGTCACACTCCTGGAAAGTGCTATTCATCAAGCATGGTCTCAGATTCCACAAACCACTTATCAGCATCTCGTGGAGTCCATGCCACGAAGAATCGACGCAGTATTAAAGACAAAAGGTGGCCCAACGAAGTACTGAGGGGGTGGTCATAATAAAGTGGCCACTCAGTGTATATATATATTAGCTAAATATCCGTTCTTCGAACTTGATGATTATTAAAAATATTTCTATAATACAGGATTTCATACCATATCATAATATAATTTGCACCATAAATAAATATGCTAATAAATACACTTGATCGGTTTGTTCTATAACTTTATTATATCGTATCTCAAGGGGGATTTTTTTTTTCCAAATTTCAATTACTATGAAAATCTACCCGCATATTTATATTTATTGATGTCACCTTGGACTATGCTTACCACGTATATGACGTCACCATTGCTTCGGTGAAAACTAATGTTGGTAATTTGATTTTGACTAAAAAAAAAAACAGTTATATGACGTCACCGTTGCTTCAATGAAAACGAATGTTGATCATTTGATTTTGACTCAAAAAAATCAAAAAACCTTGACATTTGATACGTCAAACGATAATTTAAATGCTTAAATGCAAAGCATATTATGATTTAGAGCTTTTTACGTGATTTTTAAGGTTTTTTGTTAAATAAATTCAGAACAAAATAATACTGAGCAGGTCAATTAAAGTCATTCAAAAACCCGCCGATTTAGAAAAAAATAAAAAATATAAAGGTAAAATCTAAACCTTAGGGCGGGGCTTCAGTTGCTGGGCAACAATGGCTCGATCACTGCAATACGTCCTAGCGTTATCAAAGCTGGTTTATTTAAAAAACCCATTTCGACCCACTTAAAGTTATCGTAGGAAAAATTCCTCTATGTTGTAAAAGGAACATTCCTGCCAAATATGAAAGTTCTAAGTTCAGTAGTTTCTCAGATTCGGTGACGAGTGAGTCAGTGAGGGCTTTCAGTTTTATATGTACAGATAGTTGAATATAGTAGCATGAAGAGGGTCAAAAATGTTTGTTTGTTTCTTTAATAACTACCGTGAGCAATCCTGAGGGCTATAAGCACTCGTCCGTCACTAATTTACGGGTACTGGTTTCAGGGAATTGAGAAAGCTAGTACCGGAAGACAAACACCACATCCATGCTTCGCAGGGATTCGAAACCGAACCCTATGTCGGACATATGGCTGGAAGTTAGCGTTTAGACCACTGAGCCACTCGGGCTGCTCAAAGATTTCATCCCTGCGCCGCCTTAGATAACTGACGAAACCTCTTGCTTACATGTTGTGGTGGACATTTTTTTTTTTTTTTTTTTTTGATTGGAGTTTTAACAACCACCGTGAGCAGCTCAATGGGCTATAAGCAGTCGCCCGTCTCTAATTTAGGATCACTGGTTCCAAGGAAGGGAGAGAGCCAGTGCCGTAAGACAAACACAACATCCATGCCTCACCGGGATCAAACCCGGACCTCTTTCGGACGAATGATCAGAGGCCATCGCTTAGACCACTGCGCCACCGGAGCGGAGCGGCACATCTTTGTGTGTCCGCACAAAGTTGTTCACCACAACACTACTACTGCATTTCGTAGGTTTTGTGTTTGTTTACTTCGGGCTTTAACGACCACGATCAACAACTGCAAGTGATATAAGATGTCCCGGTTGCTAATTTAGAGCCATTTGTTCCAGTGAGGAGAAAGAGACAGAGCCGGAAGACAGACGCAACCCCATGCCTCTTCCGGGACTAGAACTTGTCCCCAATTTGGACAGCTAACCAGGAACCTACGCCTTTGAACACTCGCTCACAGGGGCAATGAATCTACGCCATAGGGTGACCCATGAATGTTTAGAAGTTCTGTCAGCATTGTATCAACTTTGTTTCAGTATGAAAAGAACGTAGTAGCTACCACATATCAGTTGTAGGTCTGCAAGTTTATTTGTACTTCATTCAATAACTGCAGGTAAAATTTCAAATACGAAGCATTTGACAGTGATTTTCAGCAAAAGAAAGAAATAAGAACTAGACCCGCCAATATAGACCAGCGTATGATGACAGGTTGTGGAGCTTCTGCTCCTTCCTAAGTCACATTTAAATGATGATCAGTTCTGTATAAAGGAAGCTGTGAATTACTGAACCGCGAGTCAATAATCTGAAGAAACCAAGGAAAATACACTACTCTTTGGGAAAATTGCAACACCGTGATGGACTGACTGAAACTTACAGGACTTTTACAACAGGTTGGGACATGAAACTTACAGGACTTGTACAACACGTTATTAGACTGAAACTTACACGACTTGTACAACAGGTTGGGACATGAAACTTACAGGACTTGTACAACACGTTATTAGACTGTAACTTACAGGACTTGTTCAACAGGTTGGGACATGAAACTTACAGGACTTGTACAACAGGTTAATAGACTAAAACTTACAGGACTTGTATAACAGGCTATTAGACTGAAACTTACAGGACTTGTACAACAACAGGTTGGGACATGAAACTTACAGGACTTGTACACCAGGTTATTAGACTGAAACTTACAGGACTTGCACAACAGGTTATTAGACTGAAACTTACAGGACTTGTACAACAGGGTGGGACATAAAACTTACAGGACTTGTACAACAGGGTGGGACATGAAACTTACAGGACTTGTATACCAGGTTATTAGACTGAAACTTACAGGACTTGTACACCAGATTATTAGACTGAAACTTACAGGACTTGCACAACAGGTTGGAACATGCAAATGATTAAAATGTCAGTGAAAATGCGCATGCGGTTTGGGAGCAGGGCTCTCTGAACTGCTCCATCATGGGTATGCAGAGCTCGAAACGAGATGTTGCAATCAGTGAAGAGCCAACACTGAGTCAAAAGTGTGTTTCTTGTGTCTCACTATGCCTAGTCGCCGAAGAGGTCGCATAATGAACACCTAACGGGATTTGAAGGAGGAAGAATTGTTGGGATGAGAGAAGCTGGATTTTCCTACCGCGAAATTGACACCCATAAGGAACGGAACGCCAGTACAGGGATACGAAGTGGACAGAAATCCTGCAAATGGACCGCAAAATCCCACGACAGCACGGGATAATAGAAACCTCTACCGCATGTCAGTGACCGATCGCACAATGACATCACTGTGTTAGCGCAGCAATGGAGCACTGTCAGAAGTCAGGCTTTGTCCTCCAGCGCAGTTCGACGTTGTCTGCTTAAAAGAGGATTGGTCGCTGGCAGCTCATTGCTGCGCATTCCTTTTGACCCTCAACCGCAGATGCCTCAGAATGGAATGCGGTCTCGAACACAGACATTGGATCGCTGATTGGAAACAGGTCGTGTTTTCTGACGAACCTCTGTTCATCTTGATGTACCATGATGGTCGCAGACATCGTGGTGAACGAAACATGAACCATGATGGTGATCAAAGACATCGTGGATACGGGTTTGAAAACATCATGGAAACAGCAAATGAACCTTGCAGCGTGCATTTTGTAGCGTCATACCGGCCCGACGCCAAGCGTCAAGGTTTGGGGTGCCATGAATTGAATTCACAATCTCGCCTAATACGAATAGGGGAACCCTCAACAGCCAGCGATACATCAGGGATCTTTTAGAAGCAGAGGTGATACCCTTCCATCACAAATGTCCTGGCGTTATATTCCATCTAGACAATGCTCCGCCACATGTGGCACGAAATGTCCAAGACCTCTTGCATGCACGGCAAATACGGCTTCTTCCCTGGCCTGCACGTTCGCCGGATATCTTCATGATTGAACATTGCTGGAGCATGGTAGCTAAGCGTCTGGCACGTCAGGCGCCTCTGTCGGTCATCACAAATGAACTCTGGTCTCGCATAGAAGCAGCCTGGCAAGCTATTTTCCAGAACGATATCAGAAACCTCTTCCATTCAATGCCACGCCGTGTAGACGATGTTATTGTTGCTGTGACGATCTTCGCGAACGATAGGCCTTTATAAACATTTAAATATGATTTAAAGATAAAATTGATGCATTATTAGAATTTGGCTTATAGTAATAAATATGATTTTTTTTTTTGTGTGTGTACATGTGTTCAAGTAGCGGCAGTATAAGATATATTGTATGAGAATGGACAATTTATTCTTACAAAACCACTGCTGGACATTTTGTGAAGCTTCTCCTAAAAGGCGTCTTATTGTTCGGACTGGTAAAAGGGTCGTTGTTTGTTTAGTACATGGTAATATTCTGTATATTCGGACTGGTAAGACGGTCGTTGTTTGTTAAGTATACATGGTAATATTCTGTATATTCGGACTAGTAAGAGGGTCGTTGTTGAGGGGCTCGCGATGGGAGAGACGAAGAGGACATTAGAGGCATAGATAGAGAGAAAAGGAGATGTCACGGAGATCAATGTATTCTACTGCCATTATAAATTCCTGGAACCCACAGGCCCACTAGCACATCACAGTTGCTCTAGGTGGCCTCACGCGATACCGAGTTTTGAAGCGAAAAAAATCTTGTATAGCTCTGCAAATGTAATTAATTATCTCCTGTAACCTCAGGAATATGGGATATAAATTTCCTTTGAATAGCCTAACTCTTTCTTGGTGTTGCAACTTTCACAAATAGTAATCAAAAATGTTGCTGCAATTGGAAACTCTACGGCGCATACAGTGAATTTGCAATGAAATTTCTCGCTTTGAGAGCGTTAATAAGTGAGGTTTCTAGCTTTGAGAGTATTTGAAGGAAATACGAATTTCTGGATCTACATATTCCCCAGACCTTGGCTTTAGTGTTATTTTCTCTCTTGGAATTGAAGAAAACTCATTGCAAAGCACGTTTCAGAGACGAAGAGCTCAAGGTCGACCATACGGCCGAGTGTTTAGAGACACTGGGAACTGGCTAATCGTTTGAGTCGGGCCCTGGGTCGAGTCTTGGATGAGGCATGGGTCATGCATTTGTCCAAAGACGCTGGCCATTCCATTACCACGCACTGGGTAACTGCTAGCAAATTCAGGACGTGTAACTGCTTATATAATATGTGGACTTAGATCTATCTCACTGTGGTCGTGCGGTCGTTAAACCCCAGAAAAAAAAATGACACCGAATTTTCTGGTGTAATAAGCACGTCTTTTGAATCTGTTCTGACGCAAATTCAATTCATCAAAGCTATTCAAAGTCAATGGAACCGGTATGGAAAACAATAGTATCTGACGGAAGAAAGAAGTTTTTCAATCGGGTTTTTAATCCCTCAGATATTGCTGTAAACGGAATCGTGAGCTTACGCCCTATGGTTGCAGACTTGTGTGTTAAGAAAAACATGAATTTATATGAGAAACATTTCGCACCGGATACACTCTCCAACACAGAAAGAATTTTTCAAATCGGACTTTTAGAAACAGAGATATCGACAAAATTAAGATGTGACTTTACGTCTCCCGGTGGGAAAACCATGCATCATTTTTTTTTTTTTGATTGGAGGTTTAACGACCACCGTGAGCAACTCAATGGGCTATAAGCAGTTGCCCGTCTCTAATTTATGGTTACTGGTTCCAGGAAAGGGAGAGAGCCAGTGCCGTAAGACAAACACAACATCCATGCCTGACCGGGATTCGAACCCGGACCCCTTACGGACGAATGATTAGAGGCCAGCGCCTTAGACCACTGCGCCACCGGGCGGCATCATCATTTTAGGAAGAAAGTATTCTCAAAAGGATTTTCCATACGAGAGGTATCGGTCCAAGAAAAAAAAAAAATTTAGTCGAGTTTTCAGGAGCCTAGATTTTGCTAAAATACATCAGAAGCAGAAATTAACACTTATGCCTCCTGGTGGCCAAACTATTCTTTACCAAACATTAGAAATTATGCGAAAAATACTTTCCATCAGGTCTTGTATGCGATACAGGAAGAATTTTTCAAATCGGAGTTTTAGTAGAAGAAATAACGCATAAAACGCAATTTCCCTTGTGCCCCCTAGCGGAAAGTCTATGATTTACTTGAAAATTTTGAATTTTTAAGAAAAACATTTATTATCGGAAACACCATCCAACAAAGAAGGAATTTTCCGAATCAGACTCCTAGAAGTAGAGATATTGACAAAAATAAGTTATACATCTACGTCCCTGGCGTAGAAACCATGTATTATTTCAAGAAGGAAATGTTCCTAAAATGTTTGCAGATATGAGCAATATCGGTCAACAAATGACTTTTTCTCAATCGAGATTTCAGAAGCTCATATTTTGCTGCAAATACATCAGAAGCGAAAATTAAGATTTACGTCCCCTGGTGGCCAAACCATTTTTTCACAAAAATTAGAAATTATGTGCAAACGATTTCCCATTAGGAGCTGTATCTGGTGCAGGAAGAATTTTTCAAATCGGTGTTTTAGAAGCAGAGATATAAGGAGAAACGCAATTTACCTCTACGCCCCATAGCGGAAAGTCTATGAATTACTTGAAAGTTTGAAATTATATGAAAAACATGTCACGCTGAAAACACTTTCCAACAAAGACGATTTCTTTTCAAATCGGACTTCTAGAAGTAGAGATATTGGCGAAAATAAGATATATATCTACGACCCCTGGCGGAGAAACTGTGGAATATTTTAAGAAGAAAATATTCCGAAAAGGTTTATCGACGTGAGTGGCATCAGTCCATGAAATAATTTTTTCAATCGATATTTTAGAAGCTCAGGTTTTAGGGTAAATATATCAGAATCAAAAATTAACACTTACGCCCCCTGGTGGCCAAAGTATTATTTATCAAAAATTTGAAATTATATGCAAAATATTTTCCATCAGGAGGTGTATCCGCTGAAGAAAAAAATTTTGAAATCGGAGTTTTAGAAGAAGGGTTATCGGGGAAAATGTAATTTACTTTTACGCCCCCTAGTGGGAAATCTATGCGGAATTTGAAAAAGTAACTATATCTAAAATACTCTTCGACATAAATGGAATCGAAATATAAAAGATTTTTTCAATCGAATGTTTAGAAGCAAATATGTGGATTAAAACGCATTTTAGAATTCGACATCATCTGCATTTACGCCCTCTAGCAGCGAAATTGTTCACCGTAAAAAAAATCGAAATAAAGGATCATCATTCGAATATTTCAAGCTTCCCAATGCAAAAAGAATTTTTCAAATCGGACTAATAGTTGCAGAGATATCATGGGTACAGACGGGCGAACGGACGGACAAACCGATAACATAAGCACGATCTTTTTTTACAAAAGACGTGTTAAAAACAACTCAGGAAGACGACGATGAGTAGCTTTTGTTTCATCTAGGTCTTATATTACCTAGATTAATAACAAATCTAACACATCTGGCGTAAGATTGGGTTAATTGCATTGGAGGTATCGGGAAGTTGGGTAGAAATCAAAAGGTTTCATATTGTCAGAATGTGAAAACACTGCTATGTTAGACTTATTCAACGGCCTCCTGCCACATGATAAATGCTGGAATTTCCTTCCTCTGCTCAATATGGAAGTATTTTTTCGAATCTCTTTTGCAAGATCAGAATTAGTCACCGCAGATTGACATACAGACGGATAGAGTCGCACACATGTGAATTTATGTAAAAATATCAGTGAACACATACGCTTCGTGGTGAGCTCATGCGTTATTTCAGATAAGTTTCCAATTAACTAACACGAAATTTCTAGTTATCTACCACCAAAGATGTACTTTGAACACTTGATCAATATTTGACGTCCAGATAGGGTGTACAGCGGTAGAACATTTTCTGATATTCTAGATGACAGTAGATATATCTTTTTGCTTGTTTTATTATTAATAAATATTGATTCTACATGCAGTTCTCATTTCTACCACGATAAACTGGTCGGTTAAAAACTCCAACAACCAAACCAAAGAAGTAAACTCATTAGAAATTTTGTCCGGACTTTATTTCAGATAAGTCTCCAGTTATCTTAGTTTATTTTCATCTATTAACTTCATTTCGAATAAGCATCCAGTTATCTAACATGAAATTTGCAGTTATCTACCACCAGAGTTATATCCTCAACATTTCCTCAATATTCAACGTCCAGACAGGATGTACGGCGGTAGAAAACTTTCTGGTATTCTAAATGATAGTAGATATATCTTTCTGCTTGCTTTAATATTAATAAACGTTGATTCTACATGCAGTTCTCATCTCTACCACGACCAACTGGTCGGTTAAAAACCCTAACAGCCAAACCAGTGAAGTAAACTCGTTAGAAATTTTATACGGACTTTTTAAATAGAGTTTTCTAGTCTCCAGAAAGTCGAATGGTAGTTTGACTGCTCACGACGAACTTTTAGTTTCTCCAATGGATATGTTTGTTTAACACTTGTGGCTCTATGCATTAAGCATGAGTGACCCACTTAGATTTACATGATCATGTGAACCTAAATACAAGTTAGTAAAATCATGCAATGCATTGATTATGATACCCTTTCCGACATACAGAAATCATTACTCAAGTTATGAGGATAATGGTTGTGACATAAATCTTGCTCCTGTGCCCTGACCTTTGATCCCATTTCGATTATATCAAACAGAATTGGTTCAGTATACCACCGGAACAACATATTAAAGTTTTGTCGCAATGGAAGCATTTTTAGTCAAGTTATGAGTATAATGGTTGTGGAATAAATCTCGCTCTGGACCTTTGACCGAATTCCGATGATATTCAACAAAATCGGTTCAGTATACCTCCGAAACAACATGATAAAGTCTTGTCGCAATCGAAGCATTTTTACGTAACTTATGACGCATAAGGACGATGGAATGGATCCCGCTCCAATGTCCTGACCTTTGACCCCATTCACTCCATTTTCAACAGGGTTCGTTTCCAGGTTGTCCCCTACCACATACTAAAATTCCATCGAAATCGAACCACTTTTACGCGAGTTATCGTGTGATACACAGACAGACGGACAAAGCTGGAGCATATACGCTTCTTCAAATTACGGTTGGAAAGCGTAAATGACTAAATTACCGGGGAAAAAAATTGAAATTTTGTTTTGAAATTACTACTTAAGTTTCACTTTAGAATCTAATATACATAATATTTTGAAAATACTTGTAAGGCTCATTCTTGGCCCCATGCCCCTTATTACTTAATGCAACGGGGTTGAACGACCAAGGGATTCCTCCAGAACAAATCGCGAATGAAAAAGAAAGAAACCAAGCAGGAACAGTCATTAAAAATAAGTTGTCTTAAAAAAAAGTGGAATTGTAGTCCAAGGATACTGAGACCATGTAGATTAAAGTAGCGCAAATTTAGTTACCTTCGTCTAGCATTTTGTATATTCCCCACTTTCGTCTGCCAGTGCATCCTGTTGCAGCTTTTTTCTACTCTAGGCTTCATGCTTTTAGATCTTCAGAATCATTTAATCGATTGGGCTTTCCGTGATCGATATAATTTAAGAGCAAATTAAAGCATAACAAATAACATTTTATATTCTTGTAGATTGAAAAAAATGAAAATGCTTCGGAGCTACTCGTATTGCATACGTTTTACCTCTCTTAATCAGTACCTCATATAATAAGAAGGCAGAAGAACAAATACCCTTGCTAAAGCAAAGCTAATACGCAGCTTTTGCTTTCGTACGTAGTCGTGAGAAATTAAACTCCGAAAAAAAGATAAAAACGAAGTAACCTGAAATAATCCTTTAATGTTGCAGTTAATAATCGCATCTAGTATTTTCCTTCTCTGGAGTATTAATAAGGGATTTGCTGCGGCGACAAACTTCCATTACGCATTATGATTGTGACTATAAATAATGGGTATGTGCTCGGCGTGCCCTGCGGGGCGGAAGTGGCCAGCGCCCCAAGGGATGAGAGAGTAAGTAGTATGTAGTACGACAAGGGACTTTTGTTTTTTTGTACTTGATGTCCCTCACCCCCTCTCGCTTACCCCTTTTCCTGGGACAGGTAAGCAACTGGTTGATGAACCTTCTGATCTGCGTCCTTGCCAGCGTTGAACGAAATCCATGTCTTATTCATAACATGAACTACAGGAAATGATGATGCTACAAAGTGGAATCACCCCAAGCCTTTGCTCGCTTGTTGACAATTAAAAATAATGGTACTAAGAAGAAATGGCTTCCTCTACTAATCTTTCTCTGCTTACTCTAAAAAGGCCACAAGCAAAATTTTATTTTTAGCTTTTTTGACTCAGAAGACGAGGATAAAGTGGTAATTGTTTTCGAAAACGGATGTAAGTGGAGTTTTTTTAAACAGGCGTTCCCGGTCCATACGACCTGATTTATCGAAATCATGAATTCGGATGAGTTGAATGAATCGACAAGGCAAAAAGAGAAAACAAAAGCGAAAGCCAGAGTGTAACGAACAAATGTTTCGACAAACAGTGACTCCACTGAATGCTTAAAGATATTCCACTTGCAATATTACCGCCGCCGCCGTGGCTGAATTGTCAGAGGTGTAGGCTTCTGTCCAATCGTCCGAGTTGGGATCGAGTCCGGGATGTGTGGGCCGCGAACGTCCTAGTGGTCAGCGTTCGTGACTGCCACGGATAAACCTCGGGTTTGATCCCATGACGCTCGAACCACTAAATGTGCGTCGGATAGGCACGTTAAGCCTCGGACCACGGGTACTTCCCTCCTCCCCCTGAAATAAATAAGGGCGTCTACTACCCCCTTTCTACCTCGTTTTCCTATCGGACACTCTAACCCAAATCTCCCAGCTCCCTATTTCTAAGGGTTGTTTACGACCTAGGGTCAGACACTCCGTTCCTAAAATCCTCTACATATGATATGATCTGAGACCAGGATGAGTAAACCGCCCGATGTCATTAGTGCATAGGTGGCGCTCTTGTCTTATGACCTTTGCTCTATCCTATACCTCGAATAAGTGATTACAGATTAGAGAGTGACTGCTTATAGCATTAGGTGCTCACAGCGATCTACAAAACCCCTACTCACCCCCTCAAAAGAAAAAAAAAAAGAATACTACCCCTTTCCTAGAGCAGTAAATTTTTTAATCCGTAAACACTTTCATGCAGCTAAAAACATTAAAGTAAAACACAAGGCAGCTCACCTTGATGCACGATACGTCAATAAAATCAATCTATGGTTTAAAACCTGAGTTTAACCATAACTTTAATTATGCTCAAGATACAAGTTAAAACCTGATGATAATTAAAAAGACTTCATAAGAACTTTCGGGTTCACCCTGGATCCCGTCTTCAGATGAGAAATACAAATGCAAACATAAGACAGAGTAACACATTAATTTATAGGTCTCGACAATGATGTATGTGTAGTGGTCCCCTAGTGGCCACCGGGATATCTACATCGTTAACTGAAATCAAAGTGAGACAAATAGGTTGACAGGGAGGGAGGTATATGTAGGAAAGGTAGAATAAGTACGAAAAACAGTTAAAAGGTACCAGGGGGAAAGGGTTGTAGGGGGAAAGGAGGGGAGGGTAAGGGGGTGATAGAGGTGGAAATAGGTTTTCGGAATAGAGCGCTCCAAAAAGGTTGGGAACGTAACTATCCCCGGAAAATGTACAACTCATATCAAAAGTTACGTTCCCAACCTTTTTGGAGAATCTATTCCGAAAACCTATTTCACCTCTATCACCCCCTTACCTTCCCCCTTTCCTCCTTACCCTGGTACTTTTTAACTGTTTTTCGTACTTATTCTACCTTTCCTACATATACCTCCCTCCCTGTCAACCTATTTGTCTCACTTTGATTTCAGTTAACGATGTAGATATCCCGGTGGCCACTAGGGGACCACTACACATACATCATTGTCGAGACTTATAAATTAATGTGTTACTCTGTCTTATGTTTGCATTTGTATTTCTCATCTAAAGACGGGATCCAGGGTGGACTTGAAAGTTCTTATGAAGTGTTTTTAATTGTCATCAGGTTTTAACTTGTATCTTGAGCATAATTAAAGTTATGGTCCCTCAACTCAGGTTTTAAACCATGGATTGATTTTATTGACGTATCGTGCACCAAGGTGAGCTGCCTTGTGTTTTACTTTAATAATTTTTAAATATTCCAAAGTGGCGGAAACCTCATGTCTGTGACGTATACTCTAATTTTACCTTTTTTTAAGTTCTCATATTCTTATGTAAATTTGGTTTCTTCTTTTTAAAGACTTTCTAAACTTAAAGCAACATTTTCCTTCTCGACGAATTTGTCTTTGGCAACAAACTGGCATCAGGTCAAAAGAGTAATGACGTAGTAAGAAAGAATCAAGAGATAAGAGCTTAAGAAAGCAATGTTTCAGGTGCAATATTTCGAGAGCAGTGTTATGAGTAATTGGACAGCATTCTTGTTTGTGTCACCGGTGCTGAATGACCGTGATCAGCGGCGTCTGACCAGGATTGTCTATACTAACAGACAAGCAACACTGGCTTAAATAACATCCACATTCAATGCAGGAGGTACCAGAGCCATATACATCAGGTAGCAGCCAAATTTAGCTTCCAAGGGGTATGAGAGCAGAAGACCCATCACAGTGGCTTTTTTAACACCACGACATCAACACAGCGCCTCACCTGGACTCATGAACACGGAACTTGGACTATGCAAGACTGGCAACATGTGGCGTGGTCCGATGAGTCACGCTAAAAGTTGTTACGAGCTGGTGGTAAGGTTCGGGTGTGGTACAGACTCCATGAGGCCATGGACCCAAGCTGTCAACAAGGCACTGTGCAATCTGGTGGTGGTTCCATACATGTGTGGGGTGTCTTTACGTGGCACGGTTTGGGTTATTTGGTCCTTGTAAACACGTCATTAACCGGTAATCGCTTTGTTTCTGCTGGATGACCATTTGCAGCCCTTCATATAGACTTCATGTACCCCAATAACAATGGGATTTTCCAGGCGGACAATGCACCATGTCATCGGGCCCAAGTTATCCAAATTGATTCGAGGTGCATTCTGGACAGTTCCGACGGATGGTGTGGCCACCATGTTCGCCCGACATGAACCCAATAGAGCACTTATGGGACGTGGTGGAAAGGTCCATTCGCACCCAAGATCCTGCACCTACAAATATCAGGGAACACTGGGCGGCTGTTCAGACGGCGTGGCTCAACATCTCTCCAGAAGTCTTCCGGCCACTTGTGGAATCTATGCCACGTCGAGTTGCTACACTTCGCGGGGCTAGAAGAGGCCATACACGATACTAGGTACGTATCCCACGACTTTTGGCACTTTAATATATTTGTACATATTGTTGTAAGCTGTACAAGAATTTGAAGTATAATTGAAGGCAATTCTTAGCACAGAATCGTTCTTCAATGTAGTAGCTACGTATAGCACAATTTGAAAAACCGCCCGATGCCTATACAGAGCATATAATGTTTTAATTAAATTACTGAATATGTTCTGAAAACATATTAACTTGAATTATTAGCTTAACTGCTACTTTAACTACACTTTAGTTTCAGTGTACACTTTAAATTGTTACGGATGAATCTCAGTCGTAGTAGCTATAAACTTAACTACACACACATCAAAACACTTCCTAATGAACTTGTACTTGTGACATATACGTATTTTAACACAACTTTCCTTTTTAGTTCCTCTGCCTATGTAAATTTCGGTTTGTTCTCCTTTAAGCAATTTCTAACTTGACGCCACATTCCTATCTGGAATGATGTTTTGTGGCAACCTGAATTGAGGTCAAAAGTAGAATTATGATAAAAACAATGATAAGAATGATGTTTACAGCGTATGTTCGCTGACTTACGAGCTGGGTAGCATTCTAGCTGGCTTTGATCTGATGTTTTCGGGTTGATTTCCGTCAAAGTTTGTTTCACGTTAATCGTTTCAAGTTTTAGATTGATATTTTGAGTCTCTCATTCTTGAGGCTCCAGTTTGTTAGAAGTTGATTTTTATGTTCCTTCAAGCTTACATCATTAACCTGTTACCAAGTTAACTATACTTGAAGAGTGTTTGTTTCACGCTATGAGTGATATGACTCACTGTCCTAATAGCTAAAGTGACTAGTTTTGGATAAAATAAAGAAATTGAAGTTTCAGTAAGTATACTTGTCATTTATTGGCCGTTCAAGCTAATCAGTGCTTAATTGAGAGTTATTTGTGTTTTAGTTATCATGAGCATCAAGTAAACGCCAAGCAACGTTTAAGTTACTCTAATTCATGTAATACGGGTGCCTTAACAAAAGTTCTGCGCACTGTCCATTTTTGAGAAAAGTGTGAAGTAACGGAGAAAACTTACCTTATTGCCGTCCAATGTACTCCCCTCCGCTGCTAATGACCTACTGGTGGTTGTTCAACCTGACTCACGAGATTACATCTCGCAACTAATAAAAATCGCGACGTGCGTTACTGGTGCTGACGTCTTATAAAGGCGTCAGCGCCAGTAAAAATTTGCATACTGCTATCCCATTACTTTTGGCACTTCAGTGTATATGTCTCAAGAAATAGTGACTTTGTAAAAATTGGCTATATAAGGCTGCACAGAAAGAAGAAAGCAATTTCCTTGTTTTTAAATTAAGAAAGATATTATTTCGTACCCACTTCTAATGCATATCTGTTATTCTTTCTAGGTTATCTGTACTACGACAGACATACAGCTCGCTGAAGGAATTCATACTGTAATGTGAAATTCCATTTCCCAGAATACTGTCGAATTTGCTCATCAATTGAAGCAGAACATTTCATTTTCTGTAAAAGAATGTTTTGAACTTCGTACAGATGTTTGACACTACTGGAAGTGTTCATGTCACGCCTTTCCTTCAAAGAACCAGCAGCGGAACAAGAAAAGAGTCCATGACGATTTCCATAACAAGAAAATAGTCCATGACGATTTCCATAACAAGAAAATAGTCCATGACGATTTCCATAACAAGAAAATAGTCCATGACGATTTTCATAACAAGAAAGTAGTCCATGACGATTTCCGTAACAAGAAAATAGTCCATGACAATTTCCATAAGAAGAAAATAGTCCATGTCGATTTCCCCGTTGTCCCCATAATTACGAAAATAGTCCATGTCGATTTCCCCGTTGTCCCCATAATTACGAAAATCGTCATGGACTTGTCGCTGAAAAGTCTTCTTTACCGGAAAAAATGTTTTAAAAGATGTGGTCATTTTTTAAACTGAATGAACATGCAAATCAGAACAGCTGCGCATACCCCGAAGTATCATATTATTGGGAACACCTATATTAATGTATTGCACCGCCTTAGACTACAAAACGGCCTCATTTCTTTGTGCCGGGGATTGAACAAGATGCTGATATCGTTATACAGGAATGTTCATCCAAGCCGATGTGATGGCTTCCTTCAATTCCCGAATGTCGCTGGGGCAGGATCTGTTACGACTGGTTCTCTCAATCTCATTTCTCGGGTGTTCAACTGGGTTAAGCTCGGGGCACTATGGGGCTATTTTAGCACTTTGAAGTAGCTGTCATGTTCTTGAACCACTGTGTGATGATTCCAGTCTTATGGCATTGAGCACTATTCTCCTAGAGATAGCAATTTGCAGCACGAAACGCCATACACATGTAAGGGTGCTTGGTCTGCAGTGACGTAAAGATACGTCGTGGAACACAAATGCTGTTCCAGAGGTACTAAGGAACTCAACACTAACCAAGGAATCAGACACCAAATCATTACACGCCCTCCGCTATCTTGTACAAAAGCCGTTCCATAAAAACAAAGTATTTTTTTGAGTTGGCAACAGCGCGAACGGAAAAAATAGCCACACATATGACTAACTGAATTAAGGAAGTATCTATGGCAAGAGTTATTAGCCGTGGCAGACGATTCTGGTTTTGTTATTGCGCAATTGTTTAAGGTACGCCTGCATTTCGCCGTACAGCTATGGAGGTGAGTGATTCAGAGTTAAGACGTGAAATACGTTGTCCGATAAAATTTTGCTACCCTTTAGCTACAGAAACAGTTGATTTAATGAAAAAATCTTACAAAGATAACTGTTTGGATGAGTCAACTATTTTTAGATGGCACCATGATTTCAAAAAAGGGCATTCGTCGGCAGAACTCGCTCCTTGGCCTGGTTGACCTGAACGTGTTGTTACAAAAACGTCGGCATTCCGCGTTCTACGCGACAAATTACTGCTGCATTGTGTGTGTTCCAGATCGGTACCTCATCACCTGACGAGAGAGCAATTGTTAACCAGAGTTCAGGTGTGTCATGAGTGGAAACAAATTATTGCAAAGGATCCAAACTTTCTAAACACAGTAATCACTGTCGGTGAAACATGGGTTCACTATTTCGGCCTCCTCCCGAAGAGCGCAAAGAGTATCTGGAAACATATAGGCGCGCTTCCTCCGAAAGAAGTCCGCCAAACCAAATCAGCTGAGAAGGTGATGATGATAACTTTCTTTGATCATAAAGGTGTAGTTCACCATATTGCCGTTCCTCCACAAATTATTGTCAATGCTGAGTATTGCATTTCAGTCTTGAAGCGTCTTCGATGACACATGTCGATTAAGCGACCGGAACTGGTGGGCAAGTGGATCGTACACCTTGATAACCCTTGCTCACATGTGGCTGCTTGTGTTCAACAGTTTCTTACGAAACGTAGTATTGAAATCATGACACAGCCTGCTTACTGTCCTAATCTCGACGTGCTATTTCTGGTTGTTTCCAACAATGAAGGAGAGGTTCCATGGTGCAACATTCAACACAGATGCTGATGTTATTCAAGCTGTACAGGGGTCGCTTAAGCAGCTTCCACAAAATGCCTTCGCCACATGCTTTGAAAAGCGGACTGAACGATGAGACCGTTGCATATCATCCGAGGGGAGATACTTTTGAGAAAGTATAACAAATATTTTGTTGTACCTGTATTTCTTCATTTTGTGTGGCTTTACTCACAGTTTTTATGGAACGGCCGTTGTACATTTAACGCAGTGCAGCTAGGTTCCACCCATTCGTACTCTTGATGCCATATGGTGGTCCGTCTATCGGCGTGCATTAACTAAAAATGCGGTTCATCGTACCAGGATACATTTTCTCTGTCTTCCCGAATGCTGTTTTGGTGCTCATGTGGCCACTGTAGACAAATTTGTTTGGTTTTAGCAGAGACGAGTAGACCACGAAAGAAACGTCTGCTTTTATAACCAAATCACACCAATGCGGGGTGAGCTGTGTATACTGAAATTCTTCTCGCGATACAGCTATTGTACTGTGCGGCTACTTGACGCAATCGAACTCGTCTGTTTCCACGTACAATCTTCTCCCCTCGCCGTTTCTTTTGAATTTCGACCTGACTCTTTCTCCCGCAGAGACCCTTAACAGCTTGTTTTGTTGTTTGTGAACCACTCATTTTACACCCTCACTATAGTTGTTCTTGTACAGCCGAGTAGGTTTGACGTTTCTGAGACGCTTGCTTTTTTGACATCACTTTCATGTCATACAGCCTGATACGTCAGTGACGTGTTTCACGTCGCGCACGACAGCGTTCGAAACCATTCTGAAGTCTTGATTTCCATGTGACGTCACTAAAGGAGGGAACTTATCTATTTAGTGCCATGGCCTTGCATATTCCTTTTGAGTTTCCCACTGTCATGCCTGTTTCAAACGACGCTTTCTCAGCAAATTATTAAAATTTATTGATGCTGTCCCTAGCAAATTATTAGCAATTTATTGACGCTGTCTAAGCTTCGTACATCTCTGAATCCTTTGCAGTGATCTTCTCATAAAGCCGTATCACCATCATACCCAGATAGCACCACAGCCTTACAATTTAACGTCGGCACAACACTAAGCCAACGTTTTCAATTCCTAAATAACAGTAGCTCAGTGTTAGGCTTACGTTAAATTGCAATGCTGTGCCACCTAGATAGTTCCGTACGTAAGTGAGGATGGCACATGTTTAGTTGCTGTAGAGTGTTTCTGATAATTTGCAGTTTAAGTTTATTATTTCTTTGGGGATCCCCATGTTGTGTAAACACAAGTGCTGAATGTTCATGCAGTTAGTGTGCCGGCTGTGATTTGCTCCGGTGGCATCATTTTGCAGTTCTTGACACTGCAGTTGTGTATGTGACGTGCACCTCTAAATTAATCTTCCTTTTGAGTTTCTCGGCTCTTATGCAAATTTGATTCCTTCTCGTTAAACGATTCTGACTTAATGTCCCATTATTTTCCCCAATGAGGTTTTAAAGTTTGGCAGCACTGGAAGTGGGTCAAAGGCAAATGAAGCGCAATCATTAAATGTAATAAGTGCAACTTCAAATAACGATTTATTAGTTGTGCATTTTGTGATAGCGACTGGTTAACGATAAGAGCATTGTCGAGATGACACCCGGTTAGCAATAAGTGTGTTTGGATAGAGCGACTTGTTAGCGATAGATGCATTTGAGATAGCTATGTGTTATAAACACATGCAACGAGTTCGAAGTATTGTGACTAATAGATAAATTAAAGCCAGCAAATATGTATATGATGGCTAAAGTTGTTCTCCTGTGTTGAAGTGCAAATTATGAACTAATAAACGTGGACTCGTGTAGATTTATGTTGATTCAATCCCTACCTTGGCCGGTTTTTTCTTTTTCTGTGATGACTAGTGATAGATATTATGTACACAAGTTCGTACACTCATCGTCAAAAAAATAATTGCACCCAGAAGGACGTGTCGGATTGCAATGCTATTCAGGAGGAAGGTAAAGGTGACCAGGAACAATAAATGATTAAACATGAGACTGATATGGGCAATATTTATTGAGCTACACGCCAATAAGTAGTGTCTCTCAGTATGTCGTCGGACCGCCATGTTTGCTCACACAGCATACCAGACGTCTCAGCATGGAGTTGTACAGGTTCCTAATGGTGTCCTGCAATATGCCATCCCATGCAGCTTGAATCTTCTCACGCAGTTCCTGCAGATTGTGCAGTAGGGGTGGAGTGTAGATAGCGTGTCCAACAGCATCCCACATATTTTCAATCGGCGCTAGATCAGGCGATGCGGCTGGCCACTGCAGAATGTCAGTGTTGAAGGAAAGCTCTCGAGACAGCTGCAGCATGAGGACGAGCGTTGTCCTGTTGGAAAATCGCAACGAAGTGAGCGTACAAAAAAGGTAGGGCCACTGGTTGCATGACCTCATTAACGTAATGTTGTGCTGTCAAACTGCTTGTAATGAACACCAAAGGGGATCTGGCACCGTAGGCAATTGCTCCCCACGCCATGATACTGGGCCTTCTGGACGTGTGACGCTCGAAAACAAATCGTTCATCGTGGCGCTGATCACGGTGCCTCCGCACACAGATTCGTTGGCCATCTCTTCCAAGACAAAAGCGGGACTCGTCACTGAAGATCACCCGCTGCCATTCTGAGTGGCTCCATGACAGGTAGGCACGACACCATTGCAGTCTTTGGCGACGATGCTATGGTGTTAAGGGCAGTCGTCGTAAGGGTCTGCCTGCTGTACTCCTACCTCTTGGTGCTGGCACTAATCGAACGATGCATGGAGCACATTACTGCTCACTGAATATCCGCAATCGTGGCTGTTGGTCACTCCACGCATGTCAGACGACCCGTCGGTCCTCTCTCTCCGTGGTTCGTCTAGGTCTCCCAGACCCTTCCTGGCACTGCAGCGTGTCTTGTTCTACAAACTACTGCCAACACCGTGCTATGGTGATATCCGCATGGCCGGTATGGCGCGCAATACTGCGATAAGATCATCCCGCTTCCTTGAGCCTGACGATGCGGCTCCTCTCGGACTCCTCCAACTGCTCGAAATGCTTCCGAACTTTTCTCCGAGGCATATTCACTTGCAAAGTATACAACCAACACAACATCATGAGTCAGAATGGAAAGCGTGCGAAACGGGACGACCTTACATTGCCGGTCAGATACAGCGCTACGACTCCTCCTTGCTGGCGTCACATGCGCAGCCGATCGTGATACTTGAATCATTTGCATGTCTCACGATGTCAAACCTAGCCACCAAGTTTCATTCCTGTCGGTTGCTTCCTTCTGGGTGCAGCTATTTTTTGGTTGATGAGCGTATATCTTAAGCAACGTTAACATTTAAGCAAGTAAATATTACAACCATGGTCTGAAGTTCCAGCTTAAGTTTTAAACCTACTACTACAGGCCTTTAATCCTGCAAGCTGCAAATCTACTTGAACCAAATGGTGCCCAAAATGTTCTATGCTCCCCAAAAACAAATGTCCCCATAATAGGTTTTGCGAAATCTATGGCAAAAAATGATTTTCTGTCTCTCATTTCAGAAGCACTGACCATAAACCTGTGACTAATAATAAACACTCACTTTTAGTGTTTATTACCTGCTCCATGACCCAAGGCATGATAGGGAAGGATTATTCCCTCTGACTTGGACATCATGCCACTGGGTAGAAACGGTGACTCTTAAATTCGTCACCATTGTTATAGCCCTTTTACCAGATAATCAATCCAAAAGGATTGGTGTTAATCGTCCCTCGCATGACAACTTTGATTAGCAAATATAAGGAAGAAAGTAATGCTTTCTGATGTGCAGGTTCACTCGTTCCAGCCGCGTTCTGCTCATTTGTTAGACAGTGAATATATTCTTACGATCTGATCTCAGCCCGTTTTGCTGAATATATCTTACGAACTGATTTAAATTCCTAAATTTTTAGATACATCAGACGATCACCACTTTTCAAACCTTTTTACTTCATCAAAAAGTCATCAATCATATCTTTGAAATTAGTTTGCAACGGTAAACGTTTCTCAAAACCATAAAACACTCGCCCAATTTTATGGCATTATGACTGTTAGCAGTTCTTGACCGACTTCATTTTTCTGAAAGTTCTTTCAATTGTGACAGTACTCACGGGAACGATGCACGAAATCGTAGAATAAGTAACAACATTTGGAAAGTACTTCACAGAAATTAGTTTGCATAATTTTGTTCAAGAAGTCAAGCAGTTAGAATTTTCAGACTTGTTCAACAAAACCGTTTTGGACTTTGTTAATTCTGGTTTCTTACAAACTCTCTTGCGAAGAATTTAAGCTGGTGTAATCACGCTGACAGTTTATTCGTTATGAAGGGTGGCTAGAAAATGCGATAGAACATAAAATACAGTCATTAGAAATATTTATGTAGTCGATACGTTAAGAGTTCATTTCTTAGTTCTTAATTTGATTTTTCTGAATTTATGAACTGCATAAAAACTAAACACGAAACGTACTCGAGAGATCAAAAACAAACGACAATATTGTGAAATTCAGAATATTGTCGGTGACGAAGATAGAAACTGCGCCTCTTGGCTCTAACCAACTAAACTTCACCAACGGAATGTATCGCTGCATATTTGTCGTTTTGACACGTGATTCACCTCTGTAGTACATCGCACCACTTTGGTGACGTAGTGCAAAGAGCGCTTACCTGTTTTAATTGTTGAATCCCTGCCTCAACCAATATACACTGCTGGCCACCCAAAATGCAACACCAAGAAGGAAGCATCCGATTGGCATGAAATTCCCAGCATGCGTCGCCCGCGAGAGGACATGCAAACGATTAGCATTGCAGGGCATATGCAAATCATGTGCGCCCGGCACGTCACCGAGAAGCACTATAAGAAGGGTACACAGAAGGCGGGGTGTAAGTAGTGGAAGTGTGTTGTGCTGCCGGACCTGTGCGTGGGAAGCTTCCTGATGCCTCGTCGCAGAATATGGCAATCATTCCAGCACGTTTCGGAGTTCGACAGAGGACGAATAGTGGCTTATCGCGACCAGCAGTTGATCGTGCCGAGTCATCGGCGCCCGTGTGGGACGACATCCAGCCACAGTGAGGCGAGTATGGATTCGGTGGGTGCAGGAGGGACGGACGGACCGACGTGAGAAATTGCCGCAGCCACGGCGCACAACTGAACGAGAGGACCGGCATCTTGTGCGGCGGGCATTGACGGCTCGCACCGCCACATCACGAACGTTAGCGCAGGAATTAGGGTGTGTTGCGCAACAACCTGTGTCATCACGTACCGTTCGACGTCGTCTGCAGGAATGGGGACTTGTCGCACTGCGCTCATTGCTCCGATTACCATTGACGTTACACCACCGGCGAGTACGGCGGCAGTGAGCCGTTGAACGCCGCACCTGCACTACGGAATGGCACGACATTGTCTTCTCCGACGAATCGCGGTTCTGCCTGCAACACCACGATGGTCGGATCCGCGTGTTGCGGCACGGCGGCGAGAGACTGTATGACGCCTGCATTATGCATTGCCATATTCTGCGACGAGGCATCAGGAAGCTTCCCACGCACAGGTCCGGCAGCACAACACACTTCCACTACTTACACCCCGCCTTCTGTGCACCCTTCTTATAGTGCTTCTCGGTGACGTGCCGGGCGCACATGATTTTCATATGCCCTGCAATGCTAATCGTTTGCATGTCCTCTCGCGTTCGACGCATGCTACAAATTTCAGGCCAATCGGATGCTTCCTTCTTGGTGTTGCATTTTGGGTGGCCAGCAGTGTATGTGTGCAGGCGGAGTTGTGACCCTGCGGGAGTTGTGTTTTGGTACTCCATCTGTCAGTCCGATCATGGAGGTTCGTTCTTAGGATTCGATGCCCTTGGGGATCGTTTCTTTGAATTAAGCCAGTGGGACTTCTGAAACATTTATTAATAAAACAATGAACATACACTGGCGGAAAAAAATCCCAACACCAAGAAGGGGTTGTCTTAGATAAACGACAGTTGGTAGGCGGTGATAGTACATCTGTAAGATGACGTCTATGCAAATTTCGCGCTCGACGCATACGTGTGACGCTAGTAGCGCCCCTCGGAACATGCAAAGCAGGTTTGCTGTAAATACGCGCTGTAACGTTCGTGAGCATTAGTTATCGTTGAGATTCGACGTAGTGTGTTGATGTTAGTCAAGAATGCCTTTAAGAAGACGAAGAAGCCATTATAAACAGCTCACGGAGTTTGAACAAGGTCGTGTAATAGGGCTACGAGAAGGTGGATTTTCTTTCCGCAATATTGCAGAACGACTTGGCAGGAATGTAGCCACTGTTCATTATTGTTGGCAGCGGTGGTCAAGGGAAGGTACTGCCTCAAGAAGACCGGGTTCCGGCCGGCCACGTGGCACTACTGAGAGGGAAGACCGCCGAGTGCGGCGTATGGCCGTGGCGCATCGTACTGCGTCTGCGGCAGCAATTCGAGCTGCAGTTGTCACCACAATGACACAACGAACTGTTACAAATCGGTTACTTGAAGGACAGCTTCGAGCCAGACACCCTGTAGCGTGTATTCCACTTACTCCAAACCACTGCCGTTTGCGACGTCAGTGGTGTCAAGCTAGAGCTCATTGGAGGACGGAGTGGAGATCTGCTGTGTTTTTTGATGAAAGCCGGTTCTGCCTGGGTGCCAGTGATGGCCATGTGTTGGTTAGAAGGAGGCCAGGTGAGCGCCTGCAACCAACCTGTCTGCGGCCGAGACACACTGGACCTACACCTGGAGTTATGGTCTGGGGAGCAATTTCCTATGACAGCAGGAGCACTCTTGTGGTTATCCCACGCACCCTGACGGCACAGTTGTACGTCGGTCTGGTGATTCAACCTATTGTGCTGCCATTCATGAACAGCATTCCAAGGGTGTTTTCCAACAGGATAACGCTCGCCCGCATACCGCTGTTGTAACCCAACATGCTCTACAGAGTGTCAACATGTTGCCGTGGCCTGCTAGATCACCAGATCTTTCACCAATCGAGCACGTATGGGACATCATTGGACGACAACTCCAGCGTCACCCTCAACCAGCAATAACCGTCCCTGTATTGACCGACCAAGTGCAACAGACATGGAACTCCATCCCACAAACTGACATCCAGCACCTGTACGACACAATGCATGAACGTTTGGGTGCTTGCATTCAACATTCTGGCGGTCACACCGGTTATTAATGTACCAGCATTTCACATTTAAAATGGCTCTTCTCGCGCTTACATTAAGCTGTGATCTTGAAACCTTAATCGATTAAATATGTTACCTATACAAATGTATTGCCGCCATTTCATTCCTCTACAACTATTTTTTCGTAGTGTTAGGATTTTTTTCCGTCAGTGTATATAGTGCATAAATACATTTTTCATTATCACTATAAAAAAAATCATCACCAAAGCATGAGCAGTTACAAATGATCATTACATTATACAAATGATCATCCGTCAACAATCTTCCAACTAACTCAGCCCGAATACTACGCTATTCGCTGTCCTCACCATCGCTAACCATACAACTGGAATAGGTAAAACGAGTGATAAATCAGACAAACCAACTCGTCCATCATCAGTTAGCATATGAGAACTGGAATTTGTAAAACGAGTGATAAATAAGGCAGACCAACTCGTCCATCATCAGTTATTATATAAGAACTGGAATGGGTAAAACGAGTGATCAATCAGGCAGACCAACTCGTCCATCATCAGTTAGTATATGAGAACTAGAATGGGCAAAACGAGTGATTTTAACGACTTTGAATGAGGATGATAGTTGGCTCTAGCCGTGACGGTTTCATCATTTCCCACACGGCGGTTTTCCTGGGGTTTTTTGAAGCACGACCGTAGCCAGGGTTTACCGTAAAGGTTACGACAGAAAAAACCCTCTTCGTACAATCGGTGATCCTGTAAATGAAATCAGCTGCTGGATCAAAGGCGTTCAAGGGAGACTTGTGAGAATTGTGCAAACGATCACACCGGCCACAACCATGCGTACTACTGCAGAATTCTTCATTGGTGTGCGACGAGTCATTTCTGCAAAGACCACGTACCGGACCCAGTCTCGAATGGACCAGCACAACCGATGACATTCGCATGTCTCTTTAGATTCATCTAATCAAACAACTGTTTCGGCCCACAGGATCAGGGATTTCTCTAAGATTTTTGCGTACGGCACTATTTACAGTAAAATCTTGTTAAAGTTGTGTGTGAAAGTCCAGAAAGAATGTCGTTTGGAAGATTCTCTAATCGGCACGCCTCACACCAAAAATCATGCTACGTTCAGAGCCGCTCAGATCACTAGTCTTTTCTATTCGACTCTCAACTAAGCGTTAACTAATCCTTGACGATATGATCTGCCTCATTCATTCCGCACACCACGCACACTTGCGATCTTACTGGTTGGAATGAGCCATTTATGTGACGAGGGCAGGTGGACCTAATAAAGTGAAATCTTAATGCATATGTCCATGCAATCTCACGTGTTGGAGTGAGCTATTTATGTGACGAGGGCAGGGAGACTAATAAAGTGGAATCTCAGTGTATATGTCCATGCGATCTTACGTGTTGGAATGAGCCATTTATGTTACGAGGGCAGGTGAACCTAATAAAGTGAAATCTCAATGCATATGTCCATGCAATCTCACGTGTTGGAGTGAGCTATTTATGTGACGAGGGCAGGGGAGACTAATAAAGTGGAATCTCAGTGTATATGTCCATGCGATCTTACGTGTTGGAATGAGCCATTTATGTTACGAGGGCAGGTGAACCTAATAAAGTGAAATCTCAATGCATATGTCCATGCAATCTCACGTGTTGGAGTGAGCTATTTATGTGACGAGGGCAGGGGAGACTAATAAAGTGGAATTTCAGTGTATATTTCCATGCGATCTTACGTGTTGGAGTGAGCCATGTATGCGACGACGGCAGGTGAGCCTAATAAAGGGAAATTTCAGTGTATATGCCCATGCGATCTTACGTGTTGGGGTGAGCCATTTATGAGACGAGGGCAGGTGAGCCTAATAAAGTGAAATCTCAATGCATATGTCCATGCAATCTCACGTGTTAGAGTGAGCTATTTATGTGACGAGGGCAGGGGAGACTAATAAAGTGGAATCTCAGTGTATATGTCCATGCGATCTTACGTGTTGGGGTGAGCCATTTATGAGACGAGGGCAGGTGAGCCTAATAAAGTGAAATCTCAATGCATATGTCCATGCAATCTCACGTGTTGGAGTGAGCTATTTATGTGACGAGGGCAGGGGAGACTAATAAAGTGGAATCTCAGTGTATATGTCCATGCGATCTTACGTGTTGGAATGAGCCATTTATGTGACGAGGGCAGGTGCGCCTAAAAAAGTGAAATCTCAGTGTATATGTCCATGCAATCTCACGTGTTGGAGTGATCTATTTATGTGACGAGGACAGGTAAACCTAATAAAGTGGAATCTCAGTGCATATGTCCATGACCGCCCGTAGAGGGAGCAAGAGGTTGCACTTTCCCTCTCCTTGGAACATAATTATGTCATTTCATTTTTTAGAAGGTACGGCATGGTTATTCTCGACAACACGAGTTTTGATTGCTAAATTTTCTGTTGAACGTTTGAATGTGTGCAGCAAAAATGGTAGAGACGTTAATAATTTACAATAGAAAGTAATAATTCTGACATTTCACAATTCATGTTCGATCACGAGTACATAAGTACACTATAGAAAAGTATGAAAGGCGAAGGAATGAAAAATGATTCATCTTCTTCAATAGCCATTTACTTCTGGACAAAGTTTTATCGAAGGTCTTTTTGAGGTTTTTTTTCAGAGCTTTGACTTACGGACAATTTTCCCTTCTTGATGACCAATTGAGTGCACATCACTGGGATTTCTTGGGGAATGGAACATAAATGGCCAAAAGACGCAAGACTCAAAAGATCAACAAACTGGCTCATTTCATTTCCCCATCTATTTTACGCAGTTTTGGGGGTCTTCTGATTTGCCCCTAAATTTACGTTCGAGTGTTTGGTAATAACTGTTAGATAACAGGAAGGCACAGTAGAAATTTGTATCTGTTGCGTATGTATGTTATTTTCAGTTACAATTTCTGTTTGCCCTCTCCTGTGAAGTAAGCTATGGGTGTCCATGTATATGTCAACAAACACTTTTGATTTAAAAGACATGTTGATTCAACTGAATATGCAGCGGTATTAATTTTGATTTTTACAAAACTTAATTCAAAACATACACGGAAGTAACATACATTTTTCTGATTCCAAGGAGCAGGGCAGCATTAGGAGGAGGGGTCTATAGGGGCTATAGCCTTGGGGCCCACCATGACCAAGGGCCCAGGAGGCATGCCTGGGCAAATAATAGATAGATAGAGATAGAGAGAGAGAGAGAAGAGAGAGAGAAGAAAGAGAGAAGAGAGAGAGAGAGGAGAAAGAAAAGAGTGATAAGAGAGAGAGAGAGAGAGAAGGAAAAAAAGAGAGAGAAGAGAGAGAGAGAGAGGAGAAAAGAAAAGAGTGATAAGAGAGAGAGAGAGAGAGAGAGAGAGAGAGAGAGAGAAGAGAAAAAGAGAGAGAAGAAAAAGATGAGAGAGTGAGAAGAGAGAGAGAGGGAAAAGAGAGAGGATAGAGAAGAGAGAGTGAGAGGGGGAGAGAGAGAGGGAAAAGAGAGAGGATAGAGAAGAGAGAGTGAGAGGGGGGAGAGAGAGAAGAGAAAGATGAGAGAGTGAGAAGAGAGAGGGGGAAGAAAAGAGAGAGATATGAGAGACAGAAGAGAGAGAGGGAAAAGAGAGAGGGGGAAGAAAAGAGAGAGAAGAGAAAGAGAAGAGAAGAGAGAGCGGAAAAAGAAAAGAGAGAGAAGAGAAAGAGAAGAGAGAGAGGAAAAAGAAAAGAGAGAGAAGAGAAAGAGAAGAGAAGAGAGAGCGGAAAAAGAAAAGAGAGAGAAGAGAGAGATATAAGAGAGAAGATAGATAGAGAGGGGGAGAGAAAGAGAAGAGAAGAGAAGAAAGAGAGAGAAGAGAGAGATATAAGAGAGAAGATAGATAGATAGATAGATAGATAGATAGATAGATAGATAGATAGATAGATAGATAGATAGATAGATAGATAGATAGATAGATAGAGAGGGGGAGAGAAAGATAAGAGAAGAGAGATATGAGAGAAAGAGAAGAGAGAGATATATAAGAGAGAAGAGAGAGAGATACAAGAGAGAAGAGAGAGATACAAGAGAGAAGAGAGAGATACAAGAGAGAAGAGAGAGATACAAGAGAGAAGAGAGAGATACAAGAGAGAGATACAAGAGAGAAGAGAGAGATAAAAGAGAGAAGAGAGAGATACAAGAAAGATAGATAGATAGATAGATAGATAGATAGATAGATAGATAGATAGATAGATAGATAGATAGATAGATAGATAGATAGATAGATAGATAGATAGATAGATAGATAGATAGATGGATAGATAGATAGAGAGAGTGATTTATAAAATAGTTTTACTTTTTTCTCTTATGATTTCCACTTGGTCAGAAACAGAGATTGGAAGACGAACAGAATTCAAGGCAGTTTCTCACTGTGTATAGCAAAATTGGCGAGAAAGTTTCAGCTTTTTCACTACCATCCACTCACACCTCCCAATTTATACTTGGAACCGCTAATAGTCGAAGTTCCCTGTGGCTTCATATTGCATTACAAAAAAGATGCACTAAGAAAGCATACAAAGCTAAATCATTAGAAAATCCAAGACAAAATCTAGGAATGTTAAGCTTTTAACCCATGTTCTTATGAGAATAACAGAAAATACAGTGATTTATGAAAATTCTGAAGATAATTAATTTATTAGTTTGAAGAATGCACGACGTATTATCACAAGCGTACTGCTACAGTTTGGTGTTTTAACGGACTTCATAATGATTCCCGTCATAATTCTTTGAGAGCCCACTCAGATGGCTTAGCTTTGGGGCCCACTGAAATGACTTATCCTAGGGGCCCACTCAGATGGCTTATCCTAGGGGTTCACTCAAATGGCTTATCCTAGGGGCCCACTAAGACCTTAATCCGACCCTGCCCAGGAGCTTAAAAATGGAGCTTTAATATTCATGCATTGTGGAGGAAAATTTCGAAAGCATATCACGGCCGAGAAAGAGAGAATATCTAATTTAAGCAGACTATGCCGCTTCAAAATTGATTTTTAAGTCTTTCCAGACAACTTCCTTCTCTGAAATCCGTGAGTGTGACGAAAAGTTCCGTTTCTTTCCTTCAGCGGCAGGAAGCAACAAGCTCCCCGCTTCGTCGACATTAGCGCAGTAGCCACGCGGCCAGACTCGTGCTCCTGGTACAATTCACGGGCTGATGACTGCAAGAGAGTTTCCATCGTTGTTAGTTTAGGGAAGCGCACACAATGGGGGAGTCTTGTGCGACTCGCGGGGGGTCGCAAATACACCCTTGTTGAACAACGGATGCACTGAACGGAAGCATAATACATGGTCGACAGGGATATTGTGGCAAATGAAGTGTGTTTGCACACAGAAAGAGAGAGATGGATGGACCGATGGATGATGTTGTAGAAAGGGCAGAAAGCGGAGTGAGCAACCTGCTATTTGCCATTCATTCGATTTCAGGTCAATAGAGGAGGACATCAGAGAAGAACGGGATACAATTGCTTTCCAATGTGGCTTTAGAAAAGTCAGTTAAAACTCCCCACTTTCCCTGCCTTTGCTGCTCATAAGCCTATTATACTCTCTCAGATAGCTCTGTTACATCCTTTATATTATTCAGTTGCGGTTTGATTTATATTTACCATTTAAATAGAAAAAAAACATAATCTTCGATGCGGTTCTATTACAAACCTTTACAAATTGTTAAACGTTTCACTTATGCAAAGATTTCGTGTAAAAAATATTTATCCGACAAATGTCATTCAAAGCGCTTACGTAATAAATCAAAATTAAAAAGAGAAGTGCAATTAAGTCATATATACAGTACTTAAACATTTCGCAGAAAGAAATTTCATTAACTTTATTTTAAATACACCAGCGCTGTATAATAATGAAACGCATATAGCGTATTAAATCCGTTTATTTTTGTGGTGTAGTCAGTACAAAGATTCGCCATTACCTTGAAAAAGCCTCCCAGTGGAGTGCGAAAGCTTGGCGAATCTTTGTACTGACTACACCACAAAAGTAAACGGATTTAATACGCTATATGCGTTTCATTATTAGAAATTTCATTGTTATCTTCGATTCTGTTACATCAATCTCGAACGGCTGAAGTATTAGTTATTTGTTTGAACGTTCAGTACAAAAACGTACGCTCAGACGGTATTTACACGGTTTTTTTTATTTAACAACTAGAGTATAGTCCATCCTGGAACGATTGTCTTTAAGCTTTAAATAAATATTAATATATAGGGGATGTTGCCCGTCCTATGACGGAGTGAAATTTTGTATTGAAGCAAATTGAAAACAAATCAAATAGACGCCGTATTTCTGTAAGGAAAAACTTTTATAGTAAGTACTCATTCATGTTAGAACTAAACATTTTGTGCTATTTATTTCCGTTTATCAAAAAACTTCGCGATAAATAACATTATGTGTAAAATATTTATTGTTTAACCATTGTAGGTTAAAGCGTTTAGATAAATCGATATTTTGCAAAATGTGTAATAAAATCAGAACTAAACTCGAAAAGTTGTTTTCATGTAAGCTTACCGTAATAAGTTTTACTTTGGTTTTTAGTGTGAAATTAATTTTACTCCGGCACACTTGTTATTCCCCTCACGGTTTGTTTTAGACTGTCCTATTCGACGATTAGTTTGAAACTTCACACCGAAGATTTTTCTACAAATAATGCGACATCTGGTATTACAAATCGGAACTATCTGAATTCTCGACAATGTGCAATTGGGGCGACATCTGCTTTTAGATGCAATTTTGCTCAGTTTGAGTTTTCACAGGGAGTTTTCATTGTAGATTAGAGCGTTTAGATAGTTATATATTTTGCAAAATGTATAATATAATCAGCACTGAACTCGGAAAGTTAGTTAAATTGAAAAAGTAAAAAATAATTAAGGCGTGCAAATAAATATTCCAATTGAGCTAAATTAAATTAATATACAAACGCAACTTGCCGTGATATTAAGAATTCAATTCGAATTTTGTAGATCGGATAAATAGAACTCGAGTTACAATGATAATCCAATGTTTTTAAATTAGCACGCGATCACCTTGACATCTCAATGTGATCGAGTGTAAACTCAGCTTGCCGTGATGTTAAGAATTTAATTCGAATTTTGTAGATCGGGAAAATAGAACTCGGGTCATTGATAATTCAAAGTTTTTAAGTTAGCACGCGATCACCTTGATATCTAAACGTGATCGCGTGCAATTATATAGCAGGCAATCACTTTGACATCTCGAGAGCACACACATATTGATCGATACGTGATGGTGCAACAATGCGGACGTTGCTATGACGTCAAGCGTTCCAGAGAGAGAGATGGATCTGGGTGTTTATATGTATGTTTAGCAGAAAATTATGTTTAGCCACTAATAAAATCTATTGCACCGGCTTCAAAGCGTTTATTTATTTATTTGTTTGTTTATATGACAATATAATGTAATTTAGCAGCTGCATATTTTTCTGCTACATTCGATCCAAGTGGTACATACAATTATTAATTTGTTTACCGTTTTATAAAACAGTTAACAACCGAGAGTTCTATTATATCTTCTTAGAAAATTTTATTTACTGTAAGCCGAATGAGAAGAAATAGTTCACATTGTGATACTGCAGTGTTTGAAAGACATTATTTCTTTATAAGTTTCGCAACAAATAATAAAATAAAATAAAAGCTTACTTACATACAGGGTGTATATTGAATATTTTTTAATTCCAGAAACTTTTCTAAAAAGAATTGTGCAATTTCAAACGCGAAAAATCTTATTCTAACGCCTTTTAATTCCATTGCTATTTGATATCACTTTAGGAATGTTTAATAGTAAAGCATTGATAAGAATCGGAAAAAAAAGATTTTTCATTTCATTATTTATAATCCCCCTTTTATGCTTTAGTGTTTTTAACAGAATACTAAGTTTCACTGGAATTTTTCGTTTGAAAATTTAAACTTGGTTGTTGTAATATCAGAGGAAGTAGAACAGGTTTCACTAAGTAAAAACATGATATTTTTCAACGTAATTACCATCACAAAAAGAATAATCAGAAAGTCATCTGTAAGTAAAGAATGAGTTAATCTGTCCTGATCAGTTATATGCAAATAAGACCTATTCAAAAGAGCTGAAGTCGAGGTCACAGACCCCAGTTCTAACCGATATATGCCGTAGTTAAAAGCTTATGCATTTCCAGCGAGGCATGATTGAAGGACGCTATCAGAACAACTTGTCACTTGCGTTTTAAATCCATTCAATGGAACCACCAAAATAAAAAATAACAACTACAGCTGATGTAGTGCACTACAGTTGGAAAAAGGATCTGTGAGGTCAAAAAAAAATAATAATAAAGAAAAATTTAAAGATATCCAGGGATATTAAAGCAAGTCGTACGAGGAAAGCGTAAGACATCACTGGAAACAATGACTACGAAAAAAATATTGATAGGATATTTCATAAGCGATTATGTATCCTTTTCATATCTGAGCTGAAGCACTCGAACCTTTCTTAACACCTGTGACGTACTACAGAGGTGAAAACATGTGTCGAGACGACAAATCTGCAGCGAGACATTCTGTCCGCGGTTGGGAGAGCGACTTTCTCCGGAGTGAGGGTGACACGGATTTGATGCCCGTCGCGAACAAACTTGTGTTTTCACATTGGCGCCCGATTGTGGAAAATGGATCCACTGGCATTTGGGTTCTTCGAAAAATGTGTGATGTTTGTTCCACACATTGTTTGGAATTAATGAAAAATTCCTACTTCGTTTCAAAGAAAAACACAATTAAGAAGGAGATGATGTGACGTACTACAGAGGTAAAACACGTATCAAGACGACAAATCTGCAGCGAGACATTCTGTCCGCGTAGCTCAGTTGGGAGAGCGACTTACTCCGGAGTGAGGGGACACGGACAAACTTGAGTTTTCACACACCAAAGAAACCCAAAGGCGATTTGGAGAAATTCAATCGCCTATGGAACCCTAGTTTAACGGACTGTTGTGTAACAGAGCGGATGGAGAATCACCAATCGTCTGGTTCAGGTCGACCACACGGAGATACCAGCGGCCTGCAAGGACAGATGAGCCATAGTGCGTCACGTGAGCACAATGGGCAGAGGTAGTGATTTGACGGACGTTCTAAAAGGAATGATCATCGCTTATCACACCAAGGCATCTTAGAAATAGCAGAATTCGTGAGCTGTTCGCGAGGTGCTGTAGCAAAGGTGTACCAAGAATGGACCTTTGCCACACCGAGTACATCCTGACGTCATAACTGTGGAGCCCCAAAGGCCATCAACCCCAGAGGAGAACTTCGCCTCCGTCGACTGGTAAAGGGCAATGGACGCGCAACAGTGCAGCAATTGACAACGCAAATCAATGCTGGGGCACCCAGGTACGTGTCCCCGATAACAGTAGAGCGAACCCTGTTACGCATGGGTCTCTGGAGTCAATGCTACGTCAAGGCACCCATATTAACCCAGGTCCATTCGCAACGACGTCTGAAGTTTGCATGGAACTACCGTCATTGGACAGTGGAAGAGCGGGAAAAGGTTGCCTTCCCCGACAAATCGAGGTTTCTACTCCACAGAAGTGACGGGCGGTGGCGGATACGGCGTTAGACACACGAGAACCAACACCCGGACACGCATGCCGGTGAAGTAAAGGCCGTTGATGGCAGTGCGCATGTCTGGGGGATGTTTTCTTGGTGCGACTTGGGACCGCTGGTACCACTGGATGGGTTCCAGAACGCCAATGGCTACCTGTCCATCCTCGCTGGTCACATTCATCCCTTCATGTTGGACGTTTACCCTGGTGGGGATGGTGTCTACCAACAAGACAATGTGCCGTGCCACGTCGCTAATGGGGTGCGTGACTGGTTCCCGGAACACGACAGCGATGTGCCTCGGGCAACCTTCCAGGGTCTCATTGCGTCCATACCACGCCCCCTTGCTGCTGTCATTTGGGCCAAGGGTGGTTATTCCCATTATTAGGTAGGTGGTCATATTATTGTGATACGACTGTGTATGTTCTGGAGGTTGACTTTGCAAAGGTACGGCCCATAAAAAACTAATACTTAGAAAAAATATTATCAAATCTAGTGTATGCATGTCTAATGGTCTAAGAACATCAATAAACATGTCTGATGCATGAAAATAAGGCCACCCTAATGGAGTATTCATTACGCTCCAGTGATTACTCTTCGCTGATAGTAGCTTTGTATACATATTGACTTCAAATTAAAAACTATGGAAATTTTGATTTCAAAATTTCCATAGTTTGGAATTTGCTATGGAAATTCATAATTATTTGATTTTCTAACTTCATTTACACTACCGGTGCTGTTTATTTAGGACTGCAGTCACTGAAGTCAGCGTAGTCTTTCATAAAACCTGAAAATTTAAATCTTGCTGCAGGGCAGCCTTTTTCCTGGAGTACAAAATATGTACTATCTCAAAGTCTTGCATTTTCCCTGAAAGCTTTCTACAGAAAGGAAAACTCGAGTTTTCTCTACACTGGAACAATTTTCTGAAGTTTGTGTTATCAGCGCCATCAAACATTCTCAAACCACTGCTGGATGAAGATCTCCTCAACACTATTCGGCAACCCTCAATCTTGAGCAATTCTCTTCCATATCACTCCGGCATGCTTTTGAATTTCATCAAACTATCTCCCATCTGCTCTTCATCTGGGTCTTTTCCTGTCCCTTGGTGTCCAGTCTAGTATTTCATCTGGCTAGTAGCGGTGAGATCTAGCAATGTGTCCAACCCATTGCAGGGTCTTTACTTTGACCATGATGTCATCCACTCTGGTCATTTTCCTGATTTCTTTTTCAGTCTTTCTTGTTTACTCCAGCCATGGTTTTCCCGGCCAGGTACATTCTAGCAGCCGGAGACTGAAGGCCAAGTTTTGGGTTTTGAAGACACTGGAGGTTTCGGCCATAACTTTTCACTCTGGTCGTGGCGGTTGTTGAGTGTGAGATAGTATTTTCTCTAATCTCGATGGATAATTACAGCGTTATTAATCTGTCGTTAGAGCACATTTCTTACGAACAGGATGTATCACGAGAAAGTGGGTTACAAAGGGAGTTTAGAATATGTTGCACAACAATAGACCTTACATATCCCAAAAAATCTACCAGAAAGCAAGAGATTGAATTGTCATGGGATGACACTTTTCGATCTGGAATTTTCCTTGGAATGGACCTTTGCATGCCCTGGAGCATGATATTTCTTCTAGAGACCAATTTTCATGCTGCCCTGGGACGAATTATCTTTTCTGGAAATATTCTTAGGAGTAATAATATTGCCATTGTCAACATGCGACATGTTTTTAAGTGCAGTTAAAAAGTTGGATTTACTTATGGAAGTGAAACGTGAAGTATCACAGAACGACAATGTGAAAAATAAGAGTATTGGTAAGAAAGTTAAAGTGAAGAATGTTGGGAATAACAAGAGACAGGGTTAGGAATGAACTTATAAGAGAAAGAAAAGGAATAATAGACATTATAAATATAATAAAATAATCAAAGTGGAGATGGGCTTGACATGTTGGAAGACTGATAATCAAAGTGGAGATGGGCTTGACATGTTGAAAGGTGGACACGATTAATGACAGAATGACAACCGAGAGATGGAAAGAGACGAAAGGGGCGCCAGAGAACAAGATGGAGAGATGACCTACAGAAATTTAGAGGTGCTAAATGGTGGATTGAGGCTAAGGATCGAGGAATTTGGGAAAGACTGAAAAGACTGGAGTAGGCCTATACCCTGCAGTGGGTGCCAACAGGTTCAGAAGAAGAAGAAAAAAGTTGGACATTTCTGATTGAGAAAAATATTTGCACCGATCTGGGTATTTTTCTTAGGAAGTGCAAAATCAATTTTTCTGGAGCGGAATGTTTGTTCTAGAAATATTTTATTGGAAAAAAGAACTCCAATTATCTTAAATTAGGATATCAACCTTGAAAATTTTCCTTGGATTAATAATTTTCTCTTTGTCCTGAGTGAAGCATTTCTCAAGAGATCTATTTTTTTTTTTTTTTCGGTAAGAAAAACTCGTATTCAAATCCTTTAGGATTAGCGATGTTGAACATATGATTGACAGATGATTGGATGGTGGGTGGTTAACCAGGAGAACTCGTGCCGAAGGAACCCCTCTGTGTAAATAAATGGAGTACTAATTGATCCCACATGGAAGCAGTTCGTGCGAGAGGAGAGGGATGTCCTCAAATATAATCTTTTCGACGAAGTCATTCGCACGTGGCGAAGTTGTCAATTTCCTTTGGGGAGAAACGAGAGGGCTTCTGATAAATAATCCACTGACAGTTCAACAGCAGGGACGGTCTTTAACATCCATGTTTAAGGTAGCTTTTGTCTTGTTCTTCAGTGAGTCATCAGGACCATTTTTAGGTAGATACTTTTTTTTGCGATTATTATAATGAGTTATAATTTGCTCTTCACAGAAATACGTTGAAGTCCGGAGATTTTATTGATGACTGATGTTCGTAGTTCGTGTAGGACTGCATTCATTAAATTAAATACCTAAAAAGAAAACATTTGGATATAGATCAAAATATTTTTTACTAAAATAAGAAAGTTGTCAGTGTGTTTGCCGTGGATAAAAATGCCCAATCGGTAGCCAGGTGTCCGTCTAGCCTGGACCCCTCAAGGCATGAAATGGCTCTTTTATAAGCATTCCGTGTGCATGCTTTTTTTTTTTTTATCTCTTTTTTCCCCCGTTTATGAGCAGTCTTTACACGAGGTCTAGTACAAATGAAAACACTCAATGAAAAGGAAGATAAAAAAAAAGAACGGAAAAAAAAGAAACAAAGCTAAGAGGAAACAGTTGTTGCAACCACAGAATGAAAATTGACTCTGATTAGTCGTTGCAAGTTAGGAGTTCATAAAAGATTCCATCAATTTTCTCCGTCGAAATCACAGTTTATGAGTTAAGTATAGGGCTGAGTGTTTGTGAGCTGAGCATAGCTTAGGCTTCTTCTTTTAATGATTCTCATTCTGAGGCGTCGTTATGTTATGAGAACATTTTCTTTACTCAGGTTTTTTATTTTGTTATTATTATATACTCTGTTTTTAGTAATAACAACCTCGCTACTAGTAACAGAAAAGTTGTGCCTGTTCTCAAATTGGTTTGATATCTGGGTAGTTTTTAATCCTTCCTTTTATTTTGCGGTAGATGTTTCATTACAGTGGAGATGTCGTTATCTTTCGCTGATCAGAAATTCATTCATTTCTCGAAGAGTTGCTCCACTCTATAACTTTCATTCTTGAGCGTTTTCTGCGTTGGCGATAATTAAATTGTGAAATAAAGTAAGCCGTTCATTTTCATTAGTGAATCAGGATGTCACGAATTTCTGCTTTGATTGTCGTTTGGAACTTCTTGTGGATTACGATTTGTGATTGTAAATGATAAGGCCAGCCCGGTGGCCGAGTGGTCTGAGGAGCTTACTTCTGATTATTCTTCAGAGACTGGCCAGGGTTCGAGATTTGGATGAGGTATAAGTTGTGTGCTTGCCTGATGGCCTTGCCAGTGGTGCCAAATTTTGTGCAAGCAACTGCTTTGATAAATTCAAGGAAAACATGGGACCGTACTCAGAGGAGCAAGACAAGCCCTCCCACCAGGATATGCTGGACTTTGAAGATCGCTAACAAGGACAACGAGAACATGATACAGAATACATTTGGGGGATGATTCGTGAAAGTTTTTTACAATATAGGCGTAAATCTCGAGAAACTATTCACTTCTAAATCTTTTGTGGTTCTTTTTGTATACCTGTAGTGTAAATACATGTTAATTTTGATTAATATGTTGTTGCTTTTTACGTTTTGTGAACGAAAAAATGCAAATCTGCCCGTTTTCTCATTGGAAATAGCTAAATTTCAAATTATCACTGCTCTGGTCACAAAAGCAAAGTTTGTGGGGAATAATAGCCATTTTCTATAATTTGTTGGTATAAACAATCAGGTATAGTGCGTCGCATAAATATAGAGACAGAACAAATTCTCGAATAAAAAGAAACAACAACGAGCTGAAATGTACACCTCATATTTTTAGCAAAAATAGCATAGGACACGAAGCTACTATAACGAAGTAAATTTCTCCGTCATTTTTATCCACGCCAGGATTCGAACCCGGGTCCACTCATTCCGGAATAAGTTGCTCTACCAATTGAGCTACGCGGACGTTTTATGCTGATTCCTATCTGCCTTTATGTCGTGTGCGTCCTTCTGGCAGGTACGTCACATCTCCTGGTACGTTACATCATCTCCCCCTTATTTTTTTTTTTTTTTTTTTCGAAGTGCTGGAGAAGGGATTCTCTTATTTTTCCTATCTCGCGGTGTGGAAAGAACATAACACCAATGCGAGATTTAGAACGGTCGGGTCATCTGGATAGTTCGGGCGCCATTATAACGAAGTAAATTTCTCCGTCATTTTTATCCGCGCCAGGATTCGAACCCGGATCCCCTCATTCCGGAATAAGTCACTCTACCAATTGAGCTACGCGGACGTTTTATTCTGATTCCTATCTGCCTTTATGTCGTGTGCGTCCTTCTGGACGCACACGACATAAAGGCAGATAGGAATCACACGACATCTCCTGGTACGTTACACTACACAATAGTTTGACGGAAACATAACAATTGCAACGCCAAGTAAAAGAGAAAAAAAACAGAAATACGCTGTCTCAAAAATATAAAGACTTACTAGTTATGAGCGCCTCCGGTACGAATAGTGGAGCCGTTGTTCCGAATAACACTGAAAACCCGATTGGTCATGCTGTCCACCAAGTGATGTAAGTGTTCTGGACGGAGTGCGTACCAGCTTCGTTCAATCTGCTCTTTCAATGCCACCACACTTGAGAACTGCCATCCATTCGCATACACATCACGAGCTAAGATACCCCAGAGGTTCTCGATAAGGTTCAGATCTGGACAGAGTGCTGGCCAATTCATTACGGTCACATGATGAGTGCTAAATCAGCTTTTCGTTGATGCAGACCAATGGATAGATGCATTGTCTTGCTGGAACAGATAATCAACACCCGCAGATTTTCTGCAAACGGTAGAATGCGGCTGCTGAGTATGTCCTGATATATTTCGGAGTTTTGCCTGCCTTGCAGAAAAGCGATATCCGTTGTCCCATTGAACGCAAAAGCTCCCCAGACCATCACAGATCCCCCTAATTTCTGTCTGCTGAAGAAGGTGCGTGGCTCGCGTCGTAAATCATGCCAATAGCAGTTCCAACAGTCAGGGCCTTCCAGGGTGAACTTTTTCTCATCAGAGAAAATAGTTGTGATCCACTCGTCCGTCCAGTTCATGTGGCTGCTTGCTCATAACAATCTATCTTTCTTGTGGCGCCACGTGAGGTGTGGCAGACTGCGTATTTTACGGAGCACAATGTTGCGACTTTCCTTGATTAGTCGATGAACTGTGTCCTTTAAGACGGTGACACCAACAGTCCGAGAAACTTGACGTAGTGATAACCTTCGGGATGAAACTAAACGCATGATGGCACGAACATCTCGTTTGGTTGTTATTCGAGTCCTTCCAGGCCGTTTTGTGGCATTTAACGCACCGCGTTTCGATAAAGTCTTATAAATGACTGCCCTACTCCTCCCCATGGCTTTACACATTTTCGCTACAGGCAATTCATTTGCTCTCAGTCTCCAAATCTTCTGCACCTCCTCACCAGAAAGTTGACTGTTGCGTGGCATTTCGGCAAATGAATGTCTGACGGCAGGACCGCTGTCTTTTGTAGGCTGGACCGAATTACGGCCTATGCTCGTGTGTTTTCATTTTAGCAGTGGAAGAACAATTTGCTATAAACACACATACATACGCTCGGCTTTTTTTTTTCTTTTAGACTCTCTTTCCTTCCCTTCGAAGTCTGGTTTGATTCGTAGACAGTTTGACTAAAATTAAGAACGAAGAGAACAAAATGAATCAAGACTTTTTACGCGGGTGTCCCTGAGCAGAAGAGGTTTCTAAATCAGACAAATTTACTACCAAAGGATAAGATAACAACTTAGTAAAATCATGCAATGCATTGATTATAATACGCTTTCCAACATACCAGAAATCATTACTCAAGTTATCACTCAAGTTATGAGGATAATGGCTGTGGACTAAATCTCGGTCCTGTCTGGCTGTGGAATAAATCTCGGTCCTGACCTTTGATCCCATTTCGATGATATTCAACAGAACCGGTTCAGTATACCTCCGAAATAACATGATAAAGTTTTGTCGCAATCAAAGCATTTTTACGTAACTTATGATGCATAAGGGCTATGGAATAGATCCTGCTCTTGTGTCCTATAACCTTTGACCCCATTTCACCCATTTTCAATAGAATTCGGCCCCAGGCAGGCCCTTACAACATACTAACATTTTATCCAAATCGAAGCATTTTAACGTAAGTTATGACGCATAATGGCGATGGAAGTGATTCCGCTCCTATGCCATGACCTTTGACCCCATTTCGCCCATTTTCAATAGGGTTTGTTCCCATGTGGTGTCCTACCACATACTAAAATTTCATCGAAATCGAACCTTTTTTACGTTAGTTATGACGCATAAGAGCAGTGGAATGGATCCCGCTCCTATGTCCTGAACTTTGACCCCATTTCTTTCACTTTCAATAGGGTTCCTTCCCAGGTGTTCCCCTACCACATACTAAAATTTCATCGAAATCGAACGATTTTTACGCGAGTTATCGTGCGGACGGACATACGCACACAACACGTGACGTAATGAGGCAGATGGGAATCGCGACCATCTGCTCGCAAGAGTGTGACGTCATAAAACTTTAATAGGATCCACACACAACGCGTGACGAAATGAGACAGATGGCGTGACCGCGTGCCAACATCTCAATCGCGAGATTGTGACGTCATAAGATTTCTAAGCATGGGTCACATTAATGGGACGACGCCATGACACTAAAAACGTGGTAATTCGGTGTGGTTATTTAACGCACTAAACGAATTTTCCTAAAGTCGAGATCAAGCTAAATCGATTTCTAGTACGAGAAAACGGTAGGTTAACGACTTTCATCAAAATCCTTAGAGCCATTTTCAAAATAAAATTTACATACATACAAGAATTGCTCCTTTAATAGTATGGGATAAGGGCGATGGAATGGATCCCGCTCCTATGCCGTGACCTTTGACCCCATTTCGTCTATTTTCAATAGGGTTCGTCCCCAGGTGGTCCCCTACTATATACTAAACTTTCATCGAAATCGAACCATTTTTACTCGAGTTATCGTGCCGACAGACGGACGGACAAAGCTGGAGCAAATACACTTCTTCAACCTACGGTTGGAAAGCGTAAAAAACGCTATGTGTAAAACTCAATGAATAATTTTTTTTCAGTTAAAACTTCAAAATGTCGCTTAATGCATGCATGTTTAAAAGTCAAATCATAGGAATTGTCTACTGAGTCTCATACCCGTCGGAAGGAGCTATTTTTGCATGTAAAATCTCATTTTGTATTGCGATTTTTAGGTTTGAGTAACATAAACGGCTGAACCTTAAAAGCGTCAGTCACTGTATCTGTTATGTTTCTATTTCACTCACACACTGATAACTTACATATCAGCTGTTGTCCGATACTTTGATATCTTGTACTTCATCCACTTTCTCTTGTAGCTGTGATATCTTTATTTTATTCACTGTTTGATACTGCTGATATCTCCATTTCAGTATCTTGCATTTCATCCACTGTCTGATATCTTTACGGTAAACACTCTCTGACATCTTTGTTTGACCCTCTCTGTGTAATATTGGTGTTCATTCATTTCTGACATCTTTGTTTGACCCTCTCTGTGTTATATTGGTGTTCATTCATTTTCTGACATCTTTGTTTGACCCTCTCTGTGTTATATTGGTGTTCATTCATTTTCTGACATCTTTGTTTGACCCTCTCTGTGTTCTATTGGTGTTCATTCATTTTCTGACATCTTTATTTGATGATATTGTCTAATATCTTTACTTCATCAACTATGACATTTTCATGATAATTGACACAGCAATCAGATATCTCTGAGTTGCCTGTATTTACTGTTTCTCACGTAATATCAATCACATAAGAAAACTTGAAAATTTCATCACTCTGGAGCGGAAATCGAATCCGCATCTCCCGATTGCAGTTCGAACATGCAAATATTTCGTTTCCCGCTCCAAGGCGATGAAATCTTCAAATTTTTCTGATGCGATTGATATTATGTGAGAAACAGTAATTACAGTCAATTCAGCGATGCCTGATTGCTGTGTTAATTATCATGACGTATTGGCCACGTATTTATTGGAAGAATATTTCTTCCACGCTGTATAACTATGAAATCTAATTTTTCATTTATCCGGCATATTTTCTTTATACATTCTTTCTTAGTTCGTATTTTTTCGCGTTTCTTATGTTATTTGATATCTTGGACTTCATTTACTTTCTGGTGTCTTGTACTTGACATACTGAATTGTAACTTTCCTTAATGCTAATGTCGGAAGACTTCCGCAGAACTCATCAATATATTTTTGATTGGTTAATCGTCTGTAGGATGCCTTTGTAATAAATTTTCAGGTCGATGCCACATGCAAAATATATCTTAACGGACTTCAGAGCTTTGGCTTTGTAATAATATTGTTCCATATTAATACATTCAAATAATGAACACTTTTCTGGAAACAAAACACTATATGTGGCGTTTATATATTTGCCTGAACTCTCGAATGGGGAGAAATTACAGCTCACACCACTTTGCAGCCGCCAGTGAGAAAAAAATTCAATTCAAGAAATGAGTCTATTGTTTTAGTCTAAAGAAGCAAATGATATGTACGAATTTGAAAGTAATCGCTAACAATTGTTGAAAAATGTACCTGGAAATTTGGAAGGCAAATGTATCAGCGTGTAATAGGAATTTAAATGCCTTTCATAAATCCCCTAGATATTTAATGTATTATGAGATCCAATATTTGATTAAAATGTTCAGGAATTCATCGGATTCTGCGTATGACTTCCAGCTGAAGAATGATGGGATCTTTCTTAAATTTTGCATTCCATTAAAAATAATTTTGCCTTTAATAAGACGTACATAAAAGGAGTTATTTTTTCAGGTAGAACCATTTGATGGTGGTTTTAACTGTTGTAACTTTTTACATGTTATATTTCCTTTGAGTGGAAAGCAATTTCTCGGTTGGAAGTCATTCGCTGCGAATATATATCTCGGTAATCGAATGCGATTCAAGGAAAAATCTTACACGTACCTCTCGGTTGTATTTGGTCGATGCTCAAATCTTTGCACTGTTGTTCTCATCAGATTCTTGGCAACTCAAAGGAAATATAACATGTAAAAAGTTGCAGCAGTTAAAACCACCATTAAAGGGTTCTACCTGAAAAAAAATAACGTATGGAAAACATGTTTTTTTAAATCTCGATACATCGAGAAATAAGTGCGTAATAATAGGAGTTTCTGCTTTTGTTAGAGAAAAATATAGCCCAGCCAATTGTGTTCTTCATTCCTCACTGCTTTATTTTTTAGAATAAGAGTGAATTCTGGCAGCATATCATGTAGTGGGACAATAGCGCAAAAAAATTATTTTTAGAACAATGGAGTTTTCTGTCAGAATATTAATATCAAAATTGGAATTATTCAAATTTAAAACATAGATTGTTAAAATAATCATGAAACGCATATAGCATATTAAATCGTTTATTTTTGCGGTGTAGTCAGCACAAAGATTCGCCAATCTTTCGCACTCCATTGGGAGGCTTTTTCAAGGCAATGGTAGACATCAAAATGCAAGGAATTGGAACACGTAAAGAACGAAGATGATTTTTGAAAATAACGTGGGTGACACCACGAGCATATTACATGAATTTTTATCACACAATTATACGAATCGCCGCTATATGTTTCCATCTTTCAATAACGCATGCCAAACCATTGGTAGTTCAGGTAGAGTCCATATCATTGCATGCTAGTTTGCTGGATAGGATTTCAATTGTTTCCCTCAGGGAAACAGTCGAAATCCTATCCAGCAAACTGGCATGTAATATAAACATCAGCAAACTGGCATAGAAAACAATATAAATCCTATCCAGCTAACTGGCATAGGAAACAATATGTCGGCTTTCGACTGTTTCCCTCAGGGAAATAGTCGAATAAATTCGACTGTCAAAAAATATTCGACTGTTTCCCTGAGGGAAACAGTTAAAAACAGATAAATTGTTTCCTGTGCCAGTTTGCTGGATAGGATTTGTATTGTTTCCTATGTCAGTTTGCTAGATATGATTTATATTGTTTCCTATGTCAGTTTGCTGGATAGGATTTATATTATTTCCTATGCCAGTTTGCTGGATAGGATTTATATTATTTCTTATACCAGTTTGCTGGATAGGATTTATATTGTTTCCCATGCCAGTTTACTGGATAGGGTTTATATTGTTCCCCATGCCAGTTTGCTGGATAGGATTTGTATTGTTTCCATGCCAGTTTGCTGGATAGGATTTATATTGTTTCCTATGCCAGTTGTGATGTGCCTGCACCGCAGGACGCACATGAGATAAAGGCAGATAGCAGCGAAACATTCTGCCTGCGTAGCTCAGTTGGGAGAGCGACTTACTCCGGAGTGAGGGGACCCGACTTCGATACCCGGCGCGTGTAAACTTGTTCGTTATATTGACGCCCGAACTTCCAGGATGGCCTGGCTGTTAAGTTTCTCGCAATGATGTGATGTTTTTTCCACACAGCGAGACAGGAAAATTGAGCATACCTTCTTCAGTGCTTCGAAGAAATAAATCAGTGTGATGTTACGTTCCACACACCAAATTGTCTAGGATTTCTCAAATTCACGTTCTTCATGTAATGACTGCCTATACAGCGACACATGGTCCCGGCTGACCCATGGAACATACCCCCTGCCCTCTTTCCGGGGAAGGGGGTGACGTACCTGCCCCGCAGGACGCACATGAGATAAAGGCAGATAGCAGTGAGAGCACATGTCCGCCTAGCTCAGTTGGGAGAGCGACTTACTCCGGAGTGAGGGGACCCCATTTCGATGTTCGCCGCGAACAAAATTTGTACGTTCTACAGTTTTGCTGATGTTTGTATTGCGTGCCAGTTTTCTGGATAGGATTTCGACTGTTTTCCTCAGGGAAACAGTCGAAATGCTATTCAGCAAACTGGCATGCAATGATATGTTCTCTACTGAACTAACAATGGTTTGGCATGCGTTATTAAGAGATGAAAACACATCGCGACGCGCCGTATAATTGTGTGATAAAAATTCATGTAATATGCTCGTGATGTCACCCACGTTATTTTCAAAAATCATCTTCGTTCTTTACGTGTTCCAATTCCTTGCATTTTTATGTCTACCATTGCCTTGAAAAAGCCTCCCAGTGGAGTGCGGAAGCTTGGCGAATCTTTGTACTGACTACACCATTAAAATAAAAGGATTTAATACGCTGTATGTGTTTCACGAGTATTCAGTCTGGTGTATTTAAAACAAAGTTAGAATGTCAGAATTTTTGAACTTTTACATCTATTGTGTTGCGCTATCCTGCCTTACTATTCTAGCCTTCTGGCACTAAGGTTCGGTCGGAAAGCCTTGAGATCATATTCGGAGAAAGGAAAATGTGATGGTATAAGAGAGAGAGAGAGACTTTATTATTCTTCTGCAAACTGTCCGGCCTTAGGCCACAAGCTTGGACTAAAGCTGTGAAGGAAAGAAGTATTTTAATAGACTAGCAGATACGCAAGAAAACAAAAAGTTCCTTTAAGAATAAAATGAGAAAACCTAAGATTTGACGACTTTAAAATGCACAAGCATATAAACTATGATTACAAATGTTAGCTTCTAATGTTAAATCTTCAGTTTTTGTAAGAAACGAATTTCTAAAGATAAAGAAATAAAACTAACTGAAAAAAAAAACTGTCTCAAGTCGTTAAAAACTTAATATGAAACTGAAAAGTATTTTCTACATTGCAGATACAAAAAATTTTAAACCGGTGTGACGACCTGCAGCATTAAAATTTCCATGCTGTGAACTCCACGTAAAAAGTGTTGACTAGATTTTTTGGCATCCGGGATTGTCACAGATGGCGCAGATTAAAAGCACGGGAATGGCAGGAAACGACAGATTGGCTGCAGCCAAGTGTGACGGCAGGACAACGCTCAAGCATTCACCCAAAATAAAGGCTAAGATGGAGAATGAAAAAAATTATGACGCACTCTACTAATTCGGAAACTTAATATAGTTTGCCTAATGAGGTATTGAACTGTTTCACAAAATGTTTGCGAAACATTTCATGGTATGGAAAGGTTTCACAAACATTTCCACGGTGCCGAAGTACAGACGAATACATATTTATTTCTTAGTGCCGCTGGTCTTACTCACTTTTCTCATTTTTCAGTACTTTTGCATATTTAAAGGCAGAGGATTTTTGTCCAAGAGCTACTTCATCATCAAATGGATCCATTCAATACCATTTTAAGTAAGAAAATGTCGTAAGCAACCGGCCTCTCTGTGAATAACACCCCGGAAAGCTATACCATTCTGAAGAACGAATCGAATCAGCTTTTGTCGATTCCGATACGAGTATTTTAGCCATTGCGCTATCCAAAGGACTGTATTTCCTATAAATTGAAATATTTAAACCTGATTCATCGAAAACACAAAACGCAGGAAGAGAAGATAAAACCAGAAAATGTTATGATATCTCGTAAAATATCTGTCGTGCTGATAAGGATGAAGCCCGAGCCCAGGCCAGCACCGAGCTCGGACTGCATAATATTTACTACGGTTCGGACTTGTGCTGTGAAATTTCTTCTTTGCCTGTCCATCAGTGTTCTGTCCTGGCAACGCGTCCAGCCCATTGCCATTTCATGAATTTTACTCTGATCGTGATGTTTCCCCCTCTAGTCATTTTTCTTATCCACGAGTACCTGATCTTATCTTTCCTGGTTACACCAAGCACGCATCTCTCCATGCGTCTTTCAGTTGTCTACAGCCTTCGTGTGTTTTTTTAGTTAAGGTCCGTGTCTCTGCTCCATATGTATGAACTTGAAGGATGCATTTATTAAACACTTTTCTTTTAAGACATAATAGCGTATTGATCAGGAAAATTGTACCGTTTCTTCCAAAGGCCATCTAACCAAGTTTTACACGCCGATTAATTTCCTCATCAATGGGACCCTTGCTTGCTATCTGTTGCCGAAGGTAAATGTAGGTATCGGTTACCTCAAGATTTTCCCCATCAATAGCAAAATCTTCATTTCTTGAAAAACATTGTAAATCAGCTTTGTCTTCTGAAAGTTCATTTTTAATCCCACTTCTTTACTTTTGTCAGCAAGTTCCTGGAACATATTTTGCAGCTCTGGAAGGGTTGTTACAAAAATGATTATGTCATCAGCAAAACGAAGGTGAGTTAAATAATCTCAATTAATCTTTATTCCCTTGTTTTCCCTGTTTAATGATTGAAAGACACTTTGCAATGTGGTATTGAAGAGTTTATTATGTGACCTTGTCTCACTCCCTTTTCCCAGTTAGAATAATATATTTTGCGAAATAAAATTTTGGAAAAAGATATTCTAACTGCAGAAGCAAGAAGCATTACTGTTAAGTATTGTATTTCTATATCTTTCCCTTAATAACCTAAGTAATTTACTTTAGCCACGACTGAAGCTTTGGAAAAATGCAGTGCCGGTAGTAAAAAAAAGGAAACGTTTTTCTAAAGAACATCAATCCATGAACTTAATATTATGCTAGGAGACAGATTGGGACAACAAAATTATTCTGGGAATTTTAGCTTTCTGGTCCACTATAAAAACATATATATATACAGGAAAGCACCTCATCGTGAATGAAATTGAACTGTTGGAATATGCGTTGAAAAACGAATTCAGTAGAGAACAAATTTTAACAGCGGTTTAACGGTGAAAGAATTTTAAATATTTGCTCATGATTGAATGTAGTATCAAATCACGCTCAAACGTAGTATGATATACCATATAATTATTTTTCACTTGAAATTATGGTTTTGAGAAAGAAGTAAAATCAATAGTGTCTCGAAGACTCCATCTTTAACTAAATCACCATCAACATCATTCTGAAAGACGTAATGTGCATAAAGCACATAGCAATCTTGAAGCAGAACTAGTACACATTGTAACGACCCATCATTCCCAATCCTTTATCCACAGAGAGTCACAGGGCACGAAGCGATTCTTTACGAGAGACATTCCGAAATCCCTATGCCACCTGCATTTATCTTAAAAGAAACAATGATTTATACCCGTACTGGTAGTTGGGTCAAAATAATAGGTAGACTTAAAAAACGCGGTCACTCAAGGAGGAGGTACCAATACGACAACGCAGTAGGCAATCAGTGATCTAATAAATATAAAAAATTAAGTGCATAGGAAAATTACTATGGTTCATATGCACATTCCATCTTTCACAATGATGTTCATGGTGATTTATTTAAAAATGGACATCACTGTGAAAGATGGAATGGGCATTTGGCACAAAGCAATTTTCCTACGCAATTATTTTTTTATATTTATTTGATTACTGATTGCCTACTGCGCTATGGTATTGGTACCTCCTCCTTGAGTAACCGTCTTTTCTAAGTCTACTTATTATTTTGTCCCAAGTATCAGTACTGGTAATTCGATGTTTCTTTTAAAATAAATCTGGGTGTGACACAGATTTCGCAATACCTCTCCGAAAGAATCTCTTCGTGCCATTCTGTGGATAAAGTGATGGGAATGATGGGTCATTACAATGTATACTACTGTCTCATTTAAGATTGCAAGAGGAGGATAGGGCATACCAATGACCCTAGGCTCCAAGTCTAACAAGTTGCGGTTAACTGTAGTTAGCCTTTGCCTAATTAATTTATAACCGCGTGCTTGGTCCTTCGGCACTTTTCTCACAAAAGTACAGAGAATTTTGCGGTCATTTCAGAGAAAATGCTCAACAGATTGATAGAAGGAAACTTTCTTCCGTATGTTTTTTAAGGAAATAACATTTCAGACAGTAATAAAGTTCAAATGAAGTTAACGATTAGCATATTCGTAAGTACAAAAATAATTATTACTCGTTCGTTTCACAAAATACAGACAAAAAGAATATAAGAAAAAGGGCCATTTCTGGAGCGGTCCACCGGGAAACGTCCCTGTGGGCCAATTATTTTGTTATTATGCTTAACATTCAGAACTCGACAGATTTAGCATTCTTAAAAAACGTTGGTTGGTTTCTGTTTATTTTCCACAAGTGCCTCAAAGAGCGCAAAGTCCATTGATTTAAACCAGTAACAGTTCTAAAAATATCTAATCTGCAGAGTACTCTAGATGTTATGGAAATTGGAAACCCTCGGAGACCAAAAATACATTTGAGTTTTATCATGACTGGGTTTCTCTGAAGGTTCGTTAAGGTTCACTCTTCTGTGGAGCTGGTAATTTAAAAGAAGACATTTCTATGAAGGGTGAACGTCCATATAAAAAACATTCTCACAATTAATTATGGATTACTCATTGGCGGCTAATATATATTTATTACTTCTTTATCATGGAAAGATATCAAGAACTGTACAGTAGTAAAAACAGAAATACTTCTTTGTCATTGTTTTCGACAGTGCAGTAAATCTCTCGTGTAATTACAAAAGCTTTTTACGATGCGGGACTAAGTCTAATCCAAACAGAGTTCACTGCTAGAAGAAAAGAATGTTGCACCTTTTCATCATTATCCTTTAACGATTTCAGGGAGATTCGTCAGATTTTGCTGAGAAGAAGAAATATGTACACTGAGATGCCATTTTAAAAGGTGCACTTGCGCTCGTCACAATGGCTCACTCAATCACGTATGAGCTAGGTGTGCGATATGAATCAGACAAACCAGATCGTAAGGCATCACTTAACGATTGACTGAGGGTCGAAATCGGCAAAATGAGTGATCTGAGTGACACTGGTTGACTGAGGGTCGGAATCGGCAAAATCAATGATCTGAGTGACACTGATTGACTGAGAGTCGGAATCGGCAAAATGAGTGATCTGAGTGACACTGATTGACTGAGGGTCAGAATCTGCCAAATGAGTGATCTGAGTGACACTGATTGACTGACGGTTGGAATCAGCAAAATGAGTGATCTGAGTGACACTGCAATTGGCATGATGATCGGAGAAAGGTGCGCTGGTTTGATCATCTCCAAAACCGATGTTCTCCTATGTTTTCACGCACAACTGTAGCCAGGATTTACTATGCGATGCACAAAAAGCCTCTACCAATCGGCGATATTGCGGGCAAAAAAGCTGGTGGATCAGCAACAAATCAGTGACAACCGCAGAAATTCTGCAGAATTCAACATGGGTGTGTTAATGGTCATCTCAATAAGTACATGACCAAGTTGAGAGCGGGCTGTAACAGCCGACGATCTTTCCACATCTCCTATTCACCAGCTGTTTTCGTCCACAAGATCGCCGAAAGCTTTTTGTGGGCCACATCACTTACAGTAAACTCTTGGTACGGTTCTGGGTGAAAAGACCAGGACGACGACCGTTTGGGAGATGCTCCAACTGGCACACCTGGAGCAAACTATTATGCCACGTTCAAAGTCGTTCATATCACTCATTTGGTCCATTCCAACCCTCAATCGAACCCTGATTAATGCTCGCCGAGCTGGTCTGCTTGTTTTATACTGCATACCGCGCTCATGTGCAATCGAACTTGCTGGAGTGAGCCGTTCATGTGACGAGAGCAAGTATACCTAATAAACTGGCACGTTAGTGTAGATACACACTTTAAAACGGGTCAGCAGAATTCTAACTTCGTTGTCTCTGCGACAGGAGAGAGTCAACACACATAGAAATGGCGCGAAGGAGAAGCGCACGGCATATGCTCTCCCATTTCTCTCTTTTCAGTTTTATTGTCGAGTAGGGTCGTGCAATCTCAGCGAGGCAGATAAAAAATGAAAGGCACGTTGACTCTCACAGCCTTCTGTGCTAACAGACTTGCAATTTCTTGGAACGGGTTCTACTCTACACTGTAGAAAGTAAGTGGTGTGAATGCACGGAAAAATTTCTGAAAATAACGTGCAGCAAAGTTGCGAGTAAGTGTCTGTCTTTTAACGGAATTTTCAATTTTACAAGTTTCCTTTTTTTTTTTTTTTTTTTTTTTTTTTCCCACCCGTATTTTAACAGATTTTCCGTAGTCAGTAATTCTGCTTATTTCAGAAAATGTCGGCTTCAAGTTTTTCCGTATTAAGATAGAAATTTCGCAAAATCCAACACGCTGATTATTTCAGCCCTTACTTGAGAGAATCCTTTTACGCCGGTTATCGAGCCCAGACCGTTTGGGTTGAAGCCGCGCGTTTTAACCACTGAGCCATAAAGTCACAGGAATCAGACTCACGTTTAAGGGGGAAAAAATGATCGATGTTCATTTCTTTTCATTAATGCGGCTGATTTGGTCATTTATTTTCTATAGGAGCATATCATTATTTTTTTTTAATCCGTTTCCAATAATTTTATTTTTTCTGTGGGAGGTCTTTTTAAAAATTGGGCATTTATTTCATCGTAGTTTTTCGAAGAAACAGAATGATGTGAAGTTTGACATTTATTTTACAAGTGACAATAATTTTCAATTATTTATCTTTAAGAGAAGGTGCTGTGTACTGTTTTACAATATTATCTCACAAAAGTTCTAAATATAAAATTTATTCTTGATAGCTATATAGCTTTTGTGTTAAGGACTCCGCCGACTGATACATAGACATCGTGTAATCACCTGTACAATAAATTAAGTACCTGGTTTCATACGGTAGCATGATGTTTGATATCTGGTGCACAAAATGGGAGAAAGGAGAAGAAATATCCTGTTACACAGTAACAAAAATTCATGCGATATATTATCCACAATACCCGATCTCCCTACGGAACTTCAAAATCAAATACTTCGACACACTATGGAAATTTAACAGTTAATCAAACACCGAAGTATTCCCATGCTCTCTCTCCCATTATCGGAAATTTTTCGTCGTATGCTTACCGGAAATAGTGAGAACGAACTTTTTCCGTTAATGTAAAAAAGGAATTGCGGAAAGGTTTCTGGGAATTCAGAATTTTTCTGGCGTACGAAAAATCCGTGAAATTCGGAATTTTCCCAGTCACTTCACGGAAAAAGTTGTATCACAAATATGCTTCATTTTTTCACGAAAGGAATCGTGGAAAGTGGCTCGTGAATTTCAGAAATTTTTTCCCAGTGTGAAGTGACATCTAAGGATGATTCTGTGCATGATTGTTGTCTCTTTCAAGTGCTCCTTTGTAGGACTCTCAGTTCTTGATGAAAGAAACACCAATAAGATATAGCACTCAGTAGAGCTCAGCTCACGTCAGTGAGCTAAACCTAAACTTTTCTGGTTTCACCTTTTTCTTAAAGTGATTAAGAAGCATTAACACGGCTTGCACAAAAATGTGCTAAATGCATGAAGTTACCTGAAGCTACATCGAAGAATAACGGCACAGTGTTGTTAAAATGTGTCAAGCTCATGTTTTTTAAGCTTAGAACTTGCTAAGTATTACTAGCATATAAGAGTCAAGTCACGTTATTGTGACCACCTCCTAGTTTTAAAGTTAACACTGCGTAGCCAATGAAAAAAGGCACGTGTCGTGAGTTGGCTTGGAAGGTATATAAGATGTGCTGTAGGTATTCTGAAAACATATTACTCGTTGCTGTCATGGATAAAAAGAGCGATTTATCAGTTTTGCAAAAAGGAGTGATTATCGGCTTTCGGGCCAAGGGTGGCAGTATTTCTGAAACAGCGCAGTTTGTGAACTGTTCGCGTGCTACTGTGGTTAAAGTGTATCGTAATTGGAGAAATTGCACCATTGCGAATAAGCGACGTACAAATAGCGCTGCAACACATGCCATTGATGTTAGAGGTGAACGTTGGCTGCGAAGGTGCGTAAGGGCCGGTCGACACGCTACAGTGGAGCAACTCACTGGCCGAATGAACCAGGGGGCTACCGGAAGTGTGTCTGAAACGACAGTTCAGCGAACTATGGGGCTCCAATGCAGACGGATGGTCACTGCACCTATGCTAACGAAGGTGCATCGGCAGAAAAGGCCTACATTTGCACGGCAGTATCGGAATTGGACATTCGCTGATTGGCAAAGGATTGCCTTCTCCGACGAGTCACGTTTTCTGCTTCATCGAATGAATGGACGTTGGCGTATAAGGCGAGAAACATCGGAGAACAAACACTCTCCAACCACTGTTGGAAGAACGCAAACTGATGTGGGCAGCGTTACTGCCTGGGGAATGTTTTGTGGCATTCTCTGATTCCACTCATACCTGTGGAAGGCACTACGGACCGAATTCGTTATGAATCCATTCTTGCAGACTACGTACACCCATGCATGCTAATTGTCTTCCCTGAGGCGGATGGGAACTCCCAGCACGACAATGCGACGTGTCACACAGCTGGAAATGTCCGAGAGTGGTTAGAAGAGCACGATGAAGACTTCAAAGTACTTCCCTGGACACCTAATTCTCCAGACTTAAACTTAATTGAGCATCCGTGGGACTACCTCAATAGTGTTGTTCGCTGGATGGATCCTCCACCACGCACCCTCCAGCAGCTGCCAGATGCACTGCAGTCAGCATGGCTCCACATACATGTGAACACCTTCCAGCACCTTACTGAGTCACTCCCAGCCCGTCTAGCTGCTGTATACGCTGAACACGGCGGTTATTCTGGATATTAGGGTTTGGTCACAATAATGTGACTCGACCGTATATATGACAGTAATCTGCAAAAGTTAAAGACCACCTGTTGGTATTAGGAGATTTTTGCCGATTGCGTCAGCTACTGTCTGTATTACTCAACTTCCTGTCGGTGTTGCATCATCCTACAGCTGCAGCTATTGATAGAGTTGGGGGAAGCGTGCGAGCGTCAGTTTCCTTGTGGTTTTCATGCTGGGACGTTTTGTACGTATTTTGTATATAGCTGAAAATGGGCTAAAAAGCGCCATTGAGTGTTACTCAGAGGACACAAATAGTGACTTTATATCATGAAGGATACTCAGAACGTGACATAAGCAGAAAGGTGAACATGAGCAAGACTGCTGTTGTTAATGGCATCACGAAATATCGGGACACTGGTGAATTTGCGGACCGAAAGAGAAGTCGACATCCAAGAAAAACAACCCCAACGTGATGACAAAACCATAAGGCGAATAGTTATGCATACTCTGAGGATTCGTGTAAGAAAATCAAGGCTTTCTGTAAGTTATACATTAAAAAGAGTCTGATATTAGTATCAGCACTCTCTCCCTACGTCTTAGCAAAGATTTTGAATTACAGTCTTACAAAACCTGCACATAAACCTAGACTAACCTCTCTCACGAAAAAGAAGAGACTGACTGCAGTTCATCAACTGTGGACTGCTGAAAATTGAAGCCAAATAATTTTTTTCTGATGAATCAACTATGCGTCAATTTGAATCACGTGAACAACATGTTCGACGACTAAAAGGCAAAAGGTTCGATGAAAAATACACCGTTAGCACTGTGAGACATCCGCCTAGTCAGATGATATGGGGTGCTATGTCAGCATCCGGTACTGCTTCATTATTCTTTTTGCCGACAGGCACTACTATGGTTGGCCCTTTTCATGTGGATATGTTACGTGAGAAGCTGTTAACTCATATACAAGTGCACAGATGTACAATCTTTATGCATGATGGTGCTTCATGCCACAAATCAAAGACACTAAAGAACTACTTGCAGAGGAAAAACATAACTGTGCTTGACTGGCCAGGTAATAGTCCCGACCTTAACCCCATCGAAAATTTGTGGAACATTTTAGAAAACGAGGTAGCAGAAAAACAGCCATCAAATCCCAAAGCTTTGATTGACGCAATAAAGTACGTGTTGTGCAACGACATTTCAAGTGATCACTGCAAATCCCTCAATGAGAGTATGCCACCTCTTATTCCGTCGGTTATGAAAAACAAAGCTGGCCACACAAAGTACTGATTTCTGTCTTTCTGTATTCTGAAGAATGTAAGTATTCATGTGTGGTGTCAGTTTTTTCAAATATCTCTGACTAGTAATTAGCTGTTTCTTTGAAAATTTTAATCTTCGATAAATTGGCAGGGGGTCTTTAACTTTTGCAAATGACTGTAGTACTAGATGGTTTGTCTTCGGCGTTTTCTGGGTTTAACGTAAAAGATGCAATCTGCAAGCTATGACTTACACTGCAGTGAATGATTGCATTGTGACTACTATCGCCTGAACTCCGTACCCCCCCCCCCCCCCATACCCCCAAATATATTTGTTTTTATTCACCCTGAGTGCGTCAGCAAGTTTGTTAAAAATGCAGTAACAAAGTCTTTGGAATAATATGTCTTCATAAACAACGATAATTATCTTTCCATTAGGTGTTACAATGTTTCTGTTCTCTACCTTTCCTTTTCCTCTCTTTTCATAGCGTCAGCTATGGATGTTCTCTTTTAGACGGAATTTAAGAAAAATTAGTTTGACAAACACACCCTGTATAGCCCCTTATAAGTCGTAGGTAAAATCATTTACCTGACTCGGACCGGTAGCAAAACAACGCAGCGAAAGCCCGATGAGTGTACATTTGTCACCAGAAAACACTGCGATCAAATAGATGTTACAGGCGCAGCTGGAGCCACGGAATAGCAGTTCAAAAATAAGGGAAGTTGTTTTGCTTCTCGTATTGCATTCATGATGTGAAGACTTCTGTAGTGGCAAGAATGGAAACACAAGGCTACTGAAACTACTTCTCGTGTTGCATACATGACGTGAAGATTTCTGTGTTGCATACATGACGTGAAGACTTCTGTGTTGCATACAGGACGTGAAGACTTCTGCATTACTTCTGTGTTGCATACATTACGTGAAGACTTCTGTGTTGCATACAGGACGTGAAAACTTCGGTGACGCCAATGGAAACACACGGCTACTCAAACTGCTTCTCGTGTTGCATACATGACGTGAAGACTTCTGTCTTCCATGCATGACGTGAAGATTTCTGTGTTGCATACATGACGTGAAGACTTCTGTGTTGCATACATGACGTGAAGACTTCTATGGTGGTGCCATTGGAAACACACGTGCGTTCAAAGTAACAGTTGTATCGTTCAATATTTTCTACATCCCGCGGAATTAACATAACTTGGTATATATTTTTGCTTATTGTAAGCCGCCTTTCGGAATTTCGAGTCTAAACGAACTAGTTCAACTGAAAAACGATCTGCAAAATGTTGAGGTGTGTATTACGATTTCCAATGGCTTATGTTTGCCCCAACCTCCATACATACGCACATCCTTTCTTGCACTACTGTTTGTGAAAATTTCAACACCATGAATGACTGCTGGCATCAGCTTGAAACTTACAGGATAAGTACGAGAGTCAAATAGATGTTACAGGCGCAGCTGGGAGCCAAATTAATCAGGCAAGTGGACATACCTCAGAAAACTTGAAAATTGCCCTGTCCTCGAAACGGGAATCGAAACCGCATCTCCCGATTTACGTTCGAGTATGTTGGACCAAGGCAGCGGCCAGTGCGACATGAAGGCAGAGGGTGCTAAGAATCCCCGGAGGACCAGACTAGGCTGCCATCTGATGCTGACCTTGGCTACTTACAATGGACGCTCCCTATCTTCTGATTCAAGGCTTCTTGAATTGGAAGAGGAACTACAAAGGATCAAGTGGGACATCGTGGGGCTAAGTGAGGTAAGGAGAAAGGAGAAGATCTCATCGAACTGAAAAGTGGACATCTCTTCTACTATCGTGGGACAGATACTGGCATAACTAGTGGTGTTGGATTTATAATAAACAAGAAACTGAAGGATAAAGTTGTAGAAGTTGAAAGTTCCTCTGACAGAGCTGCACGACTTGTTATCCAACTCTCGAAAAGATACCAGGCTCAGATTATTCAAACTTATGCACCCACCACAAGTCATCCTGAAGAAGAAATTGAAGAATTTTATGAGGAAATTTGTCATCTAAATAATAAAGGTAAGCAGCACTTGAAAATAATTATGGGAGATTTCAATGCAAAAATAGGGCAACGGCAACAGAATGAAACTTCAGTAGGTAAATTCGGTCATGGCAACAGAAACCAGCGTGGAAATACTCTCGTTGAGTTTGCAGAGGCAGAAGGGTTTTTCATCTTGAACTCCTTCTTCAAGAAAAAGCCACACAGGAAATGGACATGGAGACATCCAAATGGGACGACAAGTGAAATTGATTTTATTATGTGTAACAAAAAATTCGTCATAGAAGACTGCAATGTGCTAAACAAGTTCAACACAGGCAGTGACCATAGATTGGTGAGATGTAAGATGCACCTCAACACTAAACTTGAACGTGGCAAGCTCATAAGACAAACAAAATCTATTGACATAACCAACCTTAAAAAACACCATAATACCTTCAAGTTGGAACTGAAGAACAGGTACTCTGCTTTAGAAGGCCTAACATCGGAAGAAGTGGACATCTCTGAAGTTAACAGAAAAGTAACCAAAGCTCTTATGGAAACAGCAACAAAATTAGCTGGGTCTAAGAACAAGTTGCATGTGAACAAATTATCAGGAAAAACCAAAATGTTGATGCAAAAAAAGAAGAGAGATGAGGACAACTAAAGAAGATGTGACTTCCAAAGTGGAATATATAGAGCTATGCAAGACAGTAAGAAAAAGTATCACTGAAGACGTAAGGAAATTCAACTGTGAACTAGTGAAGAAAGCAATTGAAAACAACCAAAGCCTAAAGATAGCAAAGGGACATCTCAGTAAGGGAAGAAAACAGATTATGGCACTGAGAAAAGAAGATGGTTCTGTAACAAGAAATAGAGGCGAAATTTTGACAAGAGTGAAAGATTTCTACTCCAAATTATATGAAAGGGATGATATATGCACTCCAGACATCATGAAAGATACCAGTACCAGAGTTCCTCCAGTCCTTCCAGCAGAAGTTGCACATGCAATCAAAAACATGAAGCGAGGAAAAGCTCCAGGAGAAGATGGAATTATTGTAGACATCATACAAGAAGCAAGTGGAGAAATCGAAACAGTACTCGCCCAAATTTTCACTCGATGCCTTAATGAAGAAAAGATTCCTGAGGATTGGAACACCGCTACAATGATCCTGCTACAAAAGAAAGGTGACATTGAGGATCTCGGAAACTACAGACCTATCAGCCTCCTATCAGTAGTTTATAAAATCTTCACTAAAGTTCTTTCACACCGCTTGAAGGTAGCACTAGACATGGCTCAACCGAGAGAACAAGCTGGATTCAGGAGTGGCTACAGCACAATAGATCATATCCACGTGCTGAGAGAACTAATTGAAAGAGCGAGGGAATATGAACTTCCATTGTGCATGGCTTTTATCGATTATGAAAAAGCCTTTGATTCGGTGAAACCATCAGCAGTTACAATGGCTCTGAAAACCTGCGGTATTGAAGATGCATACATTAATATTATTAATAACATCTATGAAAATGCAAGTGCAAAGATTAGGCTGTTTGAAAAAATGCAACACACGTAAAAATTGGAAAGGGAGTGAGACAAGGTGACACCATATCTCCGAAGCTCTTTAATGCCACATTGGAGGGTGTTTTTCAGTCGCTGAGCTGGGAAAACAAGGGGATAAAGATTAATGGAGATTATCTAACCCACCTTCGTTTTGCTGATGACGTAGTCATTTTTGCAACTACCCCATCAGAGCTGCAGAGTATGATCCAGGAACTTGCTGACAAGAGTAAAGAAGTGGGATTAAAAATGAACTTTCAGAAGACAAAAGTGATGTTCAATGCTTTTACAAGAAATGAAGATTTATCGATTGATGGAGAAAAGCTGGAGATAACAGACACGTACGTTTATCTTGGACAGCAGATATCAAGTGAGGGTCACATTGATGAAGAAATTAATCGGCGTACAAAACTTGCCTGGAGAGCTTTTGGAAGAAACAGCATAATTTTCAAGAGCAATATGCCATTATGTCTTAAAAGAAAAGTGTTTGATCAATGCATCCTTCCAGTGCTTACGTATGGTGCAGAGACGTGGACCTTAACTAAAAGAGACATACAAAGGCTGCAGACAACTCAAAGAAGCATGGAGAGGTGCATGCTTGGTGTAACCAGGAGAGATAAGAAGAGGAACTCGTGGATCCGAAAAATGACAAGAGTGGAAAACATCATGATCAGAGTTAAATCCCTGAAATGGCAATGGGCTGGACATACTGCCAGAAGGACAGATCATCGATGGACAGCCGAAATTTTAGATTGGATTCCAAGGGACAGGAAAAGACCCAGAAGAAGACCACATAGGAGATGGGTGGATGAAATTCGAAAGTATGCAGGGGTGACATGGAGGAGACTGGCACAAGACAGACCGTTGTGGAGGAAACTTGGGGAGACCTTCGTCCAGCAGTGGATTGATAATGGTTGACAATGATGATGATGATGATGATGTTACCTTTACACCACCCAGAACAGGGAACCCCCAAGCAACTGGGGATTATTTTGGGACTCAGAACATCTGAGTCCCAAAATAATCCTCAGTTGCTTGGAGGTTCCCTGTTATGGGTGGTGTAAAGGATACATCTGAGTCCCAAAATATTCCTCAGTTGCTTGGAGGTTCCTTGTTCTGGGTGGTGGAAAAGTAACATATTCGAACGTAAATCGGGAGATGCGGATTCGATTCCCATTCCAGAACAGGGCAATTTTCAAGTTTTCTAAGGTGTGTCCGCTTGCATAAGTGCAACAGGTTGGGAAATGCACATGACTAAAATTCCAGTGAAAATGCGCATGCGGTTTCGGAGCAGCGCCCTCTGAACTGTTCGGTTTTGGGTATAAAGAGCTAGGCTCTAACGAAATGTTGTAGTCAGTGAAGAGCCGACATTGAGTCGAAAGGATGTTTCTCGCGTTTCTTGTGTTTCACTCTGCCCCGTCGCCGAAGAAAGTTACATTATGAACACCTGATGGACTTTGAGAGAGAAAGGATTATTGAGATGACAGAATCTGGATTTTCCTTCCATGAAATTGCCACTCGTAAGAGAGGAAGAGCCAAAACATTGATACGAGTGCGGCTTCAGTAGACAGATGAGGTTCGGACTCACAGAAATCCGGGAAATGGACTGCAAAATCGCACGACTGCACGAGATGATTGACACTTCAACTGCATGGCAGTGACTGATCACACAGCGACATCCACGGTGTTATCGCAGCAGTGTAGCAGTGTCACAGGTTAGGCTTTGGCCAGTTCGACGTCCTCTGCTTAACAGAGGACTGGTCACTAGCAGCCCATTGCTGCGCATTCCTTTGACTCCTAACCACAGACGCCTCAGGCTGCAATGAGGCCTAAAACACAATTATTGACTCGTTTATTGGCAACAGATCGTGTTTTCTGACGAGTCAAGATTCAGCTTGATGTACCGTGTTGGTCGCATACGTGTTAGAAGACATCGTGGTGAACTGAACCTTTGCAGCGTCATACCTACCCAACGTCAAGATTCATGATTTGGGGAGCCATTGAGTTCAATTCGCGATCTCACCTGATACGAATTGAGGAAACCCCCAACACCCAGTGATACTATTTTAGAGGCAGTTACCCTGGCACTATATTCCATCAGAAAAATGCTCGGCCATATGTGGCCCGGAATGTCCAAAACCTCTTCCATCCACGGTAGACACTGCTTCTTCCCTGGCCTGCACGTCCTCCGGATATAACCCCGATCGAACACGTCTGAGACGTGGTAACTAAGCGACTGGCCCATCAAGATCCTCCAACAGTCATCACAAATGAGATCTAGTCGAGCATAGAAGCAGCCTAGAAGGCTATTCTCCAGAATGATATCAAAAACCTCTTCTATTCAATGCGATGCCCTGTAGAAGATGTTGTTTTTGCTCGAGGTGGCTTTACATGATATTGAGTTTTGAAGCGAAAAAATCTTCAATAGCTCTACAGATGTAATCAGTTATTTCTTGTAATACGATGAATCTATTGTATAAATTTCCTTTGAATAGCGTGATTCTTCCGGTATTAGTGTAGCACGTATCCACCGGCGAGAAACTGTTTCCTCTTCAGTGTAGCACGTATCCACCTTTAAAAAAAACTATTCCTATCAGTGTAGAACGTATCCATCTGTGAAAAGAACTACTTTTGAACTTCTTATACACTGAGTGGCCACTTTATTATGACCACCTGACAGTTTTCAGCAAATGAGCTATGGCTGCACGTTGTTACCGCCAGAGGGTGAGGCTAGTATAAAAAGGGGAAACCTTAGTGCTTGCGACAGTAGTAGAAGTGATTTTGGGGTGACGAGATGGATAAAAAATGCGATTTGACGGACTTTCAATGTGGGATGATTGTAGGAGCTCGGAGCCATGGAGCGAGTATCACCGAAACCGCCGCATTCGTGAAATGTTCCAAACCAGCTGTTGTTAAAGTGTTTAAAGACTGGACTGTCAGCCAAAAAACTGGGTCTCTACGTGCAACGTGTGGTCGTCATTGACTAGTGACTGCTTGGGCGGAACGGAGAGTGTCCAGACTGGTAACAGACAACCGAAGGGCAACAGTGCAGCAAATTACAAACCATCTTAATCAAGGATCCCCTCAAATGATCTCTGCACGCACTGTTCGCCGTACACTGCATCGGATGGGATATGGCAGCCGAAGGCCTATTTGAACACCTTTGCTGTCTGCAGTTAACAAGAGAAAACGTCTCCAGTTCGCACAGGAGCACAAGGATTGGACAGTCGATAATTGGAAACAAATTATGTGGTCCGATGAATCACGTCTTCAGTTGCACCATGCCGATGGCCGAGTGAGAATTTGGTGGAAACAGCACGAAAGCATGGACCCCAAATGCATTGCTACAACCCTTCAAACTGGTGGAGGCAACGTTATGGTTTGGGAAATGTTTTCCTGGCATGCTTTGGGCCCTTAAATTAATGTTGATCAACGTCTGATTGGCACATCATATCTAAACATCGTTGCGGACCAAGTGCATCCTGTCATGTGGATGGTTTATCCCAATGGCGATGGCTACTTTCAACAAGATAATGCGTCCTTCCATAGTGCTCGTATTGTACAGGATTGGTTTCAGGAACATGCCGGTGAGTTTACTTTGCTTAGGTGGCCCCCACAATCTCCAGATCTCAACTCCATTGAGAATTTGTGGGATGAAGTTGAACGAGCCATCAGACAGCTGGATCCACAACCCTGCAATCTCATACATACTCCTGGAAATTACTATTCATGAAGCATGGTCTCAGATCCCACAAGCCACCTATCAACATCTCGTGGAGTCCATGCTGTTACAGGGCTTGGAGCTGAATTCTATAACAGCACCCTGTGTGGAGGATTCGTTTGTGCTTCCTTTGCCGTAAGTTCGGTATCGGTGGTTTAATCCCTAATTATTCCAACTGGAGCAGATAAAAACAATACAAACCGTAGAAAAGTGAATCGACTGAAGCTAAATTTTGCAGTGAGGAAAACGTTTATTCAGATCATACGGGGAATGTCACCAAGCTTCTGTCCTTTTCGTGCTTTCATGCTTTCCGTTCTCCCTCAGTATTCTACACCGCCGAAAATCCTTCTCTCTCTTTCCGGCCACTCAAAAACTATTCCTTCCTCCGTCCCTTTCGACCCGAAGCATACTGCCTCCTTGCTAAAACTATCTTGCTTCGTCGACCCATTGCCACCGCGTTCCCTCCGGCTACACCCTAAGATGTCTCTTCTCCGAAAATCGCAAGATTCCCTAATTGCCATCTGCTGCGTCGCGTGGGAAAGGAAATACTCATTTGCCTTTCGTCCAAATGGCGGGAATTGAAAGGAAATGATTCCAATTCAGTATCACAAAAATGGCTACAGAATCTCGCTTCTGATAAATATGTAAGCCCCGGTTACAAAATCTCCCCCGCCAAAATAAAAAATGAGGGTGGTGCTAGACAGCCTAATTTTTTTTGCCTACATTAACCAACGCGATTGATTCGAATCAGGACAAGCTTGTGACAATACAATATTGGGCGGGCAATTTTACATGATTTTGAAGAGGTACCTGCATGCTAAGGTTTACATTCAGTAATTCTCCTTGATTTCTTTGGTAAACATATATCCATACACTTCATGATGATGACCTAATGGCAAAATAATTTAAAACATAGTTGACGATAAAATTGACGAAAGATTTCCAGCAAGCACGTTGCAATATAACTAGTATGATGGGTTCCAGAACATTTTCTGATATTACATATATACAAACATGGTTGCTAATCACACTTCTCCTGAAAAATACATGTACAGATACCTACCACAAATAATACTTTACACTTGATACTTTCATCGCTATCTCCATTCCACTTCATTCCTACATTAAAATTTTACTATTGATCTCTACAAGAATTTAACTTTACGGTGCAATTAATTCTCAAAATTTACCTCTGTACAACCATTCTTGTCCAGTTTGTATTAACCCCTCATTTTAGTTTATAATGCTGATCTACGCTGAAAATTTCCGAAAACTGTACGACAAAATATGCATAAATTTTCTTTCAGTTGAAACATGAAATGCAGAAAAATTTAAGTTTTGACAATGCTGATAAATTACCTATTAAACACTTGAATAATTTTCTCAAACCTTATATACACTTACACTGCAATTTTCTACCGATTGAACACTTGAATAATTTTCGCAAAATCTTATATACACTTACACTGCAATTTTCTATATACTAAAATTACTTACGCTAATATTATATACAATAAAACGAGTTGAGATAAATAACACTGCAAAAAATCAATGCATTTCTTCAGTCTTTGAATGACTCCGCTTAAAGTTCAATAAGATCATAGATGATCATTGTCCATCTAACCACTTAAAAGGAGTAGCGTAAATTAATGTCCGTGACAGCATATAAAAATCACTTTAGTGCAAATTATCAATTTGATGCACAAAAACTTAAATTGTCTTTTGGGAAATGTTCATGTAAACACAAAATGTTCGTATGTACACGTTTCGCAAATTGAAAATTATTCTTATCACTGAAATACAAATGGAAAAAAAAATACGTTTGGTGTGGATAGTTTATCACCAAATATGAATGATTACGCAACATATTGCAGGCACGTTATTTGCAGTCGATGACTCAACATGTCGAAAAGTTTCAACAGCACTGAAGAATCACACTCGTTGCCTGTTTGTGTGTCGCACATTGCCGAAGATATCGCGTTCCCTAAGATTGTAACCCTGATCTGCTGGTTCCATATCAATGACGACATGGTTCAGCTGTAACTCGTTCCACGTTTTGGGGGGTTGATAACCTTTTCCCATGTAAGTCTCCATGGTTGCATCAGGTATATTCCCACGCCGGTAAGGAAAATGTCTTTCTTGTTCGTTGGATGAATCTCGCCGTGCTGTTTGAGTTTTTGTTGTCATTTCCGTCTGTCTGGATGTCCCGGTAGGGCATCGGTGTAGCTGATCAAAATGAGCGATTGTCTTCTTTCTCGGATTGCAAACTAATCGCAAATTCTCACTGACGTCATCCATCATGCTTATGATACGACATGGACCTTCAGACAAATGATCGAATTTCTTACTCTGCCCAATATCTGCCTTCGGAGAGCTAAGTTTTTTAATGATGGAACAGGTGCCGACATGTTCAGTCTTGAGCGGCTGCTCATCTCTGAAGTGCACAGAATTCCTCAGCGGTGATTTATCTTTCCGACCGATTTCGACTCTCCAGTTCTCTCTTTGGGCACTCTGAACAGTGTCCGACGGCGCGCAGTTTTCGCTTCTCTGCCACCGCGGTCGGTCATCTCTAGGCGGTGACCTGGGTTGAGGCCTGTAATAACGCCTACCGAAGAAATTTGAGGGAGGCTTTTCCCTGCAATGCCGCCGCAGGTGAAAATGTGAACCACAGGTCCAACAAGATTTCTTCCTATTTTGATACCTGTTTTGAATATAAGGGTCTCGGTATCCCATTGTTTCACGGCGTTTCTCTTTCTGTAATTGCATTTTCAACGCGATCACTTCGTCCATCAGTGCTTTAATAGCTTTATCACTAGCCTCAAGTTTTTTCATCATTAGTTGCAACATGCTCCCTTCTTGAGTATCTAATTGGGGCTGTACATCCCTGCTATAAGGCTCTGTGGCGTTAAAACATTCCGAAGTGGAATTCTCGGCATTGAGTTTCATGCAATACATGATGCTGCAGAAAATACCAAAAAATGTTTGTTATATACTTGCCGAAAATACTTGTTATATCATGGCTAAAAATGTGTTTTTATATCACACTTGTCTCTTACGAGTATCATGTGCACTGTAAAGAATCAATGAAAAATATTTTTCATGGAAAGCTCTGTGTTAACGAATCTTAACGTTCAGCAATTATGATGCATAAAAATGTTTTGACTACCAGCGGCGGGTGGTGTGGGATTTTACAGAAAGAGTGGGTGACTTTAAAAATGGAAGAAAATATTTTTTTGTACTTACAGCACGTCGCTTGACTTCGTAATCCAGAATGTTTTTTGACACACACAGTTTTGATTGTCCCGCAAAGTCTAGTAGCACTATCACTGGTAAAACCAAAATGTTCCAATCTGTAGGAAAACTCGAACAGGAACAGGTCTCCACAATGAGGAATAAAATACTCTCAGGCCCCACGTCGGTGACTTGAAGACTCCACGTTGCTGCACTGAAGAACCAAATACCGAAGAACCGCTCAGCTTTTCATCGGCGATGCTCGAGTTCCATGCTGCTTAATAAAGATGCTCGGGTTCCGTACCGGTGAATGGAAGATCTAGAGAGTCCCTGTTCGGGCGCCATTTAAATGTTACAGGGCTTGGAGCTGAATTCTATAACAGCACCCTGTGTGGAGGATTCGTTTGTGCTTCCTTTTGCCGTAAGTTCGGTATCGGTGGTTTAATCCCTAATTATTCCAACTGGAGCAGATAAAAACAATACAAACCGTAGAAAAGTGAATCGACTGAAGCTAAATTTTGCAGTGAGGAAAACGTTTATTCAGATCATACGGGGAATGTCACCAAGCTTCTGTCCTTTTCGTGCTTTCATGCTTTCCGTTCTCCCTCAGTATTCTACACCGCCGAAAATCCTTCTCTCTCTTTCCGGCCACTCAAAAACTATTCCTTCCTCCGTCCCTTTCGACCCGAAGCATACTGCCTCCCTTGCTAAAACTATCTTGCTTCGTCGACCCATTGCCACCGCGTTCCCTCCGGCTACACCCTAAGATGTCTCTTCTCCGAAAATCGCAAGATTCCCTAATTGCCATCTGCTGCGTCGCGTGGGAAAGGAAATACTCATTTGCCTTTCGTCCAAATGGCGGGAATTGAAAGGAAATGATTCCAATTCAGTATCACAAAAATGGCTACAGAATCTCGCTTCTGATAAATATGTAAGCCCCGGTTACAATGCCACGAAGAATCGACGCAGTATTAAAGACAAAAGGTGGTCCAACGAAGTACTGAGAGGGTGGTCATAATAAAGTGGCCACTCAGTGTATAACATTTTTTTATTTTTGGTGAAATTGTTTTTTTTTTTTTTTTTTTTTTGTAATTTTTAATTTTTTCAATTTTCATTTTTTTTTAATTTTCATTTTTTTAATACAATGAAAATAAAATACTCATACGTACATTAAGTTTCACACTAAAGGAAATTGTCGAACTATTTCATTTGTGATCTGTTGTTAGCACTAACCGTTGCAAAAAACGACGGCAAATGATTTCCTTCGGATGCGCCTTGAATTTCACCACCCACAACTGAATATTTTGCTGCACGCTAGTTTTTGCATTTAGGACATCTAAATCCAGCATAATGCTTTCCTCGCATGTGTTTGGAACGTGGTACCACTATGACAGTGCAGCCAGATATGCCTAGTAAACATCGTTGTTGCTGCGGCTGCTGCTGCTGTAACTGCTGCAGCTGCTGTTTTGATAAAAGTAAACCATTCCTCTGGGCAAATTCAGTTGCAAGTTCCTTAGTAGCTGTTAAGGCACAAAACTGGAACATATCTGGATCCTACACAGCCATTATTTCAGTCAGAAAAAACACTGTTGCACCGACTGCTGTAATAGCCTCGGAACCGGACTATTGCTCTAATAGCCTGGGAATCAGGCACAGGCTCTTTCTTGCAGCTCAATGTTCAGATGTAATAAAACAAATGAAACATTAGGTCTACGGGTTTAAAAACCAGTTTTCAAGGATATACACTGAAGAGCAATTGGATTAGAGATACCTGTCCTGCAGCGTGAAACACACCTTTCGCCCTTATGATGGCGGCGATTCGTCTCGGCATGGACTCGACAAGACACCGGAAGCGTTGGGAAGCCATACGGATCCACGACCCCTGACCAAGCTCCCACAGTTCACGAAGATTTGATGGTGGGGGGTCAGAGCCTCGAACATCTCACTTGATGGCATCCCAAATGTGCTCGATGGGATTAAGGTCAGGTGACCTAGCTAGCTGGCCAAGGAAGCGAGGTCATGTCGGTGGAGTGTTCATTCAACCATTCGGATACAATTCGGGAGCGATGGCACTGTGCATTGTCTTGTTGCAGGATGAGGTCCCCAGTGGGATGTTGAAGATGCACAAATGGGAGCAAATGTTCGTCTAGAATATCCCGGTAACGTTGACCTGTGAGGGACGATGTCACACGTACCAGGAGTCTCATTTCAGTCCACGTAAACAGTCCCCAGACGAGAATGCCACCCCCACCAGCTTGAAGAGTACCCTGCTGGCAAGAAGGATCCATCGCTTCATGTGGTTTGCGCCCTATACTTGTATCCTGCCATCCGCATGTACCAACGTGAATCTCGACTCATCAGTCCAGGCAACATTTTTCCACATGTCCAGGGCCCAGTGGCGATGTTCCCGCGCCCATGCTAATCTTTGCACCCTGTGATGTGCGATCAGCAGTGGTACCCCCGTGGGACGATGGCTTCTGTACCCCATAGTGAGGAGATGGTTCTGGATGGTGTGGCTGCTTACCCGTTTTTGTGCACCAGCGTTAAATTGCCGAGTGATTTCTTGAACTGTGGCCCGTCTATCCGCTGTTACAATGAGAGCTAGTCGACGATGATCCCGCTCATCCACACGCTGTTGTCATCAGCATTTGGCCCTTGCAGGGATGGTTTTACCGGATTCGATGTACTCACGGTGCACCCGTGACACACTGGCTCGTGAAAATCCCAGTGCCTGCACGACTTCCGAGATGGAGAGACCCATTCATCGGGCTCCGACAATTAATTTGCCCACGATCAAATGCCCTTAGATATTTCGTCTTATCCATACTGCATCAGACTCTTAGTGATTTCCGTCGCATCACTTCTTATATTGTCGGATCGCTGCATACGTCATGCCGTTTCCGTTTACAGGGCCGCACACAGCGCCACATTTTCATAACGCCAGCTGTCTCTAATTCAATTGCTCTTCAGCGTAAAGTATAGTATGTCATTTATTTACACAGGAAGATACGTGCTTTAATGACGGGGATAAGTTTTTTATTGGCGGATACGTGCTACACTGAAGGTGAAACAATTTCTCGGAGATGGATGCGTGCTACACTAATACCGATTCATTTCTGGTGCTGCAATTTTCACAAATATTAGTGTATTACTATAGATTACCTACATGAGAGTTCAATTAAATGAACCTCTACTTTAAATAGTGCCCTCCTGTACGGGCGCATTTATATTTCAGAGGAATTTTACCTGTCACAAAACGGTTATCCGATAGTAGGAAATTTAGAATGACATGTTCGCTTCGATTTTCACGAAAAAGGTGACTTATACTCTAATGTTCTTTTTTAGCACACGTGTTTATATTGAAACGCCCAGCTTGGGAATGTTACTAAGAACGAAAAGATAAAAGTATTCATTCTAAAGCTTGTTCTCTGTTAACAACTGAGACTCAGATATTCGTTCTTGAAGCGCCGGGATTTCGTGCATCAACTTCAAGGATATCAGAAAGCCATTTATCGGTTCCTGCAAATGACACAAGTGAAAAGTAGTGAGGGAAGGAGAGGGGAAGTAGGACGGACCGGTGATAATAGGACTATGGAGGCGGGAGTCGGACTTACTAAATTCCCTGATGTCACGCAATCGGTTCCCATCTGTTGACTGCCGGAGAACAACAATTAAATATCCCATATGGACATAGCAATTGAGATGCTACTTCAACTGTCACCCTAATTAATACCGATGACCCGTAGGGGAGTTCGTGTAAACCGATCTGTACGGTCCACGTTGTCCCCCTACATTTAACTCGTTCTGGCCTTGGGACAACACAGAAAGTTACGGTGGGGGGTGATAAATTATGTCCAGTCAAAATGATGCTCCGTTTGACTGGCCATGAGTTACCTGTGAGGAGCACTAATAAGACTCATTCGAATACAGTAATTATATTTTTGTTATAACATTACGAGCACAGCTGGTTTCATCAGGTGATTACCAGAACACGAGTCCATTACTTTCGCTGGACCATCCCACACTTTCCCATGCGTGGCCATGCTACAGAATTCTGTTCTCTACCGCGTTTTTATCACTGAATGCCAATAAAAGAATCAAAACTTTGATCGTTAGGAATGGCGGACTAAGCGGATTAAGCAGATTAGCATTTTTCGTTGGATCTGTTGCTATCTAAGAGCAGATGTCCTCGTACATCACACTGTACAACCGATATTTATATATATACATGTACGTTGTTGTGCGTGTGTGTGTGATGCACATCGGCTCCTTCATTGACGATGACGCATCAGATGCATGTGGAAGGCGGAGAATATTAATCATTGTAGGCTACAAAAGTGGTGCCTTGTCAGTCCCAGAATTTTCTAACACTCTGCATTAGTTTGTTGCTTATTATTATTTAGCCCGTCCTAAGACGGTTGCTTTAAGCTTTAAATAAATATTAATATATAGGAGATGTTTCCAGTCCTAAGACGGTGAAATTTTTAATTGAAGCAGATTGAAAACAAATCAAATAGACATCGACTTTTTTTTTGTAAGGAAATATAGTAAAAACTTGTATACTAAGAACTCATTCATGTTTGAACTGAAAATTATATGCTATTTATTTCCGTTTTTCAAAAAACCTTGCGATAAATATTCTGCACGAAGTATTTGTTGTTGTTCAACAATTTTCCTTGTAGTCCACTTGTTTTCGTGTAAACTTACCAAAATAACTTTTGCTTTGATTTTTCGCGTTAAATTACTTTTTCTCGGGCAAACATGTCATTCCGCCCACGGCTTGTTTTAGACTCTCCTATCCGAAGTTTAGTTTGAAGCTTCATACCGAAGCTTTTTCTACAAAATAATGCGACTTCTGGTATTACAAATCGGAACTATGTAAATTCTCGACAAGGTGCTATTGGGGCGACATCTCCTTTTAGATGCAACTTTGTTCACTTCGACATCGCAAGATTTTAGTTTTAATGGTAGGTTAGAGCGTTTAGATAGATCGGTATTTTGCAAAATGTATAATATAATCAGCACGAAACTCGGAAAATTAGTTAAATTAAAAAGTAAAAAATAATTAAGGCGTACAAATTAATATTCGAATTGTGCTAAATTAAATTAATGCATAAAGCGCAACTTGCCGCGATATTAAGATTTTAGTTCGAATTTTGTAGATCGGATAAATAGAACTCGAGTTATTGATAATCCAATGTTTTTAAATTAGCACGCGATCACCTTAACATCTCAATGTGATCACGTACAAACTCAACTTGCTGCGATATTAAGAATTCAATTCGAATTTTGTAGATCAGAAAAACAGCCATCACCTTGACATCTGAAAGTGATCTCGTGCTATTCTATAGCAGGTAATCATTTTTACATAGCGAGAACACACACGAATTGATCGATAAGTGATCACGCAATAATGCAGACGTTAGTGTGACGTCAAGCGTTCCACAGAGACGGATCTGGGTGCTTATATTATTAATTATCTTCTTTATTCGAAATATACACTGCTGGACAATTGCTAAGGACGGATCGTAAACGGCTATATAGCGCATAAAAAGAAAGTGTGGTTGGATGCCAAGTAAAATAAAATAATGTCAGAATGCCAGGACATTACAAGAAAGACAATTTATTGTGCTCTGAAATCCAGAAGGCTTTGGAACGTGTTCAAGGGACAAACAGGCCATTTTGTGCAGAATACGTAAACGTGAAAAAAATGCAATTACCGTCCGCAGGCGTTCCGGCGTAAGATGTCAATACGGGATATGGCCATCATGGAGGGCGATGCAAGATTCCACACGTCGTGTCATGCTTTGCACAACATTATCAAGCAGCTGTTGGGGTAATTTATCCCATTCCTCTGTCAGTGCACGGATGAGGGTGTCCTTGTTTATTGGAGGGCATTGGCGACCAGCAAGACTCCTCCCCAAAGCATCCCACACATTTTCAATGGGATTCAGATCTGGAGAACGTGCTGGCCATACGAGGCGTTGAATATCCTCGCTCTCAAGACACTCCTGGACAGCGACTGTTCGATGACATGTTGCGTTGTCGTCCATGAAAATGAATCTATCACCGACAGCACCACGGAACATGCGAACATGAGGTAGCAGAATATCATTAATGTATCGTTGGCCAGTCATAGTCCCAGTTGGAAGCACATAGAGGGACGTACGGCCATTGATCATGATGCCAGCCCATACCATGACACTACATGTCGGATATCTGTCCCTTTCCTGTATGTTTGCTGGGCAATATGCAGTACCACTATCACGCCAGATCAGTTGTCGTCGACAATCAGACGATAAACTGTATCTACTCTCATCTGAGAAGAGGACAGCAGACCAGTCGTTATCAGTCCAATTGCGATGTTGATGGCACCATTGCAAACGGGCGGTACGGTGACGTCTGGACAATGGGATGCACACAACAGGACGGCGGGCGTACAGTCCTCCTTCATGCAAACGTCTGGTGACAGTTTTTCGGGAGATCCGCTTGCCAGCAGCAGCCATAAACTGATTTGCTACCTCACTAGCTGTGCTGCGCCGGTGTCTTTTTGTTGATAGCACTATGTACCGATCTTCTGCAGGTGTCGTACTACGAACACGACCTCCCCCGTGACGTTTGCTACACTGTCCATTTGTTCGAAATGATTTACAAAGCCTTGAAACAACACTTTGGCTGACGTCGAACTCTCTGGCAACATCTGTTATTTTTCGCCCTTCTTCAATCTTGCCAATAATACGGCCACGCGTAAAATCATCTAGGTGATGTCGGGAAGACATACTGAAAAATTCAAGTTCGTCAATTGATTCTTTCCCTTTCAACTTTGCGGTTGAACAACAACGGTCAATACGAGTCAAATCCTTTATATCTCTTATCAGCGCTATGACGTCACGAACAAGTTCGGCAATCCAAAATTTGCATACGCACAACACGTCTTACTGTACCCCGCACTTATGCTAATTTCCACATTTTCCTGCCTTCCATTTTATGGTTGCTATCGTTGCTATTGTCATCCGTCCTTAGCAATTGTCCGGCAGTGTACGAAGCAAAGCCTATGACAATCAAACATAAATAACAAAATTATCATTGACTGGTGTTTCTGGCTGATACGAGTTTCCACCGGAGACCTAGGTATCAATCAAGAATCGGCGTAAAATATAGGATGTCCCAAGTAAATCTGTCTTCTGCAGTTCTCTAGGTGATATATCAGAAAGCTGCAAATTTTTCGAAATGTTTCATAAAAATTTTTGACATTGCTCCAAGTGCCCCGATGACAATGGGAAACACCGTTGTGTGTTTAGTTCATAATCGGGTAACTTCTATAGCCAGGTTTCTATATTTTGTTATTTTTTCCAGTTCTTTTTCGTCGACTCTGGCATCTCCAAGAATCGCTATATCAATTATCCAGACTTTCCGATTTTCTATGACTGTTATGTCTGGTGTATTATGTTCTAGGTGCCGATCGGTTTGAATTCGAAAATTTCACAAGATCTTGACTTGATCATTTTCTACGACTTTCTCAGCCTGATGTTCCCATGAATTTTTCGATACTGGCAGATTGTGCTTTCTGCATAATGACCAGTGAATCAATTTTGCAACCCTTTTATGTCTAGCTTTGTAATCTGTCTGTACAATTTTGCTACTTTCACAAATAAGATGAGACACAGTTTCATCTTTTTCTTCACAAAGTCGACGCTTTGGATAATCACTGATTTTCTGGATTTTAGCCTTCATAACATTTATTATTATTATTATTATTATTATTATTATTATTATTATTATTATTATTATTATTATCTTTTCTTTTAATTTTTTGCACCCAACATAACTTTGATTTCAAAGTCCAATTGTCAGTGTGATATTTTCAAATGGCAACGTCAATACGAGTGCGTGATAGAATACTTTCAGTGAAGATGTTAGCTGTCAATTTGGTCAGAATGAAATTAGAAACATGCCAATTAGGTTTCAATTAAACGAAAGAGATATTGTTCACGGTTTGCGTGAATACCTAAGTGAAAGCACGGCTTCGGAAAGATCGAGACATTTAAAATACTCTCTTAGTGGGATAACATTTTCATCAAGTTAATGCAAACGAAGATTTTCACAAATGAATTTAACCATTAGTTCAACCAGAGTTTCTATGAAGACAAACGCAATTTCTTCACTGCCTTTAAAATTGTAAGGCAGCTTCTGGGACACTTCGACCCGCAAAATATGTAGTGTATTCATGCTGACTAGGAAACGTCAGAGACGTAATCAGCAAGAAATCAGAGTCGACAATTGGAATTTTCCACAGAAACTCTCTTATGAAACTAAGTACTTTTTAAATACACGACACAGGCGCCTCTGTTGGTCGATTGTGGAACTTAGCGAACACAACTGTAAAACTATGATAGATAGGGCAGAAATGTAAATTACAAAGTTGTAGAACTGACTTTGCTTATTAGGAATCGATATCGCTGTTTTACTAAGTACATATTGTACATGTGTTTGCATTCTAAGAAAAATTACAATCTTATATTATTAAATTTAATTGGTTCACATCATAAAAAAAGGGTGCATTTTGTCATTATATTCCCGAAAAATTTGGGGGAAGATCCTTTACATTGGGGATCGTTGACTCTGAAAATCTGGGGGTCCTGACCCACAACCCTTCTCCCCAGTGGTTACGCCGATGGTAACTTGTGAGGGATGAATAACGAAAGGGAGGATGGGATTTAAGCGAAGAGACAAGACTTTAACGAAGATTTTTTAATCGACGTTAAGGACTATAATTTCCCGCCAGTTGGAAACTCTGAGAAGATCCTCTGTTGCGTGAAGGAAGGTAGCAGAAGGAAAGTTTCTTGGAGAAAATGAGATTAAAACAATTATGAGAAACGAAAGTAAGAGAGGAAGAAAGGTTATGTAAAACGATCAATTCATCATAGCCGATGAAGATGAAGAAACTGTGAAAAGCAGCTTTGATTTTATCAAGTTGGATGTGTTGAATTAGGTATCTCCGAAATTATCAGGACTAGAAAGCAAGTCGACGAAAAGCTGGGATGAGTCTGTTGTCACGAAAGAGGGTGCAGCGAAGTTACTCATAAAATGACTGTGCACATACCGGCAGACAGTGAAATTCAGTAAGGATAGCAACCATATTGGTGCGTACTGTACAGTGGCGACTCTGTTTCTCGAGGGAAGAAATAAAGGAAAGGAGGGTCAGATGTTTCGAGAAATCCATTTTCATTCGGATGAGAGCTTCACTCACAAGCGGTTAAGTCAAGGACAGTTTTGAGTTTTTCAAAATGGGGTCAACAGTCGTCAGTATTAGGTGGAACTGATGACAGCAGATAAGTGAGACCGGCTTGGAATCCTGGTAAGGCATGGTTTTTGTATTTGACTCATGTCACTGGCTCTCTCCCTTCCCTTTTTTTTTTTATTGGAGGTTTAACGACCACCATGAGCAACTCAATGGGCTATAAGCAGTCGCCCGTCCCTAATTTAGGGTAACTGGTTCCAGGGAAGGGAGAGAGCCAGTGCCGTAAGACAAACACAACATCCATGCCTCACGGGATTCGAACCCGGACCCCATTCGGACGAATGATCAGAAGCCATCTCTTAGACCACTGCGTCACCGGGGCGGCCGGCTTCCTTTCCCTGGAACCAGTGACCCTAGGTTAGGAATAGGCGACTGCAATGAGTTGCTCACGATGATCGTTAAACCTTCAAAAAAAAAAAAAAAAAAAAAAAACGGAACATGTTATCTCCAAATTCAGCACGAATTTTAATTACTTTAAAAACTTTTACAAAAATCTGTACATCGTTAACTACATTTTTTTAAAGAATGAATTAATTAGTTTCGAACTTAGCCATTTTATAAAAAAAATAGGCTTTGAGGGGTGATCGCCCCAGACGCCTTTCGCTAGATCCGCTATTGAGTGGAAGTTGCAGAGAATTGAATACTATGGCGCTGGCCTCTGATTATTCGTCCGAGATGGGTCTGGATTCGAATCCCGAAGTTTGGTCCTAATTGCGGATGTCCCAGTTGCGGACAGAGGGAAAAACAGTGCCAATTGCGGACAGCTCCAGTTCTGTCCGCAACTGGGAAAAGAGGAAGAGTTTTAGTGAGAGTTTAGGTAAACACCGCTTTTGGGAAAAAATTCAAGAACTGGGATTAGTGAATGAATATAAAAATAACAAGGAGATAAAGCAACACCTCCGAATGTGTGCTTCACTGGCCTATCTTTCTGTGGGAAATGTAGGCGATGATTGGATATACATTCAAGAATCCAGTCCCATTAATGAAAACTTTCAGAAATTTTATGATTATTTCTTTAATAACTGGCTGGAAAATCCGGTAATAATTGTAGAAATGTGGAATTGCAACAGCAAACGACACAGAGCAAATAATGTCGTCGAAGGCTGGAACCATCGGTTAAATGCAGATATCAAAAATCCTTATCCTAAAGTCGCGAAATTATTAACGTGCTTGAAAGATGAAGCGAGGAACAGCGACTTCTTGTACGACAGTAAGTGCCTAAATCTCGAGGGCAAGAAAAGACAAAAAGCAACAATCAATTTGGATGAGCGGATCAGAGTAATGCCAGAGTTTTACACAACTGCGAATATCCGACGTTGTTTGACGAATCTATCGTTCATTCGGAAGTTGGAATAAATCAACAGCTACTTTCAGCTTCGTAATTTTATTTTGAATCTGACATACAATATAGTTATGGTTTTTTATGAGAATATTTATGTAATCTGTTTTAGTTTTTGTTTTGAATTAAAGAAAGCGAAATAAGATAAAAGAGATCAATAAAAAATAATAACTTCTTCAGAAACAGGGGTTGAAAAAAGTTATAGCTACACTGGGAGTTCATCCTCATAGATGGACTGGCCCTTGCTACATATATTGTATAATTTTATGTTTATACACTCTACGGTTTTCTGTTGATGACACATAGTAGCGTGCAAAAAACCAAAACAAAAAAAAACCATACTTTTTTAAATAGGCTGATAAGAAGATATTCAAATAGAATGAAATAAATCGTCCATTTGCCAGTATACCGCTCTTCCAATATTTGAATGACTTCAAATAAAATTCAACCATTCTGGTGAGGGATAATGAATTTCCCTAATCCCTCCCTAAGTCCTTTTCCCTTTTCCCAGTTGCAGACAGAACGGGGATCTGTCCACAATTGGCACAGTCCCCCCCCCCCCTGCCCGCAACTGGGACGTCCGCAACTGGGAAGTCCGCAATTGGGAAGACACTGAATCCCGGTGAGGCATATGGATGTTGTGTTTGTCGTACGGCACTGGCTCTCTCCTTCCCTGGAACCAGTGACCCTAAATTAGGGACGGGCGATTGCTTATAGCCCATTGAGTTGCTCACGGTGGTCGTTAAACCTCCAACCAAATAATAAAAAAAAAAAAAAACCAGCAATAAAAAAAAAAAAAAAACCAGCAATAAAAAAAAAAAAAAAAAAAGGATAGCGGAGACACGTGGAGGACAGCCGGTTCTATTACATCAGTTGCAGTCTGAGATTTCTCATTTGCATAATTAGCTAGCATACGAGTCGATGTCCGGGGAAAAGAAAATTTCTCATTTGCATACGTGGCCTCGATGTCGGAGAAAAAGAAAATTTCTCATTTGCATACACAGCCAGCACACCAGTCGAAGTCAGAGATTTCTCATTTTGCATACAAGTATGTAGCAGACACAGCAGAAGTAGTCAGAAAGGTACTAGTAGACGCACTTGTTACAACTGAGAATTCGGTGTCGCATTTCTGTTGTTGTTTCCTTAAATTGAAAATCACTGGAAAAGGCTAAAACCGAGGAGTTGACTTTAAGAACTGCTTCCCTTGAATAAAGAACAGAACAGTGGAACAAATATACTTCCCATTTGGGAAAGTAAAATACTTCAGTCATTTTTCTCAGGTATATCGATATTTTTGTACTTTCCCTCTTTTGGGCAATTTTACTTGACGTTGGTTTTGTGCCCAGAGTGTTTCTATACCTCGTTTAATGCTGTACTTCAAGCCCCTAAGGTATGGGCAAGTAATTCGACTTTTCATTTCTTATATCTTTATTTTATGCCGAACAGTAAAAATTTTCTAACTAATAAAAAACATTTGCCGCACAATGAGCTGCATCAACTGCATTTTTCAATTTCTTGCTATCTTTTCTTCAATTAAGCTACACAACTTTTCTGTGCAGCCGCTGGCTTCGCACTAGCCCCCCCCCCCCCTCCTCCATTCCTTGAAGTTGGAATTATCTACCGAGTTGTGCCCACCCGTGTTTTTCGAGCGCGTGTTGGCTCGTGACAGTGCAAGGGAGCGCAGTTTGCCCTCTGAATTGGCGGTTCCATCCTTTCGGTTGGGATTCGCATAATGGAGTCACGTACCCGTCGCACTCGGGAGCGAGTCCAGCACGTGGCCAGTGGTCACGATTTCATCGGCCTTTTGTTCTCTTTCCGAACAAACCAACCACTCTTTCAGTGTATGCTATCCTCTAAGTGGGTAATCACGCATGTCATCAACCCTTTAGATTACAGTCCAGAACTTTTTCTCTCCACTCAAGATTTTATACAACTCTAAACTGCCAGCTGCTCCAACTTCGGCAATCTTTCCTGCTTCAATTATTTACTTGTAATTTAAAAAAAAAAAAAGAAAAAAAAAAGAATGTATATCAGAAGAAAAGACGCGCATGTCGTTTGTAATGAAGGCACGTTCTTCAAGTTTAAAAGAAATCTGGCCAGCCTTGAAAATGCTCGCCTTTAAAATGCTCGAAGTTAAATGATTTCTTTGTCTCTCTTGTCTTAGTGAAAATTATTCCAGGTGGCTCCAATGTTCATTTTAGCCGCCCCGGTGGCGCAGTGGTCTAAGTGATGGCCTCCGATTATTCGTCCGAACGGGGTCCGGGTTCGAATCCCGGTGAGGCATGGATGTTGTGTTTGTCTTACGGCACTGGCTCTCTCCCTTCCCTGGAACCAGTGACTCTAAATTAGGGACGGGCGACTGCTTATAACCCATTGAGTTGCTCACGGTGGTCGTTAAACCTCCAATCCAATCCAAAAAAAAAAAAAAAAAAAAAAAAATCAATGTTTATTTTATGTAGCAATCGTTTTTACCTGAGAAATTTGTCCACGTAGGTGGCTTTGTTATTTTATTTATATAGTAGTCTTTCACAGAGTTTTACAGTGTCGTTGGGCCTTTTAGCTCCGGGGCTAAGCCGGCATGAAAATGAGAAAAAGAAAAATGTTTCTTCTTTTAATTGAAAAAATTCCAAAGAAATTCCGTATTAGTAATCAGTTCCCAGATTTTCAGAATGCAAATATGAGCAACTTGAGTAACTGGGTAACGCATTACAGCCTTTCATATCCGTTCACTAGAGCGCAATGAATAATACCCCGTGGTGGTAGAGACGACACCCGTCAAGTCGTTGCCTTGACGAAGCTTCGGAGAATTGTAATGAATGAGAAGATGCACGCTGAACTGCGCATGCGTAACACTGCCTTTCGGGGCTGGTTGTTTTTCTGTTTAACAGTAGCAATTTTGCTTCCTCGTAGTCGGACAGTGAGCTGCTGATTTTCGTTTGAGGAGTTAAGCTGTAAAGTTCGTGTAAGTAAAATGAACAAAAGGACAGTTTATTAGAACACCCTTTTAGTTTATTAAGGATGAAGAAAAAAACAGTTAAAGACTTGTGTACACATCGACCAGAAATTTGCTTGGTGCAAAAACATAAGAATCAGTGTATGACTTTTAATGCGGATCCGGCGCCAAGGAGCAGGGAGCGTGGCTTGCGGCAGGAATGCGAAGGGGCGTTGTAGGTGGCCCTAGTGTGTTGGGTCAATGCTGATGCGCTACCCCCTAGCGGTGATTTTTGGAACTTTCGATGGATTTTTGAGGATGGCAACGACCGAGTGGGGGAATGGGGATAGCAACTCGATGTGCTGCCCCCTAGCGGTGCTTTTTGGAACTTTGTATGGATCTTTGAGGGATGGCAACGGTCAAGTGGTGGAAAGGGGATGTCAACTGGATGTGCTGCCCCTAGCGGTGCTTTTTGGAACTTTATTATTTTCTCGGGAGATTTATTGGACTTTGTCAAATTTTTGGAGGAAGTTTTTTTGTCCTTTCCAATATTTTTTGTTTACTCGAATTTTTTCATTAAACTTATATTTTTAGAACTTCCGTGAGGTGTTAGAGCGAACATACTTTGTTTTGTTTCTACTGCTTCCTACTGTTTTGTTTCTACTGGTTACTACTGTTTTGTTTCTATTGTTTTTATGTTATACAAGACTGCACTACTGGGATAATGATGCCTAAAGTGTCCCAAGAAAACATCGCCCACAGCATAACACTGCTGCCTGCCTGTTTCCGCCCATCAGTGTATCCAGGTGCCATAGCCTTTGTTGGTTATTGGCGTATCCGCGCTCGGCCATCTACGTGATGCACCAGGAAATCTTGATTCATCAGACCAGGCCACTTTCTTTTAATCATTCACGGTCCAATCTCGATTATCGTCGGCCCATTTCATGCGTTGTTGGTGATGACGTGCACTGAGCATGGGGACCCGGCTGTGTCTTCGGCTACTCAGGAGCCTGCGCAGAAGGCTGCGATGAACTCTGTGCTGTAACACGTTGCCCTGGTCACCACTGTTGTAGCTAAGGGTGATTTGTCGAACTGTGTCCCTGCGATCTCTGTGAACAATGCGCGAGTCTTGGCTCCCATCTGGCATCACTGAGCTGTGGACGACAGACGGCTGGACGATGATTTGTCGTTTGGCCATCTGTGCACCACTTTTGATACGTACTCACTACAGCGACACGTGAACATCCCACAAGCCGCACCGTTTCCAAGATCGTAGTTCCGAGGCGTAGTGCCATCACAATTTGTCATTTATCAAACTCCGATAAATCGGCAGCTTTTCCCGCTCTGACTCCGAACACTCTACTAACCGCAAGCCGGTCCTCGGGTTGTATATATACTGCTCTGTGAACTTCATCTGCGCTACCGTTTGGTCTCCAGGCGCGCTCTTTTCTCTAGGCTGGGGGTGTTCATAATCTAATGGCTCATCGGTGTATCATCATCATCATCATCATCATTGTCAACCATTATCAATCCACTGCTGGACGAAGGTCTCCCCAAGTTTCCTCCACAACGGTCTGTCTTGTGCCAGTCTCCTCCATGTCACTCCTGCATATTTACGAATTTCATCCACCCATCTCCCATGTGGTCTTCTTCTGGGTCTTTTCCTGTCAATTGGAATCCAATCTGAAAATTTCGGCTGTCCATCGATGGTCTGTCCTTCTGGCAGTATGTCCAGCCCATTGCCATTTCAGGGATTTAACTCTGATCATGATGTCTTCCACTCTCGTCATTTTTCGGATCCACGAGTTCCTCTTCTTATCTCTCCTGGTTATACCAAGTATGCACCTCTCCATGCTGCTTTGAGTTGTCTGCAGCCTTTGTATGTCTCTTTTAGTTAAGGTCCACGTCTCTGCACCATACGTAAGCACTGGAAGGATGCATTGATCAAACACTTTTCTTTTAAGACATAATGGCATATTGCTCTTGAAAATTATGTTCTTCCAAAAGCTCTCCAGGCAAGTTTTGTACGCCGATTAATTTCTTCATCAATGTGACCCTCACTTGATATCTGCTGTCCAAGATAAACGTACGTGTCTGTTATCTCCAGCTTTTCTCCATCAATCGATAAATCTTCATTTCTTGTAAAAGCATTGAACATCACTTTTGTCTTCTGAAAGTTCATTTTTAATCCCACTTCTTTACTCTTGTCAGCAAGTTCCTGGATCATACTCTGCAGCTCTGATGGGCTAGCTGCAAAAATGACTACGTCATCAGCAAAACGAAGGTGGGTTAGATAATCTCCATTAATCTTTATCCCCTTGTTTTCCCAGCTCAGCGATTGAAAAACACCCTCCAATGTGGCATTAAAGAGCTTCGGAGATATGGTGTCACCTTGTCTCACTCCCTTTCCAATTTTTATGTGTGTTGTATTTTCAAACAGCCTAATCTTTGCACTTGCATTTTCATAGATGTTATTAATAATATTAATGTATGCATCTTCAATACCGCAGGTTTTCAGAGCCATTGTAACTGCTGATGGTTTCACCGAATCAAAGGCTTTTTCATAATCTATAAAAGCCATGCACAATGGAAGTTCATATTCTTTTGCTCTTTCAATTAGTTCTCTCAGTACGTGGATATGATCTATTGTGCTGTAGCCACTCCTGAATCCAGCTTGTTCTCTCGGTTGAGCCATGTCCAGTGTTACCTTCAAGCGGTGTGAAAGAACTTTAGTGAAGATTTTATAAACTACTGATAGGAGGCTGATAGGTCTGTAGTTTCCGAGATCCTCAATGTCACCTTTCTTATGTAGCAGGATCATTGTAGCGGTGTTCCAATCCTCAGGAATCTTTCCTTCATTAAGGCATCGAGTGAAAATTTGGGCGAGTACTGTTTCGATTTCTCCACTTGCTTCTTGTATGATGTCTACAGTAATTCCATCTTCTCCTGGAGCTTTTCCCCGCTTCATGTTCTTGATTGCATGTGCAACTTCTGCTGGAAGGATTGGAGGAACTCTGGTACTGGTATCTTTCATGATGTCTGGAGTGCATGTATCATCCCTTTCATATAATTTGGAGTAGAAATCTTTCACTCTTGTCAAAATTTCGCCTCTATTTCTTGTTACAGAACCATCTTCTTTTCTCAGTGCCATAATCTGTTTTCTTCCCTTACTGAGATGTCCCTTTGCTATCTTTAGGCTTTGGTTGTTTTCAATTGCTTTCCTCACTAGTTTACAGTTGAATTTTCTTACGTCTTCAGTGATACTTTTTCGTACTGTCTTGCATAGCTCTATATATTCCACTTTGGAAGTCACATCTTCTTTAGTTGTCCTCATCTCTCTTCTTTTTGCATCAACATTTTCGTTTTTCCTGATAATTTGTTTACATGCAACTTGTTCTTAGACCCAGCTAATTTTGTTGCTGTTTCCATAAGAGCTTTGGTTACTTTTCTGTTAACTTCAGAGATGTCCACTTCTTCCGATGTTAGGCCTTCTAAAGCAGAGTACCTGTTCTTCAGTTCCAACTTGAAGGTATTATGGTGTTTTTTAAGGTTGGTTATGTCAATAGATTTTGTTTGTGTTATGAGCTTGCCACGTTCAAGTTTAGTGTTGAGGTGCATCTTACATCTCACCAATCTATGGTCACTACCTGTGTTGAACTTGTTTAGCACACTGCAGTCTTCTATGACGAATTTTTTGTTACACATAATAAAATCAATTTCACTTGTCATCCCATTTGGATGTCTCCATGTCCATTTCCTGTGTGGCTTTTTCTTGAAGAAGGAGTTCAAGATGAAAAACCCTTCTGCCTCTGCAAACTCAACGAGAGTATTTCCACGCTGGTTTCTGTTGCCGTGACCGAATTTACCTACTGAAGTTTCATTCCGTTGCCGTTGCCCTATTTTTGCATTGAAATCTCCCATAATTATTTTCAAGTGCTGCTTACCTTTATTATTTAGATGACGAATTTCCTCATAAAATTCTTCAATTTCTTCTTCAGGATGACTTGTGGTGGGTGCATAAGTTTGAATAATCTGAGCCTGGTATCTTCTCGATAGTTGGATAACGAGTCGTGCAGCTCTGTCAGAGGAACTTTCAACTTCTACCACTTTATCCTTCAGTTTCTTGTTTATTATAAATCCAACACCACTAGTTCTGCCAGTATCTGTCCCACGATAGTAGAAGAGATGTCCACTTTTCAGTTCGATGAGATCTTCTCCTTTTCTCCTTACCTCACTTAGCCCCACAATGTCCCACTTGATCCTTTGTAGTTCCTCTTCCAATTCAAGAAGCCTTGAATCAGAAGATAGGGAGCGTCCATTGTAAGTAGCCAAGGTCAGCATCAGATGGCAGCCTAGTCCGGTCCTCCGGGGATTCTTAGCACCCTCTGCCTTCATGTCGCACTGGCCGCTGCCTTGGCCAGGTACATTCCAGCTGCCGGAGACTGAGGGCCAAGATTTAAGTTGTGGAGTCATTTTGGAGGGGTTTGGCCATAACTCACCACGCTGGCCAAGCGGGTTGGTGAGTGTGGGATAGCATTTCCTCTGATCCCGATGGTATAGTTATACCGCTATTGGCGGTCGTCAGAGCCCTTTTAGTGGGAACAGGATGCACCACGAGAAGGCGGGGTTGACATTTGTCAAGGAGAGGCTGTGATGTTACGCATCACCTGACCTTACATCCCCATCGGTGTATATAACGTAATTAATAAGTCGGTGTTCCCAATTAAGCCACGCCGACGAAGTTTGTCGCTGCAATTTTGCTGCTTTGACATGTGCGTCTCCTCTGAGGTAGATGTGTCAACACTATTTATTTAGAAGGAATTAAAAAATTCCCGGTTACGAAATTTACGAAGTGTTGAAGATCCCTTGCCCTAAACGGCAAAGAAGGAGAAGAGGAACTGAGTCTGAAAAATAAAGCAAGGAAAAGCAGACTTTTAACACCTGAATTGCTTTCTACGGAAAGGGTTTTTATTGGATTGTGGTGGGAATGAAACAATTTAGGGATTGTCGGGACATCGGGAAGAACTAATGTTGCCAGAGATTTTTTATCTGAAATCAGTAGACCAGAACTTAAAAAAACAGTATAAATCAGTAGAGCAGAGCTCAAAAAATCAGTAAAAATCAGTCGACCAGAGCACAAAAAATCGGTAGAAATCAGTAGACCTGAGCTCAAAAAATAAGTAGAAATCAAACTAGTGCTAAAAAATCAGTAGAATTCAGTAGACCAGAGCTCAAAAAATCGGTAGAAATCAGTAGACCTGAGCTCAAAAAATCAGTAGAAATCAGTAGACCTGAGCTCAAAAAATAAGTAGAAATCAAACTAGTGCTAAAAAAACAGTAGAATTCAGTAGACCAGAGCTCAAAAAATCAGTAGAAATCAGTAGACCAGAGATAAAAAAATCAATAGAAATCAGTACACCAGAGCTCAAAAAACAATAGAAATCAGTAGACTAGAACTCAAAAAATCAGTAGAAATCAGTAGACCAGAGCTCAAAATATCAGTAGAAAGCAGTTGACCAGAGCTCAAAAAATCAGTAGAAATCAGACGACCAGAGCACAAAAAATCGGTAGAAATCAGTAGACCTGAGCTCAAAAAATCAGTAGGAATCAGTAGACCTGAGCTCAAAAAATAAGTAGAAATCAAACTAGTGCTAAAAAATCAGTAGAATTCAGTAGACCAGAGCTCAAAAAATCAGTAGAAATCAGTAGACCAGTGCTCAAAAAATTAGTAGAAATCAGTAGACCAGAGATAAAAAAAAATCAATAGAAATCAGTACACCAGAGCTCAAAAAAACAATAGAAATCAGTAAACTAGAACTCAAAAAATCAGTAGAAATCAGTAGACCAGAGCTCAAAATATCAGTAGAAATCAGTAGACCAGAGCTCAAAAAATCAGTATAAATCAGCAGATCAGATGTTTTGCTTGAAATATGCACCACGTCACAAATGCAATGTAGTATTGGATGTAATCTCAATGGGAAGGCACACTCAAATCTACTGGTATGTCAAATATTACCAGTACTCCACAAACTCCTGTTAAACAGCGGAATGAAAATTCAAACCAACAAAATTTTGAGTCGCTTGTTAAAAAGATATTACTAATGATCAGCTTTATAAGACAATACTGATTATTAAAACTAATGTTGGTGCAAATAATCATGGCATGTGCCTTTTATTCTACACACAGCTGTTTTTTTAGCACGTCTTTTGTAAAAAAAGATCGTGCTTATGTTATCGGTTTGTCCGCCTCCACACACCACATCTCTGCAACTATTAGTCCGATTTGGGAAATTCTTTTTGCTTTGGGAAGCTTAAAATGTGCGAATGATGATCCTTTATTTCGTTTTTTTTTTTTTTTTTTTTTTTTTGTTATTTTTACGATGTACAATTTTGCCGCTAGAGTGCGTAAATGCAGATGATGTCGAATTCAAAATACATTTTATTACATAGATTTGCTTCTAAGCATCCGATTGAAAAATTTCTTTTATCTTTCGATCCCATTTATGTCGAAGAGTATTTTAGATATAGTTACTTTCGCAAGTTACGCATAGATTTTCCGGGATTCGAACCCGGACCCCTTTCGGATGAATGATCAGAAGCCATCGCTTAGACCACTGCGTCACCATTTGTCAAATCCGCGTTCTACATTTTTCTCCTCATGTATGTCTTATAAATTTACATTTCATTAGCTTGATGAGAACTAACGCATCTTTTGTTTATTTATTTATTAAAAATTGTTTCTCCTTAATATTTTAGGAGAATTTTCAGCTTAATCATTTTCCGGGACTTATTCAGACTACAAAAGCTTTCAAAAAAAAAAAAAAAAAAAAAATTCGGAATTAAAAAAATCCATAAAAATTTTGAAGATGACAATCCGTTTTTTTTTGTGTGTGTAAATATGACAAGGACGGCAAGTCAGATAATATTCGAAAACTTGAAAATTCTGTCGTCCTGCAGCGGAAATCTAACCCGCGTCTCCCAGATAGCGCCCGGATATGCTAACCACTAACACCACACAGAACGACCAAGTCTCAATTTTCCGATTAATTTGAATATAATCATCACAGGATTCGCTAGTCGAAGCAACCGGCATTCATGTTTAAGGAATCGGGAGGTTAAGAATCCCATCCCGTGATTGCCCGCAGGAGCAGATAAATCATGAATGGAATAATGGAATACATGCAATACAAATTTTGAAGATGACAGTCCGCTTTTTGGTGTAAATATGGCACGCATGGTGAGTCAGATAATATCCGAAAACTTGAAAAATTCGTCGTCCTGGAACGGGAATCGAATTCGCGTCTCCCAGATAGCGCCCGGGTATGCTAACCATACACCACCCAGAATGACCAAGTCTCCAGTTTCCGATTAATTTGAATAATATTTGCTTACCATCCTTACCATATTTACACCAAAAACCGGATTGTCACCTTCAAACTTTGTATTGTTTGGTGTAATCCCGTATTCCATTCATGATTAAGAAAACCTATGTTTATCAAGACTTAGAAGAGATGTATATGCGTGCGCATGCAGAGGAGTTTTTAAAAGATACAGTATATTGAAACAAAGATCAGGATACCTTCAGACGGACTTACAGACAAAGAAACTCTTCTGTTACAAACGTTTTCTGGGAAACGTAATTTGTAAATATGTTAATCAGGAGAAAAATCATGGTACTGTTCAGCTAGTCTCCCTAAACTGGAATCAGATCACCCGAAGGATCACGGCTTCCTTGTTAATATCCCACCTTGTCGTCAGCATGGTGGAGCTCATATTCCGTCCTGAGTTGCAAAGCATCATGGGTAAGCCAGGTGCATATTTGAAAGGGGAGTGGATTAGTGCGAGATGGGAGGCTGTGATAGACCCCTGTGAGTGAGTGTGTTGCTCATCTTTTTGCTAATGCATGTTAATATATGGGCGATAAGCCGACGGCACGTACGCTAACTGCTGTGTCCCCTTTAACAGCCTCATCTCTCCCCTCGCGCTATCTTTCCCATAAAAGACCGCGCTCCCTTGCCTAATCACCGAAGCAAAAGCTTTAGCTTTAATAGATCGGTTTCAAATGAAGTTCTCCAGGAAACAGATCCCTTGGCGTTTTTCGCTTTCAGATTCACTGCTTACCTGCAATTAACTGTTGTAAATTACATTCGAAGCATACTTCTTTTCAGTCCTCGTAGACAAGCATGTTACCGGTTGCAGCGGCTCCCGGTTCTACAGCAACCTACGCAGATAAATCAAAAGCTCACTGATAACATGTTTAAATGTTGACATTGCTATGAAAGCGACAGAATATACAAATGAAAAGCGACTCTTTAGTGCGTTTTGATAATTTCCTATCCGGGTGGCTACATCGAAATTGTCATATCAATGTCTGACAATTTCTACATCGAAATTGTCAGACATTGAGGTTCTTGTGTCCATGCTCCTTATAAAGGTACACTTGAAAGAGGACTTTTCTCGGTTTCTATGTTTCATGAACTAGATAAATATCTACTTCTATATAATCAATGTTGTGTGCAGGGGCGTAAAGATAGCCCACGCAATTTCCACATTGCGGGTGGGCCCGTGAGTTTTATGGGGCCCAGATGCATGTATGTATTATTTTATTTTATTTTTATTTAGCAATTTAAATTTAGAAAAGAGGTTTTCTACTTGCTTTAAAAAATTTTGTCTTAAATTTTCTGTCTTTTGGATACGAAAGTTTTTGAACTAAAGGGCCCCATTGACACAGACTTTTATCTGCGGGCCGATTAGAGATCAGATCATAAATAGAGGATTTTAGGAAGGGAGTGTCTGACCCCATGTCTTAAACAACCCTTAGAAATAGGAAGCTAGGAGGTTTGGGCTAGAGTGGCCGATAGGAAAGTGAAACGGAAGCGAGTTAGAAAGGGGGAAACGATGATGTAACTTTACAACTGAGAACAGATCAGATCTTATGTAGAAGATTTTAGGAAGGGAGTGTCTGAAAATGACACGGAAGCGAGGTAAAAAGGGAGAAGAAAACGCTTTTATTTATTCCCGGGAGTCGGCACCCGGGGTCCGACGCTTAACGTGCCCAGCTGACGCACAGCGGATATTTAGTGGTTCGAGCGTTCCTACTTGCCTGGGATCGAACCTGAGGTTTCTACCTTCGGTCATCGCACACTCAAAGTAGACTTGATGGACTTTAAAAAGATACAGTATATATAATACAGTATATTAAAAAGATACAGTTTTTTGAACCTACTGAAGACAAAACCCAATGATAAGCACTGAAAATGACCGAGCCAGAAAACTAGACGTGAGGAAACTGATTGAAATATTCGCTGAGGAGAATGTTAGAAGGGAATCCAGATTTTAGTAACGTAAGTTTTCTTTATTTTGTAAAGTATACTTGCTTCTTGAATTTAAAAGACAAGATACTAAAAAGAAACAATATTGCTGAAGTATTTAAAACTAGAAAAATATTGTTTATCCTCTTTCTGAAAAATTATTGTATTAAGGAATTAAAGAGCTTTAAAGGAAGTTCGAAACCAGACACTCGAAGATCACTATTTGTTTTTATTTGATTTGATATCGTCAACATTTGTCATTTGAAGATTTTGCACTTTTTTTTCCTGAGTACTAAATTTATCGAGAATATTTACCGAAATAAGTGCTCACACAATTAAAAGCAATACATAAGTGATCATAGAATCAATATCTGGAAAATATATTTATACTACGACGAAGTTAAATATTTACCCTCAATTTTTGCATTAATTTTTACTATGTTGGGGGCTTGTTAGGAAAATTTAGCGGGGGAGGGGGCAAAGATTTTGCGTTACACCACTGGTTGTGTAATTTGGGGGGTTTGGTCATAAAAGAGCTGAACAAACGGAGAAGGAAGTTGCACCTTTCTCGTGTATGGCCTGGTGGTTACCAAACCAAAGACAAAAACAGGAGAAAGTTTGTGTACCTTGCTTCTATTTGACCAGCTTAATGCAAATCCAATAACTCGCTTACCTTTTTTTTTTGAACCTACCGAAGACAAAACCCAAGATGCATTCACAATTTATTTGGACCGTTGTAAATATATTAAATGTATAGAAACCACACACACACACACACACACACACACACACACAATAAGCACACTTCGCGCCCTGGCGCGGACACAGTAAGAAGTGACGCAGTGTATGGCATTCTTTAGCAAGTGCAGTACTGTCACCTGGAGCAAAATTTTTAAAAGTATAGTAGCAATTCTTTTTAAGTGGACATTTTCATATATTTATAACAATACTATGCATGTATATTAATTGAAAAATTGTCAGTCTTCTTGATTTAGGTTTGTTTTCTACGAAGGTTGGTTTGTAGACAAAGGTGACGCATACGAAATCTGACGACAAATTAAAGAAATAATTTGGCAAAAACAAAATGGCTGCTCATCTCATTGGAGATGGTGATCTATAATGTATTGCCCCTTTGATCACGATCTTAAATTTGGAAAACCCAGGCCTGGCCGACACGACCTGTTTTGTACTTTCGTGAAGCGTAATTCTCTGTTTATTGCAAATAACGCAATGTTTCTTTCAGAGCAGGGGTCTTCAGCCCGTGACCCGCAAAACACTTTTTTATTTGCAAGAGTGACGTTTTCCACAAAGGAAATTTTAAAATGGAAGAAAATATATTTTCGGGAAATGAATATCCACACACACACACAGAAATTTTTAAACCATCGAAAAATGTAGGTGTATCGGGTACCTATTTTGGAATTCTTTGTAACATATATGTATGTACAGTATATCATGTTAGCTGTATCGTTTCCTTTTCCGAAAGTTAAGTTTTAGGATTCAAAATCTGTGTGAAATAATCGATATTCATAATAAACACACGAATTTTTACTTTTCCTTTCCTCGAGTCGTATTCCGTTTTGCCATGTTGTCCGCGATTCAGAAAAGTTTGAAAACCACCAGGTTTAGAAAAACAAATATGCTGAATGAAAGAAAACCTGTTTTACTTGTAGAAGGTATGTCACACGAAGAGACGTGCCATTTCTCGTTGGAATTCCACACGTGGTTGAGGTTTCAGCCTAAATACATATATTTCCGCTACAAATCAGTGTGTGTGTGTGTGTGTGTGTGTGTGTGTGTGTGTGTGTGTGTGTGTGTGTGTGTGTGTGTGTGTGTGTGTGTGTGTGTGTGTGTGTCACCATGTCTCCCAAACTCTTTAACGCCATATTGCAAAATTTCGTTCAATCATTGAACTGGGAAAACAAAGGGAAAAATATTAATGGAGATTATTTAACTCACCTTCGTTTTCCTGATGACAGTCATTTTTGCAACTGTATCTTTAGAATTGTAGAATAATAAACGTCTAACACTCGCAAGTAAAGTACTAAGATTTTTGACACTTGGAAAATGTTTCCAAAACGAAAAACATCCGGCTTTTACGATTTTAAAGTTTCAAGTTGGTCATGATCTAGAATGTTTCTGTTCCTTGAGACCAGAACTGCCTTTCTCTTCTTTTTTTTTTTTTTTTTTTTTTTTTTTGGGGGGGGGGTATATTGATCTTCGTAAGCTATGAGAAAAAATAAATGAAATATCTGTTTTAGAAATATTATTCATGACGATAAATTAAGAAATATCTATAAGGCTTTAAATTTAAAAAATCAGACAATATTAGAAATCATAATGAATACTCCATTTATAAATTCAGTTTGGAAACAACAACTTCAGATTAAATTAAGCACGCGCATCCGTAATCTAAATTTTTAAAATTTCACAGTTCTTTGTCAGGATGGCATAAGAATAAGTTGGTGTACTAACACCAACTTATTCTTACTGCCATCCTGACAAAGAACAACTTCGAATATTCTCATGCTGACCGCTGCGACGAAGACCGACATAAAAAGACTCGCTGTTGAAAGTTGCCTACTGCAAAAGAATTAATTCTAAAACCTTGTTAAATCTCTGAAGCCTTCGTAACAGTACCAACGATAAGGGCGCCTCGAAGTATGACTTGATATCCCTTGAAAAAGCTGAGTGCTGTGTAAAGAAACTGTGCCTAACGATAACGTGAAGGTTTCTTCGTGTTTAATTTCAATTCATTATTCTAGAGTCAAATGGATAAACTGCGAGGCAGGACTCACCAGTTCAGGTATTTCCGTCAAAGAAAGGAATCGAATAATCAGCGTACACGTACTTTTTGCTAGAAGGAATACTTTTATGTAAGTCATTAACATGATTTAGAAAAAGAGAGAGTTTAATCAAGGACCCTGGGGCAACTAGCGGATAACATCAAATACTCAAATGTATGCCCGCCAATATGAACGAACTGTTTCCCATTATGCTATTAAGGCAATCAAATAATGACCTTATCGCAAACGCCCATAATACTGCCATTATTACGGGGATTTTTTTCTTTTCAGAAGAATGGTGTCGCTTAACTTTCGCAAAGTATCATTTGATCTCAAGGACTGGCCAAAATAACAAATCTACATTTAACTTAATAATAATAAAGAAAATCATTTCAGTAGCATTGCACTTCAAATGAGGAATTCGATTAAGAAGAGAATGTCATTCGGAGAATTCGATTATGTTTAGTGAATTTTTTGACTTCTTACTGTCAACACGCATTAATCAAAGAAAATAAAAATGGGTGTACTGACAATAGGCGCAGAGTTTTGTAATTCCCAGAGCATGCTAAAAATTTAAAAATAAAAATGGCATTTGTACACAAATGCTCTTTAAAATAAAAAACATAAATAAATAAAAATATGTTATTATTCATCGTTATCCAGTTGTAAACTTTTGAACATTTTTGAAGTAGTGCCAATTTTTCATTCAATTCTCATGCTTGGGAGTAACCTTGAATATATTATGGGCAAAGATTTTCTTTTTGTTGTTGTTGGTTTTTTTTTTTTGGGGGGGGGAGTTAACGATCATCGTAAACAGAGGCGACTTTTAGATCTTTTAGGACCCTAAGCGCTAAAAGGTTAACAAAAAAAGGGGGGGGGGGTTGTCAAAAAAAGGTTTTTACACTTTTTAGAATGCCATTATATCTTCCTACTATTAGAACGTTCTGTAAGAAACAGTGCTAGTGTAATAATTTTGTCTGTACATCGAAGTTTTGATTTCAGAGATATTTTGGCACTTTAAATACCCGTATCCCATTTATATCTGCAATGCAGTTATCAGAAAGAGAAACATACGAATTAAATGCAAACGATCCGGTTTGAAAATGGAAAAATGGGAATTGCAGGTTTTTGAGTACGAGTATCAGTGAAACTTTTTGCTTTTTGAAAAGCAAGTTTTAAGTAGATTTAAGGAATAGAAAAGGTGAGAATACTTGATAATTATTATTAAACCAGGGGAGCAGAAAGTAATGAGAAAATGTTGTTGCAATACAATATAAACAACTTTTAACACTATTAAATAACATAGATAGTGTGATATTCCCAAATTTCTTTACTTTTTCAGCCTAAATATTAATAACTATGTTGGTTTAAGTTGGTTTTGAGGGATTAGAGCCGAGAAAGAACTTGATTGCCCTAAGAAGAATTATACTATGAAAAATATTTCTTTCTTCATTGATTAGCCTACCATGAAGGAAAAAATCAATTAACAGCAAACACCCCCGATCATCAGGAAAGTTTTTACAAGCGCTCCTCATCGCAACTCGGGGGTAAAGTGGGAAGGTTCCAACACAGATGTGTTCCCTTGGCTGGAAGTAGCATGAAAGCAATTTATAGCACAGCAGGCCAGTTAAGAATTCGCCTTAAACAATGAAAAGTGTGGGAAGCGTGAATACCTCCTTTGCCTACCACTAAAAGGGAGTCATTATTTTAAACGTTCTTTTCAAAATAAGTATATCGATAAGAACTCGAAAATTCGGAATAACAGCAAAAGAAAAAAAAATATGTTATTGATATGAAAAAGTAAAATATCAATGGACAATACAAAGTAGTCGCTTCAAGGACTGATTTGCTTCGGTCAGTGAAAACCAAAAACAAAACTGAAAATTCAATTATATGTTTTCGGGGCCCCTCAAACAGTGAGCCCCTAGTGCGCCTAGCCGGAAATCCGGCCCTGATCGTAAACAACTCTAGAGCATATAAGCAGTCTCGCGTCCCTAATTTTAAGAAAAACTTTTCAGAGAATGAAGTGGACCAGTGCCGTTAGGCAAACCTACCATCCATGCCTCACATCGGGATTCAAGCTCGGACCCATTTCGGGCGAACGATTGGTAGCCAGCGCCTTGTACCACACTCTGGTACCGGGACGATTTCTTGTTTTCCTTCATAGTCTTCTGTTTCCTTTCTCAATAGATCTGAAAAATGCTTATTGTCTTAAATTCAGGAAAAAAATATAACTTACATATTACAGATTTTTTTATATACCAAAATGATATATATTCAAAAGTATTTATTTGTGTTCTCCTAGTCAGAGGCCAGTTCAAACGTTACAGTACTCTGGGCCAAGACATAAATCAGAAGCCCACACTGTAAAAACATATCTGAAATTCACGAGCCACTTTCCGTGATTTCTTTCGTGAATTAACGAAGCACATTTCCCATACAACCTTTTTCGTGAAAGGGTGGAAAAAACCTGAATTGCACAGATTTTTCGTACCACATGAAAATTATGAATCTTCAGAACCCTTTCTGCGATTCCTTTCATATATTGACGGTAAATTGCGGTGTTTAAGATGTGTTAACGGACATTTCTGAATTTTCAGAACAATTTTCGCAATTCCTTTCTTATACTGACAGCAAATTTCCGTTTTTTAGATTTGTTAACGGAAAATTATGAATTTTCAGAACAGTTTCCTCAATTCCCTTCTTATATTGGTAGTATATTGCCGTTTTTAAGATGTGTCAACGGAAAAATTCGAATTTTCAGAACAATGTTAGCAATTTCTTTCTTTTATTAACGGCAAATTTCCGTTTTTAAGATGTGTCAACGGAAAATTCTGAATTTTCAGAACAATGTGCGCAATTTCTTTTTTATATTGACGGTAAATTTCCGTTTTTAAGGTATGTTAACGGAAAGTTCAGAATTTTCAGAACAGTTTCCACAATTCCCTTCTTATATTGGTAGTAAATTGCCGTTTTTAAGATGTGTCAACGGAAAATTCTGAATTTTCAGAACCATTTCAGCAATTCCTTTCTTATAATGACAGTAAATTGCAGTTTTCAAGATGTGTTAGCGGAAATTCTGAATTTTCAGAACCATTTCAGCAATTCATTTCTTATAATGACAGTAAATTGCCGTTTTTAAGATGTGTCAACGGAAAGTTCTGAATTTTCAGAACCCTTTCCGCAATTCCTTTCGTATATTAACGGAAAAACTCCTTCCTCACTTTTTCTCTATCCATATCACGAAAATTTTCCTGGAATAAGAGAGATTCCCGAAAAAAACTTGAGATTTGATTAATGGTTAAATTGCCAGAGTGTGTCGAAGAATCTGAATTTGAAGTTCTGTAGCGAGATCAGATATTGTGGATAGCATGCCGCATGAAATTTTGGTTATTGTGGCACAAGATATTTCTTCACCTCTCCTCCATTTTGTGCACTAGCTGTGGTATATTGTGTTACCGTAAGAAACAGGGTACTTAAATTATTGTATAGGTGATTGTACGATGTCTATGTATCAGTCTGTGGAGTCCTTAAGACAGAAGCTATTATAGCTATCAAGAGTAATTTTATATTTAAAAGTTTTCTGAAATAGTACTGTAAAGCAATAGAATTCGTATTTTGTTTAAAATAATTGAAAGTTATTGTCAGTTAAAAAGAGATCTCAAGTTTCAAAGCATTCTTTTGTTTCGAAAAATCACGACGAAAAACATACCTTAATTCATGATGTCCTCCTACAGAAAAAATAAAATTATTACAAATGTATTCAAAAAGATAATAAGCTCCAACAGATATTAATATGACTAAATCACTCGCATTAAAGGAAAAAATCCATTATCGCGCAATTAGTTTTACCTTGAAAGTGAGTGAGATTCCGAAGACATTCTGGCTCAGTGGTTCGGACACGCGGTTTCTATCCCAACCGACCTCAGTTCGATCACCGGTGCGAAGGGATTCCTTGAGGTAAAAGCCGAAAAATTCAGCGTCTTATATTTTGCGAACTTTCTGTATAAATACTGTAAAACTTGAAACGGACTTTTCTGAAATAAACGGAATTATTGCCTACGGAAAATCTGTGAAAATACGAGATTAAAAAAAAAAAACAAAAAAAACGGGAACTTTTAAAAACGGAAATTTCGTTAAAAGACGGACAGCTACCGACTGCTTTTCTCCACATTATTTACAGAAATTTTCCGTGAATTCATACCACTTTTTTTTTACAGTGCACAAGTAAACATATTTTAATGTAAAATATTTACTTCCGATTCAAATTTCGTATTTAGATTATAAATAGATTTTTTTATCACAAAAGGAAGCAGCAAATTCTCTTATTCTCAAGAACAATTGTGTAGAATGTTTAGTACAGGTGTTGTTTAAACATTTAAATAACGTTTTCTGAAAGTTCAATTTACACAATTTCGGAATATCATTTCATCACGAATTTTTATATTTACGAATGAAGTTGCTTGATTTTAACATGTTTGTGAAACATTTCGATACAAATTTAGTATTTAAATTTTCAACATGTGCAATACCAATTTTAGGATTTAAAATGTAAACCTGCTACCAGTGCTCATTTTAAATCGATTGAAAGGCTGAGAGAATGAGGAAATGAATGGACACAAATTATTAAAATTACTTACAACTAAAAGATATTTTTCCTCGATTTCTTTTTTGGCAAAATTGTCAACTATTTTATCAAATGGCAATGTTTGACATTCGTTCTGAGTGACAAAACTGTAAATATATTCATTCTTTCAAGAGAACACGATGTCCTCAAATAATTGTGAATGGTTTTCAAAAGAGAAAAACCTCGTTTCTCTAGGGATGGTACTGATGGGTATGGATAGGCAAATCCTTCGGATAACGCCAGTCTTAGGAAAAGCTAAAGCTGTTTTTTTTTCCTATTAATATTGCAGCATAACCCGCAACATTCAAATCTGTCACTAGCCTATTAAAATTATACCAAAATTTCTGAAATGCAGATATTCTTCTTCGAATTCAGATAAATAATTGAACTGGAGTTGTACAAGCTGCGGATTGTATTGTCTTTTTGCTCTCCTTGACTGTCACCCACACAAATGTTACGAGGGTTTACGAGATTTTACAAGATTTTATCATTAATTGTTTTCCAAGTAAGGAACATTTAGGGGTTAAGTCTTTTTCAGTCAGCATGGGAATGCTGGAAGGCGCTATCTACGGCGGCAAGAGTAATTAGCTAGAGTTATAGAAGATTGTTCCCAGGCAATCGGGCTTTATATTGAAGATCCTATTCAGAAAACGTTAAGTGTTTCTTATGCTTATATTGGCCTACGCAACTTTTAGTAAATTGTGATCCGAACTGCCAATGCTACTACTTGAGCTTCCTGAGATATCTGCCTCTATGTACACGTCATTTGCGGACGATACCATCTACCGCATGGGTGTGGTGACATGTAATGGGAATAGTAGTGCCTTTCCTAGTTTTTTTTGTTTTTTTTAAATTTTTTTCTTTACTTTAGTGTATAAGTTCAAGCAAAGGATAAATTAATTGGAAATGCAACTTTCTCAACAATTCCTTTGCTATATATTTCTGCAACGAGCTGCAATTGGGCTGAAACATCAAACCCGAACAGGTTCACAGTAGAACCACAATAAGATCCCTTCAATACAGCATCGGGTACCTTGAATTTGCAGAAATCCGTTTCATGGACATTTCGATCAGGTTTTCTCATTGTCACCACGAAATCTGTTAAAATGTCTTAAAAAAACTGTCCACTCCAGCTTGTATTGAAAGAGTAGCGTATTTGAAAGGGAGAGTACTTTGCTTTGCTCTGGCCGTGTCTCGAAAGCACGTCATACCGTTTGGTCACGAGGAAGAGACTCCTTGTTGAAAACAAGTCTATTCCCTTATTTTAAATACACCAGGTAGTGAATACGCAAGGGACGCTTATAGTGTAGTAAATTTGCTTATTTTCATGGTATAAATTTGTATAAAGATTCGCCAATCATATTTTATGTCTACATTGCCTTGAGAAAGCCTCCCAGTGGAGTGTAAAAGCTTGGAGAATCTTTATACGAATTTATACCACGAAAATAAACGGATTTACTACGTTGTAAGTCTATTCCCTTACCCTGGAGATCCGGCCGTTCGACTCATTGTGTAGCATAAATAGTGCCCTACCGGAGGTAATAAACAACCAGTTGTAGCACACTCTTTCGAAAACTAAGATGCCAGTCTGATTTCCACTCCGGAACATCTTTTCTGAGGAACTGACCACACTGGTAAAAACAATTAACAACATTTTCATGGCGCTAACGATAATCTCATGTTTGTGCAATGTACTCCAAATGACACTTCATTTAGAATAAACTATCAACGTTTATTCACAATTAAATGTTTTATTAACATCGACTATAGTTTCGCAGAGCGTTTGGCTCGGCATCATCATGACCATTAATCCTGATGATGCCAACCAGAGCGTTTGGCACTGCAGAGCATCTCCCGAGCAGAGCGTTCTGGACTACAGTTCCGCAGAAGTGTCCAAACACTCCCGAGCAGAGCGTTTTGGACTATAGTTCCGCAGAGCGTTTGTCTCGGCATTATCAGGATCATTCTTCCTGATGATGCCGAGCCAAACGCTCTGCGAAACTATAGTCGATGTTAATAAAACATTTAATTGTGAATAAACGTTGATAATTTATTCTAAATCAACATCACAAGTGTATAGCCTTGAATTATATTTTTATATAAAATAACACTTCATTGTTCCACGGGAATTGATATTAAGTATCTTAAATTCGTATCATGCTAAAATAAAAGCCAACTTTTTTAAATCATCCCCCCCCCGAAGACTGGCTACCTCCTGTTTCCTTCTCTTTCTTACTTTCTCTAGAAGTGCTTCATTTTGTTTAGTCCATATCTTTGCACTCTTCAGTTTACGCATGTTTTTTCCAGTACACACAACTATTCGTTTTACTAACAATAAATAATTGCAGCTGTCCCGTTGAGAATGAAATTGGGTACTTCCAAAATGTCTCCTGCTGTGAATGAGTTTTCACTTTGCGATCTCCTTTCAGAAGGAATGCACTCGACCGTTAAAGGCAGCGGATTATGCAGAGAGAGAGAAAGAAAGAGATGATACGCATCGGTGGCAGAGCGTCATCAGCAAATGCACACGAATATGACATGTGCATCCACTTTAAGAATAAAATTATGGGAAAAACGAAATGAGATAGCCTTTTAATTCTATTGAAAAGTAATAAAATAAAACCACTGGTGCAGCCCACAAAAAAAAAAAAAAAAAAAAAACAGAAGTGGCCTGGTGCGCCAAAGATCGGTTCGGGCATTATCAACTCCAACAGGTATGCGAGGGGTAGGGGGTCACTATAAAAAAAACGTCTACGGATTTCGGCATAGCCATCACGATTAAATAAATAAATACAGTCATTTGGAAAAGTCTAAGACCACCTGTCAATTTATTGAAAATTAAGATTTTCAAAGAAGCAACTAATTACTAGTCAGAGACATTTGAAAAAATGACACCACACATGAATACTTGCATTATTTAGAACACTAGTCCGAAATCATTACTTTGTGTGGCCATCTTTGCTTTTTTATCACGGACATAATACGATGTGGCGTGCTCTCAACGAAGGATTTGCAGTAGTCACTTGAAACGTCTTTGCACCACACGTACTTCAACGCATCAATTACAGCTTGTTAATCTGACAGCTGTTTTTCTGCTATACCTTGTCTTTTAAAATGGTCCACAAATTTTCGATGAGGTTAAAATCGAAACTATTACATGGCCAGTCAAGTACAGTTATGTTTCTCCTTTGCAGGTGGTCCTTTACTGTCTTTGATCTGTGGCATGGAGCACCATTAAATATTGTGCATCTGTGCACTTGCATATGAGTTAACAGCTTGTCAGGTAACATTTCCACATAAAAAGGACCAGTCATGGCAGTGCCTTCCCCATATCATCTGACTAGGCGGATGTCTCACGATGCTAACGGTGTATTTTTCATCAAACGTTTTTCCTTTTGGTCATCGAACATGTGCTTCACGTGATTCAAATTGACGCACAGTTAATTCATTTGAAAAAGAACTTGGCTCCAGTTTTCAGCAGTCCACGATTGATGACGCTTCGCAAACTGGAGTCTTTTCGTTCTCATGATAGAGGTTAGTTTAGGTTTATGTGCAGGTTTATAAGACTTTAATCCAAAATCTTGGCTAACACGTCGAGAAACAGTGCTGATACCAATATCAGACCCTTTTGAATGCAGAAAGGCCTTGATTTTCTTGCACGAACTCCTTGGAGAACGCATAACTATTCGCCTTATGTTATTGTCACTGCGTGGGGTTGTTTTCCTTGGACGTCGACTTCTCTATCGGTATTTAAATTCACCTGTTTCTCGATGCTGCGTGATCGCATTATGAATAGCAGTCTTGCTCACATTCACCTTTCTGCTTATGTCACGTTTAGAGTATCCTTCATATTTGTGTCCTCAGAGTAACACTTAATGAACCATTTTTTCCCATTTTCAGCTTTATATAAAATACGTACAAAACCTCTCAGCATGAAAACCAGAAGCAAACTGACGCTCGCACGCTTCCCCCAACTCTATCAACAGCTGCCGCTGTAGGATGATGCAACACTGACAGGAAGTAACGTAATACAGACAGTAGCTGACACAATCGGCAGAAATCTCCTAATACCAACGGGTGCTCTTAAACTTTTGCAAATGACTGTAAAGAGACGAAGAAGAAGGAGAAGTAAAAGAAAAAACTAGGTAGGATTATTTGTATTAAAAAACTATTTCGATAGGCGACGATTCAATACAGAAATCTAAATAAGTCCGATTTATTTAGATAAAATGTGTCCTGGCACCCTCAAGGCCTTGAAAAAAAAAGTGGCCTTGACGGAGCCATACCCCGCCAGGCCTCGAGTGCACATCTGAGTAAAACACTCTTTTTCCTCCGACAACAAAACATGCTTTCTACCGAAAAAGACGGGTAGTTTGTCCTCATTTTATTCCCTCATATAGTTTGCTAAAGAGATGTTATAGCCACAAACGAAACTCCTATGATACCTGAAGTTGTGATCATCATGTGTTTTCAGAAAATCTTATGTTCTAGCGATTTCTAAATTCGTTCTTCTAGTAATAATCCACAAGTGATCCACCTTCAGTGGCACATACAGGATGCTGATGTAGGGAGAATTTTGTAATAAAAAAAATGAAAGGGGCGCAATACCAACAGTGCCACAATAGTAGCAGTAGCAACTGTAACCGCAAAAGACAAATTTCGGCGGTATCCGTTGCGGTTACCACCTAAATTTCAAATTGCCTTTGCTTATTGATTTACCTGCAAACACACACACACACACACACACACACACACACACACAATGTTATGCTCACCTTTTAGATTTGGCTGTGATTCGTTTTGGCGAGGAAGCAAAACCACGGCAAAGTGCTATCAATGTGGAGAACTTATTATGTGATATTCTTTGTGTATTAGCAAAAAATTCGTAATATTTGAAAGAATTTGGAAAAAGGATTTTCAGAAAACGTAGCGTCTTGTCAAAAGTACGCTGGACTGTTTGACATCGTTCATTATCTGAAATGATTCGACAGTTATGTATAGCAAAAATACTTACTATGCTCTTAAAAGACCCAAATTTTGTGACGTTTACGGAGAAACTGTTTATTTGAATTGCTTTCCGCAAAAGGAAAACAACACTTTGTCGTGCTCCGATCCATAGGCGTAACCACTGGGGAGATTGGGTCAAGACCCCCTAGATATTCAGAGTCGGGGATCCCTAATGCAAAAGACCCCCAGATATTCAGAGTCGGGGATCCCTAATGTAAAGGATCCCCAAAATTTTTCGGGAATATAATGCACACTTTTTTATGATGTGAACCAACTAAATTTAATAATATAAGATTGTAATTTTTCGTAGAATGCAAACGCGTGTATAATGGGTACTTAATAAAATAGCGATATCGGTTCCTAATAAGCAAAGTTAGTTCTACAACTTTGTAATTTACATTTCTGCCCTACCTATCACAGTTTTACAGTTGTGTTCGCTGAGTTCCACAATTCACCAACAGAGGCGCCTATGTCGTGGCCATCAGATCGCGCCTCATCAACTGCTTTGTTCATATATATGTATACATATAATGTGTGTACGAGTGATCGGAGCCCCCCCAGGTTTTTAAACATGGCTACGCCACTGCTGCGATCAACGGAAAATGACAGTTTACACCTATTCGTGTTTTCAAAGGAAAACATCGGTTTACACTTATTTGTGTTCCCCCCGATTTTTTGATCTAGTCATGCACGTCTATGTCTTATGTCGCAGGATATTTTAACAAACTCCGAGAAAGTGTCCGAATTTTGTTTTAAACCGTGTGATTTAAGATTACTTCCAGTAGACGCTGTACCTTCTAACACAATTGAATATTCTGAATGAAAAGAAAGAATGGTGCAAATAAATGAAAGAAGTGATTAAGGCTTAGTTTGTCAGAAGTGATTGGTGATTATCTAATCTTGACGAGATGGTGTCTAAGATGGTGTCTGGAGGGTCCTGACCCAGGTGACTTTTTCAGAGGTATCGCTCAGATTGAATGATCCGACGACATCTGTGCCCACATTAAAGTGGAGATTTCCAGTCAAACGGAATCGGAAACTGCACTGAAGTCAATTACGTATTCAAAAGCAGTTTCATATCTTTCTCTATGCATGTCAAGTTCATCGCTAGTTCCTTTCCGCTTCATGGAGACGTCTATCTAGAAATAAAGGTTGCGCATGTTTTTCACAATATGAAATGACACCTGATATTTCATTTATGTCATTATCTCTCGGTTTCCCCCTTGAAGTGTACATAAATGTATGCAATTTGGGACAAGCGTATTCTTCTAATTTGCTGGTGATTGCCTGCATTTATAGGCAAATTTCAGCAATTTGATATTTTTTGGAGTTCATCTGAGAACATATAGATATGTGTATACACATAAGGTCAGGTGATGCGTAACATCACAGCCTCTCCTTGACAAATGTCAACCCCGCCTTCTCGTGGTGCATCCTGTTCCCACTAAAGGGGCTCTGACGACCGCAAATAGCGGTATAACTATACCATCGGGATCAGAGGAAATGCTATCCCACACTCACCAACCCGCTTGGCCAGCGTGGTGAGTTATGGCCAAACACCTCCAAAATGACTCTACAACTTAAATCTTGGCACTCAGTCTCCGGCAGCTGGAATGTACCTGGCCAAGGCAGCGGCCAGTGCGACATGAAGGCAGAGGGTGCTAAGAATCCCCGGAGGACCGGACTAGGCTGCCATTTGATGCTGACCTTGCTACCTACAACGGACGCTCCCTATCTTCTGATTCAAGGCTTCTTGAATTGGAAGAGGAACTACAAAGGATCAAGTGGGACATCGTCGGGCTGAGTGAGGTAAGGAGAAAAGGAGAAGATCTCATTGAACTGAAAAGTGGACATCTCTTCTATTATCGTGGGACAGATACTGGCAGAACTAGTGGTGTTGGATTTATAATAAACAAGAAACTGAAGGATAAAGTGGTAGAAGTTGAAAGTTCCTCTGACAGAGCTGCACGACTCGTTATCCAACTATCGAGAAGATACCAGGCTCAGATTATTCAAACTTATGCACCCACCACAAGTCATCCTGAAGAAGAAATTGAAGAATTTTATGAGGAAATTCGTCATCTAAATAATAAAGGTAAGCAGCACTTGAAGATAATTATGGGAGATTTCAATGCAAAAATAGGGCAACGGCAACAGAATGAAACTTCAGTAGGTAAATTCGGTCACGGCAACAGAAACCAGCGTGGAAATACTCTCGTTGAGTTTGCAGAGGCAGAAGGATTTTTCATCTTGAATTCCTTTTTCAAGAAAAAGCCTCACAGGAAATGGACATGGAGACATCCAATTGGGACGACAAGTGAAATTGATTTTATTATGTGTAACAAAAAATTCGTCATCGAAGACTGCAGTGTGCTAAACAAGTTCAACACAGGTAGTGACCATAGATTGGTGAGATGTAAGATGCACCTCAACACTAAACTGGAACGTGGCAAGCTCATAAGACAAACAAAATGTATTGACATAACCAACCTTAAAAAACACCATAATACTTTCAAGTTGGAACTGAAGAACAGATTCTCTGCTTTAGAAGGCCTAACATCGGAAGAAGTGGATATTTCGGAAGTTAACAGAAAAGTAACCAAAGCTCTTATGGAAACAGCAACAAAATTAGCTGGGTCTAAGAACAAGTTGCATGTAAACAAATTATCAGGAAAAACCAAAATGTTGATGCAAAAAAGAAGAGAGATGAGGACAACTAAAGAAGATGTGACTTCCAAAGTGGAATATATAGAGCTATGCAAGACAGCACGAAAAAGTATCACTGAAGACGTAAGGAAATTCAACTGTGAGCTAGTGAGGAAAGCAATTGAAAACAACCAAAGCCTAAAGATAGCAAAGGGACATCTCAGTAAGGGAAGAAAACAGATTATGGCTCTGAGAAAAGAAGATGGTTCTATAACAAGAAACAGAGGCGAAATTTTAACAAGAGTGAAAGATTTCTACTCCAAATTATATGAAAGGGATGATACATGTACTCCAGACATCATGAAAGGTACCAGAGTTCTTCCAGTCCTCCCAGCAGAAGTTGCTCATGCAATCAAGAACATGAAGCGGGGGAAAGCTCCAGGAGAAGATGGGATTACTATAGACATCATACAAGAAGCAAGTGGAGAAATTGAAACAGTACTCGCCCAAATTTTCACTCGATGCCTTAATGAAGGGAAGATTCCTGAGGATTGGAACAACGCTACAATGATCTTGCTACATAAAAAGGTGACATTGAGGATCTCAGGAACTACAGACCTATCAGCCTCCTATCAGTGGTTTATAAAATCTTCACTAAAGTTCTTTCACACCGCTTGAAGGTAACACTGGACATGGCTCAACCGAGAGAACAAGCTGGATTCAGGAGTGGCTACAGCACAATAGATCATATCCATGTACTGAGAGAACTAATTGAAAGAGCGAGGGAATATGAACTTCCATTGTGCATGGCTTTTATCGATTATGAAAAAGCCTTTGATTCGGTGAAACCATCAGCAGTTACCACGGCTCTGAAATCCTGCGGTATTGAAGATGCATACATTAATATTATTAATAACATCTATGAAAATGCAAGTGCAAAGATTCGGCTGTTTGAAAATACAACACACATAAAAATTGGAAAGGGAGTGAGACAAGGTGACACCATATCTCCGAAGCTCTTTAATGCCACATTGGAAAATGTTTTTCAATCACTGAACTGGGAAAACAAAGGGATAAAGATTAATGGAGATTATCTAACCCACCTTCGTTTTGCTGATGACGTAGTCATTTTTGCAACTACCCCATCAGAGCTGCAGAGTATGATCCAGGAACTTGCTGACAAGAGTAAAGAAGTGGGATTAAAAATGAACTTTCAGAAGACAAAAGTGATGTTCAATGCTTTTACAAGAAATGAAGATTTATCGATTGATGGAGAAAAACTGGAGATAACAGATACGTATGTTTATCTTGGACAGCAGATATCAAGTGAGGGTCACATTGATGAAGAAATTAATCGGCGTACAAAACTTGCCTGGAGAGCTTTTGGAAGAAACAGCATAATTTTCAAGAGCAATATGCCATTATGTCTTAAAAGAAAAGTGTTTGATCAATGCATCCTTCCAGTGCTTACGTATGGTGCAGAGACGTGGACCTTAACTAAAAGAGACATACAAAGGCTGCAGACAACTCAAAGTTGCATGGAGAGGTGCATGCTTGGTATAACCAGGAGAGATAAGAAGAGGAACTCATGGATCTGAAAAATGACGAGAGTGGAAGACATCATGATCAGAGTTAAATCCCTGAAATGGCAATGGGCTGGACATACTGCCAGAAGGACAGACCATAGATGGACAGCCGAAATTTTAGATTGGATTCCAAGGGACAGGAAAAGACCCAGAAAAAGACCACATGGGAGATGGGTGGATGAAATTCGTAAATATGCGGGAGTGACATGGAGGAGACTGGCACAAGACAGACCGTTGTGGAGGAAACTTGGGGAGACCTTCGTCCAGCAGTGGATTGATAATGGTTGGCAATGATGATGATGATGATACACATATGTTGAATTTCATATATATCCGGGCGTTCTCTGACAAGATTGAAATCACCCACACTTTATCTGATATCCTTTCTCGGGATTTCTAAACAAGGCACTTATTCATTTTTGTGAAATTATGAGCTTTCATTAGGTAGTCATTTGATGTAACACGAAGTATATAAAATATTAGTTTGTCTTTGTTTTGTTCATCATTTATGTAGGCACACTGTCCCAACATTAAGATCTGGAACTGATAAAAAAATGCCGAGCGGGAATAAACATAACTAAAACTTGTTCAGTTCTATTTTCCAGCTGCGGACATCTGGAGAGCAGATGGAAAATTCCTTTTCGCACCGGACGAAGGAAAGCATTCTTAAGACTACGTGTTTGCCTAGCTGCCTTTTTGTGTGAAGTTACCGTACCCGTAGTCAAAAACGATGAAGTAATTTATTTTGTATCGGGTAAAAGCAGGCACAATAAAAATTTGCTGTTAGCCCTCCTAAAATCAGTGCATTTTTTATGTATTCAAGGAAATCTTTGTTTTTCGTTGCCAAACTAAAGAAACTAAGTTTTGACATCAAATGGAAAAAATATTACCCAAGATATCTGTCTATTAAAACGATACATGTACGAGGGTTGTTCGATAAGTATCCAGATTTTTATTACTATCAATCACAGGAGATAAATGAAAAATACAGGATGCATAAATATGATACTCACATATGTAATACAGTGGTACGAACAGTCAAAGTCACTTTTCCACGTATTCTCCGTTCAGCACAATATATTTCCTCCACCGATCAACAAATCGATTCATTCCGGTAGAAAAGATATCAGCAGTGGTGTTGCGAATCCATTGACGGGCAGCCGCTCACACTCATAGTGCTGACCACGAAGACTATCCTTCAAGGGACCGAAAACATGAAAATCGGAAGGTGCCAAGTCCGGACTGTAATAAAAGAGCGAAAGAACGGTCCACCTCTGTTTTGCGATTTCTACTTGCACTGGTCTATGAATATGCGGGCGAGCGTTATCATGCTAAAGCAACACTTGATTGTTTTTCAATGTTGGCCTTTTGGTTCGGATACGCTGCGCAAGTTTTCTGAGTGTCTTCACACATGCCTTCGCATTTAATGTTCCATTTTTTGCCAAGTACTCAACCAGAAGGATACCGTATTTTTCCCAGAAGACAGTAGCCACGCTCTCAGAGTGAAAACACTGAGACGCCGACGAAGCAACTTTGAACTTCCTTGATGGGGGCGAATTCGGATGACGCCATTTTGGCACAGTGCTGTTACAACTCTTTCCTTAATTACCGAAATATGTTAGAATCAGAAGGTTGCACGGTTCTTTGAGCACTCTAAACATCAATAGCGTAGTAACAGTCCATTCAACAGAAGCGATTTGACGTTTGATGAAATCCTTTATTTTCGAGATTTTGCTTACTTAGGTATTACTCCGGGTCACCTGTGATTAGACCATCTCTCATGTTCTATAACTCCTCGCTATACATTCATGCTTACCGGTCGGGCGCGGAGACCACGCATGCCTTCATGAATTCTATTCCTACCTCCGAAACCTCCCAACGTCTTCCCTCTACTCCGTCAGTCGCATTCTCCCCTAACAAACGTCATAATTTCACCTTCAGATGTCGCGTTCTCCTATTGTCTCCGTAACTACTTCTCAAAACGCGCCTCCAGCCTCTGTGCCGAACAAATTTCAATGCGTCTCCGTCTCCATTCCTAATGACCACCCGAAGGACGGAAGTCCATCCTAATGAGTCGCTTTAAAACTCTAAAAAAAAAAGCCTTCTTCTATAGTAGCTATCTGTACACAAAATCCTGTGTTTTGTCCACTCCAGGAAGTCCGCTGATAACTAATCGCTTCCGGTGACTTACTGGCTCTCCCAAATCGAACTCAAAAACTATATCCTTAAGAAGTTTTCCACTATTACTTTTAAAACATGCTAAACTGCCAGGTTTCTTAATTATTTACATATTCATTAAAATTCAACAATTAAAAGATACAAATTTTGAAGATGACAATCCGATTTTTGGCGTAAATGTGACAAGGATGGTAAGTCAGATAATTTTTGAAAACTTGAAAATTTTCATCGTCCTGGAGCGGGACTCAAACCCGCGTCTCCCAGAAAACGCCTAGGTATGCTAGCCACTACACCACCCAGAACGACCAAGTTTCAAGTTTCCGATCAATTCTCCAGGACGATGAAAATTTTCAAGTTTTCAAAAAAATTATCTGACTTACCATCCTTGTCACATTTACGCCAAAAATCAGATTGTCATCTTCAAAATTTGTATTATATGGCGTAATCCCGTATTTCTTTCATGAATTAAAAGATATTTACATTACATTACATAAAATAAATATTCCCGTTCAATTACGCTATTATTAAAGATTATTTGCATTTACCACTATTACAATTTCATACTTTGCCGTTTTGTCATCGGTTCGAACTGATGAATCCCCGTTTCATCGCCTTTGACTATGCATCCCAGGAAGGCGTCACCTTCCTCATCGTAGTGCTGTACCAGTTCATTGCAAATATCTGGCCTTTGGCGTTTATGCACCTCTGTAAGCATTCATGGTATCCATCTGGCACAGATCTTCCTATAGTTAAGATGTTCATGGATAATTCATTTCAACGTATAAAATTAACAGAATCTTAACTGATATTCCATTCTATGGCAATATCCCGAACAGGAATGCGTCTGTCACCTTTAATCAAGTCGCCAACCCGTTTAATCGTTTCATCGGTCACGGCTGTGTTAGGCCTACCTTACTGTGCCTCATCTTCAAGGCTGTCGTGGCCAGCTTTGAACTTCGTAACCCATTCATAAACACTGGAACGAGACACAGCCGCGTCACCATACACCGTCTAAAGTCTTCTCGTAATGTCCACGACCTTTACGCCTTCTTTCGTAAAAAATGTCATTACTGCTCGCTGCTCGACCTGAACACTTAACGTAGCCGCCATTGCTTTTGATCGACAGCGTCACCTAACATTAGTATCAAGCCACTCCGCTTTTGCGGCTTTTCACTGAAAGTCGTCGTAATTAGTTTCATGCATGCATGCGATCATGCACAATCATACACACGGTTTTGTATCGATAGGAATAAATATCCGGATACTTACCGGACACCCCCAGTATTTCAGTTGTCGGATTGGAAAAATCTTTTCGTGTCAGACAGAACAAAATGTGCCTGAGACTTTCTTGATGTTTTACAACTCTTTCTTGAAAAGATTTTCATGAAACGAAATTGCCTTTTTTTCACGATATACACTATACTGACAAAAGTTACCGGACACCTAGAAGAGAAACACAACATAGTATTTATTGACGTATATTAGTACGGTATCGGTCCACTTTTGGCCTTAATGCATGCACTGACCCTTCAAGACATGCTTTCGACAAGGTTTTGGAACACAGCGACAGGTTTGCGATTCTATTCAGTACACAATGCTGACGCTAACTGTTGCTTAGTAGTAGGCCTTGGTTCCAAACTTCTTATGCGGCGCTCTAATTCATCCCATAGGTGCTCTACGGGATTAAGATCAGGGCTCTGTGCTGGCCAGTCCACACACGATATGGAATTATCGTCAAACCACGCCGTAACAGTCCTTTGCTTTATGGCTCGGTGTATTATCTTGATGGTACCGACAAGACTCGGTTCCATAGTATTGTCACAGAGTTGGTAGGGCTTAATTGTGCAAAATATCGAGGTAGACGTCCTGGTTAACAGGTTTGTCCACGATAACCAATAGGCTGGGACCATTCCACGAAAAACACTCCCAAACGAGTACACTGCCATCTCCAAACTTGACCGTAAAAACAGTACACTGTGGTAAATAGCGTTACCCCGGCTGCCGCCGTACCCATACACGGCCATCATAGCGATAGACCGTATATCTGGATTCATTAATCCATAGGACCCGTTTTCATTAATATACGGTTCACGATAAATGCTCTTCACACCATGCTGAACGACGAGTAGCATTCCGACTGAAGATGTAAGACTTATGAGCAGCCGCACGACCACGATAACCCATGAAATGAAGTTCTATGCGAATGGTGCATGTACATACCGAAGCTACAACATTTTTATTCACCTGTACACTCAAGTATTGTGCAGTGCTCCGTCAATTAGCTGTAACGACTCTCCTGAGGCTTCGACGTCCTCTATCACTGATTTTCTTTGGTCTGCCCGTACGTTTTGCTGCTTCAGGAACGCCATGTGTCTTCCACTACATCCAAAATAGTTGACTTGGGTATGTTTAAACGCATCTCGGTTTCTCTTATGAACAACCCACTAATACAACACCCAACAATCTTTCTTTTCTCAAAGTCAGTTCCTTTCCGCTGCGACATTTTCACTCAAATTCACAGTGCGATATGATCGCGGTCAACTGCTGGCTTGTTTTGGTATCGTTTGTAGCTGTACCGCGCATCTTAACAACGCAGATGACCCGTTCATTTGCTGTCGAAGGGCTGTTCGGTGTCTTTTGTCAATATAGTGCGTTTCGTCCTCCAAGATGCATGGAAAGTTGGAAGCATGATCGAATTTTTTCACACCAAGTAACAGCAATATTTAGAATAGTTAAAAAAAAAAAAACGAAAGAAGCACGAGAAAAAGGAAACATGCGATATTGTTTGTTTTTGTACGAGATATGTTCAGCACCTTTAATTTTTTAAAGATTACGCGCAATTCTCGAAGCTTACTGAACGGAATTCGGTTTTATCATTGATTGATTGCTTTACTTTCTTATATAATTTCTGCCAAAACATATTACCTTACATCTGATGTTTCAGTGGCATCACTTTCACAGTGTACTTACTGCCAAAGAATAAGTTGCATTTCTGTGCGCCTCAGCATTGCCAAACGGAACCTGCAAGACTCAAACTGTAATGTGATCTATAAGACAAGTAAATAAATCAGTACAATTAGATGAAATTTAACAAGCCTCCCTACTACCATATTTAAATTAATTTCACACTTTCATGTAATTCCTCATAATGTAAGTGTTTTCAGGACGAAATTTCTTCAGTAGGTGGAATTCTGAACTCCACATGAGCATCTAGAACTTCCAGAAAATCCCTCCAAGTCCAGGCGACTGATGTAATGTTCATGTCAGTACTCGCACATGGCCGCCCATGTGGCGCAGTGGTCTAAACGCTGGCTTATGACCATTCGTTCGAGAAGGATTCGAATCCCGGTGAGGCATAGATTTTGTGTTTGTCTTACAGCACTGGCTCTCTCCTTTCCCTGGAACCAGCGGCCCTAAACTAGAGACGGGCGACTGCTTATGACCCATCTAGCTGTTTACGGTGGTCGTTAAACCTCCAACCGAAAAAAGAAAAAAAGATGATCGCACGAGAATGCGTGGTGAGTTTGTTTTACGGGGTGATTCTTTAAACCTTTTTGGAACCAGTGGCCTCAAATTAGTGACGAACGACTGCTTATAGCCCTGAGTTGCTCATAGTGGTCGCTAACAGTCGAAGGAAAATTAAAATGGGCCGCCCCGGTGTCGCAGTGGTCTAAGCGATGGCTTCTGATCATTCTTCCGAGATGGGTCCGGGTTCGCTTCCCGGTGAGACATAGATGTTGTGTTTGTTTTACGGCACTGGCTCTCTTCCTTCCCTGGAACCAGTGGTCTTATATGGGACGGGCGACTGCTCATAGCTCAGTGAGTTGTTCAAGGTGGTCGATAAACCTCAAATAAAAAAGAAAAAAAAATCTGCGAGACATTTAATTTCGTTTCGCTTAAGGCTCTACGAGACCCGCCATCTTGTATTGCTGCCTTCTCTTGTTAACCAACGGGCAAGCGTATTTCACAAATTGCTCGGGAAATTTTGCACATTTTGGAACACCGTTTGTGGCTAATGCAAGATATATGATAAATAAAGAGTTTCCTGGTTTCAGGTTTTCATTTTGGACTCTTTAAGTATTTTTTATTAATTAATGAAACTATGGAAGACGCCTTGGTACGACTTTCGCTGCAGATAAAAAATGAAGGGAAAGGTCAATAAAAATTCTGAAACCAGGGAACTCTTTATTTATCATATATCTTGCGTTAGCCACAAACGGTGTTCCAAAATGTGCAAAATTGCCCGAGCAATTTGTGAAATACGCTTGCCCGTTGGTTAGGCAGCAATACAAGATGGCGGGTCTCGTAGAGCCTTAAGTGGCAACAGCTCAGCTGTGTATGACGTTAAAATACATGACGCCCTCGGATTTTTTAACAGTTTTACGCAAGAGTTCAATTACGTTTAACTGTACGGGATATAAGCAAGGAGGTTAGAATAATATTTCTGCCCTGAGTTTCTTACGGAATATTTTCTTACAAGGAGGTTAGAATAAGATTTCTGCCGTGAGTTTCTAGTACGGAATATAACCAAGGAGGTTAGAATAATATAGATGCCCCGAGTTTCTTAATCGTGAAGTCGCAATGTGTGGGAATTTCATGTTATTTACATGGTACCTACGTAACTTCAACTGTAAGTATTTGGGAATTGCGTGGTTTTGGGTTGCAGGAATCGAGCTAATATCAGACCGGAATGGATTATGTACTTCTTACCCTAGTGAAGTTTGCAACTTAAACGTTACGTTTTGTTTAGAATTCGCACTGATGTTCATATATTTCAATTTCAAATAAAAATGAGAAGGAGCCTCAAAATTATTAAGAATTTTATAAATTCAGCATTTTCTCATACATTGCCAACAAGTTACGATGCAAAATTGAAAACATTTGCGACGTGAGTAGGCGATTCGGCCAACACAAAGTGCATTGCAATATCCTTGAAAACCACGAGCTTTCCCACACTTTGACGGCCATCGCTCGCAGTTATAGGCTTCACGTAAAGTGGTACTGCTCCATTAACAAGGGCATCTCCAGATATCTTATTCTAACCTCCTCGGATATAACGTAATGAAAGAAAGAAATCAATGATTCGGAAAAGTCAAGTAGAAAAAGTTCGTCAAAAAGAAAATGCCAGAAATTAATACGTATACGCAGAATTCAATGCATGTCGCTGTGGTGGCCGAGTGGTAAGAGGCGTTGGCTTGTGAGTAATCGTTCTTGTTGGGCCCAGGTTCGAGCCCGGGATAAGGCATGATGTCGCGTTTGTTTTACGTCGCTGGCTCTCTCCCTTTTCTGGAATCAGGGCTTCAAATTAGAAAATGACGACTTACTACTGTCCCAGGCCACCCCGGTGGCGCAGTGGTCTAAGCGATGGCCTCTGATCATTCGCCCAAAAGGGGTCCGGGTTCGAACCCCGGTGAGGCATGGATGTTGTGTTTGTCTTATGGCACTGGCTCTCTGCCTTGAACCAGTGACCCTAAATTAGGGACGAGCGACTGCTTATAGCCCATTGAGTTGCTCACGGTGGTCGTTAAACCTTCAATCAAAAAAAAAAAAATCTCCCAGGTCAGAAGAAAAAAGAGAAGTTTGTGAGTACATGTAATGAGAATTCAAATTCTGAACATATAAGAATTCAGAATTTGCACTGTTAAAAAAAAGAGAATATTACGATGTCCGCATGAAGTGACGGAAAAACTGACCAGCGGCAAGCCTGGGATGAATGCCGAATGGTACATATCAACAGCAAGAAAGGGATCAGAGTACGCAGATAAGCAGCATTGATGCATTTTCTCACTTAAAGCAAAACAGCTGTAAGTATTGCGCTCGCTGATACAGCAGCTGTAAGTATTGCGCTCGCTGATAGAGCTGAGTTCGGGCTCATATTTCGGAGCCCGAGCCCGTGGTATATCAGCCCAAGCCCGAATTTTAAGATAGAGCCTGGGCCCGAACGAGCCCGAAAACTGGCTAACCTGTTCAACCATTAATAAAAAACATCTCCTTTTCCACTCTTTCACTCTCTCCTCCTCCTGCAATTCACCAATGTGTTTCTCAAATGGGTAGTGGGGAAAGGACCTCTATTTATTCTTATAGTGTAACTGTACGATTTTCTTTGATCGTTCGTTTCCACCTGAAGTTCTTTGGGCGGCTGGGCCCCCAAAAACATCCGGAGGTGTTGTAATTCAATGTTGCTCACATAATGCTAATCTTATCGCGCCATAATGCGCTCTAATATGTAAGTTGCTAAATAGAATTATCAGGGAGCTACTGCATAGAGATAGATGGTAAATTATCGTCGGCATGCTATCAACTATCCAATGTCAATAGTTCTAGAGAAAGCTTTTTCTTCTCTGCAGAAACACATTAATGCGCTGCCTATGGCATTTTCTACCCAATCCCGGAATAAATAAAAATTTCGACTGCCCCTTCCCAACCAGAACCAGTTGCTAAAGAATTTCCTTTACCAACTATAAAGTGTCTAATTTGCTAAATCATATAAAATCACATTTATATATAAAAACAATTCTCTCTCTACCTCTCTCTAAGAGCCCGAGCCCGTCCGAGCCCGAACCTCAGTAAATATTCTACAGCCCTAGCCCGATTCGGGCCCGGGCTCTGCTTCGGGCTTTCGGGCTCAGCCTGTTTCAGCTCTGCTCGCTGAGTCATTCTCATTCAGCAGGAAGTTACAGCCGCAGGTGGATTTCAGTTTTCGATGTCTCAGAAACGCGATTTACAAGAATCGAATGATTAGAAAGCAATCAGAAGGCGAAAGCTGGATAGGTACAGCATACAGTGACAAATGTACAGTGATAGAGTGTCTCAAACTGACATACAGTGACAATGTACAAATGTACAGTGATAGAGTGTCTCAGCATACAGTGATAGAGTGTCTCAAACTGACATTACTAGATTCTGGAGGCGTTCCCAGAACGCTGGAACAGTACCAAGATCAGGACAGGGTCAGCCAACAACAGCACAAGACGACCTGTGTTTGAGGTTACTTGCTCGTAGGTAACCGCCAACATAATGCAACTAAACTGCAGACGCTCTTTTCTGCAGCCGTAGGACGAGGCGTATCCACACAGAACATACGTAACTGGCCCCAGCAAAGAAAACTGTGCTGCCCCGGTGGCGCAGTGGTCTAAGCGATGGCTTCTGATCATTCGTCCGAGATGGGTCCCGGTTCGAATCCCGGTGAGGCATGGGTGTGAGACTAACACACGGTTCAGCCTGTTCCTTCCCTGGAACCAGTGGCCCTAAATTAGGGACGGGCGACTACTTGTAGCAGACTGAGTTGCTCACGGCGGTCGTTAAACTTCCAATCAAAAGGGGGCGGGGGAAGAAACTTTAAGCCTGCCAACCGATTGTACGCTTCTCCCTCTCTGTACATCACCGGAAAGCGAGCACAGAGTGAACGGAAGACTATCGGGGTTAAGACATCACCCCCTAATAGCTTAACAGGCCCGCGCACCGATTTGTGACGTCACTAGAGTAGTCCATAATCGCGGAGAGGTGCATTACGGCGATGTGCGAACGAACGCGTCTTTACGTACACCAACTAACCAGGTCGTGCGTTCTTTTAGAGTTTCACTGCATTTAAATAAGAACTTGTGTGTTAGTTTTTAAATAACTACAGAGTTAACAAGTTTGTTTAATAATCTTTTAAAATACAGAAGAAAAAGGAATTACAGCGTAAAATTTTGCGTAGCAATAATTTCGATTTGAAAATGTAAGCAAGACAGATTCGTCAACTTAATGAAAGCATCACTGTCATTTCACTGGAAGTGATAAACCACTCCTATAATCGAAATTATAAACTGTTGTCGTAGTTTCACTTGAAGTTATAGTGTCTTTATAGTTAGCCGAACGATTCCTGTACTTGTGAACAAATCGTTCTTGTACTTGAAAGATTAGTTTGAGGGTCCATTACGAAGTATCGCCGTCGTTTCAAAAGATGTCGATTGACTAATTTAAGGAATCAGATTTTTCATTCATTGCAAACTTATGACTGTGAAAATTTTAGTAATGAAATAATTCCTTTAGTGAAAATGTATTTTATATGCAATCCGTGATCACTAATATATAAAAAAAGGTCAAGAAAAACTGATTTTTTTTCTGTGTTTTTAATTATTACCAAAGGCTCAATAAAACACGTTTTAACATGCATACAGTAAATTGCTGCTTGATCCACTGATTGCATCAAATAAATTAAGATTTCAAGAAAATTATGCAATTGCTACATTATTAAACGTAAAATAATGACATAACAAGTTTTCCTAATTTTAGTACCATCTAGTGTTTGGACAACTTCATTTTGATAAGCAAATATAAAGTTTGTAATTTTTGTCTTCCAGAGCACTATTTCAAAAAAGTTACCTTGTCAAAGTTCAACACATCTGTAAAAAGTATATTAGTAGCATTAAGCAAAACTATTTGGATCCACAATATAAGTATTTCTGAAGCGATGAAAGATTTCCGTCTTTAGCACGATTTAATGATTAAAAGATGAGAAATATATACAAATAAAAACAATTAAAACCATGAGCACTTTCGAGGCAGCGGCGGCCTCGAAATTATTACATCTGAAGAAGAGGCAGCCGCTGCCTCGAAAGTGCTCATGGTTTTAATTGTTTTTATTTGTATATATTTCTCATCTTTTAATCATTAAATCGTGCTAAAGACGGAAATCTTTCATCGCTTCAGTGATTAATGTCGCACGAGTCTTCAATATTTGTTGCTCATAAGTATTTCTTTTTATCTGGAAAAATACAAGTAACTTATTGGCAGAAATTTCCTGAAATTTGATTTTCAAGAAGTATTCAGGAAAACTGCCAATGTACAAATAATTATGATTGTGTAGTTCTTTGTGTATCACAAACGCAATTTGATTATGTGTCCGTTAGCTGTTCCTTGAAGAATTTCAAAGACACGTTTCTAAGAAAATCTGAAATTTGTTCCAATAATTTCTTGTATTTTTTCAGATAATTATTATATTTTTTGAGAACCTGACAAATGCACATGCAGTTATTGTACTGAATAAATCTAAGCGATTGTTTTGGTACTATAGGATGTATTTTAAAAGATGTACATGTTTCATTATAAATTGACTAACTTGATGTACCATTTTCTCAGAAACTATGAAAAACAATGGTATAAAATTTTGCACAAATGTTTTGTCATTACTAAAGCTATTGAAAAAGATTGTTTTTTCCTTTTTTTATGATTTTGGTTTCAAAATAAATTCTATGAAGGATTGGAGAAGTTTTTCCCCATACAAAAGTTGACACCCACCCCCACGTTTGGAAGCACACTTTCCAGTAGTTATCGGATAATATGAGATATATTAGTTCCAGTTATTATTGCTGTAGCTTGTGAAGACACAGTGCAGGAAGTCTGGAAACAGAAAAGTCTAGATAAATGAATAAAAAGTTGATCTCTCATTTTAAGCAAATGTTTTCAAAAAAAAAAAAAAAAAAAAGAAGCGAGTATATATTTCTACTTGTATTTTAAAAATCTTGTTTGTTTAGAACATAATTTCCACAATATGTGGATTCATGTCTATCCACGTACTTTTTTTCTCTTAAAAATAACAATATCCAAGGCTTAAAAATATCATGCCCGAGATGCCCAGAGCATGTAAATCATTCGTCTGGGCAGGTAAATAAAATATCTAATTGCCTGTGCATGGTAACTAAATTTTAAAATAAAAAAGTTTGTAATAAAATTTCCTACTACACAAGAAAAAAAGACAGTCATCACATGTCGTGTTTCATGTCATTGTTAATTAATGGAAGTTGTATTATTGTTACGAAGTACCAAGGAAAGAGTAATATCACATCTTTAATTATGTTATGCTCTACGCCCAGAAATCGGAAACCTAGTTTTGCTCCAAATTTTGTTTATAATCAACAACAGTATGCATGCCTCTGATGTAACTGGCCTCTCATGTTTAGTGACAAAGGGAGAAAACTTTAACAAAAGGAACATGGCAGAATCACTAAATTTCCGAAACACCAGTTTCATCATCGTACCAATTCATACCAATTTTAGCATCAGCATCTTAAAAATTGATATACACACGTTTGTGCATTGAACATTTGTAATACAGACCCTAAAATGGAAGTGCAAACATGTTAAAACAGTTCATATTTTTAACTTAAAAAAAATTAGGGTTCTAGTTTGTTATCTTAAAAGATAAATTTTCCTGCGCATCCAGCTTTTACTACCTGGGCAAGTAAATAATTTCTTGCTCAGGTAGTACTGATATATTTCACCTAATTTTTAAGAAATTGAATGGTTCTGATAAATTCCCATCCTACCACAGATAGAGCATACACACTGCTGACACGAGAGTTCTTCAATGTGTTAGTTTGTAGAAAAATGCTTCAAAATCTTTAAACGGACATTTTAAAGGCAAACTTACTCCTGAACTATGTGTGAACTTCTGTTTTTGTGCATTCATATCTAATTTTTGCTGTCTATATACTTGATTCAGTGTTTGTGTTCCTTTAGTAATAAATATTAAAAATGATAATTCAATGCAACTCTCCATGTCTGCAAACACAAAAGATGTATTTCACATGGCAACAAGGCCTTAGCATTTATATAAAGGACATAGGCATTTTAGATGTGTACATGATATACATATATTTCGCATAGAATATAGGTATTTTACAAGCACTTGTGCCCAGAAATAGGAACTCCAAAAAAGTTAATCTGGCGCTGCCTAAACACTTAAATAACTAAGTACGAATGTATCAACATATTACTCTTGGGATCAAAAACATGCAACCCTTATTATTCTGTGTCCATAATAAAGTTTAAAATCCCTTCCTAAATATACATATTTTACTTTGAACTTATTTGATACATTGGCAAAAACATGTTATGGATTACTATAACAACACAAGTAATCTATTCTTTCCATTACAAACATAAATTGCATTTTTCAAAAATATTTTCAGTGCTTTGACTTCCCGCTGTGAGATGCATTAGATTATAAAATTAGCCAAATTTAAATTTTCTAGTTCAAAATTTTTATTTTACGAGTAGTTTAAAATAAGGTTAACAAAAGGTTTCCACTTACCTTAGAGTTCTTGGTGACTTGAAAATTTTCACGCTTTATTGCTGTAACCCATTTTCTGAGAACCTCCCCATTAGTAGGGAATTTGAATACTTTTAATATTCCTCTATGAAAATAAATTTAGTTGACAATTTGACAACAACAACCACGCACATCGACAGTCACGCTTACACAGAGTGAGCAAGCTCATGCATGCTCGACCACCCACCACGGACATCAGCCTACTCTCCCCTACGTCACGCAGCTTCTGGTGTTCGGTGCGCTGGCCTGTTAAGCTATTAGGGGGTGATGGTTAAGACCATGAACGTAAGCCCCGTTCTTCTCACACAAGTCACGGTTCAGCCTGCTGTCTGATAATCGTTACATCGTTCTCTGACATGAACGAAAACCGCAGGATAATCCAGCCGTCATGCAAGAAAGAGATGTCTTCGGTACTATAGGAATCCTTGTGTTGGCAAGTATCGGCGTTGGCGGTCGCACAGAATTTTATGTTATTCAGAATTTAGCCCTGACGGCGGTCGGATATCGAGATTTAATCTTCCGACTTATAGCTATGCTCTCACGTGGCGGAGGGTACGGGACACGGGGGTCCGGACCCCCCTTGGAATTTCGCAATCCCCTCACTGGGGGTCCTTTGTACCAAAAAGATTAGATCATATGTAGTGGATTTTGGGAACGGAATGTCTGACCCCAGATCTTAAACAGCCCTTAGAAGTCGAAGATGTAGGCTTGAGTGCTCGACAGCAAAGTCACTCAGAAATTAAGTAGCAAGGGGATTAAGACTTCTTTATTTATACACAGATCAGATCAGATCATGTGCAGAGGATTTTAGGAAGGGGGTGTCTATCCTCAGGTCTTAAACAACCCTTACAAATAGGAGGCTAGGAGATTTGGGCTAGAGTGCCCGACAGGAAAGTCACACGTAAGCGATGCAGAAAGGGGGAGGACGATGACCTTATTTATTTCTGGGGGCCCGTACCCGGGGCCCGAAGGCTTAACGTGGCCATCCGACGCACGGCGGATATTTAATAGTTTGAGCGTTCGTACCGGCCTGCGATAGAACTCGAGGTTTCTCCGTGACAGTCACGAACGTTGACCACTAAGCCACCCGCAGCCCTTGTTGACACACAAAGGAAGGTATCTTTATTTATAACCTAGGGGCCAATGCCCGGTGTCCGACGGCTTAACGTACCCATCCGAGGCGTTCATACCTGCCTGAAATCAGACCTTTCCGTAGCATGCACGAATGTTAACCACTAGGCCACCCCTGTCCCTTTCTACGAAAGATTTTTGGTTCACATGCGGTATATCGTCTTTTTTTTTTTTTTTGAGAAGATTTACTGAAGGCAGTTTCCTGAAAAACGGTTCAAAATTTACTTAAAAAAATTGATTTTGCACAAATAAGTTGAATAGTTAACTCAGCGATGTGTTTTTCTCTTTAAAAGATAACTAAAAAATTCTTTAAATTATTTAAAATCAAACACCAGGTCGGGTTTTTTTTCCCTTTCTCCTTCTTTGTGTTTTTATTTCTTTCTTTTTTTTTCCAAATTCGAATGTATCCTACTCGAGATAAATATATATGTATCCTACTCTCTCTCTCTCTATATATATATATACCTTAAACCAAACTTTAACCAATAAAAAAATAAATTACAAACTTACATTCTGAAGACCAAAACGCGCAAAAGCAGCAGTGAAGAATTCTCAGCCGCCCCGGTGGCGCAGTGGTCTAAGCGATGGCCTCTGATCATTCGTCCGAACGGGGTCCCGGTGAGGTATGGATGTTGTGTTTGTCTTACGGCACTGGTTCTCTCCCTTCCCTGGAACCAGTGACCCTAAACTAGGGACGGGCGACTGCTTATAGCCCATTGAGTTGCTCACGGTGGTCGTTAAACCTCCAATAAAAAAAAAAAAAAAAGAATTCTCAGTAACAACAACAAACAAAGCAGAAATTACAACAACAAAAATAAAAATAAAAATCTGCAAAGCCAACAAGCAGGGAGTAAGAAACAAATGCGGTAGGCTTTCTGCTAAGTCATAGATGCAAATATAATTCCCCAAAAATTACCAAATTAACTGCACAAAGGTGCGGAAACTTTATAATTACATATACACTCAGGGACAATGATATTTGCGCACCTAGAAGAAAACATGCTACAACCACGAAACTTCGCGAATAGCTAGAGTGCATGCTGGTATGCAAATGATCCAGTTTGGTGCGATTGCACATCACCGCACACCCTGTTGTGGCGTTGCAAGCACGAACCGGCAGCCTTATGAACAGGCGTTTAATCGATTCCCCATGAAAGCTAAAAGCACCGGCCGACGCAAGCAGGCGTACAGAATGACAAGAATGCCGGGTAGACGCCAGAGACGTCGATTTACGCAACTTACGGACTGTGAGAGAGCCTGATCATCGGGTTCAAAACCGCAGGGTGGTCGGCCCGCCGCATAGCCCGCCACGTGAATAGTTTTGACCATACCGTCCACTATGTTGGAAGTAGCGGACACGTGACGGCACTGCCACACAACGGAGCGGCTCTGGGCGGACCAGGAGGACCACCGGTAGAGAGCATCGACGGATCGTGCGCCAGACACGAAAGGATCCCACGGGGACCCGGTCCACTATACAGGCAGATGTAGCGGCTCCTGTGTGCCCACGAACCATTTCCCGATGCCTCACGGTAGCGAATCTGCGATCCCAGCGCTCTTTACGTGCGCTGCCATTAACACCGGAACATCACCGGCTCCGTCTGCCGTGGTACCAGGCCAGAGCGACGTGGAACGCCACAGACTAGGGACGTGTGGTGTTTAGCGATGAGTGCCGCTCCGTTTTGGGGACAGATTATCATCGTGTCCGGGTGGGGGGGGGGGGTTCCCTGGGTCAACGGCACAATCCCAACTTCGCTATCGAGCGCCACACCTCCCCCACTGCAAGCATTATGGTCTGGGGAGCCATTGTCTACGATAGCCGATAAGCCCTATTACGTGGATCATTGACGGGCCAGTGGTATGTGGATGAAATCCTACGGCCCTATACGCTCCCATTCCTGACCGGGATTCCAGGTGCTCTATACCAGCAAGATAATGCAGCCCGCACACGTCCCGGGTTGCATAGGATGGCCTACGTCATGTTCAGACACTTCCATGGCCTGTCCGCTCCCCGGACATCTCCCCTATCGAGTATGTGTGGGACAAACGGCAGCTGCCACCGTGCAGCACTCTCCGGGATTTGGAGAACACCCTCCAACACGTGCGGGCCTGTCTGCCGCAGGACTACATCAGGTGTCTGTTCGTCTCCATGCTGGACCGTATTGTAGCATGTATCGCCGCAAGTGGCGGTGCGACGCGCTATTGAAGACGACCGGAGTGCGTGCCACAGACCCTCTGTAATTGTCTTGCAGCTCTGTTTTTGCCATCATGTGCTTCATTCATCTGTATCATTACGTCCATAAAATTTCAGTTTAATCCGATACTTCCTTCTTGGTGCGCAAATTCCATTGTCCGTGCGCGTATAAGTATATGGTGAAAATCTTCCAAATACGTGGAGACAATGTAAATAAACAAAGTCATCGCTCTTTCCACGTTTTTCTTTAATTAACACTCGGGAACCGAAAAATAAGGCGAACGCACTAGGCTAGTTATCGAGAGATCTGGTGTTCGACCCCAGCCCCAACGGTGTCGAAATACAGTTTTCCGGTTGCTGTGTGTTAATTAAAGAAAAATGTGGAAAGAGCGATGATTTTGTGTATTCATGCGTCGTCATCATCATCATCAACCATTATCAATCTACTGCTGGATGAAGGTCTGCCCAAGTTTCTTCCACAACGATCTGCCTTGTGCCAGTCTCCTCCAGGTTAGTCCCGCATACTTTCGAATTCCCTCTACCCATCTCCCACATGGTCTTCTTCTGGGTCTTTTCCTGTCCCTTGGAATCCAATCTAAACTTTCGGCTGTCCATCAATGGTCTTTCCTTCTGGAACATGTCCAGCCCATTGCCATTTCAGGGATTTTGCTCTGATAATGATGTCTTCCACTCTTGTCATTTTTCTGATCCACGAGCTCCTCTTCTTATCTCTCCTGGTTACACCAAACATGTTCCTCTTCATGCTTCTTTGAGTTGTCTGCAGCCTTTTTTAGTAAAGGTTCACGTCTCTGCACCCTTTTTTAGTTAAGGTCCACGTCTCTGCGCCCTTTTTTAGTTAAGGTCCACGTTTCTGCACCACACGTGAGCACTGGAAGGATACTTTGATCAAACACTTTTCTTTTAAGACATAATGCCATATGGCTCTTCAAAATTATACTGTTTCTTCCAAAAGCTCTCAATCCAAGTTTCATACGCCGATTTATTTCTTCATTAATGTGACTCTCACTTGATATCTGCTGTCCAAGATAAAAGTAGGTATCGGTTATCTCCAGCTTTTCTCCATCAATCGATAAATCTTCTTTTCTTGTAAAAGCATTGTACATCAATTTTGTCTTCTGGAAGTTCATTTTAATCCCACTTCTTTACTCTTGTCAGCTAGTTCCTGGATCATACTCTGCAGCTCTAATGGAGTAGTTGCAAAAATGACTACGTCATCAGCAAAACGAAGGTCAGTTAGATAATCTCCAATAATCTTTATCCCTTTGTTTTCCCAGTTCAGTGACTGAAAGACATTTTCCAATGTGGCATTAAAGAGCTTGGGAGATATGCTGTCACCTTGTCTCACTCGCTTTCCAATTTTTATGAGTGCTGTATTCTCAAACAGCCGAATCTTTGTACTTGCATTTTCATAGATGTTATTAATAATATTAATGTATGCATTTTCAATGCCGCATTATTTCAAAGCCATTGTAACTGTTGATGGTTTCACCGAATCAAAGGCTTTTTCATAATCGATAAAAGCCATGCATAATAGAAGTTTAGATTCCCTCGCTCTTTCAATTAGTTCTGTCAATACGTGGATATGATCTATAGTGCTGTAGCCACTCCTGAATCCAGCGTGTTCTCTCGGTTGAGCCATGTCCAGTGTTACCTTCAAACGGTGTGAAAGAACTTTAGTGAATATTTTATAAACCACTGATAGGAGGCTGATAGGTCTGTAGTTCTTGAGATCGTCAATGTCCCCTTTTTTTATATAGCAGGATCATTGTAGCATTGTTCCAATTCTCAGGAATATTCCCTTCATTAAGGCATCAAGTGAAAACTTGGGCGTGAATAGTTTCAATTTCTTCACTTGCTTCTTGTATGATGTCTACAGTAATCCCATCTTCTCCTGGAGCTTTCCCACGCTTCATGTTCTTGATTGCATGTGCAGCTTCTACTGTTCTACTGGGAGGACTGGAAGAATTCGGGTACTTGTACCTTTCATGATGTCCGGAGTACATGTATCATCCCCTTCATATAATTTGGAGTAGAAATCTTTCACTTTTGTCAAAATTTCTGCTCTATTTCTTGTTACAGAACCATCTTCTTTTTCTCAGTGCCATAATCTGTTTTATTCCTTTACTGAGATGTCCCTTTACTGTCTTTAGGCTTTGGTTGTTTTCAATTGCTTTCCTCACTAGTTCACAGTTGAATTTCCTTACGTCTTCAATGATACTTTTTCGTACTGACTTGCATATCTCCATACATTCCACTTTGGAAGTCACGTCTTCTTTAGTTGTCCTCTTCTCTCTTTTTTTTTTTTTTTTTTTTTTTTGCATCAAAATTTTGGTTTTTCCGGATAGTTTGCTCACATGCAACTTGTACTTAGTACCAGCTAATTTTGTTGCTGTTTCCATAAGAGTTTTGGTTACTTTTCTGTTAAGTTCAGAGATGTCCACTTCTTCCGACATTAGACCTTCTAGAGTAGAGAACTCCTCCCTCAGCTCCAATTTGAAGGTATTGTGATGCTTTTTAAGGTTGGTCATGTCAATACACTTTGTTTGTTTTATGAGTTTGCCACGCTCGAGTTTAGCATTGAGGTGCATCTTACATCTTACCATTCTATAATCACTACCAAATTCGTGCGACAAACAAAGAGGGGTGATAGTACACATAAAGACAAAAACTTTTACAATGGAACGTAGCGTGGCACTCCGCTCCTAGTGCCCGAAAAACGTTAAGTTCCATGTCCACGTTTATCTTCCAACAGTGGACAAAAAAACGCAACTAGCCTAAATAATGGGTTGCACACTTGCGTTAGTGAACATAGAGGCAGAGCAGGACTTAAAGGAGTTGCTCGAAGTGGCGCCCGACGGCATCATAGCACAGCCCACACCGACTGATGAAGGACTGTAGGACTCTCTCGTAAACTCTCTGTGTGGTGTTTATCTGGTCCGCAGCGACAACGATTCTCGCGACGAGATCTTCCGGTAACTCCACAGACGTCTCGTACACCAGTGTTTTCAGGTTTTCAAAGAAAGAGAAGTCCAGTGGATTCAGGTCCGGAGAGCATGAAGGCCAAGCTACCGGTCCGCCCCGTCCAATCCACTCGCCGGGGTAAGTCGCATTGAGAAAGTCCCGGACTGCGGCGGGAAAATGTGCAGGGTCCCGATCATCCATGAACCATATGTCTCTCCGAGAATTGTGCGGAACACCCTGCAAGAAACCGGGAAGCACTTTCTCCGGGAACACACGGTACATGGCGCCGGCGTTGTCGGAAGGTATACTGTCCCACCAGCCAATCACCAAAAATACCTGCCCAGATGCTGACGGGAAATCTTTGCTGGTGGTGGAGAGTGGCGTGCCGATTATCATTAGCCGAAATATGCCGGTTGTGACTGTTGAAAATGCCCTCCCCCGTAAACATCGCTTCATCACTGAATTACACTAAGGCGGGAAAGTGTGGATTAGCAGTGTTCATCTGGAGCAGCCACCTGTCAAACTGTACTCACCGGGGATAGTCATCTCCGGCCAAAACTTGGACTTTTGGCACCTGGAAGGGATACATCCGTTGCTCTTGCAGAACTTTCCACACCGCATGTGAGGAACATCCATTTCCGCTGCCACTGCTCACGTACTTGTGGAAGTGGGCTGCTGCGAATCGTTGCAAGACGCATTCTTCCATTTCCGGTGTCCGCACAAACCGCTGACGCTCCGCATCACCCCTGGTGATCGTGAACGAGCCAATCTCCCGCATGCTTCGATCAACTCTGGAGAATGTCGCATGGTGAGGCAAACGATGATTCGGGAATGGCTTACTGTACATCCTCGTTGCCGCACGTCCATTGTCACGTTCTCGCCTGTACATCAGATGCATATCCGCCAATTCTTCGTATGAGTAGTCCCCCATGTCGTGCACGAATCCTCGGATACGTCCGGCCGTCTTATGCTGCACGGTGTTAACTCGGTGATGTCGATGAATCCATTTCCATGAACCCGTTGCGAATACCCCAGTGCATGCTGATCGTGACGTTTGTTGCGTCTGGCACAGTCAGCCCGGGCACACCGGGAGTCTACGAGAGAGTGCGACAGTCCTTCATCCGTCGGTGTGGGCTCTGCCACGACGCCCTCTGGCGCCACTTCGAGCACCACCTCCTTTGAGTCTTGCTATGCCTCTACGTTCACCAACGCAAGGGTGTGCAACCCATAATTTAGGTAAGTTCTGTTTTTTTTTTCACTATTGGACGATCAACGTGAATATGGAACTTAACGTTTTTCGGGCACTAGAAGCGGAGTGCCACCTTACGTTCCATTGCAAAAATTATTCGTCTTTATGTGTACTATCACCCCTCTTTGTTTGTCGCACGAATTTTGGAACACCCTGTACATATATTCTCTACCCCCACCCCTCTCTCGGTCATCTTTCTTTTTTATTTTGTTTTAGCTCTCGAAGAAATACGTTGGACTCCCTCTGAAATTATTAGCTTCCGCAGACCGTGGTTATGCCCTATAACCACGGGCGGAGGGAAAGAGGGAGAGACAGGGAGAGAGAGAGAGAGAGGGAAGGGGGACAGAGAGAGAGGCAAAGAGACACAGAGAGAGAGAGAGACAGAGAGAGAGAGTCAGAGAGACAGACAGAGAAAGACAGAGAGACAGACAGAGAGAGACAGAGAGAGAGATTTTCTGTCTTCCTTGAGGCTTGAAAATGATAAGAGTACATTAGAGTGTGGGAGATCAACCCACAGCTGACGTTTGTTCGCGGGTATTTGAAGTGTCTTACGGGTGATTGTACAATGCCTGCTTCAGTCTGTAGACCTTTTATCACAAAAAGCTGTTATAGCTATCAAGAGTAAATTTTATATTTAGGGATTCTGTGAAATAATACCCTGAAGTGTTTGTGTGTGTGTGTGTGTGTGTGTGTGTGTGTGTGTGTGTGTCACATTTCAACTTTTCTTAAGCATAATTGAAAGTCATTGTCAGTTTAAAAAAGATCTCAAGTTCCAACACATTTTATTTTTTTTTCGAAAAATCACGATGAAAAAAAAAGAAATTTGTGATATGTCCTCCTACAGAGAAAATAAAATTATTATAAACCTATTCAGAAAAATAATAAACTTCTGCAGAAAATAAAATAACTAATTAACTCGCTTCATAGCAAAAAGAAAAAACAACAAGATTTTATTACAGCGCTACTCTATTTTTCTTCGTTTATAACTTACTCCTGATCTGGTGACAAGTGTCTATAGCTTGCTCAGTCAGGACCGCCCATCACACGCGTGCAAGCTGTCGTTGGGGTCGAATCCCCATCGCTGGAAAGGGAAAGGCTTCTCTTCTCTTCCTAAGTCAAAAAACAGCCCTGTAATTCGTCTGGGAAAGAGTTCTTTTACGGGAGTTTCTTCAGCATAGAGTCTGAAAAAGTGAAAGTCGAAAGTTTTGGAAACTAGGGGAATTTCTATATAAAAACGGAAAATCCCGAAACTGACATTTCCGTTAAAAAATCCACAAAAACGGAATTAGTGAAAATTTATCAAAATACTGAGGATTCCGTTACTAAAAACGGAAACTTTTGAAAACCGAAATTTCGTTAAACGTGGGAGGTAAATTTGTTACATCTTGTTTTCTGGAATTTTCCGTAAATTCACACCACTTATTTTTTACAGTGTAGAGTATCTTCATACCAGTATAACGAACTGCTTCATCGTACTCAACAGGACACTAAATGCAGTAGATTCTTATTCTTATTTTGTTTCATTTGTTATTGTTCTTGTTTAATTAGCCCGGTGATAGGAGGAGCCACTTGGGCCAAATTTCAGGTTATTGACCAAAGGGAAAGAAGAGAATCGTAGTTCCACAGGAACAAGCACAACATTCACGGGATTTGGATTTGAACCCAACAATGCCAAAAACCAGATACTCGCTGGATGTTGCATTTTTCTCGCATCAATACTACATTATGAGAGTTTATGAATTGCCCCAAGAAAGTATAACCCATGTTAAATTTTCAGTAAATTTTAAAGTCCTGGAGCTGGGATCGGACTCGCAATTTCTAAATTTCTTCGGAGTGTGATACTGTCACAGACGCCATGCAGAACAATTGCAGTTCTTAGTAACTGTATTATTAGATCAGCTGTTATATGCAAGTCAAGATTCTTATCATTTTGCAGTGTAAGGCTTATCATCATCATCATCATTGTCAACCATTATCAATCCACTGCTGGACGAAGGTCTCCCCAAGTTTCCTCCACAATACAATGCATTATTTATGATAAATGACGTGTGAACCGAGTGTGACTGTATGAGTGTGCGGGTATCTTACTGATTGATCCAGGAAATGCCCTATCCCTGCTCCTGTTACGAGACTAACGAAAGCAATGGCGCCGAAGATCACGTGCAACTTCGATATCTGATGCGGGAATCGAACCCTATTATCAATACGTGCCCGAGCTTTTCTTATTTGCTGGGCGGTACTTGAAATTGCGCCCTTTTATACTTTATAATTTCCCCACTTCCAAGCAAAGAGTACGCTATTTCTACTTTCTCATGCTTCCGTCATAGGAAAGTATTCAAAAATCGCACTTCCGGTTTTTGGCAGAGTTTTACCAAAAACGTGAAAACTAGGCAAATACCCAAGGGCCAGTGCGGTGGTAAATGTAAAATACAACGTGACAGTCTTGTGGACAACATTGAACTTCACCGAAATGCAGAATGGAAAACGAACCAGGTATCGCAGAGCACGAGCATCGCATGGTGAGATGCTTTCGCAGTAAGGCTTGGAAAACTTCCTTTCAGGGTTAAACTCTCAGACGGACTTTCTGCAACACAGCACAGATGACAGATTTGTTCTTCATCCTGGAGTAGTATAAACAAAGGTTATGGGATTAAGGAACATCAACATATTGTTTAACATGCTTCTCTTCGCTGTTTCGAACAGTTCCTTTCACGCAAATGAGGGTCGACACCTCACAGAGTACGTTACTTTGTCACCTGGTTATCTGGGGGTATCAGATCAGATCATATGTAAAGGATTTTAGGAAGTTGATCTTGATCATATGTAGAGGATTTTAGGAAGGGAGTGTCTCACCCCAGGTCTTAAACAACCCTTAGAAATAGGAAACTAGGAGATTTGAGCTAGAGCGCCCGATAGGAAAGTGACACGGAAGCGAAGTAGAAAGGGGGGAGGCAGACGCCCTTATTTATTACCGGGGGGGGCAGTAACCGGGGTCCGACGGCTTAACGTGCCCATCCGACGCACGGCGGATATTTAATTGTTCGAGCGTTCGCACCTGTCTGGGATCGAACCTGAGGTTTCCCCGTGGCAGTCACGAACTTTACCCACTAGGACATCCGCTGTCTGGCCGGAATGCTGTATGCGGCTAATTAAAGTTGTGACGAACCATTGAGGTGACGTATCAGTCAAAGCGGCAAGTTGCCGCGATAAGCTTTGCCGTCGTAGTTCAAATGGCAGGGCTGCGGCTCTGGCGTGGGAAGATGTGAAATTGAAAAATCACCACCGGCAAAAAGGACACTTTCGCTATAAGGTCTTTAAAACAGGAAATACTTTGCTTTTGTGCTACAGTTTTCAGTAAATTTATTCACACTTTGTGCATTTCTATTTCTTACTTCCTTCAGAGCATGAATTTAATCTCCTGGTTTGATCATTGTTGCACCGCAACTGCTCCCAAGAGAGGATGGGCAGTTGTCAGACCCTTTACCATCATGTCGCCATCTATGGCCCTGCCTACTATCCAAACAATTCGCCTACTGGAATAAGATAGTGCACATAACTAACTTAGCTCGTATCACGTTCAGAGATGGAAACGGGTCACGAGTCAGCGAGTCAACGGGTCACGGGGTCGACACTTTCTTGCCGGTCATACGGGTCGGATCAAGATGTTCCTAACCCGATTCCGACCCAGTTTTATTTCCGTTTTAGTTTTGAATAGAAAAAAAATATTTCATTGAACCCTTCAGAGGACTTCGAAATAATACTTCAGAGCTACGAGTATGATCCAGGAACTTGCTGAGAAGGGCAAAGAAATGGGATTAAAAATGAACTTTCAGAAGACAAAACTGAAGTTCAGTGCTTTTACAAGGAATGAAGATTTATCAATTGATGGGGGAAAAGCTGGAGATAGCCAATTTCTGCATTTACCTTTGGCAGTAGATATCAAGCGAGGGTCACATTGATGAAAAAATTAATTGGCGTAAAAACTTAGTTGGAGAGCTTTTGGAAGAAACAGCATAGTTTTTAAGAGCAATATACCATTATGTCTTAAAAGAAAAGTGCTTAATCAATGTATCCTTACAGTGCTTACGTACGGAGCAGAGACGTGGACCTTAACTAAAAAAACATTCAAAGACTGCAGACAACTGACAGAAGCATGCTTGGTGTAACCGCAGAAGAGATAAGAAGAGAAACTCATGGATACGCAAAATGACAAAAGTGGAAGACATCACGATCACAGTAAAATTCCTGAAATGACAATGGGCTGGACATATTGCCAGAAGGACGGATCACTGATGAACAACCGAGATTTAGACTGGATTCCAAGGGATAGGAAAAGACCCAGGAAAAGACCACGTGGGAAATGAGTGGATGAAGGAGACTGGCCCAAGACCGTCTGTTGTGAAAGAAACTTGGGAGAGACCTTCATCCAACAGTGGATTGATAATTATTGACGATTATGATGTATTTGAATTTATAGCTCAAAGCAGATTTGTCTGGGTCAGACCCGGGTCGGGTCCAATTATGTGGCGGCCGGTGCGGGCCCAAAATTTATTACCCGTTTCCAACTCTGATCACGTGACCATGCATAGTGCGCGAGTAACAGATATTACGCGCCATGTCGTCATAATCAGGGATTGTGACCAGGAGTTATTTACAAAAATACAGTTTTTTGTATTACAGGAATAGTATGCGGCCGGTTCACTGGGGTTCGCGCGAACGGTTCTTTTTTTTTTTTTAATTACGATGGTTCGATGGAGCCGTTTGTAATATTCGACGTTTGGACTGAAAGCTCCATAAAAGACATTCATGATTTCAGTAGTTTTCCTTTCTTCATTTTGTTATATTGCTCCTTCGGGTCACAAAATTAACATTCTGTTCTAGGAATCCAAGAACTTTGTGTTGAAAACGCCCTGAAATCGAACCAATATTTCAAACTGAGACATCCGTTTATTTACAGTCCTGCAAAATAGTCTCCACCTCTCTCCCATATATATTATTTTTTCGATGAGGTTTGAGTATTTATTAGTCACTGTTACCAGATAATAAGACTTGCTTAAAATGATTAAGATCTGCAATTTACATGTTCATTATTCAGAACTTAAGGTAGGTTAATAAAAAGATCTTTGAGGAATTTCTCGTGGTTGCCCTTTCTCATTATTGTTAATATTAGCAAACGCATCATATGCTGGAGTGGAATTCTGGAATTTTTACTTAGATCAACAAGCGTGATTCGAAGCCGCCCCCCCACCCCCTCGTGACTATTACTCATGTGACGGTCAATCAAAGCCGGTGTTTAGCAACTCAGCATGCACCCTTATGTATACAGCTGTAATCATTGTAGTATCATTGAAGTAGTTTCTGAATATGGAATGATTTATGTTTTCACATTTTTGCTGGAAGAATTGAACTCCTTAGTTACGCCACAAAATTCTTTGTATCGCCGGTAGTCGGTAAAACAATTACTAGGGAAAATCCTAGAGCAAGCAAAAATTATTTTTTACGCAAGAATTACAAGTACATAAATCATAAAAAATATGAATTTCTAAATCATCATAATTTTCTGTTTCGCGAGAAAACATATTTGCTGCTCAGTCCGTTGAACATTATTTCGAAAAAAAAAAAAAAAAAGTTGGTTAAAGAAACAAAAACTCGTCTCAAAATCGCTGATACAGAAATAACAGAAATGAAGAAAAGCTGCGACCGGACGGCGCGTTTCGAACGTTTTTCCGTACTATGATTTGAAATAAACACGTGCCAGTCAGGTGGAAGAATGCAGATCTTCTTTTTCAAATTTGGGAAAAAAATAATTCCCGCATAAGCGTGATTTTGAATTCCTCCTCGGTTTCTGAATGTGGCATAAAAGTTGATTTATTTGATCCCCATTTTTGCTTCCAGCTCCGAGAAAAAACTCCGCATCCTTTCTCCAAACCTTCCACCACATCAGTTGATCTCCTCTTACCTGAGCTCGCCGCCATTGCCGTTGTGACGTCACTGCATAACTCTCAGCTATTGGGTCTGCCCCAAAGTGGGCGCGTCCACAGCCGCAGACCCGGATAGCCTATCAATCACGATTTGTTTGAGATATTAGGGAGAAAAGAGAGCGACAGAGAGACATGGAGGAGAGGGGGAGGGGTGAGCTGGAAGGGTAGAATCGAAAATGAAGCCAGTGTTGCGAAGACACTGCGACAGTGTGGACCCCCAGGTAGCAGCCATGATGCGTGAAGCTGCATGCAGGGCTCTTAGGCCTAAGAGAGTGGAGTGCGTCTCCTCGTCTGCGACCCGAGTTTGACTCGACCCACCGTTACACAAGAAGTGTGACAACTCTCGACCCAAGACTTGACTGGATTATCGAACAGAGAGAAGGAAGTACGGTAATGATTGCTGGGGCCTCCCGGCCGAGAGGCCGTTCTCTGCGGCTCGCCGTCCGACCTTAACCCGGCTGACTTCTGGTGGCGGGCGGGGTCGGATTAGCGGTTTGTGCATGTGTGTGTGCTGGGATAATCTACAACCCAGTCACAAGAAAAACAACATGAATCACCTCAGTACTATGTATGCTACGAAGAGAAGACGCAGGAATAGCAAAAGGTAAGACCATGAAATTAAGCGGCATTATTCATCAGGAAGTGTTAATGACATGCATGAATCGGTGGTAAAACTTGCGTTAACGGAAATGAGTTTACTGGATGGTTTTCGCATCTGCCACACATAACGCTCATGTCACAAATTTACATAACCGTTGCACGTGGTCAAAATCAAATAATTCTGAGACATTGTTCATATGTGTTCGAGTAACGTACTGAGTGAAGCAAAAAAATTATGAACCATAGCGAAATTTTGTGACCCTTAATTTACATTTTATAACCTACAGCGCCGGTTATCCGGAATGATTGGAATAATCAAATAATAATTTGCATAATCCAGTGATGTATGTAAAATGTATTATCAACAAAATATATATAGACAGAAATAATGTAAATGCACTATAATGCAAAAACGAGCGTTATATTTAATTTTTTTTTCCGAGCGAAATACGGTTGTTTAAAGGACAGATTCTTTCTTTCTTTTTTTTTTCCCTTTTTTTTTTTTTTATATATAGAAAGTAGTATTTCTTTTAGCTGAAGCAAGTGACCAATATAATACCTCTCATGTCTCCAACCGAGCCTAAAAATTGGAAAGGCTTTTTACATCTGGTAAATTCCGACTTTTAAGAGTACATTGCTTTCAAGTTGGAAAATTTTAAATTCCACAGTTTAACAGAGTTTTTTTCCCTAAATGTTCTTAATTATCTTAGGTAATATTGTAGGGTTTTTTTTCTTCAAGTACACCTATTTGATTTCTCACCTAAGTATCCGGTGTTCTGTTGTATACAGAATTTCTATTTTAAATTTCTGGCATGACTCTTTGCGTTCACATTTGTCATTCAAACTGACTTGGCTTTCGGAGAAGGGATGTCTAGTGCATGGTTTTTATTTCAAATCATGTAAAACACACCTCTGAATTACTGAGCATTTCGGTTATAACTGTTATAAAGTTCGGTGTTACCTGTAATGGTGTTTCGGTGATATGTCTATTATCTTCTTACGTGTTAATTTTTCTTACATCAATAAAAAAATTACCTGTTGTTGTAAATGCACATTCTCAAAGGAAAATAGTTTAGATATATTTGCTTGTATCACAAGATTAAAGTTCTGAAATGAGGTACTTCTGACTGTATGTTTTTCTTTTCTTTTTTAAAAAGAAATTCCAACTGCTAGGAGCTTTGCATGCTAAGAATTCTGCTGAAGGGAAATTCTGTGACATGTTATGAAATTTTGGTTTAGAAGTCACACTGACATTTAGATTAAAGAAAATCTTAACAGTTATGTCATTTGACTCAAAAGGATTAAAATGGTTAAGCGTTAGAGTTATATTGCGTTCATAAATATCCTTCAGTATTCATCCAGAAATGTACTGTGAAAATGTACCTAACTGATATTTCACCTGCAAAGGACATTGACCAGATAAACGCCTTTTAATTTTCCCTAGTAAAGGCCGTTATGTTTTCATTCGTTTTAATTATTTTACTGCTTTCCGCAGGCTTACTTTGAAGGTCAGTAAACCAACATTGAAAGCTCATTCCGTGTTGTGGAAACGAACTGTGGTTTTCTCATAGGTGAAAACCGCCGTTCGGAAAGGGGGGGGAATAAAAGGAAGAAAGAAAGAAAATGATTTAAAAGCAGATTTTACGGGTATGCTTAAACTTGATCGAGAGCTAAAATTTGCTTATGATGCGACTAAATCAGAAAAAAAAAAAAATTCAAAACAAATAAGAATGAAGTGTGTGTGTGTGTGTGTGTGTGTGTGTGTGTGTGTGTGTGTGTTTAATTTTTGGAGTTCAGTAAGTTCAATACAAATTTATCGATCTAGCAAATAATGGAAATTATTATGACTGCTAACAAGCTAACAGATATATTACTCATGATACGTCAGATAAAATATCGCCTTTATATGTAAAATTATTCAGCAGTTAAGTGTTACGGAGAATTTAGAAAACATTCGTCCCCAAGAAAAGAATGTAAGTTAGAATAGTTGCAGGTATTTCTTTGTCATCATTATATATCAGTCAGTTAGGCAATAAAAATTACTTTTTCGATTAGCTTTTCCACAGAGCAATCAAGAATTATACTTAGCTATGTATTTTATTACTTCATTGCTTCTGAAGCGATCAGTAACATTGTGATCGAAAGTACAGCGAAACTGCATAATTAGTTTATTGCTCTTCTTAGCGGCAAAACCTTTTCTTCACGGGAGGAAGTAGCAAGGGGGCGAAACGGAGGTTATCAAGGGAGCAGTCAGACATGGAGGAGCAGGAGTTTGGATTGGACGCGTCACCTTGTTGAATGGCTAAAAGAAATAAAATGATGCAAGGTAAATGAAGAATAGAGAAAAACAAGTAGCTATTTAATAGTTGAAAGTAGAAACTAAAATAACAATCATTCGTATAACTAAGATGATCAGCATAATAAGCTTTAGTTCATAATAAATTCGTTGGAACTGCAATTTTTCCGATCTATTCTTCAATGGTATAGTTTTCACGTACAAAGAGCTACATTTAAGCAAAAATATAGAACTCCAACGGAAAATGTCCCGTTAACTTAAGTAAAATCTTTCATTTTGAAAACTATGAGGGTTGCCAGTGTAGAAAGTTTCGTGGAACTTAAAATGTAAATTCTGCAGGCATAATCAGAATCTTGCGCCTATTTCGCAATTTTTTGTTTTCTTGAATTCCTTTATTAGTAATGTTATTCGCTGAAATCACGTGGTGCTATCACACGTGATTTCAAGTAAAGTGGTATAATGTTGGAGGTTAGGTCTCCTATCACCGCTTAACCTAGCTTTTAGTCACTTTTTGAGTAAAAGATGTTACGTTCGCTTTTAAGCCCTGTATTTCTCTCATTCGCAGAACAGAAATCCTTAATTCGGAGCAGCCGAACTTTCCTGTTTTAGTTTCACATGGGTGTCATTGGAGTCGTGAGACTCCGGAAAAATAAAAAAGTAAAAATAATAATGACAGTCTTTCAAATCCTTTTGAGACAGTAAGTTACTTAAACGCTATAGAAAACCAATCCAAATTGGTAGAGATTTAGACACTATCTGGAGCTATACCGAAAAATACGTTATTTTGACATTGAAATTCTCTACCACTAAACATTTCAACTTACTGTCAGCTATTGCAGTACATAACACTTTGTGTGCCTCTGATCGAATGACACAGAAATAAAACAAATATTTCCATGGTATAATTTATTGTCTTATAGTTTAAATCCTTGAAGGCTTAAAACACTCAGTCAATCGCAATTTCATGTTGTTAACTCCAGGAAACGAATTAAGTCAGACCTGAAAAAGAAACCCAGCTTCCATGTCTCACTCGGGAACTTCGACAAAGGCATTCGTCGTAAAAAGCTGACATAAGTTAGAATAGTTGTCTTCCAAACGAAAATTTACGCTATAATGTGTTTTCTATTTATGCGAAAAAATATTGCCAACAGATATAACAACTTGAGAAAGTCTAAATTTTGGCACCTGAGCTCTCATTTGAAACTACTTTTTGCAGATGGCCTCGCGCAATTGCAAACATGGTGAAAGCAAGTCCTGAAGGAACGGTTGCCGAAGAAAAGTATAGCTCCACGTTTCCCGGTTTAACTTCTGCTGTGGGCGTTCAATCAGTTTTAAGCTCGTGCATGATGCAAAAATGCATGAAAATTGATAACGCTTATCAAAAATCATTCTTCACTACAGTATTAAAACTCCAAGGCAGACATTTCGTATATGTTGCTGGAATTCAGTATGTTTATTTGCACGTTAGTCGGTAACGAAAGAGAAAGTTGTAAATGTGATGCATCGAGCAGTGATTAAGTTTTTAAGGAGCGAATGCATTGCACTGGGGAGTGTTTGCGATCTTATGCTTAGAGTCTTTGAATATCTGCGTTGCTCTACAACTGGGACTATCCTTGAAATTGTAAGACTCGTCTAATAGATGACGAAGAACTCCAATAAGGTGGAGAAGTATGCATTGCCTGCATAAGATAATGAAGGCTTTTTCATTATGAAAAACTAACAGAGCTGATACATGGCTGTTCTAAGAAGTGATATTGGAAGTCGTAATGTCACAATAATTCCGGAATAGAAGGCACGGGTTGATTAGCCTTAGATGGTGACCCACTTACAATTACTCTCTTGTTAAGACGTACAGTACACGCATGCACAAAAACACATATAATCACTGACTGGAACAATTTTCGATTTACTATTGATAAAATTATTTTAAAATGCATATACAGACATCGTTATATTGTAAAGCCTGTCGCGTTCTTCATTCGAACAGCACATTCAGATTTTCGTATCTTACAATGGTAATGTTCTATGTGCAAATTTTTAACTTCTATGTTTTACAGACTCCAGCATTTTTTATCCCAGCGCTTTTGGCAACCCCAGCTAGGCATTTCTTTATTCGTCTTTGATTTGTCTGCAGTATTTACATCGTTTCTAAGTGAGAGTCAGTCTTTGATCTATAAATATGAACTTCTAGAGGACATCAGCAAGCCCATCTCTTCTAAAGTGTAATGATTACTTTTGATAGAGAATAACATTTCTACTTTGTGTATTCTCTTTAGGTTTTGTAAATCCACTAAAAATTTTCTTTTGTTCAATTCTTAGATCATATGTTTTAACGGAGACACGCGTAGGTACCAGCAACTTTCTATATCCCTCATTGACTTATGTATCTTCCTGTTGCAGAAAAAGTGGTAACCGAGAGCTATGTCTTATGTAAATTCAACTTTAATTAGCTTCTTAATTTTTTCTTAGAAGTTCTCGGAACTTCCGTTGCAGTTCTGAAAGGTAACACACAAATGATAACGATGCCATAAGGAAATTGATGGTGAACTGTTTATTTTTCTTTTGTTGTTCCTATTTTTTTTAATTTCACTATGATGTCTCCATCATAGCAAAATTTGGAAAGAGTCGGTGTCAATCGTTTCTCATTTTTTAAGCTTTTAATCATGCGCAATTATAAGATCCTTAGAGCTCATACCTTCATAGAAGTTTCCGATTATAACAATGCCAGGTTTCCAAAGAACTATTAACTGTCAACATTGGCTGGTAGTTATCAGTTCTTTCTGTCACACACACACGGGCGCGAGCGCGCGCACGCGTTTTCCATGAACCTCTGCTTTAAAGTTCTGCTTTCGTGCCATTACAGAGAAAACTTTTTAATGGCACCTATCAATTTGTTATATGTGATTAGTTTTGGGATCAGTTCCGATCTCTTGAAACTCATTAAACTATTTTTATTATCCAGTTTTAGACTTTGCTCTAAATAGTATGTACAGCTGATTGGAGTTTCTATATTGGGACTGAATTTTACATGTCTTGTTCTTTCATACGATCCTTCGCCGGTATCTCTTTAGGCTCTATACCGCCGTGTGTTTGTGTTGCGCGCTATCCAGAGCCCATTCAAGAGGGTGGCTAGGGAGGCTGTAGCCCAGGGCCCATGCAGTTTCAAGGGGCCCCAGAATTATGCAGAATGCTTGAAGAATTGACAGAATTCTAGTTTTTTTTTTTTTTTTTTTTTTTTTTGCAGATAGCATATCGAAAACTATACGAAACTGTCTTGTAAAAAAAAATTCTATTTCTTTCCTCTTTTTTAGAAGGAGTCCGCAAAAAGTATAATCGCCCGCTCCCCCAGTCCCTCTTCAGATCTCTTGAAAGCATAGTAGATGTTTTGTACGCATCTGTAATTGAGGCAAATTTTCATACACTAAGAATTGATTTGGATCATGATATTTGGATCATATTATTTTGTCCTCTACGCTGATATAATTTCATCAAGCTGAGCTAGGAAGGATGGGGGGGGGGGGGTTAAAGCAGAACTGAACTGATGTCCATTTCTCAAAAATTGACACCAGTCATTCATGCATTTCTACATTTTCTTGCTAACACTGATTCGTCCATGAAACACGGGATACACACATCAATATGGCGGGAATATTTTTATGGCTTCCTCATCATATTTTGGGAATGTTTTCCCCTGCATAGTTTTTATTCTGCCATAGATGTGCTACTCATACTGGGGCCCCTGTTTCCGTAAACGGGCTCTGGCACTATCTACTTTTCTTCTTCGTATTTTTTTTTTTTTTTTTTTTATGAGGAGAGTACGTGTAAGAATTTCTGAGCCAAATATAAAAGCTGGTTTAGTAAGGTGGTTCAATACGTTTTTTTTTCTAAGGCATAGTTGTAATTCATTCTTTGCACATCAAAATGCGCAAACGAAGACATATGCTTTTCTTTGTTGTTGTTGTTTTTTTCCTCTTTTTTTGCGTGAAAAACCGCAAACAGTAATGATGACTTGTTATCAGCTGCTGCTTAATTTCTAATTAAGGCTGCTTCATTAACCTGTTTAAAAATTAAAGAAGTAAAATACCATTTACTGCAAATGGAATTACATTTTTTTATTGATGATCGGATGTTCTCAGTTCCGTAATATGGATTCGAGACAAGGGTGTGTTTAATTTTGATTTCGATTCTGTGCCCTTCCAAGAATTTTACACACATACATAGCACTAAGCGGTTCTCTGAAATTCAAAGGTCAGCTCAAAGGAAGATAATCTACCAAATTAAAATATCTAGTGATGGGGAATTTTGTTTACGGTTGATTTGTCAAGCGTCTGCATTTACGGCGATCTCTCTCACTCTCTCTCTTGACACACACAACCAGTACACGTCTCACAGATGACCTTCTGTATTTCATACCTCGTATAATTTTCTCTTTCATGCACTCCTAAATCTGAGCCAACCATGTTTTCCTCTGGCTTCCCATAATTTTCTTCCTTGCATTTTAGCTGAATAAATCCTCTTAGCACCTCATCATTCATTCTTTCAACATAGCCAAACCGCCTAGAAATATTTGTATCAACTTTATTAACAACATTTTACTTTACATCACGCAACTGCTACATGTCTTTATTCCGCACATAGTCTGAATGAATCTTCCCATAAGTCCCAGATAAGTTGCGCATCTCTCCAGCACGCAGACCATCTGCCGCTCCAGCAGTACTCAGGTTTCCCTAGTGTACATCAGAGTAGGAATAATTACATTACTTTTTTCAGCGCTGATTCGTTTTTGCAACTAGTTAAACTAAATTAGCGACCGGAAACTCTTTTACGCTCTATGTTTAAGGAAAAACTGATCAATTATAAGAATTAAATCGATTATAGCTGCTCAGTTGACCGTGTGGTACGAAGTGCTATTTTTTTAATCATTTGACCGAGGTAGCTCCGGGCTCGAATCCTGAACGTGGTATGGATGGCGTGCTTGTCTTACGGCATTGTCTCTCTTTCCTCTCCAGAACCAGTGGCCTCAAATTAGGAACGTGCGACTGCCCCGTTGTCTATTGAGTGGCTCAAGTTAATCCCTCCTCTTCCCCTCAAAAAGAACAAATGATATTTCAAATTTGGCTTTTACGTATCTAAACAGAAAATGGCAGGATTTTTTTCTGAAATTAAAAATGTGACTACACAATCCTATACAAGTCACAGAATATAAGCAGAACCGCCCAGGTGTGCGAGAGGTACGCACAGTTGGCTTTTAATTATTTTTCCGAGGTAGATCCGGGTTAGAGTCCCGAGTGAGGCATGGATGGTATGTTTATCTTACGCACTAGCCCTCACCCCTCCCTGGAACAGGAGGACCCCCAAATTAGAGAAGGGAGAATGCCTCCTCTATCCCGTTTACATGCTCGCGGTGGTCGTCACCCCCCCCCCCGAAATATGCATGAAATGTCGTCGCTAGACTTCTAAATCAAGATGGGTGCGAGGTATTATTTTTCCTGGGGCAGGTTTCATAGCAAGTTTTCTTCACAAAACACTGAAAGAAAGAAAGAATTTTTAATGCTTTTTAGTACCTGCTAAAAAGAAATTCGGCGCAGTTTCACACCCCCATCCCCACCTGGATACACTCACAAATACTTCTATCGGACTAGGTACATCACTGATAAACCAACAAAATAACATGACAATGACTAATAAGTTAGTGATGTAAGTGTTGGTAAGATATCGGCTTCAACTTTTTTCTTGCTGCGAATGTATTGTCTTAATTGCTTTTCGAAATTTTGCATTTTTACTTATGAAAATTGTACTGTACTTGAACAATTTCTTTAAAGAAAAACGTTCAATTTGTTTACCTAAATCAAATTCTTACGTGGTGACACGCAGATACAACACCTCCTTACTCCTTAACTCCCTTCCTTCAAGCCAGCGATATTGCCTTGCACTCCTCTCCTACAAAGAAGCCGTCAGCCACCTCCTGCTCCTTCACTGCCCTGGGGCAGGCTTAAGAGCACTTGTACAGCTTTAGATTTAATCTTCTACGGTTGGAATCCCCTACTTAGTAGAACAGCAATTAGTAATTACACCCCTCAGTGAATTCCTATCCACCTTCCTTATTTCACCCCAGGCGATGCTAACATGAAAAGAGGCAGAAACTAAGGATTTGGAAGAGCGGAGGACAGCTGAATTTCCTTGGCCGTGCGCATGCTATTTGACAACATTTCTGCGGAGAAGTGAACAACGCACTCAGCAAGGGAAATAACAGCGGTCTCATTATTACAAACGAAGGAAAACAGCTAAACGAATGAAAACAGCGGTCTCATTATTACTGGCGAAGTCCTAATTATATTTTAATGTTAAACAAGTTAGTAAAATCATGCAATGCATTGATTATGATACGCTTTCCAACATACCAGAAATTATTACTCAAGTTTTGTGGATAATGGCTGTTGAATAAATCTCGCTCCTGTGTCCTGACCTTTGACCCCATTTCGATGATATTCAACAGAACCTCAGGAATAGCATACTAAAGGTTTGTCGCAATAGAAGCCGTTTCACGCAAGTTATGAGAATAATGGCTGTGGAATAAATCTTGCTTTTGTGCAATGACCTTGGACCCCATTTCGTTGATATTCAACAGAACCGGTTCACTATACTTCCGGAACAACATGATAACGTTTTGTCTCAATCGAAGCATGTTTAGGTAAGTTATGATGCACAAGGGTTATGGAATGGATCCCACTCCAGTGTCCTGACCTTTAACCCCATTTTGCCCATTTTCAATAGGGTTTGTGCCCAGGTGGTTGCCTACCACATACTAAAATTTCATCAAAATCGAACCATACTTACGCATTGTTATGACGCACAAAGGCAATGGAATGGATCCCGCTTTTATGTCTTGACCTTTGACCCCATTCCGCCCATTTTCAGTAGGGTTCGTCCCCAGGTAGTTCCTTACCAGATACTAAGATTTCATTGAAATCGGGCCATTTTTACGCAAGTTATGACGCATAAGGGCCTTGGAATAAATCCCGCTCTTATGCCCTGCCTGACCTTTGACCCCATTTCGCCCATTTTCCATAGGGTTCGTGTCCAGGTGGGTTCCCTACCACATACTAAAATTTCATTAAAATCGAACCATATGTACGCATGTTATGACACATAAAGACAATGGAATGGATCCCGCTTTTATGTCCTGCCTGACTTTTAACCTCATTTCGCCCATTTTCAATAGGGCTCGTGCCCAGGTGGTTCCCTACCACATACTAAAATTTCATCGAAATCGAACCATTTTTACGCAAGTTATGACGCATAAAGGCAATGGAATGGATCCAGCTCCTATGTCTTGACCTTTGACCCTATTTCACCCATTTTCAATAGGGTTCGTCCCCAGGTGGTTCCCTACTAGAATGTCATCGAAATCAAACCATTTGTACGCAAGTTATGATGTATAAAGGCAATGGAATGGATCCAGCTCCTATGTCCTAACCTTTGACCTATTTCACCCATTTTCAATAGGTATTGTCCCTATGTGGTTCCCTACTACATGCTAAAATTTCATCTAAATCGAACCATTTTTACGCAAGTTATGACGCATAAGAGCAATGAATGACCTGACCTTTGACCCTGTTTCGCCCATTTTCAATGGGGTTCGTCCCCAGTGGTCCCCTACCACATAATAAAATTTCGTCGAAATCGAACCATTTCACGTGAGTTATCGTGCTAACGGACGGACAAAACTGGAGCATATACGCTTTTTTACGCTTTCCAACCGTAGGTTGAAGAAGCGTATATGCTCCAGCTTTGTCCATCCGTCCGCACGATAACTGGCGTAAAAATGGTTCGATTTCGACTAAATTTTAGTATGTGATAGGGGACCCACCTGGGAGCAAACCCTGTTGAAAATGGGACAAATGGGGTCAAAGGTCACGACGTAGGAGCGGGATCCATTCCATTGCACTTATACGTCATAACTTGCGTAAATATGGTTCGATTTCAATGAAATTTTACAATGTGGTAGGAGACCACCTGGAGACGAACCCTATTCAAAATGGGTGAATTGGGGTCAAAGGTCAGGACATAAGAGTGGGATGCATTCCATTGCCTTTATGCGCCATAACGTGCGCAAAAATGATTCGATTTCGATGAAATTTCAGTATGTGGTAGGGGACCACCTGGGGACGAACCCTATTGAAAATGGACGAAATGGGGTTAAAGGTCAGTACATAGGATTGCGATCCATTCCATCGCCCTTATCCCATATTACTGTATTAAGGTGGACGTCAAGTAATTTTGCTTCCTATACTTCCAATGAAAAAACTTTTGTACACATTTCCTTCACAATTAATGTGTTCCCAAGGATGAAAATTTGAACATAGATTAAAATAACTTCTTAATATAACTTGGAATACTTAATATTTTCTAAAACATAACCATAATTATATTAAAAAATCAATAACTTTTCCTTTGGTGGTGTTGAAACCAGAAAAAGAATGGCGCGACCTGTACTTTGATGACGTCCGTAGACAAACAAATGTTGGATTGCGTAATTATGGTTATGTTTTAGAAAATACTAGGTATTCCAAGTTATAAAATAAAGCTATTTTAATCGATGTTCAAATTTTCATCCTTGGGAACGCAACAATTGGGAAGAAAAAGATGGCGCGACCTGTATTTTCATGACGTTAGCAGTCAAACAAATGTGCGGATCCTATTAAAGTTTTATGACGTCACACTTTTGCTAGCAGATGGCCGCGATTCCCATCTGCCTGATTACGTCACGCGTTGTGTGCGTATGTTCGTCTGCACGATAACTCGCGTAAAAATCGTTCGATTTCGATGAAATTTTAGTGTGTAGAAGGGAATCACCTGGGAAGGAACCCTATTGAAAGTGAACGAAATGGGGTCAAGGGTGAGGACATAGGAGCGGGATCCATTCCACTGTTCTTATGCGTCATAACTAACGTAAAAAAAACGTTTCCATTAAATATTAGTATGTGGTAGGGGATCTTTTGGGGACAAACCCTATTGAAAATTGGCGAAATGAGGGTCAAAGGTCAGGACATAGGAGCGGAAAGACTTCCATCGTCATTATGCGTCATAACTTACGTAAAAAATTTTCGATTTGGATGAAATGTTAGTATGTTGTAGGGGCCTGTCTGGGGACGAATCCTATTGAAAATGGGCGAAATGGGTCAAAGGTTAGGACACAGAAGCGGGGTCTATTCCATAGCCCTTATACATCATAACTTACGTAAAATTGCTTCGATTGCGACAAAACTTTATCATGTTATTTCGGAGGTATACTGAACCAGTTCTGTTGAATATCATCGAAATGGGATCAAAGGTGAGGGCGTAGGAGTGAGATTTATTCCACAGCCATTTTATGATTTCTAGTATGTTGGAAAGCGTATCATAATCAATGCATTGCATGATTTTACTAACTTGTTCAACCTACGGTTGGAAAGCGTAAAAAAATGAAAAACGGCACATCTTGAATTGGATGGGCAAAAAAATAAATAAATAAATAAATAAATAAATTCAGGGTAGACGCCCCTTTGGCGACGCCGCTGCCATAGAAATACGAATTTCTAAAATGAACCGGGCTACTAGAATTTCTCATATACTACTTTTTGCTAAGAAAACTCAGAAATGGTTTTTATAATAAAACAAAATTAAATAGTGACAGAAAAATATTTTCTAATGAGTATTCCTGAAATTATTTTCTAAAGAGTATTCCTGAAATTATTTTCTAACGAGTATTCCTGAAATTATTTTCTAACGAGTATTCCTGAAATTATTTCCTAATGAATATTCCTGAAGTTATTTTCTAATGAATATTCCTGAAATTATTTTCTAATGAGTATCCCTGAAATTATTTTCTAACGAGTATTCCTGAAATTATTTTCTAACGAGTATTCCTGAAATTATTTCCTAATGAATATTCCTGAAGTTATTTTCTAATAAATATTCCTGAAATTATTTTCTAATGAGTATTCCTGAAATTATTTTCTAACGAGTATTCCTGAAATTATTTTCTAACGAGTATTCCTGAAATTATTTTCTAACGAGTATTCCTGAAATTATTTCCTAATGAATATTCCTGAAGTTATTTTCTAATGAATATTCCTGAAATTATTTTCTAATGAATATTCCTGAAATTATATTTTCCCCTTACAGACAAGAAGTGGCGAGTTTTTTAAAAAATGTTTCTTATCCCTATGGATAGTCCTGACAACCAGACAGTTAACCATAGATCGTCTTCGTAAATATTGTCGTAGAAATAACACTTTACATGTCTGCAAAAGGTAATAGGCACTATGCACTATGCAACACGTGTGCAAACAGAAAAAAATCTATTGCTTAAATTTATTAAATGAAATTATGGAATTTTAATCAAATACAAGAAAGGCATCTCCAGATTCAATATTTTGAAATCTTTACTGTGATTTTACCGATTTCCTCTATTTTGTCATTTTCCAATTCCAAACAATCGGTGATCATGTCTTCATTTTCGTTCGTTAGAATTTTAGACGCTTTCGCACTTTAGCAAGCCCCTTAATACTCATTTGCTTGAAAATAGTGTCACGTAATTAGTTTTGCACGCATCACCATGATTGTACGCTATACATTCATTTGATATGTGTGTTTTCGCTGCATTTATGCATATTTTTAGACGTGCTATTCTATATGAATTATTTTGTCCTTTAATTAAGTATAAATATGTTCCAGTGCTTCCACTGGGAAGAAGTAATGCTTTTCTTTTCTTCCTGTTTTTACTTTGTGTCTTTTTATGTTTGCACATACATAGATATGAATTTAAGTGCAACAAAAATAAAAAGGAAAATATTTTCAAATAAAATTCTGTAGATAAAAACCTGATGTCAGTTACAGGCGTAATTTAGTATTTGAGAGGCCGAAAGGTAGGGGTATATTCATATGTAATTACGAGCATTTGCAAAATGCCAATCACATGAAAAACATTCGAATTAGAGACCAATTTCAGCTTTCGAAAGCGCGTTTTTACACATGATATTGCTAGGTCATTGTCGGGGAAGATACTGACTTTCGGTTATGTGTGTTCGTATATCTATCATGTATAGCATGGAAAGTGTAACCAGGTAACTCACAGAAAGAAAATTTATTTATCACCGTCCCTGTGGACGAGTAGTCTGAGGCGCTGGCTTCTGATCAGTCGTCCGAGATGGGTCCGGGATCGAATCCCGGGTGAGGGATGTGTTTGGTGCTTGTCTGGTGCTCCTTACCTCCCTGGGACCAATGACCCCAAATTAGGAATGGGCTGCCAATTATAACGGTTACAGCTTCTCGTGGTAATCTGATTAAATCCTGATACAAAAGGAAAAAAATATGTGTGATGCATAAGGTGCTTAAAACGCATGAATGGGAACACCCCTTGCAGTTTGCATTCAATGAACACTGCCTAAAAAGATTTACTGTTGACTTTAGTCTTCGTGTTCAAAACGACTAAAAAATACTCATGTTAAAAAAAAAATAATAAAACAAAATAAGGAAAGAAAAGAAAAGAGAAAAAAAGAAAGAAAGAAACACTGGATTATAATCCTCATCTGGAAAACATTATATATGCGACTTTAATTTTACACCAAAAGAACTGATGATTGTTTCTCATTACGGTACGTGCCATTCCCGTAGAAAGGAAATTTCGTCCCATTTCCGTACATAGCCAGTACCGTTTAAGTATGTGGGGAATGCTAAGGGAGAAAGTAAATGCTGATCGCCTTTCCGAATTCCTCTGACGTCAAAGACATGACCATTCATTGTTTTCGTCAACCAATTGGCGCCCATTTTAGGGGCAAGTGCGAACTCCAATAAGAGCTGAAGAGTAAACAGGCTGCCCATTAATGCAGTCTTTACTGTGTTGAGCATTCACCGCAGAAGTTTGATTTCATATGTGATTATTTGCATTTTATATTTTCAATGGAAATCGTTCGGACGACGAAAAACAAACCTGCTCCAAATACACGAAGGGTATCAGTACCAGCAGTACAGGAAAAGCAAGCAAAACGTCGTTAGTTTGGTTATGCGTTAAACAAAGAACTGATAATTGCAGAGAATCTTTGAAAAGTAAAGACGGTATAACTGTATCTCCACAAGCCTGTAAGCTGCAATGTCTTTACGATGACAGAAGTAAAGAAAAACGTTTTTGGATCATCACATCTCTGATCATCACATCAAAAATGGAATAAAATGATCTGGATGTGTACGGAAATGGGGTAAAAATTTCTTTGTGCGGAAATGGGGCAAACATTTCTTTGTACGGAAATGGCACGTACGAAAGAAGGACGCCACGAGAACATTGATAACTTATCCTACCAACCGTTTGTGGTTGAAAGTTAGTCTTCATCTGAATGTTCATGTTGAAGTCGGTTAAAATAAAATGCTGATTCTCTTGTTCATAACTTTTAAACAATTATCAAAATTCTTTAGCTCAACGCAACTAAGCTTCTTGTATTTAAAGCACCAAATCAAAACTTCCCGTGTTCATGTTCAAAGCAGAAAATTATCCTAATCTTCATGAGAAAACAATTCATCACTGATCCTAATCTTCAGCTTTAGAACATCTCTGAATAAGAAATTTCACCAGATATTTGAGTGCGACGATTAAGTTCAAATGCCGAAACCGATTTTCTGCGTTGAAAGTTAATCCAAATTTTAATTTTCGTGTTCAAAACTGTAACAATCTGTAATCCTGACGTGAAAAATGGTTAAATAGGGATAAATACAACTTGTATCATCATGTTCAGAGCAACTGAATTCTTTTTCTAGTGCTCTTGATAAAAATAATCAGTAGGTGACCTAATCCTCATGTAGGAAACGCATAGAAAGTAAAATTAACTCTCATATTCCAAAAACCTCAACAGGGATCTTATGTAAACGAAGTCGGATTATATATGGTCCTTTCGGGTTCGATATTTATCCAGAATAACTCTCTCGCCCTGAGTATTCGGAAAAAGTATTTTACAGCTCAAATAAGTTTTGAATCAGAGCAACAACGAAAATAGTGGTGTAAAAGAAAAAATCGTACGATCATGCTAAGGAAAAAGTAATTTTCACTTCAAGAAAGCATAATCTGAAATGAACCAAATGAAAATTTCATTTAATTAGGAAAAATACTAGCATTGGATGAAACTGTTAAAAAGGCTTCAAGTTGGCATTACGTAGTTCATCTATCGTATTACACTGGGATGGTTGATTTGCATATTTATTACAATTTCCTTCAAAGGGACAGTGATCCATATATTTGTTTGTAATGGAAATTTCCGCAATGCCCACATGTTTCACCATTCAAGAAATTCACGTAGACTGCTTCTCGTCTCCTGCCGTTCCTTTCCACGTTTTCAAATTTTTAGATAAACCATTTTCAGTTTATCCAAAACTTTAAAAACACCTAAAATCTCTCTACCAGTTTTTAGTTTTTTGCGCACTTCTAATCTGATTATTCTTCCATAACTAAAAGGAATTCAAAGAGTAGGCCGCTTACGTTGTAAATAATTATTTTCACGGTCAAGACAACTCTACTGGAGCCCCATATTTATAGAGAAAGCCCATGGTCAGAGCAAAAAACGGAAATAAATCAAACTGAAATTATGGTTATCTTTTAAATGCTGTTATTTTTAATCCTAATATTAAAAAACAAGTGAGAACGAAACACTATAGAGATCAAGTACCCATTTCAGGACTTTTACATGAATTTTTAAGCAGTAAAGGAAATAAAGTATTATGTTCTTTCATTCCTAACACTCTTTATACAGTAGATCAGACACTCTGTGACGTACCTGCCAGCAGGACGCACACGACATAAAGGCACATAGCAATCAGAACAAATGTCTGCGTAGCTCAGTTGGTAGAGCGACTTGTTCCGGAATAAGCGGCCTCGGGTTCGAATCCCGGCGTAGACCAAAAATGACGGAGAAATTTACTTCGTTATAACTCTCATATCATATAGCTTCAGCCCTTTTTGAACATGGCGCCCCATGTAACACCATACGTGTCCATGTAACGGCTTTGTTTCTCAGAAACTGCAACCCTTATAACGTTTTCACTCTTCATACGCTGCTGCTCCCATACAACGTCTTTGATTCTTAGACACTGGCCCTTCCGTGCAACATCTCTCATTCTAAAACACTCTTACTCATATAACACGCTCTCATTTCAGAAGTTAGTCCTCCCATACAACGTCTCTGATTTCCAGATACTGGTCATCCCATATAACGTCTTTGACTCTTATACACTGGTCCTTCCATGCAACGTCTTTGATTCTTAGACACTGGCCCTCCCATGCAACGTCTCTGATTCCAAAACGCTCCTACCCATATAACACCTTCTCTTTTCAGAAGTTAGTCCTCCCATACAGCGTCTCTGCTTTCCAGATACTTATCCCCTCATACAACGTCTTTTACTCTTTTAGACACTGGTCCTCCCATACAACGTCTTTAATTCTTAGACACTGATTCTTGCATGCCACGACTCTGATTCCAAAACGCTCTTACCCGTATGACACGTTCTCATTTCAGAAGTTAGTCCTCCCATACAACGTCTCTGATTTCCAGATACTGATCCTCCCATAAAACGCCTTTGATTCTGAAACTCTGGTTCTCCCATACAACGTCTCTGATTCCAAAACGCTGTTACCCATATAACACGTTCTTTTTTCAGAAGTTGGTCCTCCTATACAACGTCTCTGCTTTCCAGATACTTGTCCCCTCATACAACGTCTTTGACTCTTTTAGACACTGGTCCTCCCATACAACGTCTTTGATTCTTAGACACTGGCACTCCCATGCAACGTCTCTGATTCCAAAACGCTGTTACCCGTATGACACGTTCTCTTTTCAGAAGTTAGTCCTCCCATATAACGTCTCTGGTTTCTAGATACTGATCTTCCCATATAACGTCTTTGACTCTTAGAAACTGGCCCTCCCATGCAACGTTTCTGATTCCAAAACGCTCTTACCCATATAACACCTTCTCTTTTCAGAAGTTAGTCCTCCCATACAACGTCTCTGCTTTCCAGATACTAATCCTCCCATACAACGTCTTTGACTCTTTTAGACACGGGTCCTCCCGTACAACATCTTTGATTCTTAGACACTGGTTCTTGCATGCCACGTATCTGATTCCAAAACGCTGTTACCCGTATGACACGCTCTCATTTCAGAAGTTAGTCCTCCCATACAACGTCTCTGCTTTCCAGATATTGGTCCCCACATTAGTCTTTGACACTTAACCACTGGTCCTTCCATTCAACGTCTTTGATTCTTAGACACTGGCCCTCCCATGCAACGTCTCTGATTCCAAAACGCTGTTACCCATATAACATGTTCTCATTTCAGAAGTTAGTCCTCACATACTACGTCTCTGCTTCTCCAACGGTTTTCCCCATTTAACACGCCAGAGTTACAAGCTCTGTAGCTCCTACACAACATCTCTGCTTCTCAGAGGTTGCCTCACGTATAATATGTCTGTATTTAAGATGCTGGTCATCCAATACAGCGTCTCTGCTTCCGAAACACTGCCTCACATACAGCATATCCGCATCTTACACGACAGTTCTCCCACACAGCTTCTCTGCTTCTCAGACGCTGTCCTTACCCCACATAGCGCCTTGTGTATTATACGTGTATAACTGGCGAGACCAGAAAAGACTACGTAGAGCTCAATGGGAGAAGTCCAGCTTTACTCGGAACCATTTGTTCTTGGTGCAACTTACACCAGGGACTAAATCTTCCACAAAGAAACACTTGAGACACTCCGACATTATGCACGAAACCACCATCAGGTGTCACTTAGAGCCCAGCTCATTCCAATAAATCGCAGGCTGAGCTCGAAAACAGGTGCGTGACAGCTGTGCGTCCCAATTGCTTTTTTCTTGAAGACTCAAAGCTGGTGAAAGAAGCACCAGTAATAAACTGAGCCATTGAAGCCCAGCTTACCGCAGTGAGCTCTATTCAATCTTTCTGGTTTCATCAGTTTTTGAACGAGATCGCAGGAAATATTTTGCGCTGGAATTTCGATTGCTCTCTAACAAGTTAATATTCCTTTAAATAAACTAATAGAAGCTATTGGTTTGGGGGGTTTCAAATCACGTTTAAGAATACAGTTCCAGTTTAAGTAAGTCAGTCAGTTTTACTTGCGGAATTACTTATTAAAAAGACGAGTGTGGCATAATACTGAATAGTTATTCACCTCACCAATTTTTGTGTACAGCTACGCTAAAAATGATAGCAAATCGTATAGTTATTGATGAAGTCATTTATTTGCTCCTCAAAGGATATTATGATCTAAATTGGGAAATTGAGATAAGAGCCGTGACATCACGTTTTATTTTATGTGTTACTGAGCAGGTGTTAAAATGAGGCACTTTCTCATGTATAACGTAATGTCTTTTCGTACTTCTACGGTATTTTAAAAACATAACCATACGATGAAAGAATTCCTAAATTAAACCTTAACGGCCAGACGAAACATTTAAACAGAAGTCAAACTTACGGAAATTGGCTTTATTACAGATGATTGCATCAATACATCATAGCACTTCACATTTTATTTAAGAAATCAGTAACATCCACATTCAACACCCCACATTCAACACCCCACACTCCACACGAGCAACTGTTGTATCCTAGTTTTTATCTCTGGTTCTTATCTCATAATAGGCATACGTCACGTTCATTCTACCTCAATTGTGTTGCCAACAGTATTCGTTTGAGAGAGAAGATATCACGTTAAGTGTGAAGTATAACTGAGAACAAACTCAAGATTTACATATGGAAAGAAACTAAAAAGGAGAGTTAATTTAGAATATACGTCACACATGATAGGGCGAAATAGCTTTGAATACGCGACGTAACACAGCCCTAATGTTGTGTTAGCTTAAAGAAAAGCAAAACACTTTCAAAGTGCTCAAACATCACTTTCAGAGCGCTCAACCAATAGAAATTCTGCTACCCTGCGGCGCAAAAGGTTATTCTAACTAACTTACTGTAGCGGAAACACGAAGCCACCGTAATAAAAAGCAGCTACACTAAAAACGTTTACCAACGATATGGTGGGAATGTCATTTTAGCTGATCGCTCATGTAGATTGGTTCTCTGATATCTCTGGAACAGCTCTGTTCAGCCTCACAAGGAAAAAAATCCCTGTTCCGCGTCGTCATTCTGTAAGGTATTTTGCTGAAGGACCTGGTTCCATCAAACGTGATGCTACTGATGGATACGGAGGACATGCACATGATTCAATCCACATCCTCCTTCCCGTGTTCCGATGTGAGGATGCACCAGCACATAGGCAAATCTTCACATTCTCACGACAAGATCTGCCCGATCTTTGACACTCCTCTGTGCTAGCTCGAACTCGAGCGACGCTGTTGAGGATGGTCGCAGGAAGGAGCCGACGATTATGCAGAAATCAGTTGGCGTAAAGCCTTGCAGGGGTGAGCGTTTCATTTTCATTCACACTACAGAAGAGCCATTTTGCAATATTCCACGTGCGTGTAACTGGGCATGATGTTGGTTGTCTGCATCTGGGGTGGTTGTTTAAATCATTTTGTGCCTAATGTATGTGGTCGCGGTTTTTTTTTTTTTTGTTTTTTTTTTTTTTTTAATTTTGATCCCACCAGCAGTGCTTACGTATTACTACTTTGAATTATTGGGTTGTTAACAACCTCGTAGAACCACCTGCCAACCGTGAACAATGTCCCGTCACGCAACCGCATTTCAGTGCACTTCTTTACCGGCTTTTTTTTTTCCTGTTTCCGGAAATTGTAACAACTATTTTCTACGTAATACGTTCTGCTCTCCAGCTAAGTGTCTGACACTATCCCGCTGTCTGCGATATTTCGCGATTTATTTTTGTAAATTCCACAATTCGCCGCTTGGGGCGCTGCAACTAACTTTACTATACGACTACCTTATTTCCCTGTGGGTTTGATTACTTGCTTTCCAGGTCATGCCCGGGGTAAGGACTTTGCGTTCCACCCGGTATACGCATGTATACAGTACGCACAATTGATTAAGTTTCATTTAAGTGGCAACAGCTCAACTGCTTGTGATGTCAATCGATATGACGTCACAATTATACTTCGGATTCTCCTGACGTACGCTCTTGTTGTGATAGACATTTGAGAAAAAAGACGAACGGTTGAACACTGATTGAACGCATGAACGAAGACATACCTAGCTCAGAAGAGTGAACAGGAATTCGTAAAACGACTTCTGGATAATTTTGACCACACACAAAACAAGAAAGAGGACACCAAATTTTGGTTGTAATGAGCACGTCTTTTTAATCTTTCTGACGTGAATTAAATTTATGAAGTTATTCAAAGTCAGTGCAACCTGTTAGAAAAAATCACACAACCGGATTTGTACAATCGATAAAACATCCAAAATTAGAAACAGCTACTTACTTCCACCAGCGGCTAAAAAGTATGTCACGAAAATTAACAAATGGCGCACAAAAAGTATCTCATAGCAGAAGGAATGTAACGGAGACAGGTCGTCAAATCAAACAGTTAAAAGAAGAAATATAGAAGGAAACATGCTATAATTCTACGCCTTATATAAGCGGAAGAATTTTGCATAATGGGAAAGTTGAAAATATGCGAAAAATATTTTTCATCGAAAAAGTTATGCTTTGGAAACAGAACTTTTCAAATGTGTCTCCTGGAAGCAGAGCTAGCGAAAATAAAGTTATCTACCTTTACGCCCATAGCTGGAAATATGTGCATTACTTCAAAGAGATAATGCTCCACATCTGTATTGTAGCGAATGGCATACAGTAAAAAGAAAGAATAATAATAATAATAATAATAATTCTCAATAGGATTTTTAGAAGCGGAGATACAGCCCCAAACATAAGTGCACAAACACAGCCTAGCAACAGAACTGTGAACTATAAAACACTCAAAATACTAACCTATTCCGCAAGGCAAATGGCATACGGTGTATCACAGATTTAGAAACAGAGATATTAAGAAAAGCAGATTAAACGTTGGTGCCACCTAGCGGCGAAATCGTGAATTATCTTGGGGAAAAACACACACAAAGAGTTTTCATAATAGTATCTAACCGAGAAAAACAAATTTACATCAAGTATTTATTCCCCCAGATATTACAGAAAAGTGAACTTATGCTCTCTAGTGGCAAACTTGCGCGTTAAAACAATTTGAAATTATACGAGAAACATTTCGCAGTGGAAACGCTCTCCAATAAAGAAAGAATTTTTGAAATCGGACTCTTAGAAGCAGAGATATCGAAAAAAGAAAGAAAGATATATATCTACTTCCCCTGGGGGGGGGGGGAGGGGAAGCTACATTATTTTAAGAAGAAAGTATTCTGAAAAGATTTTCTCGGGTGAGCGGTATTGGTCCACGAAAGAATTTTTTCAATCGAGTTTTCAGAAGTGTAGATTTTACTGCAAATACATCAAAAGCAGAAATAAACACTTACGCTCCCTGGTAGCCAAACCATTCCATACCAAAAATTAGAAATTATATGCAGAACATTTTTCAGCAGCTGTATCCTATGCAGGAAGAATTTTTCAAATCGGACTTTAAGAAGCAGAATGTCGAAAAAAAAACGCAATTTACCTTTACGTCCTCTAGCTGAAAAATGTATGCATTACTCGAAAAAGGGACTATGTCTAAAATAGACTTCGATATAAATGGCATTGAAAGGAAAGAAAATGTTTCCATCGGTTATTTAAAAGCAAATACTTATATGAAATGAAATGTATTTTGAATTCGATATCATCTGTGTTTACGCCATCTAGGGGCGAAGTTGTGCATCGGGAAAACACCGAAATGCAAGGATCATAATTCTCAGATTTCAAGCTTCCCAATGTAAAAATATTTTTTTATATCGGACTAACAGTTGCAGAGATATGGTGTCCACAGGCGGACGGACAAACCGATAACATAAGCACCATCATTTTTTACAAAAGACGTGCTGTAAAGACGATATAGTAATTCACAGTGTCGTGCAGAAGAACAAAATCAGTGTTAGGTGACGATGACTTCATCGTAACTCCTCAGCGACCAAAAACGAAGAGTAGTACTTAATGTTACAAAGGAAAATTCGCTTTATATCAACAGTAAAGTATTCAGCCATATTTTTGCAACTGCAGTGGATTTCAAAAACATGGATATTTCATGAATGGAATACGGGATTACACCAAATAATACAAATTTCAAAGATGAGAATCCGTTTTTTGGTGTAAATATGACAAGGATGGTAAGTCTGATGACATCCGAAAACTTGAAAATTTCGTCGTCCTGGAGCGGAAATCAAACCCGCTTCTCCCAGATTGCTCCCGGGTATGCTAACCACTACACCACCCAGAACGACCAAGCCTCAAGTTTCCGATTAATTTGAATATCAAAATTTGAATCTTCAAAATTCGTATTATTTGGTGTAGTTCCGTATTTCATTCATGTTTTATCTGCTCCTCCGGGCAATCACGGGATATGATTCTTAACCTCCAGATTCGCTAAACATGAATGCCGGTTGCTTCGACTAGCGAATCCTGTGATGGTTTTATTCAAATTAATCGGAAACTTGAGACTACGTCGTTCTAGGTGGTGCAGTGGTTAGCATACCCGGGCGCTATCTGGGAGACGCGGATTCCCGCTCCAGGACAACGAAATTTTCAAGTTTCCGGATATTATCTGACTTACCATCCTTGTCATCTTTGCACCAAAAAACGGATTCTCATCTTCAAAATTTGTAACATGGATATTATTGTGTACTATAATACTGCTAATCCACATTGTCCCTAGAAAAATTCTTCACATCCTAATTCCAACTGCATACTTTGTCATGAATTGAAACTTAAAGTGGGCTGTTAAAAAGTATGCTTTTTAGAAACCTAAAACCATTATCATTAACTATGTGACGATTCGAGACTCGCTGTTATAATACAACATTCCTTTAAATTCAAAATTTTCATTCATATTCAAAAGAAAAGAATGCGTCATGTCATTAGCTTTTTAAGTGATAGTACGAGTAAGTCACCAGATAAAATTTCTTATAAAACTTGGCTCGCTAACTTAAGCCCGTATTTGGACAGGACCATTCGCATGTCCTTTATCAAAATTCAATTCATTTGATACATCTAAGTTGTGTACACATAAAATACAAAATACAAAAAAAAAAAAAAAAAAAAAAAAAGGAAGCCGCGCGTTGAATTTCTGAAGGCACCGGTTTAATCTAATATTTGATGCCTTACTCTTTGGTTGTGAAATTTTCAGCAGTGTGAGATTGGAACACGACGTATATTACGTCGTGATTAATTCAAATTTTTTGATACAGTAATACTACCCTTTTTTAGATACCAACATAAACATCACCTTTCACTTCAGTTCGATTTCTCAGTTAGTTCAAACCAGTAGTAAAAATGCGAATTATTCGCTGCCGGAGCCCAACGCCATAAAAATTCAATACGCACAAACCCATTCGCAGTAGACATAAAACCATATAAGGCTATTTCGTTATTAAACTTTAAAATGAAGTACCCAAATTTAGACGAGCTGTTTTCTTTATTTAGAGCTACGTTTCTTATAGAAAAAAAAACCATTCGAATACGGGTGTAATTAAAAGCGTCCGCTATTTATAAACACTGAGAAAAAATAGTCAGCTCGTATTTGAAGCGGAGATAACAACTGTCTTCGGCGATAAAACAAAGATACTCGGCTTTATCTGAAATATCCATATATTTTAACTGAAAAATCTGTTATAACTTCGATTTGAAAACATAAAAATTACCTCCTAAGATATTTACCAAAGTTTCCCGACCACCTGCGGACCGCACGAAGGAGGTCCGCCAAACGGTCGGCGATCAGTTCCTGTCGTGAACTTCGCTCTCACCATGCACTTATTAGAGCAAAAGGATTTCTTTTATTTTTGAAACGGCCAACAATTCATGCAAGATGGCATCATTAATTGAAATGTATAATGCATTGCTAAATGTTTTATTCAAATTAAATGCTCCCTTTTGCATCGCTCCCGGAACGGGGTTCCTCTGCGTTCCGGCCCTTTTCCACCACTAGTTGAAACTTCTTTTACTGCTGTTGGGTAGCTGATCCCTTAAAATGTTTCCGTTATCCTTGCACTTAGGTCTTAGTCTGTTCCTAAACGTGTAGGATATTTATTCCAATAGTTTTTTTCTCAGTTTCTTTGAAACATTTTTCCACCAGTGTTACAGAATTCTCAATGATTTGAATACTCAGGAATCATTTGTTTTTATTCACTATCTCTGTTTTTCTTTTTCTTTGTTGTATAAATATACTAATTCTTAGTGCAGTTAATTTTTCTGTCATTCAAAATGAAAAATAAATAAATTTTACCTTTAAATGCCCTCTACTTATTGTCAGTGTCATAATCAGTATTCAAAAGTGTCATCGAGTTTTGTAAAGACACTGCATAAAGCTTATTGGTAATGGAAGTAAATTAACTGATAAATGTAAACCAATCGATTTGGTTATAAATGTAGAAATTTGATTATGACGCGACACTATGCAATTCATTAAGCATTGTTCCCTGCCATCTTCTGGTTAAAATTCAGATATAAAAAACGCATTACTTGGAAAATTGTTATTTAAGGTGAGTTGCTCGAGGTTATGACTAAAACCAGAGTAACTTTATTGTAAAACATACGTGAGTGTTTAGGTTTATCATCAAGTGCAGCCCAAAGTAATTTATATATTCATGAACGCTGCGGGGTGTTAAACAAAGTGTTTACTTCTTTTCTTTTTCGAATTTTAGTAGTTTCATCATCATAATCATTATTGTCAACCATTATCAATCCACTGCTGGGTGAAGGTCTTCCCAAGTTTCTTCCACAACGGTCTGTCTTGTGCCAGTCTCCTCCATGTTACTCCCGCATACTTTCGAATTTCATCCACCCATCTCCCTTGTGGTCTTCTGGATCTTTCCCTGTCCCTTGGAATCCAGTCTAAAATTTCGGTTGTTCATCGATGGTCCGTCCTTCTGGCAATATATCCAGCCCATTGACATTTCAGGGATTTTACTCTGACCAAGTTGTCTTCCACACTTGTCATTTGCCGCCCCGGTGGCGCAGTGGTCTAAGGCGTTGGCCTCTGATCATTCGTCCGAAGGGGTCCGGGTTCGAATCCCGGTGTGGCATGGATGTTGTGTTTGTCTTACGGCACTGGCTCTCTCCCTTCCCTGGAACCAGTGACCCTAAATTAGGGACGGGCGACTGCTTATAGCCCATTGAGTTGCTCACGGTGGTCGTTAAACCTCCAATCAAAAAAAAAAAAAAAAAAAAAAAAACACTTGTCATTTTCCTGATCCACGTGTTCCTCTTCTTATCTCTCCTGATTACATCAAGCATGCACCTCTTCATGCTTCTATGAGTTGTCTGCAGCCTTTGTAAGTTTTTTTAGTGAAGGTCCACATCTCTACACCATACGTAAGCACTGGAAGGATGCATTAATTAAACACTTTCCTTTTTAGACGTAATGGCATATTGCCCTTAAAAATTGTACTGTTTCTTCCAAAAGCTCTCCAGCCAAGTTTTATACGCCGATTAATTTCTTCATCAACGTGACCCTCACTTGATATCTGCTGTCCAAGGTAAATGTAAGTATCGGTTATCTCCACCTTGCCCCATCAATCGATAAATCTTCATTTCTTGTAAAAGCATTGTACGTCACTTTTGTCTTCTGAAAGTTCATTTTAAATTCCAGTTCTTTACTCTTGTCAGCAAGTTCCTGGATCATACTCTGCAGCTCTGAAGGGGTAGTTGCAAAAATGATTACGTCATCAGCAAAACGAAGGTGAGTTAAAGAATCTCCATTAATCTTTATCCCTTTGTTTTCCCAGTTCAGTGATTGAAAGACATTTTGCAATGTGGCATTAAAGAGTTTGGGAGATATGATGCCACTTTGTCTCACTCCGTGTCCAACTTTTATTAATGACCCATAAATTTTATCCCAAATTTAGGGTTAATGGCTACAAAACTAAACGCACAGCACCAGTGTATCGCCTAGAAAGAGCATTCATGTCTCAGACATGAGAAACGGCATCGTCACTGCTCGGCTAGCTGGCGGCTATATAATTGTGCACTTCTACAAAGTATACACTACATGCACCTTTTTATTCATTTAGTCTTTCATTTTAGTACGTTTCACAATGGCTCTTCAGCTGAGCAGTTTTATTCAACTTTTTCTTCTTCCACCCCTTTGTTCTTTCTCTGCTGATAACCGATACTCCAGTTATGCTAAGAGTGTACTATTGTAGAAGATAGGATGGCCAAATCACAGGGCCTTTGGGGGCAACACAAAAACGGTATCAATCCGTGTCACACTCCCTTACTGGACCCCCTCCCCACACGCACATTGGCGACTTTGTTACCTAACTGAAGCTCATTGCATCCCACCTCTCACCTCTCTCTCCCCTACCATACGGATGCTTAAGTACACCTCGCCTTCCATTTTTCTAATTGTAGATTTATCGTCTCTGCATTGTGAATGTTAGGAAAAGTCTTCTATCGCTTCCACCCTCCCTTCCCAAGTAACGTACATTTCCTAGTTGGACAGTCGGCGGCGGAAAAGTGAGAGACGCTCTTGTTGAGAAACTTTTCATATCCAATTTGCCTTTTCGTAGCAGAGGTAGCTGTTCTGTATCTTCCCTAGTGGTGCACTCTTAGACTGACTCACAGTATAGAGACAACGGCTGTAGCCATTGTTTTTTTCAAGGTTTAAGATATCAGGTAAGTTTTAAAACCATGATGAATAGATGAATACATCTCCCCCTCTTTCTCCCCCCCCCCTCTCCCTCTTCCTCTCTCTCTCGAAATTGATTCCGAAAAACTACAGAAGAATTATCGCGTCCAGACTTATTCAACACAAATATAAAAAAATAATAATTGCTACTCTGAATAGGATTTATAAAATATTTTTAAAGAACAGTCACTACTGTATTTTTATTGCAAAGAAAACATTTTTATTGCCCGTGGTTGTATAAACCGTTTTAATCAAATTCTTTTACTTGGGTTTGAATTTTTTCTTCTTGTTACTCTCTTCTTACTACAAAAACTGCTCAGTAACGACAGCAAAAATTTAATAACGCTGAACCGATTCTTGTAACCCTGATCTGGAACTTCCCTTCAAGGAATGCTTCTTACTCGGAATGTAGGAATTATATTCATCTTCCGCTTTAATGTGCATCCTGACCATTTCCTTCTAACTTTTATTGAAGAGTTTTACAGAAATAACGTTCTTATAAATATCTTTCCGGGGGCACTGGAGAAAATGCAGCGGTAAAATTCAAAGTACCACGTCGTTTCAGATCCGCAAAAGAGACGCAAACAAATGTACGAGTAAACTAAACCGGAGGAAAAGCGTATTATTATTCTTTTACCATAAATAAGAGGGAAAATATTTACGTAGCAAATGAAAAATATGGGCATTGTGATGGATAGAGAACGTGAATAAATGCATATTTTGGAAAGACCGCATGGCACATGCATGCACACACGTTGGTGAGTTTTCAGAAACTCCGAAAATAAAATTAAACAATCTTTCTTAACGTGTTGCAATATAAATGTTGCTTTCACGAATTCCACGGGCGTTTTCACTCTACAAATGTGTACAGTGATGGCGCACGGTTGTTGCTTAAAGTCTTTTCGCGACGATTATAAAAGTAATACTGTAGTACCTCTCAATAAGGGACACCCATGGGATCGTACGTTTTGTTCCCTCAATAGAGCTGTCCCTTACAAGGAGGTTTCTAACGAGATACGTATTAAATAAATACGTAACAGACATTTCATTTTAATAAGGAATGTAAATTTTATATGCAAATAACAATAAATCTAAATACGATAAAAATATAAAACACATATCTATAAAACAGAAATACAGTACATGTACACTATATTGGTAAAAATCACCGGACACCCTTCAAAAGCAAATGAACGGATCCGCTGCGTTGTTAAGTTGCGCGGTACAGCAGCAAACGGTATAAAAACAAGCATGCAGCTGACCACGATCAAATCGCACTTGGAGGTTGAGTGAAAATGTCGCGGCCGGAGAGAACTGACTTTGAGAAAGGAAAGACAGTTGGGTGTTATATTAGTGGGTTGCCCATAAGAGAAACCGAGAGGTGTTTAAACATACCCAAGTCACCTGTTTTGGATGTACTGAATAAGTGGAAGACACATGGCGTGTCTGAAGCAGCAAAACGTACTGGAAGACCAAAGAAAATCAGTGATAGAGTGCGTTGAAACCTCAGGAGAGTCGTTACAGCTGATCGACAGAGTACTGCACAAGACTTCAGGGTACAAGTAAGTAACAATGCTGGAACCTCGGTATGTGCACGTACCATTCGCAGAGAACTTCACTCCGTGGTCGTGCGGCTGCTCATAAGCCTTTCATCTCCATTTGGAATACTACTCGTCGTTTAGCATGGTGTAAAGAACATTTATTGTGAACCGTAGATCAATGGAAACGGGTCCTATGGACTGATGAATCCAGATACACGATCCATCAGTCTGATGGCCGTGTGTGTGTATGGCGGCAGCCGGTGGAACGCTATTTACCACAGTGTACTGTTCCTATGGTCAAGTTTGGAGCTGGCAGTGCACTCGTGCGGTGGTTTTTTTCGTGATATGGTCCTGGCCCATTGGTTATCGTGGACAAACCTGTTAACCAGCACGTCTACCTCGATATTCTGGACAATTATGCCCTACCAACTCTGTGACAATAATATGGAACCGAGCCTTGTTGGTACCAACAGGATAATGCACTGAGCCATAAAGCAAGGACTGTCACGGCGTAGTTTGACGATAATTCCGTATTGCGTGTGGACTGGTCAGCACAGATCCTTGATCTTAATAACATACAGCACTTATAGGATGAATTAGAGCGCAGCAAAAGAAGTTTGGAACCAAGGCCTACTATTAAGCAACAGTTAGCGGCAACATTGTGCACTGAATGGAAGCGTATACCTATCGCTGTGTTCCAAAACATTGTCGAAAGCATGTCTCGAAGGGTGAGTGCATGCATTAAGGCCAAAGATGGACCGACACCGTACTAATGTATGTCAATAAATGCTATGTTGTGTTTCTCTTCTAGGTGTCCGGTGACTTTTACCAATATAGTGTATAAAAGTACATACAGTACTTGTATATGAAACAGTGGAAAGTATGTTTAGGGCGTATATATTTGAAATAATCCGACACAAGGGTTTGCTTTGAAGCTTTCAATTTACAGGCATTTTTCTTCACATGGATATTAAGTTTATTAATTAAATTGAGTTCTTCATTGTCACCACATTTAAAAAGAATTTATAACTGTCCGGTGTACTTTAAGACCCTTAAAATATCTGATATCACAACTTTTCTCCTGTTCTCCCTCATCACTTTTCGGATCCTCCAAACACTTTCCTATTATGCCTTCATTATCAACTGCAGGAATAAAAGCTCTTATGTCTTCGTTTGTGTCATTACTAAACAGTTTTTCATCGATCGCAACATTACTGCCACTGTCTTTCACAACTTTACACAATTCTGTATTTTCTTCAGTGTACTCACTCAGTTCACTTACACTGGAAACTGAAATAGTGAAGCCTGTCTTCTACAAAAACTGTTTAACACACACAACTTGGAGGTATAGATTTAGCAGCCGTAGTTATCCACTGTATTGCATTTAATTAACACATTGACAGACTTGGCAAGCTGTTCGCTGTTTTCACACACCCCCCCCCCCCCCCCAAAAAAAAAAAAACCCTCTGAGAAGGATCATGCCATAGACACAGTTTCCTATTGCAGTTCTGAAGCTTCAGATCGGACTGCAATAGAAAGCTGCTCCATAATAGGTCCTTGGCCCATAATAGGCTGTAATACCGATGTCTCATTTGGTGGAAAGAACAACAATTTCACAGATTTTTGTTTTAAATTTCTGATTTTTGAGTGGAACAGTTTCATTTTAAAGAAATATTCGGTTTCTACAACGGCAGTTCCATAAAAACTGAGACTGAAATCCCACAAAATGAAGAAATATAGGAACAGAAAAATATATTATTCTTTCTCAAAGTATCTTCCCTCGGATGATATTCAACGGTCCCATCGTTTAGTCCACTTTTCAAAGCATGTGGTGAAGGCATTTTGTGGAAGCTGCTTTAGCGATTCCTATACAACTTGAATAACGTCAGCATCTGTGTTGAATGTTGCGCCACGGAACTTCTCCTTCATTGTTGGAAACAACCAGAAATCGCACGAGGCGAGGTCAGGACTGTAGGCAGGGTGTGGCATGATTTCAATACTGCATTTCGTAGCAAACTGTAGAACACAAGCAGCCACATGTGTGTGTGGGGGGGGGGCGTTATCATGGTGCAGGGTCCACTTGCCCACCAGTTCCGGTCACTTGATCGATATGTGTCGTCGCAAATGCTTCAATAGTGAAATGTGATACTCGACATTTACAGTAATCTGTAAAGGAACGGAATGCTGGTGACTACACCTTTATGATAAAAGTAAATTATTAACATCGCCTTCCCAGCTGATTTGGTTTGGAGGGCTTTTTTCGGAGGAGGCGAGCCTGTGTGTTTCCAGACACTCTTTGCGCCCCTCGTGAGGGGGTCGAAATGGTGTATCCATGTTTCATCGGCAGTTATTGCTGTGTTTAGAAAGTTTGGATCCTTTGCAATCATTTATTTCCACTCATGACACACCTCAACTCTGGCTAACAATTGTTCTCTCGTCAGGTGATGAGGTACCCATCTGGAACACACACAATGCAGCAGTTATCTGTCGCGTAGAATGCGGAATGCCGACGTTTTTGAAATATTAATTGATGCCGCTATGTCTTCACACTTCATTCGTCGATCTTCTTGCAGGATTGCCCAAACAGTGTTAATAGCACACTCCTAACAACACTTTCATGTCCACCTGGTCTAGGAGCGAGTTCTGCCTACAAATGTCTCTTTTTGAAATCATGATGCCATCTAAAAATCGTCGACTTACCCAAACATTTATCTTTGTAAGTTTTTTCATTAAATCAACTGTTTCTGAAGCCGTTTTACTCAAACGATAGGAAAATTTTATCGCACAATGCATTTCACTTCTTAACTTTGAATTACTCACCTCCATAGCTGTGTGGCGAAATGCAGACGTATCTTAAACAACTACGCAATAACAAAGCCAGAATCGTCTGCCACGGCTAATAACTGTTGACATAGATACTTCCTTAATTCAGTTAGTCGCCTTCGTGGTTATTTTCCCCCTTCGCGTTGTTGCCAACTCAAAAAAAATTGCTCTCATTTTTTATGGAAAGGACTTTGTATAAGTGTTCCTAAAATAGTGTCCTTATTCGGAGGTAAATACATTAGGATCCCTATACGAAGAGACCGGAATTAGGAGAATTTTCTCTTAAATACAGGTGTCCCTTAAAGGAGGTAGCACAGTACAAGTAATACGATGACTTTAAAGTAATACTAAGTACTACAGTGGAACCTCATTTATGCGTTTCTCAATTATACGTTTGTCGTTTTTATAGGTAATTCTGTGTTAGTCTCGATATTTCACTGTAGTTTCTATCGCTTTTTTAACTCTGTCATACATAATTCATTTATATGCTTTTTGCGATCATACATTAAATTTTGAATATCTGATTATCAAAAATACACACTTTTTTTATTCTTTTATTCGTAACCCGGTATGTTACAACTTTGCGGGAATGGAGAGAGAGTTGCTTTGTTTCATCTATGTGCAGCCAAAGAATTTTTTAGAATTTTCAGAAACCTTTCCGCAGTTCCCTTTTTACGCTTTCCAACCGTAAGTTGAAGAAGCGTATATGCTCCAGCTTTGTCCGTCTGTCTGTCTGCCTGTCCGCACGATAAGACGCGAAAAAATGGTTCGATTTCGATGAAATTTTACTATATGGTTGTTGAAAATCTGGAAACGAACCCTACTGAAAATGGACAAAATGGGTTCAAAGGTCAGGACATAGGAGCGGGATCCATTCCATCGCCCTTATGCATCATAACACGTAAAAATGCTTCGATTGTGACAAAACACAATCGAAGCATTTTTACGTTCCGGAGGTATACTGAGCCGGTTCTGTTGAATATTATCAAAATGGGGTCAAAGGTCAGGGCACAAGAGCGAGATTTTTTTCCACAGCCATTATCCTCATAACTTGACTAAAAATGCTTCTATTGGGACAAAACTTCAGTGTGTTGTTCTGGTTGTATACTGAACCAAGTCGGTTTAATATCATCGAAATGGGGTCAAAGGTCAAGGCACTGGAGCGAGATTTATTGCACAGGCATTATCCTCATAACTTGAGTAATGATTTCTGGTATGTTGGAAAGCGTGTCATAATCAATGCATTGCATGATTTTACTAACTTGTTAAGATGTATTAATGGAAAATTCTGAATTTTCGGAAACCTATCCGCAATTCCTTTCGTACGTTAACGGAAAAACTTCGTTTAGACTTTTTTCCGTATCCATATGACGAAGGCTTTCCGGTAATAGAAGAGATTCGCGAAAATACTTGAGATTTGATTGATTGTTAAATTTCCATAGTCTGACGAAAAATCTGATTTTGAAGTTCAGTAGCGAGATCGGTTATTGTGGATAGCATATCGCATGAATTTTGGTTATTACCGCACAAGATATTTCTTCTCCTCTCCCGCATTTTGTGCACCAGCTATTACATATTGTGTTCCCCTTATAAATATATTACTTTAATTATTGCACAGGTTATTTGTACGATGTTTATGTATCAATCTGAGGTGTCCTAAAGATGAAAGCTGTTGAAGCTATCAAGAGTAAATTTTATATTTAGCAGTTTTGTGAAATAGGACTATGAAACAGTAAAATTCAACTTTTCTTAAACATAGTCGAAAGTTATTGTCAGTTAAAACAGAGATCTCAAGTTCCAAAGCATTCTGTTGCTTCGAAAAATCAAGATGAAAAAAAAATACTTAATTTGTGATAAGTCCTCTACAGAAAAAATAAAGTTATCACAAACGCATTCAGAAAATAGTAATCTCCAAAATAAAATAAAATGACTAAATCAGTTGCATTAATGATGGGAAAATATTCATCATCGAGCAATACGTTTTACCTTGAACGTGAGTGCAATGACGAAGCTGGCTGGCTAAGACGCGCGGTTTCTAACCCAAACACTTCAGTTCGAGCACACCACCGGCGTGGAAGGGTTATCCGGGGTGAGGGCTGAAAAATTCAACATCTTCGATTTTGCGAAATTTCTGTGTAAATACGAAAAAACTTGAAACGGACTTTTCTGAAATGAACGGAATTTCAAACTACGGAAAATCTGTGAAAATACGGGTTAGAAAAAAAACGGGAACTTTTAAAAACAGAAATTTCGTTAAAAGACGGACAGTTACCTGCAACTTTGCTGCTCGTTATTTTCAGAAATTTCCCGTGAGTTCACATCACTTTTTTTTTTGCAATGTAGGGACACAGCATGTAAAGCTCTAATATTTCATAGAATTATTTAAGCAATGAAAAGAAGTATAAAAGTTTAGAGAGGAGACATAAGTCAAAGATGAATGGGAGAAAATGATGTGAAACGGTGCCTTCGACAAATGTTGAAGGAGAGAATGGAAAAAGAGCCGATGGCCGTGTGGTCAGAGGCGCAGCTTTTGACTAGTCCTTCGAGCTTTGCCCTCATTCGGGTCTGGGATGAGACACTGGTGATGTGTTTCTCTTACGGCGCTGGCTCGCTCCCCTTCCTGGAACCAGTGGTCCTAAATCATGGACAAGCGACTGACCATAGCCTTTGGGATTGATTGTGTTGGTCGTTAAACTCCGATAAAAAAAGTATAAGAAATTGAAACAAATCAGCAGAAAAAGTTGAAAATGTTGTGTATGTAGTTGCTCCTGCAATCGCTTTTGCTGCCGGTAAACATGAGAAAGAGCCGTACTATTATATTTCTTCAATTTTTTTGTACATCACCTAATATCTATTTTCACTCACTGCTGCCATCCTTATTTTCCTGTACTTTGATTGCGAAACACAAAACTTTCCGCTCGTAATGTCATGACCAGTTTGCTTTCCTATTTTAGAACGCGAAACTACTCAGAAATAGCTTACTAGCTTTTTATTATTTATTCCACGAGGTTTGTCTTAAAGCAGAGGAAACTGCATCTGTATTTCTTAATTCATATCTAGTTCAATGGATCAAGATACACTCGTGCCGGGAACTTCTTGAACTGATTTCGGTATGCAAGCTCCAGCCCAGTGAGGCAGTACATGTTGTTTTGTTTTAGCAAAACAGAGTCGGTTGTCATGCAGAGATTTGAGGGTCAGTGATCTCCGTGATTTTCTCGGAGAAAGCACCTCAGAGACGTTCAACATGCTGAAGGAAAATTACGATCGTACAGATTTACTAGCTGCATGCGTCAGAAGCTTATAGGAATAGGGCTTTACGAGGCGCATTCTCAGAAGCTTACGGTGGCACAGTTTTATAGATGCATGCTTCAGAAGCTTGTAGTGATACAGCAGGTGGATTGTCTTTCATAGATCACAGATGATCTTATGACGAAAGCAAAAGTGCTACTGGTGGTTAAAGATCTATACGGACCAGGCCCAACAGGTGAAGCTCTATTTCAACCCGGCCCGGTTAAGGTAGATCATTAAAAGATAAAGCTCGGGTCCAATGATCAGGGTGACCGGACTAGGACTAAAAGATTTAGCGGTTAGCTACTGAACTAAAATAAAACATTTCGACTCCGCAAAAGGAAAAACAACTTATGGCATAATCAGTTTCCGCTTATACCTACTATTACCTCCCCACAGTAATTATTTAGACTACCAAATAAAATGAAATCAAATCTGATTTACACTCAAAATGAAGTACGTACACAGTTGTATCAGAATAATATGACCACCTACCTAATAATGGGAATAACCACCCTTAGCCCAGATGAAAACGGCGGGATGGCATGGCATGGACGCAATGAGGACCTGGAAGGTTGCCCAAACCACACATTCCCATTCGTACTGCAGCAGAGTACGAAGGTCGCGGAGATGACGTGGTTGTGGGTTGGCCCGGCGAAACCTGTCGATCCAAATAGTCCCACAAATGCTCTATGGCATTGAGTTCGGGTGATTTCGGCGGCCAAGGGAGAACGGAGACAGCGCTGTCGTGTTCTTGGAACCAGTCACGCACTCCCTTAGAGACGTGGCAGGGCGCATTGTTCTGTTGGTAGACATCATCACCACCAGGGTAAACGCCCAAAATGAAGGAATGTATGAAGTCAGCGAGGATGAACAGGGAGCCATTGGCGTTCAGGGACCCATCCAGTGGTACCAGAGGTTCCAGGTCATACCACAAAAACAGACATGCACACTGTCACCACCGTTCTGTACTTGACCGACAAGGGTGTTCGGGTGTTTGGTTCTCGTGTGTCTGACGCCGTACTCGCCACCGTCACTTCTTTGGAATAGAAACGTCGATTCGTCGGGGAAGGCAACCCTTTTCCACTCTTCCACTGTCCAATGATGGTAGTCCCATGCGAACTGCAGGCGACGTAGTCGATGGACCTGGGTTAACATGGACGTCGAGTCCAGCGACCCGTGCGTAATAGGGTTTGTTCTATTGTTATCGGGGACACGTACCTGAATGCCCCAGCGTTCATTTGCGTGGTCAATTGCTGCACTACTGCGCCTCGATTGCCCTTTACCAGTCAATGTGGACCACGCTCTCTTTTGGGGTTGATGGTCCTTGGGGCTCCACAGTTATGACGTCGGGAGGTACTTGGTGTGCCAGAGGTCCATCCTCGTTACACCCTTACTACCGCACATCGCGGACAGCCAAAGAAGTCAGCTGTTTCTGAGATGCTTCCACCCTTGGCACATTAGCCGATGATCATTCCTTTTTGAACGTCCGTCAAATCACTACCTCTGCCCATTGTGCTCACCTAACGTACTATGGCTCATCTGTCCTGGCAAGCCACTCATATTTCCGTGTGGTCGACCTTGTCACTTGTACTCTGTGGGCGGGTACACTGTGATTCCGGGGGTGGTCATATTATTCTGATCCTACCTATATATATTTTTTAAAAGATATTTCATTCAGATTTTTTTCAGAAATGTTGCACTTGTTCTAAAGTTTTCCCACACCTATGTTCCAATCCAACTGAGGCACTGAACTCTAAAATGTTACAATGAAATTCCGTTTTCGCTCTGTGATCTCTTCTGTTGTCTTCAATTATCCCCAAAAGAGATGTAGGGGTGAGGAAGCATACAGATCGAAACGAAAGGTAATCAAGTGGATTAATTTTAGCTGAAATCGACACCGTGCTGAAACTTGAAATTCGAAAACGAGCATGAAAAGCATCAGGATTGACACCCGTGAGCTTAGAGCTGGCCAGACTGTAAATTTGTGTGTTCGAAATGGAACAAGCCTTGCGCTTACGAGTTTGGGTTGAGTTAGGCTGGACCGTGGAGATCTTTTCTGGCGATCACGAAATTGTGCTAAATCCAGTAACGAATTCAGAAGAACGCTATGGAAAAGTGAGCGAGATTTCGCAAGAAAATTGTCAACGGGGATACGAGAAACGTGAAGTTTTGGCAATTTGTTCTTAACAATCTGATACGTGAATGAAAGGAAAATCCGCCTGTATTTTGTACTGATTTTCTCAAGGGCTCCCTATCTAGGAGCAATCGCACATTTCTCGCATCCCTGTTGACTATTTTCTTGCAAAATCTTGCACATTTTTCTAGAGTGTTCTTCAGAACTCGTATCGCGAAAAGCGAAAGCGTACCTGGCAACTAAAAACAAATGTACGTGGTAAAACTTTATCATCATAAACGTCTTGCAATCAGTTTTTTCCGAATTTTCACTGGATTTGCATGTCACCGCACTATTCCTCCATCTTTGTGTGACAGCAGACTGCAAATAACTAAAACAAAATGACGCATACTGCCACATCGGACAACATAAGCATAGCGTGACTAAAAATTTGGAGGGGGGCACAAATAAGTGCAAACTATTTTTTTCTTGGAGGGGATTCTCGGAAATAGTTTCTCCGAAAATGATCCAGTTCAATTGCCATCAGTAAATTAACTTAGGTTTTTTACATGCCTAATATGCCCAAAATTGCGAGGTGTGCGAGGCTTGCACTGATTCACCCTAATGAGGATAAAAAAATATGTCTTTCAAAGCACCTCATGCAGTCATCTGTTGATAAAAACCATCATGAGATGTCTGCTGGAAAGTAATCTTAACAATGCTCGCTATTACGTAAATTTGTTCCCTTGGCGTTGGCTGTATGTCACACTTTATAACATTTAAAAGTCGAACGACTACTAATTACTTTTTCGAATTTTTAAGTTTGGAAGGCGTGTGCTTCCCCGACGCTACGCCTATGTGGGACAAAAACTGACATGTCAAAACTTATTTGCGCAGTGGATTTGCCCATATACGTCACTGCACGTTTGTTTAATGTTATACAATGAAATGGATATCTATCGTGAAATACATAATGTGATCAAACCTGTCAGGACATTTCCTTTAAGTAGTGGATTTGCCCATATACATCGCAGCAATGGCGCATACAGACGCACGTGTCCTGGCAAACATCATATACAAGCATGAAAAGTAGAATGGGCCGTATGGCACAGCTCAGTGACTTTCGACGTAGCACTATCATAGGATGCCATTTTAGCAATAGTAAGCTGGAGAAATTTCTGCCCTGTTGTTGCAGCCCCGATCAAGTGTAAGTGATGCTATTGTGAAAAGAAAAGCGCCTAAGAACAACAACAGCTCGATCGCGACCTGGTAGGTCACGTAAATTGAGTGAAAAAGACCGCCGAGGGCTGAAGTGGGTGTGTGACCATATTGCCTGTCCTCGGTTGTAGTTCTCAACACCGAGTTCCAAAATTCATCTAAAAGCAAATCCAGCACCATAAAAGCTTGTCGAGAGCTGAAGTAAATGGTTAAAATAAATATCATCATATATGGATCTAAATACTAAATAAACGTACCTCATAATCCATAATTGATATAAGACACAAAATGGGTGTGAAACCGCTTTTGTGGATGCATTGATAAAGCTCAACCATGCCAGGATTTCTCGAAGCACAACTCCATTGACAGGTAAATATATCTTGTCTTTATTCTCCAATTCACGTACAGAAATTGCGCATTGCTTCCAACTCTTTGAAATGTTAAAATATATTATATGCACGCTGGTAACAATTCTCATTCAATCGATGTTCACATGCAATAGTTGCACAACCAATTAAAAATTGAAGTCTAAAAACATTTCACTATTAAAATCCAATAAGCGACATTCTAAAATCACGCCATGCTCAAGAGCACCAACCATTCCATCATAGAATACTGCTGTTAAAGCTTTTCACCTTCTACGAAGCCATCATCAGAACTATCCTCTGGTACATGATGTTTAGATTGACCATGTGCGTTAGATGATCCTTTATGGGGCACATCTATGCGTGTACAGGGGCTGTATGGTCACGTGCTTCTTCTCTCTATACATTCTTAAGTTTTTAACTTTTTTAATGCTGTGCTGCCATCTACAATCTTATTCGCTGTTTAATTTTCCTATATTTCTTTAGTTCCTTTTCGCCCTATTTTTCTTTTTCCATTGTTGTTCGTTATATTCTGTTTCTTTTTTAATTAATGCTTTCCAAGGATCTGCTATGATAGATGGTTCGTAATTATTACAAACTCTGTGGGGTGTTTTTCTATGGTAACAACCTCGGAGTACCTTAGTTCCCATTCATTCTTATACCCACTATTAATTTGAATATCTTCAAAATAGGTTTTCATGGCTGAGTAACAAAACATCAAGAACAGCTCGTAGCGTTAGTTCGAGTGGTGTAAATCTCCTCACCAGTGGACTCCGGAGCAGTGGAACCGCATTTCAGAAGTGGCGGATCACGCTTCATTATCTGGTAGTCCCACGGACGAGTTTGGGTGTAGAGGATGCCACGTGAACGCTACCTGCCCGACTGTTTTGCCCCAACTATGAGGTTTGGTGGATAAGTCATCATGCTTTGCAGCTGTTTTCCGTGATTTGTGCTGGGCCCACTAGTTCCCGTGCACGGAAATCTTAACAATCTATAATGACATTCTTGACAATTCTATGCTCCCAACTTTATGTCATAAGTTCGGCGAAGGCCCTTTCCTTTACCAACAGGATAATGCCCAACTTTGAGGTTTGATGGTATAGTCATCATACTTTGGAGTTGTTTTATATGACTTGGGCTGGGCCCTCTAGTTCCAGTACACGGGAATCTTAACAACCTATAATGACATTCTTGACAATTCTATGCTCCCAACTTTGTGCCACACGTTCGGTGAAGGCAGGCCCTTTCCTTTACCAACAGCACAATGCCCCATCTGTCAGTTTTGGTGGAGGAGTCATCATGCTTTGGAGCTGTTCTACATAATTTGTGTTGAGCTCTCTAGTATCAGTGCCTGGGAATCTTAACGGCCTATAATGACATTCTTGACAATTCTGTGCTCCCAACTTTATGGCATAAGTTCGGTGAAAGCCCTTTCCTTTACCAACAGGACAATGTCCCAACTGTGAGTTTTGATGGTCATCATGCTTTGGAGTTGTTTTGCATGACTTGGGTTGAGCTATCTGGTTTCAATGCCAGGAAATCTTAACGGCCTGTAATGACATTCTGTGCTCCCAAATTTACGGCATAAGTTCAATGAAGGCCCTTTCCTTTAAGAACAGCACACTGCCCCCATAAAAAAAAACGAAGTTTGGGCAGAAATGGTTTTATTAGATGGCGTGGAAGAACTTAACTGATCTGCACAGAGCCCCGATATCAACCCATAGAACTCTTTTCGGATGAATTGGGACGCGGACTGTGAGCCAGGCAGAACTGCCGAACATCGGTGACTGACTAACGCTTCTGTCGCAGAATGGAAGCAAACCTTCCCAGAAGAGTGGAGGCTGTGATAGCTGCAAAGAGTGGACCAAATCGATATTGATCCCTCTCCTATTACATGGAGTTTTTGGATAGGCAAGTGTCCGGACATTTTCGATAAGATAGTGTATGTATATAACCTCTTTCCTTTTGCGATAGCCATATATATCAATTAGCTCCTGCATTCCAAATACCCACGCATTTCTCTACGGTAACTAGCACAGTATGGATCATTAAAATCATGCATTAACAAATGAACTTGAATGGTTTTTTTTCAGTAACTTCGCTAATTTCGATTGAGTATTGTTTGATCAGATCAGATCAGATCATATGTAGAGGATTTTAGGAAGGGAGTGTTTGACCCCAGGTCTTAAACAACCCTTAGAAATAGGAAACTAGGAGATTTGGGCTAGAGTGCCCGATAGGAAAGTGACAGGGAAGCGAGGCAGAAAGGGGCAGGAAGACGCCCTTATTTATTACCGGAGCAATAGTACCCGGAGTTCGACGGCTTAACGTTCCGATCCGACTCACGGCGGATATTTAGTGGTTCGAGGGTTCGTACCTGCAGGGATCAAACCTGAGATTCTTCCGTTGACCACTAGGCCATCCGCGGCCCAAAAGTATTGTTTGAAAGGTGCGTGATATTATTTCAATTGAGTTTGATTGGCATGCTGAAGAAATCAGGACAACTTTAGCCCTTGCACAATGGCGTCATCAGACCAATTTTTCGGGGCTCAACCTCCCCCCTCCCCCCAAAGAAGCGCAAATATCTCCCAATGAAAATAAACCTTTTCTTGCATTAGCTTATCTTTACCTATGTAATATTTTTCCACTTAAAAAAAAAAAAAAGGCAGATGGGAATTTTCTTAAATATTTTGTTGTCAAAGCAAAAAACCTCTTCCTTCGATTCCTTTTTTTTTTTTCACGGTCAGGTGTCACAGCAGCAGCATTAAGATAACATTACACTAGTTGGGGTAATCTTAGGGATCAATACGTCAAACAACTTAATGATTTACGGGGGTGGGAGTATCGTGAAGGCACGTACCATTAGTCCCAAGTTAACAGAAGCCCAAACCCTGAGAATCAGCCGTAGGCTAAAAGACTGAAGTAACAATGTACGACAGCAACTGCAACAGCTTGTCGGAAACGGTAATATTCATGCGAAAAGGCGGTATCTTTACTGGGGTAATAACAAACAGCATGAAAGGGAGCAGAAGTTTCCACTAAGTGAAGGCGTTTGTTTCACGGGGTAAAGGGATTTCGGTGGGGTATTAGCGCATTTCTCGTTACGGTACTTTATCGGTGGATGTATTTGGCCATCGGGAGGGAAACAGAACAAGGGCATTGAGAGTGGAGAACTGTCGCATGATTGATTCTTTTTTTCAGAACAGTGTTGCTACGTATTCTTCCTAATTAAGCGCAGTTGATTTTTTTTCCCACCGTAAGCTATTCTTTCAGAGCTACTAGGATGAATTTAAAAAAAAAATAGCACCGCGAAATACTTCTCTTGAAAAACAGTGTCAAACAACGGTCTTTAACACCAGTAGTCACTGTGTGCACGAGCTCTTTAACACACAAGAAATGCATTCATGCTCTATTTATTGTCGATTTTATTCAGATTCAGTTTCAGACAATTGTCCTGTGATACAGAAGAAAAATCTGGTATATAAGGTTCGACATTATTCCAGTTTTATAAATAACTACTTTAGGTAAAAATAGAAATGAAAATAATATATATATATATATAATGGATGGGCTTAGATCCAATCCATCATTCCCAACGGTTAAAATATTAGTTAAGGGCTGTATTCATTACTTTCTATGAGCATTATTGTCCACCAATGCGTGTTAAATAATACAACATCTGGTAGAAATGGCAACTGGCGTTGTTCGATAAACCAGACTTGGTCGTGCACAATCCCGTTTACCCAGGTAAAGTTTTGGAATGCGCTATTGCGCACCTATTGCAAGATATGACTCTTTAAGTCAAAACGACAAATAAAAAAGGAAGAAAAAGGACGGAAAAACGGCCACATATTATCTCTTGTTTCGACCGCAGGATTCTAGAGATTTTCCGTGAGCATCTTGGAAGTGAGCGAGTCTGTGTGCAACAGATCGGAACAATCTTTTGTTTCTGTTTGGCGTTTTCACCGTTCAGAAGGGCGCATCGAGTGCCAATGTCAAGGACCCGAGGTCACAGGTTTGTAATTCTTCGGAGCCCCATTGTTCGAGAGAACGTCCCAATCAGTGGCGGCGGCAGCGGCGGCGGCGGCGGCGGGAGCCGTTCGTTCGTTTCTGTGATGTACGGCGGCGGAATACCCACAATGGACAAATTCTGTTTTCCCCTTGATTAATCGTTCCGCGCAGACTTCAAAGCTGCGTCAGGTGTACCTGGAGGCGGTGCTGCTTTTGTTCGTAGAGGGAAAGGAGGAGGAGATTCTGGTGAAGATATCACTTGATTATTTAACGTTAATAGACAACGATTTCGGGCACGGATGTTATTGATTGCTCATTATCTGGCCCGATAATTTGTACAACGCTGATGTCGTTATAAGAGTAATGATGGCTATTACTTAAACTTTCGCGCTGTTTCTGCTGATCGCATAATGGCGGGATTTGCATAATTGGAAAGCTTAGCTGGGAGAACGTCGTAATGTGGCGAAATCAAAGTGAAATCTAGAAAATTGTACTTAAAGATTGCATACACTATTCAAAAGTAGGCACACTCACTATATTGAACGTCAGAAAATAAAATAAAAAATAGTACAAGTTTTTATTCAGGGCAAAACTACTAGATCTGTCTCCATTCATGAAAAGTTCCTTTATGCGAAGTCGAGTCTTATGCCTCAAGAATGTTAAGAATAGCTTCTCATCCTACTCTTCACGTTCCCTACTACGGGAAAGTTTCCGGTGAGGTCAGTTGCAATGAAACCATTATAAAAAATGTCTTTTTACCTTCAGAACCATTCGATCAAGCCCCATTATTTTTTCAACAAAATTTTATTCATATCAACTACTGCTGAAACCGTTACGTTTGTGACAACTGCAACCAGTAGCGACGCCAGCCGACCAAAACTGGGCGGGCTATCAGGAGGGTGTAGGAGGGGGCTAGCAGGATGAGAGGGGGTGGGCACATATTTTGGAGTCTTTGGCAGAACTTTCAGCCAAACATTCCGTTTACGTGCATTTTACCCGACGCTGATAATGTTATCCCTAACACAAAAAAGTTTTTAAGGGAATACTGCACGTAGCATTTATTCAATGTATGTAATATGGCAACTATATGGATACAAATCTCTATGTCAGGTTACTATTTCTTCTCAATTTTAGCTTACTTAGGCCTTTTTGTTTTGTTTTGTCTTTTGTTTTTTTGTTCTCGTGAGGCTGTTTATGAATTTTAGTTTGTAACTTGATAAGGAATCTCTCTCTCCCTCTCATCGTTTTAAACTACACTGGCGTGCAAAAATTAAGGACGAGACGGTTTTTCGAATGTAACGTCCTGCAGAAGTGCTCCACATCGACTCAATTCATACCTTAAGATGCCCAAGATGTAAGAATATGGGACAAGCGAGCAAAACCGTCCAAGCAAGGAATCCAAAGGATACAAAGGCACTTTATTGAAAAGGTAGCTTCAAGCACAACTGGACAGAAGACAGAAACGTCCATGTGACAGGCGGCTGCCAAGAAAAATCCAGCCCTTATTAGGGGATATCATCACCCTTGACTGCGTTGCAGGACTTACAACGTCTGTCCATGCTGAGGATGAGGTTGTCAAGGAGCTGTTGAGGTATCGCTGCCCATTCCTCTTGTAGCGCCAATCGTTGCTGGCGGTTGGTGACGTGCTGCCAAGCGTCTCCCGAGAAGGTCCCACACGTGTTCGATTAGATATAGGTCCGGGGACCTTGCGGGCCAATCCATGCGTTGAATATTTTCACTCTCCAACAGCTCTGCGACAGCCACTGTACGATGAGGGTAGCGTTGTCATCCATGAAGAGGAACTCAGGACACACAGCACCTCTAAACCGACGCACGTGAGGCAGGAGAACCTCGGTAAAATAGCGGACACCAGTTACTGAACCTCCTTGGAAGATGTGGAGGTCAGTACGACTACCAAGCATGATACCGCCCCAAACGAAAACTCCGCCACCTTCAAACCGGTCCCTTAGGATGATGTTGGATTTGTGATTCCGTGCTCCCTGCTCTCTCCAGATGTGTATACGTCCAGAATCGCTCGTCAGACTAAATCGGCTCTCATCCGCAAAGAGAACTCGACCTCATTGCTGATGTGTCCAGTTCTTGTGTTCCTGGCACCACAGAAACCGCCGTCTCCGATGAGCAGGCGTTAATGGCACACACCGTGCTGGTCGTCGTGCAAATAGACCACCTTTGTGCAGCCTCCTGGCCACGGTAAAACGCGATAACTGATGTCCAGTTGTCTGTTGCTTGTGCCTTGCGATTTCTCCCGCTGTCTACCGTCTGTCTCTTCTCGCCTGTAGGACAATATACCGGTCGTCCGCCGCCGTGGTTGCTCGTGGACGACCACTGCTAAACTCTCGGACAGCTGTTTCTGTCGTTTGAAATGTTCTCCAAGCTCGTGAAGCGATCCTGTGAGCGATCCCGAACTTCTCTGCCACACTAGTCACACTTCGACCTTCTTCCAACTTCCCAATGACGCGACGTCGGGTAAAGTCATCCAGATGTCGTCTACTGGATTGCCTGTTGACCATATCACACTGTGGCAGCAACTCGACGTTGTTCAAACAGATGTACACCGTGCAATAGCTTTCACCGAATTGCTGAGCAGATCATCAGATCAGATCATATGTAGAGGATTTTAGGAAGGGAGTGTCTGACCCCAGGTCTTGAACAACCCTTAGAAATAGGAAGCTAGGAGATTTGGACTACAGTGCCCGATAGGAAAGTGACACAGAAGTGAAGTAGAAAGGGGGAGAAAGACACCCTTATTTATTGCCGGGGGGCCAGTACTCGGGGTCCGACGGCTTAACGTGACCATCCGACGCACGGAGGGTATTTAGTGGTTCGAACTTTCGTTCCTGTCCAGGATCGAACCTGAGGTTATCTCCATGGCAATCACGAACGCTGACCACTAGGCCACCCGCTGCCCTAAATTGCTGAGCGTACACCGCCCGTGTGCTTTATACTCCCCCTCCCCCTCCCCTACGTCATGCTGCATATATGCGCATGCCCTACCGTACCGGACCCTAGTCTATCTCCTGAGTGGTCTTTCTGTCCGTTCTGTCTGCTCGTTCCGCTGTTACGGTAATTTCTCCTCTTCGTCCTTAATTTTTGCACACCAGTGTATGTATAATTACAAAAAAAAAAAAAAAAAATGCTGTGCTTCTACTCAGAGGTGTAACTAGGGCGGGGAATACGGTGCGGCAGCCCCGGCGCAGCACAAGGGAGGGCGCAAAAAAAAAACCACTGCTTGGAACCTGATTAAAATTGGAACTGAAACGTATTTACCTGTTTCTGGTGCACTTAAAATTCGAGTTTCTACATCTAAATGTTCAGGAGATGAAGTGATGTGGAAGGGGCTTAGCGGGTCTAAGGCACTATTTTTCTAGGCTTATCGCCGCTAAGGCACTTTTCGTGGTTACATGCTAATAGAAGGGGACAAAGGAACTTCTTTAAATGATTATGTATGCAGAAATAGGGACAACTGTGTCCTGTATGAAAACATACTCGTATCTTAACCGAATGTTCATACTACAGAAATGGCTGCTCCGGTGGTACAGTGGTCCGATGCGCAGGCTTCGGATCATTCTTCCCAGCTAAGACTGAGTCCCAACCCCGGATGAGTCATGGGTGGTGTGCATAGCCAAAGGTGCTGGATCTGTCTCTTCCCTGGAACAACTGACCCGAAATTAGGGACAGGAGCCTGCTTATAACCATACGAGTTGCCCATGGTAGTTGTTAACCCCCCCCCGATATACTGTGTAGATTGATCAACACAGTTGGATGACGCAGTAAGGTGTCTCACAAATCACAAGATTCTATCACAAAGAGAATGTGAACTCCTTTGTCTAGGCGGCACTCAAAATGAATTAGTAGGAGATGGCTACTCCGTTGGGTTAAGATCGCAGTGCTCAGAGATAAAACGGTAGTGATGGACATTTGCACTAAACAACTCGCCACTGGTATCGGCTCCAATAAAGGTAATCCCCTAAGTTCACTCTCTTACTCCTTACGGGCAACACAAAATCTTCCGCATGTACTACATGACCTTAGTAAAAGCGGCGCATTAGTCATAATGATTTGATGTTACTCTGTTAAGTCACAAACATTCCCAATTATATTTTAAATCCTATAGAACGACACAGAACCGTATTTCAATTTTAAAAAAATTGATCAATGCATCCTTCCAGTGCTTACGTATGGTGCAGAGACGTGGGCCTTAACTAAAAGAGACATACAAAGACTACAGACAACTCAAAGCAGCATGGAGAGATGCATGCTTGGTGTAACCAGGAGAGATAAGCAGAGGAACTCGTGGATCAGAAAAATGACAAGAGTGGAAGACATCATGATCAGAGTAAAATCCCTGAAATGGCAATGGGCTGGACATATTGCCAGAAGGACAGACCATCGATGGACAGCAGAAATTTTAGACTGGATTCCAAGGGACAGGAAAAGACCCAGAAGAAGACCACATGTGAGATGGGTGGATGAAATTCGAAAGTATGCGGGAGTAACATGGAGGAGACTGACACAAGACAGACTGTTGTGGAAGAAACTTAGGGAAACCTTCGTACAGCAGTGGATTGATAATGGTTGACAATAGTTTGTGGTCTGTCCCGGGCGCAGAAATGCCTAGTTACACCTCCGCTTCTACTGCTCTCTTAGAAATTCGTTCAGAGGACTCCTCCATTTCCTATAAGTACAAACACTAAATTTAACAAATAATTCATTTTATATAACGAAATTTCAGTGAATTCCAGAAATTCACATACATTTATGTACGTTCTTTAGAATATTGGATGGTTGCACCCGCCGTATGTTCCAACTGCTTAAATATTTCGGATGGGGGAGGGGGGGGACTAAAGAGTGGGCTAAAAAAAAATTAGCTTCGCGTTTGATTAGTGCTCGTAGCTACTAGTGAAACTGTTCTATTTTTGCCGGCTACCACTGAATAGTTTCGTTCGTTCCCGATGTCACTGAAAGCTTATTAGCGTTTCCTACCCATGAAGAATTATGTTGACGCTCAATTGAACATTTGTGGGCTATGCTAAAACGGGGTGTGAGAACTAATGATCATCCTCCACGGAACAAGCGTGAACTCACGGAGCTGTTGCATCGGAGATGGATCAAGTTACGGATAGAGGATGTTCGACACTTTGTAGAATCTGTTCCTATGCATCTGCGACCCATGATTGCACGGAAAGGTGGACGAACGCGTTATTAGACAGGAGTTCCTAATGCGAAGCTAACTCAGTGTATACCTTCAGTCTGAGGGGACGTCAAATTTTTTACATGAGAGTTACTGAGGAAATTTCAGGATGTTAGAGGGTGGGAGTTAGAGGCGTATATAAATCCCAGTTGCAACCTTTATAACTGCTCACCACAGTAATTAAACCCGAAAAGAAAAAAAAAGAAAAAAAAAAAAAAACAATCCGGATGAACCATAGATGTGCTCACCCTTTGGGCACTGGCTCTGCCTCTTCTTTGAACCTGGTGGTCTAAAATTAGATCACGCTTTCCACCTTTCTTGTTCATAAGAGTTTATAAAAAACCCGGAAGAAAGTAATTAGCAGTCGTTTGGGCCGCGGGTGGCTCAGTGGGCAACGTTCGTGACTCCTGCGGAAAGGACCTCAGGTTCGATCCACTCAAATACACGCCGTGCGTCGGATGAGCACGTTAAGTCGTCGGACACCGGGAACTGCCCCCCCCCCCTGGTAATAAATAAGGGCGCCCCCCCCCTTCTACTTCGCTTCAATTTCACTTTCCTACCGGCCACTCTAGCCCAAATCTCCTAGCTTCCTATTTCTAAGGGTTGTTTAAGACCTGGGGTCAGACACTCCCTTCCTAAAATCCTCTACATATGATCATGATAAATTAACTGTCGTTATAGATACTTCGGGTGCTAAATTTCTGGAAGCCACTGCACACTATCGCACTCTTGACTACGGGGAGTGTGGGTGGTCCAGGTTTATCGTGGCCCTGCGGGTGCAAAACCACTAAAGAATCTTCTTCCTGACCAGCACAACACAAAAAGTATTGATATCTTTTAGCATGGCTCATATCGATAAAAAAATTTGCTACTGTAATCGTAAGTTGTGTATTTTTTCTGCTTATCAGTTAATTGAATAGGCAATATACTCAACTATTTTTTTTTTTTTTTTTTTTTTGTGAAAACGTAAATTTTATTTTGTTTAATAGATGACATAATTATTTTTATGGACCAAAAATTAATGCAACACGTCCTTACCCAAGTGTCCGTTGGTTTCTCATAAGTGACCTAAAATTTTTGAAGCTATTCAAATGACAGAGTAATTAATAATAACTGAGATGATGTACGTCGGTTATTCATGAATTATGTGTATTTCGACGTCATTTCCACAGTACAAAAATTGTAATTGTTTGCCTTAAGAATCAGGACATAGATGCTTCTTCAAAAATAGAAATAGATTAAATCGTTGTTGCAGGAAAATATAAAAATAAAAAGCTGATTTTGTACTTATTTTTGAAATGTATTTTTTTCGGTAAATTCACATTAATTATTTTCTTTCTTTATTCCGTATCCATTTCTTTATTACGGAATCAAAATCATACTTCGTTTTAGTTTTTCACTGTCTTTGCTTAATATCGCTAAAGATGATAAACGATCTTGGGTCATGGTTGATCTTAAATGTGTTTAATTATTTTTTGCTTACTAAACGATTTTTCGAAACTTTCAACGAGTATACGTATAGTAAAAATCAGGCGAAAAGCGATCAACAAGTTTAGGAAAATTTCGCAGTAATTGCAATCAACTATGTATTGAAGAAGCTCTTTAGGACCATGAATGTTTCTGTTCTTCGCCAGAAGATTTTTCATAATTTGTAATTCGTCTAAAAGATCATCTGATACGTCTGTACTACATTTACTGAATTATTTAGCTGATGTTAATATGCTTCAATACGAGCAAAGCTCATTGGGGTTTAAAACGCATATCTGTTGTTCACTGATTTAAACAACTTAAATGTGTTTTTTAAATAGATACTGTATTTATAGGGAATCAAAACTCAAAAGGACAGTCCAGCAGAGATGGCCGAATTAAGTTTATTTTTTATTTGTATACTAACTCTTAACAACCGAATTTTTACAGTTTTTGGTCAACGCAGCTGTGTTTCTTCCTCGGTTTTTATAAAGAATTTTTCTATAGATAGTTTAGATAATACTTTAGAAGCATTTTAAGGCCCCTGTGCATTGTAATATCTGAACCCCCCCCCACCACCACCACCACCACCTACGGATTTCATGAGCATGAAATCTTTACAAGTCCAAATCTCACCGTATGAAGCAAAAATGATGTAGTTACCGAGTCTGGTTAGAACTATTTATGCGAGGAATCAATTTGCAGCTTCATTTTGGAGCATTATCACTCATCATATCGATATGGTAAAGCAGTTCATGCGCTAAAAGTTTCAGGTAAATATGAAAAGTCTAAAAAAATAAAGAAAACAACTCCATGAGCCACGTTGATACCAGATGGTGTATTGCTTTATAACCCAACTATAGCAGGAACTGTTTTAAAAAGAAAAAATGGGAGAAGTGGGCAAGATTATTAGAAGTCTGAGAGCTGAAGATAAATAGCAACGAAAGAGGGTACGTGTGTTTCAACGAATGAAAAAGGAAGAACCATATTGTTGGCACTTACATTCAAGAAGAAATAATGAAAACGAGCAAGAATTTTTGAAAATTTAGGATCTGAGTCGGAATAGGTTGAAGACATGAAAAGAGAAGTTATTAACAGAGTGCAGGCGTGTTGAAACAACTGGAGAAAATCATCAAAACAAAATTAAAGAGCAGAAACAATATCATCAGTGATGTACAGTGCTAAGACTACAAATGACAAGATGTGTGGAGAATAAGGAATATACATTTTGAGTTCCATGACAGAGTGTTACAAGAAAGAATGGAGCTAAAAATGGGACGAAAACAGCAATATTATAAGTGGTGAACAATTCAAAACAAGAAAGATGACACCGAATTTTCTGGTGTAATAAGCACGTCTTTTGAATCTGTTCTGACGCAAATTAAATTTATCAAAGCTATTCAAAGTCAATGGAACCGGTATGGAAAACAATAGTATCTGACGGAAGAAAGAAGTTTTTCAATCGGGTTTTTAATCCCTCAGATATTGCTGTAAACGGAATCGCGAGCTTACGAACTCTTAGAAAAAGAGATATCGACAAAAATAAGATGTGACTTCACGTCTCCTGTTGGGAAAACCATGCATTATTTTAGGAAGAAAGTATTCTCAAAAGGTTTATCCATATAAGCGGTATCGGTCGAAGGAAAAAAATTAGTCGAGTTTTCAGGAGCCCAGATTTTGCAGCAAATACTTCAGAAGCAGAATTAACACTTATGACCCCTGGTAGCTAGACCATTCTTTACCAAACATTAGAAATTGTGTTAAAAATATTTTCCATCAGGTCTTGAATGCGATACAGGAAGAATTTTTCAAATCAGAGCTTTAGGAGCAGAAATAACGCAGAAAACGCAATTTACCTTTGTTCCCCCTAGCGGAAAGTTTCAAGATTTACTTGAAAATTTTGAATTTATAGGAAAAACATTTCGCATCGGAAACACTATCCAGCAAAGCAGGATTTTTTCAAATCGTACTCTTAGAAGTAGAGATATTGACAAAAATAAGATATGCATCTACGCCCCTGGCGTAGATGTCATGCACTATTTTAAAAAGAAAATGTTTCTAAAAGGTTTGTCGACATGAGTAGTATCGGTCAACAAAAGACGTTTTTTCAAATCGAGAATTTAGACGCTCATATTTTGCTGCAAATACAACAGAAGCGGAAATTACGATTTACGCCCCCTGGTGGCCAAACTATTTTTTACAAAAATTAGAAATTATGTGCAAACGATTTCCATCAGGAGCTGTATCCGATGCAGAAAGATATTTTCAAATCGGAGAATTAGAAGCAGAGATATAGGAGGAAACGCAATTTTCCGCTACGCCCCTAGCGGAAAATCTATGAATTACTCGAAAATTTTGAAATTAAATGAAAAACATGTCACACGGAAAACACTATCCAACAATGAAGGAATTTTTCAAATCGGACTCCTAGAAGTAGAGATATTGACAAAAATAAGATGTACATCTACGCCCCCTGGCGGAGAAACTGTGGAATATTTTAAGAAGAAAATATTCCGAAAAGGTTTATCGATATGAGTGGCATCAGTCCAAGAAAGAATTTTTTCAATCTATATTTTAGAAGCTCCGGTTTTATGGCAAATATATCAGAAGCAAAAATTAACACTTACGCCCCCTGGTGGCCAAAGTATTCTTTACCAAAAATTGGAAATTATATGCAAAAGATTTTCCATCAGGAGATGTATCCGCTGAAGAAAAAATTTTCCAAATCGGAGTTTTAGAAGAAGAGTTAACGGGGAAAATGTAATTTACTTTTACGCCCGCTAGCGGAAAATCTGTGCGTAATTTGAAAAAGTAACTATATCTAAAATACTGTTCGACATAAATGGAATTGAAAGATAAAAAAAAAATTTCAATCGGATGTTTAGAAGCAAATATGTGAAATAAAACGTATTTTTGAATTCGACATTATGTGCATTTACGTCTTCTACCGGCGAAATTATACATCGTAAAAAAAAACGAAATAAAGGATCGTCATTTGCATATTTCAAGCTTCCCAATGCAAAAAAACATTTTTCAAATCGGACTAATAGTTGCAGAGATATCGTGGGTACAGACGGACGGACAAACCGATAACAGAAGCACGATCTTTTTTTACAAAAGACGTGTTAAAAATGCCCAAGCAGCGAGGCTGCAGTGGTATGGATATGCACTGAAGAAAAACGGAGGGCATGTGGGATGCGGGATTACGAACATGGAGAAGAGGAAAACCTATGAAGAGAGAGAAGGGAAATTTAAACTATTATATGAGGAATTAATAAAGTGAGATGACACAGCATCAAGATCAGTAGTGAAAGGATATCTGCATTATTGATTCCGCCTAACGTTGGAATAAGTGATAATGCCAGAGAAGGGGATTGACAAGCCGAAAACTTCCATTGACCTTATTGGTAAAGCGGTCACGCCATGGAAATAAAGTTAAGAGAACTGAGTTTGACGAAGATGCTTTTTGAAAGGGATGTATCATACCTGATTAATAATTAAGTTTTTTTTTTTTTTTTTTTTTTTTGGCGCCTATTGGGGTCAATGTGGGCAGCTGGAAATGAGCATGCCTGTGGAAATTTTATTCATCTCGAACTTTTTGACATTCGTGCCCGAATCGAATTCAGAGCAGCCCGGTAATAACAGAAGTGAGGAACACCTCATTAGGCTTCCCCTCATTATACTTACACCTGCATTTTATCTATACAATGGCACTTCCTTAATTACATTATTGTTAGTTTCTTATTTATCGTTGTTTCATGCACCAACAGCACAGCATGTTCTTCAATATTCGATTCTTTCTGATTCGTAGCTGGCAGCAATATTTAAGCATCACATTCGGGTTTTTTTAAAGCTTTCTTTTATGATGACGTTGAGAAGACAGAAATCATGGGATGCCTGGTTCTCGTCAATGCGATATTGTTATTCCTCTCGGTAGTGGACGAACTCCATGGCTTGGAACGTACGTATATATGAGGAAGGACACCATTGCGTTTAAGTAGACGGTAATTCGATGTCAGTATGGATAAATGTTGTGTGTTAACAGAGTTTGAAAGAAGGAGGATAATGGATACCCTAAGCATGAGTCACTCTATCGCTGAGGTTGTACAGGAATTGCTGTATGGCAGTATGAAGAGTGTAACAGGAATACGCCATTTCCATAATAACATTACATTATGGACAGCGCTGTGAGCGCAAAAAAAGGTAGTGCCTAACCTGGCCTTCGAGATCTGTGTCGCACAATTGAAACCAACCGAAGAGCAACAGTGTCACAAATCACCGCCGACTTCAACGAAGAAAGTTCAAGAAACGCCTCGATTAAGACCATCTGGCAATCTTTAACCGCCATAGGTTATGGGACACGCAGACCCACCATGGTCCCATTGCCAATGCTAGATCGCCGGACTGTACGTCTTAGCTGGGTGAAAGAACATCGACACTGGATCTTGGATAATTAGAAATGGGTCCTCTGGTCCGATATGTCCTGTTTCCAGCTATTTCTCACCGACGAGACTGTGCAAATCTGGTGGAAATTGCACAAAGCTATACATCCGGAATGTCAACAAGGAACTTCTCAGGCTAGTGGAAACCCAGCTAGTCGTACCAGAAATATCAACATGTGTGTTCAATTGGCCCAAGATGAGATCTCTGCTGCGACCAGATCCATCTATGAACGGTCCACCCTACGTTTCCGTCTTTGCAAACCCTCTCTGCATTCGCTCAGGGCCATCATTCACCCCCTCTTCCAGTAGGACGATGCGCTACTTCACAGAACCATGGTGTCTAGAACATGGTTAGAAGCAGAGCCGGATTAAGGGGGAGGGGTCTATTGGTCTATAACCTTGGAACCCAACATTACCAAGGGCCCAGGAGACGTGCCTGGGAAAATGATAGATAGATAAGTTTATAAAATAGTTTAAATTTTGTCTCATCGTGTGATTTCCACTTGGTCAGAAACAGAAGCTGGAAGATGAACAGATTTTAAGACAATGACTCATGTCGCTGGGTACAGTGACATGAGTCATTGGGTCGGTGAAAGAGTTCCAGCTTTTATTGACTACCATCGACCTCATTTGCACTTGCAATTTTAATGGTCGAAGTCCCCTGTGGCTTCGCATTGCATAAAAAAAGGATGCACTAAGAAAAGTACACAATGCTGAATCATTAGAAAATCCAAGACTAAATTTAGGAATCTTAAGCTTTTAACTCATGTTCTTATAAAAACAATGGAAAATACAGTGGCTACTTATGAAAACTCTGCAAATAATTTATTAGTTTGAAGAATGCACTACATATTAAATATCACAAGAAAATTGTTGCAGTTTCGTGTTTTAATGGACATGATGATTCCCCGTCATACAGAGGGTGGGTGAGTCGAACGTTTTGCAATATTTGGATCACTTTATGTCTTCATACGTACCTTTACGACGAAAACTGATTAGCATTCAAAGTATAAGCCATCGTGTTGCACCGTCTTTAGCCATCTGTCTGCCAGCTGTTCGATTCCGTGGCGGTACCAGTTCTTGTCCTTTGAGACACTCCTTCACCCCAGCTGCCACCTCCTCCTGGTTGCTGAAGTGCCGCTCGTGAAAAAAGTGGGCCATGGACAGGAACAAGTGATAATCCGATGGGGCAAGGTCAGGATTATATGCTAGGTGTGGCATCTGTTCAATGCCCTCAAGTTCCTGGAGTTTTGCCCGGGTCGTTCGCGCGGTATGAGGCAGAGCTTTGTCCTGCTGCAGGAGAGCGCACTTTCTTTTCACCAGTGCCGAGTACCTCTCCTCCAAAACGGCATACATCTGCTCCTACTGTTGAGAATAGAGGTTGGGTTTGACGGTCCGATCGTCTGGAACAAATTCGTAATGAATTATCCCCTTGATATTCCACCAGGCGCAGATAATCACCTTGTGCTTGAAGCGCCCACGTTTGGCATTAGATCAGGAAGCTGGCCGAGCTCAACCACTACCGTTGTGTGTTATAATTACGGAAATATACCCACTTTTCATCGCACGTAACAATTCTTTTGATGAAACGTATATCGCGTGGGTTTTCTAGGAGCTTCCTGCACACTTCCACTCGGTGGTTTTCTTCAGCTGGCGTCAGTTCGTGAAGGGCAATGTGGCAGCTCCTGTAGACCTTGCCGAGGTCCTGAAGGTGACGAACCACGTTGGTCTGGAATATGCCCAGCTCGCCTGATAATCTCCGGGTGCTTGTTGTGGGATTTCCCTCTACGGCCTGGCGCATGGCCTCCGAATCCACGGCTCGCTGCCTACCTGACTTTGGCTGATCGTCGAGGTTTCTTTCACCTGAGTGAAATTTCTTGAGCCATCTAGTTTTGGTGCTTTGGTCCACGGAACCTTCCCCTTTCGCATGACAAATGTTTCGTGTTGCTTGAGCAGCGTTATGGCCGAGTTCAAACTCGCAAAGCAAAAGTTTCCCTAATTAGCCGGTTGTGGCTGTTCATCTTTTAGGCGTCCCAACCACAGACAGAACGACGACATGCAATGCTGTTCACAGCAACGATTACCACTTTATATACCTTTCGACTGACTGCAGTGTACGACTTGAACTAGTTTAAACACGTGACATACCCGCCGCAGCACATGCGTTTGTGCAAATATTGCCAAACTTTCGACTCACCCTTTGTAGGTTCTTTGGGACGCCCACTCACATGTCTTAGCTTAGGGGCCCACTACGGCTTCGATCCGGCCCTGATTAGAAGATCATTTCGCAGAAGTTCCCACCCTGGATTGGCTTCTCCGTTTACAGGATATGAACTCTGTGGGAAAACTTTGAATGGGACAGGTCCGTTCGAGCTTTGGATCCTCCATTCAGGAATGCTTCGGAATTATGGACAGCATAAAGCAAGCAAGGGTGCAGATACCCGTGGAACGCTTTGGCGACTTAAAAAACCCAATGCCTCGCCGTGTGGATGTCTTTATCCGGGGAAAATAGGAGCCTACATGTCACTAAGTAGGCAACCCATGATTTCTTTTCACACACACACACACACACACACACACACACACACACACACACACACACACACACACACACACACACACACACACACACACGCACACACACACACACACACACACACACACACACACACACACAGATAAAACTCGTGAATTACCGAAGAAAAATTCAGGAACTCTGGAGAGCAGCCATTACTGATACAGGCGTAGTAGCAGAATGGGAAGCGTGAAATGTTCATTGTTCAATTCCAAGAGAACCGATAACCCTCCATTCTGACAAACCACGCTATGGCAAATCTTACTTTTCATAAGACTCCGGGAATCACGAATCGGAATTTGAGAGCGTCTGATCACCAATGCAACCTCGAAACCAGCATTTCCTTCGAAATCAATAAAATGACACCTGCATTCCAATGATCGATCGTTTGATCGTTTCACTGCTGTTTCTCAATGGAAGCTTTGATATAGGTAGGGAAGAACAATATTTTTTCAGATGACATCGGGGAGGAGGGAGCAGTATCGTATTTTAATATACTAGAGTAAACCAAAAAGGATTTGTGATCGTCTTATTTCGCACACTGCACTGTCTCTAACATGTCGGAATGTAACAAATGTGACGTACTACAGAGGTAAAGCACGTGTCAAGACGACAAATATGAAGCGATACATTCTGTCCGTGTAGCTAGGTTGAGAGAGCAACTTACTCCGGAGTGAGGGCGTCGCAGATTCGATTCTCGTCACGGACAAATTTGTGTTTTATCATTGGCGCCCGAACGTAAAAACGGATGTGCTGGCCATTGGGTTCTTCGAAAAATGTGTCATGTTTGTTCCACACATTGTCTGGAATTAAAGAAAAACAATTTCTACTGCGCTTCAAATAAAAAAAAATAAGAGGGATATGATGAGACGTACTACTGAGGTAAAACACGTGTCAAGACGACAAATCTGCAGCGATACATTCAGTCGGTGTAGCTTAGTTGGGAGAGCAACTTACTCAGGAGTGAGGGGGCGCGTTTTCGATTTCGTCACGGACGAATTTTTGTTCTCACACAACGGAAGATGAATTATCAGTATGTAATAATAATAATAATAATAATATTAAAAGAAATCCGTCTTGTTGCACGATGATATTTATTCAGCTAAAAAATGAAATCTATATACAATTTAAAAACACATGAGCACTTTCGGTGTCACATTGACACCTTCATCAGATGTAATTTCACCATGTGGCTACATGCTGGTCTTAAGTACGTTTAGTAGATGCATCATGGGAAAGGTAATGTCAATGTCACATGATATACCAGATAACAAGACAATCAAAAAAAGGCATAGTTAGCCAATGATCACTTAACAGAAGCAATTGCTATTTTGCTGTCCTTCCCAACAAGATTGCTCCAAGGTTCAGGTAAAACATAAGGATAATAGTCATTACAGCAACTTGTATTATAAGCCGAAATATAGAGGCTTTCTGCAAATAACAAGGAATGAACAGAGTTAGGTGTGTTTATGATTTTAGCGTTGTCCCAGTCTGGGATGGAATTTACAGCACTTATGGTTCTTGCAAAAGAGGTGCTTTGGTGATTCATTTTTAGATCATATCTGTGTTCATTTAATCTCAAATCCAAATTTCTTTTGGTAGAACCCACATAATGATTGTTTAGTTCACCAGAGATAGTGTCAAGCATAGGAATAACATACACACCCCATTTTTTTCCTTTGTCAATTTTGTCACGATCATTGCGGATAATGGTATATAGATTGCATGATCGTATTCCAAATTGTATTTTATGACGAGAACATATGTTGGTAAGGAGGTTTACAATATGTGGATTAAAATCAACAGATCCAACATACTTTTTAGGCACTTGCTCACTAATTAAAGCAGTTGACATAGAAAACCGTACTTTATTGTGCACTCCCCTAACAACGTTGTCCGGGTAACCATAGTTTTTAGCAAGGGATGATATCCATTGTAGTTCTTGAGCTCTGGCGAAATGGCTAGAAGAATGTGAATATGCTCTTCTAAATAGGAAGTGCAGAGCAGAAATTTTATGCTGAAAAATGTGAGCAGAATTGTACGGAATTAGAGTGGGTGTGGATGTAGGTTTTCGATAAACAGCAAAAAAGACAGGAAATTGTCAGAAGGGGTACGAGTAATTTGAAAGTCAAGATAAGGTAAGACGAAATTATTTTCAAGTTCTATCGTGAGTTTGATGGAGGGGTATTGAGCAGACATAGCGTTGACAAGCTGCTGTAACTGATTTATGGTATATGGCCAAATTACCAAGATGTCATCAACGTAACGGATATAGAGACTAGGTTTTTGTGGGAATTCTTGTATGACTTTATTTTCAATATGCTGTAGAAGAATTTCTGCTAAGACTGCGGATAAAGGTGAACCCATGGCTGTCCCGTCGGTTTGTTGGTAAAATATGTTCTGAAATTTGAAAAATGAACGCTTTTTAATGAGATGAAGAGCATTCATTATGAAAGCAATATCATTGGCAGGAATGTCAGAATCAATGAGCAAAGCCTGAATCAACTGAAATGTAGCTTCCATAGGTACATTCGTGTATAACGAAACTACATCTAGGGACGCCAAAAATAGGAATTTGGTAGTGGTTGAATTAACTTTAACCTATCAATAGCTTGTGTGGTGCTCTTTATTGAGTAGGAAGAATTCACTGTAAATTTGGTGAGATAACTTGCCAAAGCTTTTTCCAAAGGTCGGGTGGGGGCAATGTAACCTGATACAAGAGGACGAATAGGGTACCCTTCCTTGTGTAGTTTTAATCTACCAAATAAATCAGGCACATGGCAGCCGGGGGGTGGATTGAAGGCTTTTGAAAAGGAGTCCGGAGGAGCTGAAGAGTTCTTAAGGCGGCTTAAAGCACTAACAGTAGCCCTGGTGGGGTCTCGTTTCACTATTACATGAGGGACACTAGAAATGGCATTGAGCATTTTTTTAATATAATCACTTTGATTTAAGAGCACAACTTGACTAGTTTTATCAGCTAAAAGAATGGCAATATCTGGGTCCTTTTTCAATTCAATCAGCTGCTGCATTTCCTCATGAAGCTGGCATTCTTCGGTGGTTTTACACCGTCGTGGATTGTGTTTGTGAAGAGACCTTGCGATTTTCATTCTTGCGAAGTTCCTATCTTCTATTGGAAGTGAATATAGAATTTTTTTCAATTTGCGGAACTGTTTTGAATAAGTCCACTTTACGTTGGTTAGGGTAAGCGAACTTATAACCTCGTCGCAAGGCTCTTAGTTGAATGGGATTCAGAACTTTATCACTTAGGATTCTGACTCCATTATGTGAATCAGAGTTACAGCTGTCATGGTCCGGTTCATGCAAATCCAATCCATTACCCACATTAGGTGATCCATGTAATGATCCTTGTTCAGAAAGGCCGATAGGATGTCTTGTTTCAAATCCGAACAGCCTATGCGTTCTACTACGAACTTCAGAATCTACCAACAATCTTAGTTTTTTCACATGGGTGTTAAATAAAACCTTCATTTCATTTTCAATTATTGCTGTAATTATGAATAATGAACGGTCCAAAATTATTGGGTGTGAGGAATCAGCTAGGAATGAGTAACAGGTATAGCATTTCTTATTAAAGAAGTCAATACTGCTGCGCTTACTTCTGATCTGTTGAAGTAGTCTCTTCCTTTCGGCAGTCCTTATAATCCTGGCGTCTCGTCTGGTAAATGGAGAATTGAAGATACGCAGTTGTCGTGGAATGACATCTAAATCTCTGCAATTTAGTAAAAATGACAAATGTGCCGATTCCCCTTGAAAGTTTTCCACGAAAACTTTCAAGGGAAGTGTTTCAGTTCCTTAAATATGTCGCATCTCTTCTTTATGTTTACATCAGAGGAATAATGAAGCGTTGAGAAGTGCCAAATCTCATACATCTTTGTCATTTATAGAAAGATACCGAGATCTCTTCCCTCCAGAGAAACTTTCCTTCACATCAGAGGAATAACAAAGCTTTTTGTGGTGATTTTTGTACCAGAATTAAGCAGCGGCTAATTTAGACCCGGTCCGCAAGTGTCCAATGCCGATTATGGTATTAGCCACTTAGCGGTGTGAAAAGTATTACGATCAGAAAATTTGTAGAATCTGTGGCCAACGTATTTCGCCCTTATGTAGCACCAAGTGACGCAATTTTCAGATACTCCCAAGAGGAATAAAATCTATCATGTATACATCGGGGTTCAGTTGATCATACGTATACGTAGCGCGTCGCTTTATTATCACCTCTCCGACGTGATGAAAGAGTATGAATAAGTCATAAATTCATATCACACGGTGGAATTCTCTGGACCAATGAAAAAAAACTCATATAATTTTTTTCTTCGACCCATGTTTGTAATATTGCACGAAAAAATGTAACGTTACCACCTTCCGAAAAAATTACTAAAAGTCCCTAAGATATTTGTCTTCCTTTCATTTAAATATTATGCGCTGCTCATAACGATAAAGTATGACAAATAAACGCAGTATGTGTTAGGAACCAAGTTTGCTATTTTCTTTTCCAATATTTTCAGAATGGTGATATACTGTACTACTATGGCAGCTACATAACATTTCAAAACACCCTTTCTTTCGAATATCTTTTTTTCTGTCGAGACCTATCAAATCCGACAAAATTTCTCTCGGACCACTAATTTCATATATAATGGGATCTATCTTTAACGGAGCTCAAATTCTTAAAAAAACATCAATCTTGTGAATTCAGCCCCTGAAATACGTGCCTTGTAAATGCAACACATTTATCATAAAACCCAGATGACATTACTTATCATAAGCCTAGATGAAATTATTCTACTTTTAATCCCCAATTTTCCTTTCCGCCGTGGAAAGCAAGTTCTGGCCAATATCTCGTTATCTTGCAGGAAATGAAATACTTCTCGGAATCCCGACAGGCCAAAAAGAATTTAAAAAAAAAAATGCGATTTCTTATCTGAATTTCTATAATAATTCTGATCCGCAGAAATATGCGACCATTGTTAGAAGCTTTATCAAACCGTATTTTGTGATTCGTTTGACCCTCCGAAATTGTCTTCTAATCTGTGTGTTCAGGGCAATGATGCGTTGAGATTGGGCCCTGGCGATTCCAAGCCAGGTTAGAGTGCGGCGTTTTATGATACATTGTGCGCAGAGATAATCTCGAGGGGTTTCAGGAAGCAAATTCAACACACCCATGCAGCAACTGGCCCGCTTATCAATCGATCTAATTCACCTTACGTGTCTACAGATCGTTTTAACCAATTTTCTTCTTCGTGGTCTGCATTAATAAACTCAAAAGACATGGGCATTCTCTCAACTGCTTAAGATATAAAAAAGCAAAAGGACGAAAGAAAACGGGAAACTGGAAATGTCTCTCATCACTGCCATCGGAGTTTTACACATATGAAATTGAGAGGTTATGCTTAGAATCATGGGTTAATCGCCAGACGTTTAAATATCCGCGAGTAAAATGTCTTTCCAAATTTTTGTTTTTAACTGACACAGTGTGATGTTTTGTGCGTTTCAGAATACAACAATAAGTTTGAGATAGAATAAATTATCCACGTTTATTCACAATTAAATGTTTTATTAACATCGACTGCGGTTTTGCAGAACGTTTGGCTCGGCTTCATCAGGACGAATGGAGCGTAAACATTCAAATAATTGTGACATCATCCGAGTTCTGAAAACCACAGATTTTGGGGAGTTGATTCCACGCGCTTGAAAGAAATGGGCCAGACGTCATGTCGTTAACAAGTCGTGAAGAATTCCAGTATATGAGGAAAGCTTCTATAATATATTAAGCTTGGTCGTCGAATCAGGCTTATCAATAAGCGTAGCGTTTCCAAGCAAAAATGTATGGTTATTTTCCTGACAATGTTGAAGAATAACCCAACATTGTCACGAAAATAACCATAAAATTTTGTTTGCAAACGCTACGCTTATTGATATACCTGATTCGACGACCAAGCTTAATATATTAGAAGCTTTCTTTTTTTTGGTTATTTTCGTGACAGCTTTGAAGAAGTCACCAATAGCCCAACATTGTCACGAAAATATCTATAAATTTTTGTTTGGAAACGCTACGCTTATTGGTAAACCTAATTCGACTACCAAGCTTAATATATTAGAAGCTTTCCACATATACCGGAATTCTTCACGAATTCGGGTGTATGTGGAAAGCTGACGTCTACGCCATTTTTTTCAAGCGCGTGGAAACAACTTATCAAAATCTGTGATCGTCAGAACTCTGATGATGTCACAATGCTTTGAATGCATACGCTCCATTCGTCCTGATGAAGCCGAGCCAAACGCTCTGCGAAACTACAGTCGATGTTAATAAAACATTTAATTGTGAATGAACGTTGACAATTTATTCTAAATCAACATCACAAGTGTGTAGTCTTAAGTTATATATGAAAGTTTGAGATACTTGCTTTCAATAAGTATGAGTTACCTGCTTTCAATAAGTATGAGATACCTGCTTTCAATAAGTATGAGATACCTGCTTTCAATAAGTATGAGATACCTGCTTTCAATAAGTATGAGATACCTGCTTTCAACAAGTATGAGATACCTGTGTTTCCAGGAATGCGGACTGCTATATTCATACGACATTCTAAAGGAGTTGTCACTTTCTTTTATAAACCCACTGTCCATCACTTCATTAAGTCATTAAAGACTTAATGAAGTGATGGACGGATTTTTTGTCTTCAAATTTTCTGTTGATCAAAGAAACAGAAACCATAAGAATTTCAGGGTACTTTGATGCTCCTATGGCGCTAACACGGCAGGAAGGACAGCCATGTCTGAAATGACGTGACTGCAAGTTTCACGTTCCCAGCGGAAGAGAGAAAAAAAATATTAAAAATACGTTATGGGTTATCCTTCACTTGTACATTCTGAAATGTTTGTTACAATGCAAACTTGTTTTAGATTTCTACTCATATGAACTACATTTTGGAACAGGACGTTTAGGCTCTAAGATGCATTTTCGTAAATGAAGTTCTTATGATGAAAACTGTTCATCCCCAGCTTTCTAAGTTCACTGTTTTGGTTGGTTGATAGGTTGGTTAGGGGCCGTCCATAAAGTACGTCCGTGATTTTTTACTATTTTTCGACTCCTCCCCTCCCCCCATGTTACATTTTGTCCGATTGTTGACCCCCCTCCCCTAAAAAGTACGTCCTAATTCCCACAACACCCTTTATTTTTGACGACTTCTTTTAGAAGCCCGTTGAGAAACAGAAAGAAAGCATGTAATTATTTAAAGGAATCTTCCATATATTTACGCCTTTGCTTCAGAAAATATTTATTATTTAGGCATTAATTTATTCCCAAATGCTACCCCAACTTCATCATTCTGAAATAAAAACCTACAAATGAACACACGCATTCAAGGTTGCAACACTCCCGATTATACCATCTACAAAATACGATAGATTTGGTAGTACAAATACGAGAACTTAATATTAATGTTCTGATTTAGCTAAATATCGTCAGAAATCTGAAGTATTTCATACCTTTTTAACTATTAAAAGAAGAAAAAAAAAGAGAAAACAAATTGAAGAAATACCATCTACTATATTTTTGCCACTGGACGTTTGAATTACTAAACCTCCCCCATGTCACTTTTGGTCCGGTTGTCAGAAACCCCCTCCCCCTGTAATTTCGGACGTACTTTATGAACGGCCCCTTAGTGTTTAGGGGCGCAAGGGCATCCCTAAACACTAAGGGACCCAAACAACTGTTCTTTTGTTGTTGTTTTTTATTGGATGTTTAACGACCACCGTGAGCAACTCAATGGACTATGAGTCGCCCGTCCCTAATTTAAAGCCATTTGCTCCAGGGAAGAGAGAGAGCCAGTGCCGAAAGGCAAACACAACATCCATGCCTCACCGGGATTGGAACCGGGACCCTTCTCGGACGAATGATCACAAGCCACCACTTAGACCACTGCGCAACCTGGGCAACATTGCTGTTTTACAATGCATTCTTGTGGAAAATTTGAGGTATACTTTTGAAGTACACTGAGTGGACAGAAATCGTGGGATACCTACCTAGTAACGGACGAAACTGATAAGGGTAGTCCCACGGTCAGGCATTGACTCCACCAGGTCACGAAAAGCATTCCACAGGTATCTTCACCCATGCAAGCTGCACCACTGTCCATAATTCCGTCGCATTCCTGAGTGAAGGATGCAAAGCTCAAAAGGACCTTTCCATAGCAACCCAAAGATTTTCCACAGTGTTCATGTCCCGTGAGCTGGGAGGCCATTCGAGGCTGGGAACGTCTACTCAGTGCTCTTCTAACCCCGTTCACCACGGCTCTGTGGGGAGGCGCACTGTTCTGCTGGAAGAGTCCGTTGCCCTGTGGGTGCACGATGACCATGAACGGGGGCAGATGGTCTGGAAGGATGGATACGTAGCGTGGACTGTTCAGACATGCATCTAGATGTACCAGAGGTCTCAACGTGTGCCGCTTAAGCACGGCTCAAACCCTAACCAAGCCTCCACCAACCTTTACAGTTCTTTGTTGAGGTGACAGGTCCATTGCTTCGTGCTGTTTCCGCGCGATCCTCACTCACCCGTTTGCGCGAAATAACTGAGAACGTGACTCATCCGACCAGGAGACCCGTCTCAAATTATCCATAGTCCACTGCCAATGCTCTTTCGCCCAGCTGAGACGAACTGTCCGGTGATGAGGCGTAAGCAATGGGACTCTGGTGGGTCGACTGATGGTCTAATCAACTGATTTCAACTATACGAGACAGACTGATTTCAACTATACCGACTGATTTAAACTAAACGAGAAGGCTGATTTCAACTATACCGACTGATTTAAACTAAACGAGAAGGCTGATTTTAACTATATCGACTGATTTCGACTATACGAGACAGAATGATTTCTACTAAACGAGAAGGCTGATTTCAACTATATCGACTGATTTCGACTATACGAGACAGAATGATTTCAACTATACAAGACAGACTGATTTCAACTATACGAGGCAGACTGATTTCAACTGTATCGACTGATTTCAACTATACGAGACAGACTAGACTGATTTCAACTATATCGACTGATTTCAACTATACCGACTGATTTAAACTAAACGAGAAGGCTGATTTCAACTATACGAGACAAACTGATTTCAACTATACCGACTGATTTAAACTAAACGAGAAGGATGATTTCAAATATACGAGACAAACTGATTTCAACTATAACGACTGATTTCAACTAAACAAGAAGGTTGATTGATTTCAACTATATCGACTGATTTCGACTGTACGAGACAGAATGATTTCAGCTATACAAGACAGACTGATTTCAACCATACAAGACAGACTGATTTCAACTATACAAGACAGACTGATTTCAACTATACGAGGCAAACTGATTTCAACTATACGAGACAGACTGATTTAAACTATACGTGACAGACTGATTTCAACCATACGCGACAGACTGATTTCAACTATACGAGGCAGACTGATTTCAACTATACGAGACAGACGTCGGCGGCCATCTTCATGCACTGCCTTTCTCCTCCCACAGCAATGGCCACGATGCAATGTTATTCCGGAAATGACGTATTCCCGACACACTCTTGATACTGTTAAACGGGAATACTGAATGACTCATGCATTGGGCACCCACTATCATCTCTTTTTCAAACTGTGTTAACTAACAATATTTATCTATAATAGCATCGAATTACCATCTACGTCAACGCAGTGATGTCGTCCCACTATGTACGTCCCAAGCGGTGGGTTTGTCTGCCAGCGAGAGGAATAACAGCGCCGCGTTGCCGAGAACCAAGTACTCGATTATTTCTGCCCGCGCAGTTAGACTGACTATAACAACCTTTCGCACCTTTCGGCCGCTTTACATAAGTATCAAATTATCTTAAGTGTCCAGCAACAGTCATCACATTTTTTATTTGGTTCGATACCTTTCTAACAAGATACTGTGAGTCCTTCTTTCCTTAAATGTATCTAACAAAACTGACGCCACACAGAACCAATAAAATAAGAGTCCAGACTTTTCTCGTAACAGTAGGAATAAAGAAGTTTGATGAATTTTCCAAACACAATTACTTCGGCTTTGTGCGTATCGTTCTGGCCGGTAGATGGGAAAACCTTTGCAAATCCCGATGACTCCGTTCGCTATTAGCAGTTTGAACTCTGACCACTATTTACCAGAAACATTATCTTTCCCCTCCTGCAGGTGGCTGAGGAGTTCTCATGAAAAATGTGCCTTACGGCTACATAAGCGTGAACGTCCTGATGAGGCTGTAAGATGTCTTTCCAGCGCTTTCGTCACCAACGACGTTCGAAACGCTAAAACCTACGAGTAAGAAAAGTATAAAACTAAGTTTTATACTTTGCTGAACCCCCAAGGAGCATTTTATCTCCTTTGACCGGCAGTGTTAAGAAGTTGATCCCTTTTCACTGTGTTTCCTTGACTATTCGGGTGTATCCTGATTCTTCATTCATTGACATAGAGCGAGAAACATCTACAGTACAGTACATCAGAAGATATGCATTAGCAATTATCATTATCTTGAATCTAACATTGTTCACCTTCTCGCAAAGATTGTTAGTGTTTGTCTGTTTGGCTCCACTCCTTATAGGCGTCATTCATATCTCACGGGTTGCTGCTGAAAATGGCGTAAACAAAGTAACTGCATGAGCGAAAATGAATGTTATAACATAGTTACAATATTTAGTCCTGATCCTGCAGTGAAAATATGTTTCATACTTCACTTAAAAAATAAACACGTAGTCCAGTGTTTGGTTTTGTGTTTGGAAAATTCATCAAGTATTAGTGTATAGCATTCAAACATACGTTTTTAAGTATGGCTGTGTAATAGTTAAACGCACGTGATTCTTACGGGGCCTAAGTATCACAACTGGGTAAAGGTTTGTGCAGTTGTTTTGCGAACGTACAACAGTATCAGACTTACGTACTGACGAACAGAATCCAAGTTTCAGTTTTATTATTTGTTAAAACACAGTCCATGAGTATAGTTCATCATCTGTTCAAACACCAGTTGAATAGCCCGAAGAACTGCTCCCCTCCGCAACTAGATTTGATACTAAACATTTCTTTCGTTTTACTTTGACTGCTTCGTGTTTGAGTATTGCATTAAGACGTTAAAGCTGCAATGTTCAGCAGTTATTCTTTTTTAAGGGGTAGCACAGTTTCCCGGGAAAATTAACTTTAGTGCAGGTTCTTCAGGAAAATGTTTAGATTCTTCAGGAAAATGATCTGGTTGAGAAAATAAGTAAAAAAAAATTTTGTAGGTTGACCAAGCTTACACACACAAGACCGTAGGAACCTTTTCGTATCCTGAAGGAGGATACTTGAAAGTAAGCCCCTTCGAGTTCAAAATTACACCCCCTTCGAGTTCAAAATAACACCCCCTTCGAGTTCAAAATTACGCCTCTTCGAGTTCCACTCAAATAATACGTGGTTTTTACTTTCTTATGCACCACCGTTACGATAGTGTTATGATCGTACAAAAATCGCACTTCAAGTTTTTCACATTATTTTATTAAAAATGTAAAAACTAGGTAAATACCCAATAGCCACAGATTGTAAATTCCATATAAAGTGAACTCCAACGACATGCTCGGAAAGGTCTTGGAGGTTAGGCATATCATGTTTTCTATGCATCCATTTACTGTTTTGGAAAATTCCCTTCATAGATATGAGATGTTCACACCTCATAGTGTATGTTACTCTGTACCCTGGATAACTGCATGAAATACTATGAGACTAAGTAAAGTCTTTAATAAGAAAATACTGAAAGGTGTAAAGTTCTTCCTTTTTTAGTTACCATTTCTACTTTTTACATCACCCAGAGCATGAATTTACACCCCTGGAATGACCATTCTGGGAGGACAACCACCCCACTGGCCCCTTCCTCCCCCCCGGTATAAAACATACAGACTAATAAATACATGGATTAGGAGAAACGCAAGGGTAAAATACATATATCACCAAGATGAAGAATGCATATTGACATCGAACCGTCTTAGCACGATTCAAACTTGCGTTAGATATCCTAAAGTTAAGAAATAACAACAACAAGTTAGAAGTATACAAAAAAACTTTTAGATCTTTCGGATTACACAGTATATTTATATACTTCTAATCTGTTGTTGTTATTTCTTAACTTTAGAATATCTAACGCAAGTTTGAAACGTGCTAAGACGGTTCGATGTTAATATGCATATACTTCAGCACGACAATAATATTACTTGAAGATGAAGAATTTCAGACAACAATGGGCTGAAGTTACAGCTAGAAACATGGACCAACGCCGTGCAGCTTTACTTAATACTAGATGAAGGTGTGAAAACACAAATTTGCCAGTGACGAGGATCGAACCCGCATCGAACCTGTATACTTCTGCTCCTGAGCCGAATGCTTTCCGAATTAAGTTACACCGACGAAATTTATCGCTGCAATTTTACCGTTTTGACATGTGTTTCACCTCTGTAGTGCGTCACATATACCCCCCACCTCCTCCCCCATAGAAAGGGGGTTCACGAAATCTCAGGTTTCGGGTCCTCCACAAACCATGCTTGAAATAACTCTCTGTAGAAGAAATAATTCTCACTAATTCTGGACGATGTGTGGAAGTAACGTCACACATTTTTCCGAAGAACCTGATGGCCAGTAGACCCATTTCTATAATCGAGCACCAATGTGAAAATAAATTTTCCGGTGACAAGCGTCGACATCTTTCTGCTCCGGAGCCGGATGCTTTCCCAATTGAGATACACCGATGGAATTTATCGTTGCGACTTTGCCGTCTTGACATGTGCTTCACCTCTGTTGTACGTCACAAAGGAAAAATCTAATAAAACAACTGCAATTCGAAAACAGTGCCATCAAGAAAAACCGCTAAAGATATCGAGTTGTGGGAGAATTTTTGAAAAAGTCTTCATCCATAAGTGAATCGATAAGGCTGATGATCATAACGGTGACAAATTGAAATAAAAACTTTTGAATTTAGATTTCGCGATACTGTATTAACTGCATGGGTATAGGTTTTGCTGCAAACATCTAGTGAAGTTGATCTGGAAAATTTAAGATGTCCTGGATTTGTGGATACCCAAGGAAGCAGAATCTGCAGGAATGTTGAAACTGCTGATTTTTGTGTTTCGGATGTCTGTTATGTAATTTCGGTATTTATCCTTTCATTCGTGTAGAAAACATTTTAAATTATGCTTCTTCATGAATAAACATATCTTAAACGGTTTTTTGTGTTTAAATGCAATGCAAAAAAGTAGAAGAGTTAAGAATACAATTTGTTCATTGAATATATTTAAAGTGACTAGACTGCAGACCTCAGCGCATCAATAAACGCATTTTATTACTCTGTGTCAATGATGATGTGCTGTAAATCATAAAATAATTATAGCAAATTTTTTATGTACCTAAAGCTATAAAACATTAGAAAAAGAAGCATAAAACCAGGCAAGACAAGTCTTCGCGAAAAAAAAAAAAAAAAATTGTGTGCACAGTGCTTTGACAGAAACATAACAACTTCGAATAACTTAAAGCTTTTGACTCTTGACAACGCTTTACAGACATTTCTGCGGATGAACATAGATCGATTCGGGGGCTATTTTACAAAACGTGCAAAATACAGTTTTTCCACGTAATTTTCTTTTGACAGTCATTGGAAATGACACTGTAATTGGAAACTGCCGTCTTAGGAATTGGAAAGGCAAATTACCCGCTGATGGAATCGAAGGTGTTCTTGGCATAAACAACTCCTCCTATGTAATCGAAGCTCACATTCACACACACACACACACACATCCCTCCAAGCAGACATCTTCCCCTTACACGCGATGATAAAAGCGATCAAAGGTGATTGGTTTTGACAGTGTAATCGGAAACTGGCCCTGGTATGTATCTGACAAACAAATTGACATATGATGGACTCACAGTAATTTCTGGTACAAACAGTGGAGTTTTTTTTTCAAATACGAAAGGGTGCCATGTCCTCGGTAGATATGCTATCATCACAGCAGAAAATAAAACCTGTCAAATTCATTGGCACACGCATAAAAAAAAAAAAGGAGAGGAACACAGTCACCGCTCCTGAGAAAGTGATGCAAATATACGCTTAGTGGTTACTTCACCTGTCTCACCCTAGTATTATGTCTACGGCGAGAAACACTGAACCACTGTGACGTTTGACATGACAGTTTTATGACTGAAAACAGGTAAAACTTTATATAGCAAATCTAAAAGCATCAAAATGCAGCATGGGTTGTAATATAGCAAGAACATGGGAACCAAATTTTTGTGATCAGTTTCTTGGGGTTAAGGACTTTTCCTTCCAATTTCCTTCAAATGCCCGGCCCCCTCTGCGCGCAAACCCTAAAAAAATGTAGTCTATCCACGCTTTCATATGTATTCAATTCACACGATCATTTTACGTCTTTTCCCCGTTTGATTCAGATCAGGGAAGAATATTGAGGTGGAGAACTTTTAAGTCCGATGTTTTTTAAAATGCGAAAAATAAATGGAGGTTAGTATTAATTAATGTTTTATGCAGATTTTGCCTGGTTCAACGTAACTTCAACACACTTATTGTACCTCAATATAATTGCACCATTATTTTCCATTTCCACAGAAATACATATCATGAGGATAGTGCATGTGCTTAACAGTATGCACAAGGTGCATACACTTAATTGTATGTAAAAAAGTGGATGCACTTAATAGTATGTAAAAGGTGTATGTAAAAGGTGTACCTACTTAATAGTATGTAAAAAGTGTACCTACTTAATAGTATGCAAAAGGTGTATATAATTAATAGTATGTAAAAGGTGGGGATGTAAGGTCAGGTGATGCGTAACATCACAGCCTCTCCTTGACAAATGTCAACCCCGCCTTCTCGTGGTGCATCCTGTTCCCACTAAAGGGGCTCTGACGACCGCCCATAGCGGTATAACTATACCATCGGGATCAGAGGAAATGCTATCCCACACTCACCAACCCGCTTGGCCAGCGTGGTGAGTTATGACCAAACCCCTCTAAAATGACTCCACAACTTAAATCTTGGCCCTCAGTCTCCGGCAGCTGGAATGTACCTGGCCAAGGCAGCGGCCAGTGCGACATGAAGGCAGAGGGTGCTAAGAATCCCCGGAGGACCGGACTAGGCTGCCATTTGATGCTGACCTTGACTACCTATAACGGACGCTCCCTATCTTCTGATTCAAGGCTTCTTGAATTGGAAGAGGAACTACAAAGGATCAAGTGGGACATCGTGGGGCTAAGTGAGGTAAGGAGAAAAGGAGAAGATCTCATTGAACTGAAAAGTGGACATCTCTTCTACTGTCGTGGGACAGATACTGGCAGAACTAGTGGTGTTGGATTTATAATAAACAAGAAACTGAAGGATAAAGTGGTAGAAGTTGAAAGTTCCTCTGACAGAGCTGCACGACTCGTTATCCAACTATCGAGAAGATACCAGGCTCAGATTATTCAAACTTATGCACCCACCACAAGTCATCCTGAAGAAGAAATTGAAGAATTTTATGAGGAAATTCGTCATCTAAATAATAAAGGTAAGCAGCACTTGAAGATAATTATGGGAGATTTCAATGCAAAAATAGGGCACCGGCAACAGAATGAAACTTCAGTAGGTAAATTCGGTCACGGCAACAGAAACCAGCGTGGAAATACTCTCGTTGAGTTTGCAGAGGCAGAAGGATTTTTCATCTTGAACTCCTTTTTCAAGAAAAAGCCACATAGGAAATGGACATGGAGACATCCAATTGGGACGACAAGTGAAATTGATTTTATTATGTGTAACAAAAAATTCGTCGTCGAAGACTGCAGTGTGCTGAACAAGTTCAACACAGGTAGTGACCATAGATTGGTGAGATGTAAGATGCACCTCAACACTAAACTGGAACGTGGCAAGCTCATAAGACAAACAAAATGTATTGACATAACCAACCTTAAAAAACACCATAATACTTTCAAGTTGGAACTGAAGAACAGATTCTCTGCTTTAGAAGGCCTAACATCGGAAGAAGTGGACATCTCTGAAGTTAACAGAAAAGTAACCAAAGCTCTTATGGGAACAGCAACAAAATTAGCTGGGTCTAAGAACAAGTTGCATGTGAAATAAATTATCAGGAAAAACGAAAATGTTGATGCAAAAAGAAGAGAGATGAGGACAACTAAAGAAGATGTGACTTCCAAAGTGGAATATATAGAGCTATGCAAGACAGCACGAAAAAGTATCACTGAAGACGTAAGGAAATTCAACTGTGAGCTAGTGAGGAAAGCAATTGAAAACAACCAAAGCCTTAAGATAGCAAAGGGACATCTCAGTAAGGAAAGAAAACAGATTATGGCTCTGAGAAAAGAAGATGGTTCTATAACAAGAAATAGAGGCGAAATTTTGACAAGAGTGAAAGATTTCTACTCCAAATTATATGAAAGGGATGATACATGTACTCCAGACATCATGAAAGGTACCAGAGTTCTTCCAGTCCTCCCAGCAGAAGTTGCTCATGCAATCAAGAACATGAAGCAGGGGAAAGCTCCAGGAGAAGATGGAATTACTATAGACATCATACAAGAAGCAAGTGGAGAAATTGAAACAGTACTCGCCCAAATTTTCACTCGATGCCTTAATGAAGGGAAGATTCCTGAGGATTGGAACAATGCTACAATGATCCTGCTACATAAAAAAGGTGACATTGAGGATCTCAGGAACTACAGACCTATCAGCCTCCTATCAGTGGTTTATAAAATCTTCACTAAAGTTCTTTCACACCGCTTGAAGGTAACACTGGACATGGCTCAACCGAGAGAACAAGCTGGATTCAGGAGTGGCTACAGCACAATGGATCATATCCACGTACTGAGAGAACTAATTGAAAGAGCGAGGGAATATGAACTTCCATTGTGCATAGCTTTTATCGATTATGAAAAAGCCTTTGATTCGGTGAAACCATCAGCAGTTACCACGGCTCTGAAATCCTGCGGTATTGAAGATGCATACATTAATATTGTTAATAACATCTATGAAAATGCAAGTGCAAAGATTCGGCTGTTTGAAAATACAACACACATAAAAATTGGAAAGGGAGTGAGACAAGGTGACACCATATCTCCGAAGCTCTTTAATGTCACATTGGAAAATGTCTTTCAATCACTGAACTGGGAAAACAAAGGGATAAAGATTAATGGAGATTATCTAACCCACCTTCGTTTTGCTGATGACGTAGTCATTTTTGCAACTACCCCATCAGAGCTGCAGAGTATGATCCAGGAACTTGCTGACAAGAGTAAAGAAGTGGGATTAAAAATGAACTTTCAGAAGACAAAAGTGATGTTCAATGCTTTTACAAGAAATGAAGATTTATCGATTGATGGAGAAAAACTGGAGATAACAGATACGTATGTTTATCTTGGACAGCAGATATCAAGTGAGGGTCACATTGATGAAGAAATTAATCGGCGTACAAAACTTGCCTGGAGAGCTTTTGGAAGAAACAGCATAATTTTCAAGAGCAATATGCCATTATGTCTTAAAAGAAAATTGTTTGATCAATGCATCCTTCCAGTGCTTACGTATGGTGCAGAGACGTGGACCTTAACTAAAAGAGACATACAAAGGCTGCAGACAACTCAAAGTTGCATGGAGAGGTGCATGCTTGGTATAACCAGAAGAGATAAGAAGAGGAACTCGTGGATCCGAAAAATGACGAGAGTGGAAGACATCATGATCAGAGTTAAATCCCTGAAATGGCAATGGGCTGGACATACTGCCAGAAGGACAGACCATAGATGGACAGCCGAAATTTTAGATTGGATTCCAAGGGACAGGAAAAGACCCAGAAAAAGACCACATGGGAGATGGGTGGATGAAATTCGTAAATATGCGGGAGTGACATGGAGGAGACTGGCACAAGACAGACCGTTGTGGAGGAAACTTGGGGAGACCTTCGTCCAGCAGTGGATTGATAATGGTTGAAATGATGATGATGATGATGATGATGTAAAAGGTGTACCTACTTAATAGTGTGTAAAAGGTGTACCTACTTAATAGTATGCAAAAGGTGTATATACTTAATAGTACGTAAAAGGTGTACGTACTTAATAGCATGTAAAAAGTGTAGGCGCTTAATGGTATGTAAAAGGTGTATGCACTTAATAGTACGTAAAAAGTGTATGCACTTAATAATATGTGAAAAGTGTATCCACTTAATAGTATGTAAAAGGTATCTGGACTTAATGGTATGTAAAATGTGTATATATATACTTAATAGTACATAAAAGGTGTATGTACTTAATTTCACCTACTAATAAGAGTCCCCGTTGCTGTCAACAATTGAACTCGAACTCTTGTACTGCTTTGGATGAACTTCATCACTTTTTTGCACTACAGACGTTTACTTCTTATCTGCTCTTTCAGACTTTTTTCTGGATCGGCGACTTCAATGTTTTGTGACTTTTTAGGCTTTAATTTTTATATTCTTTTGTATATAATGTAAATAGTTTTTATTTATGTGTGTGTGTTTTGTCCTCGTGTCGTAATATTCTAGAATAAAAGTTATTCTGATCCCCTATTAATAAGGAGAACCCATTCGTGTGGTAAATTTCATTATTACATCTTCGTCATTTTTCATTATTTTTTTTTATTTGGGGTTTAAGAGCACTGTGAACAACTCAATATCTATAAGAAATTGCTCGTTCCTAATTTAGGGCCACTGATTCCATGGAAGGGAGAGAGCCAGTGCCGTAAGACAAACGCAACATTCATGCCTCCCCGGGATTCGAACCAGAACCCATCTAGGACGAATGGTCACAAGCCTGCGCCAGCCAAGCGGATACGTCTCCGTCAGCATTACTTTATGTGTCTATTATGGGTCCAATTATTCTTCTAAGGATACTCTTTTCAGTTTCTTGCTAGATTTTCCCATCATAGACTGCTGCACATTGAGTTTCTGTTTGTGCATCGAATGAGTTTCGTAAAGTTGTTTAAATAAAACCGAATTAGTTTTCGTAAGTCTGTTTGTGAAATGGCAAACTCACTGAAGAACTCTACTTAAACAATGGCAAACTATAAAAATTCGATGCATAACTTTTGAATTAATTCATTTATCAGATTTAGAGGCTGAAGAAACTGACTACATAGAACAGATGAAATCAACAACTCGCCCGCTACGAGACATAAGGCGCGTACCTTCGTATACCTTGCCTGCTATTATTCTTAATACACATGAAAATGCAAGTGCAAATGTTTAGCTTTTCGACGACACAGCACTTGTAAATATCGGAAAGAGAATGAGTGAAGGTGACACCATATCTTCCAAGCTCTTTAATGTCACACTATAGAATGCCTTCCAATCATTTAAGGGAGAAGACAAAAGAACAAAGATTAATTGAGGTAATTTAACTCACTGGCTCAAGACAGAAAATTGTGGAGAAGACTTAGAGAGACCTTCATCCGGCAATGAAATGATAATTTTTCGTAATGATGATTAATCATCCGGCAGTGAAATTATATTTATAATGATGATGTATCGTCACCAATAACACTCTTGATCCCCCACTTGATGAAGATCTCTCTAAGTCTCTCCCACAATTTTCCGGCTTGAGAAATTTTCTTCCATGTCACTTCGGCATGCTTTCAAGTTTTATCCACCCATCTCTTAGGTGGTCTTCTTCTGGGTCGTTTCTTGTCCCTTGGTATCAATGTAGATGTCTATCGAGAGTTAGTTCTGGCAATCATCATCATCATCATTGTCAACCATTATCAATCCACTGCTGGACGAAGGTCTCCCCAAGTTTCCTCCACAACGGTCTGTCTTGTGCCAGTCTCCTCCATGTCACTCCTGCATATTTACGAATTTCATCCACCCATCTCCCATGTGGTCTTTTTCTGGGTCTTTTCCTGTCCCTTGGAATCCAATCTAAAATTTCGGCTGTCCATCTATGGTCTGTCCTTCTGGCAGTATGTCCAGCCCATTGCCATTTCAGGGATTTAACTCTGATCATGATGTCTTCCACTCTCGTCATTTTTCGGATCCACGAGTTCCTCTTCTTATCTCTCCTGGTTACACCAAGCATGCACCTCTCCATGCTACTTTGAGTTGTCTGCAGCCTTTGTATGTCTCTTTTAGTTAAGGTCCACGTCTCTGCACCATACGTAAGCACTGGAAGGATGCATTGATCAAACACTTTTCTTTTAAGACATAATGGCATATTGCTCTTGAAAATTATGCTGTTTCTTCCAAAAGCTCTCCAGGCAAGTTTTGTACGCCGATTAATTTCTTCATCAATGTGACCCTCACTTGATATCTGCTGTCCAAGATAAACATACGTATCTGTTATCTCCAGCTTTTCTCCATCAATCGATAAATCTTCATTTCTTGTAAAAGCATTGAACATCACTTTTGTCTTCTGAAAGTTCATTTTTAATCCCACTTCTTTACTCTTGTCAGCAAGTTCCTGGATCATACTCTGCAGCTCTGATGGGGTAGTTGCAAAAATGACTACGTCATCAGCAAAACGAAGGTGGGTTAGATAATCTCCATTAATCTTTATCCCTTTGTTTTCCCAGTTCAGTGATTGAAAGACATTTTCCAATGTGGCATTAAAGAGCTTCGGAGATATGGTGTCACCTTGTCTCACTCCCTTTCCAATTTTTATGTGTGTTGTATTTTCAAACAGCCGAATCTTTGCACTTGCATTTTCATAGATGTTATTAATAATATTAATGTATGCATCTTCAATACCGCAGGATTTCAGAGCCATTGCAACTGCTGATGGTTTCACCGAATCAAAGGCTTTTTCATAATCGATAAAAGCCATGCACAATGGAAGCTCATATTCCCTCGCTCTTTCAATTAGTTCTCTCAGTACGTGGATATGATCTATTGTGCTGTAGCCACTCCTGAATCCAGCTTGTTCTCTCGGTTGAGCCATGTCCAGTGATACCTTCAAGCTGTGTGAAAGAACTTTAGTGAAGATTTTATAAACCACTGATAGGAGGCTGATAGGTCTGTAGTTCCTGAGATCCTCAATGTCACCTTTTTTATGTAGCAGGATCATTGTAGCATTGTTCCAATCCTCAGGAATCTTCCCTTCATTAAGGCATCGAGTGAAAATTTGGGCGAGTACTGTTTCAATTTCTCCACTTGCTTCATGTATGATGTCTATAGTAATTTCATCTTCTCCTGGAGCTTTCCCCCGCTTCATGTTCTTGATTGCATGAGCAACTTCTGCTGGGAGGACTGGAAGAACTCTGGTACCTTTCATGATGTCTGGAGTACATGTATCATCCCTTTCATATAATTTGGAGTAGAAATCTTTCACTCTTGTCAAAATTTCGCCTCTATTTCTTGTTATAGAACCATCTTCTTTTCTCAGAGCCATAATCTGTTTTCTTCCCTTACTGAGATGTCCCTTTGCTATCTTAAGGCTTTGGTTGTTTTCAATTGCTTTCCTCACTAGCTCACAGTTGAATTTCCTTACGTCTTCAGTGATACTTTTTCGTGCTGTCTTGCATAGCTCTATATATTCCACTTTGGAAGTCACATCTTCTTTAGTTGTCCTCATCTCTCTTCTTTTTTGCATCAACATTTTGGTTTTTCCTGATAATTTGTTCACATGCAACTTGTTCTTAGACCCAGCTAATTTTGTTGCCGTTTCCATAAGAGCTTTGGTTACTTTTCTGTTAACTTCCGAAATATCCACTTCTTCCGATGTTAGGCCTTCTAAAGCAGAGAATCTGTTCTTCAGTTCCAACTTGAAAGTATTATGGTGTTTTTTAAGGTTGGTTATGTCAATACATTTTGTTTGTCTTATGAGCTTGCCACGTCACAGTTTAGTGTTGAGGTGCATCTTACATCTCACCAATCTATGGTCACTACCTGTGTTGAACTTGTTCAGCACACTGCAGTCTTCGATGACGAATTTTTTGTTACACATAATAAAATCAATTTCACTTGTCGTCCCAATTGGATGTCTCCATGTCCATTTCCTGTGTGGCTTTTTCTTGAAAAAGGAGTTCAAGATGAAAAATCCTTCTGCCTCTGCAAACTCAACGAGAGTATTTCCACGCTGGTTTCTGTTGCCGTGACCGAATTTACCTACTGAAGTTTCATTCTGTTGCCGTTGCCCTATTTTTGCATTGAAATCTCCCATAATTATCTTCAAGTGATATGTCCAGGTATGTTCAAATGAGGGTCTCCAATTTGGTCATGATATCAACTCTTGTCATTTTCCTGATTCACGCGTTCCTTTTCCTATATTTCCTGCTTATAACAAACATGCTTCTTCCCTGCTTATACCAAGCATGATTCTTTTCTGCTTATATACCAAGCATGATTATTTCCTGCTTATACCAACTGTATCTCTCTATGCTTCTTTGAGTTGCCCTCAACCTCTGTATGTCGTCATAATTAAAGTCCATATCTGATTCGTAAGTAAGAACTGGAATCATGCATTTTGATTAAACACCTTTCTTTAAGACATAATGATAAATATATTCAGAGCATTCTAAGGCTCTGATTTTCACATTTTCAATTTAAAGCAAAAACTAAGATATGTCTATACATTTCCTAATAATATTTTTAGTTTTCCGCAGCAATTATAGCTTGTTAAAGCCTAGAATTTTTATGCTAAAATACGTTTTCTTACTTCCTTTTCGAAATGATGTACAACAATGGTGAATAATTGAAGTTAAACTGCTGGCTTTAAGTTTTAAAAAGCATGACAAAACAAACCGTACTTTGTCCAATTTGTTGTCGTTGTTTTCCAAAGTGTCCTTTTTTTTTTTTTTTTTTTTTTTTTTTTTAAAGAATTTTCGAATGGGAGTGAAATTTAATCTGTGAATGAATAGGAACGAAATTTAACAGTAAATGAAGGACACTCTGGGTTAATGCGGTTACGGTCAATGTGGATTTGTAACATTATAATTAAACGATATTTTTGCATGTTACGGAAATTGCAGTTTCTTATGCATTAGAGAAAATTGAAATCCACTTTTTAATCCTTGTTTAAAACAGAATACACACACCGTTATTCAACAACTGAAACGAAAGGTGTCAGTCAGTGGCGTAGCCAGAAATTTCTGAAGGAGGGGGGGAGGTGGATCCATGGGTTTGGTTCATTGGTGAAAGCCCAATTATACATATATATATATATGTATATCGCTTTAAATTCATACTAAATCTCCCCTTAAGGTGGGGATCCAGACCCGAAGCCCACCCCCTTGGCTACGCCTATGGTGCGAAGACAAGAACCGGTTTTATAGTATCATAGTGAAAATCCGGACAAAAATGCTGTTTTTAATTATTTTCTTATTATATAGCTGCATTATGTTTCTGCTTAAAATACTTATTTGGGCACAAAAAGAAACATACTATAAAAATGACAGTGGTGGTTCCCGGGACACCCTCTGTATTCAGTCTTGATGTCACACCTGAACATTTTGTTTTATCTCGACCCTGAAGTGTTTTGTTTTGAACATATAGAAGAAGGTCTTTCTTTAGAGGAATTCTGGGCTCCATTTTTGTTCAATATAAACATCCGAAAAGAAAAATTGGGCGATATTTCGATTTAGAACCCTCGGTGCGTGTTTATGCAAATGTTTTTAGATCATAATGATAACCGGAAGAGTGCAACGGTATGCAAATTTCTTATACCGCATTGCTGTCGCGTACGTGTAGACTCAAAGAAAAACGTACGAGCGATTATTGGACTCGGAAGTGGTCAGTGTGCTAGGGAGAGTCTTAAAGTTGCATGTCTACAAACACTACTATCAGTCTGTGGACAACCAAGCGGAGATATTTGAAAGTCGGAAAATATCATACGGCCCTTGGAATTCTGCAACGTGGGACAGACAGCAGTCGTGTATCTCAAAGTAAAAGTCAACTCCACGCGTGTTGTCAGGAGAAGGGCGATGTTGCAGAACCATTGAGAAGAGGTAGTCCGAGGGTAACTGCTGCACGACACAATCGGTGTCTCGCAATAAACGATCATAGCAATTCCACAGTGTCCAGCCGCGACATACAAGGTGCTATGAGTGGTGCCAGCGGTGTAGAGGTAAGTGACCAAACGGTCGGTAATGGAATGAATCAGGAAGGTGGAAACGTCCTTTGCACCGAATATTTGTTACGGGGAGTTTAGAATTAATTCATTTCCAAGTAGGGAATATTCAGTAATAGGTTTTTCTTTTGTCAGTCAACATAGGAATCTTCGAAGATGCTATCGGCAGCAGTCATTAGTAGGTGTAAAAATTTATTAGTACGTTGACTAAGCGCTTTTTTCTTTCTATTGTGTTCTGTTCTACGAAGCTATCAATAATACAATGAAACAACGCAGTCAGACGGCATAATGATTTCATTGCTCTTCTTGGTGACAGATGAATGCAAGAAGACATTTCCTTCAAGCAAGGGGCCCAAACTCATGGTTTGTGAGGAAGACAAGGGGGAGGACAGCTCGCTGTCCGAACCCTTCTTTCTCCAAAAGTTCTCCCTTATTTCCCTGAGATTAGGAAGATGACTTCCAATCTCAAGAAGAGGTTAAGGAAAATGACTTCTAAGCTGGTAACATGAGTGATAAGAAAATGAATAAACAAAGGCATCGCTTTTTCCACGTTTTATCAACACATAGCAACCGAAAAATTGTTATCCGGTCACCGCTGGGGATCCGAATCCCAGATCTCTCGAAATCTAGCCGAGTGCGTTAGCCTTATGCTACGGTGGCCAAGAATCTATGGACTATGTGCGTTTTTTCTGTCAGCTTCTGACATCATAAATTTGTAAGATGGGCTTATAATGTCAGAAGCTGACAGAAAAACACGCATAGCGCCGTTGATTGTTGGCCACCGTAGCGTAAGGCTAACGCACTCGGCTAGATTTCGAGAGATCTGGGATTCGGATCCCCAGCAGTGACCGGATAACAATTTTTCGGATGCGCTGTGTTGATAAAACGTAGAAAGAGTGATATTTTTGTTTATTCACTGACGCCACGTATTTGGAGGATTTTCGATAAGAAAATAAATTTGGTAGAACGTGCAAGTGACAAGCAACCATGATTAATTCAAAAATTGTGTGAACAGGAGTTTGTCCGTGCCCCCCTTACTCCGGAGTAAGTTGCTCTCCCAAATAAGCTACACGGACAGAATGTGCCGTTGCATATTTGTCGCCTTGACAAGTGCTTTACGTCTGTAGTACATCACACATTCAAGATAATTCCAGGACAAACCGAAAACGAAAACTAGGTAGTAATAAAGAACAGACTTAATACCGCAACTGTTTTTAACACGTTCTTCGTGATATGCTATCTTCATAACATTCACGACGCGCTGCAATTAGGCTTAAATATCAAAACCGAAAGGGGAGTAGAAATTCCGCTTGCAACAGCAAGCTTGCATACCACTGGCTGGAGCAAAGATAGGAATAGACGCGACAGCACCACCATTGTGGAAGAAAGAGCAGCAAAGCGTCCTATCCTGCGATGAGTCCAGATTTGCCCAACATTCCGATAGTCGGCGACTTCAGATCTGAGGCAATGAGGTGTTCTCGCTTTCAACACGAAATTGCGATCTACATCTTTTGTCTGACCGTTTCATGTATAATCTGGATTCTATGTTGTCCATAACTAAATGCAAACGGTTGCTTTACGTGCTGCTTTTTTCCTGAAAAATCCCTAACTTTTTTGAGGTTTTTATTTTCCCTTTGGGATCTTTCTTCGCGATAGTTGAAGTGCATTTCCATTCGAGTATGTATATTTGCACATGTATGCGTAATGAGATTTATAATTTCAGATATAGCATTTAACTCAAGAGCAGGAGAATGATTCTTCCTTATGGAAAGGAAGGAGGTCTTTTCCCACAGAACGTGGGGTCACCTAAGGAAAAGAAAAATAATGAATTCCTTCCTAATTCTTCCAGTGGGGTGTGGACTCCACCCTACGTCCCTTCGGTGACCCTGAGGCACGTGCCGTCGTGCCCTGAACGAGAGGACAACCGCAGCTGCGCCTTCCGACCCTACGGCCAACCTTCTACCGAGCGACAGCGAAAGAGAGAGAGAGAGAGAACGTGTAATTAGTGATGTGCGGGGCCATGGGTTTCGTCTTTCTTTTTTTTTCTCATCGTGTGGCCCGGTGAGACTGTGTGTGTGTGTGTGTGTGTGTGTGTGTGTGTGTGTAAAGAAAGCCGGTGTCTTCTTCTTTCCTAATGAACATTAATGCGGCCGGTGGCACGTAGGTAGGCAAGAGACGATTCCAGATTAATCCTTAATCACATATCTGTCTCCCCCTGGCCCATTTCTTTTCTTTGTTTTGTTCTTTCACTCTTTATCATTTCTTCAATGACCCCGAAGGCTGTTGAAACGCGTATTTTCTCTCGGTTACGGTCGCAAAAATTGTAAATTATACGAATTAGTTCTACGGAATTTTGCACTACCACCGCCGACTGAGCTGCCCATGATGCGAGACAGAAGAGTGAGATTTCAGAAATGTTCGTCTCAGCATAGCACTTAGATGCATTAAACAAAAAAAGGATTCTCTGGCATCGTTTGTTCAATAACTTTGAGTAATTAAAGTACTGTAGCCCTCCGGAAGCAACTTATGTGAGTTCTCATATTATGTGCACAATATTATGTGAGTTCTCATTTTCACAGAGGCAAATACATAGGTTACTGTAAAAGCCCGAACATTGGTAAATCCTGGAATTTACCATACTAAAGTGGTAACAGTCCGAAAAATACCTGTAGTGTAAACGCTTTCATTTCTGTCTTTTACCAAACCATTTCGGTAAATGACAGCATTTACCAACACCAATTAGTAAAAGTGCGTTTTGCTTGTAAGTTTTAAAATATTGAAACAGTCATTTATGTTACAACTGCTTATAGACAATTTAATGAGCTATAAGCAGTTGCATGTCCCCAATTTAAGGTCACTGGTTCCAGGGAAGAGGGAGGGCCAGTGCCGTTAGACTAACACAACACCACAGATGTTCAACTAGATTCAATTTAGGAGAGAGAAAGTCATTCTAAGGTTGCAATCCACTGAAATGCTCCCCTAACCACTACTTTTTCAACGGCAGCGGTGAGAAGGGGCGTTGTCGTGATGTAGGAAGACATACTGCTGTGGAAAATAAACTGCCATGAATGGCTGTAGATTGTCAGTGAGTACTTGAACATAGCATTGTGAGATATTGGTGGTCTTAGTAGGTACAAGCTGCTCTACGTTGACCAAGGTAGACATGCCCTAGATCATCACAAGGTCATCCCCGACCTGTAACACCCCGACTTGGCAGTTTTTCTCCGTTGCCTCGTGTGATCTACACCACAGGCGAACTCTCTCATCGGTGTGTTGAAACCTTGATTTGTCGGACTAAGACATACATTTTCAAACTTACCTGGTGCAGTTGCAAAGCTTCTACTTCCATAGCAGCCTTATAGCCAGTTGACGTGCTGTCAATAAGGGCGCCTGGTGTGGTCATCGGCTGCTACAGCTTAATTGTGCTATCGAACGTCAAATGGTCTTACCTTCGTCGGTATCCCATTGTTGAATGCCGACGTGAGATGATGTGCCCTTATCAGTTCATAGAACATCTCATCTGTGACGATTTTGCTAGAAATCTTCGTTCGTCGCTATTGTTCGTCCTTGGCAAAGTTATTTACTAGAACAAACACCTCATACGTTTTGTTATAGAAATTTTATAGAACATCAGTCATCAGTTTGGAAGCAATTGTCGCGAAATAGAATACGAACATCTGTCAGTTCATAGAACATAACATGCTGCGTTTTATCAGTTCATAGAACATCTCTGTGTCTTACCTTCGTCGGTATCCCATTGTTGAATGCCGACGTTACGCCCTTAACTGTTACTCTGTTCCGACGTTACGATATGGGAGTAGCAGCGTTGACCTCGAAAAACAACGACCCGTTTATGACCACATTTCCCCCTCAGGCTGCAGGTTTTCACGTAGTCCCGGTACATATGCGCGACCGTCCCACGAGGTAATCCCAGATGTTTACAGTCGCAGAGATGGAAAACCCCCACCTTCGTGGCTCCGACTAACTGCCGAAGATTGAACTCGCTCAGTTTGCTGTGTTTTCCACCATCATAGTCGCGGGTAAGCTATGCAGCAGGTAGGTTTCTTCCTTATTTATATCCCACAGGGGTTTGTGGCAGGCTTCATTATTCTGTCGGGGTGGGCAAGATTATGGATGGATGCAGAATGTAAAATAAATTGTGCTTCCAATCTGTATATTTTGTTCTCATCGGTAAAAGATAGAATTTATACGAAGAGTAATTATTTTTCTGATTTCCTTTCTGTGTTTGTGAGTTTCGACGTATGCGTTTAATTTAACCTTCCTTTGGAGTTTCTATGTTCTTACGTAAATTTGGTTTCTCTAGAACACTTTGGCCCTATTTAGTGGCTGCCAAGTTATGGAAAGCTTTACCTCAAAGAGCTAATTGAGGAAGTTCTTCAAGAATTGTCCCAAAATAAACGGCTGTCCCGATTAACTGATGGCCCAATTAAGCGGAATCTACTGTATTTTCTAACTTAACGCCACAAAGTTCCTTCCAACCTGTTTGAAGTTGATAACCTGATAGCGGGTCAAAGGATAGTCGGCATAAATAAAGTGTTCTGAGATAAGAGCTAAGTGAACAGTGTGTAGTATTGATAAGTGCTATTAGCAGTATTCGTAGTGCAGTGAGCAATGTTGGTGTGAGCTATAAGCAGAGTGATTTTTGTAGGAGCGATTGTTATAGAATAAAACAGCAACGCTTATTCACAATTAAATGTTTATTTTAATATCCACTATAGATTCGCAGAGCGTTTGGCTCGTCTTCATCAGGACAAATGGAGCGTAAACATTCAAATCATCGTGGCATCATCAGAGTTCTGAGGGTCACGGATTTTCGTAAGTTGATTCCACGCCCTTGAAGAAAATGGAATAGATGTCATGTCGTTGACAAGTCGTGAAGAGTTGCGGTATATATGGAAGGCTTCTAATGTATTAAGCTTGATAGTCGAATAAGGTTGCCTTAATAAGCGTAGAGATTTCAAACAAAAATGTATGGCTATTTTCGTGACAATGTTGGATTCCAGGTGACTTCTTCATAATTGCGTTATTTCACACGGAAACTTAAAGCCCTGCGGGTCTGTCTATATATAGTCATAAAACATGTTAGGAGCGATTGTTGTGTGAACAAACAGTAGACTGTTGAGAGTAGAGAGTGATAGCAGATATTTTGAACGATATATTAGAAGTTATCAACTGACCAATGTTATTCATACATGCTGTCATTTGATATGTGAAGTTTAGCGTATCTTGTTGTGAGAACGACGTCTTTATAGGAGAACTTTTCGCGTGCTAAGTGATACAAATAATGGGAATTCGGGTTTCAGTAAGTAGATTTATGTTGTTGTATTTTGTTCGTTATTCTATAACAGTTTAATTTGTAGTATCAATACTTAGTTAAGATTTCAGTATCGATACGAACGACTGGGACTCATCTGGGAAAGTGAAATTTAATTGACTGAATCTAAAGTTAAACTCTAAGTCTTTAAGTTGCAGTGACATAAAAGTTAAGCGTCAACCAAACTTGCAAATCCCAATAATAACTGTTGTTTTATAAAGTAAACGTAATGCTTTCGCTACTAAGCTTAAGTGCTCAACAAACTAGAGACAAAGCCAGAGAGAGGGGACAAAGCCGGAGAGAGGAGGAAAGCACGTGTCAAGATGACAAATCTGCGGCTATACGTTCCGTTTGTGTATAGCTTAGTCGGTAAGAGCAACTCACTTCGGAGAGAAGAGACGCGGTTTCGATCGGTCACTGACAAATTCCTGTTTTCTCATTGGCGCCCGAACATAAAAATGGATATTCTTTGAAGAATGTGTGATGTTCGTTCCGCACATCGTCTGGAATTAATGAAAGTTCGTACTTCGTTTCAAAAAAAAAAAAAATTAAAAAAAAATTAAGAGGGAGTTTATGTGTTGTACTACAGCGGTAGAGAGCGTGTCCAGTCAACAAACCTGCAGCTATATGTTCCGTCAGTGTCGGTTAGAACAACTCACTCTGGAGAAATAAGACGCTGATTCGATCTCCGGCACTGACAAATTCCTGTTTTCACAAGCTTTATAGAAACACCAAAAAATAAGTTACAAGATTTTTTCCTTCTTATCAATTAAAGCAGTGCTTCCGGGGAATTTACCAGGAATAAAGGGTTCTTCGTTACAACACATGGTTTTAGTATCATCAATAAATTAGCCAGAAAAATATATTAAAAAAGGAAATTTTCTTATCTTAAGAAAAGACATTTTGCCGTCATCAAAAAAAGAAAACTGAAAGTTTCCTGTAATGCATTCTTAACGAAGGGTAATCTTTTAGTCTCTCTGATCAAGGCATGTCTGTTGAAAACAAAAATTTCCAATTACCATAAACAAAAACTTAGTGCACCTGCTCGTTCATTAAAAAATGTAAATTCAAGCTTCCGAAGATGTGGAATTGGAGAATTTGCCGCCTTGTCTCACTCCACTTCCAAATTTTTGTAAGTGCCGTGTCCTCGAACAGTCGATCCTTTTCGGTTACATTTTCACAGATATTACTAACAATACTGATGCGTGCATCTGCGGAGATCCAGTTTTGATATACTCCGGCACCAGCCGATTCTAATTTCCGAAGACGAGTCGTCAACAGGGGCACATGGGTAGGGGCTTCGGTTCTCGAGGCCCAGGGAATGCAACGAGCGTCATACCGTTCGCTCGCTGACGCTGCTTGGGTCTCCGATCTTTAACCTGGATGTGGTTTGCGCCGCCGTTTATAAGTCGTCGGTCTGTACGAGCCTGGATATTCTAGAGCCGCGAATGGCTTAGTAGTTAGCAAGTCAGACTATCGATGCAGGGTCCCCAGGTTCGAACCTGGGCTGATCTTTCAGAGATGGTGTGGTTTACTAACAATCGCTGAATATCCGCCGTGCATCGTACGAGCACGTTAAGTGACGGCCCCCAGGCTGGACCCACTGGTTAAATGGATATCCTTTCATATGCCCCTCCCCCTGAAATTCTCTCACCTCTCTATGTGCAACATCGTACTTGTACGGTGGCGCCATCTACTGTACTCTAATCTCACTACAAACTGTTCTGCCAAAAGTCGCTAGACTTGCTCTCATTCCTTCCGTTTGTTTCTATGTCCTGCCGAAAAAAGGCGATCTCGCTGTAGGTTGCTGGGACCTAAACTCTACTCACTGTGGAAGGAAGTCCTACAAGAAAATGACAAATACACTAGCCTGGATATTCTACATCGACTCCGGAGATCAGTGGTGTGTGGTCGGATACCGCTTGCTCTCTAAGCGTTGGTACGCCCGTTGATGGTATACTCCCGGTACACTCTTGATATGGTTACCTTCGGGAACTCTAGGGTTCTTACCGCTTCAGCGATAGAATGACCCATCTGTCATGCGCCGACAATGAGTCCACGATCAAAGTCGCTCAGAACATCACTTTTACCCACGCTTCAGCTATTGCAATGCACTGCTGCGAAGCCCTGCTGTCCGTTTGTTTATCGCCTGCGTTTGGTTTGGGTCTGTGTAACTCTGCTCGCGGAATGCCCATGTCAACTGCCCATGTAACGTACCAGGAGAGGAGATGTGACGTACCTGCCAGCAGGACGCACACGACATAAAGGCAGATAGGAATCAGAACAAATGTCCGCGTAGCTTAATTGGTAGAGCAACTTATTCCGGAATGAGTGGACCCGGGTTCGAACCCCGGCGCGGATAAAAATGACGGAGAAATTCACTTCGTTATACCCATTATTCCTTTCTCTAATGTTTTGTCCACTGGGTGTACATACAAAGGCCGAACGAAAAAAACTGAGAGTAAAATCCCAAAAAATGAAGAAATACAGGTACAGCAACATATATGTTGTTCTTTCTCAAAGTGTCTTCCTTCAGATGATATGAAACCGTCCCATCGTTCAGTCCACTTTTCAAAGCATGTGGCGAAGGTATTTGTGGAAGCTGCTTTAGCGACCCCTGTGCATCCTTCATTGTTGGAAACAACCAGAAATCGCACGGGACGAGGTCAGGACTGTAAGCAGGCTATGGTATGATTCCAGTACTGCATTTCGTAAGAAAATGTTGAACACAAGCAGCCACATGTAGGCGGGCGTTGCTATGGTGTACGGTCGTTTAATCGATGTGTCGTCACAGACGCCTCAAGACTAAAATTTAATACTCAGTACTGACAGCAATTTGTGGAGGACCGGCATGCTGGTAGACTACACTATTATGATAAAAACAAAATTATCATCATAACCTTCCCTGCTGATTCGGTTTGTTAGACTTTTTTCCGAGGAGGCGAGCCTGTGTGTTTCCAGACACTCGTTGCACGCTTCGGGAGGGAGTCGAAATACTAGACCCATGTTTCATCGGCAGTTATTACTGTGTTTAGAAAGTTTGGATCCTTTGCAATCATTTGTTTCCACTCATGACACAGCTCAACTCTGGCTAACAATTGTTCTCTCGTCAGGTTATGAGGTATCCACCTGGAACACACACGAAGCAGCAGTAATTTGTCGCGTAGAATGCGGAATGCCGATGATTTTGAAATATTAGTTGACGCTGCTATGTCTTCACATGTGATTCGTCGATCTTCTTGCAGGATTGCCCAAACAGTATTAACAATACGCTCCGTAACAACACATTCAGGTTGATCAGGCCTAGGAGCGAGTTTTGCCGACAAACGCCCTTTTTTGAAATCATAGTGCCATCTAAAAATCGTCGACTTACCCAAACATTTATCCTTGTAAGCTTTTTTCATTAAATCAAGTGTTTATGGATCCGTTTTACCTAAACGATAGGAGAATTTTATCGCACAACGCATTTCACTCCTTAACTTTGAATCACTCACCTCCATAGCTGTATGACGAAATACAGACGTACGTTAAACAACTACGCAATAGCAAAACCAGAATCGTCTGCCATGGATAATAACTGTTGCCACAGATACTTCCTTAATTCAGTTAGTCGTCTGGTAGTTATTTTTTCCCCCTTCGCGCTGTTGCCAACTCAAAAAAAATTGCTCTCAGTTTTTATGGAAAGGCCTTTGTATATTGCTTGAAATATTTCGTTTAATGATAGCAGCCGCCACCGTTCCCCAACTTTTGGGGTAAGTCGCCCAGGAGAATGGCGTTCTCCACTGTACTGTTTGCCTTTCAAATTCAGAAAAGGAAATATAATTTTAGTTGAGCGATAGTGAAAATAATGTGCACATTCAGTCTCCCTGATCTATACATAAATAGCGTGTTCCGAACGCTGCGTAATTTACCGGAAACGCCGCCATTATTTATTCCTCCTCAATTTTATTCACGAAATTCAGCAAGGCTACTTTTCAAATATATCAGTTCTCCGTTTTATTATAGTTATGGTTTGAGTCATTTTTGCTGCTATTATAGCGTAATCTGCAGGACAAAATGCTGTGTTTATCTTACAGGTGAAAATATGGTAATGGTTTCTGAGGTAGCGTTGTTTGAAGATCATCTGCTCTTCGCTTTATATGGTTGAGTTCGCGATTTAATTATTCATATCCGGCCAACCGATCGAGTCAGGAATTCAGATTAAAAAAAAATGGAATAATAACAAATGGCTACGATGGAAACAGCCGTAACAATAAAAGTGAAAAGTGCTGTTTATATTTTTTCCTTTTGGAATTTCTAATGGAAGCTCGACCAATGTTCAGCTGGAAGTTCCATGTAAAAGGCTTTCAATGAATCATAAATGAGTTCCCCTCCAGAAACCCCCTATTGTCACGAAGGTCCAATCAAAATATCCACTTCACTGAACACCATCCCCTGTCTCTGTTTTGGCGTACATTACATTAGCCACCGCTGTAATAAAAAAAAAAAAAAAGAAAGAAAGAAACTTAGGCACACACATACATACAACACGGTCACATAAAACAGTTGTAATGAATGCAATCTGGGTAATGCGGGGATGCGAGGGAGGAGGTGAGATCGTTTACTACGCATGCGCAATACCTTGCCAGGGTCACGTGGTAACAAGCCCGTCGTGTAATTGGGAATATTACTTTTTTTTTATTTTCCTCTTTCCTTGTTTAATCACCGCATTTTTTTTTTTTTTTTTTATCTTTCCCGTTTCCGCTGGGGTCAACCGTGGCCCAGGAGGACCGCCCCCTTACGTAGTGACGTCAGAATAAACGGCGCCGTTCGATAGGCATTGGCGTACGTGTTGACGTAACCAACGCAGTCCAATTGCAGCTTATCGGAGATCTTTGGTGATTTTATTCACAGAGAGAGAGAGTGCGATTTTCAATGTTACACCTCGACCTTTCCTCAAAGAATGCAGGTTAAGCATCTAAGATGAGGCGATTGGGCATGCTATATTAATTTATTTTCCATTTTTTTAACCAGCTATCGTATCGGGTTAGTTTGACAACTAACTTCAACGTTATTATTCGCCTTCATGTCATTTGTTTAAATATTTATTAATTTTACCCGCATTTAATTAAATCAGTCATTTTATTATCTTAGATTAATGGAAGTACAAAAAAAAAAAAAAAAAAAAATCTCGAAGAAACATTTGTTTTTGCTTCCTGTGAGAGAAATTACATTTATTTGCATTTTTATTAATGATCAATGAACGTGGCCACTCGTAATAAGTTCAAACATCTGCTATAATTAACTGCTACTTCATTTTTTGTTTAACTTGGCGGTTGTTATCAGTGGGGATCAGAATTCCGGAAAATTATTTCCCATCATTACAATCAAACGCAAAAATATGCTGAAGTTCTTTTTTTTTTCAAAAGAAATAAATGCTCACCCAGTAAAATATACACTGATTAAAAGGAACAAAAATTTCTTATTCTAATACAAAAAGGCATTTTAATACAAAGTTTCTTTTAAAATGATTGTATTTTTGTTTCAGTGAAGTTCTTAAATTTGTTCACTGAAACAATGTACAGTAGAATTCCAATTATACAGACTCCATATATCCGGATCACTTGTTCTTCTTTCAAGGCCAAGTAAAATTAAGATTTTTGTTAATTTATTTACGTGCGTTTTTTTTCGTTCATTTAAATAATGCAAAATGATAATGCAGTACAGTAGATATTTTTTTTTTATTGGAGGTTTAACGACCACCGTGAGCAACTCAATGGACTATAAGCAGTCGCCCGTCCCTAATTTAGGGTCACTGGTTCCAGGGAAGGGAGAGAGCCAGTGCCGTAAGACAAACACAACATCCGTGCCTGACCGGGATTCGAACCCGGACCCCTTACGGACGAATGCTCAGAGTCCAGCGCCTTAACCACTGCGCCACTGGGGCGGCTATTTATTTTTTAAACTGTATAATATTTGTTATTATAAAATACGATAAAAAAATTAAATGCCCTTACTTCAATTAATAAATACGTATTTGGCTTACACAAAAACGACAACCCAATTATCCGGATTTTTCGAATATCCGGATGGGCTGCGGTCCGAGTTAAATCGGATAATTGGAGTTCTACTGTACTTTAAAAAAAATACCTAAAAATTTTTGGCTTCGATTTTCCCTTTGCTAGAGTTAAAAACTTGCACTTACAAATTTAGATCCATCTTAGCAAGCAGTTTTATTACGATGTACACTAAATGGACAAAAACATTAGAGATACCTACCTAATAGCGTGTTGGTCCTCCTCTAGCGTGAATACTAGCCTGTACACGCCAAGACATTGCCTCCATCATATGCCAGAGGGTTTCCGGAGGTAATGGAAGGTATGCCTGTTCAGCATTGTCCACAACTCCGCCCAAGATGTCGGTCGAGGATCCATGGATCTGATGTTCTGTTCCACGGTATCTCAGAGAACTTCAACAGGGTTTAAATCCGGGGGACCTCGAGGACCACTGGATGGTTCCAAACTCAGATGAGTGTTTCTCAAGCCATGCTTGTGTAGTTGCCACCCGGTAGGGCGGCGTATTGTCTTTCTGGAACAGACAATCGGCCGTAGGATGCCCGAATGTCATGAAAGCGTGTAGGTGATCAGCCAGCACATGCTGGTAGCGCGCAGCGGTTGACGACCTCTCTAGACACACTAAGGAACCTAATGTATCCCATGAGAAAGCTCCCCAATCCATCACAGAGCCACCACCACCGTGAAGAGAGCCATCCTGGCACGGCATGGCCTCATAATCTCGACGCCACACCCGCACCCTCCCGTCAGCTCGGTGCAGTTGAGAACGGGATTCATCTGACTACACGACCTGTCGCCACTCTGTGGAGGTCCAGTTTTGATGTTCCCGGCTCAAAGCGTGGCCTAGTGTTTCATGACGAGTAATCAACAGTGGTTCACGAGTAGGGCGTCGGCTCCCGTAGTCCACTGTGCGACGTTCCGTTCGCTCGTTGACGCTGCTTGGGCTTGAGACATTTAACACGGATATGATTTGCGCTGCCTTTCCCAAGCGATCGTTCTGTATGAGCCTGGGTAGTCTACGTCGAACCCGGTCGTCAACGGCGTGTGGTCGGCCACCGCATTTTCTCTGGGCGCTGGTACATCCGTTGATGGTGTACTCGCGGTACACCCTTGACAATGGCCCATCCGCCTTGCGCAGACAATGTGTTCACGATCAAAGTCGCTCAGATCACCACGTTTATCCATGTTCGTCGATTGCAATATTGTGTCCGGAATCCATGCTATTTATCGCCTGCTTTCGGTTTGGGTCTGCATCCTTAATACCACATTAGCTTATGCATCCTTAATACCACAGGATTTTAAAGCCAAAAACTGCTGATGATTTCACGTAATCAAATGTTTTTGTTAATAAAAGATATGCATAATGGGAATTCATATTCATTCACTCTTTGAGTTGTTTCTTTTAGTACGTGGATATAATTCATAGTGTTGCATCCTGTCCTGAGTCCAGCTTGTTGTCTTGGTTGAGTGTTTCATTTTAGTAATATGGCAGTACCTTACGGCAGATTTTATACACAACTGATAGAAAGACGGCGAGTCTCTAGTTGCTAATATCCTTGTATTGGTAGTAATGTACCACGAAAAAAGGAAAAAAAGAATTTGAAATTCTTTTTTCATGAACAACATTTGCTAAAATTTTAATAAACGTTTTACTGTTTCTTTCATATCCAATAGCTGAAGAGAAATTTGATTACTTTTTTTATTACTAACTGCGCCGCTGTGAATAATATTGTTCCAAACCAAGTGTAAACTTGAAGGTCACGTGGCACTATTTATGTCACATTTTATTTTCTTATTCCAACGTCGCAGTCCTTAGATTTTAACGCTTTCCTTTTCCAGTTCAGCTTAAATTTATTGTATCAATAAATAAATCCCTGGGTCAGTTGCTCGAAGTAGCTTGCATAATCCTTGAGAACCCTGCGTTTTAACAATGGCAGCTTTTCTCATGTTCCTGTGCTGGAAAAAATCTTTATATTTTAATACATTGATCCTTTGGTAATGGAAAAAAAACTATATATAAAAAGTATTTTACAGCAAAAAGATATATAAGCTTTGCAGTGAAAATGTCAAAGGAATAAAATCAGAGATCAGGTCCTCCAATATATTATCTACAAAAACATAATTCATGGAAGAAATGTGTGTGGGTTTTCAGTTACTTAAATTTTGTCCTGTAGCACCTTGGCCACATTTCCTGGCATTTAATAGAACTTACTTCTTAAAGTCTGACCTTTAGAATTATTTCCTAACGAGTTGATAAGTTTCCTATGTAGAGAGTCTGACTTATACTCTAATTTAACTTTCATTTTTATAGTTTCTTCATCTATGTAAATTTTGAGTCCATTCTCTTTAAGCGATTCAACCTTAACGTTGTATTTTTCTCACTCAATGAATGTTTTTTTAATGTTTTTGTGGCATCAGCCTTGAAATCAGGGTGAATGATGTGTGTGTGTGTGTGTGTGTGTGTGTGTGCTGACATGCTAAGAACGAGCTATACAATATATGTAGAGTGCACCGAAAAGTGGTGTAGTGTGAATAGTTTGGCGTTGCTTTACGTTGTATTTTCCCGACTACATGTAAAGAAGTTGTAAGTGTTCTGAGAGTTTGGAGTCTCAAGATATAGAGGTTCAGTTTGTGGCTGTCATTGTAAAGCAGAACTGCCAATTCCTTATTATACTGCTGCTGATTATTATCGATGTATTGTTGACCAGAAGCAGAGGTTTGCACGGGTCGGATCGGGCTTTTTTTTAGCTTAGAGAACATAGCAACGGTCCGGGACTGTCCAATTCAAGCCATTCTTTTTATCGCAATGGTAAAGAAAGAGAAACGTCGTGTTTCCTGATTTCACAGTCTGTTTAACTGTTTTGCTGACTTTACTTACTTCTATGACATTGCTCAGGGCGTAATCACTGAGGCGCGGAAAGGCGGTCACAGTGTTTTTACCATCTGTATTTTTTTTTTTTTTTTTTTTTTTTTGATTAAAGGTTTAACGACCGCCGTGAGCAACTCAATGGGCATAAGCATTCGCCCGTCCCTAATTTAGGGTCACTGGTTCCAGGGAAGGGAGAGAGCCAGTGCCGTAAGACAAACACAACATCCATGCCTCACCGGGATTCGAACCCGGACCCCGTTCGGACGAATGATCAGAGGCCATCGCTTAGACCACTGCTCCACCGGGGTGGCTTTTACCATCTGTAAGTATTAAGATGGTAAAAACACTTTGGAGCTTTTTCACAACAAAAATATTCGTCCCCGAGCAAATGTGTGTGTGTTTTGTAGAGTAGTGGACGGGGGTGTCAGCAGTGGAGTGGGAGGGGGTGTTTGTATGAGAGAGTGGAACGAGATCGATTGTTTCTCCTATCCCTAATCCGCTTAGAGATATTGACTTTTGAGGTGTTACCGCTTGCTAGTTCAGAGAAAGGAAGGCTTGAACGCGCTTAAACTTTTTTTTTTTTCTCTCATTTAAGGTTATATTCTTCGATAATTGCCAAAGTTCAGTTAATATTTTTAGGCTTACATTCAACTAAATATTTTCAATAATATCTCATTTTACTATTTAACTTTTGCAGTTTAATAGAATAGGCTACGATAGAAAGACAAAATGATACAAAACGCAACATCACGGGCAGGGCCTAACTAATAGCTACAAAAAAGGGCGGTGCAGGGCTCACCAAATAAAGCCCGTGCTGTCATCTAACCTGAAATACCTGGATGCAAATAAAAAGGCTGATTTTGTAAGCTAACGCGACTCTTTAATGGCCGTTAGGATGCCTAATTTGACTTTGTGCATAGTTAAGGATTTTGTGTGGTAGCTACCCGGTGTTTAATATTAAAAATTTACGGTGCTACCACACAAACCGATAGTACGAAGGTAATTTTTAAGTGAAGTACTGCAAGAGGGTACATTTCAAACCAAAGCAAAATCCACATTTTTAAATTATCAATTTCTTCAGCTCTTCCTCACCCTTTGAGAATATAATCCTAAAAGAAACAAATTATCAGTTTCCTCCGTTCTTCCTCATCATTGGAGAAGAAAATCCTTAATGAAACAAATTATCAATTTCTTTCGCTACTCCTCATTCTTAGAGGATTACCCTGAAAGAAAATCTATCAATTTCATCTTCTCTTCCTCATCCTTAGAGAAGATAATCCTTAATGAAACAAATTATCAATTTCCTCCGCTCTTCCTCATCTTTAGAGAAGATTATCCTTTAAAAAATCCTCCGCTCTTCCTCATCCTCACAAAAGATAATCCTTAAGAAACAAATTATTAGTTTCCTCTACTCTTCCTCATCCTTAGAGAAGATATTCCTCAAAGAAACAAATCATCAATTTCCTCCGTTCTTCCTCATTCTTAGAGAAGATAATCCTAAAAGAAAAAATTGTCACTTTCCTCTGCTCTTCCTCGTCCTTAGAGAAACTAATCATGAAATAAATTATCAATTTCCTCCGCTATTCCTCATCTTTAGAGTATATAATCCTTAAAAAAGCAAATTATCAGTATCCTCCGCTCTTCCTCATCATCAAAAAAGATAATCCTTAAAAAACAAATTATCAGTTTCCTCCGCTATTCCTCATCTTTAGAGAATATAATCCTTAAAAAAACAAATTATCAGTTTCCTCCGCTCTTCCTCATCCTCAGAGAAGATTATCCTTAAAAAATCCTCCGCTCTTCCTCGTCCTCACAAAAGATAATCATTCAGAAACAAATTATTAGTTTCCTCTACCCTTCCTCATCCTTAGAGAAAATAATCCTTAAAGAAACAGTCTGAAAATCTCCGCTCTTCCTCATCATCAAAAAAGATAATCCTTAAAGAAATAAATTATCAATTTCCTCAGCTCTTCCTCATCCTTAGATAAAATAATCCTTAAAGAAACAGTCTGAAAATCTCCGCTCTTCCTCATCATCAAAAAAGATAATCCTTAAAGAAATAAATTATCAATTTCCTCAGCTCTTCCTCATCCTTAGAGAAAATAATCCTTAAAGAAACAGTCTGAAAATCTCCGTTCTTCCTCATCATCAAAAAAGATAATCTTTAAAGAAATAAATTATCAATTTCCTCAGCTCTTCCTCATCCTTAGAGAAAATAATCCTTAAAGAAACAGTCTGAAAATCAAACGCGCTTCGTCAGGGAACCGATGCTTCTCTAGCAACGTGCACGAGATGTTTAGAGTGATCGCCTTCACCTGGCTGTGTGAATCATATCGCTCCTCCTCCGCCTTGTGACCTCTGACCTCCGTAATTTCGACAGCATTATCGGAGGAAAATGGGTACCAGCCTTGTCATGATTACAGGCAACAGATTTTCGCCTCCTCACGGCGTTGGAGTCCGTCGCCATAGTAACATGAATATTTAAAGTGACCAGGTGCTAATGGCCCCCCTACATCATCGATCCGTACTTCACTGGAGCCACTGCGAAGAGATAGATACCTTTTCCTTCATCTCATCCCCGCCCCGTATTCCTTTCCCTGATTCCCTCCCACCTCTGTGTCTATAGCTTTAACATAGGCAGCTGTCAGCCATCTTGTTTGCTCTAAAGACAACTTCAAGAGGTCAGTGCTACAAAGAAAACACGTGGTATATCGGAGCATATTGGTTGTGAAGGATATCAGTAAGTTAGCGGCCTTTGAGGTCATGTTTTACTTTTTTTATCGCCAGGTGAATAAAGGCAAGTTTAAGGAGGGAGAAAGTATTGAAAGCGGAAATAAAAACGAAACAGAAAAATTCTTCCTGAATTAGATTTAGCTTTTGTAGTAAAAATTATATATTGATTCATTCTTTCTGATGTCTTGGTGTCGAAAGCCAGTGACTCTAATTATGTTTCCTCCTTTTCGATAAATTTTTATTAAACTTTCATGACGAGAGGCAAAGCGCATGCTCTCCTGTGTCGAAAGAGAATGTTTCTTTAAAACAGATTTTACATGAGTGATAATATACATACACGCACATATATAATTAATGTGACACGTCTGTTCGTCCAACAATAGACGGCATTTCGCACGTGAAATCTTCGTTCACCCACACGTAAAAAACACCGCACTTCGCCTAAAATCTGAAGCAATAACAAAAACACTTCGTAACAAATAACACCGCACTTCGCCTAAAATCTGAAGCAATAACAAAAACACTTCGTAACAAATAACACCGCACTTCGTCTAACAGAAAATAACGTTAGAGTTTACTTCGTTCAACAATTGATCACATTACAGACTTAAAGCAGCACAACTATACTAGTAATTCGAATTTCTTGGCGTGGAATAGAAATCAAAGTTCCCAAGCTTTCGCACATGAAGCAGATGACTTTTTCAAGGAACGTAGACAGTAAACTGAGTAATAGAGCACTTCAACAATTTAAACGCGGTGATTCGATTAGACAATAAATTAACAGATGCAAATGTGATTATTCATCCGAAGAAACAAGGAGCCATTTTGGTTGGGCACGCGATACTGTGGGAGAAAACGCAGCAGTATTTGAAGAATTGATTCCAATTGCGGGGCAATTCTAGAGAGACGCTATCATTGCAGGTCTCACTGTTTGTTATGGTTTCTAAAGTTTCGTGAATGGCAGTAGATTTGGCTGTGGAGTAGGAAGCTAATTTCGTTATATCATTCCACATAAGGTCAATGGACATGAACTTGACTTCTCTCGATAGCGCAGTGGTTATTTTTCCGTCTTTTGTATCTGTTATGTTCGTTGATTCTAATTCTAAACGAACGTTTGGTCATTCCAATGTAGTATTGCTTGGAGCCGTCCGGATATTGTAATGGAATGGCATAAACACCCGCCTCATTGAGAAAAGGTGGCAAAGGATGGAAAAATAACCACTACCCAATCCAGAAAAGTCAAGTCCGCTGATTCTGTGTGGAATGATATAAGGAAATTAGCTTCTCACTCCACACCTAAATCTACTGCCATTCGCAAAACTTTAGAAATTATAACAAACAGCGAGTCTTGCAATGATGGCGTCTCTCTAGAATTGTCACGCATTTGGAATCAGTTCTTCAAATAATGGTTCGTTTTCTACCACGGTACCACGCGCCCAACCAACGTGACCTCGTTTCTCGGAATGAAATATCCCATTTGCTTCGATTCATTTATTGTCTAGTCAAGTCACCGCGTTCAAATTGTTGAAGTGTTCTATTATCAGTTTGCTGTCTACCTTCCTTGAAAAAGCCATCTGGTTGATGTCCGAATGCTTGGAAACTTTTATTTCTATTCGACACCAAGGAATTCGGATTATTACTATAGTTTTACTACATATTTTAAGTATAGTTGGTGTATAGTTCCTTATTATTAATCACATTTCAGTTGTTGATTCTTTGTTCGTCTATACCAAATAGAACAGACCTCTGGCAGTATGAGACACATAATAATGTTAGACTACAGAAACAAACAAGTCCAAGACTTTATAAGATCATAATTCGGTTTCTAATACAGGTGTAAACGGGATCATACAGGATCTGCCGAACTTTAAATCGCTGACGGGTGGCTTTTTCGAGGTACTAGAACGACTTACAGACTGAAACTAAAAATCGTAAATCGAACAGAGAGGTTAAAAATCAGATTAAATAAGCAATCAACATGTGAGATTACATCAGTTTGACATCTCACAGTATTAAACTGATGTGATCTGACTTGACCATTGTTTATTTTATTTTATTCTCAACTTCTCTATTCTATTTATATTTTTCAGTTTTAGTCTGTAAGTCGTTCTAGTGGCGCGACTGCTTATAACCCATTAAGTTAAATACCCTTAAAAACTAAGAAGTGTCCCTGTACCACCACCGTGTAGCCTCACTTCGTTTTTTGTTCCTGGCTTCTATTGTTTGTCATATAACAACAAAGCAGAACTATTTTCTCTTCACAACACCACTGATGTTCGATCAGAACGTATTTGGAATTTGGAGCTCTTGACACTTATCTGCAGACCAAGTTAAATTACTGTTTAACGTTTCTCACTAATATATTTGCGTGATTCTAACGAAGTTGTGATGTTGAATCCAGGCCACTACACTACGATCGCAGACATATCATCATTCACTTTGGAGTTATTAAACCATAGATTTCAGGTTGTTGTACTATAAGTAGGACGTCCATGTTATGGACTTGAAATCTCACATTTGATCGACGCACGATGTTAGGCCGCACTTAGTTCAACGATTGGATACGTTCTTGACATTATACCTCTTGTGACGTATACTACGTGTCAAGACGACAAATCTGCAGCGATGCATTCTGTCCGTGTGGCTTAGTTGGGACAGTAACTTACTCCAGAGGGAAGAGGCTCGGTTTCGAAATCCGTCACGGACAAATTTGTGTTTTCTCATTGGCGCCCGAACGTAAAAACGGATGTACTGAATGCTGGGTTCTTCGAAAAATGTGTGATGTTTGTTTCACACATCATCTGGAATTAATGAAAAATTCGTGCTTCGCTTAAAAAAAAAAAAAAAAAAAAAAACAGTTAGGAGGGATATGATGTGACGTACCACAGAGGTAAATCACGTGTTAAGACGACTGCAGTGGTACATTCCTTCCGTATAGCTTAGTTGGGAGAGCAACTTACTCCGAAGTGAGGGAGCGTGGCTTCGATCTCCGTCACGGACAAATTTGTGTTTTCACACTCTCTACGTCCACAGACATTTGTACGTTGGTGACTGATCGTCTGTAGACATCTGATTCTGTCAGATACCATTACGTAGCTTTTCAACGGCGAACTCACCTCAGCGAGGGTGACTGTGATCTGACTGTTTTCGTGCAATCCATTTACTAGCAATTTAAAAACAATAGTGGCACTTTTGCCAGAAAAATACCGACCAAAAAACATCGAGCCTATTCATCTTTTTTTTTTTTTTTAACTTTCTGTGTTTCTAACCGTTTTCGATAATTTTCCATTTTTTTCTTTCTCGCTCTGTTTTTTCTCCATCTACTTTGATTTCTATATCTCAATATGTTTTTCTTCCTAACCTCGCTATTTCTCTCACTTCCTCTCCGATTTTAATATTTCCCATCTATTTCTTTCTGCCTGGCCTTTCTATTTCTTTTCCTATCGCGCGCACGTTCCTGTGTGTTTGCTTTCGTTTTCTTTCCCTCTCACTGCCCCTCTCTCAATCTCTCGCTTTTCTTACTTTCTTTTTGCATATATTTATTTCATCTCAAATTTCCAATATTCTCTCCCTGTTTGTTCCATTCCTTTTTCTCTCGCTATTTATTTTACTGGCCATCTTTTCTCTTTAGCTTTTTATTGACTTTCTACACTCACGGACAATGAAATTTGCGCACCTAGAAGAAAACATGCTACAACCGCGAAACTTTACAAGTAGTACCAGCAGCATTATAAACCGGCGTGTAGTCGAAGCCCCATGAAAACGAAAAAACACCGGCGGACGCAAGCAAGAGTATAAGAGAGTGAAAAGAATGCCGGGTAGACACCAGAAACGTCGATTTGCGCAATTTACAGACTTTGAGATAGGCCTGATCATCGGGCTGAAAACCGCAGGGTGGTCGGGGCGCCGTATAGCCCGCCACGTGGATTGTTCTGACCCTACCGTCCGACTGTGTGGGGAGCAGTGGACACTTGACGGCACTGCCAGACTGCGGAGTGGCTCCAAACTGACCAGGAGGATCACCGGTACAGAGTATCAACGGATCGTGCGCCAGGCACGAACGGATCCCACGGGAACCCGGTCCACTATACAGGCAGATGTAGTGGCTCCTGTGTGCTCACGAACCACTTCCAGACGCCTCGCGGAAGCCAATCTGCGATCCCAGTGCCCCTTACGTGTGCTGCCATTAACACAGGAACATCGCCGGCTCCATGTGTGCAAGCCAGAGTGACGTGGAGCGTCACAGACTGGCGACGTGTAGTGTTTAGCGATGAGTGCCGTTTCGTTTTGGGGATAGCTGATCATGCCGTTTCGTTTTGGGGATAGTTGACCCGGGGACCTCCAGGTGTGGAGGTCCCCGGGTCAACGGCACAATCCCAACCTCGCTATCGAGCGCCACACCTACCCCACTGCACGCATTATGGTCTGGGGAGCCATTAGCTACGATAGCCGATCAGCTGTAGTAGTGGTACGTGGATCATTGACGGGCCAGCGGTATGTGGATGAGATCCTATGACCACATGTGCTCCCATTCCTGGCCGGGATTCTAGGTGCGCTATACCAACAGGACGCTCTCATGCGGCTGGGGTTGCCCAGGATTGCCTACGTCATGTTCAGACACTTCCATGGCCTGCCCGCTCCCCGGACATGTCCTCTATCGAGCATGTGTGGGACCAGTTGAAACGCCATCCGCCACCGTTCTGCATTATCCGAGATTTGGAACACACTGTCCAACACATGTAGGCCAGTCTGCCGCAGGACAACATCAGGCGTCTGTTCGACTTCATGCCGGACCGTATTGTAGCATGTATCGCCGAACGAGGCGGTGCGACGCACTATTGAAGACGACCGGAGTGCGTGCAACAGATCCCTCTGTAATTGTCGTGCAGCTGTGTTTTTGCCATCATGTGCATCATTTATCTGCATCATTACGTCCATAAAATTTCGTTTTAAAACGGTTCTTACTTCTCGGTGCGCAAATTTCATTGTTCGTGAGTGTACCTACGTCATTTCCCCCTACCCTCCTAACCGTATATTTTGCTTTCTTTGTATGTATATATATGTGCACATATGTTGTCATCTCTCACTTTTCTTTCTATTCTTCCTTTTCTTTCTATTCTTCTCTGCCAGTTTTCCTCCCATTTCTCTCTCGGGGTTTCGATTTATTTTCTATTAGCTCTTCCTTCTTATTATTTCATTTTCGTCATGCTTTTGAAGTTTATTTATTTTTCTTTAGCCCCTATCTGTTTCGTCAGTGCGCTCTCGCCCTTTTTCTTTTTCGCTCTTTTTCGTTTTTTCTCTCCCTTTCTCTTTTTGCTCTCAAACTATTTATTTTTATTTTTTTATTCTGTACATACCTGTGCCGTTCCCTTTTGGTCTCTTCCTTTCTCTCTGTGGTTGTACGTAATAGTTAAAGCACAATTAATATGCTCTTAATCTAATGACTCAGTTCTCAGCCTGGTTTCAATTATCGGCAGTAAACACGTTTGTATAATAGTTTCTTTTAAGGACAGTCTTGTAAGAATCTTATGTCTTCTTCGTATGGAACATTGCCATGAACCGGTAATTAGATATGGTATAACGAAGTAAATTTCTCCGTCATTTTTTTTCCACGCCGGGCTCGAACCCGGGTCCCCTCATTCCGGAATAAGTCGCTCTACCAATTGAGCTACGCGGACGTTCTTCCTGACTGCTATCTGCCTTTATGTCGTGTGCGTCCTGCTGGGCAGGCACGTCACAATGGTTAAGGTCAGCGACAAAACAATAATGAACTTACCAACTTATATCTCTTTTTCACTGTACCTCTTCCCGTCTTCTGCAGTCTCTTTTCACTCTCAGATTCAGTTTCAAGCAGTTTTCGGTAGTTCAATATTTCTTTCTCTCCGGGAAACACCTCACAGCCTGTCAGTAAGGGAGAACTTCGACGCACAAATCTTAAAGGCAGCTAACCACAATCTTCACGCGAACATTATTAAAAAACATAACTGTGAGAACTGATCTGTATATTTTTGACTTACTTTTGAGAACATCAGATGAATAAGAATATTCATATATTCTTTCTTTCCGATTCATATCGCTTTCAAAACCAAATTCAGAGCACATTCGCAGTAATCTGTTAGGTGTGGTCTCAACAACACGCCCAGTTGTTTAGGAAACGACTAATTAATCCGTGTGCTTCGTGCTCACTGTCTGCAGATTTATCTGCTCCGATTCAAGAGCCCTTTCTTCCCATATTGTCACTCCCAAATAATTGCATCAGCGTGAGCCCAGTTATATCTATAGACCGTTCCATTTGCACAGTTTCGAGTTTTGTGCAGCCTGATCGCATGGTCTGCCGCTAATTTGCAATGCAAGAGCATTTCATTTTGGCATATACAGTGGAACCTCGGTTATACGTTTTTCTACAGGATGGCCTTAAAAAAGGTACAAAAAAAATCGAAATTTTAAATATTATCGTAAAATCTATGCTTTGACGGAGGACAAAATATTTTTAATGATGCTTTATTTAAAGCCGAATTGGCGTCGGAAGAAAAATAAGCGTTACGAATTATAATATACACTGTAAAAAAAAAAAGCTGCAATTCTCGAGCCACTTTCCGTGATTTCCTTCGTGAATTAAATAATCACATTTCTCACGCAACCTTTTCCGTGAAATAACGGAAAGAAACTTGAATTTCACGGATTTTTCGTACGCCAGGGAAATTCTGAGTTTTCCAAAACATTCCCGCAATTTGTTTTTTATTGAGGACAAATTGCCGTTTTTAAGATATATTAACGGAAAACTCTTAATTTTCAGAAACCTTTCCGCAATTTCTTTTGTATATTAACGGAAAAAATCCCATTCTCGTTTTTTCCGTGTCCATATGACGAAACATTTCCGGTAATAGGACCGATTCGAGGGAATACTTGACGTTTGATTAACTGTTAAATTTCAGTCGTTAGTCAAAGGATCTGATTTTGAAGTTTTAGTGGAAGATCGGGTTTTGTGGATAGTATATCGCATGAATTTCAGTTATTGTCCCACAGGATATTTTTTCTTCTCTTCACCATTTTGTGCACAATGCAGTGTATATTGTGTAACAGTAAGAAACCGGGTATTTAAATTATTGTACAGGGGATTGTTCTAACTTGAACAGGTTCTCTGCTTTAGAAGGCCTAACATCGGAAGAAGTGGACATCTCTGAAGTTAACAGAAAAGTAACCAAAGCTCTTATGGAAACAGCAACAAAATTAGCTGGGTCTAAGAACAAGTTGCATGTGAACAAATTATCAGGAAAACCAAAATGTTGATGCAAAAAAAGAAGAGAGATGAGGACAACTAAAGATGTGACTTCCAAAGTGGAATATATAGAGCTATGCAAGACAGTAAGAAAAAGTATCACTGAAGACGTAAGGAAATTCAACTGTGAACTAGTGAGGAAAGCAATTGAAAACAACCAAAGCCTAAAGATAGCAAAGGGACATCTCAGTAAGGGAAGAAAACAGATTATGGCACTGAGAAAAGAAGATGGTTCTGTAACAAGAAATAGAGGAGAAATTTTGACAAGAGTGAAAGATTTCTACTCCAAATTATATGAAAGGGATGATATATGCACTCCAGACATCATGAAAGATACCAGTACCAGAGTTCCTCCAGTCCTTCCAGCAGAAGTTGCACATGCAATCAAGAACATGAAGAGAGGAAAAGCTCCAGGAGAAGATGGAATTACTGTAGACATCATACAAGAAGCAAGTGGAGAAATCGAAACAGTACTCGCCCAAATTTTCACTCGATGCCTTAATGAAGGAAAGATTCCTGAGGATTGGAACACCGCTACAATGATCCTGCTACATAAGAAAGGTGACATTGAGGATCTCGGAAACTACAGACCTATCAGCCTCCTATCAGTAGTTTATAAAATCTTCACTAAAGTTCTTTCACACCGCTTGAAGGTAACACTGGACATGGCTCAACCGAGAGAACAAGCTGGATTCAGGAGTGGCTACAGCACAATAGATCATATCCACGTGCTGAGAGAACTAATTGAAAGAGCGAGGGAATATGAACTTCCATTGTGCATGGCTTTTATCGATTATGAAAAAGCCTTTGATTCGGTGAAACCATCAGCAGTTACAATGGCTCTGAAAACCTGCGGTATTGAAGATGCATACATTAATATTATTAATAACATCTATGAAAATGCAAGTGCAAAGATTAGGCTGTTTGAAAAATACAACACACGTAAAAATTGGAAAGGAGTGAGACAAGGTGACACCATATCTCCGAAGCTCTTCAATGCCACATTGGAGGGTGTTTTTTCAGTCGCTGAGCTGGGAAAACAAGGGGATAAAGATTAATGGAGATTATCTAACCCACCTTCGTTTTGCTGATGACGTAGTCATTTTTGCAACTACCCCATCAGAGCTGCAGAGTATGATCCAGGAACTTGCGGACAAGAGTAAAGAAGTGGGATTAAAAATGAACTTTCAGAAGACAAAAGTGATGTTCAATGCTTTTACAAGAAATGAAGATTTATCGATTGATGGAAAAAAGCTGGAGATAACAGACACGTTCGTTTATCTTGGACAGCAGATATCAAGTGAGGGTCACATTGATGAAGAAATTAATCGGCGTACAAAACTTGCCTGGAGAGCTTTTGGAAGAAACAGCATAATTTTCAAGAGCAATATGCCATTATGTCTTAAAAGAAAAGTGTTTGATCAATGCATCCTTCCAGTGCTTACGTATGGTGCAGAGACGTGGACCTTAACTAAAAGAGACATACAAAGGCTCCAGACAACTCAAAGAAGCATGGAGAGGTGCATGCTTGGGGTAACCAGGAGAGATAAGAAGAGGAACTCGTGGATCCGAAAAATGACAAGAGTGGAAGACATCATGATCAGAGTTAAACCCTGAAATGGCAATGGGCTTGACATACTGCCAGAAGGACAGATCATCGATGGACAGCCGAAATTTTAGATTGGATTCCAAGGGACAAGAAAAGACCCAGAAGAGAAGACCACATGGGAGATGGGTGGATGAAATTCGAAAGTATGCAGGGGTGACATGGAGGAGACTGGCACAAGACAGACCGTTGTGGAGGAAACTTGGGGAGACCTTCGTCCAGCAGTGGATTGATAATGGTTGACAATGATGATGATGATGACAGGGGATTGTTTGATGTCTATGTATCAGTTTTTGAAGTCATTAAGACAAAAGCTATTGTGGCTAAGAGTAAATTTTATATTTAGGAGTTTTGTGAAATAATACTGTAAATCAGTACATTTCACCTTTTCTTAAAGAAAACTGAATGTCATTGTCAGTTTAGAAAGATCTGAAGTTCCAAAACATTCTACTGCTTTGAAAAATCATGATGAAAAAAATACTTAATTTGTGACAAGTCCTCCTACAGAAAAAAATAAAAGTTTTACAAATGTATTAAAAAAAATAATGAGCTCCAACAGAAAATAAAATGACTAAATCACTCATATTAGTGACAAACCAAATCATCGCGCAATTTGTTTTACCATGAACGTGTTTTAGGTTTCCGAATCTTTCTGGCTCAGTGGTTACGTCGCGCGTTATCTGTTGAACCATCCCAAACGAGGTCGGTTCGAACCTCACGGCTGCGAAAGGATTATCTGGTGTAAGTGCTGGAAAATTCCGCGTGTTCGATTTTGTGAAATGTCTGTATAAATATGGAATAGACTGTGGATTGCCTGTCCTGCAATATGCATGCGCGCGTTGTCGTGAAGGAATGTGAACCCATGACGACTGATTAATACCAGCTGTTTTGTGGACAGTTTTTCGTGCATAATGTCAATTTCTCGACCATACGTATCCACCGTGATGGTTTGACCCGATTGTAAGAACCAGATCACACAAGTTGCGGACCGCTAAACATTGACCACCTTCTTCCTGGGATAGAGTACAGGCTTAGGATTATGTTTCGAGGCACATCACAACGTTTGAGCTATTGCGCCGAACCTCGGCATTCGTCATACAGCAGACATTTCTCAACACCCGTGATGAGGTGACTCCAAATCTTTCGTTTGGCGGCAGATAAGCAGACATTAAATCTTCGTGTTTTTGTGCTGTTTGATCAAATCATGTAGGACCCATATGACCATCATCACCCTTACTTTACTTATGACCGTTAAATGTCGGAAAATGGTTTCATATTGTACTCCAGGTTCCTCGCCAAGTTCTCGTACTGTCTGACGTGGATCTGATTCATTCAAAGTTATGAACTCAGCATCATCGACATCTCCTCTTGGTCTACCGCGTGGTTCATTTTCGAGGTTGACACCGCCGGACCGGAATTAATTAAACCAATGTTGTGTCTTAAAAACAGTGTCTTTCCCAGATGTTGTATTGATGATTCGAACTGTCTTCCTTTAAACTCATACTGTAATTAGAGGCTGCTTGTCCTGTAATTGCCTTAACCAGCGGGATATTGTAAATACCCAACTGTCCCATTTTGCTGTTCTGTTCACGATCCTTACGAACTACTAAAAATAAGTTCCGTGTTCGTGAACCAAATTTCAAGCCATATGGTTTACATTGTTGTGTTAAGGTTCTCGTTAAATGTGGATTATAATGCATAGAGCCAACATTTCTGGAATTGCAGTCGGAGTTTCTTAACAGGGTAGTATGTAGGGCATATTTGACCTTGCCAAACACTTGCCTAATCAGATATTTAGGGAACTCATATTGCTCAGCTAAACCAAAAATGTAGTTAACTTCTTGCTGAAATGATTCAGTAGTTGATGACTACTGAATCATTTCAGCAAGAAGTTAACTACATTTTTCATCAACTATTTATCAACTACTGAATCATTTCAGCAAGAAGTTAACTGCATTTTTGGTTTAGCTGAGCAATATGAATTCCCTAAATATCTGATTAGGCAAGTGTTTGGCAAGGTCAAATATGCCCTACATACTAACCTGTTAAGAAACTCCAACTGCAATTCCATATATGTTGGCTCTATGCAATACAATCCACATTTAACGAGAGCCTTAACACAACTATGTAAACCATATGGCTTGAAATTTGGTTCACGAACACGGAACTTATTTTCAATAGTTCGTAAGGATCGTGAACAGAACAGCAAAATGGGACAGAGGGGTATTTACAATATTCCGCTGGTTAAGGCAACTACAGGACTAGCAGCCTCTAATTATGTGGGTTCTACAAAACGTAATATTGAATTAGGAATTAAAGAACATAAATACAATATTAAAACAGGCATGTATTGTACATCCCTAGCCAAATCTGTTATACAAGTTGATCTTAATCCCGACTGAAGTAATGCCAGATTAATACTGCTAGTAAACTTGGTGACCTTTTAATTGCAGAAAGTGTATATATAGAGGCTTCCGGTGAGCAATGTTGTATCGAACATGCCCCCTATGAGTTACATAACGTTTAGAAATCACTTATTAAAACAGTAAATTATAAATTGTAATATAAACTTAAAATTCAATGTTTACCTCACCGTACACCATTTTTTATTTCTATAATATATTTCCATGATTTCTTCACAGACAATTGGGCCAACAGTATACGCAACAATTTGGCGCATGTAGATTACTATTGGCTAATAACTTACTATGCTTCCCACAATGCAATGATCTATATTATATATAGATTAAATGTGTCTCTATTTATTACATCTATAGATGAGGCAGCCGCTGCCTCGAAAGTGCTCTGGTTTTAATTGTATATATTTCTCATCTTTTATCATTAAATCGTGCGAAAGACGGAAAACTTTCATCGTTTCAGTGATTTATGTTGCACGAGTCTTCAATATTTGTTGCCTTTACAAGAAATGGAGATTTGTCGATTGATGGGGAAGAGCTGAAAATAACAGGTACTTACATTTACCTTGGACAGCAGATATCAAGCAAGATCACATTGATGAAGAAATAGATAGACGTATAAAACTTGGTTTGAGAGCTTCTGGAAGAAACAGTACAATTTTTAAGAGCAGTATGCCATTATGTCTTAAAAGAAAAGTGTTTAATGAATGCATCCTTCCAGTGCTTACGTACGGAGCAGAGACGTGGACCTTAACTAAAAAAGACATACAAAGGCTGCAGACAACTGAAAGAAGCATGGAGAGGTGCATGCTTGATTTAACCAGGAAAGGCAAGAAGAGGAACTCACGGATAAGGAAAATGATGAGAGTGGAAGATATCATGATCAGAATAAAATCCCTGAAATGGCAATGGGCTGGACAGAAGGACGGACCATCGATGGACAACCGAAATTTTAGACTTGATTCTAAATGACAGGAAAAGACCCAAAAGAAGACCACGTGGGAGATGGCTGGGTGAAGTTCAAAATCTTGCGGGATTGACATGGAGAAAACTGGCTCAAGATAGACCGTTGTGCAAGAAACTTGGGTAAATCTTCGTTTATAATGGTTGGTAATGATGATAATATATACTCGTATATATGTATGCTATTAATTATTACCCAAAAGTTTGGCACTGTTTGCTGTACAGGTTTTTTTCCAGCTATATAAGCTTGATTTCTTCCGATGGTTAGAATTAAATTTCAAATGTATGTATTAAGGATCTTTCAGTAAAAGAACTTCCTGTTCCGGTATTTTCAGAGACCATAAAAAGTACGCCGATGAGCTATTACATTTTGATCTTCCTAATAAGCAGTAAGACCACCTTTAGCCCGCAAAACAGCGGTCACTTGGCGAGGCATCGATTCGATGAGATGGCGATAGGTATCCTGAAGTATTTGGTACCATAATGTCAACAACAAGTACTCCAGTTCCCGTACATTTCGGGGTGGTGGGGATTCAGCGCGAGCCCGCTTTTCCAAGTCGAACCACAAATGTTCGATTGGGTTGATGTCAGGGGAATTCGGAGACCAGAGCATTAACAGAAAATCACCGGCATTATTCCCCGAACCACTCCTCGACGATTGTGGTAGTGTGGCATGGCACATTATCCTGTTAGTAATGGCCATCACTAGCAGGGAACACAGTTGCCATGAATGGGTGAACTTGGTCCGCAACGATGTTCAGATGCCTGAAAGATGTCAGGGATTGTGCTATTGGGATAATGGGGCTTAAAGTGTCCCAAGAAAACATCGCCCACAGCATAACACCGCTGCCGCCCGGCCTGTTTCCGCCCAACAGTGCATCCATGTACCATAGCCTCCGTTGGTTATCGGCGTATCCGCGCTCGGCCATCTACGTGATGTACCAGGAATCTTGATTCGTCAGACCAGGCAACTTGCTTCCAATCATCGATGGTCCAATATCGATGATCTTGGGCCCATTTCATGCGTTGTTGGCCATGACGGGCAGTGAGCACGGAGAGCCGGCTGGGTCTTCGGCTACACAGGCCCATGCTCAGCTGCGATAAACTGTGTGCTGTGACACATTGCCCTGATCACCACTGTTGTAGCTGCAGGTGATTTGTCGCACTGTGTCCCTGCGGTCGCTGTGAACAATGCGCGACAGTCTCCGCATCCCTCTGGCATCCGGACGACACACGGCTGGACCACGGTACGTCGTTTGGCCATCTGTTCACCACTTTTGACACGTACTCACTACAGCGGCACGGGAACAACCCACAAGCCGCACCGTTTCCGAGATCGTAGTTCAGAGGCTCCGTGCCATAATAATTTGTTCTTTATCAAACTCCGATAAATCGGCAGCTTTTCCCATTCTGACTCCGAACACTCTACTAACCGAAAGTCGGTCCTCGGATTGTATATATATATATATATATATATATATATATTGATGTAAGGTCAGGTGATGCGTAACATCACAGCCTCTCCTTGACAAATGTCAACCCCGCCTTCTCGTGGTGCATCCTGTTCCCACTAAAGGGGCTCTGACGACCGCCCATAGCGGTATAACTATACCATCGGGATCAGAGGAAATGCTATCCCACACTCACCAACCCGCTTGGCCAGCGTGGTGAGTTATGGCCAAACCCCTCCAAAATGATTCCACAACTTAAATCTTGGCCCTCAGTCTCCGGCAGCTGGAATGTACCTGGCCAAGGCAGCGGCCAGTGCGACATGAAGGCAGAGGGTGCTAAGAATCCCCGGAGGACTGGACTAGGCTGCCATCTGATGCTGACCTTGGCTACTTACAATGGACGCTCCCTATCTTCTGATTCAAGGCTTCTTGAATTGGAAGAGGAACTACAAAGGATCAAGTGGGACATCGTGGGGCTAAGTGAGGTAAGGAGAAAAGGAGAAGATCTCATCGAACTGAAAAGTGGACATCTCTTCTACTATCGTGGGACAGATACTGGCAGAACTAGTGGTGTTGGATTTATAATAAACAAGAAACTGAAGGATAAAGTTGTAGAAGTTGAAAGTTCCTCTGACAGAGCTGCACGACTTGTTATCCAACTCTCGAAAAGATACCAGGCTCAGATTATTCAAACTTATGCACCCACCACAAGTCATCCTGAAGAAGAAATTGAAGAATTTTATGAGGAAATTTGTCATCTAAATAATAAAGGTAAGCAGCACTTGAAAATAATTATGGGAGATTTCAATGCAAAAATAGGGCAACGGCAACAGAATGAAACTTCGGTAGGTAAATTCGGTCATGGCAACAGAAACCAGCGTGGAAATACTCTCGTTGAGTTTGCAGAGGCAGAAGGGTTTTTCATCTTGAACTCCTTCTTCAAGAAAAAGCCACACAGGAAATGGACATGGAGACATCCAAATGGGACGACAAGTGAAATTGATTTTATTATGTGTAACAAAAAATTCGTCATAGAAGACTGCAGTGTGCTAAACAAGTTCAACACAGGTAGTGACCATAGATTGGTGAGATGTAAGATGCACCTCAACACTAAACTTGAACGTGGCAAGCTCATAGGACAAACAAAATGTATTGACATAACCAACCTTAAAAAACACCATAATACCTTCAAGTTGGAACTGAAGAACAGGTTCTCTGCTTTAGAAGGCCTAACATCGGAAGAAGTGGACATCTCTGAAGTTAACAGAAAAGTAACCAAAGCTCTTATGGAAACAGCAACAAAATTAGCTGGGTCTAAGAACAAGTTGCATGTGAACAAATTATCAGGAAAAACCAAAATGTTGATGCAAAAAAAGAAGAGAGATGAGGACAACTAAAGAAGATGTGACTTCCAAAGTGGAATATATAGAGCTATGCAAGACAGTAAGAAAAAGTATCACTGAAGACGTAAGGAAATTCAACTGTGAACTAGTGAGGAAAGCAATTGAAAACAACCAAAGCCTAAAGATAGCAAAGGGACATCTCAGTAAGGGAAGAAAACAGATTATGGCACTGAGAAAAGAAGATGGTTCTGTAACAAGAAATAGAGGCGAAATTTTGACAAGAGTGAAAGATTTCTACTCCAAATTATATGAAAGGGATGATATATGCACTCCAGACATCATGAAAGATACCAGTACCAGAGTTCCTCCAGTCCTTCCAGCAGAAGTTGCACATGCAATCAAGAACATGAAGCGAGGAAAAGCTCCAGGAGAAGATGGAATTACTGTAGACATCATACAAGAAGCAAGTGGAGAAATCGAAACAGTACTCGCCCAAATTTTCACTCGATGCCTTAATGAAAGAAAGATTCCTGAGGATTGGAACACCGCTACAATGATCCTGCTACATAAGAAAGGTGACATTGAGGATCTCGGAAACTACAGACCTATCAGCCTCCTATCAGTAGTTTATAAAATCTTCACTAAAGTTCTTTCACACCGCTTGAAGGTAACACTGGACATGGCTCAACCGAGAGAACAAGCTGGATTCAGGAGTGGCTACAGCACAATAGATCATATCCACGTGCTGAGAGAACTAATTGAAAGAGCGAGGGAATATGAACTTCCATTGTGCATGGCTTTTATCGATTATGAAAAAGCCTTTGATTCGGTGAAACCATCAGCAGTTACAATGGCTCTGAAAACCTGCGGTATTGAAGATGCATACATTAATATTATTAATAACATCTATGAAAATGCAAGTGCAAAGATTAGGCTGTTTGAAAATACAACACACGTAAAAATTGGAAAGGGAGTGAGACAAGGTGACACCATATCTCCGAAGCTCTTTAATGCCACATTGGAGGGTGTTTTTCAGTCACTGAGCTGGGAAAACAAGGGGATAAAGATTAATGGAGATTATCTAACCCACCTTCGTTTTGCTGATGACGTAGTCATTTTTGCAACTACCCCATCAGAGCTGCAGAGTATGATCCAGGAACTTGCTGACAAGAGTAAAGAAGTGGGATTAAAAATGAACTTTCAGAAGACAAAAGTGATGTTCAATGCTTTTACAAGAAATGAAGATTTATCGATTGATGGAGAAAAGCTGGAGATAACAGACACGTACGTTTATCTTGGACAGCAGATATCAAGTGAGGGTCACATTGATGAAGAAATTAATCGGCGTACAAAACTTGCCTGGAGAGCTTTTGGAAGAAACAGCATAATTTTCAAGAGCAATATGCCATTATGTCTTAAAAGAAAAGTGTTTGATCAATGCATCCTTCCAGTGCTTACGTATGGTGCGGAGACGTGGACCTTAACTAAAAGAGACATACAAAGGCTGCAGACAACTCAAAGAAGCATGGAGAGGTGCATGCTTGGTGTAACCAGGAGAGATAAGAAGAGGAACTCGTGGATCCGAAAAATGACAAGAGTGGAAGACATCATGATCAGAGTTAAATCCCTGAAATGGCAATGGGCTGGACATACTGCCAGAAGGACAGATCATCGATGGACAGCTGAAATTTTAGATTGGATTCCAAGGGACAGGAAAAGACCCAGAAGAAGACCACATGGGAGATGGGTGGATGAAATTCGAAAGTATGCAGGGGTGACATGGAGGAGACTGGCACAAGACAGACCGTTGTGGAGGAAACTTGGGGAGACCTTCGTCCAGCAGTGGATTGATAATGGTTGACGATGATGATGATGATGATGATATATATATTGCTGTGTGAACTTCACCTGAGCTACCGTTTGATTTCCAGGCGCACCCTTTTCTCTAGGCTAGAGGTGGTCATACTGTAATGGCTCATCACTGTAGTCTATATTATTTTCTTATGTAGTTTGACGATAACTTTGATCTTTTTATCACGTGTTTTAATGACTATTGCACCATACTGAGAAAACGTATTACAAATGCCTATTTATATCCTTGTTACCAGATTAATTCATTTTTTCGCGAAGCCAACTATAATTAACACTAACTACTCTCTGCATCCAAAGATAATTTTATACCAAGTGAATACCTTAAGTTCAACTCGCGATCTGCTTTAGCCGAATTCATAGACCATGTAAGACCAGCACATGGGTGCTTTAAAACTAACTCATATACTCCTTGAACGAATGAGTTTAACATGTTGTCCCCTAAGTCACGACTTATGACCTTCTTAATCCCAGTTAACCGTCTCTTTCACTCAGCTCATTAATATCCAGGCTAAACTCGCGGACTCCTTAAGCTCCAGTAATGGACGCCTTACACCAACTCAGGGGTCTCTTTTAGTCAGTTCATTGAACCTCAGACCCAGAAAATTTAACTTTTGGATCCAATTCATGCACTCCTTAGATCCAGCCCACTGACTTCGTAGACTCAATCCACGAACGCACTTAGACCAATCTCAGGAATTCCATAGACCCAACTCACTGATTCATTAAGCTCAGTTCGCGTTCAACTTACACTTAACTTACGGATTCCTTTTACATACTCACGGCCGATTAGGTCCGACTCACGGGTCTCCTTGTGCCAATGGATGATTCACTAGACCAAGCTATGGAATCGTTAAGTCTAACTCAAGGACTTCTTAGATCCAGCCCACTCACTGTCTTTCACCGACTTCAGATTCGTGAGGCCCACTCACGGTCTAGTTAGGCTCGACTCACGGAGTCTGTGAACTCAATTGAGGAACACCTTAAGCCTAAACTGCGGAGTTTTTAGGCCTAAATTATGGATGCACCTTCAGCCAGATTGATGAGCCTCTGGTTGAGAAACACTGCCCCAGTTCAAGATTTGCATTATATACTCTTACAAGCGAATATATTGTTCCTGAAGCCTCTGTCACTGGCCCAAAGTCAGAAATATTATAAATAATTCCTGATATCCAATCCACTGTCCTTGTACCTTGTTGCAACGGTGACAGAGAAAGTTGCAACGGGGAAACTAGTTTCCGCCATTTTATTACCAGAATTTCCTTAGAAGTCATTTTTCTTTCCGAACTTCTACGTCACTAATAATCTTTCATTTTCTTTCATTGTTAACAGACAATTCATCAGCAATTTAAAGTGACGAAAGATTTGAATCACATAAAATTTAATTTTATAAGAAAATTATAAATTATTTAACAAACTAATATTAGTCATAAGAGCTACTCATGTGACATTTAGGTGATGGAAATTAAAGACATGAATTCAGCAACAACATATTTTAAAAGAAGCGTGTGTTAAAAATAAAGTCTATAAAAGCGTTTCACTTAGCACCAGTTGTAGAAATCTAACGAACTGTTTTATATAAAATTAAACCTTTTTGTTTTAGATAAACCTGTAGAGTGTTCGTCTAATAAACTAATATCATAAAAAATCGTAAGTAATTTCATAATTCTAGTGTTTCTAAAATTAAGTAACTTTTACTGAACAAGAGCATTTTATTTTAAATTTTTTTAATTGGTGTTTTTTGATATGTTCCAAAGAGTTCTTTTAAAAAGCTTTGCGACTAGGGTGTTTGTCGATGAAAATAATATACACTCATTGTTATAAAAATCCGCGCACCAAGAAGGAGGTGTCGAATTGAAATGAGATTTTAGTAGTGAGATGGTACCATACCAAAGACAGAAGTGATTACAGTATCACAGCAGCAGGGCAATTTCCCGCGAACATACGGTACACATTCCGGCCAGTGTCAGTACCGCGTCGAACCGCCTCGTGCTCGGATACATGCGGTGATACGGTCCGGCATGGAGTCAAAAATACGCTGTATGTTATCCTGGGACACATTAGCCCACACTTCTTGCAACTGAAGTTCTAGATCACAAACATTGGGACATGGAGAAAGCTGGCGTCCCGTCTGGTCCCACACGTGCTCGATGGGCGAGAGATCAGGCGATCTAGCAGGCTACGGAAGCGACGAAGCATGACGTAGACTGTCCTGTGAAACCCGAGTCGTGTGCGGACGGGCGTTATCTTGTTGGAAAATGGCTCCTGGCCGCCCCTCCAGGAAAGACAGCACGTGGGGCCGCAGGACCTCCTGTACTTAGCGCTGGGCTGTCAACGTCCCCCGGATCACTGCGAAGGAAGTCCGGCTGTCATATGTGATGGTTCCCCAGACCCTCATGCCTGCAGTTCGGGACGTCTGCCGCTGTGCAGTAAGGTTGGGATTTGAAGCGCTCACCTGCGGTCCTCCACACTCTGACACGGCGGTCTTCCGTTCCCATACAGAAACGGGATTCGTCGCTGAACAATATACGTCGCCAGTCCGTAGCATTCCACCTTGCTCGCTGCTGACACCACTGCAATCGGCGCCGACGATGGTCAGGTGTTAATGGCAGAAAACGTAAGGGACATCGACAGTCGACAGTGCAGATTCGCCTCTTCCAGGCTTCTGGAAATGGTTCTGGCGGACACAGGAGTTCTTTGTACAGCCGCCACATGTCTCTGGATATTGGACAAGGACATCGCTGCATATGTGCCTTCCGCTTTCACAGTCCCACGGTTCTCTCTGCTGGTGGTGTTTCTGGGTCGTCCAGAGCCAGTCCGCCGTATCTGGGTGCCTTCCCGTGTCCATCGCTCCCAACACGATCGCACTGTATTGTCCGACCGCCACAAATGGCGGCCGATACGGCCAACCTGCCTCTCTCATCCCGACGATACGGCCAAGTTCAAACTCCATCATTTGCCCGTACGCACATCTACGGCGTCTCCTAGGCATGTATATCGCTGAGGGATCTCACCTTACTCTTACCGTGCACTTCGGCACGAATGTGGAGTCCCCTGCGCGGCGCCTTATAAGCCCCAAAGGTTGCAGTTGCAGCGCCGGTCTTGGACTTGCGGGCATGCGGAATTGCACGAAACTTTCATTTTTTGCATGTCTGCCCTCCCCGTAGCTATTCGCGGAGTTTCACATTAACCGCACGGTTTCTTCTTGGTGCGCGGATTTTTATGACAATGAGTGTATTCTAAATTTTTTGAAGCTTTGCGAGTGGAGTGTTTCTCTGATAAATTAGCATTTACGAAATGCTTCTTAAAAGTTCAAATTTTCGATCTTTTTAAATTACTCGGGAATTATGTAATAAATTCATTTTCTTCAAATGGCATTTTAATACAGATCGTAACGATCCATTGCCGCCGATAGAATCGCAGCCTTATCAAGATTTTTAGCCGAGAAAGCACCAGACTGGGTGGTCAGCGAGAGAGTGTAAGTCTCAGGAGTAACCGCAGAAAACGGCTCAGAACCAGAGCCGATTTTCTGGGGCATTTCCAAGCTTTCGCTTTACTTTCGGGGAATACCCTAAAATAACCCCGAATTGGATGGGCGGCCGAGATAAAGTGGGAACAAAGGCTGAGATAAATGCCCAAGTAGTTTCCCTAATAATGAAATGACCACTTCCCAGCTGAAGGATAGCGAAATGTCCAGAATGAAAATGCTAAGTAGCGTATTACTGGAAACGTGTGGAACGTGAGTCGAAACAGTCTTTCTTTGGTTTTGTGAACAAGTTGCGGCCACCAATTAAGTTGGTGTTGTAGACAATAGCATGTCTTTATTAAACACAAGCGACAGCTAATTTAAGGCCGAATGATCTGTTTTCATTTTTAAAGAGAGGTTTTCCTTTCACTTCCTGGAAACCTTTTAGATTTTCGAAATGATTTCCTTCAAAAGTGAAGTACCTTAACGAGTGAGTTTAACAATGCCGGCGACTCTGTCGGTGACGCTAAAACTAACTAATGACATAACTATTGTCCATAATGAAAAATTACGCTGTTTCAAAGATAACATCCTGCTAAAGACAATGGTTTATCAATTTATATTATGGTGGCAGAAGTTCATTATCTTCGATATCAGGAAACAGTGAAGGCCTCGAAACTCCGACCCTCCACCATAGCTTAATTTAGTCAATTATTGGACAGCTATCGGAAATACATCATTTAATGACACTTCAGTTTAGGGTTAAATAGAACTTCCATCCATCGTCTATGAAGAGTATTTTCTAACGTTTAAAGTGGAAGCCTTTTAAGGACCTTCATTAACCGGTAATGAAAAATGCGTGGAGACCCACACAGGGTAGTTTTTCAGATTTTTGTGCTTCAAGTAATGACAGAATCGCACTTTTCCTGTTGCAACACTTCTGTGAGTCATTATTTTTAGACAAAGGCGTAACTAAGGCAGCAGGGCGCAGCTAAAGGGATGGCGCAAAAATCATTGATTAAAACTAGAATTGAAACTTCTTCACCAGTACAGTTTTTTTTTTTTTTGCATTATACTTTTCATTTGTCCATTTACATAATTTCCTTGTAATATGCTTTACTCCAGTTTCAGTAAACTAGTAAATTAAAATTCTCATTTTTTCTCGAAAATTCCAGGGGATATTAATTGCTTACATTAAAAAACGACGTACATTGATAGAGAACAATGTCGTTTAGATTGTTAAAGATTCTCTGGGGGCTATTTGATAATTACTGTGACTGCGAGTCACCACATCTAGTTGCATTCGTGTTGTTTGATGCTATACTGAAGTCCGAAACAGTTTGGGAAAAACCGTGCAGTCAGCCAGTCTGACGGTGTCACCCTATAGAGATAACATTGAGGTGTGACATCAGTTTCATCTTGATGAGCCCTTTATTCAACTTCATTTTTATAAGTTCTTGTTTCAAATAACTATATACATATATAATAGAGAGAGAAGAGGGAGATAGACAGATATATAGAGAGAGGAGGAGATATAGATAGACGGAGAGGGGGAGATAGATAGAGAGAGAGAGAGAAAGGGAAGAGATAGATAGACAGAGAAAGTGAGAGAGAGAGAGAGAGAGAGAGAAGATGTGGGCGCAATTTTTTGTGGTTTTCCCCGGGCGCAGAAATACCTAGTTTCGCCTCTATTTTAAGAATATATATGCGATAATTTTTTTAAGCTACAGGAGACAACAATGGCCGAATTTTTAGCAAGTTTTGTGTCAAAACAAGTGGTGTGCTCACGTCATGACCTTCGCTGTCCGTTAATTCTTTACGAACACGATATCTCCGCATGAATTAGTCACATTTGAAAAAGCCTTTGCTCATCAGACAATTACAGTCATAGGAATGATAATCCTGAAGTTTACGAATTATCCAAATTGATCGTTTTCCCTCCAGGTGGCGCACATAAATTTTGTATTTTCATCAAATATTCTGTTGTAGAGGTCGGACTGAAACATACGTGAAGCCGTAACCGATTATACTTCAGAAAATTTTTACCAACGTGGCCTAAAAGTACAATTATAAACTACTGTTTGCAAAAATTCCAACACCATGAGGGAATTATGGTAATCACGTATAACTCCTGGTCAAAGATCACATTCCCGAAAAACGTTTTTTAAAAATTTGTAAAAAGCATTCGTTTTTCGCGCACAATAAAATCCGCGTTTTTTTTTTTTTTTTGTTATTTTAAATTTGTAAATTATTGCATTTCTTATTAGTACATAGTAATCTATCAACGCTAACGGATTTTATTGTGCGCTACAAACGTTTTTCAATTTGCATATTCCGTGTACTCTTCTGTAAAATTTTGTAAATTATCAAAGTTTATCGCGAACTATTGTTTCTAAGGTAACATTTCGTTGCGTTTCTGTCTTCAGAAACATTCACTCGATCCCATGAAATAAATCAGGGTTTTCTTCTTCACTTAAGAGTTTGTGAACTGGCTTCATGCATTACTTTAAACAGCATGTACTTTTCGTGTGACGAGTTAAAGGGATTTTTGTCGTAGGCAGCAGTAGCCTACGACAAAAATCCCTTTAACTGAGTCAGACGACGTGACTTAGCAGTGATTTGAAAGGAAAGAATAGAAAACAGTGGTGATATCATAGACGGCACCCATAAATGTGCATGATATTTTTTTCTTTTCGCAAGAAGGCTTTAAAAGTATTAGCCTGCCTATATTGTTAGGTACGTGATTCGATGGGAACGCAATCAGAAGGGTAACAAGATGGCTACTGCTCAGAGCGTCGGGTTCAGAGCTTTACGTAGGGCTTGCTTTTTATGCTCCCTCCCCTTATTCTATCCTCCTTGGGTAGGACATGCAAAGGATTAGAAGTCCAAAGTCATTGCGCATGTCTGGACTCGGTAGCGCCCTCTGGAGAGTTGAGTGAGGGGTATAAAGAAAGGGTTGTTTAAAATACACACCAGTAGTGCATCGCGAACAGCGAGTTCTAAAAGGGTCTTCAGGATTCAATAATGCATCTGCGACGACGAAAGGCTCAATATCACCATACGACCGAGTTGGAACGAGGACGAATGATTCGTCTGCGTCAAGATGCATTTTTGTACTGGGACATTACGGCTCGGACGAGACATAACGCCACGACAGTGATGCACGAGTGGAGGCAGTGGACCGAAGAGAACCAGGTGAATCGACAATCCGGCAATGGGCCGAGAAATGTGAAGACACCGCGGGATGACCGACACCTCATTCGCATGGCAGTGACGAACCGTTCCGCATTTTTGCAAGTGTTAGCACAACTGTGAAGCACTGCAACAGGTGTGGTATCGTCTGCCTCCACAGTTCGACGCCGTCTGTTGCACAGAGGACTGGTTGCACGCATCCCTTTGCGGTGGATTCCTTTGACCCTGAGCCATAGACACCTCAGGCTGAAGTATGATTTTCAATACAGACAATGGAGTGCTGATTAGCAACATATCGTGTTTTCGGACGAGTCCAGATTCAACTTGGACTACAATGATGGCTACATACGCATTAGACGATATTGTGGTGAGCACCTTCTTCCATCATTGTTGAGCGTTCTACGGCCCGAACGCCAGAGGCCTCGACTGAATCCGATCCACGTTAAACGGAGGAAGAACTTGGCGAGAGACTCGGAGTACACTACGCAACAATTTTCCGACATTTAATGGCCTAGGCAAAATGAGTAAGATGGATGAGTCCCACATGAGTTGATGGAACAGCACAAAACACGTCGGTTTGGGGTCTGTTCTTCTCTGCTTATCTTCAACCAAATGAACGAAAGTTTGAGGCGCCTCATCACGTGTGATGAAAAATGGATGTTCTATGTCAATCACTGACGTTCGGGGCTCTACCATAGGGATGCACCGAAACACACCCGGAAGCGGGTACCAGAGTTGGAAACGGGTCAAACATTTTGGACCCGGAACCGATTCCGACTCGGCAGTAACATAATTGGACCCTACCCGGACCTAACTCGGGCAATTCTGCTTTGAACTGCTAATTGGAATGTATCACCATCAACAATCCACTTCTGGATGAAGGTCCCTCCAAGTTTTTTCCCTAACGGACTGCTTGGGCCAGTCTCCTCCATTCACCCATCTCTCACGTGGTCTTTTTTCTGGGTCTTTTCCTGTCCCTTGGAATCCAGTCTAAAATTTCGGTTGTCCATCGGTGGTCCGTTCTCCAGGCAATATGTTCAGCCCATTGCCATTTCAGCGATTTTACACTGATCATGATATCTTCCACTCTTGTCATTTTCTTTATCCACGAATTCCTCTTTTTATCTTTCTTGTTTACACCAAGCAGGCATTTCTCTATGCTTCTTTCAGTTGTCTGCAGTGTTTGTATGTCTTTTTAGTTAAGGTCCACGTCTCTGCTCCGTACGTAAGCACTGGAAGGAAGCATTGATTAAACACTTTTCTTTTAAGACATAATGGAACATTGCTCTTAGAAATTGTACTGTTGCTTCCAAACCCTCTCCAACAAAGTTTTTTACATCAATTAATTTCTTCATTAATGTGACCCTCGCTTGATATCTGCTGCCCAAGGTAAATGTAGGAATTGGTTATCTCCAGCTTTTCCCCATCAACTGATGAATCTTCATTCCTTATAAGTACTTCAGTTTTGTCTTCTGAAAGTTAATTTTTAATCCCACTTCTTTACTCTTGTCAGCAAGTTCCGGGATCATACTTTGCAGCTTTGAAGTATTTTTTGAACGACCTCTGAAGGGTTCTTTGAAAAGTCTTTTTTTTTTTTTTTTTTTTTTTTTTTTAAGAAAACGGAACTAAAACCGGGAAATAATTGGGTCAGGAACACCTTAACCCGACCCGTTTGACCCGCAAGGAAGTGTTGACCCGGTGACCGGTTGAGCTGCTGACCCGTGACTAGTTTTTATCTCTGGCCGGTAATCCATACCAGGAAGATGATGGTCAGTATTGGATGGTTCTTCTTCTTCTTACAACGGAGTCAAATCATCATGGCTGGTAGGTATTGTCAAGAACTTGACATTGTGAAAGCAAAACTACCCACCAAGTAGCCGGCATTAGTCAATTATCATGGGCCCATACTTCTCCATGATGCTAGTCAGATGGTCCAGAAGCTGCACCAGCTGAGGTACGAAACCTTACTTTGTCTGCCTTAGTAACCTGATCTGTCTGTTGCAGACTATCATTTGGGCACCTTTCTACAGAGTAAATCGTTTCTCAATCAAATATCAATGAAACATGAAGTTTCCATTAATATTCCGACAGTTCATCTGCATCAACCAAATAAAAAAAATCAGTAAAGCATGAAGTTTCCATCAATATTCCAACAATTCATCTGCAGCAACTGAATAAAAAAATCAGTGAAGCATGAAGTTTCCATCAATTATCCCACAGTTCATCTGCAGCAACCTTATAAAAACAAATCAGTGAAGCATGAAGTTTCCATCAATATTCCGACAATTCATCTTCAGCAACCGAATAAAAAAATCAGTGAAGCATGAAGTTTCCATTAATATTTCAACAATTCTTCTGCAGCAACCGAATAACAAAAAAAAAAAAAACAGCGAAGCATGAAGTTTCCATCAATATTCCAACAATTCATCTGCAGCAACTGAATAAAAAAATCAGTGAAGCATGAAGTTTCCATCAATTATCCGACAGTTCATCTGCAGCAACCGAATAAAAACAAATCAGTGAAGCATGAAGTTTCCATCAATATTCCGACAATTCATCTGCAGCAACCGAATAAAAAAATCAGTGAAGCATGAAGTTTCCATCAATATTCCAACAATTCATCTGCAGTACCGAATAAAAAAATCAGTGAAGCACTAAGTTTTCATCAATATTCCGACAATTCATCTGCAGTACCGAATAAAAAAATCAGTGAAGCATGAAGTTTCCATCAATATTTCGACACTTCATCTGTAGCAACCGGATAAAAAAATCAATGAAGCATGAAGTTTCCATCAACATTCCGACAATTCATCTGCAGCAACCGAATAAAAAAAAATCAATGAAGCATAATTTTTCATCAATATTCCTACAATTCATCTGCAGCAACCAAATATACAAAAAACTATATGTGCTCCTTTCCGGGATCAGTTTACCACAGGAAAAGTAATGTTCGTACGCATTTGAAATCTGGAAACCATTTCTTGTTAAGATTTTTTGACTTATTTATACCTTATCGCACGTGGAATGAGAATGAAAATGCGTCATAAATCTGCGGGGCATATTTGAAAGCACGCCGAAAGGAAAATTTTCGGTAAGATTGATAAATTCTCACATGTGTATTTTTAATAGCAAAATTCAGCAAAACTTCACTAGTTCGTTTTTCAATTCAAGTCAGTTTTAATCTTTCTTACAGGGTCTTTATTTTTCAGCGTTGGTTTTCAGTTTCTGACTGCAGTTTTTTTCAGTATTTCAAGACAAGGTGTTTTTGAAGGTCAGTCAAAATATAAATTTTCACAGCAGATTCAAAAAGGAAAAAAGAAAAAAACACCAACTGTTCCCTGATTTCCTGTATACGGATTAAAGGTACTGAATTTATGAAACAAACTCCATGAGAAATTCAAGTTTCAGTAGGCAACATTTCTATAAACTAAACAACAATTTCTACTTTCTGACTAGTAATAAAATTACCCGTCTCTCTGTCGGTCGCCTACAAAACTTTTGATAACATAAATTTGAAATTTGGGCCAAAGGTTGCAGAAGTCCGACGTGTGTGCACTTCGGTGCCCATTTTGTAAAATGTTAAATTTCTAAGATTTTAGTTTTTCTTCAGGTAATCTCCGTAGGAACTAAAACAGATGACACTGACAGATGGCAGTAGATTCTTTCTCCAGAAAGTAAGCTTGATTTGTGGGCAGTTTTTGTGTTTGTTTTGTTTCTTAGCTTCAAAATGATCGCAAGCAATTGTATCGCAAAAGCAGACTGATATTTTTGCTTATTTTAAGACATAATAAATGTGTCCAACGATTTTAAAAAAGTATTACCCCATAGAGACAAATTTGCTAAAGAGAGGTCTTTGCTATGAAGTGGGATTAGGTACATGTGACAATCACAGTAGAGACAAAATCATTCTATTAAAGCTGTGTACCAGCGATGCTTATTGTTGTTCTGATCTTTTTCGTAGTAACTAGACGTGTGTGTGTGTGTTGTGTTTTGTTAGTTTTTTTCTTGGGGGGTGGGGCGATTTCATTGAAGTCTTTAGTTGTGGAATGTTGTCAACCTAAGAATTTCAAGGAGTTTTTTGGTTGTAGTCGCGCCTGTACAGTGACGTTAGGACTCCATGTGGTGAACTGTAGGTCTATTCGGAGTTTTTTTCCTCCTTTCAACGAATCCTTTGTTTTACTGTAAGTGTATTCGAATGCATATGAAACATTTGGTGTCGGGAAAACATGCTAGAAAAAGCTCATAGTTTATTTATTTATTTATTTATTTATTTATTTATGACTCATAGAAAGAATTTACAGCTAAATTTTAAAGTGAAAATTATCATGTTGGAAATTTTAGGAAATCCTGGACAGCTCAGACCAGAAGCCGAATTCCGTACTTTTACTTAAACCCGAGAAACACCTGACCCCTTTGTTAGTATGTAGATAAAGTACTTAGGTATTGCCTAGTCTGGAATTGTAGTTGAATGATCTTGTTAAATTTCTTTCAGATAAAGATGGGAACTTCCCTTTGTTATGTAGAAATATTTAAAATATAGTTAAATAATGTCTTCGGTCACTCAACGGAAGAAAAAGCAGCTAGAATTTCGCCTTCAGTTAAAAAGGCGCCTAAGAGATCCCTCGGGAAGCCATTGACCGTGAGCCACCCACGAACAAAAGGATCCCACCGCTCCTTTATCCCCTGTCGTTGGAGGACACCCTTGCTCTCGGAAAACCCGCGAGTGACAATTCGACCCTCAGCAATTAAGAGCAATCAACTTCTAATGTCAGGAGCATCTTCCTTCAAGGGGCAGAGAGAGTGAAAGGAAAAAATACACAGTGGTCATAAAAACGGAGTTTTGCTGGTGATTTGAGGGAGTGAGGAACGATTTTGCATAGGCAGGAATGAGAACGGATTTTGGCTGGGAATACATGGAGAAAGCCATCGAAAATACTCATCTCCCGCTGCAAGTATACACTCATTCATTTTGACTAACCGACATTTTCCTCTTTCCTCCCAATCAAAAGAATAAAAATTCGAGTGTGCGTATTTATCTGTTATTGCACTCCGTTTGTTGGACTATTTATTTATTTGCTTCCCTGCTCCAATAACAGGAACATGCAAACAATGATTCTTCTGATAAATTGGCGTCCACTTCAATACTTTAAAAAATAGCCACGCCAACAATTTGGTAATCTTTGCATTAGCAACTGAGCTTCTTTACTCTGAGAGTATAATATTTATTCAAGGCTATGAACTGATGCTGCCTTGAGGAGAAAGTGCATATTCAATCGGAGAGCTTTCGGGAAAATTCAGGACTGAGTTTACATGGTGTTGTAAATGTCCGGATATAAACTAGTCGCGGCTGCAGGGTTAGTACATGCAGAATTGAGGCGGTAACTGCTAAACTCAGAACTGTGCTTGTGAAGTAACTGCATTCTAGCTATTCATATCTATAAAGTTGTTCCCAGCTTCAGGGCCAGGGTACATTGGTTCGAAGTGGTAAAGGCCTCTGGTCTTGTTCATAAGGTGCTCGTGGAAATCGTTGGAAAATCAATTAACGAAATAAAGCTACGGGAAATTGAAAAGGGGAAGATATGCTTGAACATACTATAAACATAATATGAATCATCAATATGTGATACAAAGAGTGGCTAAAATGACCACTCGAAAGAAATATTTCTGTCGCGACAACTTCATGCAATCAGCCCTCAAAATATTTTCCATTTAACCGAATTTCTATAGAGACTTATCAATTTTCTGGCTCATTAATTTCTTTGACACAGCCACTCGGAAACAAGTAAGAGGATTAAAGAAAACAATCTTAAAATAAGTCAATACCTGACAAGATGGGAATGAAAGGAAATGGAACGTTTCTTTAGGATGAGCTCCTCTTCTCTCTTTTTTTTTTTTTTTTTTTTTTTTTTTTCGGGCTTGGCAGAAGCGAGGTAGTGTGACCCCGAGGTCGGCAAATGTTTGTTGTCTGGTCAGAGTCTGAGCCTTCTCAAGGTACAAGGTCATACGATAGCGCCTTCACGACCGATGCCAATTAATCAATTCTGCCTTGCGGGGTAAAACTCATCTTTAGGAATCTTAAACTTCACTTGGAACATCATTCAGAATCATGAGGCCACGAAAGACTTCTGACACCTCGATATTTTACGGCTCGCTTTCTTTATGCAAAAGAATGGATGGGGGAAGGGGATGCTGATAAAATTTCTCTTTATTTAGTGTTTCAGCAGTAATTAAATATCATTGTAACTTAGCGGAATATTATTATTGTTGCAAATCAAGGTCGCCAAGAGGTCACGAAGTTTTTTGCAATACTTTTGTAAAACGAAAAGTCATTAGCACCAAATTTCTGAAAAACAATTTTAACTGATCATTAGCGGGTGATTTTAATGTGTTACTTAGATCACATTTCTTCAACGCAATTTCATTCCAGATTTGATAATTAAAACTACGACTGCTACTATTACGTAATAAGACTCCGCGTAATACTCAGTATTTTTAGCAGCTGTCATTTTACAGAGCAGTCTTATAAGAATTTCCCTCATCACTCTGCCTGTAACGGCAAAGTTCAAAAAATTTGTCCTTGGGTGGCGCCGGTGTGTATTTAAACAGAATAATTAAATGCCAATAACTTTCGGCCGTAAGAGCATAATGTTTGATATACAAAGCACGATTCAAAAGTTTCCGTTCGGAGTCGGTAAGTTTAGATAGGTTACAGATATTTAAAAGTACTTGCCGTGGGCGTTAAGACAATTGTCCCATTGACAAATACGGTTGAAGATGCCGTTGTGGTAAAAGTCTGTTGTCTGTTGTGTACAAAAATCCAATATAGCGTGCTTCACGTCATCGTCCGACTGGAACCTACGTCATTTCAGCGCCTTTTTCGGGGGACCGAAGAACTGGAAATCGCAAGGAGCGATCTGGACTGTATGGAGGGTGCTCGAGGGTCTGCCATTAAAGAGCTTGCAATTTATCCTTCACGACGTTGGTAAAATGAGGACCCACATTATCGTGCAGTTATATTAACATTTTACTGAGGTTGAATGGACGTACGCTCTAAATGATACGACGCAAACGCTCAAATGTCTCGCAATACCGTGATGCATTGATACTGACATCTGACTTCTTGAAATCTGCTAGCAATGAGCTTCGGTGGTCGAAGAACACTGTCGTCATCAGTTTCCGACAGATGCTTGCCCCTTGAATTTCTTCGGACGGTAAGAAGATGGATGCCGCCATTGTACGCTCGTAGACTTGGATTCCAGTTGGAACTGGATGCACCAGGTTTCGTCGCCGTCCCACCATGCGCTCCAAGAATGTGTTGCTTTCCACGTTGAAACTCAGCATGTATGCGATGTGTTTTCTTATCACTATTGAGGACTCGCCAGATCCGTGTACAGCACATTTTACGGTACTCTGGACCCAGTATGATGCTTTAAGCACTTCCGTAGCTCATGTTGAAGTCACTGGCCATTTGAAGAATGGTTACTTGCCGATCATTTGGAATAACGGCTTTCACATTCTCAGTGTTATCGCATGTATGTGATATGGATGGGCGCCCAGACTGCTGCAAATCGTGTGTCGTTCGGCGACCTTCACGGAATTTTTTATTCCATTCCACAGCAGATCGTATAATTGTTCGATTCCGTATTGTTTTTCGATTCCACTCAAAATTTGAGTAGCGTATTTTTTTTTCTTTTTGAAAATAATGCCAGTTTCTAATTTCATAAAAATCTGGCTGACTGTCCTATAACAGATTTTGTAATCTGAGAGCGTGTGTAAATGTGCGTAAGTATCAGTTCTTCAAAAACCAACTGCATTTGAACAGATGATAGGAAAGTGTTAATCAGGGATTATCGAGGGAACGGTAGTTGCTGTTCAAGAAAATACTTTCCCCTGTCTCCTTCCGATGCTTTCTCTCTCTCTTTCTCTCTCATTCTCTCTCTCTGTCTCTGTCACTCTCTCTTTCTCTGTGTGTGTTCTGTGTCTCTCTATCTCATCTCTCGCTGTCTCTCTCTCTGCCTCTCCGTCTCTCTCTTTCTCTTTCTCTCTCTCTCTCTCTCTCTCTCTCTCTGTCTGTGTCTCTGTCTGTCACTCTCTCTGTCTCTCTCAATCTTTCTGTCTCACTCTTTCTCTCTCACTCTGTCTCTTTCTTTCTCTCTTTCTGTCTTTCTCTCTCTCTCTTTCTGTCTCCATCTGTCACTCCCTCTGTCTATGTCTCTCGATCTCTCTCTCTCTCTCTCTCTCTCTCTCTCTCTCTCTCTCTCTCTCTCTCTCTCTCTCTCTTTGCCTCTCTCTATCTCTGTACATGTACTGATGTACTGAAATGCCAGTTTATTAAGTATACCTTTCCTCGTCACATAAAGGGTTCGCTTCAACTTCAACACGTAAGACGGCATGGGAGCATGGTGTGAGGTATACAGCAGACAGACAAGCTTGTCAAACATCAGATAGCATTCAAATGAGGATACGAATGGTTAAATCGAGTGATCTGAGCAACTTTGAATGCACCATGTGCAGTTTGAAAAATCTCCCAAATGCCCGTTCTCCTGGGCTAGTCACGTACAACAGTCGCAAGAGTTTACCGTTAATGGTGCGACACGATAAATATTCAAAGTCACGGCTGTTCTACAGACAAAACCACTGGTGGATCCTTGAGGTAAAAGGTGAATGGTGACATGGTCATCGGGTATTGTGACCCATCCCGACAGGGTCAGATATTTGGTGCGTTCATAGATGACCCTCGGCATCCAGTGTTGAGTTATGCAGTGATTTGGAGAATTGTGGCCCTTATAGATTCTTGCACGATTCTCGCCAGTGAGAAAAGGTGGCACCATATCTCCCAAACTCTTCAATGCCACATTGAAGAATGTCTTTCAATCATTGAATTGGGAAGACAAGGGCATAAAGACTAGTGGAGATTATTTAACTCACCTTCGTTTTGCTGATGACATGGCCATTTCTGCAAGTACCCTTTCAGAGCTGTAGATTATGATCGTAGAACTTGTTAACAAGAGTATTATGAGCTTTCAGAAAACAAAATCGACGTACTTCTACAAGAAATGAAGATTCAGCGACTAATTGGGAAAATCTCGAGGCAACCGATATCTACATTTACCTTGAGCAACAGGTATCAAGCGATATCCACATTAATAAAGATATTAATCGACGGGAAAAACTTGGTTACAGAGCATTTGGAAGAAACAGTATAATTTTCATAACTAAAAAAGACATACAAAGGCTGCAGAAAACTGAAAATAGCTTGGAGAGACCAGGAAAGACAAGTTAGTAAGCTTTCCAACATAGATAAGCTTTCCAACATAGATAAGCTTTCCAACAGTTAATAAGCTTTCCAACATACCAGGAATTATAGGATTTGGTTTTGAGGGAACTAAACTATGGTATAACGTTTAAGGCTCACATATATGAAAATTAAATCGCTTTGTGCTCCTGTTACCTATTTCTATTTTCAAGAGTTATCGCACATAAGCCGTTCTATGCACTGCTGGCCACCCAAAATGCAACACCAAGAAGGAAGCATCCGATTGGCCTGAAATTCGCAGCATGCGTCGCCCGCGAGAGGACATGCAAACGTTATGCAAATCATGTGCGCCCGGCACGCCACCGAGAAGCACTATAAGAAGGGTGCACAGAAGGCGGGGTGTAAGTAGTGAAAGTGTGTTGCGCTGCCGGACCTGTGCGCGGGAAGCTTCCTGATGCCTCGTCGCAGAATACGGCAGTCATTCCAGCACGTTTCGGAGTTCGACAGAGGACGAATAGTGACTTATCGCGACAGCGGTTCATCGTACTGAGACATCGGCGCCCGTGTGGGACGGCATCCAGCCGCAGTGAGGCGAGTACGGATTCGGTGGGTACAAGAGGGACGGACGGAAGGACCGACTTGAGCGATTGCCGCAGCCGCGACACACCACCGAACGAGAGGGCCGGCATGTTGTGCGCCGGGCATTGACGGCTTGCACCGCCACATCACAAACGTTAGCGCAGAAATTAGGGTGTGTTGCGCAACAACCTGTGTCAGCACATACCGTTCGTCGTCGTCTGCAGGAGTGACGACTTGTCGCACGGCGCCCATTGCTCCGATTGCCACTGACGTTACACCACCGGCGAGTGCGGCGGCAGTGGGCCGTTGAACGCCGCACCTGTACAACGGAATGGCACGACATTGTCTTCTCCGACGAATCCCGCTTCTTCCTACAACACCACGATGGTCGGATCCGCGTGTGGCGGCACCGCGGCGAGAGACTGTATGACGCCTGCATTATGCATCGCCATACCGGTCCGTCGCCTGGCGTTATCGTTTGGGGCGCAAGTGGATATGACACCCGCACCCCTCTGGTACGCATCGCCGGTACACTCAACAACCACCGCTACATCTCCGACGTTTTGGAGCCTGTAGTCCTCCCTTACCTGCAGGACTTGCCAGCGGCCACGTTTCAACAGGGCAATGCGCGCCCGCACGTGGCACGTATCTTGCAACAATTCTTCACGGCCCATCAGGTGCCACTGCTTTGGTGGCCAGCCTGTTCTCTTGATATGCCGCCCATCGAACACGTCTGGTCGCTGATCGGCAACCGAGTGGCCCGGCAAGCACCAGCCGCGTCTACGCCTGATGAACTGTGGCAACGTGTGGAAGCAGCCTGGACCGACATACCCCAAGCCTACATCCAAAGCCTCTTTCGTTCGATGCCGCGGCGTGTAGCGGCCGTTATTGCCAGCCATGGGGACCACACGAACTATTGATATCTGTGTGTTCCGCAAGTCGCACCGGCGCGTAAGCTCAATCGTTTCATCTTTGCATCTGTTGTTATGTGTCCAGTAAATCTGGCTTTTCTATCTCGTGTCCTTCATATGCTCTACAATGCTAATCGTTTGCATGTCCTCTCGCGGGCGACGCATGCTGTGAATTTCAGGCCAATCGGATGCTTCCTTCTTGGTGTTGCATTTTGGGTGGCCAGTAGTGTATATGCAGAGTGTACAGTGAAGTAGCAAAACAACCACCACACAGCCGAGCAGAGACTTCTAACAATACCTAAACAAAGGGTGTGGTAGAAATGCCGTAGGGCCGATCCTAACACCTTGACGTCAGTATACCTGGCTGCTTTGGTATGATGACGTCGAAGCAAGAAAAATGCAAGCTTGAAACTGTGCATTTGCACCTGGTAAAAAGAAAAAAAAAATTGCAAAGCTTCAAGCTGTTCTATCGGGGATTTTATTCTTCTCTCGCTCGGGATCGATATCATTACCTAATTGCAACTCTTAGTACATGAAAAATATGCCGCGAAGGAATAGATGGGGGAAATTGCAATTTCAGTGAATTTATTGCCAGCTAATGTTTATTATGTTGGTTGTCCTGTAATTTGTTTTAGTTATACAATTGTTTTCTATTACTTTTCTTTCTACCTTCATCTGAACGTTCTGCCTATCTCTTCTCCGTCTGATTCCCAGCTCGGGAGCCTAGCCGCTTCTGACCTCCTATCTCGACCCTTGTGTCACGCTGACTCCTCTAAACTTCTTTGTCCGACTCTTAGATTTCTTTCAACGTTCCTCGTGGATTAAAGGAAAGGTCCTGTGTCGCCATAAAGGCAATACTTTAATTACGTAGTCTGGTGAAAGAGCTCCTCTAACATACAAGCCGGATCCTTCTGGGAAATTCTGTTTGATCTTCTACTAATGAACATTGCCTCGCTGATGGGATCTCGAAGCGGTCGTGAAATTTTCCTAAGTCGACTGTTATGATGATGGCAAATAAAGACCTACTGCTAAATATTCTATTCTTTCAAACGAATGATTTCTAAATTCTTCGTAACACAGTCTTGCAGGTCAGTTGTTACGGTTCGGGTTCTTACTGTTTTCCTGAATGAAGGAAATAAAAAGATACTGTTAAACTTAGTCGTGGTATGATGTATACTCTAATTTAACTTTCATTTTTAGTTTATTTCTCTATGTAAATATTTAATTCATTCTCTTTAAGCGTCTTCTACCTTAACGTTATGTTTGCTCACTCGCTGAATGGTGTTGGCAACAGTTTTGAGGTTAGAGTGCATGTTGACAGAGAAGAACGAGATATATAATGTTGAAGCAAGCAGCGAAAAAGTGTGGTGGTGTGTGGCGATGTTGTGTATAGATTAATGCTGCGTCACATTGTACTTTCACGACTTTCTATATGTAAAGACATTGTGGTGTTGACTGAAAAGTAGGGATACTCGTTATTGTGCAGCTGATGATGATCGTAGATGCCTATTTGACCTGAAGTATTTGGATAGAAAACGACAGTGATTTTCGTAAGTTGAAATCAACTCTTTTCTGGCCGTTGGGTCGTCTAATTTAGCTCAGTGTATAATTAATGATTTTTATGCGGATCCGGTGTTTAACCCTTTAACTGCCTGTAACGAATCAATTCGGGGTTAGAAAAATGGGCTGAAATCAGCACGAAATATATTCGCTGTTGAAGAAGTCGAATGAGAATGGAACGAGTGAGCCTGCTCATCAGAAAGCGTTGCTTTTCCCCTTAGACAGAAGGCAGGCTGACAGAAGGCAAAGGCTAAATTATTCAAAGTGGTGATTTAGGGGAATGATTACCCCTTTAACGACCATGGACCAAAAATCTTGTATCACTCTAAATACCATAACTAGGGATACGTAATTTTCGTACTTACGAAATAGATGCGAATAAATGCTAAATTTGCCAATATAAGCGAATAGATGCCAAAATTTTATTTTAACTACTTTTCCGCGACATCTCGATAATTAACATTTTTTTAAGCGAAAATAGGATGTAATTTCGCGCAGCACTTGTGCCGTACGTTTCCTACTCAGCGTTCATTACTCGGGAAACCCCAGGCCACGGATCTTTCCCTCTCGGCTAGTCAGCCAGCGCCGCTCAATCGCACTGGCTGGCTGGCCTTGAAAGAATACGAATGAGCACATGTTTGTTTTTGCATTTCGTGAGTAGTCTACAAACTACGACACTCGCAGTCCGTTTGATAGACGTATATCAATATGGACCGACCTAAGAAGGAATTAGTTGATAGAGTGAAAGAGTTTGACCACGAGGGATTGTATTTAAGCGATACAAATATCGTGATGTGCAAATTTTGTAATGTTCATGTAGAAGGTCAAATTGACTCCCACATGACATCCAAAGCAGCAAATGAAACCTACCAGCATATTGGCAGACTCTTTTGTTCATCTGTAGCCGCGGCCACACCCACATCATCTTTAAACACAAATTTATTATTGGAAAGCTTCTCTAAGATACCATTTTTTAAAGACATACCACGGAATGAGCTCATCGATGGATACAATCGTTTTCACAGACAGCTACTTACAGTGGTCAACCAAAAACTCCTGTTGATGTCATACAGATTTTAAAAGCAACAAAATGCTGCTTCCTAAACTATGCAAAGGCAGCTATTCAAAGCCTCCATAATTCTGTTAACAACCTGGATGCTGCGAGATATTTCAGTATGTACAAAGATGTCATTTCGAAAAAAACAAAGGCTAACGGAAGAGAATATAGAGACTACTACAATGTTGTTAGCTTTTAACCAAGTATTTTGGTACTTAGCCTACCAGTAAGTAAACTTTGAAAAACATTCCAAGTAAACTTTGAAGAACATTTTTTTTTCAGTTTTTGCGAATAAATGCGAAATTTTTTATTTTAAAATATTTTTTTTGCGAAATTTTGATTTTTTATTGGCGAAATTTACGTATCCTTAACCATAACGCCCAAAGCTGTTTGTTGTTTAACTGGCTTGCTTAATAACAACAATATTGACTGAAGGTGACTTCTGCTGGACCCTCATAGGAAGGAAATCTCCCATCCGTTTTAGAAAAGCGTTTCTGAAAATTTAAGAATAGATGGTCAATTTCTGTAATGCCAATCAGGAACACTTTCTTGACAGATCTTCATATGAAAGGCGGGAGAGGGAGCAAGAGCCCTCATGTAATAGTTTTTTGGGGAAGGCAGCCTAAAGGCTCTAGCGTACGACTTCCTACACAGCGGGGGTGGCCTGTACGTCTCAATAGAAGTGAATTGTGGGGAGGAGTTCAATTCGATATTTTCTTTCCACTTAGTTACGTCTCATAGTACTGTTACGAGAGTTTAGGAGATTTTACAAAATTTTAGAGTTAATTCTTTTCAAAGTAAGCAACATTTAGCGCTAAGCCTTTTTCTGTCAGCATGGGAATGTTCGAAGGGACCACCTACGGCGGCAAGGGTAATTAGTAAGAATTGTAAAAACATTGTTCCCAGGCAATCGTGCTTTATGTTGAAGGGCCTGTTCAGAAGACTTTAAATGCTTTTTTTAATGTTATATTGACCTACGCAGCATTTAGTGCATTGTGATCCGAAAAGCGCATAGAGACGGCTAAATTAATTTATTGCGGTGGACGCATCGGAGAAGGTCAAAACTGCCCTCAATGGAGTCGAGAAAGGCTCGGACGACAAAGAGGTCATTCGAAAAAAAAACAGAAGTTTGAGGAGAAATCACGAGATGATGGTCTGAGATGGAAGACTTTTTCGAGTCTCCGGACAAGGACAGCGGAAAAGAATAAAACGTTACGTAGAATTAGAGTATGTAGGACAGAGCGAATAATTAGAAAACATAATAAGTAGCAGGAGAATTGAGAGATTCAAGTAATGGGATCATAACACTACGACAACCTGCACCATAAGTTTAAGCAAATAATAAATCAATTGAAGCAGCAACTTTCTCATCTATACCTTCGCTATACATTTTCTGCAGCGAGCTGCAATAAGCTTAAACATCGAACCCGAAGGAGAATTACAACAGAACGTCAAAACAATGGTAAAAGGGAAACCGTATCACTCCCTCGGTCACCTTCCAATTCCCGTTGTGTTATGATCCCATTTTCCTAAAGGACTAAGCAAGTCTTTTTCACTGCTTTATCATCATTTACAGAACACTTTATACTTTGGCTGTCATTTCTAACCTTTTAAACTGTGATTAGTTTAAAACTCAATGTAGTTGTTTTGTTGTTGTTTTTATTTCATGAGAAGCCGACATTTTTTATTAATGACTTGTAGATTTTTCTCCATCATAATAAAAATTGTACAAACTGTTCAAACTATCCTCAGAAATTTTAACAAATGGTTCGAATCAACCTCAAAAATTTTAACTTACGTTTCGAACAGCCTCAGAAATTTTAACAAACGGTTCGAACAGCCTCAGAAATTTTAACAAACGGTTCGAAACAAACCTCAGAAATTTTAACAAACGGTTCGAATAAACCTCAGAAATTTTAACAAACGGTTCGAACGAGCCTCAGAAATTTTTGCAAACGGTTCGAATAAACCAGAGATTTTAACAAACGGTTCGAATAAACCTCAGAGATTTTAACAAACGGTTTGAACAAACCTCAGACATTTTAGCAAATGGTTCGAACGAATCTCAGATATTTTAACAAACGGTTCGGACGAACCTCAAAACTTTCAACAAAGTGTTAGAATGAACCTTAGAAATTTTAACAAACGGTTCGGACGAACCTCAGCTATTGTAACAAATGATTCCGACGAACCTCAGATATTTTAACAAAAGGTTCGAACGAACCTCAAAAATTTTCAACAAAGGGTTAAAACGAACCTTAGAAATTTTAACAAACGGTTCGATGGAACCTCAGAAATTTTAGCAAACAGTTCGAATGAACCTCAGAACTTTTAACAAACAGTTTGCGCGAACCTGTCTCCTACACAACCCTGCCTTCAGGGCTATACAATGTTGAAGTTTTATGTTGAACATAAAACTTAGTAGGGGGCTTTGCTGAGACGGCATTTAAATTTCGGAAAATATGTTCCTCAGCTCTTTTTGAGGGGGCATTCTAGGCATAATAGTAACATATTTCTTTTCCGAAATTGTTCTTACTTTCTTACAGCATTCAAAATCCGATAGCTTGTCCTTCAGAAGAAGATTTTTCCGATGATGCAATGTTCAATAAGCTGCGGACGGCTAAGTTTCCAAGTCGATTCATTGTTACAGGAATTTAAACTTTGTATGAAACAAATTAGGTTTCCGTATTGAAGTCAACATAAGAAAATCAATAAAATAGAAAAAAAAAAATATTTTTGTTCGATACCCCTAAAACTGCATAGCTCAATGGTGTACACTGCTAACCTTTTTATGTTTCGACAAAGCCTCCCGCACTTACAAAGAGTGCGTAGTGCACGCCGTTTGACCACCCCTGCATCTGACTCTTGGTTCACCCCTAAGCACACAATTCAGCATCCATTCTCAGCAACAATGTGGCTTTGTGAATGCCGTGTATATTGGACAACAAAAAACTCAATCACTCACGTAATTAAATGTCATCATTGCCGAATGAGCGGTCTTAACGAATGAAAGGGACAGTGGGTTTTGGTAATGGCGGCACAATGAGGAACCCAGACCATGAAAAACCGGGTAGCATTCGTAGCCCTGAGGGCACGCCAGGTGGTATCATCTCTACCGACCGTACCTGCATATGCCTGACCCCCCCTCCCTATACACCCCCCTCAGCTGCTCATCTCCTCTGTGCGGAGGACCGAGTGTCGGGACTCTCTCTCTCTTTCTTTTTTAGAAACAAACGGCGTTACGATGCGGCCTACCAAAGATAAAGTTCCGGTAAATTAATGAACAACTTTCGAAGTCGGGGACGGTTCTCAGCCCTCACCCCTCCCAGCCTGCGTGCCCAATATCATCACTAACGGTGGAAAGTAGGGCAACCGAGACGTATGAAAGGGGACTGACCCCACGTGAGAAAGTTGGAATGCCTCTTCTTAAATTGCGATCCTTAATAACATTTATCTTTCAAATATCTCACATAAGTTTTGATGCATAGAAAGAGTAAAGTATATGACTGGGAATTTATCATTACGTCACATCTACTATTGTTTTACCGTACTCGCATGTTTACTTATTCTATAAGTTTTTACTTGTTTGTTTCCTGTTATGAGAAGCGGGCCATAAAGAAATTAAATCTTTTATTCACAAGGTCATTACCAATTTCTTACCAGTGGAAGATAGGATTGCTTTTGAAAACCTTTCTTTCTTTTCTTCTGCCTGATTCCTGTACGATCCTCACTTTGCGTTTGAGGAAACTGAATTTGTTAAACCAATAAATGCAGTAATTGATCATTTGAAAGGGAAAGCACGATGATTGATTAAGTATGCTCAGCAAATTTTGCGATTTCAGTACACTCTCGAAGAGTTTGGATAGTACATCTCGAATAAGTATCAAATAACTCTCTCTCTCTCTCTCTCTCTCACACACACACATACATTAAAGGTCTGCACGGGCTTAATTTCGTAAGCCCGTTTTAAATATTAGACACTCGGCCCGGGCCTGTCAATTGCAGCTCTTATTTAGGCCCGGCCCGTGATGTGCACTTTGGTATTATTTTGTCTTTCTATTGTATTTTATTAAAATGTGAAAATGAAATAATGAAATGAGATATTATTGAAAATTCTTAGTTGAATGTAAGCTTAAAAATATTAACTAAACTTAAACAATTATTGAAAAATATAACCTATAAAAAGAGATAAAAAGGAAGATTAAGTGCGTTCAGAATCTTCCTTTCTCTGAACTAGTAAGCTGTAACACTCAAAAGTTAATTCCTATACACATTAGTGATAGGAGAAAAATTCGCTGTCGTCCGACTATCTCATACAAACGCACACACACAAACCCACTACACTGCAGACACCCTCCGCTCCGTCCCCCACTCTATACAACACACACACACACACACACACACTCTCGCTCGGGGTCGAATCTTTTTGTTGTCAACAAGCCCCAAAATGGTTTTACTATCTAAATATCTATACAATGGTAAAAACACTTGGAGTGCCTCTCCCTGCTTTTCTGATTACGCCCTGGGATATGTCATGGAAGTAAGTAAAGTCAGCAAAACAAACACGCCAGGAAATCGGGAAGCACGACCATTGCAATAAAAAGAATCGGCCGACTTACCCCGGCCCGGTCGTAAGTGTCTGGGGGAAAGCCTGGCCCGGCCTGTTTCTTTGTTCTCTAAACTAAAAGAAGGCCCGACCCGGGCTCGTGCTTGGCAGGCCAGCCCGGCCCATGCAGACCTCTAACACACATACCTAATATCTATCTACATATATGCATTCAATAGTGCACACAGAATTTCCATAACCGAGGGGGGCTAACAAGAAATCCACGGTGCAAACTCAAAATGCGCCATATTATACTGTGTGTATAAACACTAGCGTACAAAACGTACGGACGAGACCAGTTTTGACCTGTAGCGTCGTACATGAGCAATTCAAAATATAGGAACTCCATTACTTACCGAAACGAATGCAACACCGACGTAACTGTAGATACTAAAGGATATAGTGGACTTTATTCAGAATTAGCTACATAGCACCTGATACCATGATATAGATGCATCACTACCAAAGACGGTGCGAAGGGAAGAGGAGATCCTGAGTAAAGGACATGATCACCCCTAACGTCGATGCATGATTTGCAGCGTCTGTTCATACATTAGGTTGTTGATGAGTTCTTGAGGTAACATCGCCCATTCTTTCATCAGCGCCGTCTTCAGCTGTTGGACAGTTTTCAGTGTGTGTTGACGTGCCGCGACGCGTCTTTTCAGAGCGTCTCCCACGTGTTCTATGGAATTTGGGTCGGGGGAACGTGCTGCCCAATCCATCAGTTGAATGTTTTCACTTTCCAACAGCTCATCAACAGTCACCGTGGGGTGTGGCATTATCGTGCATTAACACGACCTGTGAGCCAACGGCTCCTTGGAACAGAACATGGGGAAGGAATACCTCAATATAGTAGCACACACCGGATACAGCACCTTCTTCCAGTATCTAGAGCTTCGTACATGTATCGATTAGAATGCCTCCCTATACGATAACACCGCGGTCACCATATCTATCCCTTTTATTGATGTTTACGGAGCGATACGGAAGGCCTACCCCAAGCAACATTAGCTGACATTCAGAGTGGCTAGAAGGACTAAATCTACTATAATCTGTAAAGAGTACCGTACCCTACAATTCTGCTATCAGTCCTTATGTTCTTTGAACCACCGTAAATGGTATCTCCAGGGAGCAGTTGTTAATTGAATACAGCGTGTTGGTCGTCGGGCAAAGAGTTCGCCTTTGTGTAACGTGACCCTTTTTCGTGACCCTCTTTCGTGTGCGTGATTAGTGTTACGCTACGTCTAAATCCATGACTGAGGAAATGTTGAACTAAATGAGAATACGATGCTATAGCTCCTAATTAAGCATTTACGGTCAGACGAAACATATACAGAAGTCAGACTTACGATAACTTTTTATTGGTCCAGCATGAATGATGACATCCACAATATAGCACTGCTAATATTACAATTCACGTATCTCTTAACAGCGATCGAACATCTCCACACACACACATACACTAAGCAACTGTTGTATCTTCCTTTTTATCTATCGCTCTTATCACATTCATACGTCACTCACTCTGACCTCAGTTGTGTTGCCAACCTCATTCTTGTGAGATAGAAGATATCGCGCTAAGTTTGGAAAGTGTAAAGGTGAACAAACTGAAATTTACATAAGAAAAGGAACTAAAAATAAAAGTTATTTTAGAATATACGTCACACTTGGCCAGTTTAAACCGTGATATTGTGCGTCCTGTGTTCATGCTCAGTTATTTTGCAAGCTTGCTTGCTGTCTGGTGTCGATACCTCTTGGCCTGTAGGAACAGATGGCGGTCCTTGGTTTTTGGTGAAGGACGAGAACACGGGCACCGGTCTTTTGCACAGCTGTACCTGTAATCCTGAAGGCCGACCACGCGCGCGATACGATGCCGTGGACAATACTGAACTTTTGGGCCACACTCATCACAGTTCATCCCTCTTCGAGCCTCACGGTTATTCGACTACTAGTAATATCAAGATGTTATTGACGAGCCATTTCGTCATTATGCACACCGTTCGGTGACTTCCGTTCATCAGATGCTATTGGACTGCGTAATCGTATTTTGTTCTCACGTCACGCAAACCACATGTCATGCTCCATTATTACGTATGTGCTGATCAGAGATTCCATTCTACTGATTTATCAGATCTACTGATTTTTACTCCAGACTACTGATAGATTTTCGTAATCTACTGATTTTTTTTTTCTGTTCTAAGATTACCTGCACAATCAACGACATGCTCTCTAAGGATATCTGCATTTTTTTAGTACTAACCTTCTACTGATCTAGTCGACGAGATTCCCCTCAGAACTGACCTGAAGAAAAAATTCTGACGAGGACTAAAATTATTCAACACCTACTTCCTGTTTTTTTTTTTTAATTCATTCTGATTGTCATGTAATATTTTTGTATTCTAGATAACTAATTAGTCTGTTATACAAAGATTTTCCTTAGTTTTGTGAAAACGCAAAATATCAATGAATAAAATACTGGATTAAACCATTGTACAATACAAATTTTGGTGTAGTGGTTAGCATACTCGGGCGCTAGCAAGGAGACTCGGGTTCTATTCCCGCTCCAGAACGACGAAATTTTCAAGTTTTCGGATATTATCTGACTTACCATTCATGCTATATTTACACCAGTAAAAGGATTCACAACTTAAAAATTTGTTTTATACAATGGTAATCCCGTATTTCACTCATTGATATTCTGCTCCTCCTGGTAGTCACGGGAAAGAATTCTAATCCTCCATTTTCGCTATATGAATGCCGATTGATTCAATTAGCGAATCCTGTGATGGTTATATTCCAATTAATAGGAAACTTGAAACTTGGTCGTTGTGGGTGGTGTAGTGGTTAGCACACTCGGGCGCTAGCCAGGAGACGCGGATTCCCGCTCCAGGACGACGGAATTTTCACGTTTTCGGATATTATCTGACTTACCATCCATGTCATATTTACATCAATAAAAGTGTTCACAACTTCAAAACTTGTATTAAAGCATAGAATATTAGGAAAACGTCTGTAGTCCGAAATTTGGTTTAATGATACTTTTTTTTTAGTACAGCACTTACTTCGCGTACTTTGAGAGCCTCTGGGTGTCATTTAGTAAAAAGTAAGTAACTCTTTGCTTTTAGGAGCTCAACAAAGGGGCTCGATTCAACTGTGATTACATTAAAAAGCAAGTGCCGTGATTATTTTACGCCAACTGTAACGTACCAGGAGATGTGACGTACCTGCCAGAAGGACGCACACGACATAAAGGCAGATAGGAATCAGAATAAAACGTCCGCGTAGCTCAATTGGTAGAGTGACTTATTCCGGAATGAGGGGATCCGGGTTCGAGCCCCGGCGCGGATAAAAATGACGGAGAAATTTACTTCGTTATACAACATTAATTTTAATGATGAGCATTATTTCATAAACATTAATTTTAATGATAAGCAATTTTTTAAAATAATGCTCATCGTTAATTTCAATGATGAACATTATTTTTTCATCATCATGTAATATCTTATAAAAAAAACACTCAGGATTGTATTGGTTTCAATTTTATTCCAGTGTTTAATAGAAGTTTGTGGAGTCCTAGTATTATTTGAAATGCCAGTTAATTTAAGGGTTGCTTCGCATTGAGATTATGTCCAATGCTACACTACATTTGTAAGGTGGTGCATATTTTAAGCAAAAAAATATAATCTACTGATTTTTTGAGCTCCGGTGTATTCAGATTTCAGGCAGAAGTCTCTGGCAACACTGGTGCTGATGCTCCTGTTCGCAGACACAGTCCAGAGTTAATTTGTGTTTGAGTGCTGCTGCTATTTACGACGTTATTTTACCTTTTCCCCTTCGCCTTTAAGTTCTGCACACCAGTATACTTATAAGACTGGTATCAATTGTGCTGGTCTTTGGTAAAGCGAAGCATTACTACACACACAATATGTTTCGCATTCTTCCAATTTGTTCCCAACTTGCTGCTTTAACTTGTTTTCTGGCACACATATGCTTAACTTCTTTTTTCAATGTGTTGCATTTTTGTTATTTATATATACACTATATTGGCAAACGCCACCAGACACCCCTTCAAAAGCAAATGAACGGATCCGCTGCGTTGTTAAGATGCGCGGTACAGCTGAAAACGGTATAAAAACAACCCTGCAGCTGGCCGCGATCATGTCGCACTTATATATATGGCACACATATGCTTAACTTCTTTTTTTAATTTGTTGAATTTTTGTTATTTATATATACACTATATTGGCAAAAGTCATCAGACACGCCTTCAAAAACAAATGAACGGATCCTCTGCGTTGTTAAGATGGGAGGTACAGCTGAAAATGGTATATAAACAAGCCTGCAGCTGACCGCGATCGTATCGCACTGTGAGGTTGAGTGAAAATGTCGCTGCGGGAGAGAACTGACTTTAAGAAAGGAAAGATTGTTAGGTGTTATATTAGCAGGTTGTCCATAAGAGAAACCGAGAGGTGTTTAAACATACCTAAGTCATGAATGTACTGAATGAGTGGAAGACACATGGCTTGCCTGAAGCAGCAAAACGTACCGGCAGACCAAAAAAAAATCAGTAATAGAGGACGTCGAAGCCTCAGGAGAGTCGTTGCAGCTAATCGACAGAGTACTGCACAAGACCTCAGTGCACAGGTGAGTAAATATGCTGGAACCTCGGTACGTGCACGTTCCATTCGCAGAGAATTTCATTCCATGAGTTACCGTGGTCGTGCCGCTGCTCATAAGCCTTTCATCTCCACTCGGAATGCAACTCGTCGTTTAGCATGGTGTAAAGAACATTTATCGTGGACTGTAGATCAATGGAAACGGGTCCTATAGACTTATCAATCCAGATACACGATTCATCAATCTGATGGCCGTGTGTCGGTATGGCGGCAGCCGGGGAGCGCTATTTACCACAGTGTACTGCTCCAACGGTCAAGTTTGGATCGGGCAGTGTACTCGTGCGAGGGTGTTATACGTGGTATGGTCCCGGCCCATTGGTTATCGTCGACAAACCTGTTAACCAACACGTCTACCTCGATATTCTGGACAATTATGCCCTAATAACTGTATGGCAATACTATGGAACCGAGCCTTGTTGGTACCAGAAGGAAAATGCACCGAGCCATGAAGCAAGGACTGTCACGGCGTGGTTTGACGATAATTCCGTATCGTGTGTGAACTGGCCAGCATAGAGCCCTAATATTATTCCCATAGAGCACCTATGGGATCAATTGGAGCGCCTCATAAGAAGTTTGTAACCAAGGGCCTACTACTAAGCAACAGTTAGCGGCAGCATTATGTACTGAATAGAAGTGCATGCCTATCACTGTGTTTCAAAACCTTGTTGAAAGCACATGGCGAAGAGTCAGTGCATGCATTAAGGCCAAAGGTGGGCCAGCACCGTACTAATGTATGTCAACAAATGCTATGTTGTGTTTCTCTTTTAGGTGTCCGGCGACTTTTGTCTATATAATGCATATATAAAAGAGAACAAGCTGGATTCAGTAGTGGTTACAGCACTGTAGATCATATCCATGTACTGAGAGAACTAACTGAAGAACGAGGAAGTAAGAACTCCCATTATGCATGGCTTTTATTGATTATGAAAATGCTTTTGATTCTGTGAAACCAACAGTATTTACAATGGTGTTGAAATCCTGCGGTGTTGAAGATGTATTTTTTTTCATTATTAATAATGTCTATGAAAATGCATGTTCAGAAGGTTCGGCTATTTGAGGATACAGCACCAACAAAAATTAGAAAGGAAGTGAGAGAAGGGGACATCATATCTCCCAAACTCTGCAGTGCCACATTGCAAAATCTTTTAATCATTAAACTGGGAAAACAAGGCGATAAAGATTAATGGAGATTATTTAATTTCCTTTCGTTTTGCTGATGGCGTAATCATTTTTGCAACTGCCGCTTCAGAGCTGCAGAGTATGAGCTTTTTAGGAACTTACTGACATGAGTAAAGAAGTGGGATTAAAAATGAGCTTCAAGAAGATAAAACTGATGTACAATACTTTTTCAAGAATTGATGATTTCGCGATTGATGGAGAAAAACTTAAGGTAACCGATACCTACATTTACTTTGAACGACAGATATCACGGAATGATCACATTGATGTGGAAATTAATCGGCGTATAAAACTTGACTGGATAGCTTTTGGAAGCAGCAGTACAATTTTCAAAAGCAATATGCCATTATGCCTTAAAAGAAAAGTGTGTAATCAATGCATTCTTCCAGTGCTTACGTATAGAGCAGAGACATGGACCTTAACCAAAAAAAAAAAAAAAAAAAAAAAAAAAACGGCATAAAAAGACGGCAGACAACTGAAAGAAGCATGAAAAATGCATGATTGATTTAACCAGGAAAGATAAGAAGAGGAACTCGCGGATAAGGAAAATGATTAGAGTGGAAGATATCATGATCTGAATAAAATTCCTGAAATGACAATGAGCTGGACATATTGCCAGAAGAACGAACCACCGATGGACCACCGAAATTTTAGACTGGATACCAAAGGACAGAAAAAGACCTAAAAGAAGACCACACATGAGATGGATGAATGAAATTCGAAAACATGGCGGAGTGACGTGGAGGAGAGTGGCTCAAGACAGACAGTTGTGGAGGAAACTTGGGGAGACCTTCATCCAGCAGTGGAGAGATAATGTTAGACAATGATGATGATGATATTATATATATCATCCCCCCCAAATATATATGTGTGTGTGTGTGTGTGTTAAAATATATTATCTTTCTAAATAAGTAAGTAAGTAAGAAAAATTTTAAAATCATTGTAAGACATATAGAAAAATAACGACCATTACAAAAACTACGACGTACAGAAAAATTACTGATCATAACGGAAATATTAAATTCATAAGACTATCTTCAGAAAAACATTTTTATTTAATATAGAGGTAGTCGGAATTATGCACTTTTAGGGAACATCATTTGTTCCCTCCATATGATGACAGCAACATTTCTGCAGAGGGAAGGGGTCCGGACCCGGCTGACTCTTTTTGTGTGTGTGCCACGGTATACATTCTTGAACCCTGTCGTTCTTACTAGGCATGTTTCCCTCGTTCTGTAGAAAGCACATCACTCAAGACCCATTTTGCGCCAAGTCAATTAAGTGTCACGCCAGGCGCTCCGTGAGACAGTTACAAAAAAACATGTTTGAAAAAAAAAACCCCAGAAAGTTCTGCTATGTATTTGCATATCTAGGGAAAGCATGAAATAGAACACTACGTGATGTCATATACGCGACATTATGAATGGAAGGACTGTATGGAAAACTGGTCATAATTGTACAAATAATGCACGAAAACACAAGAACAACTGTTTAAACTAGAAATGATAAAGTAGAATGTTTTGATATAAAGACTGGAGTTCCCCAGAGGTCGTCTTTGAGCCCTTTCCTTCTCGTACCTAAAAGTATTTTGAATGCGCTCAGTAAAATGCAGTCGACCGTGCACTGTGGAAAATTTTTTGTTGAATATTTAGTGATTTTGTTTGCAGAATATTTAGTCAGTTTATTTGCTGATGATTTAGTCATTTCATCAGAATCAGCTGAAGTACCCCAAAAATTCCCCAAAGTAACGAATGGCTCTTCAAATGCCAGGCATAAAGATAAATGTGACAAAGACAAGGATCAGAAGTGATGGTAAGTGAACAAGAACTGTTAGCTCATGATGGAGAAGGAAAGCGATTTGTAGAACAGCTTAAGTATTTGAGCTCAATCTTACAAACGAATGGCAAATCCCAAAATGTGTTGAGGGAAAAAGGGGGAGGGGAGTGTGTGTGGGGAACAGGATGAAATCAATGGGGACGTTTCGGGAGTGATGTAAGGAAAGAAAACCGAATAAAATGAAATCAAAAATACTTAAGACTGTATTTATTACCTGTTCATTTAAACGAAATAGAAACTTGGGAAACTGTGGCAAAAGAACAAAAACTGGAAAGAACAGAAATTATGGTACTTATATGAATGAAACAGGCATCAAGGGAAGAATATAGAAGAAATGAGGAAGGAGATTGGAAAAGTGAAAAACTTAGTGACAACCACTTAAGATTGCTAGGACGCGTGTAGGTAAGCAAATAAAAAAACACGATACGAAAAATGAGTGGCAGTTAAAGAGGAACGGCAAATAGAGCCAGAAAAAGGCAAAAAAAATGAGATGTTAGATGAGGTAGAATTGGAAAAAAGAGAAGAAGAAACTGCATATATCTTTCTTCGCATCTACTCTCTCTGTCTGCCTCTCTCTCTCTCTCTCTCTCTCTCTCTCTCTTTCTCTGTCTCTGTCTGTCTGTCTGTCTGTCTCTCTCTCTCTGTCTGTTTCTCTGTCTGTCTCTCTCTCTGTCTGTCTCTCTCTCTGTCTCTTTCTCTGTCTCTTTCTCTCTCTCTCTCTCTCTCTCTCTCTCTCTCTCTCTCTCTCTCTCTCTCTCTCTCTCTCTCTCTCTCTCTCTCTGTCTCTCTCTCTCGACAGAAACAGGAAGAGGAGATATTGATACTGACAAGGGATGATATTAAACGAAAACAGGTAAATTCAGAAAGAAGTAAGGAAAACAAAGAGGTGAATAAGGAAGAACATAAAGATAATGATCTGAAAAATCGCGAAATTTTCATGAGAGAAAGTGGGCTAAGAGATCCACAAATTGACGTTGGAAACTGCGTGTGATTTATGCTGGGAAGTAATGCAAACACAGCTAAGGAAAATGGCACAGAAAGCAGAAAGAAGTAGATAGAGAAAAATTGATTGAAACGGGAAGAAAGTGATGATGAGTAAGAAAATGAAGCAGATGAAGATAATAAAAAAAGTGGTTTTAAGAGGTTCTAAGACTGAACTATAAAACAGGTAGAAAAAGGCAGAGAAAGGCAGATAGTGATGCAAAGATGAAAACTAAAGATAGAGAGACAAAGCAAAACCGTGAATGTGCGGCAGTGAGAGGAAGAGATATTTATGGGGAATAAGCGCAAAAGAAAGGGCAGTTGATTCAGAATAAGGTATCTGGAAAAGAAAACGTTTGTAATATTACGAGAAAGAAGAAAAGGTAAGATGTAATAGAAATGGTTAAAAACACAGAAGGAGAGGACAGAGAGATGGGTGAGTGAGTAAAAGTAATTTAGTGTCAAAAAAAGAAAGAAAGAGCAACTTGTAGTGAAAGAGGTAGAGAACCAGAATGGCATGCATATACGCAACAAATGTAGAAATAGACAATGCAAAATTGGATAATATTAGATACCTGGTTAATACGTAGGAAAGACAAAGTGCATTCAGAACGTAAAATATGGACAGCTGTGGTTCAAAAATCACCAAATGATGGTGTGCTTTCGAAAAGAATGCAACAGATGGCCCTTATTTGAGTCTCAAACTTAATTTAATCAGATTTCATTTGTCTTTCTAAAAAAATGAATATTTTTTAAACAACGTGTAACTGTGCCTATGATAAGCCATACTTTAATTATGGCTGCTTCTGAAATAAGAGTCTCGTGACAAAACTTCGTTGTAGGCAAAGTGAAATGTTCAGCTTGATAAAACAATTTTAAAACACTCAAATTTTACACCAGTTATTTCTGAATCTTTATGGATTCAGAAATATAAAAATTCAAGATGGAGAATATGCAATTTGTATACAAACACACCGGACAAAACATTAATCACTTCTAACAGAAATGACAGTAGGACAAAAAGGAGCCATCGTGTTTGGCAGTGCCTACGGACACAAAATGAATTAAAGTCGCCCAATTTGTTGGTGTGTCGAAGCGTACTGTCCAGCGGGTCTACAAACAGTGATGTAGTTTGCAGTCAACTGAAAATCGGCGACGTAGCTGTGGCCGGAAAACGATTTTCACCAACAGGGACCGCCGCCATGTTTCACGCCTAGTAACTGCAAATCGGTTTCAAACCAGGCAACAATTGCTCCAAACAGTCAATGAAAGTCCACTCCAACCAATTTCCGAAAGGACATTGCAACGAGGACTGCATGCGATGGACATCTGGAGCAGAGTACCACGGAAGGGGCCTCTTTTCAAAAGCAAGTCACAAAGTCGCACGTCATCAATGGGCTAAGAGGCACCAAAACTTTACTTAGGAGGATTGGAAACGAGTAATCTGGTCTGATGAGTCTCGTGTTTGTTTGTACTCCATTGATGGGAGGCGGCAAGTGCATCGCATGCCCAATGAAGCCTTTAATTCTGATTGTGCCGAAAGTGTTGTTTAAGCTGAAGGGGGTTCTGTGATGTTTTGGAGATGTTTTTCGCATCACGAAATGGCGATTAATTTGAACCAGCATGCGTCTCCGCATTTTGAATGACGAAGTGTTGCCCTTTGCCTTTCGTCTCCAGGAGCAGCATCACATTGCCACCCTTGACTTCCAAGACGACAACTGCCGTGTGCACAGGGCTAAAACTGTGTCCAAGCGGCACGACGAACAATAAGCAACACTGTCTCACCTTGAATGGCCCGCCAAATCCCCATATTTAAATCCTATTGAAAATATATGGGATCATTTGGAAGAGAAGGTGAAACGCCGGAATAGACACCCACGTACTCTGGCGGAACTTCGGGATCAATTGACGCATGAGTGACTGCAAATTGATGTTCAATATATCCACAACCTCGTGGAGTTTCTACTACACCGGATTCATGCTGTTACATGGCAAGAGACGCCGTCACCCGTTATTAAGTATGTTCTGACAGGGGTGACCAATATTTTGTCAGGTGTGCTTATAACAGCAGAAATTAAGAGTCCAAATTTAAGTGAAGCATTTTGCGTAACAGCGCAGTGGTAACAGGAAGGAAAGCACTGTTACATAAATTTATTAAGTGTACATGTTCATTTGATATGGTTTCATTTAAAATCAAAGGTGAAATCTCCGTAGAGGATTTTACTTTTCACTGTTTATAAGAAGAAAATATTTTTTCTTGTAAATTAACAATTGGCTTCATATTGGAATTGACTTCATATTTGGACCACTCATGCATATTTTATTTTAATTAGACTTTCTTCACATCACTTTCTTTGGTAAACTTGTGCGGAACTTTCTAGATATTCCATAAGCTCTTCCATTTGCTTAACGTGAAACGTCAAACGCAGTGTTTATCTCCAGCGTTTAATTTTTGCATCAATCTATAATGGAAATGTCTCTCTCAAATATTTCGGGATGAATTTCATATAAATGATTACTTTTATTTTACGTCTTGCTTTAATTTTCTCATTCATTTTCATCAATTAATTCTTGTTCGCTCTCAGAACGACTGCTTCAAGCAGACCTTGAGTCTTTTGAGGTCTATGAGGCTACTCCTCTTGGGCTCTCTTCAATTTTTCTCTCTATTTCTTCTTTCTTCATTTTCTTTTTGTCAGATCGTACTGCTTCTTTTCTCAATTAATTAACCCCTCTAGGTTTTTTCTTAATTAAATTTCCCATTAACTTTTCTATTAATTCCTGTAAAGAGAAATTTTGCTCTAATATCAGGAAATGAATTTTCTTGGTATTTAATATCAACTTGGTATGGGTGCCATTGCTGGTTCTTTAATATTCCCCTTCCTGGATAATATTCGATGTTTTCAATTTTTTTCCATCCCCTGCCAATAGCTTTCTCTAAAGTGAAAATATGCTGACGTCTTTGCATTATTCTAGTATAGTCTTTCTTTCTCCCATTAAAGTGCAGAACAGTTTACCCACCAGGGATGAATTTATAAAAGCTAATTCTATGTCTTATACGCCCAACAAATCAAAGTAACAGATGTTGTTCTGGGAAAAAAGTACGTTTTTTTAAAATGAAGACCGAAAACCTATTTATTCTGAACTTAAGTATCTTTCATTCAAATAATCCTTCTGTGTACAATCAAGCTACGAAGTTAATGCCTGTTTAAAATAAACTATATCTCCAGTATAGACTTCAGAGTTTAAGAATCTGGGAAGTGCCTTCTCAGGCTCCTCCTCCATCACATGTTATATGCTCCTATAATTAAAAGTGGTCCTTAGGCACACCTAACAAATCAAAACATGGTAAACTTTTGCACATTTTTCCAGCGTTTATGGTATTTTTTTTTTTTTTTTTAGTTTTATGTAATTTAAAAGTTTGGATTAGTTTTGACTTTACACCTTAAATTTTAATCTAAAACCTCACAGAAAGTTTAGAAATCTTACTCTTACTCAAAGGACAAACGCAGAACCCGGAATATTTCAAAAAATACTCTTCATGGTGATTCTCTATCATTGGCTCCGTTGCTGTTGTGTTATTTAACATAACAACAATATTTGTAAATTAAGATGCTACACACAGTTCGAATTTTTAATATCTGCTTTTCTTTTGCGTACAGAATCAGAAACATGTAATTGTTGCGCTATTAATCACCTATCTAAACAGAAAACTGCTCAACAGTAAAGTACTCAGTAGAAGAACTCTGATTATTTGCTGAAGCAAAGCATCCTTTGTAGCGAACGACAGAAAAATAAGTTTGTTTAAATTCTGTCATTTCAAACCTTCCATGGTAACAGGCATCGTTGGCAACGATGGTGGTGCTTCGTGATAGCGTTTCGAGCAGCACAGTAAGTCTTTAGTTTTCAAAATGTATTGCGGAGACATTGAGTAGATACCATAAAGAAGAAAATATCGAGAGGCATACTTTTGAATTTACATGTTTAATAAATAAATAGCCACAACAGAACATTTACAATAATTACCAAAAAGAAAAACAGAATTTTTGTTGAAGTATAAGTTACATGGCACTTCGAATACAGATTCTTACGTATATGGGATCATGTACTGACTTCTGGCGACTGTCATCTTCTGCTTGACACGAGGGCAGAAATAAAAAACACAGGTCTCTATCATCCATTGACAGGACACCTATGTCTGTCATTGATAAGCTCTGAATGTGGTGACGTAAGGGAACTCAAGGAGCGAACGATGATTTCTTCCTTTCTTTTGACCCTTTTTATAGCCACTTCTGGCTATAGGTATCTCCCAGTTCTTTCCATCTACTGTATTTCCATCCTGAGCTTGTTTGTGCCAAAGAATTCCAGTTGTTTTCCTTATATCATCTGACCATCTTCTTTCTGGCCTCCCAGCTGATATTTAACCTTCATAGACCGCCACTCCAGGATAACTTTTGTTCTTCTGTTGTCTCTCAGCCTTGAAATGTGTCCTGTCCATGATTTGCCCAGCCTGAACGATTATTTGCCCAGGCTTTAATACATTTAATGAGTTAAAAGATTTCCAAAGAAATATCCACAAGAAAATTATAAACCTCAAGAGTTGAATTGCGTGTGTATGTGTGTGTTTCTTATTATTTTGGAAGCGTAGCCAAAAATAAATCTCACATTGTTGTGAACTATGACAAAAACTTCATTTTGGGGACCATGTAAACCTTGTCGCTAATACCCTGCCGTAAACTAGTCCCTGTTGCCCGAGTGTCACGCTTATTATATTATTGTCAGAAAGAAGATTTCACGTGGGAAAAGACAAACAGAAATTCTGTTTTAACTTCGCATCTCTTAGATTCAAGTTCACCAAACACAGAAAGCTGGCTTCAGGTCATGATTCCGATTACAAGGATTTTCATTTTTTTAACAGTTTATTTGACGAAACATAAGCGTTCTGTAAAGTAGAGCGTATGACGCACGATATCTATAATTTGTACATTATTTTTTTTTTTTTTTTTGATTGGAGGTTTAACGACCACCGTGAGCAACTCAATGGGTTATAAGCAGTCGCCCGTCTCTAATATAGGGCCACTGGTTCCAGGGAAGGGAAAGAGCCAGCGCCGTAAGGCAAACACAACATCCATGCCTCACGGGATTCGAACCCAGACCCATCTCGGACGAATGATCAGAAGCCATAGCTTAGGCCACTGCGCCACCAGGCCAGCATTTGTACATTTGCATTTCAAATAATTTATTTCAAGAGTATAACAAAAGTTTCAATTTACTAAACCGTGAATCTGCTTCGAATTTCCCGGAAACTGAGGCTCAGTTATTAAAACTTTAATCATTGTAACATGCAAAGGCAAAATGCTTTTTTTCTCTTTGGTTTGCTATTGATCAGCCCTCTTGAAAGCTGACTGTATTCAAAGAAGATGTTAACAAATATTACATTGGCTATGAACGTTACTGACGTTTATTGCTGAACGTATTAGCCAAATAGCAAAGTGAAGCGTGTTAATGGAAAGTCAGTTGGCGTTATTGGAGGTCTTGAGAGAAGTACGTTCCATCCTGCTTTAGATTACAGTCTAAGAGGGTCATTTCAAAAGTTTTGCACACTGTGGGTTATCTCTTAAAAACAAATTTACTTCACAACATATCTAATCTTCATGTTTCTTTATGACAGCGGCCAAACGTTTGGGCAAGTCTTGTGTTCCAGTCAGGACACCTCCATTGTTGAGGCGTCGGATTACTAAGGTCACCTCATTAGAAACATCCTGAATCATTACCCTCTGGGTGGCTTCTTCAGTTTTGGGAACAAATTGTAATCTGGTGGGCTCATGTCAGGACTGTATGGCGCGTGGGCAAGGAATTCCCATCCATACTTTTCCAGAATGTTTCATACTGCCCGGGCAACATGCGCCCTTGTATTGCCGTGCAAAGTGATGACACCAGCTTCGAGTATGTCGGCCCTTCTTCGGCGAATCTTGGGGAGCAAAACATTTTGCAGAAAGCTACTGTAGAATTCCTCTGTTACAGTTGTCCCCTTGGGCACTCTGCCTGTTGTTATCACTCCAACCTTTTCATAGGCCATAATCATCATCAGCTTAACCTTCGATTGTTGGGGACGGATTTTTTTCTGGCGAAGTGATTCTAGATGTTTCCACTTGGCAAACTGAGATTTCAGTTCTGGTTCAAAATCTCTTTTCCAGGTTTCGTCCATCCACTACATAAACTTCACAAAAAGCTTTATGAGTTCTGATGGGGGATTTTCCTCACAAAGTTTCAATTTCAATGTAGGATCGCTACGCGAGATCTGTCATGTCTTACTTTCTCCTCCATTTCTAGGCAAAATTTTTCGGAACAGGAACAAAATAGCCAGCAAATGTAGACACAACTTTGTGTACTGAAGTCTGACTCACAACTGACGTAACGATTCGAGCGATTGCATCATCCTACAGGCAGCGCCTGTGCAGTGTGCAAAGCTTTTGAAATTCCCTATGTACACTAGCGGAAAGTGAAAAAAGAACACCAAGAAGGAGACGTCTGATACCAACGAAATGTATACAGCATAATAACGGAATACAGAGGATAACGTGATCAAAACATTATGGCAAAATACAGCTGTATCTTCTGGTAAACTGAAAAATAACATTTCTATGTAACATGGTGAGTACGAGGTTGAACCGCCATGAACTGCGTCACACTGTGCAATTCTGGCATGGAGTCTGTCGTACAGATGTTGGATGAACGTTTGGGGTATTCAGTTCCAAGCATCCTCAACCTGGACGCGTAAATCGGGGATGGGCGCGGCTGGCAGTGGAGACCGGATAAGTCGTTGTCCCATAAAATCCCACACGTGCTCAATGGGGGACAAATCCGGTGAACGTGCAGGCCATGGAAGTTTTCTCACACCCTAAAGTGCATGTTTCGTTGCACGTGCCGTGTGTGGGCGTGCATTATCTTGCTGGAAAACACCACGATGGACCGACCTTACAAATAGCACAACAACGGGCTGAATGATGTTTTTGATATAGGAGGTGCTGTTTAACGTACCTGGTACAAGCACTAGTTGTGCATGGGAGTGATAGCTGATCGCTCCCCACACCAGTGGACCAGGTGTGGGCCCTGTGTGTCACTGGCGGATGCAAGAAGGCTGGAGACGCTCCCCTGTGCGTCTGCGAACACGCATACGGCCATCGGAGGCTCCCAAACAGAATCTGCTTTCATCGCTGAACACGACAGATCTCTATTGCGTTCTCCAGTGCAGGCGTTGGCGACACCACTGCAGCCGTTCCTGACGGTGGGCTGGAGTCAGAGGTACACGTGCACGTAGTCCTCCATCCAGTAGACGGTTGCGGGTTGTTCGCACTGTCACTTCAGGTGCAACGGCAGCTCGGATTTGCGTGGCAGTGGATGTTCTGCTTGACAACGCCGCTCTTCTTATGCGTCGATCGGTCCGCTCATCAGTCCGTCTGTGACTCCCGGTTCCACGTCTTCTCGTGAGGGAATGTTTCTCGGACCATCTACGCCACCATCGTACCACCACCGATACTTCCCGTCCAATTCGCTCCTCAATACGACGATACGACCATCCGGCCTCGCGGAGTCCGACTAGACGACCTCGCTCAAAGTCCGATAACCGCTGAAATCGTACATGTCTTCCATGTCCAGGCATTGCAGCTTCTTCAGGGTCTTCGCACGTGTCAGTACGCCGACGACTGATTATATTCACTTCGCCGTACTCCTTAAAAACCACCGACGATAATTTGCATATTATGCCGTGCTGTGGCGTAAGCGCTCACCGGTTAGTCCCGAAATTAACATCACACCTCTCGTAAACTTGACCCCATTAACACATGTAAATTTCATGATCGTCCGCCAATTCCTTCTTGGTGTTCTTTTTTCACTTTCCGGCAGTGTATTATTTTGGTTATGAATTAGAAAAAAAAACTGTTTTAACGGCAATCCAGTACGCAGAATCACACAGTGTCAGCGTATTCGGATTTCTCAAACTTAACATAGGCTCTCCTGCGTTATTATTTTGATGCACGTGTTGGAGGTCATAGCGCTCCTAAAGTATTCAGAGGTTTGTAACTGACAATTTGGATCAGTGTTCAACATTACGTTCTCAGATTTCAGCTGGGTTTTTTTGTTTTTGTTTTTTAACACCAGGTATTTTATCAAGAAACTCCATGTTAATTATATTTTGGTTTGATGAATATAAAATTCAACGAAATTTTTAAGACAAACAATATTGTAAACGTCCATATTAAAAATGTTTCGCCATCTGCTACGTAAAAGGAAAAAATAAAGAACCTTCAAGATATTTTAGATTATTTTTTCTGCGTTCACGACTCGCGTTCATGTAGATGTCAGTTTAGCGTATTTTTTTCTCCTGTTTCGAATTCAAAAAAGTAAACGATTACTCATGGTACCTGAATTTTTTAAGAAGTCAAGATTGTCTTCTACCTCTGCGTTAAATATTGATCGAACGCGTTTTTAGCTGGTGTGGCAATTTGGTAACACAATTTAATATTTGGGATAAAGACTGCTATGTAGGAAATTTCAAAATGACGATCTGCAATTTGGATTCTGAAAACCTGACACACATCCTCTCATCACACGCACGCACACACACACACACTCACTTTAACTATTATTGTATTTTAGATTAGTAGAGGCGTAGCCAAAAGGCATGTCCTTGGGTCTTGTACCCCCCTTTCCTTAAGGGGGATGAGTACGAATTTAAAGCGATATATATATGTATATTAAAAAAAAGTTTTCTCTTAGCAATGCTTCTGTTTTGTTTTTCATTTTCTGTCTTTTAAAGACTTTCGGCTTATTAACATTTAGAGTATTTTTTCAGGGAGGCATTCACGGAAGAACCAAATCCATGGACCTCCCCCCCCTAAAATTTTTTTGGCTGTGCCACTGTAGGTGGTGTATAGGCTATCCTAGAGATTTGCCCAGGTTTAAATTCGGAAAATCCGGCCGTGTCCGTTAGGAAGCAGAAAGCCATGACACACTTTTTTTTATAAGATCACACTTTTCCGATCGATCCAATCAATTTCATTTGAAAATTTTCTTTCTTTTAAAGTACACAGCAAAATGTTTTTAAAAAAAAAAGGAGAGTAGAAAGATAAAATTATCCCTTCTTTTCCCTACCTATGTCTTTTACGTCAAAATGGTGAATGATAATGCTGGCTTGAAACATTTTACAATAAAATTTTACAATAAACATAGTTTTTAAATTAAAGGTTTGGAGCGGATGGAGAGCGTGCTGTCACTAAAAGAGTGTTAAGGCTTTCTACTTCCGGAGGGCTGCCGGCCGGATCGATTATTATTATTTATTATTCATATTTAGACAAACGTGAGAAACGACCCTGACACCGATTAAATGTGACGTAAGTACGAAAGTCCATCAAGCTCAAATCTGACCTCAAGATAGAAATAAAAGCTCAATCGCAAAACTGCTAGTTAGAGGGGGATTGGTAACTTTGGTCTATGGCAGGGTTGGGAAACCTGCGGCCTTTTGAGTGAATCCAAATTTTGCAGAACAAATCCTTTTATTTTTATTAATATGTTTTTGTTCGTTTTTTATTATTTTTATTTAATCTTAAAATGTCCGTATTTAAAATACCAAAGATTAAAAGCAGTTTCAACGAAATAATGCTCCCCGATTAAAGGCCACAATTAAAACATTAGTAAGTCATAAGGGCTATTTTGACACGTGCTAAGCTCATGATTTTGTTCAAAGGCTCCTAAAGAATTACAGATGGAATTGATTGAGCTCTCAGAAGATGACATTTTAAAGTCCTTATTTGCAGCTTAGGAAGATCCAGTTGAAATATTGAAAAATGCCATAGAATACTCCCACCTTCGGCCAAATGCACAAAAAATGCTTTCTTGCTTCTCAACTATTTATTGCCGTGACTCTACGTTTTCCTAACTAACCCATATCAAGACGTCCTTATGGTAACAAATGACGGATGCCCATTTAGAGGATAAGCTAAAATTGCGGACCTCCATGTTGCAACTAAATATTCAAACGCTTTCCAACAAAAAGCACTCACAACAAAGTCATTAAAGGGTTAGTTAACTTTAGAATTAACAATTTTTTTTTCATTTTTTGAACAAAATAATGTATATTTCGAAGTATTAGGTATACAAATAAGTTTTAAAGGTGTTTTTCTTTGTGTAATGTAAACAGCTAATTTACATATCCGACATTCTCCCGCGTTGTTGTCTTGTGACCGTAACTGGTCCAGGGTATAAAATGTGATACAGAAATTTGCCCAACAATCAAACGCACTTGCACATTGGTAAGTGAATGATGGCAAGCGATACTGCATTTATTTGACACTGCATTCGTTACGAATTTCAGCAAGGAAAAAGTGCTGCAAAATCATGTGCATCGATATGTTCTGTTCTGGGGGAGAATATTGTATCGAAAAGCACATGTGAGTTTTGGTTTAGACTGTTTAAAGCGGGTGATTTTGATGTTAGCGATCGAGAACGTAACAGCACCCCGCAGGAGGTTGAACACGAGTAACTGCAAGCATTGCTGCATGAAGATTCGTCTCAAACGGAAAAAGTACTAGCTGAATAACTGGGGGTCTCTGAACAAAAGTAACTCAACAAACCATTTCCAATCGTTTACGAGCAATAGGAAAGATTCAGAAGAAAGGAAAGTGGGTGCCTCATGACTTGAGACAGAGGATCAAGGATGAGCGTGTCATGAAGTATTTGAATCTGTCGAGCAAACAACGCATTTTGTGGAAAATCGTTACGGGTAATGAAAAGTGGATATGGTACGACAATCCCAAACACAAAAACACTGGGTAGACCCCGATGAAGCAACGACTTCGACACCGTAACGCAATACTCACTCCAAGAAAGTTCTGCTGTGTATCTGGTGGGATATGAAGGGTGTGTTCTATTATGAACTATTGGAACAGGGTCAAACTCTTACTGCTGATCACTACAAGCAACAATTGCTGCGATTGAACCTGGAAATCTATCGTAAACGTCGATTCACAGACAAAGGATTGCGTCTCGTGAAATTACTGCATGACAACGCTAAGCAGCATGTCGCGAAATCGGTCAAGGAAACGTTATTGACGCTTGGCTGGGAGTTTCGGAGCACCCGGTGTATAGTCCCGACATAGCCTCTTCAGACTATCATTTGTTCCGATCGATGCAACATGGTTTGTCTGCTGTACGGTTTTAGACATGTGACGAAGTGCAAAAATGAGTTGACGACTTCATCGCGTCACACGACGAAGTATTCTTCATGGCTGGAATCCGTCAGCCGCCCGACCGATGGCGGAAGGTGATAGATAATGACGGCGAATATTTTGATTCGTAAAGGTTTTGTTCTTTTCTCTCAAATTACATGTTGCGTTGTCTTAAAACGCTTTAAAACTTATCTGTACACCTAATATATCTAATTGAAGTTTCTTGAATGCGGCCTTGTTCGATTACAGCTAACTTAATGAGGCCTTCCAACATGAAAAGGTTCCCCACCACTGGTCTAGGGTATTCACATGTAACACCCCATCGTGTTATACATCATTTAAAATCTCTCGTCAATAGCAGGTAACTCCCCCCCCCCCAATGTCAAATTTTGTTACGACGCATACTTTACTACTATCGAGAAAGTGGCATAGCATCAAATTGCATTTTCGTAATGGCTTTTATCACATTTAACATCAGGTTCTCGTAATTTACGCAGATTGCAATGATATGTTGTTATGTTTATATAAAACATGATGAAATAATTTTCAGCGATAATTTAGTAGAATGTGCTGCTGAGTAGCAATGGAATTAGGTGTTGCAGCGTCACTTCATGAGGGAGCATTCGAAAATTAGATTTCAACAATGATTTTGACTACTTCCGTTGTTCATTTTCGTTACATCGAATTGTTTTACTCGGAATTTATTATTGTCGGGAAAAGAGCATAGCATTAAAATTAAAAATTGCATCATCTAGTGGATCAGAGGGCTTAAATGAGATTGGTATAATTGTCGTCAGATTTAGCTTATTCGCCATATGGTACGACACGCGGTTCGTTTGGAATTGACCCTCGGCACACCAATGTGGAATTCTGAGATGATTTTCCGGATTGTGGATAATCGCGTCTGTTCGCTTACGCGCCATTCTCGCCAATTTCCTTTCAACCCTCTAAATCACCAGATGTATTCGTTAACACGATCTTAGATTGCTGGAAGTTTTTGCGTAACGCACCTTTCATTGTAAATTTTGGCTATTATTGTGCGTGTAAAGCTCAGGAGGACCGAAATTTCAGAGGTCATCGAACCGGCAAATGTTACGAAGTTGTGACGAGGTCGTGCTGTTTTTTTGCACTTTCGTGTTCGATGTCTATGCCTAATTGCAACTCATTACGGAAAATACACTGTCGAGTCACATTATTGTAACCACCAGCTAATATCCAGAGTCACCGCTGTGTGCAGCGCGGACAGACGGGCTGGGAGTGACTCAATAAGGTGCTAGCAGGCGTTCACAGATATGTGGAGCCATGCTGACTGCAATACATCTGAGAGCTGCTGGAGGGTGCGTGGTGGAGGATCCAGAGAGCGAACAACACGATCGAGATGGTCCCACAGATGCTCAATTGGGTTTAAGTCTGGGGAATTACGGGGTGAGGGAAGTACTTTGAAGTCTTCATCGTGCTCCTCCAACCACTCTCGGACATTTCTAGCTGTGTGACACGTCGCAGTGTCGTGCTGAAAGATCCTCTCCTCTCCAGGGAAGACAATCAGCATGTATCGGTGTATGTGGTTTGCAAGATTGGATTCATAACGAATTCGGTCCATAGTGCCTTCCACATGTATGAGTAGTCCCATGGAATGCCACGAAAACTTTCCCCAGACCATAACGCTGCACCCACCAGCTTGTGTTCTTCCAGCAATGGTTGAAGAATGTTTATTCTCCGATGTTTCTCGCCTTGTACACCAACGTTCATTCGTTCGATGAAGCAGAAAACGTGACTCATCGGAGAAGGCAATCCTTTGCCAATCAGCGGAAGTCCAATTCCGATACTGCCGTGCAAATGTAAGCCTTTTCGGCCGACGCACCTTTCTTAGCATAGGTACAGTGACCATCCGTCTGCATCGGAACCCCATACACAGCAGGGTTCGCTGAACTGTCGCTTTAGACACACTTCCGGTAGTTCCCTGGTTCATTCGGCCAGTGAGTTTCTCCACGGTAGCGCGTCGATCGGCCCTCATGCACCTTCGAAGCAGACGTTCACCTACCACATCAATGACGTGTGGTGCTCCGCAGTTTGCGCGTCGCTTATTCGCAATGGTTCCATTTTTCCAATCACGATATACTTTACAGACAGCAGCACCTGAACAGTTCACAAACTGCGCTGTTTCAGAAATACTGCCACCCTTGACCCAAAAGCCGATAATCGTCCCTTTTTGTAAATCTGATAAATCGCTCCTTTTATCCATGACAGCAACGAGGGATGTGTTTTCAGATTGCCTATAGCACACCTTATATACCCTCCAGGTCAGCTCACGACACGTGCCTTCTTTCATTGGCTACGCGCTGTTGACGTCAAAAGTAGAAGGTGGTCACAATAATGTGACTCGACTGGTATGTAGCAATGAATAGTTGAGGAGGTTGTAGTCCCAAATTGTTTATTAACTTACGCACTATACGTGCAGGTTGCCCAGGATTGATCTTAGATGAAAATTATATCTTAACGCTTCTGTACTCTGGCTGCCTGTTTTATTTCTCAGTTGTTCATTCTTTCGTATTTACATCTAATTCCACGTAATATTTCATTGCGTTTTCCCGCCTGGTTCGGAAACTGCGTATAAGAACTGCGTCCTTCTCAAAGCATCATCCGTCACTTTTCCCCTTAGACCACTGTCCCCAATTTCAGCGTCTTTATAGCCACGGCTTTTTTGGGGTACGACCTCCTCTGTGTCCGTACTTTTCCCCTCTCGCTAGAAAAGGATGGCGTCTGACGCCTCCAAAACAATAAACGAATTTAGCTCTCTCGAATGCGCTTGCTGATTACAATGTACGTGATCGCAACGTAGGCCAATAAAACGATTTAAGCAAACGATGTGAAACGGCTCTTTCATACAAAGAACGATTCCCTGGGGAGCGACATTTTTGCAACCCCTAATTACCGATTGCTGCCGTAGATAGCTCCTTTCAAACATTCTCATATTTACTGAAAAGGACTTGAAAATGAATTAATACTAAAATCCTTTAAAATCTCCCAAATCCGTGTAACACAAGCTTGGCGCCAACTATTATCTACGTTCAAAGCTGCTCAGGCACTCGATTTGTTCGGTCTGACCCTCAATCGAATGCTGAATGATTCTCGACGAGCTGATCTACGTGATGTATATTGTGCACCGAGCACGCGTATGTTTTTACGTGTTGGAGTGAGATATTTATTTCACGAAGGCGGGGTCGCCTAATACAGTGGCATCTCAGTAAATGATAATACACTGTAAGAAAAAAGTTGTGTGAATTCATTTAATATTTCCGAAAATAACGAGCAGGAAGCTCCTGGTATTTCTCCAACTTTTAACAAAATTTCCTTTTTAAAAAGTTTCCGTTTAAAACTTAGGTATTTTGACAGATTTTCCTCTGTCATTAATTCCGTTTTTTGTTTTGTTTTAATTTTTTCATAAAAGTCAGTCTCGGTGTTTTCCCGTTTTTATTCAGAAATTTCCCCCAAACTTCGAACTTGACTTTTCCAGCAGACACTCTTTCCTGACGTACGAAGTAAAAGAATTCTTTGCGCCTGATGTGAATCGATCCCGGTACAGCTCGGTTGCATACGAATTGCTCTATACGAATATATACCAATTGCTCTATCGATTAATCTAGAAAGGCACTTTCCAAAGGATCACATTTAACATAGAAATGAAGTGGACTCGAAGTATACGGTGGTAAAATGTTTTTCTTTATTGACGCGGTTAATTAGTTATTTCATTTTCTGTAGGAGAACTGATTATTTTTCTGAATAGGTTCGTAATAATTCTATTTTGTCTTTAGGAAGACTTATCACAAATTACATTTGTTTTACATTACAATTCTTCGAAGCAACAGAAGGTTTTGGAGTTGGAGATTTTCTTTAAGTGACAATGGCTTTTACTTATGTTAAAGAAAAGGTGAAATGTACTGCTTCATAGTATTATTTCATAAAACCCCTAAATATAAGATTTACTCTTGATAGCTATAACAGCTTGGGCCGCGGATGGCCTAGTGGTCAGCGTTCGTGACTGTCACGGGGAGGACCTCAGGTTCGATCCCGGGCAAGTACGAACGCTCGAACCACTAAATATCCACCGTGCATCGGATGGGCACGTTAAGCCGTCGGATCCCTGGTACTGCCCCCCCTCCGGTAATAAATAAGGGCGTCTTCCTCCCCTTTCTTCTTCGCTTCCGTGTCACTTTCCTATCGGGCACTCTAGTCAAAATCTCCTAGCTTCCTATTTTTAAGGGTTGTTTAAGACCTGGGGCCAGACACTCCCTTCCTAAAATCCTCTACATCTGATCTGATCTGATCTGCTATAACAGCTTTCGTGTTAAGGGTCCGCAGACTGATACATAAACGTCCTGCAATGCTTAAAATACCCTGTTTCTTACAGTAACACAATATACAAAAGAATATCCGTAGCCACAATAACTTAAATATGATGCGGTATGCTATCCACAATATTCGATCTCACTACAGAACTTCAAAATCAGATCCTCCGACAGATAACTGAAATAATATAGGTAATCAAACCTCATGTATTCCCGGAAATTTTCCTTCGGATATGGAAAAAGCGGGAACAGAATCTTTCCATTAACATACGAAACAAATTGAGAAAGATTTTATGAAAATTCACAATTTTCCGTTAACATCTCTTAAAACCGGTAATTTCCCGTTAATATACGAACAGAATTTCGAAAAGATTTCTGAAAATTCAGAATGTTCCGTTGAATGCTCTTAAAAATGGCATTTTCCCGTTAATATACGAAAGAAATTGCAAAAGGTTTCTGAAAATTCAGAATTTTTCGTTCTTAATCTGAGCAAAGATGAAACAGGACGATTTCTATCAATTCACTTGTTAAAAATACGTCAAAATTAAGTTGTTGTTTTTCATCATTTCACGGAAAAGTTGAATCAAAAATATGTTTCTTTAATTCCCGAAAGAAACCACGAGAAATGGCTCGTAAATTTCAGGAAATGTTTTTCAATACAGGGGTTATGGATTTTGCAAATGTACATTTTCCAGTGTAGGGGCTATGGATTTTGCAAATGTGATCATTGAGGATATTGCAAACTGTGTGTCAAATAAATACAGCAAATGCCTGAAATAGCAGGATTTGAAAAGATTTTAATGTGATAAATACTTACGTTGAAATAAAGAAAACATTAATCCCATTTCGTTGTGATAATATTTAAGGGACGTATATCTGTAATGAAAGAAATAATTTAAAGAAGTTATTTCAGGAGTTATTAAATTTTGCGACAAGGGATGTTCCATGAAATTTCGAACGCAGTTTATGTTGGTGTACGAGGTAGTGGTTTTTATATCGTTCCGCTGATACCCGGGAAGTGATAAAATTTACTCTTCTGTGATAGGCCAAAAGAACATCACAAGGTGAATAATGATCCCGTGGTTCCAATCAATGTTATTCTCTGTTGGTTTCTCGATAATGAGATTTGTGGGATTGGACGGGATCCAGAAGATCACCAGTGATGGGGAAGGAATTCGGGAAGAGCAAGAGAGAAGGGAAAAGGTAGAGCGAGAAAGTTGGAGCGCTAAAGAGTCCTTTTTCCCTGAGAACGGTATTATTATGATGTGCCTTCTCTACCAACTGATCTATTTTGTATAACCGCTCATATTTAATGCTTCGTGTTTGCCTTTAGATATTATAACACAGGTCTAAAGAATGTTGATATTAAAAGTTGTTTTGGTTATTTTGGAAGACGTTGCACACATATTTGCGAGGCTCAGTGCAGCTATGATTTTCGTTTTTTTCCTATCGCATACGTTTTTATCGTAAAATGATGTATCACTTTGGGCTGAGTTTTAATTTGAGATACGACCAAGCCTATCCTACAATATATAGATTACCTCTTAGCATAAAACAAAGAAAAATCGAATGTTTATGCTAGAGAAATTCCACCGAATTTTGATAAATTATTCACCTTAAAATTTTATCTTTCTTGTTCATTGTGCTGCAAACGTAGCCACCAATTTCTTTTGCACCCAAAGAATGTGCAGTTTCTCCTTCACATTGCAGCTAATGTCAGTTCACCCGATATGGGCCTTAAATAAATTTTAATAAGTTTGAGTTTACAAAAAACTGCCTTCTACCCAGTAAAAACATTCCTGCTGAGCCAGCACTGGCAGCCGGCAGTGGCCCACCACTATGTTGCCGCTGCTCAAAAGTCGATAAAATGTCCCGGCAGCCACCACACGGGCCAGCAGTTCGAGCCAGCAGCGGGCCACAAGCATCGAAGGCAGTGGCGTACCGGAAATACTCGCCCCCCTCCCCCAGCAAAAAAAATCGAGTCCCTTTGGCAAAAATTTATTAGCTTTCGATTACTGAATTTTTTTTTTAACTTTCATATTATTTGTTAGGCTTAACAGGTGTTTCAGTAAATCAAATTCTTTGGAACCTACAAGTATTTTGCGTAAAACCAAAATTATTACTTTATTGCGTGAAACACAAACATGCACTTCTTAATTAAAATATTTGCCCTACTTTCACACCTATGCAAAAGTACTCCGAAGCACTTACGCCAAAGCTAGTCATATCATGCAAATTTTATTCTTTTAGAGAACTATATAAAAGGTCAGCCTCTTTTAAAGGCCTCACAATCATACACACACACAAAGCATGCAACTGCCCTGACAGTGTCTAATGACCTTTTACTGTTTATCCGAAAATACAGAACATAAATAAACAAATAAACAAGTAACAATCAGGAATTGTGGCACAAAACACGTAAAACTACTTAAATTATTTACTCTTGAATATAAAACAAACAATTTAACTTAATCTCACAATGTTTTGCACGGAGTAAAAAAATGTTCTCTTGACTGTCTCATAATTAAAGACGACTGTGCTTCTTCGTTCCAGCGAAAAACACCTTTTAGTTCATTATATTCTGAAGGATGCGTAGTTATGTGCAAGTATCTGTAATACATAAAAACCTTATCCTCATTGGTATCAAAATTCCACTCATTGAACTGATATTGTTGCAAACATTCTGTTGTTAATATAGTATATGCGTTGGAACTTTTGCTATGGCCGTGAAAAGGGCCCTGAAGTCTAATTACTGACATAGGCAGTTTAGAGCCCCTAGGCAAGAGACTTTCAGGGTCCCCTCCTCAAATCGGGTTAGGCCACGCCTCCTTTCATTACAAAACGACAGTGATTGGTACGTTATTATGCTTAGGATAGGTTACATAGTTATTATTGGCAGATTAAGATATTAATTTGCCGGTATTATGGTGTTCTATTTATCTGTGGAAACCAGAATTGTCATTTCCATGTGTTTCAACGAACAGCTATGAAATTACCATTTTAACTTTTTTTCAGAGGAGGAACATCGTGAATCAGTTAGTTGGATGCAAAGCAAGTAATTAATATATAACTATATTTTGGGGGGCCCTCAAAGATCAGTGCCCTGTGCATGCGCCCCGAATGCCCTCCCGTGACTTAGGCTCTGCTCAAGTCTTCTGGAACAGCTGCTTTCCCATCATCCAGTTTTTGTGAACTAAAGCAACGAAAATGTTTTCTAAAGATTCCGCTTATCTCCTGAAAAAAAAGAAGCAAAACTTGCTTTTCTTTTAAATACTGTACTTCATTCATAGCTGCCTGAATTGTTGGTTATTTCTTTAACCAGTTTCGTATGAAGTTTCCGCAAATTTTTTTGTAAAATCTTTCTGCCGAGGTTAAAGTCCCTCTCAGCCGTGAGCCCCAACCCCCGCAATGCGGAGGTTGCGGGGGTTATCAGTACGCCTCTGATCGAAGGAGTTACTTTTTAACGGGGCATTTCCTTTCCCGATTAGGTTGGATGACTTTGCCTAATTGCAGCTCTTTGTATGTGAAACTGCATCACTCCGTCCCGGTGGCGCAGTGATCTAAGCGGTGACTTCTGATCCTTCGTCCGAAAGGGGTCCGCGTTCGAATACCAGTGAGGCATGGATGTTGTGCTTGTCTTATGGTACTGGCTTTTTCCCTTTCCTGGAACTAGTGACTCTTAATTAGGGACGGGCGATTGCTTACAGCTCATTGAGTTGCTCACGGTGGTCGTTAAACCTCCAATAAAATATATATACCACGAAGGAATAGATGGGAAAAATTAAAGTTTCGATTAATTTTTTGTCAGCTAAAGTTTATTAGTGGCTTGTCCTGGAATTATATTGAATTACTTTAATTTCTATTTTTAACTTTAACAATTACGTTGTTTGTTTATTTTTCTATTCCTTATCTTATGCTTTTCTCTTACATCATTTCATTCCCTTTCACCCTTCCACAAGAGAGGGGACTTCTGTGTCTCGCTTCCTCCCAAAATCTTCTAACCTCCGTGTCCAACTGCTCTCTCCGTAGCTTCTACTCCGATCCCTGGAAATTACACTCCCATGAAGAAAAGGCTCTTTCGCCAAGAAGAGGGGGAAAAACCAGTTACACACGCCTCCGATCACCGTATTACTGATCACTGTAGAGTGCAATGAAGCAATAAAATAATAAAACGCTTAGCCAACTTACTGTAATAATGTTCGGCGATATATCTTTAGCTTACACTAAAATAATAATTGTCATATGTCACTGCAGAGATAACTTATATTATACTTGTTGCAAAAATATACAGAATAATAAATAGATTTCTTGGTTGCTAACTTGGGAAAACAAACTCGAAAATATTGAATGGATGACATAAATTATTTCTAATAACATTTATTTTCTGTAATATAACTGACTGAGGCTATCCTAGGGTCTTACTCCGTTGACTAAAAATCCTACTCTCACGATTATAACCTTTATTTCTTTCTATGTTTCATACGCGTGCTTTCCTAAAATCCTTCACTTCCAGGTGATGAGACTACTCGGTCCTCGGCTAGTTCAAATGCATATTTTCTCGACGTACTCCGAACTCCTGTTTTTCGGAGCCCGAGACATCTACTTCGCGCTCTTCCCAAGTTCCACTCCTTTTTCTCTCGCTTCTTCTCGTTGACTCCTTTTCCGACCGACAAAATGCCACCGCCTCCTCTAAAAACCGCTCCGCTATCGGGCGAAAGTCAAAACTCTCCCACCCTCTGCAAGCAATCCTTCTGTCACCTTCTGTCTTCCGGGCCTGAGAAAGGCGGTATCCACTAATCAAAGCTAAGTGCTCGGAAGGGCTTCTAAAATGCGTCCTTCTTCTCGGAAGCGGGATCAAAAGACCCGAGAATCTAAAAATTGTTCTAGACCACCAAATGTGTCTATACAAAACAAAGGTGAATCCTGCTGAATGCTCTTCTCATTGTTAAATCCCTAAGAAAAGTTTCTGTATATAGGACAACGAGGCGCCTACCCAAAAATTGTTTTATCCAGGTAAGGGAAATGAAAACGATGTTCCCATGCAGGATAAAACAAAAGAAAATAAATGGCGAGATGGAAAATGTGTTACTAGGATGGGTTTAATATCACTACCTAAACTTCCTATATTAAATCCTCGTAACAGTACTAAGCTCGACAGCCTAGGATGTGTTTGAAAAAAAAATGACTATTTCGCTGATAGCATATTGAAAGCGTCATATATTCCCTGTGCTAACTGCCATGATGGTGACGACAAAGAGACTTACTGCTAAAATTTCCATTCTATTCTTGGAAACGAATGATTTCTAACCGATTTTTAAATTCTCCGTAACAAACTTGTCTCAAACTGAAAGTTGTGAAAACACAAGTTTGTCCGTGTGCCCTCACTCCGGAGTAAGTCGCTCTCCCAACTGAACTACGCGGACGGGATGTTTCGCTGCAGATTTGTCGTCTTGACACATGTTTTTACCTCTGTGTACGTCACAAAGTTCGGACACTCTCTGGATAGTGGTAACTTAAAATATGTTGCTGTTTTTCATGTTTCAATTTTCTGAGTTTCTAATTTTCACACGCTACTATTCTGGGAAGCAAATTTCTTAAGACTTAGATAAGCAGTTTGTATCTATATGGTTTCATTTTGGAAGAAACAGGCAAGTTTCTGCTCTAAAAAGAAAAAGAAAAAAGCTGAAATACATGTTATCGTGGAATGTTCTTCGATTCGCTCGGGAAATCATATCAGTGCAATCGATTCAGTAGAGGATTGAACATAATAAAAACACACGAAGAAAAGATGATGGAAAGTTTAACGTTTGTTTCTGCCATAGGATAAAAGGAGATAAAAAGCAATAGTTTTGTTCAACTCAAATTCCCGGCCAAGAGGAACAGATTCTCAGCATTTTGATAGCTGTACTAAACCCGGACGCGCATGTTACTTTACGAGGTTCAGACTGCTTTCAACAATTAATACCGTAATTTAGATTACATTTAGATGAACCTTCCCAATGTATTGCGTTGGTGGATCAGCCTACAATACTGGCTGTCATACATTAACTCCAACTAGCTGCGGAGGAAGGATCCCCGTCACCGACAAATTTGTGAAGTTCACATTGTCGCCGGATTGTGGGAAATTGATCTACTGGCCGTCGGATTCTTCAAAAAATGTGTGATGTTTGTTCCATACATCATCTGGAATGAATGAAAATTCCTTCTTCGCAAAAAAAAAAAAAAAAAAACCATAATAAATAAATAGGACGGAGGCGCGGTTTCGATCTTCTTCACCTGCAAATTTGGGAATTTCACAACTAGTAGTCTGGGCAAGAAAAAAAAAAAAATAGCAAGTGCAAAGCAAAAATCTAATTTTTACCTTGCAGTTGCCATGCTTAAATTTAACCTTCAGACAAATTTAAAATAACTTCTGCACATTACAAGCCGGGGAATTTTTCTCCCTTGCTTGAGCGTTAAAAAATACGGCAATTGAAAAAATCCGTCCAGTCTTCTTAAGCAGAAGCCCCCCCACCCCCCAGTTTATATTACTTTACGATTATATTTATCACTTCCCGTATCCAGCTGCAAGGCTGAACGTTCCTATCCGAAACTCTCTCTTTTGAAATGGTGAGTTTAATCAACTATGTGTGAAGAAGGCTTAAATGAATTAACTTTAATAACTGCTGAAAGTGATGTTCTTAGTCGACTGACATTTGGGAAAAAAACTTTAAGTGACTTCACAAGCACAAAATTACGAAAAAAAAAAAAAGTACCTAAAACGTTCTGAAATCACCAGTATTTCTGCCCCTTAAAGGTAAACATACATACAAACATATCACCAAGATGTTCTCTGAGATTCAGAGGTTAGCTCCAATAAAAAAAAAAAAAAAAAATACAAACTATCAGATATTTTTACTTACTGTTGTATCAAACTTCTCCATTTGCAGTGATTTTGACATACAACTCGGGCTTCACTGATATCTATTAAACGCCGTACACAAGATCTTTTATACTGCATACTCATAATCTTTTTCTCATGCAGACACTCCTGAATCTGATCCACCCATGTCTTCCTTGGTGTTCCTCTGCCTTTCCTAAATGCCTCTTGGGCTAAAAAGATTTTCTTAGTAAGCATCTCATCACTCATTCTTTCAACATGGCCAAACAACCGAAGCATATTAGTCTCCACCTTGCTAACAACATTTTGCTTCACATCACACAACTGCAACACATCAGCATTCCTCACACAGTCAGAACGTGTTTTGCCACAAGCCTCCCCCTCCCCCGTAAGTAACGCATTTCTGCAGCACAAAAATCACTTCTGTGTTTCTTCGGTAGTACCCAGGTTTCACTACCATGCATCAGAGTAGGAACAACTACACTTTCATACACAGCCATGCGGGACTCTCTCGAGAACCCATCATTCCTGTGAAAACCTCCCACAGCAGCTATGACTTTCAATGAAAAATTCACTTGCCTACTAATTTCACCATCCAATTTGTTCTCTCTGTCAAACATGCTTCCTAAATACACAAACTCACTCACCTGGTCAATCACAGTGTCATTTATACTTACATTACAAGCAGTGCTACCAGTTCCTCTCTCAAAGACCATAACTTTGGTTTTTCCCTTATTTATACTCAGTTTGAATTTCATGCAAACTTCGTACATCAGGGACAACATATTCTGAAAATCACTTTTGCTCTCTGCCAACAGGACAGTATCATCAGCATACAGCAATCTGCACACACGGATATCACCAAGACATAAACCAGTATTATCTATTTTGGCATCACGCATGCACGCATCCATAAATATATTAAACAGCCATGGTGACATTACACAACCCTGTCTGACTCCTGCACCAATTGAAAACCATTTTGATAAAACACCATTCACTCGTACATAAGCTCTACTACCAGCATACATGGCTTTACACTATTAAGTAGATTCCCAGTAACACCATATTCACTGATTCTATTGAAGATGATACACTAATTCAATGGAAGATGATACACTGATTCAATTGAAGACGATACACTGATTCATTTTGCTTCACATCACACAACTGCAACACATCAGCAAAATGGGCATGTTAACAATGGGCATGTTACAAGCAGGGACAACCCCCCCACAGAAGATGATACACAGATTGAAGATGATACATTGATTCAATTGAAGATGATACACAGATTAAATATGATACATTGATTCAATTGAAGATGATACATTGATTCAATTGAAGATGATACATTGATTCAATTAAAGATGATACATTGATTCAATTGAAGATGATACACAGATTAAATGTGATACATTGATTCAATTGAAGATGATACACTGCTGCACGTGCTGTCGACCAAGCCCGATGCAACTCTACGGGAATTGGGAGAGGAACTGAAGACCTCCCATATGACCAACAATACCCAACTTCGCAATTTGGGTTATTCGTGTAAACTGTGCAAATAGGAACCCTATGGTTTGTCGGACCAGAATCAAATGCGCTACTCCATTGCTGTTGCTCTGCGTAAAAGACAAAAACGGGAGGACTTTTTGCATCGGTTGGTCACGGATGACGAAAAGCGGGTCACATGCGTGAGTGTTACGGAACAATGGGCATGTTACAAGCAGGGACAACCCCCACAGAAGGTTGTTAAGCCACCCCTTCATGGACAGAAGTTGATGCTGAGTTGCTGGTGCAATTGTCGCGGTGTAATTCACTATAAACTCTTACCGCGGAACAGTTCCATCACAGTGGATGCTTACATCCAACAGTTGGACCGTCTCCTTGCTGCACTGCAAGAGAAACGCCCAGCGCTGATATATCACTATGCAGTCGTTTTTCACCAGGATAACGTTCGTCCACATGTCGCTTTACGGACCCAGCAAAAACTGTACGGGCTTACGGACCCAATATTTTCGCCCCCTCCTCCACCTTATTCCCCTGACTTTGCCATGTCCGAATTTCATCTCTTCCGGTTTTTGGCGAATTTTCTCGCTGGGGAAAACTTTGCGAATGACGATGATGTGAAACGTTGCATTGTGACGTGCCTGCCCCACAGGACGCACATGAGATAAAGGCAGATAGCAGTGAGGTACATGTCCGCGTATCTCAGTTGGGAGAGCGACTTACTCCGGAGTGAGGGGATCCGGCTTCGATCCCCGGCACAGACAAACTTGTACGTTATATTGGCACCCGAACTTCCAGGATGACCTGGCTGTTAAGTTTCTCGCAATAATGTGATGTTCTTTCCACACGGCGAGACAGGAAAAATGAGAATGTCTTCTTCAGTGCTTCGAAAAAATAACTCAGTGTGATGTTGCGTTCCACACACCTAATTTGTCTCGGATTTCTGAAATGCACGTTCTTCATGGGATGACTACCTAGAGCGACATATGGTACCGGCTGACATGTGGGCCATGCCCCCGGCCCTCTTTGGGATTGGGGGGGGGGGGTGACGTGCCTGCCCCGCAGGAAGCACATGAAATAAAGGCAGATAACAGTGAGAGCACATGTCCGCGTAGCTCAGTTGGGAGAGCGACTTACTCCGGAGCGGACAAACTTATACGTTATAGCATGGATGACTTCTTCAACTCCCGCCGCCAGATTTCTATCGCAATGGAATATTTCAACTTGTAGTTCGGTGGCACAAAGTCATCAGTTCCAATGGGACTACCTGGACGATTAGGTTAAGTGCTTTCTGAGATTTTTTAAGTTTGAAATACATGCTTCTCTATTTTCCGAATACTTTCTTTACAACCTGACAAATCATAACGTAATGCTTCTGTTCTCTCGCTGCCTATTCTGTTTCCTTACGCGATATGCTCTTTCGCAGCTGCTCTGCAATTCTACGCCTTCCATTTTACTTCGCTATCGTGTGCTTCATGAGACGCGAACAGTGTTCTTTCTCAAATCATTATCCCGTCAGCTCTGTTCCCTTCTTAAACTTCTCTCCTTGATCCTCTGTGTGTCCATCCTTTTCCCCACTTGCTAGAAGGGGATGGCTTCAGACACCTTTAGCTGTTCCGATTGCCTTACGGATGATAATGTACATGATTTTAGTTTAAGCCAATAAAACGCTCATCACGAAAAGCGCTTCTTCAAACTGGTTCTTCAATACAAAAATAACGCCTGCCTGGGAATACTGTTGTACAACTTCTAAATACTGTTGCCCCCTTTGAAAGAACCTTCGAACATCCCCAAGCCAGGTGATCTTACATAAAAATGAATTCAAACTAAAATTCTTTAAAATCTCCTGAACTCACGTAACAGATGTTTAATTTGTCAATCACCGTGTGCTGTGATCAGTTTTGCGTTTTATCACATTATTTGAGTTCTGTAGGTTCTTTATTGTTTACGTGATGGAGCTCACTGGAGGGATTCGTTTGCGAGAAAATCATTCACTAACAGAACCTCAGCAAGTAGCGTGTGACTACATAATGAAATAATGCTCAACGATAAATTCACGTCCGGCTCTTGAATAACGTATTTCTCTCCATGTCACATACCAGTTCACACGCAACTGACCGTCGAAAAAAAAAGCCAGATTATTTAACCTACTCAAGGTCTGAAACTCTCGGTGGATTGAACTGGATGAAATTCTGTACGTGTATAAGAGAGTGGGTGAAACCTTCTCTACCTAAAAATAAATTGTAGACATTTTAGTGCACATGCGCATCCCTACTGCAATAAAGGTATATTGGCCACCCTTCTTATAAATTCCTCCTATAAGATTTTGCGTACATTAGCTTCTCGTGCTTTCTACAAGAACAACTCCAAAATCATGTTCCGTTCGCACACGTTCAATCACACATTTATTTATTATTTACGTGTGCTTAACAAGGCATCATATTTGGGAATGTTTTTCAATGAAGCACCTACATCTGTTTGCCCATTTCTAGCGTTACCGTTCTACAAAAAATACGATGGAGTCTTGTACTACTGCAGGAATTTAAAAAAAAAATGCACCTCAGAAGTTTAATATTGTAGAACAGAGGCAAGATCTCTGCTCATATAGCTTGCAGATTTGGGTCGAGTATTACCGAAGAGATGTCGCAAGCAACGTAAAGGCATCGGATCGTGGAATTGTATGATCCGTCCCTGATGAAACACGGTTTAACGCATAGCCATCAAGGCTATTTACCGATCGGAACAGTTTCTGCTTCGCCGGTTCAGCGTCTGCCGACGCCTATCCATAACATTGTCCTGGGGTGTCTCAGTGGGTTGCCTTCCATCTGCTTTTGATGGCCCCCCTTGCTACATGACCCCCCGCGACAATAAACAGCGAACTCTGATGGACAGGAGGAGGAGTGGTGGATAGGAGGGTGGATCCACCGCTGCGGGGAACGGTAGCCATTACATGTCATTTAGTACTGTAGAATAACTCCCCGCCGTCTCCAGCGCCAACACAAACCGCAGCTGCAAAAAAGAACATACCACATCAGTTGGGGATGCAGTGCAGAAACATTCTCTCTGCTTTTCTATTAGGGTTTGGGCTTTATCGGAAGCAATCAAAGTACATTTTACCTTAAACGTACCTGAATTTTCAAACGCTTCGAATACTCACGAGAATTTTAAAATCTTAATTTATATGGGGAACCTGTGGCCTTTTGAGTGAATCGAAATTTTGGCAGAACAAATCCTTTTATTTTTATTAATATATTTTTGTTCGCCTTTTATTATTTTATTTTCATCTTAAAACGATCGTATTTAAAATACCAAAGAGTAAACGAAGATTCAACGAAATAATGCCCCCCGACTGACGCCTACAATTAAAACATTAGTAAATCATAAGGGCTATTTTGACACCTACTACGCTTATGATTTCGTTCTGTGGCTCCTAAAGAACTACAGATGGAATTGTCTGAGCTCTCAGAAGATGACGCTTTAAAGTCTTTATTTGTCGCTAAAAAAGATTCAGTTGAAATATGGAAAAATAAAATAGAATACCCACGCGTTCGGCAACATGCACAAAATATTCTTGCTTTTCAACCACTTATTGCTGCGAATCTACATTCTCCTATTTAATGCAAATCAAGACGCTCTTAAGGTCACAAATGACGGATAGCTAGAGGATCAGCTGAAACTGCGGACCGCCATGTTGCAATCAAATATTCAAACGCTTTCCAACAAAAAGCACTCACAACAAAGTCATTAAAAAGTTAGTTAACTTTAGAATTAACAATTTTTTTTTCATTTTTGAAGTTATAGTACATAGTAAGATTTTACAAAATAATGTATATTTCGAAGTATATCAAATTGAAGTTTCTTGAATGCGGCCTTGTTAGATTACAGCTAACTTAATGCGGCCTTTCAACATGAAAAGGTCTCTGATTTATATACCCTGAATTTCGAAGTACCTTCTCAGAAATCACGCAGGTTTTATGCGAATTGGGGAAACAGTTGGGGAGTTTTTTTTTTTTTTTTTTTTTTTTCAGAATGTCGTGACTCAGAATAGTGATTTTAATAAGTTTTAAGGAGTTCTCTGATATTTATATTTCTAGAATTTTCCGTTCTTGTTTAGTTTTGAGGAAAATCGACAGTTCTATAACGGATTTCAGAAGATTGTGGCTGTGTTATGACATTTTTGTGGTGCAGACATCTGTATGAAAACTGTTTTCAGTATTCTGTCATAAAAATTGACTCGCTATTATCATCATCTTCCGAGACCTGTCCTGTCGAGAGTTTTCATGTTCCGGAATCTCGGGGAAACTGATCACTTCGCTGAGATTTACGTGGGGGAAAATAAATAAATAGAATGCAAATTCTCTCCAGTACACGGCTTTGATTTTCGTTCTGGGCCCTGGGGAATGATAAAAATGGCCAAAAACCTAGCCATAACACTTCAACAGCATTGAACATCGCGCATTTTGTACATTGTAAGTGTGTATATTTCTGACGTAGTAGAGCAAATATGCATTGAATCGGTATACTCGAAATTGGGACATACCAACGAACAGGGGAGCCTGGTTGGTTGGTTTTTATCACCAACGGATGGCAAAACGTTACAATAAACGAATTGCAAATTTTTCCCCAAATCTTCCTGCACATGATCTTATTACTTTGGGGAAAATTATACCTTATTCTGTCACTTCTTCAGACTTCAATCGTGGACAATTGTGGTACTACTTGTACACAGCGACAACACACCTGGAACAATTTTTCATACAGAAACCTTTGGCTAGACTTCAGATGATGGAGAATACCAAACTTTTAACTTGAAATGCAAAATGTGCTTTATTTTACAGAAGAAAAATAAAGACTCATGCGTTGCTCAATAACGCCATAAATCGAACAGTTTACCATTCAAAATTACAAATCAGGTACGTGCTACATACATTGCTGACATCTGGAAAATGTACCTTAGCATAAGAAACTCACGTTACAATATAAAACGGGCACCCAGCTGTTCTTCCCTCTATAAATCTCGACAAAATAGCATAACTTTTTGATTAGAATAATTTTCTGAAGAAAACAATGAGCATATCACTCATCTGACCCTAGAGCTGCATCACTACAGCAGAGTAATAATTCTAAAACGACATATCTGACGGAGGTAACTACGTGTCAAGACAACAAATCTGCAGCGATACATACTGCGCGTGTAACTTAGTTGGGAAAGCAACTTACTCCGGAGTGAGAAGCGCGGATTCGATCTCCGTCACGTACATATTTGTGTTTTCACACATAAAAAGATATATGAATTATGCTTTCCACAGGTGGAAGTTAAAATTGGATCTCATGTTATAGAAAAGTTCCCATTCTAAAGAAGAAGAAAAATCCAGCTTTGAACTTTTTTTTTTTTGTTTCGGAGATTCTTAGATTTTGGTATTAATTCATTTCCAAGTAAGGAACATTTAGCGGAAGATTTTTTTCATTCAGGGTGGGAATGCTTGACGAGGCTAGTTACGGCGGCAAAGTAACTAGTAAGAGTTGTAAAAAAATTGTTCCCAGACAATTTGTGTTGAAGAGCCTGTTCAGAAAACGTTAAGTGCCTTTTACGGTTATATTGGCCTACGCTTCAATCATGTACATTGTGATCCGAAAAACGTATCGAGACAGCTAAATGAGATTATTGCTCAGGAAGCATCAGAGAAACGCTCTCCCCTTCGAGCTAGGGGTCGAGAGAGGCTCAGACGACACAGAGGTCACTCTAATGAAGGAATAGGACTAGAAGAGGTCGCGAGATGATGGTCTGAGAAGTAAGACTTTTTCGGGCCTCCGAATAAGGACGGCGCAAGAGAATGAAAGGTTGCGTAGAACTGAAGTAAGTGCGGAAAAGCGAATAATTAACAAACAGAAAAAGTAGCGGAAGAACTGGGAGATTCGCGGAGCAATTTATTGAGATAATTCTAGATCAACCTTCACTATAAATTTAAGCAAATAGTAAGTTAATTGAGACTGTAGTCCTTTGCTGTACATTAACTGCAAGGAGCTGCAATTAGGCTTAAACATCGAAACGGAGCAGAGCCTATAAACGAACAGATCCCCTCTAACAGTTGTCTAAATCAAACTCATGAGACACGTACGTGGGTTTGGAAGAGGTTTTCAGTTGAACACATCTAGTTTCAAACATTCTTGATTTTACATAGAAATTCATGACTTTTTTCTTCCACGATAGCTTCATTGCAAATGCTCTATCCCCAAAAATTTCGGCATCTAGACTAAACATTTCTCGATTGAAAATGTTTCTTTTTTCTCATATTTAAGTTATTAAAGGAATGAAAAGATTACTTGTGAATTTTGTATAAAGTGATTTTACGAGATTTGTATCGATTTTGTTTTTGGATACAACTTTTCGCAAATTTTTCTGCCCCTCGGTGACAACACTAAAAACGAAATATATTTCAAATTCTGGAAAATGAAATTCTGGTAAATAAGAAATATTTCAAATTCTGGAAAATGACTAGTTTCCAAGCTAACAGACTACGAAAGGATTTTTGCATAAGCTACAAACACACACAGAAAGATATTAAAGGAGATATTTATGCAGGCTGGTTTGTTGTACTGTAAGGACAATTAATATAAAAGCATTGATAAATATTCCAAACCACCAAACTTAGAATGTTTCTATAACACCAGTTCAATGTGGGCCTTTTTTCGGTTTCTACTTGAAAAGCGGACAACTTAACAATTTTAGAGATAGCAAGGCTGCAGTTCGGTAGGTGTTTGTGTGTTTTCGCGTCCCAAAATGCATGCTATCATTTTGTTTGTTCGTCCTCCTATGGATGAGATATCTCTATTTCTAAAAAGGGATTAAAAAATTCTTCTTCTTCAAGAAAAAAGAACTCCAAAGCTGTCCGCATTTTACACAGCTTTTCTTGGTGCCTACTTTCCCTTGGGATAACATAATAGTTTATTTCTATCTGCCACGATGTCTCTCTTCCTAAAGATCGAATTAGATCTCTTCCTTTTGTTCGTTATAAGCATAATCAAGATTTTCCACACAAATATGCCACCTTCTATTGCCGGTAATCGTAAAAGTACAGTTGTATTTGTCAGTTTATGAAAAAGAATTAGAAAAGACCCTCTGAACTCTTTTTGAATCGACAGAGTCATCGTATCACCTTTTCGAAGCTTCCTTTCTGTTCACTGTTTTTCTCTGTACATGTAGAGGGTGTAGCGTAAAAGTGTAACCAATTTCAAATAAGCATAACAGTTTTAATATAAATGATCTCAATACACAAGTTGTGTTAATTAACAGAACAGATTATGAAGTTTTATAGACATTCGATATGGATACCATTTGTCACCCGAACAATGCCTAAATTGTATTCCAATTCCAACCATGTTTGTTCGAGAATGTTCGTATTAACTTTCTGCTGTGCATGTGTAATTCTCCTCTTTTGGTCAGCAATGTCTGCAACAGGGATGATGTAGACCTCACCCTTGAAGAATCCCCATAAAAAAAAATCACAGGGTGTTAAGTCCGGCGAAAGTGGGGGCCATGCAATGGGACCACCACGCCCAATCCATCGATTGGCAAATTTGGTTTCCAGAGATCTCCTCACAATCAAAGTCCAATGAGGTGGCGCCCCATCTTGTTGGAAAATGACCGGAGTTGCAAGTTCAGCTAACTGGGGATGCACAAACCGCTCAATCGTGCCCAGGTAATTATCAGCTCTCACGGTCGCTTCCTGAAAGCAAAAGGGTCCAATAACACAGTCGACCATTATGCCACGCCAAAAACTCACTTTTGGGCTAGCATGTTCATGTTCCATTGTGCAATGCGGGTGTTCAGTTCTCCAAATTCTCACATTCTGTTTATTAACCTTTCCAGAAACATGGAAAGTGCACTCATCCGAGAAACAGATTTGCCTCAGGAAAGATTCAGCACTTGCAATGTTCTCCAACATCTCTTCATCAAATTGTTTACGTTTCACATTATCATCTGGGGTTATGTGATAGGTATAACGAAGTAAATTTCTCCGTAATTTCTGGTCCACGCTTAGAATCGAACCCGAGTCCACTTATTCCGGAAGAAGTCGCTCTACCAACTGAGCAACGCGGACGTTCGTTGTCGCTGCTATCTGCCTTTATGTCGTGTACGTCCTGCTGGGCAGGCACGTCACATGGGTTATCTACACTTTATACGGGTGCATTTCCAATCTCTGACGTAACACTCTGTGTACTGACGACTTGGGGATGGCCAGCGCTGCTTGTCTGATTGACTTCCGAGAGCTACGCGTGAATGTTTGCCTCACAACCCCTCCCTTTCTGGAACCAGCGATGGTTATCCAGGACTCTTGTTTGTAAGGACGGTACCAGTTTCCTTGAATGACTTGTACCATCTTCTGATGCTGTTACGTGTGGGCGGTTTGCTCCCATATTTTGTTCTGAAATTCCGCTGAACCTGCGTTTCGGATCAAGTTTCAAAAAACCACTTTACAATCTGTGATTTCGTCGCAGAATCCATTAAATACATTCATTTCTAGAAAACTTGAGAGTATTCCTTACCACCTGCAACAAACTGAATGGTGATATTAGTTTTGAATCCAAAGTTATCATCATTTGAAATTGGTTGCACCTTTTTGGGAAGCCCTGTACATCTTCATTTTTAACTACAGACTATTTCCCATTTTGTCATTCACATATGTAAGCAAAAATAGCAAACAATATATCTAAACGAAAAATGAAGAGCCAGCTCCTGGGCTTACTTACCTGCCAGCGTTAGAGTTTCAGTGGAGACATGGGCACTATGGTCATTATCTTTCTATATGGACTCCAAATAAGGGATGAGAGGTTCTTGCTATCAATATTCCTGAAATACTCGTTAAAAACTGAAGAAAAGCAGGCTAAAGAACCTTAATGTTATGTAACTCTACTGTACTATGTGTTCATGTTGTATAAATGTGTAAGCTTACTATTGTAGTCGGAATTTATACTTCCCATTCGGATTGGATATTTAAACCTAATTGCAGCTACTTTTTGAATGTTATGAAGGCAGTATATCATGAAGAAAGTGTTAGAAACAGTTGCGGTACTAACTCTGTCCTTTATTACTATCTAATCTAGCGGTAACTCGAAAGAGTAGATCTTAGGCGGCATCGCAATTGGACTTTGAGTTTCAAAGGGAATCGTTTCTTTTGTATGAAAGGTCGTTTTGGAAAACTCGAAGTGCCTAATCGTTTTATTGGCATGCATCGAAGTCAGGGGTATTATCATCCACAGACCGATCGTGTCTGCTTAATTAGTTTATTGCATATATACCACCAGAGACCTGCAAGCTAGTGAGAGGCACAAGAGATCAAGCAAAGCAGTCTGGAGGGGTCAGAACTTACGAGATGATGCTTTGAGAAATAAGATTTTTCGAAAGGGAGAGGGGACTTTGCGAAGAGAGCGAGGAATGAAAAGATGTCTCCGGGAAGCGAGGAAGAAAAATGTTATCCGGACCGGGGAAGCAAGAATAATGAGTAAATGAATTAAAAGAAAAGTTAGGTAGAACGTGCAGATGACAAGCAGAAAGTAAAGCAATCGTAATTCATGAAAGTAAAGCAATCGTAATTCAGTAATTAATATAACTTCAGGACATACTAATAAACGAATGAAATATTAATAAAGGAGTAATTCAATATTGCAGATAATCGTGAAAAAGAAAAAAAAAGTTGCAACTCATCATACGTGCCGAACCCAAACGGGAAGGAGCAGGCCCGTTAACAAGTAAATAAACAACACTGTAACATATACGTATATTCTATTTTAACTTTCCTTTTGAGTTTATTTTTCTTCGTAAATTTGAGTTTGTTCTCTTAGACATTTTCGAACCTTAACGTTCTGTCTTTTCTCTCAAACAAGAATAATGTTGGCAACACCCCGAGGGTGGAACAAGAGTGACGTATGTGTGACCAGATAAGAACGATAGATAAAAAGGCAATGTTGCGGTTTTTGCGGGGGATTGATGATAGTGATGATAGACGTGCTGTTATACTGTGTTTGGGTGTTAAATCACTGATACTGTATCGAGTAAGCCAGTAAAACATATGTGAGTGTGGACTCAATAATAAAAGTACTTGTAAGTACTACTTGACCTTTTTCTTGCTGCGTCATAATGAATATTTGCTACGAAAAACAGGGTGCCGTCAAATGAGACTTTAGATCTTTATGGGCCCTTGGCGCTAAAAGGTTAATGTGCCCCCTCCCCCTTCTTATCCCTTCAGAAATTTTCATCCGTCAGATTAACAAAAAAGAAAAGGGGGGGGGGTGAGTAAAGGAAAAGGTTTTTACACTTTTTAAAAATTCCATTGCTTCCTATTATTAGAACGTTCTGTAAGAAACAGTTCTAGTGTAATAATTTTGTCTGTCCGTGCACATCGAAATTTTTGATTTCGGAGATATTTCAAGATTTATTTTTGCGGCTAACAGGAAATCAATGGATATTAAGTTAGGCACTTTTAATATCCCATATACTTCATGCACTGCAGTTATCATAAACAGAATTTTGAGGCTAATAGGGAATCAATGGATGTTAGGTTTGGCACTTTAAATATCCGTATCCCATTTATACCTGCACTGCAGTTATTAGAAGCAGAAGCATGCAAATTAAATGCAAAAGATCCGGTTTGAAAATGGAAAAGTAGAAACAGCAGGTATTTGAGTAAGAGTATCATTGAAACTTTTTATTGCTTTTTCAAACGCTAGTTTTAAGTCGATTTAAGGAATAGAAAAGGCGAGAACACTTTCATAATTATCAGTATTAAACCAAGGGAGCATAAAGTAATGAGAAAATGTTGTTGCAATACAATATAAATTACTTTTAACACTATTAAATAAGATAGTGTGATATTCTCAAATTTCTTTATTTTTTCAGTCTAAATATTAATAACTATTTTGGTTTAAGATGGTTTAGAGGGATTAAGGCCGAGAAAGAACTTCATTGTCCTAAGAAGAGTTATTCTGTGAAGAATATTTCTTTCTTCATTGATTATCCTACCACGAAGGAAAAAAACTATTAACAGCAAACACGCCCGGTCATCAAGAAAGTTTTTACAAGGACTCCTCATCGCAACTCGGGAAGAAGGTGGGAAGATTCCAACACATATGTGTTACCTTGGGTGGAAGTTCCATGAAAGCAATTTATAGCACAGCATGCCAGTTAAGAATTCGCCTTAAACAATGAAAAGTGTGGGAAGCGTGAATACTTTCTTTGCCAAATACTAAAAAGAACTCACAATTATTTTAACCGTTTCTTTCAAAATAAGTACATCGATAAGAACTCGAAAATTTGGAATATCAACAACAGTAAGAAAAAATATATTATTATTAATATGAGAAAGCAAAATATTAATTGACAATACAAAGTAGTCGCTTTAAGGTCGGTCCGTGAAAACCAAAACGGAAAATTCAATTATATGTTTTCGGGGCCCCTCAAACAGGGAGGCCCTATGCGCGCGCCTAGTGCGCCTAGCCGGAAATCCGCCCCTGGGTGCAGTCCGTGTTCAGGCGCCAATATAACGTAATTTTCTTTCAGCTGTAACTTAGTCCTTACGTCAGTAAATTACGTTATGTGTACTAAGTCAATGCAATATTAGAAAGTACTCGTACACCTTACAAGAAAGAGCTCAAGTAGTTCTTACAAATACTTTTATTTTGCTTGCATGGGTTGTATTCCACACTCACATATGGTTTACTGGATCTCGATACATTATCAGTGATTTAACACCCAAACACAGTATAACATCACGTCTATCATCAATAACATCAATCCCCTGTAAACAACTGCTGCATTTGCCTTTTTATCTATCGTTCTTATCGGACACATACGTCACACTTGCTCCGACCTCAGGGTATTGCCAACATTATTCTCGCTTGAGGGAAAAAGACATAACGTTAAGGTTTGAAAATGTCTAAGAGAACAAACTCAAATTTATAAAGAAAAAGAAACTCAAAAGGAAAGTTAAAATAGAATATACGTTACACATATTATCCAGATGTGAGACTTAAGAAGCATCAAACTGGTTTCCTCGAAAAGCGATCAACTGAAGGTGATGAAAATAGAGCTATTTTTTTTTCTAGAACGATTACTTTAGTTGAAAATGTTTAAAAAGCCTTGCAATGCTAGAAAGGGGGAAAGTGCTGAAAGTTTGAAGTGTGCCCCCCCCTACAAAGCATCGCTCTCTTTTTTTAAAAACAGTGCAACGCTACCTCCCTTAAGGTGAGCTTTTGAATCCCGCCCCTGTCAAATGAATACTGCTTTTTTTTTTTTTTTTTTTTTTTTTTTTTTTTTCCATTGCTTCAGTGTTTTCACCATTAAATTTCTTTTTTTTTTACAAAAATGATAAATGTATAACAACAATAATGATTTCAGTATATAGTAAGCAAAATATCGTTCTTTGGAAAGGTATTATTTAGGTAGGCATAATATTTTAGCCGGGATTTCGAAGATAACAAAGCCTTATAAAGTTCCTTTCTCATGCCGGATAGGTGTCACTCCTCCCCATTCCGTTGGCTCTTGTGTAAAATTTCTCTTGACTAAAACTTTCTCTTCCACTCGAAGTATCTAACCATCGTTGGTCACATCGCTGGCTTCTGACAATGGGCTTTCAATGGAGCCCATGATGTGATCTGTTACGGCTCAAGAATTGTGAATGGGACAACGTTGGATGTTACATGATTTCCTCCAGAAATGATGGAGTCGAGAGCCCGCCTTTTCCTAGTACAATAGAATATTATCCGTCCTTTGATTTGCTACTTACACGATCACGACTGCAGCCCATGTTGCCAGAATTAATCCGGTATAACGAAATTGGTAAATGGGAAAACTTTCAACAAAGTTGTCTCCTGACGGGGTAACAGAAAACACACACCCCAGAAGGACAACAAAATGGATAAAATTGAACTTAGAGAGGCTCAAAGCACTTTTATTCACCCTAAAATTAAAAAAAATATTTTGCAATGCAATATATAACATGTACAATACCGTAAAAAATGTATGAAACAAGTATTTTGTTATGAGAATGACATTGATTTGTATTTTCTCTGAGTGACATCACGCATACTTTTAGACACGATTTTAAGTAATTAATGATAACAAAAAAAAAAAAAAAAAAAAAAAGAAAAAAAGGACGGTATTTGTTTCTCTTCCTGAGAAGCCTGTGTTGGGCTCAATTCATGGGTAATACACTGATGAAGTGTTTATGTTTCTCTCTTTTACTCTCTGTTTCTTTCGGTTAGTTGCCCTAAATCAGGACAGGCAGCTTTTTATATCCTAAGATACTCACGCAGACTCGAAAGAAGGAAAAAAAAAATACAGAAAGAAAAATAAGATAGCAAAAATGTGATAAACTGGTCTGTTTGCGTTTCGGTGCTCGACCTCACCCCAGACGTGTTCAGTGGGATTTCAGCAGTGTAACTTTACCTGCTGCCAGATATTGTAACACTCTTAATTCACGAGCCGAAGCGTTTAAGCGCCACAAGGGTAGAAATTATTCTCAAATATTCTTGACGTTACGAAAACAGAACTATAGCATTACTTTCACACCATCATACTTCGACCTTTAAACTTCACTATTCCCCACGGTCTGAGCCCATATGAGCCCAGCGCTCTTTTTCGAAATACTGACCTTGCGCCAAGAATTTCCAGTAAACAACGAACAGCACTGTGCGCTGTGACGTATATCACTATTTTAACTTTTTAGTTTCTTTCTCTATCAGTGTAAATTTGTCACCTCTTACGTATGTTTTTAGTTCTGAACGTCACGTCGGAACCTCCCAGTTTATCGTACATTTTGGCAACTGTTGACAGCTGGTCAGAGATTAAATAAATCACGCTCTCTGTCCGAGAGAGAAGCTACAAACCAACTTTCAAATTAAAGTTACCTGAGACTCAACGATAGTGTGATTAGCTTTGGACTGTTATTCCGTAATGCTTACGAGTCTGATTGATTTTACAAGTTGTTGGGAGAAGGTGCTCAAGTGGGATTATTTTTGTATGCTACTTATAATAACGACGTTGTGGTTCTACGAGTTGAGTGTTCTTCACTAATCGAATGATAATAAAGAAGATCTTTGGATTACAGTAAGTATCATTTCTTGGACTAAACATTCTTGTGCTGGTTAGGCATTTTTGTTATTTAAGTGGTGTTAGTGTTAAGCATTTAGTGAAAATTTGATAACAGTGAAATAATCAATAAACTATTTAAAACATTCGAGGAAGGTAGTGCTCACGACCTCACCTTGACCTCACCTTGACCGCCCGATCTGAAATTTTTTTACCTTTATTCGTCAATCCATAGCACCTTCCACTGATCTGTAGAACAATGGACAACAGTTAATTCTAGATGGCGTTTGACTTTCATTTGGCCAATGAAGTGTTTATGTGCTGTAACTCGTATAGTAAAAAAAATAATACTCGTGCAAAGTAACTATACTAATAAACTGACGCCATCTGTGCACGATATACACTAGGGCTCCCCGTGGAACCACCAGTTACGTTTAATAAAAATGCACTGAGTATAAAAGAACGTATAAGATCTTTTGGACACCCCGCATCGGGTCCATCATCAGTTACATAAAAAAGATATAATGTGGGCTGGATACAGACAATTTATATCACATGTGACGCAATTGCGAACTGCCATCTGGTGTACAAACTAAACATACGATTACAATACAATAATGATTAAGTTAAGTAGTAACATATTCAATTGGACAGTCACGTGCACTGTTATCAGTAAACAAAAATGTCTAAAGTCTAGGTATGACATATGAAACAGAGTCATTACAACGCAGATGTCCCTTCCATGTAATAAATAGACTTTCAGTAAACGTTAATTGAGACCTCTTACTTTGAGTGGCGAGGACCTCCGCTTCTGTTCAGATTGGTACATGTGTTCCAGAGTCAACTAATCGGGAGAGAGCGGTTGTTTTGGTACCCACTCGAACATTGTACATGTGTTCCTTCACTCTAGTATTCAAAGATCTTGAAGTGGAACTGATGTACTTTTGGTCAGTGGCGTAGGAACGCTTTTGATTTAGGGGGTACAAGCTCATGAACCTTACATCTCAAGGATTAAGCCATTTATGGATGACCCCTCCGAATTTTTTTTTGGGGGGTAGCAAATTAGAGTTTCTATAAAATACGTATACTGATCAGGAATTCATCCGAATGAGCATTGTTATCATCATATCATTATTAATTATTACCATTATTATTTTTATTGCTGACAAAAAGTTCACATTATTAATTTCTTATCAGAAAATGAATGGAGAAGTTTTTTTCTTTTGTGTGTGTGTTCTCTCTTGTTAATTTTTGTACTTTTTTTTTCATTAAAATATTGAGCAGGGACAAATCAACATTAGGATGAATTTCTGTCAGCAGGGTTTGGAAAGAAGGGATTTCTCAGGAAATGTTATATAACTCTTTACAAAAACAAATTAAATCTTCTATCATTTTTGTTTACGTTAATAAAGTAAAACCGCAGTAAGATAAAAACTGCTCTACCCGCGAAGATAGTACCATTGAAGCATTATGAAGTCTATATTAAAAACTTTGAACGATACATAGGCTGAAAATTGATGTAAAAAGCGCATTGGTCTGGTGCAAAGCTAAATGATGGTGGAGATATCGAGGAATTAGAGTTCTATGACAGGTATGTGAAATCCGTAATGCACTTGTTGTATTGCTACAGATCTTAAGACAGAAAACAGTTTTAGTGCTGGGGCTGCGGGCGCTGAAATGTCCACTTGTGTATTAATTTTTTTTTTAAAGTGCAGAAAGGACGACCTGATCAAGATGCATGGAATTTTAAGAGAAAAGAAACACTGATCACAAGTATGTTATGGAGCACTAGCCCTCCCGTATGTTGTTTGAAGTTATTAACAAAAACCTCGCACTCGTTGTTTCCCTGCAGAACTAATTTGCTGGAGTTTCCCAGATGGTTGGCCAGTTTTTGGTGGATGAAAAGCCTCTCACTACAAGCTTCGGATATAAAAAAAAACAGATGGCCCGTGATATTTCTTTGAACAAAAAGAGAATAAAAAAAAATAAGTAGCATATAAATTTTGCAGTTCACTCTTTTGAATGATTGGTTTGTGTTTGCTCATATCTGGGGGGGTTACAGTAGATATTAATGTACCCCTCTCCAAAATTTGGGGGGTACATTGTACCCCTGTACCCCCCCGTTCCTACGCCACTGCTCTTGGTCAACCCCACAAGGGTCAGTCACTTTGAGTGGGATGCTAAATACACCAAATCTATTGTTCTTATGCACTTGGTCTCGATCTTTCTTAATACTTTGAAAATTGTTCCTTGTTTTGACACCAAAGCCGATTCCATGCGGTTTACACACATTAGCATCCACTCAGAGCGACTGAGTAAGAGGTCAAGTAAGAGGTCTCAGTTAACATTTACTGAAAGTCTGACTCTGACTCATGACTCTGTTACACATGTGATACCTAGACATTGGACAATTTTTTTTACTGATAACAGTGCACATGCCTGCCCAATTGAATGTGTTACTACCTAACTTAATCATTATTGTATTGTAATCGTATGTTTAGTTTGTACACCAAATGGCAGTTCGCAATTGCGTTACATGTGACATTATAAATTGTCTGTGTCCAGCAGACATTACCTCTTTTTTATGTATCTGAGGATGGATCCCGGTGCGGGGTGTCCGAAAGATCTTGTACGTTCTTTTATACTCTGTGCATTTTATCAAACGTAACTGGAGGTTCCACGGTGAGCCGAAGTGCATATCGTGCACAGACGGCGTCATTTTGTTAGTATTGTAGCTCGTATATGTGAAGCGCAACTGAGTGAGTCCATATGGACAGAGGACATGCTAAAGGTAGAGTCTGATGACGTCCGAATTTCTTCAGAGGTTCGCTCAGGTTGCTCATGCGATTCTCTTGAGGCTTCACTGAACACTTCCAATCACTTTTCTCGGGATCTTCAGGCTCTGTTTCTCAGCTGAAGAAACATCACATTCTGCTGCATTTTCAATAGACCAGCTACGGCTAGCTTTTGAAGGTTTAACTGAGCTACAGTATAATATAGAGAGACTAGTTGCTGCGGATACAGCTCACAATAAAGCCTCTCTAGAAACCTGCAAGCTGTTAACCACTCAGTCGCAACACTGACAAGATCCTTTTATGAACGGAAATAATTTTAAGATAACATAAAACGCAATCTAGCTTATTTTTTAGGATTGTCTGAATACTTTCTTTTGATTTCTGTACGTTGATTGTATTATGTGCGATTACACGCATGTAAATGTGGGTATGTACTCTAGACAATTTGAATTTATATATTAGTTTCTCGTTTTGAAAAAGGAAATGTCTTCCGCAGTTCTAATATATGTGAAACTGTGCCTTAAAATTTAATAATTAGTGAGTCCGAAAGTGATTTGCTAATGTTTCGAAGTTTTCTCAATGCACTAACAAAAATGTATTTTTATACATTTTTTCATGATTTTGTTTCTTATTTTTTCAGTGTCCGAGTCCCGCCTAAAGAAGGTCAAACAAAATCAAACCCCAGTAAAAGGCATCGTGAAAGGCTTAACGCCGAGTTAGACACACTGGCTAGTTTACTGCCTTTTGATCAGAACGTTCTTTCGAAACTAGATAAACTTTCCATCCTAAGGCTCAGTGTTAGTTATCTCAGGACAAAAAGCTACTTCCAAGGTAAGTTACAAACTTTTGTTTTCTCGTTATTGGGCAGTGGAGAAATAATAGCAGTACGCAAGGAATCAAATATTAATCTGAGCAACAAACGTGGTGTTTGGTTCTCACAAGGTGAAGACAAAAGGGTAGAGAGTATTGAAGAGGTAGAAGAGATTAGTTATTCTAAATCAAGGGTGAGTAAAAGTGAAACTTCTTGAACTGACATAAAGAAGATAAAAATAATATCAAAAGCTTTGTTGCCTCACTGAAACGCTGAATGTTTAACCTGCGGAAAGCCGTAGTACCTAACTCAAATATTTGTGTTTGGGAGCATATACGCTTCCACATATATGACAGTACACATAAATAAGTGCTTTTCATCTGTATTTTCTTTAGCATTATTAGTACAGTCAACTCCGCTTATAGTAAACCGCTGTGGACTCGCATATTTCGTTCACTATGTCCGAGGTTCACTAAAACCGAAGTGTCTACCTTTAACCTGAACTGAATGGAATGGTGAGCAAGAAAAAAATATGTACATGTGTATCTAAAAAATAATGTTTCTATGTACGTAATGTATGTATATTCATTAAATTAAGAAAAAAATTAATTTAACATTACCTTAATTACCGTGAAAATAGTCTGTTATGTGCCGCTGCTTGCTGCAAACAATTTAAAAAATATATTTTCTTTATGTACTTTTTTAGAGTCTGTGCTTTCGCTATATTCGATTCTACATTTTCCATACATTCTAGAAATTTTAGCACAGTCCTGACACCCTTCAACATGTCTTTCACGGTTGGAATACGATCTTCATTATCGTCGACGTCAGCCTTGTTTTCTTTCGTGCTGGAACCACGTTTCACAGACACGACAATAGTTTCATCCGACGGGATTTCATTCGTTATAACTTCACACTCAGCATCGATAAAATCTTCAGCTTCAGTAGAATTCGCACCGATATGCTGAAGAAGGTCCTTGAGAGGCACATCATCCTCTTCTTCGAATGTCACACGTCCAGTAGCCAAACCAGACCTCCGGAAACAGTTCTGTATAGTGACAGTTAACACACTCCTCCACGCCTTGTTTCCAAAACGTGCAGCATTCGGAACATTTATTGATGTGTTCTGCTTTGATTCCAAGGTTTGGATTAAATGAAGCGTTACTTCGCTTCTGTAATAGGTTTTAAAGCTGCGAATCACACCTCGATCCATGGGGTGGAGGACTAACGTGGTATTGGCAGGCAAGAACACCAGCTTGATGTTGGTGAGGTTTTCAATCCTATCTTTGTCCTTCAATGCACTTAAGGAGTAGTAGGCCTACAATATTGTTCTCAACACATTCTTTCTAGTTTTTACAAAAAGGTTTGTTTTGAAATAAGTTACAATTTCATGTTACAAGTACATTCTTTTCTTCGAAAGTTTTATCTTTTAGGTTCACTATAGCCGAATGTTCACTATAACAGAGTTCACTACATCAAGAGTTGACTGTATTTTGAAAAGCTCTTATGACAGAGGATGTGTTTGTGCTATTAAAGCGGTATAAATCAAAATTTCACGGACGGAAAAGGAAAGGAACAAATTAAGTATTCTAAAATACAGAAATTACGAGTAGCATTTATCAAATGCATGTTGCGGGCAGAAAATTCGAATTTTCAAGAGTCATTTTCTAGGAACAGTTTTTTACACAAAAGTTCCTGGTTACAGCATCCAGTTAGTTCCATTTCATCTGCTTGGTATTGCAGGGTGTACTGCAAAACCTCACCGCAAACAAAACTCTGTAGAACGCTATACAAAGAGAAAAAGGGACAGTTTAGCTGCCACAACATTTTTGAAAATGTTATGCAAGAAATTCCAACAAATGTTCTACATATTTTTAAAGAAATCTGAAATATTGCGCCAGGCTGATTTTGGGCAGCGTTCAAAAATAAACATGAAAATTTTTGGTAAAGTGGAAAGAAAAGAAGCACACATGCATCTCATATCAAAGAAACGGACTTAAAAGAATTCTGAAAGATTATATGGAGGAATTCCTAAACATTTCACAAATCTACAGTAAACTTCTGCATGTTCTTAAGTGAAATAAACTGTTTTTGCCAAAATTCGTAAAACTTACGCTGAACTAAGAAACATTTTACTTAAAGGCTGAGAATTATCCTTTCGTCAAATGAACTAAAATTCTGTAAAAAGGTGCATGCAACTACGACGAGACGAAAAATTCTGAAAAACTCTGCTCATCGCCTTACACCAAATAAATTATTAATAACAAAATTCTGAAACATTTTACACCAACCACAGAAGAATTACTCAGTTCTCAGAACGAACAACGAATTGGAATTTAAAAAATTAAATAATTAAAATGAGTAAAACGCTTAAGCAAAAAAAAAAAAAAAAAAAAGAAAAAGGAACACTCAAAACACGCCCTACCTTCCCCATAAATGAAAAAAAATTGTTAGCGGGCCAGGGTGCGCTAGAATAAAGCGCTTTGCACAAGAAACAGAAAATTTACGGGTGAGCCAAAAAAAAAAAGCGAAAAAATTCGCCTAACTAATTTTTAACGGAAGGAAAATTAATGCCAGAAAACAATACAGGAACTTAGTACACACTAATGGGAACACCCCCACGCCCGGAAAGACAAAGAAAGTAGCACTCATCTGAAAGAGGAACGCGGATGGGAATAAAAATGTATTACCTGAATTTTCGCGCTGGAATAAGGAGTGCTAAAATGATAATTTATAGCCACTGAATCTGTGAGATTGAGAAGACAGTTGAAGGAACCAATGAAAATTCGCCATTAGCTCCGTCAGTCAATAGAAAATTTATCTGAACTCTGATTCGCTTTTAAGAGGCTGAACAGATAGCTGACTTCGCCACGAGGACGTAACAACTTGATGCCTGCACCCAGAAAAGATGCCCATGCGCCTTTTAATCACTGAAACGAAATGTTGCACATTTTCAGAAAACTTTGCTAATGCACATTTCCCAAATTGCGGTTATTCTGAAATGTTACACCAATCTCTGAAACCCATAGTTTGAAGGCTTAAGTCAATCCCTGTTCCATGGAACTTTTCAAAAGCGCCACTGGAGGAAATATTTTCTATCTACGCAGAAAATGCGAATTATTGGTTTAATGTGTTTTCGAATGACCAGCTATTAATGCGAAGAAAGGGGTCTTTAAACAGATGACAACAGAAAGTTGATGCATTTTTACAGATGTGATGTTTTAGATAAATATTGGGATTTCTTTCGTGGTAAGGAAAACTAACAAGAGGGTTTCCAAAATATCTTGGCCGCCCGGGTGGCACAGTGGTTTAAGCGATGGCTCTTGACCATTCGTCCGAAAGGGGTCCGGCTTCGAATCGCGGTGAGGCATGTATGTTGTGTTTGTCTTACGGCACTGGCTCTCTCCCTTCCCTGGAGCCAGTGGCCCTAAACTATGGATGGGTGACTGCTTGTAGTCCAATGAGCTGCTCACGGTGGTCGTTAAACCTCCATTAAAAAAAAAAAAGAAAATCTCGTAAGACCGTACATTTTCCTTCACAGATTTTGTTTTGGAAATATCTTTGGAGCGAAGATCTTAACTTTTTTTGCTTCATTCAATACTGCATGGTAGAAATGAGGATAAGAAGGAAACGAAGAAAGACCAACAACTATGTGTGAGAACGGAATTAATGATAACTCTTATCTAGCTCAAAACTTCAGCAGTTAGAGGAATTTCGTCAAGACCACAACTACTTTTACTGGATCTTCCTTTAGCTGCGAAAAGCACAGAATATAGGTGCCTGGGGTTAGGAGAATTCCAGAAATCTTAGAATGACCCCTGAATTGTAATAATAGAGAAAAAAATAAAACTTCTTTTGATTGGACCTTATAAAGAATTCGACCTGGAAAGAAGTCATCTAAGATTTTCTCATTTCTTTGGTTGCATCCCTTGAATTATTCGTGTGAAAATGAACAGATAGCTGTGTACAACAGTGAATACAAATCAGTGTATGATTTTACGAAATCTTACGGTGAACCTTAATCAATATGGTTTACTCTTTTTTGTGCTATCATGAAAACATTCCAGAATCCTTAGTTCGAATGATCAACTGGGACCGTCAGCTGTGGGCTAATCACCCACGCTGGTGTACTTGCCTGATTAAAAAGACACAAAGAATTGTAAAAATTGTCTGGTAGTTTGTATTTCTTTGTGGAGCTAACCTCTGAATCTCACAGAACAGCTTGGTGATGTGTATGTATGTATGTATGTATGAAAACATTTAGGAATAGATTTGTTATGAAGTTATGCGTACAAGGAAGTTATCCAAGACCATGAAAATATTCAGCTTTCATCATCTCAGTATTAATAAGGGTTTGCTGCTGAATACAACGATAAGTACTGTACTAGGTTTTGAGATTGGGATACTTGAATGCATCTAAGGCTTTGCTAAAGAGTAATATTCAAATTTAAGGAAATAGTGAAGATCAAATTTTGAATGTTTCGCTGTATCAATAAAAAAAAAAAGAAAGAAAGAAATCGCAAAAGAAGTATTTCAAAACATCAAGAAATATTTTGTCAAAAAACAGACAATATAAAATAAAATGTTCTCTCGTAAATCTAAAGCTGTTTCTTATCTCAGGATTACATAAAATTTGTGCAATCCTAAACAAGAGAATGACATTTACAAATAAGCATACTGCAAGCAGCGTTTGGAGAAATTCAGATAACAAATAAGTCTTAGTATTCAGATTCCTACATCCTCTTTTTCCTTTTTTTAATTTTAGTTTCCTGTCACTGAGGGAAAAAACTGTTACTCAAGTCTAATTGTTGATTAAGAACCATGCCCGTTCTGGGGTCAAACAATACTACTACGGGCCGTCATGTCAGTCTTTGCCCATGGCCACAAAAGTATTTAAGCCGGGCCTGTTTTTATTATATATAGCGTAAAATCCCAAATTTACCGGTGATGAAATTCGAATTCACACCTTCCATCTCTGAAGTCCGATATTCAACCACTTGAACTACACCGACTAAAGCTTATCGCTGCAACTTGCCGTTTTGACATGAGCGTCATGGGTACGTGATAATTTGTTCCGACAGAATCTTGCTTTAAAGAAATCTAGGCATAAGTTTCACTGAATGCGATCCTTCGTTACGAAGTGCTTGCTGCCATACATAGCGTCTTTCAAAAATGTACTCAGTAGGGGACATTAATTGTTTGAAGAAGGCTTTGTTTCAGATATTGATAAATTGATGTGAAAATAATATTTAAATATAAATTAATTTCCACGAGAAGGAAAATATTCATTAAAAATGTACTCGCTTGATATAATCATTCCATTGACATAAGATCCCCTTTTTTATTTCCGATTATTTTGGCAGAACTAAATTGAAATCATTTGTTTTAATCCATCTTCACTGTGAAAGAACATGCAAAAAAAAAAAAAAGTTCTAAGGGTGTGTGGAGAGGAAGATGGGAGGTAAATGATATCGATTAAACTTGGAGAGGTCATCGCATGGATTCCAATCGATATCGTAATGACAGTTCTCTTGTATCCCTTGCAGAGCATTGGGTTCTACCACATTGGCAAACACACCGACGAATAACACGGCGTTGTCAAGGGGGAAACCGAACTTGCCAAAGGCGGGCAACCCGTGAACACATTATCGAATCCCTCCTACTACGGCCATACGTCCACGATGAATATTCATCGTCAGACGCCAATGGTATACGATCAGCGGCTTGCTCGTAAAATGGCGGAGAATTTCACTGCTTAAAAGTCGATGGGATTGCCATGAATCAACCAATACCAGAAAAAAAGAAAAGAAAAATGGCCCTCTTCTTCATGCGAGAATTTTTGTTTCGTCTGTCATAATTACCTGTTGTTAAGACAGTGTGGAATTTTTCTCCGGAATCGTTCACTTAGTATCACCAGCGGCGTCGTTCTCGTTCTCTTTCAAGACCTATAGAAGACCTTAAGATTTATCATTCCTTCGAGGTCAGGAATTCCCTTTCTTACATAGTATTTTCAGAGGACAATTTTAAGCATCAGAACAACACACAGCGAGCAATCATGAGCATATCTTTTAGTTACAAAAAATTACAAAAAATCGAATTCCATACACATTCGTGTTTAATGGCATAAGCCGAAAACTCCAAAGCGGTGGATCTTAATCTGTCTGGCATGAGACTGCGCAAATCAGCATGCAAGCTTGAATTTACATTCAACCTTTTGAAAAGGGCATATGAATGCACTCAGGAGCACATGAACTATTGTTTGACAACGGGTGCAAGAAATCAGGATATGTAATATTTGTTCAGATTATAAACATTATTGTGGTGTTCTAAAGCAAGACGTGATGACGTAATTAGAACATGTTACAAATAAAACTATTTTATCGATGAAATCTAAATTTATATAAAACTTCAGATTTATATCTATATTACATGGTTTTTCGATGTAACATATTTTACTCATCTTATAAACGATATTAAATTGTATCGATTTCGACAACACATCAGTATAATCAGTGTGAATTCCACAAGAACCGTAGCCTTTATACACTATCTACCAACAAGTAATTGGACACCTGTGATAGCAAAGGAAAACGAAGTTTATTCACCTTCAATAGTTGGTGGAGCCTCCACGAGCGGCGATTACAGCTGCGACCCTCCGGGGCATACTTTCAACCAGGCGTTGTACGACGGCTGGCGGTATTTTCTTCCACTCGGCTTGGAGAAGACAGGTCAGTTCCTTCACCGATTTCGGACGGTGGGGGCACCTCTTAAGTCGACGCTCCAACTCGTCTCATAGGTGCTCGATAGGGTTAAAGTCCGGGCTCTGCACAGGCCAGTCCATTCGATTAACCCCATTGTCACCATACCAAGCCAGGGTGGACCTCGCAACATGACAGGTGGCATTGTCATCCTGAAAGTAACATGGATCCACCCCGTAAAACTGCCACAACGTAAGAAGCGCATGGTGCTCCAAAATGGTGCAGAAGGTCTCGGCATTGAGTCTACCAGGAATTGCGACCAAGGGCCTCGTGCCATACCAGGAGAAACACCCCCATAGCATAATTCCACCGCCGCCGAACTTCACAGTTGGCACAATACATTCCGGCAGGAGGCATTCTCCAGGTAGACGCCAAACCCAGATCCTGCCATCCGTACGGTAGAGGGTGAAACTTTATTCGTCGCACCAGAGAACCTGTTTCCACTGTTCAACGGTCCACTGTCGACGTTCTTTGCACCACGTTAGCCAAGCAGCGCTATTGGACTTGGTGATCAAAAGCTTGGCGGCAGCACGTCTATGATAACTGAGCAGATGGGCTTCCTTACGGATGGTATTCATCGAAATAACACTCCCGGATGCCTGTTGAAACACCTCGAGGATGTGGCCCATCGATTTGGTGCGGTTCTTCCGAATTTCTCTGGCCAGCACCCATCGGTCTCTAACTCCCAGTTTTGGGGGTCTGCCGGGTCGGGGCACATTCCGACAGTAACCTCTCATCTTCCACTTGCCGATCACATAGGCCACTGCCAATTTTGGGTACTTCAAGTCGCTGGATATGTCACGTATGGATCGGCCATTTCTGTGATACCCGACGATTACACCTTTCTCGAAATCAGAGAGCTCCGAACTGCGTGGCATCTTGCATGCGACTGGGTGCGTTGTTGTTTCCCACACGATATTTAATGGCGGCGGCGGCCGTGACGTGTATCAGGACCGCAGATATCGTCGATTGCTGAGGTGTCCAATTACTTGTTGGTAGATAGTGTATTATGGGTCAAACAACATGCGTATGATGATACATTTCATTCCTTTCTCCCCCTCTTCCTTCTCTGATTTTATATTACCTAAATAAAATAGAAAACGTTCCTGCTCTTTTTATAAAAACACAATATAAAAAAATTTACATATCATATGTTAAATGACTCACATATTACATTACATTATATCATGTCATGTCATGTCATATCACATCATAAAATATTATATTGCATTGTCTTATACACAGTCGAGTCACATTATTGTGACCACCTCCTACTTCTGAGGTCAACAGCGCGTAGCCAATGAAAGAAGGCACGTGTCGTGAGCTGGCTTGGAGGGTATATAAGGTGTGCTGTAGGCATTCTGAAAACACATCACTCGTTGCTGTCATGGATAAAAGGAGCGATTTATCAGATTTGCAAAAAGGGCTGATTATCGGCTTTGGGGCCAAGGGTGGCAGTATTTCTGAAACAGCGCAGTTTGTGAACTGTTTGCGTGCTGCGGTGGTTAAAGTGTATCGTGATTGGAGAAACAGCGCCAATGCGAATAAGTGACGTGGAAATTGCGGACCACCATGTGCCATTGATATGAGAGATGAATGTCGACTTCGAAGATGCGTGAGGGCCGATCGACACGCTACAACTCACTGGCCGAATGAACCAGGGGACTACCGAAACTGTGTGTAAAACGACAGTTCAGCAAACCCTGCTGTGTATGGAACTCCGATGTAGACGGATGGTCACTGCACCTATGCTGACGAATGTGCATCGGCAAAAAAGGCTTGGCAGTATCGGAATTGAACCTCCGCTGATTGGCAAAGGATTCCCTTCTCCGATGAGTCACGCTTTCTGTTTCATCGAACGGATGGATTTTGGCGTATAAGACGAGAAACATCGGAGAACAAACACTCTTTAACCATTGCTGGAAAAACACAAGCTCGTGGGTGCAGCATTATGGTCTGAGGAATGTTTTCATTGCATTCTCTCGGTCCACCCATGCCTGTGGAAGGCACTATGGACCGAATTCGTTATGCATCTATCCTTGCAGACCACGTACATTCATACATGCTGATTGTCTTCCCTGGGATGGATGGGATCTTCCAGCACGACAGTGCGACGTGTCACGCAGCTAGAAATGTCCGAGAGTGGTTGGAAGAGCACGATGAAAACTTCAAAGTACTTCCCTGGACTTAAGCCCGATTGAGCATCTGTGGGACCACCTCGATCGTGTTGTTCGCTCTATTGATCCCCCACCACGCACCCTCTAGCAGCTGTCAGATGCACTACAGTCAGTTTGGCTCCACATACCTGTGAACACCATCCAGCACCTTTTTGAGTCACTCCCAGCCCGTCTAACCGTTGTCCGCGCTGCACACGGCAGTTACTCTGGATATTAGCTGGTAGTCACAATTATGTTACTCGGCTGTGTATAATATAATATAATATAATATATTACACAGTGCGTCAAAGAATTTTTAAGACTGGCGCTAAACTTCACCTTATAGTGGCGCCACCAGCGTAATCGCGAATGCGTTATAAACCGCAACCATCTGCTTGCTTTCTGCCAAAAGTAATGCGCAGGTTTAAAGTAACTCAAACGAAACGGGCTTTCATTAGAGAAGTAAAATTTTTTTCATGTTGAATTATTAAGATGGAACAAAGGGCTGTTATTAAATTTAACGCAAAACTTGGTAAAAGTGCCTCGGAAACGTACCAAATGGTGAAACAAGTTTACGGTGAGTTTTGTTTAAGTAGATCAAATGTTTTCCTGTGGCCCAACCTTATTTTTGGACGGAAAAGAGACGATAGAAGATGATAAGCATACCGGAAGACCAAGTTCATCTAGGACACCTGAGATTATTGAAAAAGTATGTGATTTCGTGGCAAACAATTGATGTGCGTCACCAAGAATGATGGAAGAGTCTTTAAACATCAACAAAGGAACGATTCGAACCATCCTGCATGAAGATTTGGGCAAAACAAAAGTCTGCTAAATTTGTTCCACACACGTTAACCAATGAACAAAAATCAAGAAGTGCACATTGCAGAGACATCATTTCAGCAGCTGAAATGATCCAAACTTCTTAAAATCGATTGTTACTGGTGATGAAACATGGTGTTTTTAATATGATCCTAAAACAAAGCGACAAAGTGCAGAATGGAAGTCAAAAAACTCGCCACAAGCCCAAAAAACAAGAAAAGTTCCATCGAAAATCAAAACAATGCTCATTATATTCTTCGATAGTAAGGGTATTATCCACAAAGAATTTGTTCCAAGTGGACAAACAATTACTGGTAAGTTTTATTTAAATGTTTTGATACGTTTGATGGGCAGAATTCGTCGCATTCGTCCAGAATATCGAGATGAAAACATTGGTGTTTGTTGCACGATAATGCACCCAGTCACACTTCACTTCTTGTTCGTAGATTTTTGGCGAAAAATAACGTCTGTGTGTTGAATCATCCACCGTATTCGCATGATTTATCACCCTGCGACTTTTCTTTGTTCCCAAAACTTAAAATGACGTTAAAAGTGTGTTATTTTGATGATATTTCGATCATACAAACAGCTTAGACGCGTGGTTTGGAGGCAATTCTGCAAAGTGAACTGGAACAGGCATTCGAATCATTATTAAATCGCTGTAACAAGTGTATTGATGCCGGAGGGAATTATTTTGAATAAAAAACCAAAACAAATTATAATTTCTTGTTTCTGTTTCATTTCACAGACCCAGTCTTAAAAATTCTTTGACGCACTGTGTATAATATAATATAATATAATATAATATAATATAATATAATATAATTCGTCATAGAAGACTGCAGTGTGCTAAACAAGTTCAACACAGGTAGTGACCATAGATTGGTGAGATGTAAGATGCACCTCAACACTAAACTTGAACGTGGCAAGCTCATAAGACAAACAAAATCTATTGACATAACCAACCTTAAAAAACACCATAATACCTTCAAGTTAGAACTGAAGAACAGGTTCTCTGCTTTAGAAGGCCTAACATCGGAAGAAGTGGACATCTCTGAAGTTAACAGAAAAGTAACCAAAGCTCTTATGGAAACCGCAACAAAATTAGCTGGGTCTAAGAACAAGTTGCATGTGAACAAATTATCAGGAAAAACCAAAATGTTGATGCAAAAAAGAAGAGAGATGAGGACAACTAAAGAAGATGTGACTTCCAAAGTGGAATATATAGAGCTATGCAAGACAGTAAGAAAAAGTATCACTGAAGACGTAAGGAAATTCAACTGTGAACTAGTGAGGAAAGCAATTGAAAACAACCAAAGCCTAAAGATAGCAAAGGGACATCTCAGTATGGGAAGAAAACAGATTATGGCACTGAGAAAAGAAGATGGTTCTGTAACAAGAAATAGAGGCGAAATTTTGACAAGAGTGAAAGATTTCTACTCCAAATTATATGAAAGGGATGATATATGCACTCCAGACATCATGAAAGATACCAGTACCAGAGTTCCTCCAGTCCTTCCAGCAGAAGTTGCACATGCAATCAAGAACATGAAGCGAGGAAAAGCTCCAGGAGAAGATGGAATTACTGTAGACATCATACAAGAAGCAAGTGGAGAAATCGAAACAGTACTCGCCCAAATTTTCACTCGATGCCTTAATGAAGGAAAGATTCCTGAGGATTGGAACACCGCTACAATGATCCTGCTACATAAGAAAGGTGACATTGAGGATCTCGGAAACTACAGACCTATCAGCCTCCTATCAGTAGTTTATAAAATCTTCACTAAAGTTCTTTCACACCGCTTGAAGGTAACACTGGACATGGCTCAACCGAGAGAACAAGCTGGATTCAGGAGTGGCTACAGCACAATAGATCATATCCACGTGCTGAGAGAACTAATTGAAAGAGCGAGGGAATATGAACTTCCATTGTGCATGGCTTTTATCGATTATGAAAAAGCCTTTGATTCGGTGAAACCATCAGCAGTTACAATGGCTCTGAAAACCTGCGGTATTGAAGATGCATACATTAATATTATTAATAACATCTATGAAAATGCAAGTGCAAAGATTCGGCTGTTTGAAAATACAACACACGTAAAAATTGGAAAGGGAGTGAGACAAGGTGACACCATATCTCCGAAGCTCTTTAATGCCACATTGGAGGGTGTTTTTCAGTCCCTGAGCTGGGAAAACAAGGGGATAAAGATTAATGGAGATTATCTAACCCACCTTCGTTTTGCTGATGACGTAGTCATTTTTGCAACTACCCCATCAGAGCTGCAGAGTATGATCCAGGAACTTGCTGACAAGAGTAAAGAAGTGGGATTAAAAATGAACTTTCAGAAGACAAAAGTGATGTTCAATGCTTTTACAAGAAATGAAGATTTATCGATTGATGGAGAAAAGCTGGAGATAACAGACACGTACGTTTATCTCGGACAGCAGATATCAAGTGAGGGTCACATTGATGAAGAAATTAATCGGCGTACAAAACTTGCCTGGAGAGCTTTTGGAAGAAACAGCATAATTTTCAAGAGCAATATGCCATTATGTCTTAAAAGAAAAGTGTTTGATCAATGCATCCTTCCAGTGCTTACGTATGGTGCAGAGACGTGGACCTTAACTAAAAGAGACATACAAAGGCTGCAGACAACTCAAAGCAGCATGGAGAGGTGCATGCTTGGTGTAACCAGGAGAGATAAGAAGAGGAACTCGTGGATCCGAAAAATGACAAGAGTGGAAGACATCATGATCAGAGTTAAATCCCTGAAATGGCAATGGGCTGGACATACTGCCAGAAGGACAGATCATCGATGGACAGCCGAAATTTTAGATTGGATTCCAAGGGACAGGAAAAGACCCAGAAGAAGACCACATGGGAGATGGGTGGATGAAATTCGAAAGTATGCAGGGGTGACATGGGAGGAGACTGGCACAAGACAGACCGTTGTGGAGGAAACTTGGGGAGACCTTCGTCCAGCAGTGGATTGATAATGGTTGACAATGATGATGATATAATATAATATAATATAATATTCGGCTTAGACCTGTTAAATTATATAATATTATATTATATTATATTATATTATATTATATTATATTTTATTTTATTATATTTTATTATATTATATTCCTTTGTGAAATCTCTTTTCTTGGTACTTGAAGATGTATAAAAATTACTATTCATAGGAAACCAATAACGCAGTTGTGTTAATAATCGTAATGTTTGAACTCAACCAAATTCATTATTTACTCCCGGAAACTCATGGGTTGATAAACGACACACTGTTGGCGGCTGTATAAAACAATGACGAACAAAACGTACACTTTCACATCGCAAACGATATTTATAACAACAACAACATGTAAAAAAATATATTTTCCTCTGTTTCTTTCGTAGTATGATGGCCGTATCATTCAAGACGTGTAGTATCTCGAATTAACAGTCATTAACATAGTTCAATTCAACCTTAATCGACCTGAATCAGGTTAAGGCGCTAGGATATTCAACATGAAATCGCCTCGTCGCAAACAACAAGGCTGTTGGTTGATTTGCCAAATATGGTGCTTCCTAGAAAGCAACATGGAGAAAAATCTAAAGTGAGATGGAAAGACACAGAGGAAAGGAAATTGAACAGTGGTTGAAATAAGACAGAAAAAAGTGGGAACAAACGTTAGGAAACAGCGAAATCTCCTACATGGTGGACTAGTGAAACAGCAAAAGAAAAAAAAGTTTTTGCTTTTAAAATATCTAAGAAAGTTATTGTTAAAATGTTTTAAAGGATCTAAAAAATATTCTTAGAACCGGATAGCTGTAATCATTACTGAGAACATTCATGTTTTCCTATTTTCCTTTTTCTCAAATTTTCTGCTGTGATGCAAGCGTATATTTGCATTGCGTATGTATGTAAACTCATTTTCGGTTGTTATCTAATTTTATTTATTTGTTTCGTTTTCATTGTTACCATTTTTTTTTCTCTTTGGTTTCGAGATCCAGAGATCAGCTAGGTCGGGCCAAAAACTTGGTTTCATTCTTTGGTATAAAAAAAAAAAGCAACCGAGATATTAAAGTATTGAGATTCAGGTTTAATTCCCCCAGGCACCTGCTGGTGTGAATTTTAAAAGCAAAAATTAACAGAAATAAATCTCAAAAAAACTTAACAGGTCTAAGTCGAATGCGATTTCGTGGAGAAAAGCTCCCAAGGAATTTCACGGGCCCAAAGCAAAATAATTTTGGTAATAATAATCCATAATAACATAAGAAGTTTCAAAGGCGGAAAACATTACAAGGGTACAAAGAAAATTCCAGAATAAAGTTCCATGGAATCTCAGACGACCACCCTCTCCCGAAATCAAAACACTAAGGCCAAAGAATTTTCAAAGGATTAAATTCCTGATAATTTCACAAAGCAAAGCCCAAAGAAAATCTCAGAACTGAGATACAATGTTTTTCACATAACCGAATTCCAAGATATTGGTAAGCTTTCCCCTCTATACCTGGGTTGCGTCTCTGAGCATAAATTCGTTGCAAAACAGCGATAATTAAAACGAGGCAATTTGGATTGGCCGGAAAGAACGCAACACACACTAACAATAATGATCAGAAGGACTTAGCACGAACATAACATTTAATTACACTATCAGCAGCTTGGATAAGAATTAAAGAGAAGAAATAACCAGCACCATTATTAGCTAGAGGTCTTAATCTGAATCGTCATCACTCCTGACCAGATGACCATTCTGCGAAGGAGTTCACACATCATGTGTCCGGCGTTAGTTTTCGGAGATCCACTGACCAAGTTCTTACAATTAGAAACAAAAATGTACTCACATGCGCTCAAGATAATCCTTTGGCATTTTTGCACCAATTTAGCGCTTTGGAGAAACGCACACACACACACACACACACACACACACACAAGTAATCACGGGGAGGGGGCGCATTCTCTGGATATCACCTTTGTGAGCCAATCTGTCTGATGGCTTAGGAATCTTTTTCCCCAGGAGATAACATCTATCTTACCATTATTTTCTTCTTTTTGCCGATTGCGAGGGGTAGAGGGTGGTGGAGCATAGGAGTGGTTCCCTCTGCACCCGTAAAGACTGCTGGTCTCAAGAGCGTCTCCTCCGCGCTCGGCTTGACGGCGTGTCTTTTGCCCTGAGATCGGACGGCAGTGGTTTCACTTCTCAGTTTGTTCCTCAACAAGGTTGCGGAATATCGCAGCTCGTTCCTGCTGCTCGACTTTGGCTGGTCACTTTGGACCTGGCGTCCGCTATTCGCCTTCGTTCCTTCTGCTTTCTGCTGCACAGCGATCCGAGCGAAAATATCAGCGTCTCTCCTCCGCTCCAGCGTGTGTCCCCGGCCTCTCCGTGTTACTAAGTGTACTCTTTTTCTTTGTCCTGAGCTCAGACTCGAAAAGCTGTCTGTCTCTGCACAATGTTGCTGAATGTCATCTGGCCTTTCTCTTGATGTTCGCCCCCCCCCCCATCCAACTGTAGATTTTTGACCGGCCCATGAATAAGCGCGCTGCCTTATCTGGTCAGCAGCTTCGCATCCCAAAGAGCGTTCTCCGAAGTTTCTACACGGGAATTCAGTTAACGCTGAGAGAGCCAAGACAAGGAAATTTATTACCTTGTTTTCGCCATTTTCACGAAGTCGCCACTGAGAGGCCCGAATGGAGAAATAAGGCATCCACAACGTTTTACTGGTCTTCCCAAAAACTGCTGCTTCTCCCAGCTCATTTTTAACCCCGCGTAACAATATTTTTCACGACAAAGATCCATGAAATTTCACTGGACGTGAGGGTTGAATTCCTCGGAATTTCAACGGAGATGACCTCTAGAATAATTAATACAGACATTTGACATGGACTAGGAACATCAAACAGAAGTCATCGCTCTTTCCACGTTTATAAGTGAGTCACGGAAAAATTCTCATTGGCCGCCACCGGGAATCGAAACCAGGGTCTTCCAGTTACGCGCCGGATATGCTTCCACTGCGAGGCCACAGTGGCCTCGCAGTGGAAGCATATCCGGCGCGTAACTGGAAGACCCTGGTTTCGATTCCCGGTGGCGGCCAATGAGAATTTTTCCGTGACTCACTTATAAACGTGGAAAGAGCGATGACTTCTGTTTGATTACCTCTAGAAGTTTCATAAGACCCAAAAACTTTCACGAGATTCAGCTTCAAGCAGTTTTACGGGTCAAAACCCTAAGAAATTTTCAACTACTAAAATTCAAAAGAATTTCCTGGACAAAACATAAAAAACAATCGAAAGACAAAGGCCCCAGAAACTTCCCAGAATTCCGCACGGCAGAACCCACAAGATTTTCATAGTAGCCCAGGAAATTTCGCGAGAATCAGCTTCAAGCATTTCTGCGTGAAAAAGTACTAGGAAAATTACAACTACAAAAACTAAAGACATTTATTTCCCTGGACAAACAAACAAATAAAGAAACAAAAGACTAACTCCCAAGGAATTTCACAGGACAAAACCCTAAGAAATTCCTCTGGACTGAGATACAAGGAATTTAACATGACCGAATTCCAAGACATTTCTCACGAAAACGATCCATGGAAATTTCATCGGACTTTCAAGACATTAAAGTTCTAAGAATTTCATAGGAGATTACCTCTAGAAATTTCACAGGATATTTTCTCTAGGAATTTCACAGGGATTACCTCTAGAAATTTCACAAGGTTGCATAAAATTTCACCAGTTTCAAGGAACTTTATGGGTCAAATCTCTGAGGAATTACACAGAACAGAACTCAAAGAAATTTGACACAACAAAATTCCAAGAAATTTCGCACGACAAAATCTCCATAAATTTCGCTGATGTGAGCCCGAAGAAATTTCCGAACCGAAACAAGATACCGGCGTTAAGTGACGGCATTTGATGCTGACATTCTACGGAGAACATTTTTAGTTAAGTTCCGTTTTTAGATAATGCAGCAACGCATTCCGACACTTGTTGCAATGATTTAAGTCGCGTGGATGAAAAGCAGGCAGAAACTGGATTTCATTTGTTAAGGGTTGCTCAGCTAAAAGGAAAATGAAGGCAACAAATGCTCTGTACCATTTCGCTTTGCAAAGAGCAGAGCATGTTTTCTCTCATTCCTGACATGGCAATATCTTTTATCATTTTATTGTTTCGCTTTGAAAATTCGGTTTCTCATGCTGCAGGTTTAAAAAAAAAAAGCAAAAGAATTCAAGTGAAATCTTTTGTGAACTTTGTTTCTTAAAACGTATTTCAAATGTAGCGAAAGGCAAAGAACAAGGAGGAAGCGAAGAGATAATGGTCTACGATAGTCGGGGATGGAAACAAGTGATGGAGGGAGGATGCAGCACGGGAGAGAGGAGGGGAGGGGAAGTTGTAGTAAAATACGTGACTAGGAACGGAACGCGAAGAAGCAGCATTTTAAGATGATTATTTGAAGCTGAGGCGCCAAGTCGCGTGACCCCGGCCTCATTCAGTACACGGACGGCGAGAGGATTTAAAGTTACACGTCACAGCACGACATCTTAATTTTTAGTGAAACAACTTTGCATCTCGAACTACGTGTTTGCCAAAGTCACTCCTTGGGATAGTTCCTTGTGATATCGTACTTCTTTATTTTATTTTTATTTTGGTTCGCACGGATTAAGATCTAGAATTAGAGCGTGATAAAGACAGCTCAAAAACACGAAAGAAGGAGAGAAAGAAAGAAAGAAAAAAAAAAAAAAAAAGTCACGCGATTTCTGTGTCTTGCGCACTGGAATTCACAATAGGTTTTTGCGAGAAATTATTCAAAAAGAACGGGGGCGGGGGTGGGGAGGAGGGAGGCGTGTCACTTTAGGATTAGCCAGTCTTGATTTAACATTAAACATACAAAATGTTATTTTATTTCTTATTCTACGACTCCTTTTTGCTGATGAAACACCTCTCAAATTTGCAGATCTTATCAGAAAGTTTTCCGGAATGGTGAATTTGTTAAGCATGAGTTTTTGCGCGTCTTTTGCATTTGTCTGATTTGAAATCTTTCTGTTCCTTGGCAGATTTTTTAAGGATGTTGCACGAAAGGGTGTACAAAACCAATCAGCGAAAACCTTTTCCAGTTAGTTTGGTAACCGAAATATTTCTCTCTCTGAGAATTTCTTCTTTTCATACTTTGAATTACATAGAAGTGTGTTAAAGACTTATTATAAAAATTGAATTCTTCCTGGTCATATTTTTGGTTTAAAAAACAACAACGTCCGATTTACAAAGCATGAAGCATTTATTCTGACACACTGAGGCCGGAGACATTAATTTTGGTTTCCCAAAGTTACATATTTCGCAGAATGATTCTGCTGTAAAATAATGTTACTCACGTTATGTTAAACCTGAGCTGTTCATGATCAGTCGACATGTATTAAAAATACGAAAATCCGTTTATTGGCCTAAATACACAAGAACACAAATGAAAGCTTTCACCACTACACAGGTGGCTTTATCAGGCAGTAGCTCTTCTAAAGTATGTGGTGAAAATCTTCCAAAAACGTGGAGACAATGTAAATAAACAAAGTCATCGCTCTTTCCACGTTTTCTTTAATTAACACACAGCAACCGAAAAATTGTTATCCGGACACCGGTGGGATCGAATTCCAGATCTCTCGATAACTAGCCTAGTGCGTTCGTCTCACACTATGGTGGCCAAAATTCACGTCGCTATGTGTGTTTATCTGTCAGCATCTGACTTCACACATCTGTAGGGATTGGCTCAGTTACTGAGACGTCTCCATCTAGTGGGGTTTAACGGCACAAGCTATTTAATTACAGCTAATAAATCCAATGGGCAGAGCAAATGGTGAAAATCTTCCAAATACATGGAGACAATACAAATAGACAAAGGCATCGCTCTTTCCACGTTTTTCTTTAATTAACACACGGCAACCGAAAAACTGTTATCCGGAACGCTGGGATCGAACCCTAGATCTCTTGATAACTAGCCGAGGGAGTTCGTCTTACGCTACGGTGGCCGACAATCCACGGCGCTATGTGTGTTTATCTGTCAGCATCTGACTTTACAAATCCATAGGAATGGACTCAGCAACTGATACGTCTCCGTCTGGTAGTGCTTAACGCAAGACGAACGCAATCGGCTAGTTATCAAGAGATCTAGGGTTCGATCCCAGCGGTCCGGATAACAGTTTTTCGGTTGCTGTGTGTTAATTAAAGATTAACGTGGAAAGAACGATGACTTTGTCTTTTCTTCTAAAGTACAAGCATTTTTGCTTTGAATGAGCTACTGCTTGATGACATCACCCTTCTGGTGGCAAAAGCTTGCTTTTGCCTTCTTATATATTTACGTCAATAAACAAATTTTTCATGCACTACAAACAATATTCTTACATTTTTCACCGGGTAGAATACAAAATATTATTCTTGTATTCTATCCGGTGTCCTAGAATTTTTTTTTAATTTCTTTTGATAAAAAAAAAATATATACTGAGGATAAATTTGTGCGGAAATTATCGAAACCCATGAGAATGCAATGTTTCATATATAGGTCTCTGACCCGCGGGGCTTTGGGTTTCCGATTAAAAGAAAGCAAAAATTACACACAGAATTGTGAACTAAAGATATCATCTATAGTACAACACTCTCACAAGAATAACAATACATTTCTGAAAGAAATCATGAAAGAAATACGGGATTACGCCATATAATACAAATTTTGAAGATGACAATCCGATTTTTGGCGTAAATGTGACAAGGATGGTAAGTCAGATAATATCCGAAAACTTGAAAATTTTCATCGTCCTGGAGCGGGACCCGAACCCGCGTCTCCCAGAAAACGCCTAGGTATGCTAACCACTACACCACCCAGAACGACCAAGTTTCAAGTTTCCGATCAATTTGAATTTAACCATCACAGGATTCGCTAGTCGAAGCAACCGGCATTCGTGTTTAGCGAATCTGGAGGTTAATAACCTATCCCGTGATTGCCCGGAGAAGCAGATAAATCATGAAAATTTTCAAGTTTTCGGATATTATCTGACTTACCATCCTTGTCACATTTACGCCAAAAATCGGATTGTCATCTTCAAAATTTGTAATACATTTCTGTTTGAAAAGTCTAAACCTGTTGGAAAACCGGACTTTACCATCAAGCATAATAGCTTGATATTCCATACGTGTCGAAATCCTAAATAACGAATCGTCATCCTCTGCATTCCTCTCAAGCGAATAGAAACAACTTACTAAAATCCGTGGTTATCAGAATGCCTAATGATATCAAAACAGTTTGTATATCAATGAATGAAATACGGGATTTCACCATTGTACAATACAAATTCGGAAGTTGTGAATCCGTTCATTGGTGTAAATATGACATGAATGGTAAGTCAGATAATATCCGAAAACTTGAAATTTTCGTTGTTCTGGAGCTGGAATCGAACCCACGTCTCCCGGATAGCGCCCGAGTATGCTACGAATGCCGGTTGCTTCGATTAGCGAATCCTATGACGGTTATATTCTAATTAACAAGAAACTTGAAACTTGGTCGTTCTATGTTGTGTAATGGCTAGCATACTCTGGCACTATCCGGGAGACGCGAGTTCGATTTCCGCTCCACGACGACGAAATTTTCAAGTTTTCGGATATCATCTGACTTACCATTCATGTCATATTTACATCAATAAACGGATTCACAACTTCCACAGTTTGTATATTTACACACAAATACTCATCATTCTCATACCATAACACCACGTGGAAAAGAAACTAATTTTTCGCCCAGTAAGTTGCATGCATACTTCAGCCCCGTCAGTGTATAGAAGATGGTGAAATTTTCTGGTACAGAACTTTGGAAGAGTTCCCGTTAGTAAAGCCTATGATGTCATTTATGTGATGAAAGAATGTTCTTCCGGAAGAAAAAAGAATCACACCACATGATATTAAGGAGAAAATGAGACATCATTGGTCCATTAACGAAATTCTGGATCGCTGGTTGTCACCATCTTTGTCATTTTCTCTATAGAGCTGTCTTCTTTTTCATCACAATCATAAGACTGTTCCCTTGCTTCCCATGACAGTCCCCTTTCCCTGTTTCCCCAGTGGCACACGCACCTTTTCCAGACAATAACATGATGTGTCCATCTTTTTTCGTCATCTTTCGTACTTTGATGTTACCTGGATCGTCCTTCGTTCCTCCACCCTCCTTTTTCTTCTTCCGCAAGTGAACATTTCCTTTTCATGCCTGAAATACGACTAATCTTTTTCTCTTGTTCTCTCTTTCTTTCTTTCATTTTCCTTTATTCCTTACTTCTTGTTCCTTTATCGTATGTCTTTGGCCTGCTTTTCTTTTCCTATTTTTGTGTGTTGAATAGAACATGACAAAACTTTAAGCAGAATTTATTAATGTAAGATTGTTCGTTACGTTAACGAAAATATCTAACATTTATTATTTCATTTAGAGTGCAACACAACGGCTTCCCAGTCTCTTTAAAATAGTAGCCAAATGTCTTCGATACGCATTATTAAATAAAGCAAGTGAAGTTTTAAGTAAAAATTATACATATAATTTGAGAAAATAAATGCAAAACTGCTTCTTAAAAAGATGAAATTTCAGAGTAAATCATGAAATGGATACTAGGTAGTAATAGGAGTGCCTCTGGAGTTATAGAAACGGGTAGACGAATGCCAAAATGGTTTAAAATTTCAGAATCAAAAATTAAATTGAGTAAGTAAATATTAAATTACATACCAAAAGTTAATTACGTATGCTCTAATAGAAACGCACATATTAGCTAACAAAATTAAAGTACAATATTAAAAGTAACCACGAAAGAAAAGGCAAAAGAAATGAGGGCGGTCAGGAATTTTCAACACCTATTGATCTATGTATGGATTGAACTCTAATTTGAAATCAACTGGAAAAATTGATTTGTTAGGTACTTTTTAAAATGGTTTGTAATTGTAGAGTGATGGATACTGAAAGATCAGTTAACCATCCCAAACGGCATGCGTGAGCGCTTTTGCATAAATCTGTGACTTGTTATTAAACCCCATCTTTTTTCAATCACTTTAGACAAAAATTTTATTTGTACGACTGCAGTGTTTGTCTTATAAAAATATAACTCGGTGCGAGACATTTTATCTCGCGGTGTCTTTATAATGTCAATGTTATTTTAAACGGACTTTTTTTCCAATAATACTGTAAAATTACTGTTTCAATGAGATGGATAATAAGATAAATAAAACAATTTATTTTGCAGAAAAGTGATTCCTTTTATCATTTAAAAAAATTGTTCTGAAATTTGAAAGAATACTAAATATTTAATTTACGAAACAGGCTGTAAACAGAGTGCAGGAATGGAAGTACGCGCGTCTGAAATTTTTAAAGAAGCATAAAGAAAAGCTTTCTATGAAAAATCATTTTAACGGCAAGTTAAGAAATCGGTTAAAATAATATGTTCATTTCCAAAACATGAAGTCTTTGTTGTAAACACGCCCTTATTCGTCTGAATGTCCTTATGCTGAACACTATACGTATGTATGAGCCGCATACTTTGCCGTTTTTCTGTTGTATTTCTGCCAGTTATATATAAGGCATCAAATATTAAATCAGAAACCAAAAATTAGTTACACGTGTTCTAATGGGAGAACAGATATTAGTTAATAAAATGAAAGAAGAATTAATATAAAACAACTTATTAGTGTAGGCATATACATGACCACACGTATACAGCCCGCACACGCATACATAAAAGCACATGTGCATGTGTTGTGACGTATATTCTAAAATAACTTTCATTTTTATTTCCTTTTCCTGGGTAAATTTTAGTTTGTTCTCTTTTACACTTTCCATACTTAACGTGATATCTTCTCTCTCACATGAATGAGTTTGGCAATACTTTTGAGGTCAGAGAGAGAGAGAGAGAGAGAGAGAGAGAGAGAGTGACGAATGACTGTGATAAGAACGATAGATAAAAAGGACGATACAGCAGTTGCTCAGTGTATGTGTGTGTGTGGAGATGTTCGATCGCTGTTAAGGTAAATGTGAAATTTACAATTTGTAGTGCCATATTGTGGAGTTCTTCAAATATTGCTGGACCAATAAAAGGTTATCGTAAGTTTGACTTCTGTATATGTCTCGTTTGGCCGTAAAACCTTAATTAGAGCTATTTCGTGCAGCTATTGCATCGTGTTCTCATTTAGTTCAACATTTCCTTAGTCATGGTTTTAGACATAACGTAACACCAATCTCGCACACGAAAAAGGGTTACGTTATAGTGTCTTTACGTTAATCAATAAATTTTGTAACGCATACTCTGATTAAATTTTCTTTTTGGTTCCTATTTTGGAAATATTTGTTCATTCTCTGATTTAAATGCTACATTTTCTCCCTTGGCAAATGTTTACTCGGTAACATGATGATAAGTCAAAAGTGAATGACATATGTGATTAAAACTGAATAATAGTGCTGTTTAGGATTGTATGAGAGAGGGGTTGAGAGAGCTAAGAGATTTGCGTCCAGGAGAATGCTCGAAGTGTTTTCTTATGGAAAGAATGATCACGAGAGAAATTATTCGAATTTGATTGAATCGCTTACTCTGATGGTATGTGTGAGAGAGGGAATATTATCTATGCACGACAAATAATAAATTGAACATTATGCTTGTATAATCAGGAAGTCATACGTTAATGTAATAAGGACATTATGTTTATGCGTAATACCAAAATTAATGTATGTTAGATGGACGTATGATGAGAGCATCCATATATGTATTTTTAATAACGGAACTCGTAATGTAGTCCATGTAGACATAGAACATTGAATAGTTCTAGAACATTTCTTGAAGTTATTTGTATGCTACAAAGAAAGCCGGAAATTCTCACACTCAGAAAGGGAGACACCTTTATCGAGTAAGATTAAGATCAACCATTAAGTTAATGGCATCCGTCAGACATTGTTTAACGGAGGGCAGACGCCAAACAGTCTAGCTGTCTGCCCATCCGTATTGTATGTATGCAGGAAAGTGTATTATGCTCAATGTGTTTATGTCTTTTGCGGTAAGCTAAGCCTGACTAAAGAACGTCGCCGACTGGTACATCAAAACGGTCCGACTATCCAGTGGTAAGACCAAACGTCCGCCGACAGTATGGGCGCGTCTGGCCGACGTGGGGAGAGATGATCATATGTAGAGGATTTTAGGAAGGGAGTGTCTGACTCCAGGTCTTAAACAACCCTTAGAAATAGGAAACTAGGAGATTTGGGCTAGAGCACCCGATAGGAAAGTGACACGGAAGCGAAGTAGAAAGGGGGAGGAAGACGCCTTTAGTTATTACCGGGGGCTAGTACCCGGGGTCCGACGGCTTAACGTGCCCATCAGACGCACGGCGGGTATTTAGTGGATCGGGCGTTCGTACCTGCCTGGGATCGAACCTGAGACCCTTCCCGTGGCAATCACAAACGTTGCTCACTCGGCCACCCGCGGCCCTACGCGGGGAACAAAAGCGCTGGTCACGATGACATATGTTGCCAGCGGAGAGAGAAGGAGTAGGAGACCATAGGGCCAGGAAGCGGAAGTGACGTACGCGCGGTGAGTAGGCGAAAGAAGGAGAGAGCGCCAAGCGAGTTAGTTAGTCTGTCTGTTTTCGTGGAACGGAGAGGAGCAGGATACGCTCCAGCAGACGTGACTCGGAAGTTTTCGGATACGTTTGGACCCAGAGCATAGGGGTCCGGGATGTTCAGTCGTGCACTGGACGTTAACGGAACTTTTGTTTTCTAAGTCAGCGATACTTGTGATATAGGTCTCGGGAACGGAAGCTCTCACAGATTGCATCAAATATCCGGGAGAGGATAACTTAGCGAAACGATGAAGGCGAAGGTCTGAATTAGATTCCTGATACAACGAGTAGATAGGAGATCACGAGAGATACAGGTCTCAACTCTACCGAGAAAGACTCTCTCTCAAGTTCAAGAGGAGTGTGTTAGATAATAGGTGCCAAGTTTTACGTTGGCCGATTACAAACTTTTTCACTGGATAAAGGACATTTGGTCTACAAACACAGAAAGCGTTTTTCAACGGACAGGCTTACTTGCAAACCTCAGATATATTTCAATAAATTTTATTAAGTTTGATTAAGTCTTTCTGCATTACTTTTTGGACATTAGTAATTCTTATTGGAGTTTTCAGCAGTCTCGATCCATCCTCCTAGTTCGCAGATATTCACTAAATAGTAAAGCGGGGAGAATTTTGTCCGTTCACCCAATCTTAGTTTTGGGTAAGTTCTTAGAAACTGGTATTTCTATTGGCTGTGAGAGGGCTCCTATAACGTGGACGCCACGGAAACATAATTTTGGACGTGTCCCCATAATAAGATGAGCACGCTTGCCCTCACAGTATGCTTCGTTGATATTGAAGTTTCAAATTGTTGTTGAGTTAGTAAGACTTGAAAAGCATTCTATGTTGCATTCCGATGTCGAATTTCTAGGCGATTAAGTACGAAGTGAATTATATCCTGTGCTGTTGTGCAGACTTGAGTACTTACGGTGGACCAATAAGCATTAATTGACCTCGTAAGAAGCCTTTGACTTTCCTGGATATAATTTCGATTTAGTGCCCAAATTATCCAAACGCTCATAACATATACAAACTGTATTTTCCATGTGTCTTTACTTCTACCTTAATCACTTATGGGATAATTTGGTTAAGCCTTTTTAGATTTTTAGCAACTGCTACTTTTGTTTATTTTGTTGTTGAAAAGTAACTAAGCCACTAAACTAGTAATGGAACATTCGTGAACGATTCGTTCACAACGAATGACTCTTCACCGTGAATGATGAATGGTTCGCTCTCACCGCTGTGAGTGGTCATTCAATCTCCGTTACTGCGATACACACTGAAGTCGCAATAAGAATAAATTTATTCCGTTCCTATGAGTTTTGAAACGAAGTCCCAATAAGAAAAGTAATGTCGAGAATTAATAAATATCAACCGTCATGTGAGTAAGCAATCAACAGTCAGCTAGGAAATAACGGTGAAACTTAAGAATGGGAATGATACGTGAATGCCATTCGTTTAAAAGGTGTGTCCGAATCTGGAAATTGGATCATTCGTGAACGGCTTGTCTGAATGGTGAATGAACTCCCAAGAAGAAATGATTTATGCCATCACTGTACGAAATTCGAATTTGACTAGTGTCTGTTTCTGGTCCTTTTAAGATCACTATCACAGTTTTGCTTTTTACGTTTCGTCCATCACATTCGACATGTGATTTCATTATCTCGTTAAAGTAAGTACCTCTAAGAACGATGTCGAAGTATAAGAGTGATCCCGGTGCCACTTTTTGAGACGCAAAAGAAGGTCAAAAGATTAGACAATTCAAATTCGTTTGTTCTAAAACCAATTATTGTGCAACACCGAGAGAGACAGAGAAGAAAAAAATAAGAAAAAGAAACGATTTAAGCAGTAAATGCTTCTCTAAAACTCCGTCAGGTAATCACAGTTAATCTGTGGTCCCGAATTATTTCCTCCCTCCCCTTCTAACAATGTGGTGACTTCACTGCAATTAAAGGTTTGTAACTCCGATCAACAGCTGCCATTATCCTACACAACTATCTAATTACCCTTTTCTCAGCAATAGCCCATGTTGTGGTTTTTTTTGTTACCGAAATTATTTCTTTAACCCACGTCCAACGCTTTTGCGACTGAAAGAAAACAGCTTTTTTTTTAATGAATCGGGTGAGGAGGGTGCTGTTATCATAAACAAGCGTCAACTTAAAAAAAAAAAAAAGAGGCTGGGATGTTCAAGAAAAATATTTCTTGTTATGTACTACACAGTTATTTTCCCTTCGTTGCGTACAAGTGTATGGTAATCAGAACAATCTCTACACGCTTTGGTGAGTCTGGCATTGAATTTAAAAAAGCAAGTAATCCTTCTGAAATGTTCTCTCCTACAAGAAAGCAAAGAAGTTTCGGTTTCATCTGACAGAGTTTGTATATTAATCTACATTTCTAAATATTTTCTTTGCATGGTTATTTCAAATAACAAGATCTCTAATTTGAAGATTATCAAAAGGGTTGAAAATTTACATTTGTAACACTCAACTGCATTTTCCATAAAATTGAAAAACAACTTTACTGCTGTCGTCCTAAAGATCGTGACAGAGAACTTTTTAAGTATCTTTCGAAATGTTTAAAAACAATTGTGTCTCCGAAACAACACAAAAGAAGGGAACTTGGCTTGCAAAATTCGACAGAATTTCATATCAAAGTAAAAGAAAAATATTTATTCAATCATCACTCCAACGAAAACTTAAACGAAGAGAGTTAATTTATGTTACATTAAAAATATTATGCATAAATGCAAAAATACTTTTTCTGACTCTTACACTAGTAAATATGCTATAAGAAACATGGTTTTTGTTCTCAGAAGCATTTAGTTAAAAAAGAAAAGCAGTTAATAATACTACATAATAATTAAAAAATACTTGTAATAATACTTCGTAGTAATCAAAAAGTGCTGGTAATAAAACTTCATATTAATTTAAAAATACTTTTAGTAACACTTCATAATAATTAAAAATTACTTGTAATAATATTTCATATTAACTAAAATACTTGTAATAATACTTCATATTAATTAAAAATACTTGTAATGGTACTTCAATGTAAATAAAAATACTTGTAACATTACTTCATATTAATTAAAATGCTTTCATGGTACATAATAATAAAAATACCAATTAGTAACAAGGAACAATACACCAACTGTACTTAAATAGTATAACTATACTAGTGATCCAAAATTTATGGGGTAGAATAGAAATCAAAATTTCCAAGCTTTCGCGAATGCATTCTATCTACATAAATTTTGGATCACTAGTATAGTCATACTATTTAAATAAAAATACCTGTAGTAATACTTCGTGATACTTTAGAATACTTGTAATGTTTCTTCATAACATTAAAAATAATTATTATAGCACTTCATATTAATTTAAAAATACTTGTAATAATACTTCATAATAATTAAAAACCACTTGTCAGGAACCTAACACTACAAATTGCACCGAACGCACATAAATGAAATAGGATATGATTTATGTGATAAGCATGGGTACCCATATAGAGGGGCAAGAGGGGACATTTGCCTCCCCTAGATTTCGGACTATGCCCTTTCTGTTCTTGTAAGGTACTACAGCGATTTTCGCTATAACACTAATTATAATTGCTAATTTTTCTGTAGAACTTCTGGATCATGTGTATACAGTAAAAATAAAGAAAGCATTGGGAATTTACAGTAAATAGACAACGTTTATTCACGTTTTCTTTAATTAACACACAACAACCGAAAAAATGTTTCGTTTGCTGTGTGTTAATTAAAGACAAACGTGGAAAGAGCTATGACTTTGTCTATTTACATTGTATGCACGTATCTGGAAGATTTTCACCATTTCTTTCGCCCTTTGGATTTATTAGCTGGAATTTACAGTAAAAAGGTAATAATGAAATTTCTCATTGTATGTTGGAAAACAACTTCCATACGCACCGTATAGGAAAGTATTGAAGAGAAAAAATTAAAAATTTATCATCCAAAGATAGCAAAGAACTCTCGAAATTTTTCTCAGAAATTTGCTCTGAAGGTATATTTTTATTTTTCGATGACCATTTGAGTTTTCGTGACGCATGTAGCACAAGCAGCCAAATTGGTCAAAAGAGCCACAAAGAAATTTCTTCGTTGTCTTGACATGCTGTCTAATTTCATTTATCCATCTTCTGAAAAATTTCCCAGAAATTCTCAACACATAAATTCAATTTCCAATTAAATTTATATGTTGAGATTGTCACATAAAAAGGGTTAGATAACAAGAAGGCATAATGAAAATTTACATATAGTGTTCGTAAATGTTATTCGTATTAAAATTTATTTTTGCCCCTCCTGGAAGCAGAGCTATGGTTGCTCATGTTGATAAGCATGATAAATACACTTATTTGACTGAAAGAATTTTATTTTTTGGGATTTGATGTCCACCACGAGCAAATCTGTGAGCTATAAGTAGTCGCCCGTTCCTAGTTATGGTAACTTATTCCAAGAAAGACTCAGATCCACCGCTTTCGACAAATACAGCACCTACACCGATAAGCCATTGCATTATATGACCCCTTTCCCAGCCTAGAGAAATGAGCGCGCCTGGAAACCGAACGGTGGGGCAGGTGAAATTCGCAGAAAAATATACACTATCTACCAACAAGTAACTGGACACCCCTGAAATCGACGATATCTGGCGGTTCTGATACACGTCACGGCCGCCGCCGTTAAATATCGTGTGGGAAAAAACAGCGCAACCTGTCGCATGCAAGATGCCACGCAGTTCGGAGCTCTCTGATTTCGAGAAAGGTGTAATCGTCGGGTATCACAGAAATGGCCGATCCATACGTGACATATCCAGTGAGTTGAAGTACCCAAAATCGACAGTGGCCTACGTGATTGGCAAGTGGAAGATGCGAGGTGACTGTCGGAATGGTGCCCCGACACGACAGACTCACAAAACTGGGAGTTAGAGACCGACGGGTGCTGGCCAGAGAAATTCGGAAGAACCGCACCAAATCGTTGGGCCACATCCGCGAGGAGTTTCAACAGGCATTCGGGAGTGTTCTTTCGATGAATACCATTCGTAAGGAAGTCCATCTGCTCGATTATCATGGACGTGCTGCCGCCCACAAGCCTTTGATCACCAAGTCCAATAGCGCTGCTTGCCTAACGTGGTGCAAAGAACGTCGACAGTGGACCGTTGAACAGTGGAAACAGGTTCTCTGGAGCGACGAATCAAGGTTCACCCTCTACCGTTCGGATGGCAGGGTCTGGGTATGGCATCTGCCTGGAGAACGCCTCCTGCCGGAATGTATTGTGCCAACTGTGAAGTTCGGCGGCGGTGGAATTATGCTATGTGGGTGTTTCTCCTGGTATGGCACGGGGCCCTTGGTCGCAATTCCTGGTAGACTCAACGCCGAGACCTACTGCACCATTTTGGATGACCATGCGCTTCCTACGTTGTGGCAGTTTTACGGGGTGGACCCATGTTATATACTTTCGGGATGACAATGCCATCTCTCATGTTGCGAGGTCCACCATAGCTTGGTATGGTGACAATGGGGTTAATCGAATGGACTGACCTGCGCAGAACCCGGACCTTAACCCTATCGAGTACCTCTGGGATGAGTTGGAGTGTCGACTTAAGGGGTGCCCCCACCGTCTGAAATCGGTGAAGGAACTGACCTGTCTTCTCCAATCCGAGTGGAAGAAAATATCGCTAGCCGTCGTACAACGCCTGGTTGAGAGTATGCCCCGGAGGATCGCAGCTGTAATCGCCGCTCGTGGAGGCTCCACCAACTATTGAAGGTGAATAAACTTCGTTTTCCTTTGCTATCACAGGTGTCCAATTACTTGTTGGTAGATAGTGTATATACAACACGAGAACCGGATTTCGGTTAGTAGAGTGTTCGGAATCAGAATGGAAAAAGCTGCCGATTTACCGGAGGTTGATAAAGTACAAATTGTGATGGAACGGAGACTCGAAACTACGATCTCGGAAACGGCACCGCTTGTGGGTTGTTCACGTACCGCTGTAGTGAGTACGCATCAAAAGTGGTGCACGGATGGCCAAACGATGAACATTCGTTCAGTCGTGTGCAGCTCATTGATGCCATAGGGGAGCGGAGCTTGTCGCGCATTGTTCACAGCGACCGCAGGGCCACAGTGCGACAAATTACCCGCAGCTTCAACGATAGTGATCAGGGCAATGTGTCACAGCACACAGTTCATCGTAGCCTTCTGCGTATGGGCTTGCGTAGCCGAACACCCAACCGGGTCCCCATGCTCACTGCACGTCATCGCCAACAACGCATGAAACGGGCCCAAGATCATCCAGATTGGACAATGGATGACTGGAAGAAAGTGGACTGGTCTGAGAAATCAAGATTCTTGTGCATCGGGTATAGGTGGCCAAGCGCGGATACGCCGATTTCCAGCGTAGGCTATGGCACCTGGATGCGCTGTTGGGCAGAAACAGACCGGCGGCGGTGTTATGCTGTGGACGATGTTTTCTTGGGACACTTTAGTCCTCACTATCCCAATAGCACAATCCCTGACAGCAGTGTTGTATTCAGTGAGTTTTTTCCGGGGGGGGGGGGCAATTAGAAATTTCGAGGGGACTAAAACTTGTTGACTGATTATATACATGTAATCAAAAATTTTTTTATTCATATATATATTAACATATATAAAAATTTTAAACAGAGTAAAAGCATTTTCTTATGCTCTTATATCGCAAACAGATTCCAAGAAATCTACACATACAAGTGATTAAAAATGTAGAAATGTTGTAACTTTGGTTTAATTAAGTAATGGGCTACGGATTTCACCATGGGGTGGTGTAAAATATTGAGGACGCTAGTAAAGTTAAGGCTGTGCTGTAGAAAATACCTCCAAGACATTAGGAGTGGTAAAAATGTCCTCGCTTTACTACAAGAATGTTTCTCATTATTAAGGAATCATTATAGTGTTACCCGAAAACGTATTGTATAAACCATTCCCCTGCCATTTGGTTTCAGCCCCTTTAGATTATTTAGATTAACAAATAGTAGTAAAAAATCCAAAAACTAACTAAAAATTTCGATGTCAGTTTGAGGTGCCTCGATTTTATTTTTTTTTTTTTTTTTTTTTTGTTACAGCGTGTAAACCATCACCACCAGAAAAAAAAATCCCTTATTATGGGAACAATTTCTAATAATTTACTATTGTTAAAAATTAGGTAGCAAATATTTTGTTGTATTGGAATCACTAACCTCATGCCAGCTACACTGAGGCTTAACCGTATCTATGGAAAGTCGTCATCCAGAAGCGTGAAATAAAGCTGAATGCCAGCTTCCAAAATATGATGATGAATTGTAGTGCAAACTTCTCTACTGTGTGGAATTAGGTTATTATTTCGGAAGTAGTCTGAGTTGTCAATGCTTGAAATATTTCCCCTTCCGCGGGCACTGTTTAATGTTTTGTTGAACGATGAAAGAAATTTCAGACTGAAGTCTATGTGGATGTTTTATTATTATTATTATTATTATATTTTCCCTCATTTTCTTAATTTTTTGAAATTAATTTCTCTAAATCTTCAGTTATAAATAAACATAATTGGACTAAACATAAAGGAAGATCGCCCCAAAACCTACGGGGAGCATTTATACATTTTCGGGGGGGGGGGGGGCACGAACCTCCGAGAAGATGCCTGAATACATCACTGCCTGACAGCTATCAGGTATCTGAACTTCGTTGCGGACCAAATTCACCCATTGATGGCAACTGTGTTCCCTGTGGGTGGTGGGCAATTCTACCAGGATAATGCGCCATGCCACACTGCCAGAATCGTCAAGGAGTGGTCCGAGGAACATTCTGGTGGCTTTCTGTTAATTCTCTGGCCTCCAAATTCACCTGACATGAACCCAATCGAACATTTGTGGTTCGACTTCGAAAAGCGGTCCGTGCTAAATTCCCCCTCCCCCGAAATGTACAGGAACTGGAGAACCTGCTTTTATTATACCAGATACCCAGTATATCTATCACCACCTCATCGAATCTTTGCCTCACCGAGTGGCCGCTGTTTCGCGGGCTAAAGAGGGTCCTACAGCTTATTAGGTAGGTGGTCATAATATAATGGCTCATCGATGTATGTCTCATCCGGTACTCAAAGCAGAGCCCATCTCGGTGGTCGAGTGGTCTGAGGCCCGGGCTTAGATCCGTTGACCATATCGGTTGCAGAAGAAGTACGTTAATTAGAATAGTAGGTAAGAGGATATTTGTTTTATCAGAGAAAATAATGGTTTTCGAAGAAATGGAAGATATTTGTAAGTTCTTAGATTATTATTATTTTTTTTACTACACTGCAAGCGTTTGTACCAGTCGTAATAGTCGTAGAAAGGTGGAGATGCTTCTTTAAGTATCAATGAAAATGGGACTATAGTGATGGTATGATAGGTAAGTTAGGAGTAATGATAACAACGAGGTGAAACAAATATATGAGTTGTTGAATACGGTAGAGTGCGGCAGTTAAAATAGGATACTGACACAACCATTCTACTAGAATATTAGAGGCAGGAAAACTGTCGCCATTTTGAACGCCTGAGGATTGACGCCTGACAGTCTTGAAAAAAGAAATAACTTTTCAAGTAGCGAAAAAGTTGTCGTGGGCGATGGGAAATGCTATTGTCCTCAACAGTGAAAGGATAATGAGAAATTAAAAGAAAGTTGCGACCGACTGAGGGACAGGGTGATGTCATCTCCCGCTTTCCACTGAGAAAAGACTAATCATAGACAAAACGCTAGTTGCCACCTTCTGAACAATAACAACCAACTTTATTTTTCTGAGACAAGTCACTGCTGTGAAAATGAGAAAATTCCGATCTGGAAAGGCGTTTCTAATAATAGGCATTGAAGAGTCTTATGTATTAAACAGCATTGCATATAAAATTGTAAAAATCCACTTTCGTTCCTAGCTACAAGCAGCTTTAAGTTCCTGATGTTAAAAAATACCTTGAGAATTAATTTTTGGACCCCTGCACACGAGACTGCTGGATTGCAGGGACTTCATTCATGACACTCATTTAAATTTTACGTAAAAATGACAATACTTTTTCTACTAGAAAATTGGCGTGATGTATCTCGGAGTTTTCAAAGAAGGTCTCAAAACAATGATAACAATGGGAAATATACTACTTTGGTTAAACAATTTCATTTGTCATCGTTAATCAAGGTTAAGTTTGAAGAATGAAAGCGATGTTGATATTTCGGAGGATTATCCACGATGATTTCGTCGATTGACCATTGTCTTCTAATGAGCACTGGTGATGTTTCATTATTGCCTGCTGTGCCACTTCACAGCAAATCGACTATTGTTATGTAGTTTGAGAGACACACAATCAACCAAAGCTTAGGGTAAAATGAGATTCCAGTAATAGTAGCTAGTAACATAGACCTTAGCTGACACTATTCATAGTTACGCTGTGGTTGTCTCACATTACACAGCAGGACGACAAACGCTATATTCATGGGAAAGTTATGTTCAAACCATTGTTAAGTAACAATTGGCGAGTTATTCTGCTAGACCCGCACCACTCTGTAGCTTACAGACCTCACATGGCCACTGGTAAATATTTTTTGCTCGAATTACATAGCAAGTTTTCATAGAATATACGTTTTAGGATGTTTGTTGCTTATTCAAGGAAGCCACATGTCGACAAACTGCATCACATGATTCTAACGACGCCTTACCTCTGCTTCGCTTACTTTTTTACAAAAGCGGAATTTTCAAACACAGTTTTGTACATACCTTTTTAAAACCTTCGCTATTTAAGATTTATTTTAAAAATCTCAATGTTATGTATGTTCATATCATGGGTAGAAATAATATATTAACTAAACTCATTCCACATGAGTAGTTATTGTTTTAACTGTTGTTTTAGCAGTCACTGAATTCCATATATTAATATTTTCATATATAATCCATATATAATATTTGTATATCACTATAGGCGTAATGAGGAAAAAAATTGAACTGCTATGTAAATGATAAAATCAATTTAAATTTCTTTTTTTTTCATCCATTTTAAATTTCTTTTTAAGGTTGCTAAAGTTTTTGGCTTTTCACAGACTACTAATGCAAGAGTGTATCAAAACTTCGTCAGTGCTGCGGTTATACGAGTATATCTTCATACGATATGAAAACACGTTAAAAGAAGCTCAACATTTGCGGACGTACTAGAGTTTGTTTCTCGGCAAATAAATCACTTTTGACTGCACAAGGCGAACTAAACAACGTATTGCCAGATCACCTCATAAAACTTCAAAAAATTAAACGCATTGGCGGCATCTTTGGTTCTTCAATAAGAGAGGTTCTAGCTAACTGTGTAATCGAAACTGCTAAAGGATTTTTTCACGATTGTACTTGTCTCTCCTTGGAAATTTCTAAACAGAAACACAGATCTTTAAATATTATTTTGGTCTAGCGCAAGAACCTGGGCAAGATGATGGTTGCAGGGGTCAGGACTTCCCATCCCCCAGAAAATTTCCACCTGCAGATTGTTTTCGTACAGTCATTTCAAAACATGTACTTTATAAGTTAGGATTACATACGGTTTGTGCGTTCTTTTCTTTCCCTTCAACTTTGTTTCCTAACAGGCGATCATTTTAGCTGTAGTTATTGCAACTGTATTTGAATACACATTACATTACACGTTTAACATATTTTCTCTGATCATTACACTTCTTATGTGTGTTTTCTCTCTCTCTTTCTTTCTCCATTGAGAGAACACTGTTGTCTCTGTGAAGTAGGAACAGTAAAGTATCATTCGGTCAAAATCAATTAACTAAATCACTTAGAAACTTATTTTGAAAATCAGTGACTTGTACAACGGTAAAGTCTTATATCTTATGTCGTGTGAGAAATGGAAACGGAATCAGATTTAGTACAGATTTAGTTGCCTGTGAACATTAACTCTACCCAAATACTTCGAGACTATTAAAAGTTCTGGGTTAGTTCTTATTTTCAACAGTAAATAAACAATCAGTTTTGATGATGGAAAGTGTTAAGCCCGTTTTAAGAACCCAAACTGGACACATCAATGATTGAATAGCTTAACATATGTAATAAAAATATATAACTCTGTTCATTGCGTCAGTTGTCCGCCTTAGTGTACAATTCACAAATCTAATACATATTATGGGATATAGAATAAACAGACAGAACTTCTGTTATTTCTGATAAGTTGAAATAATATAAATATTTAACTCACTTTCGTTTTGCTATTGAGATAGTCATTTTTGCAATTACCCCTTCAGAGCTGCAGAGTATGATCCAGGAACTTGCTGACAGGAGTAAAGAAGTGGGATTAAAATGAACTTTCAGAAGACAAAACTGATGTACTTATAAGGAATGAAGATTCATCAGTTGATGGGGAAAAGCTGGAGATAACCGATACCTAGATTTATCTTGGACAGCCGATATCAAGTGAAGGCCACATTGATGAAGAAACTAATCGGCATATAAAATTTGGCTGGAGAGCTTTTGGAAGAAACAGTACAATTTTCAAGAGCAATATGCCTTTATGTCTTAAAAGAAAAGTGTTTAATCAATGCATCTTTACAGTTCTTACGTATGGAGCAGAGACATGGACTTTAACTAAAATGGACATACAAGAAATGACGATTTAGTGATTGGCATGAAAAATCTGAAGACAACCGATACCTATGTACATTTACTTTGGACAACAGATATCTAGCGATGGCCACATTGATGAAGAAATTAATCGGCGTATATAAATTTGTTGAAGAGCATTTCGAAGAAGCAGTACAATTTTCAAGATAAATATTGCATTATGTCTTAAAAGAAAAGCGTTTAATCAATGCATCCTTGCAGTTCTTTCGTACGGAGCAGAAACATGGACCCTAACGAAAAACGTCAAACGAAGGCTTCAGACAACTAAAAGAAGCATGGAGAGATGCATGCTGTGTATGACCATGAAGGATAACTCGTGGATCATAAAAATGACATGAGTGGAAGGGATCATGATCAAAGTAAAATCCCTGAAATGACAATGTGCGAGGCATATTGGTAGAGAATGTACCACGATGGATGAAATTCGAAACATGCCGGAGTGGCATTGAGGAAACTTGGTCTAGGCTGACAGATGCGGAAGAAAATTCGGGAGACCTTCATCCAGCAGAGGATTGATCATGGTTGACATCATGATGAATCTATATGTACATTTATTTAATTTAAATGTACATTTTTAAATTAAATTAATAGGCATATAATACCTGTATACATAGGTCAATTAATATATAAATGTACATTAACATGTACACATTAATTAATATACATATATAATTAAAATACATAAATTAATTAATATACATATCTAATTAAAATAATATACATATTAAATAAATCTACGTATATATGTATGTGTTTTTTTTTAAGTCGTACTGCTCAAAACCAGTGTTTCGCCGTAGATTTAAATGGCTAATTTTCGAAGAAAATGTAACCAGCTGAAGAATTAAGAAGTTTCCGTGTCGCAGGAGTGAATATGTTCAGAAAATGCTACTTAGCTAAAAATAGGCACAAAATAAGGGTTGGGGGACCAAACTTACTCAAGCGGGACGAGAAACCGTAGGACGTAGGACAAGTGCCGTAGCTAAATAGACACAAAATAAGGGTTGGTTGGCCAAACTTACTGAAGCGGGACGGTAAACTGCAGGAGGTAGGACAAGAGCTGGAACAATTTTTGAGATTTATCCATCGCAGTGAGCATGTAAGGCCATAAAGCGGCTCCCATCTCAATCTTGGAGTTACTGGGTAAAAGAAAAGGGCAAAACCAACGACGAAAGTCAAACACACAGCCCACGCCTCATCCGGGACCCGAACCCGCGCCCCACTTGGATGATTAGCAGAAAAATCTCCCTTTAACGAGCCTACAACTCTTTAGAACAATGCCCATGGTATTATTAGGAAAAGGACCAAAAGAGTCTTCCAGATCCAATCTGTAAATTAATCAGACATTAACTACAGATTCAGAAACAACGCATTTAAAAATATGATTTGCCGCCCCGGTGGCTCAGTGGTCTAAGCGCTATGATATGACCATTCGTCCAAGAAGGGTCCAAGTCCGAATCCCGGGGGGGGGGAAGGGTGAGGGGGCATCGATGTTGTGCTTGTCTTAATGCAGTGGCTATCTACCCCTTTCCTGGAACATGTGACTAAATTAGGGACGGGCGACTGTTATAGCCTGTCGAGTTGCCCACGGTGGTCGTTGCACCTTCAATAAAAAAAATCACGTAGTATTACAGCTGATAAATGTTTTTGCCGTTCGAAATTAGAAATTTAGTTTCATGTCCGGGTTTCAGGCTCTTACTCTTAAACATATTACAGCAATGTAAACAAAGAATGCCTGAAAATTCTGGGACGAACGCAATTTCCCGTGCTACATAGGTTTGCGCATCTACTATTTATTTCATCTTGGTTGTTGAAAAGGTCCTTCGTCTTGATATAAACAGCCAGCCGTTCCCGGTGTCCCTCTGAAAGCAGCAGCTTTCAAATATCCCTTAATTAAGGTTCATCCCTCCCCCAGTGGAACAACCAGCCATGCCAGCGAGAGATATCTTCTGGGCTTACCAGGTCTGCTGTTAGGGGCTAATTGCAGTTCTTTCCACCCGGCAGTGAGTCATGAACGTCCTTTCGCTAGCGGCAACCAGGTACTACTACTCTTGGGGACCGTATAGCAAGTCAGAGTTCATGAAAATTCTCATTTTTCTCGTTCAACTGACACAGCATGCTAATGGCATTTTAATGGATCGTGGAAATAAACACATAGTATTGACCAACGAAAGGAAGAAAACAGAAAAAACAGACTAGCAGAAGATTTGTAGCTAAATAGCAAATTCATGTTATTACTGGAAGAAATTCAACTCTGACCTTTTTCTTCTTTTTCACTTGTGCGTGTGATCTTTCTAGCCTCAACGGAGGGGATATTCGTAGATTGATGTTTTATTTTGTGGAATAAAAATTGCCTAACATAGTAAGATTTGTGTAATTTAGCGCAATTTAAATGCTTTTCACTTTGTTGCTTGGTTTTAAAATGTAGAATAGGCACAAAATACAAAAAAGGTTTTAGCTCTTATATAAAAAAAAGGGTGTCTTTTCTCTTCAAGTAGTCTACACTGCAATATAGACCGGAGCCGCTTAGAGAATTTCAAAGCATAATTACGGCTTAGCTGAAGGTAAATGATTGACAACTTGGATTGGTATACTTCGACGCATTTCTGCTATTTCGAAATTATAGATGGAAAAACACATGGAAATCAAATGACATATATTTCTTATCTTTAAAAGCACGATTTAATAAAAAGTACGAAGTCTTTTCGGTTTTCACCGGGTCGCAGACTCCTGAAGTATTAATGGATTGAAGCCAATTAAAATGAAATCTAGTCTGAAATAAAAACGTTTCTTGCTGAGTGTGTAACGGAGATTCGTCAAACCATCCCTGTCATTATTTCCCTTCATATTTTTCATGCTGTTACTTGTGTTTCGTGAAATAAAATTTCTCGTGCCCAGTTTTACAACACCGATATTTCATTTCTATAAGAATTAAAAAATCAGCAACCGACTTCACAGATGTAATGCTCAGAATGTTTTGACGTAGGACTACGTCCAACTCAGCGGATAGTATGGGGCGACTTACGGCCGACCGCCTATGCCAAAAATAGATCCCAATTGAAATCATTATACCGTTAAAAATACTTGCCCGTGAGCGTAACACGACTGTGCGTGGTATCGTTTTAAAGCTCTCAAAAAGATCTGTTCAAACACACTCATCGTCAAAAACATTAATTCACCCAAAAGGACGTGTCGGATTGCAATGCTATTCCGGAGAAAGGTAAAGGCTACTAGGAACAATAAATGATTAAACATTGAGACTGATATGGGCAATATTTATTGAGCTACATGCCAATAAATAGTGTCTCCCAGTATGGCGTCGGACCCCCATGTTTGCTCACACAGCATGCCAGACGTCTCGGCATGGAGTTGTACAAGTTCCTAATGGTGTCCTGCGATAAGCCTTCCCTGCAGCTCGAATCTTCCCACGCAGTTGCTGCAGGTTTTAGGGTGGGGGTGGAGTGTGGATAGCGCGTCCAATAGCATCTCACACATTTTCAATCGGCAATAGATCTGCCAATGTGGCTGGCCATGGCAGAGTGTCAGTGCCTCGAAGGCAAGTACTTGAGACAGCAGCAGTATGCGGACGATCGTTGTCCTGTTGTAAAATTGCGCCGGAGTGAGCGTTTAGAAAAGGTAGCGCCACTGGTTGGTTGCAGGACCTCATTAACGTAACGTTGGGCTCTCAAAGTGCCGGTAATGAATACCGAAAGTGATCTGGCGTCGTAGGCAGTTGCACCACACACCATGACACCAGGCGTTCTAGACGTGTGACGCTCGACAACAAACTGTTCATCTTGGCGCTGATCACTGTGCCTCCACACATGAATTCGTTTGTCGTCTCCTCCAAAACAAAAGCGGGACTCATCACTGAAGATCACCCGCTGCCAATCTGAATGCCTCCATGACAGGATGGCACGACACCATTGCAGTCTTTGGCGACGATACAATGGTGTTTAGGGCAGTCGTCATAACGGTCTGCGCCAATGGTGCTGGTACTAATCAGACGATGCGTGGAGGGTACTATTGCACGCTGAATATCCGCAATCGCCGCTGTTGGGTCACTCAGGGAATGTCGCACAGCTCGTCCGTCCTCTCTTCTCTCTCTCTCTCCCTCTCTCTCCGTGGTTCGTCTGGGTGTCCTAGTGTCCTAGACCCTTCCTGTCGCTGATGCGTGTCTTGTTCTATCCACTTCCTCCAACATCGTGCTATGGTAATATCCGCACGGCCGGTATGGCGTGCAATACAGCATTAAGACCATCTCGCTTCCCTGAACCCGACGATTTGGCCTCTCTCGAACTCCTCCACTTGCAAAAGATGCAACCAACACAACAGCACGAGTCAGAATGGCAAGCACGCGCAACGAGACGACCTTATATGGCCGGTCAGGCACAGAGCTACGACGTCTCTTTGCTGGTGCACATGCGTGGCCGAGCGTGATACTTGAATCATTTGCATGTCTCACGATGTCAAATCTACGCACAAAGTTTCATTCTAGTGGTTGCTTCTTTCTGTGTGCAACTAGTTTTTTGACGATGAGTGTATATAACGAATATATCGCAGTGGTTTAAACTAAAATTTTTGAAAATTGTTTTCATGTGAAAGGGTTAACATTTTCGACAATGTCGCAGAATTCCCAGAATGAACGCAAGCAAAAGTGGTGAAAATCAAAATGAGAGGCAAGGGCAAGTGATGAGGAATGTAAGAAGCCCAAAAAGACAGAGCATCACGTTGGGTAATTCGTGTATCGATCTGCTTTGTATTCGCAATGCTCCCAGCATTATTTGTAACAATTATGAAAGCTACTTTTCATATCATAGACATGTGTTGGCTATAACAAATTAAATTAATGCTTTAAAACCATACTCGACTAACTCATTTCAACTCTCCGATCTGCAAGTCGTAGTCTTACGTTCTAAACTGACGTCTCAATCAGAACTGAGCCTACCTGTTCTTGTTTCTTTTTATTTGAATCAAGAGGTTACAAATTTAGCGTCCTGAAACTTGGTTGCATATCAATGCCCAATCATGTATTACTCATACTATACAATGATCTGATTGGCCAGGGCCGAAACCCTGAGGGAAGGCAGATAGACTTACTTAATACAACAAGGAGTCTCTACCCTGAGATCAATGGCTTTACGTGACTTTCAAACATGGCGCAACTTGAGGAGGGGAAGGGGGGGCGGCACGGTGCTCTTCGGGATTAAGTCGTGCGCGCTATCCACTTGGCCTCCACCCTAAAGATATTTCGGGATGTTTTAATACGGTGATAGCCCTGGCGCGGCCCCCGACATCCGTGTCTTTGTCGCGCCATAAGGAACAAGTTAATCAAGTCATGCAATGCATTGAATATGATACGTTTTCCATCATACCAGAAATCGTGCGCAGACAAACCTTCCTCCCTTCCCTGACTATTGATTCGTTCAGTATACCTCCGGTACTAAAGTTTTGTCGCAATAGAAGCACTTTTACTCAAGTTATGAGGATAATGGCTGTGGAATAAATGTCGCTCCTATGCCCTGCCCTTTGACCCCATTCCGATAATATTCAACAGAACTGGTTCAATATACCTCCGAAACAACATGGTAAAGTTTTGTCGCAATCGATGCATTTTTACGTAAGTTACGATGCATAAGGGCGATGGAATATATCCCTCTTCTATGTCTGACCTTTGACCCCATTTCGCCCATTTTCAATAGGGTTCTTCCCCAGCTTTTTCTCTACCGCATGCTAAAATTTCATCGAACTGTTTCTACGCGAGTTATCGTGCGGACAGACAGACGAACAAAGCTGGAGCATATATGCTTCTTTAACGTACTGTTGGAAAGCGTAAACAATGATGCACAAAGCAGCTGTACAAACACTGTGCAATGTTAGCGCTTTCGCAGAAAGTCGCGCGAATCACAGATGTCACCAAATTGCTAATCTTTGCAGGAAAGCTTTTATGATATCAGAAAGGGGATCTCTCCTTTCAGTCATAGCTTAAAGTAGAGACCGAGTTCGTGAAAACTGGTTCCAGATGTTACATTTTCAGCACTAGATGATTTTTCTGTAAGAATTGCTTCCATGTTCGGAAACACGTTCATGTGTCAATGTATAGTCTCCTCAACGAAGGCGATCAAATCCTCACAACTAATTCAATTGACTGACAGTCACCTTCAACGCTTTTTTCTCACGATATAATAAAATTGACGGTAGTCTGCAATAATTTTATGGAAACAAAAAGAGCAAACTACCAACTGGAAACTGTTTCTTACTTCACGTTGGAGCGAGCGGATTCAAAAGTGGTCACGAAACTTTCAAGACTCATCTTTAAAAAAATGCTGCTATGAAATTCACACCAGTAAAAATAATTATGAATTGCTAAGCTTGCACACTTCAACACTGATCGTCACACGAAACAAAAGAAATTGTAATCTAACGGAGGAGAGCCAGCGAGTTGTAAAATCAGGAATTGGTAGGTGATAATCGAAACCGCTTCTCCTCGCTCCGGAGTGAGTTGCTCTAACCGACTAAGCTACACCGACGGGATGTGTCATTGCAAATTTGTCATTTTGACAACATGCTTTACTTTTGTAGTACGTCACAGAGAAGCAACTCACTCTGGAACTTCTCCTCGCTCTGGAGTGAGTTGCTCTAACCATCTAAGCTACACCGACGGAATGTATCATTGCAGATTTGTCATCTTGACAACATGCTTTACATCTGTAATACGTCACAGAATAGCAACTCACTCCGGAGTGAGTTGCTCTAACCGACTAAGCTACACCGACGGGATGTATCATTGCAGATTTGTCATTTTGACAACATGCTTTACTTTTGTAGTACGTCACAGAGAAGCAACTCACTCTGGAACTTCTCCTCGCTTTGGAGTGAGTTGCTCTAACCATCTAAGCTACACCGACGGAATGTATCATTGCAGATTTGTCATCTTGACAACATGCTTTACATCTGTAATACGTCACAGAATAGCAACTCACTCCGGAGTGAGTTGCTCTAACCGACTAAGCTACACCGACGAGATGTATCATTGCAGATTTGTCATTTTGACAACATGCTTTACTTTTGTAGTACGTCACAGAGAAGCAACTCACTCTGGAACTTCTCCTCGCTCTGGAGTGAGTTGCTCTAACCGACTAAGCTACACCGAAGGAATGTATCATTGCAGATTTATCGTCTTAACAACATGCTTTACTTCTGTAGTGTGTCACAGAGTAGCAACTCACTCCGGAGCTTCTCCTCGCTCTGGAGTGAGTTGCTCTAACCATTTAAGCTACACCGACGGAATGTATCATTGCAGATTTATCATCTTGACAACATGCTTTACATCTGTAGAACGTCACAGAATAGCAACTCACTCCGGAGTGAGTTGCTCTAACCGACTAAGCTACACCGACGGGATGTATCATTACAGATTTCTCATTTTGACAACATGCTTTACTTCTATAGTACGTCACAGAGTATCACCTCACTCCGGAGCTTCTCCTCGCTCTGGAGTGAGTTGCTCTAACCATCTAAGCTGCACCGACGGAATGTATCATTGCAGATTTGTCATCTTGACAACATGCTTTACATCTGTAATACGTCACAGAATACCAACTCACACCGGAGTGAGTTGCTCTAACGAACTAAGCTACACCGACGGAATGTATCATTGCAGATTTGTCATTTTGATAACATGCTTTACTTCTGTAATACGTCACAGAATAGCAACACACTCCGGAGTGAGTTGCTCTAACCGACTAAGCTACACCGACGGGATGTATCATTGCAGATTTATCATTTTGACAACATGCTTTACTTCTATAGTACGTCACAGAATAGCAACACACTCCGGAGTGAGTTGCTCTAACCGACTAAGCTACACCGACGGGATGTATCATTGCAGATTTGTCATTTTGGCAACATGCTTTACTTTTGTAGTACGTCACAGAGAAGCAACTCACTCTGGAACTTCTCCTCGCTCTGGAGTGAGTTGCTCTAACCGACTAAGCTACACCGACGGAATGTATCATTGCAGATTTATCGTCTTGACAACATGCTTTACTTCTGTAGTATGTCACAGAGTAGCAACTCACTCCGGAGCTTCTCCTCGCTCTGGAGTGAGTTGCTCTAACCATCTAAGCTACACCGACGGAATGTATCATTGCAGATTTGTCATCTTGACAACATGCTTTACATCTGTAATACGTCACAGAATAGCAACTCACTCCGGAGTGAGTTGCTCTAACCGACTAAGCTACACCGACGGGATGTATCACTGCAGATTTGTCATTTTGACAACATGCCTTACTTTTGTAGTACGTCGCAGAGAAGCAACTCACTCTGGAACTTCTCCTCGCTCTGGAGTGAGTTGCTCTAACCATCTAAGCTACACCGACGGAATGTATCATTGCAGATTTGTCATCTTGACAACATGCTTTACATCTGTAATACGTCACAGAATAGCAACTCACTCCGGAGTGAGTTGCTCTAACCGACTAAGCTACACCGACGGGATGTATCATTGCAGATTTGTCATTTTGACAACATGCTTTACTTTTGTAGTACGTCACAGAATAGCAACTCACTCCGGAGTGAGTTTCTCTAACCAACTAAGCTACACCGACGGAATGTATCATTGCAGATTTGTCATCTTGACAACATGCTTTACTTCTGTAATACGTCACAGAATAGCAACTCACTCCGGAGTGAGTTGCTCTAACGAACTAAGCTACACCGACGGAATGTATCATTGCAGATTTGTCATTTTGATAACATGCTTTACTTCTGTAATACGTCACAGAATAGCACCTCCCTCCGGAGTGAGTTTCTCTAACCAACTAAGCTACACCGACGGAATGTATCATTGCAGATTTGTCATCTTGACAACATGCTTTACTTCTGTAATACGTCACAGAATAGCAACTCACTCCGGAGTGAGTTGCTCTAACCGACTAAGCTACACCGACGGAATGTATCATTGCAGATTTATCGACTTGACAACATGCTTTACTTTTGTAGTATGTCACAGAGTAGCAACTCACTCCGGAGCTTCTCCTCGCTCTGGCGTGAGTTGCTGTAACCGACTAAGCTACACCGAGGGAACGTATCATTGCAGATTTGCCATATTGACCATATGCTTTACTTCTATAGTACGTCACAGAGTAGGAACTCACTCCGGAGCTTCTCCTCGCTCTGGCGTGAGTTGCTCTAACCGACTAAGCTACACCGACGGAATGTATCATTGCAGATTTATCATTTTGACAACATGCTTTACTTCTATAGTACGTCACAGAGTAGCAACTCACTCCGGAGCTTCTCCTCGCTCTGGCGTGAGTTGCTGTAACCGACTAAGCTACACCGACGGAGTGTATCATTGCAGATTTGTCATCTTGACAACATGGTTTACATCTATACTACGCCAGAGTTTAAAAAATGATCATAGAACTCTATCAAGAGTTTCTTTCAACAAAAAAAAATGTCCCAGGAAACTTAATTCCATGCAATTCGCGTATAACAAACATTAAAATACTAATGATAATTGTATAATTATTGAGTCTATAGGCTTTTATACTGATTGCGGAAATAAATAGACAACACTACTCAATGAGTTGTCATGGAATTGTGATCTCAACTTCATGATAAAAAACGAGCAACTTGAAAAATGGTTTTGCAAGAGTCAGGAGCTGCTTCAAAAAAAAAAAAAAAACGCGAGAGAGAGTTCAGTGCCATGAAATTCGCATAAAAAATAATGACGAATTAATTAGCTTTGCTGACTTTGTCATTATTTGCCGAGGGGGGAAAAAAAAGAAAGAAAATGCTCTGAAGTACTGTAGCTTTAGTAAAGCGTGAGGACAAAGCAGTTTTAAGCTAAGCAATTCGAGTTTCATGCATTGCATATTCGGAGGTTTTAAATACTGCCATTCTCCACCTCCATCTCAAGCGACGAAACACGTGCTCTTGCCCTGCTCAACCTAATGTCGATGAACACAGGCATTATTAGAACTTCTGATTAACCTACCAGCAGTTCGCGACTGAAGAAGTTTCTATATAGTCCTGGGAAATAAGAATTTTCCCTTTTAACATGACTTTTGAATTTGCAGCTCCGTACTAAAAGGAAAAATGTTTTAACAGAGAAGCTGCGGATGAAGGCACTACAAAATAACCCTTCGCACTTCATAACGAGCTGTTCTTTGCAGAACATTTGCAGGTAGTGTGTTATCGTCGTCACCATCCATTCTCAGTCTACTGCTGGATGCTGATGATTTCCCCAAGACTTCCACAACTCTGTCTACTGAGACATTCTCTTCCACGTCATTCGCGCATACCTTCGAACTTACTCATCCCAACTGACATTTGATCTTATGCTGGATCTTTTAAATTTGTTTCAAATTTTATCCATACATCTCCTACGTGGTCTTCTCCAGTGGGTCTTTTTCTCAAACTATTTCCTTTGGGATATCATCGATGTTTATAGAAAAACGAATAACATAATATCTGCCTCATATGAATCAGATTTGAAAAAAGTGACCTGTGTGTTTGTATCCGTCATTAACCAAATGAATTTTTTTTTCTATTACGCATCAACCAGATTTAAAATAACTACTATCAGTTCTCATCACAAGCAAAAAACGGTTAGTTACAATGATCTATCCAGATGTAGGGAAAACATTTTTTTTCTCTGTTTCGTATAATCCAGTCTTAAAAAAACTTATCATGTTTCATATCAATCCGTTTAAAAATATATTTCTCTCCCATGGTGTCCAGCTCATGCAGAATATTTTTTTGTTTCTTGTTAACGAGACATTTTGTGAGGAATAATCTTAATTGAAATACCATTAAAGCACAGTTATGAGAGAAAAACATATTAACCAGATTTATAAATGTTCCACATGCTTTTCATTCAGGTCTGTTGAAAAGCTGAGCGCGTACTTTACAAAATGAAAAATCCGGGGAAACTGAGGAGTAAAATGGATTCTAAAGCCTTTGTCTATACAGAAACAATCATAATGAAAAGTTGAAGAAATTACTCTCATGTTGCAACCATTACAGATAAGAACATGGGACTGTACATACGCTGAAAAAATTCTTCATTAAACAGAACTCCAGAAGAAGGTCATCGGTTAGTTAGAGGTTGGGAAACAATTTTCACTGCACAAGATGACCTTGTTCTAATGATCACTTTATTTTCCCTCCGTTTTCCGATTATCTCAAGGTTGGTCTTAGAAAAAGTCACGCTCTTGTGCTATTGCTGAAAAGGAAAGGTGGAATAGAAATAGCTCACCACTTTCTTTAATGAATTCCTAATACTGAATCGCACACATAATGAATTCGTTCTGATGATAATCAACCTAAGAGAAACCCTTTTATAAAAAGATGTATCATAATAAATATATCGAAAGAGTGTTTTGTATGTGTGCATGTTGCATTCATTGTGTATGTTTGTGTGTGTGCGCGTGTGTTTTAGTTTGGCATGTTGTGACGTAGATCTCTGTTCAACCTCCGTTTATAATTTCCTTCTTTCATGTAAATTATTTTACTTTTAAGTTGCATTTTCGTTCTGAACAGCACATCCGAAGCTCGAAGTTTCTGCTTAACTTGTGGCAACAACTACCGACCAGTAAGAAGGTAAATAAAAGAAGTATGTTTTCAGTTGTTTCACTGAAAACATACTTCTTTTATTTACGAGTCGGTGGTTAGACGACGAGCGGTACCTTTAACGAAGATTGTGACGTATATTCTAATTTTAGCTTCCTTTTTTTGAGTTCCTGTATTCTTACGTAAATTTGGTTTCTTCTCGCTGAAGATTATTTAATCTTAACGCCACAGATTCAAGCTCGACGAATGTGTGCTTGGCAACATCTGACAAGATGTCAAAGTGTTATCTATGTAGTTAAAATCATGAAATAAGAGCTATTGTGTTCAATGATCTTGAGGCAATGTTAGGCAATCTGAGATCAGTGTGATCACGAAATCTTCATGTACTGTTATCAGGCAGCTTTTTGAGCCAGCGTTTTGAATGATTAGAATTACGTGAATTGTTAAATAAAGCTACACTATTAAAATTTTTATGATAGGTTGCATCAGAAAGCGGTGCTACACCAGCTGCAATACTTTTTGTGAAAAGATACACCACTGTGTAGTACAAACAAAACCCAGCAACGTGGTGCAACTTTGCAACACGTTATGGTACTAGGTTGCACCACATTATAGTGCAAGGTTACACCGTGTTGTTGGGTTTTGTTTGCACCATGCAGTTGTGTATTTTTTCTCAGAAAGTGGTGCAGCTGGTGTAGCACCACTTTTTGGTGCAACCTACCGCAAAATTTTTATGCCGCCCCGGTGGCGCAGTGGTCTAAGCGATGACCTCTGATCATTCGTTCGAAAGGGGTCCGGGTTCGAATCCCGGTGAGGCATGGATGTTGTGTTTGTCTTACGGCACTGGCTGTCTCCCTTCCCTGGAACCAGTGGCCCTAAATTAGGGACGGGCGGCTGCTTATAGCCCATTGAGCTGCTCACGGTGGTCGTTAAACTTCCAATCAAACAAAAAAAAATTATGAGTGTAAGTTCATGTAAAGAGAGTGAGATCGATTTACACGTGGATTACGTTTAACTGAATCAAGTCTACCGTATGTTCTACTTTTTTTCGTAGATGAAATTACTGCAACGTATCACATTTGTCGTACGACATCTCATTGGAAATTAATGTGCTATCGGATGTAATAAAGAATAGATTTTGTTTAATACAGACATTTAACGTGGACCAGGAAATTCAAACAAAGGTCTTAGCTCTTTCCACGTTCATAAGTGAGTCACGGAAAAATTCACATTGGCAGCCACTAGGAGTCGAACCCAGGGTCTTCCAGTTACGCGCCGGATATGCTTCCGCTACACCAAAAAACGTGGAAAGAGCGAAGACCTTTGTTTTAATTTCCTGGTCCACGTTAAATGTCTGTATTAATTATTCATTCACCTTCTAATTATTTGTTCAGTTGCTGCTTACCATCTTTGGTGAATCCCCAGCATTGTGCGGGGCCCCAAGAAGCAACCTGCCAACTTGGCTTGGCAGTTAGCGTGTGTGAGTCTGGAGGAATTCGAGGCCGCTGTGGTGTAGCGGAAGCATATCCGGCGCGTAACTGGAAGACCGTGGGTTCGACTCCCGGTGGCGGCCAATGAGAATTTTTCCGTGACTCACTTATGAACGTGGAAAGAGCGAAGACCTTTGTTAGATTTTGTTTGTTTGTACTGCCTTGTTACTCTCGTCATTGTGAAGTACAGTATTAGAAATTCTTTGCTTAATTAAGACTTTCAGTTACAACTGGCATTGAAGCTGTTCGGGTTCAATGAAAAGTTAATTCAACGTTAAGCCAAGCATTGAATGTGTTACAGTGAAGTTAAACCTTGTGAGTTCTAACCCTTTACTGCTTCAGTAAAGCTAAATTAACATTTAAGTACCAATTCAACTGCACAATTTAAACACTAAAACATTATAAGGTGCAAATTATATTCCTCCTTAGTTGCATTTTTTTCTTAACAGCACATTGGAACCTCAAAGTTTCTACGTAAGTTTTGGCAACAACTGATAATTAATCAGGCGGTTAATAAAAGAGGTATGCCCTCAGCAAAACTGGGAGTCGACGATTAGATGACGAGCTGTGTATCTAATAGCAGTTAGTTATTATTTCGTGATAATTACTATACCTTGTTTGTGGGTAATCGCATATAACGAAGAGCTTTCCCAAGTGGATTGTGTTTAGGAAGTTGTACGTCGAGTTGTATATCGACAACTGAAGAAGAATAAAGAAAAACCTTTCTGTAAGTAGTTTGTTTCTCAGTCGACAAAACCTTGTCTGACAACCTCGGTGGCGCAGTGGTATAAGCGCTGACCATTCATCCGTGATGTGTCCGGGTTCGAAACCCGGTGAGGCATGGATATTGTGATTGTCTTACGGCACTAGCTCTCTCCCTTCCGTGGAGCCAGTGACCCTAAATTAGGACGGGCGACTGCTTATAGCCCACTGAGTTGCTTAAGAGCTCTTTAAAATGCAAGTGACTGTGTTAGGACAAGCATCATAAGAACAAATGAACAAATTTCAAACATTACAGTGTTCGTATATGGAACATCTTCGTTCATGCAGATATGTTTCATTTGGGCATCTGTGTGGTTTCTGTGACTTGTTATATGTATGTGCTTTTTTGCGCGTGCGTTATGTGGCTGTATGAATTAACGTCCCCTCTGAGCATTACTACAGTCTTTATTATTCTTGGTGAATTATTATTTCTCCTGATTTTCAGCACGCCTTTTGTAAAAAAAGATCGTGCTAATGTTATCGATTTGTCCTTCCGTCCGTCAGTCCGTTAGTCTGTACCCACGATATCTCTGGAACTATTAGTCCGATTTGAAAAATTCTTTTTGCATTGGGAATCTTGAAATATGCGAATGATGATCCTTCATTTCTTTTTCTTTTTTTTACGATGTAAAATTTCGCTGCTGGAGGGTGTAAATGTAGATGATGTCCAATTCAAAAATACGTTTTATTACTAATTGGATTAACACTGCGCATCACTCTTATATATTTTATGAAAAGCTGCATGCTAAAAAGAGTAAATTCTGAAATTATATTAATACCCGATTAATAACTTTTTAAAACATCAAGAGCAAGCAACAGTTACTGATGGAATTCACTAGCGCATAATCTGAGATATGTGGGGTTACAATGACAATCGCAATTATTTTATTGCACTCATTTAAAATTTACAGTTATATGAAAATGAAATACACCAGCAGGAATCCAAACATATTGCTTGTAAGGCGATTCCCCCTATCAGATGTACGAAAAGGAATAACATATAAAATATACAAAGGCTAATAAGATGGTTATAACCGAAGTGCCACTATTAGCAGCATAACTTGGGACTAGAGGTCTGCACGGGCCTAATTTGGTGAGCCCGGCAATATCAGACATTCGGTCCAGACCAGCCCGGGCCCATCAATTACAACTCTTATTTAGGCCCGGCCCGTGATGTGCCATTTGGTATTAATTTGTCTTTCTATTGTATTTTATTAAAATGGGAATATTAAATAATGAAATGAGATATTCTTGAAAACATTTAGTTGAATGTAACCGTTGTGGAGGAAACTTGGGGAGACCTTCGTCCAGCAGTGGATTGATAATGGTTGACAATGATGATGATGATGAAGCCTAAAAATATTAACTAAACTTTGACAATTACCGAAAAACATAACCTTTAAAAAAAGGGAGAAAGGGCAAGACTAAGCGCGTTCAGGATCTTCCTTCCTTTGAACTAGTAAGAGTTCAAAAGTCACTACAAAAGTTAATCCCTATACAGATTAGGGATAGGAGAAAAAATCCATGTCGTCCCGCTCGCTCATACAAACACACACAGACCCCCTCCGTACCCCACTCTATACACACGCTCGGGTCGAATCTTTTTGTTGTCAACAAGCCCTAAAATGGTTTTACCATCTTAGTACCTGTAGATTGGTAAAAACCCTGTGAGTACCTCTCCTTGCTTTTCTGATTACGCCCTGGGCTATGTCATGAAAGTGAGTAAAACCAGCAAAACAGTTAGACACACCAGGAAATCAAGGAACACGACTTTTTTCTTTCTGTACATTGAGATTAAAAGAACGGGTCGACTTGGCCCGACCCGTTGCTTTGTTCTTTAAACTAAAAAAAGAGAAAAACCCCGTCCCGACATGCGGGCCGGGACGGTTTCGGGAGACCTCTACTTGGAACTACAATTTAATGATAGGACTGAGATTCATTATAGAGATCATGATGATTTACAATGTAATTTCGCAGAGACAAGGAAAACTTTTTGATATTTCCCAGAGATCTGAGGCTCTCTGTGAGATTATTCCATAGGATAATGGATTTATACACCATGCTATTTAAACCATAATTAAGTTTAACAGACGGTATACATTATGCTATTTAAACATAATTTTATTTTCTAGCTATGAATTACTTTTGCAACAGATAATCAAGTAATTTTTTTTATCATTGTATTGTGCACTTTGTATACGTTGTTTAACAAAACGGAGAAGACATCGCAAATTTTCCTTTTTTTTTTTTGTTCATTTTACCAAATGATACAAAAAATATTTAGTTTGCTTTTCATGTTAAGCACGAGTAAACTTAGTGGTGAAAAGGAATGACCTTGACTTTATGAAAATAAACCAGAAGATAAAAAGGACGAACGGTGCATTTCATTAATAATATGAAACTGCTTTTCGCAAAGGACGCAGCGCTCCCTCAGTCCAACAGCTAACTTAACCTTTCAGGGCGCATAAGTTTCGAGTAAAGTAGATTATGAGAATAAGCGCATGAGGCAAATGAATCATGAATCAAAAATTTCTTTTGGGTCAGACATTGCTACCCTATAATGAATGCAGTTCCTCGACTTATAAGGCAGTTAAAAGATAAGCTATGATTTATTCTCTTACTGGAAACGCAGATGTAGTCGACAACTAGAAATTGGGGAAGCTTATGAAATGTTTACAGACCTAAAGTCGATCATCGAAAGTAGAACCACAACTGCAATAAAATTAAACGAAAAACAAAACCGAAGACTGAGGCAGATAATAAACTGTGAAAATTCCTCATGCAAGTTTTTTTTTTACTTTAGGGAGTGTGATTCGATCCGCATTTTCAAGGGGCCCCAGAATTATGCAGGGTACTTGAAAAACGACAGAGTTCTAGTTTTTTTTTTTTGTTGTTTTTTTTCAGATAGCACGCCGAAAACAATAAGAAACTGCCTTGTGAAAAAAAAAATTATATTTCTTTCCGCTCTTTAGGAGGAGTCCCCAAAAAGTGTAGTCGCCCCCAGTCCATCCTCAAATTTTTCGAAAGCATCACAGATGTTCTTTTGTACACATCTGTAATTGTGGGAAATTTCATATATTAAGGATTCGTTTGAATCATTATATTTGGTTCATATTACACTGCTGGCCACCCAAAATACAACACCAAGAAGGACACGAGATAGCAAAGTCAGATTTACTGGACACATAACAACAGATACAAAGATGAAACGATTGAGCTTACAGGCCCGTGTAACTTGCGGAACACGCAGGCATAATAGTTCGTGTGGCCTCCATGGCTGGCAATAACGGCCACTACACGCCGCTGCATCGAACGAAAGAGGCTTTGGATGTGGGCTTGGGGTATGTCGGTCGAGGCTGCTTCCACACGTTGCCACAGTTCATCAGGCGTAGCCGCGGATTGCGCTTGCTGGGCCACTCGGTTTCCGATCAGCGACCAGACGTGTTCGATGAGCTACATATCGGGAGAACAGGCGGGCCACGGCAGCAGTGACACCTGGTGGGCCGTGAAGAATTGTTGCACGATGCGTGCCACTTGCGGGCGCGCATTATCCTGCTGAAACGTGGCCGCTGGCAGGTCCTGCAGGTAAGGGAGGACTATAGGCTCCAAAACGCCGGAGATGTAGCAGTGGCTGTTGAGTGTACCGGCGATGCGTACCAGAGGGGTGCGGGTGTCATATCCAATTGCGCCCCAAACCATAACGCCAGGCGACGGACCGGTATGTCGATGCATAATGCAGGCGCCATACAGTTTCTGGCCGCGGTGCCGCCACACGCGGATCCGACGACCGTGGTGTTGCAGGCAGAAACGGGATTCGTCGGAGAAGACAATGTCGTGCCATTCCGTAGTCCAGGTGCGGCGTTCAACGGCCCACTGCCGCCGCACTCACCGGTGGTGTAACGTCAATGGTAATCGGAGTAATGGGCGCCGTGCGACAAGTCCCCACTTCTGCAGACGACGTCGAACGGTACGTGCTGACACAGGTTGTTGCGCAACACACCCTAATTCCTGCGCTAACGTTCGTGATGTGGCGGTGCGAGCTGTCAATGCCCGACGCACAGCATGCCGGTCCTCTCGTTCGGTGGTGTGCCGCGGCTGCGGCATTCGCTCACGTCGGTCCGTCCGTCCCTCCTGCACCCACCTAATCCCTACTCACTTCACTGTGGCTGGATGTCGTCTCTCACGGGCGCCAATGTCTCGGTACGATGAACCGCTGTCGCGATAAGCCACTATTCGTCCTCTGCCGAACTCCGAAATGTGCTGAAATGACTGCCGTATTCTGTGACGAGGCATCAGGAAACTTCCCACGCACAGGTCCAGCATCACAACACACTACCACTATTTACACCCCGCCTTCTGTGCACCCTTCTTACAGTGCTTCTCGGTGGCGTACCGGGCGCACATGATTTGCATATGCCCTGCAATGCTAATCGTTTGCGTGTCTCTCGCGGGCGACGCATGCTGCGAATTTCAGGCCAATCGGATGCTTCCTTCTTGGTGTTGCATTTTGGGTGGGCAGCAGTGTATTTTGTCCACTTCTGCGATATAATTTCAACAAGCTGAACTCAACCCTGAGAGTGGTGGGATTAAATCTGAACTGAACTGGTATCCATTTTTCAAATATGCATTTTTACATTTTTTTTTTTTGCTAACACTGATTCGTCCATGAATCATGAACTACTTGCTTCAATATGGCGGGGATATTTCTATGGCTTCCTCATCTTATTTTGGGGATGTTTCGTCCTGGTTATTTTTATTCGGCCATCCATAATGAAATCCTAGATGCGTCACTAATACTGGGGCCCCAAAATACGACCCAGCCCCAGGTCCCCCTGTCTCCTTAAATGGGCTCTGCTGTGACCAATAACTTTAATTTAACCAGAGGCGCAACCAAGGTGATTCAGGAAAGGACGTGGGAGGGGAGGAGCATGTCAGATGGAGAGCTTGTACAATCGAAGCAGAGAACAAAAAGATAACAGACAAAAAGACATTGCTATTATCTTTATTAAGAGAACATTTACGACAAACACTTTAAGTCCAAAAGATCTCGAAATATTTTGTATTTCATTTCATATATACTAAACCATATAACATTAAATTTAAAATTTATTTTTAGCCCCTTACTTTCCACTCTATTATGCACTTGCATCTATAAAAAAAAAAAAAAAAAAAAAACGGAGCACGCGTACAGTAAAACATTTTTTTTTGTGAGAGTGTGGCGCAGTTTCGTTTGAGGTTTTTAAGTTTAATTAAAGCAGCACGAGAATCAAAAGAAGAAAAATTCACATCAACCTCATACTGCTCCTGCGTACTCTCCCAGTCTGACTACTGAGTAGGTCATCTGAGCAAAATAACCAAAACTTACAAAGTTGTCGTAAGCTGTTGACTAGTTGGTGCGCTTATGTCGATTGTAATACAATAAAATGCCGAATCCCATTGTTTATATGGTGATGTAAACTGAAATACTCCACAAATAACAACCAATATATCCATCTCCAGTTGAATCCTGCAGGCGCTTATCAATTTGTTATTGTGCGATTGGGGAGGCCTTCACTTCTGCTTTGTAGAATAAAAATTACGTTTTACAGCTTTGTTTTTATTTTTGCATTCTTATATTGTCTAAGTAAAACAATTGCATGAAAGCACCACAGCAATAAGCACCAATGCTCGGGGGAAAAAAAATAAAAAAATAAAACTGTTTGAAAGATTACAAACCGTAAACTAGGTCGTTCTGGGTGGTGTAGTGGTTAGCATACTCAGGTATGACACGCAAGTTCGAATCCCGCTCCAGGACGACGCAATTTTCAAGTTTTCGGATATTATCTGACTTAACATCTTTTTCATATTTACACCAATAAACGGATTAACATCCTAAGTATAAATATATGATGATCATTTTTTAAATATATTTGGGTAAATTTTGGGTTGCTCCACTCAGCGTTAATTTTGATCAGTTTTATTAACAAAGAGGGGGCGCAAAATAGCGCTCCTGGAGGGAGCTCCCGTGAGAATATCCTGTTTCTGTGCCTCAGAATTTAACTTCTCTTTTGAGTTTCTGTGTTCTTAGTTAAATCTGGTTTCTCTTCATTAAATATTTTCTGACTTAATGCCATAATGTTTCTCCCGACGAGCTTGTAAAAACTGCGGATCGAAGTGCAATCAAGGTAAATAAAAGTTGATGTTCAGAGATAGGAATGAACGACGTTGAGACGTGCAATGTTGAGATGAGCAATGTTCAGAGAGGCTTGAAGACAGATATTTAATGTGCAGACTGTAAGAGAGGATTGTATGAGCCAAGCTATATATTATATGCAGGGTCAACGTATTGTAATGAATTAGGCCCCATTATTTTTAGATCTAGTGAATGTGACCGATAAAGCCGATTAATTAAAAGGTTCAATTAATTGGCAGGCTTTGATTGGGTTTTAGGGCAAGAAACGGGATGTCCCCAAGTGAAACGACATATCCAGATAGGCTTTGTTTGCCTTGTGTAGCTAATCGTAAATTTCGGTCGATTATGACAGGCCGTAGACAAAACAGAGCTTTCAAGGGGGCTTTGAGGTGCATCAGGGACAGACAAATTTGTGAGAAAGAATGCAGCTTGGGCCAAAGAAGCTCATAATTTGTAACGCTAGAGGAAAATGGATCTCGGGTGCCCTGTGTTCGTGTCGGGGCTGAAATCCGAGGGAAGAAGGAATCAGTTGCTTCCCTTGACTCGAAGAAAGAAAGGCTGGCTGAATCCTCAGTACATGAACTAACGATACGGAAGTAAATTCGTCGCTCGAAGCAATCCGTAGAGACAACGCTAAAGAATTACTTGAGTTCTCGTGTACGAGGAGGGTCCAGCAGCAACATGAAACGGAGAGACGATAGATGACCGCCGGGGTCATCCTGCCTCGGTTGTCGGTTGTCTCGGCGTAAAATGGAAACTTCAAAACAGGGGCCGCCGAGTGACCCCACCCCTTTTGGGTGGCCGTCTCCAGGTGAACGTGGGTCTGTGTTGCGTCGTGCCAGCTACCTGAAAAATCCGTCCGGATGAGCAAAAACTTATTCCGGTGAGAAACGGTTACCGAGAGAAAGACATCCCTTTATATCGTTTTTAGTGTTCGCCAAAGTGAATAAAAGCTTACGGAAGCATCAACCAGAGAAGCCAAATAGCGTGTGGTGATCCGGCGACCTAGCTGAAAGTTGTGTGTGTGCTGGTATTATTTGAGGATTACCAATTCAACATGTAAGTAAACTTTGTCTTTTGTTTATCATGTGAGTTGTTTTCAAGGAGGAACTAATCCAAATAAGTTTAGGTATTTGAATTTACCTGCGACAGGATGCTTGATTAACTGTTTCAGAATTGATTATTGGACAGTGTAATCCTCTGGAAATCATAAAGTTGGACGTAGCTACCTGTGAACTAAACTTCCTAAATTATGTAAATAGCTGCTCATTAAATTAAATTTGTTTTTGTGTGTGTACCAAAAATTCTCGCAGCTGATTTGTAGGCTAGTGATAGTCAAATGAGGTTTAAGTAAATGCCTGCGGTAAGTTGTAGTCTTTGCGAGAGAAATAATGCCCTGGAAAGTTTAATCTGATGAATTAATTTTTGCTGTTTGTAGCGCCCTGGGACCATAAGCTCGTGTCGCCAGTGCTACCACTTAATTTGCATGAAAATGTTCTCGTGGCCCAGCAGCGATATTGTACGAAATCATTGAATGAATTCTATTTAGTGTGCTGTTACAACTGAAATGATTCCTATCAACTGCCTGACCTCCAGGATTACTGAATAAAGGATTTGGATTTCTAGAAGATGCATTTTTTTTGTTACTGAATCCCAAGCAGTTATCTTGGAAATGATTCATGTGAAAGGAAGGTTTAAGCTTTTGCAAGCATCAGTATGAGCAATTTGAAGTAATCCGCGAAAGTGACACTTAAGCCACCGAACTAAGTTGAATTGAATGTTGAGTTAAACCTTAAATGTAAACATAGTCATTCTACAACCTGTTTAAAAGAAAGTAGTGTATACATCCTACGGCGGAAGTAGTGGCGAATCTTGGGTTCGAGACCTGGCTACCGCATTCACAAACCCAGTACGGTTTTTTTTTTAAATAGCGAAGTTTAATTTTTAATTGTTAAGTAATAGAAGTAACTTTTTTTCTAAACTTTAGACACATGCTATTGCCAACATGATACCCAAATACCTATGAGGATTATAATTTAAACACTTATTTGTACATGAACTCCATTCTCCTTTCCTTTTGTGTGAACTTGAGTGTTATGTTTTTACAAAAATGTTTCTTCCGAGTACTTTTTCATATTTAAAAATAATGTTTTTCTCTATTAACAAACCAGCCAAGTTGCTCGAATGTGCATGTGTCCTTGTGTGGCTCTAAGATATATCTTAATTCTTTTTAATACAGAAAGAAAAACTTCTTCCGGCATTTGCTGTTGTTTATGGAAAGTTTAATATTAGGTGTACTAATTTGTACACCTCACTAAGCACTATGTCCAATTTATTCAACTTTATGTAACAAGTAATGTCTCTTACTGATTTTTTTTGTATTCATCAAGGGAATAAAACACCTTCAGTTCATTTTTCAGTCGAGCTGTATCAAAATTTGAAGCATAGAGAACTTTATGTTCTGACTGCAGATGTTCAGAGAAGCTTTCACGAAATTTATCAAAACAGTTTATAACGTAACGTCTTTTCGTACTGAACTTTTATCGCTCTTCTTACGTTATTTTAAAACACAACCATACGATGAAAGAGTTCCTAAATTAAACCTTAACGGCCAGAAGAAACATTTAAACAGAAATCAAACTTAAGGAAATTGGCTTTATTCCAGATGATTTCATCAATACATCATAGCACTTCACATTTTACTTAACAAATCAGTATCGACCACATTCAACACCCCACGAGCAACTGTTGTTTGTTTTTATCTCTGGTTCTTATCTCATAACAGGCAGACGTCACGCTTGTTCTGACCTCAATTGTTGCCAACAGTATTCGTTTGAGAGAGAAGATATCACGTTAAGTGTGAAGTATAACTGAGAACAAACTCAAAATTTACATAGGGAAAGAAACTAAAAAGGAAAGTTAATTTAGAATATGCGTCACAAGTTCGAATCCAACAAAACCACGAATTTAAGATATAATATCACTGATTTTAATTCATTGACACTTCACACAAACTGAAACAACTCTCGCGAAATGCTCGCTGTTGCAGGCGAAAGCATGCCAGTGACTGAGCTAGTCAAAGTCTTCTCTTTTCTTAGCGAACCGTTGCGCAAAGCAATGGTCAATTCCCCACCATATGCTCATTCATGTTGTCATAGAAACGCTAGCAGGCGATCGTATCGAAGTTCTTCGAATCGGAACAGCGAAGACTCTGGAAGAGCTGCTTGAGTTATGCGTTGGTCATCGCTCGCCAGACTGATTCTCTTAATCGAAAGAAGCAAATCCGTTCGTGCTTTTCTTTCGCACCGAAAGCATCGACATATCTTAATGCCGTTGATAATTGACTTTTACTTGTGTACATTTAACTGCCTTTTATTTGTGCATTCTCTTGAATTCGCAGCTAGCCTAGCTAGCCTCGAATATACGCCATTGGGCGAAAGCAATTGGGGGCTGCGAGGCGTACAAAGTCTTGATACGTTGGAGCAGTCACTTTGTTGTGGAAAGAAAAAGGTCATTGGCCATGTCTTAAACCTTGGGTTCGAATCCAGAGCTGTAGGGCAAATAATTGGAAGCTTCTAATTATTCGCCGGATCATCAGGAGAACTCATATGAGATATAGTGAAAAATTACATGCATTTATTGCAACGAAAGATGAAGACATTACGGGAAAAATTACTTTAAAAAATCCGCAAGTTAGCTGACACAAAAACAAATTTGCCAGATGGAAAAGCAAAAAAAAAAAAAAAAAAAAAACAGTAAAGAATTATAGAGGACGAAGACAAAAGAAAAATCGGTGTACATGAAACATAACCTGTACAACGAAGATTCGGCGCAACAGAAGAAATCAAAGTGGTTTCAGAACCGGGGCATAAAGAGCTCACTAAAGTCCTGAGTAAAATGCCATCCTTTAGATGAGAAAAAATATGAAAGGAATTGTAGGGAAATCTATAAAAAGAAGTTCAGAATCTATAATACAGTATATGCAGCTATAAAAAGCCGATGAGATTGGAGGTGAAGAAAACAGCAACAATAAAAAGCTCTTTATATAGCAAAGTGCAAACCTGAAAGCTCAATTTGGGTTGTTTCATAAATACCAAAAAAAAAAAAAAGAAAGAAAGAATGAAAAGAAATGTGCAAATTTCTTTCAAATACAAATAATTTCCACTCAGAATGACAGACAATGAATATGTATAAAAAAAAAAAAAAAAAAAAAGGAAGAAAGAAAGAAAAGAGAAAAAGGACAAGATAATTGAAGTGAAAGGGAAAATAAAAGATGCAAATGTGTCGCCTGTAAAAAAATTTCATGATTTCCTTTTCTTTTTTTCTTTTTTTTAATTATTTATTAAACTTTTAATGGATACCAAATGAAATAAATTTTACCCTTGAAAACACGTTCCAGATTGTCTCAGTTGAGCTTCAGAGCTACCATTAAAAAAACCTGCATTGAAGGAGATTGCTATTTTCCACGAGACGATGTTTCTTTTCTTTGGGGGCAACTTTTGGCATTCTACATTTATCACCCTAAACTTCACCTACATCTAAAGTTTCATGCTTATCTATGCAGCGCCGTACATCAGCCAAGCAAACGACCTCTTGATGACTGGCAGAAAGGAGCAGTTCGCTTGATCGACTAACCTACGTTCGCTATTTCGTCCCAGTGTCTTTCACATAGGTTAACAGCGACAGATACCTCTGTATATCTTTTATGCATTTTATCATTGTCTCATCTCCTGAAGCTCTTTACAGAGGTGTATGAAATACAGTCATCCAGGGATGTAGATTTGTCCGAGGACAGCGTGTGGAGGGGAGGGGGAGGAATTTAACTATGTTTTTGTTTGTTTTTTCTTAAACGCAGCTGGTAATTTTTATTTATTTATTTATTTTGTTGATAATTTTTGTAATTTTGCAAAGAGAGTTTTTCGTCTTACTACAATGAAGTTTTACTTTTAATTAACATAAGCAACTCTGATTGCCAAGAATGGCGTGTTTGCTGTGAAAACCAGAGGCGAAGCGTTGAAAGAATTAAGATAGTTTTTTTTTAAGTTAGTTTTGTAAACCAAAACAGCCGCCAAGATTTTTATGTGGCTAAGATAAAATAATATATCATTTGTTACCATAATGATTTTGTGTCATAGATAATATACATTGTCAAAACGGAGAAAATTTGCTCATAAGTATAGCTTGTCCCAAAACAACTGAGAATGTTTTTTTTTTAAATGTGCAATACTGCGTTCGACCTTGGCACGAGTCTCGAAAAAACAATAGTCGTTGTATTAACCACAGCAAGCGGCCACACCTGTTTATAACTCATGCGTCGTCGGTAGTGCGCAGTTTAATAAGCGTTGTTTCGTGAACCCCTAGCAAGTGTTTTCGCGCTGTTATTTTCCGAAAAAATGGATGCGTAAGAAAAGCAAAGATGAGCCATTGAATTTTGCTGTCACCTTAAAAAGTCTGTGAGAGAGACTTTCCGTCTTATGCAAGGGACTTATAAAGATGAATGTCTAGGAAAATCAATAATTTACAGATGGCATAAAGAATTTATGGATGATCGTTAGTCGGCGGCTTTAATCGCGCATGGAGGAATACCTTCAACGAGCGTCACAGAGGCAAATATCAATACAATAGATGTTATTATACGGGAAGACATATACCTATCAATTAGAGATATCGAACATATGGGTCACGTTCCCAAATCATCAATTCACAGAATTTTAACCGAAACGAATTTGTTCAACTTGGGTTCTACATTTCTTTTCATGTGCAGCCTGTGTAAGGCCACATGTGGACAGTTCTATCGTTTCTTATTTGGAGAAAATGAATAATAAGTTGATGCCCCAACCTACATATACAGTATATTGACAAAAGTCACCGGACACCTAGAAGAAAAACACAACATAGCATTTATTGACATACATTAGTACGGTGTCTGTCCACCTTTGGTCTTAATGCATGCACTGACCCTTCGAGACTTGCTTTCGACAAGGTTTTGGAACACAGCCATTGGTATGCGATTCCATTCAGTACACAATGCTGCCGCTAACTGTTATTTAGTAGTAGGCCTTGGTTCCAAATTTCTTATGCGGCGCTCTAATTCATCCCATAGGTGATCTATGGGATTACGATCAGGGCTCTGTGCTCGCTAGTCCACACACGATAAGGAATTATCGTCAAACCACGCCGTAACAGTCCTTGCTTTATGGCTCAGTGCATAAACCTGCTGGTGCCAACAAGGCTCGGTTCCATAGTATTGCCACAGAGTTGGTAGGGCATAATTGTCCAGAATATCGAGTAGACGTGCTGGTTAACAGGTTTGTCCACGATAACCAATGGTCCGGGACCATACCGCGAAACACAGCCCCACGCGAGAACACTGCCAGCTCCAAACTTGACCGTAGGAACAGTACACTGTGGTAAATAGCGTTCCACCGGCTGCCACCATACACACACACGGCCATCAGACTGATGGATCGTGTATCTGGATTCATCGATCCATAGGATCCGTTTCCATTGATCTACGGTCCACGATAAATGTTCTTTACACCATGCTAAACAACGAGTTGCATTCCGAGTGGAGATGAGAGGCTTATGAGCAGCCGCACGACCACGGTAGCCCATGGAATAAAGTTCTCTGCGAATGGTACGTGTACATACCGAGGGTCCAGCATTTTTACTGACCTGTACATTGAGGTCTTGTGCAGTACTCCGTCGATTAGCTGTAACGACTCCCCTAAGGCTTCGACGTCCTCTATCACTGATTTTTTTATCTGCCGGTACGTTTCGCTGCTTCAGGCACGCCATGTGTCTTTCACTTTATTCAGTACATCCAAAACAGTTGACTTTAGTATGTTTAAACGCCTCTCGGTTTCTCTTATAGACAACCCGCTAATATAACATCTAACAATCTTTCCTTTCTCAAAGTGAGTTCTCTCCCGCCGCGGCATTTTCACTCAGTCTCACAGTGTGATATGATCGTGGTTTGCTGCAGGCTTGTTTTTATACCGTTTGTACCGTACCGCGCATCTTAACAACGCAGTGGATCCGTTCGTTTGTTTTAGAAGGGGTGTCCGGTGACTTTTGTCAATATAGTGTAGTCCAGACTTGTCACATGTTACTTCTGGTTGTTCCTCATTTTAAAAAGGATATTACGGGGATTATAAGTTGAGACTGATGAGCAACTTATTACAGCTCCGCAGGGGTGCTTCAACAGCATTTCATAAGAATTCCTGAAGACATTCAAAAAGTGTTAGGAACGTTGGGACTTGTGCAGTACTCCGTCGATATATTCGATGCAATGGACAGTTTTTCGAAAAACCCGACCACCTCCTTTATAATTAAGGTACTCATATCTTTATAATTAAGGTACTCATATCCTTTATAATTAAGGTACTCATATCTTTCTCTCTATTCTAAAAAAAGTAACTGCCGCCGCTGCTGCTGCCGCTGTTTTAGAAATTTCGCAAAACTCTTGCTTTCCTAGCCTTGCAGCGCAAAACGTATTGAACACAAAAATATGAAATTCACATCGTTTATAGAGAATTGTTTGGAAAACACGCTGAAATAAATCGTTTCTCGATTCTAGCGATACTTCAAGAGCTATTGTATTTCAAAGTTAAGGAAAGCGAAAAAGTGTTATCAGGTCGCGTTCCAGACACACTAACAGCAACAGACCCACGAAACGTTGTAGGCATGTAGTGCCATGACCGAAATTTTGCACCTCGTCGCTCTTTTTTTGAATTTCGATTTAGTTTACGAGAAATTAAATTTCTAAATTTCACAAAATTCTCTATTTCGCGATGATCCATTTAAAAAAACGGATATATGGCAAACTATAAATCATAACGCATTGCAATTTTTACTGAATAAACTTACAACTATCGTCCCTTTTTTACAAAAAAAAAATTAAGAAAAAGTCATTTTCTGATTTTTTAGCATTTTTTAAAGACGTAAAGGAAAGAACCGAACAGCTTGTCTCTCTTCACGATAACCACAGAGGAACGTTCTGGTTCCGTGACCTGGTGCCATGGTGACGCAGAGAATTTGTTATGCACATATTTTGTTGGTAAAGCTATCTTAATCGATGTTAAAATTTTCATCCTTGGGAACGTATTAATTGTCCAGAAAAAAGACGGCGCGACCTGTGCTTTGATGACGTCAGTAGACAAACAAATGCTGGATTGCATAATTATGGTTATGTTTTATAAAATATTAAGTATTCCAAGTTATAAAATGAAGCTATTTTAATCGATGTTCAAATTTTCATCCTTGGGAACGCATTAATTGTCCTGAAAAAAGATGGCGCGTCCTGTACTTTGATGACGTCAGTAAACAAACAAATGTTGAATTGCATAATTGTGGCTATGTTTTAAAAAATATTAAGTATTCCAAGTTTTAAAATGAAGCTATTTTAAACGATGTTCAAATTTTCATCCTTGAGAACGCATTAATTGTGAAGAAAATGTGTACAGAAGTTTTTCCATTGGAAGTATAGGAAGCAAAATTACTTGACGTCCACCTTAACGGTTTAGCATAACGGTTTACGGTTTACGGAAATGCTTTTTGGACCGCTTTTGTTTTTCTTGGTAAATTTAGTAAGTGCTATAAGTTCAAACGACAAAAGTCCGACCTTTCAAAAATTAACGACAGTAAAAAAAAACTTCGAAATTTTGGAATAACAAGCCTTATTTGCTTAGACATGCAATAAAAATTGAAATTTATATGAATTTTCCAGTTGTTATTTCATGTGATGTACTTGGAGATCGGGCTGCAGGGCCCGAGCGCTACTCTGGAAACGAGTGTAGCGAGCCTAGAGGCGCAGCCCCTAGTTAATAAAAATATTATCTGTTGCTCCGGGACAACCTTTGTATATTCATTACTGAATGAAGCATCATATCGTCCAGTAATAAATATACGTAATCAAAATGATAAATATACAGTTTCATCAAATTTTAGGGGACAACGGCCCTCCGCTCCCGCACCTATGTGAGCTAGTCGGTTTCTGGTTAATCGACAAAGCTAGTTCCGGGTTTGGGTTCGAGGCTGGGATGAGGCTTGGGTAGTGTGTTTTTCTTACGGCGCTAAATCTTCCTCTTCTTTAGAGACAAAGCTTTGCGAGGAGTTTACGTCCGCAAAGTAATAAAGCTGAGCGTTAGATTATAACGTACGCAAATTATTTTTGTGCGCACATATGGGTGAGAATATGCAATTTTTCTTTAATTCTTGGTTACTAATAAATCTTCTTTGTAGGAAATGAACTTTACTGAAGTTCCTTAACAGAAAGTAGTAATCTCATGGTCACATACCCAGTTCCACTCTTTACTACTTCATTTTTTTAATTCCAATTTTCATGATTTTCCGGGGGAAAAAAGACGTCAGTTTCTGTCTTGGTCCTTATCACCTAAAATACCTGTGTTACTGGTAGAACAGAATTAATTACTGGTGCAACCGCTCCTGCTGATTTACTTTGCTGATTTACTACGAAATTTTTTTATTTACCCTTCAATTTCATCTAAATTTAACTTTAAAAACTCAATACATATAGAGCAATACGAAATATTTATTTTTTGTAACAAATAGAAAAAGCAAGATTTCAAAAATTTACAACAACTTTCATTTTCCATAGGCCAAATAGAGGAGGGGGGATTCTAAACATGCGTTTGTTCTAAGAAAATCCCGATCATTTTTGTCCACGCCGGGGCACGAACCCGGGTCCCCTAATTCCGGAATAAGTCGCTCTAATAATTGAGCTACGCGGACGTTCGTTATCGCTGCTATCTGCCTTAATGTCGTGTGCGTCATGCTGGGCTGGCCCGTCATATCTCTCCACCCCCCACCCCCCGAAAGAGGGCCGGGGGCATGTCCCACGGGTCAGCTGTGATCATGAATCGTTGCAGGCAGCCATCCGCTGTAGAACGTGCACTTGAGAACTCCCAGTCAATCTGGTGTGTGGAATGCAACGTCACACACATTTATTTTTCGAAGCGCTGAAGAAGGGATTCTCTTATTTTTTCCTATCTCGCGGAGTAGAAAGAACATCACACCATTGCGAGATCTTGAACGGCAGGGTCATCCGGGAAGTTCGGGCGCCATTATAACGAAGTAAATTCCTCCGTCATTTTTGTCCACGCTGGGGCACGAACCCGGGTCCCCTAATTCCGGAATAAGTCGCTCTACCAATTGAGCTACGCGGACGTTCGTATCGCTGCTATCTGCCTTTATGTCGTGTGCGTCCTGCTGTGCAGGCACGTCATAACACGTTTTGGTTTTCTTTATGTGTTGTGTACAAAATAATAATACCAATATCAGGGATTCCAACCAAAACTTATGGAAATACATTTTGAAATAGGACCTGGAAAATGAAAAATGTAGATGTGATATGTGAAGTGAGACCATTGAGCAGATCTGCGGTGGATACTTCACAGCGTTTATTATATATACTGACACAACGACTTATCCAAGATAGCACACCAACAATAAGCTAAAAATACATGACAGTTGAATCAGAAATACCCTACAATAAGTACCAGTCGGTTGAAGTTCTAGATAACAAACAATTCAAATTCAATTGGAACAATGGGATAAAAACAGAGTTCACCATCTTTGCCAGTCTTCCAGACGTAGTGCTATATGACAAACGACAGAAGGAAGAAATCATTATTGACATATCGGCTCCGTTAGACCATGGTATTCAGACTATTAATGTGACAAAAATTAATAAATGTGGAGAACTGGCTTCAGAGGTTAAACAGATGTGGAAGATGAAAACAGTTAATATACGTCTGCTAATTATCTCTACAACTAGTATAATTCCTTAGATTCTTATAATTGACATCAATGCTTTGGGTGAATACTCAAAACCATGGTGGCAATGATTCTTGATACGTAGGCACAGTAAGGCGATTTTTAAATCATGAATAACTATATTCTCACTTGACTTTATGTCCGTACTGACATGAAGGCCATGCTACAGACATCATTGCTATGTGAGAAAACAACAAGGATAATAATGACAATAATAATAATAACATTAATAATAATTTTATAATAATAATAACCAAACCGTACTTCTTAGGGGGAAAAGAAATGCCATCGCTGCAGCTGGCGAAAGCTTTACCCCACTGAACCTGAATACTTCTCAGCTCCTTCCTCAATCAGGAAACAGTTTGGATACACTGCAAAGTTGGAAAAGCAAAATTCTACACGGTAAATATCCAAAGTCCTTAGTTCTGGAAAACTTTGACAAAAACTCCACACTACAATGATTAAAACAAAAGGTTAGTTTTATCCAGAAACCGAGGGATTCTTCACTGGGATTCAAGACAGCGTTATCGCAACCAAGAACTGCTAGAAACATATAAAGAAACTTGCAGATGATGGCACCCGTAGAATGTGTGTAAAAATCAATGAAACCATAGAACACATTTTAGCCGGCTGATCTCGTCTTGCTTCAAAACAATACTTTAACAGACGCCACTAAGTAACTAAGATCCTACAACAAGATCTTGGCGTTAAATATGGCCTTATCCAAGGCTATATTCCACCCTATTACAAGTAACAACCAAGGATTATTCTCGAAAATCAAAATTACATCATATACTGGGACAAACCCATTATCACAGATAAGACCATTGACCAAAATCAATTGTGACGTACTGAAGAGATGAAAATATGTGTCAAGACGGCAAATCTGAAGCGAGACATTCTGTCCGCGTACCTCAGTTGGGAGAGCAACTTACTCCGGAATGAGGGGAAACGGATTCGATGCCCGTCGCGGACAAACTTGTGTTTTCACATTGGCGCCCGATTGTAGAAAATAGATTCACTGGCCGTTGGGTTCTTCAAAAAATGTGTGATGTTTGTTCCACACATTGTTTGGAATTAATGAAAAATTCCTACTTCGCTTCACAGGAAAAAAAAAAAAAAATTAAGAGGGAGATCATGTGACGCACTACAGAGGTGAAAACATGTGTCAAGACCAAGGTTAGTAGAAATTGTGTCAAGACGACAAATCTGCAGCGAGACATTTTGTCCGCGTAGCTCAGTTGGAGAGCGAGACTTACTCCGGCGCGGAGAAACTTGTTTGTTATACAACCTGATATTGTAATTGTAGACAAAAAACTTAAGACATAACTGACAGATGTAGTGGTTTCACTTACAGAAAACATCCAAAGAACAGTATCTGAGAAAATCTCAAAATAAGAGAACCTGTGATTGGAATTCCAAAGGATCTGGTAACAAAACATAACACAGATCGTACCAGTTGTCATTTCGGCAACGGCGGCGGTACTAAATAACTTTCTGAAAAGGAATTAAGATTGCCACAGAGATTGCTTCACCCTATCGAAAAGGCAGTCGTTCTACAAACCTGCCATATCACTAGAAAATTCCTGAATTTCCAGGCTTGAGATGACTATCTCCTCATTTGCTCACCGACTCTGGCCGAGAAAGTGACGACAAGAAATATTAATAATAAAAAAATAAAAAAAAATTGATGGGGAATTTGTTCAAAAGCAATATTTTCAATGGCAAGAACTAAGTTAATTCCAGTGGGTCTAAGGCACTCTTCCCTCACAAAAGAGCTTTCTGTAGTTTCTGTATTTTGATATGCATCCCTGTTTGGTTACTTAAATTTTTTGGATTGAAAGATTTCTATCTCCTGCTTTTGTGTTTACGTATATGAAGTAACGTAATCATAAATTTTAAAGTCACTGTTATCGTTTACACAGTTCCCCCAAAACAAACATGGGCAAGTTTTTGAGCAATCCACATTTCATAATCGAAATTATGCTCCTTTCCAAAATATTAATCTCCTTTTCTGAAGATACAGTACGAAATGAACCTAATTTGTATTTTGTGTAAGGCATGCAAAATACAAATTAGGTGCATTAATTCGTATTTTGCATGCTTCACACAGAATACTTTAATTAAAAGCGGCTTCAGGTTTGTGTCTAATTAGTGTTTGTTTGCAAAGGCATTCAACCCGGAATCGAAGGCTGCTGAAATTTCTCAACCCCCTTGACCAAACGGCGCCTGTGTTTTGAAATATTGTCTTGCAACCGGTAAAGTTTTAGTTACTTCGTCTAAAATTTTTGACAGATGAAAGCATTAACAATTCAGATCGTGTATGTGATTCAAGCGGGGCAGGCAAATTGTGATAGGAAAGCGAACGAAAATCCTAATCCCGAGGGGGCTGAATTTTTTAGAAGAAAGAGACACCTGAGTCTGCCGACTCGAGGGCGCCACGGTTGGCTGTCTCCATGGCAACGCTGTAAGCTGGTGTCACGTGACAATTGGCAATGGTTATGGCAGCTCAATGGGCCCGCCTACTTCAGCGACCCAACGCTCCGAGTTCAAGATGCCTCTCTCTTTTCCACAAACATTAATTCATAGTGCACAGAAAGCGAGCGAAAACTTGACAGGAACGACTGCCGTTCAGCAGAAAAAACTGCCTTTCATACACGTCATTTGTTTATCTTTCAGCAGAAAACTAGGAAAGAGCCAACAAACGTTTAAAAATTCACACTTTTTCACAACAGAGGCTTATCAGTGTTATCCCCCAAATTATATGGCTTTCTCAATCGGTATATATCTATGGCATGTGTGAAAAAGGCAGTTTATACCCATTTACATGCTTTTTGGTCACACGCTTTCAGCAGCGCACCCAGAAATTTCCCAAGACGGGGGGGGGGGGGGGTACGAAATGTATGCAAGGTGGGGTGACGGGACCCCGCCCCCAATTTGACTTCTCTACATTAATTCTTATCCAGTTACTGGTCATGTTGCAGTACAAGAAAGTTAAATGATTAGTAGAAGCAGTAGAACAAATCGTTTTCCTGGTTAGATTTTTCTAAATTTATTTAACAGAACTACTGCCTTATAATTATTGTATGTTATAATTATACGATACATGATTAAGAAGTATATGTATACCGCGTATCGTGATTTTTTGTTTCAAACTTCGACGTAATAATTTTCCGCTTTGTCAGCCTAAGTGAGGGGCGTGGGGGTGGCATCGGTCCTCCCCGTGGGTGTGCCACTGCGCGCTTTGACCTAAATAAATGCTTTAAAGTCGCCCTCTCTTAAACGCAATGAGATGGTTTCATTTCATTTTACGTAATTACGCGTGTCTTATTAAATGCATTTTGGTTAAAATACACAACTCTTCAGCGTAAACGGGAAGGAAGTGTAAATTATTTCTTCTAAATTCTACCGTAAAATATTTCATTTTTGCCTAGATTACAGCAGCACATGCCATTAATTTTACCTGTTCATTTAATATACGTACAGTATACTAAATGATTACATAGAACTTGAAAAGGGAATGAGACAAGTGATGCCATATCTCTCAAATACTCCAATGCAGAGGTATAGTTCTGAAAAAGAAGTAGTCTGGCTCTCCGAAAAACGGGCCAGATATTACTGACTCCAGAAATCATGCGGAGGTAGGGCGCCAAGAAACCTTTGATTGAATCATCATCATGATCATCAACCATTATCAATTGACTGCTGCATGTAAGTCTCCTCAAGTTTCTTCCACAACTAACTGTCTGTCTTCAGCCAGCTTCCTCCATGTTACTCCGGCATGCTTTCGAATTTCATCAATCCATCCCTACATGGTTTTCTTCTGGGTCTTTTTCTGTCCATTGGTATCCAGTCAAAAATTTCGGTTGTCCATCGGTGATCTGTTCTTCTATATCCAGCCCATTGCAATTTCAGATTTTAGAGATTTTACTCTGATCATGATGTTTTGATCAAATATACTGGATTCCAAGGGATAGGAAAACCCCTACAGGGAAAACATATATATATATGTTTGATTCGGTGAAACCATCAGCAGTTACAATGGCTCTGAAATCCTGCGGTATTGAAGATGCATACATTAATATTATTAATAACATCTATGAAAATGCAAGTGCAAAGATTCGGCTGTTTGAAAATACAACACACATAAAAATTGGAAAGGGAGTGAGACAAGGTGACACCATATCTCCGAAGCTCTTTAATGCCACATTTGAGGGTGTCTTTCAGTCGCTGAGCTGGGAAAACAAGGGGATAAAGATTAATGGAGATTATCTAACCCAACCTTCGTTTTGCTGATGACATAGTCATTTTTGCAACTACCCCATCAGAGCTGCAGAGTATGATCCAGGAACTTGCTGACAAGAGTAAAAATGAACTTTCAGAAGACAAAAGTGAGATTAAAAATGAACTTTCAGAAGACAAAAGTGATGTTCAATGCTTTACAAAAAATGAAGATTTATCGATTGATGGAGAAAAGCTGGAGATAACAGACACGTACGTTTATCTTGGACAGCAGATATCAAGTGAAGGTCACATTGATGAAGAAATTAATCTGCGTACAAAACTTGCCTGGAGAGCTTTTGGAAGAAACAGCATAATTTTCAAGAGCAATATGCCATTATGTCTTAAAAGAAAAGTGTTTAATCAATGCATTTTTCCAGTGCTTACGTATGGTGCAGAGACGTGGAACTTAACTAAAAGAGACATACAAAGGCTGCAGACAACTCAAAGCAGCATGGAGAGATAAGAAGAGGAACTCGTGGATCCGTAAAATGACAAGAGTGGAAGACATCATGATCAGAGTTAAATCCCTGAAATGGCAACGGGCTGGACATACTGCCAGAAGGACAGACCATCGATGGACAGCCGAAATTTTAGATTGGATTCCAAGGGACAGGAAAAGACCCAGAAGAAGACCACATGGAAGATGGGTGGATGAAATTCGAAAGTATGCGGGAGTGACATGGAGGAGACTGGCACAAGACAGACCGTTGTGGAGGAAACTTGGGGAGACCTTCGTCCAGCAGTGGATTGATAATGGTTGACAATGATGATATATATATATATATATATATATATATATATATATATATATACTTAAGAGCAAAACTGAAGACTAAGGAAAAAATTTTAGAATTTAAAACGAAGGGTGCAAAATAACCTGAAAATCAAAACGCGCAACGCAGCAGTTTTGAAAATTCAGAATTCACATTCTATAAAGAAGATACCTAAGCAAAAAAATACATATATAATTTTGACTCACACCTAGTACAACATAGAAAAGGTTATGTATCTACCTGTGTGAGTAAAAGGAGAAAAGATAAAAAAATAAAATAAAACAACTGAATGTAGAAGGTGTCGAGAATACTGAGCCTTGGCTTTATCAAGGACCAGCAAAAACTCTGCATTTTCTCACTTCCACAAAGACCTAGTTGGAAATGGGTTTCTGCAAGGCCATAGATGCAAGTAACATTCCCACCTAAAATAGTTTAAAAAATATATATATAAGTCATGTCCTCCGTAGAGTAGCATGACCTAGCACTAGTTAACAATTTCGCTTGCATCCATTAACCTTCATGGCCCGACCCATGCTCTTCATCTGTTACTATTAAACAGAGAGAAGAAGATTAAAGAGAACTCAAGCTGTGAGAGTGACATAATAAATAGAAATGATTTTCAGCTATAACGAAATTTCAAGTTCGTTTGAGAGAGAATTTAAACCTGAAAAACAATGCAAAAGAAAACCAAATTTTACATTGCAATTGAAAAAGGAAATGTTAATTTATAACGAACAGATTTTTGAAAGAAAACTTGAGTCTAAAACCCCCTACTCTACAACTTATGACAGCACGAAAACGAGAATAAGTTAAAGATAATAATTAACTAAAGAAAACTTTGTGAAAGTTATATACCTTAAACAGTTAGTTGCAATATGTACAAAGTATTTCAGCAGTGCTTTAAGTGCATAATTAATTAGTTATTAAGAACTTAACTACTTTGAAAAAACAGCGCATAGACAGCGCATAGAAAAGGAACAAGCTTAGCCTTCTTCTGTTCCTAGGTACCCCAAAAGACGCTCAAAGTTACAAAGAAAAATAAGAGTTAAAACCCGCGTTTTAACTCTTATTTTTCTTTGTAACTTTGAGCGTCTTTTGGGGTACCTAGGAACAGAAGAAGGCTAAGCTTGTTCCTTTTCTATGCGCTGTCTATGCGCTGTTTTTTCAAAGTAGTTAAGTTCTTAATAACTAATTAATTATGCACTTAAAGCACTGCTGAAATACTTTGTACATATTGCAACTAACTGTTTAAGGTATATAACTTTCACAAAGTTTTCTTTAGTTAATTATTATCTTTAACTTATTCTCGTTTTCGTGCTGTCATAAGTTGTAGAGTAGGGGGTTTTAGACTCAAGTTGTCTTTCAAAAATCTGTTCGTTATAAATTAACATTTCCTTTTTCAATTGCAATGTAAAATTTGGTTTTCTTTTGCATTGTTTTTCAGGTTTAAATTCTCTCTCAAACGAACTTGAAATTTCGTTATAGCTGAAAATCATTTCTATTTATTATGTCACTCTCACAGCTTGAGTTCTCTTTAATCTTCTTCTCTCTGTTTAATAGTAACAGATGAAGAGCATGGGTCGGGCCATGAAGGTTAATGGATGCAAGCGAAATTGTTAACTAGTGCTAGGTCATGCTACTCTACGGAGGACATGACTTATATATATGTTTTTTAAACTATTTTAGGTGGGAATGTTACTTGCATCTATGGCCTTGCAGAAACCCATTTCCAACTAGGTCTTTGTGGAAGTGAGAAAATGCAGAGTTTTTACTGGTCCTTGATAAAGCCAAGGCTCAGTATTCTCGACACCTTCTACATTCAGTTGTTTTATTTTATTTTTTTATCTTTTCTCCTTTTACTCACACAGGTAGATACATAACCTTTTCTATGTTGTACTAGGTGTGAGTCAAAATTATATATGTATTTTTTTGCTTAGGTATCTTCTTTATAGAATATATATATATATATATATATACTGTGTCTGTATGTGGTATACCCACTGCACTGGCTATTTCTCAGCTGGTTTCGGTAAATAACAGGCCTATGAATTTTCGGACAATCCCCATGAAAAAAATATATATATAAAGAGGGAGAGAGAGCGAAGAAGAAGAAAGAGAAAATATACTCGGTTAAGATTACTTGTGTTAAAAAAATGTCGGTTTCCATGGGCGACGATTGAATAAATATATTTAAAAAGTCCGATTCAGTTAGGTAAAAAGTAGCCGGGCGCCACCAGGCCTTGAAAAATGTGGCATGGCGACGCCAGGCCTCAACTGCATCCCTGTTTCAGTGCCACATTGCAGAATACCATTCAATCCTTGAACTGGGAAGACAAGGGAATCAAGATTAATAAAGGATATTTAATCCACCTTCATCTAGCAGTGGATTGATAATGGTTGTTGATGATGATGACATTAAATGAACAGCAAATTTGCACACACTTATGCATTTAATGTACATCTTTCCATTTCTTTTTCTTAAATTAATTCATGATTTTCAGCATGAGGTGTGGAATTCACATATTTGTCGGTGATGGAAATCGAAACTCCTCGCTCCGGAGTCAGTTGTTCTAAACGACTGAACTTTGCCGACGGAATGTACCGCAGCATATTCGTCGTGTTGGCACGTGTTTCACCTCTGTAGTAGGCCACAGAGACTCAAAATACCTTAGAATAACATTTAGCGATTTATTAACGTTTACTGATGGAGAAGCTTGAAAATGACAAAGTTCGCCCTTTCATTATCCCATATTATTTCACAAGCTGCTGTTTTCCCGTCATAGGTTCATCATCACATTTTGCAAAACCTGAAAATTATTGAGCGACTAATGATAACGGTCCATAAGTAATCGCGCATTTTTCGAAATCGCAAATTGCTTTTGAGTCCTCCAAAACGTACATTTTCATCGATAACAGTTTCTGAACATCTGGGACGTCTATAGTATTTTCTAATAGTAGTTACTAATTACTGTGATTTTAATCTTACGAACATTGGAAAGAGTGTTACACCCCAACCCCCAGCATACACACATATCCACACCTAGCGCTGCAAAGTGGTTTATTTCTAATGAGAAAGTATTTTTTATCACTCACACACACACATACACACACACACACACACACAAGAAGGTAGAACCAGAAACAGATAAATAGGAACAAATCGCATAGAAAATAACTGTTATATGTACCAATTACTTCTGCGATTATGCGGAAGGCTTATTCAATAAGGGTCTTTTAACATTTGTTAAAGTCTCTTATTGCATTGAGATCGTTTTTGCTTAGAATTTTAGGAATAAAAGCAGGACACATGGGATCATCTTTTACCCGAGCAAACGTGGTGACTTCGTGTAGATTTGATATTTTTTTCTTTGTGTATTTTTTCTTTGTCTGCGCTGTTTTGTCTTGAATCTGAATATTTAAAAGTCGAACAGACTTTAAATATTACCATGATTTGAGTAGTTTGCAGATACGACATCTTTGTAAAAGTGAAAGATTACTATACATGATTCTTTCTCACACTTGAAGCACATACCTCTCTGAATTGCGTTGTCTTCCTCTCTTGATGTAATTTTCTCTGGTTCAGTCCGTGTTGCTAAGGCTTATAGTAAACAGAATCGCTGAGGTGTCTCTTAGCCAGCAATGTCTAAAACAGGATCGCTAAGGTATCCCTTAGCCAGCAATGTCTAAAACAGGATCGCTAAGGTATCCCTTAGCCAGCAATGTCTAAAACAGGATCGCTAAGGTGTCCCTTAGCCAGCAATGTCTAAAACAGGATCGCTAAGGTGTCCCTTAGCCAGCAATGTCTAAAACAGGATCGCTAAGGTGTCCCTTAGCCAGCAATGTCTAAAACAGGATCGCTAAGGTATCCCTTAGCCAGCAATGTCTAAAACAGGATCGCTAAGGTATCCCTTAGCCAGCAATGTCTAAAACAGGATCGCTAAGGTATCCCTTAGCCAGCAATGTCTAAAACAGGATCGCTAAGGTGTCCCTTAGCCAGCAATGTCTAAAACAGGATCGCTAAGGTATCCCTTAGCCAGCAATGTCTAAAACAGGATCACTAAAGTGTCCCTTAGCCAGCAATGTCTAAAACAGAATCGCTAAGGTGTCCCTTAGCCAGCAATGTCTAAAACTGGATCGCTAAGCTGTCCCTTAGCCAGCAATGTCTAAAACATGACACCAATGTATCTAGATGCATCTGGAAACCTTGAACTCCAGAAACATTCTTACTGTCTGTGGGTATCGTTCTATATAGACTTAAAGTAGAAAAATTATTTATTACATTCGATGGATGAAGCTAAGGGAGAAATTATAATTCCCGGTGAAGTGTTTTTGCAAGTTGGTATACATATTTTGCACATTATCGGAATATCCGTAATTGCAATCTTCAAATGGATCAGAAACATCCTCTCTTTTTTTTTTTTTTTTTTTTTTTGTGCGGTATGGAATTTGGCATTCTTAAGAAGTTTTAATATTTATTTATAGTTCAGGTCTTTTCAACTGAATATTAAACATCTAAAAATGTCGAAGATGTGTTTGGGACTTCCGTGGTATATCTGTTGTTCAAAATTCCGTTATTCATGAACTTTTATAGATTAACAATAATTTTCCCCAAATGTTTAAGAAAATACTAATTACATTCTTTCCGCAAATTCGAATACTGTGAGTTCCTCTACACACCCACCCAAACAAACACACACACACACACACACGCGCACGTACGCACGTACACACATCATCGTGGTCATCATCATCAACCATTATCAATCCATAGCTGGATGAACGTCGCCAAGGTTTCTTCCTCAACTGTCTGTCTGTCTTGAACTGAACCGGTCTCCTTCATCACTCCGGCATGCTTTCGAAATTCATCCGCCCTTCTCTCGTGTAGCTTTCTTTTGGGTATTTTCTTGTCCTTTGGTATACAGTCTCTAATTTCACTTGTCCAAGTGTTCAGTTCTTCCAGCAATATGTTCAGTCTGTTCCAATACCTCCTCTGGGAGTAAAGATACAGACATGAAAGCTTGCCTATATAAAAATTCTGAAATGCCCTTAATATTAAATATTCCTTGTTTCTTTTAAGCATTTTTTCAGTTATACTTTAATTTTACTAGGTACCTTGAAAAACGTATAAATAGGGGTTCCACTGTGTGTGTGTGTGTGTGTGTGTGTGTGAGAGAGAGAGAGAGAGAGAGAGAGAGAGAGAGAGAGAGAGAGAGAGAGAGAGAGAGAGAGGGGAGGGAAAGAGAGAGAAAGAGAGAGTGTGTAGAGGGAAAGAGAGAGAGAGAGAAGAGAGAGAGAGAGAGAGAGAGAGAGAGAGAGAGAGAGAGAGATTAAACATTATCTGATACAGAAAACGAAACTGATGTATTTTCTTACAAACTGATGAATAATACTTTGAAAGAACTGAACATTTAGAGGTATGGTTGAAATGTAGAATAACCGATGCCTACATTTGCCTTGAAAAAATATATCAAGCGAAGATCACATCGAAGGTGAGGAGATGAATAGATGTTTAAAACTAGGATGGAGTGCATTTGGAAGAAACAGTAAAATTTTCAAAAGCAATTTAACATTACGTCAAGAAAAGTGTTTAATCAATGCATCTTCTAGTTTTTACTTACGGATCAGATTTATGAACCTTAATTTAAAAAGGCATACAGAGGCTGCGGTGTTCTCAAATAAGTATGGAAAGACGCTCGCTTGGTATAGCCAAGAAGGATTGGAAAAAGAGCTCATGGATCAGGAAAATGACAAGACGTCATGCTCAAAGTAAAGAGGCTCAAGTAGTAATGGGTTGGACATGTTTCTCGAAGAACTAATCATAGTTCGACAATGGAAATTCTGTAGTGGATAAATAGACAAGTAACGACCCTGAACAAGTTCACGTGGCAGATGGGTGGATGAAATTCGAATGCATGTCAGAATGACGACGAAGGGAATTGCTCAAGACACAGAGTTATGGAAAGGACTTAGGGAGACGTTCATCTAGCAGTGAGTTAAGAATGGTTGATGATGTTGCAGTGGTAATTCAAATACCACCCAAACTTCTGATGTAGTATACTTACAGTGAGAAAAGGTTTTTGGTAGTAAACGTTGAGAATTAACAAAAATAGGAAAGAGAGTTCTCCGAAAAAGGTGAATAACGTTTTTCTACACAAATTACAAAAATTAATAGAGATTGTCATTTATATATATCGATAGGCGAGGTGAATACTCCTGTAGCCACTTGCATATTGCGATCTCATCACCAGAACACCGACCGAAATTCAACTTAAGGTATTTGGAGTTCGAAAGTTTTTAGTTCTATCAAATATTCGAAACAAAGTTTAAACAAACAGTTTAGTTTAAATAATAATAAATAATAATAATATTTTCACCTTAGTTTAAATAAACAGTCAAAACAAAGCTTTCGACTGTTTGTTTAAAATAAATTTAAAACAATCTTTATTTACCAACACAACCTTGCTATTGATGATACCAGTCTTCAATGAAACATACATTTGATGTCTGTAAAGTTGTAATAGTGTTGTTATCAACTAAAAAATATTATACACTGCTATTCGCTCAAAAGCGTGAACACGGGAATTTTATGTTCAGTAATTGCATAACCTTTCTTAAAAAGCTTTCTATTAATTTGAACAAATTGCCAATAAAAATTCTATAGCTTCAGTTGCTAAAGATAACTTTTTAACTCTATCTGGAAACACAAGTCCTTCTCAAACTTTGCATTTCAATCTTTTCCAATATTTTCTTCCCCTGTTCTAATTTCGCTGTATTCCATTCTTCAATTTTCGTTTGCGACCTTTGATTTTTTTGTTGGTTCTCTTCTCGTTGCTTCTCACACTCCTCTGCCTCACCTTTCTTTTACTCTCTCTGTCTCCCACACATACATATATACTCACGCTTCTCTTTCTCTCCTTTCCACTTACTCAAACATGCTCACGTTTTTCTCTCACCAAATACTCAAACTTCTTTTCCCACGCTTTCCTTTTGTCCGCTTCTGTAACTTTCCATCACGTTATCTCTCTCTTTTCTTTTTTGTCCATCGTTCCATTTTCCTTTGCTATCTTTGCATTTTTACTGTTTGTCTGTCCATTTCCTTTCTCTGTCATTTCATTTCTGTTTGTAATCTTTTAATGATCTGTTCCACTCTTCCTTGATCTTTGACTGTTGCTTTATTTGTCTTCGTTATCATCACTTTTCCCATGGTTTTTCTTTATATATTGCCTTTTCCTCTCTCTCATTCTTCCTCTGTCTTCCACCCTTCTCTATCTAGCTCTCTCTCTCTCTCTCTCTCTCTGTCTCTTTCTTCTTCTTCTTTTTTTTTTTTGTTGTTGTCTCATTGTTTAGTAATCTTTTCATTTCCCTCCGTTTACTGCGAATCGAGAAATATTTTCATTTCCATCCGTTTACTCGCTTCTTACTGCGTCTACCATTCTTTCACTTCGCTCGCCTTAAGTCATTCTACTTTAAATGACTATTATTCTCTTTCTGTCTGTCCCTTCCCAGCTTTATTTCGTTGCGTTATATTTGCTTTTCGCTGTGTCCCCTTGTTCGTCTGCTCTCCATCTGTTTGTTTGTCGTTTCGTTCCACTCGGCCATCTCTTGCAATCATTCTGTAGCTCTTTTTCTCCCTAAACCCTGTCAATCGTTCCACATATCTTTATCATTTTAGCTTTTTCTCTGTCTTTTCCTGTCTCTGTTATTCAGGTTTTCTCGTTTTTCTTCCTATCCCTCTTTCTGTGCACTTCTTATATCTGTTTCTCTCATTTCGGTTTTCATTGCCACATTTATTTTCTCTTCCTCTCGATCGATCTCGCACGCTATCTTAGTTATTGTGTGTGTGTGTGTGTGTGTGTGTACTCTTTTTCTACTTTGCACGTTTTATTGATTCGCGAAAGCAGATCCATTAACAAATATGCAACTGGGTAAAATATTTGCTGAAGCAAAAACTCGTTATTTTCATTCATCCTTTTTATGAAGATTGGGGAATTGTGTACTTTAGAAAGCCAATTACTCTTTAACTTTTTGTCCTTGAGCACGGATGGATGTTTTAGTAACTAGGTTTCCAGTAGCTGTGGTTTCCAGGTGACCTATAAATCTCCAAATGTTGACTCCTAAACATTCGGGTACTCTGCTCATAAGCGTTGCAGTAAGAGTTTCGTCTGGCTGCAGTGATCACTGTGTGTGGATTCTCTCTTTCCGTGCTGCGTTCCTATGAAACGGCTGGGCTCGTCTTCTACCGAAATCTAATCCGATGAATTTTCGCGCCGCACTGAGTAGGAGTGGTCGACTTTTTCACCTTTGTCAACAGAGTAAACCGACGAGTCACGCGAGCGAATGCTGCTCTGTTGCTGTCGATAAAAGAAGCTAAAAGGGGGGAAAAGGAAAAAGTAGAAACAAACCCTTGTTTTTTCCTGGTCAGATCTTGAGTGAGACATAGAGTTGACTTAGACCGCACTTTTATCGTAGTAATTGAGCGCACAGGGGATTGTGAGATGGGTGCTCGTCACGCAACACTAACAGTTAAGAGCAGAAATGGGGATTTTTTTTTTATTTTTTTTTTCTCTACTCAGCAGGAGTGAGTTTATAATTGTAATCTCTAAATTAACATCGTGCTGACTACTTTCGAACGATGACTTCATTCTCGAGCGGATCATTTCGCTTCACTTCTTTCGATTCCGTCGCACATTCTGACCTAAGAAAGCTGAGTATTTCTTTCAGAATTACCACCAACAGTTAATTTATTATATTTGCTGTGAGCTGACAAGTCTGCTTGTGACTTTATTATTATTTTTTATAACACTCCCTATGAGTGCCGTCGATTAGTAGGAGTCCCTCGTTCGCAGTTTGAAGTTGTTGCGCTCTGGAAAGGAGGTAAACCAGAACGAATTAATAAGAACTAATAATAAGGATTAATAATAAGGCTTACTCTAAATTTTAAACCAAAGTCTCAACGTTAAAAACAAAAATTTCCATTTAGTGACAACAGAATATCCTTGTGGGGCTTTTTTTCCAGTTTTTTTTAACCCATATCAGATATACTTGTGGATTTTTTCCTTTTCTAATCTGGTGAATTTGTTTATCAGATTTTCTTAAGTTCATATATTTCTTTATTAAATTTTTGGTAACTTTTGAGTTACCGAAGAATAACAAAATGAAACGGAATGTAATTATCTAAAATCTGCTTTGAAATCAAATTATGGCAATCGATTGAATTGTCAGGCTTATTGTAATTAAAACAACTGGCTTCAATTTGTAGCAATGGTTTGGGTTGAAGGAGTTTTACTTGGACTAAAATTCTAACGCAGACTTTTTTCTTATTCAGAGCACCATACTTAATTCTTCTTTGATTATAAAGCAAAGCAGCCAACATTGTGAAGCAATGCAAGGAAATTTAAAGATAGCTAATCACCTTAGAGATTCCAAAAAGTTGTTTTCACATATAAAACATTTTGCAGCGTTGTAAAATACATATGCACTTCAAGTTTCCTCACGCGTTGTTCAAATAAATACTTTTAACTTCATCGCTTCTCATGCTGGTGTAACTATCTCAATCACTGCTGTGATTCTCGTTGCTAATTCACTGATATTCTGTGGGATTGATCTCTGGTAAATCTGATCACCAATATAAGGAAATAAGGAAAATCCACTGGTTAAAAATTCGCTGAAAAGCATTTGCAGCGGAGATTAGCCTGTTGCTTGAATTTTCCGACGTGCAAAGTAATGACACAGGCAATTTAATCAAGTGCGGTGATGCACAATTTTGCTAGATCACATTCAGGCAAGACGGAGCACAGCCACGTTGTGATACGCAGTCATCCTTCATGGACGTTTTCGAGAATCTGCAGGATGAGAAAGTTACAAAGCACGCCTTCCTTGAAATGTTGAGTAAGTGATAGTACTTTCAGTAAAATATAAAATACGCACAGTGCTTGAAACAATTGGCAACACAAAATAAATTAGTTTCGAAGCCGTGTTGGACGTATGCAAAAGTGGCACAAAGCTCACCAATTTCCACGACGCTAATATTATTTGTTTATATTCTCAGCAAAGTGGAAGGAGCACCAGCCACAAAAATATAATGCTTTCAAGATGTTTATCTTCTATCGTGTGCAACATGTCGATAATAATGCGTGTCGTTGCAACTTCTTGTCAAACGTCGCAGCTTGTATCATTTGAAAATTTTAAGATTTCACTGCAGCTTCTGAAACACTCTACACACGCTTGTTTGTAATAACGAAGTTCTTAGCTTCCTCTCTTTTTGGATGACTGTTTCATAATTTTGTCAGGTATGGCTCGATCGCTACTTTTCTTCCTGTGAGAACCGTCAACTTTCGGAAAATCTCGTACCATTTGTAGGAGGGATTTTCAGGAGACTGTTGGTGGAATCCTGCTGAGAGCAGGTTGAAGATTCCGGTTCTCCAATACAAAAGGTACTGACGCTGTTCCTGCAACTTCATACATTTTCATTTTCTCTTGCATTGCATTAACTCATATCGCCTATAGTTAGTACGCTCACTAGATTTCAAATATCTTCTGTTACTTTTGAATTGCTCTGTGTGTTATGAATTACACTGCCCTACCATAAATATTTGTACATCCGCGTGTCTACTCATAATCTACATTTACATAAAATTTAATATTGTGTGCGCAAAAGTGTGGCTCTAATGACGGTCTTTAGTCTTTGTGGAATACTTTCCACCAGTCTTTTTGCAAATGTACGCAGATATGTTTCGGAATTCGTCCTTCAAAGCAGTGACAAATTCAGCGATTCAATTCGTCCCAAATATTCTATATGAGGTTCATGTCAAGACTATGCGCTCGCAAGTCCAACTTTTTGAAACCCATATCTTCAAACCAATCTGTAATAACTGCAGTTAGTTGTATGACTTGGTGCGTTCTTTTGCTGATATAGGCATTGGATCCCCAAGGGGCTGCCCCAGCATTGGTAGTGTATAATTGTCCAGGATGTATAAGTAGAGCTCAGGATTAATGGGCCCAAACCGTACCAAAAAAAAAAAAAAAAAAAAAAAAAAACCAGCTCCATACAATCACGCTGCCTCCACAAACTTCTTTGGGGAAAATGTAAAGTCTCCTGTAACTTTTTCTTTGCATCCGTCACGCCCAGCATTGACCATTAGACTGTGTACCATGACTCATCAGTCCAAAGCACAGTCTTCCATTGGTCTACAGCTCAAGATCGAGGTCCCTTACACCACCCATTTGACTGTGTACCATGACTCATCAGTCCAAAGCACAGTCTTCCATTGGTCTACAGTTCAAGATCGAGGTCCCTTACACCACCCATTAGACTATGTACCATGACTCATCAGTCCAAAGCACAGCCTTCCATTGGTCTGCAGTTCAAGATCGACGTCCCTCACACCACCCATTAGACTATGTACCATGACTCATCAGTCCAAAGCACAGTCTTCCATTGGTCTACAGTTTAAGATCAACGTTCCTTACACCACCCATTAGACTACGTACCATGACTCATCAGTCCAAAGCGTAGTCTTCATTGGTCTACAATTCAAGATCGACGTCCCTTACACCACCCATTAGACTGTGTACCATGACTCATCAGTCCAAAGCACAGTCTTCCATTGGTCTACAGTTCGAGATCGGCGATGGCTCCACCCTGCTAACATATGCCGTGCAGAGTTACGCGTACTGTATTGGTGCTAATATCAGTTTCAACACTCTCACATAGAAAGTGCGTGATTTCACACAATTTTAAGTTGCGTTCTGAGCAGACAGTTCTTCGTAGAGCTCTCCTTCACCTTTTCCTAGCTTCGGAGGCTTATCGGATAATTTTTTGGTTGATTCAGCCCCAGTTCGCTTCCATTTGCATATGCAATCACTTACCGTCCCTTCAGGGACCCTCAATGTTGCTGAAATTCCACTACGGAGCAATTATTTATGTTGCTGCCTATGTCAATCCTCGCTGGAAATTAGTAAACTCTTTTGATCGAGACATTAGCATTCAAAATCGTGTTTCATCACAGCTCGACAAGCATATTTACAGTTGGGTTTGTAACATGGTGTTTGCGTAGGATCTTCTTCTCTGTCAATAGATGCGTATCTAGATATGAATGGTAAGACAGTGTATTATGAAATTAGAGAACTCCAGGTAAGCAAGGCCATCTCTGTCTTTGAGTGGCTTCCGGAAACGGATACCTGGGAAATTTTGTACAGGAAACTTTTCACAGAAGTGTGTGATAACATTTGCAGACAAGTAAAGTAAAATACTGAAATCAGAACAGAAAATTGGTCTCTACGAATGTAGTCCACACGGACAAAAATGGCATAATCTCATTTTTATTTCCTTTAGCCGTACAAAATATAGTGCTTTACTTTTCAAGAGTAATTAAGAAACTTCACAGATTTCTGAATTCCTCTACTGATTTTTCATACAGTCAGAGAATATTGTAAAAAAATATTTTTCAACGCAAAAGTATGTTTTAACACATTACGCTACTTTACGAAATCTCAGAAAAATAAGAGCTCGTAATAAATAAGTAATTCTTAGTCAGAGGCACGTTGCACTTTTTTTTTCCTTTATTCGAGAAGTAGATATTTTGAAAGGTCGTTATGCTCGCCTGAATGACCTGGTCATCCAGCCGTCGTTTACCCGTGTACACAGCGATTATTTTCGTGCAGGTCTAACACAAGTTTATTAGTTTTCCATTGAAAGATTGACCACTATGCGCATCTCACTGTTGTGATCGAATACGCATGCCCACCAGTGCTCGCTGAGTTCGGGCTCAATATTAGGAGCCCGAGCCAGAAGTATGTGAGCCCGAGCCTGAAGTATGTGAGCCCCAGCAATAAGTACATGTTAGTGGAATTCTGAGCTTTGTCTTAAACTGTGTAGTCCCGGACGTCTCCGTTTCGAACTCTACAGTTTACTTTCAGGTTCGTAATGATGGATCCATATTTTGCTGCCAGGGATGATTTTTTTTAAAGAGGCGTTACCTTTGTTACCATAGCGGTCCAAAGTACGTTGACAGATATTTAAACCACTAGGACTTTTGCGAAAGCTTTGGAACCCATCCTACAGACACCACAAAAGCTAAGTCTGTTGTGGGTTATTTCACAGGTAGAATCATGACTAATATCCATATGATTTGCCACTTTATAAATAATCACCGGTCTGTTTGCCACGCACGGACTTTCTCAACTTTGTCAGCAGCAGTGGATGTGGATTGGTGGCCCGCACTTCTTCATGAATTGCAGTTGTGAGACCATTTTTGAACTTTCGAAATGCATTCGCAGACACTCTTCTGTAGCAAAACATTGTTCTCTTAAAATAGTACTAGTGATCCGAATTTCTTGGCGTAGAATATAAATAAGAGTTTCCAAGCTTTCGCACATCAACCAGATGGCTTTTTTAAAGAAAGTAGAAAGCTAACTGCAAACTGGATAATGGAACGCTTCAACAATTTGAACGTGGTGACTTGACTAGACAATAAATAAATAGGCGCAAGTGTGATCAGACATTCGAAAAAATGAAATCACGTTGGTTGGGCGCGCGGTACTGTGGTAGAAAACACAGCATTTTTTGAAGAGGTCATTCCAAATGCGTGGTAACTCGAGAGAGACGCTATCATTACAAGCCTTGCTGCTGGTCAAGATTTCCAAGGTTTCGCGAATGGCAGTAGATTTTGGTGTGGAGTATGAAGCTAATTTCTTAATGTCATTCCACATAGGATCAGCGGACTTGAACTTGACCTCTCTTGATAGGGCAGCGGCTATTTTACCGCCTTTTGTATCCCTTTTATGTTCGTTGATTCTAATTCCAAACGAACGTTTGGTCATTCCGATGTAGTACCTGGAGCCGTCCGGATATTGTAGTGGGTTTGCATAAACACCTGCCTCATTGAGAAGATGGGGCTTTTCAATATTGTTGAAGTGTTCCATTATCCAGTTTGCAGTTAGCTGTCTACTTTCCTTGAAAAAGCCATCTGGTTGATGTGTAAAAGCTTGGAAACTCATATTTATATTCTACGCCAAGAAATTCGGATCACTAGTACTATTTTAAGTGTAATTGGTGTACAGTTCCTTGTTATTAATTAACATTGTTCTCACCGAACGACTTCCATGAATTTCAGCTCTTGATACACCTTCTGCTCACAAAAAAACGGAATCACTTATCGCTGTTCATCTTCGGTGCACACAGAAAGAGGAGCGGCCATGTGAAGGCACAAAAACAATAGAAGATGTGACTGATTAAGGTCAAACCCCTACCAAAATGACGACAGCGATACCACGTATGCAATGGCGCACGCAACAAGCCGTGCAGCCAAGCGAAGTGAAATTAGAAACACATTACAGGTAATTATTGACTCGCCCTATTAATTCTTTCTGTGCACGTGTTAAACATACCCAATAATGAGGTGCATATCAGCATCGAATTAGAGAGATGCAAATGAGAATCTTATCTTTATTTCACAGAGTAGAAATGGCTCGTGAAGACAGATCAGACGAGTGTAACGTTTCTTCGAGTCCAAAGCTTAACCCTATTTGCTGTGCACTGTGCAGTCCTTGAGACTGAACGTTGTCTTGGTGGATGATGCAAAACATTGTTACATGACACAGCTGCTAATAGAAACACTTTGCCGGCTACGTTGTGCATGATTTTTTGCTTGATGTTTTCCTTCGCACCAGAAATAATTTTCCTCTCATTCCCAAATCCGTCTCATGTAAATGGCTGTCAATAATCAGAGCTGAGAAAAATTGTTGAGCTATACCCAGTGTGTGCCGCTAGCATTCTGTCATGACAAATGTTACTGCTTGATGTGAGGAAATTTGTTTCATTTTCAAAACCACAATCACCACAATTTCGTTCATTTGAAATCTCGTTTTTGGAGTGTTAAAAACTGCCATCTCCTCACTACGCGCATCAACCCCTTCAAAGATTCATCACTGATACTATAGAAAAAAAAAGTATCGTAGAAACAAGTTGCGCATTCTGCTGCAGTACTATTCTAAATAGCACACTGTTAAGTATCTCTGCACTCAGGGCCGGATAATGTCATGCTGTTGCTCGGGGCTGACATTAAATTGTGCCTCCTTTCAGTAAACTTTTCCTGTTTCTATAAGTTATTTTGCTATCAATTATTTTTAGTGAAACATTATAAGATTATTTCGGGAAGGGGTGTTGGTAATGTTATCAGAAGAAAATCTTTGTATCGCTATTATTACTATAAAATAATAGTTATGATTTTTGTTACTGTTAACCCACATTCTGCTTTATCTAACTAGCTGTCTGCATATTGATTTTTTTTATAGAGCCGGACTACCCTAATCAATCGAAATATTTTTAAAGACCAAGTTAAAAACATGGCAATAGTAAATTATATTCAGGAGTATTCCAATACTTTTCAGGAAAATGTTTTCGTTAGGTAGTATGTTCTGAACAAAGCATTATTTCTGCCGCATGTCGTTAATGGCACAATTTTTTCTCTGTTCAAGATTCTGCTTCTCATTCTTGGAAGTCAGAGTCTCACACACTGACACACACATCATGTGAGGAGGATGCAGTGGTTTAATACCTAAGCTACTGTCAGACTTATTTATTCAGCCTCTCGTTTTGTCGCATGACTTCAAAACTCGGGTTTCCATTCCGCACTGGTCTATGCGTTAGCTTCTGATTATTTTTCGAGATGGGTCCGGGTTCGAATCCCGATGAGGCATGAATGTTGTGTTCGCCCTATGGCACTAGTTCTCTTCCTTCTCTGGAAGAACCAGTGGCCCTTATAACGTAACCCTTTTTCGTGTGAGAGATTGGTGTTACGCCATGTCTAAACCCATGACTAAGGAAATGTTGAACTAAATGAGAATACGATGCAATAGTTGCACGGGATAGCTCAAGTTAAGGTTTTACGGCCAGGCGAAACATATACAGAAGTCAAACTTACGATAACCTTTTATTGGTCCAGCAATATTTGATGAACTCCAAAATATAGCACTGCGAGTGTTACACTTCACATATAATGCCTTAATTATCTGTCGTATAATCTATTTTAACAACGATCGAACATCTCCACACACACACGCACGCACAAGGGAACTGCTGTATCGTCCTTTTTATCTAACGTTCTTATCACATTCATACGTCACTCTCTCTGACCTCAGAAGTGTTGCTAGCCTCATTCATGTGAGAGCGAAGATATCACGTTAAGTTTGGAAAGTGCAAAAGAGAACAAACTCAAATTTACATAGGAAAAGGAACTAAAAATGAAAGTTAAATTAGAATATACGTCGCACCCTAAATTAGGGACAGGCAACTGCTGATAGCCCAGGGAGTTGTTGGCAGTGGTAACTAACCCCCCCCCCAAAGTACAAAAAGCTCCGATAGGATGGGAGTGTGCCCAGAAAACCATTGCTTTCGGAGCATTAACAGAAAACCATTGCTTTCGGAGCATTAACAGGAAACCATTGCTTTCGGAGCATTAACAGAAAACCATTGCTTTCGGAGCATTTAGTTCCTTTCATATAAATTCATAAGAAATTAAAAGAACACAAGTGTTCTTTTTAACGCTTTGCAGAAGCAATCGCCAAAAGAAAGAAAACGAAATAAACTTTCTTTCTGTACGGAGGCTGGATTGAATTTTCGAATAGCTAGATTTTTTAACGCTCAAGCAAGGAATAAGGCAAGTGCAAGACACAAAATTTATTTTTATGGATATCTTTGGAGGCCTTCAGTAAGGTTGCCGCCTGGGCTTCATTCCTCAAAACCTCCTAATCAGGACTAGCATGTACTACGACGTTGTTCATTTGGAGCAGCATTTTTGAATTTGAATAAGAGCCGGTAAATCAATGAAGGAAAAAATATTCCTCATAATACATGGGAAATCGATGGAATATTCAAAGCAAACAGAATAGAAATCGATAGAATATTTAAAGCAAACAGAATATAAATTCTGAATTTGCTTGTAACATTTAGTGGTCATCCATGATGTAACACCTCTCAGAAAACTTGAAAATTTAGTCTCCCTGGAGCGGGTATCGAACCCGCATCTCCCGATTTCTTTTCGAGTATCCATTTCGTGTAACGGTTAGCATACTCGAACGTAAATCGGGAGATGCGGGTTCGATACCAGCTCCATGGCGATGAAATTTTCAAGTTTTCTGAGAGGTGTTACAATGATGACCAGTAAATGTTACAAGAAAATTCGGAATTTATATTCTGTTTGCTTTGAATATTCTGTAAGAACCGGCATTAAATAATCCTGCAGCTTCAACAGTCAGCTAAAAGATGTAACAATATTGAGCATTTCTGAGATGTAATACAATGTAGATCTTTTCTCAGTGAGTATTTGTCAAAAGGTTCAATAATTAACTACAGTAGTTAGTAAAAATGCTCTAACAAATGAAATAAAAAATCAGTATGTTACGCTTAGCGCAATACTGATGAGGAAAAGAAAATAAGCATAACTGGCGAGGTTTGTTACTGTAGAAACTATGGTACCACGTTGTGCAATTGTGTGGTTGTACTAAATTCCTATATTTCGTTGATTCATCATCGCATGCTTTCAACTTATATTTTTTACTTAGTACTGCTTTTGTTGTTTATTTTGGGTGTTTAACGACCACCGTGAGCAACTCAACGGGCTGTATGCAGTTGCCCATCCCTAATTTGGGGCCGCTGGCTCCAGGGAAGGGAGGGAGCCATTGATGTGAGACAAACACGACATCCCTGACTCACCGGAATTTGAAGCCGGACCCATCTCGGACGAATGGTCAGAAGCCAGCGCTTAGCCTGCTACTCCATCTAGGCGGAACTGTTTTTAACAGAGCATATCCTTGTTAACACGCCTTTTACAGAGTATATCCGTGTTAAAATGCCTTCTACAGATTATATAAACGTTAACACCCCTTCTACACGCTATGTCGTTGTTATCACACCTTTTAACGCACACTTCTATATCTAACTTTCCCTTTGTGTTTTCTTTCCTGTATAAGCTGTGTTATTTCTTGGTTATATTTTTCACTTCTGAACTTCTGAACGTGGAGTTCTAGAGCTAAATTTCCTTGTTACCTTTGGCAGCTAGGGGAAATGTAATAAAACAAATAGAGTAGTAATAAAAACAAATGCAACAAGAGTTCAAAGGATTTTAGTGGATTGCTGGCTATTGAAAAATTCACTATGCTAATCGACCTTGTGAGGTATGGTTTTGAGTTGTACTACCAGTTATCACTATTGTTTGTGTAATTAACGCCTGTTATATTATCGTGGGGAAAATATTCGATTAATAAGCGTACTCGTTCAATGGGTATCTTCATTGTGAAGTTACATGGAGAGGTACACCTTGCAAAGAATAAACGCAGGGGTTGTTAATAACATTTCATTTTTTTGGTAGGTTTTAGTCGTATTTTAGGTACTAAGTAATGTCAATATATACAGACATTCATGATTTTAAAACTTACAACCTTTATAAAATATGTGTTTGTCAACACTCCGTTTACAGATTATATTATTATTAACACACGTTTAACAAACTACATCGTTGTTAACACACCCCTTACAGATTATGTCATTGTTGACACATCTTTTACGGATTATAGTGTTAATGTTCCTTTTACAAACTGTAGCGTTCTCTTCTCTTCTCACACCAAGAGTACCCACTGTTATTTCCTTTTTGTCTAGTTGCCAATGGTTGCCAAGGATACGAAGAAACTTTGGGGTTCCGATGTTACGTTCGGAATGAAAATATACGTAACCAAATTTTTACAATATATATGACAACAATGAAAGGCTGTAAAAACTCGGAAGGTCAAAATACAGATATAAGAAGATTTAATACAGTTATACACTATATTGACAAAAGTCACCGGACACCCCTTCAAAAGGAAATGAACGGATCCGCTGCGTTGTTAAGATGCACGGTACAGCTGCAAACGATATAAAAACAAGCCTGCAACTGACCGCGATCATATCACACAGTGAGGTTGAGTGAAAATGTCGCGGCGGGAGATAACTTACTTTGAGAAAGGAAAGATTGTTGGGTGTTATATTAGTAGGTTCTCCATAAGAGAAACCGAGAGGCGTTTAAACATACCCAAGTCAACTGTTTTTGGATGTACTGAATAAGTGGAAGACACATGGCATGCCTGAAGCAGCAAAACGTACCGGCAAACCAAAGAAAATCGCTGATAGAGGACTTCGAAGCCTCAGGAGAGCTGTTACAGCTAATCAACGGAGTACTGTATGCACAAGACCTCAGTCTAGAGGTGAGTAAACATTCTGGAACCTCGGTATGTAAACGTACCATTCGCAGAGAACTTCATTCCATGGGTTACCGTGGTCGTGCGGCTGCTTACAAGCCTTTCATCTCCACTCTTCTGAATGCTACTCGTCGTTTAGCATCGTGTAAAGAACATTTATCGTGAACCGTACATCAATGAAAACGGATCCTATGGACTGATGAATCCAGATACCCGATTTATCAGTCTGATGGCCGTGTGTGGGTATGGTGGCAGCCGGGGGAACGCTATTGACGACAGTGTACTGTTCCTATGATCAAGTTTGGAGCTGGCAATGTACTCGTGTGGAGGTGTTTTTCGTGGTATGGTTCCGGCCCATAGGTTATCGTGGACAAACCTGTTAACCAGCACATCTACCTCGATATTCTGGACAACTATGCCCTACCAACTCTGTGGCAATACTATAGAACCGAACCTTGTTGGTACCAGCAGGATAATGCACCGAGCCATAAAGCAAGGACCGTTACGGTGTGGTTTGACGATACTTCCGTATCGTGTGTGGACTGGCCAGCACAGAGCCCTGATCTTAATCCCACAGAGCACCTATGGGATGAATTAGAGCGCCACACAAGAAGTTTGGAACCAAGGTCTACTACCAAGCAACAATTAGTGGCAGCATTATGTATTGAATGGAATCTCATACATACCGCTGTGTTCTAAACCATTGTCGAAAGCATGTCTCGAAGGATCAGTGCATGCATTTGGGCCAAAGGTGGACTGAGTATGTCAATAAATATTATGTTGTGTTTCTCTTCTAGGTGTCCGGTGACTTTTGTCAATATAGTGTATATATAATGTTGTGTTGTGCCATATTCACTTTGATCTTTTTTAATGAATGTCCACTTTACCTATCACCATATCTACACATCATGGCCACTTTGTTTAGACACTGTCATGTTACGCTTTAGGAATGGAATGCGCATGGTCGTTGTAACAATTCCCGAAGAGGAATGCATTGAAGGTATTTTGAATTTGAAAGGGCGTATCTAACGTAAAGTTATACAGCATCTGTGGTTTACTACATTTAAAACGATGGATGCTCAAACTTTTAGAAACAGTTTCTTCTGAACAGAGGTTTCGTTTTTGATTTCATTTTAAATGAACCTTAAAAAGATAATAGATTTTCTATTAGTGATTTCACATGTATTGAATTCAAGCAGATAACGACTGCTCTGTCTTTCTTCCATTTAAAAACAAATTTAGAAACATAATCTATGTGACAGGAAGCTGAGTTTCTGAATTTAAATTTTTACATATTTAAAATATGATGAAAAAGTGATAATTAATTAGAGTTTTCAATGTAGATTTTGCTGGATTTAACTAAAGTGCAAAATTCATTGGCACTGTTTTGGAAAACAGAATGTGTTGACAGTATCACTTTGTACAATTCATTTGTAGGCATGATATTTCATCTATGAGTCCGTTTTGAAAACTGAAAGAAATTTCGAGGATCCACATCCGCCTCCAAATTTCTGAGATGTGAGAATTTTGAAACTGCAGACATTTTTTGAAGAAAAATATTTTGTTTGCACAATATTAACAATTTTACAAATACATGCTGTATTAAAAAAGTATTCAAAAACTTCTTTTTGCATTCGTTATCTGATGCAATGAAAAAACTTCCTGTGCATTCTCTTTTGTGTACGATATATGTATAGTTCATAGTTTTAGAAGTAGGTACAGTAGGTACAGTAAATACAGTAAATGCATTTTTTGCATTTAGTAACGTATATCCTTTTCAAAAGGTCATTTTTTGAAAATTCTTTTTGCGTCCGATAACTATAATTATCGTAAGATCACTTCATGCGCTTTCGAACTTTTCCCATATAAAGTTTTCCTCACGGGTGGTGTCATTTTTTTATTCGCAGAACAGGAACATCTGCGTTTGTGAGAATCGGATTGGAAATATTCTCTTAACGGCAAATAGCTTTAACTATGATCCATCTGATACGAATGCCGTCTGATTTTTAAAATGCCTTATTTTCCCGCTATAACACTTCACAGTTAGCATTTTGAACTGCATCTCGGTTTCTTAAAGTCCCACTTGGGAAAATATTTCACATACGCTTTTCCACTTCTTTCTAACGAAAACTTTTTCATTATGTAACACAAATTTAATTTTTTTTTCGTTCGAGATATCTCAGCTTTTTGGATCAAAAAATTCATTTTATCGCTGGCCCGATTCAACAGCGAGATCACATGTTTGTGTTGCACAATTTTTTCTCTAGAGAAAATAATAACGTATTCTTTCTGCAGGTGGGGTAAATTTCAAATTAAGAATTCTTCCGTTAGTTGGAGTCAATTTCAAATTCAGAATTCTTTATTTAAGTGGTGTAAATTCAAATTCGGAATTATTCCACTGGATGGCGTAAACACCATTTTCGGAAATCTTGCACTAGGTAGCCTAAATTCGAAATTCAGAATTATTCCGCTATCTGGCGTAAATCTTCCAAACTCTGGATTCTTTGGCTAGGTGGCGTAAATATCAAATTCTTCCACTGGCTGGCGTACATTTCAAATTCTTCAGCAGGCTGGTGTAAATTCCAAATTCAGAATTTTTTCGCTAGGTAGCATAAATTCCAAATTCAGATTTCTTCCGCTGGTTGGTGTAAATATTCCAAACTCTTGATTCTTCGGTTAGGTGTCGTAAATACCAAACCCTTGATTTTTTGGTAAGGTGTCGTAAATTCCAAATTTTTCTACTGGCTGGCGTACATTTCAAATTCTTTCGCTAGATAGCATAAATTCCAAATTGGAAATCTTTGCGCTAGGTAGCGTAAATTCCAAATTATTTCGCTAGGTGGCGTAAGATCCAAATTCGGAATTATTCCGCTAGGTGGCGAAAGTTTCAAATTTGGAATTATACCGTTAGGTGGTGTAAATTCCTTTTTTTAGAGAATTCTATGATATGCCAAATTTAAAATAAAAATACCTTGAAGTCGACCAGTAGATTTCAGAGTTTTGCAAAAGATGTAGTTATTAAATCTGGGAACTGATTCATAATGCACCCACAACTGCATTTTTTGTTCTTACTATTATTCCCACGACGACGCATTGTATGTGTTCCAAGCGTGTGTTGTCTTGCTTCCTCGTTGTCCTTCCACGACTCACATACTAAATGCTGTGTGTCTCACGAGAGACATCCGCTTGTCTTAACTGACAAAATCTGGTATATGATACATCTGACCCAAAAGACGATAATGATTTCTATTCATTTTGTTTGCCCCCAATTAAATACACCCTCTTCCAATTTCAACTCATAGAGAGGACTGCGTCTTAGTGTCGTGATGTCCTGAACGCACAATTTACCATCCACGCTATTTTCAGAGTTGGACTTCAGGATGGACTTTCAATCAGACAACTGAATGATATTGAAGAAGAACCCATTGGCCGTTGAATTCTTAGGAACTGATTGTTTATTTTATTTGCATATAAAACTGTGATACATCCGCATCTAGTAAGTTCTCCGAAGATATGTCGCATTATAATAATCGTACTTGCAGGTTTTGTCATTTTGTCCGAAAGTTTTTTGTTTTTTTTTTCTTGTCCATTGAAACATTTTTTCTTAGAAAAGGACTCTGGAATTTCTTAATCAAAAAATCTAACCTAAATATTCGTTATGAACTATAATATTAGAACATTCGAGTACCCTTCTTTTTGTATTTTCTTCCACTGTTTTACCTGAAAATGAAAGTTTTGTTCTGTCCTTGGTGGGGGGGGAGGTAAAGAAATTTAAAAGAAAGAGGAAAAAGAGGAAATTAAAGAGAGAGAGAGGGAGAGATAAAAAGAGAGATAGAGATATATAGAGAGGGAGATAGAGAGAGGGAGAGAGATAGAAAGAGAGATAGAGATATATAGAGAGGGAGATAGAGAGAGGGAGAGAGATAGATGGATTGAAAAGCAGGACAAAGGCTTTTTTTAGATGATCATATCAAAGAAACACGGATTTATATGAAGGCATACTTGTACCTTAACAGAACGTTCGTATTGCAAAGACGAGACTAAATTATCTGATCACATAGTAAGGCGTGATCTGACAGTTGGAGTGGAAAGGCAACACAGAAAAGTTAAAGGTGCATGAAGACAGAGTGACAAGTGACCGTTACGGCGGCGTAGGCTTCTCATCGTTCATCTGGGTGGGCCTGGGTTTAAGTCCCGGGCGGCGGATGGGTAGTAAGCTTGTTTTACAACACTGCTTTTTCTCTTACCTGGAGCTAGTGGCCCTAAATTTGGGACGAACGACTGCTATTGCCCTTAGCGTTCGTCTTGGATGGTATATTCCCCCCCCCTTTCGAAAAGTGTGACCAGCTAAACTTGACATTGGCTCTAACAAAAGTAATCTTAGGATCCTATTTTGTGATTCCGTATGAGTAACGAAAAAAGTCACTCCAGGGTCCAAATGGTCAGAGCTGGCCAGTCGCTCAAGTTTCTGGCGAGGCTTGGGGTGCGCGAGCCCCCCCCCCCCCGCTGTCGAAATAAATGGCTCCAAATCATCCAAATCAGGGACTGGCGAATATGGCTTTAGGTGATCACGGTGGCCATTATAGCTGGAAAGAAACAAAAAAACAACGCAAAAGATATCCGCCACTACCAACTCATAATCATAACAAGAGCGGCAAAGAAGTTGCATGTATTCAGTTGGACTGATTCATATTATTCACAATGAATATTCAGAATGTACAGAATGACAGAACAGTACTTAAAGAGAAACTTGATATTCTTAGCATCTAACTCCTACGTAACTTTTTATCTTTTTAAAATTGCTCCAGTTAAGCAATTTCAATAGAAGTTGAAACAAATAATTAGTAACAGAACTTTAATAAAAAATACCAACTCATGAAAACAACAAATCAAATTTTAAGTTGAAGAGTAAACGTATTTCGTACTAGATAGTATGAGGAAGTAGAATTAAGCTGTCTAAGTACGATATGTCAAACTCATCAGGTTCAAATTGCAAAGTTAATAATACTTTATTTACAATTAAAACACAGGTGAGTTAAAATACTAAAAACAAGACCTTTCGAGGCCGCCTTCTGCCTCATCATCAAGCTCAGTGCCACAGTATACAGAGCAAGTAAGCGATAAATACACTGAGAAACAATTCCATGATGCAACAGTCACATAAGTCCTCGTTGCCAAATGTGGACAGTGGAAATTCCCAAGTACAAGAAAAATGATGACGGATGTTCTACTTCCGCTGTGTGAAACACGGATTCGATGAATAGCTTCCACAATTCGATGAATAGCTTCCACAATTCGATGAATAGCTTCCACAATTCGATGAATAGCTTCCACAATTCGATGAATAGCTTCCACAATTCGATGAATAGCTTCCACAATTCGATGAATAGCTTCCACGGATTCGATGAATAGCTTCCACAATTCGATGAATAGCTTCCACGGATTCGATGAATAGCTTCCATATTGCAGCATGGATTACCAAATTTTGTGATATGTAAGCTTTCAGATTAAAGTAATAAACGCCTGTTACTTTCTGACTCTAGAATCCTTGAGTTGTCCCCATCAGATAAGTATTCACCTTGGTTCACAGTCCTAGTTAGGGCAGTAGATGTGGAGCCAGTCCTAAGAGCATATTTATGTTCTGATACACGAACATTTAAAGTCCGAAGTGTAGAACCAATATAGTGTTTCACATCTAAGACTGGATCACGGGGAATCAAAGGGATACAGTATACTCTAGATTTATTGGGTGTTGGAACTAAGTCACCGTCATTTCTAACAACTGAAAAAAACATTCCTGGTGCGAATCTCAAAATCAAAGTTATGGTTTTTACAAAATTTCTTTAGAATTGACACAATGGGTGAGGCAAACTCAATGGAACCAACAAACCGGGGCTTGGGCACCTCAGGGCGAAGTGTAGTGAAACTGAATCACTGGACGCTGTGTAATAACTCTTCAAATTTTAAGTTGCTTTTCCAAATTTCAAGGTCCTGCTTTCCGGATTGTTTCACCTAATCCGCTCACCGCTAAGGCGCTTTTTTACTTAGAACTACATCAGTGCATCCTTCTCGTTTCAGTAATTTTACTGTGCGGATTTCATTCAACAGAGCTAATGCCAAGCTGATCTCATTATAGTGGGAGGTGAGTGTACATGCCATAGAGAGATGGATGGGCTGTGTCAAGACTGAAAATCTCTAACGCTGGAAGAGGGGAAGGAATGAAATGAATAAACCCCTCTTAAGTAGAACGATTTGGACTTATTGACCATCGAATCAACGCGATGCTTCATTAGCGAGGACAACAGTCCCCTGACGGAGAATCACGTACTCCGAGGAAGAAAAAGAAAATGAAAGATTAAGACATTTTTCGAGCAGTGGGACCGGTTGGCAGAGAAAGACGCCGGTTATTGGCGTTTGGGGGACAAGCTGAAGTGAAGATACTACTGGGAGTAACTATTTAAGATCGTAAATTTATGAATCGCCCAACGATAGATAGCGTTCCTCCCTCTAAGTTCCGAATGGATGCACTCCTTAACTTTCATTGTTCTCTGCAACTGGTTCACCTAAAAACATTGGCATTAATGCTGGCTTATCTTAATTAATGATGTAAGTCCCTGGCGTTCGGGCCAGTATGAAAGCCCGAATGTATGAATAATGAATTGTACACGCCTGCTCAGATAAATCGCCAAGCATTCATAATTGATTACTTGCCGCTGGGTCTGAATCGTTTAGACTACCGTTCGCTAGAAAAAGGTTTTAAAATATTTCATTGACTTGGAAGACATTTTTTCTTAAGGCTTTCGTATGTCTGAGCAAAACAGCCCCCCGGGTTTCTACTCTTTTCGGGGGAAAAGGAAGAACTTTTCCCAGGCGTGACTTGCAGCTTTAGAACATAAATTCCAGCAACTAGTGCATCTCTGTACTTGGACAAATCCTCGTTTATACCTCATTGGCCATTACAGTACTTTCAGACGTCTTCTTAAGAAAAAGACTTTTTAACGTCTTTGCTACATTAGATTTAGAGCTTCTTGTTTGCTTTTGGTCTTAGGAAGCTATAAAGAGCGGGGAGAGAGAGAGAGAGAGAGAGAAAGCTACGACATTCGAGATTTCTTTTCTTCATAACTTTTTTCTCCCTTTGCTTTCATTCAGAAAAATAGCCATTCTTAGTTTCGTTGAGAAAGGCTTTAATTAATTTACAACTCATTTACTAATTTACTAAGAAGAAGTCATTAAATTTTTGCTTAAAACACATGACTTAAAGATTTTACATTTAGTTTTTTATTTTGAAAATAAAAATCCTGATGCTAATGAAGTTTTTGGTTTCCTTGGATTTATCCTGTTTTGAAGACAAACTACAAAGAAGGATAATTTTGCTTTTTGCTCTTTGCTTTTTTAAGCTCTTTTGTAAACTGCATTTATTTTCTTGTTCAGAAATTTTGCTTTAGACACCGTACATAGCAACGGCGCTAATTATTATTTGCTCAAAAGAAAAATCTCTTAAATTATTTTAGTTTCTATTTTCTTTTGAGAAAGACATTTAGGGGTTTACGTGATTTCGATTCTGATTTTTGTTTTGTTTTTTTGCATAACTTTTGTAGACTATAGTTAGAAAACAGGGTACTTTTTAGTTCTACTCTGCGAGATCTTTTTTCTTTTCTTATCTTTTTCTTTCTTTGTGATAGTTTTTGCTATACTAATATAATTGTGAAACGTTCTTTATTTTATGAAATAACTTTTGCTGGATTTATAGTTAAAAGCATTTACTGATTTAGAGAATTTTAAATTTGCTCTTAAAAACTAATTAATTTATTAATGTGTGTGTGTGTGTGTGTGTGTGTGTGTGTGTGTGTGTGTGTGTGTGTGTGTTTGTTACAGAGAGAGAGAGAGAGAGAGAGAGATAGTTGATCACGGCCTCTTATTTTTAGGGATAGTTTTGACCCTTTTTGTTGTTGCTGTTTTCGGCTTGTGGTGATGTAAAATAATCAAAAGACAAAGAAATATAGAAATATGGTAGTGATTTTTTCTCACAAAAAAGTGCAAACATATACGATTTTTCTGGAGAAAATTTCTTAAAAAGATATTAATACGATGTTGGGCAGAAGTTTGGTGTTTGATACATATATTGTACTTTTTTCAAGGGACCAAGTAAAATTGACGTACAATTGAAAAAAGTAAAAAAGAAACAGAGAAAATGTAACATTAATGGCAATGCGGAATTTTGGGGTCGGTGACATGTTACGCATGACCGAGAAAAACGTATAAACGGGGTTTCACTGTGTGTGTGCAATACAGATGTACAATGTTGTTATATGCGCCTTCATGGTTTTTTATTCTGTGAAAATTCTTTGGGATGAAGATGTATGAATCAACAATATCAATAGCATCCATGAAAATGCAAACCTAAAGATTCAACTGTTTCTGAGGACACAGCTCTATAAACATTAGTAAAAGTGAGACAATGTCACACCATTTCTCAGAAAGTTTTCAATGCCATATCGCAAAATGTATTTCAATCATTGAACTATGAATACAAAGTAATAAAAATTAATGGAGATTATTTAACCCACCGTCGTTTTGCGGAGGACCTAGTCATTGTTGCAAGTACTCCCTCAGTGCTTTGGAGTATGGTCTAAGAACTTGTTGACAAGAGTAAAGAAGTGGGTTCTAAAATGAACTTATTTTAAGAAACATAGATTTTATTACCAAACTCAGAACTGATGAACTGTATATGCCTTAAGAACTCCAGATTTAGAAGCTGATGAGGTAAATCTGGAAATAACTGATTTCCACATTTACATTGGGCAACAGATATCAAGCGAGGACCACATTGATGAAGAAATTAAACGGTGTGTTAAACTTGGAGAACATTTGGAAGAAACATTACAATTTTGAAGAGCAGTTTACCATTACGTCTTAAAAGAAAAGTGTTTGATGCATTCTTCTAGACCTTACTTAAGGAACTGAGACATGGACCTTAACTAAAAATGATATGCAGAGCCTAAAAACTACTGAAAGACGCATTTAGAGGTGCATCCTTGGTATGACCAGGAATGTAGTGGTTGATTTAAGTGATATTCCTGTCGCAGTGACAACGGCAACAATTCCACGGAAGTAACAGTGACTTTTTAATGGTGACAAGATGATCAGTTGCGACGGCGATGACGGAGCTGTAAAGAAACTGGAACTGCGAGTCACCGTCTTGCTTATAACAGTGGCAAAATCACTGTTACAATCGGCTCACTTTGTATTCTTTGTTTACAAGCGAACTCACAGCGGAAGCCAAAACTAAAACCATCTTAAGCGTGGGAAAAGGTGGAGACTGAAAGAAAACTCAAATTACTAGCTTCCTATATGATATTTCAACAGAAAAGGAGGCAAATTCTTTAAATATGGTGATGTGGTAATCGAAACGATGACATAACAGTAAATTTAGACCCCATGCATTGCTCTGACACGGATGACAGGGACATTCTTATGAGTGAATTTGGAATTATTCATTTTTGTCACTGCTCATAACGGTGACAGTGATTTTTCCGTAACGGTAACAAAGTAACCGTTAATAATTTCCAACGTATGTCTACAGGAAAGGTAGGAGGAGGAACCCTAGGACAATGAAAATGACAACAGTGGATAACATCATGATCAAAGTAAAGACGCTAAAGTAGCAATGGGCTAGATGTATTCCTGGAAGTATTGACCACCGTCGGACAACTGAAATATTAGAATGGATACCAAGGGACAGGAAAAGACCCAGAAGAAGACCACGCGAAATTGTGCTGGCGTGACTTGGAAGAGACTGGTTCAAGACAGAAAGTTGTGGAGATTTGGGGAGATCTTCATCTAGGAGTGGATTGATAATAGTTGATAATCCACCAAGATAACGTTCAACATAATACACAAAGAGCTTAAGCATAATAATTTTTCGATAAAATATACACTTGAAATGAGAATATTTCCAAGAAATCACGGAAACATATCCATCTATCTCGTCCGCCCATGAAGGATTGAGCCCCGCAAAGACGAATATGCGCCCTTCAGGGTTACTGGCAAATTAATGCAGCCGGCTTGTTATTCCTCTGCTGCATACGGGTAAGGGACAAAGTGCGTCCGGGGCCGACATCACAGGGAACCATCTACGCATTTCTGTCCCAAATCACAGGGAGCCTGCGGAAAACCGAGCACATATAGCCCCAGTAAATATTTATACAAGTCAGGATGTCCCAGTATGATAGAACCACATCAGTTAAGGAAAAGCTGGTTAAAATGTCCCCAATATGAAACATGCACGTGACCCTACGAAGTTTCTAGTAAGAGAAAACGTGTTAATAAATAATAAAAACAAGTGGCAATGTTTACAATAAAACGAAAACTTCGAATAAGGATCTGAATTAAACGATCACACGAAATATTCCTAGTAAGACATAACCACAGCTTAATCATTCTTCCAAAAATATTTAGCCCTAGTGTTAGTGTGTTTATATTTCAAATGAAATTTAGTCACAGCAGAAGGGATTTCCTAATACAACCCAAAATACAATAATATATTCAAATGAACTATAACACGTGATATACCCGCCAAAACATAAATTATTGTACTTGATCCATGCGTGACATAGGATTTCTCAATAAATGGTAACATGAAGTGTTATTACAATAATTAGCCATGAAAGCACGCAAATTTGTTCCAAAGAAACATAAACACAGGCGAGATTGTTTTCAATCGCAGATGCGAGTTGTAACGTACCAGGAGATGTGACGTACCTGCCCGAAGGACGCACACCACATAAAGGCAGATAGGAATCAGAATAAAACATCCGCGTAGCTCAATTGGTAGAGCGACTTATTCCGGAATGAGGTGATCCGGGTTCGAATCCTGGCGTGGACAGAAATGACGGAGAAATTTACTTCGTTATAATGGCGCCCGAACTATCCGGATGAACCGACCGTTCAAAATCTCGCAATGGTGTGATGTTATTTCCACACCGCGAGATAGGAAAAATAAGAGAATCCTTTCTCCAGCATTTCGAAAAAAAAAAAAAAAAAAGAAAAAAGAAAAAAAAAATAATAATGGGGAGATGATGTAACGTACCAGGAGATGTGACGTACCTGCCAGAAGGACGCACACGACATAAAGGCAGATAGGAATCAGAATAAAACGTCCGCGTAGCTCAATTGGTAGAGCGACTTATTCCGGAATGAGGGGATCCGGGTTCGAATCCTGGTGTGGACAGAAATGACGGAGAAATTTACTTCGTTATAATGGCGCCCGAACTATCCGGATGAACCGACCGTTCAAAATCTCGCAATGGTGTGATGTTATTTCCACACAGCGAGATAGGAAAAATAAGAGAATCCTTTCTCCAGCAGTTCGAAAAAAAAAAAAAAAGGAAAAAAGAAAAAAATAATAATGGGGAGATGATGTAACGTACCAGGAGATGTGACGTACCTGGCCGAAGGACGCACACGACATAAAGCCAGATAGGAATCAGAATAAAACGTCCGCGTAGCTCAGTTGGTAGAGTGACTTATTCCGGAATGAGGGGATCCGGGTTCGAATCCTGGCGTGGACAGAAATGACGGAGAAATTTACTCCGTTATAGAGTGACAAATTGTTTGACTATGATGTAGGGAAACATCACACGAAAGACAACATTGGGGGGGGGAGAATGATCTAGTCACTTGCAACTCCCATGCCATAATATTCGCTGTACAACTATAGGAATTCCACACCGTATCTGTCAGGCGAGTGAAAACAACTAGTTGAAACTCGTAACCGCTGACAGCCACTCTTCTTTTTTTTAATGGATAACAATACGCCACGGCAGCTGTCACAAGAAGCTGAACCTTTTGCAAAGCGAAACAGTAGTACATATTGAAATGAAAAGTATTGTTCTCAAAGCTGGTGCGAATGTTCCAATAAGACACAAGCATGACATGGGAGGTTTTCCGAATGAAATGATGAAGTAAACCGTTTAAAGACAGAAACATGCTACAATTGCAGCATGATGATACAATGTAAAAAATAAGTGGTGTGAATTCACGGAAAATTTCTGATAATAACGTGCAGCAAAGTTGCATGTAACTCAGCATCAGTTACATGCAACTTTGCTGCACGTTATTATTATTTCTTCACAGACCATTGGGCCAACAGTACACGCAACATTTTGGTGCATGTAGATTATTACTATTGGCTAATAACTTACCATGCTTCCAACAATGCAATGATCTATATTATATATAGATTAAATGTTTATATATTTATTACATCTGAAGAAGAGGCAGCCGCTGCCTCGAAAGTGCTCATGGTTTTAATTGTATATATTTCTCATCTTTTAATCATTAAATCGTGCTAAAGACGGAAAACTTTCATCGTTTCAGTGCATGTAAATGTTTGTCTTTTAATGAAATTTCCATTTTTAAAAGTGTCCGTTTTGTTTTACTTCCGTATTTTCACAGATTTTCGGCAGCCACTAATTCCATTTATTTTAGAAAAGTCCGTTTCAAGCTTTTCCGTATTTATACAAAAATTTCGCAAAATTGAAGACACCGAATTTCACATCTGGAGAATCCTTTCCAGCCGGTGATCGAACTGAGGTCGATTGGGTCAGGTCTACACAAGCCGAGCGTCTTAACCACTGAGCCAGAACGTCTTAGGAATTGCACTCACGTTATTGCGTGAAAATGAATTCATTTTTCTTCTTCATTAATGTGAGTGCGGTTTAGTCATTTCACTTTCTGTAGGAGCTTATTATTTTTTAATACGTTTGTAATAATTTTATTTTTTTCCTGTAGGAGGACATATCACAAATTAAGCATTTTTTACAACGTTATATTTCGAAGCAACAGAATGAATGCTCTGGAACTTGAGATCTTTTTGTATAACTGACAATAACTTCAAATTATCTTTAAGAAAAGCAGAAATGCGCTGTTTTATAGTATATATATATATACACATATATCATCATCATCATCATCATTGTCAACCATTATCAATCCACTGCTGGACGAAGGTCTCCCCAAGTTTCCTCCACAACGGTCTGTCTTGTGCCAGTCTCCTCCATGTCACCCCTGCATACTTTCGAATTTCATCCACCCATCTCCCATGTGGTCTTCTTCTGGGTCTTTTCCTGTCCCTTGGAATCCAATCTAAAATTTCGGCTGTCCATCGATGATCTGTCCTTCTGACAGTATGTCCAGCCCATTGCCATTTCAGGGATTTGACTCTGATCATGATGTCTTCCACTCTTGTCATTTTTCGGATCCACGAGTTCCTCTTCTTATCTCTCCTGGTTACACCAAGTATGCACCTCTCCATGCTTCTTTGAGTTGTCTGCAGCCTTTGTATGTCTCTTTTAGTTAAGGTCCACGTCTCTGCACCATACGTAAGCACTGGAAGGATGCATTGATCAAACACTTTTCTTTTAAGACATAATGGCATATTGCTCTTGAAAATTATGCTGTTTCTTCCAAAAGCTCTCCAGGCAAGTTTTGTGCGCCGATTAATTTCTTCATCAATGTGACCCTCACTTGATATCTGCTGTCCAAGATAAATGTACGTGTCTGTTATCTCCAGCTTTTCTCCATCAATCGATAAATCTTCATTTCTTGTAAAAGCATTGAACATCACTTTTGTCTTCTGAAAGTTCATTTTTAATCCCACTTCTTTACTCTTGTCAGCAAGTTCCTGGATCATACTCTGCAGCTCTGATGGGGTAGTTGCAAAAATGACTACGTCATCAGCAAAACGAAGGTGGGTTAGATAATCTCCATTAATCTTTATCCCCTTGTTTTCCCAGCTCAGTGACTGAAAAACACCCTCCAATGTGGCATTAAAGAGCTTCGGAGATATGGTGTCACCTTGTCTCACTCCCTTTCCAATTTTTATGTGTGTTGTATTTTCAAACAGCCTAATCTTTGCACTTGCATTTTCATAGATGTTATTAATAATATTAATGTATGCATCTTCAATACCGCAGGTTTTCAGAGCCATTGTAACTGCTGATGGTTTCACCGAATCAAAGGCTTTTTCATAATCGATAAAAGCCATGCACAATGGAAGTTCATATTCCCTCGCTCTTTCAATTAGTTCTCTCAGCACATGGATATGATCTATTGTGCTGTAGCCACTCCTGAATCCAGCTTGTTCTCTCGGTTGAGCCATGTCCAGTGTTACCTTCAAGCGGTGTGAAAGAACTTTAGTGAAGATTTTATAAACTACTGATAGGAGGCTGATAGGTCTGTAGTTTCCGAGATCCTCAATGTCACCTTTCTTATGTAGCAGGATCATTGTAGCGGTGTTCCAATCCTCAGGAATCTTTCCTTCATTAAGGCATCGAGTGAAAATTTGGGCGAGTAACACATATATATACATATATATATACTATAAACCTGTATACACACAAGGGGCATCCTGAAAGTAATGCCTTCTCCTTAATAACTTTTGAAATTTTGAAGTGATTTTAATGAAACTGCACTGACATGTACTGTGATATGTTACCAATGTAGGAACAATTTTTTTTAAGAATCGTAAATAAAGATCATTAATGACAGAGAAAAGCAGCGAGCCGTAATTGAATTCCTGGAAAAAGAGGGATGTGAGGCTCCGGAAATCCACAGAAGACTCCTGCCGGTGTACGGAGCTGCCATAATTGGTATCAGTAATGTCTGAAGATGAATGAAGAGGTTTCGAGAGGAAGAAAGTTCAGTGTCAGACAAGCAACGGGGTGGAAGACCCGCAACTGCAGTGGCAGATGCCAACAGGCAACGAGTGAAAGACCTCATCACAGCTAATCGTCATGTCGCCTTCCAGGAGTTGCAAGAATAAATAATGCTCATTATGTGCAGACATTAAAGAAGCTAAAGGAAGCTATCAGAAGGAAAAGACTTGGTATTCCACTTCATAGTGTTTTTTTCTACACCATGATAATGCACGACCCAACACCTCAATGCAGACTTCACAGGCTATTGCCAAAATGGGGTGAACGGTAATGCCCCAACCCCCTACAGACCTGATTTGTCTCCCTCAGACTTTTTCCTATTTGCCCCTTTGAAAAACAGCCTTCGTAGAGAACGTTTTGATGATGTGACAGACATTACACTGGCTGTGAACCCGTGGGTGAAACGACAGCCTCTAGAAATAGATTATACCAATGGGTTCAAAGATGACGGAAATTATAGGAAGTAATGGACAATACTTTGAATAGGCTAACATTATTAACAATATGTCCAAGTATTATGCCACCAAGTTTCACATTTTTGCTGCTACAAATAAAAATCTTATGAAGGACGAGGCATTACTTTCAGTATGCCCTTGGTATAACAGCTGGTGCACAAAATGCGGGTTTGCCGCCCCGGTGGCGCAGTGGTCTAAGCGATGGCCTCTGATCATTTGTCCGAAAGGGGTCCGGGTTCGAATCCCGGTGAAGCATGGATGTTGTGTTTGTCTTACGGCACTGGCTCTCTCCCTTCCCTGGAACTAGTGACCCTAAATTAGGGACAGGCGACTGCTTATAGCCCATTGAGTTGTTCACGGTGCTCGTTAAACCTTCAATCAAAAAAAAAAAAAAAAAATGCGGGAGAGGAAAAGAAATGTCATGTGCCACAATAACGAAAATTCATGCGATATGCTATATCCACAATATCCGATCGTGCTACAGAACTTCAAAATCAGTTCCTTTGACAGACGATTGAAATTTAACAGTTAATCAGACCTCAAGTATTTCCGCGAATCTCTCCTATTACCGAAAAGTTTTCGCCATATGAATAAGGGAAAAGCGAGAACGGAGTTTTTTCGTTAATATACGAAAGGAATTGCGGAAAGGTTTCTGAAAATTTAGAATTTTCCGTTAACACATCTTAAAATCGGAAATTTACCGTTAATATAAGAGAAGAATTGCGGAAACGTTTCTGAAAATTCAGAATTTTTCTGGCGTACAAAATATTCGTGAAATTTAGGTTTCTTTCCGTTATTTCACGGAAAAGGTTGTATCCGAAATAAGTTTCGTTAATTCACGAAAGAAATCACGGAAAGTGGCTCGTGAATTGCAGAAATTTTTTTACTTACTGTGTATTTCCAATGAAACTTAATAGTGGGACCAGAAGTTTTCGCTAAAGCATAAGCATTGTATGAAGATGTATATGCACTATGTAGACAAAAGTGTTCGATATTCCACATATGAAATGAACGTGCATTTGCAAAACTATTTGCTCATGCGCGAGTGAGTTGACTTGAGTGCTGTGTATAAAGGGGAGTGTTAGCACACCTGTCAGACCGTATTGGAACCCACTATACCACGCAGGGATGAATTGACGGACTTTGAAAGGGCCATGGTGGTTGGATGCTACTTCAGTAAGCGATCAGTAGGTAGCATTGGCGCTCTTTTATAATTCCCAAACCCCAATGTGGATAATGTTTTCATCGATGGAAATCAGATAATGGAACTACAGCGAATCCGCACTCTGGGATGACCCACAAACTGAGTGATCGTGCTGAACGAAGCTTACAGCGGAATGTGAAGGAGGCATGCACGTACTCCGCCACATATCTGGTCGTCGCACAAGTCGCTGCAATAGTTATTTGTACGACAACAATCTGTCAGGAATTGCATGCCCACGTTTACCATGTCATGCCACAAGCCTTACATCACTTCAGGAAGTGCCAGACGACGAGTGCAGTGGTGCCTTGCTCGCGAATCATGGACAACAGAAGAGTGGAAAAGATTCTTGGAGTGAAATCAAGGTTTAGAGTCATGGTCGCTGCAATCAAGTTTGGAGGGGGATCTGTTGCGGTATGGTGGGTTTTTTCTGCTAAAAATGACTCTATCTTTTGGTTGTGGTGTTCTTTCAGCCTGACGGCTGTCAGGTACGAAGACATTCGGAACAGTTTCTCTATATCTATATTGTGGCAGTACGTCGGCATAGATTCCTGACTGTTTCAGCAAGATCGAACGCTTTGCTAAGCTGCAATGTCTGTCCAGAATTGTTTCGAGGAGCAGGACGTCCAAGTTTTGGATTTCCCGCTCGAAAGTTTCGATCTAAATTCAATTGAACGTTTGTGGGACGAGTTCAAACGCCGAATCCAATCTTTCCAGGTAAGCCCTTCCGCTATGGCAGTTCTGGCAGAAGCTTTGCAAGAGAAATGGTGGAAAGTTCAAGTGCAGACCTACAGTCATCTGGTGGAAAGCCTGCCTAGAAGTGTTGCTGCAGTCATAATGGCCAAAGGAGGGCTGACAATATACTGATTTCGGCTAATAAAAGCTCTTCTTTCCGTTCGATCTAGGTGTCCGAATACTAATGAAATATGTATATTGTAACGTATACTCTAATACAACTTTCTTTTTTGTTAGTTCCTGCCTGTGCGTAAACTTGGTTTGTTCTCTTTAAGCAATTTCCAAATTTAATGTTTACATTTTCTTTCTCGCCCGAATGTCTTTTGACAACAACAAGTATTGAGGTCAGATGTAGTGGCGTAACGTATGTAAAAAGATGAGATAAGAAGGCTGTTTTCAATGTATTTTCGCTGGCTGACTGGCATAAGAGCTGTGAGGTTGGCTTACCAGCTGTGAAGATGACGTTCATTAGGCTGGATTACGAAGTCATTTTGAGTGGTTAGTTTTATGTTGCTGTTCAGTTGTTTCTCTTTGATGATTACGTTTGTTTTATTGTTTAGGATCTAAGTTATTTTCAACTTAAGGCGGTTTGGAAATTATTGGATGTTACGACCGTTGTACTGTATAGCTGTTGAAGAGTTTAGTGATTCCGTTGCGTGTCTGAGATAGACCAAAAATATGAAATTGTAAGTAAATTGTTTTTCACTAAACCGCTAGAGGTATTTTGAAAGCAACACTCTCTTAATTAAGGACATTAAAGGTTAAGCTATCACGGATTTCAATTAAACCGAACCAGCTACGATAGTTAATCAAGCTTCACGCAATATTAATGCTCTGGCTAAACGGACATTTTCACTTATAGTTACACCCTTAAAACCTAAGAACATTACAATATGCACCAATCAGCCATTACATCACGGCCACCTACCTAATAATCTGTAGGAACCGCTTTAGCCCGCAAAACAGCGGCCACTCTGCGAGCCATGGATTTGATGAGGTGGCGATAGGTATCCTGCGGAGTATCTGGTACCATAATATCAACAGCAGGTCACCCAGTTTCCGCGCATTTCGGGGTAGTTGTGATTCAGCGCGAACCCGCATTTTTTTTTTGAAGGTTTAACGACTACCGTGAGCAACATAATGGGCTATAAGTAGTCGCCCGTCCCTAATTTAGGGTCACTGGGTCCAGGGAAGGGAAAAATCCACTGCCGTAAGACAAACACAACATCCATGCCTCACCGGGATTCGAACCCGGACCCTTCACGGGCGAATGATCATAAGCCAGAGGTTAGACCACTGCGCCACCAACCTACTTTTCCAAGTCGATCCACAAATCTTCAATTGGGTTCATCTCAGGTGAATTTGGAAGCCAGGGCAATAAGAGACAGTCAGCAGCATGTTCCTCGAAGCACTCCTTGACGATTCTGGCAGTGTGGCATGGCGCATTATTCTGTTGGTAATAGCCATCACCAGCAGGGAATACAGTCGACATGAATGGGTGAACTTGGTCAAAAACGATGTTCAGATACCTGACACTTGTCAGGGGTTGTGCTATTAGGATAATTTGGACCTAAATTATCCCAAGAAAACATCGCCTATAGCATAACACCGCCGCCGCCAGCCTGTTTCCTCCCAATAGTGTATCCAGGTGCCATAGCCTCCGTTGGTAATCGGCGTATCCGCGCTCGACTGTCTACGTGATGCACCAGGAATCTTGATTCGTCAGACCAGATCACTTTCTTCCAATCATCCATGGTCCAATATCGATTATCTTAGGCCCATTTCATGCGTTGTTGGCGATGACGTGTAGTGAGCATGGGGACTCGGCTAGGTTTTCGGCTACGGAAGCCCATGCGCAGAAGGCTGCGATGAGCTGTATGCTGTGACACATTGCCCTGATCACCATTGTTGCAGCTGCTGGTGATTTGTAGCACTGTCGCCCTGCGGTCGCTGTGAACAATGCGCGACAGATTCCTCGAAAATTGATAATATCTGATGTTCCTAATAAAAATAAGTTCTATATGAATTGTGCGTATGGCAAGAATATTTTCTGAATAAAAAGAGTGTGGATTGTTTCTTATACAGCATAAAAACAAGCTAGGCTATTCACAGAGAGACATAGGCACCCATAAGAATCTCCTCAGTAAAACATAAAATATCGTATTGATGCATGACGTATACTTTAATTTAACATTCATTTTTTAGTTTCTTTCCGTATGTAAATTTTGAGTTCATCCTGTTTAAGAGTTTTAAGTACAATGCTATATTTTCTCACTCACTGAATGTTATGTGGCAACAGTCTTGAGGTCATGTTGAACGACATGTGTATGTTTGACTAGATAAGAACGAGGTACAGCATATCAAGGTAAATAGAGTAGAGATGGTACACAAATGGTTGTAAACAAACCGGGTCACCCCACTCTGCCGAGGCAGTGATGTTATTTGGTTAAAATCAACTGAGTTGTGAAGTAGGAGAACCTTTACTTAGGGTAAGCCTATGGCTTACGGTTCACTAAATAAAACATTCAAACTTTTTGTAATAAATTGATTTATTCAGTTCTACCGCAAGCAATAACACAAGGTAATTCGAAATTAATTTAAAAGTGATTTATCGTGAATGCGATATTTCCCGGGATAAATTGCCGTACGAAATACTTACGTAGAATACACATTAAAGTTATAAATTACTCAAGCTGCCTTTCCCCAATATTTTGTATTAGTTTTAAACGAATCACAACTAATCTAATTATGAAGACCTGGGAGTCTTTAACAAGAGCTTTGTTTCCCCTGCTTTTTTTCTTCTCTTCTTTAGTCATAGCAGAATTTCCCATGAAATCATCGGGTTTTCTCTTTTGAGCCTGTTCACTTTGCAAATTGTTTAAGTACTTAATCCTAAAAAAATGTTCTAGCTCTTGAATATGTAAGAAGTAACTTAGAATTCAGTTCAAGACAGTGGTGTAACCAGAAATTTCTTAAAGGGGGGGGGGTCATGGGTTTGGTTCATTGGTGAAAGCCTGGTATATATATATATGTATATATCGCTTTAAATGCGTACCCAGTCTCCCCTAAAAGAAAGGGTTCAACCCCCCCCCCTCTGGTTACGCCACTGGTTCAAGAAACTTCGTAATAAATTTCTTGTGGGTGTGTTTTTGTGCCAATAACTTTGGAAAGCAGCATCACTTTACAGTCGTCGGATTAAAGGAATTCCTAACTGTTCGCCTTTTAAGTCTCGTATATAGTGATTTACAGCACTATAGATCATATCACTATAGATCATAGGAATCTACAGCACTATAGATCATATCCACGTACTGAGAGAACTAATTGAAAGAGCGAGGGAATATGAACTTCCATTGTGCATGGCTTTTATCGATTATGAAAAGGCCTTTGATTCGGTGAAACCATCAGCAGTTACAATGGGTTTGAAATCCTGCGGTGTTGAAGATGCATACATTAATATTATTAATAACATCTATGAAAATGCAAGTGCAAAGATTCGGCTGTTTGAAAATACAACACACGTAAAAATTGGAAAGGGAGTGAGACAAGGTGACACCATATCTCTCAAGCTCTTTAATGCTACATTGGAAAATGTATTTCAATCATTGAACTGGGAAAACAAAGGGATAAAGATTAATGGAGATTATCTAACCCACCTTCGTTTTGCTGATGACATAGTCATTTTTGCTACTACCCCATCAGAGCTACAGAGTATGATCCAGGAACTTGCTGACAAGAGTAAAGAAGTGGGATTAAAAATGAACTTTCAGAAGACAAAAGTGATGCACAATGCTTTTACAAGAAATGAAGATTTATCGATTGATGGAGAAAAACTGGAGATAACAGACACGTACGTTTATCTTGGACAGCGGATATCAAGTGAGGGTCACATTAATGAAGGAATTAATCGGCGTACAAAACTTGCCTGGAGAGCTTTTGGAAGAAACAGCATAATTTTCAAGTGCAATATGCCATTAAGTCTTAAAAGAAAAGTGTTTGATCAATGCATCCTTCCAGTGCTTATGTAGGGTGCAGAGACGTGGATCTTAACAAAAAGAGACATACAAAGGCTGCAGACAACTCAAAGTAGCATGGAGAGGTGCATGTTTGGTGTAAACAGGAGAGATAAGAAGAGGAACTCGTGGATCCGAAAAATGACCAGAGTGGAATTCATCATGATCAGAGTTAAATCCCTGAAATGGCAATGGGCTGGACATACTGCCAGAAGGACAGACCATCGTTGGACAGTCGAAATTTTAGGTTGGATTCCAAGGGACAGGAAAGGACCCAGAAGAAGACCACATGGAAGATGGGTGGATGAAATTAGAAAGTATGCGGGAGTAACATGGAGGAGACTGGCACAAGACAGACCGTTTTGGAAGAGGCTTGGAGAGACCTTCGTCCAACAGTGGAATGATAATGGTTGACAATGATGATGATGATGATATAAGAATCCTTGTCGAAATGCACAAAACATATTCTTGATTACTTCGGATTAAAATAATAAGTTCGGTGACATTTTGTAATCCACTGCTGACACGTTTCATAGTCATCAGGAAATCTAAGAAATATAACTTCTTTCATATTGTGGTGTCTATTTCTACCAAGGTTATTAGATGACAAAGTTCTTCTCATCCCGCACTTTCGGTGATTGCTTTGTGACGTCACTGTCGAAATCACTATCGTAAGACTATCTAATCGCTACGTTTTATTGCATCTGCACCACAGCAGCGTGTCGGAATTATTTTTCGTATACCAGTTGTAATAATCTTCATAAATTCTACCATATTTTAAATCATATTTTCAATTTTTAATTTAAAAAATTCAGGAAATGTTGCTGAGATGGTTCTCCTATTCCTCATGAAAACAATAAATGTCTGCTATATGACAATAATTTGTCCTGCTGTGCCTTTTCCCATCAAAATTTACATAAAAACAGGAAAGATTCCCCCTGTAACTAAATTAACATTTAAAAGTATAACCATTTTTCCGCCCTTTACGTAACAAAATTGTGCGGGAGGTATTTCTGAAAGCTCCGTTATTAAAATATGCACATAACTGAATTTCTTCTGTATTCAATGTAAATGTGCTTTTACATAAGCTTTTGTTCTGTGTTCGAGTAATAAAATTTTTGACAAGACATCTTCCTCTCTAGCTGCAGTTCGGATCTAGGATTCGCATGTCAGGACGGTGACGTCATTCAGTGACGTCACGATTATTCGTCTGCGGGGAAGGTGGAATGAGCAAACCTTATTGTCTATTAACCTTGCATTTCTACAAGTAGCTACGACATAGTTTACCATAATACCCACTTCTCACATAAAGATATCTGCTATTTATTGCAAGAATATTGAAAGTATTCTGCACGAAACGGATAATTAAAACCGCACAGAAATTCTGCAAAAATTAGTAGTCACATAAACGGAATGACAGGCTAAACTCATTAAAGAAAGGAGAACACAGTGACAGCTTGACCTCTGAACTACCTTTGAACCAAACTACGTCACAGCTCCTGCTCCCTCACCGACCCAGGGAAGGCTTAAGACCGTTGGACTACCCTTCTCAAGGTACTCGTACTTACTTTGACAAGAGTATATCTTCAAAGTATCGGCCAACTCAGTAAAAATATATCTCAAAAATTGTCAGAAAAGAAACACCCACTGATTTATCTATTTTTGTGATTCTTGAAGACCAGATGAACAGAGGCTGGAAAACGGTTAACTTCAGTGCGTGTTTCATTCATACTGCAGTTAGTGTGTTAAGAAAGAGAGGGAAAAAGACAAACAAAATGTGAACTTCAGAAAAGAAAGCCCCAGGTCACTTGTGCGGCGAGTGCTTACTAGCAACGATCTGGGTTCGAGGTCTCCTTGTGCACGACTGTAGCGTGCAATGTGTCATTAGACGCAACCAGGAAATCAACATGGACTGCACTGGCAAAAGGCACTGGAAACCTACATTGCGAAAATCTTCCGGAAGCCTTTCATTTTCTATAAAAGTACAAAACAGTCTACTGCGATAGAGAGCTTTAACTTCTAAGATAAAGAAGTTTGCTCTGAAAGGATTTTTTCAGCTTGAAAGTGAAATAATCTTCTACTCACATTACAACGAAACTCAACTTTTAAAATAAATTACTTAACTTCTGAATTGGAATATAACAAAACTTTGAAACTCTGAATGTTGTAATAGTATGCGAATCTCATCACTACAACATGGGTGACGCGAGTGATGTACGTGACATGAAAATGAATGCTTGAACTGGAAAAGCAGAATGGTCGATGAATTTCAGCTAAATAGAAAATATAGGTTTTCGGAATAGTCTGGAAAAAAGAAGGAAGGGGGGGGGGCACACGTAGTATTCTAATTTTCTCATTTTCGAGAGGTAGTTTTAGCACGTCTTTTATAAAAAAAAAAGAGTACGTGATTACACATAGTATCACTTTGTCCATCTGTGGACACCATATCTCTGCAACTATTAGTCCGATTTCAAAAATTCTTTTTGCATTGGAAAGCTCGAAATATGAGAAGGATGATCCTGGCTTTCCGTATATATATTTTTTATTTTTTTACGCTGCTTAACTTCGCCGTCAGAGGGCGTAAATGATGCAAATCCTATCGAATTAAAAATCCCTTTTATTCCTTATATTTGCTTCTAAATACACGACTGACAATTATTTTTTTTTCCCTTTCGATGCCATTCATAAGACTATTTCGGGTACAGTTTCTTTTTTTAAGAAATGTATAGATTTTCCGCTAGGGGGCGTAAAGGTAAATTGATATTTTCCCTATATCTCTGCTTCTAAAAGGCGTATTTGAAAAATTCTTTCATCACCGGGTAGAGCTACTGGTTGAAATTGTTCTGCCTATAATTTCTATTTTTCTTGTAAAACATGTTTTGCCAACCAGGGGATGTCAGTGTATTTTTTGTTTCTGATGTATTTTCAGCAAAATCTGCGGTTCTGAATAATCGATTCAGAAAATTCTTTCGTGGACCGATACCGTTCACCACGAAAAACCATTTTAGAATACCTTCTGCTTAAAATAGTGGACAGTTTTTCTACCAGGCAGCGTAGATGTATATCTTACTTTTGTCGATATATCTGCTTCTAAGAGTTCGATTTGAATTTTTTTTTTTTTTTTATCGGAGAGCGTTTCTGGTACAAAAATTTTTTCGTACAATGTCAGTTTTTTTTTCTCGCACAAGTGTGCCACTATAGAGCGTAAGTTTACAGCATATTTGCAGGAATAAAAACCCGAATGAAAAAAAATCGTTTTTGGTCAGATACTACTAACTATGAAAGTAATTTATGTATATTTCCTTCCAAAATTACGCACAATATTCTCGCTAGGTGTTGCAATTATTTAATCAGTTTTCTCGACTTGGCTTGTAAATGTCTGATTTAAAATATCCTTTTAACACCAGATAACATTTACCTTGTGGAACACTTTGCTTGGAGTTTTAGTAGTTCACAGTTCTGTGGCTAAGTGGTGTTTGTGTACTTCTGTTTGTTGCTGTATCTCCATTTCTAAAAGCTCTACTGAGAATTATTGTACGTCGTGTGGTGCAATAAAATCCGGAGCATTACCTTCCTAAAATAATGCACAGCTTTCTAGCTAGGGGTGTTAATAACAAAACCTTTTCCGCTACCTCTGCTTTTAGTATACGTAATAGAAAAATTATTTTATTATTCGTTTTTGCTATGGAAAATACTTTTTGCTCATTTTTAACTTTTTCATTATGTAAAATTCTCCCGCTATTGAGCGCAGAGTTATATCATGTTTCCCTCTATATTTCTTCTGTTTCATTTGAAAATCCATTTGCCTCTGATATGTTCATTCTGCTACGAGAAATATTCTGAGCACAGTTTGTTAATTTTAAATATTGCTGTTTGTCATTTTTGTCAAGTTATTTAGATTACAGGTTTCTCACACACGCACCCGAGTAAAGCGTAGGTACTCCGCTTGCTCCTGGTTAGAACCAGTGGCCCTCAACAGTCTTCTGATCTACATACTTTTCGGACCGGGCTGGACACCCGAGTAAAGCGTAAATATACTCTGCTTGTTCCTGGCTGGAACAAGTGGAGCTAAACAGGCTTCTGACCCACGTACTTCCGTTACTGTGCGGAATAGCCGAGAAAAACATATTCTCTGCAAGTTTCCGGCTGGAACAAGTAGCCCGAAATGAGAAACCAACGGCTTCTTCTAGTCTTACGCTCTCATGAAGGTTGTTAAACTCATGCAAATGTCTAACATTTGCTTAATAAAACTCGCCTTGTATTCTCTCATCAACACTTTCCTACATACATATATTTCTATCGTTATGAAGACCTTTTCGTAGCTTTTGCCACAGATATGAATAAAAAATATCCACCTTGAAAGCCACTTTATGTTGCCGCAACCATCTACCTGGTCAAGCGGTCAGGTTAGGCTATCTAAGTTTGCCCCGTATACGAGTTGTGGTTGAACTATGGGCAGCGTCCTTGTCCTACAGCTCTGGTTTGGTGCCTTCCTTAGCAGCTGCGGTTGTAAATTAGGAAAGGGCGACTTGAACTTAGATGCTCAGTAGGGATCGTTCAGTTCCGGAAATAAAAGAATTGAGACAATAGTGAGGTGTTACCTGACTTTCTGATGTGAGCAATTGTTAGAAGGAAATTGCACCTAACGTAAATCTTTTGAAGAGAACTCTCAGTGATGTATACTGAATTAGCTCTGCGTTAAGAACACCCCCGTTCTACATATTCGGAGAAATAACGAAGAACCACGTGATATGAACGTCACGTGCGGCTATTATAAATTGTGCAAACCTATCCTGTGTTCGTAATTAGTAAACGTTTGCCAGTAATGGGGAAACGATGTGACTTAAGCCAATTTGATCGCGGCCAGATAGTTGAGGCCAGAGGGCAGCTGCCAGTATTTCGGAACCAGCCGCACTTGTTGCTGTTGCATCAAGGATGTACGAGGACTGGATTAACCATTCACAGATATCCAGCAGAAGGGCTCACATTGGTCAGCCACGCGCTGTTGATTATAGAGGTGAACGTCGGGTGGTTTCTCAGCAACGACGTGTAACAGTCCTCCAGCTGACCCACCAGTATCAGTACGACGTGTAACCAAAGAATATAAACGCTTCGCGTGAAGAAGCTCAACTCTCGTAGAGATAATGTAAAACAGGCGACAGCAGCGCCACCATGTAATGCGGCCGCAGATGCTCTGCGGGAAAGTTAACATTCAGGCGCAAAAAGCGTAGGAGACACGGGACGGGAAGCCTATTTCACGGAAAGGAAGCTAAGCTTTGATCTGCGACTGTTTCCTTCGGTCTCATTGGGTCTACTAAAGCATTTTCTTTTTTGTTCTTTTCTGAGTATCCCTCCTGTCCCTTCTTTTGGTGAAACAAATATGTACATTAGCAATTAATATTATTTTAAGGAAATTTTAGCAGTTTTATTCTCACTTTAAGCACCGTAGTAATACCAGGTTGCTTGGCATGAATTTCACATTTACAATATACCTTAAATGTCAAAAATGCTGAGGCTGGTTTTGAATTTCCATGGGATTCGTGGTACTTCGTATTAAAAATTGTTTGCATGGAATTTTCAGTAGCAAAACAAAGGAATGGGTTCCCACAAAACGTAAACATTAGGTACCCAGCAAAAACAGTCTTGCTGGGCCAGCACTGTCCGCCAATTTCCCAGTAGTAGCCATAATAATATAAAAGAAAAAAACAAAGACAACCGCAGTTTCCCAAAGCTACAATTTTTTTTTCTACCCTTCCGAAGTTTGTAAATTAAACGCACTGCGCTGGGGAAATTTTCTCAACAGATCTGATAAACATTCGTTCGTATCTGAGTAGGTTCGAACCTGGGCCGTTGGCGTGATAGCTGAGCTCTCTACCGACCGGACTAATGCCTCACGTTCGAGTGCATCCTTAAAGCTGTCTCTTTGGTATGCAATGTGTAATCGAATGCTTCCCTCTTTCATTTTACAATATTACGAGGTATTTTTCATAAAAGTCAGTTTCATATAATTGATAAATTAATTTTTTCAACGTAACGATAGCTTTTTTCAGCAAACGTTGTTTTAATGGTTTTCCAGGATATTTGTTTCAAACGGTTTCAAATTTGTTCTTGTTATTCATCCACTCCATTCCATGAATTGTTATTCATCGGAATGGAGTGGGTGTATTTCATGGCTGTAATATAAACGCAGATCTAGATAAGAACAACAAAACCTTTGAACAAAACGCCAACACAAGCAAGCGTTTATATTCTTTGAACACAAACACGCATGCTCAGTCTAACTCAGTCTGCTCGGCATCCTGCGGCATCAGCCTGTAATGTTGGCTTCTGTGTAGTAATTCTTTGCCGCATAATATAGTGGCGCTAGTTACGTCTCGCTGAGCCTTACCTTCTTATCAGTTAGATATTCTTTGGTGTAACGTCGGGTGGTATCTCAGCAACGGCGTGTAACAGTCCTCCAGCTCACCCACCAGTACGACGGCAGTACAGTTGGACCTATTTCCACATGCACCGTGCGCCGTATCTTGCTTCGTCTGGGGTTCCAAAGCTGAAGACCAACGAGGGTGCGCTTGATGACGCCCAGTCCTCGAACATAACGCCTTGCATAGGCCAAGGAAGGTCGGCAATGGGCCCTTGACAGATGGAGGAAGTTTGTCTGAAGTGAAGAGTCCCGTTTCTTGCTGCACCAAACTGATGGCCTTGTTCGCATATGGCATAAACAGCATGAAACTCCATCCGCTGGTTGTTCAGTTGGGGTTCAACAGGCCGGTGAAAGTAATCTTCTGGTCTGGGGAACTTTTTCCTGGTAAGCCCTAAGTCTGTTGGTTATTATCCCACAAACACTGAATGGTAGACGCAACAGGAACCTCTTAGCCAACCATCTCCATTCATAATTGCAGGAGGTTTATCCTGACCACAGTGTCATCTTTCAACAGGACAACGCACCGTGTCATCGGGCTCGTATAACTACTAAGTGGTTGGAAGAACACGACAACGAATTCACAACATTGCCTCGGTCCCCCTAACTTCCCTGACTGTAACCCAATTAAACCCTTGACGGGTATGCTAGAACGGAGTGTGATAACTGCTGATAATCCTCCACGGAATGAACTTGAACTGACGGAGGTGCGGCAGCGGACATGGGTCAAGCTACGCATGGAGAATGTTCGACATCTTGTAGAATCTGTTTCTAGGCGTCTACGAGCCGTGATTCCACAGAAAGGTAAACCAACGCGTTATTAGGTAGGTGTTCCTAATGTAAAGCTAACTCAGTGTGTTTTTATGTGCTCTGTCGTGAATAAATAAATGTGCTAAGGTACGAAGCTGGTGAATAACAAAGGAAGAGCGACTGAGCTAGTTAGGATTCATCCGGCCAATTATTTCGTTGTGATATGTAATTCAGTGCTTCGGAGTAACTCAGAACTAAAAAATAGGTTGGGTCCATGTCTGTTACCCTTTCTATTCCCTGCAAGATGAACAGAAACATCAACATGCCCAGCAATTACTACGGTAGGCAATTTTCTATCCTTGATTCCTTTTATAAAAACTAGAGAACGTGGTAGGAATTAAAACAGTTCTTTAAAGACTGTTGATAGCAGCGACATTTTTCTGTTTAGACTCCCTTGACAACAGTAATGGACTTGAGTAATTATTAAGTACTCCAACAGTGTCATCCCTGTACGGCAGCTGCCACAGTTGTCTGCTGACAACAAAAGATGAAGATGATGATGCATGCGTAAAAGATAGATTCTCCTCTAAGAGTCATTACCATCCTCGATTATCTGTCTTTACCATCGTGATGCGTTTACTCGGAGATTGTAATCACAGTCAGTGTGTCGGTAAATAGGAAGATGGCCTGCGCACGTGACCGGAAATGCGATCTGCTAATAAGCACTTGAACACTGGAGCTTAAATCATTTGGAGGGCGTCAAAACCGGAAATCATTGTTTTATATTCTTCTTGGTTCGCTGATTGCCAAGATTTGGGATGAGATAGAATGACTCTGGTGAAAGTCTGTGTTTGCCTCAGAGCCATTTGTATATATTTACAATAGGGATTTTTTTTTTTTTATTAAATTTTCATCCTTTTTGAACCAAAAAAGAAAAGAGAGAGGGGGAGAGAGGAGAAAAAGAGCGGAAAAACTGAATAAGACACAAATGGAAGTGTAGTGATTTTTAAGCATCGGTATTTAAGGTGTTCTTTAAAAAAATGTACCTAAGGGTCACTCACAAACCAAACCAAAACACACTAGAAAAACGTCAAAATTAATTTACTTTTTTAATTTTTAGTAGATTAAATGAATGCATCAGCATAAGGTTAGAAAATCAGTGAAAGTCACGCATCCTTAAGTTAAGGGATACTGATCCCAGGGGATGAAAAAGAAATGGATAGAAAGTGGGGATTTTTTTTTTTTTTTTTCAGAATTTAATGATCCCGATGATCATGTAAGATTTAGGAGTAGGCAGGTCGGCTGTTCCTAACTTGAAGAAAATGTTTCAGACTAGGATAAAAAACAAACAAAGCAAACGAAAAACAGTCATGATAAAGAATACGACATCCACGTGTTACCCCCAGGGCACAACCACAGCGTAGATATTTCATACCTTCAGCGGTGTTCGAACTTAGGAAAGAAATGAGCGTTTCTAGCACTCTAAGAGCTATAGGCGGTCACCTGTCTCTAAATTGGGCCTACTGTTTCCAGAGAAAGTAAAGAGAACCCTCAACATCAGCCAAATACCCTTTATTGAAGAAGTGAAGTTCCCCGGAGGATCGAACGAAAGTTGATGAAAATGTTTTGAGTGAACTCCATCATTGCCGCCCGGTGGCGCAGTGGTCCAAGCGATGGCCTCTGATCATTCGTCCGAAAGGGGTCCGGGTTCGAATCCCGGTGAGGAATGGATGTTGTGTTTGTCTTACGGCACTGGCTCTCTCACTTCTCTGGAGCCAGTGACCATAAATTAGAGACGGGCGACTGCTTATAGTCCACTGAGTTACTCACGGTGGTCGTTAAACCTTCAATTAAAAAAAAAAAAAAAAAGAACTCCATCATTGATTGCTATTTGGCGAATTTGGATCGCAAGGCTTAGTTTCCAAAGTCATAACTGTAAGTGAGGCAAAGCGTGCCAGCTATAACATTTTCTTTGCTTTGAAACTGTGTGTCAACGAAATCCGCAGATATCGCTTAAATGAGCTTATAATTATATTTCGGAACATCATCGACCAATCAAAACCGTTCAACTGGTGGATATGGGTTAAGAAATATTGCCAACTAAGCTAGCGTCAAATAATCAAGATGACCAGTCAGCCAAAATCGAATTATTTAGCTTGACCAATCGTCCAACATCAGATATTCGAAGTTAACAAATCATCCAGCATCAAACATTTAAGACTGACTGATCAGCCACCTGATATTCAGGGTTGGCCGAATAGTTACCATCGGACATTCAAGGCTAAACCATCTATCAATCCCTGGTGATCAATTTTTTACCATTCAACAAATTTGAATAATTTTCACACACTCAGCAAATTATCCGTCGGCCGACCGAAAAATGCATCACATATTATTAGGACGAATATAAAATCACTGCTTGACCAGGGATTTGAATTAGATGCCTCGCCAGTTATCAAGCTACAGTTTTCAATATTGTCTCGTATGCAGTTACGAGAAAGAATATTTCATTGAGAAGATAAGTTCAGCTGTAATTTCCTTTATTAGAGTTTATTTTCTATGCTTTGCATGGCGAAAGACATGTGAAATTTGTTAAATGGTAAACGAATTGATCACCAGATGGTGACAGATGCTTTAGCCTTGAATGTCCGATGATGACTATCCTGTTAATCCTGAATATAAAATGGCTGATCAGTCAGCCGTGAATGTTTGATGCTGGAAGATTGGTCAACTTAGAATTCTCTGATGTTAGGCGATTGGTCAGGCTAAATCATCCGATTTTGGCTGACTGATCATCTTGATTATTTGATGTTAGCTTAGTGGGCAATATTTGTTTACCGATATTCTCCAGTTGAACAGTTGTGATTGCTCGATGATGTTCGAAATATAATTATAAGCGCATTTAAGTGATTGTCTCCGCGGATTTCGTTGAAACACTGAAAAAAGAAAACGTTATAGCTGGCAAGCTTTGCCACACTTACAGTTATGATTTTTGGACTTTTAAAACTAAGCTTTGTTATCCAGATTCGCTAACTTCACTAAGTGATGGGGTCACTTAGAACAATTTCACCTTTTCATCAACTCACGTTCGATCCACCTGGTAGCCTCACTTCTTCAGTAAACGATATTTGGCTGATGGTGGCGTTTCTTTAATTCCCTTGGAACCAATGACCCCAAATTAGGGAAAAGCGACGACTGCTTTTAGCTGTTAGAGTTGCTCATGGTGGTCTTAAAACTCTGAAGAAAAAAATAGAAAAAAGAACGAAAGAAAGAGAAGTGAACATTCAATTGGAAGTGCATGTTGCCATACTACAACATTACAGCGGAACCTCGGTTATACGCTTTTCTATGGGATCGCCTTAAAAATGCATAAATGAGACAAAACACATAACCATTTTTAAAACATTAAGCACTATTGTGAAACTTTGAATGCCTCGAAAAGAGGGAAAAAAAAAGAGACTCATAGTTTTAGATTACGCTAATTTATAATGTAAGACATACATACATACATACATACATACATTCATTAATATCTTTTTGCTACCTTAAGCCTATGTCAATTTGTCTATTTTAAATTGTGTATTAATTGTTTTATTCTAATTTCATTAAAAAATCTAGGTTAAGAAATTTTATACGATATCGTATTTTTAATATATGGAAAAACATTACCTTTAAAAATAATTAGTTAATCCGAATACGATTCTATTTTACATTCAATACCCCTATTATACATTCTTTACTTATGGGTTCTCCTCTTTTCATAGCCTCTTGTAGCGTGCCGAGTAATATATTCCCGAATTTTTGCTTGTTTAAAATTTCTTGAATTCAGAGAGAAAAAGAACTGTCAACATTATTTAGTAAATTCTTAATTGCATCCCTTGTTTCGTGGCTGCAAAAAAAAAAAAAATTATATATATATACAATAATAAATAAAAAACCCACCCTAAAACGGGCTATAGCTTCCCTAAAAATTGGTGGCTCTTTACCCAGAGCGTGGAATGCGAAGCTAAATTTTTATCCAAAACGAAAGTAAGCAAATACCCTTTTCTGATGGGATCAAGGTTCAACTATGGCTGTACCAAAAATGAACTCAGCAATGCTGTCTCGGTTCTTTCAAAGTTACAACCCAGCAGGTTACGCACAAAAGACAGTGTATTTCTGATAATCTGAAGTTCAAAATTTAACTTATCATCGCCAAAATCGTGTAAATGAATTACGTAAAACCGAACTGAAAAAGAGGAAAGAAACTTCGGTAAAATATCGGGACTAACACAGAATCCTGTATAAAAGGGAAAACCGATAACCAACGTTGCACTCTACTTGCCGTATGGTATTTCCAACTTTAGCAGCAATATCATTCTAACATTTTCGATAAGCCCGGTGCTTACCGAAAGGGTTAGAATGATCTCCGTCTCTGCTTCCTATAGCTATAATTTTACAGATTTTATGTTTTTGTGCTGCCATAAAATGTATAAAATTCTGAACCTATTATTGCATTTTTACGCCTTTTAAATAGCTGTTTCAACAGTTGCAGCATAGAAGATATGTGAGTGCGTGAAACTTTTTCATGTGCGCATGAATTCCGTTAGCCAAAGGAAAATTTCCTAACTATTCAGTGTCGGAATCAGGAGGGAGATGCGGGAATGCATTGAAAATGTCAAAATATTTCTTGTCATAAAGTAGTTCTTGACGTAATCATCACAGTCTGATGGACAACAGTAAGCACAATTCAATCATTGTGAAATTTTTCGTGAAAATCCGAAAATATTGTGAATAAATGCAAAATTAGTTATTTGCGATCTTGCTGGAAAAGGAAAAATCATCTGTAAGGCGGACACTGAGCTCGCCTAAAAGTTCATTTCATCGGAAGGTCATTTCACAGAAGCAGTTTACCAAAAAGTTGGTAATTTACTAAAAGATTCTTTGGAGTGCAGTGTTTTCTCGGATATGTTCACAAAAGAGGAATCACGGTTTGATTCTTCCCTCCAACTGTTTTTGTAAATGTTGGAGATTTTCTTTTGTGCATTTCTCCTGAAACACTGACTTCTTAGATCTAAGCTTAAGACGCTAATTTCATGCTTACATTTAAAAGTACTCCATCTTAAGAAAAAACAAAAACATTAGTATTACTATTAATGAATAATAACAAATTATTTAGCTTGTCAAATACCTGATGCGGTATTTCTATGAAATCATGAAAGAGCGAAGCATTTTTCATACTGTTTTGATTAAATTCGACTGCTGATCTTAAGTTACATAAGCTACAGCTAGTGCATGTGTTGCATTGATGGGAGATGTGATTTTCGTATTCGTTCCAGATATATTTAACTAAATTTTCTTACCTGGCTAGAATTCGTAAATGAGTGCTACCTGATAACTTCACGAAGCGTGATGGTATAGCAAACGAGCCATTTTTTGGAGTTGGTGGTGAGTCTAAAGCCATGTCATCCTTCTCCGGATCAAGATGTTCTCCCGACTAAACTACGCCGGCTAGCTTAATCTCTGCACCTTGCTTCTAAAGCCTAACCTCTGCAACTTGCCTATATGCAGTCGCCCGTCCCTAATTTAGGTCCACTGACTGCAGGGAAGGGAGAGAGCCAGTGCCGCATGACAAACACAGCGTTCATGCCTCAACAGGATTCGAACCCGGACCCATCTCGAACGAATGGTCAGAAGCCAGCTCTTAGACCGCTGCGCCACCTGGACGATGTACGTACGTTGCGAGATAAGTATGCCGTTCACATTTCTAAAAATTCTCGTGGGCTGTTCAATCATTAATGTGGCTACAAGCCACGACTGTCAGCTACATTCGATCCCTTTGATTTGTCACCGAAGGTCCGAATTACGAAACAATTGCGGAAAGGTGTAAAAATAATCACATTTTGATTGCACCTTTTATGCCCAGTTTCGTTAGAAATTAGAAATGCATTTTCATGTTGTTGGAACTACGCCGATAGGGGGCGCAGCGGAGGAGGCCAACGTCAGACGTGAGGAAAGTGTGGACATGTGAAGACGCGTGAGAACTGATGGCTGAGCTGATACAAAGAATATAAGGCGTGAAGAAAGCCAACTCTCATAGAGGTAACGTAAAATAGGAGACAACAGCGCCACCACATCTTGAGAGGTAATATGCTCTGCAGGAAAGTTAACATTCAGGAGCAAAACACGTTACGGGGACTACGGCAGTAAAGCCTTTCTTTGATCCATGATGGTTTCCTTCGATCTGATGACTATTTGCTTAGAGCTATTTTTGTTGTTGTTGTTGTTGTTGCTGCTGTTTTCTGATATCCCGCTCATCTCTTATTTTGGTGAGAAAAATATGTAATAACATTAGTATTACTATTTAAATTAAATTTTAGCAAATATTATAGTTAATCCTAAGGATCCGTACAAAATGCAGACATTCCCTAGTATTTGGCATAACTGAAAATGTTTCTGAGAAACTGAAGAACAAGCAAAAGCCTTAAGTAACCCTATTGGTGTAACAAAACTAACATATCCGATTTGCGAAGTGATTATGCTACCGAGAAAGTAACAATCACTTGCTGTGAGTAGGTCGGCTGACTGTTCTTTACCCAAAGAATTGAAGTCAACAGAAATACGCATGCGCAGTCTTCTCCGGCATCAGCCTGTTTGCTGGCTTCTGTGCACTGCATTTTAACTCTTACCCAAAGAATTGAAGTCAACAGAAATACGCATGCGCAGTCTGCTCCGGCATCAGCCTGTATTTGGCTTGTGTACACTGCATTTTAATTCTTAAGATATGATGGCGCTAGTTACGTCTGGCTGGGCCTTAACTTCTTCTCGGTTATTTATTCTTTGGCTGATATGAGAACTAATGTGAAGACTTATGACGAAAGACAGAATGATGAAATTTCGCGCGCGCACGCGCGTTTGTGTGTGAATTGTTATAACTGAGCTAAATTATTCTCGATAGCTTCCCTTTCAATGGGATCCCCTTCAAGAGCTTCCTTTAGTCTATTAATAACGATGGTTTTTAATCTGCGGTTGACCGCTCTTTTCTTTCTTAGATTTTCTAAATCCTCCGCCATTACTTATTTTAAGCAATTTCAGTTCAACACTTCGAATTCAATATAGTGTGGAAATATTGCCTTCGGTTTGTATTTGCTTGAGAGCCCCACGTTGGGCGTCAAAAATGTTCTTACTTTTTGCGCTTCAGCTTAATCTAGGTAATTAATTTTACTACCTCTAATTATCTAGATTGAACTGATACGCAAAAAGTAAGAACACATGCCTAGTTTCGTTCGAAAGTATTGCGGCACTGTCACTCTTTTAAAACTATGTCTGCTTTTTGTTGTCGTTAATTTAAAGCAATTTTTCTTGAAAATTCTTCTCTGCAGATTGTGCTCGCCTAGATTTCACTTCCAGACATTATTAGTAATTTAATATAATAATTATACGTATAGCATATAGACATGTGTGTGCGTGCGTGTGTGACAGAAAGGCAAATGGGATATGCAATATTTTGCGGTTCGCCCAGGGCGTAGAAAAATGCCTAGTTACGCCTATGCATTCATGCCGTACCTGGAACTCGGGCCCAGACCCATCTCGGACGAATGACCCCCTCTGGAGCTGCTGGGAACCCATGCTCTAAACTGCGGTAACTACGCTACCACAAAACAACTAGTATTTTGTAATTTAAATTCTAAGGAGTCATGACATCACTTTCAGTTTCTTAAATTTCCTTTATGTGTGACGACGTTTCCCAGGAATAGAAGAAAAGTTGAATTTTATTTACGTTACAAGAAAAAAAAAAAGTGTAAAGACGAAAAACAAAAAAAACTTTTTTTTTGTGTGTGTGAGAATTGCCTCTTCATTCTTAGTGCTATGAACGTTTGAAAAATTGTACTCATTAACGGCCGCAAAAAACAGTGAGAATGAATAACAAGCTGTGATTGCCATGTCCTATGAAGAGCAAAATCAGCGTTATACCTCCACCTTGTTTCAGGATCAATGTTATTTCCATTCGTTGCGTGATTTAGCATAATTGATGACTTCGGGAAAGCTTCCTTCTTTTCATACCTTTTTTTTCCCCTCCCCTTCAGGATATGTGTAAAACAGCACGGTGAAAAAAATATTAAAGAGAAAGAAAGAGAGAGGAGGATGAACTGTGATTGAAAAAATAGCACAAAAAACGTAGGGAGTATTTTAAAATCACTTAATAATTTGTTCCCCGGGCAGGAGTTGCCGTAATTCATCACATCACAGGGTACCATGTTTAAAGGAAGCGTTAATAATCATTTCGGGGTGGCGCTGTATCATCTCCCACCCTCTCACGTGCCACGGAGAAAAAAAAAAAGAAAGAAAAGGGAAACGGAGTGGTGGGCGTGTGCGGGAGGGATGCGAGTTTCTTCTGATGATCATTAACACGTGTTCATCTTCTGAGCGTGCGCAGATACATGTGGATATCGGTGCTATCATTCGTTGGGAAGGGGGCGTGCTCAATGTCCTACCGAATTTGATTTGGTAGTTTTATTTCATCGAAGATCTATTTTCTTTTATTTAAATTACTATAGCTTTGCTTCAGTGGTATGACCAAATGCAAGTTGTCTTCGTACGAAACTTTTAGGAATAGATATACTCAAGTTTTTTTCTTGAAAGATTACTTTTAATGGCTTTGTGAGAAAGCATCTCCGGACGCCTGGAGGCAGAGTGGTCTAAGTGCTGGTTTGTGCTCCTTCTACCGTGAAGGTTCAGGGTTCGAATCCCGATGAGGCAATGTTGTTGTGTTTGTCTTATGGCTCTGGCTCTCTCCCTTTCATGGAACCAGTGGCAATAAATTAGGGTGTGGGGCGACTGCTTATAGCCTACTTAGTTGCTCCCGGCGGTCGTTAAACTTCCAATCAGAAAAAAGAAGTCATCTCTTATTAGATTATTTATTATAAAGGTATTTTTATAAGGGCTTTTAGTGAAACGCATTGCTATCTAAACTTGGGTGAAATATATATCTTAAATACTTTCACAAGTAAGTGCAGTGTTATCCAAAAAAATTAACAACCGATTCTGTAAATCTGGATAGTTGATCCTCCATGATATACGGTAAACGTAAGCCTAAAAGTGCATTGGAGAGAGGGGCATAAAATTATCTAAGAGAATTTTATTATTCTTGCGTATGAGGTGCTGAAAGGTCAAATGCTTACATAATAGTATCATATCTGGGGGAATCTGTATGTACACTGTAATTTTAGAGATGTATTTCTCACAAGAAGCACCAAATGGAAATTGGGTTTTTGAAGTGTTCTTGATGAGCTTTCTTTTTAGCTCATCTTTTGTAAAAAAAGATCGTGCTTTTGTTATCGGTTTGTCCATCCGTCAGTCCATCCTTCCGCGCATCTATAGACACGATATCTCTGCAACTAATAATCCGATTTGAAAAAATTATTTTTTAATTAGGAAGCTTAAAATGTCCGAATAATGATCCTTTATTTCGTTTTTTTTTTTTTTTTTTTTTTACGATGCGAAATTTTGCGGCTAGAGGGTGTAAATGCAGATGATATCGAATTCAAAACACATTTCTAATCCATGTATTTACTTCTAAACATCCAATTCAAAAAATTCTTTTACTTTTCGATTCCATTCAAGTTGAAGATTATTTTAGGCATAGTCACTTTTCCAAGTTACGTATATATTCTTCGCTAGGGAGCGTAGAAGAAAATTGCTTTTCCCCAGATATCTCTGCTTCTGAAACTCCGATTTGAAAAATGTTTCCTTGAGCTGATACAGCTCGTGATGGAAAATATTTTGCATATAATTTATAATTTTTTGGTATAAAATGGTTTGACCACCATGGGGCGTAAGAGTTGAATTCTGCTTCTACTGTATTTGCAACAAAATCTGAGCTTCTGAAATCTCGATTGAAAAAATTCTTTCGTAGACCGATACTACTCACGTAGACAAATCTTTTCGGAATATTTTCTTCTTAAAATAATGCCTGGTTTCTCCGCCAGGGGGCGTAGATCTATATCTTGTTTTTGTCAATATTGCTGCCTCTAAAAGTCGGATTTGAAAAATTTCTTCTTTGCTAGATAAAATTTTGAACTTATATGAGAAACATTTTACACCGGTGTAAATCCGGTGTAAAATATTTTTCATATAAGTTCAAAATTTTCAAGTAATGCATAGACTTTCCGTTAGGGGCGTAAAGGTAAATTGCGTTTTCCTCGTTATCTCTGTCTCTAAAACTCCGATCTGAAAAATTCTTTCTGCACCGGATACAGCTCCCGATAGGAAATTATCAGGACATAATTTCCAATATTTGATAAAGACTGGTTTGGCCACCAGGGTGCGTAAGAGTTCATTTCTGCGTCTGATGTATTTGCAGTAAAATCTGAGCTCCTGAAAACTCGATTGAAAAAATTCTTCCATGGACCGATACCGCTCACATCGAAAAACCTTTTGAAAATACTTTCTTTTTAAAATAATGCATGTTTTTTCCTCGGGGGGGGGCGTAGATGCATATCTTATATTTATCGATATCTCTGCTTCTAAGATCCCGATTTGAAAAATTATTTCTTTGTTGGAGAGCGTTTCCGCTGCGAAATGTTTCTGATATAAATTCAAATTTTTCTTAACGCGCAAGTCTGCCGCCAGAAGGCGTAAGTTGACGTTTCCGTTTGCAGCAATATCTGCGAAATTAAAACCCCGATTGAAAAACTTCTTTCTTCGGTCAGATACTATGGTTTTCCATACCGGTTCCATTGATTTTGAATAGCTTTGGTAAATTTAATTCGCATCAGAACGGATTCAAAAGACGTGCTCATTACACCAGAAAATTCGGTGTCATCTTTCTTGTTTACTCCAGCGTCATACGACGTATATGTTAGCTTAACATTCATTTTTAGTTTCTTTGCCTATGTAAATTTGGAGTTCATTCTCTTTAAGCTTTTCAACCTTAACGTTAAATTGTTATTAATCTCTGAATTTTATGTGGCAACAGTCTTGAGGTCAGTTTGAATGACGTGTGTATGTTTTGACAAGATAAGGACGCTGTATATTACTGTGTGGAGTGAGCAGCGGAAAGTGTGGGTGTATTAGTGCAGTCTTCCTATAGGTAGCACAATCTTCCAATTTAACGTAAGCCCAACACTAAGCCACCGTCTTTTAGGAACGGAACATGGTGTCTCAGTGTTGTGCCTACGTTAAATTGCAAGACTGTGCTACCTGGGTTGCGTTGTACCTGAGGCTAGACATATTTGTATATTACTTGAAGTTGTATTGAGATGCATACACTTTGAGCCTAACGTTCCAGAGGTTCAGTCTGTGGAAGTATTTAGTGCCATCGATCCTGTTGAAATGCTTTAAAGCGTAGCTCTGTTGTACCTTGAAGACCAAATTAAAAACGAAGTAATTATATTCAGGCAGCACATAAATTCAAATAAATCAGAATTATGCACTGAAATTACCTGTGGTTACTGGTCTTCCACGTAACAACTCCTCAGAAAACTTGAAAAATTACATCACCCTGGAGCGGGAATCGAACCCGCATATGCCGTTCGAGTATGCTAGCCGTTACACCATCCAGGACAATGAAGTTTCAAGCAACTTAGGTCCTAGAAATCTGAAAACCTCAGATTTTTCATTAGTCGAACGCTTAATGCCCTATAAGATAGGGCGTTTAATACTGCAGTATTAAACGCCCTATCTTCTCATCGTAGTATTAAATGCCCTATCTGCGCATCGTAGCGTTACGATGAGGCTGAACGCTTAATGCCCTCTATGCTCATCATAGCGTTACGACGAGGCTGAACGCATCGTAACGTTAGGATGAGGCTGAACGCATCGTAACGTTAGGATGAGGCTGAAAGCTTAATGCCCGCTCTGCTCATCATAGCGTTACGACGAGGCTGAACACATTGTAGCGTTACGACGAGGCTGAACGCATCGTAACGTTACGATGAAGCTGAAAGCTTAATGCCAGCTCTGTTCATCGTAGCGTTACGATAAGACTGAACGCTTAATATCCTCTCTGCTCACCGTAGCGTTACGATGAGGCTGAACGCTTAATATCCTCTCTGCTCATCGTAGCGTTACGATGAGGCTGAACGCTTCAACTAGCAAAATATCTGAGATTTTCAGATTTCTAGGACCTTAGTTGCTTGAAACTTCATTGTCCTGGATGGTGTAACGGCTGGTGTACTCGAAAGGAAATCCGGAAATGCAGGTTCGATTGCGGAGCGATGTAATTTTCAAGTTTTCTGAGGAGTTGTTACATGGGAGACCAGTAAAACCACAGGCAATTTCAGTTCACAATTCTTCTGATTTTTTTATTTATGTGCTGCCTGAATATAATTGCTTTGTATATGTACCCATGTACTTCTGAAGAAATATTTCTTCCTAAATAATTCTGCAAATTAAAGACATTTATTCATAAGTGATTAAAAGACTTTTCTCTTGTGGCCGTTAGAAAGCCTAATATTGCTCTCCGTAAAGAATTTTGTGCTAGCTATCCGGAGCACAAGATTAAGAAGTTTCAGTATTACAAGAACAACCAATAGTACGAACATTAATGTTTAAGAGTATACGTTAATTTGAAAACACATTACAGTCAGTCAAGGTGTGATGTCCCTGCTGTAGCCACAAATTTAACAAGAAAGATGCCACCGAATTTTCGGGTGTAATGTGCACGTCTTTTGAACCCGTTCTGACGCGAGTTAAATTTATCAAAGCTATTCAAAGTCAATGGAACCGGTATGAGAAACAGTTGTATCTGACCGAAGAAAGAACTTTTTCAATCGGGTTTTTAATCCGGCAGATATTGCTATAAAAGGAATCGTGAACTTACGCGCTCTGGCTGCAGACTTGTGCGTTAAGAAAAAATTTAAAATGTATGAAAAACATTTCTCACCGGAAACGCTATCCAACAAACAAGGCAATTTTCCAAATAGGACTCTTAGAAATAGAGATATTGGCAAAAATGAGATATACATCTACTCTTCTGGCGGAGAACCCATGCATTATTTTAAGAAGAAAATATTCCGAAGATGTTTATCGACGTGAGTGGCATCGGTCCACGAAAGAATTCTTCCAATCAAGATTTTAAAAGCTCAGATTTTGTGGCAAATATATCAGAAGCAGAAACTAACATTACGACCCCTGGTGGCCAAACTGTTCTTTGCCAAAAATGAGAAATTATATGCAAGAGATTTCCCATCAGGAGCTGTATCCGCTGCAGAAAGAATTTTTCAAATCGGAGTTTGAGTAGCAGAGATATCGGGGAAAACGCAAATGACCGTTACACCCCCTAGCGGAAAATCTATGCCGAACTTAAAAAAGTGACTATACCTGAAACAGTTTTCGAGATAAATGGAATCGAAAGGTAAAAGAATTTTTTTCAATCGGATGTTTAGAAGCACATATAAGTATGCAGGGGTGACATGGAGGAGACTGGCACAAGACAGACCGTTGTGGAGGAAACTTGGGGAGACCTTCGTCCAGCAGTGGATTGATAATGGTTGACAATGATGATGATGATGATGATATGGAATAGAATGTATTTTGAATTCGACATAATCTGCATTTACGTCCCTTTGCGGAGAAGTTGTGCATCGTATAAAAAAAGTGAAATGGAGGATCATCATTCGCGCATTTCAAGCTTCCGAATGCAAAACGAATTTTTAAAATCAGACTAATAGTTGCAGAGATACAGTGTCCAGAGACGGACGGACGGACAAACCGATAACATAGTCACGATCGTTTTTCCAAAGACGTGCTAAAAACGATGCCAGGTCGCACAATGCCATAGGCTATGTATGCTTGACGGTTATCAGGTGTGAAATGTTATTAACGAGAAGACATTTCTTTGAGCTGTAGTCATAAGGTTTAATAAATTAAACGCCTCTGTGTTTCTGGTGAGCTTACAACAATCACTTCCAGAATTCTTCTTGATTCACTTTCATGTAAACTTTCGGATGGAAAATCTCTTTCATCAATTAGGCTCCTAAAATAATTAATCCGGATGGGAAATTTTAAAATATTACTTAAATCATTGTTTAATTTCCCTAGCAAACCAAGGAAAAAGTGTAACAACCTTTGGCCTCGATGAAAGATCCAAAATTTTAGAGACAACCCAATGAAACAAAGCTCGCACTGTTTACCATAACATCCTTAACGTCAGCAACCGGTTCGGCCGAACTGGTCTGTTTTAAACAGAGGGTTCGCCCTCACAGGTGCGAACCGGCTCAATGATGAAGTAAGCCATCTTGCATTTGAAATTTGCTAAAAAGTGATAAAAAAAAAACCTTTGTGCAAAATTATTTTGTTAGAACTTAGCTTAAAAGCAAAAGATACGTTTTATGTAAAATCTGTCATTCTCGTTTAAAAAGGAATGTTCTTTGCAGAAACTAAACTGCATGATGTTTACGAGTTTCGCTTAAAATGTATCATTTATTTGACTTTTGTTTTTTAGGGCATCATTTGTTAGATTGATTTAAAATAGTAATTCAGTAGAGTTTTGATTAAATGTGCTTTTTTCTTTCTCCTTCTACGGGTATTCTGTATTTATTTTAAATATGTTCGTGTATGTGAGTTCGAGCGTGCAGACGGAAGCAGAGAGCGAAATGTGTTTTAATCAGTAACGACACAGGAAATTGCCACGAGGGAGACGGAATGTCTCTGTCGGAGCCGTAACTCATCGGGAATTCGTGATAGAAAAGTACTTCGAAATTTACCAAATTGTTTTTCATTCCTGCTCGTTTTCCAGTTGTCGACTTCAAGTCAATATTCCGAAAGAAAAAAAAAGTAGAAGCGGCTTGCTAGAAGCAACATTGCTTACCATGGTATTTTACTGGTTTCGGGAAGATTTTTTTAATGGAGGTTTAACGACCATCGTGAGCAACTCGATGGGCTAGAAGCAGTCGCCCGTCACTAATTTGGGGCCAATGGTTTCAAGGAAAGGAGAAAGAGCCGGTGCTGTAAAACAAACACAACATCCATGCCTCACTGGTTTCGAACCAAGACGCATCTCTGGCGAATGGACATAAGCCATCGCTTAGACCACTGAGACACCGGGGTGGCTCCAGGAAGTTCTGAGCAAGACAGCTGAGAATGTCTATGTGACCTTGAACATACAAACCTTGAACTTTCGTTGACGCCTGCAAACGTTCCTGTCATGCTACGTCATGAGAAGCAAAACAACTTTCCTTATTTGAGCATTGTTATTTCAGCGGTGGTTGCAATCTGGTGGCGATGAATCTGCGTCACTGTTTCTATGTATACAGCTCTTCCTTACTCGTCGTGAATTGGATAAATTATTTTACCCACGGTTCATAAAGGATTATACAAGGTATGTTTTTGGAACTTATTTACATTTCATTCCTTCTGAAATATGGAATTAATTAATGGCTGCCCAAAGATGTGGAAACACAATGAGTGAAAAGACAGAGAAAAATAAAATTATTTTAGCACCTAACTGAAAGACGATTGACGTAGTTTATAAAGAGATATTATGCTTATGACTGAAATTGTTTTCCGTGTTCATGCTTTACAAAGATATTATACACTGGTGTGCAAAAATTAAGGACGAAGAGGAGAAATTAGCATAACAGCGGAACGAGCAGGCAGAACGGACCGAAAGACCACTCAGGAGATAGACTAGGGTCCGGTACGGTAGGGCATGCACATATATGCAGAATGACGTAGGGGAGGGGGGGTGTCGGAAGGGTATAAAGCACACGTGCGGTGTACGCTCAGCAATTCAGTGAAAGCTATTGCACGGTGTACATCGGTTTGAACGACGTCGAGTTGCTGCCACCGTGTGATATGGCCAACAGGCGATCCAGTAGACGACATCTGGAGGACTTTACCCGAGGTCGCGTCATTGGGAAGTTGGAAGAAGGTAGAAGTGTGACTAGTGTGGCCGAGGAGTTCGGGATCACTCACAGCATCGTTTCACGAGCTTGTAGGACATTTCAAACGACAGAAACAGCTGTCCGAGAGTTTAGCAGTGGTCGTCCACGAACAACCACGGCGGCGGACGACCGGTGTATTGTCATACAGGCTAAAAGAGACAGACGGCAGACAGCGGGAGAAATCGCAAGGCACATGTAACAGACAACTGGACGTCAGTTATTGCATTTTACCGTGGCCAGAAGGCTGCACAAAGGTGGTCTATTTGCACGACGACCAGTACGGTGTGTGCCATTAATGTCTGCTCATCGGAGACGGCGGTTTCTGTGGTGCCAGGAGCACAAGAACTGGACACATCAGTAATGAGGTCCAGTTCTCTTTACGGATGAGAACCGATTTAGTCTGACGAGCGATTCTGGACGTATACATATCTGGAGAGAGCAGGGAACACGGAATCACACCTCCAACATCATCGAACCAATTCGAACCACACCTCCAACATCATCAAGGACCAATTTGGAGGTGGCGGAGTTCTCGTTTGGGGCGATATCATGCTTGGTAGCAGTACTGACCTCCACATCTTCCAAGGAGGTTCAGTCACGCTATTGTACCGAGGTTCTCCTGTCTCACGTGCGTCTGTTTAGAGGTACTGTGGGTCCTGAGTTCTTCTTCATGGACGACACGCTGCACCTCATCGTACAGTGGCTGTCGCAGAGCTGTTGGAGAGTGAAGATATTCAACGTATGGATTGGCCCGCAAGGTCCCCGGACCTAAATCCAATCGAACACGTGTGGGACCTTCTCGGGAGACGCTTGGCAGCACGTCACCAGCCGCCAGCAACGTTTCCGCAGCTGCGATTGGCGCTACAAGAGGAATGGGCAGCGATGCCTCAACAGCTCCTTGACAACCTCGTCCTCAGCATGGACAGACGTTGTAAATCCCGCAACGCAGTCAGGGGTGATCATATCCCCTACTAAAGACTGGATTTTTCTTGGCAGCCGCCTGTCACATGGACGTTTCTGTCTTCTGTCCAGTTATGCTCGAAGCTACCTTTTCAATAAAGTGCCTTTGTATCCTTTGGATTCCTTGTTTGGAACGTTTGGCTCACTTGTCCTATATTCTTACATCTTGGGGATCTTATGGTATGATTTGAGTCGATTTGGAGCAATTCTGCACGACTTACATTCGAAAAACCGCCTCGTCCTTAATTTTTGCACGCCAGTGTAATACTGCCATTGTAACAAGATTTACACACATGGAATGCGTAAAAAACCAAAATATTTCGTGGTGAGGGGGTTAGCAGCGATCTATGCTGCTGAAGGCAGTGGTACTCACAACATAATCACTCACTACAGTAAATATCAAAATATACCGATCAGAATAATGTTAGAGGAGTGCTTTCCCGCTTTGGTTTCGATTTAATTGCAACTTTCATGACATGGAAAAAGAAAAAGGATAAACACACTTGTGATCTATTTATTATTAAATAACATTTATTATGCTGCTTGTCCTGGAATTGGTCTTAGTTACGCGCAATAATTTTCTGTCACTTTACTTTCTACTTTCAACTGAACGTTCTAATTTTCTGTTTCATTTCCTCAGCTCTTACACATACTAACTCTTCGTTGCCCGTATGTTTCCTACCTCATTTCATAACCTTCTTTTCGGCCTCCCCGGTGGCGCAGTGGTCAAAGCGATGGCTTATGGCCATTCGAACGAGAAGGATCCGCGTTCACAGCCCGCTGAGGAATGGATGTTGTGTTTGTCTTACGGCACTGGCTCTCACCCTTCCCTGGAGTCAGTAGCCCTAAATTATGGATGGGTGACTGCTTATTGCCCATTGAGTTGCTCACGGTGGTCGCTAAACCTCCATTTAAAGAAAAAAAAAAAAAAAAAAAACTTCCTGGCACCTGAAAAATACCGTGGCAAGCATTTTTGCCTCCCAGGTGGCGCAGTTGTCTAAACGATGGCTTCTGATAATTCTCCCAGGGTTGAAATCCCGGGTAAGGCACTTGATCATTTAGCATAATGTATACCACGTTCTCTATGTGCATTGTTGATGTAAAATGAATGTACTGTCTATGTCTGCCTGACAATACTGTACAACTATGTCTGTTTGTTTATCCTGTTACTGTACCTGTACCACCAGGTCGAATAAATATATTTTTAAAACCTTCAACACCCCCCCCACCTCCAAAAAAAAACCATTCTCTTAGGTCCGAGTATTTGATTTCTTCAATTGTTCGCTCCCTCGTAATCACTTACTGGAAGAAAAGGACGCTTGTCTTCTCAAGAACTGTAAAATCGTTACATAGTCTGGGATCACTTTCGTTCACCATGCTGAAGGCATAGTTTAAACGACTGAAATATAGAAAAAAAAAATCTCAGCTAATACACAATGCTCGATTGCTTTGGGAAGCGCTGATCAACTGTTAGCGATGATTATTGCCTCTGCTGTTATGCCCTTCATGGCATAGTCGAGCAGTTCCTTTTTGACGACGGCAGGATGCTGACAAAGAGTCCCATTATTCTATATTATATTCTCTGAAACAAATATTTCACAACGACTATGTAATAATAAATTCAAAGCAGAGTGAATCAGAATAAAATCAGAATAAATCATAATATACATGCATTTTCAATCATTGAGCTGGAAAGACAAAGAAATAAAAGATAATGGAGACAATTTAATCAAATTTCGTTTTGCTAACGACATAGTCATTTTTGCAAGTACTATTTCAGAGCTGCAGAATATGGTCCAGGAACTTGCTAACAAGAGTAAATAAGTGGGCTTACAGAAAGCCAAACTGATGTACAATGCTTTTTCGAGAACTGAAGATTTAGAGATTAAAGGAGTAGTTCTGTAAGTCACAGATGCCCGCGTTTACTTTGCGAGCAAGGACCACGTCGAAGAAGAAATTAATTGTCATATTAAACTTGGTTGAAGATCATTTGGAAGAAACGGTATAATTTTCAAGAGCAATTGACAATTATGTCCTAAAAGAAAAGTTTTTAATCAATGCATCCTACCAGTACTAACTTATCGATCAGAGTCCTTAGCTAAAAAGGACATACAAAGACTGCAAACTAATGAAAGAAACATGGAAAGTTGTGCTTGGCATGACTAGGAAGGACAAGAAGAGAAACTCAAGGAAAATGACGGAAGTTGATGTCATCATGATAAAGTTAAAATTACTGAAATGGTAATGAGCTGGACATATTGCTAGAAGAACTGACCACCATTGAACAACTAAAATACTAGACTTAATTCCAAATGACAGAAAAAGACCCAGAAGAAGACCATGTTGGAGATGGGCAAATGAAATTCGGAAGCATGTCGGAGTGACAGGGAACAGATTGGCTTAAGACAGAAACTTACAAAAAAAAAAAAAAAAAAAAATGGAGAGACCTTCATCCAGCAGTGGATAGATAATTATTGATAATGATGATGATACATAAATTACAGAAATGTAATTTTGCGTTGAAAAGAAATTAATGTCTGCAAATGCAAGGAAACAGAGAAGTACACCGTATAGCTATTGGATATCGTCCCTGGAGAATTGTGGTGGCTTGGATGCAAAGAAGTGAATCAGTGCGCGTTTGACATCTTCCAGGTTGGAGAGCCGCTGTCCGTACAGGAAATGTTGCGACGACCGGACAGGGTAGTAGTCGCTTGAAGAAATATCCGGAGAACAGGCTAGGTGCTGAAGCAGCTCCCAGCCCAGGTCTCTGATCATGTGACAAGTCACCCGTGCTGTAGAAGGACATCCGTGGTTCAGCAGTGCTTGTAGTTTCAACGTGAGCGATTAGTGCAGTTCAGCGAACAGCACAAAAGTACACACCGATGGCAGCACACCATCACCGCCGGTGTGTACGAAGTACACACCGGGGTGATGGTGTGCACTTGATGGTGTGCACACCGAGGTGATGGTGGTGTCCGTCAGCAGCTAAAAAAAGCGACATCCCGCATATCTAACCAAAGAGGCAGCAGGACCTTACGTGGGTGTATGCCAGCTTTGTGAGGTCGGGATTTGCTTTTGTTTTGGTCCAATCACTGTTTCCGGATGGTGACATTGTCATACAAGACCGATTTCTCATCACCTGTCACAATGCGGTCCAAGAACGGTTCAACTTGGTCACGTGCAAGCAAGGAAACATATGCACTCATGCGATTTGCTTTCTGCTCAACTTTGAGTTGATGGGGTACCCAACTCTCCTCTTGTGCAGCTTCCCAAATTGACGAAGGTGCATGACAATGCTCGTGTGGTGGGTCTCCAGCTGCTCGGCCACCTCCCACGTGGTCACACGTGGGTCGGTCTCCACTAAGGTCTTCAGCATGCCTTTATCTACTGTTGCGGATCTTCCGATTTTGGGACCGTCTAACACGTCCAAATTTCCCTCACGAAACCGTTCAAACCAACAACAGCACTGACGATGTGATACGGCATTGGAGTACAGCACACTGGTAGTGTCCCTTACAGCACTTGCGGAAGTGCTGCCGTGACGAAACTCATACAGCATGCAATGGCGGATGTGCTCCTTGTCCACTTCCATGTTGACTGACGCTTACACTCTTCGCCTTCTGAAGGCTAACTGCCACTGACTTAAGGCTGTCTTTGAATTAGTGTTAGGCATCATCTTCTGCGGTAGATGGCGCAAAATATCACTCCTTGGGCGTGGCTTTTACGTCTTGAGGGATTGTCCCAGAAGTTGGCGTCAGCGAATGACTGAAGACCTTACCATATTCAGAATGGAAGCGGTCTCTCGTTGGCTCCACAATGAAAAGACAAAATACTCGCTGTTACGTTTTAACCAATGATATTGTTTGGGGGTGGAGCTTAGTAGGTAGGCGTAGTTTCTGTCTCAAATTCAAGTTTTTCTGGCAATGTACACATATTCTCTTCAAAAAATGAATGTACAATAGAATTTAAGATGATCCATAGAAGACAAGATTCCAATTTCGCTTCAGTGCCCATTCTTTTAGATAATTAAAAAAATCAGACAGAAATGAGAGATTTTGTTTCTTCCACACAGAAACACTGCCAAGCAAACTTCTGGCACCCTCTAGCGCCAAATTGGAATACTTTCAAGTCAGATAAATTGAATTTTAAAAAAAATTCTAACAAATTTTTCGAAAAAATAACTGCGACACGTATTAGCTATGCTGGGTCGTTTTTATTTGTGCTCAAAATTTCGAATTCTACAAAGTAATGGTTTTTGAGAAAATGTGTACAAAAGAATTTGCATTACAGATATAGGACAGAATTTCTGTTGCACTCATTCAAAGACAGCCTTAAGCCACCTACCTCTTGACGTCATGCCGGTGTGCTGCATAATTTCTGTGGCCAATGTGCGCCGTGGCCGGGGCTTCGACATAGAGTACGTCTTCATCGGACATTACTTTCTTTCCAACCCAATAATACTGCACTTCTAATAAGATTTATGGATGCGCAGTGAAAGAAAATATTGTTACAGGGCTCGGTGCTGACTTATATTGCAGCGCCCTGTGTGGAGGGTTCGTTTGATGCTTCCTTTGCAGTAAGTTCTGTATCGGGGGTTTAACCAGTAAATCTCCTGACTGGAGCAGATAAATACAATACAAAGTACATAAAAGTGAATCGTCTGAAGCTAAATTTTGCAGCGAGGAAGACTTTTATTCAGATGTTATGGGGAATGTCTTTAAGCCTTGTCCTGATGTCCGTTCTTTCTATATATTAACACCTCTTAATTTCCTTCTCTCTCCCATATCATCAGCCCGCTTGCTTACCCGTTATCCTCCTCCCGTCCTCACGCGAGATCTTTTCACCTCCGCTAAAAGCCTCCTTCTTCCTCCACTTTCTGCTACCGAGTCCTTTCTGCCCTCCCTTGCTCCGATAACCGACCCCCGACCAAAACTCTCCCCTGCGGAAGAAGTCCGACGGATTCCTAGAAAACCTGGCCACACCTTAGAAATACCTTCTCTCTGAATACGCAAGATTTTTTAATTGGCTCGTTGCCCATCTCTTCTCGCTTCGCCGCTTTGCTTTGGACAGCTGAAAAGCAATAATGTCCAGTTTCATTCTTCTCACATCGACGAAACTACAAATCTTAACACCCCCTCTGCTGCGACGCGTGGGAAAAGAAGTACACTGACGTTTGCTACCCAGCTCATTAAAATGGCGGGAAATGAAGGAAAATGATTACAATTCACTATCTCTATAATGGCTACTGAACCTCGCTTCTGATTCCTATGGAAGCCCCCATAATCACTTACTGCACTGAAAATCAGAGTATACAGATTGCAACTTAAAAGCTATACCTGGGCAGTGTAGGGTGCAATACAGCTAGTATCAAATAAGAAATAGTGCTGTAAAAAGAAGTATTTAAAGAAACTTTTTTTTTCTTTTGATCGGAGGTTTAAGGACCACCGTGAGCAACTCAATGAGCTATAAGCAGTCGCCCGTCCCTAATTTAGGGTCACTGGTTCCAGGGAAGGGAGAGAGCCAATGCCGTAAGACAAACACAACATCCATCAGGATTCGAACCCGGACCCCTTTTGGACGAATGATCAGAAGCTGAAGAAGCGCGAGGAGATGCTTCACCCGGCGAAACGTAAAGAATGATTTTTTATTTCGTGTGCGGCAACTAATTATATTAAGTGCATGGTTGTCGAGGAAATGCATAAATAACATCAACACTTGCAAATAATAAGGAAGCAATGCTAGCTCATGCACATGGAAACGTTTAAATGTTTAATGATCATAATGATGATCGTATGTAAAGGATTTTAGGAAGGGAGTGTCTGACCCCAGGTCTTAAACAACCCTTAGAAATAGGAAGCTAGGAGATTTGGGCTAGAGTGCCAGATAGGAAAGTGACACGGAAGCGAAGTAGAAAGGGGGAGGAAGATGCCCTTATTTATTACCGGGGGCCAGTACTCGGGGTCCGACGGCTTAACGTGCCCATCCGACGCACGGCGGATATTTAGTGGTTCGAACGTTTGTACCTGCCTGGGATCGAACCCGAGGTCTCCTCACCGTGGCAGACACGAACGTTGCCCACTAGTCCACCTGCGGCCCACTTAAATGTTCAATTTATAGGTCTGAAGGCACATGGGGGCCGCGGGTGGACTAGTGGGCGACGTTCGTGTCTGCCACGGTGAGGAGACCTCGGGTTCGATCCCAGGCAGGTACGAACGTTCGAACCACTAAATATCCGCCGTGCGTCGGATGGGCACGTTAGGCAGTTGGGCCCCGAATACTGCCCCCCCCCCCTCCGGTAATAAATAAGGGCGTCTTCCTCCTCCTTTCTATCTCGTTTCCGTGTCACTTTCCTATCGGGCACTCTAGCCCGAATCTCCTAGTTTCCTAATTCTAAGGGTTGTTTAAGACCTGGGGTCAGATACTCCCTTCCTAAAATCCTCTACATGTGATTTATCTATGATCTCTGAAGGCACTTGACTTTTCTTTAAAACTTCAGATATTCAGTTTTCTTTCCCTTCCCATTAACTGTTTGATGTGTAGTTTTTCATAAAAGGTCCAGAAAAATTATGTAACTTTTCACTTCAGGGTAATCAAATACATGAGATTTTGTAGCCTTAACTGTATTACTTAATCCCTTTAAGTTGGTTTTCTTGATTTTTTGGATCAATTTCGCAAAACTTAGTTATTGCGTTTAAAATTTAAAATAGACGTGTGGATATTACACCGGCAGAACAGGATGCTATTTGACAAGCATTAGAACACAGTTCTTCAGACAATGCACAGGTAAGCGTTCTTATTCCGAAGAATGGAAATCTTGATTGGCAAACCTATTACCGTTATTAATGGAGGGACGCAATTAGACCAACATTAAATCAAAGTTAGACGTTCTCAATTGCTTTGTTCTCATTCTTCAGTAGCGCAAATCCACGTCATTTTGGATATTTATTGCCCCAGAAAAATTGTCTCGACGAACTTTATACATCCGAAGCGCATTCCCGTTTAAACTCAATTTTCCAAGTCTTTTCAAACGGTCTTTGATAACTTCACCATGTCATCATTTGTTGACGTTCCTGACAAAGCTACTTCTTCTTCCCCCCAATCGACGTTACCCGATGCATCTATTTCTGATTAACCAGAGCCCATCCATAGTATGAAGGACAAGAAATGAATGCCGTTGTCTTTCAACAAAGACGTGTTCTGTCTTTGACCGTGTTTGGTTAGACGTAGCTTTCTTTTTTAAGGTAGGGGAAGGGAGTGATATCTCAGTTTACTCGGAGACAGCATTTGGGGGTTGGCTGGTGAAGAGGGGGGGGGCACTTGGAGAATTCGAAAGTCGGCCTTGATGAAACGAGGATCCAAAACATCGACTTTCCGCTGATAGCAGTCTTCGGAAAGACCTCAAAACCCATTAGGAATTTGTCTTCCCGTGTTCATCGTATTGTTTGCTTTGCGGACAAAATGGTGAAATACTTCCCAGAACTAATCTCTTCGACCAGTGTGTATGTATGTATGTGTGTGTGTGTGTGTTCTGCGAAGGTCTGAAGCAGATAGAAAGGGCGTGTTTCTCGGCGCTCTGACCAATTCCGCGATCATATCGGTTCCATTATCTCTCCTTCCTTTCCATGTATCTACTTAAGCGTTTTACTTTGTGGCCAGATATGACTATGTTAGTAGGAGAAACTTCACTCAAATCGATTTCGTGCATTATTCTATATCTCATGCTTCCATTTCATGCGTCGCAACAGTATTTGATTCCTGTGTTAGTATTTGTTTAGAGTATATCTTCGGAATGACACGTTCTTTGTGCTTTCTTCCAGTTGCTGGTGCTTCAAAAAAACAAAATTGGTGATTAAGATTAAAAAATATTCCTTTCAGAATAATTATACACGTTACAAAAGCCATCAAAACACCTATGTTTTGTTTTAATAATTATTCCAGATGGCTACGATCACAGCTTCAGTTCATAGATTTTCCATGGTTTCTTATGTGAAGTAGAAAAAGTTCCCCTGGACGTCATTCTTGATATACTGTTTATTCTTTTGCATTAGAAACAACCGCTACAGAATACAACGTCACTTAATCAAGATAATGGTTTCAGAAGTTTGGGAATTAATATTTTGCGATGAGTGCCTGGGTTCGAGGCATTGATGTTGCGTTTGTTCTGCAGAACTGGACTCATTGACTGACTCATTGTTTGTTCTGCAGATCTGGACTCAGATCTGACTCGAAGTAGCACTTCGAGTCATTGCTCTCTTTCTTGGAGCAAGTAACCCTAAACGGGGACAGGTGACTTTTGATAACTTCATGTAATAATGAGAATTGGAGTTCAAAAAAATATAAGAGGAAAAGAAGGAAAGATGGAAAATCAAACATACAGAGCCCTACTATAAAGAGAAAAAACAATGCAGTGGGAACCAATCGAGTTTCCTCAAGCTAAAGTAGGGAGCAAGTTGCAAAAAAGACATTGCGAACGAACCCAAGCGTCCCCCAGCTCTATGGCCCAACATTAACCGCCGTGGTTCTAGGCCTGTGAGCATGTTTAGAGTAAAGTCACGAGGACCCTTGAAAGTACAAGCCCGTGACACTTTCTTGTGACGTCACGCTATCTGTCCCATGTAGACAAATTTCTTAAATATTTCTTTTCTAAAATAAATGTGTTATACTGCCTCGGGTGGTGCAGTGGTCTAAGCTCTGGCTTCTTACCATTCGTCCAAGATGGTACTCAGTTCGAATCTCGGGTGAGGCATGGGTGTTGTGTTTGTTTTACGGCACTGGCTCTCTCCCTTTCCTGGAACCAGTGGCCGAAAACTAGAGACGGGTTACTGCTTATAGCCCATCGAGTTGCTCGCGGTGGTCATTAAACCCCCAAAACAACAGAAAACAAAAAAATACGTATGGTACAGTGAAATGTTTTCATCTAACTAGGCAAGTCTTTAGAGTTTGAAATGGCAACACTAGAAAAATAAATGAACGTTAATTTTATCTTTTTAAACTCTTTAAATTCAAAAATGCAAGGCAAAAATCATCGAACTAGACGAAAATGTTTAACAATAGCCCATATTTCCTTTGAAAGGGAAATTTATAAGGACTTTATCTACAGAGGACGGATACACTATTAACAAGAAAGATGACACCGAACTTTCGGGTATAATAAGCACGTCTTTTGAATCCGTTCTGACGCAAATTAAATTTATCAAAGCTATTCAAAGTCAATGGAACCGGTATGGAAAACAATAGATCTGACGAAAGAAAGAAGATTTTTCAATCGGGTTTTTAATCCCTCAGATATTGCTATAAACGGAATCGTGAGCTTACGAACTCTTAGAAACAGAGATATTGACAAAAATAAGATGTGACTTTACGTGCCCTGGTGGGAAAACCATTCATTATTTTAGGAAGAAAGTATTCTCAAAATGTTTATCCATATAAGCGGTATCGGTCGAAGAAAAAAATTAGTCGAGTTTTCAGGAGCCCAGATTTTGCAACAAATACTTCAGAAGCAGAAATTAACACTTATGACCCCTGGTGGCTTAACCATTCTTTACCAAACATTAGAAATTATGTGAAAAATGTTTTCCATCAGGTCTTGCATGCAATACAGGAAGAATTTTTCAAATCAGAGCTTTAGGAGCAGAAATAACGCAGAAAACGCAATTTACCTTTGTGTCCCCTAGCGGAAAGTCTATGATTTACTTGAAAAATTTTGAATTTATAGGAAAAACATTTCGCATCGGAAACACTATCCAACAAAGAAGGATTTTTTTAAATAGTGCTCTTAGAAGTAGAGATATTGACAAAAATAAGATATACATCTACGCCCCCTGGCGTAGAAACCATGCATTTTTTCAAGAAGAAAATTTTCCTAAGAGGTTTGTCGACATGGGCAGTATCGGTCAACAAACGACTTTTTTTTCAATCGAGATTTTAGAAGCTCATATTTTGCTGCAAATACAACAGAAGCGGAAATTAAGACTTGCGCCACCTGGTGGCCAAACCATTTCTTACAAAAATTAGAAAATATGTGCAAACGATTTCCCACCAGGAGCTGTATGCGGTGCAGAAAGAATTTTTCAAATCGGAGATTTAGAAGCAGAGATATAGGGGGAAACGCAATTTACATTTACGCCCCTAGCGGAAAGTCTATGAAATACTTGAAAATTTTGAAATTATATGAACCACATGTCACACTAGAAGCACTATCCAACAAAGAAGGAATTTTTCAAATCGGACTCCTAGAAGTAGAGATATTGACAAAAATAAGATATACATCTACGCCCCCTGGCGTAGAAACCATGCACTATTTTAAGAAGAAAATTTTTCTAAAAGGTTTGTCGACATGAGTAGTATCGGTCAACAAATGACGTTATTTTCAATCGAGAATTTAGAAGCTCATATTTTATTGTAAATACAACAGAAGCGGAAATTAAGATTTACGCCTCCTGGTGGCCAAACTATTTTTTTTTATACAAAAACGGAAATTATGTGCAAACGATTTCCCATCAGGAGCTGTATCCGGTGCAGAAAGAATTTTTAAAATCGGAGATTTAGAAGCAGAGATATAGGGGGAAACACAATTTACATTTACGTCCCCAAGCGGAAAGTTTGTGAATTACCTGAAAATTTTGAAATTATATTTTGAAATTATATGAAAAACATGTCATACGGAAAACACTATTCAACAAAGAAGGAATTTTTCAAATCGGACTCCTAGAAGTAGAGATATTGACAAAAAATAAGATGCACATCTACGCCCCCTGGCGGAGAAACTGTGAAATATTTTAAGAAGAAAATATTCCGAAAAGGTTTATTGATGTGAGTGGCATCAATCGATATTTTAGAAGCTTCGATTTTATGGCAAATACATCAGAAGCAAAAATTAACACTTGCGCCCCCTGGTGGCCAAAGTATTCTTTACCAAAAATTTTAAAACTATATGCAAAAGATTTTCCATCAGGAGATGTATCCGCTGAAGAAATTTTTTTTCAAATCGGAGTTTTAGAAGAAGAGTTATCGGGGGAAATGTAATTTACTTTTACGCCCCCTAGCGGAAAATCTATGCGTAATTTGAAAAAGTAAATACATCTAAAATACTCTTCGACATAAATGGAATCGAAAGATAATTTTTTTTTTCCATCAGATGTTTAGAAGCAAATATGTGGAATAAAACGTATTTTTGAATTCGACATCATCTGCATTTACGCCCTCTACCGGCAAAATCGTACGTCGTAAAAAAAAAACGAAATAAAGGATCATCATTTGCATATTTCAAGCTTCCGAATGCAAAAAAAAAAAAATTCAAATCGGACTAATAGTTGCAGAGATATCGTTGGTACAGGCGGACGGACGGACGGACGACAAACCGATAACAGAAGCACGATCTTTTTTCACAAAAGACGTGCTAAAAATTGTGTTGTTGGTTGCACCAAAATGTGGTGCTACACCAGCTGCACCACTTTTGGGGTTTAAAAGGTAAACCATTGTGTAATGTATAAAATGCACAAAAACGTGATGCGATTATGCACTCGGTATGGCAGTGATGTAGAAGAGGCTTAGCGCGCCATAGCGGCGCTAAGGCACTATTTTTCTAGGCTTAGCTCCACTAAGGCACTTTTCGTGGTTGCATGCTAATAGAATGGGGGAAAAGAAACTTTTTCAAATTATCATGTATGCAAAAATAGGGACTTCTGTATGCAACCATACTCGTATCTTAACAGAATGGTCATACTACAGAAATGGCCGCCCGGTGGTAGTGGTCTGAGGCGCAGGCTTCTGACCATTCTTTCGAGCTGAGACTGAGTCTCAACCCCGAGTGTGTCATGGGTGATGTGCTTAGGCACAAAGATGCTGGATCTGTCTCTTCCCTGGAACAAGTGACCCAAAATTAAGGACCGGCGTGCTTATAGCCAAACGAGTTCCCCATGGTGGTACTTAAACGTAGAAACAAACAAACAAACAAAAAGTACCGTAACTGATTTACATAGTTGGATAACACAGTAGGATGTCTCACAAATCTTAAGATTCCATCATAAAGACAATGTCAACTCCTTTGTCTAGACAGTCAAAATAAATTTGTGGGAGATGGTTACTCCGTAGGATTAAGATTGCAGTGCTCAGAGAGAAAACGTACTGATGGACATTTGTGTTAAACAACTTACCACTGGTATCGACTCCGATAAAAGTAATCCCCTGAGCTCACTCTCTCACTCCTTACAGGCAATACAAAAAACTTCCACATGTTCAACATAATCTTAGTAGAAACAGCACATTAATCACATTGAATTGAAGTTCCTCTGTTAGTTCACAAATATTCCCAATGCATATTTAAAATCGTATAGGACGCCACAGAGCCATATTTGAACACAAATTTTATAATCTTAGCATATATCTCTCACGTTACATTCTTCCTGTTATTTAAAATTGCTCAGGTTACAGTTTTAATATAAATTGATAATGGTAATTAGTAATAAAAATTAAATTATAATGAAAAAAAACAACGAATAAAATTTTGAGGGTATTTTTTTCCTAGTCCGTCTACCGCTAAAGCACTTTTTTATTTAGAACTACATCACTGCCGGTATGATATGCAACCTGAATGATGCGAAGTTGCACTCATTGCACTATGTTTATGTATGTTTCATGCATCACATGATGATTTACCTTTGCCTGAAAAGTGGGGCAGCTGGTGTAGCACCACTTATTGACTACAAAATTTTTAACAGTAGTATGACGTCACAAAAAAGTGTCATGCTCTTACCAGGATAACATGGTAAGGCTCTGATGTTCTGTTCTGTTTCATATCTCGTTTCTTTTTCTAGTTCCTCCCAAATGTTGGAAATCGTGGAGTCTTTTGACTCTCAAAAAAATGAAATTAACAGCTCTTATAAATTCTTCTGTTTCTTTATTTTATGTTTCATGCCCGACTTTAATGAAAGTCGACCTGAGGGATTGTTAAGAATTTACTTATTTCTTTTCTGAATCGCAGTTAAACACATATTTTACTCATTTTCATACCATTTACTTAATCTAAAGATTTATCTAAAAACGCGGAATTTATTTAAGCTAGTATTTTACAAAATAGATAGGAAAGGAGCACTCACTATAAACGAGTTCCTGGATTTAAAAACAAATAACACCAGGTTGAAATATTTCTCACAGATATACTATTCAAACTAAATTTCATGCAGATCCAAAAGATAAAATCTCACAGTAAGTACTTATAAATTATAAGCATGTACTTTTACATATTTCATACTCTTAGGCAGTGGAGCATAGGCAACAATATGTAAATAAAATACCTTAAAAATACGTCATGCACGCAGGTTAATAGCTGAAAGCAAAAACAAAAATCAAATATATTGATGAAAGTAAAATTAAAAACAAGTGACAAAAGAAACAAAGCAATTCAATTACTAAGCAGACATCAACTTGTCTCGATTCACACAGCTTGTAAGATATGAACAAACAGTAATAGTCTTTGTCCAAGAGGTGAGCTAGGGAGTGACCCTAAATTTGAGATGAGAAGTCTATATGTTAAAGTAAATCACAAGACTAGAAAGAACGGAGGAGTATCTCTTAACATTATAATATAAATGCATGGTGGGAGCGAGGGAAGCTTACTGTTTGGCCACTTTAAATTTCACAAACCTCTGCATTCTTTTAATCAAAATCCTTGGAAAATAAATCTAAAAAATTGGTTGTTAAAATGTGTGTGAGGGCATCTTTTAGCTTGAGAAGGTAAGCGTCACGCACAGTGGAATTCAGGGAAGGTCATATTGGTCTTCGGGGCTCAGATGAATCAGGTTAATCGTTTTGTCACGTTTCTGTGAGCCTTGAAAGATTCTTTCTAAAAGTACTAATTGCACTTGGATTTAAAAAAAAAAAAAAAAAAAAAAAAAAGAAGCAATTCTAGTTCGGGAGAACTGAAGATGATTTGTAGCATTTCATTATCGATATTGTTTCCCGTTTGCCATTAGGTTTGGGGGCTTGTGAGGTATATCTTTAATTAATAGTCCTTTTGAGTTTCTGTGTTGTTATATAAATTTGGTTTCTTTTCATAATTATTTATTGAACTTACCGCCACAAAATTTCTCCGAATGAATTTGAGGTTGGCAGTCCTGACAGAAGGTCAAAGAACACAAGCAACGTACACAGTAAAAAATAAATGGTGCGAATTCACGAAAAATTTCTGAAACTAACGTCCAGCAAAGTTGCCGATATGTGTCCGTCTTTTAACGAAATTTCTGTTTTTAAAAGTTCCCGTTTTGTTTCTAACCCGTATTTCACAGACTTACTGTAGTAAGTAATTCCGTTTATTTCAGAAAAGTTCGTTTCAAGGTTTTTCTTATTTATACAGAAATTTCGCAAAATCGAATACGCAGAGCTTTTCATCCCTTATAATAGATAACCTTCCGCGCCGGTGATTGGAATCGAACGTAGGTCATTTGGGTTACAAACCGCGCATCTTAACCACTTATCCAGAATGTCTTCGTCATTGCACTCATGTTCAAGGTAAAACTAATTGCGCTATGATGAATTTTTTCCCATTAATGCGAGTGATTTAGTCATTTTATTTTCTGTTGGAGCTTATTATTTTTTTGAAAAGGTTTGTAATAATTTAATTTTTTCTGTAGGAAGACTTATCACAAGTTAAATATTTTTTTCATCGTGATTTTTTAAAGCAACAGAATGCTTTGGAACTTGAGATCTTCTTAAACTGACAATGGCATTTAGTTTTCTTTAAGAAAAGGTGAGATGTACTGATTTATAATATTATTTCGCAAAACTCCTAATTATAAAATATCCTCTTGATAGCTGTAATAGCTTTCGTCTTAAGAACTCTACAGACTGATACCTAGCCATCATACAATCACCAGTACAATAATTTAAATACCCGGTTTCTAACGGTAACACAATATATAATAGCTGGTGCACAAAATGCCGGAGAGGAGAAAAAATATCTTGTGCCACGATAACAAAAATTCATGCGATATACTGTCCACAATATCCGGTTTCGCTACAGAACTTCAAAATCAGGTTCTTCGACAGACTATGGAAATTTAACAATTAATTAATACTCAAGTATTTTTACGAATCACTCCTATTATAACAGGAAAGTTTTCATCATGTGGATAGGAAAACGTGAGAACGGAGTTTTTCCGTTAATATACAAAAGGAATTGTGGAAAGGTTTTTGAAAATTCAGAAACCCCGTTAACACATCTTAAAAACTGCAATTTACCGTCATAAGAAGAAAGGAATTGGGAAAGGTTTCTGAAAATTCAGAATTTTCCCGGCATTCAAAAAAATCCGTGAAATTTAGGTTTCTTTTCGCCATTTCGCGGAAAAGGTTGTGTCAGAAATATGCTTCGCTATTTGTCGGAAAGTTGCTCGCGAATTTCAGAAAATTGTTTCAGTGCAGATACAAATTTCTGAGATAAGAGCCAAGGTGCAATGTTAGTTGAGCGATTCATGTACTGTTGAGCCGAGCAGATAGTGAGCGAATCTTGTTAGAGCGTTTCTAACTGAAAGAGTAGATTGATTCCATGTGCAATGTTGATATGAGTAATTCTTGTATCGAGTGAACAGATGTGTTCAAAGACTGATACTCATATTATGAATCATCATTGATTGCAGTATATTTAGCTTATTGTGAAAGATTTGGGAGTTGCAGACGTGTTAATTATAGACTTTGGACGTGCTTGATTAACGAATATAGAAAATTGTTTGGGTACTCGTCAGGCGATTTATGTTAATATTGAACCATGGCGGTTATCTTGAAGTGATATTAATGACTAATCAAGATGTTCAGCAAGACACGAAAGATTGAGAATTATTCGGGTACTCTAGTAAAACTGATTCAATAAGTCTACAAGGTTTACGATAAGTATTGTGGAAATTCGGTTATACGTTTACCAGTAATAGGTTTTTTATATTTATACCTAATTCTGTCTTAGTCCCGATATTTTACTGTAGTTTCTATATCTTTTATGCTTCGGTTATACGTAATTCATTTATACGCATTTTGAGATTATATTAGGTGTACAAATAAGATTTAAAGCGTTTTAAGATAACGAAACATGTAATTTGAGAGAAAGCAACAATACCTTTGCGAATCAAAATATGCGCCGTCATTATCGGCAGCTGACGGATTCCAGCCATGAAGAATACTTCGTCGTGTGACGCGATGAAGTCGTCAACCCATTTTTGCACTTCGTCACATGTCCGGAACCGAACAGCAGACAAACCATGTTGCATCGATCGAAACGAATGATAGTCTGAAGGAGCTGCGTCGGTACTATACGCAGGGTGCTCCAAAACCTCCCAAACAAGCGGCAATAACGTTTCCTTGACCGATTTCGCGGCATGCTCCCTAGCGTTATCATGCAGTAATTTCACGGGGCGCAATCCTTTTCCTGTGAATAGGCGTTTCCTAGTTCAATCGCAGCAATTGTTGCTTGTAACGATCATCAGTAACAGTTTGACCCTGTTCCAGTAGTTCATAATAGAACACACCCTTCATATCCCACCAGTTGAACAGCAGAAATTTCTTGGAGCGAATATTGCGTTTCGGTGTCGAAGTCGTTACTTCGCCGCGGTCTACCCAGTTTTTTTTTTGCGTTTAGGATTGTCGTACCATATCCACTTTTCATCGCTGGTAACGATTTTCCACAGAAAAGTCTTTCTGTGTTATTTATTCAGTAGATTCAAACACTTTATGGCACGCTCATCCTTGTTCCTCTGGCTCAGGTCATGTGGCACCCATTTTTCCTTCCTTCTGAATCTTTCTCATTGCGCGTAAACGATTGTAAATGGTTTGTTGCGTTACCCCCAGTTGCTCAGCTAGTTTTCTTTGCGTTTGAGACGAATCTATATCCAGCAATGCTTGCAGTTCCTCATGTGCAACCTTCTGCAGGTCGCCGCTACGTTCTCGATCGCTAACATCAAAATCACGTGATTTAAACCGTCTAAACCAAAACGCACACGTGCTTTTCGATATAATAATCTTCTCCAGAACAGAAGGGTCGATTCACATGCTTTTGCAACACTTTTTCCTTCATGAAATTCGTAACGAATGCAGTGGGAAATAAATGCAGTATGGCTTGCCATCTTTCACCTACCGATATGCAAGTGCGTTTGACTTTTGGGCAAATTCTGTGTCACATTTTTTCCTGTGGACCAGTTACGGTGACATGACGAAAACGCGGGGGAATGTAGAATATGTAAATTAGTGGTATACGTCACACAAAATCGCTTTAAAACTTATTTGTACACCTAATACGTTAAATTTTCGATATCTGATTATCAAAAATACAGGGTTCTTTCATTCTTTATACGTAACCCTGTAGGTTACAATTTTGAGAGAATAGAAAGTGCATTGCTGAGTTCTTTCTTGGTGCAGCCAAAATTGAACTTTGATCCCATCAAAGAAGGGTATGTTGTTTACTTTCGGTTTGGGTGAAAAAATGGTAGGGAAGCTATCGCTTCTTTCAAAGTGATGCAGACTTTTTTTTTTTTTTTTTTTTTTTTTTTTGTGGTTGTTTCTGCCACGAAATATGTGATACAACTATAAATTTACTGAAGAACGTTCGCGGTTTCTTTCTTCTTTTTTTTTTTTCTTGAATTTAAGAAATTTTTAACAGGCAAAGATCAGTGTATATTTAACTAAACTCTAACGCTAAATCAAATAGTGGATAAACTGCTTTGAAAAGAATAATGCTTATAAAAAAAGAAAATGTAATAGCATTTCTGAATATAAAACAAAATCATATTCAGATTTGCTATCAAGTTTTTCGAAGTTTTATTTTCATATATTGAAAATATGAAATCGTACAGAATTTCTTAACTTCGTTTCTTTTCATGAAATTAAAATACAAAAAAAAATTAATTCGAAATTCAAAATAGAACAGGCTTAAGGTATCAAAAAGTATGTTTGTATGTATGTATGTATGTATGATGCATGTATATATGTATGCATGTATGTATGGATGGATGTATGATGTGTCTTATATTGCAAATTAGCTTAATTTAAAAGCGCGAGTTTTTTTGTTTTTTTTTTACTTTTTTTTTCTTTCGGGGGCATTCGAAATTTTACTATATTATTTTACATTCTGAAAATTTTTTTGTACGTTTTTCACGTTTATACATTTTAAAGACTGTCCCCTAGAAAAAGGTATAACCGAGGTTTCACTGTGCGAAACTTTAAGTTAAATTAAGTTCGAAACCTTAACGTAAAGTCGATTCAACAAACCTTGCTAATAACTTTTTTTTCTAGACTTTTGGAATTCCTATCTAAATCCTTAACTGTGACGTGTCTATTGAAATATCAACAAAATCTCGGATACTGTTCTATGAATTTCCTTTTTTCTCGAAATCAGAAACTCTTCCCTGTGGATTAGGCTGAGTTACTGGCTGTGGACAAATAATTCTCCCCTAAATATTTACTGGTCATGAACTGGAAAACTAGCTAAAAGTTTTCAGAGGGCGATAACTTCTTTTCTTAATAAAATAATGAGAAGATTGCTATTTAAGGAAAAAAAGAATGATTGCTATTTTAAGGAAAAAAAGAAAAAAGCCAAAAATGACAAACTTCTTCTTCCACCAAATTAAAAAAGAAATATTATTTCTGAGAATGACAAACTTCTTCTTCCACCCTAAAGCAAAAGCACACTAAAAATATTAATGCAGAAATGAAACCTTACTTTTTTTTAAAACACGCACACACACTCACACACACGCACACAGAAAGTGTAGACTAGAATCTGCGCTTCTCCTTTTAACCAAGAAAAGAAAAGCGAAAGAGAAAAAGATTACTGTCCAAAAGAGATTTTGTATTTTCATTTAGGACAAAAAATTAAAAGTATAGAGAATGTATATCAGAATTTCCTTTTCCAACTTCAGACAAAAAGAAATCCCACGTTAGAGATATTTTTTTTTTTTTTTGTAAATATAAAGCAGAAAAAGAAAACAGAAATCTGCCTCAAGATGCGAATTTTCTCTTCCCGTTAAAAGCAAAAGAGAAATTCCCTCTAGATGGCAGTGTGTTTTTCAAACTTAAAACAAGAAATCTTATTCTTGTTGAGCGTTCGTTTCTTTAACTTACGGCTAAAAGGAAAAGAAATCGCAATTGAGACAAGTATTTTTGCTCTTCTTCCTTAAAAGGCATCACAAAGAAAAAAAAAAAAGCTGGAACTGTGACGTTTTGCAACGAAGACTTGTAGGCAGTCTTGTTTCAACTGTTCTGTTTCTCCATCTTCCCTGCAGCCAGTAACTATAAATCAGCCTTGAGTTACTCCTAATCTTAAAGGCTCATAGGTGACGAAATGCTGCCGAAAGATTTTGTGTAGATGATAACTTTTCCTTTCAACTTAAAGCATGAACGTCGTCGAATTATTTATTGCTCTGCAACTGTCTGTATTTATGAGCCATTCAGCTGCCTATTTAGTTATAAGAATTTATATTTATTAGCTTGGCACAATCTGAAAGCAACTTCTAGAAAGCTGAGGAGTTGCACCTTATTACTAACACATCCAACGTATAATCTTGATAGTTATCAATGGTAGTTGAAGAAAATTCCCGTGTGCAATTCATAGGAATCAGAGTGATGGTAATAGGGATTTAATTAAGGTGGACAGAAACGGACAAAGTAGATCCAAGGAATGCAGTTGGAAGCGTACACAAAGGGAAGATATAAGACGCAAAGAAAATTCTCAAGCCATTAGCTAAGGCTTCTCATAATTACTGATGAGCAATGTTCATTGTAATGATGTGCCCTCTTTTATGTAAATATCGTGTTGGAGATGCTCCTTTCTCTCGGTATCAATAATGGACCACTGTTGCTGGGAGAAGGATGGGGAGGGGGATGGAAGGGGAGGGGAGAAAGCGAGAGGAGGTAGGAAAGGGAGGAGTAATTACTTAAGCAATCCAGAGAGCGCTGGGATCATTAGATCAAGGGATGAAGAACCGCTGCCGAGATATTTAAGGATAACCCTGTTTAGGTAATGATCATCTCATCTTCATCGTTGAATTCCACTAACTTTATCTCCTATGTGGAGATCTTCTCGGTGGGCTCAGCCGAGGTGGCTGCTGCTGCTGAATCCACGGAGCCCGAGTGGAAATGAGAATTATTGGTTTATCAGAATCATTATCTTGAATGAGGAGCAGAGGTGGATGAAATGATGGACTTTGTTGTGTAAATAATGATAAAGGGCGAATATTCTTTCGCGCTGCATAACGACAAAGTCACCGCATCTTCCGCTTTTTTTCTGCTTAGCATAACGATGCAAAGACTCAGAATTTAAGTTTATCAATCAAACAACACAGGTAATAGGGAATTCATAAAAAATATGAAAAAAAAATAAACGAGTGATGCAAAAATGAACAAGAAAGGTTACAGAAAAAAATTGCAACAAAGGAAGGACTTCCGCGCTTACAGGAAAGCAAAACTTTTCTTGAGCTATCTTTTTTTTTTTTTTTTTTGGATCAATCCGTCTTTCCCGAGAGTAGTGAAGTAAATTAGAAGTAAAAAATATGGATGTAACGAAAATGGGTAACGGAAGTAGTCGGTGAGCCATTTAGGATGATTTTCTCAAATATCTCTAAAACGGTGCGTCGTAGCGAAATCTGGTTTCCTCTGGACCCCTCCCCCTCCTCACGATGGGGTGTAACCTGTAGATATCCTACACCAATGACCATTCGTCCGAGTTCGAATCCCGGTGTGGCATGGAAGTTGCGTTGGTCTTACGGCAGTGGTTCTCTCCCTTCCCTGGAACCAGTGGTCCTAAATTAGGGACGGGCGAATGCCTATAGCCCATCGAGTTGCTCACGGTTATCGTTAAACCTTCAATAAAAAAGAAAAAAGTTGCCAATGCCCCTCACTAACAGACTTGCGATTCAGCTTTTCTTCCTATCTTGAGATCAGATTTTAACTTGTGCATGCGCAAATGGACTTGCGTAGCTACATCGCACGTCATCGGTGTCAGAGTCGCGTATGTCTAAACCTGAATCTATACATAGTGTAAAATAAAGTCTCCGGTAAGCGTCTGTCTATTTGTTCGGGATAATCTCAAGAATCGCTGGACGAATTTTGATGTGGTTTTCACCATTCCATAGAGCATTCGTCGAGGAAGGTTTAGGTATATGAAGCATTAATCAATGACAAAAGGGAGCCGAGCAGTAACGATTTTAGTGACAAGTCAAAAGGAAAACCGCCGTTCGCATTCTTTCGTAGTTCCACTGCCTATGAGGATGAAGGAGACACGTGACTTTCATCATGGTAACGAACCTTAGTAACGTAAGAGAAGGACAAGCAGCCCCATTGAAATGATGATGTCTTACTTTGAAAGTTTAACTTTCGAGTACAAAATTCGGTATTTGGAAAAAATTAATGCGATTGCAGGAAAAGATCCCCATGTGCTGAATGTAAGTATCTTTGAAAGTGACGCAAAAAGTTTTCCAGAAGTGCAAATAGTAAATATTTTGTATTACTTCGTCTTTGGCTGAAGCGCCATTACCGTACAGCAGTTAGAGGCATTAGAATCATATAAAATTCTCAAAGCATATAAAAATTTCTTAACGGGGATATTCTTTTACATGGTAATTTAGTGAGATCACTAATTAATGAGCAATTAGTAACTCTTCAATAAAAAGTGTTTTTCTCTACTCTGGGAAGCTATTTTCAAGACTTAGAAAAATTGAGAGAAAAATCTGGTTGTTGGAAGATAAATAGCACTGACGTGGTCTACAGGATCATTTCTGTCTTGTGCAGTGGTGAAGAGCAACATGTTTGTTGAATTTAGGGTGCAATATGGGTCGTAAGACAGACGTTACTGAGTGGCAAAAAGGAGCCATCCTGTTTGGACGTGCCCACAGACACAAAGCTAATGAAGTCGTCGAATTTGTTGGTGTGTCGAAGTGTATTGTCCAATGGATCTACAAACAGTGGTGTAGTTCGCAGTCAACTGAAAATCGACGACCTAAATTTGGCCGGAGAACGATTCTCACCAACAGAGACCGCCGCCATGTTTGACGCCTAATAACTGCAAACCTGTTTCAAACCAGGCCACAATTGCTCCAAACAGTCAATGAAAGTCCACTCCAACAAACTTACGACGAGAACTGCATGCTATTGACATCTGGAGCAGAGTACCGCGGAAGAGGCCGCTTTTAGCAGCAAGTCACAAAGTTACCCGTTATCAACGGGCTCAGAGGCACCAAACCTTTACTGTGAAGGATTGGAAGCGAATAATTTGGCCTGATGAGTCTCGTTTTTGTTTGTAGTCCAATGATGGGAGGCAACGAGTGCCCCAGAAGCTCAATGAAGCTTTTAATCCTGATTGTGTCGAAGGTGTTCAAGCTGGAGAGGGTTCTGCGAGGTTTGGGGGATGTTTTCCGTACCATGAAATGGGCCATCTTGTTGCAGTGACGATGAATTCGAACCAACATGCGTACCTCCGCATTCTGAATGAAGAAGTGTTGTCCTTTTCCCTACATCTCCAGGAGCAGCATCACATTGCCACTCCTCTCTTCCAAGACGAAAATTGCCGTGTGTGCAGGGCTAAAACTGGGTTTGTGTGGCATGACGAACAATCAGCAACACTGTCTCACCCCGACTGGCCGGCCAACTCTCCAGGTTTAAATCCTATTAAAAATCTGTGGGATCATTTGGAACAGAAGGTGATACGCTGGAATAGACACTCAAGTACTCTGGCGGAACTTCGGGACCAATTAGCGCACGAGTGGCTGCGAATCGATGCTCAATACATCCATAATCGCGGAGACTACCACACCGGATTGATGCTGTTATCAAGGCAAGAGGTTCCGTCACCCCTTATTAGGTAAATTCTGCCAAGGGTGACTAATTTTTGTCCGCTGTGCTTATAATTTATATTGTTAATAATAATAGTGTGCATACAGGATGTAGAGGTGGAGGTACTATCGATGGCACTGTCGATAGTATCGATAGTTTTGTCCTACTCAGTGCATCGATAGTTTTTTTGTAACTATCGATAGTTTTACATTTTTCAATGCTGTAAGTGTAAATCACGATGATGCAGTGGCGTAGGAAGGGGGTACAATGTACCCCCACATTTGGGAGAGGGGTACATTAATATCTACTGTACCCCCTCCCAGATATGAGCAAACACAAACCAATCATTCATAAAGAGTGAACTGTAAAATTTATATGCTACTTATTTTTTTTTTATTCTTTTTTTTTTCAAAGAAATAGCACGGGTCATCTGGTTTTCTTTTATATCCGAAGCTTGTAGTGTGAGGCTTTTCATTATCTAGCGGTAATAGTTTTAATTTATTTAAAATTATTACAGCTAGAAATAGTTTTAAATAAATTATGGTAATTTGTTCGAATCGGAAACAGTGGTGCCTGAAAGTTATACAGTATACGAAGTCGCTCGTTTCATATTGGCTCTCGAAAAGATATCGTGCCCCAGCCGGTCTCGCGAAGAACACACAGCACATTCATCGGCAAAGCGCGCGTTACCACTTCTCGCACTGTTGAAAATATGCTGCGAATCCTGTGGACTGCGCCCGCGCACGAATAACAGTGGGAAACAGGAAGACGGGCCGCTGCATTCTCTGAGTGTCACCAGTCGAGTGTTTGGAAACACAGCATTTCTTAAATTGTGAATCATTTCTTTTTTTCTTTCATTTTCGTAACCTTCTCTCTTTGCTTTGCGAGCTACCTGCCTAATGTGAATTAATGTTTTATTAGTACTTAGCGGATCATTTTTATTAAATTTTATTTTCAAGCTGTGTTTCAAACGATCAGAATAACCAGTAGATCTGCGTCGGACCCTTCGAAAGTTAGTATAGTGATTGTGTGTGCCCGTGTGATTACGGGTTTGATGAATATTCAGTTTTTTTGCCAGAATTATGATGAAGAAAAGGAAAAAAATTGGAAAAAGGCAGACCCATTCCTTCGCTCAGAGCAAAAGAAAAATCTAAAAATGCCGTCAGTCATTTTTCACGATTCCTAGTATCTGCATAAAGTAAACGAACTTTACTGATGGGCGTAATTTCTGTTTTTCTCGAAACAGACGCTTGTTAGAAAAAGAAAGAAAATGATGTGCACAGTTTACACAGTTTCAGTCTCCGAATTGCGCTATTAAAATATCTCTAGACATGTAAATTCCGTAGCTGATTTGATTCAGTTTGGAAAAAATCGAATAAAATTCTGTTTTCAGCTCAGCGTTTAAAAAAAGCATTAAGGAAAACAACGATGCTGTGAAACATAACAGGTATTTTGTCGGCACCTAAATCGACGCAGTATGCTGTCTAGGCTATAACGTAATTTGTCTTTCCGCTGTAACTTAGTCCTTACGTAAGTAATTACGTTATGTATGATAAAGTCAATGTAATATTAGAAGGTATCCATACGCATTACAAGAAAGAGGGCAATTGTAGCACTTACAAATACGTTTATTTTGCTTGCATGGTTTGTACTCCACACTCACATTCGGTTTATTGGCGTACTCAATACAGTATCAGTGATTTAACATCCAATAGCGGTATAACAGCGCGTTTATCATCAATAACATCAATCCCCTTAAACAGATCAGATTACATCATATGTAGAGGATTTTAGGAAGGGAGTGTCTGACCCCAGGTCTTAAACAACCTTTAGAAATAGGAAGCTAGGAGATTTGGGCTAGTGTGCCCGATTGGGAAGTGATACGGAAGCGATGTAGAAAGGAAGAAGAAGACGCCCTTATGTTTTACCGGGGTCCGACGGCTTTATGTGCCCATCCCCTTAACCCTTTAAGCGACTGATGTATCTGAACCAAATAGTACCCAAAATGTTCTGCGGTCCTCAAGAAGAAATGTTCACATAGCGACCGAGTTTTACGAAAGGTACTTCTAAACAACTTCTTCACTTCCTCATCTCAGAAATACCGGCCATAAACCTGTCACAGGGGTTAAGGTATTATCTGCTCCACAACACTTCCAATCCGCGGAAAGATGGAGATGGGCTAGTCCCCCCGACACCAAGGAATGATGGCGAAGGACTAGTGCTCCTGACACGAACATCATGCCACTGAGTCGAAACTAGCGACTTGAACATCTTCTCTCTACCTTTTCTTAGGTTTGTCGACACTGTTATAGCCCTTTTAGCAGGTAATCAGTCAAAAAAGATTGGTGTCGATCTTCCCCTAAATGACCACATTGAATAACAAAACTAACGGAAAAGCAAGGCTTTCTGATACGCAGGTTCAACACTCGTTCTAGCTGCGTTCGGCAAACTTCTCTGACAGCGAATATATTCGTACGAGTTGATTTCAGTCAAAGGGTTCAAGAATCGCTGCATTGCCTTTTTATCTATCGTTCTTATTCGGCCACACATACGTCACTTGTTCCGACCTCAGTGTGTTGCCAACGTCATTCTCGTTTGAGGGAAAAGACATAACGTTAAGGTTTGAAAATGTCTAAGAGAACGAACTGAAATTTACATAGAAAAAGAAACTCAAAAGGAAAGTTAAAATAGAATATACGTTACAAGGCAAGCAAGATTTTCTATTCTGTGTATAAAAGTAAGTACTTTCCTGATAACGCATAGTTACAACACAGGCTTTAGGCATTTTAACTCGTTTCCATTGGAATTTTTTTAAAGCAAATGATAAAAATCCTGCTTTTAAGTATTCTCCTATAGATAATTTTGCTGCAGAAGTACATCGCCGTATCGATATGAAGTACAAAATAAAGTGCTCTCTCTCTCTCTCTCTCTCTCTCTCGTTTTTGGGATCATCGTTTTCGTTATTTTCATTCTCATTTGTTGGACGAAGGAGCTGCTACGCTGCAGACTCTCATTGGTGAGGACTGCGACCTGACCACAGTGTTCTCCTTTTTTAAGGAAATTGACTTTTTTAACCTCATTTAGTTTTACCGTATTCATTTACATCTTTCACTTTTACCGCTTCATCCTTTCATTTTTACCGCATCAGCCTGTTTTTAACCTTGTGTACGTTTTTTATTGATTTTGTTTCATTTTGATGTCTTTTGTTTGGCGCTCTTTGGCCAACCATGGCCCTTGCGCCATTAAAATTAATCAACCAACCAACCATCTCTCTCTCTCTCTCTCTCTCTCGTTTTAATTTTTTTATCCATTTTCAGGAAAATGATCACCGCAGTTTTGGTATTAAAAAAAAATGCGTGGCAGTGTTCTGTAATGTTCCAGGGACAAAGTTTTTTAAATTAAAAATGTATGTTGATTTGTGTGTGTGTGTGTGTGTGTGTGTGTGTACGCGCTTGTTATTAATTATAGCATTTTGTTATTATGCATTACTTCATATACTTCTTAACTTCCCATTGTAAGATTCTGATAACAGTATTAAAAAGGTCAAGCCAAGCCGTTGGTATTCACAGTTCACCCAGTCTAGTCATCGACGGATCCGAGTGTCAAAAATTTTATCTGATTCTATCCTATTCACCTAAAGAAAAAAAATTCCAGAAGCGCTTTTTGACTTCGTTTCGGAGGTCTTAACGTCTGCCCCTAATTTAGGGCCGCTAGTACCAGAGGAGGATGGGGGAGCCAGGACCATATGGCAACATACCATCCACGCCTCATCCGGGACCCGAATCAGAACCCAGCTCGGGTAACTAGCCAGAAGTCTACGCCTTTTACCACTCGGCCTTCGGAGTGAGCAATAAAGCTTTTGGACCCAATTTACCAAGGAGGTATTGCCCAATACAGATGGAGTGGCCATATGAGATATTAAAGAAAAATTACTAATTGCTAATTACCTCAATCTTAAAAGCAATTATTTAAAATAACAAAAACGAATCATTTCCTCCTGCTGAAGTTAACTACAACATTGTATCAGAAGCATAAAGAAAAGGAAAGGGAGAACAATAAAAATTAATCTATTTTGTAGCGTATATTTGTGTTTGAGTGCCTGGTATCTGTGCAAAATGAAATGAGGAATTTGTTCCTGTAAACGTCTCTTGAAAGTATCATTCGTTTCCCACGATTACACTCTGATGCAGGTGCATTCCGTCATCGGATCCTTCCTAGTAGCACATATGTAGTTATTAATGATAAAAGCACAAAATCGAAACAGTGTATAATTGGGAGTCTGTCGATATAATTGGTTAGTGATTAATCAAGATGTTTATTCCCATAATTGGAATAATTACGGCTCAGCTTCAGCTGGACTCTGATGCAAACGGGATACTTAAAATTCACCAATCTTTACCTGAATGCCACGGATGGATAAAATTTTAGTGGATGGAAAAAGAGTTCGATGAGTCAGAGGAACAAGGTTAAAAGAATTACCTTGATAAATGTATCCAAGGAACATGACAGCTTTACTTGATAAACAGATCCTTGTGTAATAGGGTGCACTTTTTGCAGTTTTAGGTCCACTGGCAACGTGATTCATTCCTTGTTCTTTTTTTTTTTTTGCTGTTTATCTTTACTAATCTAGTGTGGTGCTCTATTTTCACAGTAAGCAGTCATTTTCTTCATTACATGTTTAATCAATCAACCTCTTTATCAAGAAATTCTGTATAAAAAAGTAAAAGGAAGATGAAAAAGAAGTGCTCTGTTATTAAGAAACTGGCTCAACAAAATTGAGAATTTCGGTTCTAAAACTTCGTGATCTCAAGGAAATTCTATATAAGCGTTTATGTAACTTTGCCTTTAAACCTGTAAAACGTTTGATATTTTAAAAGGAAGGCAGCTGAAAAATAGCATTTTTTAATAGTTGCACACCTTGCAAAAATAAATGTTGATAATATTGTTATGAACAAATTCAATTCTTTCTACCCAGAATTTTTCAAAAATGTTAGAATACCTTTCAAAAACATTTGGTTTACTTCGTTTTAAATTTCAGTAGTAAAAAAAATCTGAAACTTATGAAAGGATCTACCAGATACATTTTTGTAACTGCACTGAAGGTTTTAACTGATAAAATTGCACGGCGTTGAATCATTTATCCATTGAATCATTTTCCCTTCGTGTTTAATTTAAACTTTGAATTCAAACAAAATTCCTGAAAAATTAAATAACTTGCATTCCAAAATCATTTCATGGAAAAAGAAAAATAGGGGAAATCTGCAACTGCTCAGATTTTTCACAGACCTGATTTTTAGTAATCAAAATCAGGTAGCGATCGAAATTCCAATACCACATTTTTAATGTTTAAGCAGTCCCATTCAATACTACTTTTGAGAGTTTATGCAAATCAACAAATTTTATTTTAGAAAAGTAATAACCGGATTGCATATTATTTATTAGTCTAAATTTACATGTAATTTTACCATCTTGGCATAAATGTTTAAAGAAATATTTTCGAATATTTCAACCAGTTTTCTTATATTGACTATTTCTTTTTATTTTAAATGGCAATAATGACTGTATGAGACAAGCTATTTATTTACTAATTTTTAAAACGTGCCGACAATGTAATTTATATTTTTGAAGAAAGAAAGAGAAAAATTGATGAAATTGATGTCTTGTTTCACACAGTAGAATTGCCACTAACAGAATAGCAGTTATTCTACTTTAAAAAATGTGTCAAGGTTTAAATAATATTTATAATTCTAATACTCTTCGATTATGGAGTCATATCGTGATAAGAAACAATTATCATTTCACTTGGATAAGTATCACGCAGCATGATAAAAATATTTTTGCTTCTTTGTTTTACTTTTTTTCATTCAGAAAAGCAAAACAATTTATTTATTCACAACAACATTGAATACCACTGAAAATAGAAATGCTTCCTCAGCCAAAATCAAGGAGAAATGAAAAAATAAGTAAAATTTCCACACGCAAACTTTTAGCATAAATATGAAAAACAGATATATACAGACGTAATCGCCGCGTGAAATACTTAATATAAAACATAAAGGTATATAAAGCTACAGGAATTCCACCTTCCCTGGATACAATGTGTATGTTTTTTGACATTAAAAAAAAAGAAAAAAAAATCAAAATTCGTAACATTCCAGAAAAACGTGAGGAACTTCCTAGAAAATTCGAAAATACACGTAATGCCTACTGACAACACCACGCTCTTCTTTTTTTTTTCAGCTTACGGTTGCCTAGTAGAGAAGTTGTGTACCATACAAAACTGGAAAATCTTGGTCATGTTAGTCTGAGTATAATTTTAAATGAATGTTTCAATTCATCTTCGAGAAAAACAAATCTCGTGAAAGAAATTAACATTTACACCACCAATTGGTGAAACTGTGCACGTCTAGAAAATCCATGGTAAATCCGAAAATTAGTTTTACCTCTAGCAAGTAAATTTGTCGAATGCAAATATCCACATACATATTCTGGCAGATATATTCAACATCAGCAAAAGTAGGACATATATGAGAAATGTTGAGCGATAGGTAAATATTAAAAGTAAAATGGCAACATAAATTTTATTTATTTCCGTGATTATTTTTTTGTGGTGTTTCATTATATTCATAATTCTTTCGCTTTCATAGTTTCAGCTTGATAACGGTATTTCGTTTATGGTAACGTTTAATTTTTTTTTTAAATTGACCTCATAACTGCACGTTAACAAAGACTCGTATGAAACAAGAAATAAACTACAATTACAACCTATTTTTCCAAAAACGGAATAAATTAAACTTACTTTAAATTACAGAGGCCCTCAATACTGGAATTCTTTACCTAGCAACCTGACTAACTTAAATAATTTAAATTTATTTTAAAAAAATTCGAACTCTATCTTCTTCAATAATTAAAAGAAAAAAAAAAGGAAAATATTGGCAAAACGTCTTCTGATTGTCTGACTTGATGTGTCTATCTTTTTGTTTCATTTGTTTCTTCTACGGGGAGTATAGGGCTATGCCAGGCCATTTCGGCCTTTTCCCTTGTCTTCCCTGTTGTTACAGTCTATGTTCATCATTTATGAATTGCCAATTTTTTTCCCATGCTTTTTTTTCTTCTAGGAGCATGTAACAACAAAAATAAATAAATGAATAAATAAATAAATAAATAAATAAATCTCTTACAAGATCAAAATGCTGATAGCGTTGTATAAATCTGTTTATTTACTGGCGTTCAGTGTATGAAATCTCCAAGTTTGCACTCTCCACTGGTAATCTCTTTCATGACATTTATGACCAACTATTGCCTTGAAAAAGTTTCCCAGTGGAGAGTGAAAGCTTGACAATTTCTATATATTGTTTTGTGCCAGTTAATAAGCGGTCTTATACTACTCTATAAGCGTTTTGATTTTGCAAGTAACAAAATAAATAAATAAATAAATAAGAATGTATTTGTAACTGATACAGACGCCATATTTTGTAGTGATTTTGTAATTCTTGAACAATAATCCGGTTTTTTTTTTTTTTGTTGTTGCTTGTTTTTGTTTTTTGCGAGACGACCACCATGAACAACTCAGTGCGCTGTAAGTAGTCCCCCGACCTTAATTTAGGGCCAGTGGTTCCAGGAAAGGAAGAAAGCCAGTGCCGTAAGACAAATCCAACATTCATGCCTTACGTGATTCGAACCAGGACCCATCTCGGCCGAATGGTCAGAAGCCAGCGCTTAGACCACTCCGCCACCGGGGAGGGACAGTTCGGTTGCATAAGGACACATCGGCATGGGTTCCGCATTTTATACAGATTTTCGAAAATTTTCTGCCGATATTTTCTTCACAGAAACAAAATGCGCCCTGGAAAAAAAATTTTTTTTAATGATTTCTCAATTTCCTGAAAAATATTTGGTTAAAGAAATATATATTCGCAGATTTCCTCATTTTCATCGTATTTGAAACTCCCGTATTACTTTTAGCTCTATAATACCAATGAAGAAGTACGCATTTTATAAACAATTTTAAAACACCATAGAATATTTTGTCGTGTAGTTTGTTAAACGGGGGTTTCCCGTTCGACTGCTGTTTTCAGAATTTCTGTGCTCACTTTTCCTAACACTACATTTTTGTGGCCGCTTTTCTTGTTTTATTTTTTTAAGGTGCCACAACTGTTAACCGTTTGCACGAACGTATAAACAAAACCGCACATTTCCCCGAATCGAAAATCTATATTTTTACGAAATTTGGCGGTTTTTCACTTTCGCAAAGAAATTTGTCATCAATGAAACAGCGTAAATCAAATGTGACAGATCAGAAATTGATTTTCGATCTATATTCTTTATATGTAGAAGTGGTCACAGAAGATTACATCAGTGAGGAGACCGTGCATGAATTTTTCCTCCTTTTTTATTTCTTCTTGCTTCTCACCCACAGAACTGATGTAGAGGAAATGACTCCAACTCTCTCGATGACAGCAGGTGAAATCAAAATAGAACTCAGAAGAACTGTTAGAGCTGCCCTTGTGAACATCATCCACTCTTCCTCTCCGGAAAAATTTAGGGATACAGGATGAAAAAAGATGAAGAAAAGATTAGAAAAAATCTCATTGCTTTCCCCCGTAATGACAGAAACGCTCTGTCTACCAGAAATGCTATCATCCCCGGTTCCTTATTTCCGCTTCCCCCAACTGTGTCGACCCACATTTATTTATTTCTCCCCCCCCTTTTATGTTGTTTTTTTTATCTGATGAATCTTTTCTCTTCCATTCCGTGGAGGCCTGTTTTTGGGGAAATAGCAAAAGTCCCTTTCGGGTTTAATAAACTGCGAACGTTCGAAGCGAATGATGGCTGCAAGAGAATGGATAACAAAAAAGAAAGGGTGCAAAAAATAGGTTGGCTGCTGCTTGGATCCCATTATTTGGAAGAGGTGGAAAATTCCTCGCTATGTTATCGCTAGAAATCAAAGTTAGAAGGTGCCATGACTGGCACTGTTTCCATAGCCAATATCACTGAAAATGAAAGACTTACGTGGATGCGAAGTGTGATGCCCTTTGCACTGGTGATAAATTCACCTGTTCCTCAAAACAAACGCCACTAACATACAAGTGTTCACATTCACAAATTTTATAATGCGTACTGCGAAGAAAAGGCTTTGTTTATAATAAACTCAGTCTTTTTTTGTAATTATTGTTATTAATTAACTAATACGGAATTAGACAATAGCAATAAGAGAATAACCAATGTCTGTTATCGGCTGTGCAAGAATTACCACACACAAAACAGGAAAAGTTCCGTTTAATTAAACCGCAGTAAACAGCCATTCTTATGAAGCGTAGTGCTGAAATCATAAGAAAATCTTACCAGAAGCACAAGGATAAACAGAGCGGGGAATATCTCTTATCAGGTACTAACAAGAAAGATAATATCGATTCCTCTGGTGTAATGAGCACCTATTTTGAAGTATTTCCGTCACGAAAAACAATTACAGTACTGTTTGTGAAAATTGCAACACCACGAAGTACTGCTAGTATCAGCTTGAAACTTACTGTACATGATATGTACAAAACGTTGGGACTTGCAGATGATTAAAATGTCAGTGAAAATGCGCACGCGGTTTTGGAGCAGCGCTCTCTAAACTGTCCGGTCTCGGGTATAAATAACGAGCTGGCTCAAACAACATTAAGTCGAAGGGGTGTTTCTTGTGTCCCACTATGCCCCGTCGCTGAAGAAGGTCACACGAAAACCTGACAGTCCTTGAGCGAGGAAGGATTGTTAGAAGCTGTATTTTTCTACAGCTAATTCACTACTCCTACGGGGCAAAACGTCAGTATAGAGATGCGAAAGAGCATCACTGGACAGAGGAGGCTCGGACGCACAGAATATCGGGAAATGGACTGCCGAATCGCGCGACTGAACGGGATGACAGACACTGTAACGTATATTCTATCTTAACTTTCCTTTTGAGTTTCTTTTTTACGCTTTCCAACCGTAGGTTGAAAAAGCGTATATGCTCCATCTTTGTACGTCTGTCCGCACGATAACTTGCGTAAAAATGGTTCGATTTCGATGAAACTTTAGTTAGTGGCGTTTGTTTTGAGGAACCACCTGGGGACGAATCGTGTTGAAAATGGACGAAATGGGGTCAGAGGTCACGACATGGGAGCGGGATCCATTCCATTGCCCTTATGCGTCATAACTTGCGTAAATATAGTTCGCTTTCAATGAAATTTTAGTATAAGGTAGGAAACCACCTGGGGACGAAACCTATTGAAAATGGACGAAATGGGGTCAGAGGTCACGACATGGGAGCGGGATCCATTCCATTGCCCTTATGCGTAATAACTTGCATAAATATGGTTCAATTTCGATGAAATTTTAGTATGTCGTAGGGGACCACCTGGGGACGAACCCTATTGAAAATAGATGAAGTCGGCTCAAAGGTCAGGACATAGGAGCGGGATGCATTTCATTGCTCTTATGCGTTATAACTTACGAAAAAATGCTTCGATTGAGACAGAACTTTATCATGTTGTTCCGAAAGTATACTTTACCGGTTCTGTTGAATGTCATAAAAATGGGGTCAAAGGTCAGATCATAGGAGTGAGATTTATTTTGCAGCCATTATTCTCATAACATGAGTAATGATTTCTGGTATGTTGGAAAGCGTATCATAATCAATGCATTGCATGATTTTACTAACTTGTACTATGTAACTTTGAGTTCGTTCACTTAGACATTTTCAAACATTAACGTTATGTCTTTTCCCTCAAACGAGAATAATGTTGGCAACACTGAGGTCGGAACAAGAGTGACGTATATGTGACCGGATAAGAACGATAGATAAAAAGGCAATGCAGCGGTTGTTTAAGGGGATTGATGTTATTGATGATAGGCGTGATGTTATACTGCGATTGGATGTTAAATCACTGATACTGTGCTGAGTACGCCAATAAACCGGATGTGAGTGTGGAGTAGAAACCATGCAAGCAAAATAAACGAATTTGTAGGTACTACAATTGACCTCTTTCTTGTAATACGTATGAGTATCTTCTAATATTACATTGACTTTAGCACACATCACGTAATTACTGACGTAAGGACTAAGTTACAGCGGGAAGGACAAATTACGTCATAACACCTCTACCGCATGACATTGACCGATCGCACAGCGACATCCACGGTATTAGCGCAGCAGTGGAACACTGTCACAGGTCAGGCTTTGTCCTCCAGCACAGTTCGGCGTCGTCTGTTTAACAGAGGACTGCTCGCTAGCAGTCCATCGGTGCGTATTCCGTTGACTGTAATGGCGTCTCGAACACAGATATTGGTGCGCTGATTAGCAACAGGTCTTGTTTTCGGACGAGTCAAGATTCAGCTTGATGCGCCATGGTGGTCGCATACGTGTTCGAAGGCATCGTGGAGAACGGCACCTTGCAGCGTGCATTTTGCCGCGTCATAGCGGCCCAACGCCAAGCTTCATGGGCGGCATTGGGTTCAATACGCGATCTCGCTTGATACGAATGGAGGGAACCCTCAAAAGCCAGCGATATATCAAGTATGTTTCAGAGGCAGAGGTGATACTCTTCTTTCAAAGTTGTCCTGGCGCTGTAATCCTGCAGGACAATGCTCAGCCACATGTGGCCCAGAATGTGCAAATCCTCTCCCATGCACGGCAGATTCCGCTGCTTCTTCCCGACAGAGACGATTTTAGATTTTTTGGGGCCCTAAGCGCTAAAAGATTCAGGGGCCCCCTACCCTTCTTATCGCCTCAGAAATTTTCGTTTGTCAGATTAACAAAAAATAATAGTCAAGAAAAAAGTTGTTACGCTTTCTAAAATGCCATTCTATTTTCCTATTATCAGAACGTTTTGTAAGAAACAGTGTTAGTGTAATCACTTTGTCAGTGCACATCGAACTTTTTGTTTTTAGAGATATTTCAAAAATTGTTTTTGCGGCAAATAGGAAATCTCTGGAAATTAGCTGTGGCCATTTCAGCGCTGGATTTTCAGATAGATATAAGGATTTAAAAAATCCGGTTTGAAAACGGAAGTGGGAACCACAGCTTTTCGAGTAAGAGTATCATTGAAACTTTTATTACTTTTTCAAAAGTTAATTTTATGTCGATTTAAGGAATAGAAAAAATGAGAATACTTGGTAATTATCAATATTAAACCAAGGGAGGAGAAAGTAATAAGAAGATGTTTTTTTTTTTTTTTTTTTTTCAATTAGGCTGGTTTAGGGGGGATTAGGGCTAAGGAAGAACTTGTTTACCCTGCCTCAAAGGGAAAAGGCAACAAATAGCAATCATTCCCGATCATCAAAACAGTACCTGCAAGCACTCCTCATTGCAACTCAGGGGTGAAGGAGGTTTGAACACGCTTCCCAAGTTTGGGAAGCGTGAATTCTTCCTTCACCAACCACTAAATGGAAGGCTAAATTATTTTACCTGTTCGTTTCAAAACCCGGACATCGATAAGAACTCGAAACATTGGAGTATCATCAACAGGAAGGAAGAATATATGTTATCAATATGAGAAAGTTAAATATCAATTCACAACACAAATAAAGTGGTCGCTTTAAGGATTCATTTATTTCTGTCCCTGAAAACCAAAACATTCCTGCTAATCCAGTTATGCGTTTTCGCCCCCACCCCACCCCCGAATTCGGGGACCCTAGTGCGCCTATTTGGAAATCCGCCACTGATACCCGATCGAACATGTCTGGGTCACGGTAGCTAAACGACTGATCCGTCAAGTGCCTCTGCTGGTTAACACAAATGAACTTTGGGTTTCGCATAGAAGCAGGGTGTCAGGTTATTACCCAGGACGACATCGAAAACCGCTTTCATTCATACCCACGTCGTGTAGAAGCTGTTATTTTTGCTCAAGGTGGCTTCACGCGATACTGAGTTTTGAAGCGAAAAAATCTTGTATAGCTGTAGAAATGTAATCAGTAATCTCCTGTAACATGAGGAATCTGTGATTCAAATTTCCTTTGAAAAGCGCGATTCTTTCTTGGTGTTGCAATGTTTACAAACAGTAGTGTGCAGAGTGTGAGTCGAAAGTTTTGCAATATTTGGATCACTTTATGCTTTCATGCGAACCTTTATGACGAAAGCTAACTAGCATTCGAAGTATAGGCCATCGTGTTGCACCGTCCTTAGCCATTTGTCTGCCAGTTCTCTGAATCCGCGGCGGTACCAGTTCTTGTCCTTCGAGGCGAAGAACTCCTTCACCCCAGCTGCCACCTTCTTCTGCTTGTTGAAGTGCCGCCCTCGAAGGAAGTGGGCCATGGACCAGAACAAGTAATAATCCGATGGGGCAAGGTCCGGTCTATATGTTGGGTGTGGCGAGAGTCGTGGCTAATGAATGGAAATTGAAATTTGATTGGGGGTTTAATTAACAGAGAGTTATAATTAAACACTTGCCTTGCGAGAGGCGGTATATAAAAAAGATCTTCGGACACTTGGAATTCGAGTGGCAAAATGCAGGTGTTTGCCACGAGAACAAAGAGCTCATAATCGGAAATAGGGCAGGCCAGGGTTCAAGAGCTTTTTCCCATAGCACAAAAGTTGTTTGAACGGCAAGCGCTTTTGAAACTTTTGTCTGTGCCGCGCGCGAAACAATGGGAGAGCCTTTGGACTTAAAGCGTTTCGTAATAAACATCCCGTGTTTCTCAAGTGGTGGAATACACCACTTACCACATCTTGGAGACGAGAGAATTGTTTTTCGGGGCAGAATCCGTTTGATAGCCGAGAGAAATAGGATAGGGAGCTTCCTCGCGCTAGAAATTTGGAAGATATACGCTGAAGAAGAATCGGCCGCCCCGGTGGCGCAGTGGTCTAAGGCGTTGGCCTCTGATCATTCGTCCCTAGGGGTCCGGGTTCGAATCCCGGTGAGGCATGGATGTTGTGTTTGTCTTACGGCACTGGCTCTCTCCCTTCCCTGGAACCAGTGACCCTAAATTAGGGACGGGCGACTGCTTATAGCCCATTTGAGTTGCTCACGGTGGTCGTTAAACCTCCAATCAAAAAAAAAAAAAAAGAAGAAGAATCGCCAGCACTAGTTTCGCTTTGGAGCTTTCATCAACTCGCCTGACAGCCGATGCCGAAATTGACGTAAAAAGGAGCCATTTCAGGTGACCGGCCGAGAGAAAAGAGATACGGAACCGCCCAGAGAGAGAGAGAGAGAGAGAGGGAGGGAGAGAAACGCTTGCTTTGGGCGCGAAGAACTAAAGAGCCCCTTCCTGCAGACAGAGAGAGCCCGAAGCTAATCTCGGCCTCTGTTTGTGTTTGTTCGGAGGAAATTCGTCTGTGCGTTTGAATGCGTGCCTGGTTTGTCCTTAAGCAACGCCGACTCCTCCAAGAGGAAAAGAGAAAGCTACCCGTAGTACCAACATATCAGTGTGTGTGTGAGTGTGTTTGTGTTCATAAATTTCACCAGTATTTGGATACTCGAGGACATACGTAAGTACTTTATTAGTATTTCTTTGCGGCCCATTGTGAACGAACAGACTCTTCGTTGCGTCATATTTTCGGAAACACCAAAGACGGCCCAAAGCTGGCCGGAAATTATTGCTTTTACTATTACATGAAGTATCCATTGTAAATTATGCCTGCATCCATTAAATCCCTGTTTTAATTGTTATACTGTGCCTGCATTGGTTTCTTAGCGTACTGTGCAGGCTAATTGGCTAACGAGGTATATTTGCAGATCCAGCGATCGGATCGCAGTCCGGAAATATTTTGGCATCCTGATTATCCGGGACCTGATTGGGCCCGACGTCGTAACAATATTAAAACCAGAAATATTCACCTACGCTTCCTAGCGGCAAAACATTTTTTCATAAAATATCATAAAATGCAATATTAGGCGACGTAACTTCTATCTAACGAAGGAAGGATGTTCAAAATCAGAACTTTAGAAACTAAAATCTCCAGAAAAATACAATATAGGCCTATAGTGGGCGAAAAAGTATTTGCCCACATATACTACTTTATATAAATAAACTTCGCAAGGAATTTTGACGAAATATTTTGAACCATTGGATTACTTTTACAATAAACATACACGCACGATTCTTTTTTTATTTATTAATCAGAAGAGACATGTATATATACTAGCTAAATACCCGTTCTTCGAACGTGATGATATAAAAAAATTTCTATAATACAGGATTTCATACCATACCATAATATAAGTTGTGCCATAAATTAATATACTAATAATACACTTGATCAGTTTGTTCTATAATATTATTATATCGTATCGGTAATAAAATGGATTCAAATACATAATGTTTATGGCATGAATTTTTGCATTAAGCGGCGGAGTGTTGTCATTTGTATTCTGCATCCTTATAAAGTGCGGAATGTTGTCTTTTGTAACTAAACATTTTTATAGCGATGAACGAATGGAAAAATAAAAAGAATATATTGATTTATGTTAGTGCTTCTTTGTACACTGCGTTGGCTTTTCTGGAATCATCCGCCAGTATTACCAAACTGCTAGGAGAACTAACTCTTGAGCACGTTACGTAAAACTGGCCATGAGAGAAACAGTTTTCTCTTAAGTCGGCACCAGCTATTTTTAAGGACTGTCCTTGTGATTTATTGATCGTCATATCAAACCAGTTCTACAATTTGACTTTTGACACAAAAACCTTGACATTCGATATGTCAAACGATAATATAAATGGTTAAATGCAAAGCATATTATGATATAGCGCTTTTTGCGTGATATTTTAAAAAAGTTTTTTTGTTAAATAAATTTAGAACAAATAAAAAAACCTTGGCATTCGATATTTCAAATGATAATAAATGTTTAAATGCAAAGCATGTTATGATATAGCGCTTTTTACGTGATCTTTAAGGTGAAAATACACCAAATACGTGGCGACAGTTAATAAATAAATACATCGCTCTTTCCACGTTCCAGAAACACACAGCATCCGAAAAATTGTTTTTCAGCCGCCGCTGTGGAATATTTCCCCTTGGATCTCGCTCTTTGGATTTAACTGCTATAATATATATATAGCTAGTGCCGTTCATGCCCACCAGATGGAGACATCTCAGTAGCTGAGCCCATCTTACGGATTTATGATGTCAGAAGCTGACTTAAAAATACCATAGCACCGTGGATTGCTGGCCACCGTGGCGTATTTGTAACGCGCTCGGCTAGATATCGAGAGTTCTGTTGGTTCATTTCCACAGCGGCGGCTGAAAAACAATTTTTCGGATGCTGTGTGTTTCTGGAACGTGGAAAGAGCGATGTATTTATTTATTGATGTTTAAGGTTTTTTGTTAAATAAATTCAGAGCAAATAAATTCAGAACAAATAAATTTAGAACAAAATATATACTGAGTAGGTCAACTCAAGTCATTTTGCACTGCATATTTCTTCGATATTTTGGAAAACACATGTCTGCTTGACTTATTCTGCCAAACGACACATGGGCAATTGCGTTCATAAATGTAAATTTAAAACTTCAAGCCTACACGAAACAAATCAAAATACGCCGTTACTCTTCACTTTCATCATTAAAATATTAATAGACAACAGAACAAAATAATAATAGAAAACAGAATTCCATTGCAATACAAGAGAGGGCTATAGCTCTTCATGCCTGTGGTTTAAGTTATAGCGAAATTAGTAAGAAGTTAAAGTTGAACTTTTCTGGTGTTCGGTACGTAATAAAAAAGAAAAAAGAGAGAGGTAGTATTATGGAGAATGAGTTGCGATCTGGGCGTCCGAGAGAGTTAAATGCAAGGAAGCGGAGAAACGTTATTTGGAAATTATCGAAAAACCCTTCCGTAAGTGCTCGAGAATTGGCTGCTGGTGTCGCTTCAACATCACGAACCATAGTGAGTTCTCAAACTATTCGTAATATTTTTCACGTTGCATATATTCGAGGCACGAGACCCAGGAAGAAAAACTTATATGGGTGAAACAAATAGACAGAAAGGCTTGAGATTTCCGAAGCTTATGTCAGCAAATCAGCAAAGTGTTGGCAAAATGTAATATTTTCCGACGAAATCAGGTTTAATATTTTTGGTTCGGATGGAAAAAAACATGTGTAGCGAAAGCCAAACACTTCCCTTGAATCAAAAAATTAAGACCAATTGTCAAACATGGCGGTGCTCATGTAATGATTTGAGGTTACATGGCTTTTAATGGAGTTGGCAATATGGCCTTTATTGAAAATAATATGAATGCGAGACAATGTATTGATATATTGCAAAGACATTTATTGGCTAGCATCGAAATTGGGAATTGCAGATTCATTCTATTTTCAACAGGACAAATATCTCATGTGAAACTCCTCCAATGCCGCCCCGGTGGCGCTGGCTCTGATCATTCGTCCGTAAGGGGTCCGGGTTCGAATCCCGGTGAGGCATGGATGTTGTGTTTGTCTTACGGCACTGGCTCTCTCCCTTCCCTGGAGCCAGTGACCCTAAATTAATGACGGGCGACTGCTTATAGCCCATTGAGTTGCTCACGGTGGTCGTTAACCTCCAACCAAAAAAAAAAAAGAAAAAAAAAGAAACTCCTCCAAATACGTGGCGTCAGTGTATAAACAAAGAGATCGCTCTTTACACGTTTAAAAATGTGGACAGAGTGATGTCTTTGTTTATACAAAGATCTTAAACATACAGTTAACGTAACAAGGTCATGGTTCAACTGACACCCCCCCCCCCTACAATCGCCAGACCTCAACCCTATTGCGAATTTGCAGCATTTGTTGGATTTACAACTGAGAACATAACGGCTACGGTTCTTCTGAATCACAATTATGTAGAGGTGTCCAAATCACTACAGTGTAACAAATAAGGTAAAATGTTTTATATTGAAAAACCACATCATATAAATATAAAACTCAAGTTTTATACACATTTAGACTGTATCGATATGATTGTTTTATACATAGCATGTTCAAATGGCATCACATCGTCTTGTTTTACAACACCGCAATACGTTTTATGATCTGACCAAAAAAATGCGTATCCTGATATCTATCCCCGTTGTCAAAAAACAGTACCGACCCCCCCCCCTTGCTTGCCCTTGTACGGCAAAAAATTTGGCTCTCTGCTTTTCTTTTTAGATTTCCATTTTTTCGACATTTCCTGTTGTGTACTTAACCATCTATCATTATCATTATTATTTTTATAGGTACCCGCAGCCCAGGCTTTTTTAATCTATTCAACTGAATATATATTTTGTCGATCGATGTATGAATCCACAGAACATTTCACGATGGACTTCAAAATCGCAAAAGTATGTTTCATAAAAGCACAATCCTTAGCAAAAGCAAGCAGCAAGTCTGTGCCCCGAAATTCAGCGTTGTGGAACATTTCTTTCTCGCTCTGCTGTGATAGCGCGGGCTGTTGCCGTAAATGTACCTTTAGCACCTGCGCGTTTCCATTTTGCGACTTGGTTGTTTAAATGTATTGCGGAGGTCATTTATCAGAGTTTACGAAGGTGTCTTTTGTTTTATTCATCTTTTTTTTTTTTTTTTTCCCCTTAGAATCTGTGAAGAAAGACCACACCCTTGGTACCGAGGCTTCCCGGAGAGAAACACATCTTGGAACATAGCCGTTTAAAAGGTGAAAAACACACCTATCGATCTGATCATCTTCAGGCATGCTGCCTCTACCTCTCATTTTGCAGACTCCTCGCTTGATTTTAGTTTTATTTCCGGGTATTTACGGAAGCTTCGGCGATCTGTTCTTGACTCTGAATACGTATGCATTTAATAAAAAAACAAATTTTTTTATTTTAGATGTTAGGAAGATTGACTGGGATATCTAAATCGTACAGCGAATTCACGTTCAGTTGAATACTTTATCACCGCTTGTTCAGCACTAATTGAGTTAGCTAAATCCGTGCAGCTCCACTATGATTGACAGTCAGGGCATAAAATGTTATCTCCATTAAGTCCATACATTTGTTTGCTGTACAGTTTATTAAGCATGCCGGCATTTATGTTCACTAATTGAAAGATTTATTCAGAATGGGTGTTACAGTCGACCCCCACATACACCAATGAGCCATTGCATTATGACCACCTAACTAATAAGCTGTTAGACCCCCCTTTAGCCCGTAAAACAGCGGCCACTTTGCAAGGCATTGATTCGACGAGGTAGCGATAGATATCCTGGGGTATCTGGTACTATAAAGTAAACAGCAGATCCTCCAATTTCTATACATTTCGGGTTGGTGGTGATTTAGCGGCTATTGGGATAATGGGGCTTAAAGTGTCCCACAAGAAAACATCGCCCACAGCATAACACCGCCGCCGTCGGCCTGTTTCCGCCCAACAGTGCATCCAGATGCCACAGCCTCCGTTGGTAATCGGCGTATCAGCGCTCGGCCATCTACGTGATGCACCAGGAATCTTGATTCATCAGACCAGGCCACTTTCTCCCAATTATCCACGATCCAATCTCGATGATCTTGGGCCCATTTCGTGCGTCATTGGTGATGACGTGCAGTGAGCATGGAGACCCGGCTAGGTCTTTCCCTACGCAGGCCCATGAGCAGAAGGCTGCGATGAACTGTTCGCTGTGACACATTGCCTTGATCACCACTGTTGTAGCTGCGGGAGATTCGTCGCACTCTGGTCTTGTGGTCACTGTGAACAATGAGCGACAGTCTCCTCTCCCCTGTGGCATCAATGAGCTGCGGACGACACACGGGTGAACGATGGTTCGTTGCTTGGCCGTCTGTGCACCACTTTTTATACGTACTCACTACAGCGCCACGTGAACAAAGCACAATCTGCGCCATTTCCGAGATCGTAGTTCCGGAGCACCGTGCCATCACAATTTGTCCTTTATCAGACCGATAAATCGGCAGCTTTTCCCATTCTAACTCCGAAAACAGGTTGTATATATACTGCTCTGTGAACTTCACCTGTGCCACCGTTCGGTCTCCCGGCGCGCTCATTTCTCTATGCTGGGTGTGTTCATAATGTAATAACTCATCGGTGCATAAGGATCTTGCAAAGTGCGAAGTTCCACATAAACCGAAGTTTTTATGGATCCCTCTTCGCAATATTCTTCCTTGTTATTATTTCAACCGCATATGACGAACATCTTTTTATAGAGAAACCGGTTATCAGTAAACAAAATAAATAGTTGAAATGGTTGAACTACAGAAATTGCATAGTTATATTTTTCATTTAATATAGAAAAACAAAAATTCAATATTTATAACATAAAGTCAAGTGTAGTTTAAGCAGTATCAAAGTCCACTAAAAAGTGTAAGCTTAAAAAATCTTTCATAGCCTAGCACTTTTGGGAAAATAACTACCAATTTTTGTTTGGCGACGCAATATTATTGTATTGACTAAATGAGTGACCGGCCTTGACTTTTTAGAAGCATTTCACATTTTTAAAACCGTAGTTACTTGGTAAATGATTTATCTTCATCTCCATATCTATCGAGCGCATGGAAATCACTCATCAAGACCGATGGTCATCACGAGACGTTTAATGCGTGAAACTGGGAACGTCGTCAGAAGCAAAAAATCAACACGTTTAGTCCTGATGAAGCTGGACTATAATTTCCAGCAGAAGCGTAACTAGGGAGGGGCAGCTCAAGTGACGGCGCAAAAATCTCTGATTAAAGTTGGAATTGAAGCTTTTGCACCAGTTCCTGCTCCATTGTTTCGTTCTACATTTTGTTATTTGCCTGTTTACAGTTCAGAATATGTTAGTTTCTTACTTACAGAAATGAAGAAGTAGTTGTGATTCGAGGTTTAACAACCGCCTTGAGCAATTCAGTCGGCCGTAAGCAGTCTCCCGTCCCTAATTTAGGGCCAGTGGCTCCAGGGAAGGGAGTGAACCAGCGCTGTAAGACAAACACAACGTCCATGCCTCACCACGATTTAAACCAGGACCCATCTCGGACGAATGATCAGAAGCCATCGCTTACTGTGCTACGGGGGTTGCAAAGCACTGATGTATTCAGGCATCTTCTCGGGGGTACTTAGCCCCCCCCCGAAGTCCATGCCCCCCCCGCTGTATGTTTTGGGGATATCTTTTAGCCTAATTGTGTCAGTTTATAGCTGAATATTTGGAGAAATTAATTTACAAAAACTTAAGAAAATGAGGGAAAATATTATAATAAGAAAAAAAAAAGCATGGACTTCAAAATCTGAAATTTCTATCATCCTTCAATAGAACATTAAACAGTTCTCGCTGAAGGAGCAATTTTTCAATCAGTGAAAACTCGAACTACTTCCGCAATAAAATCCTAATTCCGCAGAATAGAGATGTTTGCACTATAATTCATCATCATATTTTGGAAGCTGGCATTCAACTTTATTTCAATCTTCTGTATGCCGACTTTCCATGTATACTGTTAAGCCTCAGTGTAGCCAACGTGACGTTAGTGCTTCTAATACAATAAAATATTTGCTACCTAATTTTTAATAATACTAAATTATTAGAAATTGTTCCCATAAAAAGTACTTTTTTTCTGGCGGTGGGTGGTTTACACTCGTGACAAAAAAAAAAAAAAAGGAAAAGTCAAAGCACCTCAAACTGGCATCCAAGCGGTTAGTTATTTTTTTTTTCTTTACTACTATGTGCTTATCTAAAGGGGCTGAAACCAAATGGCAATGGAATGGTTTACACAATACGTTTTCAGGTAACACTGTACTGATTCCTTAATAACCAGTAACACTCTTGTAGTAAGGCTGAGGTGAGGACATTTTTACTACTTTTAATGGGTTCTTTTTTTGGTGGGAAGGGGGAATTTTCTCCAGTACAGCCTTATCTCACTAGCATCCTGAATATTTTACACCACCTCATGGTGAAATCCGTGGTGTATTACTGAATTAAAGCAAGGGTATGACATTTTCACATTTTTAATCACTTGCATGTGTAGATTTTCTGGAATTAGCATTTGCGATATAGGAGCATAAGAAAATTTTTATGATCTATTTAATTTTTTATATACATTAATGTATATGGAGGAGACTAGCACAAGACAGACCGTTGTGGAGGAAACTTGGGGAGACCTTCGTCCAGCAGTGGATTGATAATGGTTGACAATGATGATGATGATGATATATAAATAACAAAATTGTGATTATATGTAAATAATCAGTCAATACGTTTCATCCCCCTCAAAATTTGTAATTGCCCCCCTCGAAAAAAACTCTCTGAATAAACACTTTAAATAGGAGAAATTTCAATTTCTTGTGTCAGTTACTTTAATTTTACGTTAGTTAAACGTCTAACTGATATTTTCATCACAAGATGTAGGTTTTAATTAATAAATGTTATTGTCTTCGAGAGAGAGATTAATCGATAAATAGTTTGTGATTGACGTTTTTTTATTTAGGGGTTTAACGACAAAATAAAGGAAATAAAAGGGCCATAAGCACTCGCCCTTCCTAATTTAGGGCCACTGGTTCCGGGGAAAGGAAAGAGCCAGTGCCGTAATAGAAACACAAAATCCGTGCATCACTGGGATTCAAACCCAGACCCATCTCGGTCAGAAGCCAGTGCTTCGAACACTGCGCCACCGGTGGCTTGTTTTAATCTGACATAATATAATATCCCCAAAATAGCCCTTTTCTTGATCTGTCGGGTTACAACGAAGTTTGCATAAATCGAATATTTTTAACCCTCTCGTCAACGTCGATATAAAAAGTTCAAATGAATCATATTCACTTGTTTAATTTTTTTTTGATTGATGGTTTAACGACCACCGTGAGCAGTCACCCGTCCCGAATTTAGGGCCACTGGGTCCAGGGAAGGGAGAGAGCCAGCGGCATATGGCAAACACAACATCCATGCCTCACTGGGATTTGAACCCGGACCCCCTCCCGGACGAATGGTCATGAGCTATCGCTTAAACCACTGCGCCACCGGGACAACTTCTTAGAACACGAACTTTTGTGATACAGTTTGTTACGCAGTTATAGATTGCGTTAATCAAGTGGCCGATTAATCAGAACATAATTGTGCGTTCCTCCCTAGCGGCCGATGGGTCTTAGGTGCTGGATTATGACCATTCGTCAAAGATGGGTCGGGGTTCGAATCCTGTGAGATATAGATGTCTTTCTGGATTTATGGCACTGGATTTCTCCCTTTCCGGGAACCAGTGGCCCGAAATTAAGGGAGGGCGACTACTTATAGCGCATCGAGTTACGCTGGCCGTTAAACTAGCTCACAAAGTAACAAGACAAATTAAATATGATAAAACGCTAAGAGGCTAGAAAACCTATTGTTAACTTAAGGAATAGCACTCTACGAAATATTAGGATAACGCTGAGAGGGGAAAGGCAGCATCAAAGCAGGCAGGCCTTTAAGATCACAAATATCGTCATACAATAGGGTGATGAAAAAAAAATGATGGTCGCATGGCTTCAAAATCGACGTAGCCGCATTGTGCCCCTAAGCCAAACCATCGTCTGTGCTGCGGGAAAAATATTTTTGATGCACCAAGGTCATTATGGAGCTTTTCCTTCAAGTCATGGCTAGCTTTCCAATTTCAAATCCTGTTATGATTTGAAGAAAGTAAAAATGAATGGAAAATCGGATCGCTGATTTTGAAGCAGGTGAACAACAATTTTCTAAAGAACTGGTAGCATATAAAAGAGTAAGTATATATATCGTTAAGCAAATGTTTAAAGTGGATGAACCTTGGATCTATTGGAAAACATTGCTAGCAACATATATGTCTGTCAGAAAAAATATGCAACAATGGTTGTAGATTTATGGTTTCCGAGAGCTCATCCCCCTTCTTTGCATTTCTTCTTGTGGGGCAACTGTAGTCTTGAATTATGCAAGTTTTGAATCATACGAAGTCTTCAGGAGCGCATCCCTCGCATTATATGCGACCATCCTGTGTTTCTCGACTCACGTGTAGCCACAGGGTGGATAACTGGTTGATACGCTGGAAAAAAATTTGCATAATCGAACTGGACGGGATAGCAGAGAGCCAGTTATTTTCATAATGTTTTCCTATGTCCGAGTAGATGTAATCTGAATGCAGCATGCCAGAAAATGGAAAATCTGAAATACGGACGCTAAATAAATACGTTTCTAACTTTTTATCAACAGCTAACAATAAACATTTCAAGAAACATGGAGCGCTGGGAGAAACTTTCCAAATTAAGAAAAAAAGAGCTCTCGAAGTCAGATTATTTGGATGAGATGTTCTCCTTTAAAAAGCAATTTCTCAACCACAGCAAAAAAATAAATAAATTAAAATGCTCAACAGCCGCAATATTTTCTTAGCTGCGTACCAGTTCGTCTCTTGAATATTCTGAAAAAAAAAGTAGAGGTATTGGAATAATTTAGATTTACTTTGTCAAGTCCTAAAAATGTCGTGCAAAGATTTTTCCTTTTTTTTTAACGAAAATAATTGCTTCACCTTCCACAAGAAAGGTGAAAATGCAAAAGTTGCAGGAAGAAGTGAACGAAACATCTTTTTTTGTTTATTGCTTAGTCTTGAGTTTTAAATAGTACGATAATCATCTGAGATCGTCTCGCTCATCCTCATACCTTTAAAACACAAAAATAGGCAATGATTCCGAAGTTCCCTAAAAACAGGCAACAAATCCGAAATATCCCTAAAACTATAGAGTGATTCCGAAGTATTCCTAAAAATAGGCAACGACTCCGAAGAATACCTAAAAACAACATGCAATGATTGCGAAGTATCTCTAAAAACATGCAATGATCCCAAAATACCCCTAAAATAAGCAATGATCTCGAGGTATCCCTAAACATAAGCAATAATTCCGAGTCATCCTTAAATATAGGCAGTGATTGCGAGGTACTCCTAAAATTAGGCAGTGTTTCCGATGTATAGGTAATGATTCCGAAATATCCGAAAAAATCGGCAACGATTCGGAAGTATCCCAAAAAATAAGCAATGATTCCGAGGTATCCCTGAAAATAGGCAGTGATTCCAAAGTATAGGTAATGATTCCGAAGTATCCCTGGGTGAATACACAGAATACTTAGAATTCTTCTGAGTCATTACCTAATTTTCACACAGCAGTTCCAAACCTTAATGTGCTGCTGAAATGAAAGCCTAAGTCAGTGATTCACAAACCGTTTTGGCTTAGGACACGCTAAACTGGGCAAAAAAATAAAAAAAATATTGTGACAACCCCATCGGATCTCACCTACTTCCGTTGAAGAATAATTTACTTATACACCTTGTGGTCCGAGTCTTCAACTGTTAATGTTTTACAGATGCTGTAAAACAGTAACAGTTGAAGACACGGACTCAAAAACAGCTCAAAAACTGCGAACCGTTAGGTAGATGTACTCATAACGTTTTTGCCCCCTACCGAGGGATGTGACTGAGCAGATTTTATACAATTTATTTAGACTCACTCCATCAGGGAGCAATATGAAGAGACCCGTATTGAAGACATTCTTTAAAAATAAGAGAAAAGGAAAAAACAAAACAAATAACAATGAAATAACGTTAAAGTACGAAAAAAATATAGCCACAGGAAGAGAACCAGTTTTCAACACATGAAAAATAAAATTTTGACTCTGGATCTTACTATAAATTTGTGATTTATTCTATATTACTTTATTCCAGTATTTTATTAAGAATAGCATTACCTTTTCTACAAATTATTGATTTTAATGCTATCCGTTTTTTTTTTATTTTATTTGCACCGTTGTTTGTATAATTGTTCTTTATGCTATCCAAAATACATCAGGAGAAGGGTCCTCAATCGTAACCGTCGATCATTTCACATTTAAAACTTCATCAAGCTATTCTTCTTCGTAGATGCTAAGTTTATATTGTTGCATGTATTCGTGAGAGGTCATGAACGGGTTTCTTACTCAGTTATAACACGTAATACCGAGATTGAGAAGCGCTGTTGCATTTTTCGGTTGATCTACGTAAGATGATCGCCAGTCAGTGGCACAATTAGTAAATCATTGTCATGTTTAGTTAAGTATTCACTACTTGTATTTACTGATTTTACCAGCTAGTATTACGAAACATTTGTAAGTTCCCCCTCGACGTCATACATTAATGAAAGAATGCTTTCTCTTCTGCTCTGCATGTTTGAATCAACTTGATTCAGAATGTTAGAGATATCGGAAAAGTGTGCTAATTATAAGAACCACTCCTTATTTCCCAGAGAACTACAAAATTCAGTTTGATATTCGAAAAGAAGGAATTCGTGCATTTCATCTGTCAACTCAAAAACACGCCCTCGTGATAAGCTTCTCACTTCAGTACTAAGTATCAGATTTTGGAAACGTGAGCCTATCGTTATACATGATTTATGAAGCAAGCGAATTTTAAAAGGTGTGCTTTTAATGCAGTTCATCATTTTTAACTTCATCACATAAAACAGTCGTCGACTCTATAGTTTTCAACTAAAGACTCGTGATACAGAAAGTAATAAGTTGCGATATTTAAATTTTCTTCTTCTTTTTTTTTTTTTTTTTTTTTTTTTTTTTTTGCCAGTGGTAAAAATCCGTTTGCAGTCCTGAGCATCGAAAATACGTCTCAGTACAAAAGTTTCTCACAATGTTTCTCACATGCATTCTTATTGGTCAAATTCTCACAATGTTTCTCACATGCATTCTTATTGGTCAAATTCTCACAATGCATTCTTATTGGTCAAATTCTCACAATGTTTCTCACATGCATTCTTATTGGTCAAATTCTCACAATGCATTCTTATTGGTCAAATTCTCACAATGCATTCTTATTGGTCAAATATTCACTAATTGTATTTATTGTCTTTACCAATTGTTTCTTTCACTTTTTTACAACACCAAATATTTTCCTTAATTTGGCCATTATGAGCAAATCGACTAATTTTTTCTCACTTGAACACGTTTTTCAATATTAGCAGATGTATCGTTTATTTTACACTAACAATATTGGATAAAGGGATTTTCCTTATTTCTGCTTCAGCTTCCTTCGTTGAGGCATCTAGTGAAAACTTAGGCGAGTGTAGTTCCTATTTTTTCCCTGATTTCCTGTATAATATCCACGATAATTCTGTTTCACCCTGAAACTCTCCGTCTTTGTTGCTCTTAATTGCAGGGGGAGCTTCTGCCAACGCACACACACACACATGATATTTTTGTAGTGTGCAAAATAGCCCGATCATAAATGATTAATTTCTTCAATGCCTTTCCATAGAAAGAACGTATTACCCTTCTCTTTCCCGATGACTAATTTTTAGGATGTATCATCGGCGTATAACACATAGAAACAGCCATTAAGGTGCTAAATATAGCACTTTTACTAATGGCTGACTCGATGCGTTCCTTCACACCAATGGAATTATGCTGTCTTTTGATTAATTATTATATCTTTTCGCGCATATCTTCCGAAAAAATATGCCAATTTATTATGCATTATAAAAATCCCGAACCAAACAGAAGGTAGGACAAACCAGTTAAGGTACTAGGTCTCAATCCTGAAACTGTTGGACCTGGGTTAGAATCCAGTTAAAGTATCGAGGTCGTGTTCGTTCTTTAGGCACTGGTTTTATCCCTTCCAAATTAATGACCCTTAATAAAGGAAAAAAAAAGGGGGGGGGTGGCTCTCCTTCCAGCCAGCCTGTGATTCTCATGATGGCGTTAAACTTCTAGAAGCTAACAACAGAATGGGAGCACTACTTACATTGTCCCAATCCTTGCCTTTAATTTTAAATATACAGATCATGTGACGATCCATCAGACAAATAATGGAACGACCAGATCAGGAATATTTCGTGTTGGTATTGTGTTGTCTCGGCGGAGTTTAATGAAATGTTTGCCTTTTGTTTCTGAATTTTCTATTTCTTCTATTTCTTACATTGTCCCAATCCTTGCCTTTAATTTTAAATGCACAGATCACACGACGACCCATCAGACAAATAACGGAACTACCAGATCTGGAATATTTAGTGTTCGCGTTGTGTTGTCTCAGCGGAGTTTAAAGAAATGTTTGTTTTTTATTTCTGAATTTTCTATTTCTCTTATTTCTTACATTGTCCCAATCCTTGCCTTTAATTTTAAATATACAGATCACATGACGAACCATCAGACAAATAACGGAACGACCAGATCAGGAATACTTCGTGTTGGTATTGTGCTGTCTCAAACAGATATAAGGAAATATATGCGTAAATATTTGGTTTTTATTTCTGAAATCATTGTCAGCAATTGTCTATAACTCATACACTAATGTAAATTTTCCAGAAAATTATCGTCAAAATTTGGCTGATTGTTTTCATGAAAGCACAGACGAAAATTAATTAATTTCTTCAAAAATAATTCCTTGAAATGAATAAAGAAGCCCATTTCTAATAACCAAGCCTTCACTTCCTCGTCCTTTTGCTTAATGCAAGAGAACGCTCAGTTCCCATAAAAATAAAAGGATCTTTCACTTCATTTGAAATCCATAAGCACAAATCAAATAAAAAATATTCACAACCTTCACGGAAGTTGCAGAAGTTTTTTTTATAGTTATTTAATTCATATACTATCAGTAGGAATGAAAGAGTTGAAGAGAGAGAAAAATGCTGCCAAAGAATGTTAACATTTTGTTTTCCGGAAAAAAAGTGCGAAAGTGTTTTCAAGAGAATTGGAAATGCAAAAATTAAAATAGGGGAAAAAAGAAAGAAAAGAAGGAAAAAGAACATCCGTATATTTTGGAATTGTTGCAAGAAGAGAGTTTTTTTACAACCTAAAACAGGAAATTAAAATATCGGATTAAAGGAACCAAGTTATTTGCAAGTAATCAGATAGAACGATGGATTCAGTGACCTTCCAGACACAAAACATCTCTATATCTCGTGTGGATCGCCGTTCTGTGAAAGAATTGCCAAAACAGTTCTTTAAAGAGTTAAATGAAAAAGGAATGAATATTCCAGCTAAAGTCTTTCCCTAATTTTGGGCTAATGGTTTTACAGAGAAGAAATAAATAAAGCCGAAGTGTAAAAATAACACAAATGTTACAAACGGACTACCGTTAGAGAGGCATGTGAAGAAACTATTACAAGTCAACAACATGTTAAAAGCGTATTAAAATGGTAAGCAAATATTGGAAAACTAAATAGTGTTCTGATTTTGAAGTCATTGCATAATGGCATATGCACACTACTAGTCACTGTCAGAAATATCTCGCTATCTCTTCTGCATCCTGTGAATTAAATTATAACATTCGGAGGGAAAGTGGACGGCGTTCTTTATGCCCCGGGAATTGCTGTCCATCAAATATATTGTCTGAATCTAGATTACTATCTCTTCTCGTGATGGGTTACAAAATATCATAAACGACAATTTTGATAAAAGCTGCTGTTGCAGTCAGTTGCTATCTAAATCTCTCTCACCGCATCTCGAAAATTTGGTTGCTAACAAAACAACAAGTGAAGCATCCATTCAAAATTAATGTGGCGCTATTAATATATGTATATGAATGAAAGTTTACAAAGGCCACCCCGGTGGCGCGGTGGTCTAAGCGATGGCTTCTGATCATTCGTCTGAGACTGCTCCGGGTTCGAATGCCGTTGAGGATGTTGTGTTTGTCTTACAGCACTGGCTCTCTCCGTGTTGTCCCACTTCCGTACGTACCATTTCCGTACAAATGCATTTTTTCCCATTTCCGTACATATCCATATCATCTAGTGCCATTTCCGTGCACAGATTCACGTGATGATCCGTAAGAAGTTAGATATGCGTGAAGGAAGAAAGAAATTTAGAGGCTGACTGATGGCACCCGCAACCTCCTCCCCACTGCGTGAGGGTTCACAGCTATAATAGTCTCAAGCCTCAGGAAAAAGATTTTATAAAATTTTTTTGTTAAAACTTCATACGAAACTGTTTAAAGAAATAGCCCGGAACTTTTGACGGCAGCTTTGAACAATATACTTTAAAAAAAAGCAATTTTTTTTCGCGGTTTTGAAATTAAACATCTGCGACGAATGCTGAAGTTCATAAAGATGGCATTAATGCATAGCCTGTTTGCCCTTCAGATTTTATTGCTGTTTCCGTTCATCCTAACTTGAGCGACTATTGGTTTCTGCGATGTCGGAGGAAATGGACAGGGGATCAGCATTTACATACTTTCTCCCTTTGCATTCTCCACCTCTGATACCAGGCGCGGTGAAACTGTGCGGAAATTACACTAACCGATCTGCAATGTGCGGAAATGGGACAAAATTCCTTTTTGTACGGAAATGGCACGTACGGAAGTGGGAGACAATCGCTGTCTCCCTTCCCTGGAACCAGTGGCCCTGAGTTAGGGACGGTAGACTGCTTATAGCCCACTGAGTTGCTCACGGTGGTCGTTACCCCCCCCCTCCCTCCCCCAAAGTTTACAAAGAACGCGAAGTATTGCACGGGAAGAAGAAATTTTCAGATAAGGAGTTAGCTTTCATGGGTTTTCATCTACTTCTTGGACGAATGGTTTTGAGCAAGAAACAACTTCCCCTGCAAAGGAAAGAAATCAGTTCAAATTTTATTGCCGTGCGTTTTTTTATGTTGACGCTAATCTGAGCATCCGATACCTTCAGAAGAATGTAAATGACATTATTAGTAGTTTAACGGTACTGCTCCGAGGCGTTTGTACAACCCTGTTACTTTAATTATGCATCAGAAGTTGTGGACTTAATTTTTTTTTAACATAGCTCAGCGAATTCAAATGAAAATTACGTATTCCCGTCAGAAATGACCATTGTATTTTACTTATCTGAACAAAACGCGACAACAGATTGTAGCGATGAATCAGAATGTTATTTCAGAAAATAACCACGATTTAGGCGTATGAAGCAAAAATTATTTCTTTTGCTCTTAGAAGCACCAATTTCCTCGCTTTTGTCTTAGAGATATTAAATATACATTTTAATATTCTGAGACCAGGCACATGAACAGTACAAAATTAAGTCTTTCGGCCACACAGATACATCGACACTCTTGCCCGAGTAGGGTTACGTAGAGAGAGCAAGAGAGAGAAAGAGAGAGAGAGAGAGGCAGTAGAACGAGACAAAGAATATTCATTCACAGAACATTATAGGAAAATAATGTTCTTTGAAAGAATATTGAATGTATGTTTATATGATACAAGAGGAGAGGCGTGTTGGAAGCTTTACAGTCCATCATAGAAAAAAATGCTAGAATTCTGTGAAAACCCATTTATTTTTTAACATAGTCACCCCTTTTAGAAAACACGCACGATACAGAAAAGTTCGTAATCCGCTTCAATAAAATTCAAAAGATTTTGACATCATTGGTTCACTGCATCCATCACAACATCGCCATTGTCAGATTGTGATTCAAACCAGTGGTTTGCTGCATCCATCACAACATTGTCACTGTCGGATTTTGACTCAAATCATTATGCACTACATAAATCACAACATTGTCACTATCGGAATTTAACTTAAACCACCGATTCACTGTATCCATCACAACATTGCCACTGTCAGATTTTGATTCAAATCACTGATTGATTTTGCTGCATCCGCCACAACATTGTCACTGTCAGACTTTGACTCAAGTCATTGCACACTGCATACATTGCAGCATTGTCACTATCGGAATTTGAATCAACGTTGGTTCCTTGCATTCATCATGATACTGTTACTTTCAAGTTTCTGCTCCTTCAAGTCGCTTTTAAAATTTGGGAATAGGAAATATGCTGATTGAGCCAAATCCTGTGAGTCCGGTGATGATGTCATAACTTTAACCTACAGTCACACAGTGTTAGCTGGGTCACAAACGCAATGCTCGCCTCTGTATTGCTTGATGGTCAATTTTCCACGGCTTTTAAGATTCAGTTCCTCGAGGAAACGTCTCCGTCGTTAGAATAACATTCTACATTGATGGTGGCACTTTTTACAAGGAAACCAGCCATGGTCACTCCTTCTGCATCTCAGAAAATGGATACCATGACTTTTCCACCTGACTTTTGCACGTAAAACTTCTTAGGAATGGGAAGAAAATGATTATTGCACCGTTCGAATGTTCCTTTGTTTCAGGGTCGAAATGGTGTTATCATGTGTTGTCCATAGTGATATATGGCTCCTAAAACTAAGCATCATTAGATTCAAAATGCTGCATACTCACATAAAAACACTTCACCTAATCTCGCTTCTAAACTGACTACAGGGTTTTCAGGAAATCCCCTCGAAGAAACCATTTTCATTCTTAAAATATTCACCGCAATATCGTGAGCACTCATGGGATAGATGAATGTTATCTCAACATGCTTCAATGAAATTTTGCTGTCTTACACGATCAGGTCGTGAATAGCATCCACATTTGCATATGTCGACACAGTAACATGGCACCCACTGGAATGCGTATTCAACACGGTGTCTTCCACGCATAAATTCTGCAACCCAGTTTTTGACCGTGACACATGAAGGGCCAGGTTCCCTTTAAAGAAGAGCCACGTCCTTCATACATTCCTTTTCAATGGAGGCAGTCAGTGACAACATGGTGCTTGATTCTCTCAAGAGTCGCCATCTTCTTTCGCTTTATTAACTTCAATGCCCTCTGTAAGTAGTTACAAACCTGAAATCTTCTATAAACACACAGGCAGAGTTACAGCAGGGATTGACAATATTGTCTTCCACGAAAACCATCCAATCTACAAAGTATATTGGACTAAAAACTATTGAAATCGCCTTCCTATTACGTATTCAAATTCATGTGTGGTCCTACGGGTAATCTTCAAAACTACAAAAATAAACACTACAAATGCACTGAAGAGCAATTGAATTAGAGACAGCTGGTGTTATGCAAATGTGGCGCTGTGGGCGGCACTGTAAACGGAAACGACATGACGTATGCAGCGATCCGACAATATAAGGAGTGATGCGACGGGAATCAGTAAGAGTCGGACGCAGTATGGGTAAGACGAAGGATCTAAGCGCATTTGATCGTGAGAAAATTGTCGGGGCCCGACGAATGGGTCACTCCATCTCGGAAGCCGGGAAGGCACTGGGTTTTTCACGAGCCCCTGTGTTACGGGTGCACCGTGAGTACGTCGAATCCGGTAAAACCATCCCTGCAAGGGCCAGCTGCCGGGGCCAACTGCCGGGGACAACAGCGTGTGGATGAGCGGTGTCATCGTCGGCTAGCTCGCATGGTAACAGCGGATAGACGGGCCACAATGCAAGAAATCACTCGGCAATTTACCTCTGGTGCACAAAAACGTGCAAGCGGCCACACCATCCAGAACCATCTACTCGCTATGGGGTTTAGAAGCCATCGTCCCACGAGGGTACCGCTGCTGACCGCACATCACAGGGTGCAAAGATTAGCATGGGCGCGGGAACATCGCCACTGGACCCTAGACATGTGGAAAAATGTTGCCTGGACTGATGAGTCGAGATTCATGTTGGTACATGAGGATGGCAGGATACGAGTACGGCGCAAACAACATGAAGCCATGGATCCTTCTTGCCAGCAGGGTACTCTTCAAGCTGGTGGGGGTGGCATTCTCGTCTGGAGACTGTTTGCGTGGACTGAAATGGGACCCCTGGTACGTGTGACATCGTCCTTCACAGGTCAACGTTACCGGGATATCCTGGACGACCATTTGCTCCCGTTTGTGCGTCTTCAACATCCCACTGGGGACCTCATCCTGCAACAAGACAATGCACTGTGCCATCGCTCCAGAATTGTATCCGAATGGTTGGATGAACACTCCACCGACGTGACCTCGCTTCCTTGGCCAGCTAGGTCACCTGACCTCAATCCCATCGAGCGCATCTGGGATGCCATCCAGAGAAATGTTCGAGGCTCTAACCCCCCTCCATCAAATCTTCGTGAACTGTGGGAGCGTGTTCAGAGGTCGTGGATCCGTATGGCTTCCCAACGCTTCCGGTGCCTTGTCGAGTCCATGCCGAGACGAATCGCCGCCGTCATCAGGACAAAAGGTGGTGCTACACGTTACTAAACAGGTATCTCTAATTCAATTGCTCTTCAGTGTAGTTTAACTGCATTGTAAAATAAAGTTTATAACATAAATTGGTTGTAAAGAAACAATCGGAAAAATACTAGGAATGAAAACTTTTGGCGATGTGTAGTCTGGACTCTGTACTCCATCCTTTGAATATTTCCGTAGTCGTAATGTATAGTAAGTTTTCAGTATCTCATGCACAGTGTGGCTGCGGTAATCTTCATGGTTCAGCATCCCAGTGGCAAAATGTCGTTTAGCTAACTCTGTTCCGGCATGAGAAGTGAAATATGTCGTTCATTCAGAGAGTATATGGAACAAAAGACTGTGGAACACATTTCTTCACTTTTTACTCCGAGAATTAAAATTCTTAGGTTAAATCTTCTGCATAAGTTCAATGGCTTCTTCGTGGAATTAGATAATCGGAGCAGCTACGGCCGGCTTGTTATAATGTTTGTCTGTTGTTCAATCATTTCATAGCAATAGATTAAACACATCAATGGACTTATTCTCGAAAAAATCACGAGACATTCTCCAAGACTTTTTGACATTCGACGCATGGAGTGAAGTTAACTATTTTTCCGATTCGGAAAAGCCTAGTCTTTCCGTTGACAAAATTCCAAAGAGTGTTCTTAAGATTTACTCGAGCAGTATAATAAAGTGGAGAAAAAACTAGCAGGAACTTTTTCATTTGACAGAATCTTCAAAAGAATTCAACACTTTTAAAACATGAGAAAATGAAAGCATCCGATTTCAAGCGAAGTTATAAAATCGTACTTCGACATTGAGCAAAATCATCCAGATGATGAGTGTGCTGTTTCTTTCCCGGTGCTTGTGAAATAAATTTTACATTCAGTAATACACATGGCTCTGCGAATTCAAACATCGGTATTCCATCGATTTTGTAAATCATATGAAATTCTGATAGATATTTTCAAACTCAGCTTTCCTTTCTCTCTAGTTTCTTTTGGAAACTATTTATTAAAAAGATATTGTTCTTTTCCATCGCCTTAACAACATATTGGAGTTTTACTTTCCTCGATGATGTACATTCACTGATACATTCACAACGCCACTCTGATGGAGTTTTACTTTCCTCGAGGATGTACATTCACTGTACATTCACAGCGCCACTCTGGTGTCAATGTGATCGCACGCGCGGGCTTCAGATCTCTTGTTGAAGCTGGACCTGGGCCCAATCCCCAGGGAAGACATGGATGGTGGGCCCTTTGTCACCACCCTACGCAGCCCGGGACCTGCACTCCAACTACGCTCATTCTTTGCAAGCACTGCAGGCCCGCGGTAATGAGTGCTCGGGCAACACCTAGCGCCGTAGGTTGTATCAGAACCAGGACGGGGGTGGGGTTGAAGACTGATCTGGGGGGGCTGAAGATTGATCTGGGTTGCTGAAGACTGATCGGGGGGGGGGGCGGCTGAGGATTGATCTGGGTTGCTGAAGACTGATCGAGGGGAGGGGCTGAAGACTGATCTGGGGGAAGGGGGTGAAGATAATCTCGGGAGGCTGAAGACTGATCAGGGAGGGGGCTCTGTGTTCAACGACAAACTATATTCTTCTACAAAAACAGATGCACGTTTTGCTTTGTATTTTCATTCCTTTTGTTAATTTTTTACTTCAGTAACGAGTGATACCTCCTTGCCGAAAAAAAAAATCAATTCAAAATATGAAGAGGGAAGCTGGAAGGAATCGGACTTTCTTGAAATGTAAAAAAATAAATCTCATTATCAAAATTTGTTTGATTTGGCTTAGTTGGCCCTTAATTTACTTTTATGGTTCCTTTCCGTGGATCCATGCAATGGCATTCAGGAGTTATTGATGCTGAACTTCGGTTCTTTCTTCTCCATCGATAATCGCGCATTCTCTTTTGCTGGTGCTCGGAGATTATCTCTTCTTACCGTTGTCAACATCCAAGCCTCCTTTGACAACCAAAATCCCTCAGCTTCCCGCCAATTAACACGTCTCCCAATTGCAAAACTACTCCAACTGAATGCAAAACAATAACAGAAATTAAAAGATTACTGTCTCTCTCTCTCTCTCTCTCTCTCTCTCTCTCTCTCTCTCTCTCTCTCTCTCTCTCTCTCTCTCTCTCTCTCTCTCTCTCTCTCTCTCTCTCTCACTCTCTCTCTCTCACTCTCTCTCACTCTCTCTCTCTCTCTCTCTCTCTCACTTTCTCTCTCTCTCTCTCTCCCTCTTTTGTAAAGTCCTTTTATATTTTATGCTTTTACATAAAACAATAAAAAAAAATGGAAAGAAAAAGGCTTTCTCCCTTCCTTGATTCTTATTAGTAGCAGCAAGTCCGGTCCCATGCGGGACAGACAATCATTGACGCTGATGTTCGCACTTATTTCACTTCTAGAAGTAATTTCTCTTGAGTTATCATCGTTCGTGCTGTATCATTTTAATTTTTTTTAAACGCACAATGTACTAATAAAAAAGGTAAATTATTTATGCTTATAATGAAATACAAGGAAATTTTCAAGCCCTTAGAGTGAGCAACTCTAAGAAGTCGTTTGCCTCTAATTTTTTGCTGCAGTTTCCAAGGAACGTAGAGATGCACAGCAGAAGGACAAGCATCCACCCACTCCTTAACCGAGATTAAACCCGGACGACTAAGCAGAAACTTATGCCTCTGAACACTCGGTCATAGGGATGACAGAATGCTTTGTACCTGACTTCATTCAGAATTGTTCAATACGGAGTTGGTCCATCTCTGGAAGTTATACAATCATCCTGACGAAGAGGAAGTTAGACAATCAACCTGACAAAGAGGAAGTTATACAATCATCCTGACGAAGAGGAAGTTAGACAATGCAGTAAAACATTCGTGCTTTAAATCAAACGAAGTACAATAATTCTGCCTTAGATGCACGATTAGAACTTGCAGGAGAATATATAGTGTTTATTAAAAGTTAAAAAGTTAAAAACACCATGAGATCTTTCGTGGCTGCTACAGCCACATCTTTAGACAATCAACCTGACAAAGAGGAAGTTATACAATCATCCTGACGAAAAAGAAGTTGTACAATCATCCGGATGAAGAGGAAGCTGTAAATCATCTTGACGAAGAGGAAGTTACACAATCATCCTGATGAAGATGAAGTTGCACAATCATCCTGACGAAGAGAAAGTTACATAATCATCCTGACGAATAGGAAGTTATACAATCATCCTGTTAGTCAGATAATCGGTGGTGTACTGGGGTACAGCACTTCAAGCAGCAACCGAGTTGGTTGGAGTCATGTAGCTGTTACAGATCAATTGTCGGCCACGCTGTGCAAGATTAAACATGTGCGGCAAATAAAAATCCTATGATTCTCTCTTTGATCATCTATCATCAAGGTGGTTTTCAAATTCCAATCACTCGTCTCCTGTCAGAGGCGTGGCAATGAAAATAACGGTTCAGAAAATTGACAACAACTTCCATATTGCAGGGAGGTGGTTACTTGCTTTGGAGAGGAGGGTTGAGCCCCCTCTGGGGCCCTGCTAGCTACGGGCTTGGTAACACCCACTGGCCCTCATGGCTTGGTATGGGTATGAAAAAAAGAAAGAAAAAGCAGGATCATCTTCCGTCATCAGATTAAAACTTCGGGTGTGTGTGCTCAATATAGAGCCAACTTTGGATCACATTTAGTCTAAAAAAGGATCTTCTTTGTTTCGTTTCTTTGTTTGAAGTTTTAGCAACCATCATGAGCAACTCGATGGCCTGTAAATAGTAACCCGTTCCTAATTTAGGGTCACTAGTTCCAGGGAAGGGAAGAATCTGTGCCGTAAGACAAATACAACATCCATGTCTCACCGGGATTCGAAGCCGAACCCCTCTCGGACGAATGCTCAACAGCCAGTGACTGTTCCACCGGGGGCGGCCCAGGCCTTTGCGGTTGGTCTTCTTGATCAAAGGGACTAAAACTGAGAACTTGTTAGGTGACAAAGACTGACCTCCAAATATAGATGTTTCAAAACCCACGTACTGTTTCTAACGCAAGGATAAAAGGTACGAGATACAGTATACGTGTACTTGGATTGCGTTTTTCACCAATGACATTGATTCAGTAAATCAATTTGAATAATGTTTCTAATTTCTCGATTTTTAAATTGATTCTTTAATTTGTTTGATTCATGATTGGCTAGTTTTGTGCTTTGAATTTCTTCACTGCCTTTATCAGTTTTCGCAAGAGAGAGCTTTTGCGCAAATTTATTTTTTCGGCAGCTTTTTCAAAGGTATCCTCTGCCATTTTGTCAGACATTATCGCTGCACTTTCCGCAATTTTCTTCTCACCGTGGGTATCGGCACTCGACGTCTTTCCGCAGTCAAATGCTATCCCATGTGTGATTAGTGGACTTCCAAATGTCGTACATTTCAATAAGTGTCGATTTCACTATCTAAGTGTCTGTTTCTCGGCACATTTCATGCACGCGATGGAGACGGTCACGCTATCGTTCGGTGCGGCCCACAAAATCCTATACTTAAACACTAATGGGGAAATTGCCACGTTTCAGAATTTTGCGACCACCCCTTGCGTAATGGAGAACAAGGGGGAGCAGCGGCATTTCTCACGTGAAGCAAAATGCGCCACTTTTAACAATCTCTTCATTTATCCATCTATCTTTACATCCTTACGCAGAGGAGCGAAGCAGAGAGAGAAAGATTTCCTTTAATGTTTGCCCGATTTAATGATCGAAATCAGATTCTGCTGCACTCACTCCCCGCTCGTTATTCATTCTTTATCGCTGACCACACAAGACGGAAGAAGCGCAAAAATGGAGAAAGAAAAAAATAATATTAAGCAAAGAAATCCCATTTATCTGAGTGAGGGAGCTCAGCGAATTAGAGATGTAAAAATAAAGGGAAAAAAATTAAAGACAGCGGAGTGGAACAAAAATATCTCAGGAATTGAAATTATTATTACAGCCACGAAGAGAAAAAGCAAAATGGAAAATTAATATAATTTCTTATTTTCGTAAGATTTCCCCTTGCCCTCGTTCATTTGATTAATGTTTCTTTTCTCTCTTAAGGCTTAAATCTTCTTTCTCATCGTTTCCGTTTCTTATTTGATCTCTTCCCTCGCTTGGTATAGGAATAAAAAAAAACAGAAAAAGAAAAGAAAGCAGAAGATCTCAGGAAATTACATTGAGCCAAAATTCGATGTAATGTTCCAGGAGACCTTGCCACAGTTAAAATGTTGCCTCAAACACGTATGATTACATTTTTTAAGACGTACCGCCTAAGACAGAGTTTTTATTTATTTTTTTCATTTCTTAAACCGAGGATTTCCCCTCTAAATATAAAGACACGTCTTTTTCCTCTGTGTAAAGACATCGAAAAACAATGTTATTTATTTTCAGTTATTCTCTCATTTCATCGGATAATAAAACAACAGAATTAAGGGAAAATATTTGTCTACTCGCGGATTATCTTTTTCGAAAAGGAAACTACACAGTGATACTTAAATAAAGAATGGAAATATGTTTTTTGTCCAGTATTTATTACTTGTATTTGATGCATTGCCCACAATTATTAAGGATTCTGCCCAATCCTTGCGATCAAAGCTGACATCTTGCGCAATTTTTATTACTGCGACCTTGAACTGTCGAATCATAACCACTATTTTTTGGCAATTCGTCAAACCCTTTCAACTACAATATGACATTTTCCCAATCCTAATTTCAAAGACTAACACTTCATCTGATACTCATCATTCTAATTTTAAATTTTGTAAAATCCTTGCGACTGTAATTTGACATTTTGTCCCATATTTTTGGTCTGACACCTTTTTTATTCATTACCACCACGACTTCAAATTTTTGCCATTATCATAATTTGGCATATTGCTTAATCCTTATCATTATGATCTCACAATTTTATCCGGTTCTTTTCACAATGATTTCACATTCCCTCAGATCCTCGTACCCGTAACCTCAGAACTTCCTAATCGTTACGCTTTTTCTGTCAAATTCTTGCTATTGTAATTTGGAGTCTTGTTTGCTCAATGTTATTGCTAGGATCTGAGGCTTTTCGTGATCTTTAACACTGTATTTTGACATTTTTTCAAATCCATATGATCACAATTTGCCATCTTGCCACAATTAAGGGTGGGTCCAACGGAACCGGAAGACATTTTTTTTTTAATTCAGTCTTAGCTACAATATTATGATCAGGACAAACACCGAATTTTGTTAATGTGCTGACAAGTCTAATGGCCCAATTTCATGATATAGGCATCAGCTTCTTGCGACAGGGAGAAATAAGCGGAAATGAAAACAGAACAAAAACTAACAACTCGTATATTTTTTTTTCGATGTTGACCTTTTCTCGACTATCGTCACTTCTTGAAACGAAGTCTGTATAGAAATATGACATGCTTCTTTTTTATCGTCGTCAACCCACTTTCTAAAAATTTTATGGAATATATATGGGGGGGGGGGATCTCATACTTCCCTCCTGGCCTCTCCCTGGATAAGATCCTGATTTCATCTATTAATAGATTGGATGCCCCCTTCTAAGCAGAAATCCTGGCTGCGCTACTGGCTTTCCCGATCTTAATCACAACAGTTTTCCCAATCATCAGCACCATGCTTTGACATATTGCCAAATCTTTTGCCTGCAAATTGGCATTTTCCCCAAACTTCATCAATATGATCTAACACTTTGTCCAGTCCTTATCATCAGGATATTACATATAGTAGATTCCGGTTAATTGGGACACATTGGGGCTAGAACACTTTAGCCCAATTAAGCGGCTACCCCTATTATGCGCAGTTTTATCCCAAAGAGCTAATTTAGGATGCTCTTTAAAAATTCTCCCAAATAAACAGCTGCCCCTGTTTACTGATAGCCCAATTAACCGGAACCTAATGTACTGTCAAATGTTTATGATCATAATTTGATATTTTGTCTAATCGTTATCACTACAATTTAATACTTCTCCCAATCCTTAGCAACATAATATAACTATAACTTGACATCTTGCCCAGGTCACTGTGATTTGACCTTTTCGATTTAATAGCACTTAAGCATTAGGAGAATTCAAATTCGTGCAGAAATAGTCCAAAGTAATCGAGGTAGTTGCCTTCAATGCACAATCTTAAAAACAAGAGTAACTCACAATACAAATTTAAATTCGTTGGCTGAATTTAAAGATTTTATTGTATAAGAACATTCGGGTTTCCCTGGAACCCATCATGAGATACAGGAGAAGGAATAAATTTGTTCTTATACAATAAAATCTTTAAATTCAGCCAACGAATTCAAATTTGTATTGTGAGTGACTCTTGTTTTTAAGATCGTGCATTGAAGGCAACTACCTCGATTACTTTGGAGCACTTAAGCACTTGGGACCTTTGAATTTCATTTATCATTTCTTTCTCGTGTGTGTGTTTAATTTTGTGTGTGTTAGCATTGATGCAAAGTAAAGCGAACGGCGAAAGCGAATAAGATACAAAATCCATCAACTCGCAGAAGTTCCTGTTTAAGCATAAATTAACAGATTCCATTTCAGCGAAGATTTTTTGCTAAACCACTATGTACGCGTATCCATTGAATGATGCTGCTTAATTGTACCAACTTTCTGATTTCCTGGTACATCGCTGCTGAACCACTATATATAATCTTTCACTACTGCATCGTAGAGAAGTCCTTAAACATCTACTTACAGATGCTTCCTAACTGAACGAATGATGATTTGTCATTGAACAAATGCATACTCACTCATTGATGCTTCGCAACTAAACCATTTTTGTTTACTAATTGTTCTTAATTGAAGTAACATACATCTCTATTTATTAATGTTTTACATAGCGCGCAGCATTCCCAATCACCGATTTTGAGATTTATGTAAAGAAATTTAGGAAGGGAGTGTATGAGGTCTAAAACAACCCTTAGGAGTAGGAAGCTAGGAGATTTGGGATAGAGTACCCTACAGGAATGTCACACGGAAGCGAGGTAGAAAGGGGAAGGACGACTCCCTTAATTATATTCGAGAGGGGGTGGGAGCAGTACCGGGGGACCGACTGCTTAACGTGCCCATCCGACACAACGCGGATATTTACTGGTTTGAGCACTTGTACCTGCCTGGGATTAATCCTGAGGCCTCTCCGAAACAGTCATGAACGTTGACTACTAGGCCAATCGCGGCTGCCCCCATTCACCGGTGCTTTAAAAATGAACTAATGTACACATTAGGAAAAAAACATTATGACCTCCATTCATTGTCTGACGTTTAGATGGCAACTCAAGTGGCGTAGTGGTCAAAGTGCTGGCTTCTGATCATGCGATCGAGATGGGACCGGGTTTGAATCCCAGTGAGGCATGGATGTTGGTGCTTGTCTTACGGCAATGGCTCTCTCCCTTCACTGGAACCAGTGGCTCTAAATTCATGACGGGCGACTGCTTATAGCCCATTGAGTTGCTCACGGTGATCGTTAAGCCCCCAAAAAGACGAAATGTTTCGATCGTTTCCGGCTCGACGGGGCACGTGTGTGAAAGTCAAAGGCACCTGCAGAGCTATCTGTGACACGTTTAGTATCAGTTAGAGCTGAAATTGTGGTTGTAAAGGGTAAAGGAAGAGATTTGACTCCCCTTGGAAAGGGGCATAATCATTGGATGCAGAGTAAACAGTGGCAGTATCCGGGAAATGGGGAAATTTATCTGCTGTTCGTTGGCTGCTGTGGTCATGGTGTACCGAGAGTGGATGGAAGTCGGATGGCCACGGCTGCTTTATGCTCGTTGGGGTAAGCGGCTCGGCAGTATTGTGCGGAACAATAGGCCTGCTACCTTGATACAGCTATGACCACACAATGTCATCAGCGACAACTACTGGTGTTTTCCAAAAACAACAACATCAGGAGTGGACCAGGGAATATGAGAAGAAAGTTGGTACCTCGACGCCACGAACATCCAGGTAGCGGGGGTATAACGCTCTGTGGGATGTTTTGCTGAAACGCTCTTGGCCCATTGATGCGGGTGGATGGGCCTGTGAAAGTCGCTGTTTGTCTGTCCATCATTGCAGACCAGGTTCATCTATTTATGCCGACAAACAGAGATGGGGTATTCCAACAGTAAACGCGCCGTGTCATGGGATTCATTTCGTCCAAGGCTGGTTCGAAAGACACTTCTACGTTCTGCTATGGTCACCCTTGCCGACCGATATGAACCCACTGAACATATTTGGCGCTATATGGATTAGCATTTGCGGCTTATGCATCGTCCACCACGGACGATGCAGAAGCCGGAAGATGTGCATGGTATGCACATCTCCCGGGGACTTACGGAGTTCATGCCCCATTACATGGCAGCAAGTATGACAGCTCATGTGACCTACACAATACAAATTACTGGTTATAACGTTTTGAATACAAATTACGGGTTATAACAATACAAATTGTATATTGTATATGTATAAGTATAACAATACAAATTACTGGCTATGACGTTTTGAATACAAATTACTGGTTATGACGTTTTGAATACAAATTACTGGTTATAACAATTCAAATTGTATATTGTATAAGTATAACAATACAAATTACTGGTTATGACGTTTTGAATACAAATTACTGGTTATAACAATACAAATTGAATATTGTATATTGTATAAGTATAACAATACAAATTACTGGTTATTATAATACAAATTGTATATTGTATAAGTATAGCAATACAAATTACTGGTTATTACAATACAAATTGTATATTGTATAAGTATAACAATACAAATTACTGGTTATAACGTTTTGCTCCAACAGTGTATACTCATTCACTGATAATTCCCAATACACCGATTCGTATTCATTCCCATATGCTTCGTGAATGCACCAATGTATGTTCGGCCCCGGTGGTGCAGTGGTCTGGCTTATTACCATTCGTCCGCGAAGGGTCCGGGTTCGAATCCTGGCCTGGCATGGATGTTGCGTTTGTCTTACGGCGCTGGTTCTCTTCTCCTTCCCTGGAGTCAGTTGCCCAAAATTATGGACGGTCGACTGCTTATAGCCCATTGAGTTGCTCGCGGTGGTCGTTAAACCTCCAAAAAAAATGTATAGTGATAAATAATAATTTGCCGGTACGTGATGATTCCCAGACCCTTCGTAAATGAATCTCATTCATGATAATACACCACACACTGGTACATATGCATTCACAAATGTTGTATATCCGTTCACTGATAATTCGCAATATACTGATACATATTCACTCACAGATGACTCATTCACCGATATTTTGCGAAAAAACTGATCACATGGATTCACTTACATTGTGCAAATGAACGAATACTCATTTATTCGCTAAACCCACGCTGTAGTTTTCAGCCATTTAATGACGGTGTGTAAGAGAACTGAATAAAATATGAATTTATTCTGTGATGCTTCGTAACTGAGTTTGTGAGTAATAATTTAATAAGGTTTGAAACTGAAATGATGTGAATCAACTTCTAGTCATTTGTAATTATTTCCCGGAACGAGTGCACACGAATCATGTATGCTTCATCAATGAACTATTGCAAAGTATCAATAAATATTTCTTTATTGATATTTTGCAACTCAACAGAGGCACATCACATCCGTCATCGAAAATCAGAGAGGAATTACTTCTTACTCAAACAGGAGATATTTCTTTGTGGCAAAAAGATGCCTCAATTAATTCTTGTCCATGTAATATGCTCTTCACAAAACTAGAAAATTAAATCATGCTTGACGGGATTCGAACTCTTATGTACTGATTTCTGTCCGACTAAGCAATTCTTTCGCCACACATGACACTTCAGTTGAAGCCTCTTATGTAACCTATGTGTAGTTGTCGTATTATTCTGTTACGATCTCCTAAATACTTGGAGTCATAATAGCACAACAAAAGTAAAAAACATGAAAAATTCTGGTCCTCATTCAAATCTTGATATATATGAACACACTTCTGAAGAAATGAGGATCAGTATCCTAAAACTGAAAACCGAGAAGATCCCAGAAATGGCAATGTCAATGCTGAACAACTTAAAAAAGGCTAAGTCTTACACAAAGCAGGTCACGGACGATTTCTTGAAATCTCGGAAAACAAGAAGATTCCAGACAGTGTTCATTGCAAGCTGAGATGAGGGGTGATTGCACAAAAAACATTTGCTTCGTATGCATGCAATTTGTGTGTGCAAATGTTGAGAGTATATTTTTTGAAATACATAAACACGAAAACACTCTCAGTTCATAACATCTCACCATAAACTACGTTAATCGTCTTTCCATTAGGTGCTGAAAATTCTTCTTTTTTCTGCCTTTTCTCTCCTTCTGTTTCTATAGCTCTAGCTGCAACCATGAGTTTCTCTTTTTGAAGGTACGTAAAGAAAATTGAGTTTAGAAAACACACTGTGCTTAATTTTTATGAGCCGTAGACAAAATAATTTAGCCCAAATCGAGGCCCGTAGTGAAACACTGCATGCTTCGTGAGAGTGATGTACACTTGTCACTGCTGAAGATTGCGACCACCGATGTAATATCAGCATCCAATTGAGGAACCTTTTCTGCTTCTTGCGATGCACACATGGCAGAATGGTCACATATGCGTTCTCAGCTGGCTCCTGGGGCTCCCTAGAAATATCATAATAAATATTTTTACTTCTAATATGCCTCCCTTTCGAAAATTTGACTCTAAACTGGCCACTGAAACTTGGACGGCAATGAAAAATATTGTGCCAAATTTCGAAACATTTGCGACGATTTCACGACGAGTTATTGTTGCGATACACACACACACACACACACACACACACACACACTCACCCACAGGCATTCTGTTTAATTATTGTACACTAGATTGAAAACACATTCAGTTTTCTTTTTGAAGCCATGATTACAATTGACTATAGAAAATTTAGTTTTGAAAACATATCTTCGTAAATTTTTTAAACAATGTAAATTACATTAGTACGCCTTCGGTGTGAACGGAACGTACTACTCGACATTTTTTGGCATGGTAACACGAAAATGACGCCAGTTGTTCATTAATGCTCATGACTCGGATTAAACCACTCACATAAATATATCATCATCATCATCATCATTGTCAACCATTATCAATCCACTGCTGGACGAAGGTCTCCCCAAGTTTCCTCCACAACGGTCTGTCTTGTGCCAGTCTCCTCCATGTCACCCCTGCATACTTTCGAATTTCATCCACCCATCTCCCATGTGGTCTTCTTCTGGGTCTTTTCCTGTCCCTTGGAATCCAATCTAAAATTTCGGCTGTCCATCGATGATCTGTCCTTCTGGCAGTATGTCCAGCCCATTGCCATTTCAGGGATTTAACTCTGATCATGATGTCTTCCACTCTTGTCATTTGTCGGATCCACGAGTTCCTCTTCTTATCTCTCCTGGTTACACCAAGTATGCACCTCTCCATGCTGCTTTGAGTTGTCTGCAGCCTTTGTATGTCTCTTTTAGTTAAGGTCCACGTCTCTGCACCATACGTAAGCACTGGAAGGATGCATTGATCAAACACTTTTCTTTTAAGACATAATGGCATATTGCTCTTGAAAATTATGCTGTTTCTTCCAAAAGCTCTCCAGGCAAGTTTTGTACGCCGATTAATTTCTTCATCAATGTGACCCTCACTTGATATCTGCTGTCCAAGATAAACATACGTGTCTGTTATCTCCAGCTTTTCTCCATCAATCGATAAATCTTCATTTCTTGTAAAAGCATTGCACATCACTTTTGTCTTCTGAAAGTTCATTTTTAATCCCACTTCTTTACTCTTGTCAGCAAGTTCCTGGATCATACTCTGCAGCTCTGATGGGGTAGTTGCAAAAATGACTACGTCATCAGCAAAACGAAGGTGGGTTAGATAATCTCCATTAATCTTTATCCCCTTGTTTTCCCAGCTTAGCGACTGAAAAACACCCTCCAATGTGGCATTAAAGAGCTTCGGAGATATGGTGTCACCTTGTCTTACTCCCTTTCCAATTTTTACGTGTGTTGTATTTTCAAACAGCCTAATCTTTGCACTTGCATTTTCATAGATGTTATTAATAATATTAATGTATGCATCTTCAATACCGCAGGTTTTCAGAGCCATTGTAACTGCTGATGGTTTCACCGAATCAAAGGCTTTTTCATAATCGATAAAAGCCATGCACAATGGAAGCTCATATTCCCTCGCTCTTTCAATTAGTTCTCTCAGCACGTGGATATGATCTATTGTGCTGTAGCCACTCCTGAATCCAGCTTGTTCTCTCGGTTGAGCCATGTCCAGTGTTACCTTCAAGCGGTGTGAAAGAACTTTAGTGAAGATTTTATAAACTACTGATAGGAGGCTGATAGGTCTGTAGTTTCCGAGATCCTCAATGTCACCTTTCTTATGTAGCAGGATCATTGTAGCGGTGTTCCAATCCTCAGGAATCTTTCCTTCATTAAGGCATCGAGTGAAAATTTGGGCGAGTACTGTTTCGATTTCTCCACTTGCTTCTTGTATGATGTCTACAGTAATTCCATCTTCTCCTGGAGAAGATGTGCAACTTCTGCTGGAAGGACTGGAGGAACTCTGGTACTGGTATCTTTCATGATGTCTGGAGTGCATATATCATCCCTTTCATATAATTTGGAGTAGAAATCTTTAACTCTTGTCAAAATTTCGCCTCTATTTCTTGTTACAGAACCATCTTCTTTTCTCAGTGCCATAATCTGTTTTCTTCCCTTACTGAGATGTCCCTTTGCTATCTGTAGCCTTTGGTTGTTTTCAATTGCTTTCCTCACTAGTTCACAGTTGAATTTTCTTACGTCTTCAGTGATACTTTTTCGAACTGTCTTGCATAGCTCTATATATTCCACTTTGGAAGTCACATCTTCTTTAGTTGTCCTCATCTCTCTTCTTTTTTGCATCAACATTTTGGTTTTTCCTGATAATTTGTTCACATGCAACTTGTTCTTACACCCAGCTAATTTTGTTGCTGTTTCCATAAGAGCTTTGGTTACTTTTCTGTTAACTTCAGAAATATCCACTTCTTCCGATGTTAGGCCTTCTAAAGCAGAGAACCTGTTCTTCAGTTCTAACTTGAAGGTATTATGGTGTTTTTTAAGGTTGGTTATGTCAATAGATTTTGTTTGTCTTATGAGCTTGCCACGTTCAAGTTTAGTGTTGAGGTGCATCTTACATCTCACCAATCTATAGTCACTACCTGTGTTGAACTTGTTCAGCACACTGCAGTCTTCTATGACGAATTTTTTGTTACACATAATAAAATCAATTTCACTTGTCGTCCCATTTGGATGTCTCCATGTCCATTTCCTGTGTGGCTTTTTCTTGAAGAAGGAGTTCAAGATGAAAAACCCTTCTGCCTCTGCAAACTCAACGAGAGTATTTCCACGCTGGTTTCTGTTGCCGTGACCGAATTTACCTACTGAAGTTTCATTCTGTTGCCGTTGCCCTATTTTTGCATTGAAATCTCCCATAATTATTTTCAAGTGCTGCTTACCTTTATTATTTAGATGACAAATTTCCTCGTAAAATTCTTCAATTTCTTCTTCAGGATGACTTGTGGTGGGTGCATAAGTTTGAATAATCTGAGCCTGGTATCTTTTCGAGAGTTGGATAACAAGTCGTACAGCTCTGTCAGAGGAACTTTCAACTTCTACAACTTTATCCTTCAGTTTCTTGTTTATTATAAATCCAACACCACTAGTTCTGCCAGTATCTGTCCCACGATAGTAGAAGAGATGTCCACTTTTCAGTTCGATGAGATCTTCTCCTTTTCTCCTTACCTCACTTAGCCCCACGATGTCCCACTTGATCCTTTGTAGTTCCTCTTCCAATTCAAGAAGCCTTGAATCAGAAGATAGGGAGCGTCCATTGTAAGTAGCCAAGGTCAGCATCAGATGGCAGCCTAGTCCGGTCCTCCGGGGATTCTTAGCACCCTCTGCCTTCATGTCGCACTGGCCGCTGCCTTGGCCAGGTACATTCCAGCTGCCGGAGACTGAGGGCCAAGATTTAAGTTGTAGAATCATTTTGGAGGGGTTTGGCCATAACTCACCACGCTGGCCAAGCGGGTTGGTGAGTGTGGGATAGAATTTCCTCTAATCCCGATGGTATAGTTATACCGCTATTGGCGGTCGTCAGAGCCCCTTTAGTGGGAACAGGATGCACCACGAGAAGGCGGGGTTGACATTTGTCAAGGAGAGGCTGTGATGTTACGCATCACCTGACCTTACATCCATATATATATATATATATATATATATATATGGATGTAAGGTCAGGTGATGCGTAACATCACAGCCTCTCCTTGACAATATATATATATATATATATATTCTATAAAGATACCTAAGCAAAAAAAATATACAAATATAGTTTTGACTCACACCTAGTACAACATAGAAAAGGTTATGTATCTACCTGTGTGAGTAAAAAAAAAAAAAAAAAAACAACTGAATGTAGAAGGTGTCGAGAATACTGAGCCTTGGCTTTATCAAGGACCAGCAAAAGCTCTGCATTTTCTCACTTCCACAAAGACCTAGTTGGAAATGGGTTTCTGCAAGGCCATAGATGCAAGTAACATTCCCACCTAAAATAGTTTAAAATATATATATATAAGTCATGTCCTCCGTAGAGTAGCATGACCTAGCACTAGTTAACAATTTCGCTTGCATCCATTAACCTTCATGGCCCGACCCATGCTCTTCATCTGTTACTATTAAACAGAGAGAAGAAGATTAAAGAGAACTCAAGCTGTGAGAGTGACATAATAAATAGAAATGATTTTCAGCTATAACGAAATTCCAAGTTCGTTTGAGAGAGAATTTAAACCTGAAAAACAAATTTTACATTGAAATTAAAAAAGGAAATGTTAATTTATAACGAACAGATTTTTGAAAGAAAACTTGAGTCTAAAACCCCCTACTCTACAACTTATGACAGCACGAAAACGAGAATAAGTTAAAGATAATAATTAACTAAAGAAAACTTTGTGAAAGTTATATACCTTAAACAGTTAGTTGCAATATGTACAAAGTATTTCAGCAGTGCTTTAAGTGCATAATTAATTAGTTATTAAGAACTTAACTACTTTGAAAAAACAGCGCATAGACAGCGCATAGAAAAGGAACAAGCTTAGCCATCTTCTGTTCCTAGGTACCACAAAGGACGCTCAAAGTTACAAAGAAAAGTAAGAGTTAAAACCCGCATAAATGTTAACAGACAAACCAATGCTTAAAAGCTGAAAAGCTAAAAAACTACAGAGAAAAGGTACATGAAGTACTAACATTGAACTTATAAAACCTAGAGCCCAAAAACAAGGAAGAGAGCTTACCTCTTGTGTTACAAAAACTTTTCTCCTCACAAGAGGAGAACATGGCTGACCTCTTCCGCCACTCCCTAGACGCTGGGGGCAGTGAGGGTGGGGCTGATGGCCTCCTCATACAGCAAGAAACCAACGCGCGGAGATTTTAACCAGAGAAAAAATATAAACTTAAGACTGTGGATCTGTATGATCAGAATGAGCAGAATTAACTCTCCAGAATACATGAGAAATATTATAAAATACACGAGCAGTTTATTTAATAATCTTTGCATGTATTAAATCACCTTAGTGAGCTTCTATAGATTAATCAGAATCTTATTAATTTTAATGTTGGTTTTACTATTTTTAGTATAGCTATCCTAGTGATGAATAACTAGTTTTCTTTTTTATTTGTTTTTATTTTCTTTTATAAACAGATTTTTAAGCTTTTTTTGTGATTTTGTTTATATTATTTATTTAATTTTTTTGTTTTAATAGGACCGTCATATCCATAGCACTAAGGTTCCTTTAGGTAGTTAATAGGCATCCTCTAGCCAACTTCCTTACGGCTTTGATTGGTCAGAATCATATTATTAACTGTGTAGAAAATTAAAGCAGATCTGCCAACCTTACTCTATTATTCAGAATAATTTTTCTTAAAGTTCTTTTGATGAAAGAAGAAGGAATTTCGTTCTCTAGAAAACTTTCTAATAGTATATTAATGTGGTAATTGAAGTCCAAATTGTTGCTGCAAATTCTTGAAATTCTTAGGACCTGAGAAATTAGTACATTCTCAATTACTTTGGTTGAAATGTTATTATTCCAGTGTAGATATTTAATTACTTTGAAAGGAAAATTAGCTCTTTTATCAAAGAGGCTAATAGATGGGTTACCTCTGTTGAGCTTAATGCTTAAGTCTAGGAACTCAAGTTCCTGATTACTGTGGTTGGTTTTACATAAGTTAAGAGAGCTAGGATAGATATTATCAAAATCACTCTCTATAACTTCGGAATTATTGATACACAGCAGATCATCAATATATCTAAAAGTGTAAAGGTAGTTATCTGAGCAGGTGGGGTGATTTTTAATGAATTTATATTCCTTAAAGAACAGGAATAGATTAGCGATATTCGTGGACGTTGATGTTCCCATTGGAATACCGTTCACTTGCTTATAGAGAGTATTATTATATAAGATATGGTTATTTTTTATGCAGCAATTGAGATAAGAGTTCCAAGTTCCTACATCAACAAATTGGTTAAGTTTAAATTCTGCATACAGCTCTTTAAAAGTAGTGATTATATCTGATAGAGGCAGATTAGTATATAGGTTTTCAAAATCATAACTATTAATATCTAGGGGACAAACTTTGAGTATAGTAGAAATTACTTCTGCATTATTATTAATTATCCAAAAATCTCTGTACATCAAGTTAGAACAGTTTCTAATGTGTTTCAAAACCTTCTTTAAGACATCTTCAAAAGCAAGATCTATTTTCTTTTTATGACTCCTTACTCCACTAGCTATGAACCTGAACTTCACAGGATCCTTATGAAACTTAACCGTTGCAAAAAGAAATGGAAATTCAGGCCCATATCTTCTAGTTTGCGGAATTTTAAGTTTCTTGAAGAATGCCTTAAACCGATTTTCTAACTGCTTGGAAGAATAACTTACGGGCTCGTATGTTACTATATTATTGAGTTCCATAGTTAACAATTCAAAATAGAACTTCTTACAGATAATTGCAAAATTATTGCTAGCTTTATCCGTAGTGGTAAAAATAAATTGGTCTTGTAGTTTGGAGAGTGACCTTTTAGCTTCTCCAGAGAAAAAGAGATTTCTGTCGAAGCAAAAGTCCAGACCTGCCAACTCACCGGTGAAGCTATTGATTATATTATATTTCCATTCTGCGAAGGCCTCAATAGGCTGATTGTACGTTAAACTGGTTTTTACGATGTACTTATTTACATCTTGAGTGAAGCTCTCAAGAATCCTTTCTTTGGAAATTGTGAAGGAAGGTCTGAATTTAGAGCCATACTCTAATAAATTCCTAAGCTTTTCATTTTCAACAAAACTCAAGTTTCCGGTGATAATATGGTTGTAATTCTTATCATAGTGAACTGTTTCTTTATGTTCATCACAAGAACAAGTAGTAATTACAGGAATGTAGCTCGAAGAGTTAAGTTTGTAGTTTTTAACTATTGACCCTAAGGTCTTAACATATTTAAAACTTACAATAGACTGGTGCCTGTGGATGGGAAAAAATTTTTCCCATCCACAGGCACCAGTCTATTGTAAGTTTTAAATATGTTAAGACCTTAGGGTCAATAGTTAAAAACTACAAACTTAACTCTTCGAGCTACATTCCTGTAATTACTACTTGTTCTTGTGATGAACATAAAGAAACAGTTCACTATGATAAGAATTACAACCATATTATCACCGGAAACTTGAGTTTTGTTGAAAATGAAAAGCTTAGGAATTTATTAGAGTATGGCTCTAAATTCAGACCTTCCTTCACAATTTCCAAAGAAAGGATTCTTGAGAGCTTCACTCAAGATGTAAATAAGTACATCGTAAAAACCAGTTTAACGTACAATCAGCCTATTGAGGCCTTCGCAGAATGGAAATATAATATAATCAATAGCTTCACCGGTGAGTTGGCAGGTCTGGACTTTGCTTCGACAGAAATCTCTTTTTCTCTGGAGAAGCTAAAAGGTCACTCTCCAAACTACAAGACCAATTTATTTTTACCACTACGGATAAAGCTAGCAATAATTTTGCAATTATCTGTAAGAAGTTCTATTTTGAATTGTTAACTATGGAACTCAATAATATAGTAACATACGAGCCCGTAAGTTATTCTTCCAAGCAGTTAGAAAATCGGTTTAAGGCATTCTTCAAGAAACTTAAAATTCCGCAAACTAGAAGATATGGGCCTGAATTTCCATTTCTTTTTGCAACGGTTAAGTTTCATAAGGATCCTGTGAAGTTCAGGTTCATAGCTAGTGGAGTAAGGAGTCATAAAAAGAAAATAGATCTTGCTTTTGAAGATGTCTTAAAGAAGGTTTTGAAACACATTAGAAACTGTTCTAACTTGATGTACAGAGATTTTTGGATAATTAATAATAATGCAGAAGTAATTTCTACTATACTCAAAGTTTGTCCCCTAGATATTAATAGTTATGATTTTGAAAACCTATATACTAATCTGCCTCTATCAGATATAATCACTACTTTTAAAGAGCTGTATGCAGAATTTAAACTTAACCAATTTGTTGATGTAGGAACTTGGAACTCTTATCTCAATTGCTGCATAAAAAATAACCATATCTTATATAATAATACTCTCTATAAGCAAGTGAACGGTATTCCAATGGGAACATCAACGTCCACGAATATCGCTAATCTATTCCTGTTCTTTAAGGAATATAAATTCATTATAAATCACCCCACCTGCTCAGATAACTACCTTTACACTTTTAGATATATTGATGATCTGCTGTGTATCAATAATTCCGAAGTTATAGAGAGTGATTTTGATAATATCTATCCTAGCTCTCTTAACTTATGTAAAACCAACCACAGTAATCAGGAACTTGAGTTCCTAGACTTAAGCATTAAGCTCAACAGAGGTAACCCATCTATTAGCCTCTTTGATAAAAGAGCTAATTTTCCTTTCAAAGTAATTAAATATCTACACTGGAATAATAACATTTCAACCAAAGTAATTGAGAATGTACTAATTTCTCAGGTCCTAAGAATTTCAAGAATTTGCAGCAACAATTTGGACTTCAATTACCACATTAATATACTATTAGAAAGTTTTCTAGAGAACGAAATTCCTTCTTCTTTCATCAAAAGAACTTTAAGAAAAATTATTCTGAATAATAGAGTAAGGTTGGCAGATCTGCTTTAATTTTCTACACAGTTAATAATATGATTCTGACCAATCAAAGCCGTAAGGAAGTTGGCTAGAGGATGCCTATTAACTACCTAAAGGAACCTTAGTGCTATGGATATGACGGTCCTATTAAAACAAAAAAATTAAATAATATAAACAAAATCACAAAAAGCTTAAAAATCTGTTTATAAAAGAAAATAAAAACAAATAAAAAAGAAAACTAGTTATTCATCACTAGGATAGCTATACTAAAAATAGTAAAACCAACATTAAAATTAATAAGATTCTGATTAATCTATAGAAGCTCACTAAGGTGATTTAATACATGCAAAGATTATTAAATAAACTGCTCGTGTATTTTATAATATTTCTCATGTATTCTGGAGAGTTAATTCTGCTCATTCTGATCATACAGATCCACAGTCTTAAGTTTATATTTTTTTCTCTGGTTAAAATCTCCGCGCGTTGGTTTCTTGCTGTATGAGGAGGCCATCAGCCCCACCCTCACTGCCCCCAGCGTCTAGGGAGTGGCGGAAGAGGTCAGCCATGTTCTCCTCTTGTGAGGAGAAAAGTTTTTGTAACACAAGAGGTAAGCTCTCTTCCTTGTTTTTGGGCTCTAGGTTTTATAAGTTCAATGTTAGTACTTCATGTACCTTTTCTCTGTAGTTTTTTAGCTTTTCAGCTTTTAAGCATTGGTTTGTCTGTTAACATTTATGCGGGTTTTAACTCTTACTTTTCTTTGTAACTTTGAGCGTCTTTTGTGGTACCTAGGAACAGAAGATGGCTAAGCTTGTTCCTTTTCTATGCGCTGTCTATGCGCTGTTTTTTCAAAGTAGTTAAGTTCTTAATAACTAATTAATTATGCACTTAAAGCACTGCTGAAATACTTTGTACATATTGCAACTAACTGTTTAAGGTATATAACTTTCACAAAGTTTTCTTTAGTTAATTATTATCTTTAACTTATTCTCGTTTTCGTGCTGTCATAAGTTGTAGAGTAGGGGGTTTTAGACTCAAGTTTTCTTTCAAAAATCTGTTCGTTATAAATTAACATTTCCTTTTTTTAATTTCAATGTAAAATTTGCTTTTCAGGTTTAAATTCTCTCTCAAACGAACTTGGAATTTCGTTATAGCTGAAAATCATTTCTATTTATTATGTCACTCTCACAGCTTGAGTTCTCTTTAATCTTCTTCTCTCTGTTTAATAGTAACAGATGAAGAGCATGGGTCGGGCCATGAAGGTTAATGGATGCAAGCGAAATTGTTAACTAGTGCTAGGTCATGCTACTCTACGGAGGACATGACTTATATATATATATTTTAAACTATTTTAGGTGGGAATGTTACTTGCATCTATGGCCTTGCAGAAACCCATTTCCAACTAGGTCTTTGTGGAAGTGAGAAAATGCAGAGCTTTTGCTGGTCCTTGATAAAGCCAAGGCTCAGTATTCTCGACACCTTCTACATTCAGTTTTTTTTTTTTTTTTTTTCCTTTTACTCACACAGGTAGATACATAACCTTTTCTATGTTGTACTAGGTGTGAGTCAAAACTATATTTGTATATTTTTTTTGCTTAGGTATCTTTATAGAATGTGAATTCTGAATTTTCAAAACTGCTGCGTTGCGCGTTTTGATTTTCAGGTTATTTTGCACCCTTCGTTCTAAATTCTAAAATTTTTTCCTTAGTCTTCAGTTTTGCTCTTAAGTATATATATATATATATATATATCATCATCATCATCATCATTGTCAACCATTATCAATCCACTGCTGGACGAAGGTCTCCCCAAGTTTCCTCCACAACGGTCTGTCTTGTGCCAGTCTCCTCCATGTCACCCCTGCATACTTTCGAATTTCATCCACCCATCTCCCATGTGGTCTTCTTCTGGGTCTTTTCCTGTCCCTTGGAATCCAATCTAAAATTTCGGCTGTCCATCGATGATCTGTCCTTCTGACAGTATGTCCAGCCCATTGCCATTTCAGGGATTTGACTCTGATCATGATGTCTTCCACTCTTGTCATTTTTCGGATCCACGAGTTCCTCTTCTTATCTCTGCTGGTTACACCAAGTATGCACCTCTCCATGCTTCTTTGAGTTGTCTGCAGCCTTTGTATGTCTCTTTTAGTTAAGGTCCACGTCTCTGCACCATACGTAAGCACTGGAAGGATGCATTGATCAAACACTTTTCTTTTAAGACATAATGGCATATTGCTCTTGAAAATTATGCTGTTTCTTCCAAAAGCTCTCCAGGCAAGTTTTGTGCGCCGATTAATTTCTTCATCAATGTGACCCTCACTTGATATCTGCTGTCCAAGATAAATGTACGTGTCTGTTATCTCCAGCTTTTCTCCATCAATCGATAAATCTTCATTTCTTGTAAAAGCATTGAACATCACTTTTGTCTTCTGAAAGTTCATTTTTAATCCCACTTCTTTACTCTTGTCAGCAAGTTCCTGGATCATACTCTGCAGCTCTGATGGGCTAGTTGCAAAAATGACTACGTCATCAGCAAAACGAAGGTGGGTTAGATAATCTCCATTAATCTTTATCCCCTTGTTTTCCCAGCTCAGTGACTGAAAAACACCCTCCAATGTGGCATTAAAGAGCTTCGGAGATATGGTGTCACCTTGTCTCACTCCCTTTCCAATTTTTATGTGTGTTGTATTTTCAAACAGCCTAATCTTTGCACTTGCATTTTCATAGATGTTATTAATAATATTAATGTATGCATCTTCAATACCGCAGGTTTTCAGAGCCATTGTAACTGCTGATGGTTTCACCGAATCAAAGGCTTTTTCATAATCGATAAAAGCCATGCACAATGGAAGTTCATATTCCCTCGCTCTTTCAATTAGTTCTCTCAGCACATGGATATGATCTATTGTGCTGTAGCCACTCCTGAATCCAGCTTGTTCTCTCGGTTGAGCCATGTCCAGTGTTACCTTCAAGCGGTGTGAAAGAACTTTAGTGAAGATTTTATAAACTACTGATAGGAGGCTGATAGGTCTGTAGTTTCCGAGATCCTCAATGTCACCTTTCTTATGTAGCAGGATCATTGTAGCGGTGTTCCAATCCTCAGGAATCTTTCCTTCATTAAGGCATCGAGTGAAAATTTGGGCGAGTACTGTTTCGATTTCTCCACTTGCTTCTTGTATGATGTCTACAGTAATTCCATCTTCTCCTGGAGCTTTTCCCCGCTTCATGTTCTTGATTGCATGTGCAACTTCTGCTGGAAGGACTGGAAGAACTCTGGTACTGGTATCTTTCATGATGTCTGGAGTGCATGTATCATCCCTTTCATATAATTTGGAGTAGAAATCTTTCACTCTTGTCAAAATTTCGCCTCTATTTCTTGTTACAGAACCATCTTCTTTTCTCAGTGCCATAATCTGTTTTCTTCCCTTACTGAGATGTCCCTTTGCTATCTTTAGGCTTTGGTTGTTTTCAATTGCTTTCCTCACTAGTTCACAGTTGAATTTTCTTACGTCTTCAGTGATACTTTTTCGTACTGTCTTGCATAGCTCTATATATTCCACTTTGGAAGTCACATCTTCTTTAGTTGTCCTCATCTCTCTTCTTTTTTGCATCAACATTTTCGTTTTTCCTGATAATTTATTTACATGCAACTTGTTCTTAGACCCAGCTAATTTTGTTGCTGTTTCCATAAGAGCTTTGGTTACTTTTCTGTTAACTTCAGAGATGTCCACTTCTTCCGATGTTAGGCCTTCTAAAGCAGAGAACCTGTTCTTCAGTTCCAACTTGAAGGTATTATGGTGTTTTTTAAGGTTGGTTATGTCAATAGATTTTGTTTGTCTTATGAGCTTGCCACGTTCAAGTTTAGTGTTGAGGTGCATCTTACATCTCACCAATCTATGGTCACTACCTGTGTTGAACTTGTTTAGCACACTGCAGTCTTCTATGACGAATTTTTTGTTACACATAATAAAATCAATTTCACTTGTCGTCCCATTTGGATGTCTCCATGTCCATTTCCTGTGTGGCGTTTTCTTGAAAAAGGAGTTCAAGATGAAAAACCCTTCTGCCTCTGCAAACTCAACGAGAGTATTTCCACGCTGGTTTCTGTTGCCGTGACCGAATTTACCTACTGAAGTTTCATTCTGTTGCTGCTGCCCTATTTTTGCATTGAAATCTCCCATAATTATTTTCAAGTGCTGCTTACCTTTATTATTTAGATGACAAATTTCCTCATAAAATTCTTCAATTTCTTCTTCAGGATGACTTGTGGTGGGTGCATAAGTTTGAATAATCTGAGCCTGGTATCTTCTCGATAGTTGGATAACGAGTCGTGCAGCTCTGTCAGAGGAACTTTCAACTTCTACAACTTTATCCTTCAGTTTCTTGTTTATTATAAATCCAACACCACTAGTTCTGCCAGTATCTGTCCCACGATAGTAGAAGAGATGTCCACTTTTCAGTTCAATGAGATCTTCTCCTTTTCTCCTTACCTCACTTAGCCCCACGATGTCCCACTTGATCCTTTGTAGTTCCTCTTCCAATTCAAGAAGCCTTGAATCAGAAGATAGGGAGCGTCCATTGTACGTTGCCAAGGTCAGCATCAGATGGCAGCCTAGTCCGGTCCTCCGGGGATTCTTAGCACCCTCTGCCTTCATGTCGCACTGGCCGCTGCCTTGGCCAGGTACATTCCAGCTGCCGGAGACTGAGGGCCAAGATTTAAGTTGTGGAGTCATTTTGGAGGGGTTTGGCCATAACTCACCACGCTGGCCAAGCGGGTTGGTGAGTGTGGGATAATTTCCTCTAATCCCGATGGTATAGTTATACCGCTATGGGCGGTCGTCAGAGCCCCTTTAGTGGGAACAGGATGCACCACGAGAAGGCGGGGTTGACATTTGTCAAGGAGAGGCTGTGATGTTACGCATCACCTGACCTTACATATATATATATGGATGTAAGGTCAGGTGATGCGTAACATCACAGCCTCTCCTTGACAAATGTCAACCCCGCCTTCTCGTGGTGCATCCTGTTCCCACTAAAGGGCTCTGACGACCGCCAATAGCGGTATAACTATACCATCGGGATTAGAGGAAATTCTATCCCATATCTCCGAAGCTCTTTAATGCCACATTGGAAAATGTCTTTCAATCACTGAATTGGGAAAACAAAGGGATAAAGATTAATGGAGATTATCTAACCCACCTTCGTTTTGCTGATGACGTAGTCATTTTTGCAACTACCCCATCAGAGCTGCAGAGTATGATCCAGGAACTTGCTGACAAGAGTAAAGAAGTGGGATTAAAAATGAACTTTCAGAAGACGAAAGTGATGTTCAATGCTTTTAGAAGAAATGAAGATTTATCGATTGATGGAGAAAAACTGGAGATAACAGATACGTATGTTTATCTTGGACAGCAGATATCAAGTGAGGGTCACATTGATGAAGAAATTAATCGGCGTACAAAACTTGCCTGGAGAGCTTTTGGAAGAAACAGCATAATTTTCAAGAGCAATATGCCATTATGTCTTAAAAGAAAAGTGTTTGATCAATGCATCCTTCCAGTGCTTACGTATGGTGCAGAGACGTGGACCTTAACTAAAAGAGACATACAAAGGCTGCAGACAACTCAAAGCAGCATGGAGAGGTGCATGCTTGGTGTAACCAGGAGAGATAAGAAGAGGAACTCGTGGATCCGAAAAATGACGAGAGTGGAAGACATCATGATCAGAGTTAAATCCCTGAAATGGCAATGGGCTGGACATACTGCCAGAAATACAGACCATAGATGGACAGCCGAAATTTTAGATTGGATTCCAAGGGACAGGAAAAGACCCAGAAGAAAAGACCACATGGGAGATGGGTGGATGAAATTCGTAAATATGCAGGAGTGACATGGAGGAGACTGGCACAAGACAGACCGTTGTGGAGGAAACTTGGGGAGACCTTCGTCCAGCAGTGGATTGATAATGGTTGACAATGATGATGATGATGATGATATATATATATATATATATATATACTGAAGAGCAAAACTGAAAACCAAGGAAGAACTTTAGAATTTAAAACGAAAGTTGCAAAATAACCTGTTGATCAAAACGCGCAACGCAGCAGTTTTGAAAATTCAGAATTCACATTCTATTAAGAAGAGACTTAAGCAAAAAAAAAAAAAATATATATATATATATATATATTTGACTCATACCAAGTACAACATAGAAAAGGTTATGTATCTACCGGTGTGAGTAAAAGGAGAAAAGATAAAAAAATAAAATAAAACAACTGAATGTAGAAAGTGTCGAGAATACTGAGCCTTGGCTTTATCAAGGACCAGCAAAAACTCTGCATTTTCTCACTTCCACAAAGACCTAGTTGGAAATGGGTTTCTGCAAGGCCATAGATGCAAGTAACAAGCCCACCAAAAATTGTTTTAAAAAATATATATATGTCATGACCTCCGCAGAGTTGTATGACCTAGCACTGGTTAACAATTTCGCTTGCATCCATAACCTTCCTGGCCCGACCCATGCTCTTCATCTGTTACTATTAAACAGAGAGAAGAAGATTAAAGAGAACTCAAGCTGTGAGAGTGACATAATAATTAGAAATAATTTTCAGCTATAACGAAATGCCAAGTTCGCCTGAGAGAGAATTTAAACCTGAAAAGCAATGCAAAAGAAATCCAAATATTTACATTGCAATTAAAAAAGGAAATATTAATTTTTTAAAACTCAGATTTTTGAAAGAAAACTTGATTCTAAAACCCCCTACTCTACAACTTCTGACAACACAAAAACGAGAATAAATTAAAGACAATAATTAACTAAAGAAAAGCTTTGTGAAAGTTATATGACTTAAACAATTAGTTGCAATATGTACAAAGTATTTCAGCAGTGCTTTAAGTGCAGTTGGTCCTTGCAGGGATGGTCCTTGCAGGGATGGTTTTACCGGATTCGATGTACTCACGCTGCACCCGTAACACAGCGACTCGTGAAAATCCCAGTGCCTGCATGACTTCCGAGAGGGAGTGACCCATTCGTCGGACCCCGACGATTTGCCCACGATCAAATGCGCTTAGATCCTTCGTCTTACCCAAACTGCGCCCGACTCTTACTGATTCCTGTCGCATCACTCCTTATATTGTCGGATCGCTGCATTCGTCAATGAGGTTTCCGTTTACAGGGCCGCCCACAGCGCCACATTTGCATATCGCCAGCTGTCTGTAAGTCAGTTGCTCTTCAGTGTATCTTATAGGTTATAAGCTGATACTAGCAGTACTTCATGGTGTTGCAATTTTTACAAACAGTAGTACAGTATGTATCTCTTTTATTGATGATTTGTAGCTGAGCCAACGTACTCACACTCATTGATACTTTTTAACTGAAACGGCATTCGTATATTCACTTACGTTTTGCACTAAATTAAAAAACTTACTAACAACTTTCAATGAACCAGGAGCTAATTATTCATTGATTATTGCTAAATAAAGCAGTGTGTACCCATTAACTATCGGTTCGGAGCGCAACAAATGCGGAGCCGTTAACTTGTATTAATAAGTAAACCAATGTTTGCCCATTTATGGATGTTTTGATTTTGTAGCTGAACACGCGTGTTCTCATTTACTTACTCCTCTGAATTTATGTGCATAGGATCGCTCGTTGATGAACCAATATATAGTGTTTCACCTAATGCTTATCAGCTTCCTAAGTCTTAAAAGATAACAGTAGTTTCCATTAAACTATCAAACTTTTTGGTTCACATAAGTTAGCAAATTTGCACATAGATTTGTGTTTTTATTTGATGTTTTTTTATGCATATGCCAGTACATTTTTTGTACGATTTTCATGCAGTTCCTCTTTGTTCTGCTTTTAGCGGCTGTTCATCGAGAGCAAGATCGACCAGTGCAAGATCACAGTATGAAGTCACGTGACCTACTATATCAGGACTTGCTAGCGGAGGGAGATCTAATTCTACAGGTAAGCATATTTCTAAAACGTGCCCTTCTGCTGAAAATGTATCTAAATTTCTTTAGTGCCCCACATTTCAGCTTTTATCAGCCTCTGCTTTAACTACCTGTGTTTTAAATAGAAGATTCCATTTTTGTTTCCACAGCAACAGAGATATTTCTGTTACAAAACTTTTGCAAAATTTCATATCTAAATTGCGCTTACTGAAGTATCTGTGAAACGGACACTGACTGAAACAGATACAGAGAAATTACAAATAGCTCAAAAAGGTCGTATGCGCGCGGGTGAGTACCAGAAGGAGCAGGAGAATAATAATCTAGATCTGGAAAATTAGGAGAATAAAACTACTTGCAATGTCAAGTAGGTTTATTCTACTACTAAAGCTACTAATAATAAAATACTTAGTAGTAGTTTATTCTACAACAGTAGTTTTATTCAACTACTAAAGCTACTAATAATAAAATACTTAGTAGTAGTTTTATTCTACTACTAAAGAAACTAATAATAAAATACTTAGTAGTAGTTTATTCTACAACAGTAGTTTTATTCAACTGCTAAAGCTACTACTAATAAAATACTTAGTAGTAGTTTTATTCTACTACTAAAGATACTAATAATAAAATACTTAGTAGTAGTTTATTCTACAACAGTAGTTTTATTCAACTACTAAAGCTGCTAATAATAAAATACTTAGTAGTAGTTTATTCTACAATAGTAGTTTTATTCTACTACTAAAGATACTAATAATAAAATACTTAGTAGTAGTTTATTCTACAACAGTAGTTTTATTCTACTACTAAAGCTACTAAAAATAAAATACTTAGTAGTAGTTTATTCTACAACAGTAGTTTTATTCTACTACTAAAGCTACTAATAATAAAATACTTAGTAGTAGTTTATTCTACAATAGTAGTTTTATTCTACTACTAAAGCTACTAATAATAAAATACTTAGTAGTAGTTTATTCTACAACAGTAGTTTTATTCAACTACTAAAGCTACTAATAATAAAATACTTAGTAGTAGTTTATTCTACAACAGTAGTTTTATTCTACTACTAAAGATACTAATAATAAAATACTTAGTAGTAGTTTATTCTACAACAGTAGTTTTATTCTACTACTAAAGATACTAATAATAAAATACTTAGTAGTAGTTTATTCTACAACAGTAGTTTTATTCTACTACTAAAGCTACTAAAAATAAAATACTTAGTAGTAGTTTATTCTACAACAGTAGTTTTATTCAGCTACTAAAGCTGCTAATAATAAAATACTTAATAGTAGTTTATTCTACAATAGTAGTTTTATTCAACTACTAAAGCTACTAATAATAAAATACTTAGTAGTAGTTTATTCTACAATAGTAGTTTTATTCTACTACTAAAGCTACTAATAATTAAATACTTAGTATTAGTTTATTCTACAATAGTAGTTTTATTCTACTATAAAACCACTACTAATAATAGATATTCTTCATGCGCGTATACCCCTGTTCCATTATAAAATAGTGGAACACGGGGATACGCGCGTGAAGAAATTATTGGAAATGACATATCGCTATAAGGATGCTTTACTGGAAAAGGCATGTTGCTAGAATGATGCTTTATTGGAAATGGCATACTGGTAGAAAAATGAAGCAGCTTCAGAAAGTATGGCTAAATGAACACTCCGTAGACAAAACATTAGAGATAGGGGTGATTGGTAGTTGACATGGGCATCTCTCGCGCAGAGTGGAACAGACCCAAACCGAACGCAGGCGATAAATAGGCGGAGAGCAGGGCTTCCCAACAGTGTATAGCAATAGGAGAGCATGGGTAAACGTGGTGATCTGAGCGACTTTGATCGTGGACGCATTGTCAGCGCAATACAGATCGGTCATTCTATCGCCCAAGTGGTAATAACTCTCAGGTTCCCGGTGGCAACCGCATCAAGGGTGTACAGCGAGTACCATCGATGAACGTACTAACGCCCACAAAGCAAGCGGGGGCCGACCACACGCCCTGTTGATCGGGGTTGACATAGACTATCCAGGCTCATACGGACCAACCGCTTGGCAATGGCGGCACAAGTCACATTCAGGTTAAATTTCGGAGGCCTAAGCAGCGTCAGCGAGCGAATGGTATGGCACACGCTGCATACCATGAGCTACGGGAGTTGACGTCCTACTCGTGTGCCGCTCTTGACTGCCCGTCATCGGGAAGTACGCCTTCCCCTGATGCTGAGAACATCAAAACTGGACCTCTAAGGAATACCTCCGCATCGCATGGTCAGATTAATCCCGTTTCCAGTTCTACTGAGCTGACGGGAGAGTGCGAGTGTAGCGTCGACAGCCTGAAACCATGGCCCTGTCGTACCAGACCAGCTCTGTGATGATTGTGTGTCGAGACAGCTCCTTAACCTCTGCGTATTGCTAGCATATGCTGGCTAAATACCTACACAGTTTCATAGCCTTCGCGAATCCTGTTCTGTTTCATCAGGACAATGCGCAGCCCCACCGAGCCGCAACTACCTAGGCATGGCTCGAGGAGCACTCATCTGAGTTTGGAACCATACAGTTGTCTCCGAGATCTCCGGATTGAAACTCTGTTGAAGCTCTCAAGCATGCCGTGAAGCGCAACAGCAGATCCGTGGATCCTGGGCCGACGCCCCGGGCGTAGTTGTGGACAATTCTGTAACATGCATGGCCGGCATTACTTCCGGAAACCCTCCGGCACTTGGTGGAGTCGAAGCCTCGACGTGTAGAGGCTGTTATTTGTGCTAGATGAGATTAACACGCTATTAGGTAGGTATCTCTAATGTTTTTTTTTATTGTATACACTGAGTGGCCACTTTATTATGACAACCTGACAGTTTTAAGCAAATGATCTATGACTGCACGCTGTTGCCGCCAGAGGGCGAGGCTGGTATAAAAAGGGAAAACTTGGTGCTTGCGACAGTAGTAGAAGTAATTTTTGAGTGACGAGATGGGTAAAAAATGCGATTTGACGGACTTTCAACGTGGGATGATTGTAGGAACTCGGAGTCATGGAACGAGTATCACCGAAACCGCCGCATTCCTGAAATGTTCCAGAGCAGCTGTTGTTAAAGTGTTTAAAGACTGAACTGTCAGCCAAAAAACTGGGTCTCTACAACGTGTGGTCGTCATCGACCAGTGACTGCTCGGGCGAAACGGAGAGTGTCCGGACTGGTAACAGACAACATAAGGGCAACAGTGCAGCAAATTACAGACCATCTTAATCAAGGATCCCCTCAAATGATCTCTGCACGCAATGTTCGCCGTACACTGCATCGGACGGAATATGGCAGCCGAAGGCCTGTTCGAACACCTTTGCTGTCTGCAGTTAACAAGAGAAAACGTCTCCAGTTCGCACAGGAGCACAAGGATTGGACAGTCGATAATTGGAAACAAATTATGTGGTCCGATAAATCACGTTTTCAGTTGCACCATGCCGATGGCCGGGTGAGAATTTGGCGGAAACAGCACGAAAGCATGGACCTCAAATGTATTGCTACAACCCTTCAAGCTGGTGGAGGCAACTTTATGGTTTGGGGAATGTTTTCCTGGCCTGCTTTGGGCCCATTAATTCGTGTTGATCAATATCTGACTGACACATCATATCTAAATATCGTTGCGGACCAAGTGCATCCTGTCATGTGGATGGTTTATCCCAATGGCGATGGCTACTTTCAACAAGATAATGCGTCCTGCCATAGTACTCGTATTGTACAGGATTGGTTTCAAGAACATGCCGGTGAGTTTACTTTGCTTAGGTGGCCCCCACAATCTCCAGATCTCAACCCTCTTGAGAATTTGTGGGATGAAGTTGAACAAGCCATCAGACAGCTGGATCCACAACCCTGCAATCTCACACTCCTGTAAAGTGATATTCATCAAGCATGGTCTCAGATTCCACAAACCACCTATCAACATCTCGTGGAGTCCATGCCACGAAGAATCGACGCAGTATTAAAGGCAAAAGGTGGTCCAATGAAGTACTGAGGGGGTGGTCATAATAAAGTGGCCACTCAGTGTATACAGTATATCCACAGAGAGGCCAATAAAGGACACAGAAAATACTAACAACGGAGCTAGGTAGATGAGATTCTATAATTTTTTGAAGAAACGTGGAAGCTTAAGAGAGAAAATGTTTGAACAAATTTTGAAAGACGCTCATCTAGTAGTCGATCATTAATCTAACAAAATATATAAGAAAAATACCCAAATTCATTATCCAAAATTCTGATACACGTGAATTGGATATTCAATGTCATTTTGACTTTATAGACAAATGAACCATAGGATTGAGATGTGGGGACCGTGATGTCCATCAGGCACGGAAAAGTGACCATGTTCCTGAAACCATTCCCAGACAATGTTTGGTTGTGTCATGGTTCATTATCTTGCTGAAAGAATTCATAGAGGAGACTGGCTTGAGACAGACAGTTGTGGAAGAAACTTGGGGAGACCTTCATCCAGCAGATCGATAATGGCTGATGACGATAATGATGATCATACAATGTTTCAGTGTAAATTACTTCAGCAGTATTAGCTGGTGATAAAGTAAACTATGGGATTCCTTTTCTTATGAAGTCGAAATTTTTAATTTTTTTGAAAGTATTACTTCTGTACTTTTTCAAAGAAGCTCTTCAATTATGAATGTTTTAAATACTGCTCTTACAAGTTAAGGCGCATGACTACCATTATATATGCTCCGAAATTCCTCTTCGATCCGTTGCTAAAGGTCAACAACAAATCTGAACTTCTTGAACAGCCAATCTTGATTAGAAAAAAATAATAATAACAGGAACATCTGCTCTGTCGTCAGTCTCCACATTTCGAAATACGTAAATTTGGCATTTTTGAGTAAGAAAGTGAATAACATAAATTTAATCAGTTCTATATTAATTTTAATGTGTTGCAAAACAGAGCCGAATCGTCCTGACAAGATATCCGAATTAATTCAGTTTGCTAACAAAAACACAAACATGGCCATAAATCCTTCTATTTAGCTTATTATGGGCGAAAACACACAAACTATAATAACTACTACTTCTGCAATCAAATGCTTGCCTTAAACATTGTTTGGCTCTAAGTTGACATTGGTGCGTCCCAAGTTTTTAAGGGATCTAAGAAAGTAAGTCAGAAGAGGCCTGATCCTGATGGTAAGAACTGACCAAATGCATATTTTTGGGAACAACTAATAATAACGATTACAATAAAGTATGTGTGTGTGTGTGTGTGTGTGTGTGTGATATTTTCAAAAACTCTAGAAAAGCAGACTCTTAAAAGTCAGTACACGACCTGGGGGAGGGGGTGCACTTTTGGGTCATTTTAACCTCACGGGAAAGGACAGATTGCCACACAAACAATTTTTTGATGGGCAATATCTTTCTATTTCTTTAAAGGCAGAAAGATTAGGGACTTGAAACTCGATTTGCTATCTGAATGAATCCCCAGGTTGTTGCTTCTTCCTGTGAAAATCCGAATTACAAGATAAGAAGTGGAACGACTGTTCATGGCTTCACAATTAATGAAAATGCTTAGGCATTTGTTTTCAATTTCATTTGTAAGCGTTTTCTTCACTGGAGAGCGTTACAGTACAAAAGATGCCGTATCGACTGCTGTTTTATGCTGAGCCAGCAACTTCCCAGGCAGTGTTGAGTACAAACGTGTAAGAAGAAATTTGTGATCATTGAGTAAACAATTTTCATCGAGTTTTGTTTCAACCTGAAAACGACCGGAATAGCTTTGCAAGCATGCGGAGTGTTACCAACTGGTTTTTCAAAATATGCCTTATCAAGAAGATAATCACACAGGTGGGCAGGTGGGTTTCAGAAATTAAAATTCGTCCAGTTTTAAAAAACTGGACCAACAAAATTTTAAGTGTTTAACTCGGAAAACAGCATGGAAAGTTTTGCACATTGTTTCAGCAATCAAGCGCAAAAGGAGTTTTTCTAATACGACTTTTAAAATTTTAAACACGTGTGAAACATAAAAATATGTTCACGTTGTTTAGAGAGAAAACTGTGCATCATAATAATTTAAAAGAACATTAGTTCAGGATTTTCTTAAATGGAATAAAAAAATGCAGATACAAAATTTGCGAGCGGGCAAAGTGATGTTGTAAACATGAAATTTTTCTTTCAAAAGACGAGCTGAAAACGCAGTTATTATTCATGACTTAGCTTTTCGATTTTATGCTTGGAAGTGAAGTGCGTCGTCATGCCAGTTATTCTGAAATATTGATCACTTACAGGCGCTGACTGGGACCCCGGAATACCGAGAGATCTTCAGGTGGGCCAACATAATTTGGGCCGGTAGACCTTTTGCTAACTCAAGAAGAAACAAATTATATATATACACTTGTACTTCAATATTCTTGTAGAAGAAAACCAAGTTATTTTAAAACGGCAAAGTGTGTTTTCCACTTTGACGGCTTCAGAAAAAAGAAACAAAAACTACGTAGGAAATGTTTGTTGAGCAAAACACTGTCTTTAATACATTCTTTCCCCTTTGTCGACTTTAGGACTCGTCTCTTTTTGAGAGGATATCCTCTAAATCAGCTCATTTTTGCCAAGTTCCGAGTCGCCCCGGAACTTATTAATCCTTTCGGTGTATTCAGGGTGCGAAAGCAACTAGTATTTATTTATTTCTAACTTTCTGAACGCACCCATTATAAATATGCATACTAGATTTAAATTATGAAAGAAATACGGGATTACGCCATATAATACAAATTTTGAATATGACAATCCGATTTTTGGCGTAAATGTGACAAGGATGGTAAGTCAGATAATATCCGAAAACTTGAAAATATTTTCAAGTTTTCGGATATTATCTGACTTACCATCCTTGTCACATTTACGCCAAAAATCGGATTGTCATCTTCAAAATTTGTATTAGATTTAAATTATCTGTAAAATAAGGTGTAATAGTGGCTGGAATCATAGGGCTTGTTTACAAAATGGACGTTTGACTTGTGTTGAGTAGATTGCAGTTCTGTTAAGTCATTTAGCTTTCTTCTCCTTCGGACAGGTTGGAAAGACTGGATAAGAAAGGAAATCTCCAAGTTAGGTCAGGTTTTTTGCCTTTTTATCTTGTACGAACCTGGTCTAACTTGAAGATTTCTTCTGCAACTCTACGAGAATGCAACATTGACGAAATAGCCTTAATGGCCAAGTACGACGTAGAACTCCAAGTGAAATGAACTTAATGAAACTTAACCGCCAATCAAGAAAAGATTATAATATTGCACAAGATGTGTAAATAGTAACTCTTAATTCCAGAAGCTTTAATTGTTATCTGGAAAACCTTTCCCTACTCTATATGAAGTCAACACAGCATAGTGTGCCGGAACCGAGTTAACCACCCTAACGACTGGACATCATAGAAGTAGGATACAACTTTTGACCAAAAGGCTCTCAATAAACTACCGATGTGGGACTGAAGACATACTTCGGTAAGTAACATGTTTAGGACTTTTAACTGAATTGTATCTTAATTGAATAACTTAATGCACCGTCGCAGACTGTACCCACTTTATAACGTGTAAAACAGAAAACTTAGACGTTAAAGCCTCTTTGTGAAAAAAAAAACCGGCAATGATTTGTAGATTTGTGTTGAAAAGGTTTTTACTCAATAAACGCTAATGCTGACATACCGTTTTTCGGTGAATAGGATACCTTGATAATTCTTCCCAAAAGTGGGCTGCACAAAATAGCTTTCAGGGCCATTTACAGAACCCCAGTCCGCCACTGATCATTTACGTTTCGAGATTATTGTGTTTCAACGGAAATGTTAAAAAACAAAATTATCATGAAAAGTTCGAAACTATAAACCCAGGAGAAAAAGCTGCAGTGTATTGTTTTCTGTAAGTGTAAATGTTCCCTGTTATATTTCTTTAAGACCTTTGCTTATTTATAGAAATTTAACTATCACTGAGTAGCTCTTGATTCGAACTTTTATTCCGCGTGCACTTCTGGAATGTAATGTAGAGAGTCAAACTCACAATTTATGTCTTGAAAACCAGCCCTTTCGGCGTTCATAGAATTATTTTGAAACAGAAAACAATGAAGACCTTTACCTTGATCGATGTTATTCAATTTATCTCTGCTCTGAACAGCAAATGTTAAACGCTGTTCCTCATATTCGATCCTATCATATCAATTTTTGCATGCATTGAATACTTTATTCGCATTGATCGCAATTTTTAATAAAAAATACCACCTGCGCTTGTTTGAATAAAGCTACCAAGATCGAAGAACTTTTTTCTTTTCTGTTTGAGAACTATTTCTTACAAGACAGTTCTTTACCAAAAGAACAACTTCATCTTTTGCTTCGTGAGTGATCAGCGTTTTATGATCTTAGTTTATGAACTGTAGTGCATTCATTCAAATTTAAACCGCTACTAAAATCACTGAAATCTACGAATTCGATGTGATTTTCTTTCATTTTCTGTTCTTCCTGTTTCTTTTCTTTCAATAAGAATTGACTAATGTCGTCTGATTCAAACTGAACTTTATCAATGCTTCCCTTTCCCATAACGATAACTCATAGTAAAGTCTTCTACTATTAATAACAAGGAACTGTACACAACTATACTTAAATCTGTAAAACTACAGTAGTAATCCGAATTCATTAGCGCAAAATAGAAATCAAAGTTTCCAAGATTTCGCACACCAACCATCAAATGTCTTTTTCAAGAAAGGTAGAAAAAACCATCTTTCACAGTTTGACGTTTATCTTCCTTGAAAAAGCCGTCTAGTTTATATACGAAAGCTTGGAAAGTTTATGACGTAGAAATCTTTTCGTACCTCTACGTTAATTTAAAACATTACCATACGAAGAAATAGTTCCTAAATTAAGCCTTAACGGCCAGACGAAACATGTAAAGCCGCCCCGGTGGCGCAGTGGTCTAAGGCGCTGGCCTATGATCATTCGTCCGTAAGGGGTCCAGCTTCGAATCCCGGTCAGGCATGGATGTTGTGTTTGTCTTACGGCACCGGCTCTCTCCCTTCCCTGGAACCAGTGACTCTAAATTAGGGACGGGCGACTGCTTATAGCCCATTGAGTTGCTCACGGTGGTCGTTAAACCTCCAATAAAAGAAAAAAGAAACATGTAAACAACAGAAGTCAAACTTACGGAAAAGATGCTTTATTCAGGATGTAGCACTTCCATAACAAAACGGCATCATTATTAAACTCTTAACACGACGTTCTGCAACACAACGCTATCTTTCACAACGCTCGCCAAGCAACAGTTTAGTCGTCGTTTTTACCTCTCGTTCTTATCTTATATCAGGCATACGTCATGTGCATTCACCCTCAATTGTGTTGCCAAACGTATTCGTTTGAGAGAAAATTTATTACGTTAAGAGTGAAATAAAACTGAGAATAAACTCAAGATTTACATAGGAAAAGAAACTAAAAAGGAAAGTTAATTTAGAATATACGTCACAAGTTTTATTTCTAATTTACGCCATTGAGTTCGTATTACCAGTATAGTTTTGCTATTTAAGGTTGCATTATCTCGTCGTTTTCACTTGAGTTTGGCATTCCTGAATTCAAGATATAATTAATTTGGAAGTTTTTAATGTGTCACTTTCTTGATTTTTCGTTTCCTGATCTGTGATCCTATTTTAATCATTACGGTTCGATTTATTAATTTTAAAGCATTCTCTGCGACTGTGGTAGGTATTTGCTTGGATGAATACCATATCACAACATCTCTGCACTTTTATAAAAATGAAATTACGAAAAAACTGCCGTTGATGGAATAAGTATCAAAATATTATAAAAAAAATACCGTTTGCATACGTATAAACCCTTACTAAAATGTACAATGCTACTTTAGAGCTAAAATACTTTCCAGATGAATGAAAATCCGCAGAAGTTATTTTACTGCCAAAACCAGGGGAAATTTTAGCTCTAGCAAAAAAATCACAGACCAATTTCTCAACTGCCAACGACGAGAAAAATTTTAGAGAAAATTATTATCAGAATTCAACATTACTGTGATGAATTCCCAATTATACCGTATGTGCAAGGAGGTTTTAGAGAAAAGCACTCCACTTTACATCAAGTATTCAGGGTAGCTGAAAAGAACTTCGAAAATTTCTATAATAAAAATCGCCGGCCCGGTGGCGCAGTGGTCTAAGCGATGGCCTCTGATCATTCGTCCGAAAGGGGTCCGGGTTCGAATTCCGGTGAGGTATGGCTGTTGTGTTTGTCTTACGGTACTGGCTCTCTCCCTTCCCTCTAAGCAGTGAGCCTAAATTAGGGACGGGTGACTGCTTATAGCCCATTGAGTTGCTCACCGTGGTTGTTAAACCTCCAATCAAATAATAATAATAATCATATATAAAAAAAAAAAAATACCGTTTGCATACGTATAAACCCTTACATACGTATAACGGTATTTTTTTATAATATATGATTCCCAGATATTGCCAAAAATGATCACCTGAAGCAATAATCTTTAAGCATATTGCACATGACTTTCCTTTCGGGATTATAGAAACAATAAAATCCTATCTGCAAAATAGAATATTCTGTGTAAAACTGAATGGAAAAATATATCCACTCTGAGAAAATTTGTACCTGGACTGTCACAAACCAGTGTGTTAGCACCAACACTCTATTCCATTTTTACGCCAGATTTCCCTACTTTCAACAGTAAAAATCTGACTATTGCACCGTATGTTGACAATACAGCGATAGTGTATACATCGAAAAATAAAAATCGAGCAGCCTTTATGCTGCAATGCTACGTGCAGCGATTATAAAAATATTTCCTTGACTGGAAAATTAAAATCAATACAGATAAAACCCAGGCAATTCTCTTCTCGAAGAGAACAAGAAATTTCCACCCAGACTTTGAAATTGGGTTCTATGGAAAAAAATCATCTGGTAAAAGAAGTTAAACACTTTGGCCTTAATATGGACCATAACATAAAATGAAATAAGCATATTTTAGAGATTCTTGAAAACGCCACGAGGTTAAGAGGTGGCTTAGCGTCTATTAAAAAAAATAAAAGATTGAGTTTAAAAATAAATATCTACGGTGGAAAGCCTGCTTCAGTCTTGTAATTACTTATGGCAGTGCCATATGTGAAGTTCGCATAAAAAAAACCCACCTCATTTCAGTACAGGACACTAAGAATGATGATAGGTCTAGACAGGCGTACCTCTAATTAAAATTCGGAACATGTTAAAAGTAAACTGTATTCATTATACTATTCATAAATTGGCAAAGAAGCACTATGACAAAGCCATGGATCATCCGAATCCTTTACTTACAGCGGCCCTTAACTACGACATTAAGCACCCCGTAAAATGTAAAAGGCTAAAATATATTCGGGAAAGCATACCAGAAAAAAATCCCCTAAGCACTGGGCATAGAAACCTACAGCTGACTGCGACTAAAAGCTCAATCTGTTAGAGAGGGAGATTGAAAAGGAGTTTTCGAAATGTACGAAAATGCTGAAGACTTCCTAATTCCGGTGTCCATGATATTCGCAAATGCATTTTCTCACAAGGCGAGCAAAGTTGGTAAAAAAATTACAAGGGCCGTTTTCAGGGCATTTTGAGTGAAAAACTGTTGTTTTGGAGATTCTTATTGGTGCTTTATCTTCTCCCTCTCTCTCTCTCTCTCTCTCTCTCTTCTTTTAGGCTCTCCCTTTTTCTTGCCCTTTTCTATTTTTCTGCTTCCTGGCATCTGGGATGTTCAAAGTGTTAGTGTTTAACAGATAAAGTAGTGGGGCAGCTTACAACTTCACCTTCTTAGCGGAAAACCGTATACATCTACGAAACTCTAATTTTTTCGTTTATTTTTTCCTATCAGGGCACCCTGCTCTCACTTCCAATTTTTTATTTTCTCAGCCTTTCCAAGAGACTCAGCGAGTTGCAGCCAGAAGGACTCTAAACCTTTTGAGGATTTCATCGTATCGTATCGAAAAAAAAAAAAAATGTAGAAAATATTCTTAATCAATGACCACGGACTTTCAAGGTAAAATTTACCAGAAACCCGTTTTTGGATTCATATTTAAATAGGCGATTTCACTTCCAACCTTTTTTTCTTCCACGCTCGAAAACTCTGAAGTTTTAAGTTTCATGTTTCTTAGCTTCTTTAAAATTAGTGACACCTCCCGACCTTAAAAAATTCGCATTGGTTTTGCAAAACTATAAGGAAAAGTACTTAAAAGAAAAACGAAAAGAACAGTATCCATATCTACAGCTTTACCCGTGTGTAACGGTATCTGCTTACTGTACCTTGACACACCGACACTTTATCACCGCTCGAATGACTCAGCGAAAGAGGTATTACGTACTGCATCCCCTCGGAATGGGACCGCATACTATTGAAATTTTTAAATAACACTTATATACCCCTTCCAATAAATGAAAAAGTACCCCCCCCCCCCCCCGCAAAAAAAGAAAAAGAAAAAAAAAGGAAAAGCATTACAAATTTTTCGAATGAGGTAATCAACCTCCCGACTTCTGAGGTGTTGTAGCCGGAAGGAAGGTTTCCGCGAATCTAAGCAAAATCATGCTTTTGATATGTTTTCACTAAATCTACATAATTGGCAAAAGCCTTCATAATTATCTTGTAAAACTGCCGTTGTAACCACTGGAAGAGGGAAATACGCCATTAAAAAGAAAAAGAAATAAAAAAAACTGTTTTCAATTTTTTTGAGAGACTAAACTTCTGATTTGGAAACGTAGTTGTCGCGGAAAATTTGGGGATTTCCTCCCCCTTTCCCCAAGATATGAATTCATCGTTTTTGGGGCGACGGCAGTACCTAGCATCTTTCCTGCTCAGGTGAAAGGTGCGTCAGGAAAGAGGCCTGGTTGCCGTGGCAACGGCCGGCTGTCGCATTAATCGCCGTGACGCAACATCCCGAGAGCGACGGTCAACGGAAGTCACATGTCGCCGTCCAATCAGGGAATCCGTTTGGACTGCCACTGGAATCCGTTGCTATGGCGACCAACAAACGTTAACTACCATTGCCTGACAACCGCCTGGCTTTTATAACGCGCAGAGTATCGACTTTTTGGCGAATTTTTATTTCTTTTCACCTTACACATTTTTTCCCCCACATTTTTCTTTCTTCTGCCTCTTTCTGGGTATTTCCAACTGCCACCCCATTTTAACTCATGGTGTGTTTTTATCTCATTTCGACCCCGCTTTGCCCTCAGCTCCGTCTTCGTTTCTCAAAGAATGAATTACAGCTTACATGTTGGCCATAAACTGAGATAAGTCGGTCCCATCATCAAAATACACTGATAATATATAGACATTTCACTAAAAAGTACATGTATAGCCATTTCACGTTGAAATGTATGATAGAGCGTATCTAAAAGAAAATTTCTTTCATGGTAGAAAACAATCCAAAACTGAATAAAAATGAACACCAGTTTCATGTACGTTATATATCAGTTCTTATTATCACGGAAATACGGGTACATGAGTTTCAACATTAGTAGTGTTAGTTTCATAGAAAAAGCGATCTCATGCACACACATAATAAATAAATAAATAAATAAATAAATAGAAACTAATATCATTTTAATTCTACTGCTTTCTAATAATACATTTACTTTAAGTTTCTCTCAGTTATAAAAGAATAAACGAAACAACATTTTTTGCCTGAGTTCCAGAATAAATTTTTGCTATCATGCAGTGTTACTACCCTCTAAAGTTGCAATTATTGTACCATTTCTCGAAAACTATAGCATTTTTACAAAACTTATAGTACATCAAACCCAACGGAAAGCAAGATGACTAATGCATTTTTATGATTTAAAAAATAAAAAAGGTTGTTCCAAATATTATTTTTATTTTTTCTTTCGGTTTAGAATTAGCTAAATTTCAAGTGCCATACATCTGTGTCTAATTACTTAAATTTAAAATGATGAGAATTTTTTTTTCGATTTTAAAGATGAATTAACATACTATTTTTTTTTTCTATTTAAAAAAGGAATTAACATACTATTTTTTTTTCTATTTAAAAGAGGAATTAACATACTATTTTTTTTCTATTTTAAAGAGAAATTAACATACTATTTTTTTTTCTATTTTAAAGAGGAATCAACATACTATTTTTTTATTTATTTTTTTACATGTCAATACAAGGCAGGTCTACTTATCAACAAACAGACATTCTACATCTGGTCTGTTATGTCTGCATTCGAGTTCAGAAACGTTGCGAAGTTGTGTTATAGTCGTAACTAACTAAACATATCGCAATTACCACAAGAGACAATAATAGCCTTGATTCAACTTTACTAAGAATCGGAAAAAAATATATCCGTAAAAATGAACCTAACGTTTTCAATAGTACAGAAAACAAAGTTATAGTATGTTACACGATATTTATGGGACATAATGGACTCGCTAGTGTTCATAGTACAAGGAGCTAAATTATAGTATTTGTACTATAATTGCAGTACGGTTGTCAACTCTGCTATCGCGGCCCTGTTTTTAGCTTGCTTGGGCAATGTTACTGCAGACAGTAATCTGGCAGTTAAGAGTTCCTTCTTTTCTCACGAAGTCGGCAGTCGTTGTTTCCGAAAATTTTTACAACTTTTGTTTCGTCGGGTTTGCTTGAAAAGCTTGTTCTTCGGCATCGAATATTAAGCTTTCCGCTTTTTCCTATATAAAACTAATCTGAAGCCAATGATTGGCGGTATGTTTTCCTTTTTACTCTCCGATTCATTCGCCTGTAATAGATTTTTTTCAGATTGCTAACCTTGTTTCCAATTTCTTTTTTATTCCTCTTTTAAATCTGTAATTTTAAACGTGTCTTCCTTGCATGCTTTTAACAATTTTTGCTATTTGCTTTAATGTATTTATTCAAATCTCTTTCACCTTGCATCTCTATTTGTTTCGCTGTCCTCTTTCAATATTTTCAATAAATAAACGCAGTTTCTCTACATCACTGTAATTTAAATCCATGGTTTAACATTAGTTTTATGAACTTATGATCGAATATGTTCAAGTCCTCTTGGCCTAGTCTACAACGCCAAATGATGCGTACCTAATGACAGAAATAGCCCATGTCTTTAGAGTTTTGATGGATTGGAACTAGTGACCTTTGAATTCAAATTTCGGAACCGATTGTAGTATTTCTATGAAGTATTATTTATAAAACATTCATTTAAAATTATTGTTGGATCCAAGGATACCGAAGGAATTGTCAGTACGCAAGAAACCCTTATAGCGTAGTAAATCCGTTTATTTTCCTGGTGTAAACTTGCATAAAGATTCGCCAATCTTTCACACCCCACTGGGAGGCTTTCTCAAGGCAATGTAGACATAAAATGCAGGGAGTTAGAACACGTAAGAAATAAAGATGATTTTTTGAAAATAACGTCGGTGACACCACGAGCAGTATTACGCGAGTTTTTGTATCAAGCAATTATACGGTGTGCCGCGATGTTTTACTGTCTTTTAACAACGCATAGTATTGTATAGTATAGTAATTTATTATAAAACCTGTACCACCAATTGGCTTCACAGGGATTAACAGAACCAATTACATGCGAGAAAAAAAACCAGCTAATCCAAATACACATATTAATACAATCTTTCAAAAGAAGGATGTTAAACAAAACAAAAAAATATTCAACAACACAAAACCAAACTCCACATAATCACACCAATGATTGAACATCAACATTTTCCAACTCCCAAATCAAGCGACATCACATAGAAAGAAAAAATAATTAATAACAAATGTTATAAATTAAGTTAAAAGTCAAACCCGAAATATTATATAATCAATGATAATTATAAAATCAATGATAAATTGAAATCAAACTTATGTACACCATTGAATCCAAGCTTATGTACACCATTGAATCCAAGCTTATGTACACCATTGAATCAAAGCTTATGTAGACCATTGAATTACTAAATCATATTAAGTAATCCATTTCACTAAAAATTACAACATAGTTCTCTAAAAATTACAACATAATTCACTAACAATTACAACATAATTCACTAAAAATTACAACATAATTCGCTAAAAATTGCAATATAATTTTAAATAACACAAACAAACAACTTAAAATGAAGGTTCCCAGTCCTCTTCTAACTCCTCTGCAGTATCAAGGCCAATAGACGAATCTCTGCGGAAAACAACGCATGCCAATCCATAGAGACCAGGTCATTGCATTCCAGTTTGCTGGAAAGGATTTCGACTGTTTCCCTGATGGCAGTCTCTTTAAAGTTCGTGTAAAGGACAATCCTTCTAATACTATTCCATACGGGAGCAGCCGAGCAATGCATAATTTCTCTGGCGAGGGCTGTATTCTGCATGTCCTGGTTGGCACTTCGGACGTGTTCTTTACATCTAGTATCTAAGGATCGCTTTGTCATTCCGATATATATATTTTCCTTGTTGTCAGGATACACCAGCGTGTGTTTACTACCTGGTGTATTAAAACTAAGAGAGGGAATTGTGAATTTCTGCTTAGTAGGAAAGTTTTCCTTCCCAAATTGCAAAAGTGAGAGATCTATCAAACCAAAATTCCATTAAAATATCTCCAAAAAAATTCTGATCTCAAATTATTTAATGATTTCCCATGTAATTTCAAATTTTCTACATGTAAACATTTTTCTGCCAGTTTTGATGTTTCACACTGTTATTTTCTCATTCCTTGTATGAATGCTCCCAAAGGAAGGTCGATTTTTGTTGCCCCGTAACGTCCCACCAGAGAAGTTTTTTTTTTGTTTTTTTTTTAATTAGGTGGCCTTTGCACAAGATGCTGCTTCCGGAGAGTGCCGGAAGAAGCATCTTGTACAAAGACCAGTTAGCTGATTTTGACACCCTAAAAGTAAGAAAAGTATCACAACGATTGGCTGTTCCTCAGAAGTAGACAGAATAAAGAAATATGTCATACTCTGTGAATGATGTAAAGGAAAGAGGAGTGTGTTGCTACCGCCGAAAAAAATTGAAAAACGAATTAAATTTGCGACTCTTATTTTCGTATTCCGTGATGCAATGCAATTGGTACAATACCCGAGAAAACAAATTCTAGCATAGATTTTTGCTTTCCCCCTGTGCATAATAAATTAAATTAATGTAACAGCCCGTCTCTTTATCAAGGCGTTACAATGGCCACTGTTAAGCCTAGAGCTCCGCTACTGGTAACGTCATTATTAAAGAAACTGCATTCGGTTTTCTTTTTTAAATTAAATTCCTCTTACCATTACGAAACAAATTTAATACATCCCTAAATGAAACGAATACTGTAATTTGGGTTTCATGCATATGATTCTTGTTCGCTAGAGCATATGAGTGGAAATGCTGATGTTAACATAAATTCTGCCATTTGTAGACATTTTATTTTTTTACTCTTTCAGGCTCTTAATGGCTTCCTATTAATCCTTACCTGTGATGGCGAAGTTTTTTACACGTCGCATACGGTAGAAACATATTTAGGCTTTCATCAGGTAAGTGTAGCTACGTTTCAGTTGACATTTTTTAACAGATTCATATTCTTTTTACTGTTGTTCTGAACTTCAGGATTCAGGTATATCATCTTAATATTGGTGATTCTTCACTAATCGTAAGGGTTGCATTCTTGGAAGTTCAAGTGGAACTTTTGTTTTTCAGAGGTACTACAGTATAACGAGAGCGACAGCAGTAATATAAAGATCCAAGACTCCTAACAGCACCAAATCAATGCATAAAATTTATAACTGTACGCTGTAAAAAAAGTAAGTGCTGTGAATTCACGGAAAATTCCTGAAAATAACGTGCAGCAAAAGTTGACGGCAAGTGTCCGTCTTTCAACGAAATTTCTGTTACTAAAAGTTTCCGTTTCTTCTAACTATAGTATTTGGACATAATTTCCGTAGTCAGTAATTCTGTTTATCTTAGAAAAGTCCGTTCCAGGTTTTTTCGTGTTTATACAGAAATCAGAAGCCATTGCTTAGACCACTGCACCACCGGAGCGGCCCGGCCTTTTCCATCGCTTTCTGTTTGCATACGATGTGTTTATATTATTATTGAGGCATGTCTTAGCAAAAACAAAATAATTAGAATAACATATTCTTAGCAATTTTCTGCTCAACAAACATCAAGGAAAAGCTATGCTGATCTGTTCCACGCTTTTATAGAGCAACTCACTTTAACATATGTATTATTATTAGCAGTAGTAGTATTGTATTTTATCGCAGTCCACCAGCCGTTAACAACTGGTTGTAGGTCACGCTACAAATCGAGATCTAACCAAGGTCCTGAGAGTCGCAGAGGTATCAGTTCAAATGTTTCTAGTAATGTAGTCTTTTGGAACTGAGATAGATTTACCTTTTCAATGACCAGAGAGTTCAATTGTTTCTTCAGACTCGTAGAAAGGCCAGTGACTGTTAGCACGATGGCAACCATCTTTTCGCAGAGACGTTCTTATTCCAATTGCAGGGTCTTGAAACTGTGATCTTTTAATGTTCTTCCACTTCTACCCTACTATCACCTGGACGTGTAATGCCATCTAGCCTTACCTGCTTCTTTTCAAGAATGTTTGGTGAATTATGTTCCAGATATTTATCTGTTTGCAGCCTAATTCAACAACTTTCTTTGGTTTATTGCCTTACCAGATGTTGAAGATGTTGACCGTGAGTAAATCGTATTTCTTCATATACTATCCTACCACTAATGTCCAGAGACTTACATGGAAACTAATAATCTTTATTTACAAAACATATATACAATATTGTGTGCTGAAACCTTTATGGCCCTAATGAAGGCCTCTGGTCTTCTTGAAATACCTCCAACAGTTTTTTTTATTTCTAAATGTCTGCCGATATGTTCCACTATTTGGCCTTCAAAGCAGTGACCAGTTCATCTTTGTTTGTCGAGAGATATCCTTTTTTACGCACTTGACGATTCAATTCGACCCAGCGATTTTTCGTAGGGTTTAGATCAGTACTCTGGGTTGTCTGATCGAGTTTTTCAAAGCTCATGTCCTCAAACCAATCTGTAACAATGCGGACAGTATAACATGGTACGTTGTCTTGCTGATAGAGGTATGAGCCTTTCCAAAAGTCCTTCCACTACCTTAGCAGTGTATAATTATCCATGATATCAAGGTAGAGCTTAGCATTGATAGTTTTGTTCAAAACGACTACAGTAACCAAGCCGAACTACGAAAAACAGCTTCGTACAATCACGCTGCCTCCACCCAACTTCATACTCGGGACGACACAATCTAAAAGGTACATTTCTCTCGCCATCTTCCACACCCAGGAAAGACCATTAGACTGGTAGACTGTGTATTGTGACTCGTCAGTCCAAAGCACAGCTTTTCATTGTCTAGAGTACAAAATCGACGTTCCTTTTGCCGCGCTAATCGGCGAGGCGTAAGGAACGTCGATTAGGGGCTTGTGATGGCTGTTCGATAACGATAACCCATATTGTTCAGCTTTCTGCGCACTGTACTGTTGCTAGTATCAGTATTAATAGTCTTACATAGGGTTTGCGAGATTTAAAACAATACTGATATGCGTTGGGAGGGGGTGGTCCATTGTAGATCTCTCCTCTCAGGTTCTGTTAGCTTCGGAGTCTTACAGTATCGTTTTTTTGCAGATTCCGCCTTAGTCCACTTCCATTTGCATATCACATCACCAATAGTCGACCTACAGACCTTCAAAGCCTTTGAAATACCACTCATAGAACGATTGCTTATATGGCACCCTATTATCAATCTGCGCTGGAAAATCGACTCATCTTGCATTCTCAGTCGTGCTATTGCCCCCTCATAGCTGGACGGGTATACTTACAGTTGGGACTGTGACATGGTGCTTTCGCAGGACCTAATTTACTATCAATGGAGGGATGTCTTGATTTTCATGGTAAGGCAAGTGGAAATTCTAGTGTACCATGAGTGCAATTCTGTCATGATATTATTGTCATGTATAATATCGTAAGGTTGCATGACACTCCATAATAATCGTTCATACGGTCCCTTATATCAGCGGTTGCTAACCTTTCGGACCTCACGGACCACTAAATTCATAATTTTAAATCCCGCGGACCACTAAAATGAATTTTTTTAAAAACATAAATACATTTGTGTAATAATGATCAGAGATCTTTCATTTTATTAATATGAAATGCACCTATTTAATGTAACAAAATTATAAATGCTTATTTAATTATAAAAAAATTATAAATGCTTATTTAAACATAACAAAATCTTTAAAGGTTGTTTAATTGTAACAAAATTATTAAAGTTAGTTTAATTATTACAAAATAATTGAAGCCTATTTAAGTATTACACATTTTTAGTGTGATATTTGTTCCTGCTTGTTTGAAAGAAGTTTATGGATTTTTGGCTCCAATGACATTACTGCTAGACGGAGAGCCGTATTTATTTCAAGCCGAGATCGGTATCGAGTTTTAATTGCTGGGACAGATGAAAATGTCTTTTCGCACAAATATGTTGTTGAAAATTGAATCAAAATTTTCATTGCTTTTTCACTCAGCAATAGGTATTCACTTTTTTATGGAGAGCCAAAAATGAGGTCTTGATAAGGATGACTGGAATTTAGCTTTGAGAATGTCGTCGGATGATAGATCGATAAGGCTTTCTTTTTCATTCATGCTTAAATTGCTATCTTCAATGTTTGCTGCAAATGGATCTATTATCTACATATTGCCATGTCTGGGATCTCGTTTCTTTGGGTAATAACGACCAAAAGATTCTGTGAGTGATTGTAAGTGCTGTTAAACAATGGTTACCACCTGCCGGTTGACATCCTTCTCTCTCATATATTCATCAAAATTTGAAAACATTTGCAGATCTTCTTCAGCTAACCGCGTTTGCCACAGTAATATTTTCTTTTGAAAAGCATCCATTTTATCTGGTAGTGCGAACACGTCCTTAAGTTGTCCTTGCAAGGATATGTTTAGTTCATTTAACAGCGAAAAAATATCTGCCAGGTATGCAAGCTTGGCTACCCACTCATCGTCGGAAAAGAGTTCTTGAAATTTCGGATTATTTTGCTGCTGGAAAAATAATTTGACTTCTTCGTGCAGGGCGAACAGTCGGGTTAGTATTTTGCCCCCCTCGACAGCCATCTCACCTCAGCGTGAAGAAGGTGAGCATAATGGGAACCCATTTCTTCACAAAGTGCCTCAAATATTCGAACATTGATCGCTTTGTGTCGAATTTCATTTATAATTTTAATAACATCTGATAGTACTTCGTGTAGTTCTGGTGACATATTTTTCGCCGCAAGTTGCTCACGATGTATAATGCAATGTGTAGACAAAATGTTTGGGTGACCAACATTTTTCACCTTTGCAACAATTCCTGAAAGATGTCCAGTCATGTTTGCGGCACAGCCTGTACATATCCTAATACATTTTTTCCATTCAATTCCGTGTTCCAGGAAATAACTATTAAGTGCTTTAAAAATCTCAGCGCTAGTTGTTCTACCCGGCAAGTTGAGAGAACAAAGTAGTTCTTCCTGTAACTCTCCTTCACAATCAACACTCACAAAACAAAGGACTTACGTCCGTTGATTCGTCAAGTTGAATTGAATAAAATGGTGAATTTTTCGCCATTTTTATAACTTGATTTTCAATAACTTCAGCCATGTCTTCAATTCTGCGCTTGACAGTGTTAGCGGGCATACGAATTACTTTCAGTTTCTGAACAGCCTGCTTTCCCAAAACCTCTTCACAGGCTTGTAACATGCAAGGCTTAATTAATTCTTCTCCAATCGTATACGGCTTTTTATTTTTCGCGATATGAAGTGCTATCAGATAAGAAGCCTTTAATAAGGACTTACCTTGAACAGTCATTTTTGTTAAAGCAATTACTTGCTTTTGCTTATTTTCACGCATTCTTTGAAAATATTCAAGTGGTTTCTTAGCTAAATCCGGGTGTTTTGATTGCAAGTGTCTTTCGAGTTTCGAAGGTTTCATGGCATCGTTGGATAAACTCTCAGAACACACAACACAAAGTGGCCGTGGATGCAGCTCACTACCAGGTTCTTGAATAAATCCAAATTTCAAGTAGTTCGAATCATATTTTCTTGATACTTTGAGTATTTTCTTCTCTCCGCTTCCAGTTCGAATGTTCTTCCTAATGGTACCTGACGAGGACTGTGGAGGCTCTGAATCATTGATCAGCTCACGGTTAAGTGAAGTACACATATTACTATTGTTACTATTATCATTAGTTACATTATCTTTTGTATTACTAAAGAAATGCAAAATATTCCTTTGTTTTTTTTCACTCATTATGGGCTTATTGCATTCGAATCTGAAACCAAACAAGAAATGATAGTTATTAAAGTCAAACTATTTTATGCCATTAAATATAACAGTTAAAGAAAATACACAGTTACATACAATACACAAATAAAATAAAACAATCGGATGAGAAACGGTATTCGCGGAGTGACGAGTGGCTGTTGGGAACTGTACGAAATGAAGCTCTCGCGTGCCGTATTTCACGAGCCCTGCACTAGAGTCTGGTACATTTCATGAATTTAGTGCAATATAAAGGCGAAAATTTTCATTCAGATTTCAGAATATAAGGATTTCTTAGAATATTATTTTTGTTTTATTATTAATAAAACATAAAAAATGCAAATAATGTAATAATGTCCAGATTTTTCTGCGGACCACCGTAACCACAGTATTTGTCATTTTCTTGTAGGACTTCCGTCCACAGTGAGTAGAGTTTAGGTTTCAGCCACATACAGCGAGATCGCCTTTTGGGCAGGACACAGAAACGGAAGGAATGAAAGCAAGTCTAGCGACTTTGACAGAACAGTTTGTAGTGAGATTAGAGTGCAGTAGATGGCGCCACCGTACAAGTACGATGTTGCACATAGAGGGGTGAGAGATTTTCGGGGGGCATAGGAAAGGATACCTATTTAACCAGTGGGTCCAGCCTGGGGGCCGTCACCTAACGTGCTCGTCCGATGCACGGCGGATATTCAGCGATTGTTAGTAAATCACACCATCTCTGAAAGTCTGACTCGCTAACCACTAAGCCATCCGCGGCTTTGGCGACCGCTGCCTTATATGACGTCTCCTATTCGACCAATGAGAAGCGTTGTTGGAAAAGGTATCTCCTGTGGTTGTAATTCCTTCTATCCTGACGAAAGTTGATGTTTGGTGACAATTTTACAGCTTTATTTAGTATTTTAACTTCGAATATTTCGTTTTATTTTCAATTTGCTGATAGAAATTGTAATTCAACGGTTTCATAACGTTGTTCAGATCACAAAAATGTTTGATATCGCATGCCATACAGCATTGTTGAAGAATATTTCATTAATTTCTGCTTTATTTACCAGGTTAGTCATCACCATTTTTCACTTAGCCTGTTTAAAATATCGATTCTAAAATACCAGAATACCTCTATTGGTGCTATTGGTGGATGAAAACGGATTTGTAAAATGTATCACGAGTGCCTAAAATGTGTGTGGTTTGGGGTATAGTTTGTCAGTGGATTAAAGGAACACTCAGGAGATAGAGGTGCGGGATCACACACACTAACACTCAGATCAGATGGTGCAGGAAGCAGATGTCAAAGTGGAAGTTCCGTATTTAATGTGATTTTCTGATGAAGAAATTTGGTACAAACTGATAGTCGAAAAATTGTTGTAAAGTTCCAGTTATTAAGAGTTTTAATTTATTTTCTATCCTTCTGGAAGAATAAATGAAGAATGGTCTAATTAGTGAACGTGTGCTGAGAAATTCCTACATGGATGACAACCGATAACCACATTTACGACAGGAAAAATAGAAAGAATCAAAGAAGAATTACCCCATGTTTTTCCGCCATGCACTTTAGAGATTAAGTATTAATGAATTTCACAACTTTTTTCTGAAAATATTGATTAAATCAGCTGCACATGTTCATCCTTCGACACAGGTCGCGAATTAGCTTTTTTTATGTGATAAATTTCGGTATTTTACTAAATATTTTTCTTTCTTCTTCTGTAGATGGTGCTAGTCGTGGGGATGGTGTTTTATTTATCAAACACCAACAATTCTGAATTATTGAGAAATGGCTAAATGAGATCAAAGGAAACCATAACACCCGTCGGTACCAATCTTGAATTATTCCTTCATTAATTTTTTTGTTAAAAAGGTTGTTTACATTTTAAGGTTTTGTTTTATCTGCATATTTCTCTTTCCTTTGGTAAGCTGAGGTGCTTGGCAGTCTTTCGGAATCCCTGAAACTGAAATCGAACATTTGCTCATGAATCATTTGTTACTTAAGTGTTCAGCTGCCCTGTTCGTGCGCTTTTTTTAAAGAAAGAACTGAACAAAATATGACGCCACAACACACACAAAATTTAAACGCGACGGACAAATACAGAAAAATGGCAGGAGAAAAACTATTCTTCTTCTGAGGATGCCCCAATAAGAACACTACAGATTTTTGCAAAGAAGGCTACAGTATAGAAGAACCTTCAAATGTCAAGTTTCGAATCTCAAGTATCACATGGGTCGAGATTCGAATCTATCTCAGTTTGTTTCGAAGGGTCAGTGACTCCATGAGCAACTTAAATGGTCTCCGTCCCTAATTTAAGGTTTTTGGTTCCAGGGAAAGAAAGCAGTCAGTAATATAGGACACACACAACACCCATAACTCACCGGGATTCGAATCCTGACTGTTCTAGGACGAAATGTCGGAAGGTAGCGTTTAGACCACTGTGCCACCAGAGCTGTCGACTGATGTCAGCATCAGAGCGTAGATACATGCTTTAAACAAGAAGAAGGTAAACTACCTGTTTGAAATATACCTTCTTTAACTTCCGTAAGTGATATATAAACTGTTAAAACTAACGTTGTCACATTAGTTTTTCTCTATACGAAAAAGCTATTTGTTGTCTAAAACTCAGTGAAAAGCCTTCTGGTAGTTTTTAATCAGTTCGTGCAATACACCATCTGTGCTAGATGTATTGCAACAGCGTACCTACTAGCAACTTTTGTCTCTCTCTTTCTCCCAGCGTTTTCCTTTTATAAACCGTAATTGTTTTCTGTGAATATGGTCATTTTCAGCTACCACAATTATTTATGTCCCAGTTTACGCACAGAAAATCAGAAACTAAATAAATCATCAAATTGAAATTGAAACTTTTTTCAAAAAACACAAGCACCATATTATTTGGAAATAGTATTGTGATCTTCAACTTTAGCCATCGCATTGGCCGAATGATCTGAAGTGTTGGCTTTTGATCATTCGTCAGGAAAGAGTCCGGGTTCGAATCCCGGGTAAGGCATAGGTGTTGTGCTTGTCCGATGATATAAGCTCTCTCCCTTTCTTGGGATCAGTAGCTCCAAATTAGGGATGGGAGACCACTTGTAGACCTAAAAGTTGTTCATGGTAATAATTACATTCTTTTCCCTCAAAACGATAGGCTCCGTCCCGGTGGCTCAGTGGTCTAAGCGCTGGCTTATGACCAGTCGTCCGAGAAAAGGTCCGGGTTCGAATCCCGGTGAGGCACGGATGTTGTGTTTGTCTTACGGCAAGACAAACACAACATCCGTGCCTCACCGGGATTCGAACTCTCTCCCTTCCCTGTAACCAGTGGCCCTAAATAAGGGACGGACGACTGCTTATGCTTGAGTTGAACGCGGTGGTCGTTAAGCCTTCAATAAAAAAAAATAAAAATAAAAAAAAGAATAGAGAGTGTGATTTAATTATACTTAATTAACAAATATTATTTAATATATATGATAGCAAATATGATTTGATTTAAACGTTTCGATGAGTTTAAATTATGATTTAATTAACATTCTAAAATATCTTCAACTTCACAGCCTGGTTTTGCCGTCAAAATGACTAAATAAACAATTTTTAAATATTATACTTGAAATTTTGCTGTTTTTTATTCTATGCTCTCTCATTAAGTTCCTGTGTGTTAATATCATGTAGAAAATGAATACCAATGCACCATAATAGTAACAAAAATCCAAATATTTTGAAGCACCACTGGTACATGTTACCGCGCTGTGAACAATCTGCAAAGCTACATGCCTTTTCTTTTTTCAATAATAATAATATGCGTTTCACGAAATCTCAGCAAACATGGGATACTCGTATGCAGAGGAATGTTAAAATGATGCAGAACCATTTTTTGACGTGCCTGAATTTCTCCTAAGGTTATGAAGCTGTAATTGCAGCACGAAGATTAGGGTATATCATATTTCGGCAATACCATATCGAGTTAACAGGATGTTTCATTATGAAGTAACCTTTTCGAAGGCGGCATAGGAAGCAAAATTATTGATGAAAGGGAAGGGGGATTTTGGAACACTGCACGTGTGCTTGAATACGAATGGTTCTTAACGGCCCATTTTATAATTAGTGCTCAAGTCAATACTTCTTAAAAAAGAATTTTGCCTTATATAAAACCACGTGATTTCGCTGGAAACTTTCTATCTTTAAAGAACAGCATCGTGCTTTGTTTTGTTTGTCTTGCGCCGGTTAAAACTTAGGGAAAGAAAAAGATGGAATCAATTATCCTCTTCTTGAATCTAGTTAAAAGTATCTTCATCCTTTATTCTCCGTTCATTTTTCATTTTTCACGCCTCCTGACGGGCTCTGTTAGATTACACTTCACATACCTTGTTCACTTATCATCCCTAGTCCATCTCCTTCCCCCGCCCTGCCTCATCCTTTCCACCTCTCCCCACTGCTGTCGGGAGAACAAAGATAATCAGTCACATCCCCAATATATTCCCTTTCTATCCCTCACACATCCCTAGCGAGCAGCTCATTAGTCATATCGCCGGGTAGGGAGGAGAGCCTGGCAAAGGAGAACCGCGCTTTGGGATGTTGGGGAACGGCGTCATTGATCTCCCGCATCTGTCTGCTTTGCCGGGGACAATCTCAGGGACATGATTCGTCAATGCTCTTTAGCTCCCACCCACCCTGTCCACTGTTGCTTACTTTTCAGGGGGCGGAGCATAACTATGGCGACACATCTAGCAAAGATATGGAACTGCACCAAAACACACTAAGTTTTCCTTAGTTATGTGATTCTAAGTTACAGTCTACTTCATCCTCCCCAGGAGCAATGATAGTAGCCAATACAACTGAACTTCCTTCATTCCAGAAAACTCAACTGAATTCTTACATAGTAAATTAACAACAGCACTGACACCAGTGGCAAACTGGTACGACCAAGCCCGGCCGGGAATTACAGTCTTGTGGTCGTCTATAAGAACATACGTAGCTATAGGGGAATGCATAAATCCCCTCAAAAAAAAAAAAAAAAAAAAAAAAAAGAAAGTGTGTTATATCCTGGAAGAAAGAGAAATCTTAAAATACAATTTGTAAAACGAATGCAGTCGTAAGGAAATCTTAATAGCGAAAGAATTTTAGAAATCCGCTCGTGATTAAATACAGCATCATCAGATCAAGCTCAAAATGTGGTGTACCAGATAATTAGTTTCGTTTGAAAATTTTGGTATTGACTAAAACAAGTTAGTAAAATCATGCAATGCACTGATTATGATACGCTTTCCAACATACCAGAAATCGCGCGCAGACAGACCCTTCTCTTTACCCTTACTATTAATTCGTTCAGTATACCTCCGGAACAAAATACTGAAGTATTGTTGCAATGGAAGCATTTTTAGTCAAGTTATGAGGATAATGGCTGTGGAATAAATATCGTTCTTGTGTCCTGACCTTTGACTCCATGTCGATTATATTAAATAGAATTGGTTCAGTATACTTCCGGAAGAACATACTACAGTTTTGTCGCAATAGAAACATTTTTAGTCAAGTGATGAGGATAATAGCTGTGGAATAAATCTCGCTCCTGTGCCCTGACCTTTGACTCCATTTCGATGATATTCAACAGAACCGGTTCAATATACCTCCGAAACAACATGATAAAGTTTTGTCGTAATCGAAGCATTTTTACGTAAGTTATGACGAATAAAAGCAATGTAATGGATCCCGCTCCTATGTCCTGACCTTTGAACTCATTCCATGCAGTTTCTATATGGTTCGTCCCCAGATTGTCCCCTGCAACATGCTAAAATTTCATCGAAATCGAACCAGTTTTACGTGACTTATCGTGCGGACAGACAGACAAAGTTGAGGCATGTACGCTTCTTCAACCTACGGTTGGAAAGCGTAAAACATGAAAAGAGTCTCTTGAATACCTTCTGTCTAACCAAACCATCACGATGATCGTTCTGAAAATTAAAATGAGCACACACCACACAGCAATTTTCTTTCCTACGCGATTAATTATTATACGAGTAATATTTGAACACTTGATCATCTACTACACAATGATATTCGTATCTTTTCTTGAGTGGAGGCATTTTTAAAATCTATTCAATATTTTGACCCACGAACCGGTACCGGTAAATCCTTGTTCCTTTTAAGATAAATGTGTGTGGGGGGGGGGAGTACAGATTTCAGAATATTAGTGAGAGAGAATTGCAATGCGCTGCCTGTCAGTCAACTTATAACAGAACGGGCGGTGACGATGATGGACCATCACAGTGGGTGTTAGTGTAACTTCCAAGATTACAAAAGTAAGAAAGGAGGGTAGGACCTACTAATGACCATGGGCTTCAAGTCCAATGACCTACATCTAACTCGTAGATGTACGTCGTTGGAGCCTTTACTTAAATTACTCGTATATTTAGTACCGTGCTAAGTCCCGCGGCACTCTTTTCGCATCAGTACACAGAATTTTGCTGTTTTATTTCAGAATGAACACCAAACCTAAATACGAGTTGTTGTTTTTAAGAAATTAAATATTCAGACAGAAGCAAAACTGAAATTAAATTAACGATTACTATTCATAAGTTCCAAAATAATTTTTCGCTCGTTTTAAAAAACCCAGACAAAAAGACTACGAGAAAGTGGGCCATTTCTCAGGAGGTCCATCGGGAAATGTTCCGATATCCTGGTAGGTAAATCCGCCGTTTTCTGACATCGCAGTTCAGGGTATAATGGAAAAAAAATCCTATTTCAGTACGTAACTGATAGCAACAAACTGGATCAGGGTCAAAGATAGAGAAAGAGGGACCAAGTTTACAAAAGTAGAAAAAGAGTGTAGGGTTTACCAATGACACTTGTACAATTTTCAGACTAGAACAAAATTACCTACCTAAACGAAGCATCATAGGCACAACCGAAAGATAATTTCACCAAGTGTCTCCTAGAAGCAGAAATGTCCTAACAGGCATGCATTTACACCAGAGGTGTGAGGTGTTCTGTGCCGCAAAGTATGCAGTTCTTATTTTTTGCATTCACTTTTTCATTGAACCATATACCTGAATTGTTAATAACCTTTCTATGATGCAAATCAATTTGGACCGTATTTAGGAAATAAACCAAAATGAATTCGCATAAATCTTAAAATTCTGAGTGAAACGGCACAACGTGAGATATTTTTAAAACACATTAATTAAAATTCACAGGTTTCTTGTCAATCACAAAGAGATTCTGACTGCTTTTTAGCAGGTCTTTTGTAAAAACAGATCATGCTTATGTTACCGGTTTGTCCGTCCGTCCGTCTGTACCCACGATATCTCTGCAACTATTAGTCCGATTTAAAAAATTCTTTTTGCATTAGGAAGCTTGAAATATGCGAATGATTATCCTTCATCTCGATTTTGTTTTACGATGTACAATTTCGCCGCTAGAGGGCGTAAATGCAGATGATGTCGAATTCAAAAATACGTTTTATTCCACATATTTCCTTCTAAACATCCGATTGAAAAAATTACTTTATCTTTCGATTCCATTTATGTCGAAGAGTATTTTAGATATAGTTACTTTTTCAAATTACGCATAGATTTTCCGCTAGGGGGCGTAAAGGTAAATTGCATTTTCCCCGATAACTCTTCTTCTAAAACTCCGATTTGAAAAAAATTCTTCAGCGGATACACCTCCTGATGGAAAATATTTTGCATATGACTTCACATTTTTGGTAAAGAATACTTTGGCCACCAGGGGGCGTAAGGGTTCATTTTTGCTTCTGACGCATTGCCATAAAATCTGAGCTTCTAAAATATCGATTGAAAAAATTCTTTCGTGACTGATGCCACTCACATCGATAAACCTTTTCGGAATATTTTTTTCGTGAAATATTCTACAGTTTCTCCGCCAGGGGGCGTAGATGTATATCTTATTTTTGTCAATATCTCTACTTCTAGGAGTCCGGTTTGAAAGATTCCTTCTTTGTTGGATACTGTTTTCAGTGTGACATGTTTTTCATATAATTTCAAAATTTTAAAGTAATTCATAGACTTTCCGCTAGGGGCCGTAGAGGTAAAATGCGTTTCCCCCTATATCTCTGCTTCTAAACCTCCGATTTGAAAAATTCTTTCTGCGCTTATACAGCTCCTGATGGGAAACCGTTTGCACATAATTTCGAACTTTTGTAAAAAAAAAAAATGGTTTGGCCACCAGGGGGCGTAAATCTTAATTTCCGCTTCTGATGTATTTGCAGCAAAATATGAGCTTCTAAAATCTCGATTAAAAAAAAACGTCGTTTGTAGACGGATACTACTCATGTCGACAAACCCTTTAGAAACATTTTCTTCTTAAAATAATGCATGGTTTCTACGCCAGGGGGCGAAGACGTATATCTTATTTTTTGTCAATATCTTTACTTCAAGGAGTCCGATTTGAAAAATTCCTTCTTTGTTGGATAGTGTTTTCAGTGTGACATGTTTTTCATACAATTTCAAAATTTTCAAGTAATTCGTACTTTCCCCTATGGGGCGTATAGGTAAATTGCTTTTCTCCCTATATCTCTGCTTCTAAATCTCCGATTTGAAAAATTCTTTCTGCACCGGATAATTATGTGCAAACGATTTCCCTGGTGGGAAATCGTTTGCCCATAATTTTTAATTTTTGTAAAAGAAATAGTTTCGCCACCAGGTGGCGTAAGTCTTAATTTCCGCTTCTGATGTATTTGCAGCAAAATATGAGCTCCAAAAATGTCGATTGAAAAAAAAGTCGTTTGTTGACCGATACTACTCATGTCGACAAACATTTTAGGAAAATTTTATTCTTGAAATAATGCATGGTTTCTACGCCAGGGGACACGTAGATGTATATCTCATTTTTGGCAATATCTCTACTTCTAGAAGTCCGATTTGAAAAATTCCTTCTTTGTTGGATTGTGTTTCCGATGCGAAATGTTTTCTTATAAATTCATAATTTTCAAGTAAATTATAGACTTTCCGCTGGGGGGGGGCACAAAAGTAAATTGCGTTTTCTGCGTTATTTCTGCTTCTAAAACTCCGATTTGAAAAATTCTTCTTGTATCGCATACAAGACCTGATGGAAAATATTTTTCACATAATTGCTAATGTTTGGTAAAGAATGGTTTGGCCACCAGGAGGCATAAGTGTTAATTTCTGCTTCTGATGTATTTGTAGCAAAATCTGGGCTCCTGAAAACTCGACTAAATTTTTTTCTTGGACCGATACCGCTCATATGGGGAACCTTTTGAGAATACTTTCTTCCTAAAATAATGCATGGTTTTACAACGAGGGGACGTAAAGTCACATCTTATTTTTGTCGATATCTCTGTTTCTAAGAGTCCGATTTAAAAATTATTTCGGTGTTGGAGAGCGTTTCCGATGCGAACTGTTTCTCATATAAATTCATGTTTTTCTTAACGCACAAGTCTGCAACCAGAGGGCGTAAGCTCACGATTCCGTTTACAGCAATATCTGAGGGATTAAAACCCGATTGAAAAACTTCTTTCCTCCGCCAGATACTATTATTTTCCATACCGGTTCCATTGACTTCGAATAGCTTTGATAAATTTAATTTGCGTCATAACGGATTCAAAAGACGTGCTTATTACACCCGAAAATTTGGTATCATCTTTCTTGTTTGTTTTTGTTGGCTCAAACTATAAACGCTTATCAAATTCAAAAATAGCTCTATGAAAAATGCATGTAAGAAAGAACTCAAGTCTATTTGTAAGAAGAACTCAAGTCTATTTTTTTTTTTTTTACCCGCACAGCATCAATTAATAACTTTCTTTTGAGTACAATGATAAATGCAATAATAGTATGTAAATACTCATATCTTCTGCTGAAAATAATCAATGAACAGAGTAAAGTCAAGCTGAACTGTCGTCTTTCTGCTTATTAAGGATCTGGAACGCGAAAAGAAGTACGTTATCGGTGCGCATGCTTCAGTAGAAGATCAGAGTTACCCATTGGCTGTGCAAAAGCAGGCAGATTCCTACTTACAGAGATCGCATATGGGGAGAATATGAACGTAAGCGGTGTGCATGCTTTGCACTTAGCTATCAATCGGCAATTAATGTGACTTCAGCTTAACCACGATGGCAACATCAGCAGATGTCGATCAGTGAAGTGAAAATTGAAATAACCCAGAGCTCGACATGAGGCGAAAACCTGCCCTTAAAAAGCGAGACCATATTAATACTTGTGGTAGTAATTTTGTGAGTAGAAAGACTGTAAAGTAAAAGGATGCAAACGTGTAGAAATACAAAAAAATATTTAAAGAATGGTGATACAGATTCCTGAAATAAATTGAGTATGCATTTCTTACCCACAGTGTACGACACTGATTTATACCCAACCTATTCTAATAAATAGAGACAGTTATCATACATCTCTGTTCGAATGTCTCATAGCATTTTAGAATATAATCTAGGAACTTCTAGGAAGCTGGAAATACCGAGTCTATAATCGTATAATATTTGGGTGTCCGGAAAAAAACCCGGCGGTTTTGATACAACTGTTTCAATTACCCAGAATCTCGGAAGAACCTAAGATAATTTTCAAAGTACATGCCATCATTCTTGATCTCAAAGACTACAGTCTTGTGATGATCATATATATTAAGATAACACAACGTAGTTTGTCACAGATATTTTTATATTTTTTTTCCAAGTCGACCATGGTTTTGCTGGGTATTGACCTAGCTTCATTTACAGTATTTGTCATTTTCTTGTATCAGGACAAATGGCACGTAAATACCATTCATCCTGATGGAGCTAGGTCAATACCCAGCGAAACTATGGTGGACTTGAAAAAATAAATATTGGTGACAAATACGTTGTATTATCTTAATATATACATGCCACCATATTCAATAGTTTGAATCTATCTGTTTGCCAGTTGTTCAATTCCTGCCACTCGCGTTCAACGTCGTCCGAATTAGGTCAACTGCTTGCCACGGAGAAAATTCACCATCGCCCGAAACAAGTGGTTGTCTGAAGGGGGCAAGATCGGAGCTGTGTGTTGCATGAGAAAGCAGCTTGATTCCATGTAGTTCTTGAAGTTTAACTTAGGTCCGATTAGCGGTGTAAGGCTTTGCATTGTTACAGCACTGCTCGCTTTTGGTTGACTAAGGAAGGATACTTCCTCTGAAGTTTGATATGCATCCAGTCCTGTTGCTGAGAACACAGTTCGGCATTGATAGACCGACCATTTGGAATGAGCTCAAAGTTGATTATATCTTCATAATTCCACCAGACACATAGCATGAAAGTGGATTCCACCTTCATAATTCCACCAGACGCATAGCATGAAAGTGGATTCCACCTTCATAATTCCTCCAGACACATAGCATGAAAGTGGATTCCACCTTCATAATTCCACCAGATACATAGAATCAAAGTGGATTCCACCTTCATAATTCCACCAGACGCATAGCATGAAAGTGGATTCCACCTTCATAATTCCTCCAGACACATAGCATGAAAGTGGATACCACCTTCATAATTCCACCAGACACATAGCATCAAAGTGGATTCCACCTTCATAATTCCACCAGACACATAGCATGAAAGTGGATTCCACCTTCGTAATTCCACCAGACACATAGCATGAAAGTGGATTCCACCTTCACAATTCCACCAGACATATAGCATGAAAGTGAATTCCACCTTCATAATTCCACAAGACACATAGCATGAAAGTGGATTCCACCTTCATAATTCCAGCATACACATAGCATGAAAGTGGATACCACCTTCATAATTCCACCAGACACATAGCTTGAAAGTGAATTCCACCTTCATAATTCCACCAGAAACATAGCATGAAAGTGGATTCCACCTTCGTAATTCCACCAGACACATAGCATGAAAGTGGATTCCACCTTCATAATTCCACCAGACACATAAAATGAAAGTGAATTCCACCTGACACATAGCATGAAAGTGGATTCCACCTTCACAATTCCACCAGACACATAGCATGAAAGTGGATTCCACCTTCATAATTCCACCAGACACATAAAATGAAAGTGAATTCCACCTTCATAATTCCACCAGACACATAGCATAAAAGTGAATTCCACCTTCATAATTCCACCAGACACATAGCATGAAAGTGAATTCCACCTTCATAATTCCACAAGACACATAGCATGAAAGTGGATTCCACCTTCATAATTCCAGCATACACATAGCATGAAAGTGGATTCCACCTTCATAATTCCACCAGACACATAGCATGAAAGTGGATTCCACCTTCATAATTCCACCAGACACACAGCATGAACGTTTTCTCAAAACGTCCGCGTTTGGGGGTCGGCAAAGCTGGTTCACCTCTATTCCGCCACTTTTGTGAAGAAACTGGACTAGGCAGATACACGCACTTTTCATCCCCAGTTACTTATCGTGTATCGCGTGAATTTCTGAGCAATTCCTCGTATATCTCAACACCTCGTTGAGTTTAAGGTGACCTGATGAGGCATCTCACGGCATCGTCTGTAAATCTTTCTGATCTTGTGCAGGTGCTCAGCGATGGTATATTTAGAAACTCCCAGTTCTTCAGACAATTTACGAGTTCTTTTCGTTGATTGTACTTCCACATCAGCTCGCAGGACGTCCGAATAAACAGAAGAAGGCCCATCCGAACCTTCTTTTCTTTTCAAGCCTCAAGTTACCAGCCGCAAATTTCTTGAACCATGTTTTTGCGCGGTATGAGTAAGCGCAAGGCCTTCACCTTCAACTTCGTTAATACTTCGAACTACAGCAGCTTTAAACTCCTGTTTCCAGTAATGTCCCAATAGAACTAATATTTCAAATTTGCAGCCATTTCAGTTGACCGCGGTACAAGTTCAACGCATGAGTCGCAACTTCGTTTAATTCCTCACAGTACGCGCTTGCAGGCGACTTCAGCGCAGGAAAATTGCCCCGCAGAAAATATGTATATTTACATCGTGGAACTGTTGTATGCAAAAACGCCATTTTTCATTTTTCGGGTACCCCAGTAACAACGTGCCTTTACCAATCGTACCAGAATGCAACCACTTAGGATCCGATTTCTTACTATGGAGAAAACAAAATCATAGTCTTGATTGCCAGTTTTCTATTAGCTCTCCTGGGAAGAAATTTTTCCCATTTGATTTCGGGTTTAACAACCACCATGATCAACCTGTTGAGCTATAAGCAGTCGTCCGTCACTTATTTGGAGTTAATGGTTCCATGAAGGGGGAGAGGAAAGGGCCAATGCCGTGATACAAGTACACTGCGAATGCCTCAATTGGGGCTTGGAACAGAACCCGACTCTGGCAGCTAGTTAGAAACCAGTGGCTTTAAACTCTTGGGTAGCGGGGCGGCGGAACAGAAATATCGTTGTAGCTAAAGAAGTTAAATTACGTCACAAAAAGCTGGAAAGTATATGAAAAGCTAAGTTCCGTTTATTTCCGTTTAATACATACATACATATCCCCAAGCTGTTCTCCCTAGATTCAGATGTTATCTCCAAAAAGGAATACAAACCACCAGATATTTTATACTTGTCGTACCAAAATTCTCCATTTACAGCGATTTTGACATACAACTCGGGCTTCAATGATACCCATTACACGCCGTACACAAGATCTTTTATACTTCATACTCATAATCTTTTTCTCATGCAGACACTCCTGAATCTGATCCACCAATGACTTCCTTGGCCTTCCTCCGCCTTTCCTTCTGCCACTTGGGCTAAACAGATTTTCTTAGTAAGCATGTCATCACTTATTCTTTCAACATGGCCAAACCACCGAAGCATATTGGTCTCCACCTTGCTAACAACATTTTGCTTCACATCACACAACTGCAACACATCCTCACACAGTCAGAATGTGTCTTGCCACAAACCCCCCGTAAGTATCACATTTCTCCAGCACACAAACGACTTATATGTTTCTTCTGTAGTACCCAGGTTTCACTACCATACATCAGAATAGGAACAATTACATCATACACAGCCATGCGGGACTCTCTAGAGAACCCATCATTCCTGTGAAAACCTCCCAGTGCAGCTATGACTTTCAATGAAGAATTCACTCGCCTACAAATTTCACCATCCAATATGTTCTCTCTGTCAAACATGCTTCCTAAATACACAAACTCATTCACCTGGTCAATCACTGTACCATTTATACTTGCATTACATTCAGTGCTACCAGTTCCTCTCTCAAAGACCATAACTTTGAATTTTCCCTTATTTACACTCAGTTTGAAATTCCTGCAAACTTCGTACATCCGGGGCAACATACTCTGCAACTCACTTTTGCTCTCTGCCAACAGGACAGTGTCATCAGCATACAGCAATCTGCACACACGGATATCACCAAGACATAAACCACTATTATCTATTTTGGCATCACGCATGCACGCATCCATAAATATATTAAACAGCCATGGTGACATTACACAACCCTGTCTGACTCCTGCACCAATAGAAAACCATTTTGATAAAACACCATTCACTCGTACATAAGCTCTACTACCAGCATACATGGCTTTTACACTATTAAGTAGATTCCCAGTAACACCATATTCATTCAATACCTTACACAAAAGAGTCCTATTTACTCGGTCATAAGTTTTCTCTAAATTTATGAAGGCAGCAAAAATTCTCTTACCAACAGCCAGATACTTTTCAGTCATCATGTGTAATGCAAAAATGTGGTTAGTGCAGTCTTTATCAGGCATAAAATCACTCTGAACATCCCACACTTTCTCTGATGTAAGACCCCGTACTTTTTCAATAAGAACCTTCCCAAACACTTTCCCTGGTATACTTAGTAGGCTAATACCACAATAGTTCTTGCATTCAGTTTGATCACCTTTTCCCTTATACAAGAGAACAATAATAGCATCCTTCCAATCTAATGGATAACTCCTAACTCCCAGCACAACTGGAAAATTTCAGTTAACCAGTCAATTACAGAGTCACCACCATATTTCAACATCTCGGCAGCTAGACCATCAACTCCCGAAGCCTTACCATTCTGAAGAGATTTTAGAGCTTTACACACTTCTTCTCTTGAGATCTCTCCTGTGGTTTCATCCCTCATTGTGACATCATCTGCATCTGTCTCGGAATCATCTTTGCTTTCCTGATCTTATAACTCACAGAAGTATTCACCCCATCTTTCACTTAACTCATTGGGCTTCCATATCCTTTCCTCGATCTTATTCTTTACACAACTTACAACTTTGTTTCCCCTATGTTTCCTGAGTCTCTTGTACTTCCAAAAAGATTTCCTATCTTTCCAAAAAGCCAATTCACGACTTTCCACCTTCTCCTTCCTATCTTTTGCCTTACTCTGGCAAACCAGCTTAGCGGCTTCACGCTTCTTACAGCGATATTCATCCCCAGAAACTCTAATTTGCAACATCCCCAAATAGGCTTCCTTCTTTCTCTTTACTGCCTCTTCAATCTCACTATTCCATCAAGCATCACCTCTAATGTTACCCACTATTGTGGTGCCATAGACCTCTTTAGCAGCAGTGACAACACAGCTCTTAAAACATTCCCACTTCTTTTCTATATCCCTTTCACAAGACTTCAGCTCCTTCAGTCGTTCTCTGAGTAAGTCAGAATAACGCTGATGATCTTCAAGGAGCCTTTAAACCTTTATTTTTTCTATCCTGGGCCTCTTCCTATTCCTTTTCCTCCAACCAACATTCAGTTTCACTCGTGACACTACCAAGTAATGATCAGAACCAACATCCGCACCTCTCATCACACGGGTGTCAACAACTAAGTGTTTCAAACGCTGATCGTAGACAACAAAATCTATCACACTCTTTTGACCAAGAGTACGATTTTCTCAAGTATATGTGTGGATATACTTGTGGTTGAAAAATGTATTAGATACACACAAACCATTCTCAATGCAGAGTTCAATTTATCTTTCACTATTATCATTCACACAAGGATCCTTAAACTTACCCAGAACATTGTCAGAAATTGCATTCTGCACACCTACTCTAGCATTGGAATCCCCTACTATTAGAACTTTTTCTGCAGCACCAAACTGGCTCAAAACAGCTTTTAGCTCATTCCAGAAATCTTCCTTCTTATCAGAAGGTTCTGAGTCACCAGGAGCATTCACTACAACAATTACAATTCTCTGAAGTTTCACTTTCAAACGAATCCAGAGAATTCTCTCACTTATGCAATTATAGTGAATCAAGTTGTTCTTCATCTTTTCACTTAAAATCACACCTACACCAGCCTGTCCTCTCACATTATCCAATACTCCAGACCACACACTCGCCGTGCCATTTACTTCTTCTATCCAAATTTCCTTCTTTTTGGTTTCACTTACACACAGCACATCCAATCTATACTAATTCATCTCTTTAATCACCTCATTCATCTTGCCATTTATAATTCTAGTATTCCATACACCAATCTTTCATTCACCCAGCCGAGATCTCTTTCTCATACGCCGTTTAGAGCGTCCATGTCGATTCCGTGGTGGACCATCCTTCTCAAGTGTGGTAGGTCCACCATATCCCACACTGGAGTCCGGGTATTGATTTTTTTTCGTCTTTTTAATCAGGTAAGTACATCAGTGTTATGGATTAGCCCACAGCTGACGGTTCCAGTTGGTCTTTCAACCTAAGGATTCTGGAACAAAACCCAATGAGTTGGGATTCAAACATAATTCTCCGTTCCGCCTGCTACACAAAAATATCTTGAATATACACTATAAAAGTTCACAAACGAAGATTTTGTGAAAAGGATTTCAAATTATACAACTTGAAGAATTTATTCCGTATGAATGGTGTAACAATTTATAAAACATACGACGACTAAGTGCCGAGCTTTTACACTCCGAACGGGAGGCTTTTTCAAGGCCAGTGAACACAAGAGTAATGGAATAAATACTTCAAGTTGTATAATAAATACTGAGGTGTAAGTTCCATTATTGTAAGGATTTCAAATGTTTGAGGTAAAATAAATTTCCCATTGGAGTTGAATAGCACCATATGTCACGCAGATATGGATTACATCTTCATAATTCCACCAGCACACAGCGTGAAATCATTTGCAATAGAATTTTGAGTTGTCTTATTGTTAAGTAAAATTTCTTTGACTTTTGTGTGTATTATTAAACTTGATTTTTTAAAGATTTTTTTAAAGAAAATTTAAACATGGAAGCTTCAAGGAAAATAATAAGGTTTCGTGTTTTTTTTTTCAAATATGATTTCGGCAAAATTTGGTGCATTTCTTTCTATTTCTCTGTACCAGAACTGAGAGCGTGCTCTCTGTAGTGAACATAAGTTAGCTTACAACAAAAAAAATAGCGTGAAAAGGTGGAAAGCAAAACTACAAAATGATACTGAGCGAAATTTGAGAGAAATGCTCCGAAGTATTGATAGATACATTACAGCTCATAAATTTTATGTAAATTGAGCTATTCGCCACAAAAGAAGTATTAATTAATCAAGAATTCTAGTCCTTGATAAAATGATCGTGAACGTATTTTGAAGGCTAATAATTCCGTGCTCATTGTTACGACAAGCAGTGGCTTTCTAACAGAAAGACAGTGGACGGAATGACTGCCGCAGCCAGGCGAAATTTGCATTGTGTTGCTATCGATTATTTCTGTTTCTAATGGTGCTGCCTGAATGCATGCAGCGCAACCTAGTAATTTGAACCACGGCAAGTATATTTCCCTTGAATCAAATCAAAGGTTATTGTACGTATCGCTGGGATAAAGAGTGAAATGACAAGGGAAATAGACACTCCCATTACAACCAGTAAGGCAATCTACCTATTTATACGGTGGAATGGAATTTGCGCACACGTGTTCATATTTGAACCACAAAGCAATGAGAATAAAATCTGCCTTACTTCTGTGTCTCTAAAAATCGATTTCGGCAATAAATGATCCAGAAGAAAAGACAGTGGAAACTATTATTTTGCTATGCTGGATTTAATTATAAGAACAAAAAAGAAAAGTTTTTGCTTTTAAGAAAGCGATGATTTTCTGTGAAATTTTGTAAAGTACCGTATCGCCTATTTTGTAGAACTATTCAAAATTTGGCAATTGCTCTTTATCTAATGCAAAAGAGTAATTACAGCATCTCCTGGTAAAATTTTTACTCTTTATATATGTCTGTTAGCTGGATTTTACCATCTCGCTTTGGGTTCGATTAATATTGCAACTCATTTGTAAGACGAAGAAAATAGTAAAATACACTTGTGACTTTTCTTTGATGCTTATTATTAGCTAAGGCTTATTATTATACTAGTTACGGTTTCTCCTGGAATCGAATTTGTTATTCAGTTTCAATATTCTGTTTCATGCTTATCGCTATTTCGTACTTCCCTGTTTCCCGTGCGTCATCATCCTCCCGACTCCTCGAATCCCAAAAACTTCGTTTGCATTTTTTGTTTGGAAGCTCTCTCCTCTCATTGCTCTGAAGAAAACGACAAGTGATGCCGTACGTGATGTAAACTAACCGCGTAGTCTGGGACCTCTTTTGTTCAGAGTGCTACCGTCAGCTGGAGACACAGCATATTATCCTTATATATAAAGCAAAGTGGGAAAATGGTGAAATGCGAGTGTTTCCGTCCACGAATTGTTTGACCACTTCTAAATGACCTAGAGATCTGAAAATTGATATTCTGATAGGTATTAACGTCCATACACTTAGAAAAGTCCGAAAACCAAAAAATCAAAATCAAAATAAAATGGCGGCTTTTGAATATTGCCTGCTAGAATTTTTCGCGAATTGCTCGACCACTTCTAAATGATCTAAAACATCTGAAAATTGGTATGCTGATAGGCCTTAACGTCCACATACCTAGAAAAGTCGAAAACAAAAGACAAATCAAAAATATAACTGCGGCTTTCGAACATTGTGTGCTTGAATTTTTCGCGAATTGTTCGACCACTTCTGAATAACCCAGAGATCTGAAAATTGGCATGCTAATAGGTTTTGAGGTCCGGATACCTCGAAAAGCCCGAAAACAAAAACAAAAAAATCAAAAGGGCGGCACCTACACCTAAAAGTCTTTTCCACCTACACCTAAAAAAGTCTGAAAACCAAAGAATTCAAAGGGGTGGCTTAGCTTTGCTTTTCAAAATGCTGATAGGTTTAAAGATAACTATGCCAGAAATCTTGAAATGCTGTAAAAATTCCATGAAATTTGGATTTAAATTTAAGTGGCGCGAAAGTCTGCTGCCGTTTTATGTCAAACCGTATGCATTGAGATTAGGGCCCAGTTCTAAATCATAAAACAGTTACGCATCTTAAATTACTTTTCTTTCCTTTACTTACTTTTTCCTTTCTTTAATTTTATGTTCAAAAAATGATTTTATGGATTCACTGCTGGGTGAAAGGGCATGGCTGCTGGTTGGTACTATAAAACTCTGAACTAAAAGAGCTCTAACGTACAATGCTCAATTGCTCTGTGAAATAACTTTTGAAAGGTCGCTATTCATGAATAACGTAGATGATGTGCAGTCGTAAACTTCCATTCGTGTTGATTCCAAGATGGTGGCAAAGCGACCTACTCTTGCAATGCATTTCTGTGACAAGGATTTCTTAGTTCCAAGGTAACACGTTGAATAATTTATGAGGTTTAGTTTTTTGCCTGTTCTTGATTGGCGTGTTTTTAGCTTGTCATGTGTTATTACTGTCATATGCTTCCAACAATTTTGCAATCATGTCGCTTTTTTTATCATTATTGGGGGTTTAACTACCACCGTGAGCAATTCAATGGGTTGTAAGCAGTCACCCGCCCCTAATTTAGGATCAGTGGTTCCAGGGAAAGGAGAGAGCCAGTGCCATGAAACAAACACAACATCCATTCCTCAACGGGATTCGAACCCAAGCCCATCTCGAACAAATTGTCAGAAGCCATCACTTAGACCACCTGCGCCACGGAGGAGGCCATGTTGCTTTCAATTTGTTCATGGACTATATTATTTTCGGGTAAAGCATCCATGCTGAGATCATTCCTATGGTACTAACTCTCTCATTTCTCGGGATCCAGTGGCTCTAAGTTAGGAAAGGGCAACTGCTTCTATATTTTGAAACTCACAGGATTGTTTAACTGTAAGGTAATCAAAAAAGTGTAGTAACATTTCTGGTAGTTTTTTAAAATTAGCTTTCCAAATTTCAAATTGGAGATTCACTCGTTCTGTATATTAATGAGGTATTTTGTAAAATAACATTCTGCTCGACTTATTGCGTCTTGAGATTACCTATTTCTTCCTTAAATGGCCACCAATCTGAATCTAGAAATAATGGCATTAGGAAGGAGGACTTTTCGTTACAATATATCTTCATCGGGCTTTGTATGATCACCCTTTTATTTCAGGACGACATTGGGCATCAACTTTTTTCACTTGCGCATCAGTGCTTTTTCTGTCATTTCAGTGAATTCAGTTCTCAGTTTTGCTAGTGCCAGGTTTTTTATTGCATCCGGAACAATGAATTCTTGTCATCGGGCAGGCCAGGAACGGGGCAATCTTGTTTGCAGGCCTCTGACGTTTTTCTCCAGTTGTCTCCGACTTTTGCTCTTGATTTTCGCTCTCTTCTTCTCATCTAACAGTCTCTTTTTTGGTGTCCTAGTTCAGAATTTTTAATAAACAGAATTTTAAATAAGAAAATATGCTTCCCTTCGAGCTGGGTGACCACATCATTTCCGTTGCCCCAGTTCGCGTGTACTGATGTATCTGCTATTCTATACATAGCAGTCACTGAATTAGAAAATTTTATTCAATGCCAGATTGTACGTTCTTTAGCTCGAATTACAGCACTCTGCGGTTTGGCGTAGATTTCATAAGTTGTTGGAGTGCATCTACATTTACAGCATACCAGGCGTTCACCAGACAGTCCTTAAACTTGCTCAAGTTTGACGGAAGAAGGTTTTGCTTCTGGATCTGTTTTTATAACATGTCTCATACATTCTCAATAGGGTTCAGATCTGAGCATTGCGCTGGTCATGGAAAGTACCTCTCATGCTCGCTGAACCACTGCTGAATACATCTTGCGCGATGGACAATATCGTTGTCCTCCATGAAACAGCCGCCACCTGCTGGATAAAAAATTAACATTGCAGGATGCACTTGATCGGCAACAATATTCAGATAATCCTTGGAGGACAGCCACCCTTTCAGCAACATCAGGGGACCCATTTCGTGCAAACAAGACGTGCCCCACACCACGTCACCACCTCTAGAACTCTGAGTTGTATTTACAAGGCAAACTGGGTCCGTTGCTTCATAAGGCTCCCGCCAAACTCTGGCTACCATTGGTACAGAATAATGTGTACCGTGACTTCTCGGGCCACATAACTTTTTCCGGTCCTCCGGTATCCAGTTACGGTGTCCCTGACACCACTCTATACGAACTCAGAAAGCAGGCATGCGACTCCCAATACCGATCCTCTTCAACTCCCTGCGCATAGTTCGTTAAGATATGGGTCAAGAACAGCCTTCATTGAATACTTCAGTCAATTGCTGCATACAGGAAGTCATGTTTCTCCAAACAAGTTTTCTCTGGTGACTGCGATCTCCTTCCTGAAAGATCATCGTCGTGCCACATGTACGACTCTTACACAAGCAATGCGCGTTATTTTTCCACTGATTAAAGACTCGGAAGGCGTCACCGTTTGAGTAACCAGTCATCTTTGCTGATTTTAAAATCGTCGCTCCAGCCCACGCTATGCCATTCACCGAACATAGCGCTCACGCTATGCCATTTACCGAACTTCAAAAGATCCTTTGTTTTTTTTTTCACTGTATCAACACTACTGACAAACAGCAGTCTTAAATAGTTGCCTGGATCACGTGGTGACGCACGTGATCACTTATTTTGCATATGCGTAAGTGACATTGAACATCTTCATAGAGATTTCTAATTCAGCGTTCGGTGTGTGCAGTTTGCTGTATTACCCGGGCATCCGGGCATTTCTCTTTCTATCTCCAAACATTATTACTTCGCTCGTTTTTGTACTTTTTTAACTGTCTGCATTTTTTTGTATTACCCAGACATTTCTCCTTCTATCCTTCACAGCTATCTTCAAACATTATTAATTCTCTCTTTTAGTACTTTTTTAACTGTCCGCATTTTTTTTATTAAAGATTTAACGACCACCGTGACTAACTCAATGGGTTATAAGCAGTCGCCCGTCCCTAATTTAGGGTCACTGATTCCAGGGAATAGAGAGGGAGCCAGTGCCGTAAGAGAAACACGACATCCATGCTTCACCGGGATTCGAACCAGAACCCCTTCTCGGACGAATGGTCATAAGCCAGCGCTTAGACCACTGCGCCACATGAACGGCTGTCTGCAATAAGTTCCAAACTTTTTCAGTTATGTGTTAAGATTGGAAGGATGCATCTTTGGAAAGTCCTTTTGAGAAATAGGGAAATTTTGTGTAAATATATCATTAAATATTCTGAAAGCAGCCTGGATTTGTTGAGCTCTCCATTGTATTGGTATTTCCAGGTAGATTACGATTATTCATTCCCAGGAAACTGAAGACATTTCATTGATTTTTACATTCAGAGTAATAGCATCCGTTGAAATGAATCTATATATTTTTTACTAACTTCATTTTTTCGTTTACTTAAACCGACTATTATTCGCATTTTCTATATTAGCACCAGACATAGCCGTGGAATGTTATTATCCGTGCGCTGTTCAAGTCACTTCTTTAATTTCATTAATTCTTTTAGAAACAATTCGCGAATTAGATTAGTAGTGTCCTTCCGGTTTAAAAACCGCAATCCGTCTTATAACTTCAAAATTTCCAAATTGATAACAAAGAACAGTACACCAATTATGTAGGAAATAGTAATACTATGCTAGTGATCTTTTCAGCTACCTACTCTACCCCTAAATGTACAGCCAGCCATTCGGGAAACCTTGGAGATCATTACCAACAGCAACACTTGCAATGATTGCGTCTCACTCGAGTTGCCACGAATTTGGAACCAATTCTTTAAGTAACGCCTTCTCCCTACCAGGATTCCTCGTGCATAACCAACGTGATGCCTCGTGTCTTTAAATGAAAATAACGTAGTATCTATTTATTGTCAAGTCAAGTTCCCGCGTTCATATTGTTAAAGCGTTCTATTATTCAGTTTGCAGTTTCTGTCTAACTTCCTTGAAAAAGCCATCTGGTTGATGTGCAAAAGCTTGGAAACGCTTATGTGTCCATTTCCTACGCCAATAAATCGAATCACTAGTATATAGTATTACTATTTAAAATTTCTTCTATCTTTTCGCCCTTACCTCGCTATAATACACTGCTGGCCACCCAAAATGCAACACCAAGAAGGAACCATCCGGTTGGCCTGAAATTCGCAGCATGCGTCACCCGCGAGAGGACATGCAAACGATTAGCATTGCATGGCATATGCAAATCATGTGCACCCGGCACGCCACCGAGAAGCACTATAAGAAGGGTGCACAGAAGGCGGGGTGTAAGGTGTGGAAGTGTGTTGTGCTGCCGGACCTGTGCGTGGGAAGCTTCCTGATGCCTCGTCGCAGAATACGGCAGTCATTCCAGCACGTTTCGGAGTTCGACAGAGGACGAACAGTGGCTTATCGCGACAGCGGCTTATCGTACCGAGACATCGGCGCCCGTGTGGGACGACATCCAGCCACAGTGAGGCGAATATGGATTCGTTGGGTGAAGGAGGGACGGACGGTCCTACGTGAGTGATTGCCGCCTCCGCGGCACACCACCGAACGAGAGGAATGGCATGTTGTGCGGTGGGCATTGTCGGCTGGCACCGCCACATCACGAACGTTAGCGCAGGAATTAGGTTGTGTTGCGCAACAGCCTGTGTCATTACGTACCGTTCTGCGTCGTCTGCAGCAGCGGGGACTTGTCGCACGGCGCCCATTGCTCCGATTACCATTGACGTTACACCACCGGCTAGTGCGGCGGCAGTGGGCCGTTGAACGCCTCACCTGGACTACGGAATGGCACGACATTGTCTTCTCCGACGAATCCCGCTTCTGCCTGTAACACCACGATGGTCGGATCCGCTTGTGGCGGCACCGCGGCGAGAGATTGTATGACGCCTGCATTATGCATCGCCATACCGGTCCGTCGCCTGGCGTTATGATTTGGAGCGCAATTGGATATGACACCCGCACCCCTCTGGTACGCATCGCCGGTACACTCAACAGCCACCGCTACATCTCCGTCGTTTTGGAGCCTGTAGTCTTACCTTACCTGCAGGACCTGTCAGCGGCCACATTTCAACAGGACAATGCGCGCCCGCACGTGGCACGCATCGTGCAACAATTCTTCATGGCCCGCCTGTCCTCCCGATATGTCGCCCATCGAACACGTCTGGTCACTGATCGGCGACCGAGAGGCCCGGCAAGCACCATCCGCTGCTACGCCTGATGAACTGTGGCAACGTGTGGAAGCAGCCTGGGCCGACATACCCCAAGCCTACATCCAAAGCCTCTTTCGTTCGATGCCGCGGTGTGTAGCGGCCGTTATTGTCAGCCATGGGGGCCACTGGAGCTATTGATATCTGCGTGTTCCGCAAGTCGCACGGGCCTGTGAGATCAATCGTTTCATCTTTGTATCTGTTGTTATGTGCCCAGTAAATTTTGCGTTGCTATCTCGTGTCCTTCTTGGTGTTGCATTTTGGGTGGCCAGCAGTGTAATTCAATTAGTAAGAATTCCTCTAATAGATTGTAACCTGTTTCTATATGAACTAAAGAATTAGCCGACTGTTTATCAAAAACATCTCTAAATGAATTTTTACTTAGTAAGACAGTCTCAATGGAATCTGAATCTCCACGGAATTTCGGTGCTAAGGTCGCATAACAATTTGCGTTTTAATTAAATGCTAGAATTAAAGGTTAAACATGCTACCCTCTTTATTTAAGTATCTTCTTTAAATTTTTTTATAAGTAAAAATATTTACTTCCGCTAGGGGGACGACAAGACCCTGTTGAACTCATTTTAGTTGAGCTGAGGTGACTAAAAATTATTTCTTTATTTGACCCAAAATAGGAAAAACAAAGGTATTACAGGGATAACAGAAAATTTTTTGCCTAAAGATGTTACTGAAAAAAAGATTGTGACCTCGATGTTGAATTAATATTCTACAAGGGATGATCAAAATGTTTCCGTTCGAGACCGCGTGTGACATAACTGTTGACGAAACTCAGGCTAATAAAGGCGGTTAGTAATCTGTGAGAGTAATAGTCGAATTGTGGCGTAGTGCTGTGTTTGTTCATCATATTGTATACATATTGATGGCATCATTGTTACCGAGGGCGTCCAAAGCAGATCAACGAGCTGTTATTCTGTTTCTGTCCGCTGAAGGAAAAGAACCTCCAGAAATCCATAGAAGGGTGGTGGCGGTGTATGCTGATGATGTATGTATGTCAGATACCTCTGTTGTAGAATGGTGTCAAAAATTCTGTGAAGGTCGCGGTACAACACACGATTTGCAGCGGTCTGGGAGTCCATCCTCATCAAACACTCCGGATAACATTAAGAATGTGTAAGCCGCTTTTCTCAATGATCGGCAAGTAACCATTCTTCCAATGTCCAGTGACTACAACATGAGCTACGGAAGTGTTCAAAGCATCATACAGGTTCTTGGGTGCCGTGAAGTGTGCTGTCAATGGATCCCGCGAGTCCTCGACCGTGATCAGGAAACTCATCTCTCTGCAATACTTGCTGCTTTTCAACGTGGTGGGCAACGCTTCTTTAAGCGCATTCTGGCAGACGACGAAACCTGATGCTTCTACTTTCTACCAGAATCCAACTCTACTAACATGCAATGGTGACATCCGTCTTCTCCCCGTCCGAAGAAACTCAAGGGGGGTAAGCATCTGCTGGAAAAGTGAATGCGACAGTGTTCTTCGACCACCGAGGCCCATTTCTGGTAGAGTTTAAGGAGCCAAGTGTCAGTATCACGGTATTGCGAGACACTACTGGATCGTTTGCGACGTGCCATTAGGGATAAACGTACCGGCAGCCTCAGTAAAGGGGTAATCTTACTGCACGACAAGGCGCGCCCTTAAGTTTCCAATGCCGTAAAGGACAAATTGCAAGCCCTTAAATGATAGTTACTGGGGCACTCTCCTTACAATCAAATCTCTCCCCTTGCGATTTTCACTTCTTCGGTCCGCTGAAAAAGACACTGAAATGACATTGGTTGCAATCGGGCAATGACGTGAAGGTTGTATTGGATTTTTGTACGCAATTCACAACAGACTGCTACCACAACGGCATCTTTAACCTTGCTTGTCAATGGGACAATTGTCTTAATGGCTGCGGCAAGTACTTTTAATTATCTGTAACCTATCTGAAACCGACTCTGAACGGAAACTTTTTGATCATGCCTTATATTAGGGCAAGACCTTAGTAAGAAAGCCTGTTCAACTTTTAAATATGAGTTCAGACTGGCGTGAGCCAGGTCGGTTTCTGTCCTCTCTGATGAACTTGTATTACGAAAGGAACACACATTATTTGCATTCTGTTATCTGTTTAGCATAGAATTGCAGTAAACTTAAAATTTATTGGTAGCGTTTCCGGAAACATAGTGCATTGCCTTAGAAAACTCCACTCCTGTCAGAAGCAAGTGCAACAAGGCAGAATTCACCTGGTCTTCCAAGAGCTGCTGTTAGATCACAGACCAACCACATCTGAAATGACCTAGATCCAAACATACTAAAACCACCCATTTTAACCACCAAAATATGCCCAATGCCACTGCCACAGGCTGTAAGAATGAAATCAGTGCTCGAAGAATCCATATATATTCGTACTGTTAGGTGTACGAAGACGTGTCTTTGTGTTTTAAAAAATGACCTCACGTGTACAACCAAAACAATTGTGACGTACTACGGAGGTGAAGCACGTGTCAAGACGACAAATCTGCGGCGATACATTTCGTCGGTGTAGTTTAGTCGGTTAGAACAACTGGCTCCGGAGCGAGTAGGCGCTATTTCGAACTCGTCACCGACAAATTTGTGCTTTCACACAATTTTTAAATCGCAACAAGAAATTTCTCACATACATTTCCGACTGTAAATGATTCACATAATTGATACTCATTAGAATCTTTTATCTTTTTAACAATGTCTTTTCTCTGTTTTAAATTTTCCGATAGGAAACGGAAGGGGTAGTCGTAAGTGAATCATTTAGCTCCGATTGTCATCTTTTCACAAATGCATACATACAAAATGTCAATTTTTCTAAATCATTTCAGCCTCTTGCTTTGCGTCATGCGGAAAATGTGCTATTTCAACCACATCTCAGGTCCTTCAAGAACCATGAGTAATGTAAGGGAAAAATACAGGTCACTTTTTACCGCACTTCGGAGAGTCGTACGTATTCTACACCGTTTTTCAAAAATGTCACCAAACTTTACTCCGACTTAATTCTGTAGAAATATCCTCCGGCAGTTCATGAAAGTTTATGTAGATAAAACTCTGTCTTAAGCAGCGTATGAGTTTGAGTAAAAAAGTGAAGCCTGATATTGTTCAAAAACGAAACAAGAATTAATTCTTGATATCAGAGACTATAGTACAGATTTTAATACAAATCTTCAAAATGTGTATTATACGGTGTAATCTCGAATTTCTTTCAGAAACTATAGTTTTGTAATGATTATGTATATTAAGATAATACAACGTTTGTCACAAACATTATATTTTTTTCAAATCGACCAAGGTTTCGCTGTCTTCTGACTTAGCTTCCTCAGGACGAATATCACATAAATATTCAAATTCTACATGATGTCATAAATGGTGTTTACATCACTGGTTTTGGTTAGTTGCTTCCAAGCGCTTGATAGAAATGGTGCGGATGCCATGTGTAACGTATATTCTAAATTAACTTTCCGTTTTAGTTTCTTTCCCTATGTAAATCTTGAGTTTATGCTCAGTTATACTTCACTCTTAACGTAATATCTTTTCTCTCAAACGAATACTGTTGGCAACATAATTGAGGTGGAATGAACGTGACGTATGCCTGATATAAGATAAGAACGAGAGGTAAAAAGGACGACTAAACTGTTGCTTGACGAGCGTTGTTAAAGGGAGCGTTGCTTGGAGAAGTGTTGCAAGTTGAGCGTTGTGTTAAGAGCTGTGTAGAGCTGTGTGGTGTGTGGAGTACTATGTGATGTTATGATTTGTTATGGAAGTGCTACATCCTGAATAAAGCATCTTTTCCGTAAGTTTGACTTCTGTTGTTTAGATGTTTCGTCTGGCCGTTAGGGTTTAATTTAGGAACTATTTCATCTTATGGTTTTGCTTTTTTTAAAATAACGTAGAAGTACGAAAAGACTTCTACGTCATACATGTCATTAACAAGTTTCGAAGAATTCTGATCTATATGGAAAGCTTCCAAAATATCAAGTTTGGTGGTTGAATCTGGCTTGTCAATAAGTTTTGCTTCTTCAAAGAGAAATTTATGGTACTTTCGTAACAGTGTTTAGTCATTGATGACTTTAGGTCATAGGTCCGAATATAGGTCTTGTGCTCCTTCAATCGAAAACGCAAGGCTGTGTCCTTACGCTTTCTATTGAAGGAGCACAAGACCTATATTCGGACCTAGGACCTAAAGAAGTCATCAATGGCTAAACACTGTTACGAAAGTACCATAAATTTATCTTTGAAGAAGAAAAACTACACTGTCGGACAATTGCTAAGGACGGATAACAATAGCAACGATAGCAACCATAAAATGGAAGGCAGGAAAATGTGGAAATTAGCATAAGTGCGAGATACAGTAAGACGTGTTGTGCGTATGCAAATTTTGGATTGCCAAACTTGTTCGTGACGTCATAGCGCTGATAAGAGATATAAAGGATTTGACGCGTATTGACCGTTGTTGTTCAAACGCAAAGTTGAAAGGGAAAGAATCAATTGACGAACTTGCAAATTTCAGTATGTCTTCCCGACATCACCTAGATGATTTTACACATGGCCGTATTATTGACAAGATTGAAGAAGGGCGAAAAATAACAGATGTTGCCAGGGAGTTCGACGTCAGCCACAGTGTTGTTTCAAGGCTTTGGAAATCATTTCAAACAAATGTAGAGTGTAGCAAACGTCACGGGGGAGATCGTGTTCGCAGTACGACACCTGCAGAAGATTGGTACATAGTGCTATCAACAAAAAGACACCGGCGCAGCACAGCTAGTGAGGTAGCAAATCAGTTTATGGCTGCTACTGGCAAGCGGATCTCCCGAAAAACTGTCGCCAGACGTTTGCATGAAGGAGGACTAAACGCCCGCCGTCCTGTTGTGTGCATCCCATTGTCCAGACGTCACCGTATCGCCCGTTTGCAATGGTGCCATCAACATCGCAATTGGACTGATAACGACTGGTCTGCTGTCCTCTTCTCAGATGAGAGTAGATACAGTCTATCGTCTGATTGTCGACGACAACTGATCTGGCGTGATAGTGGTACTGCATGTTGTCCAGCAAACATACAGGAAAGGGACCGATATCCGACATGTAGTGTCATGGTATGGGCTGGCATCATGATCAATGGCCGTATGTCCCTCTATGTGCTTCCAACTGGGACTATGACTGGCCAACGATACATTAATGATGTTCTGCTACCTCATGTTGGCATGTTCCGCGGTGCTGTCGGTGATAGATTCATTTTCATGGACGACAACGCAACATGTCCTCGAACAGTCGCTGTCCAGGAGTGTCTTGAGAGCGAGGATATTCAACGCCTCGTATGGCCAGCACGTTCTCCTGATCTGAATCCCATTGAAAATCTGTAGGATGCTTTGGGGAGGAGTCTTGCTGGTCGCTAATGCCCTCCAATAAACAAGGACACCCTCATCCGTGCACTGACAGAGGAATGGGATAAATTACCCCAACAGCTGCTTGATAATGTTGTGCAAAGCATGACATGACGTGTGGAATCTTACATCGCCCTCCATGGTGGCCATATCCCGTATTGACATCTTACGCCGGAACGCCTGCGGACGGTAATTGCATTTTTTTCACGTTTACGTATTCTGCACAAAATGGCCTGTTTGTCCCTTGAACACGTTCCAAAGCCTTCTGGATTTCAGAGCACAATAAATTGTCTTTCTTGTAATGTCCTGGCATTCTGACATTATTTTATTTCACTTGGCATCCAACCACACTTACTTTTTTATGCGCTATATAGCCGTTTATGATCCGTCCTTAGCAATTGTCCAGCAGTGTAATAGACAAGCCAGATTCAACCACCAAAGTTGATATTTGTATTTTTTTAACATATAAGAAATCGTTGATTATCTTTTGGAGGCGACGGATCTTTTCTATTTCCTTATTACTTGTTGTTATTTTAAGTGCGAAGTATTCATAGTCAGTTCGCTGTATAAAGACCCTACCACTCTTTTTCATCACGAGACGACTATTTTCCTAAGTATTAGGGATGATGCCTCTTTACAAACTGGGAAAATATGTGTGTTTAAAGTATGCGCACGTCCAGGACAGAAGCTTTCCATTACTTTGTGAAGAAGAGCCGTTTTAAAATATTGCTGTGGAGAACGTTTTGTTAAGCAAATATATAAAACATAAGCATCTTTCAAAAGACAGTAATGCCCTCTCCTCAATCTTGAGGAAAAGTTTGGAGAGCCAGAGTTTGAGTTGAATTTCCGAACTTTGGGCGCAAAAATTCCTGCAGGCCAGAGATATTCTGTGTATGTGTGTGTCCGGAGCCGATTCATTAATTACGCTGACGTAACAGATAATTAGACCCCTCGCTGCCACCGAGTCTGAAGGATAATGAGGTTATCAATAACACCGGCCTCCCCTCCCATCGCGCCATCATCCATCGGTTTCCGATTATGGCTGCCCTCCGCCTGGGCCACTGCCAAAGTGATGCCTCCTCTCATCCCACCCTCGAGCTTCCACCGTTTCTTTCTTTTTCTCCATTCCGTCGTGTGGCATCCCTTCCCCCTCTCTCTACCTCCAACTTCCAACCTCAATCTCATCCTCTCTCTCTCTGTTTCCCGCCTTCCCACCTTCCCAAAGACGCCTCTTCCCTGACCAATCTATGGTTGGTAATTAAAACTCGCTGGAGAGACGCCGTCGTGGTAATAATTCCGATGCGAATTTCGTCCGTCAAGAGCAGGAAGAGGGGACCACTGCGAGGAGAAGATCAAGTTAGGAGAAGAGAATGAGCAATGGTATCAAGAAAACGGTTGTTTTAGTCGAAGGTGATCGAAATAAATTAGGTTTCCGTAAATGCGACGTAAAGGCATCAGTTCTATAGCTGGAGGTTACAGGAATCGGAAATATACACAAGCCCTCACCCCTTAAAATTCGTTTTCCCACATTATCTGTTGCAGAAAGGCCCCTGTATTCCAAGAAAGTTTCTAACCAATGATCGGAATCATACTATAAGGCACATTCACGGGGTCTAATTTACAAAACTGCCAGTTCAGTTCCCAGAGAGCATCAAACATATTCCAGGGGAGAAAACGTGTATATGGAAACGTTTTAGAAATGGATTAATACTTTGTTTCCCCGCGGTAATCACACAACATCATCATCATCTGAAATAGGAATGCTGTCATCAACTGTTCTTGCGGAGAAATCCTCGGAAAACTTGAAGGTTACATCCTCCTGGAGCCGGGGAGTCGAATTCGCATCTCCCTATTTCCGTGCGAGAGTGTTTCCGCTGCACCACCCGAAACAGCGCACTTTTAATCTGATATATGTTCAGATTCTATACTTAGTGGCAGGATGACCAGTGCTTTTCCGCGATCAACGAGATACTGAAGGTCAAGACAGCTGGAGAGGGGAAAGATGTGACATCAGGAGGATCTCCGTTCCAGTTTTAGTTTTTCTTTACCACTCGCGCAAAGATATAGTATCGTATGGGGATGGGGGGCGTGCCCCCTCAACTTTTGGCTTTAGTTTGTCACCTAATCTACCACGTTTTCCTCATTGTTTTTTAATTTTAAAAGCTCATTGTTTCCAGATTTTCAACTAAAATTCGGAATAATTGGGTGCTACATTTTTCTAATGCCAAATTTAAGGTTATTTTTGTTTCATAGCAATGTGTGTAACGCAATTGCATGGGAAAGGCGAGTGAATTCTTTATTCAAAGTCATGGCTGCTTTAGGAGGTTTTAACAGGAATGAATGTTTTATGAAAGTGTAATTGTTCCTACTCTGATGTACGGTAGTAGTGAAACCTGGGTATTGCAGAAGAGATATAGGAGTCGTTTGTGTGCTGGAGAGATGTGTTACTCACAGGGAGTTTGTGGCAAGACACACTCTGATCATGTGATTAATTAAGATATGCTGCAGTTGAGTAATGTGAAGCAAAAGGTTGTCAGTAAGGTGGAGACTAATATTCTGAGGTGGTTTGACCATGTTGAAAGAATGAGTGATGAGATGCTTACTAAACAATTTCAGCCCAAGTGACAGGAAAGAAAGGCAGAGGAAGGCAAAGGAAGTCATGGGAAGAACAGATTCAGGAGTGTCTGCATATAAAAAAGATTATGAGTATGAAGTATAGGTATTGTGTGCATCGTGTGATGAATGTCAATGAAGCCATAGTTGTGTGTCAAGATTGCTGTAAATGGAGAAGTTTGATACGGCAATAGTTAGTAAATAATCAGTTAAAAATTTATCTGGTAGTTTGTATTTATTTGTGAAGCGAACCTCTGGATCTCAGAGAACAGCTTACTGATATGTATGTATGTAGAGACGTTTATTTTTTCAAAATATCCCTGAACTCTGGACGTGCATTTCCTTTATTTTCTTCATAAATTTAGTATGCTTTTTATATACGCTTGAGCGACTACACTGAAGTTTAACTGCTCGCAAAAGAAGCGCTTCTGAGCGAAAGTGAAATGAAATAATTTTAAAATCACAAAATCACTTAGTGAATTATACACCAAAACTGAAAACTAAAAAGCAGTCTTTATGCTACCAAAGCCATCTCGTACTTCAAAATAAAGACCAGAAAATCTGAACTTCCCAGAACGTTTGTTTCGTTAATAAGACAAGAAATTGATGAATCGTTCAAATTTTAAATGATCTGTTAATCTTGAAAAAAGTTGTTTGTCAACAGATACTCTAGTAGTGTAATTACTGCGTTTTAAAAGAAAGAGCATTCAGTTACTTTTATTAGATTATATTTTTAAAATAAGATATTAATAACTACTTTCACAATGCGCATCACTTCTCTTTCCGTGCTTCATTATGACTGGGATTTAACAAAACGCTTTGAATCTGAGACACAAAAATAGTCAAATAAAATTTGAGGGAGCTCAATATCAGAGGTCATCAGTTTCATGCTTTAGCATCAGTAGCTTTGTTCATATTTTGATGTGCGAACTAAAAATAAATAGTTAATTAAATTATAAATCTATGAAGTCTTGTAGCAAATCTACGAAATGATGGTGGAGTTTTTAGCTACGGAGAACGGCACTGCTGACACCAAAAAAAAAAGCTGCCTTAGCCTTCAGTATCTCCAGTTCATGTCCGTCAAATAGTCGCCGTGGTTCAGAAATTGTGTTAAGCTGCTTGTCCCGGGATATAGACTCTTCTTTAAAAGCTTGAAAGCAAGTCTGCTCCGTTTCTTTGAGTCTTTTACCATTTAGCGCACTGTGTGGCACAAATAGTTCCCGTCGGACAGTCGACCAGTTAGTCTGTTGCTTGGAAATGCGTTGTCCTGGGTGGTGTAACGTTAGCATACTCGGACGGAAATCAGAACATGAGAGCTCAATTCCCGTTTCAGGAGGATGCTTTTTTCAAGTTCTCTCTAGATATGTCGAAATAAATGGAAGATGATGGTGGACTCTACATGCAAAAATGAAATGAATTATTTTTAGTAAGCATGGGGGAAAAACTGTTTTCTTAGATTATTAGTCATCACATGTATGAAGATTGTTGCATTTTTGGCATGCAACAGTATTAGAATAATTTGAACAAGGGCGAGAAACGAAACATTGAATTTTCTTTACTCGGAAACTATTACGGTGACATTTCCTTAATTATTCTGTTTGCAAAGTCTGATCAAGCAGGATGGGCAAGAAGTTTGGAAAAGTAATATAAAACCAAACACAGAACGCAGCCTTGACAACAAGATACTCATAATTGATCAGTGCATTAATAAAAGCTTCTTGTGCCCTTCAAAAAGATGGCGCGTGAGATCTCTTCAATCATGCACAGTGTTTGATCTGCTTATGCTATGTTGCATGATGCAAATATATAATAATCTTTAATCAGTGGAGTATCTTGGGTCCGAGACCTGGGCTATCTCAAACCGCCCCCCCCCCCCCCCCCACACACACACAGAGTACTGTTCTTTAAAAATTTCGAAGTTTATTGTTTGATTGTTAAGTAACGAAGTAACATTTTTTTCTAAATTTTAGCTACATGCTATTGATAATTATGAGGATTAGGATTTGAACACTTATTTGTACACGAACTCCATTATTCTTTCCTCTTGTGTGAACTTGATTGTTACGTTTTCACAAAAATGTTTCTTTCGAGCACTTTTTCATATTAAAAAATAATGTTTTTCTCTATTAACAAAACCAGCCAAGTTTTTCGAATGTGCATGTCCTTGTGTGGCTCTAAGATATATCTTGATTATTTTTAATACGGAAAAACTTCTTTCTGCAGTTGCAGTTGTTGATGAATAGTTTAATGTTAGATCTGCTAATTTGTACACCTCAATAAACACTATGTCCAATTATTCAACTTTATGTAACAAGTAATGTCTCTTACGGATTTGTTTTGTATTCATCAAGGGAATAAAACACCTTCAGTTCATTTTTTAATCGAGCTGTATCAAAATTTGAAGCACAGAGTTCTTTAAGCTCTGATAGTAGATGTACAGGGAAGCTTTCACAAAAATGTTCAAAACAGTTCGAATCCAACAAAGCCACGAATTTAAGATATAATATCACTGATTTTAATTCATTGACACTTCACACAAACTGAAACAACTCTCGCGAAACATGCGCCGTTAAAGGGGGAAACATGGGGGAACTGAGGTAGTCCGAAGTCTTCTTTTTCTCAGCGAACCCTTGCGGAAAGCAATGGTGCAATCACCTCCGTAGCTCATTCATGTTGTCATGGAAACGCTAGCAGGCGATGGTATTGAAGCTCTTCGCATCAGAACAGCGAAGGCTCTCGGAGAAACTACTCGCATTATGCCGTTGATCATCGCTTGCCAGACTGATTCTCATAATCGAAAGAAGCGAATCCGCTCGTGTTTTTTTCGCACCGAAAACATCGACATATCTTAATACCGTTTATAATTGACTTTTATTTGTGCATGTTTAACTGACTTTTATTTGTGTATATTTAACTGACTTTTATTTGTGTATATTTAATTGACTTACATTTGTGCATTCTCTGGGCTTCGCAGCTAGCCTCGAATATACGCCACTGTCGTTAATATAGCTAGCTCTTTGTAGCCAAGTTTACTTTTTGCTGGTCCAGTATCCAATAATAATTCAGCAACAGTAAAATCTCACTGAAACAGACGTTGCATAGCTTCTTGATGCTAGTTAATCTGTATTTTGACGAAAGAAAAACGAGTTCATTTTTCTGAATTTTGATTTAACCTGTGTTACTCCTACAATTTCAGCAATCAAGCATGATACAGGTTGAATCAAAATACTTAGCTGTGCAGTTCGGTCAATAAGCCGCGAGCTCAAGAGTTTCAGATCAAAATCTGAACGTCATTATGCAGCTGTGTTTAAAGAGTTTTAACGAATTTCCGCTTCCTGTCCCAAAATATCTCACAAATGAGATAACTCGAATATTCGACTTTTGCTGCTAAAAGTAAATAGTTTGCTCTAAAAATGTTTGGAGTGATTTAAGATTATTCCAAATTAGATCAAACACCCAGTTACCAAAGTAGCCTTTACAACAGAACATTTCAATACTTTCTGGTTCTTTTTTTTTTTTTTTTTTTTTTTTGTAGTTTTTTTTTCTGTAAGTCACAATCTTGTTAATCCTTTTCGAAGAGTTTCCTCACATGCATCATTTGCTTGAAATGAACACACATTTTTTGCCTAATGAGATACCCTGAATTCTTCAGATTGGTTTTGTGTTTCGGAAATTCTTCAAATGAATGCAAACAATTTTCTTTTTCTTAAATGAAATGCAGGTCGCACACAATTTCCAGCATTTTTTTACCTTTCCCAAAGCAAAACTTATTGAACTAGTATTAAATGATAAGTTGTACGTCTAATATTTAGAATTTCTTTTCTACGAACTCTGTGCTTGATCTGTTGAACAACATTTATTTTCTTATTTTGTGCTTTCGTCACCAGTGAATTTTTAAGGCTCATTTACCGAATAGTTTTATGCTAAGAGTATGATTTGGCCGGCAACCCCGCAAAGAATCAGTTGGTTCTTCCAGAGCATTGGGAGTTGATGTCTCCATATTCCAAACTAAATTTTATATTTATTTTGTATTAGATTTCGACGCTTCTTTAACTAAATATGTTCCTTGCACAAGGAATCTCTAACAAACAATTAATAACAGTTTGGCAAGCACGTGGTTTAGACTGAGCTGCCACATTGGAACAATTTCTCGTAAAGGCGATTTAAATCTAATGTATAACTTTTTAAGGCGTACTCCTATGCCTCTAGGAGTGAAAAGGAGTCAAAATTTCCTCCTACTTAAATGTTAGGTTAGAACATTTGAAAAGGAGCACTGCTAAGTCTGTCCTAAGTTTGAATTGATTTCACGACTTATGGATAGAGCTTGCGTCTATATACACTTATGTATTTATTTAATCTTTCAGTTGTATTCAATATGCCTTTTACTTATCTTTTGTATTGTTCTTTGTTGTTGGTGTCTTTTTTTTCTTTTTAGTAGTAGGGGTGGGAGGGCAATGTCAGACCTTACGTCCTTTTCCCTCCTCCTCCTGGTTGCTACATTTTTTGTAATTGATTATATTGTTTGTATTTTGAACTGTAATATGTGGCAACTGAAAAATGAATAAATGAAAAATGAAATGAATATTCCTAAACTTGACTTTGCAGAATCGTACTTCTTCCACAATTAAATATTTTCCATAAAATATCTGGGATTCTCTTTCGATCTCGACTGTACTTTGATCAATTTTTCACACTATGTAAGTCAAGATAAAATGAATTTGTGACCAGATGAGGATAAGGCATTCGAATCAACCTTAAAACTCGTCCTTTGAAGAAAAGAATAGCCGTTCTGACTGACAATCATAGATTCTCTACAACCGCCTTCTCTCAAGGGGGCCAAAAAAGCAAAGCTCTCTCACATTGGCTCGTAAGAATTGTCATATTTCTATCTCCTGCAATTTTTCGAACAGACACAAGAAATAAAATCATCCACTACTTATTTTATGACTGTCCTAGATTAACATCTTAGCAAGCTTATTTATTTTTAGTAAGTGAAATTTTGGAACTCTTTTCGTAGTTGCATCTCTCAAGTTTCGTTTGTTTAAATGAATGTGAGCAAAAAATCTTTTAAGGTATTCCTCATTCCGCAGCTGGAAAGTAAAACTTACCACGATGATCTACACAGAGGTTTTGCCTCCCATGATCAGTTTTCCTAAGTTCAAATTCCCGATGTATATCTTTTCGGTTATTTTTGTTATTCAGTCATTTGTTTTGCAATTTTAGCTACCTATACGCACAGTCAGTGACAATGAAATTAATCCCTCGTACTTCGCGACAAACGCAGATATTTGCAGTGCAATGTAGTGACGCAGGTATCGAATAGCGTCGTGAGGCATGGAACAGCATCCCAACTTGTACGTTGTATTGTGTCCCGTGATGCCCACAGAATGTCCTTGTTCGGGAATGGGTTCTGAACATATTCGATATGGGATAAATTAGGGGAACTGATTGACCATGAAAGAATGTCAGCCAGTCGTACGCATTCTCGGGTGATGTTAACTGCATCTGAAACAACGATGTTTTTCTGAAACAGAGTAGTCTACACCCCTGAGAAAAAAGGGAGTCCCAGAACGTCATCGGCGTTGCGCCCCAACGTCCAAGCACGTGATATATACACCAGAAACTGCAGGACATCAAACCTGCTGCCAAGATAGTGTGTTGTTTGGAGGATTTTCACCTTGGATCTCGCCCTTTGGATTTAACTGCTATAATATATATAGCCAGTGCCGTTAATGCCCACCAAAGGGGAGACGTCTCAGTAGCTGAGCCCATCTTACGGATTTATGGTGTCAGAAGCTGACTTAAAAATACACATAGCACGTGGATTGTTGGCCACCGTGGTGTAAAGTTAACGCACTCGGCTAGATATCGAGAGATCCGTGATTCAATTCCACGGCGGTGGCTGAAAACAATTTTTCGGTTGCTATTTGTTTCTGGAACGTGAAAGGGCGATGTATTTATTTATTTACTTTCGCAACGTATTTGGAGGATTTTCACAGTGTCTTGTTTGATGATAATAACGAAATGGGAGCGTTCATTCGGTCAATATGACAATAATCGGCACCTAGACAAAAACCGGGATTCTGTGCTAAAAATGGAATGACGCCATTTAGCTTACAGAACTACACTAATTTAGAATCATTGACGATTGAAATATCAATGGAAGGCACCGCAATGGACGACTTGCATTCAGTCCTACTTCTAGTAGTCCTCAGGAAAAGATTCGTCGAGTTATGGGTGTCGTAAGGATGCTGTAACCTCTATGTTGATGGTAGCTGTCGTCGCCTTTTGCAAAATCAACTGATCTTCTCATGGAATTATTCCCTGTCATGAACCTTGCTGACGAATGTATAACATCTGGAAGCCTCTCTGGAAAACACTGAATGGCGGCCATACAGACATGTTTAGCAATCCATCAACTTTCCCACTACGCCTCAAGGAGTTCTGTAATGTATGTTCTCTTAAATGGTATGAGCTGGTGGTATGGCTGATGCACACGCCGCCTTTTCATTTCGTTACTGAAGATGTTCCTCCTGGACTTGTTCTACGTGATGGCTTAGACTTAAATTGGCAGTAAATCCGAAGAGCATTATTTTTAACGATCTCTCTGTATGATTGAAAATGGAGTAATTTGCATAAAAATCAGACTAATTTTCTTAAGTAGCTCAATTTTAATATAATGGGATATATCTGGCAGTTTAAAACGTTGTAAAAACAAAATCATCAAACCATCGGCTCTTCTTGAACGTTGTGTGTTGTTTTTCAAAGGAACACAGGCACCAAAATATCAGATCTATTCCTCAGAAAACAGTGATTTTTGTTTACGATATGATACATCTCTACAGAAAGTTCTAGATTCAAGTTGATGGCGACTTTTCTAAAACGTGAAATCGAAGATTTCAAAATAAAATCTGTTCTTATAGGTTTCATACTACGTTATGTTATTTGTTTTGTAGCTTTCTCTGTAGTATTCATGTTTCGGTGAGCTTTCCGTTAACCCATATACAGCTCTGGAATAGTTTCCATTGTACGGTTCTTTCTGTGGAATATACACTGAGTGGTCACTTTATTATGACCACCCCCTCAGTGCTTCGTTGTGCCACCTTTTGCCTTTAATACTGCGTCGATTCTTCGTGGCATGGACTCCACGAGATGTTGATAGGTGGTTTGTGGAATCTGAGACCATGCTTGATGAATAGCACTTTCCAGGAGTGTGAGATTGCAGGTTTGTAGATCCAGCTGTCTGATTACTCGTTCAACCTCATCCCACAAATTCTATATGTAGTTGAGATCTGGAGATTGTGGGGGCCACCTAAGCAAAGTAAACTCACCGGCATGCTCCTGAAACCAATCCTGTACAATACCAGCACTATGGCAGGACGCATTATCTTGTTGAAAGTAGCCATTGCCATTGGGATAAACCATCAACATGACAGGATGCACTTGGTCCGAAACGATGTTTTGATATGATGTGCCAGTCAGACGTTGATCAACACGAATTAATGCGCCCAAAGCATGCCAGGAAAACATTCTCTAAACCATAACGTTGCCTCCACCAGCTTGAAGGGTTGTAGCAATGCATTTGGGGTCCATGCTTTCGTGCTGTTTCCGCCAAATTCTCACTCGGCCATCGGCATGGGGTAACTGAAAACGTGATTCGTTGGACCACATAATTTGTTTCCAATTACTGACTGTCCAATCCTTGTGCTCCTGTGCGAACTGGAGACGTTTTCTCTTGTTAACTGCAGACAGCAAAGGTGTTCGAACAGGCCTTCGGCTGCCATATTCCATCCGATGCAGTGTACGGCGAACATTGCGTGCAGAGATCATTTGAGGGGATCCTTGATTAAGATGGTCTGTAATTTGCTGCACTGTTGCCATTCTGTTGACTGTTACCAGTCTGGACACTCTCCGTTCCGCCCCCGAGCAGTCACTAGTCGATGACGACCACACGTTGCACGTAGAGGCCCAGTTTTTTGGCTGACAGTTCAGTCTTTAAACACTTTAACAACAGCTGGTTTGGAACATTTCACGGATGCGGCGGTTTCGGTGATACTCGCTCCATGGCTCCGAGTTCCTACAATCATCCCACGTTGAAAGTCCGTCAAATCGCATTTTTTACCCATGTCGTCACCCAAAAATCACTTCTACTACTGTCGCAAGCACTAAGCTTTCTCTTTTTATACTAGCCTCGCCCTCTGGCGGTAACAGCGTACAGCCATAGCTCATTTGCATAAAACTGTCAGGTGGTCTTAATAAAGTGGCCACTCAGTGTATACGTTTATCTCACCTAACCCAATTATAACGAAGTAAATTTCTCCGTCATTTTTATCCACGCCGGGGCTCGAACCCGGATCCCCTCATTCCGGAATAAGTCACTCTACCAATTGAGCTACGCGGACATTTTATTCTGATTCCTATCTGCCTTTATGTCGTGTGCGTCCTTCTGGCAGGTACGTCACATCTCCTAGTACGTTACATCATCTCCCCCTTATTTTTTTTTTATTTATTTTTTTTTTTTTTGTCGAAGTGCTGGAGAAGGGATTCTCTTATTTTTCCTATCTCGCGGTGTGGAAATAACATCACAACAATGCGAGGTTTTGAACAGTCGGGTCATCCGGATAGTTCGGGCGCCATTATAACGAAGTAAATTTCTCCGTCATTTTTATCTACGCCGGGATTCGAACCCGGGTCCCCTCATTCCGGAATAAGTTGCTCTACCAATTGAGCTACGCGGACGTTTTTATTCTGATTCCTATCTGCCTTTATGTCGTGTCCGTCCTTCTGGCAGGTACGTCACATCTCCTGGTACGTTACACAATGCATAATTATTTTTCTTTCCAGTTGATTGCTGATATATGCCCCAATTTTTCTCGCGATTTTCAATAGAACCGATTGTTCTGATCAAACTACATTAGTTGGAAAAGTGAGTATACAAATGAAAGCCCTAGTTAGTGCAAGAGTTTACCTAAACATTCCGTAGACGCATTTCATTCTTTCAGCTTGCCATCACGGTAGCCGAGTGGTCTAAGGCGCTGGCCTCTGACCATTCGTCCGAGATGTGCCTGGGCAAGGTGCCGGTTGACGCATTGATGATATCTTCGTCCGATGGCATTGATCATTTTCCCCTTCTGAAACCAGTGGCCCCAAATTGGGGACGGGCGGCTGCTTATAGCCCCAAGAGTTACTCAGAGCGGTCGTTAAACAGCTAAACAAAAAAATCAGGGTTTTCGTAACTTCGAAAACACATTGTGAGCTAGGACGCTCACATTTCAAATTTACTGTTCTGGGCTGTAAGAAAGGGGGAGAACCAAAATTTGAAAGATTCGTTTTGTGTCATAAAAATCAATTCAAAATCATCGCAATTATGTTCTTTTTTTTTTTTTCAGTATTGGGGGTTCACTGTGAGCAAGACAGAGGACTATAAGCAGTCTCTCATCCTTAATTTACATCCACTAGTTCCAGGGAAGGGAGAGAGTCAGCGCCGTAAGATAAACACAACATTCATGCCTCACCGGTATTTGGACCCGAACCCATCTCGGACGAATGATCAGAAGCCCTCGCTTAGCCCGCTGCACCACTGGGACGGCGCAATTATGTTCAAATTATTTATTTCGTCATTACACCCTACAATTTCTTACCTGCGTATCAAGTTATGGACGGACTGCAGATAATACAAAGAGACATGAAGACTCAGGAAGTATTGATTTCATCACCAGTTTTTAGGATCTCAGGTGACAAGAGCTCGGAAGTGAAAAAAGAAGCGAAATCGTAAATGGCAGAGAATATCGCCACGCCGGAAACAAGTACATAATATCACAAGCATGTTACAAGAATCCCATTTTTTTTTAAATCGTCAAGTGACAGTACTTTTATATGATAAAAGAATCTTCTCCTTTTTGAACTCGTGAATGCGATTTTAAGTACAAGGTTAAAATATTTCTTTTAAATATGATGCCAAATATTCTGGAAGGGGACTGCATTTTTTTTTTCCTATTTTTCTATTCAATTTTGTACCAAGGTTTAAACCGTTTCAACTAATCCGCCGTATCTTTACGAAACCAAAGAGATCGCGATTTATTTTTCCTAACAGAGCCAGATAAGAAACCATGGTGTAAACAAACGTAACATTAAGGGGAAGAAAAATAAATTCCTCTAGATTTTTAATCGGAAAAAAACGGGGGAGCCCTGCAAATCAAGAGAAACGCCCTCCAAGTATGCACAATCGTGGAATTATCGGAGTAAGCTGGGAGGTAAAGGTGCTCGCCTTGAAAAATCGAAATAAATGCTTTGTTGCCTAGAACACCTCCAGCTTAAGAGGGGGAAAAAAGGAATAAAAATAAAGAAAGAAACTGAACACCAGGAGTTCCACCGAAACAGCATGTACATACGAACGATCCCTTTAAAGCAAATCAGGCATTACGTAACAATTTCGCCTCTCTTCCCGTCTTCCTCCCTGAACTGAAGGAAGGGAGGAAATTGTTTCCTGTCACGCCAAGGAAGCAGACTGATGCTAAAGATCCTTACTTGTCGTACGTGCTCTCCTTCTCTGTCTCTTTCCCTCTTTCTCTCTCCCCGTGATCATCCTTCTGCTCATGACTTCTTTTGTTCGTGAAATGAAACAAGCGTTCTTCAACATTACGTAACGTCAGCTGATGACGATTCAATTTTGGATCTTTTGTTGCAAATTTCATTTCTCAGGCTTTTCTGTCTGTTGTTATTTAACGAGGCAAAAGGGTGTTTACTAAGCGAGAATACAAACGTAATGAGGTGCTGCTTTGTAATTGCAAATAAAAGTGAGATGATTAGGGAAATGTTCTAATTAATAAACTAGTGTAGGCTTCCATAGCTATTTCTTTTAATACAGCAGATTGCTGTGTGACGTTAGTCTAATTCTGAAGGGCGAAGATATCAAGCCTCATTTTTGAAACGTTTCGTTCACGTTCGCAAAGATAAATGAAATTCATTGTTTTAATTAACTAATTTCCTCATCCGAAGAGGATTGCTTCTGCTGAAATTGGCGTGATTTCATCACACACTTTATACCTGCTACGAAGATAACTATGAAGTATCTTGAATGGCAATTCTTCCTATCAAAAGTGTCATGATCATCATAATGTACTTCAAATGGCAGCAGTTTTTCTGGTTAAAAATAGCCCACTCACTGTAACAAACGGTGCAAAAAAAAATTCCTCTAGTTATATTCGCGTGCTTATTATACTAATTCACCATTCGTCTTATATCATTTTTGAATGACAACCTCACACAGAATACGCCTCACTGTGATTCCCTTTAAAAGGAATAGGAATTAAAAATCTGAATTCCGGTTAACAATTTGATTCTCAGCTTGGCATATTGCCAGTTTACGCTCAACGTGCCGCGAACTCGGAACCCTGCCCGCGGCAACTGAGCGACATCACTGACTCAGCTATCAATTTTCATGTAGGACTTACTCCACGGAGAAGGTTTAAACCCCAGCCACCTTCAGCAGTTACAGCCTACCGGACATCGTACGGAAGCAAGAGAGAGCAAGTCTAGCGACTTTGACAGAACAGTTTGTAGGTCAAATTATCGTCAGTAGATGGCGCCACAACACAAGCCGGTGTTACACATAGAAGGGAGACAGAATAATCGAGGGGAGGACAAGGAATTGACACCATTGCATGCAACCGGGGTTTCAGTACCCGGGGGCCGCCGTCAGCTTAACATTCTCGTCCGAGGCACGGCGAACATTCAGCGATTGTTAACAAATGTCACCACTCAGGATCGAACCTGGATCCTCTCCATCAGTAGTCACTTTTGTAAACCATTAAGCCATCCGCGGCTTTATCGGTTCTTTACGTTGCATCAAGAGCTTTAATACACAGTCGAGTCACATTATTGTGATCACCTCCTACTTTTGACGTCAACAGCGCGTAGCCAATGACAGAAGGAACGTGTCGAGTAGCCAATGATAGAAGGAATGTGTCGAGTAGCCAATGATAGAAGGAACGTGTCGAGTAGCCAATGATAGAAGGAACGTGGCTTGGAGGGTATATAAGGTGTGCTGTTGGCATTCTAAAAACATGGGCAGCGGGTGACCTAGTGGGCAACGTTCGTGCCTGCCACGGAAAAGACCTCAGGTTCGATCACAGGCAGGTACGAACGCTCGATCCACTAAATACCCGCCGTGCGTCGGATGGGCACGTTAAGCCGTCGGACCCCGGGTACTGGCTCCCTGGTAATAAATAAGGGCGTCTTCCTCCCCTTTCAACTTCGCTTCCGTGGCACTTTCCTATGGGGCGCTTTAACCCAAATCTCCTAGTTTCCTATTTCTAAGGGTTGTTTAAGACTTGGGGTCAGACACTCTCTTCCTAAAATCCTCTACATATGATCATGATCTAAAAACATGTCACTCGTTGCTCTCATGGATAAAAGAAGCGATTTATCATATTTACAAAAAGGGGTGATTATCGGCTTTTGGGACAAGGGTGGCAGTATTTCTGAAACAGCTCAGTTTGTAAACTGTTCGCGTGCTGCTGTGGTTAAAGTATATCGTGGTTGCAGAAATGGCACTATTGCGGATAAACGACGATGTGAGAGGTGAACGTCGGCTTCGAAGGTGAGTGAGGTCCGATCGACACGCTACAGTGGAGCAACTCAATGGCCGAATGAACCAGGGGGCTACCGGAAGTGTGTATAAAACGACAGTTCAGCGAGCCCTGCTTTGCACGGCAGTATCGGGATTGTAGCTCCGCTGGTTGGCAAAGGATTGCCTTTTCCGATGAGTCACGTTTTCTGCTTCATCGAACGGACTGACCTTGGCGAATATGGAGAGAACCATCTACGAACAAGCACTTTTCAATCATTGCTGGAAGAACACAAGCTGGTGGGAGAAGCGTTATGATCTGGGGAATGTTTTCGTAGCATTCGTACCTGTGGAAGGCACTATTGATCGAATTCGTTATGAATCCATCCTTGCAGACCACGTGCACCCATACATGGTGTTTGTCTTCCCTGGGGCGGATGGGATCTTCCAGCACGACAACGTGGCATGTCCCACCGCTAGAAATGTCCGAGAGTGGTTGTAAGTGCATGATGAAGACTTCAAAGTACTTCCCTGGCCCCTTAATTCCCCAGACTTAAACCCAATTGAGCATCTGTGGGACCACTTCGATCGCGTTGTTCGCTCTATGGATCCTGCACCACGCACCCTTCACCAGCTGTCAGATGCGCTGCAGTCAGCATGGCTCCACATACCTGTGAACACATTCCAGCACCTTATTGAGTCACTCCCAGCTCGTCTAGCTGCTGTCCGCGCTGCACACGGCGGTTACTCTGGATATTAGCTGGTGGTCACATTAATGTAACTCGACCGTGTATTTGTTCAGACTCAAGTCTCTCAAGTTTCCCTGACTAACTCACCATCCAACACCAGTATCAGCGTTACAGAATCGTGGAATGAAGCACCATCTATGAAGGTACACCTCACTGGTGATTTCAACAAAGAGTACCTACGGGCTCCAGCTTCCATGATAAGACTGGACATATTTAAGTCGACCTTGGATAGGACACGGCAGACTTTCTCATTTGGTGCACAAATAGAAGCTGAAGAACGACCCCAAATAACTCTTGGTGTTCCAGAACCCCAAATACTCTTGCGAAGCACTGCTCCAGACGATACAGGACAACGTAGATGCCCTCTTCGTGGACGAGTGGTCAGAGGAATAGGTTTCTGTCTGGTCAATCAAGCTGGGTTTGGATTTGAGTCCCGGATGAGGTATGGGTGGTGTACTTGTCTTGTGGTGCTGGTTCTCTCTCCTCCCTAGGGCCAGTAGCCGCAAGTTAGATACGGAGGGCTGCTTTTCAGTCCAAGAGAATAGCAACAAAAAGGTCGTGGATAAATTACTGATCCGGTGACGGAGTGGTCAGAAGCGTGGCTTTCTGGCTGATCGTACGAGAGTGAGAGTCAGAGTCCAGTCCTATGACTCTCACTCTGTCGCTTTCCTGGAAATGTCTGATGCTCTAAACTAGGGATGAGCTTCCTCTTATAAACAGGTGTTCATAAGGCTCGTTGAACTCCGAGAAAATGTGAAAAAAAGTAAATCATTCAAAATGAGCGACAGTGATTAATTTTAATTTTCTGAATGAAAGTTCTAATTTTATGCAATTTTCCTGAGTAGTGTATTTATATGCATACTGGTTTCCACATGACGCTCTAGGAATCTGTTCTATGTCTTGTATCATAGTAGCATCAAGGGCATCCGCATAAAATGAACAGTTGCACTATCAAACACGTAGTGCTACTACACACACTTTACGGAACTGTCAGTATACGTACCGTAACGCAAAAATTTAACTTTACTTCAAGGACACCCGCCATCCTCTTTTTTTATTTGGTATAAGAGACAAAAATTTCCCTTACTGCTCCCACATCTCATCGACCGCATGACTCCAAGACATTTTCTTTCGAATAGGATGCTGTTCGATAGCAACAGTATGACCTTCCTTTAAGAGCATTCGTATTTTTAAAAACTGTAGAAAATGTTTCAGATGAAAGTATTCAGAGTTTATAATCGGGTAGAGAAGCACAGAGTAATTCAAAAGAAAAAAAGATAAAGATAAGCTCTGGGAGGTTTTGAGAAATGTTGCTTATTTTTGACAGTCATTCGAGAGCGCATTTAAACTGCGTATGATTTTACACTGGTTTGAAAAACAGTATCTCAACTACCAAATCTCACAACCGACGAGGACCGACATTTTGTGAGAGAGAAGTCTGACAGATATTTTTAGTGGCCAGCTGTCTGACATTAAACTGTAATTGAGAAAAATTGCTCAGTTTTTGCAGTAGCATCACATAGCAATCCGATCAAGTTAAACCTTACTTTTATTAGTGTGAAAACACAAATTTGTCCGTGATGGCGATCAAAACCGCGCCTCCTCACTACGGAGTAAGTTGATCTCCCAACTAAGCTACACTGACGGAATGTGTCGCTGCATATTCGTCGTCACGTGCTTTACCTCTGTCGTACGTCACATTTGTTTGAATCTGAGTTAACTGGAGAACAGTGTACCTTCCTTCGACCGCTGTTAGAACTTATCTCCCTTTAGATTTTTTTCTTCCATTTTAGGTAACTGTTCCATTTGAAAATTAAGTTTAATTCGACTTTTATGAAACGAAAAACAAATTGCAAATGATAGAAATCTCTACTATTTCCGTTCAAATCCCAAAACTGATGGATAAGGTCAGGTGCTAAATACAGGTCGGTATACCTGTTTAATCAATACATGCACATTTGTCGGACACATTTTTGAATTTTTCCCAAAGAGTGATGCATCAAGTACAAGAAATGAACGTTCTTTATTGATGTCCTCAGCAAATAACCTGTCCGATTCGTAGGATGGATGCTGTTTTCAAACGATATAAATTGTTGTTCTTTCTCTGCCGCATACAAAGCGAAGCCAATGTCTGTACATGTCGTCCGTTAGTCAAGTGTTTAGAATGCCAGCCCCTAGCGTCGAGTGCCTGCATTCAAGTTCGGTATAAAGTTTGTTCGTTGTTTTTCTTCTGCATTCTCTTGGTCTTTCTCTTTTTAGCAACTCGTAAACCTATGTTCTGTGTGGGCGACTTCTTCTAGCCTTCGATGCTCATAATAGAGGCTAAAAAAAAAAAAAAAAAAATATGCTGCCCTTTGCAAACTCGCGCGCACGGACACACACATAAGCGGTAGTCTATACTTCACTTTTATAAACCTCAAAAGCTACAATCACCATACTCTTATACACGAAGACGCGCAGTTTATTTTTAAAGTGCAGTTCCTGTGCGTCTTATTGGTGGTTAAAATGCAGCATCTAACTTTTGCTGTTTCAAAAGTTACAAGCAGAAATTTTAGCACACACACAAACAAATGGAAAGAAAGTACCTGAAGATGTTTAAATGTATGTAAGGAATATCAAAGAAAGAACAGAGCAGAAATGTTGGCATAAGGGTTCAGAAAAATCAGTGAAAAATTAAAACCTTCGTCTAAGATAAGTTTGTAAAAGATAGCGGAAGGACACGCAGTTCAAAAAGCAACATAAACGGAGGTGGCAGATCAAAACATAGGCTTTCGTCTCTTCCTTTTTCTATAGGGTAGACGAAAACTAAGAAAAATATGGTTTTAAAAAAATGGTGGAAGATATGAAGAAAGTTGGGGATAAAAGGGAGAATGGATGGGATAGAAGAAATTAAAACTTATTCGATCGGAAGAACCTAGGATTATCTGGGATTTAACATGCCGAAAGTAAAAGGGAGACCTGCGATTAACAAGCCAAATCATAGAAAGAAAACTGTACCGAGCGGTATTTCTTTTGCTGAAGTTTTCTTTCAATACGAAAATTAATTCTCATGCTACTCTTCATAAAACACTGAAAACAATGCTAAGTGCAAGCGCTACGCTGCCGCCCATATGAACTATAAAAAAAATGCACGACCTACGTTGTTACTTACGAACGAAGTGAATTACGTTAACTTGCAGCACTGTACAAACGAAGTAAAAAAAGAAATAGTTTAAATGTTATTCTTTATGAACTATGCAAAGTACATTATCGACACTAAACTGAAAAAAAATCTTAAATTCACGAGCAATTTTCCTTTTACTCTTTTCGTGAATTAATGACACAATTTCTTGATTATTTGCCTTAAAATGACGAGAGAAATCTGAGTTTCACGGATTTGACAGAAACACTCTTTTTTTTTCTTTTTTGTCTGCATTTAGTTAATAACGGAAAATGCCATTTTAGGAGGTGTGAATTTTCATGAAACCTTACCGTGATTTCGTTCGTATATTAACGGAAAATGTCTGTTCTTTCCGAATAAATATGACGGAAAATTTCCAGTAATAAGAGAGGTTTGCGGCAAAACTTGAAATCAGAGAGGTTTGATAAACTGTTAAATTTCAATTCAACAGCTTTACTGAAGGACTCATCATTCACAGCATCGGAAGTTATAACCGCGATGGCCCTGCTAAAAGCTTTTGGGGGAAACTCGGGTATCCTTGTTTGTTGCTGGTCCTGATTTTTGAGGTTCAATAGCGAGAGAGGATGTTTTGCATAGCATACCGCATGATATTAAAGCTATTACGGCAACGAATTCATTCCTCCCCAGTTAGTGGACCTGCTATTGCGCATTGTGCTTCCGTAAGAAACTGGGTACTGGAAGTATCGAACAGGTGATCACGTGATGTCTATGAATTAGTATGTGGACACCTTAACACAAAAGCCTTCATAGCTATCAAGTGTCAATTTTATATTTAGGGGTTTTGTGAAATAATCCTATGAAGTAGTACATTTCACCTTTTTACATCACTAATTGAGCTCAAAAAATCTCAAGCGCTATGAAAAATTATGTTGACGAAACGCAGCTTATGATGTGTCCCTTACAAAAATGAAATGAAATTATTTTAAACCTATTCCGAAATATTATAAGCTCCTACAGAAAATAAAAGGACTAATAAACGCGCATTCATAGTGAAAGACATTTCGTCATCACGTGACCCCTCTTTCTTCTGTGTTTCAACTTTAAATTTTGCTGAATGGTATGTGTCTTGCAGGGTCAGTCAGCAGTGTTCCTTATTATCATACAAGCCATCGAGGGCTGGAACCTTTTCGAGGGAAGGAAGTGATTCATTTCATAAAACCGGAAAATATCGACAGCTAGCTACGTTACATAAGGAGACTGGTGAAAACAGAATTTTTTTCCTGAAGTCTATGTGGGAACTTAAAACGTCAAGATTCAAGTTCATGGAAACTCCAGAAATTTCTGTATAAAAACGGAAAAACTCGAAACGGACAGTTCTGTAAAAAGACGGACCCGAAACGGACATTTCTGTAAAAATACGGGATCGAAACGGACATTTCTATATAAAAACGGAAAATCTCGAAATGGGCATATTTGTATAAAAACGGAAAATCTCGAAAAGGGCATTTCTGTTGTGACATATATTCTAAATTAACTTTCCTTTTTAGTTTCCTTCCCTAAGTAAATCTTGAGTTTGTTCTCAGTTATGCTTCACACTTAACGTGATAACTTCTCTCTCAAACGAATACTGTTGGCAACACAATTGAGGTAGAATGAACGTGACGTATGCCTGTTATGAGATAAGAACCAGAGATATAAACTACGAGACAGCAGTTGCTCGGAGGGAGCGTGGAGTGTTGATTTGTGTTAGAGATGTGTTATGTGATTTCTATACTATCCTGAAGTGCTATAATCTGTGCTGGAGAAATAAAGCCAATTTCCGTAAGTTTGACTTCTGTTTTAAATGTTTCGTCTGGCCGTTAAGGTTTAATTTAGGAACTCTTTCATCGTATGGTGATGTTTTAAAATAACGTAAGAAGAGCGACAAAGAATCAGTACGAAAAGACTATTACGTTATACTGTATAAAAACGGAAAATCTCGAAACGGACATTTCTACATAAAAACGGAAAATACCGAAACGGACATTTCGGTATAAAAAACTCGAAAAGGATATTTCTGTATAACAACGGAAAAACTCGAAACGGACATTTTCGTATAAAAACGGGAAAACTAGAAAAGGACATTTCTGTATAAAAACGGAAAAACTCGAAACGGAAATTTCTGTATAACAACGAAAAAACTCGAAACAGACTTTTCTGTATAAAAGCGGGGAAACTCGAAGGGACATTTTTGTATGACAACAGAAAAACTCGAAACGGACATTTCTGTATAAAAACGAAAAAACTCGAAACAAGCATTTCTGTATGACAACGGAAAAACTCGAAACGGGCATTTCTGTAAGAAATGAAGAATTTATGACAACGGAAAATCCATCAAAATACTGAAGGTTTTCTTTATTAGAAACGGAAACTTTTCAGAACGGAAATTTCGTTAAAAATCGGAGACCAACCAGTCACTTTGTTACACGTTATTTCAGGAATTTTCCATGAATTCACACCACTTAATTTTTGAAGTGTACTGTGCCTGAGCTACGGAAAGCATGATTTCTATGCTCCAGTTTAGACTTGACTTAAACTGCAATTCCAACGTTGTTGGTTACGAACGATATAAAGCGCCATTCTGAAGCTGTTGCTCACCATTGGTTCAGCTGTTCGCAACCCAATATGATGTCCATGAAATGGAGGTGACGTTTTCTATGTTACGTGCACCTGGACAAATTTTAAGATTTGCAGGGGAAAAAGAGCTTTCATCCGACGTGGAAGTATGTAAGCAAGTAATATATCTTTGATCTTAGACCATTATGTGAATAAAAGGAACTCAAGTGTATCATTTGAACCACTAACAGAACTAAGTGAACACATTTTCACGCTGCGTTGATTTCCATTTGTTTATTTTATTTCGTTTGTTCGCCCGTGTTTGTATATAATTAAATAAATCCCCTATTGTTCGAAGCTTTCTTCTTTTTTTAATTGTGTCAAATTGCTTTCGGAACCCGGATTCATTTGGTCTATTCGTGGCAGTTCTGATGAAATCCTGCAATCGATTTGTTAATGGTTGCTTCTGCCGGATGTAACGGCGACGGTCAGTGTCCATAACTGATCTTTTTCGGCTCCCACTGTTTTTATTTTTGGGAATTGGAATGGATTTCTAGACTATAATTTTCTGTGGAAAGCAATGAAACGCTGAAACTTTTCTTTGCAATGCTCACTGATAAGGCATATAGAGATTTATGAAACGATTACTTGAATGATATAGGAATAAAGACGTAAAACAAAGTTTTCAAATCCTAATGTTTTCCGAACATCTGTGGAAGTCTTGGATGTATAAGATCAACTATCGCATCTCCATTTCCTTTTCATCTTATCTCTCTTTGACGCAAATCCTCAGGAAACTAAAAGAAGCGTAAAGATTCAAAGTAAAATTAATTTTGCCAACTGAAGGTCCTTTGATCTGTGATTAGTACAAGAGTTCCATGCTAGTCAAGAGGTTAAGATTTAAGTTGCTAACTTCTCATCTAGTTTCGAACGCAGGTAAAGACATGTTAGTTCATTCTTTAGTTTCATCTCTCTTCCTTCTGTAGAATCGAAAACCTTATTGCTTCTATTTAAATAAGTAATCCTTATCTCCCTCATGATGACTGCGTATTTGCAACTCCTTATCACATTTGTACAAGAAACTTAAAATAAAGTGTTAATTATGTAAAGGAGAGCGTAAAGTTTTGCTGCTCACTGCACTCACATAGGATATTCCATAACTATTAATTTTTCTCAACAGTAAAGTCTGTCACTTCCTTACCAAAAGAAAATTCAGATGATTTTTTTTCGTAATCTGTTTTAATGTCGCTATTAAAACAGAAATCGAAGAAAATCAAGAATGGACAATGTAAAATTATTATTACCTAGGCAGATCAGTAAGTAACTTCCTGCCAATGACCATTGGCGGAGGATAAAGGATGTGTAAATCGGTGTCTTCCAATGTTATTACACTCTCTTGACTAGAAGGCGTTGTCTGACACTGGAGTTTGAATAAAAAGGCAACGTTATGGAGAACACAGTACGAAGGCTGATCAATATTGACTTCCAGTGACCTTTGGCGGCAGATTACGAATATGTAGAAGGGTGTCTTTCAACATCATTACACTCTCCTGACTAGGGGGCGTTGTTTGGCACAGGAGTTTCAATAGGTAAGCAATGTGCTGGAGAACAGATTCAAATGAAATTCACGACTCCTCGGGAAATGTAGTCTTACTCTAACATACACGCGATGATTAGGTCTCTCTAGGAACGGAAAACGCCTGCAGCAGAGATCCATAGCAACTGCAAGTAATGGTCCTCAGTGTGCCAGAATGATGTTTTAAATACACACACAGTCGTAATGCATTGGCGGATGAGAAACGCAATTGTAGGTCTTCAACATCAACAATATACAGCAATGTGACGTGTGTTGAAGCTCTAGTGCAATAAGAGAGATGGGTGACTTGTTTTACATCGTTCAATTAAATTGCTTCGCGTACTTCCGAGTGAGACAATTTTTCCAGACGGATTATCATTTGCATTTGAATCTGTTCTCCAGGACGTTGCCCTTTTATTCAAACCCAAGCTCCTGTGCCGAACCCCTCTAATCAAGAGAGTGTGCCGTTTGCAGCTAAGAATTTTAATGTTGCAAGAAAGCTATACACGCTCCCCTTATTCTGCAAAATACAGGCCGGTTTTTTTGCAGTACTCTGCCAACGTTCCACAAGAGTCACGAACGCGCTGCGATGCCAATCGACAGGTTTCGAGGACGGAACTCTCTGTTGCCAGATTCCCTTGACAGAAATGGGCCATGGAGCAAAACAGGTGGAACTCGGAGAGGCAAGGTCCTGTCAGTGTGGAAGATGAGGTAGGGTCTCAGCCTTTTCCAGTTCCTATAGTTTTCGGCGAACCACTCTGGAGGTATGACTTGGGGCATTATCGACTTGCAGCAACGCCCTCTTCCTATTGATGATCGCTGGGTAGCGTTGGAGCAGAGTATCATGAACCACTCTGAAGGTGTAACTTGGGGCATTATCCGCTTGCAGAAACGCCCACTTCCTATTGGTGAGCGCTGGTTAGCGATTGAGCAGATTATCATTAAAAACTCTGGAGGTGTAACTTGGGGCATTATCCACTTGCAGCAAAGCCCTCTTCCTATTGATGATCGCTGGGTAGCGTTGGAGCAGAGTATCATGAACCACTCTGGAGGTGTAACTTGGGGCATTATCCGCTTGCAGAAATGCCCACTTCCTATTGATGAGCGCTGGTTAGCGATTGAGCAGATTATCATGAAAAACTCTGGAGGTGTAACTTGGGGCATTATCCGCTTGCAGAAACGCCCACTTCCTATTGATGAGCGCTGGATAGCCTTTGAGCAGATTATGATGAACCACTCTGGAGATGTGACTTGGCGCATTATTTACTTGCAGCAGCGCCCACTTCCTATTGATGAGCGCTGGGTAGCGTTGAAGCAGAGTATCATGAACCACTCTGGCAGTGTTATTTGGGGCATTATCCACTTGCAGCAGCGCCCACTTCCTTTTGATGAGCGCTGGGTAGCGTTAGCGCAGATCATCATAGACCCGTTGCAATTGCTCGGCATAGCAGTTTTCGTCCACAACCTGACCATCTTATTACATATCGCATGGCAGTTGGTAGATCAAGGAGAACGGAGACAAAGTTAATAGGATTAGCATTATGGAGTTGGCGAACAGCACTTTGAACAACTAAGTGATGAAAATGATTTTGGGTGCATGCTTTTCCTTGGTGTTAAACATAATTTATTTTCGGTAATAGAAATGACAATTTAGATGTTTGTCTAAGTACCTATCCCAGTGTAAACATCAAAGCAGCCAAAATTACAGCTCATTTGAGTTACTCTATGAAGTTAACAGTAAGCATTTTTTTGGTAATAGCATTAAAAAGCCTAGTGTGTGATCAGTTTTCTCCTTTTAATTTCCTCAAGTGTTTACTGAGGTTTTCTAATCTGGGGTAGTTGAAGTTTATCGTTACATATGTGCTGAGAAAATGTGCGGGTTTTGTAACCCTCCCTTAAAGATATCTCTCATTTTAATTTACTTATTGTGCTCAGCACGCAAAATCTCACTCATTTAAATTCAAATGAAAATGTGTCAACTACGCAGAGCGTAGAACTAAAACAGTTTGCGTAGAACACGTGTTTTCTGTGGAGTATGCAGGATACATATTCGTAGCACGACAGCCTATAGCTCTTCTTCAGCGAAGCCATGCAGACGAATATAGCTGGTGAGTACGGTATAGTGTCGATTCTTAGTGTTCCTAAATTCAAGTTATATGCAAATTGTATTGAGGAAAGCATATCATTTGGGTTGTTTTTCTGTCATTCAAGAATGGTACTTCAGCTACAAGATGTTGATTTGCTGAAAGAATAGCTTAAGATTTCAGACATTATTCCTTCCGTCCTTCGATCGTGAGTTGGTCTATCTGTCAGTCGGCCGAAATTAATTTTCTGCTTCTAACTGCCAGACTGACGAAAACTGATAAAACTAGCCATGCGCTCAAGTGTCTGTTCTTTCGTTCATTTGTCTGTCTGTCCGCTTGCAGAAGCGATATTTTCTCTTCAAAATGTTAGATCGTTGACATTCTTTCTCTGCGCTGCAGGGTAAAACATGAACATGAAATTTAAAACAGCTCGCTCCCCTGCAATCCATTTGTCGGAGTGTCTGACGGTCCGCAGAAACAATGCCTCTAGTTCTAGTGATACATTTGAAGAAATGTTTCGCATGACTGATAGATATAGGCATGCGCACAAGATTAATAATGTCTGTCTGTCTTTACCTTCTTCCATCTGCCTGCTCGTCTGCAGAAACGATACTTCAAATTCCCAATTTTAATTTATTGAAATTATTTCTAAGCATAAGATTTTGGGCATCTTCCCGTCCTTTCATCTGTTCTTCTTTCCATCCATCAGCAAAAATTAGATCTGTTCTTCTAAGATCCAAGTGTCTTTTTTTGCAGACCTACAGACGACGGATGAAAGGAAGTACATACCTTCATTGTCTTCGCATTCCTGTCCCTATTAGCCACAGAACAAGTTTCTTTACTCTTGCAATTAGAAGTGGAGATATCGTTTCTGCGTACAGATGGATAGACAGGCGGGCGAATGGATTGACAGACAAAGATATGTCTGAAATCTTATGCTTGTGTGTCTTGTTTTTATAATCCGACATTTCGAAGCGAAAATAATGTTTCTGCGGAAAGATAGTGAAGGGGAAGAACGTAAGAACAGAAACTGATAATGTGCACATACGTACGTGTCTGTATCTGTCACAGAAACATTTTTTTCAATCTGGCAGTTAGAAGCGGAAAAATAATTTCTTGAGGACGGACAGTCAGACGGAAACGATCGGAGGACAGTATGAGTAATGTCTGAAATCTTATACACAGTCGAGTCACATTATTGTCACCACCTCCTACTTTTGACGTCAATAGCGCGTAGCTAATGAAAGAAGGCATGTGTCGTGAGCTGGCTTGGAGGGTATGTAAGGTGTGCTGTAGGCATTCTGAAGACATATTGTTCGTTGATGTCATGGATAAAAGGAGCGATTTATTAGATTTGCAAAAAGGAATGATTATCGGCTTTTGGGGCAAGGGTGGCAGTATTTCTGTGTTCGCGTGCTGCTTTGGTTGAAGTGTATCGTGAGTGGATAAATGGCACCATTGCGGAACACCACGTGCCATTGATGTAAGAGGTGAACGTAGAATTCGAAGGTGAGTGAGAGCCGATCGACACGCTACAGTGGAACAACTCACTGTCCGAATGAACCAGGGGGCTACCGGAAGTGTGTGTAAAACGATAGTTCAGCAAACCCTGCTGCGTATGGGGCACCGATGCAGACGGATGGTCACTGCAGTTATGCTAACGAAGATGCATCGGCAGAAAAAACTTACATTTGCACTGCAATTATGCTAACGAAGATGCATCGGCAGAAAAGGCTTACATTTGCACGGCAGTATCGGAATTGGTTCTCCGCTGATTGGCAAAGGATTACCTTCTCCGATGAGTCACGTTTTCTGCTTCATCGAACGAATGGACTTGGCGTACAAGGCGAAAAATATCGGAGAACAAACATTCTTCAACCATTTCTGGAAGAACACAAGGTGGTGGGGGCAGCGTTATGGTCTGGGGAATGTTTTCGTGGCATTCTCTGGGTCCACTCATACCTGCAGAAGGCGCTACGGACCGAATTCGTTATGAATCTATCCTTTCAGACCACGTACACCCATACATGCTAATTGTCTTCCCTGGGGCGGATGGGATCCTCCAGAACGACAACGTGACATGTCACACAGCTAGAAATATCCGAGAGTTGTTAGAAGAACACGATGAAGACTTCAAAGTACTTCTCTGGCTCCCTAATTCCCCAGACTTATACCCAATTGAGCATCTGTGGGGACACCTCGATCGTGTTGTTTGCTCTATGGATCCTCCACCACGCACCCTCCAGCAGCTGTCAGATGCACTGCAGTCAGCATGGCTCCACATACCTGTGAACACCTTCCAGCACCTTATTGAGTCACTCCCAGCCCGTCTAGCTGTCCGCGCTGCACCCGACGGCTACTCTGGATATTAGCTGATGGTCACAATAATGTGACTCGACCGTGTATATTTCTTTCGATTCATGGAAAGAACAAAATTTCAGCAAACTGACATTTCGAAGCAGTGCTTTTACAGGAGTAAAATGGTACTAATTTATTATTTAAGTTATTTCAAAAAGGTTTTGAGCGCTTTCTTTTTTTCAATTCAATATGATATTAATTGGTACAGAAACGAATGAATACCACATTACTGACAGATTGAGTTTTAATTCAATAGGTATTTCAGCAGCTGAACATTTAGTTTTGAACGTAATGCTTTATATGGAATTATATGACCTCTATTTGAAACTTTAACGTATAGTTTTTTTCTTCTTTAGATTTTTTAGTATCAAAAGAATCTCTTTCACAATTTGACAAGGTAAAATCGGTACTTTTGAGAGCTCTTCGGAATAACGTAAATAATTTCTATCGTGCCTTTGAAGCTGTGAGCCTCAGAACAGTTCCTGGGCGGTCCTCTCTTCCCACCCTTTTTTTTTTTCTTTTCTATCTTTTTATTTCTATTTTTTAAGCGTCGTGTCTTCTCACTATTCTCACATTGAGTCCGGAATACGGCATACTGAACGGATGAGGTGTCAGATCTTCTGGTTCCTCCATCCGTTGCCTCTAACCAAAGATTGATCACGTGTTTGCGGAGAGCAATGCCCATAATCCACAGCGAGGCGTTGTTTTTTTCGTCAGCTGTTCAATTACCTGTGATCACTCCCCCTCCAAAACTATATTTCTTGGCAGCGTATTTATCATGGCCCTTTTTTTTTTTTACGTAATTCTTTGCTCCTCTTTCAAAAAAAAAAAAAAAAAAAAAAAAAAAAAAGAAGAAGAAGTGTACGCAAGAAGGCATTAACATATCGGTGTCGAAAAAAACAACTGGAAATTTCTAAATGCTCCTGCGAGGTTTAGAAATTAAAGCAGTTTATCGATTTATTGCTTATGAATGTAAGAGAAGGTCTGTGATAGCATACATTGCTTAAAAATACACAACTTTCTAAAGGTATTCGTTTTTATTAATCTGTAGAAAATAAAGGGGGGGGAGTGAGTGTTTTGATCAGTTTAACCAAAATTTTGCGTTTCTGAGATGTTCTAAGCATTTATCCTTCTGCGTAATTATAATCATATTAAATTTCCCGAAGGTGTGCGATATCGAAATATAACAGATGGGTGGATTTTAAAAGGTTTCTGATAAAATACGTGTTAATTGCGAGCATTAAATACTTTGAGATCGATCATGTTTTAGCGAACTCGGTGCTTGATTATAATTACCATGTTGCATGACTATCTTTTGGAACGCAAAGACATTCAAGTGGTGAGGTGTTAAATTGTTGCAAGTGCTTAAATTTTTCCTAATTTCTTTAAATCATGTACTTCTCTAATTTTGCTTTAAAAAAAGCGTGTTTTGCTTTAAAGTGCAGCGATTTGTATCGATTTCTGACTGCAAACCATGTTTCCTTTTTGTTTTCTCTTTTTGTTGACGCATTACATGCCGATTAGGACGCAAATATTTACCAGATAATTGCATACTGTGTTTGAATATTTACCACTGGAAAAAACTGAAAGAGAAAAATGAAGTAAATAAATGAAGTACGTGGAGTTGTCATTACTGAAACTAAGTTTTAAAAAATAAAAGTTTGGGTTGACGTTTTCCCGGGCATAACTTCCTTGATAAGGTTAAGCAAAATTATGCATTTCATATTTTCAAGCAGTCACGAGAAAATCCCCTAAAATTCATTTCATCCTGGCTCCATCTCTGTGAATATTTGACGGGTGTCGCATATTTATTATGTGAATTTCCAGCGCAAATGTTCTATGTTTGGCTTTAAAATAACACGTCACTGTTCGTTATTTCATCATTTTAGTCATCTGGCTTTATTCTTCATACCAAAAGATAGTAAAAGCCAAAACTTACTCATCATGAGAAATGTGATGAAACGTCGTTCCGAAATTTTTCATTTTCTCTTAATTTAAATTGTAAAACATGGATTTCAGAAGATTTACAAAATATGGAGATTTCTGAAGATTTTCAAATTATTGAGATTTCCGATTTATAAAATGTGAAGTTCCGAAGATCTACAAAATACGGAGATTGTCGAAGATTTACAAAATGTGAAGTTTTGAAGATCTACGAAATATGGAGATTTCCAAAAATTTGCAAAATATGAAGTTCCGAAGACTTACAAAATATGAAGTTCCGAAGTTTTACAAAATGTGGAGATTTTCGAAGATTTACAAAATGTGAAGTTCCGAAGACCTACAAAATATGGAGATTTCAGAGGATTTACAAAGTATGGAGTTCCGCAGATTTAAGACATCGGGAAAGGAATGATCTTGTAAAGTAATGTATGCGGTTCTTGGCCAGATGAGAGCACACAGAGGTTGTATGCGTCACATACATGTTCTTCTGCTATGTAGCTTTTTGAAAAGCTGTCATGGACGTAACAAAACTCTTCTAACTACTACTGTTTTAAACTTCATATATGGAACTAGAAGACTTTGTGTCAAGAAATTCGTTATTACTGCGGGTTAAGTCCAGATATTACAAACTTAACGGAAGTGCAATGTTTTTTTCATTACAGTGAAATAATAAAAGATCCAGTGCTCATTCTATTGAAATGCTATATTGATTGCTGAAAAGTTATCATATCTGAGAAATTCATTGAAATCTAATGCCTTTTTTTTCGGATGCCATTATACCTTTAATCGGGGTGCTCCCTCACGAACGTCTTTTATTTAATATCATCATCATCATTGTCAACCATTATCAATCCACTGCTGGACGAAGGTCTCCCCAGTTTCCTCCACAACGGTCTGTCTTGTGCCAGTCTCCTCCATGTCACTCCCGCATACTTTCGAATTTCATCCACCCATCTTCCATGTGGTCTTCTTCTGGGTCTTTTCCTGTCCCTTGGAATCCAATCTAAAATTTCGGATGTCCATCGATGGTCTGTATATATATATATATATCATTATCATCATCAACCATTATCAATCCACTGCTGAATGAAGATCTCCCCAAGTTCTTTCCGCAACTTTTTGTCTTGAGCCAGTCTCCTCCATGTCGCTGCAGCATGCTTTCGAATTTCATTCTCCCATCACTCATGTGATCTTCTCCTATGTCATTTTCTATCTCTTGATATCTAGTCTAATATTTAGTTTGTCCATTGGTGGTCAGTTCTTCTAGCAATACGTCCATCTTATTCCCATTTCAGGGATTTTACTTTGATCATGATGTCTTCCACTCCTGTCATTTTCCTGATCCACGAGTAAGAGAGCTTTCTATTGAAGATAAGATAGGGAAGGAATACCTAAGATTTTTAGGGGGTTTTATTTATTGGTTAGTGTGTGTGTGTGTGTGTGTGTGTGTGTGTGTGTGTGTGTGTGTGTGTGGTAAGATCTGATATCTTACGGCTGTTATTCGGTCTTTATTTTTAACCAGACCTAAAACGTTTAGCTAAATCCAATGTGGAGATATTTGTCTTTATTTTTAACCAAATATAAAAGGTTTAGCTAAATCCGTAACAAAAGAGCGAATTTAGATAATCTTGGACCAATTACATTTAGCATTGATGAAATACTTGAATTTAGCCAAAACTTCTCATCACTTTACATCAGGTTCTTAATAAGGAATAGTCAGAATCAATCACAAGGGTTTTTTCAGTAACTGGTGTTAAGTCAGGAACTATCATGTTTTACATATTCTTAGTCATAAATTGCCGGATCCTTAAATTTCTCCAATTTTTCGTGTCCTCTTCGTAATAGTTTATTGTTCATTTCGTAATAATCTACCATTTCTTCAGAAAAAGGAAGTTTGAGAAATAAAGCTTTGTTTCTCTATTTGTTGAAAATCTACTCAGTTTATTCTACTTTGTTTTTCATTTTTGCAAAGGCAAATTAAAATAACATTAACAGCATACCTAAGAGTGTCTCTTATTTTACCTCATTTTGGGGAATATCATCCCATGCCTGATAAATGGCATTGTCAGTTTACAGCATCAAGAGGTGTGACGATTAAATTCTGCCTTCACGAACCCCTTTCCAAATTTCGAATCGGTGCGTTTTTTCCATATTTATTCTTACAGTTGCCTATTTGTCATGCTAGGAACTACAGATGTGTGTTCAACTGAACTATAAATACCGAAAATCCTATATTGGCCATGATTTTCTATAACTTGTCATACTGGAAAGATCAAATACCTTCGCATAATTCGTGAAACAGAAACCGAGAGATCAATTCTTTTCATTTTTCAATTGCGAGGCGTGAATTTAAAATTTGATCAGAGGTTCTCTTTCGTATGCTCCTTTTTACATTCTATTAAGAATTACTTTAAAGTATTTTGTTGGTACTAAAAGTTCAATTCGTATTTCTACAGTTCTAAAATTCCTTGTTTCCTCGTTTATTGTAAATGAATGCGACTCAATATTTTTCAACCAAATTGCGCCAAACTATTTTCCCATGCATTTATACATATGCACATGTCACTAAGCTACATACATACATACATACATACATACATACATACATACACTCAGCTGTCCTCTAAGATTCAGATGTTAGCACCACAAAAAAAACTATCAGATAAATTTTCAACTAATTATTTACTTATTGTTGCCGTATCAAACTTCTTCATTTACAGCGATCTTGACACACAACTCGGGCTTCACTGACATCCATCACACGACGTACACAAGACCTTCTATACTTCTTACTCATAATCTTTTTCTCATGCAGACACTCCTGAATCTGATCCTCCCATGACTTCCTTAGTCTTCCTCTTCCTTTCTTTCCAGCCACATGGACTGAACAAAATTTCTTAGTAAGCATCTCATTACTCATTCTTTCAACATGGCCAAACCACCAAACCATATTAGTTTCCACCTTGCTAACAACATTTTGCTTCACATTACCCAGCTGCAACACATCTTCATTCCTCACACGATCAGAACGTGTTCTTTCCACAAACCCCGCGTAAGCAACGCTTTTCTTCAGCACACAAACTTTCAAAATGTTTTATTCTGAGCGAAAGTTACAGGGAACGAAGGCGGTAGGCGGCATGTGCCTTTACAATGCCTGAAATCATAATAACAGGAGTCAGATATATACAAAATGTACGCAATTTACATTATGCGAGGGGTATATACAATGCAAGTGAAATAGATGAGCGGACGACAAGACATAATTACCGTAGTATGTATACAACAAGTCCGCTATTGACAGTATGAGAGGTGTATATATACAGCGAGTGCGCAAGTTACAGTATGAGAGGTGTATATATAATACAGTACTAGTGAGATAGATGAGCGATGATACAACATAAGTGCAACAGTGCAGGGTGTGAAAATGGAAAATATATAGGTGAGGCTGAATAAATGTACAATTTAGGCGAAGTATATACAGATGTGCGTGAAGCCATAGAGGAACAGGGAACGAACTATGTGCAGCAAGTGAGACATACATACAATGCAATGAAAACATAAATACAACTGTCGCAGAACATAATGATGCAATTGAAAATGTGTACTATATACAAGATGTGTACAAAAAGTGCGTGACAGAGATACGCATGATGCAGACAGTGAAGAATTAACTTGTAGGACGGCTCCGAAAAGGAGCATACACAGAACCAAGGAATGTGTATATGTACGTAATGAAAAGCGAAATATATACAGGATGTGTATGTACAATTTATTTATGCAATATGACGAACGAATGAGCAGTAGATATATGACGAAATAAAAACATTGAATATACAGGTACAATGTGAGACACACAGAAGAAATTAGTAAAAACAACACTTATTCAGAAGAGGGCACCACAAAGTAAGTGCACGTGAATACACTACAAACACTGACAGTAAAAAGATAAACTGGAGATGGGAATATGAAGAATGTACAGAAGATCTAAGTCTGACAAGCTTAGGGAGATACTCTCCGGATCCGGTGAGCCAGTCCAGGGTTCATCACAAAGATCAAAGCGGGGAAGCCGCCCCGGTGCCGCAGCGGTCTAAGCGATGGCCTCTGATCGTTCGTCCGAAAAAGGTCCGGGTTCGAATCCCGTTGAGGCCTGGATGTTGTGTTTGTCTTACGGCACTGGCTCTTTCCCTTCCCTGGAGCCAGTGGCCCAAAATTAGGGACGAGCGACTGCTTATAGCCCATTGAGTTGCTCACGGTGGTCGTTAAACCTGCAATTAAAAAAAGCGGGGAAGGTCACGACGTACAGGGTGGAAGTCAAAGCAGAAGATGTAGGTCTGCAGAAGGCCCGGAAAACCAGCGGTATAATGGTGACCGTACACTCAGGAACTGCTGGCTCTGGTCAGTGACCCGGGCTACGGTAAACGCCGATCGGAGCCGTGAGATCAGTAGGTTGCGGAATTGCGCACAGAGGGTATCTCCTGCTTGAAGGAGCGTAGGCGCACTAGAGGTATGACGGAGTTGCAGATAGAAGCACAAACGACTTCTATGTTTCTTCTGTAATAAGCAGGTTTCACTGCCACACATCAGAGAAGGAACAATTGTACTTTCATGCACAGCTTTTCGGGACGTTTTTTAAAAACCATCATTTCCGTGAAATCTTTCTAAAGTACATGGCTTTTAAAGATGAATTCGCTCGCCTACTAATTTCACCATGTAATTCGTTTTTTTTTTGTCAAATATGTTTTCTAAATATGCAAATCCATTTACCTGGTCTATCTCTGTGCCACTTAGACTAATCTTGCATTCAGTAGTAACTGTTCCTCACTCATGAACCATAACTTTGATTTTTCCCTTATTTATACTCAGTTTGAATTTCATACAAACTTCGTACATCTGGGACAACATAATCTGCAACTTACTTTTGCTATCTGCCAACAAGACTGTGTCATCAAAATGCAGCAATCACCACATACGAATGTTTAACCAAGACATAAACCAGTATTGTCGATTTTGGTATCACACATGCATGCATCCGTAAATATTGGGTTGGTGCGAATGAAATGTTTGGCGTGAACAAGCAGTGGAGACAGGTCCCCACCACAGCGGAATGGAACCACCCACAGGTGTTGCGGGTATTACGTCACAGAGTTACTATAAATAGCTAACATGTGTGTGAAGAACAAGGCTCAGGCGTGGTTTGTTTTGACGTAACGTGGTTTGCCAAGGAAACTTGCAGACCCTGCATTTTAGAGTCATCTTCCTGTATGAATTTAAACTGGGTCATTCTGCGTAAATTGCCGCTCGAAACGTTAAAAAATCTTTTGGACAGAACACATCCAACGAACGAACCATTCGGCGATGGTTTGAGAAGTTTCGAAGCGGAGATACGGACCTGCAAAACGAAGACCTGTTGCTGTTTCTGACCATGTTCTGTTATGTGTGGTTGAAGCGGACCCCGAAAAACATGTCGTGAGATAGTGGCAGAGGTAGGTGTCCACCACACGACAGTTGTTCGGTGTCTGGCTGCGCTGGGTAAGGTCAAAAAGCTGGACATGTTGCTGCGGCATGAGTTGACAACTGCCAACAAGACTAGGCGTTTGGATGTCTGCACGTCGCTGCTTGCCAGGAATAAACAGGAACTTCTACTTATCGAATCGTCACCTGTGACCAGAAGTGGGTCCTGTATGATAATCGGAAACGATCTGCCGAATGGTTAAGCAAGGCACAGCCTGCTGGACGGCATCCTAAGCCACCCCTACACACCAAAAAGATGATGCTCCTTGTCTGTGGTCCACAGCAGGGATAATTCATCTGAGTGTCTTGGCAAGACACCAAACCATCACTTCAGAACGTTATTGTGCTGAATTACACCTGATGCACCGGAAATTGCTGCTCAAACAACCAGCTTTGGTCAACAGACAGGATTTTCTTCTGCTCCAGGACAGCGCTAGCCCTCATGTCGCACAACGAACGATGCTGACATTAAGTGCCTTGGGCTATGAAGCACTGCCTCATCCGCGTATTCACCGGACTTGTCTCCGACAGACTATCATCTGTTTCGTCGCCTGGATCACTTCCCGTCCGCGAAACAGTTCACGACAGACAACGAGGTGCAACGTGCAGTTGATGACTTCTTCGGATCCGAGCCACAAAACTTTTTTCGTTCCGGGATCATGCCTTTGCCGGACAAATGGTAACTATGTGTCGATGCCGAGAGGGATTATTTTGCCTAAGTAAGTTGTCCTTTTCCGTTCTCGTCGTCCACGTGTGCTGGTTCTTTGCCGGACAATTCATTCGCACCAAGCCAATTGTATTTAACAGTCGTGGTGACATTACACAACTTTGTCTGACTCTTGCACCAATAGGAAACCATTTCGATAGAACACCATTCACTCATTCACGTGCTCTACTACCATCATACGTAGCTTTCACACTATTAAGCAGATTCACAGTTACACCATATTTGTTCAAGACTATTCAAGACCTTTCACAGAAGTATCCTGTCTACTGGGTCATAAGCTTTCTCTAAATCTCTGAAGGCAGCAAACACTTACTTACCAACAGACAGATATTTTTCGATTATCATACGAAACCAGACTTTTATAACTTTTGTGAAATAATTTAATACTAATTTAATTTGTCACAATTTTGATTTTATAAAAAATAAAAGCACACGCACTTTAACGATAAGATGCAGCGCAGTACTGTGGGTTGCAAATTTCGAGATGTGCCCTGTAGAATTATACACGAGAATCTAACATACTCTATATTCCAGGAGTTGTAATTATATCTACCGTAAAGAAGATGTAATTGTATCTCCTGTTTTGATTAATCTCGAAATCTGAAGATTCAAGCTACTTGTTGAAGTCTTAATGTTTGGCTTGACATGCTGCTCGTAGTAGTTGTAAACCTTAAGATCTTAAGCTTAACTAAGCACTTACAAATGTCTCTAACTAAACACTTGTATATAATTAGCTTAAACGGTCCAGAATCAATAAATCTGCAAGTATTCCTTACATTTCAATGTCCCGACTTTATTCTTTTATTGGTACATCATAGCAGAGCAGAGTAGAATGTAATTCACTTTATGACAATAAATACTAATGTCAACATGCACTTCAAACAAATAAATCGCTATCTTGAAAACACCGGATATGAAGACGCTATCTATAATCCGTTCAAAAAACCTTTAACTCAAAGGACACTGCTTTTTAAGAAACCTTTAGTTTAAAAGAACTGCTCTTAAACGTGAACATATCAACTGTACTCATATCGTTAACAAGAAATCTGTACCTTCGGAAAACTGCACCGCGCCCTCTTTGCTCTCTGAAACTACACACTGCATATAACTATACAGGCCTCCAAATTCGTTGTCAGAACCAAATTCGTCGGGAGAAATTATGTCGTTAAGTCAGAAATAACGTTTAGAAACCAGATTTACATCCGAATACAGAAACTCAAAAGAAAGATTAAATCATAGGTATACAGTACATCACTGTATTTTGAATCTTCTGTCGTTTATCGCTGTTGTATCCATTCGAGACATGGCTGTGTGTGTGTGTGTGTGTGTGTGCGCACGCAATCTTTCATCACATATTTTTTTCCCCCGTGGTTCCTGTATTTAGCAAACTTACGTAACTGTGTTAGAGGTCTGCACGGGCCTGGGGGGTGGCTTTTTCTAGTTTAGGGAACAAAGCAACGGGCCGGGCTTTTCCCCAGACACTTACGACCGGGCTGGGCCGCCCCGGGCAGGGCCAAGTCGACCCATTGTTTTTATCGCAATGGTAAAGAAAGAAAAACAAGTCATGCTCCACGATTTCCTAGTCTGTTTAAATGTTGTGCTGACTTTACTTACTTCCATGACATAGCCCAGGACATAATCACAAAAGCAAGGAGAAGCCCTTACAGTGTTTTTACCATCTGTAGGTAGTAAGATGGTAAAACCACTTTGGGGCTTGTTGGCAACAAAAAAGATTCGACCCCGAGCGGGTGTGTGTGGTGTGTGGAGTGAGGGATGGGTGTGTGTCTGCAATAATGTGGGGTGTCCCTGTGTATGTTGGTGTGAGAGAGTGGGAAGACATCGATTGTTTCTCCTATCTCTAATCTGTATAGGGATTGACTTTTGTGGTGTTTCCGCTTGCTAGTTCACAGAAAAGGAGATTCTGAACTTGCTTAGTCTTCCTTTCTCTCTCTCTTTAAAAGTTATATTCTTCGATAATTGTTAAAGTTTAGTTAATATTTTTAGGTTTACATTCAACTAAATATTTTCGATAATATATAATGTTCACAATTTAATAAAATAGAATGTAATACCAAATAAAATATATATATATATATACCAATATTATTTTGTCGTATTATTTATTTACCAAACACCAAATAAATAATAAGACAAGATAATACCGAATGGCACATCACGGGTCGGGCCTTAATGCAATTGTCGGGTCCGGGCCGGACCGGACCGAGTATCTAATATTTTAAAAGGGCGGGGGCGGGGCCGGGATGGGACTTAAACGCACGGGCTTCTCACCAAATAAGGCCTGTGCAGACCTCTAAACTGTGCGCGTGCAAAACGAATAATCACCATTACTGCGAAGAATAAGTTGTTAAACCTATGAGGAAATTTTCTCAGCGAAATTTGTTGGGGCTGAAAAGAATTGATGCGCCGGCCCGGTGGCGCAGTGGTCTGAGCAATGCCCTCTGATCATTCGTCCGAAAGGGGTCCGGGTTCGAATCCCGGTAAGGCATGGATGTTGTGTTTTGTCTTATGGCACTGCCTCTCTCCCTTCCCTAGAGTCAGTGGCCCTAAATTAGGGACGGGTGACTGCTTATAGCCCATTGAGTTGCTCACGGTGGTCGTTAAACCTTCAATCCAGCAATAAAACATGAAAATACCTCAGGGCACCCATTTCGAGCACTGTATTTAGGGAATAGAAAGTAATCATACACGGTGGCAAATCTGGGGAATAGGGGGAATGGTTGAGTACACACACTTGTTTTCGTGCGAGAAATTGCTGTACGTTGACTTCTCTGTGGTGCGTTATCGCCAAGAAGCAACCACGGCCGCCCCGGTGGCGCAGTGGTCTAAGCGATGGCCATTCGTCCGAGATGGGTCCGGTTTCGAATCCTGGTGAGGCATGGATGTTGTGTTAGTCTTACGACACTGACTATCTCCCTTCCCTGGAGTTAGTGGCATAAAATTAGGTAAATTAGGGACGGGCGACTGCTTATTTCCCATTGAGTTGTTCACCGTGGTCGTTAAACCTCCAATCAAAAAAAAAAAAAAAGTATTGATGCAGTTATTGTCCATGCAAGTTCTACCAAATATACTAGACAGTTATTGTCCAGGCCACTTATCCTCAATGTTGAGGCACGTGTGCGTGAATATTTAGAAATCTTTTATGGGGGGGGGGGGGGGTCAGGACCACCATGAACGATTCGGGAGGACTGTAACTGCAAACTCGTCCGTAGTCTGATCATTCGTTCGAACCAGTTAGGGGGAACGACTCATTAGTAGTCGAACCCGGGCCCATCTCGAACGAATGATCAGAAGCCAGTACCTCAGACCACACAGCCACCCTTGGAGAAAATAATTTCAAATGCATGAACTTTCATATCTTTATCAGTACAATAAATTATGTTAATTTTAACTTGCGCTTGCCTTCAGTACACACTTGTTAAGTGATATTCATAAATTTACGTTTGGCTATGGATGCTAACAATTTTTCACGTACATACTGATACTTGTAAGCTAACGTATTTCCCCCTTGTTTCAATCTTTTCAGTCTGACATTTGTCACCAGAGTGTCTACGAGCTCGTCCATTCGGAAGACAGGGAGGAACTGCAGCGGCATTTGATGTGGAATGCTCAACTCCCTCCAGACAGAGGTACTCTTTCATTACAGGAAGCCTTATTATCAGGTAAACAAACGCTCCTTTAATTTTCACTTTTATTTCTCCGTCGTTATCAAAAATTAACTGTTACCTGCAATAAGCGATGAGAAGACCAGGCTTTTAAATAGCTAACGCAGTCAAAATTGTCCCTTTTAAATTACTATGAATCTCACGCTGTTGCTTTTTCAGTTTTAGGAATCTGATAGGTTCCAAAACAGTTTTCGAAAACTTTGAGTCAAAAAGCCAAGTTTTGATTTTTCAGGATTTCCCAGAGTAAGAATCGCTTTAAACGACAGTCGCCGAACTAAATTCGATTTGTTAAACTGAAATTGGCTGCGCAGACTTGGCGTGTGACATCTCTTGATCATTTTAGTAAAAGGAATCACTGGACTATTGATTCTGAATTGAACCGATGAAATGTGGTCATGTTTATGACAAAATTTACTAATCGCTCTTCAGATACTGGGTTTCTCAAGATCGAAATGTCTGGCATTTTAAATACTCTATTGACAAGGAAAAATACTGAATCCTAAAGGAAACTCCATCTAGGAATGCATGCGGGCAATGTAAAGAGAAATGAGAGTATTCACACATAGTTACACCAATAATATATCATTAGAAACAAAATTTAATGAAGATTTTGAAAAAAAGTCTTAGTTTTTCCTGTAGCTACTTCTGTTCTCAAGATACACTACAAAAATTATGACCAAGTCGAAATTATTATGAAAAGGACCATTTATTCAATACTTAGGTTAACAGAAATAAATCGTTTTTGTAATTCATTAGAAGTGAAATAACATTTAAATACAGATATATAATGAAGTAAAATTATAAAATGTACCTAATATTTTGTTGCCCAGCCTTTAGCTTTAATCACATCTGTGCATCTTGATGACATATTGTGAACAAGGTTTTGTAAAAGATTGGACTGAACGATACCATTCCAAATTTGAATTGCATCTTAAATGAGTTGAATTTTGGTTGTTGGCTGCTTTATTGTTAAATCATGCGACACTTTGAACCACAAATTTTCGATCGGGTTTAAATCCGGTGGTGGCCAATTAATATGCTGAACATTTTCCCCTGAAAACACTTTTTCACTGCTTTAGCACGGTGACAGGGAGCATTGTCATTTTAAAAAATAAAATTGCAATCTTAAAGTCCTTTAGATGACGGTAGTATCTTGTTTTCTAATATACAGATGTATTTCTGGGCATTTACCGTACCATCGACAATATGAAGGTTCTCAACGCTATGTGCACACATGCAGCTCCAAACCATGACCTTCACCGGATGCTTAACAGTAATTACTAAGCAACTTGAGTGGAATTATTCGTGCTTGAATCTCCTTGCATAGGCACTACTCTGATTCCCATTAAGGCAAAATTCTGATTCATCACTGAAGAGAACATTTTCCCATTGCATGGTTGTCCATGAGACATACTGTTTTGACCACTGAAGTCTACGCTGTCTTTGATTTGCAGTTAACAGTGGTTTACGCCTGCCTTTGCAGCCACGTAAGTCATAGTGAAGCTGTCTCCTCCTAACAGTAGATGTACTAACAGTAACATCAGTCACTTCAGACCATCTTTGAAGTAATTCAAATTAATTGAGCCCCCTGTCTGCCAAGCTTAGCTCTCTGAGCACTCTGTTCTGCCTGGTTGTAGTGGATCTAGGCCTTCCACTGCGACGCAGTGTCTTTTACTTTCTTCAGTAGCCTAATAACTGTAGATTGATTATAGTCCATTCTTTCAGCGATTTGCCTTGAAGAATATCTCTCTTCATACAGAACAATTATTTTTACTCTGTCCGCTGTAGACAATTCCGCAGTTTTAACTATTATTGAGAATGTACACTAATTATACCCTAATAACAACAAGAAGCTACCGCTACAATGCTCTAGTAGATCAGATCAGATCATATGTAAAGGATTTTAGGAAGGGAGTGTCTGACCCCAGGTCTTAAACAACCCTTAGAAATAGGAAGCTAGGAGATTTGGGCTAGATTGCCTGATAGGAAAGTGACACGGAAGCGAAGTAGAAAGGGGGAGGAAGACGCCCTTATTTATTACCAGTACCCGGTGCCCGATGGCTTAACGTGCCCATCCGACGCACGGCGGATATTTAGTGGTTCGAGCGTTCGTATCTACCTGGGATCGAACCCGAGGTCTTCTTTCCACTATAAACGTGGAAAGAGCGATGACTTCTGTTATTGTCTGTATTAATGAGCTCTTTTATTTAAGTTGCTGTGTTAGAAAGAAAAATGGAAATGTTTTGTCTTTATTATAAAACTTTACGCTGACGTCCTACTTTGTCCTTAATTCCTTTGACTTGTAAATAAAAGCATAATTAGGATCGTAAAAGACAAAATAGAATCATAAAGGTGTTTGCTGATATTCTGGGGCATTCTTTGGGGTCCATTCATCATTCACGCAAAAGTCATTCAAATGAATGGTCATTCACGAATGATCGTTCAAATGATTGGTCATTCACGAATGATCGTTCAAATGATTAGTCATTCACGAATGATCATTCAAATGAATGGTCGTTCACGAATGATCGTTCAAATGAATGGTCATTCACGAATGATCATTCAAAGTAATGGTTATTCACTGATCATTCAAATGAATGGTTATTCACTGATCATTCAAATGAATGGTCATTCACTTTCCACTTGCTGAGGAAATCGCTCTTTGCACTTTGCAGGGATCTCTGTGTTACGACCAAAGCACCTGCAAGGTCAGAGCGAAAATTGTCAAACTGCCTAAGACTGCAGGAGCTGAAGAGTCATTCACCATTTGCAACAAATCTCCGCTTGCCGCGAGCGATTCGCGGACCAGAAGGAACTCTTGATTGAAGTACAATTCAAATGAATGGCATTCACCTTTCATTTCCATTCATTATCATCATATTTCCTCGCTGATAGCTTACTCGAATAATGGCTAACGCTTATCAATTCTCGACATTACTTTGCTTATTGGAAATTCGTTTCCAAGTCGTGAGGCGGAGAAAAGTTAACGCGCTGCAGCTTCAGAGAGTGTCACAGTAATGGGGGATTGAATGATCATTCACAACTCTTTTTGGCACACTGCCAAAAAGAGCAGGAACTTAGTTAGGACAGATTCACTGTTCACGACACGATATCTTCGCTCTCCACTCGTCGTGAACACACCATTCAAATAAATGGCATTCGCGTTCCATTCCCATTCTTAAGTTTCATCATATTTCGTACGAAGGTCATAATAAAAGCTCTGCACACGTTAATTTAAAACGGAAGCAGATGATGCAATCGGTAAAATGATTGTGCCATGTCAAGACTCTCAGCAGCCCAGTGGTGCTGGAACGAAGCGCTATCAGTTGCTGCGTGGACGTGGGAGGGTTTAGAAATGGAAGCGTATAGCTCCTCAGGTCGAATCACTGCGTTAGAGTAGCACTCGTACGTGAAAATAGAAACTCGGAGGGGAAAAACTCCGACAGAGATCCACACTGCCTTGCAAGAAGTTTGTGGAGAAGGAACTCTTGATTGAAGTACAATTTCTCGCTGGGCATAGCGCTTTGGGGGGGGGTTGAAGCAGCATCAAAAATGATCACCGCTCAGCACGATCTCAAAGGGCGACAGCAAAAACATCTATCACCATTGTCGCAACGCTTTTTGAAGAGAATAGCCGTTTGACAGTCGAGAAAATTGTTCATCGGGCAAATTTGTCCACCATGTCTATTCACTGGATTTTGACCGACTCACTAAGAAAAAGAAAAATTGCCGCATGCTGGGTGCCCCGTCAACTCACCCCCAACCAGAAGGCAGCCAGAGTGAGCATCGCACAGGATCGCCTCCACAGGTTCGAAAGGGAGAGCGACACATTCCTGAACAGAACTGTCGCAGTTGATGAGACTTGGACCCTTGATTTTGAGCCGGAACTGAAGTCACAATCAGCGGAATGGGGGCACCCAAGTTTCCCATGCCCCTCAAAGTATCGTCGGCAACAATCCAAAATGAAGCAAATATGGATTTTTGCGCCCGATACCCAGGGTGTTGTGGTCTCTGATTGAGTGCCGGTAGGGTACAATGTCAACGCACAATATCCTCGTGACTTTCTGAGGACAAATTTGAGACCAAACATTCGCCAAAATCGCCCCAACTTGTTGGAAGCGGGAGCAACCTTGCTGAATGACAACGCATCGTGCCATGGTGCAGGGTCGGTACGGGGACTTTTGTCGAAGTATGGCTGGGAAGCTTTATCCCACCCACCATACAGCCCTGATCTCAGTCCACCCGACTTTGATCTTTTCCCAAAGTTAAAAAATCGGCTCCGTGGCATGTTCTACGAATCGCTGGAAGAAACTGTCATTGGACGTGACCCGAATAATACGACAGCTGAACAAAGATGGCGTAGTACGGGGCATCCCAGACCTACCTCACGGCTGGCAAGCTGTCATTAGCAGTGGAGGAGTACATTGAACGGCAATAAAGTAAGTTTTCTCAGTTACTTTGCACTTTTCTCAAAAATGGACAGTGTGCAGAACTTTTGTTAGGACCCCCGTAGCTGATTGTTTACTCGCGTAATGGTTAACGCTTTTCAATTTTCGACATTACTTTTCATATTGAGAATTTCTTTTCGAACTCATGCGGGCAAAAGAAAGTTAACACGTTGCGACTTCAGGGAGGGTCGCCGTAATGGAGGATTGAGTTATCAATCACAGCAGTGAAAGTGAACTTTTCACTATTCTCAGTAAAAGGTCATTCGTTGTGAAAGAATCGTTCAAAAATGGTCCATCACTGTTGGGGGATTCTAACAACCGAAAGAAGTATTCCTGAATTGTTTAAGGAGATAGACACACTGAAAAAAAATTAGAATTTCATGATGTGTGTGGAAGTTCTCAAAATCAAAATTCAGCGATCTTGAAGCACCTGACGATCTAGTAAACAGAAAAAAACGCGATAAGAATTATTTTATACTAGAAAATTTGACGCTAATTTTACAGGATAAATTCCTTTCCTTCCTGAATTTTGAAGATTTATAAACAGTGTTACGTGAAATATTGTATAGTTCTGGAATCAAAATTCAGTGATCTTGAAGCAACTGATGATCCAGTAAATAGAAAATACGCGATAAGGATTACTTTCTATTATAAAATTTGAAGCTCATTTCACAGAATAAAATCCTTTCCTTCCTCAATTTTGTGGATTTATAAGCAATGATATGTAAAATTTTAAGATGCATGATATCAGTTCTCAGAATCCAAATAAGGTGCTCTTGAAACAAATTATGATCCAATAAAAATGAGAAAACTAAACCGGCTATTATCCACTATGAAATTTTCCTGTGATTTCGTTGGAAATATTTTTTCCTTCTTAATTTCGCAGATTTATAAAGAAAGGCATATCGAGGAAAATTAAAAGATTTTATGAAGACGTTTGTTGATGTTCTGGGAGTTACAAGAGCCAAGACAAGCGCTCTAGATGCAAGTGCTGATCCAGTAAAAAGAAAAAGAAAAAACAACAACTAGATAAATGCTCATCACAGTTACCTAGATTCTGATTTCAGGGAAGCCACCATTTGTCTTAGTCCCTCTCTTTCATGCGTCTTTGCTTAATATAAATCAAGAGGTGGACGTTGTAACATCCCTGCGTTGTTAAACGGTGGGTGTGGGAATCAAACATTTGCGGGGAATGTAAAAAAAAAACAACGGAGTAAAAGAATGAACTTCCAGACGCCAGAGACAGAAAGAATAACATCGCCGTTGCAGTGAGAGGACAACGGTGGTATTCTTTCCCGAAGGTACAGATGATGATGCTCATCCGTCGGATCTCTGCTCCATTGATCACCCCCCGATCCTGATGCTCCTTTTGCGGCTTATCTCCTAACTATGGGAATAAGTTTAGAGGAACTGCTGTTGCCATCTTTCTAACCTCAATATATTGACCATGGAAAAATAAACGGGGAAGAGCGAACGGGACGTGGAGAGGGAGGGATGGAGGGAGCGAGAGCGAGAGAGACGATGAGATGTAAAGAACTGGAGGAAAAGGTGGAAAAGAAATTTCCGAAGGGATTCCTTCATTGAAAACACTGGCCAGGCAGTGTTTCTTGAAAGTCTTGCGATTCTTCTCTATGAAAAGGCGAATTAAATGTTTTCTAACTTCAAGACACCGACTCAAAATATTCATCAAAATTGGCAGCTTTGCCTCTTGGATGATAGTTTCCTACCTGCTTTGGAGAATTTCGTAAATTCTGTTTCAACAACAAACCAGTTTTGGAAAAATTGGACTATTGGCGTAAAAATTGGGACAGCTAACTTTCATGTTCGGAAAATTTTCTCCTCGAAAATTCCCTAAAGCATTCGAGATTCGTTAGTTCAACTAGTTTTCATTTATTTTTCTTCTAGTTTTGTATTTGTTATACAAGGCTGTTCATGAATTAAGCAATATTAACACAGTACTATAAAGCCATTTATTATACGCGCTTAACAGAGGTTAAGATTCCGCTTACTATTGCATGACTTTTCTATAACAAGTAATAAAACAATTGACAACGAATAAGGCTATTACAGTGGAACACGATTTAAATATGAGTTTTCAAACATTATTTTGTTATTTGTCTTGAGAAAGCCATTCTTTGATAAGCAGAAGCTTGGCAGCTGTGTTTTTATGGTCGTTCAAGAATAAATGGATTTGTGACACTGTATTAATAGTTATTTTGATGTTCCACCATCATAATCAAAAACCATTATCAATTCACTGCTGGGTGAAGGTCTCCCTAAGTCTCTTCCACAACCCTCAGTCTTGACCTCCACCCGTTTTATCCACTCAGGAGATCTGTTAAAACACAAATTTGTCCGTGACGGGGATCGAGCAGCGCCCCTCTCACTCCGGAGTAAGTTGCTCTCCCAACTAAACTACACGGACGGAATATATCGCTGCAAATTTGTCGCCTTGACACCTGCTTTACCTCTGTACTATGTCACAGATCTTCTTTGGGGTCTTTTTTGCCCCTAGTATCCAGTCTAAAATTTCAGTTATCCATCAGTGGTCCAATCTTATGGCAATATGTCCGGCTTATTGCCAATTCAGGGAATTTACTTTGATCATGATGTCTAGTCATTTTTCTGATGCGTTAGTTCTTTTTCTTATATTTACACCAAGCATGAATCACTCCATTATTCTTTGAGTTGCTTGCAGCCTCTAGGCATGTCTCTTTTAGTTACTGTCCACCCATAAGTATGAACTGGAAGGATGAACTGATTAAATAATTTTAACACCTTTTTTATTTTATTCATTGAACACCTTTACTATATCTTCATGTTTCTTTCAGTTGTTTGCAACTTCTGTATGTCGTTTTTAGTTAAGGCAAATGTCTCTGATTCATAAGTAAGAACTGGAAGGGTGTATTGATAAAATAGTTTTCTCCTACGACATAATGGTTCATTACTCTTGAACATCGTACTGTTTCTTCCACATGCATCCCAGCCAAGTTTTATATACCTATTAATTCCTCATCGATGTGGTCCTCGCTTGACACCAGTAGGCATCAGTTACTTCTAAATTTGTCACAAGAACCTCTAAATCTTCAGTTTTTGCAAAAACATTATGTTAATCTATTCATAAAATTAATATCTGTTGAAATTAAACAGTGCTTGTCACAGTGCCGAACTGGTACCATTAATCATTTATTTATTTACTTTTCACATAACACTCAACTTCACAAATGGATGGTAACCAAAATTTTATACCATGTTTGTTAGAATATTTATTAAAGGTTTTTGTTCGATTCATGTCAGTCGAATTCATAAGCGCATATACACAGTCGTATAAGAATAATATGACCACCTACCTAATAATGGGAATAACCATCCTCCGCCCGGATGACAGCGGCGAGGCATGGACGCAATGAGGCCCTGGAAGGTTGACCGAGGCACACATGCCCATTCGGACTGCAGCAAAGCACGACGTGGTTGTGGGTCGGCACATCGAACTTGTCGATCCAAGTGCTCTATGGGATTGAGTTCGGACGATTTCGCCGGCCAAGGGAGAACAGAGACATCGCTGTCGTGATCCTGAAACCAGTCAGTCCCACACCCACTTAGCGATGTGGCACGGAGCATTGTTTTGTGGTGGACACCACCACCACCAGGGTAAACGTCCAACATGAAGGAATGCATGTGGTCATTCGAGGATGGACATGTATCCATTGCCCTTCGAGGACCCATCCAGTGGTACCAACAGTCCCAGGTCATACCAGAAAAACATCCTCCAGACATGCAGAGTGCCATCGGCGGCCTGTACTTGACCGACAAGGATGTTCGAGTGCTGGTTCTTGAGTGTCTGATGCCGTATTCGCTACCGCCCATCACTTCTGTGGAGTAGAAACCTCGATTCGTCGGAGAAGATAACCCTTTCCCCATTCTTCCACAGTCGAATGACGGTAGTCCCATGCGAAATGCAGGAGTCGTTGCCGATGGACCTGGGTTAACATGGGCGCCTTGACGCAGTGTCGACTCCGGAGACCCATGCGTAACAGGGTTCGCTCTACTGTTATCGGGGGCACATACCTGGGTGCCTCAGCGTTCATTTTCGTGGTCAATTGCTGCACTGGAGCCCGTCGATTGCCCTTTACCAGTCGACGGAGGGGACGTTTTCATCTGGGATCGATGGCCTTTGGGGCTTCACAGTTATGACGTCGGGAGGTACTCGGTGTGCCGGCGATCCATTCTTGGTACACCCTTACAAGAGCGCCTCGCGAACAGCCCACGAAGTCTGCGGTTTCTGAGATGTTTCCACCCTTGGTGCGGTAGCCGATGATCATTCCTTTTTGAACGTCCGTTAATTCACTACCTCTGCCCATTGTACTCACGTTACGCATTATGACTCATCTGTCCTGGCCGGCCTCTTATACACCGTGTGGTCGACCTTGTCACGTGCACTCTGTAACGCGCCTGGGCGGGCACACTGTGATTCCGGATGTAGTTACATTATTCTGATACGACCGTGTACCATTGTGACTACATAGCATGTTAAAGCTTTATCTAAAGGTAAAGAACGTCTGCTACGAGTTCAACTTAAAAGCTTTTACTTGTATTTGGTTGGATATGATTTGTTTTGGTTGTTTTTGGTATAAGAAAATTTAGTTCTGCTTTGAGTTCTTAGGCCTGTTAGATACATCGCGTGAGTTCCGGAAGTCCCCAAAGTGACAGAAAATCAAGTGAATCAATAATGATTTAGCACTCAAAGCGCTTAGGTTCCTTTTCAGCCAGTGCGCTGAGTATCCATTATGGAACACTACCCAACATTTCTAATTCATATATGCATTTTCCGATTCACCTGTTGCACAAAACGACAGTGTTTAATCTGGTGAAAGCTTTTGGTGGTTTGGGAAGCGTGTAATGTAGATACCGTTCTCTAGTCTTCCTGTGTTACGTCATAAAGTTCAGGTATTTTCTTTTTGAGATTTACACTTTCGCCAAAGTTACTTAGAAAACATTCTCTTCAGAGTGGACAGAATTCTATGTAAGAGGTTATGAAGATTTCAAAACTCCTTACTACCTGATATATATCGTGCATGATCTTGAGAAAAATATCTGAGAGACACTTTTAAACATCTTCGCACTCAATTTTTCTAGTATTTAATATAATAATCTTATTTGTTTTGTGTGCTTTATCATTGATTTCCTCTATATATTGGGTTGTCGGAAAAGTGAAGACGTATTTTGGCACCCGATTGCGGTTGGGTGGTTTTGGAAGTACTAGAAGCATGCGCAGCTCTGTTATCGCTATGGCATTCGACAGGTGCCAGTTCTAGCTGCAGTCTAAAAGGAATAGTGACGATTTGGTTGATTTGCGGAGATTTGACATCAAGTTGAAGATGGAAGACCAAACTGTGCATTTTCGCCATGTTTTAATATTTTACTTCCGTAAAGGGAAGAACGCGCGTCAAGCTTGTGAAAAGTTGCGTAAAGTGTACGGTGATAATGCTCTACAAGAACGTCAGTGCCAGCGGTGGTTCACAAAACTCTGTGCTGGTGATTTTGACCTCAACGATGCTCCTCGATCCGGGAGGCCAACCGAGGTTGATGAAGACCAAATCAAGGCATTGATCGAGTCAAACCCACGTTACACGACACGAGATATTGCAGACACATTGCACATCCATCATTCAAGCGTTCACGACCACCTGAAAAAGCTGGGATACGTAAGCAAACTCGATGTGTGTATTCCTCATGAACTCAAAGAAGCTCAATTGGCGGCGTGTATAAACATCTGCGATATGCTCAATAAACGTGAAGAAAACGATCCCTTTTTGAAGCGACTGATTAACTGGTGACGAAAAGTGGATTGTGTACAACAATGTACTGCGCAAACTGTCTTGGTCCCGACATGCTACTTCGCCTTAAACGACATCCAAAGCAGACATTCATCAGCGGAAGGTTCTGGTCTCAGTGTGGTAGGATTTTAAAGTTGTCGTGTTTTTCGAGCTCCTACCACGGAACCAAACAATCAATTCGAATGTGTACTGTCGGCAATTGGACAGTTTGAACTAATCCATCATCCAGAAACCTCCAAAGCTCGTTCATCGTAAAGGTGTTGTGTTCCATCACGACAACGCGAGACCACACACAAGTTTGATCACCCGCCAAAAATTATTGGAGCCTGGGTGGGATGTGTTGCCACAATCAGCATACGCGCCTAACCTTGCGCCGTCTGACTTCCACTTGTTTCTCTCTCTTCAACAGTCCTTGCGTGGTATAACGTTCAATTCAGATGAGGCTGTAAATCAGCACCTTGTATAGTTTTTCGCCACGAAAGACAGTGCCTTTCTATGAACAAGGCATTCTGCAGCTCACTGAAAGATGGCAAAAGGTTATCGAACAAAACAGGCATTATATCATTGATTGATCTTTGTTCTTTCTATCAATAAATGACCTTTGCAAAACATGGAGGAAATACGTCATGACTTTTCCGACAACCCAATATATCAAAAATGAATTGATTTCTCTAATGATGATTTCTCTATTGTCCTGTAGAATTGCCATCATTAGATGGAAACAACTCAAGTCTTTTAAATTTCTAACAGTTCTTTATTTTTACGAAATTTTCACCTCGTCTAAGGTTCTGCATCTCTTTTTCTCAGAAGATAGCTCCTTTTTTTTTATTTCATGGGCCTTCCATCACGACAAATACATTTCTTTGCAGAAAGTGCTCTTTTATCATATAGGGTGACAGCACGGTCATTGTTTATCTTCTTCTTTGGATTTTAACAACCACCGTGAGAAATTAATATTGTAGCGAGTCGTTCTCCCTCAACTAGAGCTACTACTTCCAGGGAAGAATCAGATCCAGACTATTCGAACAAGCACACCGCCCATGCTTCATCCGGGGCACGAACCCGCGTCCCATTCGGCAGAGATGGAAACGGGTGAACGGGGCGACAATTTCTAGCAGGCCAAACGGGTAGGGTCAAGGAGTTCCTGACCTGATTTCAACCCCATTTTATCTCCGTTTGATTTTTGAAAACTAAAAAAAAAAAAATATTTTTTTTCAGAGGAAAATGCGCACTACTTAATTTTGTGCTCGATACTGGCTGAAAAATGATTTGTCATGCAATATGAACTGAAAAATAATTTGTCATGCAATATGAAGTAAGAGTGTCCTCAGAAGGAAAAGTGTGCCTTCCTTTTGAGGGGCAATGATGAAAACAACATCCACCTTTTGGAAACTTTCAACTCATCAGAAACTTGTGAGAGTTGGTGTTGCTGTGAAGCATGTTCTGACGCTTAATATGTTATCAAGAAAACAGCAGAAATTGAAATTAAACATATAATCACAAAAATGAATTTTGAATCCGTTTTAATGGTGTAAAATAATAAGCAGACAGCAAGCTTTCACGTGGCTTCATCAGGTATAACTGAGAGTTAGTTAGTTAGTTAATTGATTTTAGTGGCGCAAGGGCCAGGCTTGGCCAAAGAGCGCCAGACACAGAACTATCAGCTAAAGATTTTAAAAAGCGGGGTGAAATGATTAAGAGCAGACAGGCTTGGTAAAAGTTAGTTAGTTAGGTATAACTGAGATAAACACCGTAAACAACAAACAGAAAGGAATTGAAGATATATATTTTGCCTATTTAGTGTTTGTTGACGAAATCCTTGGTGTACACCGATGAGTTATTACATTATGACCACCTACCTAATAAGCTCTAGGACCCCATTTAGCCCGTAAAACAGCGGACACTCGGCAAGGCATCGATTCAATGAGGTGGCGATAGGTATCCTGGGGTATCTGGTACCATAATGTCAACAGCAGGTCCTCCAGATTTCGTACATTTCGAGATTTTGGTAATTTAGCACGAACCCGCTTTTCCGAGTGGAACCACAAATGTTCGATTGTGTTCATGTCAGGTGAATTTGGAGGCCAGAGCATTAACAGAAAGTCACCAGCATGCTCCTCGAACTACTCCTTGACGATTCTGGCAGGCGCATTATCCTGTTGGTAATGGCCATCACCAGCAGGAAACACAGTTGCTATGAATGGGTGAACTTGGTCCGCAACGATGTTCAGATACCTGACAGCTGTCAGGGATTGTGTTATTGGGATAATGGGTACTAAAGTGACCCAAAAAAACATTGCCCACAGCATTACACCTCCTCCGCCGGCCTGTTTCCGCCCAACAGTGCATCCATGTGTCATAGCCTCCGTCGGTTATCGGCGTATCCGCGCTCGGCCGTCTACGTGATGCACTCGGAGTCTTGATTCGTCAGACCAGGTCACTTTCTTCCAATCATCCACGGTCCAATCTCGATAATCTTGGGCCCATTTCATGCGTTTTTGGCGATGACGTGCAGTGAGAATGGGGACCCAACTGGGTTTTCGCCTACGCAGGCCCATGCGCAGAAGGCTGCGAAGAACTGTGTGCTGTGATCACCACTTCTGTAACCGCGGGGGATTTGTCACACTGCGGCCCTACCGTCGCTGTGAACAATGCGCGACAGTCTCCGCTCCCCTCTGACACCAATGAGCTGCGAACGACATACGGCTGGACGACAGTTCGTCGTTTGACCATCTGTACACCTCTTTTGATACGTACTCACTACAACGGCAAGTGAAAAACCCACAATAACTTGCGTAATGATTCCTGGTATGTTGGAATGCGTATCAAGGTTGAATGGCGTATCATAAATGCACTGCATGATTTTACTAACTTGTTTAAGTCTACCCAATTATTTTGACTCATGAACTATCATTTTGATGCATGAACCAGTATCGATAAATCGTTGTTTCTTTTAAGATCAATGTGGGTAGGACACGGATTTCAGAACATCTCTGATGAAGAATTGCTTTGTGCTCTATGTCTGTACGTGCATAAGGGTGTCAGGATGATGGGCCATCGAGATTGTATAATCTTGAAGGAGACACTAACTACTGGTGTCTTCTTTATGGTTATAAAGGTAGAGTAGGGTCTACTAATGTCCCTTTGGTTCCTAGTCCAATGACTTACGCATAACTGTAGTAGTTAGTTTAATTTATCTATAACAGCGTGCTTAGTTCGGCGAGAAATTTTTCAGTGAAGTAGAGAGAATTTTGCTTTGTCATATTAGAGCAAACACCCAACACAGATACATAGATAGAATGAAACGCCAATTTTTTAAAAGCCAATAACGTTTTAGACCGATAATATCAGGCTCAAATGAAATCAACGGTTTTTATTCATGAGTACCAAAATAATTATTCATTCTTCCCAAACAATCCATCACGGTTAAAAATTTTGTTGTAGGTTGCACCAAAAAATGGTGCTACACCAGCTGCACCACCTTCTGAGAAAATACGTACCAGACGCAAACAAAACACAATAACATGGTGCAACTTTGCACCACGTTATGGTGCAAAATTTGGCCATGTTAATAGGTTTTGCTTGCATAACACAATGGCGTATCTTTTCTCAGAAAGTGGTGCAGCTGGTGTAGCACCATTTTTTGGTGCAACCTACTACAAAGTTTTTAACAGTGAGACAAAGAGGGCACGAGAATTAGTGGACCATTTCTCTAATGGTAACCGGGAAATTTCCCGATGTTCCGGTGGGCCAAACTGCCCCGGAATGTTAAAAAGATTATTGGTACAAGTACCATATTTTGCAGAGTAATTATTGTTTTAAACAAATTGATTCTTTCATTTGTTTTAAGTAAATATTAAAAAATCCACCTTATTTTTCTCAGTTTCAATTGGTATCCCTCCTAATATTGATTGTGAGCTATCTCCCGTCGCGCGCGGGAAGAAAAAAAAACTCTTAAAAAATGTAATATAAAAAAAAAAACAGGTATAGCCATGCATTTAGACTCCAGTTTAAATTAAATTATGCTATTTTTTGTTCTTATATTGTTTGCATTATTTACTTTCAAAGAAATTTTCCTTTTTCGTGGGAAGAGTATTCAAGAGCAGTATTCTTTATATATTATTATTTTTTTTAATAAGGTGTAATCTTTGGTTGCACCTCGAGCCAAAAGTACGTTTTCTTGTTAGCAGCATTAACACTTTCCTCTTCGAGCTGTTTAAAAAAATGAGATCATAACAGTCTCAATCGTATAATCAAGCCATTGAACGCCATGAAATTGTCGAAGTCAATTATCTTGTATTTCTGCTTAGCCTTCTTCGATTACCCTTTCACTTCTGAGAATACGACGTGATCGCCAGTATCAGGGAACAAACACGAACTCACTGTGCTTTTATCCCCTCCCAATGTACATTTTTCACACAATACATTTCTCACTTGCTCTCGTACGTCGTTCTTATTGTGGAAAATAAAAATGCTGAAGCTAGGGGTTTTTCTTTGTCACATGGACTCTTCAGTATTAAAAATGTCCTTGTATTTTTACTGGCAACTAGCAGTCCGCCCATTAAATTATAACCCATCCTGTTTTCATGATAGCATGACCCTTAATCAACTCCGAACGAAATTTTTTTGGTACAAATTCTCGTTAAAGAATGGCGCTCAGCACGTGTATTAACAAGGTCCATGTATTAATAGGGCCACTTTCCCGAAACGGTAAAATGATCTTTGGCCGTAATGATACACTAGGCAACAAGATTTATTTCGTGAGAATTTTAAAAGTGTTGATTACCCTGGATATTTTTCGATTGCTTTTCACATCGTGCCCATTGCAGCAGAATTTCAGTTAAAACACAGAATTTTCATCTTTCGTATGTCAGTAAGTCTGGAGCGGGAGAAATAATCAAACCAAATTTTGTGTTATAACTCATCCCGTTTTCACGATATTATTCGAAACAACAAAACGGTTGGATGCTGGTTATTGAGATACAGGTACACAAATCTGAGAATTGGTTGAGATACAGATTTTATCACTTTTTTTGTGTAGAAAAGTCAGTGGCGATTGGGGGGGATATTAGGGGGCTAAACATGATGGGGAAGGGCACAAATTTTGAAGTGCTTGCCAGAGATTTTGGCAAAAAAAATTACGTTTATTTGGATTTTATCCGACGCTTATAATTTTATTCCCGGGGAAAAAAAATTCTGGTACATACTGTACATAGTATTTATTCAGTGTACTCTATGTACCAACCATGGATACGAATATCCATAGTTTTTAAAAAGTTACTATTTTTTCGCCATTTTACTTATATCGTTTTTGGTTTTGTTTGGTAATCTTTTTTTAAATATTTGTTGTCATAAGGTTGTTTATGAATTTTAGTTTTCAACCTGATAAGGAATATATATCTTTCTCTCTCTCTGATCTTTTAAAACTATAGTTACACAAATGGTGTCTTTCTACAACTCTCTCAGACATTTTTGGGGGGGGGGGGGGGCTAAAGGGTGGACTCAAAGAAAATTTGGGGGGCTGAAGCTCACCCAAGCCCAACTGTAGCGTCGCGCATGGTGGAAAAAAACAAAGACGTGAAGGAAAGGGGACGAGGTACAATACACAAGAGTGATGACCTCGTTGGTGGCTCATTTTATGCGAAAAGTTAAAAATCTTTAGATGCCAAAATTTAAAAATTCTAAAAATTAGGATTACTGCAGCTGAAAAATTGCCAATTTTACCCCTTTGCCCGCATTTATTCAGCGAAAAATTGACCGATTTAAGTAAACGTTATCCTGATGGCTGTCAAGTGCTTAAAATCGTAGGATAAAAGCTATATAGCGTACTACTAAGAGCCTCAGCAGGTATACTGCGGACCTCGAGAAAGTATTACGTATTAGCACAACTAAATAAAATCCAGAATTGTTTTCCGAAAAATAATGTAAACGAGGCGAAAGCTGTCGTTATGATTTTATCATTCAGTAGTAATGTACAACAAATATGAAAGAGTTTATGAAGACTAATGTTGATTAATTTGTAAATGTATGTCTTAAGCAAGTGTATTAAATGTTCTTATTATTCCTATTTGTGATTTACACTTTTGGGAATTCTGCAATTTCGATCCTTACTTTTAAAATAATGAAGCAAAAAAACACAAGAAAATTGGTGAAATCATTTTGATGTCGGAGAGACCTGAAGAATTAGGTAATTTTTTGCAGTTTTTCATTAAGATCGTAAGTTTCATTCTTTTTCATTCTTTTTTATCGAATTCAGTTATCCGTTGATGTATCGAATGCTGCTGTTATTACTGCATTTGCAACGATTATTATTACTATCCAACAATCACTCTTTCTTCTTTTTCCAAACAACAATATTTCTTTAATTATGTCCGATGCAGTTTGAAGATAGAATTGTCAAAATAATTCAAATAAAGTAGCACGTGGCGACATCTAGTTACGTATAATGTAACTAAGTGCCTTATTTGTTTTGTGTTGTAAAAAAGTTTGCACTATTAAAATTACATGCGCGCGGGAAGAGGAAATGAGAGCGCACAGAATGTTAATAAATAGAAAAAGTAAGAATTTTTAAGTAGATTTTTAGGGCAAAGCAGTTCTGGACTTTAGTAGAACTCTTAAGCTGTAGCAGAGGCTTATATAACACTTTTGGGGAGGAGGGGGCAAAAATGGAAGTTTTTGAAATCCACCACAACAAAATAAAAGTTAATGAAAAATAGAAGAAAAAAATTAAAGCATTCTTTGTAATGTAAGTTGATGAATTTTTATTAAATTAGGCCGGTTTTCCCTAAAGCATGTCGTATTTCAAGCCAAAGCGTAGAAAAATGAAACAATTTTGGAGGTTAAGGCCCGTTCCCTTAGCCCCCTTATAAATACGTTATGCTTCTGTTTTCTCAAAGCAATTACTTTACTGTCGTGGAACTACGTATATATTCATGATTTCTAATTCATTCATATCTGAGTCTAACATCGAATTTCGAATTAACGAATGAAGAGTCAGATTAGTCCCGAAAGAATTTAAAAAAAAAAGTGAACACTAACCGGCAATTCAGTAGTATATGCGTAAAGGTAAAATCTTGAGAATTATACAAGTTAGTGGTGGACGGGGTTTTTTTATTTTTATTATTATTATTAATATTAGAATTTATAAAATTTCCACTGCGGATGTTGAAATTTCGAGTTTCATAGCTGGTACACTGGCATTGAACAAATAGTCAATTTTCACACTGTTAATCCCCCCCCTCCCCCCTGATAAGCATCTAAAACGAATATATAACCTAAGGCTACGGGTAGAATACCGTCGTAATTTAGAGTCGCTGGCACCAGGAAAGGGACAGAATTAAGGCCTTAAGATGAGCGCATCGCCAATGCCTCAACTTGAACAATTACCTGAAAGCACGCTCCTCGGACCACTCGGGCAGCAGGCCTGTAATGTTACGTTTACTAAACAGGGCTATAATTCTCTGGGAATAAAAATAAAGTGCAAAATGTTTCTCCTGTGCAAAAAGTGAGAGGTGCCAATGCATTTGATATCAGTGACGCATTCTTCATGGCGTGTGTGTTCCGCACGCGAACCCCATTGTTCACTAATATCCACTAATGAGTGGTGTCCGGCTGAAGAAAAAAACAAACAGAATTTGTGTTAATATTTTAGTCGTTGTAAATATGCACTCAGAATTTATGACTTCCTTATTTAAAACAAAGCACAATAATATAAAAGAACTTCGTCCTTTATTCACTACCGAGCAAACTCCCAACTCTTTAGTTAATTAAGCGGATTTTCTGTTTGATTAGACGAAGTCTGTCTCCTCCATGTCACTCCCGCATGCCTTCGAGTTTCATTCACGTATCTCCCACGTGGTCTTCTTTTGGTCCTTTTTCTGCCCCTTGGTATCCAGAATAAAATTTCCGGTGTCCTTCGGTGACCCGTTATTCTGGCAATATGTTTATCCCATTGGCATTTCATGGATTTTACTGTGATCATGATGCCTTCCACTCCTGCCATTTTCTTGATCGACGAGTTCCTCTTCTTATCATTACTGGTTACAGCAAGCATGCATCTCTCCATGCTTCTATTTAGATTTCAAAATTTCGCGAACTCTTTTTATGTTATTTGGCACGAGTTTTAATGTAGTCAATAACCTTAGTCATGTACAAAGTTATCTTTCTATTGGCAGGTTATTAACTACATTTCCTCTGTTAGTTTTATTCAATCTGAATCAATGATTTTCCCTCTGCTAACTGTTAACAGTGCAAATTTTCAATTACAAATTCCATTGTGATATCATTGTCGCATACTGAAACTGTGTTTAGGAATGATTGAATTTCTTATCAAGATCTTCCATACAAATTCTGGTCATCCATATATTTAGTAAATGGCAAATTTTATCGACTTGCTCAGATAATTTGTATCCATAATTTGTTTTCTTCATTATTATTGATCATACCACAGATGCTGCTGACGCAAGATGGCTGAATCGGTATAAAAAGGAGAATGCTGAATGCATGCAGAGACTAATTAAGTGCATTGCACGAGAAATAATGAGTAAAAGACGCGAACTGATGCCCGAGGAGGTCGTCAGTTGTTAAAGTTTACAGAGAGTGGACCACCAGTCAAAAACCAGGTCTAACCTCAACGTGTGTGATCATCAACTGCTTCTGGATGCATGAGCTCAACGGAGAGTAGGCAGACTTCTTCAGTTCAACAGACGGGGTAACACTTCGTCAGATTACAGAAAATCTGAAACAGCGGCCGAGTCCGATGCCTCTCAACGTACAGTTCGTCGCACGTTATATCGTATGGGCTACAGAAGGAACCGGCTAGGCCTATCTGTAAAGGTCCCCCCACACACAGCCTTTTACCGCGGTTTTTTCACCTCGAAACCGGCGTACGCTTTTAAACCTGTGTCTGTGTGGACAGGGTTAGGTGCCCTGAGGCGACGCGTGAAGAGGGGTGAGGACGTTTTTCAGATTCGTGGCGGCGTTCGAATTTTTGACCTTGAGAGGGACGAAACCCGAGTTTTGAACGCCCGTGTGTGGGCAAATCCCTCCAAAGTGAAGTTTTTTCTACACCCACGGTATCAGTGGTGCACCGAGGAATTCCTGTTGGGGGTGGGGGGACTACATGTATATGTAGGTATGTGTGATACGCCGCACATAGTATATATGTATATATATCATCATCATCATTGTCAACCATTATCATTACACTGCTGGACGAAGGTCTCCCCAAGTTTCTTCCACAAAGATCTGTCTTGTGCCAGTCTCCTCCAAGTTACTCCCGCATACTTTTGAATTCCATCCGCCCATCTCACATGTGGACTTCTTCTGGGTCTTTTCCTGTCCCTTGGAATCCAGTCTAAAATTTTGGCTTTCCATCGATGGTCTGTCCTTCTGGCAATATGTCAAGCTCATTGCCATTTCAGGGATTTAACTCTGATCATGATGTCTTCCACTCTTGTCATTTTTCTGATCCACGAGTTCCTCTTCTTATCTCTCCTGGTTACACCAAGCATGCATCTCTCCATGCTGCTTTGAGTTGTCTGTAGTCCTTGTATGTCTCTCTTAGTTAAGGTCCGCGTCTCGGCACCATACGTAAGCACTGTAAGGATGCATTGATGAAACACTTTTCTTTTAAGACATAGTGGCATATTGCTCTTGAAAATTATACTGTTTCTTCCAAAATCTCTCCAGGCAAGTTTTATACGCCGATTAATTTCTTCATCAATGTGACTCTCACTTGATATCTGCTGTCCAAGATAAATGTAGGTATTGGTTATCTCCAGCTTTTCCCCATCAATCGATAAATCTTCATTTTTTGTAAAAGCATTCTATATCACTTTTGTCTTTTGAAAGTTCATTTTTAATCCCACTTCTTTATTCTTGTCAGCAAGTTCCTGAGTCATACCTTGTAGGTCTGATGGGGTAGCTGCAAAAATGACTACGTCATCAGCAAAACGAAGGGGAGTTAGATAATATCCATTAATCGTTATCCTTTTGTTTTCCCAGTTCAGTGATTGAAAGACATTTTCCAATATGGCATTAAAGAGTTTGGGAGATATAGTGTCACCTTGTCTCACTCCCTTTCCAATTTTTGTAGGTGCTGTTTCCTCAAATAGCCGAATCTTTGCTCTTGCATTTTCATAGATGTTATTAATAATATTAACGTATGCATCTTCAATACCGCAAGATTTCAGATCCATTGTAACTGCTGGTGGTTTCACCGAATCAAAGGCTCTTTCATAATCGATAAAAGCCATGCACAATGGAAGTTCATTTTCCCTCGCTCTTTCAATTAGTTATCTCAGTACGTGGATATGATCTATTGTGCTGTAGCCACTCCTGAATCCAGCTTGTTCTCTCGGTTGAGCCATATCCAGTGTCACCTTCAAGCGGTGTGAAAGAACTTTAGTGAAGATTTTATAAACCACTGATAGGAGGCTGATAGGTCTGTAGTTCCTGAGATCCTCAATGTCACCTTTTTTATGTAGCAGGATCATTGTAGCATTGTTTCAATCCTCAGGAATCTTCCCTTCATTAAGGCATCGAGTGAAAATTTGGGCGAGTACTGTTTCAGTTTCTTCACTTGCTTCTTGTATGATGTCTACGGTAATTCCTTCTTCTCCTGGAGCTTTTCCGCGTTTCATGTTCTTGATTGCATGTGCAACTTCTGCTGGGAGGCTGGAAGAACTCTGGTACATGTATCATCCCTATCGTATAGTTTTGAGTAGAAATCTTTGTGTATATATATATATATATATATATATATAGATAGATAGATAAAAGAGTTGATATATGGGGCTTGGGGGGGCTAAGCCCCAAAGCCTCCCCGTGGGTGCGCCAGTGTGCGGTATAGACAGGAGATAGGTGCTAGCAAAGGATTTTTGTTAGATTTTGTTTGTCAGATGAAGATGTGCCTGTTTTTAGTTATACGCCTTCCTTTTCTTAAAAAAACAAATCTTTTTTTGAGAAAATTAATTTGAATGATGGAAATAAAAATAAATAACACAAAATAACAACGAATGATATATATATACTGTATCATCATCATCATCATCCATTATCAATTCATTGCTGGACGAAGGTCTCTCCAAATTTCCTCCACAACGGTCTGTCTTGTGCAAGTCTCCTCCATGTCACTCCCGCACACTTTCGAATTTCATCCACCCATCTTCCATGTGGTCTTCTTCTGGGTCTTTTCCTGTCCCTTGGAATCCAATCTAAAATTTCGGCTGTCCATCGATGGTCTGCCCTTCTGGCAGTATGTCCAGCCCATTGCCATTTCAGGGATTTAACTTTGATCATGATGTCTTCCACTCTTGTCATTTTTCGGATCCACGAGTTCCTCTTCTTATCTCTCCTGGTTACACCAAGCATGCATTTCTCCATGCTGCTTTGAGTTGTCTGCAGCCTTTGTATGTCTCTTTTAGTTAAGGTCCACGTCTCTGCACCATACGTAAGCACTGGAAGGATGCATTGATCAAACACTTTTCTTTTAAAGCATAATGGCATATTGCTCTTGAAAATTATGCTGTTTCTTCCAAAAGCTCTCCAGGCAAGTTTTGTACGCCGATTAATTTCTTCATCAATGTGACCCTCACTTAATATCTGCTGTCCAAGATAAACGTACGTGTCTGTTATCACCAGCTTTTCTCCATCAATCGATAAATCGTCATTTCTTGTAAAAGTATTGAACACCACTTTTGTCTTCTGAAAGTTCATTTTTAATCCCACTTCTTTACTGTTGTCAGCAGGTTCCTGGATCATACTCTGCAGCTCTGATGGGGTAGTTGCATAAATGACTATGTCATCAGCAAAACGAAGGTGAGTTAGATAATCTCCATTAAACTTTATCCCTTTGTTTTCCCAGTTCAGTGATTGAAAGACATTTTCCAATGTGGCATTAAAGAGCTTCGGAGATATGGCGTCACCTTGCCTCACTCCTTTTTCCAGTTTTTATTTGTGTTGTATTTTCAAACAGCCGAATCTTTGCACTTGCATTTTCATAGATGCTATTAATAATATTAATGTATGCATCTTCAATACCGCAGGATTTCAGAGCCATTGTAACTGCTGATGGTTTCACTGAATCAAAGGCTTTTTCATACTCGATAAAAGCCATGCACAATGGAAGTTCATATTCCCTCGCTCTTTCAATTAGTTCATTCAGTACGCGGATATGTTCTATTGTGCTGTAGCCACTCCTGAATGCAGCTTGTTCTCTCGGTTGAGCCATGTCCAGTGTCACCTTCAAGCGGTGTGAAAGAACTTTAGTGAATATTTTATAAACCACTGATAGGAGGCTGATAGGTCTGCAGTTCCTGAGATCCTCAATGTCACCTTTTTTATGTAGCAAGATTATTGTAGCGTTGTTCCATTTCTCAGGAATCTTCCCTTCATTAAGGCACCGAGTGAAAATTTGGGCGAGTACTGTTTCGATTTCTCCACTTGCTTCTTGTATGATGTCTACAGTAATTCCATCTTCTCCTGGAACTTTTCCCCGCTTCATGTTCTTGATTGCATGTGCAACTTCTACTGGGAGGATTGGAAGAACTCTGGTACTGGTACCTTTCATGATGTCTGGAGTACATGTATCATCCCTTTCATATAATTTGGAGTAGAAGTCTTTCACTCTTGTCAAAATTTCGCCTCTATTTCTTGTTACAGAACCATCTTCTTTTCTCAGTGCCATAATCTGTTTTCTTCCCTTACCGAGATGTCCCTTTGCTATCTTTAGGCTTTGGTTGTTTTCAATTTCTTTCTTTACTAGTTCACAGTTGAATTTCCTTACGTCTTCAGTGATACTTTTTCGTACTGTCTTGCATAGCTCTAAATATTCCACTTTGGAAGTCACATAATCTTTAGTTGTCCTCATATCTCTTCTTTTTGGCATCAACATTTTGGTTTTTCCTGATATTTTGTTCACATGCAACTTGTTCTTAGAAACAGCTAATTTTGTTGCTGTTTCCATAAGAGGTTTGGTTACTTTTCTGTTAACTTCAGAAATATCCACTTCTTCCGATGTTAGGCCTTCTAAAGCAGAGAATCTGTTCTTCAGTTCCAACTTGAAGGTATTATGGTGTTTTTAAGGTTGGTTATGTCAATACATTTTGTTTGTCTTATGAGCTTGCTACGTTCGAGTTTAGTGTTGAGGTGCATCTTACATCTCACCAATCTATGGTCACTACCTGTGTTGAACTTGTTTAGCACACTGCAGTCTTCTATGACGAAGTTTTTGTTACTCATAATAAAATCAATTTCACTTGTCGTCCCATTTGGATGTCTCCATGTCCATTTCCTGTGTGGCTTTTTCTTGAAAAAGGAGTTCAAGATGAAAAACCCTTCTGCCTCTGCAAACCCTACGAGAGTATTTCCACGCTGGTTTCTGTTGCCGTGACCAAATTTACCTACTGAATTTTCATTCTGTTGCTGTTGCCCTATTTTTGCATTGAAATCTCCCATAATTATTTTAAGTGCTGCTTACCTTTATTATTTAGATGGCGAATTTCCTCATAAAATACTTCAATTTCTTCTTCAGAATGATTTGTGGTGGGTGCATAAGTTTGAATAATCTAAGCCTGGTATCTTCCCGAGAGTTGGATAACGAGTCGTGCAACTCTGTCAGAGGAACTTTCAACTTCTAAAACTTTATCCTTCAGTTTGTTGTTTATTATAAAACCATCCCCACTAGTTCTGCCAGTATCAGTCCCACGATAGTAGAAGAGATGTCCACTTTTCAGTTCAATGAGATCTTCTCCTTTTCTCCTTACCTCACTTAGCCCGACGATGTCCCACTTGATCCTTTGTAGTTCCTCTTCCAATTCAAGAAGCTCTGCATTCATGTCGCACTGGCCGCTGCCTTGGCCAGGTACATTCCAGCTGCCGGAGACTGAGGGCCAAGATTTAAGTTGTGGAGTCATTTTGGAGGGGTTTGACCATAACTCACCACGCTGGTCAAGCGGGTTGGTGAGTGTGGGATAGCATTTCCTCTAATCCCGATGGTATAGTTATACCGCTATTGGCGGTTGTCAGAGCCCCTTTAGTAGGAACAGGATGTACCACGAGAAGGCGGGGTTGACATTTGTCAAGGAGAGGCTGGGATGTTACGCATCCCCTGACCTTACATCCCATATACTGTAATATGCTATTAAATATTTAAATTTATGGTTTTAAAATATTTCAACTAATAATAAATTAATTAATAAAATTAAATAAATCTCGTAATTTATGGTATTAACTATTATAATTTTTTTGCATATACATACCACCATTTTTGAGCTTCGATACAAGTAATACGAATTTGTCTTTGTTAAATTATCTTATAAAAGAATAAATAGCTCAAAAAATGAGAGCGTGATTTAATTTGAAGCAGCAATTTATCGTAAAAATGTTTTCCCGCTATAGAATTCTGTTACGCTTGTAAACACATTCAAACATTTCTGTAATATCAAAAAGAGGTATAATAATTATAAAAATATATAAAATAATGGATATCCTAACTATTGCTATTAATTTATTTAAGACATCATTTTCCAAATTTTCATACTAACTTTTTCGGATTGAAAGAATCACCAACAATAACTTCCCTGACCACTCCAACATTTAACATTCCTAAATTAGGCATTTACCACCATTTGGTCTCGCCAAGGTACTCTCCCTCTGTTATTCAAATAGTCCAAGTACATATTAGGGCTTTGTTTAGATGCGTCGGTTGAATTTTTAGTTGTTTCTGCAAGTCACAGAGTTACTGTGGTTACGTTCTCCATTCTGCTTCCGTGAGTTCACAAGTTATTTCGTGGGCAATCAGGCTAGGATGCATATATGTACTTTTTAAGTTTCGTTGTAGAAAGGAGTGCAGTATGCATGCGCCAAGCACAATGTAATTTAAGTTTTTCAGAGAAACATTTGTCTCTGTGTGGAAAATCTTGAACGTCGAAGCCAAAAAAAAAAAAAACGCATTTTCCTACACCCTTCTCGCCTTCGACAACCTGTAGTTGAAAATTCGTATATATATACTTTTCTTTTTTCTTTTCCCCCCTTTCCCCCCTCTTTTTTTTTTTTTTTTTTTTTGTTTTCCGAAATTATTACTGCTAACGCTTCGCTCATTTCTGCGGAAAGGAAAAACAGCATTTTGTAGAATTCTTCTGGGAACGAAGATTGCTATGGCCTCCGTTGGTAATCGGCGTATCCTAGCTCGGCCGTCTACGTGATGCACCAGGAATCTTGATTCGCCAGACCAGGCCCCTTTCTTCCAATCACCCACGACCCAATCTAGATTATCTTGGACCCATTTTATGCGCTGTTTGTGATGACGTGAGTGAGCATTAGGTACCCGGCTGGGTCTTCGGCTACGCAGGCTCATGCACAGAAGGCTACGGTGAACTGTGTGCTGTGACACATTGCCCTGATCACCTCTGTTATAGCTGCGGGTGATTTGTCGTACTGTGGCCCTGCGGTCGCTGTGAATAATGCGCGTCTTTACCCGCTTTCCTCTGGAATCAATGAGTTACGGACGACACAATGCTCTGTGACGGTTCGTCGTTTGGCCATCTGTTCACCACTTTTGACACGTACTGACTACAGCGGCACGTGAACAACCCACAAGCCGCGCCGTTTTCGAGATCGTAGTTCCGAGGCGCGTGCCATCACAATTTGTCCTTTATCAAACTCCAATAAATCGGCAGCTTTTCCCTTTGTGACTCCGAACACTCCATTAACCGAAAGCCGGTCCTCGGGTTATATATATACTGCTCTGTGAGCTTCACCTGCGCCACTATTCGGTCTCCAGGCGCGCTCATTTCTCTAGTCTGGGGGTGGTCATAGTGTAATGAGTCATCTGTGATTCATTGTAAATTCAAGGGATTTTCTGATGTTTTCGTTTCTTTCTAAATATTCTTTAATCCATCTAAGGGGCAAAGAGTGAAAAGCTTTTCTATAATATCTATACATGACAGTAGGTATTAGCATTATCGTGCATAAAGGCAAAATTCTGGCCTCTCTTGAAAATGTGAGACAGCTTTTCATGTCATTTAAGCGTGTGGACGTCGTTTTAACGTGGGTCATTATCCCAAAAGTGCTGAATTGAAAATCACGTAACAGCTTAACAAAAACGCTTAGGGTCAAACACGTGCAACCAAACTAAGTTCAAAAACACTGATACCCCACACTGCACTAAAATTACGTCTTATTTCTGATCGGTCACAGGTAAAGTAAAATTCCTTTAAAAATATGGACAAAGGAGAAACTGAAATGCCAAATAACATGGTGCAGTTAAAAGTGTTTTTGTTTCTAGTTAAGGTTTGCGGCGCCTCACGGATTTTCCAGGTATCTTTTAATACAGAACAGTTACTGGAACATCTGGGTTGAACAATATGGAGGAAGGTAGGTGGCTTCTTTAACCTCGCGTTAACTGGATAATCAATCAACGTCTCCGCTCTCCTTTAGGGGTGGAGCATCGAGTGAAGAGAGAAAGAAAGTTTCGCTGATTCTCTTGAGACACGTACAATGTTTTAACGATGATTTCGATACTTGCTATTCTACACGTTTCTCCAAATTCCTCGGTGAATACAGTGATCCGCTTCAGACAGAGATAAAGCCTGTACCACCTACGCACGACTTATGGGCTCATTACGCAGTTTCTGAAAAGATAGTCTGCAACTGAGAACTGACTAAATGCTTTGAATTTTATTTTTATGCACAGGGAAATAATTGCTAACTTTAGTTTAAAACAAGTATAGTTCATTATGAGGCGGAAGCGCTATGTTACGAATGCAAATGCTTAGTAAACGAGCTACTTTTATTCATCTGAAAGAGGGTAGTTACTGAGTTACTTGTCTCTAGAGGAAGCCTCGCATTGCTCACACTGGTTTTGGGAGATCCAAGTCTGGCAGACATCAGGTAAATTTCAGCTACCAACTATCGAATTAAGTACCTTTATAACAATAGTCTGCTGTTCGTTCTCTAACTACGATTTGTATATACCTTTGAAGCCCCTCTGAGGTCACAAGAACGCAAAGGTAAGTGTCGACTGCTAGGGATTGGTATCTATTAGTGCTATTCGATCTGTAGGAAAGGTAAATGTATACAGCTTTATCAAGATTGTCAAATATTCGACTAATAGCAGATAACTGCCCTCTTTCATACTGCCCAAAGGTTAAGTACTATCTGTGTCTCCGATTTAGATTTTCGACCTGTCGTATACAATATAATCCAGTTGTGATCTGCTACCGCTGTTTGTAGAAGACACCGGTTGTTGAAGGCAGATCTTCTATCCCCAGCAGGTCGAACTGCAGTATAAAATCTACTTACAAACCAGTAAGCAACAGTCGCATAACACTAACTTCCCAATAGTGAGGTAATACTGTATAACCCTAACTTCCCGTAACAATAGCGGAACGGCAACAGAGGCAACGACTGTACATTATTAACTACCCAATATTTTTTCGGTACTACCTCTGCTCTTAGAAGATAGCTCATGTCTCCTCAAAGGGCTCATCATTACTAAAAGTCCAACTATTGTCTACTTTTGCTGTCTGAAGAAAACGAACGTAGCCCCGGTGACGCAGTAGTCTAAGCTCTGGCCTCTGATGGTTTGTCCAAGTGGGCCAGGGTTAAAGTTCCCGAATGAAGTATTAGTGGTGCGCTTGTCTTACGACACTTTCTCGCTTCCTTCCCTGGATCTAGTGCCCCCCCCCCCCCCCAATTAGGGACGAGCGACTGCTTATGGATCATTGAGTTGCTCATGGTGGTCGTCAAACCTCCAGACCACCAAAGACCGAACACTTAAGATAGTACAACTATACTACTTATCCGAATTTATTGTGGTAGATATGAATGCCTTTTGTTTTCCTCCAAGGATTTCGCGTGCAAAACGAACATGATGCCTCGTGTTTTTATTGAATAATTGCATTCGCATCTCTTCGTTTATTGTAAAGTCAAGTCACTGCGTTCAAATTGTTGAAGCATTCTATTATCCAGTTTGCAGAGTGCTGCCTACCTTCCTTGAAAAAGCCACCTGGTTGATGTGCGAAAGCTTGGAAACTAAAGCTTGGATTTTTATCTACGCCAGTAAATTCGGATAACTAGTATAATTATACTATCTTATGTATAGTTGGTGTACAGTTCCTTGCATTATTATTTTAGACAGAACATTTAGTTAACCAACAAAGTGATGCTGCGTCATTAATAAATTAATTTCGATCGAAATAAAATAATAGTTCGTTTTTCTCGATACTTTGTTGCAAACAGCGAAACATGCATCAAAATATTTTGTTTAACCAGCGTTTTCATGGAAAAACCCTATTAAGAACTTGCCTCAACAATTAACTGAAGAAGTCAGAAAGCTCCCAAACCTGATAAGTATTGTTTATGAAACTAAACATGTCAGAGAATCACTTTTTTAACACTACACTTTCCAATCCCTTGATGTTTTGAAAGGCCTACTCTATCAACTTTTGTTATATCCTAATAGAATTACTCTTTCTCTTGCTCATGCTTTTCCGTTAAGTTCGAAGAACCCCACATATATTTTTCTTGAAGATTATCGCTATCACTTGCCTAACATATTTTTGATAAATATTTTTTGGAATATTGTTACATACTTACTTTATACAGGAGTCACTTCAACGGGGACGGAACTACTCAAAGTCGGGGATTCGCCCTCTAACATTACGTTCCTGTCAACACTGAATTTTTACACGGAGTTTGTAGCAGGATTTCGTTAGTAGAAATCGAGCTATCTCGAGGATGACGCCTCTCATTGGCTTTGTTCAGTATATAGCATGAGGAGAGGAAGTAAAACGATACCTTTCGTCAGTGGATTTTGTTCAGTGTGCACCATGAGGAGAGGAGGAAGACGATACTTTTTCCTCAGTGGATTTTGTTCAGTATAAACCACGGGGAGAGGTTGTAAAACGATAACTTTTCCTCAGTGGATTTTGTTTAATGTGCTCCATGAGGAGAGGAGGAAGACGATAACTTTCCTTCAGTGAATTTTATTCAGTGTGCACCATGAGGAGAGGAGGAACACGATACCTTCTGCTCGGTGGATTTTGTTCAGTGTGCACCATGAGGAGAGGAAGTAAAACGATACCTTTTTCCTCAGTGGATTTTGTTCAGGATGCACCATGCGGTGAGGTAGTAAAACGATACCTTTTCCTCAGTGGAACGGGTTAAAAGATAAAACATTGGCCCTTCAATTACAAATAGTTGCAGTGATCTCATTTCATTCTTGCGGAGACCTCTTTGAAACGGAGAATAGATCTGCAACAACAATTCTTGCTGTTTCAGAACTTTTTGTTTTGCTTTTTGTTTATACACCCGTGTATAATGTTTTAATGAAGAAATTGTTTTACTTCTTTATTATGCCAATAAACTCTTTTTGAATCTTTATGAGCCTCGCATTATGAACAGTATCTTAATAGAAATAATACTGTATCTGAAATCAAATAACTGATCCTTTTATTTATTTATTTTTTTCAGAAAATAATCAACTCCTTGAAAGAAACTTTACTGTCCGATTTCGGTGTTTGCTGGACAACACATCAGGTTTCCTGGTAAGTTGATTCGGGCAAGTGAATTATTTTATTTTGTATTCCGAACCTATCGTATGTATAAAAATCTGATTGCTGAACTCTTATGATTGAATGTAATTTTGAATCGGTTCCGTTGATATTCTTAATCATTAGATTCACTGTAGTGTTAATTTGTTAATGGGCAAAGGGGCAAAAAAAAATATTTGTATACTGCACAATACTGTAACCAATATTTTTCAGGAATAAATAATGAAAGGTTAAGTTTGCACATACCCACCCCCATATTGTGATTTTTTTTAATAAAGAAAGGATTAAAAATAACAAAGTTCACCTTAACACAATAAAGTGTCCAGTTAAGGCAGGGATCACAGATAAAGGCTCCTCAGAGTTTGGGTGCGTTTTCCAAGTTAAAACATTAGAATACATAGCATATTCATATGTTTGTATCATTGACATTTGAATACATAGTATATTCATATGTTTGCATCCTTGACGATACAAGGATCGATTAAAAACAAGTATTCTCATAGCGAAAGTTCTGGAGCCAACACACAGTGGGTGGACAGTGGATCAGAACAGATCGTATGTAGTTGGATTTTAGGGAGGGAGTGTCTTACCCCAGTCTTAAACAACCCTTAGAAATAGGAAGCTTGGAGATTTGGGTTAGAGTGCCCGATAGGCAAGTAACACAGAAGCGAGGTAGAAAGGGGAGGAAGACGCACTTATATATTGCCGGGAGTGGCAATACCCGGGGTCCGACAGCTTAAGGTGCCCATCTGACGCACAGCGGATTTTTAGTGGTTCGAGCGTTCGTAGCTATCCGGGATCGAAACTGAGCTTCTCCCGTGGCAGTCACGAACGTTGACCACTAGGCCAACGTTCGTGGATCCACTGTCTACCCGCTGCCCGGGTAGACAGTGGATCCCTCGCTTGTCCGTGTTATACCGTCACAATGGCGGTAATCTTTTGTCTTTAGTTTTCTCGCAATAACGGTAAGACAGCTATCGAAGATAACGGCTACAATCAGACGATATTCATGCACGAGAAGGAGATGATGAAGGTGTAGTTGAAGAAAAGTGCAATGAACAATGAAAGATATGTATCTTTTTGCCACATCTCTAAAAGTATTAGTTTGTTTTGTATTCTCTCAGATTTTTGGGCCTGGTACAAGCATTGTCGAAAAAGAGTAGCAGTTCGGTTGTAAACTTTTAAGTCTGGCTTTTGTCTGGTAATTAACACTGATGAAGCCAAAGCGTTAACGAAACTGCTGGTTCTGACGTATAGGAATGGGATACACTTACACATTTTTTCTAATACTGCCAAGCCTGTTCTAATACCGTAATGCTGGCGTCAAAAAAAAAAAAAAAACAATGTCCCGGTGGCCGAGTGGTCTGAGACGCTGGAATCTGACCATTCGTCCGAGATGTGCCAGGCTCGAGTTCCGGATGAGGTATGAATTGTGTGTTCGCCAGTGGCGATGGCTTTGTTCCTTCCCTTTAACCAGTGGCCCTAAATTTGGAATGGGCAACTGCTTATAGCTTTCTGAGTTGTTCATTGTATTCATTAAACCATAAATAAGAAAGAATGAAAACGTACGGTGCTTAAATCGAGGATGCCGTGGCAATAAATTTGGAATCCAACTGTACCGAGCAGAACGTTTTTCTGAGCTTTCAACTTTTTAGCAAGAATTTATAAAAGCACCGTTTTGTTAATTTGTTGTTTGTTATGTTTTCGCAATTATTCTGAATGACTGAAAGAAAATGCATGCTATGTTAACAGTTTCCTTTTATTAATTTGTGCTTTGCTTTGACCTCGCAGAGGCTGGACATTCGAGGTCGGATAAAAATTCTCCACGGCCAGAACCACAAAACGGAGGATCCTCCGCTCGCACTGTTTGCCGTATGCACTCCCTTCGGTCCGCCATCTTTGCTCGAAATGCCTCAAAAGGATGCCATGTTTAAAAGCAAACACAAACTCGATCTCTCTCTAGTCTCACTCGATCAAAGGTAAGTGAAAGAAACAAAATGAGAAAGAAATGTAAAGTAAAATTAAGTGAAAACTGAGATACTGTATGAAATATAATTATGTTAAACTTTTGTGAGCAAAAAATTTATGGAATAAGCGGTAAATTTATGAAGAATCGGAAGATTAATCCTCTACCTAAATGTGATCAATATTCATCTTCGGAAAATGGAATATGATAGCACCCGATTGCTATATTGAATCGTTAGCAGTTTAATTTTTTTTCAGAATGCATATAGTTTAAAGAGTATTCTTGTCTTTTGATGGAATTCATTTGCTGGTCACAGTATTGAATCAAAACTAAATTCACATACAAAATTCTGTCCAAAACAAAGTAAGAATAATCCCGCGCCGTTAAAAAACGAAATATATGAAGAATACATGACGTATCACCAGGAGGGAAGTTACTTTATGTCATTAAGAACTCGTTATTAACTTTCCATTCAGAAACATACGACTGTACGCCACAGAAAAGTGGTATATAAAACTGCATGATGGGATTTTATGTCATAAAGAACTCGTTACTAACGCTTCATGACACGACTGTAAGATACAGAGACTCGTCAATAATGACACAACTGTAATCCATAAACATTTCATCAATAATAGAAGAACTGTAATCAATGAAGAACTCGTTAATAATGCATCCTGACACGACTGAACACCGCAGGGAACTCTGCAATAGCGCTCCATAATGCGATTGCAGGTTACGAAAGACTCGTCAGTGCTATTCTGTGGAGAAGCACACTGCTGTAATCTATGAAAAACTCGTCAATAACGTTCTGTTAGGAATCACATAAATCTACATCTATCCTAAACAGTTCTTTAGGGCGTACAGTAGCTTAAATAGCGCTCTATGACATGACTAAACGCCACAAAGAATTCTTTAATAGTATTCTATCAGAATAGAAATCAAATCCGATAGGAAGGGAGTTTCCTGTGGCAGGCAGGGAATTTTCTTTGCACTGTTATATGCTTGGCCAGTGTCAAGGAAATTAAACTATTTTCTTCCTTTCGTAAGTTTCGAATTATTTATGGTAGGTGAAGTAGTGTGTAGCAAACCTGACCGATCATATTTTCAAGAAAGAGAGAAGGGAAGGATCCAAAGTTGAAAGTCCGAGTGGACCTTATAAGTATCCTGCATAAGCTTTTGACGAGCAATGGTTCATATCCTTTTTATATCTTTCTTACGTACCCAAACTAAATACAGTATTAAATCCTTCACAAAATAAGAGATGCAAAATGGAAAAGTAGTTGAAAAGGCAGGGATGGAGCTTCATCAAAGTTCAAAATATCATTCTGGAACCGCAATGTGCCTGCATACTCAGTGGGTTTCAACTATTTCCCAGAAAATTGGGAGCTTAAAATATCTCTACTTGCTTTTGGGCGTTTCAATTTGAGTCTTTTCCTAGTTTGTGATACAGATGCATAACAATGTGAGGTTATGTGAAAAATCATTAATCTGACAAACATCGTTTGGCTAAAAAGACTATGGCCGCTGTGTTTTGGGATTTCGATGGAATACTGCTTGTATTAACTACGAATGCAAGGAAACGTTCACCGCGAATACATATGTATGTTGCAATTTTGCGTGCGTTAATTGTGATCATGAAGGATAAACGACATTGGAAACTAACTAGAGGTATCATGTTTTTTCACACCATGTCCCCTGAATACAGTTCGTGAGCATCTGAAGGGACTATAGCTTTCAGGAACTGAAACACACACTCTGCAGTACAAACCTTAGCCCTTCAGTCTCAATTTTCTCTTCAAAAACCTAAAGTAAAGCTTACTTGGACGTGGTTTTCCTGACTAAACTCATCTGAAGTGAGACGTTTCTTGGTATTTCATACTTTTTCTCAGGTATTTACTCTTTGCCTACTAAATGGAGCTTATTTGTCAAACTCAAGGGAGATTTTACTGTACTAATAAACATAAAGAAGTATCTGTCCCTGTTTCTTTGAGTTATTTACAACCTCTGAATATCTTATTTAGCTCCATGTTTCTGATCCATGACTAAGAATTGGAAAGATAGACTGATTAAACGCTCTTCTTTTAAGACACTTTAACACTTTTCTTTTAAGACACTTTTAAACACTTTTCTTTTAGAAATTTCTCTTGAAAGTTGTACTGTTTCTTTCAAAGGCTCTCTAACTATGTCTTATGCACTAACTGATTTTATTTTTCAATGTGGCCCTCGTTTGGTATCTGTTGTCCTTCAGCATTTGCCCCATCAAATTTTCACGGTGTAAAATTCGGGCTAGGGCTGACATACAGTACGTCGGGCTCGGGCTCTTCACTGAGCCCGAACAGAACATGTGCAAATCTATCGTTATCTACTCCTGTTGTTGCATAGATACGATAGGAAAAGCATTAAAACAGCTTCATTTTATAACTTGGAATGCTTAATATTTTCTAAAACATAACCATAATTATGCAATCCAACATTTGTTTGTCTACTGACGTCATCAAAGTACAGGTCGCGCCATCTTTTTTCTGGTTTCAACACCACCAAAGGAAAAGTTATTGATTTTTAGTGTAATTATGGTTATGTTTTAGAAAATATTAAGTATTCTAAGTTATAATATGAAGTTATTTTAATCGATGTTCAAATTTTAATCCTTAGGAACACACTAATTGTGAAGGAAATGTGTACAAAAGTTTTTTCCATTGGAAGTATAGGAAGCAAAATTACTTGAAGTCCACCTTAAACATGAAACCTTTCCAGACCTGGTCTGTGAGCCGTCTGCCAATAAACGTCGCTTCTGCGGTATTCATGCGCCACGAACTCGCAAAACCTTTGTAGTGTTAATGACGTAGACAAGACAGAAGAGACGACCTGTTTGAAATATCATTAATAGCAAGTGATGTGTTTCCACGTGATGCTAAAAATACATCAAAATCCATATTTCAGTTTTATGTTCATAACAACACAATATTTCAAACAAAAACATATGTTAGCAAGAAATCGTCAGTTTGCCTTTATGAAATTAAATGCCAACACATTTCTTTTCAAAAAAGTATTTACACTAGAAATATTCATGCAATTTCTTTCATTTGAACGGAAGTTTCAAGATCACGTATTTGTCTTGCGAATGTTTTGTGAATTTACAAAGTTGTATTTTATTATATTTTTATTAATTTTTATGTATGCTGAAATGTGTTATTTCTTTTCTCTTGAACAGAGCGAAGCAGGTGTTGGGATATTCAGATTCTGAGCTTGCGAACAAAGGAGGTTACGACCTAGTCCATTATGATGACCTAGCGTACGTCGCTAGCGCACATCAGGAACGTAAGTACAATATTTCTAAAAAAAACAAAAAAAAAACTACCAGTTATACGTAGCACGTCAGATAAAAAGATATTATTTTACTATTTCGAACAGACCATTCTTTTATTATTTTACGCGATTCAGTTTCTGTTTTACAGGGGGGAACGCGTGATATTTATTCTCTTCCACATTATTTCAAGTTTTTGAGGTCTCAGTCAGGAAGAAAATCATTAAAATTAAAACTAGAGCTTTCGATTTATTATTATTTAGTTGCTATCAAACGCCGTCTAAGCACGATTCTAGTTGAGATTAAAATCTATGACACACTTAAAATTTTTTCATGTTAAAAATATATCACAGATAAGAGTATGAGATTTTTCGAACCTCACTTAGGGTTCATCTTTGAGGTTCGAAGATCTCATACTTTTATATGTGATATATTTTAACATTAAAAAAATTTAATCGAGTTATAGATCTTAATCTCAACCAGAATCGTGTTTAGATGGCGTTTGATAGCAACTAATACATCTGCAGCAGGAAGACTTATAATAGGTGCTTCTAATTTATCCCGAAGAAAAATACAGAAATGCAAGGTGTAGCGAAAACTTTTGTTCTTAATAATGATGAATTTTGGTATTAGCCTTACACATAGCTGTACTTCCTTAAGCGTGGAAGCATCAGGTTCCTACCAGTGCTGTGACGGGCCGAGCCCGAGTCCGAAGACCCGAAGCCGAGCCCTGGCCGGAACCGGGCTCGGGCTGCATAATATTTACTACGGTTCGGGCTCCGGAGGGCTCGGGCTTTACGACAGAGAAAGATAAATTTCTTTCTTTTTGTTTAATGTTTTTTGCATATGAGACTTTTCTTGCATTTTCTAGTTGACAAAGATAATTCTTCGGCAATTGGGTATCGGTGGGGAGTGGGGACTTGGTAGGGCTATTTATTCCGGGTATGGGTTTTAAAATGCCATAGGCCATGTGTTAGTGGGTTTCTGCGGAGAAGGAAAAAGCTTCTTCAACAACTACAGATACTAGATAGAAAGCCGACGAAATTTTGTTCCCTTCCTCCCCGCAGCAGCTCTCTGCTTTTCTACTCAGATTCTATTGAGCAAAGTACGTGGTTTTCGCGCCTAACGATCTTTCCGGGTGTCCGGCCGCCCAAAACATTTCATTAAGAAACGAATGGTAAAAAATATCGAGCAACTATACTACAAAAACAAATAGAGGTCCCTTCTCCACTCCTCAGTTGAGAAAGGCATCGGTTAATTGCAAAGTAAGAGAATGGAAGTCTAGAAGAGATGTTTTTTAATTAATATCTAAACAAGTTAGTCATATGGACCCAGTGTGGGTCCGAAAGTACTAGCATGTATCCTGTGATGGGTCATGCTAGTCCAAAAGTACTAGCATAACCCAGCGTGGGTCCGAAAGTACTAGCATGTTTCCTATGATGGTTTTAGATGTAAATAAGTTCATTTTTAATAGCAACTGAGACCTACTTTTTTTTTTTTTAATCGTGTAACGACAGCATTGTGAAGGTGATTTTTATAAGTTAGTCATAGTTTCTGGGCTCTATCTTGCAATATGAAGTTCGGGCTCGGGCAGATATACTTCGGACTCAGACAGGCTCGTTCTTTTTCTCGCTATCACTATTTCACTATTTTCGCTCTTTCTCTCGTAACTTTCACTCGTTTCCGTTTTCTTTCTTTTTTTGTCTTTTTCTCTTCTGTACTTCTTTCGTTTTACTTATTTATATATTGCTTTTTTTTTAGTTGTATTTTCCTTTCTTCATAACCATTCTGTGGTTTCTATTCTTTTAACTCTATCATTTAGTACTCTCACCTTCCTTTTCTATCTATCTATCTAATTTTTTTAACTCTATCATTTAGTACTCTCACTTTCCATTCTATCTATCTATCTATCTATCTATCTATCTATCTATCTATCTATCTATCTATCTATCTATCTATCTATCTATCTATCTATCTATCTATCTATCTATCTATCTATCTATCTAATTTTTTTAACTGTATCATTTAATACTCTCACCTTCCTTTCTATCTACCTAATCTATCTATCTATCTATCTAATTTTCTTACTCTGAGACTCTTCCCATTTTCTTTTCGATTCCTTTTAACTTTCTCTTTCTGGATCGCTCCGCTTAGCTCATTTTGTTACCATTAGGTTTTTGTTTTGCTTTCTTTGCTTCTTCTCCCTCTGTCTTTGCTTTTGTATTTCTCTATATCTTCGCATTTTCTTATTTCTTCGCCTTTTCCTACCGTTTTTCTTATCTCTTTATCTCTGACCCTGTCTCTTTCATTCCATCACTTTTTCCACCGTCGTTCTACTTCTTTTTCTCTTCTTTTCACACTTGTATTACGAACCTATCTACTGGTACCAAAGGTTGGGTACTTTTAGTATTCAACCTGATCTATTTAGGAGGGAGGAATTCCACCTCTTTAGAAAAGAGCAAGAAAATGATGTGTACAAATGGAATGGTAGCTAAATTATGGTTACATTAATTTTTATACAAAATCCACCAGCATTTTTGGATAAATTGAAGTTGTGATACATGATTTGAATCTCCTATGCCTCAGGAATGTAGATTCCCTACACTTCATTAAAAAAAGGGAAGGTAATTTTGCAGAAGATGTGCACTAAACAGTGTTTCTAAATAGGGAGGTAAGGAAGATGATTCAGTGTTTACTTCTAAAAATGTTAAATGCTCTTTTGGTATATATCTTTTTAATCAATTATCCATGACGTGAAAAGTATATCCCGTCCTGGCAGCTGATAAAAAATCCTGAACAATGGGCCTGGCTCGAAGGCCGAACATTAATAGCCACCAAGAAAGTAGTTGATTTTAATTACGTAAAGGGCATTGCTAATGAGATAAAAAAGATTGATAAACTACAAAGCTGGAGAAGCAGAGAAAGCCTTTTGTGTGGAAGTTAAAAAAAGCAAAACTTATTGTGTACAATATAACATTGGAATCTTCTCTATTTTAGGGTTTTCAAGGCTGGGATCTTGAAATGATTGACACAAGCAGAAAATATTGATGCTTTCTTTAGCCAGACACCTTTAACAATATAGATATTTAATTAGATACGCATACATCACGTGTTAGAAGAATAGCCGAGATAAAGTTCCAGAGATAATTTTATATTTTGTTCTGAATGACAGTTTTAAGACTCTCAGTGTGTGTGTGTGGGGGGGGGGGGGGGGGGGATAGATGTTGTACGTTCTGAGATGACAAGCTCAGAACACAGTAGGCTATTGTCATGAAATTACCATATTGCAGGAAGAATGATATGCGCCATTATTTTGAAAAGAAAATCGTATGCTCTTTTGGAAGAATAACGTTTACCTCATCAAACATAGTCCAAGTCTAACTGAAAAACTTCTGTGCCTGTTTTTAGCTCGGGTATGTTATTTCATTAGCTTTCAACAAGAAATTTTTAAACTTAGATGGAACATCTGTTTAACTTTGGAAAAGATACAGTCAAAGGCGTAACTAGGGCTGGAAAGACGGGGCTGCGCCCGAGGGCGCAGCTCAAGAGAGGGCTCAAAAACTACTATTTACAATACGATTACAATTGTAACTGAAACTTTTTGCCAGTTTCTGATGCACTTAATATTCGAATTTCTTCCTCAAAATGTTCAGGAGATACTAGCTGCTCTCATTTTCAGGAAAGAAGGTGGAGTTCTATAGTCCTTTCAACTAAAGAAGAACAGAGGCCTTTGTCGACGACAACGGGGCCAGCGATTTTTCCTTAATTGGATGGATAAGGATGTCGTTTTCTTCAGTTGGGTGGATAACATGAGATTGCCGTTTTCATTGTTGAAGATCCTGCAAGGATTATTCGATCAGTACTGTGACTGTGAGTACAAACTGTCAGTCACAGTTTGATTGTGCCTCCGGCAAAGAGATAACATTAGGTTATGACGTTAAATTTGTTTCATCAGCAGTGTATGCTGATCGGGGCGCAATATTTTGTGGTTTTCCCGGGCGCAGAAATGCCTAGTTGCACCACTGGGCATAGTGATTTATTCTTAGAAACATCGCTTTAGTTTGTCGTATTTACGAAACTGTTCCTTTAAAAGTAAAAATTAAAAAACATTATTCAAAACACGGTTGATAGGATGATACAGATATTTGTTCGGAATACAGCGGTAAAAACTATCAGTTTAACGACCACCGTAAGCAACCTTAGTTAACCGCAGTCGCCCGCGCATATTTTATGTACAGGCATGGGCGGCGGAACCTAATATTTTCCGGGGGTCCAACTTCGCCGAGAGCGAAAACAATTTTAAAAAAGTAAGGAGAGAGAGAGAGAGAGAGAGAGAAAGAAAGAGAAATAAATAAAACAACGTCGGTTGATGAGTGTATACTCGTACATATCATCATCATCATTAACCATTTTCAATCCACTGCTGGATGAAGGTCTCCCCAAGTACCTTCCACAACTTTCTGTTTTGAACCTGTCTCTTCCAAGTCACTCCAGCAGTCTTTCGTATTTCATCCACATATGGTGCAATTACATTAATGTCTCTGCTCCATCTTTCGCGTGGTATTTTTCTGTCTTTTCCTGTCCCTTGATATTATATCTAATATTACAATTGCTCAAACACGGCCAGTTTTCCTAGCAATATGACAGGCCGAAAACGTACGCACATTCGTCCAGATTCGTTTATCTCCTATATGTCAAAACACCAGGAAACATTTGTGCTCTGTGCAAAACAAGTAGTATACTGCTTAATTTGAGTTCGAGTTCATTTGTTCAGTTATTTATTTCTCAGATGTAAATATTTAATGGGTTTTCTGATCTCGAGTAAGACACATTCGCACTCGGGGGAAAAAAAAGAACTCACAGAAAGGAGGAAAGAGAGAGAGAGAGAGAGAGAGAGTGAGTGAGAGAGAGAGAGAGAGAGAGAGAGAGAGAGAGAGAGAGAGAGAGAGAGAGAGAGACCCCTTCTCCGCCCTGGTAAGAGATTTAAAGAATTCTTTAACGATCTTTTTAAGGAGAAAAACAGAGCATTGAATTAACTTTTCAGTATTATTTGTGCGAAATCAATTTTCAAAAGTGTACATAAAGAGTTTTCCAAAAATCTGCGAAGCATGGTGACGGTATCCAGGAAATCTAAAAAAAAACTGTAAATTATAGGTGAACCACATATTTTTAAGATGTTTCCTGGGTGGACCCCCTCAGTGAGGAAGACCATAAGATTCCAGAGGGGGTCCGGATCCCCGCGTCCCCTACTTTTCGCCGCCCATGTGTAAAGGTATGCCTTGTCTGAAACGGGGGATCAACCCCCCCCTCCGATAAGGCATGAGCTGTATATTTCTCCTACGGCGCTTTTTCTTTCTCTTCCATGGAGCCAGTGACTCTAAATTAGAGATGATCAACTCCTTACAGCGAATATCTGCTCAAGGGAATCGATAAACTTCAAAACCATAACCGCAAAAGAAAAATGGGTTCACCTTTCATTTGTTTATTAGTATCTTTAACAATGTAGTATGTCAAATAAAAACATGCTGGCAAAATAGTGTTTATTTACATAGTATTTATTTATTCCACAGTTCTGAAGACAGGTGCTTCTGGTCTAATAGCCTATCGTCTAATCACAAAAACGGGAGACTGGCAGTGGCTTCAGACGAGTGCAAGATTAGTGTACAAAAACAGCAAGCCTGACTTCATACTCTGCACTCACAGGCCGCTCATGTAAGTAAAATACCTGCCGTTTATTCATACGATAGACCAAACTGTAAAATTACTGAATGTGAATCTAACCATTATGTTTTCTTATTATTATTACGCAATCGCATAGACAAAAATAATTTGGAACGCATAAATAATATTGCAGTACTTCTCGATCTTCGCGAACTAACTATTTTCTTACCTTTTCCAGAATTGCGTTTTATCATTTTCAATACTAAGCTTTTATTTAATATTATGTGCATTTTTTCCTGTATGTAATTTTTGGAGCCGTTTGCCAATTTTCCTCATGTTTCATGTCCACACATGCATTATTCCTACTTACTCCTTTTGCAAGCATGAACCAAATGTCTAAAATACTTTAATCTTTCAAGCTTTTTAGCCGAGCCATTTATTTATTTCTTTTTTATTAATGCATTAAATAGGTATGTCTATTTCCCAATTTCTTTAACCTAGCCGATTTCATTAAATAGCAGTGATTATTATTGTAGATAAACAAGCCGTCTTTACACGATGGTCAGAAGGATTGAACACATATCTGTACTCAATTATAACAAAACGTAATTTATTACTTTAATACTAAGTGCAGATATATAACGTACAAGATCTTTCGAAATTGCTGAGCATTTCATCATCAGGTACATTTTACATCAAAGAGAAAATTACTGGAACAGGAACAAAACACCATTCTTTAAAAATATAAACAAAATAATTAAACGCTAATGCCCCTTAGAATAATAATTACAACGTTTCGCATAATAAAATGTTTATTATAAATAGACTATAGTTTCGCAGAGCTTTTGGCTCGACTTCCTCGTCCTGAGGAAGTCGAGCCAAACGGTCTGCGAAACTATGATCGATGTATAATAAACATTTCATTGTGCGAAACGTTGTTATTATTATTCTATCTTAACACCGCTAGCTTTGTAGTCATAAATTATACTAATGGCCCATTCCAATTCTATCTCACTATCCCATCTAGTCAATAATGGCACGCACTATCCAGACTGGGCACAAAGCAAGATCTTAGCAACCTTGAACACAAGAAGATCTCTATTGTACGCCGAAAGTCTACTTATCATCTCTCACAACCCCAAATGCTGCAATGACGAGCCTCCAATTTGTATCCATCCAACATGGCTACCATTGATTGAGAAGTAATGGCATCCTCAATTTAACTAAAACCTGTGTTCAAAATATGACCTAAATACAATACGATCATTACGTCTTTAATCACATGCCAAAAAACGCACATGCATATGCTATGTATCTTCCCTAAATATCGCATGCACGTGTGTGTATATCACGCCTAACTATTTGTTAATATCTCGCCCCATTAGCGTTTAATTCTTTTGTTTATATATTTAAATTACGGTGTTCTGTTCCTGTCCCAGTAATTTTCTCCTTGATGTAAAATGTGCCTGATGATGAAATGCTCTGCAATTTCGAAAGATCTTGTACGATATATATCTGCACTAAGTATTAAATTTCGTTTTGTAATAATTGAGTACAAATATGTGTTTTAATCCTTCTGATCATCGTGTAAAGACGGCTTGTTTATCTACAATAATTATACTATACACGATCATTCCATCCAGATAAGTAGTGGTTATGTTCTTCAAAAAGTCAAGTGCAAAATGTTGAATTTTAGGTTTATTTATTACATTCGGGAAGAGAAATTCCCTTTTTTGAGAATTTTATTTTTAAACTGAGCATTCCATTTTATATATATCATACATATGTGTGTGTATGTATACACTCAATGAAAAAAATATTAGAGATTCCTGCCTAATAGCATGGAGCTCCTCCTTTAGCACGAACACCCGCTGAGGCCCCAACTCCACCAGATGTCGGAGGGTTTTCGTAGGTAATGGCAGCCGTGTCTGTTGCAGCATTGTCAACAACTCCGCCCGGGACGTTGGTCCCAATCCGTGGATCACGTGATCCACACCACGGTATCCCACAGAGCTTCCACAATGTTTAAATCCCGGGACCTTAGGGACCACTAAATGGTTCCGAACTCAAATGAGTGTCTCACGAACATTACCTGGGTGGTTGCAACCCGTTGGGGAGGCGCACTGTCCTGCTGGAACAGACCATCGGCCGCAGGAAGCGCGAAGGCCATAAAAGTGTGTAGGTGATCAGCCAGCACATACTGGTAGCTGGTAGGGCTCAGCGGTTAACAACCTCTCCAGACATACTAAGGGGCTTAATGTGTCCCATGACGAAGCTCTCCAAACCATCACAGAGCCACCACCGCTTTGAACAGAGCCGACCTGGCACGACGGGACCATGGCCTCATGCTGTCGACGCCACACCCGCACCCTCCCGTCAGCTCGGTACAGCGACAAACGTGATTCATCTGACCACACGACGAGGCTCCACTCTGCAGAGCTCCAGTTTTGGTGTTCCTGGCACAAGGTGAGGCGTAATATCCGATGACTAGCAGTCAACAGCGGCACACGAGTAGGGCATCGGCTCCCGTAGCCCAGGGTAGGAAGCGTGCGCTATATCGCTCACTCGCTGAAGCTGCTTGGGCTTGGACCTCAGACATTTAACCTGGATGTGTTTTGCGCTGACAATGCCAAGCGGTCGGTCTGTACGATCCTGGATAGTCTACGTCGACCCCTGTCATCAATGGCGTGTAGTTGGCCGCCGCTTGCTCTCTATGCGCTACGTCCGTCGATGGTATACTTGCGGTATACACTTGATACGCTTGCTTAAAGGAACCCTTTGGTTCTTACCATTTGTGTGATAGAATGACCCATCTGCCTTACGCCGACAATGCGTCCACGATCAAAGTCGCTCGGATCACCACGTTTACCCATGTTCGTCGATTGCGAAGCACTGTTGGAAAGCCCTGCTGTCCACCTATTTATCACCGGCGTTCAGCTTGAGTCTATTCCACTCTGCGCACAAGTGATGCCCATGTCAGTCAAACCCACACTGCGCAGCACAAAACCGCATCCCTGCTCCCTCTCTCTCGTCTCAAGGCAGAAGAGATGAAATGAAGGCATCACTAGCAAATAGACATGGAAAGCCACAAAGAAAGTCTCTGTCCGCAGATGCCACTCCTACAAATTTCTCAAGCAGGCCCTCGCCGCCAATGGGTGCGTCCCGACCTGCTTTGCAAGGTTTGAACTCAAAAGCTGTATCTGAGCCTTCGGCTCCGAAAGAGGGATCGCAGAACATGCTATCTTCCACTTCCCACACATCACGCATCAGGTGACATTGAAACATCTTCCGGTGGCAATCGCCTCATGCAACTTAGATATCCTCCTTAAAAAAAAAGCCATCAGTGCTCAAGAACAAGGGCTTTGCATCCCAAGGGACCAAGATAACTTCCAGAACCCAGAGACCGGCAATGTTTCCAGCTCTTCTTCATCCGAGTCCAGTGATGACGAGGATCCTTACCAGTCCGGTTAATAAGCTACCATTCCTCCAGTGCTCCAACTAGGGCAGCTTCTTCCCCTAAAGATTCCAGTCCTTCAAAAACTTCCGCATCTTTCAGTTGCCTCAACACGCCTGCCTGCTGAAAAGACGTGTACTAGAGAGCTCCCAGAGGTTCAAGAACCATTGGTTCTCTGTACTACCCAATCACAGGATAAACTTTTAATTCTGCATTGCCATCAAATTACTTTTTACACTTATTACAAAGACTCTCACAACATATCCAAAAAATGTTTCATCTAGTTTTGTGCATACATGTTATACATATACTGTACATGCCCCACGTTTCTAAAAGGCACTTATCTTTACGACTAGAAACTGTTGCATCTGCTTCTGTAAATAGTAGTAAAATGTCACCTCTTTTTACTTCATTTCGTCCAGTTCCTACTGTATTTGTAATTGTAAAGATTTGTATATTTGTCACCTTTACTTACTGTTTCACTTTATGACTTAGAAGTTTTTTCGTACTTTGACGTTATTTTAAAAACATAACCATAAGATGAAATAGTTCCTAAATTAAACCTTAACGGTCAGACGAAACATGTAAACAACAGAAGTCAAACTTACAGAAAAGATGCTTTATTCAGGATGTAGCACTTCCATAACAAATCATAACATCACATAGTACTTCGCATTAAACTCTCCACATACCACACAGCTCTTAACACAACGCTCAACTTGCAACACTTCTCCAAGCAACGCGCGCTTACAACAGTTTAGTCGTCGTTTTTATCTCTCGTTCTTATCTTATATCAGGCATACGTCACGTTCTTTCAACCTCAATTATGTTGCCAACAGTATTCGTTTGAGAGAAAAGATATTACTTTAAGAGTGAAGTATAACTGAGAATAAGCTCAAGATTTACAGAGGGAAAGAAACTAAAAAAGGAAAGTTAATTTAGAATATACGTCACAACTTTGAATACTCAAAAAACTTTTTAAATGTGCTAAAACAAAAAGTCTCTTGCACCTCACGGTTGCTCAAGCAAAGGAAAAGTACACTCAGTATCCATGCTTTCAAGACAAACAAAACATTGACTTAAACGTGTATAACATGGAAAAAGCTGCAGTTACTCTAAACAAAATACAAAATATAAACATGTGTAAAAAATCTATGTAGTGTATATACCTAATATGTAAACCATCATTTCGAGAAAACCAAATATCTTCGTAAGCATCACTTGTCAAAAGAATAAATTTAGATGCGAAAAGAAGGGTGCTCGCGTGGCGACCTACAACCCTTTCAGAAAAAATTCACAAAATCCCTGTTATGCCACCCAGGCGATACAGGATGATATTCGGCAGTCATGTCAACTGCCCATCACCCAATATCTCTAATGTTTTGTCTACTGAGTATAGATGTGTAGATTTTGTTATTGGGGTTTAAAGACCACCGTAAGAAACTTGATAGGCTAAAAACAGTCGCTTGTCTGTGATTCAGGGCCACTAGTTCCAAGGAAGGGAGAGGGGCAACGCCGTAAGATAAACACAACATCATACTTGACCGGGAATTGAACCCGGACACATCTCGGATGAATATTCAAAAACCAACGCTTAGACCACTGCGCCACCGGTGCGGCGAACCTTATATATACCTGAGGTTCATTAAAGAGAAAGACAAAGAAAGAAAGAAAGAAAGAAAGAAAGGATGCATTCGTGGAATGTTTTAAGCTTCTCTGTACGAGTTAAACCAGCTCGATAGTTGTTCGTAAGTATGCAAAATGTTGATTGGCTGATTTTGCTGTGGACCAAATGTGCTTTAATGGATTTCGCAAAAATGTAACAGCCTCTTTAATAGCGTGTAAAAAGATCATCGTAACAAATAAAGGGCGAAGTCGTGTTCTGAATTGCTGGATCAAGTTTTTTACGAGTTCTTGAGTTACGGACATTGTGATGAATCATCAAAAATGGTGCGCTGAGGTGGTACAAACGTACTCGTGTTCTTTTACCAACCGTTCAACATGCACAGAACGTTGTGTCTCCTTTAATCAGCCTAGTATCTGTTGGGAAACATCCATTCAAAGAACAAAAACTTCTGCGGTCACGCTCCAGACTTTCGCTTGCCGTAGTTCTTTGGTACATGACACTTCCGCTAGTTACACGTAAGCGACGAGTGATATGCCAACAGAAGAGCAGATGTGGTGATCGTTTTGAACTCGTTTTGAACCAGTGAGATGTGATTATAAGGTATCCCTGTGAATTGTTGAAAATAAACGTTGATTCATTCTTCGTTGTTTCCCCCAAAGTGTTTTATGTTACCACTATCGCCGTGTTTCGGTGAGCTAAAGCTTTCTACGTTTGTACCAAATAATAAACTTGCAATTAGAATCCTTTTTCTACTTGTGACAAATAAGAAACTTACGATGGAAAAAAATATGTTTTCTTCCTTCATACGGACTGTACAATCTTTATCATTGCATAAATTGTTAAGTAAACTCATCATCCAGATCATTTTTCCCCTATCGATGCGTGTATTACATACCTTCACTGAAGGATATTTACTCTTTAAAAGAATTTATTTCTTCAAGTGAATAATTTAATCTTATATATGTAATTTTCCGCTTTTTTTTCGATTTTGAATCGGGTGGGAAAAGTTGCCCTGCTGCAGTGGCGTAGAAACGGGGGGGGGGTTACAAGGGTACAATGTACCCCACATTTGGGAGAGGGGTACGTTAATATCTACTGTACCCCCCAGATATGAGCAAACACAAACCAATCATTCATAAAGAGTGAACTGTAAAATTTATATGCTACTAATTTTTTTTTAATTCTCTTTTTTTCAAAGAAATATCACGGGTCATCTGGTTTTCTTTTATATCCGAAGCTTGTAGTGTGAGGCTTTTCATCCACCAAAAACTGGCCAACCATCTGGGAAACTCCAGCAAATTAGTTCTGCAGGGAAACGACGAGTGCGAGATTTTTGTTAATAACTTCAAACAGCATATGGCAGGGTTAGGGCTTGATAACAATACTTGTGATCAGTGTTTCTTTTCTCTTAAAATTCCATGCATCTTGATCAGGTTGTCCTTTCTGCACTTTAAAAAAAAAAAATTTAATACACAAGTGGACATTTCAGCGCCCGCAGCCCCAGCACTAAAACTGTTTTCTGTCTTAAGATCTGTAGCAATACAACAAGTGCATTACGGATTTCACATACCTGTCATAGAACTCTAATTCCTCGATATCTCCACCATCATTTAGCTTCGCACCAGACCAATGCGCTTTTTACATCAATTTTCAGCCTATGTATCGTTCAAAGTTTTTAATATAGACTTCAATAATGCTTCAATGGTACTATCTTCGCGGGTTGAGCAGTTTTTATCTTACTGCGGTTTTACTTTATTAACGTAAACAAAAATGATAGGAGATTTAATTTGTTCTTGTAAAGAGTTATATAACATTTCCTGAGAAATCCCTTCTTTCCAAACATTGCTGACAGAAATTCATCCTAATGTTGATTTGTCCCTGCTCAATATTTTAATGAAAAAAAAGTACAAAAATTAACAAGAGAGAACACACACAAAAAAAAACTTCTCCATTCATTTTCTGATAAGAAATTAATAATGTGAACTTTTTATCAGCAATAAAAATAATAATGGTAATAATTAATAATAATATGATGATAGCTATGTTCATTCGGATGAATTCCAGATCAGTATACGTATTTTATAAAAACTCTAATATACTAACCCCCCCCCAAAAAAAAATTCGGAGGGGTCATCCATAGATGGCTTAATCCTTGAGATGTAAGTTTCATGAGCTTGTACCTCTCTAAATCAAAAGCGTTCCTACGTCACTGCCCTGCTTTGTTTTATGAGATATACCTACAACATCGTCGTACACTTATTCACATTTCTCGTAGTAATCCTGACAGTATCTACCACCGAAAATTAGGTCAAATGAAACCATAATATTGTGATTCACTTGTTGATTTATTTTAAAATAATTTAAACCAAATTTCATTATTATCTGAGACATTTTGTCCTGATTTTCGGCAAACAGTGAAATTTCTTAATTACTAGCAAGTCAATAAAAAGATGGTGCAAAGGTTTTAAGCTAATTTTCCCTCAGCAATACAATAGTAACAATATTTGAATTTAAGTTGGCCTGAAGTTCGGTAGTGGATACGACCATTTAAAAGAGGTTGAACGTGCTGTGAATGGGTAAACAGTACACTGTTAAAAATTTTGATACAGGTTGCACCAATAACTGGTGCTTCTTCAGCTGCACCACTTTCTGAGAAAAGACAAACCATTGTGTGGTACTATAACGTGGTGCAAACTTGTACTATAACGTGGTGCAAACTTGTACTGTAACGTGGTACAAAGTTGCATCATGTCTTTGGGTTTTGCTTGCACCACGAAATGGTATATCTTTTCACAGAAAGTGGTGCAGCTGGTGTAGCACCACTTTTTGGTGCCACCTACAACGAAATTTTTAACATGAACATTGGTAAGTTTAACTACCACAAGACACACCCAGGATTCTATTTTCGTATGGTAAAGAAACAAATCGTGAGGCTTCTTTTAAGACAAAAAATCAGTACCAAAAATATTGCTATAAAGTTACCACACAGCAATATTTTCATTTGTTTAAGTGCCTGTTTTATGACTTGGATATCAGTACCATTACCATCAAAGCATTTAGAACAAGCTTTAATTTTTAAAATGAGGTGATATCCAAAAAACAAGCCACATTTATTGCGACATAAGCTAATATTTAGGCACACTAAGACAGTCGAAACTTTCAGAGGAAAAAAAATCTATTGACAGGTTATTGCCGTACCTTAAAGATACAGGGAAATCATCATATTTCTCATCATTAAAAGTCCGCTGTTGGACAAAGATCTTTTCATGAAATTCCCACAGTTGTCTGTTGTCCGTAAATTTCCGCTGTTGATTTTTCATTACTGCGTCTCAAGGATGGCCTCTTGAAGTTTTAACGATCCTGTCCTCTGTCCTCCTTTCTTCTTCATCATGTGTTAATCCCATCGTCATTTCTTGTCCTTTATCTCAGCTGTGGTATTTTCGAATCGCAATTTGCTGTCAATCCATTTGCCTTTTGGTCCAGTCTTTTTACTTCGAGAAAGGCTCTTTTCAAATTTTCCGCTTCTTTACAGTCTTCCAAAAAGCCTCGTAAAATTATAGGTGGCGCTATCCACTAGTTAGAAAGCCTTATTTCCTCAAATCATTTTCGTATTAGAAAACTAATTCTACGTAAACCTGCTTTTTCCTCAGTTTCCGTAAAAGTTCCATTTTTTTTATTGGGGATTTAACGACCACCGTGAGCAACTCTAAGTTAGGGAAGGGCTACTGGTTCCAGAGAAGGGAGAGAGCCAGTGCCGCAAGACGAACACCACATCCATGCCTCACCGAGATTCGAACCCGAACCCCTTTCGGACGAATGATCACAAGAAAATTCCATTTAAGCGAAGCATTATATGATATAGAACAAAGAATTGACATTCACGGATCAGAGAAAATTATACGCTGTACGTACAATAAATGCAAACGTACCAAACACGCTATACACTAAAGAGCAATTGAATTAGAGACAGCTGGAGTTATGCAAATGTGGCGCTGTGGGCAGCCCTGTAAACGGAAACGACATGATGTATGCAGCGATCTGACAATATAAGGAGTGATGCGACGGGAATCAGTAAGAGTCGGACGCAGTATGGGTAAGACGAAGGATCTAAACGCATTTGATCGTGGGAAAATTGTCGGGACCCAATGCAGGCACTGGGATTTTCACGAGCCACTGTGTCACGGGTGTACCGTAAGTACATCGAATCCAGCAAAACAATCCCTGCATGGGCCAACTGCCGTGGACAACAGCGTGTGGATGAGCGGGGTCATCGTCGACTAGCTCGCATTGTAACAGCGGATAGACGGGAGTGAGTGCAAGAAATCACTCGGCAATTTAACGCTGGTGCACAAAAACGTGTAATGCAGGCACACCATCCAGAACCATCTTCTCGCTATGTGGTACAGAAGCCATCGTCCCACGAGGGTGCAAAGATTAGCATGGGCGCGGGAACATCGCCACTGGACCCTAGACATGTGGGAAAATGTTGCCTGGACTGATGAGTCGAGATTCACGTTGGTACATGCGGATGGCAGGATACGAGTACGGCGCAAACCACATGAAGCGATGGATCCTTCTTGCCAGAAGGGTACTCCTCAAGATGGTGTGGGGTGGCATTCTCGTCTGGGGACTGTTTACGTGGACTGAAATGGGACCCGTGGTACGTGTGACATCGTCCCTCACAGGTCAACGTTACCGGGATATCCTGGACGACCATTTGCTCCCGTTTGTGCGTCTTCAACATCCCTTTGGGGGCCTCATCCTGCAACAAGACAATGCACCGTGCCATCGCTACCGAATTGTAACCGAATGGTTGGATGAACACTCCACCGATGTGACCTCGCTTCCTTGGCCAGCTAGGTCACCTGACCTCTATCCCATCGAGCACATCTGGGATGCCATCGAGAGAGATGTTCTAGGCTCTGACCCCCCTCCATCAAATCTTCGTGAACTGTGGGAGCTTGTTCAGGGGTCGAGGATCCGTGTGGCTTCCCAATGCTTCCGGTGTCTTGTCGAGTCCATGCCGAGACGAATCGCCGCCGTCATCAGGGCAAAAGGTGATGCTACACGTTGCTAGACAGGTATCTCTAATTCAATTGCTCTTCAGTGTACTTGTATATTTCAATTAATCAGAAGATGCAAGTCCTCCACAAAGGTTTAGTGAATTCTTCCTATAGTGCCCATTGCCTATTTCCTTTATTTTCATTTAAAATTTATCTTTATGTTTAACACGTTTCTTTCTAAGGCTCAAAGCTCTTCTTTAAAGGAACAATTTTGTTAACCATAAAACAAAATGAATCCAAACAACTGCATTTCAGGATGAAGTACGCATGTGTACGCTATTTGCTGTAACCTTCGAAGCCTCATCAGTTGTACCTTCTGTAGCACAAAAAAAATTATTGTCTACTGTCGTGTCGTCTGATTTGAGAGGCTTCGGTCACATTACATTGGTGTTTTTCTGATTGTTCATCTATCACACATATGATGGGCTTGATTTATAGTATTCAATAAGCACACCCACACCCAGCTAACAAGAATCGTACGTATTATTTCAATTATGTTTGTCATGACGATCTTAGAAAATTTTTCGGCCAGACAATTTCTTTCTTTTTTTTTTTTTTCTGCTGAACTCTCAGTCTGTTCTCAGAGGTATTCTCTGCTTTACTTTAAAAAAGGGGGATTTTGTTTTCGTTTTTAAGGCTTTTGTAAAGCTGACGGGAAAACCTTGGCTCAAAGCAGATGAGAAGTGGTCGTGCAAGCACCCAAAACCTACTCTTAAATTCGGCTCCTAAATATTCGTACAAATCTGTTGTTAATTTAATTTAATTTTAGTTTAGCTTAGTTTCATAAGAGTACATTCTATCTTTTGTATGTCGCTCTTATTTCATCCTTTTTAAGATATTTCTTGTTAATGAAGAATTTAAAGCATTCCTTCCATTGTTTTTTAATTGTGGCTTTGTTTCCTACATAATGGAATTAACGAAGAGTAACGTTTTCATGCTTTTCTGCTCACTTAGGGAAGAAGAAGGAAGAGATCTTCTTGGAAAACGAACGATGGACTTCAAAGTGACGTACTTGGACGGCGGTTTGGGATCTCTTACGGACCGCAGCGGCCTTATGTCAGACAGCGAGTTTATCCTCCGTTGCCAAAGGACACGACGTTACAAATCCCAAATCCGCGACATAATCACCACGTGCCGGAAACGGAAGAGTCCCGTGAGTGTTCCACCGGGTGATGGAGTCCCTGAGTCCACATACATCGACGCAGCTACCGTTGCCGCCAGTTATAACAACGTCTATCCGTACGCAGCTGCGGCGGAGAACGTCAATGGCATAACCGCACAGTACGCAACAGCAGCAGCGACAGTTATGCCTCAAAACCTCTTCACGGCGGCCATCGACAACACCAGGTTCCTAGCGGCGGAAAACTTCCTCCATTACCGCCCGATAGGATCTTACTATCCTGATTATGCAACCGCTGTGGCCCAGTATCCGACAAATGGTTTTTGGACGGCTCGGCGAGGACTTGTTTCACTTCGAGTTTTCCGGACACCACGGCTCAAGTGGCCAAAGATGACAAGCTGTATCAGTGCCAGGTAGAGGCCGTCAAGTTCAACGGAAGCCAGCAGGTTATGATGCCTTCCAAAGCGACGTCCTTCTGCGAGAGTTACGTGGGACCAGCGGCAGACCCCTCCAATTCCCTGAGAGGGTGCATCATGCCACATCCGACGAGTTCCGGCATCCAACCCATCTTACCCTCCTTAGAGAAAGAGGTTAAGATAGGAGACATGGGATGCAGGAACTTGAACTTCTCCTTACCCGCAATAGCTACAGGAACGGACTGCCTTAATCCCGGGAAACAGTCAAAACCCATCTCCGGGAACACCTCCAGTAGCATACTAATGACCATTCGTGATCTTCCCCACAGTCATAAAGAGGAAAAGACTACGACGCACCCTGAAATCCCCACATACCCTAATGACACGAGGCAAAGTGTGCTCATGTGGAACAACGGAACGACAAACGCCACGAGAGCAATCAACGGTAACACTAATGGTTGCTCTCCTTCAGGACTTGTTCCTTCGTATGAAGTGAGACTGCCTCGTTATTTCATTTCGGGTGACTCGAAGCCCAGTGACTTAGGGACAATGGTGACTTCGCCGTGCAAGTGGAGTGGTAACGCTGCTACACCCAAATCAGCATCCCCACATAACAGCACCAGTCCTGCCAGTGGAAAAGTCGCACCTCAGGTCACATACGTCAGCACGCCATACACGCAAGACATGGGACTAGAGGTAAGTGAAATCGTTGATATAGTCTTTCCACTAATTACCAGAGTGATTCATGTGTCTATGCGTTTATCTGTTGTAAATTTGAGAGGTGGCTATTGCAATATAAATACTGAACCTCATTGAGAGAAGCACAAAACAACATTTTCAAAAGTTTATGCTCTTTGACACCGTACTTTGTCTTTGGAGGGAAAAAAGCTGGCAACATCCGCTTTCAACTTTCCCCAAATATTTCGAACCGCTAGGTTAAAGGAAACGAATCATACTGCAAAAGAGATGGTAATAGCACAGACCTGATTCGAGAATACGGCTGGATGCGCAATCTCCTGAAATGCCAGTTGACTAAGCATTTCTTTGGTCCCAACCTCGGGGTGATGTTTGGCAGCAGCTGCTAAACAGCGTTGAAGCATTACAAATGTATGTGCTTGAGTTGCGTGGAACGAAAATTGCTTTAATAACATGTCTTGTAAAAACACAAATTTGTCCATGACGGGGATCGAACCCTCACTCCGGAGTTAGTTTCTCTCCCAACTAAGCTGCACGGACGGAATGTATTGCTACATCACTGTAAAAAAATGACTGTAGATTATACGGTTTTAGACCGTTTTCCAGGGTGCCAACACAAAACCGTAAAATCTACAGTTCGATGCAGTGTTGGAGCAAAGCTATAGCTTTGCTCCAACACAATCAATACATGCGTTCCAGCCAAATTTTTGTGTTTTCGTGATCATTTGAACTGTGACTCGCTCCAGCCAAATTCTGTGTTTTTTCTTTATTAAATGCAGTGTTGGAGCAAAGCTATAGCTTTGCTCCAACACTGCATAAAACTGTAGAATTTATGGTTTTGTGTTGGCACCCTGGAAAACGGTTTAAAACCGTAAAATCTACAGTGATTTTTTTACAGTTCAGATTTGTTGTCTTGACACGTGCTTTACCTATGTAGTACGAGACAGTCTTTTGGAAACAGTCTGATTGGCACTACGCTCTCAAAATTTCGTCAAACACAAAACATTTCCTTCGTTTAGAATCGACCTCTCTTTCGGATAGGAAACGTCGTCTTTAGTGGGCCAGGTGAATTCTTTTTGATATTCAGATCGTTGAAGTAATTCCGTTAAACAGCAGAACTAACTACTACATTCGCTTTATGAAAAGGTAGTCGCATGATATACCAAGTAGCGCTTCCTAAAGGGAACGTACGAGGAGAGATTTTTCTGCAAACCTCAATACGACGGTAGGTTTATCGGGTAGTTAGTTCATGTGCAACACGCTGAAAGATTCTGGTTTCCTTACAGCTGCATTGCAAATACTGAACTATAGTTGCTTACAAGGAACCAAGCTCGGACGAGATCCATTGAGTGCATGCCAATGAAGCAACTTTAACAGCCTGGCTCAAAACATTGCGATATGCGGAAGTGGGCGTCCCGATCGCGTTTGCTTTCAAGGTTCGTGTCACGAAATCTGAACTTTTTAAACTAACTAGCTCATAGCCCCTGCCATGCACGGGTGGAAAAGCTGTGACTGAAATTTTCATAACACGAATTGTAAAATACATATATATAACTATAATAAACAGATGAATTTTTAATGGGTAGTCTATAAGATAAGTCGCCAACAACAACATTTTCGTAATAATCGTTTTTATGAAATAAAATAACACTGATTCCTTTTTATGAAATTACTCTGCAATGAGAAGAAAATGAAATAAAATACGACATAACACCTACGTAACAGAACAAACGTCGCAGACAGTTGTTCAAGCACGTGCGTATTGCCACAGACAAAGTCGTTTGTCTTACTAACTCTATTTCATTTTCCGGTATTTTTCCTTTGTTTTACGTATCGTGCAATAGCGGTGAACTTTGTTCCAATTTCGGCTACCGGATAAAAGCAGATGGCGCTGCAAATACTGAATGACGTCAGAGCGTTAGGGACAGACGTACCCTATTGTGTTGGTAAATGTTGGGCAGTACGAGTACCCACACTGTCCCTCTTCTTTAACCTCGAATATTTCTCGGCTGCTTCAGTAGCTTTCAATCTTCTTTTTCCTGTAGTGACGTAGAATTGCTGGAATTTCAAAGCTTGACCCAGTAACTGTAAAATGTTTCGAACGCTTGACAGCATGACTCATATACTTGTAATAGGCATGGACGGACTTTTTGGTCTTTATGATTTCCCTTGGTCTACGTGCAAAGAAGGTGTGTAAATTTAACATGGTATTCTGTCTACATACAATCTTTGCATAGCGAAAAACTCACAGCCTTATGAATCACCATAGTAAAATTACTTCAGTCTTTTGTATCTTTTCTACAAAGTTATATTGCTGCGCAACGAAATATTCGTTCTTTGTGACATTGAACCAGAGCGAAGTTGAGAAATCATCAGCAAGTCATCATGTTAAACGCTGCAGCTTTAGGGAGAAGTGTATATCCAGTGGTTTTCGCAATTCAAGTATTTAGCTTCGAACGTAATGCCTTTCCACTTTACATTCTCCTGCAATGGGATACACTGGCTTATCGGAGAATCCAAAGTACAAAGTCATTGTGTTCAGAGCTGAATATTTCAACCTGAAGTAATTGTTCGTTGCGATAATTAGCTAGTGAGGATCTAGCAATCGAAAGATGTATGTTCAAAGTTCTTATTAAATTTTCATTGCTAAAAGTTAGCTCTTTGAAACGGAACTTGATTTGCTTTCCCCACGTTATCTGCTAATCATAGTCAGCTTTCTTTATCGACTTTGCCTATTGGCCATGGTCCAACGCAGGAGCAATATGGCTCTAAAATCCACGAAACTCGGGCGATCCAGTGGTATGGGTCAACAGCGACAGAATTCCCAGGGAAGCTTGGGCTTGCCCTAAATAAAATCTGTCCGATACTATACAAAGTCGGAGAAACTTAAAGTGTTTATAATGACTTTTGGCAATTGGAATACGAATGTAGTTAAAACTAACTGGATGAAGTATTTCCTAATTAAAGTACTATTTCAAACTTTATGTGTCAAGCTGTTCATGTTTGCATATCAATCGCAACAATGCAGGCTATCGACAGTAGATTTTCTGTATCATAATTTCTGAAATTCTTTTGTTGCTCTGGATTATTTAAGTGCCTTTGCTTTCACAAGTACGATAAACAGCCCTGATCAACTTCTCTGCAACTCTCACTAAATGTCGCTGCAAGTTTTCATTATAACGCAGTATAGTACCGTTCATAATGTTTTAAATCTTTTCCTGTAGTTATTAGTTGTTATTCAGTTTATAATTATCCAAAAAGGGTAAAACGCAGTTAATGCACGGTTTTAAACATCGAATAAAGACTCAAGACTATTTTGATAGTTAAAAGTACAAGATCTTTTAAGTCGTCTGTCGACTCATTCTCAGGAAGAGTGTCAAAGAGGTTACAACAGTGTATTTATAAGGTATTACGATGTCTTTTGACGTAGTTTGTGTAGTACCGCCTTAAGGGGTGACATGGAACATCACATAAGCAGAGTATAATCATGTGTGGATGTATTATGCATATCCTCCTCTGTTGGATCGGAGTTCGAGAAGAGGGTTGTCCATGGCAGCGGTATGCTACAAGGCAAATCGTCGTTGCAGCACTTTATACCATGATTGTATATCCGAAAGTCTGTGCACATACAATCCTGGTAAGAAGTGCTGCAAAGACGATTTGCCTTGTACCATACAGCTGCCATGGACAACCCTCTTCTCGAACTGCGATCTAACAGAGGAGGATATGCATAATACATCCACACATGACTATACTCTGCTTATGTCATGTTGCATGTCACTCCCTTAAGACAGTACTACACAGACTACGTCATACGACATCGTAATACCTTATAAATACACTACTGTAACCTCTTTGACACTCTGCTTGAGAATGAGTCGATAGTCAACTTGAAAGATCTTGTACTTTTAACTTTTTAATGAATGCGTTTTTAACTATCGAAATAGTCTTGTGTCTTTGTCCGATGTTTAAAATTGCGTACTGACGGTTTTTCACCCTTATTGATTGCACTAGCCCGACAAATACTACATCACCTATAAGTAGCCGATGTACCTCAACCAAATGGCGCCCAAAATTTTGTGTGCTCTCAAAACAGAAATGTTCACGTAGCGGCCAGATTTTACGAAAGCTACAGAAAAACAATTGCTTTCCCCCATTCATCTCAGCAAAACAATTGCTTTTCCCCATTTTTCTCAGCAAAACAATTGCTTTTCCCCATTCATCTCAGCAGTACCGCTCATAAACTTGTTGATGATAAGATCTCGCTTCTAGTCCTTTGTTCTCTGTTTCATGACACAAGATATGATGAGGAAAGGCTAGTCCCGCTGAAATGGACATCATGCCTCTAGGTAGAAACAAATGACTGAAACATATTATTTTGCCTTCCTTAGGTCCGTAGACATTATTATGCACAGTGTGGCAATTAAATAATGAGACTGAATTTTTTTTAATGGAAAAGCAGGAAAACTTATGTGAATATACAGTATTTTATTCGAAGTACATTCGTCCTGCGTTAATACAAGAAGTGGCACGATTAGCCAACGAAAGGACGGATTTGCAGAAGTCATCTTTTGGTACGGAGTGAAGAGCTGATGTCACAACAGTTCTTTGTACGTCTCCAATGTCTTGAAAAACTTTTCCTTTTAAGTGCAGCTTTAATTTAGGCAGTGCTCGAAATGGGCCAGTATACGCCGGTATGGCATACCGGCATTTTTTTACCAGGAATTTACATACCGGCACTAATTTCAGTAGTAGGAACTGCAGAAATGATTTTTTTTTGTACTTGACTTACGAGCGCGCATTTTTAAACATAGAAACCTTATGAGCCTCGGGCCCTTTAGAAATAGCACTGTGGGGACCGTAAAGAACATGGGAGTGGTGTACACTTGAGCTATAAGTTCGGTCCTTCAAAGGATGGAAATGAACCTACCCATAGCTCATGATCACATCTTGGCCCCAAGCCCCAGATCATACCACTAAAGATGTCTGTAGTTTTTATTGTATCATTAATTTAATATATTTAATTTGAAGAGTTTCTTCATAGAATGAAGAATTGAGAGTAATAGATTAAACACAAATTTTAGTTTTGCAGTAATAAGTATAAACTTTATCCACATCGGACCCCCCCCCCCTTTTTTTTTTTTTTTTTTTTTTTTTAGGATGGTGAGATTGCTATTAAGACTGAATATTCATTTTGATAGCGGAAATTCTAACTGCCCGACTTTGTACTTCATGTGAGTCCCTATTGGAAGGGGACTGCCTTCTCGGTTCGAGACCTTAAAGTTCTGGGTTCAAGTCCAGCTAAATCCGTAATGATTAGCCATCGTTCGGAAGTCTCGTAAATCCGTTGGTCCCGAGTATGGACTCTTCGTTATAAGGAAGTCAAACCCCAGTCCTCGGGGTAGCATAAGTACTGCCTGCTCTCCGCTGGATCGACAAACTAACAGCCTGAAAAAATCAACCGGCATCTTTTCTGACTTATTCGTGCAATCGCACACAATTGTCAATTACATTTTCAAACAAAGGAGTTTTTTCTTTCAGGGTTCTTTTTTTTTTTTTTTTGTTTGTTTGTTTGTTTGTCTTTTCAGTTTCGGAGGCTTTTGGAAAAGCCATTTTTTTCTGGATGATTTTTAGCTAAATAAGAGCATACCGGCATTTCAAAATTTCCGTTTCGAGCACTGAATTTAGGGAAATGAAAGTAACCAAAAGGTGACAAATCTGGAGAATAGGGGTAATGGTTGAGAGCACACACTTGTTTTCGTGCGAGAAATTGCTGTACGTTGACTTCTCTGTGGTGCGTTATCGCTAAGAAGCAACCACGGCCGTTCCGGTGGCGCAGTGGTCTAAGCGATGGCTTCTCACCATATTCGTCCGAGATGGGTCCGGGTTCGAATCCCGGTGAGGCATGGATGTTGTGTTTGTCTTACAGCGCTGGTTCTCTCCCTTTCCTGGAACCAGTGGCCCTAAATTAAGGACGGGCGACTTTTTATAGCCCATTGAGTTGCTCACAGTGGTCGTTAAACCTTCAATCCAACAACAATACATGAAAATACCTCAAGGCACCCATTTCGAGCACTGAATTTAAGGAACAGAAAGTAACCACACGGTGACAAATCTGGGGAATAGGGGGAATGGTTGAGTACTTACACTTGTTTTCGTGCGAGAAATTGCTGTACGCCCAGTTCTCTGTGGTGCGTTATCCAGCGTTGCATTCTGAGAGTTCTTTCCGTGGGCTTAAACTTGTCGACTGATTATATATACAGTATATATAATCCCAGTTTTCTTATATATACATTAATACATATAACAAAATTTTAAATAGAGTATAAAAAATGTCTTATGCTCGTATATCGCAAATGCAAATTCCAAGAAATCTACACCTACAAGTGATTAAAAATGTAAAACCTTTATTTTAATTCAGTTATGCACCATGGATTTCACCATGTGGTGGTGTAAAATATTGTGGATGCTAATAAGATAACGCTGTGCTGGAGAAAATCCCCCCTCCCCAAAACATCAGAAGTGGCAAAAATATCCATGCCTTACTACAAGCGTGTTTCTGATTATTCGGGAATCTTTACAGAGTTACCTGAAAACGTAAGATGTAAACCACTCCACTACCACTTGGTTTCAGCCCCTTTAGAGTACTTAGATTAGCACTTAGTAGTAAAAAAAGCCGAATTAACCATTTGAAACTAACTTTAATGAACATTTATGAAAAAAAACTAATTAACTATTTGAACTTTAATGAACAACATTTATGAAAAAAAAAATTAACCATTTGAAACTAACTTTGAATGAACAACTTTTTATGGGAATTTTTAATGATTTACTTTTGTTAAAAATTAGGTAGCACGTATTTTGTTGTATTGGAAGCCCTAACGTCAGATTAGCTACACTGAGCTTAGCCATATACACGGGAAGTCAGTATCTAGAAGACTAAAATTAAGCTGAATGCCAGCTTCTAAAATATAATGCATTGCAGTGCCAACAGCATGCTGTTGGTGATTACAAATCCACAGTAAACTTAACTGCCAAATAAAAAAGGCTTTAAAAAATTTATAGAATTGTGAAACAATATCTGGTTTCCTTGTTTTCCCCTCTTGCATATATGATCAAGATCAACTAGTTTTCTACCCTCCTGCTTTTTATCCAGAGAAAGTATTAAGTAATTTTGGCAGGATTTCATAATAGATTTTTAATATGGATAATTGTTCCATTTAATAAACAAAATTACAAAAGCAGTCTCATCTAGAGCCCCAAATTTTACACTAGAGTATATATATTTTCATAACTACTCTGATTTCTCAGCTAGGTTTTTTTTTACTGAAAATGTTATTTAAAGAGTTAAAACTGTGTGTGAAGTCATTGATGGCTCTTTTTAACAATGAAAATTACGTATTTTTTTTTCTTTTTTTTGTCGAGGTATTGTGTACATTATTGGCTGCACTGACTCGTCGGATTTAGAAAACATAAGTATACATGCCAGTGGTAGCTTTAGTGCATAAAATAAAGTAATTAGTTTAAAACTCAGTATAATCTTACTGCTACTGAGCCTATGTGTGGATGCATTTTTTATTATAATAAATTCCCTCGTTTTCTTATTTTTTTAAATTAATTTCTCTTAGTATTCATATATAAACAAAAATAATTAGACTGAATATAAGGGGAGATCACCCAAAAACCTACGGGGGAGCGTTCACTGATTGGGGGGGGCTAAGCACCCCGAAAGGATGCCTGAATACATCACTGGTTATCGCTAAGAAAGAACCATGGCCGCCCCCGGTGGCGCAGTGGTCTAAGCGATGGCTTCCCACCATTCCTCCGAACTGGGTCCGGGTTCGAATCCCGTGAAGCATGGATGTTGTCTTACGACACTGGCTCTCTCCCTTCCCTGGAACAAGGGACCCTAAATTAAGGATGGGTGACTGTTTATAGCCATTGAGTTGCTCACGGAGGTCGTTAAACCTCCAATCAAAAAACCCATTGCCCGTTTTTCTACTTAGGCCTCAAATGAACAATTCTCTTCCACTGTCGTTCCAAAATGGACGTGCAAGCATTGCCAGCGGCAGTTGTACCTTCAGGAACGAATTTCCTTGCTGTCGTAAAAGCACACAAGCATTGCCTTGATTTTGGACTGCTGTGACCTGATCTTCTTTCCTTTGGGTGACTGTGGCTACTTCCACTGAGCACTCTGACGCTTCGTTTCAGGATCATAAGAAAAACACCGTGTCTTGTCACCTGTCACAACGCTTTGAAGAAAATTTTGCATCGCCCTTGTAGACTCCAGGATATATTTTGCGTACTTCACTCGTGCATGTTAGTGGTCGTCTGACAAAGCATGCAGAGCAAAACTAGCATAAACCCCTTTTTTCCCCAAATCTTGCGCTAAAATCTGACAAATCGTCTCCTTATTAACACCGAGCTCACATTCCAGCATCTTCAAGGTCACACAATGATCACTTTTTATCCTTTCTTGAACATTCTCAATGAATTCAGACGTGCGTACTGAAATTTGGGCGTCCGAGCCTTTCGTCACTTTCCAAATCTTCCCGCCCATCCTTGAAATGTGCATACCATCGGAATGTTTGTGTACGAGCCTTGAAATTAGCCCCATACACATCACACAATGATTCAACTGTCTCAGATGCAGTTTTACCAATTTTCAAACAGAGTCGGATATTTCTCCATGACAGAGCTGTGATATTCCACAGAATGACGTCAGCAGAATGTAAATAATCATCTCAGGGATTCTCCCGCAAACGGTGCTGCCATCACACAGCTGATAAAGGACGTATCAACCATGCTTTCCAGATCCGTGTGTTTTACCGGGAATTTAAAAAAACAACATCACTCTCACTGCTTAATTGCAGCATTGTGTAGCCCTTTTTGTAGGCAATCAGTCATAAATATACAACACATATTTCTGATATTATATTATATAATATGAATCACATAAAATAGTGCTAACTTTATTCTTATCATACCTAATGGTAGCCTATTTTAAATGTCTCATGATCACACACACAAAACATGTAATGGCCATGAGACGATGTCTAATGACCTTTTATGGTGTATCTAAAAATACAGAAGGTTGGTAAGCTAGTATGGCACACAAAAAAATTATTATATACTCTTGGATATACGTATATATAGCATGCATAACATAATGCCACAATGTTTTGCACATAGTAACATTTTTTCTCTTGACTCTGTTATAAAAAAAGAATGACCCAGGTCTCTGTTTCTTCGTCCCCGCAAAGAGCACCTCTCAGTTCATTATACACTGCTGGCCACCCAAAATGAAACACCAAGAAGGACACGAGATAGCAAAGCCAGATTTACTGGACACATAACAACAGATACAAAGATGAAACGATTGAGCTTACAGGCCCGTGTGACTTGCGGAACACGCAGGCTAATAGTTCGTGTGGCCCCCATGGCTGGCAATAACGGCCACTACACGCCGCGGCATCAAACAAAAGAGGCTTTGGATGTGGGCTTGGGGTATGTCGGTCCAGGCTGCTTCCACACGTTGCCACAGTTCATCAGGCGTAGCAGCGGGTGGTGCTTGCCGGGCCACTCGGTTGCCGATCAGCGACCAGACGTGTTCGATGGGCGACATATCGGGAGAACAGGCGGGCCACGGCAGCAGTGACACCTAGTGGGCCGTGAAGAATTGTTGCACAATGCGTGCTACGTGCGGGCGCGCATTGTCCTGTTGAAACGTGGCCGCTGGCAGATCCTGCAGGTAAGTGAGGACTACAGGCTCCAAAACGTCGGAGATGTAGCGGTGGCTGTTGAGTGTACCGGCGATGCGTACCAGAGGGGTGCAGGTGTCATATCCAATTGCGCCCCAAACCATAACGCCAGGTGACGGACCGGTAGGGCGATGCATAATGCAGGCGTCATACAGTCTCTCGCCGCGGTGCCGCCACACGCGGATCCGACCATCGTGGTGTTGCAGGCAGAAGCGGGATTAATCGGAGAAGACAATGTCGTGCCATTCCGTAGTCCAGGCGTGGCGTTCAACGGCCCACTGCCGCCGCACTCGCCGGTGGTATAACGTCAATGGTAATCGGAGCAAAAGGCACCGTGCGACAAGTTCCCGCTCCTGCAGACGACGTCGAACGGTACGTGCTGATACAGGTTGTTGCGCAATACACCCTAATTCCTGCGCTAACGTTCGTGATGGGGAGGTGCGAGCCGTCAATTCCCGCTGCACAACATGACGGTCCTCTCGTTCGGTGGTGTGCCGCGGCTGTGGCAATCGCTCACGTCGGTCCGTCCATCCCTCCTGCACCAACCGAATCCATACTCGCCTGATTGTGGCTGGATGTCGTCCCACACGGGCGCCAATGTCTCGGTACGATAAACCGCTGTCGCGATAAGCCACTATTCGCCCTCTGTCGAACTCCGAAACGCACTGGAATGACTGCCGTATTCTGCAACGAGGCATCAGGAAGCTTCCCACGCACAGGTCCGGCAGCACAACCCACTTCCATTATTTACACCCCGCTTTCTGTGCACCGTTCCTTAGTGCTTCTCGGTGGCGTGCCGGGCGCACATGGTTTGCATATGACCTGCAATGTTAATCGTTTGCATGTCCTCTCGCGGGCGACGCATGTTACGAATTTCAGGCCAATCGGATGCTTGCTTCTTGGTGTTGCATTTTGGGTGGCCAGAAGTGTATTCGAAAGAAAACGTAGTTATGATAGAAGCGAATACTTACGCGGGAGGGATACGCGAACGGCACTTGCTTTCTGGATGGCCCTAATACACTCACGGACAATGCAATTTGCGTACCAAGAAGGAATCATCGGATTGAACTGAAATTTTATGGGCGTTATGATACAGATGAATAATACATATGATGGCAAAAACAGAGCTGCAGGACAATTACAGAGGTATCTGTGGCAGCAGTCCGGCCATTTCCAATAGCGCGTCGCATCGCTTCGTGTGGCGATACATGCTACAATACGGTCCAGCATGGAGGCGAACAGACGCCTGATGTTGTCCTGCGGCAGACTGGCCCACACGTGTTGGATGGTGGGCTCCAAATCCCGTATAGTGCGGCACGGCGGCAGCTGGCGTTTCAACCGGTTCCACACATGCTCGATAGGAAACATGTCCGGGGAGCGGGCAGGCCATGGAAGTGTCTGGACATGACGTAGGCAGTCCTGTTCAAACCGAGCCGTGTGCGGGCGGGTATTATCCTGCTGCTATAACGCACCTGGAATCCCGGTCAGGAATGTGAGCGCATGGGGCCGTAGGATCTCATACACATACCGCTATCCCGTCGATGATCCACGTACCACAACTAGAGCTGATCGGTTAATGTAGGCAATGGCTTTCCAGACCATAATGCTGCAGTGGAGGAGGTGTTGCGCTCGATAGCGAGGTTGGGTTGTGCCGTTGTCCCGGGGACCTCCACACCCAGACTCGGTGATCATCTGTCCTCAAAACGAAGCTGCATTTATCGCTAAACACCAAACGTCGCCAGTCTGTGGCGTTCCACGTCGTTCTGGCCTGGCACCACTGCAAACGGAGCAGGCGATGTTCCGCTGTTAATGGCAGCACACGTAAGGGCGCTGGAATCGCAAATTCGCTTCCGCGAGGCGTCAGGAAATGGTTTGTGGGTACATAGGAGCCGCTACATCTGCCTGTATAGAGAACCGGGCCCTCGTGGGATCCGTTCGTGCCTGGCGCACGATTCGTCGAGCCTCTCTACCGGTGGTCCTCCTGGTCCGTCTGGAGCCGATCCGCCGTGTGGCAGTGCCATCACGTGTCCACTGCTCCCAACACAGTCGGACGGTGTGGTCAGAACGATCCACGTGGCGGACTATACGGCGCGCCGACCACCCTGCGGTTTTCAGCCCGATTATCAGGCCTCTCTCAATGTCCGTAAGTTGCGTAAATCGACGTCTCTGGCGTCTACCCGGCATTCTTGTCACTCTGTACTCTTGCTTGCGTCGGCCTGAGCTTTTCTCTTTCATGGGGCATCGACTACACGCCGGTTTATAAGGCTGCCGATTCGTGCTTGCTGCGCCACCACAGGGTGTGTGGTCATGCACAATCGTACCAAACGTGGACCATTTGCATACCAGCATGCACTTTAGCTATTTGCAAAGCCTCGCGGTTGTAGCATGTTTTCTTCTAGGTGCGCAAATTTCATTGTCCATGAGTGTATTTTCGAATGTCAGACCACTCTTTCAGATCTCCAACCACGGTTTCCTTGGTCTACCTAGTCTTCTCTTTATCCCTCTAAGACAGTAGCTGTTCATGTTCTTGATAATCCTCTCGTACAACGGCATGCTTATTGAACTTATCTCAAGATGATAAAATCGTTTGACAGTTTCCTCCTCTCATCTTCGCTTCTGATTTCTTATCAACCCATTTTATTTTTGAAATTCATCTCTAGCACGTCAAACATGTTGATTCTTTTTATGCAGTAGTTCGTCCGCGTCCAAGCCTCACAACTACAGAAGGCTGACAAAACATAGCACGTTACCATTCTTAATTTCAGTTCTTTTGTAACACCACCTCTAAGTAATTCCTTATATTCCAGAAGGCAGATTTTCCGTTCCCAATTCTCGTTACATTTTTTGTTGTGTTTCGTCCATCTGTAATTTTGTGACTACCAATGTACCCGTAGTTCCCAGCATACTTTAACCTAGTTCCTATTAATTTGATGCTACATTTCCATTGACCGTTATTTTAGTTTTGGCCTAATATTGAACTCTTAGTTATAATAAAAAATAGTAAAAAGTAATAATTATTACAAGCGGCGGCTTCTCTGAAGAGTTGTAAATTGAATTAAATTCAGGTAAAATGTATTAAAATATTCCCATCTTTTGGCTGTCAACCACAACCATAAATCAAAGTTTTCTTTCCACCTCTCATCGTCGGTTCTTGTAAAGGGAAATAAGTACCCCAACACAATAAAGACGATAACTGCACTTACGCCATCACAATTTTGTGACCCTACTTTACACGAATATACTCATTACAAACAGTTCGCGTTTATTGTTCAAAGTTCTTTTGAATTAATTTTAGATACTGTGATGCTGCAAAAATAAGCTCATGCATATTTTCCGAATGTGAAGATTCTGCTTTTTGTTTTTTTAAGTTTTTGTTCCATTTTTAGCTGTTACTTTGTGTTACATATAACTTTAAAATAAACTTACACGTTATTATTATTTTTTCCCTTCACAGATACCTTTAGTGAGGATAGAAGCCGCTCGGCCTCCCTCGGTGAAGCAAGAAAATCCTTTACTTTCCATTTCGGAAGTGACGAACACTTTACTGGACCATCACTAGATGGCGCTACTAATCTAACCGGTGATGAGTTACGGTTACCTCGCACAAGAAGGAACTCATTTGGTGAGGGAATATCTCAACCGTGCAACAGCCTCAAAAATCAGAAGAAGTCAACGAAATGTGATTCTTTTGATAATTATACATAAAATATAAATATATATATAAATCTATACATTCCTTTGGATCTCATTGCGAACTCCAGAGTAAGATGAAGAATGGGAACGAGACAGATGTGCGCGCCGCAGTTCTCTTGTACAGTTTACATTATTTCGGATGGAATCTTCTGAAAAAATATTCCCTCCGTGGAAGTGACAGTGTGTATGATCGTGGCTAAAACTACAGGGATCATTTTTGTGATTCGTCATTTTTACCGTGGGCGATTCCTGCTCACATTGTAACTGTTCTTGTAGTGTAATTAGTTCTTAACTATCTTTCATCCACTTCTTTCAGTACTTGTAAAAGTTTCCGGTGTTTATCTGATGTACAGTTCCTATTGCCTCACAGGAAAAAAAAACATTTCCTACATTTTGTATGTATATCATAATGTTCATCAAAAGAAAAATCATGGACTTATCGAAGCATTGAAACCAAAAAATGATTTTCTTCTCTTATATAGTAAAAAAGCAAAGACTCGTTTCTTGCAAAAGTCAACTTGACAGCGGTAGAAAAGGTACGACGACCTTTCAAAGCAAACAATTATTATATAATAATTAAAACAATTTTTTACAGCTAATATGGTTTTACTGTCGCAAGTAATTCGTTAACTCTTTGGAGAGTGTCACCCCTTTTGCCTAATTTTTAAATGTGAATAACCACAGCTCCTTGTTTTTGCCACCAGAATGAATCTGGCTGTAGCTCTTTCACTGATTTAAAACTCATAGTCAGTCTCCGTTAAAAATAATTGCTGATGACACTAAAAGACTTAAGAGAATGCTTTTGTTAATGTTCTTACCAAAATATTATGTAAGGGCAAACTACGATCTCAAGACTTCGGTGAAAATGAAAAGTGATTAAATGATACAAACTGCTATAAATTTAATATTTCAGTTAGCTCGTTCTTTAATTATAAATCGTGATGCTCTAATTATTTAATGATTTTTCATCCTAAAAATAGTTTTGCTCAGTTGTACACATCTAATACTGTACTAGCGTGCACCATATCCTGATATCACATTTTACATCAAGTGACATGATCGGGTAACCAAAATAAGAGCCAGAGTTTTTATACAGATTACAAGACCAAAAAACTGGTTATCCAGCAGCTGTGGGCATATATTCTTTCTAGTCAACTCATTAGTAGTTCAATTCGGAAAACACACAGCACGTATAATCAACACTAGCCGTTTTTCAACATCATCAGAGTTCAGGCACTTTTCGGGATACCATTTCAAACGGAAACGACGATGCGTTCAGTCATTGTCACTTTAGAATACTTCGCATGAAGATGCATCCATTGTTCTTCATGAGATCTCTTTTCTCGCGCACGCAATTTCTCTCTGAGAACCGGTTTTTAACGATACGTTAACACTACTTGCAATACTTCAGAAATAGTTCCGCTTTTTGTCATATTTCCACGATTTTTGCCATCGCTACGCATATATAAAATATGGAAAATTCTGTGCAGGATAAAGAAAGCAAGCCATTTGCCGAATTTCTTTTTCGCTGTCAAATTGAAAATAAAAAAAAAAAAAAAAAAAAAAAGACTGCTCTTAATGAGACTTTTTTCGCAGATTTCCAAGCAAGTTCAGTTAAAATGCAGTAAAATTTAGGAATATCTTCTTTCAAATACACATACCACATAAACTTTAGCAGTTCCAATACTTTTCGCATGAATTTTCCAATTTCTTACGGTATATAACAGTAAAATCCCAATGAAGATGATTTTAGCCGAATGAAGTTATTACTGCGACGTTATGATTTAATGAGTATTGATGGATATGCATATCTTACTTTGATTTATGGGTGCAGGTACTACTTTCACAGAATTATGTTATCGCAGATATAATAATATTTATCCGATATATTTATCACTTTTATGTTGTAAATTCAAAATCATGAATTTAATCAACACAGTAGAGCGTATGATATCATCGTTCACTTGATACCTTACCTACCGTTGTCGTGTTAACTTTAAGTTAAGTAAGTTTGCAGCTCAAGAAATTCATTTGCAATATGAAACATTGTCAGATGACAATGAATTCCTGATTTTGTACGTGTAGAAGAACCTAACTACTGAGATCACTGAAAAAAAAAAAAAAAAACCCAGAGAAAAGGAAACTTAATTTTAAATCAACGAACTCGGATGATTATTAAAAATGTAACATTGCCAACTGATTCCCTATTTGGTAGAATGAATTTCAATATCACTGACTTTTGCAATAATATTTTCATATGTGAGTTATAACAGCGGAATATAGAAGTTAAAAAATATCTTGGAAAATGCTTCTTAATCAGTAATATTGGGAAAACGCTCAAAATAAGAAGATAATAATAATTGCCATTAAGAAAACATAAATCGAGGGAGAATGGTGGGAGGTTTATAAATACGGATTAACGTCTTTTAATACTGAACATTTCTCTTAAATCTTCGAAAACGAGAAAAAGAACTGTTGGGTAACTCAAATTTCTTTAATTTTAGGACTGTAGCGAATATCGAAGGCTAGGAAGAGTTTTTCATCCGTAATTTAGGATTTCGTTTTTCAGAATCAGAAGAAAACTACATTGAACGACAGACATGGCATCAAATTTCAAGGGAAACACATACAGTACTTAGGTTTCTGATAGGTTATCATCCAAACCAAACCCACTGGTACACGGAGAAGTGAAGCGCTACGACACCTAATCCCAGTGTATTCACATATGGCTCCCATACCAAATAAGCGGATCGGATTTTGAGATACGTAATTTTTCAATTAAAAGGTTAGGATTTTTTTATATAAGTTTTCTAAACACATATCTTGGAACCTAAAGACTTCTCCCGTGGTTTTCGGAATGACGAGATCATAGTTTTACGTTGATGGACATACGTATTATCATATAAATTCCAAAATTTTAGTCATCTGTTAATAGATGACAGTTTTATATTGGATCGAAATATTTTTGTTCTGTTAGCGATTTTTTAATCAAAGCATTTCTATTTTTGTTATTGAGCACATTGTTACTTTGGCTCTGAAGGTATTCTTTTGGTTTGATGAGTTTGATGATATCTCAATCTAAAAATGTCAGCACTGTATGCTGTTGCAAAATAATGATATTAGTGACAAGAAAGGACTAAGGACTAATTGGAAGGTAATGCGAGGGTAAATGAAAAAGTAAGGTCAATGTTGTCGTATATTAAATAAACTAAGAGGCATACAGATAATAATTACCTTATTTATCAGCAGTAAATATATTACCTTCTTTATCCCCTGCCGTTTAACGCATATTATATGTCTGTTTACAAGCTTCTGGATTCCTGTAGAGAATAATGTTGTGAGTTATTTCTGCAGCTACAAATGCACCGCTTCCCGTGTTTCAAAACGGCGGCCTCCCTTAACGACTTTCAGAGCTCCGAAGACATAAAACTTGCATGGCGCCATATCGAGGCAGTAAGCAGGATGTGGTTACACCTCAGACTTCAACTTGGCAATTGTTTGTTGAATTGCCAATGCCGTATGTGGACGAGCGTTGTCGTGCAGCAACAGCACTTTTTTGGATAACATTCCCCGTCGTTTTGTGCGAATTGCTGGTTTCAGTTTGTCTTTCAGTAAGTCACAGTATAAGTGACTGTTAATTGAGTCACCATATGCTTGATCTTGATAGTGTTCAACGATGGGTCCTTTCATGTCAAAAAAATGGAGTCAGCATTAATTTTCCTGCCGAAGGGACAACTTGAAACTCTTTTTTACATGGGGAGCTCGGATGCTTCCACTAAATGCTTTGCCTTTTGCAATCGAGGTCGTAATGATGGACCCATGTTTCATCCCCAGTGACAATCTTCTCCCGAATATTGGGATCTGACTCACACCGCTGCAAAAACTTTCTGTCAATTTCCAGGCGCTGCTACTTGTGCGCATCTGACATCTGTAGTGGCACCCATTTGGCACACACTTTATGATATCCGAGATTGTCATACACTATTGAGAATGCAGGACCATAGCTAATGTTTGCCCTTTGGGCGGTTTCAGATAGAGTAATCAGGCAATCTTCTTTAATGAGCGCATCGACGCGATCTAGATGGTCCTTTGTGCGGAAAGTCGATGGACGGCCCGAGTGAGTTTCATCAAACACATTCGTTCTACCGGCTTGAAACTTTTCTTTCCACATACACATAATTTTGGCTCCTACACTTGTCTTCCCCATATTGCACAATCACCTTACAATGAATTTCAGCGGGTTGCACACACTCAGCCCATAAAAACCTCACTACACTTCGCTGCTCGACAATGGAGCATTCCGACAAACGAGCGGCCATGTTTACGCCCTTACAACTGCTGGGTAACTACGGTTAGAAGCTTAACGATTGCATCCGCCAAGCGTCAAGGTTACATGTCCTCCCCTCCCTAAAGAGCAATCTGCCGCAGCTCTGCTTACCTACGTAACGACAGCATTGACCTTACTCTTTGATTCACCCTCGTACATATTATTTTACTTTTTGGATTCGTGATACTTTCATCCGTCCAATGGGACGATTAGCACGAATCGGTATTGGGCCCATTGGATAAATCGTACTTTTGGCTGAATTTTCCCCTATGGACTAATCGGCACTAGACCAGTCGTCGTTGGACGAATCGTACCAGACCGCCTTTGTCAAGCGGCTTCTATGTTACCTTCATGGTAATTTCTTAAGGCAAAAATGTAGGTTCTTGTTGACACGGAATATAATTTTCTTGGATTTAGAATCTCTATTTGTATTGATAGATTCATCCTTTTTAAGCTGAAAATTAATCTCGTTTCAATCGGACATATTATTTTGATTGCAAAGATTTTAGTTTTGTCTTGGTGGAACATATCATCTAGAATCCTAAAATTTCTGTTTTGCGTGGACGAAGATCGGAGAATTTCTGCATTAATTCAGATCGGAATATTTCTGTTTTCTGATAATGGACATATCGCTTTCTCTTTTTTTAAAATCTGAAAGTGTTTCTTCTGTCTTGATTTGATGGGAGGATGATTATGCTGATCTACATGCGCATGAAACGAGGAGAAGAGGGCATCTCCACTAATACTTTTAGGTTATTGAAGTGTATTTTGTATAAAAAAATGTGTAGAACAAAAATCTTTCCATTACAATTTATTCAAATATGTTAAAGAACATCCAAGTGTTACCATATTAATTCCTGGTTCACCAATGGTCTGAAGTCAAAGTGCTGCCGTAACAGTTTGACCAAACTCTCTATGCTGTTGTTGCTTTCTGATATTAGTGCTGTTGGTCATTGAGTCCTGAAAGCCCCTACCAGCTTATTTTCTTTCTTCTTTTTTATATTTAAAGGTGCATAAAGAACAAGTTAGTCAATTGTGATCCTCGGGTGAATTATTAAGTTTCGATTCATATTGATCTAAGAGGATTATCCCAATAATTTATTTAGCTAGTTTAATTATGATAACACGTACGGTCTAATACGTTTACCGATTTAATTTCATTGATACGAATTCAAGAAATGTATCTATTTGGACTGCGAGAAGGTCGTTAATTTTGAAAAAAGGTTGTTTGTCGGTTTCGGGATGTTGGAACGAATAATCTAACAATCAGTTAAGAAAGCTTAAAGATTCTGAAATGAAAAATCGAATAAGTTTATTGATTTCAAATATATCGCTGAAAATAATAACTTCGGCGATACTGAGGTGAATTATGTCCAACTAAGAAAAATTAGATGGTGACAGACCTTAGAGACTTTTATTTCTGGTAAAACAATGAAACATGCCATTGTCTTTTTTTATTATTATTATTATTTCTGTAGGAAAACAGCATATCAAAAATTCTCGCTCACTTTGTTTTTCACACAGGACGCATGAAATTTCATTTAATTCGGAATGATCTTTTGCTTCCAACGTACGAAGTTTTTGCTTTGCATTTACTGAGTTATATCGTAACCTAAAACCTCTTGTATTTGAGGATATTTACTGAATATCAGACTTTGGAAATCAAAATTTCTTGAAACTAATAATCAAATACATTTTAGTCAATGATGCAGAGATATGTCCCTTCACTTCTACATAGAATAATTGTGAAGCTTCTTGTGCTATTATAAAAGTGCAATGAATGAATGAATAGCATATATTTTAAGATATTTTATTGAATAATAAGAATAATATTTTTCAGGAATCTTTGTTTTAAAAGCATCTAATATGAAGATGTCTACTCTTTCTTCAAATCGTATTTCCCTTATTTACATTAAAAGCATTCTTCTTCAAATCGGAATCAAAACTTGAATGAAAGATTTTTTGTGCATTACACCCCGTACGAGAAGCACATGATTTTTTAATCATATTTTACTGAATCGTGAACAAAAATTTCCAAATACCCATAGTACCCAATACCTAAAACAAAGTGAACTTAATGTGATACTGAATTTCAGTTGATTGCCCCACTTAAAACAAAAAGTATCTTCTCAGCAAATAAGTTATCAAAATTATATATATCGATCAAATATAAGCAACACAAAATGGATAGCATTACGAACGATTTCTCTAAAAATTAAAGGATTTCTGAAAATTGAAAAGTTTGGTGATTTATTTTGCCAAAAGAGAAGCGTTAATAGGTATATCGGGTCGTTTTTAGTAGGTATTTGGATTTCTTTGGTCATTTACTTTCCCCCTTCTCTCCCCTATGTTTTCCTTTAAGGTACAAGTTTTAAAATTTTGTGACATCCTGATCGTGAATTCCATTTTTAAATAAAGAATTAGCACAGCGAATGAGTGTTTAAAATTCTGTTCAGAACTTATTTAACTTTGTTGTACAATCAAAACGTTTTTGTCTACAGGTTTATCTGACCAAAAAAGCATTACCAACGAAGAAATAGGAGATTCATGAGATTTGAAGAGCATGAAATAAAACGGAACAAAATGAATTAGTTCAACACTTACAATTAACTGAATAATAAAACCATATTTTTGTGCAGCCAGTATAGTTTTTGTGAATTAATTTGAGATGTTAAAATGCAGACACTCCAAAAAATTAAGAATAGTTAAAAGTGTAGTTCATAGAACAACAGATAGAAACACTGAAAAGAAGGGAGAAATACATGGGTTAATTTTACTGGGGCATTTCAAAGAATTTCCCTCCCCGTAAAGAGTAAAACCGTATTTTGTCAGCTTTTACCATAGTGAGCATGTTATTCTCCATTTGGTACACAGACAGCAAATTTCGCTTATTTCCATTTCTGATCCCTAATGAAAATGACACGAACTTAGGTAAAAAAATCGCTTATTAGGTAATCAGCTTGTTTATGAACTAGCTCCCAAGCCTTGATTTACAAATGCAGCACAATAACGCAGTTAACCTTACCAACTTCGTTAAGTTGTGCAACTTGATCAATAAAAGCCACAGCCTTTCCTTACAAAACCTTTCCAACTGATGAAAAATCGATGCAGGCTTTTGTAAATATGGGGGAAAATATTTAAATATATCATTGTATATAAAGTAAATTATTGTGCATAAAAAAATTTAGAGTGAAGTCTCAGATTTGTGTATTCGTACAGTTGTGTTTAAGAAACATTAAAATAAATAAGTAATCAAAATACGAGAGCTAGAACTTTTAAGTTTACCGTCACACGCATCCTCAGCATTTTTGTACATCACACTGCGTTTCTATATTGTTGCCATTTTCATTTGTAAAGCACTCGGCATCAGAGTCGATTTGCGTGCCATACGAATATGATGAATGTTCACAATTTGTTTCTGTTCAGAGCTCTGTATTGAGCTGTTTATTTTAGGAGTGTATCGCTTTTATTCCTGGAGTTTCGACATAAACCGTCTACTTAATTGAATGATGAAACCATATTAAACTTCCAGCAATACTGAAATGTATGTACTGTGGATCTCGCCCTTCTGAAGTCACTGAATAATATAGTAAGTCCTTCCTCAACAACTAAAACAGACGAAAATATTCCCAATTCATAAAGGTTAACAACAAACTTGGCGATGCTTTACGACATAAAAAATTTGCTTCTCATAGAACTTCCCTAGATTTCTTGAATCCCGCTGATTTGTTTTGGATGCACTAACAGCACAGATTCGTTAAATATCATTATCCGAAACAACTTGAATTTTTCATTTTTAACCCTTTTTTTGTTTTTTTATTGGAGGTTTAACGACCACCGTGTTTTTAACCCTTTAACGACATTGACCATAAAATTCTATGTCGCCCAAAATGTCATAACGCTCGAAAATGTCTTTTACAACTTTGTGAATTTCTGTACCCCTTTTGACAGATTAACAAAACAAGGATTAGTGCTGAGTTACCACACGAAACTTCTTATCTGTAGGCTTGATATTCATTGAGCTCCGGTGGGCAATCACTGCGTTCTTATACACAGGGAAGAGATGCGATGTCATCACAGGGAATGATATTGTCCCGGAAGAAACCCACTCCTGGGTCCCTTCTTTGTTTAGTGACAACAACAATGATTGAAAGTACATTCTGCTAATATCGCATAGGACATGAGAATACCAAAAACATGGGGAGTATTAAATCCCCCTCCTCACACCGGATTCGGGCAACAGTGTTCGTCTGTATGTACGGGCGTTCCGAGCGGTTTCGTCGTTAAAGAGTTAAAGCAAAATAACATTCATCGCTATATATTAGACAATTATCTTAATTCTTAAGACTATTACGTCTACTTGGGAAAGCACACTAAAATTTTTAAACAGTCATAATTGGAGTACCGTAAAAAAACAAGCTAAAACTTCCATCTAAACGTGAGTGAAATTTTGAAAAGAAAAGGAGGAAACAGCTTTGGTAGTTACAGCGTTACTTTCGAAGTCAACCTACTGTTATGCCTCATAAAGAAAGTACTTAATTTCCGTAATCTACTCGCTCTCAGTTTAATATCAGAGACACGGACCCTAATTAGAAAAAAAACATTCGAAGACTGTAGAGTCTATATTTCATTAGATGTGTATCGCATCTCATTACACACACTTCAGCGATATGTAATGAGATGCATGTTGGAAGTAACAAAACATGCACCTCCTTATACGGTTTTGAATATACTTGTATTAAAAAATAAATTCAAAAATATGGCATAGAATGTCGTAGACAAGAATATGATGGGAACGAAAAATGTCATTGTCACTGCAAGTACTCTCTGGCGCAGTGGTCTAACTGACAGCCTCTGATCATTCGTCCGAAAGGTGTCCGGGTTCGAATCCCGGTGAGGCATGGATATTGTGTTTGTCTTATGGCACTGACTCTCTCCCTTCCCTGAAGCCAGTGACCCTAAATTAGGGAAGGGCGACTGCTTATAGCCCATTGAGTTGTTCATGGTGGTCGTTAAACCTCCAATCAAAAAAAAAAAAAAGACTATCAAATGACAATGATTATACATGTTTCTTGAAAAAACGAATCATCGTCAGAAGCATTGTTGATTAATATCATTTCAAGCCCCCAGCAAAGATTCCGAAAGAAAACTCTCGGAAAATGAGTAGATGAAATTATTGAACATCACACAGAATCTGAGGAACGGTTTTGGTCATAAAGTTCTGAAAATTTTGCATGTTGATGTACTACAAAATCGCGTCTCTTTCCTCACCAATGTCGAATTTCACGTTGTACTGTGGGTTTATGGCAAAATGTGATGTTTTCGGTCAGATATAAGATTTACAACTCCGAAACCCGACCTTCATTCCCGTCGTTCTCTAAAATCTCAAAGTTATAGTTAAACTGCAGAGTTCGCAGCGTTTATTGGTTTTCATAAATTTTTGTCACTTGCACGAAAAAGGAGCATTCATCAACAAGTAAGCTAAAAGAAATAGAAACATGTGTTCTTTAAAATAAAAATTAAGAAGTATGTAAAATATTAGTGCAATATAAAGTTTGGAGTAAATAAAATTAATTAATATCTTCAACTTCTGCCTATAAAATTAAATTACAATAGCGATGGATTTGAAACTTCTAATCTACTTCGCAATTTTTAGGGCTCATTTTTTAAACGTTTTATGTTGAAGAGTTTTAAAATGTGAATTTGAATACAACACTGTTCCCCAGCTAAAGACATCAACACGATCATCTTGCGAGAAAGCAATTTTGCGTTAAGATTATTTATTACAGCATTTTGTATGATTGTAAAGAAATGTACTGTCCATTTCCTTGGAAGGTACAATAGTTTCATTGTTATTGATGTGTCTGCTTGTATGAGAATGTACTGATTTGTCACAATATTTCCAAAACGTTGTAACGTAATACTTACCGACGAGTAAGGTAATTATTACAAAGTAGCAATGTAAATAATTTAGCAATAAAACCATAAAAAACAACATTGTTATGTGCATTTTTTGTGACTTTTCATTTACCCGAGCGTGTGATCATGAGAAAAACAAGACGTACGGCATATAGCGCCAAATGTCATCAAACCAGTTGACTTTTTTTTTGCCTTACTTTCTGCGGGTACTTGATAATAGGCAGGGTTGGATTAAGGCCTTAATGGGCCCCTAGACTAACACATTTGAGTGGGCTCCAAGGCTTAGGCATCTGAATGGGCCCCTTAGAACTTATGGCGGGGAATCATTATGAAGTCCGAATTTGTAGCAATATGCTTATGATTAGCGCTAGGATTTATATGTAATACAAAAATTCCAAAATATGTACATAAAATATTTATTAAAAATAAGAAAATATGTAGGGAAAAAACAAAAATCACTAAAATATGTGGAATATTTCTTTTTGTATTTTTCAATAACTTTCTATTTCTTTACTTTTACGGTCATAAGATATTAAAAAATTACTTTCCTTTACAAAATTCAAATTACTTTACTCAATACCAAGGTTTTCAACTAACTTACTGCTATTATAACTACCAACAACATAGCACTTCTGGCTGCCGAAAACAAAGCTCCTCCTCTTTTCTCTCAAAACACATTTAAATTGTCTGAATGAGCTCTCGACGTCACAATTCCAAGAATTCCTTATCTTTAAAACAGCGCAACTGCCAGTTAAAGTTCTCTGGAGAATGATTTTGAGAGTTAAAGTTCTCTGGAGAATAAAGTTCTCAGCCTAGATTTTTTTACAACACTATCCATCTTGTGTTTTATAATTTCTCCAACTTGATCGCGTGCAGGTATCTTTCTTAATATTTCAATCGTATCTTCAGATTTATTCAAATTATTTATCAGAGGAGCCCTTGAAGTTTCAAGTCCTGTGATGACCCGATCCAATACAGTAAAATGTGTCTTTAGCAAAGTCAGTTTCTCTAATAAAGTATCACTATCGAGCAGAACTTGTCCTTTTCCAATGGAAGCAGAATCGTCCAAGTCAAACTGAGAGATTACTTCCTTGATTTTGCTGAAGTTGTCTCCAAAATATCCTGCAGCTTGTAACCAAGTGCCCTAACGTGTAATCACAGGCTGAGGTGGGAGCGGTTAGTCTCGGAACACTTCTTTCAACTTTTTTATTCTGTTGGAAACTTTAAGAAAAATATTTTTACCTGCCGCAATAAACGAATCAGTTTGTGGAAAATTGCAGGGATTGTTCAGCAATTATGGGGAGCCTGTGTGCAAGACAAGTCAGATTAATCATCTTGGGGAAAACAGTACACAAAGTGCTGTAACTACTTTAATCATGCAGGGTGCAGCATCATTTACCAATTGGTGTACTTTATCGTATTTTACTCCATTTGCCCATAAAATCCACAACGTTTTGTTGATCAATATAGTGATCGTATGGTGGTTATATTTTGCTAGTTCTTCGCAAGTATACTCACGGACAATGAAATTTGCGTTCCAAGAAGGAAGCATCGGATTGAACTAAAATTGTATGGACGTAATGACACAGACGAATGATACACATGTCGGCAAAAACACAGCTAGAGGACAATTACAGAGGGATCTGTGACACGCAGTCCTGTCATCTTCAATAGCGCGTCGCACCGGCTCGTGCGGCGATACATGCTGCAATACGGTCAAGATTGTAGGCGAACATACGCCTGATGCTGTCCTGCGGCAGACTGGCCCAAACGTGTCGGACGGTGTACTCTAAATCCCGGATAGTGCTGCACGGCGGCAGCCGGCGTCTCAACGGGTCCCACACGCGTTCGATAGGGGACATGTCCGGGGAGCGGGCAGGCCATGGAAGTGTCGGGACATGACGGAGGCAGTTATGGGCAACACGAGCTGTGTGCGGGTAGGCGTTATCATGCTGATACAGCGCACCTAGAATACCGGCCAGGAATGGAAGCACATCGGGCCGTAGGATCTCATACACATACCGCTACCCCGTCGATGATCCACGTACAACTACAAGAGCTGATCGGCTATCGTAGGCAATGGCTCTTCAGACCATAATGCTGCAGTGGGCGAGGTGTGGCACTCGATAGCGAGGTTGGGTTGTGCCGTTGACCTGGGGACCTCCACACTCGGACACGGTGATCATCTGTCCTAAAAACGAAGCGGCACTCAACGCTAAACACCACACGTCACCAGTCTGGGACGTTCCACGTCGCTCTGGCCTAGCACCATTGCACACGGAGCCGGCGATATTCCGGTGTTAATGGCAGCACCCGTAAGGGGAGCTGGGATCGCAAATTCCCTTCCGTGAAGCGTCGGGAAATGGTTCGTGGGCACACAGGAGCCGCTACATCGGCCTGTATAGTGGACCAGGTCCCAGTGGAATCCGTTCGTGCCTGGCGCACGATCTGTCAATCCTCTCTACCGGTGGTCCTTCTGGTCCGTTCGGAGCCACTCCGCCGTGTGGCAGTGCCGTCACGTATCAACTGCTCCCAACATAGTCGGACTTTATGGTCAGAACGATCCACGTGGCGGGTTATACGACACCCTGGTGACAGGGTGGTCGGCGCGCCACGATGCACGTGGCGCACCGACCGCCCTGCGATTTTCAGCCAGATGATCAGGCCTCTCTCAAAGTCCGTAAGTTGGGTAAATTGCCGTCTTTGGCGTCTGCCCGGCATTCTTGTCACTCTGTACTCTTGCTTGCATCGGCCGATGCTTTTCGCTTTCATGGGCCATCGACTACACGCCGGTTCATAAGGCTGCCAATTCCTGCTTGCAGCGCTACCACAGAGTGTGCGGTCATGCGCAATCGCACCAAACGTGGACTATTTGCATACCAGCTCGCACTCTAGCTATTTGGAAAGTTTCGCGGTTGTAGTATGTTTTCTTCCAGGAGCGCAAATTTCATTATCCGTTAGTGTAGTTAAGTATGAGATTGATGGTGCTAATTCATTCAGATGTCCAACAATAAATAACGCTTCCTATATATCTCCCATTCGCATCTGTTGTTTCGTCAACTGAGATCCAAAAGGAAACTTTTACTTCCTCCCTGATTTTTAGTACAACTTCGTCTTACATCATCTGCAAGTAATTTTTCTTAAAGTATCAGGTGCTTGAATTAATTCCCGCTGTTGCCCAATAGAGCGCAGCAGTGGTGCTCTGTGACCCGGGCCACACGTGACCTCCCTTTTCGCACGCACGTACCGTCCGTAGTCTGGGCTAAGCAGTGTGTGAAACGCGATCGGAGGGCACAAAACACGAGTTTGTATCGCATTCACGATGCCGAGTTTCGTACCAAAAAAGGAGCATTTGCGGGAAGCATTACTCTTCTGCTTTCATCTAAAGAAATCTGCTGCGGAAAGTCATTGTTTGCTAGTGCAGGCCTATTGGGAACATGCCCTATCGGAAACAACACGCAGAGAGTGGTTCCGACGCTTCAAAGCCAATGAATATGACGTGAAGGGCAAAGAGCGCCTTAGGAAGCCGAAAAAGTTCAAAAATGGCGCATTGGAGGCCTTATTGGACGAGGATTCATGTCAGACGCTCCACGGGTTGTCTGAAACGCTACGGGTCGATGGGTCAATGGTTAGCAAACGTTTAAAGGCAATTAGAATGATCCAGAAGCTGGGAAACTGAATCCCACAAGACAAGGTTATTCTTCACAACGACAACGCTAGACCTCATGTCGCCAAATCCTTGAAGAAACTCTTGGAGGCACTTGGCTGGGACTTCTTACCCCACCCTCCTTATTCCCTGGACATTGCTCCCTCGCACTTCCATTTGTTCCGGTCGCTGCAACATGGCCTATTAGAGCAGCACTTCCTTTCTGTCGCGGATATCCAAAAATGGCTCGATGAACGGTTCGCCTCGAAAGAACCCGCATTTCTCTACCGCGGAATCCATTTTTACCCCAACGGTGGGAAAGGTTTGTAGCTGCCAACGGAAACTACTCTGAATAGACTATCCTGTACCGTTTTGTGGCAACACACAGGTGTTTGTGTGGCAAAAAACAGCGGAATTATTTTTGACTGCAGCGTTTTTCTAAGAAACTTCTAAACACTGGATTATTTACTTTTGACAATGGAGAAATATGAACTCACTAGGGCACGTCATAAATCCACACACACTGCAACTTGAACAGGCTTGTTTATTGTTCCCTGGAGCTTCAGTTTCAACAGTGTTTTTCCCTTAGTTTTTTTTTTTTTTTATGTTTCCTAGTCTTAATGTGTTGCGAAACTTGAAAATGCTGGTCACGAAAAACAGCAGAAGCGCAAACACCCAAAAGCAAACTATTTCCATCAGTTCTCGGTCCTATATCAGGAAACTTGTTAATAAATGGATCATATACAATAGTTGATTTAATTTTGGACATGTCGACTACTGACTGAACAACATGAACAGGGAAAATAAACAAACAATGGCGTGAATGACGTGATTTAGGAAATAACTGGACACCAAACTACGCATTACACGACAGATGACTCAGTCTGCTCCCTGATCTTAGATGAGGAAGCAGAGTGGTGTCGGAATGGTGCTGCCATCTGTTGGTTCACAGTTTGCTACAATAGAAAATATTAGGCAATTTTGCATAAAAACTGGCTATTTATGTAAAAACTGGCAATTTATGTAAAAACATTATTAAATAATGTGAAAATATGTAATACTGTATAGGTAGTAAAACAGTAAATATGTATAATACGGGCAAAAAAACATCAAATATGTAAAAATATTTAATTACATATTTATCCTAGGCCTACTTATGATAATTAATATGTAATGCCTTCTTCAAACTAATAAATTATCTGCAGAGTTTTCGTAATAAATAATTGTACTTTTCATTGTTCTGGTAAGAACATGAGTTAAAAACTTGAGATTCCTAGATTTTGTCATGAATTTTTAAATGATTTGTTAAATGCAATATAAAACCACAGGGGACTTCGATTATTAACAGTTCCATGTGAAAATCGGGAGTTGTAGGTTGATGGTACTGAAAGAGCTGAAACAGTGTACACAGCGACATTAACCCTTTTACTCTGGGTGAGTCACTGCCTTGATATCTGTTCGTCTTCCAGCCTCTGTTTCAGACCAAGTGGAAATCATATGAAACAAAAGTACAACTATTTTGTCAACCACTGTCTCTCTCTCTCTCTGTGTAAATATATTTTTTATAAGGTGCGGGACACATGGGTCACTCACTCCATCGCTTTATCGCGGAGGTAGTACATGCATTAAAATATCCCCATTCGATAATATCACGAGTGTTTCGGGAATACATCCTTTCCGGAACAACATCGGATATATATATCTAGTTAACAGAAAAGTAACTGAAGCTCTTATGGAAACAGCAACAAAATTAGCTGGGTCTAAAAACAAGTTGCATATAAACAAATAATCAGGAAAAACCAAAATGTTGATGCAAAAAAGAAAAGAGAGATGAGGACAACTAAAGAAGATGTGACTTCCAAAGTGGAATATATAGAGCTATGCAAGACAGTACGAAAAAGTATCACTGAAAACGTAAGAAAATTCAACTGTGAACTAGTGAGGAAAGCAATTGAAATTGAAAACAACCAAAGCCTAAAGATAGCAAAGGACATCTCAGTAAGGGAAGAAAACAGATTATGGCACTGAGAATAAGAAATAGAGGCGAAATTTTGACAAGAGTGAAAGATTTTTACTCCAAATTATATGAAAGGGATGATACATGTACTCCAGACATCATGAAAGGTACCAGTACCAGAGTTCTTCCAGTCCTCCGCGAAAAAGTTGCACATGCAATCAAGAACATGAAACGGGGAAAAGCTCCAGGAGAAGATGGAATTACTGTAGACATCATACAAGAAGTAAGTGGAGAAGTGAAACAGTACTCGCCCAAATTTTCAATGATGATATCATCATCATCATCATTGTCAACCATTATCAATCCACTGCTGGACGAAGGTCTCCCCAAGTTTCCTCCACAACGGTCTGTCTTGTGCCAGTCTCCTCCATGTCACCCCTGCATACTTTCGAATTTCATCCACCCATCTCCCATGTGGTCTTCTTCTGGGTCTTTTCCTGTCCCTTGGAATCCAATCTAAAATTTCGGCTGTCCATCGATGATCTGTCCTTCTGGCAGTATGTCCAGCCCATTGCCATTTCAGGGATTTAACTCTGATCATGATGTCTTCCACTCTTGTCATTTTCGGATCCACGAGTTCCTCTTCTTATCTCTCCTGGTTACATACCAAGTATGCACCTCTCCATGCTACTTTGAGTTGTCTGCAGCCTTTGTATGTCTCTTTTAGTTAAGGTCCACGTCTCTGCACCATACGTAAGCACTGGAAGGATGCATTGATCAAACACTTTTCTTTTAAGACATAATGGCATATTGCTCTTGAAAATGATGCTGTTTCTTCCAAAAGCTCTACAGGCAAGTTTTGTACGCCGATTAATTTCTTCATCAATGTGACCCTCACTTGATATCTGCTGTCCAAGATAAACGTACGTGTCTGTTATCTCCAGCTTTTCTCCATCAATCGATAAATCTTCATTTCTTGTAAAAGCATTGAACATCATTTTTGTCTTCTGAAAGTTCATTTTTAATCCCACTTCTTTACTCTTGTCAGCAAGTTCCTGAATCATACTCTGCAGCTCTGATGGGGTAGTTGCAAAAATGACTACGTCATCAGCAAAACGAAGGTGGGTTACATAATCTCCATTAATCTTTATCCCCTTGTTTTCCCAGCTCAGCGACCGAAAAACACCCTCCAATGTGGCATTAAAGAGCTTCGGAGGTATGGTGTCACCTTGTCTCACTCCCTTTCCAATTTTTACGTGTGTTGTATTTTCAAACAGCCTAATCTTTGCACTTGCATTTTCATAGATGTTATTAATAATATTAATGTATGCAACTTCAATACCGCAGGTTTTCAGAGCCATTGTAACTGCTGATGGTTTCACCGAATCAAAGGCTTTTTCATAATCGATAAAAGCCATGCACAATGGAAGTTCATATTCCTCGCTCTTTCAATTAGTTCTCTCAGCACGTGGATATGATCTATTGTGCTGTAGCCACTCCTGAATCCAGCTTGTTCTCTCGGTTGAGCCATGTCCAGTGTTACCTTCAAGCGGTGTGAAAGAACTTTAGTGAAGATTTTATAAACTACTGATAGGAGGCTGATAGGTCTGTAGTTTCCGAGATCCTCAATGTCACCTTTCTTATGTAGCAGGATCATTGTAGCGGTGTTCCAATCCTCAGGAATCTTTCCTTCATTAAGGCATCGAGTGAAAATTTGGGCGAGTACTGTTTCGATTTCTCCACTTGCTTCTTGTATGATGTCTACAGTAATTCCATCTTCTCCTGGAGCTTTTCCTCGCTTCATGTTCTTGATTGCATGTGCAACTTCTGCTGGAAGGACTGGAGGAACTCTGGTACTGGTATCTTTCATGATGTCTGGAGTGCATATATCATCCCTTTCATATAATTTGGAGTAGAAATCTTTCACTCTTGTCAAAATTTCGCCTCTATTTCTTGTTACAGAACCATCTTCTTTTCTCAGTGCCATAATCTGTTTTCTTCCCTTACTGAGATGTCCCTTTGCTATCTTTAGGCTTTGGTTGTTTTCAATTGCTTTCCTCACTAGTTCACAGTTGAATTTCCTTACGTCTTCAGTGATACTTTTTCTTACTGTCTTGCATAGCTCTATATATTCCACTTTGGAAGTCACATCTTCTTTAGTTGTCCTCATCTCTCTTCTTTTTGCATCAACATTTTGGTTTTTCCTGATAATTTGTTCACATGCAACTTGTTCTTAGACCCAGCTAATTTTGTTGCTGTTTCCATAAGAGCTTTGGTTACTTTTCTGTTAACGTCAGAGATGTCCACTTCTTCCGATGTTAGGCCTTCTAAAGCAGAGAACCTGTTCTTCAGTTCTAACTTGAAGGTATTATGGTGTTTTTTAAGGTTGGTTATGTCAATAGATTTTGTTTGTCTTATGAGCTTGCCACGTTCAAGTTTAGTGTTGAGGTGCATCTTACATCTCACCAATCTATGGTCACTACCTGTGTTGAACTTGTTTAGCACACTGCAGTCTTCTATGACGAATTTTTTGTTACACATAATAAAATCAATTTCACTTGTCGTCCCATTTGGATGTCTCCATGTCCATTTCCTGTGTGGCTTTTTCTTGAAGAAGGAGTTCAAGATGAAAAACCCTTCTGCCTCTGCAAACTCAACGAGAGTATTTCCACGCTGGTTTCTGTTGCCATGACCGAATTTACCTACTGAAGTTTCATTCTGTTGCCGTTGCCCTATTTTTGCATTGAAATCTCCCATAATTATTTTCAAGTGCTGCTTAACTTTATTATTTAGATGACAAATTTCCTCATAAAATTCTTCAATTTCTTCTTCAGGATGACTTGTGGTGGGTGCATAAGTTTGAATAATCTGAGCCTGGTATCTTTTCGAGAGTTGGATAACAAGTCGTGAAGCTCTGTCAGAGGAACTTTCAACTTCTACAACTTTATCCTTCAGTTTCTTGTTTATTATAAATCCAACACCACTAGTTCTGCCAGTATCTGTCCCACGATAGTAGAAGAGATGTCCACTTTTCAGTTCGATGAGATCTTCTCCTTTTCTCCTTACCTCACTTAGCCCCACGATGTCCCACTTGATCCTTTGTAGTTCCTCTTCCAATTCAAGAAGCCTTGATTCAGAAGATAGGGAGCGTCCATTGTAAGTAGCCAAGGTCAGCATCAGATGGCAGCCTAGTCCGGTCCTCCGGGGATTCTCTTAGCACCCTCTGCCTTCATGTCGCACTGGCCGCTGCCTTGGCCAGGTACATTCCAGCTGCCGGAGACTGAGGGCCAAGATTTAAGTTGTGGAATCATTTTTGGAGGGTTTGGCCATAACTCACCACGCTGGCCAAGCGGGTTGGTGAGTGTGGGATAGAATTTCCTCTAATCCCGATATTATAGTTATACCGCTATGGGCGGTCGTCAGAGCCCCTTTAGTGGGAACAGGATGCACCACGAGAAGGCGGGGTTGACATTTGTCAAGGAGAGGCTGTGATGTTACGCATCACCTGACCTTACATCCCAATGATGATATATATATATATACAAAAGTGATGTTCAATGCTTTTACAAGAAATGAAGATTTATCGATTGATGGAGAAAAGCTGGAGATAACAGACACGTACGTTTATCTTGGACAGCAGATATCAAGTGAGGGTCACATTGATGAAGAAATTAATCGGCGTACAAAACTTGCCTGGAGAGCTTTTGGAAGAACATAATTTTCAAGAGCAATATGCCATTATGTCTTAAAAGAAAAGTGTTTGATCAATGCATCCTTCTAGTGCTTACGTATGGTGCAGAGACGTGGACCTTAACTAAAAGAGACATACAAAGGCTGCAGACAACTCAAAGTAGCATGGAGAGGTGCATACTTGGTGTAACCAGGAGAGATAAGAAGAGGAACTCGTGGATCCGAAAAATGACAAGAGTGGAAGACATCATGATCAGAGTTAAATCCCTGAAATGGCAATGGTATTGGTATTGGTAACTGTGGGTACCATAGTGGTACCCAGTTTATTGCTATAACGAAATACAGACATAGGAGATTCATTAAAAGCTGCAGTACAGAAAACAACAGTGCGGAAAGTAAGTATATCCACGATGCAGCACAACGTTACACAGAAAGGAAATGAATATGCACACGAACAATGGAAGACCTAACGGCATGTCAAACACTATAACACATATGCACAAATGCATGAAATGTACTATGCTATCATAAATCAACCGAACGGAACTGAAATGTGGTTAGAGAGCAAAACAACATGGAGTACCTCAGCAACTATATAAAAATAACAAAGGTAACAAACGTACCACTATCATAATCCGCGATAGAGGAAAGCACTAACACAGCAAACACTCACAATTATAGGTAATTTAAAAACAGGCACAAATTCAGGAAACAACAGATAAGATAATGATGAGATAATGAGGAGATCACACAAGTAACGAGACCGATTAGTTGTGAAAACACAGCAAAAGCACGCAATTATCGCAAATTTAAAAACATTACTTGTGAACCACAGTCAAACACACAAATAAAGCAAATTTACAATACATTACTTGTGAATCACAGTAAAAACACACATGGAAAACATCAGAATCAACATGCACTAAGTCTGCAAAACCAGGGAATCTGCGAACGGGTTCGCAAATCCTCTAACATTGAGAGAACAAAAAAGTAATCGGTGTGAGGAAGAGAGCTAAAGGTCATCGGTAAAAGGATAGAAGGTATCACATATATGCTTCTCAACGAGCTCCTTCAAGGAGGCGAGACGGCGCGTGTAACGTCTCAAAAAAGGCGGATACCGAGGATCGGTGGCACACAGAGATTTAAAAAGTGACACATAAGCTTCGAATTGCGTTACCGCCGCATACAAGACTAGATCAGGTGAGTGAAGGAATTCTTCAGAACCAACAATCGTACGTGCAGGTTGAAAAAGACGTAAAAGTTGCTGTCTGGACAGTGGGCCAGGAACTGGAGGAAACGTATCAACTGCCTGTAGAACCTCAGCATCAGAGAGAGGATTGACAGGACCTGAGCGGAGAAGCATACTGTTTGAAGAAACATCAGGTGGAGAAACACCGGAACCGGAAACCTCGGGAATACTAGATGAATCCTCAGAATGTGGCACAGAAAGTTGTTTTAACTTTTTCTGTTTTACAGCGCCTGTGGAAGTTCCAATCCGCTTCGAAGAAGTAGCTGATGCGGATGTATCCATTAGTGGATCAGGCTCACCTACCAATTCAGGAGACGAGGAAACGAACGTCGCCGAAGAAGCAGCACGTAGCTGAGCTGCCTTAGTGGAGACTGGTACAACAGCCGAGGCTTCAGGAAGATGTTGCAACAAGGGTATGGTAGACAAGGTTGTAAATGGAGATCCGATATCCGAGAGGCTAGGAGAAGAGCCAGATGGCCGATCCGCCAAACCACCACTCAACACACCCGGATCGGAACACTCCGCTGTAGACACATCTGTAGTCGAAGACAACTCTGTCAATCTTGAAGGTGGATGCACAATCGTACGGGTCGGGAGAGGAGGAAAGGCAGCATTGTCCGTGACGGAAATGTTCGTCTGACGGAGAAACGAAGAATTCGCGTCAGGCAAACTACCGGTAGTGGGGATAGTAGAAAGACCAATGTGGTCAGCAGTGGGATGCGAACTTGATGAACGTCCACGTCGAACGCGGTCACAGGAGGCAGTGGTGTGATTTTGTGTTAAACAGTGTGTACAATAGTGAGCAGTGAAAATCTTGAAACTGTACGTTCGTGCGCCAATTTCAACAGTAGCTTCTGTAGGGCAATCCGCCAAGGCTTTCTCGGTGGGAAAGACGACCAATAACTGACGGCGAGGTCCTGTAGCATGTGCAAATCGAGTTCCGCGGGGAGCGTCAGAAAGGCGACGGACCTTGCCAACAATTTTACAAACATGACTGACAAGGAGAGGAAGTGCAGTATCCGGCACTTCCTGTGGAACAGCATAGAACGTGATGTTCACCGGTCTCTTGGAAAGAGGCGACGGGATGAGATGGTTTGTCCCAATCGAAAGTCCGTTAGCTAGAAAAAAGTCAGCATCCTCCTTGTGATTGAACTGTACCGAAATACCCCGAGGAGTACGGGAAATTCCTGCAATGGACGCAGACGACACATGTACAGAGAGGGCTTCCATGTAGCGTGGCAATGGAGTATTTGGTAAAAGCATGAAAGAGCACACCTCTATCCAGGAGGTTATGGAACTCACGGCCAATCTGCGAATTGTCATCAATCGTTACCTTCACCTTGTGGTTGGATACCTGAATAATAGGTGTTGCTTGCAAAAGACCCTCTGGTTGAGAGGAATCGGACGTAGAAGTAGCGCCTCGTTGCACTTTAGAGGCAAATGACATCCTCGGAAGAGAAGTCTGTTCGGATCCGGCAGGCACAGAAGGCTGTGAGGGAAGAGAAGCACAGGCCGAAGGCAAGGCAGTAGAATCAGTAGTTCCCAGGGAGGGCGCCGAGACAGATGCAGGAGCTGAAGAAGAAAGCGCAGCCGAGTCCAGTGAAGGCACCGGTGCAGGAGTACTAGAAAGCTGGGAAGGCAACTGAGCAGATACATCTGAGGACGAGAGTATGTTAACTTCCATGGACGTGGGAAGTGTGACGTGACGTGCATCCGCCACGCCCATAGATGATAACGAAATACCGGAAGCCGCCATGTTGGCAGCTTCCAAACGTAAACAAACGAGCAAACGATAAGAAAACGGATGAATATGAACTAATATGAGGATGAGAACGCTAGGAAAGTAGCTCAAAACGGACACAGTACCTTTAGACAGCCGGGCCACGCAACAGGTGAGTGAGGGACAAGGTATTCCACACTAAAACGCATAAAATATTGGAGCCACCAACACTACGTCTATCACGAACGAGCAATGGGCTGGACATACTGCCAGAAGGACAGATCATCGATGGACTGCCGAAATTTTAGATTGGATTCCAAGGGACAGGAAAAGACCCAGAAGAAGACCACATGGGAGATGGGTGGATGAAATTCGAAAGTATGCAGGGGTGACATGGAGGAGACTGGCACAAGACAGACCGTTGTGGAGGAAACTTGGGGAGACCTTCGTCCAGCAGTGGATTGATAATGGTTGACAATGATGATGATGATGATATATATATATATATATATATATATATATATATATATATATATATATATATATCAGGGGAGAATATTTGGGGTGTGGGCCGCGGGGAAGGCCTAGTGGTCAACGTTCGTGACTGCCACGGAGAAGACCTCGGTTTCGATCCCAGGCAGGTACAAACGCTCGAACCACTAAATATCCGCCGTGCGTCGGATGGCCACGTTAAGCCGTCGGGCCTCGGATACTGGCCCCCGGGTAATAAATAAGGGCGTCTTCTTCCCTCTTTCTACCTTGCTTCCTTGTCACTTTCCTATCGGGCACTCTAGCCCAAATCTCCTAGCTTCCTATTTCTAAGGGTTGTTCAAGACCTAGGGTCAGACACTCCGTTCCTAAAATCCTCTACATATGATCTGATCTATTCGGGGTGTGCCAGGTGTTCGGCGCCCACCCAACGTACAGTCGCAATTTAACCCATATTAACGATATTATTTTTCCGGATTTGTTGTCGTCATTAGGCTTCGAGTGGTGGTTAAAATTAATTTCCTCACAATTATTTCATTAAGAAGAAAAGGTTCGTTCAGTAAGCATATCGCATTCACGCTGGAATCCTCGGGTGTGCTGTTTCGCGTGCGCACATAAGACGACCTTAAAGCAGCTGTGCTGCAAGCGCTCCCCAGATGGCGCTGCAGGCCACGTTCTTATTTCCCTGTCGTATCAAACGCAACGGTGTAACTCTCAAGGTGTACTACCCAAAATGAGCACCGCTTGAGTTCCACGGAGCAGTGCAACCAGTTGCTGTTGTATTGTTTTATTTTTATTTTTATTTTTATGTATTTCCAATAAGAATTGCTGAAGTTTGTCCGCTAAACTTAATTCCCTTGTGCAATATTTTCTTGAAGAGAAGGTTTGTTGCTTCGTGCAGTAAACAAAACGTAGTAGATAATATTTGCAGCTACAAGAGTGCTATTTTACCAGCGGACACCTTAAATTGTTAAAGCAACTGTAATTCAAAACTCTCCAGATGGCGCTACAGCTCATGTTTTTATTTCCTTGTGGATCCAACGCAGAGGTTTAAATTCCCAGGATGCGCGCACTTAAAAAAGCACCCCTGGTCATACTTCTTTGCGTTTGGAATAGCGTAGAGTCATAAACACACTTCAACGTTCTGCTACGAGTTACTGTTTTTCTGTCTTTTCGTCGCTGCGTGAATCGGTGTGTTTATGAGCACAAATTTAAATATACAATTTAAATTTTGACATCCATTTAAGTTAACGGTGTACTATGTGTCTCATATTCTGCCAGAGATTTTGCAGAATGTATAAAGCGGGTTAAAGAAAGTAAGCCTCGTGCTGTATTTGAAACTTATATATAAAAACATGATACCGAAAATTCATTCATTACTCTAGTATTTGCTCAGGAAACTCAGATTTTTCTTACAAAGGAGTGTATGTAAAGATCTTTACCGTAAGTTTTTAGACGACAGCTAAATAAAAGAAATGCTTTCGCATGGTCACAATCAAAGCGCGAATTTTGCAGCTCAGGATACAAAATAAAATTTTTGCGTGGTTTTCCCAAAACAGCGCACACCCAACCAAATGGGCATAAATTCATATACATACACAGTCGAGTCATATTATTGTGACCACCTCCTACTTTTGAAGTCAACAGCACGCAGCTAATGAAAGAAGGCACTTGTCGTGAGCTGGCTTGGGGGGTATATAAGTTGTGCTGTAGGCATTCTGAAAGCATGTCACTCGTTGCTGTCATGGATACAACGAGCGATTCATCAGATTTACAAAAAGGGATGATTATCGGCTTTCGGGCCAAGGGTGGCAGTATTTCTGTAACAGCGCAGGTTGTGAACTGTTCGCGCGCTGCTGTGGTTAAATTGTATCGTGATTGGAGAAATGGCACCATTGCGAATAAGCGACGTGGAAACTGCTGAGCACCACGTGCCATTGATGTGTGAGGTGAACGTCGGCTGCGATAATGCGTGAAGGCCGATCGGCACTCTACATTGGAGCAACTCACTGGCCGAATGAACCAGAGGGCTACCAGAAGTGTGTCTAAAACGACAGTTCAGCGAACCCTGCTGCGTATGGGGCTCCGATGAAGACGGATGGTCACTGCACCTATGCTAACGAATGTACATCGGCAGAAAAGGCTTACATTTGCACGGCAGTATCGGAATTGGACCTCCGCTGATTGGCAAAGGATTGCCTTCTCCGATGAGTCATGTTGTCTGCTTCATCGAACGGATGGAAGTTGGCGTACAAGGCGAGAAACATTGGACAACAAACACTCTTCAACCATTGCTGGAAGAAACACAAGCTGGTGAGGGCAGCCTTATGGTCTGGTAAATGTTTTCGTCGCATTCTCTGGGTCCATTCATACCTATGGAAGGCACTATGGAACGAATTCGTTATGAATCCATCCTTGCGGACAACGTACACCCATACATGCTAATTGTCTTCCCTGGGGCTGATGGGATCTTCCATCTCGACAATGCGACGTGTTACACAGCCAGAAATGTCCGAGAGTGGTTGGAAGAGCACGATGAAGACTTCAAAATACTTCCCTGGCCCCCAAATTCCCCAGACTTAAACCCAAATGAGCATCTGTGGGACCACCTCGATCGTGTTGTTCGCTCTATGAATCCTCCATCACGCACCCTCTAGCAGCTGTCCAATGCACTGCAGTCAGCATGGCTCCACATACCTGTGAACACCTTTCAGCACCCTATTAAGTCACTACCAGCCCGTCTAGCTGCTGTTCGCGCTGCACACGGCGGTTACTCTGGATATTAACTGGTTACCACAGTAATGTGACTCGATCGTGTACATATATTATTTGGCCAGGCATGCCTCCTGGGCCCTTGATCATGGTGGGCACCAACACTACAGCACCTATAGACCCCCCCCTCCTTAATTCGGCCATGAAAATAGGGTCTATTTTCTGGAACAGCCCAGACCTACACAACGGCAGTACTTAACTGGACATAAGATACTAACAAACCGTAACCCCCTCCCCTCCCCCTCCCCCTCCCGAAAAAAAACCGACAAAAAGTCACAAAGAGATGGACAGTTGAAATTAGAAAGTATAGGGAGAGCTTAAAACAATACTTTGTGGAACGAACGTGAGGAAACCTTCATCCAAACTCAGATCAATCGTGCATGATGATGATGGTGTGTGTGTGTTCCTGCTTTTAAGTCGGTAAGATGTTTTTATCCAATATTTAGCACATGTATGTGACGAATCTAGGGAACCTGAGACATTTAGGATTGACAATTCGAGTTTATATTGTACGTATGCCTCCCTAGAATATTTAAGTAACAGGACATCACTGCATTCATATAGATGGTAATTCGATGTCAGTATTTATAAATGTCGAGAGTGAACAGAGTTTGAAAGAGGGTTGACAGTAGGTGCCCGACTCATGGGTCACTCTGTCGTTGAGGTAGTACAGGAATTGCAGTATCCCCATTCTACATTATCAAGAGTGTGTCGGGCATACGTCATTTCCGGAATAGCATCGCATCGTGGACAGCGCTGTGGGCGGATAAAAATGGTGGGTAAACGTAGCCGTCGAAGTCTGTCTTGCAGAGTTGAACGAACCGGAGAGTGACAATGGGCAAAAATCACTGCAGACTTCAACGAGGGACTACCAAGAACGTCTCCACCAAGACCATCAGACGATCATCAGCCGCAATAGGTAATAGGAGCAGCCGACCCACCAGAATCCCATTGCTAATGCCACAACACCATACTGCACGCCTCAACAGGGCGAAATACGAGACTTTGAATGATTAGCGACGGGTCTCCTGAGTCCCGTTTCCAGTTGTTTCGCACAAACGGGAGGGTGCGGATATGGCGGAAACCACACAAAGCGATGAACCCGGCATGTCAACAAGGAACTGTTGAGGATGATGGAGGCTCGGTTATGGTCTGAAATGTGTTCAACTGGCACACGTTGGGACCTCTGGTACGTCTAGATGCATCTCTGTACAGTCCATGCTACGTGTCCATTCTCACATCAATCTGAAATGTGTTCAGCTGGCACACGTAGGGACCTCTGGTGCGTCTAGATGCATCTCTGTACAGTCCACGCTACGTGTTGTAAGGAAGTAAATTTCTCCGTCATTTTTTTCCACGCCAGGGCTCGAACCCGGATCTCCTCATTCCGGAATAAGTAGCTCTACCAATTGAGCTACGCGGACGTTCGTTATTGCTGCTATCTGCCTTTATGTCGTGTGCGTCCTGCTGGGCAGGCACGTCATATCCCCCCCGAAAGAGGGCCGGGGACATGGCCCACGGGTCAGCCGTGACCATGAATAATCGCAGGCAGCCATCCGCCGTAGAATGTGCACATGAGAACTCTCACTCAATCTGGTGTGTGGAATGCAACGTCACACATTTATTTTTCGAAGCGCTGGAGAAGGGATTCTTTTATTTTTCCTATCTCGCGGTGTGGAAAGAACATCACACCATTGCGAGATCTTGAACGGCCGGGTCATCCGGAACGTTCGGGCGCCATTATAACGAAGTAAATTTCTCCGTCATTTTTGTCCACGCCGGGGCTCGAACCCGGGTCCCCTCATTCCGGAATAAGTCGCTCTATCAATTGAGCTACGCGGACGTTCGTTATCGCTGCTATCTGCCTTTATGTCGTGTGCGTCCTGCTGGGCAGGCACGTCACAGTGTCAATTCTCACATCAATCTGAAATGTGTTCAACTGGCACACGTTGGGACCTCTGGTACGTCTAGATGTATCTCTGAACAGTCCACGCTACGTGTCCATCCTTGTAAACCAACTGCATTAATTCATGGTCATCGTGCACCTACAGAGCAATGGAGTCTTCCAGAAGGACAGTGCACTTTCCCACATAGACTTGGTGACTAGAACACGTTTAGAAGAGCATTTCGCAGAAGTTTCCAACCGGGATTTTCCACCCGGTTTACCGAACATGAACCCTGTGGAAAATCTTTGGGATGCTGTGGAAAGGTTCGTTCGAGCTTTAAATAGCTATCCCGCATATGGTGCTGACGCAATATGGCTGAATCGTGTAAATAGGTTCGGCACGCTGAAGGCATGCAGAGACTAATGAAGTGCATTGTGCGAGAAACAATGGGTAAAAAATTAAAATAAATCTGTTGTGCACACTGTCGTAAAAAGCACCCTAAAGGTGTAGGCATAAGCTGTTTTCAACACGATGACAAAGTGTTATCCAACCCCATTGAAAAACTGTCTTCAAAATACACTAAAAGCTTTATTTACGATAAAAGGTTAAAAACACATGCGAGATCTTCGCGGTCAATCTGACCACATCATCAGGATTAGGTATGTATCTAGCCGGTAATACAGTTCTTATACAGCACACATTCTCAAGTATTTATGCAAACAAGTTACTCATCGATGCCTGTTCCGATAGTGTTATAATTATCCGACGAAACGCTAGCGTCAGTTCAAGATTGATGTAAAGTTGAAGTTCACCAGGGTGTCAACATGGATATCAACCTTCTGTTTTCGATGACCTGATTAAGAAACAACTGTGTGGATCATATTCAGCACTCAAGGTGGAATTTATCTCAAGCCAATACGTCGGATCATTGGACTATTATCAGCGTATTGCTAACTTTCTTAAAAAAGTTTGTAAAACATTTGACTTGGGATTTGGGGTACGAACACGCAACCTATTCTCGTTAATTAGGAGGGATAGAGACTCCACCCTCTAATGAATCGCCATGGAGTGTACGAGATTCAGTTCCGGACCAGTCTTGGAGAAGAGACCAACCTATGTTACGTGGTTTCTATGCTCCGTAGTCTTGGTGTGCGCATTGCGGAACACGGATATTCATTGAGAACTTTGAACCCACCCTTTGCACTAGTAAAGACATTCCGTTCAGGTTCCTGCAATTCAGTTTGGGACAATGCTTCTATTTTGGGCTCTACGAGGTCTAAACCCTCTTTGCACATGATGGAAAGTTTCGCCTATTTATTATTACATATGGGGTTTAAATTTTGTAATGAGGAGCTCTCCTCTATTGTCCCCTCACCCTGGCAAACACTAATTTTACATCAATCTCGAGCCGATGCTAGAGTTTTCTCGGATAATTATAACACTATCGGAACAGGCACCGATGAGTAATTCGTTTTTTTGTTTTTTTGTTTTTTTTTATTGGAGGTTTAACGACCACCGTGAGCAACTCAATGGGCTATAAGCAGTCGCCCGTCCCTAATTTAGGGTCACTGGTTCCAGGGAAGGGAGAGAGCCAGTGCCGCAAGACAAACACAACATCCATGCCTGACCGGGATTCGAACCCGGACCCCTTACGGACGAATGATCAGAGGCCATCGCTTAGACCACTGCGCCACCGGGGCGGCGTAATTCGTTTGCACAAATACTTGAGAACGTATGCTGTATAAGAACTGCCCGACACATACCCACGCCTGATGATGTGGTTACAGTGACCGCGGAAGATCTCGCACGTTTTTTTAACCTTTTATTGTAAATAAAGTTTTTAATGTATTTTGAAGACAGTTTTTCAATGGAGTTGGAAAACACTTTGTTATCGTGCTGAAAACAGCTTATGCCTACACCTTTACGATAATAGGTAAAAGACGCGATCTGACGGACTTTGAACGTGGAATGATCGTGGATGCTCTAAGCATTGGTGTGAAAAGGGAACGCTGAATGCATGCAGAGACTAATGAAGTGCATTGCGTAAGAAATAATGGGTAAAAAACGCGATCTGATGGACTTTGAACGTGGAATGATCGTGGATGCTCGAAGCATTGGTGTGAAAAGGGAACGCTGAATGCATGCAGAAACTAATGAAGTGCATTGCGTAAGAAATAATGAGTAAAAAACGCGAGCTGACGGACTTTGAACGTGGAATGAACGTGAGTGTTTGAAGCATTGGTGCGAGTATTTGTGAAACGGCTGCAGTTGTGAAGTGTTCGAGGGCAGCAGTTGTTAAAGTGTACAGAGACTGAACCACCAGACAAGAAACATGGTCTGAGGGCAAGGCGTGAGGTCATCAACAGCTACTGGGTACTCGTGTTGAGCGGAGAGTAGACGGACTTATTCAGTCCAACACTTCGCCAGATTACAGGTAATCTGAATCAGAGACCAAGTCCGATGGCCTCTCAAATGCCGTACGTTACAGCGTATGTGCTACAAAAACAGACGGCCTGTCCGTAAACCATTGCTATCTGCAGCGAAATAGAAGAAACGCTTCCAGCTCGCTCAAGAACTCAAGAATTGGACAGTAAATGAGTGGAAAACTGTAATGTGGTCCGACGAACCACTTTTTCAACTACACCATGCAGATGGGAAGGTGAGGATTTGGAGACAGAAGCACGAAAACATGGACCCATCTTGCATCGTCATTACTCTTCAAGCTGGTGGAGGCAAAGTTATGATCTGCGGCATGTCTTCGTGGGAGTGTTTGGGCCCTTTGATTCGTGTTGAAAAACGTCTGACCGGCCAAACGTATATAAATACCGTTGCGGATCAAGTCCACCCATTTTTGTTGATGGTTTAATCCCAATGTAGATGGATATTTCCAGTAGGACAATGCTCTATGTCGTAGTGCTCATATTGTATACGAAGGGTTTAAAGAGCATCACGAAGACTTTTCCCTGCAACATTGGCCTCCTCAATCACAGGATCTCAATCCAACACAGCATTAATGGGATGAAGTCGAAAGGGGCATCGTACAGCTGGATCCGTTAATATCAAATCTTCATTCATCCCATTTGGGCTAATAGACCCCAAGCCACTTATCGACATTTAATAGTGTTCATACAAAGACGAATTCAAGCAGTATTAAGGACAAGAGGTGGCCCAACAATGTATTAACCAGGTGGTCATAGTAATTTGGCCATTTAATGTTATTCTTGACAAAATCACACTTCACTATCTCTGCATTAAGTTCGTGTGTGTGCGGTTTTTTTTTCTCTCTTTCTCTTTTTTTCCACAGCAAACAGCATATTTTCGTCAAGAATCGTTTACCAGATTAGGTAGTACATGGCTTTCAGAATGGCTGAGTCGTAAGTCACAGACAAATGAAAAAAAAGCGACCTTAAGCATAGGGAAGCCCGCAGTGGGGACCCTAGCCCTTGCGGGTCCCCAGGCGATGGCTCTTCACGGGGCCCATTTCAATAACCCAAAACCATCGGAATAACCCTTTATGTATATGTGTATATACGTAAAAAATTACATGTTGCTTACTCTAACCGTAAAACAGTGGCACGCTTTTTTTTCTCACACAAACCCTCACTTTGGGGTGAATGTGATCCCAAATCATTTTTCTTTTTTGGGAATTCTGGTATTGATTTATATGAAATAAACACGATGTAATACAATACATTGTTTATTAATATAATTAGGAATCCAAAATATTACCTGTTCCAAAATGACCTGTTACTAAATAAACAAGGATAGCTGTATAATTATAAGATACAGTAAGTCTATTATTTAAAGAAGAATTCTACGACCTTTCTCGGTAGCTGGCTTCCGTGCGTGCATTGCAACTCATTACTCGTATCCAAAATTGCAGCAAAATTCCTGTGAAAAATATCTTGAAAAAATTTAATTTAGACATTTCTCCACAAAAACCCTGCTGAAAAAATGCCTCTGACCAAAAAATTAAAAAGTTTCTAACTCGTGAAAGAAATACGGGATTACACCATATAATACAAATTTTGAAGATGACAATCCGATGTTTGGTGTATTTTAAAGTTTTCGGATATTATCTGACTTACCATCCTTTTCACATTTACACCAAAAATCGGATTGTCGTCTTCAAAAGTTGTGAAATTTCTAACACAGTAACTTTTTGATGTTACTAATTAAAAGAAGTAAACAAATATTAAAATTGGCCATTTATTTGTATATGATCGGGAACTACAACTACACTACTTTAGGTGATGCCAAGCAAACACTACTAATTAAATAACGGCGGTGTGGGGCCCCTCTGTGCGCGGGTCTCTGGGCAGTTGCCCAGTATACCCGTACCCGGGGCCGCCACTGGAAGCCCGCGAACTTTCGCGTGAATTGGGCTGTTGCTCCTTCAATGTTTTTTTGCTTTTACAAAGAATTAAATGTTTGATCGCTTTCAAAGAAAAGACTTTTTGAAAAACTTAAATGGAGTCTCACTTTGTGGTTTGAAGTGCAACGAAATTTTTTTTTTTTTTTTTTTTTTATTGGAGGTTTAACGACCACCGTGAGCAACTCAATGGGCTATAAGCAGTCGCCCGTCCCTAATTTAGGGTCACTGGTTCCAGGGAAGGGAGAGAGCCAGTGCCGTAAGACAAACACAACATCCATGCCACACCGGGATTCGAACCCGGGCCCCTTACGGACGAATGATCAGAGGCCATCGCTGAGACCACTGCGCCACCGGGGCGGCACAACGAAATTGAACTCGGAATCTCCAAAATATGCGGTCAAACTTGTTCAGTTTCTTTAAAGTCTCTGTACAGTGAAAACGATTTATGAATTTGTCATCTTCCAAAAAGATTTCTTCACAAAAACAAATAACTGCAATACAATTTTTCAGGAATCTTCAACCTTAAACTTTTTTTTTTGATTGCAGGTTTGACGACCACCGGGAGCAACTCAATGGGCTATAAGCAGTCGCCCGTTCCTAATTTAGGATCACTGGTTCAAGAGAAGGGAAGGAGCCAGCGCCGTAAGACAAACACAACATCCATGCCTCACCGGGATTCGAACCCGGACCCCGTTCGGACAAATGATCAGAGGCCATCGCTTAGACCACTGCGCCACCGGGGCGGCAACCTTAAACTTTATCCTGTTACACCTATGCACACGTAGCAGCGCAAAATAACTCGGGGAAGTTGTGGAGCTCAAAAATAAACTAAAAGTGGTACGCTAGCACCATTTGTTAACTGCGAACGGCACCAGAACCTGAAAAATGTATCTAGTGCTACTGTATTTTTAGGCATGTATTAGAAAACAACAGGGGACGAATTCTGATGGAACTGAAAAAGTATTGCCTGCACAAATCACGCGATAAGCAATTAGAGCGCTAAAAGTCGAGATTTCGTGTTCACAGACGCACAAACGAAATTTCAACGTGAGGCAAGCTCGTCGTTTCTAGAAGACCTGTCATTTGCCCAAAGAAGTGTTAAAAATTATTTCAGAACTCAAACCATTAACTTCATTTGCCATAGCGGTCACAAATCCGTACAAAGGTAGAATCTCCTAGAAATTACTCGAGGTACAGACAAACCAATCATTTGATTCATTTCCATAAAACAGAAGAGGGCGTCTTCTGATTAAGAGATTTTTGAATTAAAACACTGAGTTTTTGACGTACTGTAGAGGAACGCGAGTGTCAAAATTGCAAGCAGCAATGGTAAGCACTTGTCGGTGTAGTTTAATTCCGACTCCGGAGCAGAAATATTTGGGTTCGAGCTTCAGCACCGGCAAATTTGTGTGTTACTACGTTGGCGTCAGAACGTAGAAATTGATCTACTGGCAATTGGGTTCTTCAAAAACTGTGTGATGTTCCTTCCACACATCGTCTATGATTAATGAGAATTCCTTCATCGCCTCCAAAAATGTGTGATGCTTCTTCCACACATCATCTGGAATCAGTGCTCGAAACGGGATGGGACGCCCCGGTGGCGCAGTGGTATAAGCACTGACTTATGACTCTTCGTCCGTGAAGGGTCTGGATTCGAATTCCGGTAAGGCATGGGTGTCGTTTTTGTCTTACGGCAATGGCTCCCTCCCTTCCCTGGAACCAGTGGCCCTAAATTAGGAACGGGCGACTGTTTATTTTCCATTGATTTGCTCACGACGGTCGTTAAATACGCGAACAAACTTTTATCTACCCCTTTTCTTTATTCGCTACACGTTGCTCTCGTGTTCTTGTCGATTTATTCGCAAATCTGGCTATAAAGATATCAGCCAGAAAGAAGGAAGGGGAAGAGTTATACGTTATACTATTTAGGCAAGAAAGAAAGTCGCCTTTCTCGCTTAAATGCAATGATGGCCACCCAAAATGCAACACCAAGAAGGACACGAGACAGCAAAGCCAGATTTACTGGACACATAACAACAGATACAAAGATGAAACGATTGAGCTTACAGGGCCGTGCGACTTGCGGAACACGCAGACATCAATAGTTCGTATGGCCCCCATGGCTAGCAATAACGGCCGCTACACGCCGTGGCATCGAACGAAAGAGGCTTTGGATGTGGGCTTGGGGTATGTCGGTCGAGGCTGCTTCCACACGGTGCCACAGTTCATCAGGCGTAGGCGCGGGTGGTGCTTGCCGGGCCACTCGGTTGCCGATCAGCTACCAGACGTGTTCGATGGGCGACATTTCGGGAGAACAGGCGAGCCACGGCAGCAGTGACAACTGTTGGGCCGTGAATAATTGTTGCACGACGCGTGCCACGTGCGGGCGCGCATTGTCCTGTTGAAACGTGGCCACTGGCAGGTCCTGTAGGTAAGGGAGGACTACAGGCTTCAAAAGGTCGGAGATGTAGCGGTGGCTGCTGAGTGCACTGGCGATGCGTACCAGAGGGGTGCTGGTGTCATATCCAATTGCGCCCCAAACCATAACGCCAGGCGACGGACCGGTATGGCGATCAATAATACAGGCGTCACACAGTCTCTCGCCGCGGTGACCCCACACGCGGATCGGACCGTCGTAGTGTTACAGGCAGAAGCGGGATTGTCGGAGACGACAATGTATAGCCATTCCGTAGTCTAGGTGAGGCGTTCAATAGCCCACTGGCCGCCCCGGTGGCGCAGTGGTCTAAGGCGTTGGCCTCTGATCATTCGTCCGAAAGGGGTCCGGGTTCGAATCCCGCTGAGGCATGGATGTTGTGTTTGTCTTACGGCACTGGCTCTCTCCCTTCCCTGGAACCAGTGACCCTAAATTAGGGACGGGCGACTGCTTATAGCCCATTGAGTTGCTCACGGTGGTCGTTAAACCTCCAATCAAAAAAAAAAAAAAATAGCCCACTGCCGCCGCACTCGCCGGTGGTCTAACGTCAATGGTAATCGGAACAATGGACGACGTCGAACGGTAAGTGCTGACACAGGCTGTTGCGCAACACACCCTAATTCCGGCGCTAACGTGTGCCGCGGCTGCGGCAATCACTCACGTCGGTCGTCCCTCCTGCACCCGCCGAATCTATACTCGCCTCACTGTGGCTGGATGTCGTCCCACACGGGCGCCGATGTCTCGGTACGATAAACCGCTGTCGCGATAAGCCATTATTCGTCCTCTGGTGAACTCCGAAACGTGCTGGAATGACTGTCGTATTCTGCGACGAGGCATCAGGAAGCGTCCCACGCACAGGTTCGGCAGCACAACACACTTCCACTGTTTTCACCCCGCCTTCTGTGCACCCTTCTTATAGTGCTCCTCGGCGGCGTGCCGGCTGCACATGATTTGCATATGCCCTGCAATGCTAATTGTTTGCATGTCCTCTCGCGGGCGACGCATGCTGCTAATTTCAGGCGAATCGGATGCTTCCTTCTTGGTGTTGCATTTTGGGTGGCCAGCAGTGTAGTATAACTATACTAATGATCCAAATTTCTTGGTGTAGAATAAAAAGAAAGGAAAATGGTGGAGAAGGAAAGGTGAAACGGCGTACTTCGACTGTTTATCTCTATAGTGATGTAATTTCAAAGATAATACAGATAAAAAAAAGAACGATGATAGAAATTCAAACCTATAAATCCGCGGCGAACTTCGATTCTTTATCTTTATAGTGGTGTAAGTTTTTCATCAAAAATAATACAGATAAAAAAAAAAAGAAAAAAAACAAACAATGATTGTAGAATTTCAAACCTGCAAATTCGCCGTCCCAGGAAATTGCCGCCTTTCTCGCCAATGCTAAAGACCGGTTCTGTCTCCAAGAAGGAACATCTTCTGTGCAAAGTAGTCACAGCGGACTTCGTCGTTAACGGTTTCAAATGCAAGTAGAAAACTGGCGGATTTTTTTTTTTTTTTAAGGTTTAACGACCACCGCATGAGCAACTCAATGGGCTATAAGCAATCGCCTGTCCCTAATTTAGAGTCACGTGTTCCAGGGAAGGTAGAGAGCCAGTTCCGTAAGACAAACGAAACATCCATGCCTCACCGGGATTCAAATCCGGACCCTTCTCGAGCGAATGGATATATGCCAGCGCGTGTACCATTGCGCCACCGGGGCGGCGGTATGGTGGATGATAGTGACCGATTGAAACCGTCTCGCCGATTGTTCTGAATACAGCAACACGAAACGTTTGCCCTTTTTAACGTACTGCTCTCTCATTTGAAAGCTCTTTGCCTCTGTTTGTAAACAAGTGGAAATCATACAACAGAAAACTAAAAGTATTTTATGAACAACTATTATTTGTGATGTAACGGGACTCCTCCAGGCCTCTTGGTAATTTTGGGTCCCTAGGTGGTAGTCCCGTTAGTCCTCAGCCCCTCCTTAATCCGATCCTGAGTCCTGACGGTGGGCGTTGAACCAAGGCCATCTAGATAATACAAAGCCATGACATTAGGGAGATGCGTTACCTCCGTTTATGGCGTCACTCTCATGTTACACTTCTTGATACGCCGGTGTCGTGTGTAACGTCATACAATACAACTTTAGAAACCAACGGAAGCCTTTTCCACGTGACGTCACTAAAAGCGCGAACTCATCCGTGACCCGACCATCACCCTAATGTTATGACCATTGGTTATGGCCTTGTATTTTCTAGACGGCTTTGGTTAAACTCCAAAGCCGCCCCGGTGGCGCAGTGGTCTAAGTGATGGCCTCTGATCATTCGTCCGAACGGGGTCCGGGTTCGAATCCCGGTGAGGCATGGATGTTGTGTTTGTCTTATGGCACTGGTTCTCTCCCTTCCCTGGAACCAGTGACCCTAAATTAGGGACGGGCGACTGCTTATAGCCCTTTGAGTTGCTCACGGTGGTCGTTAAACCTCCAATAAAAAAAAAAAAAAACTCCAAAACAAAAAAAAAAGAAAAAGAAATTGAGCTTTGGTTCCTTGTCGATGAGGGCGTCATTGTCTGTATACCGGTAGCGCAAATATCTCGTTGGGTAGCGCATTTACTGTAGCGCAGTATGTTTGCGCAATTATTTCAGTTTTCATTTTGTAGGCGGGTACTCCGTGAGTGGCATCACAGCAAAACTGAGATATTTGTAAACAAATATGATAGTGAGTCACAGGTAGAATAGGGATTTCAGCCTCGTAGAAAAATTAAGAAAATACTAGTTCTACCAAAAAAAAAATTGGGGTTTCGTAGAGGTGGTAGCAGAATCTTATGATGACTTAAGACCCTTCAGCCGTCTTTTCAATAGGATTCAAGTGCCTTAAACTTATAGCGTCAGGTTGCCTAAAATTGTTCCATATTTTTTTTATGACTTACAGCCAGCATTATAGCCTATAATTTTGACGTTGCTGTTTGTTTTGGGCCATGAATATCTTTAAGAAGCCTACTCTTCAAGGTAAGTTTCATCTCTCTAGTAGAACGTTATCCAAATTTTGTAATTTTACTTCCTCATAGTAAAGAAGTAGCTTGCGGTATTGGTGAACGAGTGCTCAGATGCACAGATCTCTGGCTACTCTTCCAAGTTGAGACCGGATTCAAGTACCACGTGGATGATAATTTTAAGTTCTTTCCTGGAATCAGTGGCCCCCAATTTGCGCGTTTGTTCAAGATAGGTCTGGGTGCGAACCTCCCGGTGGCGCAGTGGTCCAGGCGTTGGCTCATGACCATTCGTCCGGGCTCGAATTCCGGTGAGGCATGGTACTTATGTTTGTCTTACGGCACTGGCTCTCTCCCCTACACCCAGTGGCCTAAATTAGGGACGGGCGACTACTTACAGCCCATTGAGTTGCTCACGATAGTCGTTAAACTTTCAATAAAAAAAAAAAAAAAAATTCCATGGGGCAAGGATGTTTGTGCCGCCCCAGTGACACAGTGGTCTAAGCGATGGCTTCTGATCATTCGTCCGAATGGGGTCTCGGTTCGAATCTCTGTGAGGCATGGATGTTGTATTTGTCTTAGGGCATTGTCTCTCTCCCTTCCCTAGAACCAGTGACCCTAAATTAGAGACGGGCGACTGCTTATAGCCCATTGAGTTGCTCATGTTGGTCGTTAAACCGTCAGTCAAAAAAAAGGATGTTTGTCTTTGCGGCATTAATTGTCTCCTTCCCTGGAACCAGCCCTAAATTGGAGACGGGCGACTGCTTATATCCCATTGAATTGCTCATGGTGGTCGTTAAAGCTTCAAGCAAAAAGAGAAAAAAAGGATGTTTGTTTTATGGCTTTGATTGTCTCCTTCCCTGAAACCAGCCCTAAATTAGGGATGGATGACTACTTATAGCCCATTGAGTTGTTACAGTGGTCGTTACACCCCCCCCTCCCACAACCAAAAAAAAAATTAACCGGCTAAAGTTTATCTGTTTGTTCCTCATTTCTGTGAAGAATCAAATATGAAATATTTGAACTTAGTCATAATGTCTGAATATATGTATCATACTTCTATTGCTGTTCATATAATTATGTCAAGCAATGCTGGCTGAATTCCTGAACACTTTTTTTTTGCTAGTTGTATTTAAGCAGTTTTAGAATTTTGGAAAAAAAAAGTCCATGGCCCTACAGATCATTGTAGTTTAACAGAAGTTGGTCGATTATGTCCATAAATGACCCAAATATTGATCCATTTAATATACACTGTATTAGTTTTTCTGCCTTTCAAGGCAGGGCATAGTGCAGCATAAAATTGGTTGCCCTGGTGGTGTAAGTGCTGGTCCGAGATGGGTCCGGGTTTGAATTCTCGTGAGGCATGAATGTTGTATTTGTCTTATGGCACTGGCTCTCTCCCCTCCCTCGAAACAGTGGCTCTAAATTAGGGACGGGCGACTGCTTGTAGCCCAATGAGTTGGTTATGATGGTCTTTATTTAAACCTCCAATAAAAAGAAAAAAAAAACACAATTTAATTTCAGACCCACTAAATAATAGAACACAAATAATATGAATTTTTTTTTAGACTATTGTAGTTTCTATGCCGACTAAGTATGTAAGTTACATTTAAGTTAGTCTTCATTTGTGATTTATTGAAATACAATGTCTAGTGTGTGTGACTCTTCCCTTTTCCCATTGAATAGCTGGTAAGGTGTCAGAATTGTCTTTCCCCGTGGATTCTACAAACTTTCTTGAACAACTAACCTTTGCACATGTAATAAGTAGGAACTGTAAACCAATTATACTCAAAATAGTATAACTATACTAATGATCCAAATTTCTTGGCGTAGAAATTTCATGCACCAACCAGATGTGCGAAAGCTCAGAAAGTTTGATTTCTATTCTACACCAAGAAATTCGGTTCATTAGTATAGTCATACTATTTTGAGTAACCCTTTCACATTAACGGTTGCATCACCATTAGGCACTTTTCTGTGGGATATGGTAAAGTGGTGTCATTTTGCATTGCTACTATTAAAAACTTTCTTAAGGTGACATGTCAAAGTTTTTATAATATATTGCTACATCATCAAAATAATAATGTATCTTTCTTATGCTTACATGTGTTAGTAAAGTTCAGAAATTTAGCCAGCTTGTTTTTTTTTTTTTTTTTTTTTAATAAGTGAACAGTTTGTAGCTCTTCTGAGGTAAGAGTTGTAATATGTGTGCACAGGTGTTTAGAAGCAATTATGTTCACTGGCTGAGGGAATATCTCTCTCTCTCTCTGTGTCCTGGCAGCATACCTTCTGGGTATATTGTCATACATTGTATATATAAAAATTGTGTCAGGGGTTATGCATCTACCATATGTGCTACCACCATGACATCATTATACCAGTGTTTGGCGTAGCGTATCATCTACTTAAATGCTAGTCTCATATATTCAGACATGGTTTCTTATCATTTGATATGATTCAGAACTGGAGGCAGTTTTTGTAACTGAAAGGTAACCGAGGAACTGCAGGGGGGGGGTAGTATCAAAGTCATGTACACTTCTGTCCAAAATGTTCTACCATCAGCTTATCTTTCCCTGAAAAAAAAAAAAAAAAAACGATACTCACTTTCTTGAATTACCGTAATTTTCGTTATTTATCTCCAGACCCTTGAATTAGCACAATTTTTTTTTATCTTCATATGATCTGTGTGCCGGTGTATAATTCACAGATTGTGGCATTCAGAAAAAAATCACTGTATAATCCACACATCATAAATGCTGATCCAGAAGCTGAATTTTCAACAGAAAAGTCGGTCACATACAGAACCCAGTGTCCGAAGAAAAAGAAAAAAACGATCTTATTAAATAAAGAAATTCATTTTTAAAGGAAACTTTTTTTAATATATTTTTATCTTCAGACACAAAAGAAGCTTAGTGGTGTGGCATCCGTGGAGCACAAAATTTAATCACTCCGGTGCAGCAGCTCCAATTGCTTTACACATTGCCAATGTTGAAACGCTGATACAGAACAATTCATAGAAATACTGTATGTACTCGCGTGTAAGTTAACTACCTGATAATGTGCATCATCAGGTAGTCACATCATATGACTACCTGATGATGCACGGGATGCCCATGCAAACGTTCATGTAGATATTTTAACCTTTTAGCATGTAGATATTTTAGGATCGAATATAATTGTGTAGTTGAAGAGTTTTAATCTTATGTATTTTTACCCTGCTTAGACAGCATTTGAAAACTTAGGAATATTTGTGACATTTAGCAAAGTAGCCGAAGGAAATCCACAATGATGGCCAGTCAGGAGTTACAAATTCCACAACAATGGCAGGTTGGAAGTTACAAATTCCATAATCAACTGTTTGGAACCTTTTCAGAACAGAATGAATAATTTAAAACTAAATAATCATGCATTTACAATAAAAGACATGACATACCTCTGAGAAAAAATTAATTCTCCAATTGCTTAGAAAAGAAAATCATTCACTGTTTGCTTTATAGCAAGTCACAAAAATCAGGCATTTTTTCTAAATTTCTGTTTTTATTCATTTTTATTAAATTTGAAAAAAAAAATTCTGTTATTGCTTTTCACACTGTAAATTCGTGGTACAGGAAATTTAATGCTTGTTAACACTTTGCATATGCCTGTGAGGTCGGTGAATGGGCTGCTGATGATAAAGACTGTACTTGAAGCTTTGTTTAAAACCAAGCTCCCTGAGATGTTTATTTCTTAGAAAAGGGGATAAGAACTGGTAGGGAATAGGGGAATGGGAGAATCTTGATACTGCAAGGTGCCACTAGAGCTCCACTCCCCTCCAGCCTTTGTGAAACTGCTGAAATTTCTACTAGCCACATTGGCTAGTGGAATAAAAAATTTACTAGCCAAATGACAAAACCTACTGGTCATGCAGAGTTAAAAAAATAATAATTCTGTAATTTCTCTACTTACATTTCTATGAAATTAAATGAGTGAATGTTTTTTTCTTTCTAATGAGAGACCCCTCCCCCATTAACTTCATAAAAACAGACGCAGAGCAGTTACTGCATAGGGTCATTAGATTGACTGCAAATATTGCATATATCCTTTTATTCCAAAATGATTGATTTTTCAACAGTTTATTTTCAGTGCTGTAATATCATTACTCTTACTATTACACAATTTATTTCCGAGAGGCCATTGAAGTTAGATGTCAAATCTCTTTAATAATATTTAAAGCAAAGGGACAAAAGCTAGGACATATATGCATAAAATGGCACTAGTAATGTTGATACAGTTTACCGCTGATATGTACTGTATCTGATCTTCCCATCAGAGGTATCTGCCCACCACAATTGAATAGCATTTTGAGGATTAAAATCTTCAATTGAAGGGCCATTGCATCTAATCATCATTATCATTAAAGTGTCACTATTCAGACATGCCCGATTACTCGTTTTTATGAGGTTCATTTCTGAAAAGCCAAACTCGCAAAGAACAGTAAGTACTACATGGCATTAGATGTAGCAGCTACATCATCTTAAAAACATTGCCGTAACAGTTTGTTTCTTTTTGTTCAGCATATATGTGGCTAAACAGAGATTCAAAGATAATTCTTTTACCAGTAGATGACATTATATTTTGTCCAAGGTATACCATGGCAAAGATACATTAAACCATGGCAAAGGTTGCTTTATATATATATAAAGTAAGTAACCTTGACCCTTTGGTAAGTTTCTCTTTAATCCCACCTTCACTTCTATTCATCTTCGAAGCAGCTGCAAGAACATGGGTGAGAAAACTGAACTCGATATTCATTCACAGGGTGGGGTGACAAAATAGTTGCTCACTTGGGGAAAAAAATCTACTGGCCGTCATTGGGTACTATATTAAAAGATTTACTAGCCACTACAAAATATCTGGTCACCATTTGGCCACTGGCTACTGACATTCGTAAGGGCTGCTCCCCTCTACATGCAAAAGTTTGCAATTGTCTTCCAGCTAAAACCAATGCAGTGTCTAGGAGGCAAAAGATCATTCTTTGACCAATATCACATTTTAGCCAGCTCATTTCTATCTTTTACAAAAATATAGAAAGAACAGCAATTACCTGATTCAAAAAGTAATAAAATTATAAAACTGTTCAGGAAGATTTATTTTTGATTTGGCCATAGTCAGAATAAGGTACATTTTAAAAACTGTCATTGTTTTCTTTTTCTGAGGAATGAAGGGCAAAGAAATTCTTGGAGGGATCTGGACCTGACAGACACTCCCTATATGTCTGCCACTGCATGTAACCTAACAATTGCAACAGCACATTTCAACAGAAACAAATGTAGTCATATGCAAAATTACAGCATTGAACAACAAATATTGAAGACTCGTGCGACATTAATCACTGAAGCGATGAAAGATTTCTGTCTTTAGCATGATTTAATGATTAAAAGATGAGAAATATATACAATTAAAAAAACATGAGCACTTTCGAGGCAGCGGCTGCCTCTTCTTCAGATCGGGGTTTTTTTTTTTTAATTGTATATATTTCTCATCTTTTAATCATTAAATCGTGCTAAAGACGGAAATCTTTCATCGCTTCAGTACAGCATTGAATTCTTTGATTCTGTGCAGTTGCATCAGTAGCTTACTAGAGAGTCACCTTTTAGCTAGCTTATTATTAGAGAGCAGTCCTTTATGATGTTCACCAGAATTAGTGATCTTCTTCAGCTGTCGCTTTGTGCTGTGTTTCAGTTTCTGGGTATTGAGTGTTCTGATGTGCTCTTATTACCACCTCATTCATAGTTATTAACCATTGCATGTGGCTGTGATTTTTGTGGACTATAATGTGTCTTATATTTAAGTGATTCATTTATGCCCAACGTTTCTCAGTGATATGCAGTGTCATCATATGTGGCTGTGATTTTTGTGGACTATAATGTGTCTTATATTTAAGTGATTCATTTATGCCCAACATTTCTCAGTGATATGCAGTGTCATCATATGTGGCTATGATTTTTGTGGACTATAATGTGTCTTATATTTAAGTGATTCATTTATGCCCAACGTTTCTCAGTGATATGCAGTGTCATCATACCTAAGTCATGTTGTATTGCTCCATTAAGTAAATTGCAGAATCGGGTTTTTTTTTTTTTGCCTTCAGTTATTTCTAAGTCTAGGCACCCTCCTATATAGGCCTACGGGTTCAGGAGATTTTGGGAAAAATTAAAATTCATAAACCCGGTCAACCGATTTGCCCTTTTGTTTCTGGTTTCAGTAATCCTACCAGACTCCTGGAGAAGGCCTTGGCCTCATACCTAGCTCCCTTTACTCAATCCTCAATTTATTCAGTTCATAGTTCCACTGAGGCTTTAAGTGAAATAAAATCTTTCAGATCTGATGGACTTTTTCTTATGGCTTCATTATATGTGATATCCCTGTTCCCCAGCATTCGTGTTCCACTGGTTCATGATATTATGCATTCCAAGCTTTCTTTGGTCCCTAGTATAACCCCTTTGTAATCTGAGGCTATTATGTGGGCTCCAAAGCTTGTGTCCTCACACCTTTATTTTTTGTTTGATGGTGTCATCTACCAACAAAGGACTGGGATGCCCATGAGTTCCTCCCTTTCCCCATCTTTGCAGAACTCATTTTACAGGAGTTAGAGGAGCATGCCCTTTCAGTTTGTTCATTTAAACCTTCTTTATTCAATTGTTATGTAGATGACATCTTATTATTCTGGTCTTTTTCTGTTGAACAACAATACATTTTTGCTGATTTGATGTCATCTCAATTTCCGACAATTAAATTTATGGTAGAACTGGAGGAACAGGGATCCCTTCCTTTCCTGGATTTTTCGTTAACCCATGTCTCTAGTTTTGGTGGTCTCAAATACTCAGTTTATTGCAAGCCTCCTTTTTGCCCTTCAATTATACTGTGATTCCGCTCATCCGTGGAGTCAAAAACTTGCTGCTTGTATTCTTTCTAGTAAGGTGCTCTTATTCTCATTCCTCATCTAGTCATCTCCAGTGTTTGAAACTTGACAAGATTATTGATACAGCCTGAATGCTTGTATACTCTGCGAATATCACCCACGGTTTAGTTCGTGACTTCAATCCACTTGCGTTCACTACTTTGCCACATGATGTACCTAGTACCCGCTTTGTGGGAGCAATCAGTTTTCTTCCACCATTTGTGAACATTCTGAAGAACTTTTATGGAAAACATGGACTAGACTTTGGCGTGTGCACAGTTAATAATTTTGCATTGGTTCACAAAGATCGAGACAGTGTGGTCCCACATAAAGAAATCGGCATTTACCGAGTGCCTCTTTCCTCCAGTGTTCTAGGTGTCACTGATATGTGTTACATTGGTTCTACTTTGTGCAACCTCAGACTTGAGATTATCAAAACACAAATATGCAATATGCAAAGGATTGAACTCTACTGTCCCTGAGTCAAACTATTGCTAAGGGTGAACACAATCCCAATTAGGATCAAGCTTCAGTCATTACTTCCGCACCCAATAAATATGCACTGTTATTTGTGGAAAGTTTATGCGTTAATAAATACTTCCCAACATGCTGCAATGACGAGTTTCCTGCATTCATCCCGCAACCTTGGTTAACGCTAATGAATGACTTTTTTCACAGGGATGATGACATACTGCCTGTGTGAGATGTTCTTATGTTTTTAACTTTTTTCTTTTTATTTTGTACACGGTCTCTGGTGACAACAGGTAGTCTTCACGACCTGGAAACCTTAAAAGATCTTGTTGTCATGATTTTAATTCTTTAGTGTGTTTTTAATCTGTAAATAAATGTCATCTTTTATTTAGTAACACTTTGAGTTTTCGGTTGAGAGCATGAGTAAAATTTCTTCCTAGCCAACGGGCTGTGGGTTTTACCAGCATCTTTTATAGCCTTATAATTATTTGTCTATGTGGTCATTTGTATATTTGTTTTTTACATATTATTACAAAAATTAAGGGCTGAGGTTGTATTTTTGGGGCGATGTTCATAAAAATGCTTAGGAACCGCAAGAAATCGTATCCGACGAATGAAGTCCCCATTTTTTGCTTCTTGACCCAAACAAAACTGTGTCTGTAATTTGGTCTGAGCATCGGAGACAGCACGTGATGTGGCCAGATAATCGTAAGTTAGTCTCAAGAGGTTTGTTATTGACAAGCAAGAGAGAAGGGGACATGGAGAAGTAGCGCTAGTTAGTTGCGTGGCCAGCGTCAAACCAAAATGACACGAGGAAATTGGGGATACCCTCCGTAAGAGAACTGTAATTCAAAAACCAGTGCTCTGTGCGGATAAAAAACGCCTGGAAATTAACCAGGGCTTGCTCAGAAGTAGCCCAAAAGAAAATGGTATCTGGAATGAGAAATTGATAGGCCTGAGAACCACAGCTCCAGTCTAATGCATTTCGAGAAGCTAGCACTAACCTACGGTTCCAACCCAGTGATGGGAAGAAAAGGGACCCTTTCTTAATAGCAGCAGCTACTGCTGGCCATCCAAAAGAGGAGATTGTTCAGTCCACCACTGATCCAAGCCGGCCGGGAAGCCAAGGCGGCTGAGGGAACTTTGAGGAGGGAAAAAACCAGAGCCTCTCTCTCCAAAATCTCCAGGCCGATGCTGTCTCGCCGTCGACCATCGTTGTTAGTTTGTGTGTGTGTGCATGTGTGTGCGCGCAACTGAGGGTAACCGTCCGAAGGTGAGAAAATGCTCTGCACACAGGGGAAATCCTCAGGAGCAGGGGACTACATGATCACACCATCATCTATCCTTCATGTGGATTAAAAAGGCTCAGCCACTGTAAGTACATTTTTATGTCTGATTTTTACCCACTATAATTAATATATAGCCAGTGCCATTAATGCCCATCAGATGGAGATGTCTCAGTAGCTGAGCCTTTCTTACGAATTTTAGTTTTTAAATCAGAAGCTGACTTAAAACTAACATAGCACCGTGGATTGTTGGCCACCGTGGTGTAAGGCTAACGCGCTGAGCTAGATATCGAGATATAAGTGGCTCCAATTTCCTGGCGGTGACCGAATAACAATTTTTCGGTTGCTGTGTGTTTCTGGAAATATGGAAAGAGTGATGTATTTGTTTATTTACTGATGCCACGTATTTGGAGGATTTTCACTTTGGATCTCGCCCTTTGGATTTAACTGCTATAATTAATATACAGCCAGTGCCATTAATGCCCACTATGGAGATGTCTCAGTAGCTGAGCCCATCTTACGGATTTATGATGTCAGAAGCTGACTTAAAAACACACATAGCACCGCGGATTGTTGGCTACCGTGGTGTATAGCTAATGCGCTTGGCTAGATATCTAGAGATCCGTGGGTTCAATTCCCCGGCGGTGACTGAATAACAATTTTTTGGTTGCTATGTGTTTTTAGAACATAGAAAGAGCAATGTATTTGTTTATTTAAAAACTGTATTGGGCAGTATGAGTTGATGTACAGCTAACAGGTAAGTAATGGATAAGGATTTATTTCTAAAATCATGGTTAAATAAGCTTAAAATCTAAATCTTTATCACTTGCCAGGACATTGATTTTTCTTGCTGCAACACACAATTCACAGTTCAAATATTTGTATTTTATCCGTCCAGTTAGCTTGCACCCTTTGTAAAGGGAATATCATTTTTGCACAAATTGCTCAGAAGGTATAGATTCAGTAGCAGTTTTACTTCTTTATTTTTAACACACAATTTTTTTTATTTGATTTATGAGCACTGTCTTTGTAATCTTTGTGTTTCATAACAATGATTTTATTCATAGCAACAGTGGCACCTGTATGATAGATGGCACTGAGGGTGGCAAACAGTCTCTAGCATGCACTTTTCTTTCTTAATCTGTGTTCCATTCATAGGCGCTGACTTCGTGGGTTCGAGACACTTTTTGAACCCCCAATGATTTTGTTGTGGGCTCCTCGTACCCCTAATATTTTTGCTCGTGTTTTGTGAAGAAAATACACGTACACATATGTGCATAAATTTTGTTTTTTGTTATCAATTCTTCAAGGTTTTTATTATTCATTCCCCGTTTACTATATATACAAAGTGTGTATAGAAATTTACTTCTCAGACTGTTTATTGTGCCTCATAAAAAGAATAGTGTTTGTTCGTGCTCATCAAATTTGACGTGACAGGAGAATACCTCAAGTACCGTTGTTTAAGAGCATTTAAAACTGCCTCCTTTATAAAAGATAATTCTTTGGTTTGTCTAGTTTCCCACAAAATACAAAAGTCTAGCTCCACATTCGGAGACAAGACCTATTCGAGGTCATAGTGATAAAAGCGGAAATATGTTGTACAGTCAGTCGACCCACCCTATCATTGGGCAGTCGATGACCAAGGGCGTTAGAAGAGAGAGAACATGGCATCAGTAGCCGCTGGTGAAGTCAAATCTGATCATCTGGTTTCTTGCGCCTTCCGGGTGGGGAGGGTTCAATGACATGACATCACTTACTGAAGACCTGTGGTGGAGCACAGGTTGATATCAGTCATCTCTTACTCTCTGCAGCAGTCCCTGAAGGTCAATAAGGCTCCCACAGCTTTAGGAAGGCCGTGATTGGTTAATACACAATATGCACTTCTGGTCGACTAAGCATAATTTTGTTTAATTTTTTTAGAAAATATTAAACAGTATTTCTGTAACTTTTCCCAAATTTTTAAGTTTTGTGCATTTATATACTTCGGTCTAATTTTTTTCTTTTCTTTTTTTCTTTTTTTTTTTTTTTTTTTTTGCCTCTAAAATCTCTTCAAAATCGACGATTTCCTCATAGAAAACTACAAAAGCAGCCCAAGTTGGGCATACTGGGCATTCGCAGCTGAAACGAAGTGGAGCCCACAGAAAACGCAGGGCGTGCGGCTGATGCCATGTCCTCCCCGTTCTAACCTCCTATTTTAACTCAGAAATCATTTAAAGAAAAAAATTGTTGCCATTTTTAAAATTGGTAGAAAAAACCTTAAAATAAATTTTGCATCTCTTTTTTACTTTTATAAGACAGTTGAGTTGGAAATTCACACAGCTTCTGTGTATTGTATATAATAATGTCGTGCCTACAAAAGCAAAATAAATGAAATAAACAATTATCTGGAGAAAAAAATCTGTAATTAACTATAATTTGCTTCATTTTAGCATTTCAGGCATCTTTTTGTGCCAGATATTCTGACTGAATGAAATTTAAATTAGACTTAAATACTTTGAAAAATGTATGGGTAATTCGATTAAAATTTTCCGGAACCCCAATAATTTTTCAACTCAGCGCCAATGGTTTCATTGCTGTGCAATTTGCGATAGTTTGAAAGGTCACTCTGGTCATGAATGCACTGACAATAAGGGGTTGTTTATGGCCTGGGGGGGGGAGAGGGAGATGTCAGAGAGAGAGAGACACGCGTCACAGCTGACTCTGATTTATACTTTTACTTTGAATATGGAGAAGGGGTCTAATCCCTCTAGCCTCCATAATTTGACCCCACTCCATCCTGTATAGATAGCTCTAGAGTGTAATTGAGGGGGAGGGGGATTGATTGAGCCAACAGGTGCTATAGGAACATACCTTAAGTATTAAGAAAATAACAGTTCTGCGGATGGGTTGATATTTAAACGGCTGGTGCCATTTTGCGACTGACACTCATTTTTCTCTCGCATTTTTGATTAACTCATCACGTTTCGCAAAAATAGCAACCGTAGCTTAACCTCTGATTTTAATAGTTCGCGTGTTATTAATACATACATGCAGCATTTCAGGGGCTTATATAGAATTTTTTTCAAATGAGCAACAAAAGTTTTAAAATCCACCAGGACAAAATAAAAGTTAATGAAAAATAGAAAAAAATTAAAGCATTTTTTTCTAATGTAAGTTGATGCATTTTATTAAAATAAAACATTTTTTTTCTAATGTAAGTCACATTTAAAAAAAAAAATTAAAAAGAAAAACTTTTGGGGCGAGGGCAAGGCCCCTTGGTCTGCCCTCTAAATACACCAATGCAACAGATGTAGGATGGAAGTGTGAACAAAGGCATTTAATCAGGTGAGTAGAGTGTACCTGGCATGCTGTGTTTTTCAGTTCATTTATCAGATATCCATTTTTTAATTCAGGGTTTAATGACCACAGTGAGCAAATCAGTGGGCTATAATATAAATAGTAGCCCATGCATAATGTAGGGTCAATGGTTGCAGGGAAGGGAGAGAACCAGTGCCATAAGACAAACACAACATCCATGCCTCACCGGTCAAAAGCCAGTGCTTGTACCACTATGCCACAAAGGCAGCTCTGATATCCATACTGACAGACATTATTTTCTGTATGAAGTCACTATGACAGCTATTTATTGATAACTTTCTGACAAACTGTTAACATTTTTGTTACACATCGGTTTTAATCATTTGCAAGTTATATTGCTTTTGGCTCTGGTGACCTAACTTTGGAGGTACAGCTGCATTCTTTCATTTCCTCTGCCTCCCTCTCTGACTGCTCTGAGTCTCTTCTCTGTAACTTTGTGCCCCCTGCCCCCCAGGTCAGGCCGCTTACTTTGTGAGAGAGTTTTTCGACAGCTCCTTGAATTCACGAAGCCTTCATGCATGTATAATGCTAGCAGCATGTCTTTATAATATAACTCGAAGACATTTCTTTGAAACTAGCATCCCAAAATTAGCCTCCTTTAACAACAGTTCTATAATGGAGATTCTTTCCTTTCACAAGGCTACTGCGATCCTTTCTCGTATGAAGTATCACAGTTCTGACTTAAAGCATATGGCTACCATACTTACAACACATCAAAAAGTACATACTTTATCACTGTAATCAACACTGAATTAATATATTTAATTAAATGCACTTCACAAGTAACATTTAAATAAGTAATAAAGTATTGATTATTCTGGAATCCTTACAGGGAGACTGTAGGATCATAAACTACAATTATAATCATATTAATATGAATATAGGTAATTTTAGGAAATCAAACATTTGAATTAATAAAAATTGGAGACTACCATTTTCTGTGGCATTGTTTATGCATTGCTGCTCTTTCTAGACTCTGCATATATTTGCTAAAACGTCTTTTTTTTATTTATTTATTTAGTGTTGTGCTCTGTTGATTGCCAAGGTTCAGTCTGTGTTTGTTGAAGGTTCAGTTTTTATTTTTCAGACCAGATGCGTGACCAAAATAGGCATCTGCGTAAAGCACAGAGGGATGTTGAGAAGGACAGGAGAGATCTGGAAAGGCAAGAAAAGCAGCTGGTCAGTATATCCTTTTTTTTTTTTTTTTACAATGCATCTTTCATCTTATCCATTAACAGAAACTATGTTTCATGTTGGTTTTCACTCTGATGCATGTTAAAGTCACACTGAAAATACATGGTCAAGTCAGATTATTGCGACCACCAGCTAATATCCAGAGTAACCGCCTTGCGTAATGTGAACAGCAGCTAGACTGGTGCAGGTATGTGGAGCCATGCTGACTGCAGTGCATCTGACAGCTGCTGGAGGGTGCGTGGTGGAGGATCCATAGAGCGAACAACACGATCGAGGTGGTTCCACAGATGCTCAATTGGGTTTAAGTCTGGGGAATTAGGGGGCCACGGAAGTACTTTGAAGTCTTCATCGTGCTCTTCCAACCACTCTCGGACATTTCTAGCTGTGTGACACGTTGCATTGTCGTGCTGGAATATCCCATCCGCCTCAGGGAAGACAATCAACATGTATGGGTGTACATGGTCAGCAAGGATGGATTCCTAACAAATTTGGTCCATAGTGCCTTCCATAGGTATGAGTGGACCCAGAGAATGCCACGAAAACATTCCCCAGACCATAACATTGCCCCCACCAGCTTGTGTTTTTCCAGCAATGGTTGAAGAGTGTTTGTTCTCTGATGTTTCTCACCTTATACACCAACTTCCATCCATTCAATGAAACAAAAAACGTGACTTATCGGAGAAGGCAATCCTCTGCTAATCAGCAGAGGTCCAGTTCCAATACTGCTGTGCAAATGTGAGCCTTTTCTGCCGATGCATCTTCGATAGCATAGGTGCAGTGTCCATCCGTCTTAATCGGAGCCCCATACGCAGCAGGGTTTGCTGAACTGTTGTTTTAGACACACTTCTGGTAGCCCCATGGTTCATTCGGCTAGTGAGTTGTTCCACTGTAGCGTGTCGATCGGCCCTCGCACACCTTCAAAATCGACGTTCACCTGTCACATCAATAGCACGTGGTGCTCTGCAGTTTCCACATCGCTTATTCACAATGGTGCCATTTTTCCAATCACGATACAATTTAACCACAGCAGCATGCGAAAACTTCACAAACTGCACTGTTTTAGAAATACTGCCACCCTTGGCCCAAATGCTGGTAATCATCCTTTTTTGCAAATATTGATCCTTGTATCCATGACAGCAATGAGTGATATGTTTTCAGAACGCCTACAGCACACCTTACATACCCGCCAAGCCAGCTTAAGACATTAAGCTGGCTTGGAGGGTCTGTTATTGGCTACGTGTTGTTGACGTCAAAAGTAGGAGGTGGTCACAATAATGTGACTCGACTGTGTATATGCCACATGATGCTGTACAAATGCAATAATTTTTTCTGGTTTGTAGTGTTATGTATGACCAATGAATTAATGCATAGTAAGGATAACTAAGTGAGATACTGTGATCAACATTTCTTAGAAAGAAAAAAATCGAATTTTACCTGTTGATAGAAAATTGGCATTTCAATTTTCAATGCTAGAAGTTTGGTCACAAAATTTGATTCCCAGTTCTGCCCACTATAAAACATTAGGAATTACATCATGGGTTATAGCTTTGTGTTAGATCATCAGTGGAATGTATTGTTCATTGTTTCATGAAGATGTAGAAAATGTTTAGTGTTTTTCTGTGCCCTTACTTGATGATAGTTAACTAGAAATAAATATCCAGCTAGTTTTATTATTACTTTTTTCAAAATAATGCAAGTGAGAAACAGGCAATCTTAGTAGGAGATGGGTTTTCTTTCCTCCATACTGGTTTCCATTGGGCAATAATGGTATATACTGTATAACAGCAAGAACATCATCTGTAAATAACAGAAGCTGATATAAAAATCAAGATTTAGCATGAATATTGTTGAGATACCATCCAGTTCTGTGTGACATTGGCCAAAAGACTCCGCCTCACTGGGTTTTGTGCAAGAATCCTTTGGTGGAATGACCAAGTGGAACTGCCAGCTGTGGGCTCATCCCCCACTCATGTCCTTTTTGTAATTTTCAAGACTGAAGGGCTTAAGCATGGGCATATAGGGGCCTATCACAATTGAGAAGGCTGGTCCACTGTATAAGTAGCCTGGAACTAATAAACTGAATATGAGAGAAAAAGAGAGATCTCAGCTGAAAGAGTGTAAGATTATACATACATACATACATACATACATACATACATACATACATACATACATACATACATACATACATACATACATACATACATACATACATACATACATACATACATACATACATACATACATACATACATACATACATACATACCATTAAGCTGCTCTCTGAGATTCAGAGGTTAGCTCCTCAAAGAAAGACCATCTGCCAAGTAAATGTTTAACTGATGGAACTAGAATTTACGTACTGTTGGTGCGTCAAATGTTTCCATTGGCACACAGCTCCATCTTCATTGACATCCATCACACGTCACCAGGGTTGGCCACATGAATTACATGATACATACTTTACATAAATTACGCATAATTTATGCATGTTTTATGTCACATAGAAAACTAATTTATTACATAATTTTCTACAGTGTGATAATTTATTTACTTAAAAATAAATAGCCATGTTAACACAAGTAGAAGTAAGCACTTTTTTAAAAATTGTTTAGTTTATAACCACAGAATGAAAATAATTATAGTGTTAAAATATCAAAAACACACATAGGTAATGCAAATGATAGAACATTTTTGTTCAAAAAGATTAATGCTTCTTTTAATTTGGGAGTTATTGTTAATGTTCATGATTACCCACCTAAACTAATATCACTCTTAACAATTTCAGTGCCATTCAACTGTTTATTGTTTATCATGACACACAAAATTGTTTCCTCTGCAGAATGAGTAGGAAAAAGCCATTTTTGAACTTTAATTTCATTAAGCAAATAGGAAAATGCCTGCTGTGTTCCTTGATATAGCAAAAGGTGACTAAGAAACTGGCAAAAGATGCATTTTAAGTGAAATAAATTCTAAAAATGTTTACTGCCATACCCGACTCTTGTGTAAATAAAATTTTATGGTTTTATGGATCATGGAAATAGTGCTGATTCCATAACCCATAAAACCGTAAAATTTTATTCACACAAGAGTCGGGTATGGCAGTAAACATTTTTAGAATTTATTTCACTTAAAATGCATGTTTTGCCAGTTCCTTAGTCACCTTTTGCTATATCAAGGAACACAGCAGGCATTTTCCTATTTGCTTAATGAAATTAAAGTTTAAAAATGGCTTTTTCCTGCTCATTCTGCAGAGGAAACAATTTTGTGTGTCATGTTAAACAGCAAACAGTTGAAATTCCGATTTTGAACTTTTTCACATACATATTATTTACGTACAATTTGTATAACACTTGCCAAGAAGTTTCATTCATTCTTATTTCTTTTAGCACTTTCTAATAATCATCACATTTTTTTATCTTTCATTTTTAAAGTGTAATATATATGCACCAGTTTTTTATAATTTTCAAAGCTTAGTCAGTTTCTTGTTATGTTATGAATGTATGACCAGTAGGAGAACAACCTTTCAAGCTGTGCTGATGATGCTGTTTTGTTGAGTAGTCTAATGGCTAATTTCACAAACTCTTTGTGGTGCCTTTTAGCAAAATGCCAAAATGTTGCTGGATTTGGAACTTCTTTTTCAAGTAGTTTACTTACTAAATATTTCCACACAATCTTTACATTGTTGGCAGCTCAGGGATTCCGGCTGCATCCATGTTATGCAGCATAAAATTTTCTACCACCTCAAGACATTCTTCAATAAGTTTCTTTTGCTGATATTTAGAATGCAACTCGTTGGCAGTGAGGCTGTAGCTTTTTTTTTTTTAATTTATTACATTTTTTACATTTATGACATAAAGTACACATTTTTTATGCATACTTTATGCAACACATAAAACATATTTTTTACACATAATTTCCCAACCCTGCATGTCACACACAATACCTTTTTTGTAATTCATATTCATAGTTGTTTTCTCAAGCAGACATTCCTGAATCTGGTTCTCCCATAATTTTTTGGTCTTCCTCTACCTTTCTTTCCTGCCACTTGGGCTGAAAAATTCTCGTAGTAAGCACCATATCACTCATTCTTTCAACATGGCCAGACCATCTAAGAATATTAGTCTCCACCTTACTAACAACATTTTGTCCCACATTTCACATCTGCAACACATCTTCTTTCCTCACATGATCAGAGAGTGTCTTATTACAAACTACATGTAAGTAACACATCTCTCCAGCACATAAACGACTCCTATGTTTCTTCTGCAGTACCCGCGTTTCACTGGCGTACATCAGAGTAGAAACAATTACGCTTTCGTTTACAACCATCTGCGACTTTCTTGAGAACTTATCATTCCTGTGAAATCTTTGTAATGCAGCTGTGACTTACAAAAAAGAATTCCCTCACTAATTTCTCCATCTAATTTGTTCTCCCTGTCATACTTCCTAAATATACAAACTCGTTCACCTAGTCAATCTCTGTGCTATTAAGACTTATCTTGCATTCAGTTCCTCGCATAAAACCCATAACTTTGTTTTTTTCCTTATTTATACTGTTTGAATTTTGTACAAACCTCGTACATCCGGGATAACATACTCTGCAACTAATTTTTGCTCTCTGCCAACAGGACTGTGTCATCAGCTTAGGCATTCTGCACACACAGATATTACGAAAACATAAACCAGTATTATCCTTTTTATCATCATGCATGCATGTATGCATCCATAAATATATTAAACAGCCAGGATGATGTTACACAACTTTGCACCAATAGAAAACTGTTTTGATAAAACACCATTCACTCGTACGCAAGCTGTACTGCCAGCGTACATGACTTTCACACTATTAAGTAGATTTCCAGTTATACCATATTTATTCAGTACCTTCCACAGAAGTATCCTATTTACTATGTTATAAGCTTTTTCTAAATCTATGAAGGTAACAAACACTTTCTTACCAACAGACAGATACTTTTCAATCATCATGTGTAATGCAAAAATTTGATTAGTGCAGCCTTTACCAGACATAAAACCACTCTAAACGTCTCTGTGTCTGCTCAAAAAGGGTGATTTTTCAAACGTACACATTAGGTGCTTCTGTTCAACATGTCAATAATTATTTGGGTGTAACTGCCATAGCTCAGACCTTGCTGACTTATATTCGCCGACAACGTAACCATTACAGTGTCTCAGTTGTATTTGTTAAAAGTACTAGAAATAGTTTTAAAACATACCTTATTATACTCAGGTCATCCTGTTTAAAATCCATTATTCACCAACTCCTGTGCTGGAGGTTGTGACATGATAAAATTGGTCCTACAGGTTGTCGCATGAGACGTAATGAAATGACAGTGCCGTCGTATTAAAAACTTTTAATATGAGATGCTGTAATGAAATGAAAGCGGCCACTTTCATTTCATCACAACGTCTCATGCAACAACCTGCAGGACCAATTTTATCATACTACAACCTCCAGCACAGGAGTTGGTGAATAATGGATTTTAAACAGGATGACCAGAGTACAATAAGATGTGTTTTAAAACTATTATATTTCTTGTACTTTTAACAAGTATTACAACTGAGATATCGTAATGGTCATGTTGTCGGCGAATATAAGTCAGCAAGGTCTGAGCTATGGTACTTACACCAAAATAATTATTGACGTGATGAACAGAAGCATCTAATGTGTATGTTTGAAAAATCACCCTTTTTAAGCAGACACAGAGACATTTAGTTTATAAACCACGTAAACGCATTATACTATATATATATATATAGAAAAAACCTAGAAAAAACCAACAGATCATCTACTTGTGTTTGTTCCCTCGATTTAGAGGTTCAGGTGGACAATGAGGGAAGAGGTGTGGTGAATTTATTTGATAAAAGAAACTCTTTTGAGTTTGATATCATTCACTACACTCACTGGTCATCCAATATTTCAAAAGTTATACATTGCAATCTACTCATCTCCCAGTTTCATAGAATAGCTAAAATTTGCTCTACACAGCTCTTACTTGCAAAAAATCTGAAAGCTCTTCTTTCTAAATTGCAATCTAACAATTTTCCTAAAAATTTCTTAAGGCATCATTTTAACCATTTAATTTTGAACTTTAATTCGGTGTCCAAAAGTTTCAAATTACACATTGACATGCTTTATTAACCTAGGACCTAACAATTTTAAATATATAGGTAACATAAAGTGCTATTTGGTGGGTCCCTAATAGCTGAAGATCTTATCTACATACACAGTTTTGCATCTTGTCAACTCACACATTTTTTGGCTTACCAGGTAGTTGTTTAACCGTGACCAGCTTTCTTATCAGAGTACATATTTGGGTTCTTGTGGGTGCTCTGCTCAGTCTTGTTTGACTCTTTGTCATGGCAGTTTTTATTCTGCCGATAAGCTTTTAATTCTTCTTTTTTAAATTTGATTTTTGTAATTTTTGTGCTAAATAGAATTTGGTTTTGTGGCCTAGGGAGCATGACGAACGTACAATTTTGGCTTGCCTTGTCGTTTTGTTGGTACTAGAAAGGCCACTCCCACAGGTTGATGCTCTCCTGATGATGGCAACCTGTTCCAGTTTTTTTACTTGTTTTGAAATTTTGTATTTTTGTTCTGTAATATTTTCATTCTATATAAGCTACTACATGAGGTTTAGCTGCCTTCAGCGCTTCTCATGGTATTAGCCTTTTTTGTCTAATTTTCTTGTGTTAAATAATTTATTTATAAAGCCTTTTTTTTGTTTTATTTATGTACTACCTATATATCATCATCATCATCATTGTCAACCATTATCAATCCACTGCTGGACGAAGGTCTCCCCAAGTTTCCTCCACAACGGTCTGTCTTGTGCCAGTCTCCTCCATGTCACCCCTGCATACTTTCGAATTTCATCCACCCATCTCCCATGTGGTCTTCTTCTGGATCTTTTCCTGTCCCTTGGAATCCAATCTAAAATTTTGGCTGTCCATCGATGATCTGTCCTTCTGGCAGTATGTCCAGCTCATTGCCATTTCAGGGATTTAACTCTGATCATGATGTCTTCCACTCTTGTCATTTTTCGGATCCACGAGTTCCTCTTCTTATCTCTCCTGGTTACGCCAAGCATGCACCTCTCCATGCTTTTTTGAGTTGTCTGCAGCCTTTGTATGTCTCTTTTAGTTAAGGTCCACGTCTCTGCACCATACGTAAGCACTGGAAGGATGCATTGATCAAACACTTTTCTTTTAAGACATAATGGCATATTGCTCTTGAAAATTATGCTGTTTCTTCCAAAAGCTCTCCAGGCAAGTTTTGTACGCCGATTAATTTCTTCATCAATGTGACCCTCACTTGATATCTGCTGTCCAAGATAAACGTACGTGTCTGTTATCTCTAGCTTTTCTCCAGCAATCGATAAATCTTCATTTCTTGTAAAAGCATTGAACATCACTTTTGTCTTCTGAAGGTTCATTTTTAATCCCACTTCTTTACTCTTGTCAGCAAGTTCCTGGATCATACTCTGCAGCTCTGATGGGGTAGTTGCAAAAATGACTACGTCATCAGCAAAACGAAGGTGGGTTAGATAATCTCCATTAATCTTTATCCCCTTGTTTTCCCAGCTCAGCGACTGAAAAACACCCTCCAATGTGGCATTAAAGAGCTTCGGAGATATGGTGTCACCTTGTCTCACTCCCTTTCCAATTTTTACGTGTGTTGTATTTTCAAACAGCCTAATCTTTGCACTGACAAATGTCAACCCCGCCTTCTCGTGGTGCATCCTGTTCCCACTAAAGGGGCTCTGACGACCGCCCATAGCGGTATAACTATACCATCGGGATTAGAGGAAATTCTATCCCACACTCACCAACCCGCTTGGCCAGCGTGGTGAGTTATGGCCAAACCCCTCCAAAATGATTCCACAACTTAAATCTTGGCCCTCAGTCTCCGGCAGCTGGAATGTACCTGGCCAAGGCAGCGGCCAGTGCGACATGAAGGCAGAGGGTGCTAAGAATCCCCGGAGGACCGGACTAGGCTGCCATCTGATGCTGACCTTGGCTACTTACAATGGACGCTCCCTATCTTCTGATTCAAGGCTTCTTGAATTGGAAGAGGAACTACAAAGGATCAAGTGGGACATCGTGGGGCTAAGTGGGGTAAGGAGAAAAGGAGAAGATCTCATCGAACTGAAAAGTGGACATCTCTTCTACTATCGTGGGACAGATACTGGCAGAACTAGTGGTGTTGGATTTATAATAAACAAGAAACTGAAGGATAAAGTTGTAGAAGTTGAAAGTTCCTCTGACAGAGCTGCACGACTTGTTATCCAACTCTCGAAAAGATACCAGGCTCAGATTATCCAAACTTATGCACCCACCACAAGTCATCCTGAAGAAGAAATTGAAGAATTTTATGAGGAAATTTGTCATCTAAATAATAAAGGTAAGCAGCACTTGAAAATAATTATGGGAGATTTCAATGCAAAAATAGGGCAACGGCAACAGAATGAAACTTCAGTAGGTAAATTCGGTCACGGCAACAGAAACCAGCGTGGAAATACTCTCGTTGAGTTTGCAGAGGCAGAAGGGTTTTTCATCTTGAACTCCTTCTTCAAGAAAAAGCCACACAGGAAATGGACATGGAGACATCCAAATGGGACGACAAGTGAAATTGATTTTATTATGTGTAACAAAAAATTCGTCATAGAAGACTGCAGTGTGCTAAACAAGTTCAACACAGGTAGTGACCATAGATTGGTGAGATGTAAGATGCACCTCAACACTAAACTTGAACGTGGCAAGCTCATAAGACAAACAAAATCTATTGACATAACCAACCTTAAAAAACACCATAATACCTTCAAGTTAGAACTGAAGAACAGGTTCTCTGCTTTAGAAGGCCTAACATCGGAAGAAGTGGACATCTCTGAAGTTAACAGAAAAGTAACCAAAGCTCTTATGGAAACAGCAACAAAATTAGCTGGGTCTAAGAACAAGTTGCATGTGAACAAATTATCAGGAAAAACCAAAATGTTGATGCAAAAAAGAAGAGAGATGAGGACAACTAAAGAAGATGTGACTTCCAAAGTGGAATATATAGAGCTATGCAAGACAGTAAGAAAAAGTATCACTGAAGACGTAAGAAAATTCAACTGTGAACTAGTGAGGAAAGCAATTGAAAACAACCAAAGCCTAAAGATAGCAAAGGGACATCTCAGTAAGGGAAGAAAACAGATTATGGCACTGAGAAAAGAAGATGGTTCTGTAACAAGAAATAGAGGCGAAATTTTGACAAGAGTGAAAGATTTCTACTCCAAATTATATGAAAGGGATGATATATGCACTCCAGACATCATGAAAGATACCAGTACCAGAGTTCCTCCAGTCCTTCCAGCAGAAGTTGCACATGCAATCAAGAACATGAAGCGAGGAAAAGCTCCAGGAGAAGATGGAATTACTGTAGACATCATACAAGAAGCAAGTGGAGAAATCGAAACAGTACTTGCCCAAATTTTCACTCGATGCCTTAATGAAGGAAAGATTCCTGAGGATTGGAACACCGCTACAATGATCCTTCTACATAAGAAAGGTGACATTGAGGATCTCGGAAACTACAGACCTATCAGCCTCCTATCAGTAGTTTATAAAATCTTCACTAAAGTTCTTTCACACCGCTTGAAGGTAACACTGGACATGGCTCAACCGAGAGAACAAGCTGGATTCAGGAGTGGCTACAGCACAATAGATCATATCCACGTGCTGAGAGAATTAATTGAAAGAGCGAGGGAATATGAACTTCCATTGTGCATGGCTTTTATCGATTATGAAAAAGCCTTTGATTCGGTGAAACCATCAGCAGTTACAATGGCTCTGAAAACCTGCGGTATTGAAGATGCATACATTAATATTATTAATAACATCTATGAAAATGCAAGTGCAAAGATTAGGCTGTTTGAAAATACAACACACGTAAAAATTGGAAAGGGAGTGAGACAAGGTGACACCATATCTCCGAAGCTCTTTAATGCCACATTGGAGGGTGTTTTTCAGTCGCTGAGCTGGGAAAACAAGGGGATAAAGATTAATGGAGATTATCTAACCCACCTTCGTTTTGCTGATGACGTAGTCATTTTTGCAACTACCCCATCAGAACTGCAGAGTATGATCCAGGAACTTGCTGACAAGAGTAAAGAAGTGGGATTAAAAATGAACTTTCAGAAGACAAAAGTGATGTTCAATGCTTTTACAAGAAATGAAGATTTATCGATTGATGGAGAAAAGCTGGAGATAACAGACACGTACGTTTATCTTGGACAGCAGATATCAAGTGAGGGTCACATTGATGAAGAAATTAATCGGCGTACAAAACTTGCCTGGAGAGCTTTTGGAAGAAACAGCATAATTTTCAAGAGCAATATGCCATTATGTCTTAAAAGAAAAGTGTTTGATCAATGCATCCTTCCAGTGCTTACGTATGGTGCAGAGACGTGGACCTTAACTAAAAGCAGGGATCGCATTTCTCCTAAAATTCCTAAAATTCCTAATATTTTGTGACCCTCCTTAAATTCCTAAAATTATAACTAAATATTTGCTATTCTTCCTAAAATTTTCGTAAGCTTATTTTTAAAAAATACAACCGTTATTAACGCCAATAAATTTACCATTACGGTAAGGTAAAAAGACCTGTTATTGTAGAAACACAGCCTATATGCTGTGCTGCTGAAGGGAGGGAAAATGACGCCATCAAGATGCACTTGCTTCGGGGCGGGCGCTCTACTTTTGTGCCTTCGGACAGTTTTCGAGAGTAACAAGAGATTTAAGGAAAAAGGGGAGGGGTCATTTGCAATTCGGCAAGATATAAAAGAATTCACTGTTTCCTGAAAAATGAGCTAACTCCTTGCTATTTAGCATTAATTTCATTTTCACACCAAAATTTTGAAAAGTTTTCATTATGTTATCAGAGTGAAGAACCAAAAATACACCACTTATATTCTGATTTAAATATTTTAATGAGGAATGTTATGGCTCAGTTTATCCAAGATGACGTTATTGCAGGGAAATTTGGAGAAGACCTAAAGAATGTAGATTTTGAAAACAAAAATTCATGGAAAAAACTAGGGGAGTTAGAAGTTTGTATGAAGACAAAAAATCTCCTCAGGAATGTTCAGGAGACCAGGCAGAAATTATTTCTCTTAGATGTAAGATCATCACTAATTGCAACCACAAAATATTTAAAGTCAAATTTGCCATTCTGCAATCAAAAGCTAAGAGACATAGAAGTTTTAAAGGTAAAAGAACCAAAGAAAGAGTCAACTCAACTTTCAGTCACTGAAGGACTTTTGGAAATAACCAGAATTTCAAGTGTTTTGCATCTTTCTGAGGAACAAATTGATAGAGTAAGAGAAGAGTGGAAACTTTTAAATTCTGATAGTTCAACTCTAGATGAACTAGTGAAATTTTCAGAGGAAGGGCATATTCCAGTGCGGATTGATCATTACTGGTGTAATATATTTAGTATTAAAGACTCTAGCGGAAAAGAAAAATACTCAAATCTTGCTAAACTCATAAAGTCAATTTTAGTTTTACCTCATGGTAATGCTGATGCAGAAAGGGGATTTTCGGTTAACACTGCTCTGTTAAGGAAGGACAAGGCTAACTTAAAAGACTCAACTATAACATCATTAAGAATAGTTAAAGGGGCCATTAAACACTATGGATGTGTAAGTAAAGTTCCCATAACAAGAAATTTGTTAAATAGTGTTCGTGATTCACATAAATTTTATAAAGAGTATGTTGATAAGCTGAAGGTAGAAAAATCAAAAAAGGTAAAAGAAAGGAAGCAGAAAGAGAGGAAAAATAAGGAAAAGCAGCTAGAGAAAAAAAGAAAAGCTGAGTTTGATGACAAAATAAAAGAAAATGATGCAGAAATAAATAGGCTTAAAAAGATAAAGAAGCCTCCCTAGCAGTAATTCAAGAGGCAACAGAAAGAATGAGAAAAGCTGTAGAAAAACAAAATACTGTTGAAATAGCAGTTGCCTCTAACTTGATCATACAAGGTTCAGCTGAAATAAAAGAAAACTGAAAGTAAATTAGTTGTGGTGGAAGCAGAAAAAGATAGGCTTATCAGGAAAAGGTTAAAACAATAATATGAAAAAAGTAATTCAGTGAACAATTGTACATAGTTCTTGGTTTTCAATTACCTTTTTAGGATATTATAATTTAATGTGAAACCTGAAAACTTTACTGTGAAAATCGTCAATTGCTTCTGGTTCAACAGCATGTTAATGTTCAAAGTGAAACTTGAATGTGATAAATATACTTGAATATAATAACACGTGAAAAGATAAGAACTGAACATTAGAAGTAAATCATACTTAAACTTTAGACATTAGACGTTATGCAAAAAATTTGGGTGTGAACTTCGACCATATATACTAATGGACTGCGCATTGGCAATAGCTGCATCAAAGCCGCCATGGCTCAAACATTGGGCACGTCATCATCAGACTCCAAATTTCGTGTAAAAATGCTGTTATGATTACTAACTTAAGCTGCAGAACTTCAGTGTTTTCGGTGTATTATGTGAATGCGCCTCATATATAATGAAAACTCTTCAGGTAAGTTTACGTATGAGCTATATACATGCATGATCGGGTTGTTTACATTTCGTGATTTATAATGTGATGAACATTAGCGAAGAATTTGGAACATGCATTCCATTTTTTTCTTAAGTTACTATATTTTTATATCAATAGCTGCAAGTTTCTGGTTAAGTAATTGAACTTTATTGACTTAGATATTTAATTCGTTTCTTACCCATGAAAAATCATAGAACTTCCTTTACTATATCGCTCAGAGCAACCATAAGCACAGCAGGTGTAACCCATCTTTTTGACTGATATCATGTGATTTTATGTTGGAGCCAGAAATTTTGATGTCATGCGCAGTCTATCAGTATATATGATTGAAGGGTGTGAAGCAAACTCTTCACAATGTATACGAAGTTGTTTTACTAGATGTATACAAATATACATCTAGTTTTTATTGAAATACACTCCTAAAATTTTCCTAAAATTTTTCCAAAAATTCCTAAAATTCCTACCTAAAATTTTCCAGAAGTATGCTATGATCCCTGTAAAAGAGACATACAAAGGCTGCAGACAACTCAAAGAAGCATGGAGAGGTGCATACTTGGTGTAACCAGGAAAGATAAGAAGAGGAACTCGTGGATCCGAAAAATGACAAGAGTGGAAGACATCATGATCAGAGTTAAATCCCTGAAATGGCAATGGGCTGGACATACTGCCAGAAGGACAGATCATCGATGGACAGCCAAAATTTTAGATTGGATTCCAAGGGACAGGAAAAGACCCAGAAGAAGACCACATGGGAGATGGGTGGATGAAATTCGAAAGTATGCAGGGGTGATATGGAGGAGACTGACACAAGACAGACCGTTGTAGAGGAAACTTGGGGAGACTTTCGTCCAGCAGTGGATTGATAATGGTTGACAATGATGATGATGATGATGATATATATATATTGATTATCACTCTATAAAACCACTCTGTACAACCCACATTTTTTTATGATGTAAGATCTTGTACCTTATCAATACCAACCTTTCCAAACACTTTCCCTGGCATACTAAGCAAACTGATACGGCAATAGTTCTTGCATTCAGTCTGATAACTTTTCCCCTTATACAAGGGTACAGTGATAGCATGCCTCCAATCCTGAGGGACAATTCCCGACTCCTAACACAACTGGCAAATTTCAGTTAACCAGTCAATTACAGTCACCACTATATTTTAGCATCTCAGTAGTTATGCCATCTACTCCCAAAGCCTTACCATTCTGAAGAGATTTTAGAGCTTTACACACATCTTCTCTTGAGATCCCACCATTGCTTCCATCTCTCACTATGGCATCATCTGCTTCTGCCTCAGAATTGCCTTTGCTTTCATGATCTAATAAATCACAGAATTACTCACCCTATCTTTCTCTCTAAGTGCTCACCCTATCTTTTTTTTTCACTTAGCTCATTGGGCTCCCATATCATTTCTCGAACCTTATTCTTCACACAACTTAGAATATTATTTTCCCCCTTTTCCTATGTCTTATGTACTTCTAAAATGTTTTCTATCTTTTCAAAAACCCAATTCATGTCTTTTCTCCTTTTCCTTCCTATCTTTTAGTGTGTAAGATAGGAAAGAAAGTGGTGTATGGAATATTAGAGGAATAAATGTGAGGTGATTGAATATGAATGGATAGGATGCGAGATGTTTGTAAGCCAAACCAAAAAGAATAAAATTGGTATGGAGGTAGCAAATGGAATGGTAAGTCTGTGGTCTGGATTGTTAGATGGTATAAGAGGACAAACTGGGATAACTGTGATTTTAAGTGAAAAGATGAACAACTTGATTCACTGTAGTTGCATAAGTGAGAGAATTTTATGGGTGCATTTGAATGTGAAACGGAAGGGAACAGTAATTGTTGTAATGTATGCTTCTTGTGATTCTGAGCCTTCTGATAGGAAGGATGATTTCTGGAATGACCTAAAAGCTAAACAGACACAAAACAACTCATCACAAAAAATTAGATGAATATCTTCTCTGCATTGTATAAAGTCATAATTGTAAAGTAGATTCATAATACAGTGAAACCTCCATTAATGAGTGCCTATAAACAATGGTAACCTCAGAACATCTTAACAGCAGTTAACAAACACTCCAGTCAGTCATGAAGGAGATCTTACAAACTCTTTGTCCCTTGGGATTTTATATAGTTCCTTTGGTATTTTGGTGGGGGATAAGATAATGACAAAGGATAATGCTAAAGGAACTGTGCCTTGGACCGGATGGGTTGCATTACAGCTTGCACAGTGGCATGCTTAAGTGAAAAGGAAATAATTAAAGTTTTGTTCTTTCATATATGTTTTTATGTTGATAAAGCTCCTGTATATGTTTCAGTTTCCCTCTGGGGGCTGCAGAAGCAGTTTCTGATGCCTGGAATGTTACCTGTTGGCATGGGTGCCCATATGGAGGGGCAAGAGGGGGCACTTTCCCTCCCCTGAAAATTTTGTTATGCAGTTTTTCATCTTGGAAGGTACTACAAACATTCTTGCGATGACACTAATTCTTATTGCAAGTAGACATATCTCTCTGGAGGTGCAGGTTCGATTCCCTTTCCATGACGATGTAATTTTCGAGTTTTCTGAGGCATGTGTGCTTGCATGATTTATTTAGCACCCATCTGCCCATAAAATCTATTTGACTATCACTAATTCTTATTACTAATTTTTCTGTTGAAATTTTGAATGCGTGTGATGTATTAAAAATAGGAAAAACGTGAATTTACAGCAAAAAGCAACAATATATATTAATCTTTGTATTGAATGTTAAACAACAGCACACATATGTACAGTATTGAAACTCATACAAGGTGAAAGAATGAAACATAAAATATTGTCCTCTTCAGCAGGCTATTCGCTGCTGGATAAAGATCTAAAAAATTTTCCTGAACTTTTTCTTCAGGATATTTTTTCTTCTTGATTACCGATTGCGTGATCACTGTGTTTCGTATTGCATGGATCACAAGTAACGAAAAGTTCATTTGTCCATCTATATGTAGGTTTTGGGTCTTCTGATTTTCACTTAAATGTATGTGTTGTGTAGGTGGTAAAAATAATTACAAGAATGTGTAATGGAAATTTGCGTGTGATGTTTCTTTATGTTTGCAGTTAAAATATCTGTTTGCTCCCTCCTGAAAACAGAGCTATGGGTGCCCATGTCTGTCGGCTGCAGTATTCCTTTGTTTGGCCCATGTGGGTACTGTTCCCAATTTTTGGAGTACTTACTAACTTATTGGTGCTATTACACCTTACTATAACATTTTTCTTTTTCCCTTTTCTATGGCGTACTCTAGCCCAAATCTCCTAGCTTGCTATTTCCAAGGGCTGTTTAAAGAACCAGATGTCAGACTTTTCTAAAATCTTGTATGTCATGATTTATTTATTTAATTATCATTTTATTTAGCATTCAGAGAAAGCACTGTATCCATTTTCTTTGTGCATAAGCTTCATAAACTTAATCTGCTTTTTGTTCAAATGCAGCAGACTGGCAAGGTTAAATTAGGCCTGCCCTCCGAACAATGGCCACCTCCAAACCACATTCACTGTTTCCTGGCCTGACCATTGGCTGTAATTCAGAGGTGATGCTGAACTTCTACTAATTTTGTTCATTAAGTGATTCTGTGATGTGCAGAATAAAATAAATAATACAATAAATTTACTTTACACTTATAAGAGCTAAAAGCTGTTTCAAGCCAGTTTGGTACCAAAGAGGAAGTTTCTCTGGCTGGAGATTTCAGTGCTAAAATAGATGTTCAGAACAAGATTTCTGAGAATATTCTTGGTAAATCTTATGATCCCAGTGTGAATAATAATATATAAAATATACAGCCAGATCTCTCTGTCATTCTCTCTCTCTCTCTCTCTCTCTCTCTCTCTCTCTCTCTCTCTCTCTCTCTCTCTCTCTCTCTCTCTCTCTCTCTCTCTCTCTCTCTCTCTCTCTCTCTCTCTCTGTCTGTCTGGAATGTTTGACATCAGAGCAATGTCTGCATTGTTGCACCATCTCGTATTGAACAATTTGTGTGTGCTCTCAAGATATCAAAGTGATTGTCTGCTATATAATAGCATGCAATCACTTTTAGATGTCAAGGTGATCGCGTGCTAATTTAAAACCATTAGATTATCAGTGACTCAAGTTCCATGTATCCAATCTACAAAATTTGAATTGAATTCTTAATATCACGGCAAGTTGCATTTGTTATTAATTTAATTTAGCTCAATTTGAATAATATTTTGTACGCTTTAAGTATTTTTTACTTTCTTAATTTAACAAACTTTCCGAATTTAGTGCTGATTATATTATGCAAATATCAATCTATTTAATAAATATCTTTCCAAATAAAATACCAATCGATCTAAATGTTCTAACCTACAATAAAAACTGAAATCTTGAGATGTCAAAGTGAGCAAAATTGCATTTAAAAGCAGATGTCGCTCCAATAGCACATTGTCGAGAAATTAGATGTTCCAATTTGTAATACCAGATTTTGCATTATTTTGTAGAAAAAGCTTCAGTATGAAGTTTCAAACTAACTGTCAAACAGGACAATCTAAAACAAGCCATGAACAGAATAATTCTGCAAGTGTGCCAGAGAAAAAGTCATTTAATTGGGAAAGTGAAAGTAAAAGTTATTAAGGTAAGTTTCATGAAAACAACTGGACTACAAGGAACATTGTTAAACAACAATAAATATTTTACACAGAATGTTATTTATTGTGAGGTCTTTTGAAAAACGGAAATAAATAGCATAGCATATTTTCAGTTCTAACGTGAATGAGTTCTTACTATATAAGTTTTTACTATATTTCCTTACAGAAATCCGGCATCTGATTTGTGTTCAATCTGCTTCAATTAAAAATTTCACTCTGTCATAGGACGGGCATCATCCCCTATATATTAATATTTATTTAAAGCTTAAAAACAACCATTCTAGGATGGACTATAGGCTAGTAGGGAAAGATTGATTGAAGTTTGTGTGTATCTAACACACATTTTTGAACCACGGGTATACTCATATATTGGACAATTGTACAGGAAAATGTAATGAATTTTGTTGTATATGATAAGTGCCTGAAATATTGAGTTGTTGATACTCTTGCAATGGAGGTGCACGTTTTGGCTCTGATCATTACGTGTCAGTGGGAAACTGAATGTTGGTTCAAGAAAGAGGAATGGGAAGGTGCTTGTGATGAAAAGAATAAATATATTATCTTTTGTCCTGAAGAAAATCATTGTTCTTCTGAAATACTCTGTGGATGACTGAATGAGTTGAAGTTATATGAGAGGAATGTGGAAAGGAAGTGGGCATGTTTTAAAAACTATGCTGTTACTGTCACTGAAGTGGTTTTCAATACTGCAACAGTGGGAGCATTGAATGTGATGCTTGGTGGAACAGTGAGATTTAAGAAGCTGTAAAGAAGAAGAAAAAATATCTGGGGGAAATTGCAAGGTAGAGTCATTGAGAGTAAATATTGCTGTAAAAAGCATGAAGCAGAAAAGTTGGTTTTTCAGAGTATTGCAAAACGTAGAAAAAAATCGGGTGGATGAACACTTTGGCTTTTTAGAAAGATATAAAATTGTTCTTGGAAGCGTGCATGACATAAAAAGAACAGCGAATGTAAAGTTTTAAGTTACACAAAGAATTGGGTCAGAGAAATCATACTGGTGTGAAATTAATTAAATAAAAAATTATAAATACTGTGAGTTATTAGAACATGAGCCTAAGATGATTTTAGCGTGAAAGCAGATGATACCATAAAGAGAGAGAGAGAGAGACGGAGAGATGCAAGCATAGCAATGATCTCAAAAGAAAATGTTTGTAAAGCTAGAAAATCTCTTTGAATAAAGCTCATGTTGAGAAATGGCTTCCTAGTTTCTTAATTCAATTACTAATCTAAAACAACTATTATGGGAATTTACTAGGAAATTTTTTTTATTTAAATTGCATATTTTCAGAGAAAACTCTTCTCCTTCTTCAGGCTGTCTTTTTGTTGTCAACAAGACTGGTTTGCATAACATCTGGCAGGATTTGATGAAAAATAACCTAAACCTTCAAGGTTAACCGTAACCGCGATAGTGACATGAATAAGTGACAACAAAGAGACAGCCTGAAGAAGGAGAAGAGTTTTCTCCGAAAATTTGCAATTTAAATAAAAAAATTTCCTAGTAAAATTCCCATAATAGTTGTTTTAGATTAGTAATAGAAAATCTCTTCAAAATGGCTGCAGGAGTAGATGGCATAAGAACTGAGATGTTAAAATATTGTGGTGTTTAACTGTCATTTACTGTTTAACTGAAATTTGTCATTGTATTGGGAGTTAGTTATCCCTTAAGATTGGAGATATACTATCATTTACCCCTAGTATAAGAGAAAAGGTGATCACTCACAAGCTGAATGTAAGAACTGTCATGATATGTGCTTGCTGTGAATGTGCCATGGAAAGTGTTTGGAAAGCTCAGCATTGAGAAAGTGTGAGGCTTTACGTCAGAAAAGATGTGGAATATACAGAATGGTTTTGTGAATGGTTAACCAATTCTTTGCAGTGTTTATTTTAAAGTATCTTTTTCTGAGATCTTTTGTAAGGAAGCAAAATATTGCAGATTGCCCAACATGTGGAAATGTCAAGTGATTTGAAGAAGTTTTAAATTTTTTTCTGGTGAATTTGCAAGATTTGTAGTGTCATTTTCCACTACAAGCTACTTTATTTTGTAGCTTAGCTACTTCCAATCACTGTGCATATAGCATCATCAATTAACCACTCTCAATTCACTGGTGTAAAGTACACAGCTCACTGTCTTGAGCAATTCTCTTACAGCTCTGGCATGCTTTCAAATGTTATCCCCCCATTTCCCACATGGTTTTCTTCTAAATCTTTTTCTGTGCCTTGGTATCTAGTCTAGTATTTCAGTTGACCAGTGGTAATCATTTCTTCTAGCAATACACCCAACCTATTGCCACTTTAATTATCCTTACTTTGATCATGGTATCATCCTCTTGTCGTTTTCCTGATCCACCAGTTTCTCTTCCTATCTCTCTTGGTTACACCAGCCTGCACCTATCCATACTTCTCTGAGTTGTCTGCAGCCTCTAAATATGTTTTTTAGCTAAGATCCATGTTTAATCCATACGTAAGAACTGGAAGTATGTAAATTGCTCTTTGAAAAGTTTACTGTCTTCCAAATACACTCCAGTCAAGTTTTATACACCTATAATATTACTTTCTTCTTCAGTGTGGCCTTTGTTGTCCATCATAGGTGTAGTCATCAGCAGTGAAGCAGAATATAGATTAATATACCTATACTAGCTATTCCATGCCTGTGCCATGCATGGAAGGAAAGCTGTGACTGAAATTTTTATAACATGAATTGTAAAGTACATATACATAACAACATATAACAACCGGTTGAATTATTAATGTGCAGTCTATAAGACAGGTCACCAACAATTTTTTTTTTTTTTTTTTGTAATATTCCCATGACAGAAGCCTATTATGTAGGTTAATAGATTTTAACATGTCACATGATGGTCATGGTCACAGTATGACTTTTGAAGAAACAAAAGTTTCATTTTGTCTGTGATTAGCTCTAACTTCTTTCAAATTATGCAAAGTGTTAGAAGATTGTTTTGCTCGCCATCACCATTGTCGTTCTGTATTTAAGTGACGTTTTCTTCCAGCTTTATCTTCTTCCATCTTGTACTACAAAGAAAAAAATTCGATGGAATCAAAATGTTTTAAAATTTCCATCACAGTGCATCAAAACTATGCCTGCAGTTACTTTTTTACGTGGACAAATTTACGTATTGTGTGATACAGGTGAGCTTAGTTCCGATTTCAGCCACCAGATAAAAGCAGATAGCGCTGCAAGTACCATATGGCATCAAAACATTAGGGACAGACAAAGCCTATTTTTAATCTGGTTTTATACTCAGATTAATATACTTAATTCTATTTTAACTTCATGAATGTTCCATTATTTTCCACATCTTCTGAGTTCTTTTGTTTTTTCAGACGTTTCTGGCCTCTAGATTTTATCAAGGCCTGTTATCAATGTATAGGAACTGTATCAAAAGTTTTGTTTACACAGAAAGAATTAAAATTTTATTGCCAGGTTCCTCTTGCCGTTGTCAGTTATTAAATTATAATATTTTTCCTTGTGTATTTTGTAAGTCTACTATTTTTGAATTAAGTTGTTGAAAATGCTATCTATGATTTTTAAAGGTTCATTAATGAAACAGTTTTTCTGGATATAAAAACTTTCTTTAATTAGTCTTTTGTTTTTATGAGATTAATATTCCAATATTTTAATATTTTGCCTTAAAGATCCATTTCATGCACATTCAGTTGTAATGTACTTATTTTGTCCTCATTGAAATATGTAATGTTCTAATAAGTAAAAAATAATTATTCTGAAGTCGTGCTAATTCTAATCCATTAGACAAAAAGGCCATCTTATGCATGATAAAGTCTTTACTAGTTAAAAACACACAATGACCATTAGATCTTTTGAATTGGCCACCAATTCGTCTTCAGATGTAATTGCATATGATGCAAGGGCGAGAAACCCACAAGTATAAATACAAAAGAAAACACAGCGTGACGTAAGCGATGTGTGGAATAGACTGACCAATGAATTTTCAAAGATCCACAAACGGTGACACAAATTTAAAAAGAAGTTGACCCTAATGATAATCAATGTTTGGATTGGCACTCCCTTTCTTCCACCAAGCCCTTCCAGGGGAGGGGATTACCGAAGGGTAATCGTCATTACAGCGTATGGGTTTGAATTTATGTATCATAAAGCTCTCTGCAAACAACAAACATGATTTAAGTCTAGGTGCGCAAAGGATCTTGGCCTCATTCCAAAGCGGCACTCAGGCATAATCTTGACAAAGCTGTAGTAGCAGAACAGGACTTTACGTTATACTTATGTTCAGTAATCCTGCAACCAAGATTGCGGAATGTAGACCCACATAAATCAAATCGCTTTTGCCTGGTTCAAGGGCCTTTAGAGGAATGGAATACACCCCATAACAGGATCCCAAAGGCATTGTATCCCTGTCGGTTTTGATAATAGATAAAATATTGTTGGCCTTAACACCAAAACCAACTCCGTGTTTTTACAGATATTCTTCAAAACATTGTTAACACATGGGATGTACTGTAAAGAAGTGACATACCTAGTAGAACTGCGTTCCCTAACTAAGGTTGAACCGCGAGGAAGTCAATAAATGGTTAAATAGCCTGTCAACCTCCAAAGAAGGATAACCATACATATTTGGAGGTCCACAAAATTATTGAATCAAAGCTCATCACCCTCGGTTCATACTCTTCCACTGAAATCCAGGCCATCCTGTGCGCGCTTCGGCTTGTACAGTCTAGGTCATATTTTAGGTTTAAAAACCTCATATATCGTCAACTAGAGGGTACCCCAATGGGCTCTTCATTGTCCCCAGCACTCGCCGAAATTTTGTTGCAGACCCTGGAAGAGGACGTTCTAAATTCAGCTTCAGTAAAGCCCTTGTTGTATCTCCGATACGTTGACGATATCTTGCTTTTTTGGACTGCCTCCTTTTCACAACTCAATGGTTTTGTTAATTGCCTTTCAGCCAAATATCTGTCCATTTCCTTCACTGTTGAACATGAAAAAGAATTCCTCTATACCCTTTCTGGATTTCCGGCTTCGACAGGACGCCGACACCAATGCACTAATGTACTCAGTATTCACAAAACTGTCCTCTGAAACTACGTTGATCCCCTTCAGTTCGTCTCACCCTAATAGCCAAAAATTTTCGTCTTTACATTTTCTGATCCGAAGAGCCGTTACCCATTCTTCGTCACCACAACTTCGTCATGCTGAATTCTGCAGGATCAGACAACTGGCTGCCCTGTATGGTTATCCCTCTTTGGAGGTTGAGTTGCTATTTAACCGTTTATTGATTCCTCGTGGTTCAACCTTAGTTAGGAAACGCAGTTCTACTAGGTATGTCACTTCTTTACAGTATATATCCCATGTGTTAACAATGTTTTGAAGAATATCTGTTAAAAACACGGAGTTGGTTTTGGTGTTAAGGCCAACAATATTTTGTCTATTATCAAAACCGATAGGGATACAATGCCTTTGGGATCCTGTTATGGGGTGTATTCCATTCCTCTAAAGGCCCTTGAACCAGGCAAAAGCGATTTGATTTATGTGGGCTCTACATCCCGCAATCTTGGTTGCAGGATTACTGAACATAAGTATAATGTGAAGTTGTGTTCTGCTACTACAGCTTTGTCAAGATCATGCCTAAGTGGCACTCATTTGCCACTTTGAAATGAGACCAAGATCCTTTCTGCACCTAGACTTAAATCGTGTTTGTTGTTTGCGGAGAGCTTTATTGATACATAAATTCAAACCCATATGCTGTAATGATGATTACCCTTCAGTAATCCCCCTCCCCTGGAAGGGTTTGGTGGAAGAAAGGGAGTGACAATCCGAACATTGATTATCATTAGGGTCAACTTCTTTTAATTTTGTGTCACCGTTTGTGGATCTTTGAAAATTTATTGGTCAGTCTATTCCACACACCGCTTACATCACACTGTGTTTTGTTTTGTATTTGTACTTGTGGGTTTCTCGTCCTTGCGTCATATGTAATTACGTCGGAAGATGAATTGGTGGCCAATTTGAAAGATCTAATGGTCATTGTGTGTTTTTAACTTGTGTTTTTAACTAGTAAAGATTTTATCATGCATAAGATGGCCTTTTTGTTTGATGGGTTCTAATAAGTATTTATTGTTTTATTAATTTTTTTAATTATCTTATTCTATTTTTATCGTGATTCGCGCTTCGCAGGTTTGCAGCAAGTTTTCTGTTTCAGTGGTTGTGTACACAGATACATTTTCTTTTATACAACTCTGGTCATCAGTTACTTCTAAATTTGTCCTTCAACCTCTAAATTTTTATTTCTTGTAAAAGCATTGTTCATGAGATTTGTTTTCTGTGCATTTGTATTTAATCCCACTTCTTTATATATATATGTATGTGTTTATTTTTTGTATTCATACTCTTGTTATATTTTGTAGGAAATGGAAATCAAGAAAGCTGCTAAGCAGGGAAATAAGCAGGTGTGTTTTCAGCTATCATGTGTGTGAATGGTTTAGTGTTAGGTCATGCTTTATAAAGGTTAATTATCCCAGGTTCGAAATTACATAAACTTTGTTACATATGTTTTGCAGACATAGATGTATCCATTCTTGTGAGTACACTATATACAAAATCAGTGGAAACTAATTCATTTTAAAGTGCATTTAAAAAATATTACCCTGGATTTGTTTTCCCAACAGACAAGCAGCTTTAATAATCTTGTCAATACAGTATAGACATGACATCAAAACTCAGTGTTGATGAATAACTATATGAAAATGTTTAGTATAATTTTAATTACCAAGGCACTTTTCATCCAAGAAATGTTTGCTAATGGTCAATATGTGAAATATTTTGATATTTGAAGGGTTCGAGCGTAAACCCTGGTAACCAACATTTTTGTAAAAAAATGAGTTGCGTACGAAAAACAACTATGGTGGTAATCTGAGCATTTTAGAGTATTTATTATACATTTATGTCTACATATGACACCACAATACAACTTTCAATTTATGGTAAGTGCAAATGTTTATATTTTTTTGCTACTTGTAATCTATGTATCTCACAACGACAGAATTGTTGGTTACCATGGTTTAGACCCAAGTCCTTCATTTGTGCTTACTTGGGATATTGAAAAGAATATTTTCCATGAAATGCTGAAATAAAAAATAATGAAAAGTTAATAAGTAAGAGAAATAAATGAAAAATAAATGAGGAAATTAAATGAAAAATAAATAAGGATAATAAATAAAAAGGAAATGAATAAATAAGGAAAGGATGAAAATAAATGAAAAATTAAAGGGAAATAAATGAAAAATAAATAAATTAGGAAATGAAGAAAAAAATAAATACGGGTGTTCAAAAAGTCTGATAAAGATCTCCATGACTTTATGTAAATGTTATGAAGTGTGTAATAACACTGGCACTGTAAAACTGAAGAGATTCGATTGAATAACATAATCTTGTCCTCAGGGCCTTTTAACAGAATGTGGCACAACTGAAGTCACTATGTCCTGGGAACCAGATAGCAAAAATATGTTTTAATGCTTATGCACATAGTTTGCATGACCATTACACAAATTTTGATAATGTGAATCTTATTTCTTTGTGTTGGATACTTTCCAAACGTTTTTTAAATATATTTCAGGCACATCAAATTGTTCATAACTGAAATTGGAGCCTGAAAAAAAGAATTGTTCCCTAGTTGGCTGTCAACAGCTTTACATAAATTCATTAATTTTATTAAGTCCTTTTCTTATAAGTGGATATTGGCAGCTCTGTATCTATTACAGGTAACAGGTATTATCATGCAGAAGTATAACATGGAAAAGGTTTAGTATAAAAACTTGTTTATATATGCCTAGTTTAGAGCATTTGTTTCCCAAATATTTGAATTTAAAAATATCCACAGGGAATGAAATATTCCTGTTTTAGAAATGCCATAACCATTTACAGATCTGTACAACCATCATTGATTTTGTGATACAGGATTGAGCCATAATCATAAAATTATTATAATTTATAGGAAAGTTGCTGTAAATATTGTTGAGCTCAGCAGTAGGTATCTTTACTAATGAATGACAACAAAATTTTCAAGCTTTCGGATATTATCTGACATAACATTCCTGTCATATTTACACCAATAAGCAGATTTGCATCTTCCAAATTGGTATCTTTACTGCTGAATGTGGTTTTTAAACCTTTAAAAAATGTGTAAAGGCATTTTAAACATTGTGCTAGTTTTTAAACCAGAGTTGTTTTTTCAAGGATAATTAAAAGAACATCAGTAGCATCAGATTTTGTTTATTATTTTTATATTCAGGGTATGGTTTAATTACTTGTAGTTAAGGAACCCACCGTTGCCTTTTAAACTATAAGAAATCAATTCTATAACATTTTCATCACAGTGGAATAAGCATTGATGATGTGTGCAAATTATTGTTGGAGTATTTGGATATAGACCATAGATGAGTTGCTGTATTATAATCTATGAATAGGAATGGCTCTGAAGCTGTCTATAATGTGTGTAGGTAGTGATGAGTCGGAGGATTTAATTTCAGTGACAGGAAATACTTCATCAAGGAAGCTGGCATCACTGAATGAAATGGAAAAAGTGGTTTCTTTTGGCAAGAAATATGACCGATGGATGAGTTTAGCGCATAACTTTAGTTGTATATAAAGAAGTGGCATAGTAGATGCTTAGCACTATGTCACCATGACATCTAGAATTTTGGAGCCAGTTATTGTAAAGAAATGCTTACTACTTCCAGTATTAGTGATGGAAACTAAATAAGACAAGCATTGAACTTAGCATGCCTGTTCAAAATGTCACCAAGTGCTTAAGTGTTGTAGGGTGTTGACTTTTAACTCATACTGTTGTGTCTGGGTTCAAGGGAAGGAATGAATGTTGTGTTTGTTCTTCCAGTCTGTGTTCTTTCTTTTTCCTGGAGCCAGTGGCTGAAAATTATAAATGGGAAACTCCTTACAGCTTTGGAAAGATATTATTGTTTGAAACTGAACATTAGTAGAATTATGAATACTGAAAATAAATGCCTTTTTGCATGCATATGTGTTAATGCCAGAAAGTTGCATGTCCAGGTTTTGTTAATTGGCCATCATATTTCAGCATAGGACTCCATATCCACAAGGAGAAAACAGTGCATCTGCCACAGCTAAGTTTGATAAGCACATCTCAGATGACTTCAAATTAATTCACACGTTCTATTTTCTAATGGACTACTTTAGAAAACTAAAAAAATATTTTTTTTTCTCTTTTAGAGGGAGACTTCTCAACAATGCTGGATTTCATGATAAAATAAATAATAATAAAAGACGTCAGTGTCACTCATATCTTTGAAAGACAATGAAGACAGATTTGTAAAAAGTTTGAAAATGAACTGCAGACTGTCAAAGTGAAGACAGATTTTTAAAAAGTTCATTCCTAAAAGAAGTCTGTTGTGAAGATCTGCAATGTGACCTGGAAATTATAAATGGCATATGAGAAAGAAATCTCAGCAGAGTGAGGGTAAGATTGGTGTATGAAGTACTGTAAAGATGAATGAGGCAATTTAAAAAATAAATAGGTATAGATTGAATGATATAGCAAAAATGTAAGGGAAAAAAATATTAAGTATAGATTGAATGATATAGCAAAATGTAGGGAAAATAAGTTGGACAGAAAAGAAAGGGCATTTTGGAAACTCAGAAAATTGTTCTGCTAGTGCACAAGACATAGATAGAATAAGGAGATAAAGTTCTAAGCTGTGTGATGAAATGCATTGGAGATATAATATGGCAGCCTAATGAGTGAATGCTTCAGTGAATTATTAGAACATGAAAAACGATTTTGGAATAGAAACTCATTATGCCCCACAGAGAGAAGAAAAGCACAGCAGAGATCTCAAGAGGTAAAGTTATAAAATCTCTTCAAAATGTTACGGCTCTGGGAGTTGATGGCCTAACAGCTAAGATGTTAAAGTATGATGATGACTCTGTCATGTACTGTTTAACCAAAAAATTTCAGTTCTGTTGAGATGTTGTTCCTCGTGATTGGAGGGACACTGTCATTTTCCATTTGTGTAAGAGAAAAGGTAATCACACACACACTGTTGTGATATCAGCTTGCTAAGTGTACGTGGAAAAGTGTTTGGAAAGGTTTGAGGCTTTACATCTGAAAAGGTGTGGGATCTACGAAATGGTTTTATGGATAGTAAAGGCTCCACTAACCAATTTTTTCTGTATTTATGATGATTGTAAAATACCTGTGTTGGTGAATAAGTTTTTGCTTCCTTTGAAGATTTTGAGAAAGCTTATGACCAACTGAACAGGACTTTTGTGGAAGGCCTTAAGTAATTATATTATACCTGTGAATCTGCTTGAATATGTGAAAGCTATGTATGTTGGTAGCCGAGCATGTGAATGGTGTTTCATTGAATTAGTTTTCTATTGGTGTAGGAGTCAGACAAGGTTGTGCAGTGATACCATGGTTGTTCAATATATTTATCAATGAATGATGCACAATGCCAAAATAAACAGTACTGGTTTATGTCTTGGTAATTCTGCTGTCTGCCGGTTGCTGTATTCTGATGTCATAGGCCTGTTGGCAGAGAGCAAATGTGAGTTGCAGAGTGTATTGTCCTGGATGTACAAAGTTTGTATGAAATTCAAACTGAGCATAAATAAGAGGAAAACCAAAGCTATGGTTTTTGAATAAGGAAAAGTTCGTGCTGAATGGCATATCAGTCTAAATAGTACAGGGTTAGACCAGGTGACTGAATTTGTGCATTTAAGAAGCATGTTTGACAGAGAAAACAGATTAGATGGTGAAATTAGTAGGTGAGTGAATTCAGCTTTGAAAGTTAGGGCTGTTTTAAGAAAATTTCACAGGATCAATGGGTTTTCAAAAAAAAAAGAAAGTCCTGGATGGTTGTATGAAAGTCTAATAGTTCCTACTCTGCACAGTAGTGACTTAGATGCTACAGAAGAAACAGGAGTCATTTGTGTGCAGGACAAATGCATTGCTTATGGGGGTTTGTGGCAAGACAGATTTCGATCATGTGCAGAACAAAGATATGTTCCAGATGTGTAATTTGGAGCACAGTGTTTAAGGTAGGTTTGAAACTAATTTTGAGGTGGTTTGGCCATGTTTAAAGAATGAGTAGTGAGGTGTTAAGAGAATTTATTAAGTCAAAGTGGCAGGAAAGAGGTAGGGGAGAAGGTCAAGAAAGTAATAAAAGACCAGATTCAAGAATGCCTACAAGAGAGAAAGATAATATAAATTAGAAAGGATCTCATGTGGGATGTCAGTGCAGCTTAGGTTGTGTTCCAAGATTGCTGTAAATGGTGACATTTGTTATATCAACAGCAAGTGAAATCTAAAACCATCTCAGTAACTTGATTTGTCATATGATCTTGCTTTGAGTACTGGAATTTAAATCTCAGACAGCAGACTGGTGCATTTAGTAGTACAGCAATTTAACAAATTAAACATATTTGGTCTTTCACTGAATCTATGAAGCATAATATGATAACACAGATTCTATTACCTGGCTCAGTGTTTTTTAAACTAGGGTGGCAATAAAAAATCAATAGATGTTTTTGAAACATTTTATTTGATATTTTTTTTATTTTTTCTATTTATTTTTATTGTATTTTTGTTTGTATGTGTATGGTCTACAAGAAGCACTGTTAGCTTATGGTGCCAATAACAGGTGATCGCTTTGGCATCACATTATAAGCAGTAACTTTCACTATCCATCACAACCAACCGTGTACAATCTGTTTGAAATGAGCAAAATGAATTTTAAGTTTTAAGGAAGGAAAAAAATTAGCAAACTGTAGGAATCAATCTTGCCAAATTCCTATTTTGGAGCAGACGTTCAAAAACAATGTATGTGTGTGTGGAAACTGACAGACGGATGGTCATAACATAAGTAATGTATTCCGGAACTTAAATGTGAATAAGGTACAAGTGATCATGAAATTAATCTGTAATTGCTTAAACAATGCAGAATAGCAGACATCTTTGGTTATGCAGAATCATTAAAATGAAATGGGAAACTTGTTATGCTCCTGAAGATTTTCAGTAGCCATCCACTGTGCATATTAACAAGAAAGGCAGTAGGGAAATTTGCAGTTCCTGCAGTGGCATTTTTTGAGTAGTGCCCCTTACAAAGTTTCCTAATGTATATAAAGGAAGAACTTAAGAACAATTATGGAAAGTCATTTGAGTAAGGAAGAGTGGTTTTTAGGAAGAGAAAGGAGATACCAAAATGGTTTAAAACTCAGGCTTCACGCGACAATAACACATAAACATATAAAACGAGCGAAACACACAGTCACATGTAGTAAAAGGTTCGTTTAGCAGTAGCTTTCGGTCATCCTACGACCTTGATCACACATGATCAACTGGATGGGCTGGTTGCCAGAACTACAATTTGAAGTTGGGGTGTTGGAAATGTTGCCAGATTTTAGAAGAGAGATCCAAATAAATGGGATTTGGTGAGGGGTCTCTGAATTGCAGTTTTTGGTGAACAAAATTTCAATGCTCTCTTGGAAATGCAGAGATGCCTTGTTGATGAAAGGGGCAACTTTTTTGGTTTCTTTCCAAATGGGAACTGCAGAGGTGTCTTCAAGGGTTAGTGCAGATAAAGCTGTCTTTGGAAGACCATTGAAAACATCTTTTTTGTGTTCACCAAGTCTTGTAAAAAAAAAATTTCCTATGGTCTTCCAAAGACAGCTTTATCTGCACTAACCCTTGAAGACACCTCTGCAGTTCCCATTTGGAAAGAAACCAAAAAAGTTGCCCCATTCATCAACCAGGCATCTCTGCGTTTCCAAGAGAGCATTGAAATTTTGTTCACCAAAAACTGCAATTCAGAGACCCCTCACCAAATCCTATTTATATTTATTTGGATCTCTCTTCTAAAATCTGACAACATTTCCAACACCCCAACTTCAAATTGTAGTTCTGGCAACCAGCCCATCCAGTTGATCGCGGGTGATCAAGGTCGTAGGATGACCGAAAGCTACCGCTAAACGAACCTTTTACCATACGTGACTCTGTCTGTTTTGCTCGTTTTATATGTTTATGATACCAAAATAATCTGTTTTGCTCAGGCAGCTTCCTGAAAAGTTTCCTCAGGTGAATGTAGACTAATGTATGGTTCTTTGAGTAAAACTCATGTTGATAAATGACATCCTAGTTTCTTAAATTAAATACTTAATTAAACTTCTAATGTGGGTTTTTTTCTTCTAGGAAATATTTATTTTAAATCGCAAGTTTTCAGAGGAAACTCTTCTCCTTCATCAGGCAGTCTCTTTTTCCGTCACTATCATGGTTACAGTTAACCTTGATGGTTATGGTTATTTGGTTATGCAAACAAGTTCAGAGAACAAAGTTAAAAAAATTGTCCCTAAGATAGTTCAAAGAGAAAAAGATATTTTTAAAATGCAAGGAGTGGTCTATGAAGTAAAATATAGTTGTGGACTATTTTGCATAGAAAAGACAGGTCGCAGACTAGAAACTTGAATAGCAGAACATACAGCAGCTATAAAAAAAAAATTGCTCCAACAAGACAGGTTTGCACAGATCAGCCACTCCATTATGACCAACCCAGCCTAGAGAAATGAGCGCACCTGGAGACCAAACGGTGGCACACGTGAAGTTCACAGAGCAGTATATATACAACCCAAGGACCGGCTTTCGGTTAGTATTGGTTATGTGTTCGGAGTAAGAATGGGAAAATCTGCCGCTTTGTCGGAGTTTGATAAAAGACAAATTGTGGTGGCATAGGGCCTCGGAACTATAATCTTGGAAAGGGTGGGGCTTGTGAGTCGTTCACCTGCCGCTGTAGTAAGTACATATCAAAAGTGGGGCACAGATGGCCAAATAATGAACCGTAGTCCAGCCGTGTGTCGTCCGCAGTTCATTGATGCCTGAGGGGAGCAGAGACTGTTGTGCATTGTTCAAAGTGACTGTAAGGCCACAGTGCAACAAATCACCTGTAGCTAGAACAGTGGTGATCAGAGCAATATGATCGCAGCACACAGTTCATTGCAGCCTTCTGTGCATGGACCTGTGTAGCTGAAGACGCAGCCAGGTATGCATGTCATCGCCAACAACGCATAAAATGGGCCCAAGATCATCGAGATTGGACCGTGGATGATTGGAACAAAGTGCCCTGGTCTGACGAATCAAGATTCCTGGTGCATCACGTAGATGGCCGAGCTGGGTGACGTAGGTAGTCTGGTCATCCGTGGTGGGTGGTCGAACTTGCTCGCTCAATGCACAAACGTCACTGTCAATGTGCATGGCTGTCATTGTCAACTAAAAAAGTTTGCCTATCTCTTTGTTCTCATAAAGTAATATTTTTAGAACAAATAGCTCTAGAAGAAAATTCATTTTGCTGTTTGGATGCAGTGTACCCCATGTTGTGGTAATTATGACGATGGACCTCGTGTGTCTACCTTCAAATTCCTTACTAAAGGGGACCTCCAAAGAAAATGGATTACTACAATCAAGCGGGAAAATTTTTAAGTAACCAAGAACTCTAGGGTAAGTAATTGTACCAGGAGATAATAAAATGCTTAAAATACATAAGTTAAAAATATACTGCTTAAAATAAGTAATAAGGAATTTAAAACATTTTAACTATAAAGCTGCTTAAAATATGTAAGAAGGAATTTTAAACTTTATTATGGACACAGAATAATAAATGGTGCATGTTTTTGGTCCCAAGCGTAATATGTTGATACACTCATACTTAGTTATTTAAGTGTCAGGTTGTGCATGTCATTATTAATTAGTAAATTAAAATTCATCAGTAATTGGCTGTCTTTAGTGTTCATAATCACACTAGAATGAGGTTTAATAAGCAAGCAAGTTTAACAGTACCTTGAGTGCCACTTTCATTTTACTGCTTTCAGAAAAAGGGATGCTAAGCTGCAGACTGTTAGTAAGCCTATTATATGTTTCAAATTCCAAAGTGATGCTGAACTTCAAAGACTGTGTGAACCCAATCAAGTGAGCAAATTTCCAAATGACCTGGCAAAATAATAAGTGGTGCATGATTTTGTTCCCAAGACATTTCACTACTCCAATATTTAATTAGGTTATGATGATAAGGCTTGCACAAGTATGTGGATAGCTTATGTGTCTGAAGAAATAAACAAAAATAAATTAAACAGTTTCCATTTCTTCAACTTTTATGCTAAAGTAGTTGCATAGCCACACATTGCTATTTACTCATTTTTCAAAAACCTTTTCAGCACTTTGTGTGTGTGATAACTTACAAAACCAGTTAGTTAAAAGACGTTAAAAGAAGCTTAATGCGTGTAGGAGTCAATATAAACAACACTTGCCATTTCTACATGATATGATAAAAGATGATGATGGTGACATTAAAAAACTTTAATTAAAAGGTTGAAAGTTTAAATACATTAGCACTTTTGGGTCTACTATAAACCCATCATCAGATTTGAAATAATCGAACTCGGAGATTACGTAAGATTATATATCGTGAACAATGCCAGATTACAACTTAAAATTTGAGAAACAAAGATACATGTGACGTAGTCAATCACAAAACCTGTGCACGAGAGTCAACGCCTTGTGGGAGAGGGCACTGTTTTGTTCAGAATAAGGTTCTTTCAAACTCCAGGAATGTAATTAGGGAGATCATCATTGCAACAAGAGTCAAAGTTCTTTAGTATAAATAAACTTTCTGTAAATAACAAAGTTGATTTACGTGACGGAGATGCCAGTATTGTCATATTGTTCCAATCTGGAAAAAACTTACCACTGTTAACTGCTCTTGCCAAGGCAGTCGTTTGTGACCCATTCCAAACATTGTATTTGTGTTCTTATAAGTCTGGTATGAAACTTCGTAGAAGTTGAGCCGTTATATATAGAATCGTGAGTTCCTGGATCGTTTGATTTCAACAGTATACTGTAAACACCCCATTTGTCGAGGCTTGGCATAAGATCACAGTCGCTACTGATCGATGACAAGATATTCATGGTTTTGACTCCAAAGTCGACTTGATATCTGTGGCAGGCATTCTTTAGGGCATGAACAATAAGTGGAACATATTGTACTGACCCCACAAATCTTGACCTCTGGTTCTCCTTAGACAAGGAAGTTAGTGTCCTATTTGCAACTTTCCCAATTATACGTTGAACTGTGTTTTCAGGGTACCCATATGATCGTGCTTAGTCGATAATTTTCTTGCACTCCTGATTACAAGCAATTGAAGAAGAAGAATGTGAGAAGGCATGATTAACCAGATAGTGAAACGCTGAAAATTTTTTATCATTTTTATCATAGGGATGGGCAGATGCAAAAGGAATTAAAGAGGAATATTCTGAAGGTTTACTGTAAACAGAAAAACTGACAGAATGTGAAACAGAATCACGAACAAGAAAGAGGTCCGAAAAAGGTAACGAATGGTTATTCTCCAGTTGAACCGAAAACATGATGGTTGGATGAAAGGAAGAAAGTCAACAAATCTAGGAAGGTCGGCATTGGTAGACGGCCAGAAAACCAGGACGTCATCAACGTAACGAATAAAAAGGTAAGGGGTAACATCAAATTGGCCCAGAGCCTGTTTTTTTAAATTTTGAAGTAGAATTTCTGCTAATACAGGAGAGAGTTGGGACCCCACAGGGGCTCCTTCAAGCTGCTGATAAATTTGATTATTGAACCTGAAATACGACCTATCTTTGACAAGTTGTAAGGCTCAGCTAATAGCCTGGATCTCCAATGGCGAATATAAATCTAAAGTTGACAATTTGGAATTGATCATATCGTGAACAACAGTAAGTGGAACATTAGGAAAAAAGAGAGATGACGTCTAATGAAGCCATGAAGAAAGGTTGACATATAGGAGTTAAAAGAACGAATTTTCTCAATGGCCTGTGTAGAACTGGAAATAGGGTAATAAGACGAAGAGGTTAAAGAAGAGAGAAATTTTGCAGTTAAAGGAGAGAATTTTTTTTTTATATATTAAAACCAGTTAGATTTGGCAATAAATGTAAGGAGCAATGAATAAAATGATCAAAAATTAACAGAAAAATGCACAATATGGGCATGGAATTGTAATTATTTGAAATAAGTTTCAAGGCATTTTTTTTTTTTTTTTTTGAAACTGTGTAAAATTCATCACAAGTTAAGAATAGTCCTGTAATTGGAAAGTTTTTTTTTTTTTTTTTTCCTTTTTTGCTAATAGCAGATGGATACTGATTTCTGTACATGAACATTAGCAAGTCACTCATTACAAATGCATAAAGTATTCTTAACTATTATCTCCTATGCAAAGTTATTCTTAACTATTATCTCCTATGCAAAGTTATTCTTAACTATTATCTCCTGGTACAATTGCTTTTTTCAGGACAGTTTTTGTACATATTCTGAGAAAAGTGGAATTATATATTTCTGGCACAATGTTGAGTTGTACATATGAGCCAATCATTCAGCAACTGCGTAAGCACTTTGAAAAATTTAAACTGAATTACTATATTGATTTCTGGTTTAACATTTTATGCCTTTTTTCTTATGATAAGGTTACAAGCACAGTCTGTACATGCAAAACTTTGTTCAGAAGGATTATGTTTAGCCCTGAAACTTTTGCTCAGTGAAATTTTTCAGTTAAATGATACTTTTAAAAGTTATACCACTTCTATGGGTTGTTTTCCATAACTACAACATGTAGGTGACCTAATACTTTTGAGACAATAACTTATATGTATACATTATTGAGCCTTTAGTAATAATTTAAAAACAGGAAAAAATTTAGTTTTTCTTGACTTTTTTTATATATATAAGTTCACGTGGATCGCACATAAATTGCCAGTTACTGTCTGATATGAAAGTACATTTTCACTAGAGGAATTGTTTCATTACTCAATATTTCATATTCGTAAGCTCGCAATAAAACAGATTCTTTAAATTTGCCAATTGACACCTTTTGAAATGATGGCGGTACTTGGTAATGGACCCTCAAACTAATCTTTCAAGTACAAGAATGATTTGCTCACAAGAATGATTCGGTGAACTATGGCAACAGTTTGTTATTTTGATTACAGGAATGGTTAATTATGTCCAGTGAAATGACAGCAATGCTTTCATTAAGTTGATGAATCTGTCTTGCTTACACTTTTTATGTTTTATGTCGAAATTATTGCTGCGCTAAATTTTACATGGTGATTTCTTTTCCTTCTGTATTTTAAAATATTATGAAGTAAACGAGTAAACTGTGCAGTTATTTAAAAAAACACTAATGTTGAAGTTCTTATTTAAATACAATGAAAATAAAAAACAACAACATGTGACTTGTTTAGTTGGTGTATGTAAAGACGTGTTCACTTTGCACCACTCTGTACTGCTCCCAGCATCTCCCTCTCCCCAATTATGGACTACCCCAGTGACATCACAATCCGGTGCGCTGCCCTGTAGCAGTAAGGGGGGATGCCTGGATGCACTGTTGTGCGGAAACAAGCCGCCGGCTGCAGTGTTATGCTGTGGGCGATGTTTTCTTGGGACACTTTCAGCCCCATTGTCCCAATAGCACATCCCTGACAGCTATCAGGTATCTGAACATCATTGTGGACCAAGTTCCCCCATTCATGGCAACTGTGTTCCCTGCTGGTGATGGCCATTACCAACAGGATAATGTGCCATGCCACACTGCCAGAATCATCGAGCGGTGGTTCGAGGAACATTCTGGTGACTTTCTGTTAATGCCCTGGCATCCAAATTCACCTGACATGAACCCAATCGAACATTTGTGGTTCGATTTGAAAATGCGGGTTTGTGCTAAATCACCACCACCTCGAAATGTACGGGAACTGGAGGAACTGCTGTTGACATTATGGTACCAGATACCCCAGGACACCTATCGCCACCTCATCGAATCAATGCCTTTGCCGAGTGGCCGCTGTTTTGCAGGCTAAAGGGGTCCTACAGCTTATTAGGTAGATGGTCATAATGTAATGACTCATCGGTGTAGATAGGCATGTTAGAAGAACTGGTCACAACATGGACTGGGATTCCCTTAAAGTCATCAGTTTCCAAAGCAACTTTCGAAAATGGGGAGTAGAAATTGAGAAAAATCAACTTCAAAGAGGGAATAGAAATTGAGAAAAATCAACTTCAAAAAGGGAATAGAAATTGAGAAAAATCAGAATTCTATCATTCATGACTGCAAATTATTTAAATATGAAAATAATCTAAAAATTATAATAGAAATTCAGCAAAAATAGGGGGAAATTTTGAAATTCGTGGATATATTTGATATTTGCGAAATTACAGAAAAACTTCTAAAGTTCACACAAAAAAAAAAAAACTTGTGAAATTTCACACCGTGAAACAATTACTAGCCTACTTGTAGCCCATCGAGTTGCTCTTGGTAGTCATTAAACTCCCAAAGAAAAAAGAAAAAGAAAAAAGTCAGTGTCTTATTTTTGACTTCAGACACTTCAATTAAGACAGTTGGCTTGTATTAAGTCTATGCATAAGTTTCCAGCATTTTATTGTCAACTACACGTCATACTTACACAAAACAGGTCACATTTAATCATCATCGAAGTATATTACCTGCGAGCTGTAACTGCATTGCCAGTTCTGTGGTCAACTAAGTGGCATCTTTGTCCAGAAGACCTTGCAAATATGTTCTCTGCATTTTATTGGACCATCTGCTATGCTACTTATTCTCAACCCTGAAATTACCACTTTTGAACTTCACAAATCACGGATGACACATGTTTGCATCTACACATTTCTCACAATGTGCCAAAAAATTTACTCGTGTGACAGTAGTTTTTTCTGAGATTAAACATGAACAACAGGCATTGATGAAGATGCACCATGTTGGTTGCCATGTCTTTGCTCAACTAACTGCACATGTGAGCTGTCCACCAACATGTGTTGTTTGACACAGTGTTGCCACCTTACTCTTGCAGCATGAAATTCTGATAAAAATTCAACCATTTTGTTTTTAAAACCAGCTGTGTACTGTGCTGGAAACTTATGCATAAACCTAATATTCCATTAGGTACCGCCAATATGTATGTATGTATGCACCATTGTCCAGAAATGCTAACATTAAACGTAGATGTGTTCTTCATATTTCTTGTTTTAAGTTGTATGCATATTTATATTTTTTATGTCTGTTATACAGGTCTGTTCAGTTCTTGCAAAGCAGCTGGTACAAGTGAGGAAACAGAAGGCACGTACTTACACAGCAGCTTCAAAGATTCAGTCTGTTGGAGCTCAGACTAAGGTAATGGCATCATTTTCTCATTTCTTGATTAGCTAATGTCACATATTTAATCACAGTTGACTACATATGATGTGAGATAAGTTTATGTATAGTGTTGTACCATAATCGTGCATCGTTTAAGGTTGAATCCCAATAACAGACTTTTACGAAAATATCCTTGATGAATTCAGCCATAGAATCAAGAGAAGTGCTCCATACAAGTAATTTATTTTCATGGCATTACTGAAAAAAATAATCGGGAAATTATTTAGACTAATATTTTTACCTAATTTGTTCTTATAATTTAACTTATTATGTATATAGTAATTTTTTTAATCAGATTCATATTTTACTGTAACTGGTACTATCACAGTGGCATAAACTTTTTTTATAATATGCAAACACTACAAGAAGTTTTATTGTGTGTCTGTATTTAATAAAATATTTATAAAGTTCATTGAATTCCCGTACATTTATTATTATTATTGTTTATGTATTTAAGCTTAAATTCCAATACACTTGTTCCTGAATCATCATCATCTTGTTTCAGTGGCCAAGTGGCAGAGCTATCCCATAGTTTCATGCAACCAAACTGAGACATGCTGTGCCTGATAAAAGAATGTTTTTAAAAATGATGGAAATAATGTAGCTGTTGCTGTAATTTATTTTTTTGAAAAATTGAAATCAACTGATTGAAAAGATTGTACTTTAATATAATGCAGACAAAGGCATGAACATAAATGTGAAGCCATAAAACATAATTTACTGTCAGAGTAACAAACTTACTGCTAAAAATACTAATCTGGTTAAAACCATTGGTATTCATTAGTAGCCTGAGCCTCTTTTAAAAGTGGTTTGTTGTTAATTTTTTTCCATAAATTTTAGTGCAGTGCAGCTCAATGTTTACTTTGCAGTTCATTAGACCTTTCATTGTTGATTTGGCCATTCTATCTTTATTCTGTCCATTCACCGTTCATCACAGACCTTGTTACAGAAGCCAAAGTGCCTGGTAGGCAGAAAATGTACCCCACAGCTCGGCTGAATTTTAAAGAACTAGCAGCTGCAGTCAAACTAGTGTTATGTCTCACATTGCAGTTTATCTTTTATGTTGAAACACCCTCCATGAGACACTGAAAATTCATATGAACACTATTACATCTAACCTACCAATGTAGCTACACATCCTTTTCAAAAAAGATGTTCTTCTTTCAACAAATCAAATAGATAAACATTTTCTTTTCAACATATTTAAATCATAAATTGAAATGGATTAATAAATCTGTATTTTTATTATGACTGGGACAAAAGTGCTAATCAGTTCAGGACTGGAACAAGACTTGCAAACTGGGAAGTAGAGTAAGTTAACTTATAATGTTTATTTTATTCTTATATTTTTATAAAATTTTATGTTTAACTTTTCACACTCATAATACAAAATGGAATATCATTCTGTTCTTCTTATGTCAAAAATTAGCAGCTACATGTAAGTATGACCATTCACATCATTTGTTTGTGAGTGAGCTTCAAATACTTCTGCAACAGATCAGCTCACTCTTCCATTGAGTCCCATACTTGATATATTTTTATAACTAACTGATTTGGTATTACCCTAGTGAAATATTTGACAAATTAATCAACATTTTATGTAGTTTGCATACGTGTCTGCCTGTCTGTCTGTTTTTAACTTGTTCAACCATTTACCAGTCTGGCCCTTTTATAAATGCACTTCATATAATTTGAATGTCTTCTAAATTATTGTTACTTGCAAAATTTGAATGTGTACAATAAGATTTGGAAACTTGGTTATGGTGAGGACTCTGTTTGGAAAGTGTGGTGACAACTTCTGATGTGAATATTTTTATCATTCCAGTTAAGTATTATATGTACTACACATATTGGGCCATTCTGATATACAGGGTGTCCATAAAGTTTTTCCCACATCACAAAAATTAATATAAAAAATGTAAACTTAACAGAAGTCATCACTCTTTCCACGTTTAACCTTCTGTTTGGTGTTCCTGGTCCACGTCAAGTGTCTGTATTAATAAAAAAATGTGTTACAGATACAAGAAAGGGATTGCACGATAATGATGGTGCACAAGTAAAGTTCTTTTTTTTTCAAGTGTCAGCTTACCTCTACATGGGTGTCATTTGTGGACCATTGCGGCCAATCCATCTGTCTGGAAATGTGGCACTCAGGAACTCATGAACCATTATTGACCAATGTGTTGGGGCACTGTCTTGTTGGAAAATAACCGAAGGTTGGACTGCATGCAACTGAGGTGCTACAAAAAGTTTCAGCATGCCAAGGTACATGTTACCGTGGGCTCTGTAAAAAAGAAGGGTCCGATGATTCTGTCGTGCATCAGGCCGCACCATACATTCACTTTCGGGCTAGCCCTCTGTTGTTTAATGACATAATGGAGATTTTCTGATCCCCAGATTTGCACATTGTACCAAAATTTACTGTACCAGAGATGTGGAATGTGGCTTCACCTGAAAAACAGACATGGTGCAGATAATCATTATCATGAGCTATGCGCTGCAACATCTCCTTCGCAAATGCAGCACGGCAAGACCGGTCACCAGGCTGAAGAGCTTAAACAATCTGTACCTTATAAGCATACAGATGAAGACATTTGTGTAAAATTTTGTGAACTGTGGCACGGGGAATCCCATTTTCCAGTGAAACACGGCGAATGGATTTCCTGGGGCTTCACAGAAATGTCTCCTGCAGCTGTCTCTTGTGTAACTGGTGGTCGGCCCGTTTAAGGGATATCGCCAACACTACCCATCACTTTAAACTTTTCATACCAAGCTTTTATGGGGTTTTTTTGGTCCAGTGGTGATTGTCTGTACTCTTTTTGGAAATGATGCTGGACAGTAACTGCCAATTTGGTCTCATGGAACTGCACGCTGTACGTGCAGGCCGCTTTCCTTGCATGGAAGCCATTTTCAATGAAATGCTCCTCTTATTCAGCAATAGCACTCACCTAAAAAACAGAAAAAAAACTTGGAGTGCTGCTATATTATGTTGCCAACCATTTCATTTAAACTTACATCGATTAATTTTTGTAATGTGGGAAAGACTTTATGTACACCCTATTATGGTGAAATGTTGAAATGTCATGGACTCAAAAAGGCCGGAAGTTTTGCCATGAAGATTGCTTTTCTTTAAATAAAATTTAAAAAGAAGGTGACTGTATGGGGGTCCTAACAAAAGCTCTGCACATTGTCCATTTTTGAGAAAAGTGTGAAGTAACGGAGAAAATTTACCTTATTGCTGTTCAGTGTACTCCCCTCTGCTGCTAATGACAGCTTGCCAGCTGTGAGGTAGGTCCTGGATTCCCCATAGTACACCATCTTTGCTCAGCTGTCATATTATTCAGGTCACGTCCAATGACAGTTTATCCAGCGATTTGTAGCAGACTCTACGGAGCTGATTTTTTAACTTTGGAAAAAGATCAAAGTCCGGTGGACTGAGATCAGGGCTGTATGGTGGGTGGAATAAAGTTTCCCAGCCATATTTCAACAAAAGTCACCGTACCGACACTGCACCATGACACTCTGCATTGTCATGCAACAAGATCGCTCCCGCTTCCAACAAGTTGGGACAATTTTGGCAAATTTTTGGTCTCAACTTTGTCCTCAGAAAGTCACAATAACATTGTGTGTTGACATTTGCCCTACCTGGACTTGATCAGAGACCATAACAACCTGGGCATCGTGCACAAAAATCATCATTTACTTCACTTTGGATTGTTGCCGATGACATTTTGAGGCGTGGAGAACTTGGATACCTCCATTTTGCTGATTGTGACTTCAGTTCCGACTCAAAATCATGGGTCCAAGCATCATCAATTCCAACAATTCTGTTCAGGAATGTGGCTCCCTCCCTTTCAAACCTGTAGAGGTGAACCTGTGCGATTCTCTCTCTGGCTGCCTTCTGCTTGGGGGTGAGTTGATGGTGCCAGTGTGCAGTGATTTTCTTTTTCCCAGTGAGTTGGTCAAAATCTGGTGAACAGACATGATCGACAAATTTGCCTGATGAGCAATCTCCTCAACTGTTAAGCGGAGATTCTCTTCGAGAAGTGGTGCAACACTGGTGACAGATGTTTTTTCTGTTGCCATTTGAGATCGGCCTGAGTGGTGATCATCTTCAATGCTACTTCGGCCCTCCTGAAAGCATGATGCTCAGCGAGAAATTGTGCTTTGATCAAGAGTTTCTTCGCCACAAACTTCTTGCAAGGCAGTGTGAATCTGTGTCAGAGTTTTTCCCCTCAGAATTTCTATTTTCACGTACGAGCGCTGGTCTAATGCGGTGACTTGACCTGAGGAGCTGCACGCTTCCATTTCCAAACCCTTGCACTTCCACACACCAAATGATAGCACGTCGTTCTCACACCACTGCTTTGCTGAAAGTCTGACCTTGACATGATGCAATAATTTTCCAAATTTTATCATCCGTTTCCGTTTTAGATTAATGTGTACAGAACTTCTGTTTTGACTTTCGTACAGTATAATATATTTTGCTTAGCTTCAAATTTTTTTGATAAGCTTAGTGATTATATCTAGGGAGGAGGAGGGAGATAGAGAGAGTGGCAATTTCTTTGATGCAGATTACATTGGCATGAGTGATTAATGATTTTAAAGCTGTTAACTTATAGGAATGGACCATAGTAAAGTGAAAAATGTTGATAAACTGATAAATGGAGTTTGTTTATTCTAGTGATTTGTAAATCCAAGAAATTTATGTAGTTGTGGATTTTTGGTTTAAAGAGGATTTAATGGTGGGAAATTTGCTAGAAATTAAAGAAGTAAGGCCCTGTGAAGTTTCTTTTACGTCATGTGGCCAAGTTATGAAGATGTTGTCAACATAAAAAGAAAATCTCTCTCTCTCTCTCTCTCTCTCTCTCTCTCTCTCTCGAGAGAGAGAGAGAGAGAGAGAGAGAGAGAGAGAGAGTGAGTGTTAATTTTCATCGAGCATAAATATGCATCGATATGTTGCTACAAGAAAATCTATTATTAATATCCATTTGAAAGATGGAAATAAAATGTTTACTTTTAATTTACATTTGTTTCTTACATTTATTAAAGTAGATAGTACTTGTGTGTTAAGGCAGTACTTCTTGTGCTTTATACAATTATATGTGCAATTATAGAATAATTACGCAAAGCACCAGAGGCGCTGCCTTAATACACAAGTACCATTGTTAATTTATCAAGAGTAAGATTCATGCCCGGGGATGTGGGGCCCCCAAGTTGTTTGTGCCCAGGGCCCCACTTGTCTTAAGTCGGTCTCTGTGTGTCACCCCTCCCCAAGTGTGTTGATTCATACTAAATCATTGCTTGGGAGTGGAAAAAATGGACATGCATGTGAAGTCGGTTCAAAAGTTGGGGTAGTGAATTCATTGCACAGACTGAGTATCTAAAACAAAGAGTGGAAATAATTTAAATTGTTCATACGGCAGTCTCATGGTTGTATGAAATGAAACTAGGTTCCTGTAAATTAAGCTGCAGAGGTAGCCAGTTTTCTAGTTTGAGTCATGGAAACTGTTTGAAAGCAAAGAACAAAAAATTAAAGCTGAGGACGAGATTCCGTTTTTTTTTTTTTGTTTTTTTTTTCACATTCTTTTAAAACTGTTCATGCAAAGTGCTCCTAAACCATCTTTGACTTGAAATTGATAGATGAGTAACTCAAACTACACTACTCAACATTGAAATTGGCCCATCCAGAAAGGGTGAACCAAATGAACCAAAAAACAGCAGAGACATAGAATATGAGGTGGGTAATATATTGATTTAATAATTTCATATGCAGTACATCAATTTGGGGATGTAAGGTCAGGTGATGCGTAACATCACAGCCTCTCCTTGACAAATGTCAACCCCGCCTTCTCATGGTGCATCCTGTTCCCACTAAAGGGGCTCTGACGACCGCCAATAGCGGTATAACTATACCATCGGGATTAGAGGAAATGCTATCCCACACTCACCAACCCGCTTGGCCAGCGTGGTGAGTTATGGCCAAACCCCTCCAAAATGACTCCACAACTTAAATCTTGGCCCTCAGTCTCCGGCAGCTGGAATGTACCTGGCCAAGGCAGCGGCCAGTGCGACATGAAGGCAGAGGGTGCTAAGAATCCCCGGAGGACCGGACTAGGCTGCCATCTGATGCTGACCTTGGCTACGTATAATGGACGCTCCCTATCTTCTGATTCAAGGCTTCTTGAATTGGAAGAGGAACTACAAAGGAACAAGTGGGACATCGTCAGGCTAAGTGAGGTAAGAAGAAAAGGAGAAGATCTCATTGAACTGAAAAGCGGACATCTCTTCTACTATCGTGGGACAGATACTGCCAGAACTAGTGGTGTTGGATTTATAATAAACAAGAAACTGAAGGATAAAGTTGTAGAAGTTGAAAGTTCCTCTGACAGAGCTGCACAACTCGTTATCCAACTCTCGAGAAGATACCAGGCTCAGATTATTCAAATTTATGCACCCACTACAAGCCATCTTGAAGAAGAAATTGGAGAATTTTATGAGGAAATTCGTCATCTAAATAATAAAGGTAAGCAGCTCTTGAAGATAATTATGGGAGATTTCAATGCAAAAATAGGGCAACGGCAACAGAATGAAACTTCAGTAGGTAAATTCGGTCACGGCAACAGAAATCAGTGTGGAAATACTCTCATTGAGTTTGCAGAGGCAGAAGGGTTTTTCATCTTGAACTCCTTTTTCAAGAAAAAGCCACACAGGAAATGGACATCCAAATGGGATGGCAAGTGAAATTGATTTTATTATGTGTAACAAAAAATTCGTCATAGAAGACTGCAGTGTGCTAAACAAGTTCAACACAGGTAGTGACCATAGATTGGTGAGATGCAAGATGCACCTCAACACTAAACTCGAACGTGGCAAGCTCATAAGACAAACAAAATGTATTGACATAAAGAACCTTAAAAACACCATAATACCTTCAAGTTGGAACTGAAGAACAGATTCTCTGCTTTAGAAGGCCTAACATTGGAAGAAGTGGATATTTCTGAAGTTAACAGAAAAGTAACCGAGGCTCTTATGGAAACAGCAACAAAATTAGCTGGGTCTAAGAACAAGTTGCATGTGAACAAATTATCAGGAAAAACCAAAATGTTGATGCAAAAAAGAAGAGAGATGAGGGCAACTAAAGAAGATGTGACTTCCAAAGTGGAATATATAGAACTGTGCAAGACAGTACGAAAAAGTATCACTGAAGACGTAAGGAAATTCAACTGTGAACTAGTGAGGAAAGCAATTGAAAACAACCAAAGCCTAAAGATAGCAAAGGAACATCTCAGTAAGGGAAGAAAACAGATTATGGCTCTGAGAAAAGAAGATGGTTCTGTAACAAGAAATAGAGGCAAAATCTTGACAAGAGTGAAAGATTTCTACTCCAAATTATATGAAAGGGGTGATACATGTACTCCAGACATCATGAAAGGTACCAGAGTTCTTCCAGTCCTCCCAGCAGAAGTTGCACCTGCAATCAAGAACATGAAGCGGGGGAAAAGCTCAAGGAGAAGATGGAATTACTGTAGACATCATACAAGAAACAAGTGGAGAAATCGAAACAGTACTCAGCCAAATTTTCACTCGATGCCTTAATGAAGGGAAGATTCCAGATGATTGGAACAACGCTACAATGATCTTGCTACATAAAAAAGGTGACATTGAGGATCTCAGGAACTACAGACCTAACAGCCTCCTATCAGTGGTTTATAAAATCTTCACTAAAGTTCTTTCACACCGTTTGAAGGTAACACTGGACATGGCTCAACCGAGAGAACAAGCTGGATTCAGGAGTGGCTACAGCACAATAGATCATATCCACGTACTGAGAGAACTAATTGAAAGAGCGAGGGAATATGAACTTCCATTGTGCATGGCTTTTGTCGATTATGAAAAAGCCTTTGATTCGGTGAAACCATCAGCAGTTACAATGGCTTTGAAATCCTGTGGTATTGAAGATGCATACATTAATATTATTAATAACATCTATGAAAATGCAAGTGCAAAGATTCGGCTGTTTGAAAATACAACACACATAAAAATTGGAAAGGGAGTGAGACAAGGTGACACCATATCTCCGAAGCTCTTTAATGCCACATTGGAAAATGTCTTTCAATCACTGAACTGGGAAAACAAAGGGATAAAGATTAATGGAGATTATCTAACCCACCGTCGTTTTGCCGATGACATAGTCATTTTTGCAACTACCCCATCAGAGCTGCAGAGTATGATCCAGGAACTTGCTGACAACAGTAAAGAAGTGGGATTAAAAATGAACTTTCAGAAGACAAAATTGATGTTCAATGCTTTTACAAGAAATGAAGATTTATCGATTGATGGAGAAAAGCTGGAGATAACAGACATGTACGTTTATCTTGGACTGCAGATATCAAGTGAGGGTCACATTGATGAAGAAATTAATCGGTGTACAAAACTTGCCTGGAGAGCTTTTGGAAGAAACAGCATAATTTTCAAGAGCAATATGCCATTATGTCTTAAAAGAAAAGTGTTTAATCAATGCATCCTTCCAGTGCTTACGTATGGTTCAGAGACGTGGACTTTAACTAAAAGAGACATACAAAGGCTGTAGACAACTCAAAGAAGCATGGAGAGGTGCATGCTTGGTGTAACCAGGAGAGATAAGAAGAGGAACTCGTGGATCAGAAAAATGACAAAAGTGGAAGACATCATGATCAGAGTTAAATCCTTGAAATGGCAATGGGCTGGACATACTGCCAGAAGGACAGACCATCGATGGACAGCCGAAATTATAGATTGGATTCCAAGGGACAGGAAAAGTCCTAGAAGAAGACCACATGGGAGATGGGTGGATGAAATTCGAAAGTATGTGGGAGTGACATGGAGGAGACTGGCACAAGACAGACCGCTGTGGAGGAAACTTGGGGAGACCTTCATCCAGCAGTGGATTGATAATGGTTGACAATGATGATGATGATGACATCAGTTTGACAGGCTGCAGGACAGGATCACATGACAGCAGTCAGTACCTTGGGTGACCATAATACTGTACTATGCAGTCAGACACACAACATACATGGGGCAATTGCAGCCCTCTGACGGTGTCCTTGGGTGTCTGGGACCATGTAACATACACCTGGTTCTATAATTTAGTGGCGGCCAAAAGGAGGCTTGCAAGCATCATCCAATGGGGTCCCGTTTACGCTCAATGTGTGATAGGTTTGGAGATCCTCCCTAACCATGGAAGCATATGGACCCCTAGTAGACACTCCCAACAGATGTTGACAGTGTGTTGTGGACGTGTTGTGGAAGGTTATCTTGCTGTAAAATGTCTTGCGGTATGTTAGCAGTGTGTAGCAGAGTGTTATCATACTGAAAATGGCCTGTGTACAAATATTTTCTTCATATAATTTTTATTTTCATAGAGCAAAATTTTACACAAATATGTATGCATGCAGCGATTGCATGCTGCTGTATGAAACACAGAAAACTGGGCCTTTCATTTTCGGTAGCTGATGACATCTTACTAGAAGCATTATTCTTTTTGTAGGGAAATTGATGTAGGAGTGGTTGTTGTCTTACCCATTTTACAAAACTTTTTTGTGTGGGACCCATCTTACATGATTTCAGGGCACACTTAAAAAGATAGGGTGAGCAATTCAGAGTTGTATGGTGGAAGTGAATGATCATGAATTATTTCATACTTTTGTAAGATATTTCAATGGTCTAATGAGAAACAACCAAATGTAACTAAACTGTTCTGGTAAATGGCAATCAGTGAGGCAGCAGTTTAAAGAGGGAAATGTTTTTGTAGTAAAATAGGATAAGGTTTGTGATCCATGAGAAGTGTGCAGAAAGTAGGACTGGAAGTGTAATGTTAACAGCTTAATGAAGTTTGTACTTTCTTTTCCTGACTCAAATTCTGCAAACACTTTTGTAACTTTTCCTAGTTTGTTGTTAAATGCTGCCTCTCTCCTGAATTAAAGCAACACGTTAAAGTTATGTCACTTCTGATAGTTGTAAGTTTGATGGTTCAAGTTTACTAAGCAGTCAACATGGATTGTCATGATTATGGGTCTTACTATGCCAGATAGTACTTGTAATTGTTGTTCAGTTGTATATTATGAAGCCCTGTGAGAAAAACATTTTGTGCTGTATAAATTTACCATTTTTTAAACAATGCTTTGCACAATAAGCTTTTATTAAACTTTGTATGTTGCATGATTTAGACATGTTATGTTCATTAATGGATATGTTGTATCCTTTCCCAAATAAGTGTTTCACATATTTTCATTGGACTTTAATGGTATAATTTGTTTTACCCTAGATTTTGAGAACTGTATCAATGTCATGTTTGTAAATGCTTACCCAGTTGTTCTGGAGGGTGTTGGAGCTCTGATTTCTCTGGCATGTAACTTAGTTGCATTTTCATGAGCTTTTTTTTTTCTTTTTCAGGCAATGCACTCAAATGTCAAACTTGCAAATGCAATGTCATCCACATCCAAGGTATTGTTTCTAACCTTTCTTGATTGTTATAGTTTTCATACTGCTTTTAATTTGGCTTTTAAACTGTATCAATAAATATGTAAATTGCCTTTTTAAGCTGTGTATCACTTGTGTTGTTTATATGTTATTTTGTCATAGAAATACTTTCAGAAATTAACTATATAGAAAACTACTCACATAACTTTGAAAACTGTATGACCATTTTTAATATTAAATTGTAATTAATTTTCACAATTTTATACACTATGTTTTATTTTTTAAGATACTGGAAGCTTATTTTAAGCCCGATCTACATGCATTTTTTTTTTCAATGCACCTTTTATTTGTTTAGTATTGGTGGGGCAGTTATGTGCTGTGTTGCTGTGTCATGATTTGCGTTAGTTGCGCATACATAAGAAATTGTACCAAAATGTACATATATGTGCCAATACCTAAATGGAATTCTATGGCAGCAATCAGTGAAGTACATGGAATTGAAGTCTATTGTGAATTGACTTGGCACCCTTAACAGAGAGTTGATATTTAGAGACCATTGGAAATTAAACAAGGCTGTTGTTTCACCTTTTGATTTCACACATTACTAACTCTTGTGGAAAACTCATTATTTGTCATTTACCTGACTGATAGAAATGGATTGGTGTGGTGTGTGTATTTGCTTAATACATCTATATTAAACAGACATATATAATAATCCAGAAATAGCTATAAAGAAGCAATATGTGGAGTACAAAGTGCTTCAGAATTGCCAAAAGTTTTGTCATGATTGGATTTTTATCTGTTCAGTGTATGTGCTGTCGGGCATTGAAAAGGCATTGAAAGATGTTTACAATGTTGTGAAAACAGGTGAAAGGAAAGTAAATTGGTGTAGAGCTTTAATTCACAGTTCTGAAATTGATATAGGAAATACTGTAAAAAACTGTTAATGCAACAAGTGAAAGAATTGTCTCTAAATTGAAGTAAAATGAAGGTTATGAGATGATGAAAAAATTAGAAAGATGTGGAGATAATGCAAATAGACAATGAAATCGCTCTGTCCACATTATTATAACCAGCACAGAGCAGCTGAAAAATTGTTCATCCGACACTGCTAGGATCGAACCCCAGAACTCTCAATAACTAGCTGAGTGTGTTCGCTTTACACTACAGTGCCAACAATTCACTGCGCTATGCATGGTATATCAGTCGGCATCTGACTACACAAATCCATATTGATGGGCTCAGCAACTGATGTGTCGCCACCTGGTGGCATTCAACGGTTAGCTGAGATCCAAAGGGCAAAAGAAATGGTGATAAAATTAGAAAGACATGGAGATAATGCAAATAGACAATGTTATCGCCCTCTCCACGTTATTATAACCAATGCATAGCAGCTGAAAACTTGTCCTTTTCTGACGAAAAACATGAGTCCTTTATAAAAAAAAAAAGTTCTCTGTGATATTTCAGCATGTCAGCATGTTATTGGAAACTTAGAATATCATATAGGTGAAGCTCACATATGTACTTGGGTTATCATTAAGGATATCTAAAAAGTTTTTCTGTGAAAAATTGTTCATTCGACACTACTGGGATCGAACCCCAGAACTTGATAACTAGCCGAGTGTGTTCGTTTTACACCACAGTACCAACAAAAAAAAACAAAAAAATGATCACCATTTCTTCGGCTCTTTGGATTTCAGCTCACTGTTGAATGCCACCAGGTGGCGACACATCATTTGCTGAGCCCATCAATATGGATTTGTGTAGTCAGATGCTGACTGATAAACCACGCATAGTGCTGTGAATTGTTGGCACCGTAGCGTAAAGTGAACACACTCAGCTAATTATTGAGAGTTCTGGGGTTCGATCCCAGCAGTGTCAGATGAACAATTTTCAGCTGCTATGCACTGGTTATAACAACATAGACAGAGTGATGCCATCGTCTATTTGTTATGAGATGAATTGTAGCAAAATTAAGATAGTAGTGCAGGAAATTGAAGAGGTTGAAGAATTTGACTGTTTAGTAACTATTTGCTGAGTTCTTATCTAAATGGTAAGTTATGGAAAAATAGAAATCTCCCCCTGAAACAAACCTGAATATTATAGATTCAGTTTTTTTGTTTGTTTGTTTTAGTTTAGTTGCATATACAGTATAATGAATAGAGAAGAAATTGTCAAGGAGAAAGTTAATGCTAAGGAATGATGTGCTGCCAAGATTTATTACAGATTTGTTATCTTGAGAAAACAAATGGATGAATATTCAGAGAAATTGAAAAACCTAACATTCTTTAGAATAGCATTCTAAAGAACTTTGTTTTCTGAGAAAGGAAAATGCTTATTTTTTAAGCACATAACAACAGCTGATTTTATTTATTTATTTGTCTCTTAAAAACAGTCTTAAGCTATGGAAAACTTGAAGGAAAGTGGAAGTTAGTACAGTAGAGCCCCACTAATCCAAACTAATTGGGACCAGGGCCTGTTCGGATTAGCAAAATTTTGGATTATCTAAGATTTTGCTATAAATAAAATATATAATAGGGAGGAAGCATTAGAAATAGGGTATTATAGATAGGGAGAAAGCAAAAATAGTGAGGGAGCTGGTGAGCTATCAATTCACAGAAAATAGAAGTACATTATATGTACTAGAGTCCTCCCCAATTTCAGAGAATAACCCCCCCCCCCCTGTCGAGTATAGTGTAGCGAGCTCCACCTGCCCACACCGAAATTTTCTGAGGAACGTGATGTGACGAAACAGTACACTCCACACGAAAAAAAGAAGACATTTGCTTTTGAAGGCTCCTGTCTAGCGATTTGGCGTGACTTCCAAGGGAGTAGTGACGAAGTTCGCTTTTGAAGACGCCTGTCTGTCTAGCGATTTTGTGCAACCTCCAAGGGAGGAGTGGCGGAGAGAAAAGTTTCACTGTGTTTTCAACTCGGTTGTGATCAGTTTTCCATAGAGTCTAGATTGCTTGTTCTGTGTAGTCCGCTCTAATTTTTTTTTTTTTTTTTTAGTATTGGAAGTGTTTTGGAGTGTTTGAAACATGGTGAGTAAGAGGAAACACAGCTCATGTACCCTAAAAGACAACTGGAAATGCTAACACGTCTGGACAAGGGAGAAAGTGTGACAAAACTACCTGTTGAATTCAGCGTCGGTAAAGCAACAATTAGCAACTGGAAAAAGAAGCATTGCAAAATTGAACAGTTTTGTACAGCAACATAGGCAAGCACTCTTGAAAAACGTTAAACATTTAAAGTGTCACAATTTGAAAAAATCAATGATGCTGTTTATGATTTTCACAAGAGTGACAAAAAGGGACTCCGTTAAGTGGCTCACTTATTCAGGTAAAGGCAATCTAACTAAACAATTCGATGAACCACTATGCTTCATTTATTGTCCGTAATAGATGGTTGGATCGCTGGAAGAAGAGACACGGAATACAATAGTTATCAATAGCAGGAGAAAAATTATCAGCTGATCACATCACTGCAGAGGAATACATTAGAGAATTTGCTGACTTGATTTCTTCAAAAAATTATTCACCCCGGCAAGTTTGCAACTGTGATGAAACTGGATTAAATTTCAAGGCGCTACCGAAGAAAAGTCTCGCTTCCGAAGAGGAGTCTTGTGAACCTGACTTCAAGATCAGCAAAAAACGTCTAACCATCTTAGCATGCAGTAATGCGGCAGGTAATAATAAGTTACCGTTTTTGGTTATTGGAAATTCCAAGAAACCTAGAGCATTGAAAAATGCAAACATGAGCTCTCTTCCAGTGTACTACAGAAATCAGAAAAAACGTGAATTAATGCAGTGCTTTTCAGAGAATGGCTTGAAAAACAGTTTGTTCCTGCCATAGAAATGTTCAATAAAAGAAATGGTTTACCAAATCATGCTTTACTCCCATTGGATAATGCTCCATCACATTCATCAGATGAATCATTATGTTGCACAGAAATAAAAGCAGTTTTTCTTTCTCCTAATATAACACCTTTGTTGCAACCCATGGACCAAGGGGTGCTATAAAACATAAAATGTGCTTACAGAAAAATGCTTCTTTGGTAACTTATTGAGCCTTCTCTGTCCCTACTTCAACAATTGAAGAATGTTACGATTAAAGATGTCCTTTATTCGGTATCAGAGTCATGTGACAATCTAACACATCAGTTATTAAGGAAGACATGGAAAAAAATTATGGCCGAGTCTAACTTATACAATTGAAAGTCAATGGGAAGAAACAAACAAAAATGAAGTTCTTCCGCTTATGAAACGGATCCCAGGCTGTGAGGAAGCAAATGAAGCTGTAATTGAGTGGTTGTCATCTGACACTGGAGGCTATCAACTGTGCACGGATGATGAAATCATTTCCCTTGTCCATAATAAATCTGAAGTAAGCGACGGAACAGATGGCATTACAGAGCAACTTGTATCACCTTCAAATGCTGCAGTTGCACTAGAACTGGCACTTCGCTACATAGAACAGCATCGGGATGCGACACCAACAGATATCATGTTCATGAGACGCTGGCATAATATTGTTTCATCATCCAGATTCACATCAATTCGTCAGGCAAAGCTGACAGATTTCTTCTACCCAGAGAACCATTAAACCTCTGTATTAATCGCAACCACACATGTCTTGAATTTTAAGCTATCAGTCACATGATGGCAAGGTAAGAGTTATGGTGTGACAAAGCCTCAGTAGTTGCAGACTTTTGTCAAAGAGTTCCCTAAGATACATTTTCAAAGGTCCAAGCAGTACTTCTGGATTAAAATAAAGGTGGCATGTGACCATATTGGAGGGATTGGCATAGACTGAGAAAATCACATGATAATGAAGCTTTACCATTTTGCACAGTTGGAAGTAAGTGCAAGCATTTTGCCTGGGTCAGGAGGGCACTGCAAGGGCGTATTTAGCTGGGATCTCCCCCCCCCCCCGAAAGTGTTTTTTTTTTTAAAGTTTTTGGTTAAAATGCAACTTACATTAGAAAAAATGCTTTAATTTAATGAAAATGCATCAACTTACATTAGAAAAAAAAATACTTTAATTTTTTCTTCTATTTTTCATTAACTTCAATTTTGTTCTGGTGGATTTCAAAAACTTCCATCCCCCCCCCCCCATTCTACATACGCCCCTGGGACACTGCAAGACAGTCACCATTCAGGACAACCTGCATTCCTGGAGAAGGTTCAGCTTGTCCACAGTCATTGCTGGAAGTAAATAGGCAATAGATAACTTATGAATTAGGCATGGAAATTCAAATTGTGACTTGAGTCACATTGTGAAAGACATTCTTGATGTCCACAAAATCACAACACAGTTGTCCCATACCACCTCACAGAAGTGCAAAAGTGGCACAGACATGACATCAAAAACCTCCACTTTCAGAGGTACCAAAATGAATGTTGTGCTATATCATTTCCATTGAGACTTGATATTCCCATTCAGTCTCTACACATCAGAAGAAACTTTGTAGCAGTCAAATTGATGCTGATTGTCAATTACAGCATAGGAAAGTGTCATTATCTAGTATACAGCCTCAAAGGGCCAAACTGTAAATGCAGAGTACTTCTGATGACCTTGAATGCATCATCTGCCTCCAGCAGTGTGATGAAAGCATCTACAGTTCATCTGAGATAGTGCATCACTTGTAATTCATGACAGTGCTTATTCTCATGTGGCCAGACCTGTAAAAGACCTTTTGGCATGATGACCACAGTGAAAACTATGGGGCATTGACCCTATTCTTTTGAAATGAGTAATTTTGACTTTGACATGTGAAGTAATTCTACCAAGGAGAGAGCAGTCTGACAGAAATGTAGTCAGTTGGTTCCATTGCAGTCATCATCAAGCAGTTTGTTGATGGCATCTGCCAGCTCCCAGAGATGAAGGACAAGGTTGTATTGCCAAGTGATTGTATTGAACAAATGTAATTAGTTGGTGTGTAATAATACATTTTTCTGTATCATATGTTACCACTACTTATCTTTCAACTTATATTTTCAAGAATGTTGGTACACGTAAATTCAGCACAACTCTTTGCATGCCCGACACGTTTTTTTTTTTTTAATTCAAAATATGTGCTATAAGCTGTTGGCAGTCTTTGACATTTTTGGTGTTTAACAGTGTTGTGTGCAGTTTTTCATGAATTATTTTGTCATGTGCAAAGTTATTTGACATCAGGTGTAAGGAAACAACATTTATTGAAAAAATACTGCTCTTGAAATATGTAGTTCATTCAAATAAAAAGCAAAAATTAAAAATTGCAAATATTAAGATTTATGCAAACAAAAACAGAAAGGATGCATGTCAGGCATCAGTGTAGTCACCCTCACATTTGAAGCATTTCCTCCAAAGCTGTACTAATGTACAGGTTCCTTGAAAGAAGATATTCTGAAAGTAATGCCTGTTAATCAATAACTTTTCATTAGAAGGAAAGAGGGCTTTAAGTAATTTTTTTATTAAAGTTACTGCATAAATTATCTGCCACAGGTGATCAATTCCTTGCCATCTCTGAACTCAGGACAGAAATGATTATGTGACTGAGATTGGCAACTGTGAATGTGCTTATAAAATTAAACTTTTCTTTAATGTTGTTTAAGTAGCTGAATAAACCTCTAATATGTTGATCATATGTAATAAATTATGATGTTGTGGATGCATTTTTCAGTCACTATGGTGTAGTGACTATGTGTAATGCTGGTTCAGTTAGTGCTCCCTTTTTCAGGAACACATCCCTGTGCTAAACAGGATATGCCTGTATACCGGGTGTCTCAGAAAAGATTGAAAAAAGCTTTTATCTCTTCAATAGTTGATCACAGATGCATACTTTCAATTACAAAAATAGTCAAAATGGAGTAGACTTACAACATGGCAATTGTACCTCTGTGGGTGGCATTTACATTAAAATTTTTGAAAAAATTCATACAGCTTTTGCAAAAAAAAATTAGAAAAAGTTGCTTAATGTCTTAATTAGTCTAGAAAAAACAAATCTCATTGTTTTTCTCGCAGAACTCTCAAGAGATATTCATGATGAAATTTGTAAAAAATGTATTGTGCTTAGTCCATTTATGGGCAAATGGTAGCTTATTCCTCTTCATAGCTTTGTTGCACTCAAAGCGAGTAAGGGAAGAGCTCTCACACATGCAGGAAATTATCACTCCAGCTGATACATGTTTTACAATTTTCATTGCAAATATCTCCATGAGTTTTGAAAGCAAAATGGTGGGAAGTTTTTTTTTATTTCAACTAATTAAGACATTGTTCAATGTTTTTTTTATTAAACTTTTTGTTCTGTTAAAGGCTATAACTTTTTTTTTAATTTTTATGCAAATGCCACCCCCAGGGCTCCAACTGTCAATCTTGTAAGTCTTTACATTATTTTGAGTATTTTTCTAATTGAAAGTATGTATCTGTGATCAACCGTTGAAGAAATAAAAACTTGTTTCAATCTTTTTTGAGACACTTGCTATACAAAACTGCACCCCACCAGAATAAATTATTAAAAACCACCAAGTAGACTCATGGACACTAAAATAGTACACATGTCTAAATAATTTATACAAATAACATCCCTGTAATGTCACTGGCACCAGAAATAGATGTGGCACTGTCACCAATTAATTATGCTTTCATTTAAAGTACTTTGATTATATATGCTGTCATGAGATAGGTTAATGTTAAGCTGTGTATTAATGTAGTGTTGGTAAACCAAGGCAAGACGGGCGACAGATATCAACAACTGAAGCCATTTGAGTGGGGCTGTGTAGTAGATATGCATGTGGCGGGTTGGTCGGTGTATTGCATAGTCAACCAAATCAGTCTTTCTCTGTACATTGAGATACAATGTTTACAACAGTGGATTAGAGAGGTTGCCTTTGTCCATTTTGCTTGGATCTGGTCCATGTAGATGTACCACAGAATGACTAATTCAGAAACAAGTAGCTGTAAACTCCTCTGCCACATCCAATTAGGCATGTAGAGGGGAAAATACATGCCCAGACAGAATGTTTCCATGCCCAGGGCATGTCAGGCAGTGTAATTTTCAAGCCCTGAGTTACCTGTAGTTGGAAAGACTGCTAGATTTTTTTGCTAATTCATCACTCTCGTTAGTATAAATAAGTTTGCATGTCTGATAGATTCTTGTCACTAAAGCCATTTTAAATTGCATTTTGCTTTTCAATTAAGAACTGTTATATATTTTTTTAATTCATCATTCCTGCTTGTAGTATGAATAAGTTTGTCTAAAAGCATTTCAGATCACATTTTATTTTTCAGTTAAGAACTGTATAGAACTGTAGTTGTCTTTTTCTTTCTTTCTTTCTTTTTTTTTTTTATTCTGGGGTTTCTGGGACCTTTCAACATTAATTTGATGATCTTACTTTTTAAAATTCAGATTTGAAGCATGTGTTTTTTTTTTCTTTAATGTCATGATCACGTGCACTTTACAGCTCTCATTTTTATAGCAAATCAGTGATTCTTCATATAACCTTGTCCAAAAAATGTTTAAACATTAAGCAACAAGATATACTGCAAACTGTAGTTGTTCATCTTTTGATTTGGGTAGCCAACTTTAATTACACTCAGGTATCATTAATTCACAAAAAATTATATTTTATAATGCAAGAATATGAAATGAGAAAGTTAAAAGAAAATCAAGAATAAAACAAAAGATCCTAAAAAAACAAAAAGGGAGATCAAAAGAAAGAAGATAAAAAAAAGAGAAACTGCCCTGGATTTTTTATTGCTGTAAGTCATTCTGATAATATTAAGGAAAATGAAATGCTCTTGTTTTTTACAAAAACCTTTTCATTGTTTAGGCTATATGCATAGTATTGGAATGATATCTATAGACTAACTTACAGTTACCACAAGCAAAGCCACAGATCTATCGGCTTTAATGGACATTTAGCACTTTATCCATTTTCTTGTATTTATTGACTTTTCTCTAAAGAAAAGAAACAAAAGCTAACACAAAGACTATATTTGGCCAAAGAGCACCAAAACATTTGACAAAAATGTTATATGAAGGTCAGATTGCACTATGAGAACACTAATCCCCATTAGCATGTTGCAGTTATACTAAAAATTACTGCAAACACTTCCAGTGGTTAAAATTTGTGTGAACTTAAAGAAGTGGAATTCAGTGTGTTTATCTTTTGTGGTGTTAAAGAATGCTTCTGAAATACACATTTGGAGAAAGAAAGATTCTACAGTGTATTTGTATGTGTATCATTGTTGCATAAAGTGCAACAGAATTTTTATTCTTCAAAGAAAAAAATTTCCTGATATCAAGCAACATCATTTAACAAAATCTTTATACTGAATTTCCACAATACACTCCTCTTTTTGCAACTGGATATGTGAAGGGACTTCCAAACTGCACCATGTTGCATGTCAGTATAATAGAGGTATGTTTGCAAAACACCAATAGTGATTTCCTAGAAATATTCTGTGTGCAACCAAGGTTTAATGCACCTAGTAATGAAAAAAACTGAAACCGTTGAATATTTTCTCAGTAAAAATTTTGTTCTTTACAGACAATGGGTGCTGTCAACAAGCAAATGAATCCTCAAGATGTCATGAAAACTATGCAAGATTTTGAAAAGGAATCAATGAAAATGGGCATGGCAGAAGAGATTGGTAACTATATTGTGTGTTTTGAAATAAGTAAAATGCTGCATTTAAAAATATATATTGATCTTAAATAACTCGGGCACAAAATGTTATGTAAGTTTTTTTTTATTTATGATGGAATTTTTGTGGCATAAATGTATGTGTGTGTGACATAAAAGATAAGTGAGCCATACTCTGTTTTAAGAAAAGCAACTAAAAAGTGAAATGTTAACAAGAAGTGGTCTTAGCAAATATTCCTGCACAAGTGAAGACTTAAAAAAAAAATTGTCCAGAGATTCTTAACCTGGGTTCTTATACTTCCAAAGGGTACATAAACCCTAGTTAAGAATCTATGGACTCTCCTCCCATACCCCCTGGAGGTACGGGAGCCATGTATAATTTTAAGTCAAATTAATTGACTAATTGAATTTATTTTTTATTAAATAGTAAAACTATACTAGTAACAGATTTATTGGGGTAAGAATATAAGGAACGTTTCCAAGCTTTCGCACATCAATCAGATGTCTTTTTCAAGGAAGATAGATAGAAACTATCTATCTCTCTTCTCTTTGGTAGAATCACTTCACTGCACTTTTCTTGGTGGAATTACTTTGCAAATAATGTTAATTTTTTTATTACACCAATAAATCATTGCTTACTAGTATAGTTTTACTATTTTATGCATAGTTGATGTGCAGTTCCTCATTATTAATTTGAATTTATTTTAGGGGGGAATAGAGTTACCATGGTTCTCTGTAGAGGGTAGGGGACATTTCAAAGGTCAAAAACCCTTAATCTTAGTCAAGGGCGTAACTAAGGCGGGGCAAGCAGGGTGGCTGCCCTGGGCACAGCTCAAGAGAGGGCGCAAAAATCGCGACGTACAATCTGATTAAAATTGGAATTGAACCTTTTGCACTAGTTTCTGGTACAATTTTTTCACTCTGTGTACCTTGTCATTTGTCCAGTTACAAAAGTTGCTTATAAAATGCTTGGCCAGTTTTGGGTACACTGGCGAATTAAAATTGCATTTTTTCTTAAAATGTTCAGGATTCATTCAATAATGAATGAATCCCCTGAACATTTTAAGACACATTCAATAATTTGCCCACATTCAATAATGAAGGCACGGTTGTACGTATATTGCAAGAGAAGAATGCCGTTCACATTGTTGAAGATTCGCTGGGGGCTATTTAATCATTACTGCGACAGCGAGCCACGAAATCCAGCTGCATTGGGTTCGTTTAATGGGCTACTGAAGGCCAAAAGAATTGGAAAAAGTCGTAGAAACAGTGACGTGGAAAGGACTGGCTCAAGACAAAGTTGTCAAAGAATTTTTTTGAGGGGGGGCATTATTCAGCAGTGCATTAGTAATGGTTGATAATGATAGTATATTTATCTAATAGAAAGAGATTGTGGTGGGGGGTGCAATGTTTTGTGATTTGCCCCAGGTGCAGAAATATGCCTAGTTATGCCTTTGTCTTAGTCAATGCTAATACTGTGATGCAGCTACATAGCATCACTCAAACAAATTAGAACTCAGTTTCATATTAGAATATTCAGAGATTTCAGATGTATTTTCTTTTTTAGCATTTCAATGTTCTTTTCTCTCCATACTGGGACTGCAGATTCACCTCTAAGTAATGACAAGTCTTTAAAAAAGTTCATAATTCTGTAGTTGTTTTGGATGGTTTCTATTGAAATATATTGGTTGCTGTTTTGGTTGTGTAAGTTAAATTAAGAAGAAGGTAGTGTAGAACACGCTAAGTTACGTATAAAAAGTTTAAAGCAAATACACTGACGGGAAAAAAATCCCAACACCACTAAAAAATAGTTGTAGAGGAATGAAATGGCGGCAATACATTTGTATAAGTAACATATTTAATCGATTAAGGTTTCAAGATCACAGCTTATTGTAAGCGTGAGAAGAGCCATTTTAAATGTGAAATGCTGGTACATTAATAAGCGGTGTAACTGCCAGAATGTTGAATGTAAGCACGCAAACGTTCATGCATTGTGTCGTACAGGTGCTGGATGTCAGTTTGTGGGATAGAGTTCCATGCCTGTTGCACTTGGTCGGTCAGTACAAGGACGGTTAATGCTGGTTGGGGGTGACACTGGAGTTGTCGTCCAATGATGTCCCATACATGCTCGATTGGTGAAAGATCTGGTGATCTAGCAGGCCACGGCAACATGTCGACACTCTGTAGAGCATGTTGGGTTACAACAGCGGTATGCGGGCGAGCGTTATCCTGTTGGAAAACACCCCCTGGAATGCTGTTCATGAATGGCAGCACAACAGGTTGAATCACCAGACTGACGTACAACTGTGCCGTCAGGGTGCGTGGTATAACCACGAGAGTGCTCCTGCTGTCATAGGAAATTGCTCCCCAGACCATAACTCCAGATGTAGGTCCAGTGTGTTTCGGCCGCAGACAGGTTGGTTGCAGGTGCTCACCTGGCCTCCTTCTAACCAACACATGGCCATCACTGGCACCCAGGCAGAACCAGCTTTCATCAGAAAACACAACAGATCTCCACTCCGTCCTCCAATGAGCTCTAGCTTGACACCACTGACGTCGCAAACGGCAGTGGTTTGGAGTAAGTGGAATGCACGCTACAGGGTGTCTGGCTCAGAGCTGTCCTTCAAGTAACCGATTTGTAACAGTTCGTTGTGTCACTGTGGTGGCAACTGCAGCTCAAATTGCTGCCGCAGACACGGTACGATGCGCCACGGCCATATGCCGTACACGGCGGTCTTCCCTCTCAGTAGTGCCATGTGGCCGGCCGGAACCCGGTCTTTTTGAGGCAGTACCTTCCCTTGACCACCGCTGCCAACAATCATGCACAGTGGCTACATTCCTGCCAAGTCGTTCTGCAATATTGCGGAAAGAAAATCCACCTACTCATAGCCCTATTACACGACCTCGTTCAAACTCCGTGAGCTGTTGATAATGGCTTCTTCGTCTTCTTAAAGGCATTCTTGACTAACATCAACACCCTACGTCGAATCTCAACGATAACTAACGCTCTCGAACGTTACAGCGCGTATTTACAGCAAACCTGCTTTGCATGTTCCGAGGGCACTACTAGCGCCACACGTATGCGCCGAGCGCGAAATTTGCATAGATGTCATCTTACAGATGTACTCTCACCGCCTACCAACTGTCGTTTATCTAACACAACCCCTTCTTGGTGTTGGGATTTTTTTTTTTTCCGTCAGTGTATATTTTAGCCATCACTATGGCCTTCATCAGTGCGACTACGATTGGTTTACGTTGCCAGATTGGAAAGGTAAGTTTTGTAACAGTAACTCCGGGTGGCGTGATGCAATGAGGAATTTCCAGATGTAAGGAATGAAAATGGGGAGCTGAGAGTTGCAATTCTTGGAGAATAAAATTTCCAAACTTTCTCTAAACCTCAGAGCATACCGATTTTGGAAGGGAGCCAACTTTTAGTATCGGACCAAAGTGGAATAGCAGAAGTGTCAGCCATAGTGGAATAGTAGAAGTGGCTGACACTTCTGCTATTCCACTTTGATCTGATAATAAAAAATTGGCTCCCTTCCAAAATTGGTATGCTCAGAGGTTTAGAGAAAGTTATTTTCCAAAAATTGCAACTCTGAGCTCCCATTTTCGTTCCTTACATCTGGAAATCCCTCATTGCATCACGTCACCTGTAGTTACCATTACAAAACTTACCTTTCCAATCTGGCAACGTAAACCAATCGTAGTCGCACTGATGAAGGCCATAGTAATGGCTGAAATATATTTGCCTTAAACTTTTTATATGCAACTTAGCGTGTTCTACACTACCTTCTTCTTAATTTGTTTGTTAGTTCGTGCATTGCCTGACACTCATTTATGGTTGTGTAAGTTATTGTGCTGTAATGCTTCTGTTAAGAATCTTCTGAAAACTGGAAATATAAAGTTATTTTCTGTTTAAAAAACAACAAAAAGAAATGGTTAAAAACAATGTATCATTTCAAATTGCCCCATATAATTTAAGTTATGTGCTAAACCTCATGTCAGCTTGATATCATACACTTTCACGGGACTCCATGCAGTAGTCCAGTGGTAATCTGGGAAGATCAATTTCCATGGAAAGTTCTTGAGGGAAAAAAATATTTACAGTTTTGTTCTTCGTTACAGTTATTGCCTTTCTTGAGAAAAGCTAGGATGTTCAATTCAAATGCTGTCAACCTGTTTTGGTTCCACTGGGTAATCATCTTCAAGGAATGAGGTGCTGAAGGTTCTTCCTAGTTTTATGTGCTGTCTTCATCATTTTATTCCATGCTGCCATCTGTTGTTTTCTTTAGTTATTTGATGGTTCATCTTAAAATTTTCAGTGTTACCAAGTCCCTCAGTTTGACTGGAGTTGCTCTGAGATTAGTCTGCTATGATGACCAAAAAAGATGTCAAAACTAGACAAAGTGGAATCACAATAATAATAAAAGTTTTTTTGTACTACAGAGGAACCAACTACACTGGCCTCCAAAAGTTAAGGTACAACAAGTTATTTGACCCTCACCATTAAAAGAAGGCAAAGAAGGATAACATAATTAATATAAAGAATAATAAGTCACATTACTAAAATTACACTAAAACTGTATACCTACCATGTTTGTGGGAGAATAATTTGGTATTTATGTAAAAACCAAAGGTAGCTCTGGATGTGACACTGTTGTATGTTTGTCTGTTGCGAATTAATGTTCAAGTTGATCTTCAATTTTAGGTATGAAGATATTATTGGTGATGTCAAGGAGAAATCGTTTACCCAATTCGTTACAATGGAGGGCGATCGGGTGGATAGAAATGAGCTTATCACAAGCTGATGCTGCCTGACGGCTTAATGTTTCTCACAGTGAGGTCCAAAAACTTTGGGATCAGTTCGAATCCAAATATTCAGTTTCAAGGAGACCTGTCCTAGGTCTGTCATGTGTTACAACCCGGTCGGACGATCATTTTGTGGCAACAGGGACAAGAATATCTGCTACTATGGTGCAAAGACATCTTCATATCAAGGGCTGTATGCAAGAAGACCGGTTGTGTGTTCCTCTTAACCAATTGTAGAGATGTGCCCGATTACGTTGGGCAAGAGAGCACATCACCTGGACCACACAACAATGGAGGTCTGTACTCTTTACAGACGAGTCCCGGTTTATAGTGGAGAGTGATTCATGTTGTGTTCTGATCTATAGAGAACAAGACACCAGATGCAACCCATCCAACATTATTGAAAGAGTCAGTTATAGAGGGTTTGGAATCATGGTTTGAGCTGGGATCTCTTTGGGTGGTCGCACTGATCTCCATGTGTTCCATGGAGAAACTCTTAATTTGCACAGATATCGGGATGAGATCTTTGATCCATATGTAAGACCGTTTGCTGGTGTGATTGGTAATGATTTCCAACTAATGGACAAAACCTCACACCACCGAGCGAGGCTTGTCAACAGATATTTTGTTGATCAAGGTATGGAACGAATGGACTGACCTGCTTGATCCCCGGATCTTAATTCTATCGAGCACCCTTGGGGACTACCTTGGAAGACAGGTGGCTTCTCTAAGTCCTTCTCCACGGTCTTTAAATGAACTAGAACAAGGGTTGATCTGTGTATGGTCTTTGCATACCATTCAGGTGTCAGACAACTTGACTGCCAGTGTGGACAGGTGATGCCAAGAATGCATTACAACTTGGGGGGGGGCATCAGGACCTGATTTCTGCATGTGCACACGGTGTACGTGCACAGGGCCTCAGAATTTGGAGGGGCCTCCAAACTACCTTAATAATAATATAAATTTTCAGAACCAAAATATATTTTTTTCTTGTAGCACAAAATTACTATATGGTTTAGTTCCAAAATTTCGGATGAGATTTTGGAAACCAAATTATTACTATTTCATATAATAAAGCTCAAGCGTTGTGCTGCGCTGTGATCGGCCAGTGTAACATCTTAATCTGACCCTTATTTGTAACAATCAAAATGCAATGGGAACAGCCTAAATTTGGAGCAATATGGTATAGTATACATGAAAAGCATTTCAGCAAGCATGTATAATTTACTAAAAATATTATTATTAATATTAGTCTTGTGAAAACAAAAATGGTGAATCAAAATTCATCATTATGTAGGGTTTATTTTTACATAAATAAAAATGCAAAAAAGTTTAATTGACAATGCTTTATTTAAAGACTGTTGCAATAATTTCTTACAATGTGTGTGGTCAGCTGTAAGACTTTGTGAGGAATTGCTTCTTACAGCTTAAACTACCATGGGTCCATCGTTTCCATTAAATTTATGGTGAACTAGGTGTCTTAAATTATATCTCTGGGAGGATATTTATTTGTTTCCGTAAATGATACATAAACCAAAAAGAGAATTCCATAGTAAAAAATGTTACAGCTGTAAGCTCTTCAGGTGCAAGGAAGTACAAGCGGTGTGAATCCTCATCTCCTCTTCTATTACATGCCACATTGGCTGTAAAGTTGGAGAACATGTGGGATGTGTTTTATTGTTTTTACTGCTAGAAAAACTGCTTGCAAGAAAAATATTTACCAATAAATATTCTTTTCAACTGTTTGACTGAAAATTTTAATCAAGGGGGCCCCATACATAGGATGTGCACAGGGCCCCAACTGACCTAAGTCTGGCCCTGGGGGACATATGCTTTATTAAAACTCATGTCTTCCATTATTTTGTACAACTGTCATTTCTTGTTTTTTTTCACATGTGAACTTTTTGCACGAAACGTATTTATTCTTTTGTAAATTATGCATGATGTAAAATGAATGCAAAATTCAATAACTAAATGTATATTGTACAGCTCATCCGCATTTCATGTTTTCCTATTACTTTGTTTGGAAGTTATACATAAAAAACATGTACTTTAACTTTTGGAGGCCAGTGTATTATGGATTTACTGTAATTCTAATTTTTCAACCAACTTTTTGGCATTACAGACTATATACAAAAAAACAAAAAACATAAAGTCACTCACCAGCCAGTCTGCTTCATAGTATGTGAATTTGCTAGTTTTTTTCCCCCCAACTGACCACTTTTCACTCCAGATGATTAAAGGTGTTGGAACTTAAGTCTTTGTTCCTTCCAGCACTTGATTGTCTACTTATGCTCAACCTTGTTTGGCAATGTGGAAAGAAAGAACTGGAGAACTGGAAAACATGACAGAAATCTTGGGTTTTTGTTTCTTAATCCCATAGCTTTTTCAGACTGGCATGTCATGACAGAGATATATCAGCAGATATTCATATGCATAGGCAGACAAGACAATAGCAAGGGCTTGATTTTAATCTTTTCAAAAATGCACCAAATGCTAAGCATGAATTTTCAGTATGACATTTTTCACTCCGTATCTGATTCAAAAATCTATTCACATAATTTATACTATTTATGTTATATTAATTATTGTAATTATCTTTTGCATGCTGCCAATTTTCAGTTGATATGCAATCATTGTTAGCAGCAGCTGTAGTGCTATTTTATTACCAGTTATTCAGTATTCAGATTAATGCACCAATGTTTGTTGTTGTAAAAGAAATAGAAGTACTGCTGAATGTGACTTAATTACTTGTACCTGATTTTCTTAGAATAATTATTACTCACATCAATTTTCATTGAATTAAAAAAAATCAATGCATTAATAAAGTGGTTTTGCATATTTTCCAGTTGATGACAGCTTAAATGCAGTATTGGATGAATCTGGTGATGAAGAAGAACAGGAGGCTGTTGTTAATCAAGTACTTGACGAAATTGGAATTGAGATATCTGGAAAGGTAAGTTGGGCTACCTATAACTAATCTAGGGTGTTATCTATAACCAATCTATAGTATTGCCCTTAAGGATATGTCATTCTTTGTTATTCAGATTTTATGCTAATGTAAACTGTCATTCATTTATGTGTAATATCTAACATTTTGTGATTTCAAAAAATTCCACATAACACTTTTAAAACAAAGTAATGTGCTCTTGAATCAATAGATGTCCTTTGTATTCTGAGTGGTAAGTAAATTAGGAATTTAAAAAGTAATAGCAATTGGCCCATGCAAATTACACAGGGTTATTTCTTGGCTTAGACAATTCAGATGAATTTCCCTTATTTAAAGATTCCTTTCCCCACTGTTGTTGAATTGTTGACAATATGTGAATAGCTTTCTTTGTGATTGTAAAGGATGTAAGTTCCAAACTCATGTCAAGGAAGAAGGAAAAAAATTTTTACTACACATAGAGTTCACGATGATGCTTGTAATTTCAGTTATAACTGCTTCTGAATTAATGAAATCACGACAACTCTAACAACAATAACTACTTAATAACAAGGAACAATACAACTGTATTTAAATAGTATAACTATACTAGTGATCTGAAATTTCTTGGCTTAGAATAGAAATCAAAGTTTGCAAGCTTTCGCACATTAGCCAGATGGCTTTTTCAAGGAAGATAGACAGCAAACTGAATAATAGAACAGTTCAACAATTTGAACATGGTGAATTGACTTGACAGTGAATAGATGCGAACATAATCAGGTATTCAAAGACACGAGGCGTTATGCTCGTTTAGCATGCAGAATCATGGAAGGAAAACCAAGAGGCAATCCCTATTTTAAGAACTGGTTCCAAACTCGTGGCAACTCCAGTGAGATGCTATCATTGCATGGCTCGCTGTTGGTTATGATCTCCAAAGTTTCATAAATGGCAGCAGATTTTGGGGTGGAGTAGGAAGCTAATTTCTTTATGTCATCCCACATAGGATAACTACTACTAAAATTGCTTGTTAAAATAATCATCAGGAATTTCCACTACTAAGCAGATTTCCTCGATCATATAGTTCAGCCAAAGTCTTCCTCCACTTCTCTCTCTGTTAAAATGTTTTTCCTGAATTTCACTTGTGTGGCAACAATTGCTTGCTTGAGTCAGTCCAGCAATAGGTTGGATTACAATCCAAAAGTTTCAACAATAGTGTTGAGTAAGGTATTCCTTTTAATCCCCATAATTTAACTCCAAATTTGGTAACATTTATATTGATGTAGCATGTATTAACTATATATATAGTACCCACTGTTTAATGTGATCACACTCAGGATGGAGGTATTTTGATAATGACCAGATGATAACCCTAATCACTGAAATAAAAATTCCACAGTTGTAGTCATGCTAATTGACAGAGAATTGCAAACATGCTGCCTAAAGTTTGTAAGTTAATTTTTTCTGACATTTATTGATACATATTTAATATATATATATACATGTGTGTGTGTGTGGGGGGGGGTATTGGGAAACTTTCCCACTACAGTTCCATCGAATCACAACGCTTAAATAATGGATGGGCTGGATGAACTCTGAACACACACACACACATTTAATCTGATGTACACTTACAATTGATATAGAATACACTAACAACGGAACCTACTCGTTACGCTAAGAAATACAAACATGGCGAATACATCGAACACCCTTCGGCACACAGCACTGTCTCGTTGTTTACACTTCAGAACTCTCTGCAGCTCTACTTCTTGTATCTGGAAGCATGTTTTAGTGAGGTGCTGACGTCCAATGCTCACGCCACCCAGCGGCCACTCCTCCGCAGAGCGATCTTGGCATTTCACCATCATGATGCCACATACCGAAAACCCACAGTCTCAGCCATGCTGACTAGGTGCTGTCCTCAGCGGCTTCTGCATCCGTTAGTGTTCTGGGCATTTAGACAACAAAAGAAAACAGTTAAATAAAACACATACTCACAGTCATTGAAAAAGAAATTGAAAGTCCTTCAGTGACCCCCTGTAGGCCATGGCTTCATATGGTCCGCTGCGGTAGATGTGTTGTTCGGTCCTTTGTGGTTTCCCACTTTCTCAACGTCGTTTCGATCCTTTGGCTTCACTGCCTTGACATGATAAGGGCCAAAGAACTTTGGTCGCAGCTTTAACCCCTTTTGAACTACGTCCTCTGAATTGCAACTAGATCGTTGACTTTATACAGTTTAGGTGGTTTTCGTTTCCAGTTGAATTGTGACTATTTTCCTGTTGCAATCTCAAGATACTACTTTTGGTGTCTTCATGCATATCATCTCTATCACATAGCGTGCAGTTTAAATGTTCGTCTTCTAACAGTTCTCTAAATTTAAGATCTCCAGCATTCTTCATTCTAACGTCAGTCATCAGTTCACATGGGGTGTATTTAGTGCTTCTTGAAATCGTGCTATTTTTAAAATTGGTACTTTTGGTTTTGTTTGGCTTGTAGCCATGCACAAGATCCGAAACTTTTCTGTGCATTTCCAAATCTTGTATATGATCCAATTTCAACATGCTCGAATCTTCCGTCACACTTGCAGCGTGCAGCAAAAAACTATTAAACATGTTCTCATTTCACTCTCCTGAAGTGGGGATAACAGTCTGCTGTTCTGACAGGGTTGGCTCCCCAATGACGCCAATATCTGACTTTGACTCACTTTCATCTTGGCAAACAGGTTTGCAGGGATTATACACTGAGCGTTGAGGCTATTCAGAAACTGCTGCAGTTACTTCAAAAACAATGTGAGAACTCTTTAGTGAGATCTGGAACTTTGCCAGGGAACTTCATGTTTATCATTAAAACAACTAGAAAGAATTACTCTATCCTCTGTTATTTTTTTGGCGGGGACCACATTGCTATTCACTACCGCACAATTTGGGCGCCTGAATCAATAAGAGCAGTTACTTCTTTACCATCAATCAAGATGTCAACATACTACAGTTTGTTTATAAAACCTTTTCCCTCAACGGGCTGTTCCGATTCCAGTACATTGACTGAACTTTCACCCCGCCCGCTTTGTTCACTTACAACTTCAGGTTGTCTTCGAAAACGTTTAGAACAAAATTTTGCAAAATGTGTTCCTCCACAAAGCGTAACAGCTGGGTTTTTCCTTATTTTGCCCATAGTTATTTTTGTTGCACCTTTCGTATACCGTACATTCTTAAAATTTCGGCTTCCACCTTTACTCATATTTTCCACCGATTTGTACTCAATTGCTTGAACGTCATTTAACGATTTTACTTTCGACACAAAATAAACATCAAACTCTTTCGCTAATCTTACAGGGTCAAACCAACTTTCTCCCTGCTTAATCCCTATGTGAGATGCCGTGTCTCTGTCTAAGGTTTGGTACAATTTGTCCGCCACCATCAATTTGCATAACAAGTTAAAATCACTAACATACGCAGTTTACAGTAATACTCAAAGTTTGCTGTTAATCTCGATGCGAATTGAATAAGTGTTTCACTCGGCTGTCGACGAGCTTTCCGAAAAATTATTCAGGCATTCCTGCGCTGTCGGTTGAAACTCTCTTAATATTAGCAACTTAAGCTTATCATAATCTTTCATCTCTTCCTCCCGATGTAAAGCAATACGTTGCAAGCTTTTTCCCCGAGAAGGTTTATCAAGATCTCTGACCTCATGTCCAGCGGCACCTTTTATAACAAAAGCTGGTTCCACAGATTGGAAAAACAAATTGGGATTCTCTGGTTTAACTGGAATAGTCATACTCAGTGTACGAACACTTTTAATCAGGTTTTCAAGATTAAGCATAAGCCGTTCAAATCCCATATCACTTCGCTCATTCAGCTCCAATGCCGAACGGCTTCGAATACTTTCCAGTTCTACTTCCTTCTCCAATTGCGCTAATTTGATTTTTTCCATCTCTAGTACTCGATCATTTTCAGCCCTCGCCTTCCTCTCTTCTATTATAGAACTTAAGACGTCTTTTACAAAATCCGGATCATTTTTATAGATTTCAGTACTCTCTATTTTTAGTTTTAAATCAACTATCGTCGCTCCTGTTGCCACCGTTTCACCGATCTCTTTTGCTACTTGAATCAAGTCCTCTTTGCAAGAATTTTTATACATGGTTGACAAGAAAGCTTACCTTCAAGACGTGAAATAAAAGCTCCGTCTTTGCCACTGCGTAATCCACAGGCGATTCGGAACAGATCGCACTTGCTGACACCAGAATTGTGTGGTATTGTGAAACTTCCCCACTACGGTTCCGTCGAATCACAATGCTTAAATAATGGACGGGCTGGATGATCTCTGAACACACATACATTTAATCTTGATGTACACTTACAATTGATATAGAATACACTAACAACAGAACCTACTTGTTCCGCTAAGAAATACAAACATGGCGATCACATCGAACACCAATCAAACACCGTTCGGCACACAGCTGCATCTCGGTGTTTATGCTTCAAAACTCTCTGCAGCTCTACTTCTTGTCCCTGGAAGCATGTTTTACTGACATGCTGACATCCGACGCTCACGCCACCAAGCAGCCACTCCTCCGTGTAGCGATCTCGGCATTTCACCATCATGACGTCACATACTGAACCCCCCCACACACACACACATATATATATATATATATATACTTAAGAGCAAAACTGAAGACTAAGGAAAAAATTTTAGAATTTAACACGAAGGGTGCAAAATAACCTGAAAATCAAAACGGCAACCCAGCAACAGTTTTGAAAATTCAGAATTCACATTCTATAAAGAAGATACCTAAGCAAAAAAATACATATATAATTTTGACTCACACCTAGTACAACATAGAAAAGGTTATGTTTTTATTTTATTTTATTTTATTTTATTTTATTTTATTTTATTTTATTTTATTTTATTTTATTTTTTTATCTTTTCTCCTTTTACTCACACAGGTAGATACATAACCTTTTCTATGTTGTACTAGGTGTGAGTCAAAATTATATATGTATTTTTTTGCTTAGGTATCTTCTTTATAGAATATATATATATATATATATATATATATATATCATCATCATCATCATTGTCAACCATTATCAATCCACTGCTGGACGAAGGTCTCCCCAATTTTCCTCCACAACGGTCTGTCTTGTGCCAGTCTCCTCCACGTCACTCCCGCATATTTACGAATTTCATCCACCCATCTCCCATGTGGTCTTTTTCTGGGTCTTTTCCTGTCTCTTGGAATCCAATCTAAAATTTCGGCTGTCCATCTATGGTCTGTCCTTCTGGCAGTATGTCCAGCCCATTGCCATTTCAGGGATTTAACTCTGATCATGATGTCTTCCACTCTCGTCATTTTTCGGATCCACGAGTTCCTCTTCTTATCTCTCCTGGTTATACCAAGCATGCACCTCTCCATGCTTCTTTGAGTTGTCTTCAGCCTTTGTATGTCTCTTTTAGTTAAGGTCCACGTCTCTGCACCATACGTAAGCACTGGAAGGATGCATTGATCAAACACTTTTCTTTTAAGACATAATGGCATATTGCTCTTGAAAATTATGCTGTTTCTTCCAAAAGCTCTCCAGGCAAGTTTTGTACGCCGATTAATTTCTTCATCAATGTGACCCTCACTTGATATCTGCTGTCCAAGATAAACATACGTATCTGTTATCTCCAGTTTTTCTCCATCAATCGATAAATCTTCATTTCTTGTAAAAGCATTGAACATCACTTTTGTCTTCTGAAAGTTCATTTTTAAACCCACTTCTTTACTCTTGTCAGCAAGTTCCTGGATCATACTCTGCAGCTCTGATGGGGTAGTTGCAAAAATGACTACGTCATCAGCAAAACGAAGGTGGGTTAGATAATCTCCATTAATCTTTATCCCTTTGTTTTCCCAGTTCAGTGATTGAAAGACATTTTCCAATGTGGCATTAAAGAGCTTCGGAGATATGGTGTCACCTTGTCTCACTCCCTTTCCAATTTTTATGTGTGTTGTATTTTCAAACAGCCGAATCTTTGCACTTGCATTTTCATAGATGTTATTAATAATATTAATGTATGCATCTTCAATACCGCAGGATTTCAGAGCCGTAGTAACTGCTGATGGTTTCACCGAATCAAAGGCTTTTTCATAATCGATAAAAGCCATGCACAATGGAAGTTCATATTCCCTCGCTCTTTCAATTAGTTCTCTCAGTACGTGGATATGATCTATTGTGCTGTAGCCACTCCTGAATCCAGCTTGTTCTCTCGGTTGAGCCATGTCCAGTGTTACCTTCAAGCGGTGTGAAAGAACTTTAGTGAAGATTTTATAAACCACTGATAGGAGGCTGATAGGTCTGTAGTTCCTGAGATCCTCAATGTCACCTTTTTTATGTAGCAGGATCATTGTAGCATTGTTCCAATCCTCAGGAATCTTCCCTTCATTAAGGCATCGAGTGAAAATTTGGGCGAGTACTGTTTCAATTTCTCCACTTGCTTCTTGTATGATGTCTATAGTAATTCCATCTTCTCCTGGAGCTTTCCCCCGCTTCATGTTCTTGATTGCATGAGCAACTTCTGCTGGGAGGACTGGAAGAACTCTGGTACCTTTCATGATGTCTGGAGTACATGTATCATCCCTTTCATATAATTTGGAGTAGAAATCTTTCACTCTTGTCAAAATTTCGCCTCTATTTCTTGTTATAGAACCATCTTCTTTTCTCAGAGCCATAATCTGTTTTCTTCCCTTACTGAGATGTCCCTTTGCTATCTTTAGGCTTTGGTTGTTTTCAATTGCTTTCCTCACTAGCTCACAGTTGAATTTCCTTACGTCTTCAGTGATACTTTTTCGTGCTGTCTTGCATAGCTCTATATATTCCACTTTGGAAGTCACATCTTCTTTAGTTGTCCTCATCTCTCTTCTTTTTTGCATCAACATTTTGGTTTTTCCTGATAATTTGTTTGCATGCAACTTGTTCTTAGACCCAGCTAATTTTGTTGCTGTTTCCATAAGAGCTTTGGTTACTTTTCTGTTAACTTCCGAAATATCCACTTCTTCCGATGTTAGGCCTTCTAAAGCAGAGAATCTGTTCTTCAGTTCCAACTTGAAAGTATTATGGTGTTTTTTAAGGTTGGTTATGTCAATACATTTTGTTTGTTTTATGAGCTTGCCACGTTCCAGTTTAGTGTTGAGGTGCATCTTACATCTCACCAATCTATGGTCACTACCTGTGTTGAACTTGTTTAGCACACTGCAGTCTTCGATGACGAATTTTTTGTTACACATAATAAAATCAATTTCACTTGTCGTCCCAATTGGATGTCTCCATGTCCATTTCCTGTGTGGCTTTTTCTTGAAAAAGGAATTCAAGATGAAAAATCCTTCTGCCTCTGCAAACTCAACGAGAGTATTTCCACGCTGGTTTCTGTTGCCGTGACCGAATTTACCTACTGAAGTTTCATTCTGTTGCCGGTGCCCTATTTTTGCATTGAAATCTCCCATAATTATCTTCAAGTGCTGCTTACCTTTATTATTTAGATGACGAATTTTCTCATAAAATTCTTCAATTTCTTCTTCAGGATGACTTGTGGTGGGTGCATAAGTTTGAATAATCTGAGCCTGGTATCTTCTCGATAGTTGGATAACGAGTCGTGCAGCTCTGTCAGAGGAACTTTCAACTTCTACCACTTTATCCTTCAGTTTCTTGTTTATTATAAATCCAACACCACTAGTTCTGCCAGTATCTGTCCCACGATAATAGAAGAGATGTCCACTTTTCAGTTCAATGAGATCTTCTCCTTTTCTCCTTACCTCACTCAGCCCGACGATGTCCCACTTGATCCTTTGTAGTTCCTCTTCCAATTCAAGAAGCCTTGAATCAGAAGATAGGGAGCGTCCGTTGTAGGTAGCCAAGGTCAGCATCAAATGGCAGCCTAGTCCGGTCCTCCGGGGATTCTTAGCACCCTCTGCCTTCATGTCGCACTGGCCGCTGCCTTGGCCAGGTACATTCCAGCTGCCGGAGACTGAGGGCCAAGATTTAAGTTGTAGAGTCATTTTGGAGGTGTTTGGCCATAACTCACCACGCTGGCCAAGCGGGTTGGTGAGTGTGGGATAGCATTTCCTCTGATCCCGATGGTATAGTTATACCGCTATTTGCGGTCGTCAGAGCCCCTTTAGTGGGAACAGGATGCACCACGAGAAGGCGGGGTTGACATTTGTCAAGGAGAGGCTGTGATGTTACGCATCACCTGACCTTACATCCCATATATATATATATCATCATCATTGTCAACCATTATCAATCCACTGCTGGACGAAGGTCTCCCCAAGTTTCCTCCACAACGGTTACACCGCTATTGGCGGTCGTCAGAGCCCCTTTAGTGGGAACAGGATGCACCACGAGAAGGCCGGGTGCGTGGTCTTCTCCTAAAACTAAGACTATGGTCTTCTCCAGCCAAAATTAGCAGTTAGGATTGTTGAAATTCCATCAAATTTTCAGCGAAAATTAGCAATTGGGATTGTTGAAATTCCATCAACCACCAGGATTTCGAACCACCTGTGAAATCTTTTTCTTTCTGCGTCAATGCAAGGCAGCATTACAGTCATCATTCCGTACATTTCCTCTCCTATGTGCAAAAAGAAAGCTGCCGTTGTGGTGCAGTGGTCTAAGCGCTGGCTTCTGACCCATCATCCGAGATGGGTAAGGAAAAATTTGCTTTAAAAAAATTTCTCCCTGTTCGATTGTCACACGACGCGTTCAGCAAAGAAATCACTGCTCTGGCACCTGAATGTCAGGGAGGGTCAGTAATTGATTGACAGATGGGAGCTGCCCTGCCTTCTTGAAGTTCACTCTTTGAACCCCTCGCCTCAACAGAGCCACGCACATTCTAAGTAATGATGAACAGTTGAGTTGCAGCAAACTCACTTAACTACAAAAGAGAGTAGTTACAGTTGGTCTCTCCTCATAACGAAAGGCAATGTTAGTGCGATGCTTTTTGTCATCTTTGCCTTCACACACAACCTAAAGAAGAAACAAAAGACAGTTGGCTGCTATTTTATTTATAAAAAGCAACATGTGGGCCTTTTTCGTTTTCATTATCTTGCGGAATCGACGTACCTGAAAAACGAATTTCAGCCAGTGGGTGGGGGTTGGTTTTTGCACTGTTTTTTTTTTTTTCCTGCAGAAATTTTAGTAGACCAATAATGCTACTTCTGGAAAACTGTTCCTACGTCTGGAAAATGTCGATAAAAAATATCACTCGTGTGATTTTATACATACATGCATATCACTAAGCTGTTCTCTGAAATTCAGAGGTTAGCTCCAAAAAGAAATACAAACTTCCAGATATTTTTACCTATTGTTGTTGTATCAAACTTCGCCATTTACAGCGATCTTGACATACAACTCGTGCTTCACTGATATCCATTGCACGCCGTACACAAGATCTTTTATACTTCATACTCATAATCTTTTTCTCATGCAGACACTCCTTATTCTGATTCACCCATGTCTTCCTTGGCCTTCTTCTGCCTTTTCTTCCTGCCACTTGGGCTGAAAATATTTTCTTAGTAAGCATTTCATCACTCATTCTTTCAACATGGCCAAACCATCGAAGCATATTGGTCTCCACCTTGCTAACAACATTTTGCTTTACATCACACAACTGCAATGCATCTTCATTCCTCACACAATCAGACCGTGTCTTGCCACAAACCCCACGTAAGTAACGCATTTCTCCAGCACACAAATGACTCCTATGTTTCTTCTGCAGTACCCAGGTTTCACTGCCATACATCAGAGTAGGAACAATTACTGTTTCATACACAGCCATGCGGGACTCTCTAGAGAACCCATCATTCCTGTGAAAACCTCCCAGAGCAGCTATGACTTTCAAAGAAGAATTCACTCGCCTACTGATTTCACCATCCAACTTGTTCTCTCTGTCAAACATGCTTCCTAAATACACAAACTCACTCACCTGGTCAATCACAGTGCCATTTATACTTACATTACATTCAGTGCTACCCATTCCTCTCTCAAACACCATAACTTTGGGTTTTCCCTTATTTATACTCAGTTTGAATTTCATGCAAACTTTGTGCATCCGAGTCGAAATACTCTGCAATTCACTTTTGCTCTCTGCCAACAGGACAGTGTCATCAGCATACAGCAATCTGCACACACGGATATCACCAAAACATAAACCACTATTATCTATTTTGGCCTCACGCATGCATGCGTCCATAAATATATTAAACAGCCATGGTGACATTTCACAACCTTGTCTAACTCCTGCACCAACGGAAAACCATTTTGATAAAATACCATTCACTTGTACATAAGCTCTACTACCAGCATACATGGCTTTTACACTATTAAGTAGATTCCCAGTAACACCATATTCATTCAATACCTTCCACACAAATGTCCTATTGACTCGGTCGTAACCTTTCTCTAAATCTATGAAGGCAGTAAAAACTTTCTTCCCAACAGCCAGATACTTTTCAATCATCATGCATAATGCAAAAATCTGGTTAGTGCAGCCTTTACCAGGCATAAAACCACTCTGAACATCTCACACTTTCTCTGATGTAAGACCCCATACTTTTTCAATAACAACCTTACCAAACACTTTCCCTGGCACACTCAGTAGGCTAATACCACGATAGTTCTTGCATTCAGTCTGATCACCTTTTCCCTTATACAAGGGAACAATGATGGCATCCTTCCAATCCCAAGGGACCATTCCTAACTCCCAGCACAACTGGCAAATTTCAGTTAACCAGTCAATTATAGAGTCACCACCATACTTCAACATCTTTGCAGTTATGCCATCAACTACTGGAGCCTTACCATTCTGAAGAGATTTTAGAGCTTTGCACACTTCTTCTCTTGAGATCCCTCCTGTGCTTTCATCCCTCATTGTGACATCATCTGCATCTGTCTCAGAATCATTTTTGCTTTCCTGATCTAATAACTCACAGAAGTATTCGCCCCATCTGTCACTTAACTCATTGGGCTCCCATATCATTTCCCCAATCTCATTCTTCACACAACTTACAACTTTGTTTCCCCTATTTTTCCTGAGTCTCATGTACTTCCAGAAGGACTTTCTATCTTTCCAAAAAGCCAGTTCATGCCTTTCCACTTTCTCTTTCCTATCTTTTGCCTTACTGTGGCGAACCAGCTTAGCAGCTTCATGCTTCTTACAGCGATATTCATCCACAGAGACTCTACCTTGCAACATCCCCAAATAGGCTTCCTTCTTTTTCTTTACTGCCTCATCAATCTCACTATTCCATCAAGCATCACCTCTATTGTTACCCACTATTGTGGTGCCACAGACCTCTTTAGCAGCAGTAACAACACAGTTCTTAAAACATTCCCACTTCTTTTCTACATCCCTCTCACAAGATTTCAGATCCTTCAGTCGTTTTCTGAGTAAGTCAGAATACCGCTGATGATCTTCAAGGAGCCTATCAACCTTTATTCTTTCTATCCTGGGTCTCTTCTTATTCCTTTTCCTCCAACCAACATTAAGTTTCACTCGTGACACTACCAAGTAATGATCAGAACCAACATCCGCACCTCTCATCACACGGGTGTCAACAACTAAGTGTTTCAAACGCTGATCGTAAACAACAAAATCTATCACACTCTTTTGACCAAGAGTGCGATTTTCCCAAGTATATGTGTGTATATACTTGTGGTTGAAAAATGTATTAGATACACACAAACCATTCTCAATGCAGAGTTCAATTAATCTTTCACCATTATCATTCACACAAGGATCATTAAACTTACCCAGAACATTGTCAGAAATTGCATTCTGCACACCTACTCTAGCATTGAAATCCCCTGCTATTATAACTTTTTCTTTAGCACCAAACTGGCTCAAAACAGCTTTTAGCTCATTCCAGAAATCTTCTTTCTTATCAGAAGGTTCCGAGTCACAAGGAGCATACACTACAACAATTACAATTCTCTGAAGTTTCACTTTCAAACGAATCCAGAGAATTCTCTCACTTATGCAACTATAGTGAATCAAGTTGTTCTTCATCTTTTCACTTAAAATCACACCTACACCAGCCTGTCCTCTCATATTATCCAATACTCCAGACCGCACACTCACCGTGCCATTCACTTCTTCTACCCCAATTTCCTTCTTTTTGGTTTCACTTACACACAGCACATCCAGTCTATACTTATTCATCTCCTCAATCACCTCACTCATCTTGCCATTTATACCTCTAGTATTCCATACACTAATCTTACATTCACTCAGCCGAGATCGCTTTCTCATACGCCGTTTAGAAAGTCCAGGTCGATTCCGTGGTGGACCGTCCTTCTTCAAGTGTGGTAGGTCCACCATATTCCACACTTGAGTCATTCTTAATATTTCTTTTTGTCTTTTTAATCAGGTAAGTACATCAGTGTGGGGGATTAGCCCACAGCTGAGGGTTCCAGTTGGTCATTCAACCTAAGGATTCTGGAACAAAACCCAGTGAGTTGGGGTCTTTTCACCAATGTCACACAGAACTAGCTTGCACCTCTCCAAGATTCACAGAGGCCCTAGTTGCTGTTGTGTGTGCCATTGTTACCACGGAGCGCCCCGAGGAGGCAAACCCATCGCTCACTACGACCGCTCGCTCGTGTGATTTTATGAGCTGCAAAAATCTCCTGATTTTCAGATTTTGAAGGTTGGCATGTCTTGGCAACTCATTAGAAGTCAGAGCTGACATCCAAGCATTCAAATGTGAGCAGTAGTCAACAGGTAATGTATTCATGTTTTAAAGACACCATAGCAGATTCTTGTTTCTTTTGGACACCAACTGTACTTTTTTTTTCTACCAGATATCAGCACAGTGTAAGAGTATCATTCGTACTTTTGTAGTTTCACAACTTTGCATACTCATTTTTGAACAAGGAAGGGTAGGATGGTACTCAATTTCATCTGCATTTTACCTATTGCCATTAAGATTTTCTGAGAAAGGCAGCAACTTTTTGCTCACCGTTACTTTTCTGCACAAGTATTGTCATTTTTTGCATTGATTAATCTGCTCATTCATTGCAACAAGATTGCTTTCTTGTTTCATTTTCACAGTTAACTCTTCTGAATTCATCATTGGACCATTTACCCAAATATCTAATTTATTACTAGCATTGGTGAAGCAAAGTCATAAGACGTGGTCATTTTTTGTGCTGTGTTTTCTCTTACAGTTTAGATTTCCATTCTGTTTTGCTGTTCTTTCAATGTCAGCTGAGATTTAAAGAATTGTACACAAAAGAAGATGGGAACTATAATTTACATAGCAATCTGACATCTCTGAATTGCCTGTATTTACTATTTCTCACATAACAATGAAAATCTGAAGATCCGGTTTCGATTCCCCTCCAGGGCAATGTAATTTTCAAGTTGTCTGATGTGATTGATGTTACATGATAAACAGTAAATACAGGCATTTCAGAGATGTATGATTGCTGGGTTAATTATAGTGACATATTTTCCATGTATTATGAGAAGAATGTTGAGGTGATGCTTGGTGGAATAGTGAGATTGAAGAGTCAGTAAAGAGAAAGAAGGAAGCCTATTTGGGGATGTTGCAAGGTAGAGTTTCTGTGGATGAATGTTGCTGTAAGAAGCATGAAGCTGCTAAGCTGATTTGCCAGAAAAAGCCAAAAGATAGGTAGTAGAAGGTGGAAAGGCATGAATTGTCTTTTTGAAAGGATAGGAAAACTTTCTGGAAGTACATGAGACTCGGGAAAAATAGGGGAAACAAAGTTGTAAGTTGTGTAAAGAATAGGATTGAGAAAATGATATGGGAGCCCAATAAGTTAAGGGAAAGATGGGATGAATACTTCTGTGAGTTATTAGACCAGGAAAGCAAAGGTGATTCTGAGGCAGAAGCAGGTGATGTCACAGTGAAGAATGGAAGCATAGGAGGGATCTCAAGAGAAGAGGTGTGTAAAGCTCTAAAATCTCTTCAGAATGGTAAGGCTTCGGGAGTTGATGGCGTAACTGCCAATATGTTAAAATATATTGGTGACTCTGTAATTGACTGGTTAACTGAAATTTGCCAGTTGTGCTGGAAGGTACAAATGGTCCCTTGGGATTGGAAGGATGCTATCATTGTTCCCTTGTATATGGGAAAAGGTGATCAGACTGACTGCAAGAACTATTGTGGTATTAGCCTACTGAGTGTGCCAGGAAAAGTGTTTGGTAAGGTCGTTATTGAAAAAGTACGGGGTCTTACATCAGAGAAAGTGTGGGATGTCCAGAGTGGTTTTATGCCTGTTAAAGGCTGCACTAACCAAATTTTTGCATTATGCATGATGATTGAAAAGTATCTGGCTGTTGGTAAGAAAGTTTTTGCTTCCTTCATAAATTTAGAGAAAGCTTATGACCGAGTAAATAGGACACTTGTGTGGAAGGTATTGAATGAATATGGTGTTACTGGGAATCTACTCAACAGTGTAAAAGCCATGTACATGTATGCTGGCAGTAGAGCTTGTTTACGAATGAATGGCGTTTTATCATAGTGGCTTTCTATTGGTACAGGAGTCAGACAGGGTTGTGTAATGTCACCATGGCTGTTTAATATATTTATGGATGTGTGCATGAGCGATGCCAACATAAATAATACTGGTTTATGTCTTGGTGATATCCGTGTGCGCAGATTGCTGTATGCTGATGACACTGTCCTGTTGGCAGAGCGTGAAAGTGAGTTGTAGAGTATGTTTCCTCAGATGTACAAGGTTTGCATGAAATTCAAACTGAGTATAAATAAGGGAAAAACCAAAGTTATGGTTTTTGAGAGAGGAACTGGTAGTACTGAATGTAGTCTAAGTCTAAATGGCACAGTGATTGACTAGGTGAATGAGTTTGTGTATTTAGGAAGCGTGTTTGACAGAGAGAACAAATTGGATGGTGAAATTAGTAGGCGAGTGAATTCTTCATTGAAAGTCATGGCTGCTTTGGGAGGTTTTCACAGGAATGATGATTTCTCAAGAGAGTCCTGCATGGCTGTGTATGAAAGTGTAATTGTTCCTTCTCTGATGTATGGCTGTGAAACCTGGGTGCTATAGAAGAAACATAGGAGTCATTTGTGTGCTGGAGAAATGTGTTACTTAAGGGAAGTTTGTGGCAAGGCACGTTCTGATTGTGTGAGGAATGAAGATGTGTTGCAGTTGTGCAATGTTAAGCAAAATGTTGCGAGCAAGGTGAACACTAATATGCTTCGGTGGTTTGGCCATTTTGAAAGAATGAGTGATGAGATGCTTACTAAAAAAATCTTTTTAGCCCAGGTGGCAGGAAGGAAAAGCAGAGGAAGGCCAAGGAAGTCATGGGAAGATCAGATTCATGAGTGTCTGCATGACAAAAAGATTATGAGTATGAAGTATAGGAGATCTTGTGTATGGCATGTGATGGATGTCAGTGCTGCCCGAGTTGTATGTCAAAATCGCTGTAAATGGATAATTTTGATATGGACACTCCTGAAGTGATTTATTTTTCACAGTAAGGAAAAATTATCTGGTAGTTTTTATTTCTATGTGGAGCTAACCTCTGAATCTCAGAGAACAGCTTAATGATATGTATGTATGTCTGTATGAGAAGAATATTTCTTCCACACAATGTAGAAGATGGGAAATATTTAATTACAATGCTACACATAATATTTGCTTGTGGGAGCACCTTCCTTCATCAGGTAGTTAGTTGTTAGCAAAATACTAAGAACAGAGTGATGCCCCAAGTTTGTCCACTCTCTCAGTGAATGAACGGTTTGATCTGAGTCACATGATCTGCTATTACAAGAACCTTAGTATGGTCATGTTATTTACTTTTCGACACTGGTTCCAGAAATTTTCATGGATAGTTTATCGTATTACATGTACCATGTGTGTGTATTTAACAGGAGAGACTTTAAATTGAATTCTGAATGTGTGTGTATATGACCTTTTTAACCTTGTGAGAAATAAATGCTTGTCCTAAAACAGAAAAAAATTATGTAAACCAGTTAACATTGCAATCATTTTTTTTTTTTTTTTTTGTTATTCAGGTTATCATTAAATTTCAGTTAAACAAAAATACATTGGTGCTCAAAATTAAAGTAACAATCAGAAAAACTTAGTTAATGCAGGAACCCTTCCCCAAAATTGCAAGTAAATGGTACACAAAAAGCTGGTTATGCAAAGCAGAAAATGCTATGGCAAATAAACGAACAACAGCACTGTACGAAGGCACAGGACAGCAAAGTTTGCCTAGGACACACAAGTGGTTTCTGTGTATAAGCAACTGGAGTTTAATACATGGGTAATCATGGGCTTTTCACTGTCAGGGGCAGTAACAAGATGTCATTATGTCTCAGGGTTTGTTTAAATGTTGATTGTGGTGGAGAGCTATAGGAAAGTTAGGAGCAGGACAGTCTCAAGCTGAAGTGGCCAGATGGTTAAATGTGGAGTGACTCATTGTGTGCCACTTCTGCAGACAATTTAAGGACACTGAAAACATCTTGTGAAAACCTGGGCAAAGATGTCGGAGGGTTGCTTCTGCTCAAAAGTTCGCTTATTGGTGCTAGGTGCAATCCAAGCAGCACAGCATGTCAATTGGCTCAAAAGCTCTTTGTGACAACTGGGTGGACTGTATCCTTACATATGGTGCACTGAAGTCTGTGTAGCGGGGGTCTTTATGCAAAGCGCCTGTTGTGTGTGTTCCCTTGAGCATATCCTAGGCAAGAGTTTGCTTTGAATAAGGCCATCAACATGTTCATTGAACCCACCAGATATTGCTGTGTGTACTCTTTACCAGCAAAAGTTGGTTCTGTTTGCAACCAGATTCTTGGAGAACATTCACTTGGGGAGAAAATTGGGCACAATATCAGTCGATGAACATTCAGGAATGGGACTGTTTTGGTGGTGGTCTGATGACTGCTGGATATTTTGATGAAATACTGCATTCTCATGTTGATCTTTATTATGGAGTAGTGGGTTCACATTTCCTGTCAATAGATGACAGCCGCCCCGGTGGCGCAGTGGTCTTAAGCGATGGCTTCTGGCCATTCGTCCGAGAAGGGTCCAGGTTCAAATCCCAGTAAGACATGGATGTTGTGTTTGTCTTATGGCCTTAAATTAGAGACAGGCAACTGCCTATAGCCCATTGAGTTGCTCATGGTGGTCGTTAAAGCTCCAAAAAAAAAAAAAAAAAAAAATAGATGGCAATGCCTGACCTCATAGGGTTTTGCATTTCACTGAATATCTTGAAAGTGAAGATATTGTGATATTGGATTGGCACCAGATGTTAATCCAATTGAGCATGTTTGGAACATTAAGTGGAGGAATTCCTGCTGGATCCCTTTCTCCTACAGCTCTATACAGTACTTAGGGTGTGGAAGAATGGTGTTTAATGTCACACTCTGTTGTGGATACCCATTGAAAGCATGGTTCGGCACGGTGAAGCTTGTTTTGCTGTCTATGATGATCACATTCCATATAGAAGGCTGGTACCATTATTTTTGCTGATTATTTATGTGATATTGTTTCATGTTTTATTTCCCTGATTTTCATGACAGGCTCATGATTTGAATGCATTCACATACATCTTAGTGCTTTGTTCTTTTGTGTTCACAAGTTTAAAACTTCACACTTATGAATCAAAAGAACTAAGATGTGTGTGAATGCATGAAAATCAGGGACATAAGGCTTGAAATAATATCACATAAATAATCAGCAAAAACAATAGTACCAGTCTTCAATATGGAATGTGATCATCATGGACAGCAAAACAAGCTCCATAGTGCCGAACCATGCTTTCAATGCGAGTATCCACAACAGACTGGGACGTTAAACACCATTCTTCCAAAAGAGTGCACCCTAAGTACTGTACAGCTGTAGAAGAGAGGGATCCAGAAATACCACACGGCATACATAAAGTTCCTTTCCTTTATGTTCATTGCTTTGTCAGTTATTGTCTATTAACCAGGATTTTTTTTTCTCTCTATTTGGTTGTTTTAATTTTAAGATTAGTGTATGTTTAGAAAAATATGGCAATGATGGCTCCAAATAGAGCTCCATTATGTTGGTGCCTTTATACAGAGCCAGCCTTTGGCATAAACAAGCAAGGCAGCTGCCTAGGGCTACCAATTCTAGGGGCTGCGGATTTTAATCATATATAGATTTTCTGTAATCATCCAATTTTTAATATTTATTATCTTTAAAATAAATAAATAAAATCACTAAAAAGATAAACAGTCGAAGTATGCCTTTTCTCTTGTCCCACTAGTTTTTTTTTTTTTGGGGGGGGGGGGGTAAGTGAATCTATATAAAAACAGCTGTTTCCCTTCTTTATGGTTTGAAGTGAAGTTTAGTTTCTTTTCTGTCGGCTTTGCGTATAAAACGGTAATAACAAAGTAGGAATGTGTAGGCAGTAAACAAAATGCTAGGTAAAAGTTTCTGGGGTTGGGTGAAAAGCAGAACGTCTGAGATTTGCTAATTTAACCGGATTGCAGTTCTGACACTTTTGACTACAGTAGATCATTTGACTAATGTAAATCTAAAAATGAGTTCTGTTCCTTTAGAGAGGATGAGGGCTACAGAATCAGGGAAGTTGCAACGGGTAGCCCATTACAACCTCCTTGAGAAGTATTATTTGTATTGTTTCTTGTTATACAAAGGAAAACTTAAAATGGCCAGGCCGGCCGTAGGGCAGAAGCGAGAAATTTTTGGTGGTGGGAAATGACCGTAATTGATTTGTCAATTGTCATGGGGAGATAGCGAGCTCTTTTGTTCTTTCAAGCTGCTGATACAAATTTCCAGCAAACTTCGGTGCAGGCCATGTTCCATTCGTGGGAGTTAAAATATCCTCTGGCTATTAAAAGGTTGTAGCACCGCTGAGAAATTCACGGGGAAAGGCCATAAAATACCCATTAGCCGAACTATAGGAGGCATTTCGTCTCATCTGTGCCCAGCCAGAAAAACTTTTTTCTCCTGTTTGTTTATTTATTTTATGGGGTAGGGTCAGGGTGAGCATGAAGTATTATAGATAAACATTGCCAGTTGTTGGTGTTGTGTCGCTTGTTTCAAAATGTGAAAAAGACTTCTGTTCATTCATTCAGTAAGAACGTTACAGGGCCATGAAGGGATAATTTTCCCTCTAGTTGCATTTGTATCTAAATATGGCTGGAATTAAAAGGTCTAAGTCCGACAGTGGTGCAGAGAAAAAGAAAAAAGAAGCTGAACAATTAATAGAGAGACAGAAAGTTTTGTTATTGAAGCTTTTCAAGAAGAATCTACATACAGATGAAGTAATGTATTCTACGAAAAAGAAAGGTACATTGTGAATCTTCAGGCAAAAAGCGATGCTCCAGAACACAATTATGTGGAAATAGACTCAAGTTCCAGCTAAACATACACTTCTACACCATCGTGAAGAACTAAATGAAGGGAACAATGTGCACATCTCAAAAGAAGTGCCAGTTTAACTAAAAAACTGGTAAAATCTATGCCTAATAGATTGAAAGAAATTATAAAATCTAAAGGATATGTGACAAGATATTAATTGTAATTTATTATATATTTCTGCCATATTTCATACTGGCCAGATACTTTTGTAAGTGCTTTTTTTTTTTTTTTTTTAACTGATGTTTCATTTAAATGTGTAGTACATATTGTAAATAGTATTAGGGGCAGCAGAAGTAAGTCTTTGCCCAGGGCCACCAAAGTAGTTAGCCCTGTCTGTATATTGTCCATGAATTTGACTGCTTATGCACTACTTTGCTTCAAGCATTTTCTTGTTAAATCTATGAATAAGTTGAGTGTGTGATATTTAGCATTCAACCAAAAAAATCTTTAAAATGTCCTTGTTAAATGCTAGCTTGTTATAAACAAGCTTGAATGTAGTTTATGAAATTTTCATTTTTACAAGCGCTACATAAAAACATTTCTTTATGGCTGTGCTTGAATTCTCATGGCTTGTTTATGAATGTTTTTTTCTGTTTCATTTTTACTGACATTCATTTAGTTACTGACTACTGAGAAATAGAAGTTGTTTTACAAACACGCACGCACACCCATATGCACACGCACACACACACACACACGCACACGCACTAATATAGTTCCAAACCTCCTGTATAGAAATAAAAAAGGTGTACTTTTGAAAATTTATGTGTAATTATTTTCCCTATCTCTTTCTACTATTTTAGATGGCCGAAGCACCTTCTGCTCACAGGGGAGCTTTGGGAGAAAGCTCCAAATCCCGGTTGCCAACAGATGAGGAAATTGAAAAGCAGCTTGCCATGTTGAAAACATAGTGCTGTATCTAAAAACAGAATGCCATGATAGTTCAATGAAATCCTATATTCTATAAAGCTAATGAGCCTGTATATTTTGAAGATATAAAATCAATCTCTTGATTATTTGAGTATTTATTAAATTTATTATGATTACAGTGTAGTTCTTTGAGATTTTTTTCCCTTCACGTTTTTTAATTAGCACCTTAAGTCATTAAGAGTCTAAAAAAATATAATTCCTAGATCTGTCACAAACAAAGCTTCCTCTTCAAAATTGCAAGTCTTATTGTGTCTTACATTTAAATTTTAAGTTTTCAAGTGCTCCACACAAACAAAGCCTCCTGTTTCAAAATTTTAAGGTTTATTGTTTCTTGAGAAAGATTTACCTTGGGAAATTAAGATTACCAAATTTTTTTATTCTAAATAATAACTTTTCATAACATTAGATCACAGTTTTGCTACTTTTTTGTTGTATTGACATTCTTAGAAAAAAAATTAGTAAATGGAGGAAATTTTGAACTTTGTGAATTTTAAAAATGGTTGCAAACAAGGATTTTGGATAATATGTATTATTTAAAGTAATCACAGCAGTGTCATTGTTAATTTACATTGAAACATTGAAATAATTCCATTGGCCATTGATTGTAGACACTGAAATAGTGCCATTAGGCATTGGTAATAGACATTTCCCCCCATTAGACAATGATAATAGGCATTGAAAGAGTTCCGTCAACTATAAATAATAAGCATTGATGATAGCCATTGAAATGGTTTCATTAGGCAATGATTCATTGATCTTGGTGATTCTTCTTTCAGCAGAAGCATGCCAGAAACTTATTTGATGATTTTTTTTTTGTCTTTACATTTATATCACCACATGCATTTGAATCTTCAGATTTTAAGGAATCTGTTATTTTCTTTTTTTTGGGGGGGGGAACAAAATAATTAATAATGAGCATAATCTGATTGATCTGTAAGGATGGTGGTGTGCCACAGACAATTTTTTTTTTTTTATTTGAGTAAATATTTGGACAGAAAATAATGTAATAAGCAACCATTATCATTTCTCGGGATATTATATGCATATATTTTCATATTGATACCTTAACACAATTTGTACATTGAGTGGTTCTGGTAAACAGTGTGACTTTTTACATCAAATTCACATGGCTCAATCATCTTGCAGTAAAAAAAAAAAAAAATAACATGTGCTTGACATTTTATTGAACCTTTCTGGCTTTCTTCAAGAAGGTAACTGCAGATATTTTCATTGTATAAAATGGCATTTTGTTTATGGATTGTACCCATAAATCCAGTTCCTTATCCTGTTTTGACTTTTTAACAGGAAGTCAGAATTATCTTCAACTTACTAAAGTTTTCAGCAGATATGAATTTTATTTTTTATTTTTATTTTTTTTCTAGCAGTTTGGGTGTTTAGGTCTTCTGGTAAAACCTGCCTGCAGTTTCCATAAGACTTCTAGTTTAGTACACTAACAGTGAATGGTATAATGCTTGTTTTGCTAAATCAATTATGAACTCTTCCTACAGACTGCAGAACAAGTCTGGGATTTCCACATGTAACCATTACACACATGTACTGAGATTACATCAAAACTTACGGCAGTGGAGGGAAATGTGGCTGTAAATAGGCCACTGATGTTCGAGGAGAGCACCACCGCTCTCGTAGTGTAACATTGGAATAGAGAACCGTAGTAGAGTGGATAATGTTGGCATTGAATGATGGGCACCTACAACAGTTTGGGCAAAGACTATTCGATGTATGATGGCACAGCTGGATTATGAGTCTACAGTGGTGAAGGAATGTCAACTATGGAAGACTTGAAATGCTCTGAGAAATTTAGGTTTCAACTACTACATGTTAGCAAATGGATGCATGTGTGGCATAGGCTACACAAGGCCATAGACCCTAATTGTAAAGTCAGGGTGTTAAAAACTGGTGGAAGCAATGCACTGTGTGGGGCATGTTTACATTGTCCGCCCCGGTGGCGCAGTGGTCTAAGCGATGGCTTCTGATCATTCGTCCGAAAAGGATTCGGGTTCGAATCCCAGTGAGGCATGGATGTTGTGTTTGTCTTATGACACTGGCTCTCTCCCTTCCCTGAAACCAGTGACCCTAAATTAGAGACAGGCAACTGCTTATTGCCCATTGAGTTGCTCACTGTAGTCATTAAATCTCCAATAAAAAAAAAAACCCTTAGGGACCTGTTAAGACCTCTCCACCACTACTCAAGGCTGTGTTGATGTGTTCACAGATACATCTGCTCATGGCTATCCATTCCCCACAGCAGGCTGCCTTTTTGCAAGACAATGCCCGTCTCATCGCTCCCTTTTGGCAAACAACTGGGACATTCCAGTGTGTTTGGGACCCTCAAATTCTCTGCTCACTCTCTAGATTTGAACCCAATCAAACAACTGTGGGACATAGTGGAGCATTGTATACATACATACATACATACGTATCACTAAGCTGTTCTCTGAGATTCAGAGGTTAGTTTCTCAAAGAAAGACCCTGTGCCAAGTACACATTTAACTGATAGAACTAGAATTTACTTACTGTTGCCGTATCAATCTTTAAGTAAAAATTATCTGGTGGTTTGTATTTCATTTTGGAGCTAACCTCTGAATCTCAGAGAACAGCTTAGTGATATGTATGTACTGTATGTATGTATGTATTATTGATAAGGTACAAGGTCTTACGTCAGAGAAAGTGTGGGATGTACAGTGGTTTTATGCCTGGTAAGTCCTTCACTAATCAAATTTTTGCTTATCAATAATGACTTTCCCAAACACTTTTCCTGGCACACTCAGAAAGCTGATACCATTATAGTTCTTGCATTCAGTCTGATCACCTTTTCCCTTGTACAAGGGAGCAGTAATAACGTCCCTCCAATCTTGAGGGACCATTCCTAGCTCCCAACATAACTGGCAATTTTCAGTTAAGCAGTCAATCACAGAGTCACCACCATATTTTAGCATCTCAGCAAATATGCCATCTACATTGGCGGAAAGTGAAAAAAAAAAAAAACACCAAGAAGGAGACGTCTGATACCAACGAAATTTATACAGCATAATAACGGAATACAGAGGATAACCTGATCAAAACATTATGGCAAAATACAGCTGTATTTGCTGGTAAACTGAAAAATAACATTTCCATGTAACATGGTTAGTACGAGGTTGAACCGCCATGAACTGCGTCACACTGTGCAATTCTGGCATGGAGTCTGTCGTACAGATGTTGGATGTAAGTTTGGGGTATTGAGTTCCAAGCATCCTCAACCTGGACGCGTAAATCGGGGATGGTCGTGGCTGGCTGTGGAGACCGGATAAGTCGCTGTCCCATAAAATCCCACACGTGCTCAATGGGGGACAAATCCGGTGAACGTGCAGGCCATGCAAGTTGTCTTACACCCTGAAGTGCATGTTGCGTTGCACCTGCCGTGTGTGGGCGTGCGTTATCTTGCTGGAAAACACCAGGATGGACCGACCTTACAAATGGCACAACGGGCTGAATGATGTTGTTGATGTAGGAGGTGCTGTTTAACGTACCCGGTACAAACACTAGTTGTGTACGGGAGTGATAGCTGATCGCTCCCCATACCAGGAGACCAGGTGTAGGCCCTGTGTGTCGCTGGCGGATGCAAGAAGGGTGAAGACACTCCCCTGTGCGTCTGCGAACACGTGTACAGCCATCGGAGGCTCCCAAGTAGAATCTGCTTTCATCGCTGAACATGACAGTTTGCATTCTCCAGTGCAGACGTTAGCGACATCACTGCAGCCGTTCCTGACGGTGGGCTGGAGTCAGAGGTGCACATGCCAGAGGCACATGTGCACGTAGTTCTGCATCCAGTAGACAGTTGCGGATTGTTCGCACAGTCACCTCAGGTGCAATGGCAGCTCGGATTTGCGTCGCAGTGGATGTTCTGCTTGACTACACCGCTCTTCTTATGCGTCGATCGGTCCGCTCATCAGTCTGTCTGTGACTCCCGGTTCCACGTCTTCTCATGTGGGAATGTTCCTCGGACCATCTACGCCACCATCGTACCACCACCGATACTTCCCGTCCAATTCGCTCCGCAATACGACGATACGACCACCCGGCCTCGCGGAGTCCGACTAGATGACCTCGCTCAAAGTCCGATAACTGCTAAAACCGTACGCGTCTTCCATGTCCAGGCATTGCAGCTTCTTCAGGGTCTTCGCACGTGTCCGTACGCCGACGACTGATTACATTCACTTCGCCGTACTCCTTAAATACCACCGACGATAATTTGCATATTATGCTGTGCTGTGGCGTAAGTGCTCATCGGTTGGTCCCAAAATTAACATCACACCTACGTAAACTCGACACCATTAACATATGTAAATTTCATGATCGTTCGCCAATTCCTTCTTGGTGTTCTTTTTTCACTTTCCGCCAGGGTATTCCCGAAGCTTTACCATTCTGAAGAGATTTTAGAGCTTTTCACACCTCTTCTCTTGAGATCCCACCAGTGCTTCCATCTCTTACTATGACATCATCTGATTCTGCCTCAGAATCATTTTTTGCTTTCATGACCTAATACATCACAGAAGTACTCACCCCATCTTTCACTTAACTCATTGGGTTTCCATATCATTTCTCAAACCCGATTCTTTACAGAACCTAGAATTTTATTCCCCCTATTTTTCTTATGTCTTATGTACTTCCAGATGGTTTTTCTATCTTTCCAAAAAGCCAAATCGGGCCTCTCCTCCTTTTCCTTCCTATCTTTTGCTTTACTCTGGCAAACCAGCTTTTCTGCCTCACACTTCTTACAGCAGTATTCATCCTCTGAGACTGTACCTTGCAACATCCCCAAGTATGTTTCCTTCTTTCTCTCTACTGCTTCTTTAACCTCACTGGTCCACCAAGCATCACCTTTAAAGTTATCCACTGTTGCAGTGCCACAGACCTCTTCAGCAGCAGTGACAATACAGTTCTTAAAGCATGTCCACTTCTTTTCTACATCCCTCTTGCACGCCTTCAACTCATTCAGATGTTCACTGAGTAAATCATAATAACGCCAATGTTCTTCAGACAGTCTTTCAAGTTTTATTCTTTTCACCACAGGCATCTTCTTATACCTCCTCCTCCAACCAACATTCAGTTTCACCCATGACACTAACAAGTGATGATCAGATCCAACATCTGCACCTCTCATCACATGGGTATCAACAACCAAGTGTTTCAGATGCTGATCATAAACAACAAAATCTATTAAACTCTAATCCGAGAGTACGATTTTCCCAAGTGTATGTATGTGTGGATATACTTATGGTTGAAAAACGTATTAGATACCCACAAGTATATCCACACATACCCTTAAGAAAATTGCACTCTCGGATTAAGAGTGTGATAGATTTTGTTGTTTATGATCAGTGTTTGAAACACTTAGTTGTTGATACCCATGTGATGAGCAGCGCAGATGTTGGCTCTGAACATCACTTGTTAGTGTTACGGGTGAAACAGAATCTTGGTTGGAGAGGTATAAGAAGATGCCTGTGGTGAAAAGAATAAAGGTTGAAAGGCTGTTTGAAGAACATCAGCGTTACTCTGATTTACTCACTGAATGGAGCATTGTATTCAAGCCTGAAATTCATTGTTGGCAAATCTCTGCACTTGACAGGCAGCTCCTGCAATTGTGGGTTGCAGTTCTACCTGAATGTTTCCAACAGCTGGTAGAGTTCGTGTCAGTACGCGTTGCTGCTGATGAAACGTTGACCCACACGTTATTTGGTGTGTGCCTATAATAAATTGTCCTTTCAGTGTGTATGTAGTGTATCCTTCATCCACTGGAACATAATTTTTTATAAAGTTATAGCTCTTTTAAATCACTTTTTTCAAAAATTGTAGATCTTTCTGTTGACATGATTTATCAGCTTTTGGATGTGACTGACACAGCATGACTAGCAAGTGATAAAGAAACTTGTTCACAGAAGTATAGTCTTACACCATTTAGTGGATGAAAGGCTTAACATCGCATACAATGGTGCTACATGACCATTTTCATTATCCTTTGTACTGTAGCATCTCATATGATGTCCTTAATTTTACCTCAGATTTTAATGAGAGATATTTGTGGTATTAAATTGACACACACAACATATTTAAACCGATGCATGCGGTCTTGTTTATTGTGATTTATATTTTTATTAATTATCACAAGCGTCCTTTAATGGCAGTTTTTATTATGGGGAAGAACCAGAAATCACAAGGGGCTAAGTCAGGCAAATTGGGTGGATGACCTAATTTCGTAATTGACTTCTTAGCCAGAAAGTCACAAACATTGAGCGGATCATGGCTTCTGGCATTGTTAGGCCACAGTTCAACTCTTTGCCTTCGAACAGAATCCTGTAGCCAATTCAACACCCCTAAATAGCATTGTTGGTTGACTGTTTATCCCTGTTCAATGATTTTGTGATGAACTATCCCTTTGTGATCGAAAAACTACACAAGCATGGTCTTGAACTGCCAGCGTGATATGGGTGCTTTTCTTGCCTCTTCTGGAACTCGAGCATTATACAAGTATAGACACGTGATTCTACACGCATCACCACAACGGTGACACTACACAATCATTCCAGGAATTGTCACACCTGTGTGTGCGTGCACATGTGTAATATCTTTTTACAATATCTCTTTTACCAGAGGAAACAGTTGTGGTATCAGACAGGGAAACATGACCAAAAATTTCCAGATATCCATAGAGTAGATATCAGTGGCATATAGAGATTTTGTAGTGGATTTCACATGATTTAAAAATATTGTGGAACATTTCAAGTTTGAATGCTTTATTATTATTATTATTATTATTATTATCTTTATATTTTATTGTGTAGCAGGGTTGGATGAATGAGTACAAGTTTTGCCAGATTCTCTGGCAAAAACTTGTACTCATTCATCCAACCCTGCTACATAAAAATATAAAGATAATAATAAGGGAATGAGTCTGCTGATGCTGCTGCTAGATCTGCTTCCTCTTTGGTAGTCACACCCTTGCCACTGTTTCACCGGGATTTTCGCCTTCTTGTTCATGATCATATCAGAGGCGAACGTGGCAGGGTCTGTGGGACCAACAGGTGGAGACTAAATTGCACCATATTAAACCTATCCTTGGGGTCTGGAAATCATTGTATTGCCGGAACTGTAGGGAGGAAGTTGTTCTTGCACATCCCCACATTCGGCATTGTCGCTTCACTCATCACTATTTGTTGTGTGGCAACATTGCCCCAATGTGTGAGGCGTGCGACTGCCTACTCACTGTCTCGCATTTTATGTAGTTGTGTTCGTTTTCGTAGTCATCGGTTTCACTATTTTCAGTTTCATTTGCCGGACAACGGCGCAGCTTCGCTTCAAAAACTGTTAGGTGACCACTCTGACACTTCTGTAATTTTTTCTTTTTTGAAACAAATTGACTTTTTAAAACTTATCTAGCTTTAAAAAAAATTGAATCTACTAACCAGCTTTTACACTTTTTCATCATTCTCTTTTCTTTTACCAAATCAGCCTGCTCTTAACCATCACACCCCTCTTTTAAAAATCTTTCTGTGATGGTTCTGTGTGTGGTGCTCTTTGGCCAAACCTGGCCCTTGCGCCATTAAAATCAACTAACTAACTAACCAGATTCTATGTGGTTGATAAGAAAGAAGTTCTTCGTACTGTATAGTCACTAGAAATATTCATAAAGCTTTAATAATCTAAAGTAACTTATGGGATTTTACTAGGAAATTTTTTCTTTAATAGCAAATTTTCAGAGAAAACTCTTCAGGCTGACTTCTTGTTGTCACTTTTTCCTTGTCACTATCACGGTTACGGTTTTACCTTGACGGTTACGGTTAACCTTGAATAACCGTGATAGTGACAAGGAAAAAGTGATAACAACAAGTCAGCCTGAAGAAGGAGAAGAGTTTTCTCCGAAAATTTGCTATTAAAGAAAAAATTTCCTAGTAAAATCCCATAAGTTACTTTAGATTATTAATTCAATTAAACTAGGAAGCCATTTCTCAACATGAGCTTTATTCAAAGAATTCATAAAGCTGTCGAAGTACGATATGCTAAAACACGTTTTCAAATTGCAAATTAAAACTACTTTATTTACAAGTTAAAAACAGGTTAAAAGATGCAAGATCTTTCAAGGCCTCAGGCCCCATCCTCAGGCTAACTGCCACAAGTCACAGAGATGCAACCAGTATATATTGAATGACCTAACCCATAATGCACTCTGCCACAAGCACAAGTGATGCCATTTAAAGTAAATTAAAGTTCAAAAAGTAAACATTTATGCTGATTCAGCTTCAAATTGCTGGGTATTGTGAGTAATAAACCGTTTCCACTGTCAAGGAACAAAAGCTGGAGGCTCAGAATTGCAGCATGTTGCTCCAAACTTAATAATAAATAGGCTTTCCGGAAGAAAAATTGTATGCCTGTTAAAATGGTGTTAAAAAATGCTGTTAAATATTATATAGGATCCATGCTTAGGACTTTAAATATCCGGATGTCGGAACATAAGTATGCTATTATGACGGGATTCACTACTACAGCTTTAACTACTATAGTCAACCAGAGTGAGTTTTCCCCGGATTGGATGAATTCCAAAGTTCTTGCTTCTAATTTTAAAAAGCGTACAATTTTTCTTTCGGAAAACCTATTTATTATTAAGTTTGGAGCAACGTGCTGTAATTCTGAGCTTCCAGCTTTTGTTCCTCGACAGTGGAAAGGGTTTATTACTCACAACACCCAGCAATTTGAAGTAGAATCGGCATGAATTTTTACTTTTTGGACTTTAATTTATTTTAAATGGCATCACTTGTGCTTGTGGCGGGGTGCATTATGGGTTATGTCATTCAATATACACTTATACAGGGTGATTCATAAAGAAGTATACAGTTTCCAGATGCTGTAAAACAGTAACTGCGAACCGTAGGTAGATGTACTCATAAAGTATGTGTCTCGCTACTGAGGGAAGTGACGTAGGCGATAGCGCGCGTGTAACGTGACTAGTCAGTAAAAATGGCAGCGTGTGCAGTGGAGAAGGCTTTTTGTGTTCTTGAATTGAGCAAAAAGGAATCTAACTGTTGTGCAGCGACATTTTCTATCACGATTCGAAAAAAAACCTCCAACCAGAAAATCTATCTACGATTGGCATAAGAAATTTGAAACTACTGGCTGTTTGTACAAACTTAAAAATCCTGGACGATTGTGTGTATCGGAAGAAGTCGTCGGTAGTGTTTGCACCGCCATTCAACGAAGCCCGGGAAAATTAACGCGGAGAATGAGTCTTGAAGTGCAGATTTCACAGCCCACTGTTCTGGATAATTTTGAGAAAGCTGAAAATGATTCCATACAAAGTGCAGATGTTGCAAAATCTCACTGGCCTTGACAAGACAAAGCGCTTTGAATTTTGTGCCGAAATGCAGCACCGTTTTGAAAATGACGATTTTACCGATCACTTAGTTTTCACCGATGAAGCTACATTTCACGTGAGTGGTCAGGTAAACAAGCACAATGTTCGCTTTTGGGGAACGAAAAATCCGTGATTTACAGTGCAACACGTGCGAGATTCCCCTAAGGTAAATGTGTTCTGTGCTTTGTCCAAAAAGGAAGTGTACGGCCCCTTCTTTTTTCACGAGAAAACTGTTACGAGATGCTCTTTTCTGGATATGTTAAGTCTTTGGTTGATGCCGCAGTTGTAGGACAACTTTATTCTCCAATTGGATGGTGCACCACCGCACTGGTTAGGCGACGTGCGAGATTATCTCGATGAACATCTTCCTCACCGATGGATTGGACGAGCCGCGGACTACAACATGCCACTGACCAAACGGCCACCCAGAAGTCCTGACTTAACACCTTGTTACTTTTTCCTGTGGGGGTACGTAAAGGACAAGGTATTCGCCCCTTCTCTTCCTGTTGATCTAGCGGAGATGAAACAGCGTATCACAGCCACTATCACTGCACTTGATTCAGATATTTTACCTCGCATTTGGGCGGAAATGGATTACCGACTCTCTGTGTGACGTATGACTAAGGGTGTACACATAGAACATCTGCAACTGTCTCTAAAAAAAACTTGAAACATTCCCCTACAATTCTGTTACAGGTAACATGAGATATCTTACATTGTTCTTGTTTTATAGTGCGTTGAAACTGTATACTTCTGTATGAATCACCCTGTATACTGGTTGCATTTCTGTGACTTGTGGCACTTATCTTGAGGATGGGGCCATGAGGCCTTCAAAGATCTTGCGTCTTTTAACCTGTTTTTAACTTGTAAATAAAGTAGTTTTAATTTGCAATTTGAAAACGTGTTTTAGTATATCGTACTTCGACAGCTTTATGAATATTTCTATGTGATTATTGAGTGACAGTATTTGTAGTGCAGTGGAAAATTTCAGAATGAAAAACGAGTATTGACAACTCACCAGCATCGGCATGAATTGAATGCCCGTGGTAGATTGAATGCCCGTGGTAGATTATCGCAGTGGTCACCCCGATTGAACACCCGCTTAAGTTCTTAATCCCTGCCTCAGCTAGCTCTTGATCGTTGGGAGACAACTGTAACTAAAGTATTGGTTGCGTGCAAAAGTTCTACCCGTTTTTCGTAATGCAAATTCCAAGTAAACAAATTTAAGTAACAAGTGCAACAACAGATGGCGCACGAGATGGCCAAAATGTTCCGAGGAGTAGGCTATAAAGTGGCACCAAGTATGCAGATGCATCTCAAAGCCGCGGATGGCTTAGTGGTTAGTGTTTCAGGCTATCGACGCTGGGTCCCCAGGTTCAAGCCTAGGCTGATCTTTCAGAGATGGTGTGATTTACTAACAATCGCTGAATATCGGACGAGCACGTTAAGTGACGACCCCCAGGCTGGACCCACTGGGTAAATGGGTATCCTTTCCTATACCCCACCTGAAATTCTCTCACCCCTCTATGTGCAATATCGTACTTGTACGGTGGCGCCATCTACTGTACTCTAATCTCACTACAAACTGTTCTGTCAAAGTCGCTAGACTTGCTCTCATTAATTCCGTTTCTGTGTCCTGCCCAAAAGGCGATCTCGCTGTAGGTGGCTGGGACCTAAACTCTACTACCTGTGGACGGAAGTCCTACAAGAAAATGACGCTGACCCCCCCCCCCCTGCATCTCATTCGTAAACAAGTCACACAAGGGTTAACATGTCGGGCAACAAGGGTAACGTTTGGTATTGGGTGCTTTGTGAGTTCGACAAAGGCAATACTGCAGCCGTAGACGGTTTTTGGATGGGGTCGGAGTCAAGGGACCCCATACAAAATTTTCGTAAAATCTACACTTTTCAATTGAGAACCACCAAATTTGGTATACTATCTCATGGTACCATAACTTAGTCCTTAAACTGTTTTTGGAAAGGGTCAGAGCCTGGGGTCAAGGGGCCCCGTACAAATTTTTTGTTTCGTAAAAGTAAATTAACTAAATATTTTTTTTGGTGGTGGTGGTGGGGGGGGGGGGGTTAGAAATATTACTGCATCAGCCAGTCATTGGCAGTGGCTGGCATTAATTTGGAGGAACCCTGCTTTTCACTCTGACAACTCTACGTCGTCTGCTCAAGGGTTGGCAATCCTAAAAATCTGTATAGGCTCCCAATGAAAAAAACAAAAATATTGTTTACCAAAAAGCAATAACCTAAATGAGTTAAAATAAATTTATTCAGAAATTACAGGAATATATTTTTCATTCATTAACTTTTACCCGCTGAACTTTGTGATTCCACGAATAGTAATATTTACCGGGTACCCATGCTAGTGTGCATCATAAGGGACAAAACTTATTTTCCACGTGGATGGGGGGGGGTAGTAAGCAAGCATGTGTAAAACTTAAAATATTTTCGAGATTTCGGCATTTCTTAAGTGGGCATTTTTCTGTGGTCTACAATTTTTTGCTTCGTGATTACAACTGTGCATAAAAATTTTATGCTTTTATTTTTCTTTTATGTTATACATAAAAACACAATGAAGCAGAAACCATCGTTACAACTTTTTCGTTTGTTCCGGTTGCGCAGGGTTTTTTTTTTTTTTTCCATATTGGAGAGCTGTTGTCACTTCTAAAGGGAGATGATAGGGCCCGCTCATGTGCTTGTACTTGGGCCCGTAAATTAATAGTTAGACGCTGGCAACATCGCGATGACCTAAATGTATTTAAAGATACACAAACAGAAGTTGCCTTAAACCTGAAGACTTTATTTTGCATCGGATTAAATACGTGTATATGCTCATATCAGTAAGTGAGAAACCTGGACGAGATAAAAGCTGGAAAGTGTACGGAAAATCCTTGTCACGCTACCAGGGATGCTATGGAAAATTAGCTCTTTCGATTCGACCTGTTGGAACAGATACATTTTGCCGAATACAAAATGCGCCAAACACAAATACACATAAGATAGTACAACGATACTAGTTATCCGAATTTATTGGCGTAGATACAATCAAGGTTTCCAAGCTTTCGCACATCAACCAGATGTCTACCTTCCTTGAAAAAGCCATCTGGTTGATGTGCGAAAGCTTGGAAACCTTGATTGTATCTACGCCAATAAATTCGTATAACTAGTATCGTTGTACTATCTTATGTATAGTTGGTGTACAGTTCCTTGAGTTATTATTTCACAAATACACAGTTAAATCACGTTGTGGGAAAATCACCGATAAAAGCGAAAAAATACATGAGAAATCTTGTCATACTTCTAGGTAGACAATGCAAAAAGGTAATTTTTCCAGTCCAAATTTTAGTTTAAGAAATGTACCAATCACAAGTATATATATATTTGAGTCACTTAGCAAAAACTTGAAAAATGTGTCCGTTATCAATCTAATGGTTGCGGGTATTTTACCAAAACAAGAGTTTTTACGATCGGAAGTATAGGTGCGGAGATATAGTGTCTATAGGCAGAGTAATAATGGACAGAAGGCGTGCTAAAAAACTGTACGCCACTTTGGTGTTATCGCATGCTGTTGTATCAGTGCAGAACACTGATTATGTTTTCTTGCTAGTGGAGTTCCTGTAGACCACGCCTTCATGGGGTGGGGGGAGGGATACCTCTCAGGCGAGCGATAATAATTGCCATACTCCCGTTGCCCAAAGCTAACAAACAATTTTTTTTCACATTAATACCGTATAGTTAATTAACCTTTTTTTCTTTTTTTGCAGTGGATGTAATATACATTTCTTTATCATCAGTCGAACATGCATAATGATCTAGCGGAATGTTTCAAGATATGCAGTTGATATCCTTCTAAGAATCTCTTTCAAAATCACAGCAGTTTTCCTTGAAAGGACAAATTTTAATGCATTTCTTCTTTTCTTTCCTTTATTCTGCGGTTGAGAAGCGGAATACAACCATCATTTCGAGGCTCACAATAAAGATCTGCCCGAAGAATTTAAAAATAGTGAATAGCAAGTGAGAAACAGTGCTAGATCGTCTTCAACACGCAAGAGGTAACATTTCTAAGTGCATAGGATTGCCCCAGGCCGTCCGTTGAACGTGTTATCGGAATCCTCTAACATTTCTTGTTCACTGACCTAGAACACATATTAGACTTTGTGCTACAGTGGATTTCGTCTTTTCAAATGACTTTGTGGAGGATAAATGGCATGAGGATTATTGTCGGGGTACGTTTTCTTTGTGTTTGTCTGTACGACGTATTTGAAAAATGAGAATAAAAACCAGAGACCCAATTGTATCCTCAATTGTCAAATCGTTTTTGTGAGGCATATGACGCCCTAAAATTAATACAGAGGGAAGAACTGAATTAAATCTGGTATCAAAGGAAATCAGTAATCATGGTGAGAATGCAACGAAAGGAAATTCTTACAGAAATTCATATCTAAGAGTTGGGCATCACTTCCATTTATTGTTTACGAAAAAATTATATATGTCTCATTAGCTTACATTTTTATGAATAAAAAAAATGGTTGAAGCCCAGCCTAAGCAAGTAAATGCAGCTCCGTTGTGGGTTTATTTTTACGCGTGATATTGACAAAACCCTTGTATCTATGAAATAGTTTTTTTTTCTAGCCTTCACATCTGTTTAAAAAAATATTTAATAATCGCTGTTAATACTTGGACTAAAGTTGTTGCAACAGTTAGATTTTTATGCATGATTAAATAGAATAAAAAAATCGGAGCCTTGAACACAAAAAGTAAGACCTGAAATGCATAGTACCACGATTTTCTTATTTCAAAATGTAAACCACTCAGAGCCATCCGAGTGGTTAGAGGCGCAAGCTTTTAAATAATTGTCCGAATTGGGGTCGAGCCCTAGATGACGCATGGGCTTGTCCTCCTACGGCCCAGGTGCTTCCAGGAACCGGTGGCTCAAGATTAGAGTCGCGTGAGTTTTTATAACCTTAGATACTCACGATGGTCGTTAAACACCATTCAGAATGGAACACGGGGAAAGGGCATAACAAGCATTTTCTACGTAAAGCTCTGAAATCGCGCAGCCGAACGGCAACCATCTTAATTGACCCTTCTTGCGGCATTCCAGAATAATTACGTAAAAAGTTACGTTACACTGCTTAGCACTTTTCAAAGCTTTCCTGTGAAAAACATCATCATTTAAAATTTACGGATCTATTTCTTAAAATCTTCATTGCTTTCTTTTCTTTCAGAAGCAATGCTAAGTCGTGATTCACCGCTTTAAATACTGATCTGTGTATGAAAAAAATCGCATTAACTTACCACACGAAAAGTACGTGTTTGTTTCAAAAGCACGCATGAAGCAGTTCGTAATCAAAACTGTTGTAAAACATGTTCAATTGTTTCGTAGGCGACCGAGTGAACAATTTTGAAAAAAACATAAAAGCAATGAAATTGTGCCTCAAAAAAAAAAAAAAAACGACTATATGTTGCTAAATTAGGTAATTTAAAAAAACATTGATAGAACTTTGGGGAGACGTACATCTTAGCTATTGACTGAGCTACAACAAACAGGAAACATCTTAGTTTGTAATGGAACGTTTGTTTTTGAGCATAATTTTGCAGATTTATTTTCCCGCTGCTTTCAATATTCGTTACCACACTTTAAAGGTAACTTGGATGAACCAGTCATAAGGTCTTAATCACAGCTAAAAATATTCTGAAATATTTATGTTGTCCAGTAAATCATCACAGAACCCCCCAAAAAAAAACGCCGCTCCTCTGGCGCAGTGGTCTAAGCGCCGGCTTGTGACCATAGGGTCCGGGTTCGAATCCCGGTGAGGCATGGATGTTGTGTTTGTGTTACGGCACTGGCTCTGTCCCTTCCCTGGAGTCAGTGGCCCTAAATTAGGAACGGGTGACTGCTTATAGCCCATTTAGTTGCTCACGGTGGTCATTAAACCTTCAATTAAAAAAACTGAATATTTTGCTTTAAACTAGGTTTACTAGCTCTTAATAGGACTGTTGGAGAGCTGACAGTATAAATGTAAAACATTTTGGAGGACTCTTTTTAAAATGTTTTTACATTTATACTGTCAGCTCTCGATAAATCGAAAATGAAAGAAGTTTTGAAATCAAAATATCAGAAATTCTGATTATCAAAATGCAATTTGAAATTTGCCTATGCATATTATGCAAATGATTTTAACTGTGCCAAATATATTTAAAATCTGGTTGGTTGCTTTAAATTGTGTCTTTCAACGCTTGGAAAAATCCGTTCAAACATTTTCATCTTTTTCATGGCTTTCTTCACATTTATTCATAGTTTCTAAATGTCCAATGTTATGAAAAGTTTTGTCGCTCATTTCTCTATTAATTTATTTATTGTTTGGGATCTACGACTACCGTGAGCAAATCAATTGGCTATAAGCAGTAGCCTGTCCCTAATTTAGGGCCCCTGGTCCAAGGAAGGGAGAGAGCCAGTGTCCTAAAAAGACTAGCACACCATCATGCCTCAACCGAAATTCGTGACCGGACCCACCTCCGACTGATGATTAGAAGTCAGTGGCTTTTGTCACTTATTCGGGGTGTTTGTAAAGTACCTTCGGCTTTTGTCACTTATTCGGGGTGTTTGTAAAGTACCTTCGGCTTTTGTCACTTATTCGGGGTGTTTGTAAAGTACCTTCGACTTTTGTCACTTATTCGGGTTGTTTGTAAAGTGCCTTCGGCTTTTGTCACTTATTCGGGGTGTTTGCATCAGTTGAATTGGGTAAACACTGATCCCTGAATTAAATTAATAACAAGGAACTTTACACTAAGTAAAAATAAGGAGACCAGATGTTGGAACACTGATTTGATGACAAAATGGCGTGGTCTCCCCAAATCAGCGGATCATTTGGGGACACGTACATACTCAAAATAACTATGAAATGTGTTTTCGTCACAAAATTGTTTTGTTTATATAGGTGTGATATTACATATGAAAGTTTATGTCTTAAAAGGGTATATCTTGTATAATGTTGGTAATTTGTACTGAGAAAGCACAGCTATGAATACGACAACATATTAGCAAAAGAGAAGTACTTTATCTTAAGTATATCTGCTGAATAATGATAAAATCAAGCTGCAGAGTAATGAACGAATTGCATGGCGAATTTTTTATTTTGCCAAAGTTCCTAGTGGACCTTTGAACAAGTAGCCGAAATTTGGCCGCCCCCATTGGTACAGTGCTCTTAGTGCTGTCCACTGACCATTCGTACAAGTTGGTACGGGTTAGAGTTCCGAATGACGTATGGGTGGTGTGTTTGTCTTACAGCACTTGCTCTCTCTTCCTTCCCTAGAACGAATGTCCCTAAATTACGGACACGTGACTGCTTTTAGTCCTAAGAGTTGCTCACGGTGATTGTTAAACTCGGAAAAACAAAAACAGTCAAAAGCATGTTCGAAAATTACACTGCTGGCCACCCAAAATGCAACACCAAGAAAGACACGAGATAGCAAAGCGAGATTTACTGGACACATAACAACAGATACAAAGATGAAACAATTGAGCTTACAGGCCCGTGCAACTTGCGGAACACGCAGACATAATAGTTCGTGTGGCCCCCATGGCTGGCAATAACGGCCGCAAAAAGCCGCGGCATCGTACGAAAGAGACTTTGAATGTGGGCTTGGGGTATGTCGGTCCAGGCTGCTTCCACACGTTGCCACAGTTCATCAGGCGTAGCCGCGGGTGGTGCTTGCCGGGCCACTCGGTTACCGATCAGCGACCAGACGTATTCGATGAGCGACATATAGGGAGAACAGGCGGGCCACGGCAGCAGTGACATCTGGTGCGCCGTGAGCAATTGTTGCACGATACGTGCCACGTGCGGGCGCGCATTGTCCTGTTGAAACGTGGCCGCTGGTAGGTCCTGCAGGTAAGGGAGGACTACAGGCTCCAAAACGTCGGAGATGTAGCGGTGGCTGTTGAGTGTACCGGCGATGCGTACCAGAGGAATGCGGGTGTCATATCCAATTGCGCCCCAAACCATAACGCCAGGCGATGGACCAATATGGCGATGCATAATGCAGGCGTCATACAGTCTCTCACCGCGGTGCCGCCACACATGGATCCGACCATCGTGGTGTTGCAGGCAGAAGCGGAATTCGTCGGAGAAGACAATGTCGTACCATTCCGTAGTCCAGGTGCGGCGTTCAACGGCCCACTGCCGCCGCACTCGCCGGTGGTGTAACGTCAATGGTGGTAGGAGCAATGGGCGCCGTCCGACAAGTCCCCGCTCCTGCAGACGACGCCGAACGGCACGTGCTGACACAGGTTGTTGTGCAACACACCCTAATTCCTGCGCTAACGTTCGTGATGTGGCGGTGCGAGCCGTCAATGCCCGCCGCACAACATGCCGGACCTCTCGTTCGGTGGTGTGCCGCGGCTGCGGCAATCGCCCACGTCGGTCCGTCCGTCCCTCCTGCACCCACCGAATCCCTACTCGCCTCACTGTGGCTGGATGTCGTCCCACACGGGCGCCGATGTCTCGGTACGATAAACCGCTGTCGCGATAAGCCACTATTCGTCCCCTGTCCAACTCCGAAACGTGCTGGAATGACTGTTGTATTCTGTGACGAGGCATCAGGAAGCTACCCACGCACAGGTCCGGCAGCACAACACACTTCCACTACTTATACCCCGCCTTCTGTGCATCCTTCTTATAGTGCTTCTCGGTGGCGTGCCGGGCGCACATGATTTGCATATGCTCTGCAATGCTAATCGTTTGCATGTCCTCTCGCGGACGACGCATGCTGCGAATTTCAGGCCAATCGGATGCTTCGTTCTTGTTGTTGCTTAGGGTGGCCAGCAGTGTATTTAAATATTCGTCAAAAACGAAGAAGTACGAGAGCAGCGCTCGGGTGAGCTCCGGCCTAAATTAACCCCCTGATTCTGAGTTACTGAAATGAGTCATGACAGATTAAACTGATTTGCAGTGACAATATCGAAATTTTATTTCAAGGGATGAGGCGACAGTATAGGAATATTGCTTAGCTAACATTATTGATCAAAAACTTTTTCAGTGCTTTAAACTTTCCCGAAACATTGAGAGGATGTTTTCTTTTTAATAATATTTAATGAGTTGGCCTCTTTTAATTTGAGGAGCCGCACCTTTTGCATTTATTCGCAGGCGAAAAGTTTGTTCACTGGGTCCATTGTTTCACATAAATGTGACAGTATGTTACCGTGATTTTTCAGTTCCATCCACATTTTAGCTGTTTAAATTTTAAACTCTCATTCGGCTGCCCTGGACGTTTGCGGGTCCCATGGAAACCTGGGACGTGATCCGCGAATCTGTTCCCTTTTTCTCACCCATGGCTGGGGACTGAGGATACATAAAACAGTAAAACTATATTAGTAATCCGATTTATTGGCGTAAAAAAAAACAACATGTTATTAGAGTCAGCTCGTTCAAATTTTTGAAGCGTTCTATTATTCAGTTCAGAGTTTTCTGTCTGCCTTCCAAGACAAGCCATCCGGTTGATGTGCGAAAGCTTGGAATCATTGTTTTTTACTCCAATAAATCGGATTACTACTATAGTTTTACTAATCTCTGACTTCTTCTTCTGAGCTGTTATGCTCAGAGCTTCTAATATTTCCAATATTTCTTTGGTAGTCTAGCAAATAATAATGAAAAATTCGCATTAGACTCACACTACGATGAGTTCTTTTCTTCTTTTTAGGTTTAACGACCATACCGTGAGCAACTCAGCAGTTGCCGTCCCTAATTTAGGGCCACTAGTTCCAGGTAAGTGAGAGAGCCAGTGTCGGAAGACAAACACGACATCCATGTCTCACCGGGATTCGAACCCGGACCATCTCGGACGAACAGTCAGAAGTTAGCGCTTAGACAACTGCGCCACCGGAGCAACTGTCACACTTTGATGACGTTCGCCATCGAGTTGCTGAGGGTTCATCAAAATGGAGGCCGCACAACATGGCTGGCTTCACTGCTGAGAAGACGTTCTCTCTCCTCTTATTCCATCCTTCTTGTTAAACACACGCACACACACACAAAAGAACAAAACCGGGAGGGGGGGGGGCGTTCAAAAGTAGTTTGCTGCTGTTGGCTTGGTGGTTAGCACACGACTTGGGCCGGAGAGTTTCCGGTTCGTGCCCAGCTGCCACCAAAACCTGCCATGTTTCGGAAACCATTAAGCCGTCGCTCCTTTTGCACGGATTTGTTGTTAAAACACATCTGCCTCTCGTTTCTCTAGCCAGGGCTATTTACCTTATTGTGTAGTATATGTAGTTCCTGGTTGGCCGCTTTTCCCCGGCGGCGCAGTGCTCTAAGCGCTGGCTTCTGATCATTCGTCCGGGTTCGAATCCCGGTGTGGTATAGATGCTGCGTTTGTCTTCGGGCCCTCTTTCTCCCTTCACTGGCCCTAAATTAGGGACGGGCGACTGCTTATAGCCCATTGAGCATTGAGTTGCTCACGGTGATCATTAAATCCCCAATAAAAAAAAAAAAAAAAAAAAAAGAACCTGTGGAAACTTGAAATCATAATCTGAACTCTTAACACAACACGCCTAAACTTTGTTTTCATTCATTAGGGCAACGCAATATTCAATTTTAGGAAGGTATGAATGAAAATGAAACAAACTGTGTAATTATAAAATTTTGCTTTTGCATTTATGTTAGAGCGAAAAAAATTATGCGTGGATTCTAAAAACCGACAAATCATGGTATTTCTTTTTAAATTTTCATAAAGTCTGTTCCATAAAATTTCAAAACGAAATTATTTTTTCTTTTTCGTTAGAGGTTTAACGAACACCGTGAGGCCGCCCCGGTGGCGCAGTGGTCTAAGCGATGGCCTCTGATCATTCGTCCGAAAGGGGTCCGGGTTCGAATCCCGGTGAGGCATGGATGTTGTGTTTGTCTTATGGCACTGGTTCTCTCCCTTCCCTGGAACCAGTGGCCTAAATTAGGGACGGTCGACTGCTCATAGCCTATTGAGTTGCTCACGGTGTTCTTTTTTTTTTTTTTTTTGATTGAAGGTTTAACGACCACCGTGAGCAACTCAATGGGCTATGAGCAGTCGACCGTCCCTAATTTAGGCCACTGGTTCCAGGGAAGGGAGAGAACCAGTGCCATAAGACAAACACAACATCCATGCTTCACCGAGATTCGAGCTCGGACCCATCTCAGACGAATGGTTATAAACCAACACTTAGACCATTGCGCCACCGGTACGACGACATTAATTGAAGTTATACCTTTTTAAAAAATACGGGGGCAGATCTCATTTTAGAGAATAAAGTAAATGTATTCTAATTTTAGAAAATAAGCTTAAGTTGATCATATTTTTTCAAGTACGTCACCACAGTTATGAAAAAGGAACATCTAGTCAATGTTATGACACACTGCTGTGTAAAAATTATGCTGCGCACTTATTTTCTTCAGTTAATTACGTAAGGCACTTGAATTTCAGGACTGAAATTTAAAGACAGAGAAAAAGAACTTTGGTTCATACGATAAATGTACACTGCTATTCGAAACTAAAAGAGCTTTATGTTGCTAAAACAGATTGCTAACATATGCGCATGAATGCGGTGTGACGTGTGACCAGAAGCGGATTGAGTCGACGAAACAAGGCTGGGTGTTTTAGACTTGTGGTCCGCTTCAGAAACACACGTACGCACAGGAGAACACCTCATAAATTTCCATATTAAAAAACTTCTGTTAACCCCTGGATGAAATAGAACTGCTGAAATATGCATGGTAAGGCTAACGAAATATGCATGCTAAGTGAAAAAGTTTTAGCAGAAATTTAAGGGAGGAAGGATTTTAAAAATCCACCCATGATTGAATACAGCATATCACACTATGCTATAAACGGGATGTTGTACTAGGTAATTACATTTATTTGGTCACTGATCGTCTACTACGCACAGTGGCGTACCTGGAAAACTCGGGCAGCCCCGCACAAAAGTACCTTCGAGGTCCCTTTGCGAAAATCTATTTCTTTCAATTGTTGAAGTTTTTTAATCTCACATTATTAAACAGGTTTTACGGGTGTTTTAACAATTCAAATTCTTTGGAACCTATACGTTTTTTCTTAAATCAAAATTATTACACGTGTTAGACAAATGTACACGCTGTATGGAAGATAACGCCCGTCTCACCGCCCAGTAGCTGTGGATGAAGTATTGGCTAGTGGCGATATCTGTCGCATGGAATGGCCGTCGCGCTCCCGCCTGATCTCAATCCAATAGAGCATGCATGGATCGCTCTGTGGAAATGTGTTGCGCAAGGAACCACCCAACAAGAAACCATTCCAGCACTTATTAGGGCTCTCCAGCAGGAGTGGGACAATTTATCCCAAACAACTCCTAAACCTGCTGGTGTTAAATACTGTTGAGTCGCACAAACTATATCTCACGAGTAAAAGCCGTCTTTGTGCGGTTAATTGAAAGTAAAATAAAACTCGGCTTAGTTTAAATCAAATTAACTCATATTATGAGTTATCTGAAGATGGGCCATGCGATGGCCCGAAAGTACTACTGTATTTTAATCTGTTTTTTAAAATATCATAAAGTTTTATTAAATTGATGTCTGATAATATGAGTTAATTTGATTTAAACTAAGCCGAGCTTTATTTTACTTTCAATTATCCGCACAAAGACGGCTTTTACTCGTGAGATGAGAGCTGCTCGACACTCCGGTACCAAACATATATATTACGGTGTCTTGTGGACATATCCCCTATTCATGGCCGATTTAAAGGGTGGGCCAACGGGGCCGGTGCCCAGGGCCCCACCTGAACTGGGGCCCCAACGCCACAAGAGTCCTATGGGTTTACAAAAATCAAACTCTTTCACCACTCACCAGAAGGTATTTAAAGAAAAGAAGAAACACTAATGTTAGAAGTCCTTCCGCCCGACCAAAAAAAAGTTGGAAGTCCTTTCGCCTTCCTACCCCCTTTATTTTTAAAACCTTGCTCGTAGCTTCGATTTCTCGAGGAGGCAGGAGGAAAGTTAGGTGTTAAGGTGGATCTTTTGTGACAAGAAAAAAAAAAAAAAAACCCAACCTCATTCCCGATCTCGAGTGTGGGTGAAGTTTTAGGGTCATGAGGTCCAAGCACAAATCGCAATTTTTTCCGAATCACTTTTTGTTTTTAAACAGTAACTTTTTGTTGTCTATCTGTACGAACAATTGCGCGTATGTACATCACTGAGGTTTGCACCCCTGGTCTACTTATTTATTAAGTGTGCAACTTAATTCTCGGCCACAGGCACGACACGTTGACAGCAAATTATAGCAAATCGAATACGTACCCAATCAGGGAAATAATCCCCGTCGTGTTGGATACATTTGAGCCATCGGTCAGGGAGCTGCGGAATGCCACTGCGGAAAAAAGAGGGCTGTTTCGAGTTGATAAAGTCATCAATACTTGTGTGGACCTCCTCGACAGAAGTGAAGTGCGTATCACTCAGGTGATGTTGCAGGGAGCGAAAGAGGTGATAATCCGATTGGGCGAAGTCTGGAGAATACGCCGGGTGGAACAAAATCTTCCATCCCAGGTCGGTGATCGTGTTTAAAGTCGTTTTCGCGTTATGAGGACGCGCGTTATCTTAAAGCAACAGGAACGACCTTCTGCCCTTGCCGGTGTATGGCCTTTTCGCCTCCATTACGTCACTCACACGAATGAGTTGCTGACAATAACGCTCAGCATTGACCGTTTCACCGGGTTTGAGTAACTCATAGTGTACGACACCGCGCTGATCCCACCATATGCACAGCAACAACTTCCTGGCATGGATATTCGGTTTGACGGTGCTGGTGGTAGGCTGAAGTGGATAAACCCACGATTTGCGCCGCTTAGGATTACCGTAGAAGATCCACTTCTCATCACAGCTCAAAATCTTGTTGAGGAAATCCTTTTTCTTCAATCTGGAGAGCAAGGACGCAGCAACATCGTAGCGCCTAGACTTGTTCGCAGCTGTGAGTTGGTGGGGCACCCAACGGCCCTCCTTGTGATTCCGTCCAAGCTTGTGCAGGAGCTTTGCAATGACTTGCCGTGCTACTCCAATTACCTGGGCGAGCTCTGACTGTGTGCAACACGGATCCGCGTCCAACAGTTGTTCCATTTCCTCGTCGTCAACATTCTGTGGCTGTCCTGGACGTTCTGCATCACGGAGATCGAAATTTCCCTGCTTAAACCGCTGGAACCACTTCTTACACGTACTGTAGGACACAGCAGCCTCACCCAAAGCAGCACATATCATTTTCTGAGCTTCCGCGGCACTTCTTTTCGGCTGAAACGCGTACAAGAGCCAGTGCCTCAAATGTTGCTTCTCGAACGACATTGCTTTCACCGTCAACTTTCGTCCCTTCTGTCACTACAGCTGTGAGAGGTTACAGTTGCCTGGAAAGCTGTTGCATGGCGCTACAATCAGCCAGTATCGCACACAGCTATTTGTATTTGCCGCCGTTCTATGATCGGTTGCGGTTAGGGGGCCGTCAATTAAGTTGCACACCTAATATATTCAATCTTCGCTGTTTAAGTGAATAACAATGGTGGAGGCCGCATATCGGCATTTTTGTCCGGTGCATTATATTGTCCGGAAACGCGCTGGTTGGTCTATTTCTTCTGCTTTTTTTAATTTAATTTTCGTTGAATAATTTGTAGAACGGGGAAGAACCATTTTAATGTTATTATTAATATCGATATCCAGCACCAATTTTCTTGTAATTCACTAAGCAACTAAATGTGAGTGCATTGGATACACTTAATGGAGTTCTACAATTTTGTCATGCACCATTTTTCATTCAAGTGGTATTTAAAAAGTTACTGGACATTGAATGTTTTTTCTCTGAGATAACATGGCGATAGTGGTAAATATACACTGGCGGAAAGTGAAAAAAGAACACCAAGAAGGAGATGTCTGATACCAACGAAATTTATACAGCATAATAACCGAATACAGAGGATAACGTGATCAAAACATTATGGCAAAATACAGCTGTATTTGCTGGTAAACTGAAAAATAACATTTCCATGTAACATGGTTAGTACGAGGTTGAACCGCCATGAACTGCGTCACACTGTGCAATTCTGGCATGGAGTCTGTCGTACAGATGTTGGATGTAAGTTTGGGGTATTGAGTTCCAAGCATCCTCAACCTGGACGCGTAAATCGGGGATGGTCGTGGCTGGCCGTGGAGACCGGATAAGTCGTTGTCCCATAAAATCCCACGCGTGCTCAATGGGGGACAAATCCGGTGAACGTGCAGGCCATGGAAGTTGTCTCACACCCTGAAGTGCATGTTGCGTTGCACCTGCCGTGTGTGGGCGTGCGTTATCTTGCTGGAAAACACTAGGATGGACCGACCTTACAAATGACACAACAACGGGCTGAATGGTGTTGTTGATGTAAGAGGTGCTGTTTAACGTACCCGGTACAAACACTAGTTGTGTACGGGAGTGATAGCTGATTGCTCCCCACACCAGGAGACCAGGTGTAGGCCCTGTGTGTCGCTGGCGGATGCAAGAAGGGTGGAGACGCTCCCCTGTGTGTCTGCGAACACGCATACGGCCATCGGAGGCTCCCAAGCAGAATCTGCTTTCATCGCTGAACACGACAGATCGCCATTGCGTTCTCCAGTGCAGACGTTGGCGACACCACTGCAGCCGTTCCTGACGGTGGGCTGGAGTCAGAGGTACACATGCCAGAGACACACGTGCACGTAGTCCTGCATCCAGTAGACGGTTGCGGATTGTTCACACAGTCACCTCAGGTGCAACGGCAGCTCGGATTTGCGTCGCAGTGGATGTTCTGCTTGACAACGCCGCTCTTCTTATGCGTCGATCGGTCCGCTCATCAGTCCGTCTGTGACTCCCGGTTCCACGTCTTCTCATGTGGGAATGTTCCTCGGACCATCTACGCCACCATCGTACCACCACCGATACTTCCCGTCCAATTCGCTCCGCAATACGACGATACGACCACCCGGCCTCGCGGAGTCAGGCTAGACGACCTCGCTTAAAGTCCGATAACTGATGAAATCGTACACGTTTTCCATGTCCAGGCATTGCAGCTTCTTCAGGGTCTTCGCACGTGTCCGTACGCCGACGACTGATTACATTCACTTCGCCGTACTCCTTAAATACCACCGACGATAATTTGCATATTATGCCGTGCTGTGGCGTACGCGCTCACCGGTTGGTCCCGAAATTAACATCACACCTACGTAAACTCGACCCATTAACATATGTAAATTTCATGATCGTCCGCCAATTCCTTCTTAGTGTTCTTTTTTCACTTTCCGCCAGTGTATGTAAGAATACTCATTTGTATATACATAATATCATATTGTAATAATACCATGTGTGAATAGGAAAAATAACCACACATTGTAACACCATATGTTGTATATATGTATATATATAAATAAGATCAGGGCCCCCGAAAAATGTGGCGGCCCAGGGTTTCCAGAAGGAATAAAACGGCACTGCCCCTTGTAAGGACTTCACCCTGAAAAAGTCTGTTTATTCAGTGCTGATGGAAGGGTGTCACTGGACATCAGGTGAACCTGTACCATAACATTTTGTTCTGTTTCGATCTCTATGACACATTGCTCATGATTTTTTTATGTCGTACGTTTCAGTTTACTGTTACTATTAATACCGATACGACTTACAGCTGTAAAACCGCTTTTTCCAATTTTTGCTGTTCCAAATGTACTTCGTCCCTAGGTTTTAGATAGCAGTGTATTATGCATTTAATTATTGCAACATTTCTCATGAGTAAAAAAAAAAAAGTGAAACAAATCACCAAACAGAAATCATCGCTCTTTCCTCGCTAATAAGTGAGTCTCGGAAAAATTCTCATCGGCCGCCACCCGGAATAGAACCCAGAGTCTAACAGTTACGCGCCAGACATACTACCGCTGCAGCACAGCGACCTCGAATTCTCCAGACTGACTTGTGATAAACTCGCAAACAATTTGTTCTGTTGCTGCTTTTCATCAAAGTTTGCAATTTGTTCAGTTGCTGATTTCCATCTATGGTGAATCCCCAGCACTGTGCGGGGCTCCATGAAGCAACTTGCCATGTAATCACATGTGAGTCTGCAGAATTCGAGGCCGCTGTGATGCAGTGGTAGCATGCCCGGTACGGTAGCATGGCAGTTAATCACATGTGAGTCTGCAGAATTCGAGGCCGCTGTGATGCAGTGGTAGCATGCCCGGTGCGCAACTGGAAGACCCCGGGTTCGATTCCCGGAGGCGGCCGATGAGAATTTTCCCGAGACTCACTTATTAACGTGGAAAGAGCGATGGTTTCCGCTTGGTGTTCCTGATCCACGTCGCGTGTTTGAATTAATTATCCGAGTGAAACAAATCAATTCTGTAATGAAGTTTTATTGAGAAAAAGTTCTGTAATTCAAAAATGAAGCTCTCCTTCCCCCTCCATAATAAGATTTAGTTTTATTTTAATTTTCCAGCTAATAGAGTTTCACTCAGCAAAAGTTCTTGATTTTAAAAAATAAAGCCTCCGCAGAAATCAATCTTCCATGCACTTTTTTTCAGTCCGTAAATTATAAATCATTTTCAGAAGTTTCCTGCTTTAAAAGTGGTGCTTTAGCTTTAAGCATGGTATATGCGCTTTTCTTTCCTTAGTTTACTTTCATTGTGCATCTTTTTCGTTTAAAACAGCGTTTTTCATTTTGTAATATACTTCTAGCATGATTTCTTCCACGCATGCAAATGTACGATCGTGATGATTTACGAAAAGTTGGGGGGATTCGGATTAATTGGGTGGTAACAGGTAAAGAGCTCGCTTCGAAAGACAGACGTTTTTCCTCGTTGCTGTTCCACTGGTCTATGAAAAAGAAGCAGAAAAAGAGTTGGAAACATTAGAAAGAGAGAGGGAGACGAAGCAAGAGAATCGGCTGTGTCTGTTTCACGCCCCGATCGCTCTAGCACTTCTGCTGTCCTATATAAGGAACAAAACATCGAGCAATGCAGGTTATCTGCACGAATTGAGGAACATTCATTGCTCTGCTTAATCGTAACAGAAAGATTTTGCTCACTTTTTTTGACGAAACAGATGGATTCCGCTTTGATTGTAAGTCTTTAACAATTTCCCCTTTATTTCGAGATAAAAATTCAGTTCCACAACGCCGAGTACGCTTTACTATTTTTAAGTTGCTAATTTTTGGTCCTTGTGTTCTTAATAACATTTAGCGAGGAAGTGCTCAATTTTCCTTTCGAATTGCAAAACTGTTTTTCGTAACATCGATGAAATAGAATTAGGAAAGCTTGATGACGATCTGAAAAAATGCCAATTTTCTGTTTTTATTTCTGTATGTCTTAAATTAGAACCTTAGAGTAATTATGCAGCGAGCTCTTCGTATTATGAATACGATTTCAAGTATCTAAGTCTGTTAAGTTTCGAATATTTGTGATCTTTACAGAACAAATATTTGTAAAGGATTAAAAACATTTATATACTCAATTTATTGCGCAAAACTCAACATTTTAATTTATCTAAGAATCGTGTCGCTTAAGTAAGTTATATTTAAAATATAGTTGTCAAGAAAGAATTTCCAGGAAATAGAAAAAAAAAACATGAAATGATATTAAATATTTGTAAGAACATCGGCCTATTAATCTTTATAATCAAAAACTCATGATTCATAAATATTTATGTAAACATTTAGCCAAGGAAATGTTGCAAAATAACTCAAACTTAGTCGATGATATGTTGGATTTTCCGGATTAACGTTAATCAATAACTATGACGCGATACTTTGTCGCATCCTTTAAGAATCAAATGTACATTCGGAAAGACGCTAAGATCTTTTTAAAAGTTTCCATTAATGTTCAAAGTTTATAATAAACACGAAGACAGAAGGTAAGTATACATCAGTGTGTGAGATCAGTCCACAGCTGACGGTTCCAGTTGGTCATTCAGCCTAAGGATTTTGAAACAAAACACGGTGAATTGGGGTCTTTTCGCCAATGTCACACGAAACTAGCAGGCACCTCTCCAAGATTCATAGAGGATCTTGTTGCTGTCCTGCGTGGAAAGTGTTTAATAAGGTCATTATTGAAAAAGTACGGGGTCTTACATCAGAGAAAGTGTAGGATGTTCAGAGTGGTTTTATGCCTGATAAAGGCTGCTCTAACCAAATTTTGCATTACGCATGATGACTGAAAAGTATCTGGCTGTTGGTAAGGAAATTTTTGCTGCCTTCATAGATTTAGAGAAAGCTTACGACCGAGTAGAGATTAGCATAACTGCTACTTGGTGATCACGGCGCTAACTGTGACTGCTACTCAAAAGTAACAGTGCTTCTTAACCGTGATTGGAATCACAATTTATTTATTTATTTATTTTTTTGATTGGAGGTTTAACGACCACCGTGAGCAACTCAATGGGCTATAAGCAGTCGCCCGTCCCTAATTTAGGGTCACTAGTTCCAGGGAAGGGAGAGAGACAGTGCCGTAAGACAAACACAACATCCATGCCTCACCGGGATTCGAACCCTGACCCCTTTCGGACGAATGATCAGACGCCATCGGTTAGACCACTGAGCCACCGGGGCGGCAATCACAATTTAGGACCTCTTCTTTCCCTTCTGTGTACCAGTAAAGTAATAGATAATCACCTAAAAGAACGGGGGGATGGGGGTCGGCCATGTGCAGCGAATCCTGAGTTATATGTTTTTAACTTTTATACGTAATTCTGCGCTAATCCCGATATTTTGCTGTAGTTTTTATGTTTTTTTCATTTGGGTTATGTGTAATTCTTTTTTACACGTTCTTTGCGATTATAGGTTAAATTTTGAATTCAGCTTATCAAACATACACTGTTCTTTTATACATAGCATTGTAATTTTTTTTTTTTTTTGGATTGAAGGTTTAACGACCACCGTGAGCAACTCAATGGACTATAAGCAGTCGCCCGTCCCTAATTTAGGGTCACTGGTTCCAGGAAAGGGAGAGGGCCAGTGCCGTAAGACAAACACAACATCCATGCCTCACCGGGATTCGAACCCGGACCCCTTTCGGACGAATGATCAGAGGCCATCGCTTAGACCACTGCGCCACCGGGGCCGGCTAACATTGTTTGTTACAACTTTGAAAGAAACGAGACAACATTTTTTTTTCAGCCGTGAAAGGATGAAGATACAAAAATTTACTAAGTAACGTTCACAGTTCACGATTTTCCCAGAATTCAAAAAAAATTGAACCTCACTCACTGAGAGAACGGCGTAACGGCGATCTCACAAACAACGCTGTGAAAGAATCACGAAGAACAGGCAGCTGCCGATCGGAACAGGAAATAACGAGTAACAGCTGCAGGAGCAGAATTCACTCGGTAACGGTTAATACGGAGCTTTGCAAAATCACGAAAAGCTGATGGGTAGCAATGACAGAGTGAGGAACGTTTATTGGACGATCACTGTTACTCACGCTTTTCAGTAGCAGGTGCTGCCTGTGATTTTTCGATAGCGGTGATCAAATCACATCTCTACGGCCGAGTAAATAGGACACGTCTGTGGAAGACATTGAATGAATATGGTGTCACTGGGAATCCACTTAATAGTGTAAAAGTCATGTATGCAGTAGAGCTTGTGTACGAGTGAATGGTGTTTTATCAAAATGGTTTTCTATTGATGCAGGAGTCAGACAAGGGTGCGTAATGCCACTATGGCTGTTTAATATATTTATGGATGCGTGCATGAGTGACGCCAAAATAGATAATACTGGTTTATGTCTTGGTGACATTCGTGTGTGCAGATTGCTGTATGCTGATGACACTGTCCTGTTGGCAGAGAACAAAAGTGAGTTGCAGAGTATGTTGTCCTGGATGTACGAACTTTGCATGAAGTCCAAACTAAGTATAAATAAGGGAAAAACGAAAGTTATGGTTTTTGAGAGAGGAGCTGGTAGTACTGAATGTAATGTAAGTCTAAATGGCACAATGATTGACCAGTTGAATGAGTCTGTGTACTTAGGAAGCATGTTTGATAGAGTGAACAAATTGGATGGTGAAATTAGTAGGCGAGTGAATTCTTCATTGAAAGTCATGGCTGCTTTGGGAGGTTTTCACAGGAATGATGATTTCTCAAGAGAGTCCCGCATGGCTGTGTATGAAAGTGTAATTATTCCTTCTCTGATGTATGGCTGTGAAACCTGGGTGCTATAGAAGAAACATAGGAGTCATTTGTGTGCTGGAGAAATGTGTTACTTAAGGGAAGTTTGTGGCAAGGCACGTTCTGATTATGTGAGGAATGAAGATGTGTTGCAGTTGTGTAATGTGAAGCAAAATGTTGTTAGCAAGGTGGAGACTAATGTGCTTCGTTGGTTTGGCCATGTTGAAAGAATGAGTGATGAGATGCTTGCTAAGAAAATCTTTTTAGCATAAGTGGCAGGAAGGAAAGGCAGAGGAAAGCCAAGGAAGTCATGAGTGGGTCAGATTCAGGAGTGTCTGCATGAGAAAAAGATTATGAGTATTAATAGAAGATCTTGTGTATGGCATGTGATGGATGTTAATGATGCCCGAGTTGTATGTCAAATCGCTGTAAATGGAAAAGTTTGATACGGCAACTGTAAATAAAAATTATCTGTTAGTTTGTATTTCGTTGAGGAGCTAACCTCTGAATCTCAGAGAACAGCTTAGTGATATGTGTGTATGTACGAAGTCAGAAAACAAGTGCGTTTTCCAATTTTTCTACAATATCGAGGTCATAATTTTATATGCAAATTTTTAGTACGTCAATTTCGGATAAACTAGTTCACAAATACGACGTTTTGCATTCCACTCTATCTGTAACGAAAAAAAAAATCGTTGCTTCTTTTCAAGACGAGAATTCGCTGTCCTCTGAGACAAAACCTCAGATGCGATTATGAACAAGTGCTGCAACGCATCTTCTAGATTTTGAGAATCATTTTTATGAAATACTTGTTTAACAAAGCTGTTACTCAACTATTGTTATTACGTTACGCATTGACTATAGGGCATATTTCATGCATATTTTTTTTTATAACTGTGCAGCTTCTCATTTCTTTTTAATTTTTTGTTTTTGTTTTTGTTTATACTTCACTCATATAATTGATGGCTGTACCATTCAGAAAAAGACCTTGCATTTTTAGGAAGTACAAAATTTTGTGCAGAGCAGGAAAAGTAGGTGATCGTTCATACGCTGGACGACCTTAAGCGTCCGTACTACTCTTTCTTTCCACCGCCAATTTCTGTTTCCCAGTTAACAAAAACCTGAAATGCGCACAGAGTAGATAAAATTCAAATTTGCATATTTATTTTTGTGAGAATATAATTTTTGAATATAGCACCTAGTCTTTTTTGTTGCAGGTATGTTATTCCAAAGACACTGACCAAATTAAGAGCAAATTGCTGCAAAGTTTTTTTTTTCACTCATGTATGTATGTATGTATGTATGTATGTATGTATGTATGTATGTATGTATGTATGTAAGTTGTTTTCTTCAGCAAAATTTAGTTTTAAAATTCTTAGATGTAAAATTTTGTCTTTGACTCTGCTCTTAGGTGTATAAATATATATTTATATATATAGAGAGAGAAAGAGAGAAAGAACCTGCGCTCTTTAAGCATGGTTAACCTGAAACAAATTTTAATTCTCCAGCTGTTGATTCTGACAGTCAGTAAATTTTTTGTATAATGATTATATTTTAAAATAATAATTCTATTTTCCCCTTGTTTGGTTGGTTGGTTGGTTGATTTTTATGGCGCAAGGGTCATATTTGGCTAAAGAGCGCCAGACACAAGACCATCAAAGAAAAATATTTGAAATGTTCCCCCTTGTTTTGGGGTTGAACGACCACCGAGAGCAACTCAATGAACTATAAGCAACCGCCTGTCCCTAATTATATTACATTGAGCACGGTTAATCTGAAGCAAATTTTAATGAAGTCCAAAGAGTTGTTTTTTCTCCAGCGATTGTGACAGAGTCAGTAAATTTCTTATACATGGTCGAGTCACATTATTGTGACCACCAGCTAATATCCAGAGTAACCGCCGTGTGCAGCGCAGACAGCAGCTAGACGGACTCGGAGTGACTCAATAAGGTGCTGGAAGGTGTTCACAGGTATTTGTAGCCATGCTGACTACAGTGCATCTGACAGCTGCTGTAGAGTGCGTGATGGAAGATCCGTAGAGAGAATAACACGATCGAGGCGGTCCCACAGATGCTCAATTGGGTTTAAGTCTGGGGAATTAGAGGGCCAGGGAATTACTTTGAAGGCTTCATCGTGCTCTTCCAACCACTCTCGGACATTTGTAGCTGTGTGACACGTCGCATTGTCGTTCTGAAAGGCCCCATCAGCTCCAGAGAGACAATCGACATGTATGGATGTACGTGATTTGCAAGGATGGATTCATAACGAATTCGGTCCATAGTGCCTTCCACAGGTATGAGTGGACCAAGGGAATGCCACAAAAACATTCCCCAGACCATAACGCTGCCAACCTACCAGCTTGTGTTCTTTCCAGCAATGGTTGAAGAGTGTTTGCTTTCCGATGTTTCTCGCCTTTTACGCCAACGTCCATCCGTTCGATGAAGTGGAAAACGTGACTCATCGGAGAAGGCAATCCTTTGCCAATAAGCGGTGGTCCAATTCCGATACTGCCGTGCAACTGTAAGCCTTTTCTGCAGATGCACCTTCGTTAGCATAGGTGCAGTGACCATCCATCTACATCGAAGCCCCATACGCAGCAGGGTTCGCTGAACTATCGTTTTAGACACACTTTCGGTAACACCCTGGTTCATTTGGCCAGTGAGTTACTCCATTGTAGCGTGTCGATCGGCTCTCACGTACCTTCGCAGCCGACGTTCACCTCTCACATCAATGGCACGTGATGCTCCACAGTTTCCACATCGCTCATTCGCAATGGTGCCATTTCTCCAATCACAATACACTTTAACCACAGCAGCACGCGAACAGTTCACAAACTGAGCTCTTTCAGAAATACTGCCACCCTTGGCCCGAAAGCCGATAATCATCCCATTTTGCAAATCTGATAAATAGCTCCTTTTATCCATGACAGCAACAGTGATATGTTTTCAGAATGCCTACAGCACACCTTTATATACCCTCTAAGCCAGCTCATGACACGTGCCTTCTTTCATTGGCAACGCGCTGTTGATGTCAAAAGTAGGAGGGGATCACAGTAATGTGATTCGACTGGGTATAATAATCATATTTTTAAATAATTACTCTGTTTTTTTTTAACAGCAATCAGACATCTCTGAATTGCCTACATTTACTGCTCATCATTTATTTCATTAATCAACTTAAAATTACATCGCTCGGGTATGGGAATTGAACCCACGTCACCCGAATTCCGTTCGAGCATGCTATCCGTTACACCACATTCTCTGAGTTTCGCCAGTGGAAGCAAAATCTGCTTTCTCGTAGCGAAGTTAAGTAAATCACCAGTCTGCCAGGTAAATTCTGTGGAAGAAATATTCTTTTCATAATACGAGTTCGATTGTAATTTTTACGATGTAAGTTTCAATTTTCCTGATTAGACTGACGTTACGTGATGAACGGTGAATACGAGGGTCCTAACAAAAGTTCTGCACACGTTAATCTAAACCGGTAACAGATGATGCAATCGGGGAAATAATTGTGTCATGTCAAAGTCAGACTATCAGCAACGCAGTGGTGTCAGAACGACGCACTATCATTTGCTGTGAGGACGTGGGAGGTTTTGGAAATGGAAGCATGCAGCAACTCAGGTCGACTCACAGCGTTAGACCAGCGCTCGTACGTGAAAATAGAAACACTGCGGTGGAAAAACTACGGCACAGATCCACGCTGCCTTGCAAAAAGTTTGTGGGGAAGGAGCTCTTGATCGAAGCACAATTTCTTTCTGAGAACAACGTTGAGACCGAAAATTCGTCAAAATCGCCTCAAAGTGTTGGAAGCGGGAGTGATTTTACTGCATGACAATGCATCGTGTCATGGTAGAGCGACGGTACGGGGCTTTTGTCGAAATATGGCTGGTAAACTTCATCCCACCCACCATACAGCCCTGATCTCAGTCCACCCGACTTTGATCTTTTCCCACAGTTAATAGCTGGGCTTCGTGGCATCGGCTACGAATCGCTGGACGAACTGTCATTCGATGTGACTCTAGTAATACGACAGCTGAACAAAGATGTCGTACTACGGGGCATCCCGGACCTACCTCACCACTGGCACGCTGTCATTAGCAGCGGAAGGGAATACATTGAACGGCAATAAGGTAAGTTTTCTCCGTTACTTCACACTTTTCTCAAAAATGGACAGTGTGCAGAACTTTCATTTGGACCCCCATACGGGCAATTTAGAGATGGATAATTGTTGTGTTAATAATTCTACCCTATTTCCACTTATTATGAGAAGAATATTTCTTCCACAGGATTTACTTGTGCCTAAATTGGGGCCTCTGGTTCCAGGGGGAGAGAGAGTCAGTGCCATAAGCAGTGGCGTATCGGGAAAAGCCCCCTAAAAAAAATATTTGTGTCCCTTTTGTGAATATTTGTACCAGAAAAAAGAGCTCTTTCAGGTAAAATACATTTTGAAAAAAATAAAATAAGTAACGATTAGGAATTGTGGCTCACAAGTAAAACTACTTGAATTATTTACATTTGAATATATATAAAACACATTGAACGTAATCCGTAATGTTTTGCACGTAGTAAATTTTTTCTCTTTATTCTGTTATATAAAAAAAATTACACAGGTCTATGTTTCTTGTTCCCCGCGATAAACAGTTCATTATATTCTGAAGGATCGGTAGTTATGTGCGAACAACTGTAATGCAACACCTTATCCTCATCGATATAAAAATTTCATTCATTGAACTAATATTTCTTTCCCATTCTGTTGTAAATATATACACGTATGCAAATTAGGTATTCTTATGGCTGTGAAAATGGGCCTCAAGTCGTCTGGAATAGCGTCATTCCCGTCATTCAGTTTTTATAACCTAAAACCGCGAAAAATGTTGATCTCTGTTACTTGGGGCAAATTTGGATAAAAATAATTTGTAAAATAAGTGAGCATGACTTTAATGCCAAGTTAAACACATGTGGCATTACATTACATATAATTGTAGAAGGAAATAAAAATGAAGGAGAACTTATATGAACTGGCGATATTAAAGTTTTAGAAAATGAACGGAAACACTGAGTTTATGTAACCCAATGTAAAATATCTTGTTCAGTTGTACTCAGCAGATGGAAAAGAGGAAGTTAACACAAAATGAGGATACCAGAAATAAAAATTGTAAGTAAATGAGAGATAGAGAGAAACATTAATAAAAAACAAAATCTATAAATATTCAGGAAGTTACGAACAAGGAAGTATTATCCAACAAGAAATCAAAGAAGATTTTACTGAGATGGTTTTTTTCTACCAAGACTTGGATGACACTTGTGCTAAATAGTCGGACATCATTGTGATTGACAAATGGAAAATAAGAGAACAATCCAATGGGGGTAAAGAAGGAAGCCGCGCACCGTTTAAGGAAGCTCTAACCCTTCTTAAAAAGACATACAGAGTAACAAAGAGAAGTTACAATAAGAAAATAAAAAGAAGAACACTCAGAAATATATGAAAAAGAATGACACATGAAATAGGAGACATTAAAAGTGGTGCAAAAAGCAAAATAACTGAGAAACATTTTAAAACGAGGAGATTAAAAATAGAGTCGTACAGTTTTGGTAACAGTGCGTTTTCAATCATCATGATAGCTGACTGCACTGTTGTGCAAGAAAAGGAAAGATAAAAAGTAATGAAGAACTAAGTAATAAAAATAAAACTCATGCTGACACCATGAAACATTAACATATCATTTACATCACGTGTTTTTTCCACCCGGCGCAGCTGCAAATCTAGAACGAATTATCATAAAACTGACAAGAGAAGAAAGTGAGAACCTAGGTTTAAGAATTAATAAATGTGAAGCAAATATTCTGTTTGACGAATCTTCAGATACACAATTTAGATAAATAATTAGTTAAATAACTTTATTTTACGCATTACGAATCTTTAGAAGCAAACAAATGTTAATAAAAAGGAATGCATTCCATAAGTGGACACTTTTGCTAATGCATATGGAAGTGAAAATTAGGTTCTCCCACAAAGATTGATATGTCAGTTGACGGTTGCATAGAGAAAAAAAGAGGAGACAGAGTGCTACCGGGTATCACCATCATAAAAAGTAACACTAAGCAAATAAATTGCTGAAATATCGATTTATATGCTTAGTGTTTTACCATGTATGTAAATTACTGAAATAACAATTTATATACGTGGTGATATAAATACGTAAATTGCCGAAAAAAAATTATATGCGTAATATTACATATAAATTGCTGAGACAGTAGTTTATATACTTAGTATTATACGTAGATTGTTGAAATAGCACTTTTTATGTTGAGTGTTAAAAGTAAATAGCTGAAATAGTAATTTATATACATAGTGTTATACGTAAATTTCTGAAATATCAATTTATATGCCTAGTGTTATACGCAAATTGCTGAAAGAGCAATCTATATTCTCAGTGCTATATGTAAATAGCTGTTATAGCAATTTATTGAATATACATAGTGTTATAGGAAAATTGGTGAAACAGCCTGAAGAAAGTTTTAGCATGAAGGAATTTAAAGGCTACTTTGAATTGATTGGCTTCACTACTTTACTTTAGTGCTGATTTTTAGCAAAAAGTCATTTCCTGCTTTCGATGCCCGAAATGAACAAGTATCCTTTTATAATTGTTCACAAGAAGAATCATATGGTTTCAGATTTTTTTCAACTCCCACATATTTGTTGTTTACTCCAGATAAAAAGCGTTAAGCATTCTTTTCTAACAGCAAAGAATCGACTTTTCGCTTGTCACATTTTTTTTAAAGCTCCATCTGTTATACTGTTATGTACGCATTAGGAAAATAATTGATTCTACGATCTTCAGTTTTGTTTGAACGACGAAATCTTGCCACAACTTAGTTAAACAAGTTTCACCTATCATAAATGAAGAGGATTTTAGGAAATGACGTCAGCAAAGGCGTACTGATAGCCTCCACCCCCCACACCCCCCACCCCACCCCATTGCGGGGGCCCTTCGGCTAAGAGGGCAGCCCCAACAAAAGGATTTTATGAAACTTTCTGCGGAAACTTCATATGAGGCTGGTTAAAGAAACAGCCGGGAATTTTGATGGCAGCTTTGAATGAAATATTTTGAAAAGAAAGCTTTTTTTTTTGTTTCACTAAATAAGTAGAATATTTAGAAATCATTTTCGCGGTTTTGGTTTATAAAAAGGGATGACGGGAAAGCAGTTACTCAAGGTTACTTGAGGCCTCTTTTGACAGTCATAGCAATAGTTCTTACACACATATATTAACAAAATAATGTGAAAGAAACATATGAGTTAAATGAATGAAATTTTTTCACCAATGAGGATGAGGAGTTATGTATTACAGTCGTTTGTACATAACTACGCATCCTTCAGACGTAATGAAGTGAAAGAAATTTTTTGTGGGGACTTTTTACTACGTTCAAAATATTGTGTCATGATGTTTTCATATACAGTATGCTGTGGCATGATGTTTTTTATATTCAAGAGTAAGTGGTTTATGAAGATGTGCTTTTTTTATGTGCCACAATTCTTAGTTGTTACTTACTTATAAACTTACTTATGTTTTATATTTTCGTATAAATCTGAAAAGGTCCTTAGACACTGTCAAACGGCAATTACGTATTTTATGTGTGTGACTCTGAGGAATTTCAAACAGAATGGCCTTAGTTTCCTAAAAGAATATTGCATATGATTAACTTTGGCGTAAGTGTACTACAGTACTTTGTATTTGCACAAAACTAGGGCAATCATTTTAATTACAACGTGCATATCTGTGTTACATGCAATAAAGTACAATATTTTGGTTTTATGAAAAATACTTCTGGATTCTAAAGAATTTGATTATTAAAACTCCCATAAAATCTAGTTATTAATATGGAAATTAAAATTTTCAGTAATTAAAAGATAATAGATTTTCTCAAAAGAAGCTCGAAGACATTTTTGCAGGGGAGGGGGCGGGTTGGGGGGGGGAGTACGCCACTTGACGTCAGGTCAAAGACGGCGCTTAGAAATAGGAAGCTGAAAGATTTGCGCTGGAGTGCCCGCTAGAAAAGAAACACAGAAATAAACAAAGTAACTACCTAGTATGTGGGAGGAAAAGGGCTCCGCAAAGCGCATGGCATGTCATACTTGTACAGCTAGCAGACAGCATTTTGGGTGGCCAGCAGTGTATTTATTTTTTAAGCATTTCGTTCTTTAAATAACCGCGGTAATTTCTGATATTTTTTTATAAACGTTTGGAAATATAATTTTTCTGGATATTTTTATAAAATCACAGACTGAATTTTAATTTTAGAAATATTAATATTCAGCAAAAGAATATTTGTTTCCTTGTTCATTTGCTGATGATTAATTACAGTTGCGTTTTAAAATATATGTCGAATCTCATAGTTTATCTTTTTGCTATATATTGCATATCCACTAATGGACTGAAACCTCCAGTACTCTTCGCAAGTAGTTTGCCAGTTGTTTGTCTTGTTAGTCAGAAGCAGCTGTTAGTTGATCTTTCATTCTAAAATAGCGTAATTCTTCAAGTTTTTTAATTCCCGCATAGACGCCCACTATAGGGGAAAGGAAGGTGTATCTTGCACCTCCAATAATTTTACTGGGGGGGGGGGCAATGCCCACCCAATATTTTCCATCTTGTTTAATTAAATAATCGCTTTAGCTTCTTGGTGGACCAAGCTCCACCTTAAGAGGCCAAAGCGATTTATTTCCAAAAAATTAATAAATGACAAAATAAATAAAAACTTTTTTCCCATTCTCCGCATTGCTCATTTGATAAGAAACTGAATTGCCAGCCCCGTATTGTGTTTGACATGTTCTCGTGTGATATGTAGTAAATGTCTAAAACAATTTTCAAAAATAAAATAAATGAAAATACAGAAACGTATAATATCTATCGCCTTTATTTATCTACAATGCTGGCCACCCAAAATGCAACACCAAGAAGGAAGCATCCGATTGGCCTGAAATTCGCAGCATGCGTCGTCCGCGAGAGGACATGCAAACGATTAGCATTGCAGGGCATATACAAATCATGTGCGCCCGGCACGCCACCGAGAAGCACTATAAGAAGGGTGCACAGAAGGCGGGGTGTAAGTAGTGGAAATGTGTTGTGCTGCCGGACCTGTGCATGGGAAACTTCCTGATGCCTCGTCGCAGAATACGGCAGTCATTCCAGCACGTTTCGGAGTTCGACAGACGATGAATAATGGCTTATCGTGACAGCGGTTTATCGTACCGAGACATCGGCGCCCGTGTGGGGCGACATCCAGCCACAGTGAGGCGAGTATGGATTCGGTGGGTGCTGGAAGGGACGGACGGACCGACGTGAACGATTGCCGCAGCCGCGGCACACCACCGAACGAGAGGACCGGCACGTTGTGCGGCGGGCATTGACGGCTCGCACCGCCACATCACGAACGTTAGCGCAGGAATTAGGGTGTGTTGCGCAACAACCTGTGTCAGCACGTACCATTCGACGTCGTCTGCAGGAGCGGGGACTTGTCGCACGGCGCCCATTGCTCCAATTACCATTGACGTTACACCACCGGTGAGTGCGGCGGCGAGAGACTGTATGACGCCTGCATTATGCATCGCCATACCGGTCCGTCGCCTGGCGTTATGGTTTGAGGCGCAATTGGATATGACACCCGAACCCCTCTGGTACGCATCGCCGGTACACTCAACAGCCACCGCTACTTCTCCGACGTTTTGGAGCCTGTAGTCCTCCCTTACCTGCAGGACCTGCCAGCGGCCACGTTTCAACAGGACAATGCGCGCCCGCACATGGCACGCATCGTGCAACAATTCTTCACGGCCCACACAGGTGTCACTGCTGCCGTGGCTCGCCCTGTTCTCCCGATATGTCGCCCATCGAACACGTCTGGTCACTGATCGGCCACCGAGTGGCCCGGCAAGCATCACCCGCGGCTACGTCTGATGAATTGTGGTAAAGTATGGAAGCAGCCTGGACCGACATACACCAAGCCCACATCCAAAGCCTCTTTCGTTCGATGCCGCGGCGTGTAGAGGCCGTTATTGCCAGCCATGTGGACCACACGAACTATTGATGTCTGCGTGTTCCGCAAGTCGCACGGGCCTGTAAGCTCAATCGTTTCATCTTTGTATCTGTTGTTATGTGTCCAGTAAATCTGGCTTTGCTGTCTCGTGTCCTTCTTGGTGTTGCATTTTGGGTGGCCAGCAGTGTATTTATTTTTTAAGCATTTCGTTCTTTGAATAACCGCGGTAATTTCTGATATTTTTTATAAACGTTTGGAAATATAATCTTTCTGGATATTTTTATAAAATCACAGACTGAACTTTTAATTTTAGAAATATTAATATTCAGCAAAAGAATATTTGTTTCCTTATTCATTTGCTGATGATTAATTACAGTTGCGTTTTAAAATATATGTCGAATCTCATAGTTTATCTTTTTGCTAATTCAAATATTATTGTCAAGCTGAAGTATATGCATATTAACATTGAAACCGTCTTAGCACGATTCAAACTTGCGTTAGATATCTTAAAGTTAAGAAATAAGAACAAGTTAGAAGTATATAAATAAACTTTTAGATCTTTCGAATTACACAGTGAATCCATCTTCAGAAAACGTTACAATTTTGAAAATAAACATAAACATCGTACTGACAATGACATACAACGCGCAATGCAAGTGCTTCGTTCACACACGCAAACTACAGCTTCTTCTGGGTTGTGTGAAAAGTTTGGATATTATACAGATAAATTATTCTTAAGTAATACCTTCCAAGGTTGAGGAATGCTTGCTGGACCGTCTTCATTACAACATCTGTGTGCTAATTTGTGGATAAAAATACTTTCTGATAATAGCAATCTTGATTAAAGAAGGAGTGGCAAGAATTGTTGCTTCGTCCCAATTTGGGAAGTGGGTATCTCCATGAACTATAGACGAGATAGAGTTGTGGTCATAGCACCATTTTTAACATTACATTTATGTTCAGTTAATCTTGTTTTTAATGTCCGAGTCCTTGATCCAATATTACATGTATTTGTATGTTCCGGGTGTACTGCTTTTAGGGGAACACTGCATATTCCGTGTTTATTCTGCTCTTCTACACGGTCACGGTCTTTTTTAATAATGGATAAGATGTTACTTGTCTTTAGTCCAAAGTTCAGGTTATGACGTCGGCAAATGTTGTTAAGAGAACGAGAGATTCTAGTAATAAAGTCCATGGAGCCTACATATCTTGTAGAAGTATGGTGTCTCGATAGCGTAGTGGTTGTCGTTCTCTTCACTTTTTTAATGATGTTGTCAACAGTTGGCAGGGAATATCCGTAGTTTTTAGCTGTGTCTTTTATCTGTCGAAGTTCAGTTTGAATCGTGCTAAGACGTTTTCAATGTTAATATGCATATCTTTTTGCTCCTTTTTTTAATTTTCCTCTTGACAATGGAAGTAACGTGTCCCTCCCAAGTCTGATCTCTTCACGCCTGCCCCCCAAATAATTTTGAGAAGTCGGCGCCCCTGAATTCCCGTCATTTTAGCTTTACAAAATCTAGGCATTAGCTTGGTTAACAGGTAAAAACAATCTTTCCTGTTCAACGAGAGACGGTAAGTGAATAACATATGCGGATTGGCTAAATAACAAACAAATCCGTTAACACTAAAAAAACCTCGTACAGCACGGTTGACTTGCAAAAGTCTGGTCTTTCGCTTTGAGGTCTGAATTGAAGTTCTCTCAGTGGCACAGTCTATATGTTCGTCTTTCTGTTGTGGTTCTCTCCTTTCTGTGGAGACAGGAACGCTTAATTAGAGAATGAGCTATTTCTCCTATTTGACACTAAAGAGTGTCATAACACTACAGAAAATAATGCGACCAAAGTAAAAAAAACTGCCGAATTTTCCTACAGATAAGATAAAACAGGAAAAAGCAAACCAAAAACAGGAAAACATGAGACGGGGTACATTTTAAATGCGTAGCAACACTTTCCAGCGCACAATATCTGTTTTTCTTCTCATTTTCCAAAAAAAATGGTCATCGACTGCGCAGGAAGGATACTTGTGTTTCTTCGCAGAAATTCCATCGGAACCGCAGGTGTTATGAACACGCTTTTCAGGGGAAGAAATAATAAGGAAGAAAAATAGAAAAACTTAAATATAGAATTTTCCACGTTTCGTGAAAATCTTCCAAGTACGTGGAAATAATGTAAATAGACAAAATCGTCGCTCTTTCCACGTTTATCATTAATTAGCTCACAGTAACCGAAAAATTGTATTTCGACACCGCTGGGATCGAACCCCAGATCCCTCGATAACTAGCCGAGTGCGATCGCCTTACGCTACGGTGTCAACAACCCACGGCGCTATGTGTGTTTATCTGTCAGCATCTGACTTCACAAATCTGTAGGGATGGGCTCAGCAACTGAGACGTCACCATACGCTACGGTGCCAACAATCCACGGCGCTATGTGTATTTATCTGTCAGCATCTGACTTCACAAATCCATAGGGATGGTCTCAGCAACCGAGACGTCACCATACGCTATGGTGCCAACAATCCACGGCGCTATGTGTGTTTATCTGTCAGCATCTGACTTCACAAATCCGTAAGGATGGGCTCAGCAACCGAGACGTCAACATACGCTATGGTGCCAACGATCCACGGCGCTATGTGTGTTTATCTCTCAGCATCTGACTTCACAAATCCGTAGGGATGGGCTCAGCAATTGAGACGTCACCATCTGGTGCTGAGCCCATCCTTACAGATTTGTGAAGTTAGATGCTGACAGATAAACACCCATAGCGCCGTGGATTGTTGGCACCTTAGCGTAAGGCGAATGCACTCGGCTAGTTATCGAGGGATATGGGGTTCAATCCCAGGGTGTCGAAATACAATTTTTCGGTTGCTGTGTGCAGGGGCGTAACTAGGCATGCGCCCGGGGCAAACTGCTAAATATTGCGCCCCAATCTGCCTCTCTCTCTCTCTATCTTTCTCTCTCTCTCTCTCTCTCTCTTTCACTCTCTTTTTTTTCACTCTATCTCTCCCCCTCTCTCTTTTTTTTCATTCACTCTATCTCTCCCCCTCTCTCTCTTTTTCTTTCACTCTCTATCCCTCTCTCTTTATGTATCTCTTCATTTCTCTCTCTTTCACCTTTCACTCTCACACACACACACACACACACACACACACACACACACACACACACACACACACACACACACACACTCACCAAAAGAACAAAAACAGCATTGAAAATCTAAGCAAGCACAAGCTACAGAGAACAATTTTCAAGAAAAATAGCTTTAAATTAAAGACAGCAAAAAGCAAATACAATTTCAAAAATATAACAGTACTACAAAGACTTTCTAACGAAACTAGGCGTAAAAAAGGCACAATCAAAATATGACTGGTTTTACAACTTTTCGCAACTGCTTCGGAGTTCGGATCTTCAGCACCGCATCAAGCGGACCGAATGTAGTTGACAGTCGTGGCATGCAGCCACAATAAAGACTGAATAGCCTCCAGAGAATCTTCAAAAATGTGAACAACATCCTTATCTTGCAACTCACATATAGTCCATCCAACTAAAGAAGTACGGGGGGCTCCATTGTTGTAGAAGGGGACCCTTCAGTTGGACGGACTATACAACCACGCCTTCATTACCTAATGTGAGAAACTAACAAGTCCTGAACATTTTGAGGAGGAAATTCTAATTTTAATTCTGCCAAAAACGTGTGTAAAAGTTTCAGTTCCAATTGTAATCGCATTCCAAACAGTGATTTATGCGCCCTCTTTTGAGCTGAGCCCGGGGCAGCCGCCATTTATACATTTTGCCCCGTCTGCCCCGCTCTAGTTACGGCTCTACTGTGTGTTAATTAAAGAAAAACGTGGAAAGAACGATGACTTTGTTTATTTTCATATCTCGTAATTGTGAAATATCCTATGAAATTCCAAAACAATAAAGTTATCGTGCGAACAAACGTATCCTTGGAAAATTAGAAGTTTCTATCCGTTATAAAATTTAGTGGTGTAAAAATATATATAGACAAAACACCAAGCTTTCACACGTCTACCGGACGGCTTTTTCAAGGTTCTAAACTATAGCGTACATACAGTACAATGTAGAATAAACAAAACGAAATTCATTGACGTGTTTACAGCTTTTGAAAACATTCGGCGCGCGCCATCGCATATTAGGTATCTTCCGCACATCATGGAACACGATTTTACATAATAGTGATACATTAAGCTACATATAATTTATCTGAAGATGCGCCATACATATTGATTGGCAACTCGTACGATACATTCTCGTTGTAGACATTAGGTCTCATCAGGATCTTGATACATTCTCTCACAGCAGCTTCTTTTTGAGTGATGTACTTGGATATACATTTTGCATCTAGCCAAACAGGTATGGTTGCGTTGAATAAGACCTCTCTAGCAAGAGCAGTAGTCGGCTTTTCATCTTTTATAATCCTGCCATGCTCCTTAATCCTGGTCCTTATTGATCGCTTAGTCAATCATAAAAGAACTTTGCTGTTCCACCCTCATAACGCAGACGAATGGCATAGATCCCCGCGCTGTCATTTTCCATTCTATTCATCAAAATTGCGCCAACAGATTTTGAAGACCTAATTTGTTACACCAACAAATTTTGTAACGGATAGAAACTTCTAGTTTTCCGAAGTATATTTTTAAGTGGTGTGTTTTCGCTTTTAAGCCTATCGTTTTCAATAATGGGGCACGATACTGTCATCTGGACAGGAAATTCTATTCTAAGAAAGATGGGAATTCTTGGTCATGCTTCTTTCTATGGGAGCCAAACAGAATCTTTCTAATTCATCGAGAAGAAAAACAACGGCAGATGAAGTCCACAGCGAAGAAAAACTGAGAACGACTAAACGCTGGAAAACATATTTCAATAAGATTCAGGAAAAGTATTTTCCAGTCGCTCTCTTAAAAACAGCAATCTTGTGACAAATGCTAAAATACTTTTAGACTGCGCCATAGACAGATTGCTGAACATTCGGAAAAAACTAGGAAGCACGTGGAAAATCTTGGTTATGATTGTTCCTGTTGCATTCAAAAGGAGTTTTTCAGTTCATTTTCTGGAAACGTAGTTATCACAACAAACACAAGAACCAACAAGAAACTGCTCCACTCAAAAATATATGCAAAATTTTGTTCGAAGATATGCAGTGTACTCAGTACAAGGTACAAAGAACATCAATCTGCTCTGTAGAAGAGAAAATGTGTGTACACAGATAGATAGACAGAACTAGCGGCAAGATTTACTCGTCTTATTTTTTTTTTCTCCAAAAGTTGTCCCTGGAATAAGACACTGTCATCGCGGGGGAGGGAGCTTACGGACAGGGACCTTGAGTTCCATGAAAATTGTTGGAAATCAGTCCTTCATTCATTCGCTCTTTTATAATGTAACTCATGTCAAGTGAGATATAAATACTGTCACGCATTGTTCTCGTGACACGCTTTTTCAAATATGCGTGTCATAACGGCTAAAATTTCAGAGCTGCTATTGTCTTCACAGTGAAAGTTTGAGCGTCGTCGCTGTATTTTTAGCACGTCTTTTGTAAAAAAAGATCGTGCTTATGTTATCGGTTTGTCCGTCCGTCCGTCTGTAGACACGATATCTCTGCAACTATTAGTCCGATTTGAAAAATTCTTTTTGCATTGGGAAGCTTGAAATATTCGAATGATGATCCTTCATTTCGTTTTTTTTTTTTTTTTTTACTATGTGTAATTTCGCCGCTAGAGGGCGTAAATGCAGATGATGTCGAATTCAAAAATACATTTTATTCCACATAAGTGCTTCTAAGGATCCGATTGAAAAAAATATTTTATCTGTCGGTTCCATCTATGTCGAAGAGTATTTTAGGAATAGTTATTTTTCCAAATCATACGTAGATTTTCCGCTAGGGGGCGTAAAAGTAAATTACGTTTTCCCCGATATCTCTTCTTCTAAAACTCCGATTTGAGAAATGTTTTCTGTAGTAGTTATAGCTCCTGACGGAAAATCGTTTGCATATAATTCCTCATTTTTGGTAAAGAATACTTTGGCCACCAGGGGGCGTAAGTGTTAATTTTTGGTTCTGATGTATTTGCCACAAAATCTGAGCTTCTAAAATCTCGATTGAAAAAATTCTTTTGTGGACCGATGCCACTTACGTCGATAAACATTTTCGGAATATTTTCTTTTTAAAATATTTCATGGTTTCTCCTCCAGGGAGCGTAGATGTATATCCTATTTTGTCACTATCTCTGCTTCTAATGGTCCGATTAGGAAAATTATTTCTTTATGAGATAGAGTTTCCCGTGTGACATGTTTTTCAAATAATTTCAAAATTTTCAAGTAATTCATAGACTTTCCTCTAGTTGCGTTTCCCCCTCTCTGCTTCTAAACCTCCGATTTGAAAAATCCTTTCTGCACCGGATATAGCTCCTGATGAGAAATCCTTTGCACATAATTTCTCATTTTTGTAAAAAATGGTTTGGCCACCAGGGGCGCAAGTCTTAATTTCCATTTCTGATGTATTTGCAGCGGAATATGAGCTTCTAAAATCTCGATTGAAAAAAAAATGTCGTTTGAGAACCGATACTACTCATGTCGACAAACCTTTTAGGAACATTTTCTTCTTAAAATAATGCATGGTTTCTACGCCAGGGGCGTAGATGTATATCTTATTTTTGTCAAGATCTCTACTTCTAGGAGTCCGATTTGAAAAATTTCTTCTTTGTTGGATAGTGTTTCCGATACGAAACTTTTTGCATATAAATTCAAAATTATCAAGTAAATCATAGACTTTCCGGTATGGGGCGCAAAGGTAAATTGCGTTTTCTGCGTTATTTCTGCTTCTAAAATTCCGATTTGGAAAATTCTTCCTGTATCGCATACAACACCTGATAGAAAATAGTTTTCATATGATTTCTAATATTTGGTAAAGAATCGTTTGGCCAGCAGGGGCATAAGTGTTCATTTCTGTTTCTGATGTATTTGTAACAAAATCTGGGCTCCTGAAAACTCGACTAAATTTTTTTTTCTCTTGGACCCATACCGCTTATACCGAAAAACCTTTTGAGGATACTTTCTTCCTAAAATAATGCATGGTTTTCCCACCAGGGGGCGTAAAGGCACATCTTATTTTTGTGGATATCTAAGTTTCTAAGAGTCCGATTTGAAAAATTATTTCTGTGTTCGAGAGCGTTTTCGATGCGAAATGTTTCTGACATAAATTCATGTTTTTCTTAACGCACAAGTCTGCAAACAGAGGGCGTACGTAAGCTCACGATTCCGTTCACAGCAATATCTGAGGGATTAAAAGCTGGATTGAAAAACTTCTTTCTTCCGTCAGATACTATTGTTTTCTATATCGGTTCCATTGACTTTGAATAGCTTTAATAAATTTAATTTGCGTCAGAACGGATTCAAAAGAAGTGCTAATTACATCCGAAAATTCGGTGTCATCTTTCTTGTTTTATTTGTTTATGTTTGATAGTTATTAGTAAGAAAGTAAATCATTAAATCACATCTATTTCAATCATGTCTCTGTAAGAGTGATTTCACTGCGTCACTTGCCGCTTCTATGTTTTTTTCCCCACAGAAATAATATTTTCCTTATCATTTGTAGCAAATTTTGAAAAAAACATAATTGCATAACACTTAAATAAAGTCATGTTCCAGAGAAAAATCACGTTTATTTACAGAAGTTTCTATAGCTCATTTTCTTTTTAAAATTTCATTGCACAGGACAGACTAAGAAGAATGATCTTATTTTTCCTTAAACCCTGGATACAGGATAAAGGTTTTGTCGCCAGATTGCGGTTAGTGTTCTGACCGCTTTCCTTAACGGTTGTCCTCTCATTGCAGAGGAACTGAATCGCCACCACAATGGCCAATGTTTCTGAGCTCTGTATGAGTAAGGATCTTCTGTGAGTTTCCAAATCCACGATGTCAACTAATCTGTTAAGCAGCAAAATCCCCCTTCAGCAATCGATCTCTCCCACTTAACCATTGCTTTTATGGTCGACTTAACTTCCCAGGCAATCCGAGATTTTTGAGTTTTATATTATTTATATAATAATATAGTTTGCATAATGCTATATCTTTAAAATGACTAAAATGCACTGTCTCTGTGTGAGTAAACGTTGTCACGATCTTTTCGAAGTCAATGAAAGTGTGTTAAACTACTTTTTGTTTGGACAAGTGATATTAAATAATTTTTCGCGGGGGATTGCTTAGTTTTACGCTAGACAATTGACAGTCATCAGAAAACCAAGCATGATCACGAGACATAGGCGCCCATATGGGAGGTTAAGAGGAGGTATTTGGCCTACCCTGGAAATCTGATAATGTCCTTTCTGTTCTCGAAAGGTACTACAGAGATTTTCTAGATAACACTAACTCCGATTGCTAATTTACCTGTTGAACTTCTGGATGCCAGTGTATGCAGTGAAAATAGGAAACAGCAAAGCGTTAGGAATTCACAGTAGAAATTAATAACGAAATTTCGCATTGCATGTTGGACAACAGCATACATACGTACAGTACAGAAAAGAAAAGTAGGAAAGGCGAAGAAATAAAAAACACATTTTTCTCTACAGCAGCTATCCACTGCTGAACAAAGATCGCCCAAAGTTTTCCCAAGAAATTTGTCATGAGGGTATTTTTTCATTCTTGATGACCAATTGGGTATCTATGGCGTTTCGTGGCGTATGTGACACAAAGTCGCCAAAAGGATTAAAAGAACGAGAAAGAAATTTCCTTATTTTCCTAACATGCTGCCTAATTTCATTTATCCGTCTTTTGTATGTAATTTTGGGTTTTCTGGTTTCTAATTAAATTTATGTGTTGAGAGTATGGCAAAATTCATTAGATAACAAGAAGGCACTGTGGAAATTTGCACGCAGCCCCGGTGGTGCGGTGATCTAAGCGATGGCTTCTGATCATTCGTCCTAGGTGGGTCCGGGTTCGAATCCCGGTGAGACATGGATGTTGTGTTTGTCTTACGGCCCTGGCTCTCTCCCTTCCCTGGAACCAGTGGCTCTAAATTAGGGACGGGCGACTGCTTATAGCCCACTGAGTTGCTCACCGTGGTCGTTAAATCTCCAATAAAAAAAAAAAAAAGAAAAAAATGCGCATAGTGTTCGTATATGTTGTGACGTGCCTGCACCGTTGGACGCACATGCGATAAAGGCAGATAGCAGTGTGCTCATGTCCGTGTAGCTCAGTTAGGAGAGCGATTTATTCCGGAGTGAGGGGACCCGTGTTCGATGCCCGGCGCGGACAAACTTGTGTTTTCACATTGGCACCCGAACTTCCAGCATGACCCGGCTGTTAAGTTTCTCGCAATGATGTGATGTTCTTTCCACACGGCAAAACAGGAAAAATGAGAATCCCTTCTTCAGTGCTTCGAAAAAATAAATCAGTGTAATGTTACTCGTAGTTACAATTTCTGTTTGACCCCTCCTGAAAGCTGCCCAGCTACAGCTGCCGAGAGGGTGGTTGTCCTCCCAGATTGGTCCTACCAGGCATGCTCGGGGGCGTAAAAGATAGAAATGCACAACGTATGGATAAATTTACTGAAAATTGTTACTGAAACGGAAAGTCATGCACTTCAGTATTTTCTGTTTTGAAGACTTTAGTTCGTATGGAGTATTTCGCGCAGCTAGCAATAGTACAAAATAGAATACACTGAAAGGTGCTGAACCTCTTATATGCTTGAAAGGTTGGTTGGTTAGTTTTTATGGCGCAAGGGCCATGTTTGGCCAAAGAGCGCCAGACACAAGACCATCAAAGAAAAATTTTTAAAACGTGCGGAATGATATGCTTGAAAGGAATTGTCTGCAACAGAGGATGGAGGCCTGTAAAACAATATACTGATATGCCTGACCTCCGTGATCTTCCCAAACACACCGTAGGGGATAAAGAGCTAATTGTTAATTTGAGTTCTGTTGCAGAAAGCTCCTTTGAGCGTTTGACCTTAAACGGAATTTTTTCAAGTCCTAACTCGAAAGATCAGATCAGATCATTTGTAGAAAATTCTAGGAAGGGAGTGTCTGACCTCAGGTCTTAAACAATCCTTAGAAATAGGAAGCTAGGAGATTTGGGCTAGAGCGCCTGATAGGAAAGGGACACGGAAGCGAGGTAGAAAGGAGGAGGAAGACGTCCTTATTTATTACCGGGGGCCAACACCTGGGATCCGACGGCTTAACGTGCCCATCCGTCGCACGGCGGATAGGCGCGTTAAGCCGTAAAAATGGTTCGAGCGCTCGTAATAAATGAAAGCGTCTAAAAAATGTAAACATGGTTGAGCGTTCATTTTGGTTCGAGCGTTCGTACCTGCCTCGGATAGAACCAGTGGTTTCTCCGTGGCAGTCACGAACGCTGACCACTAGAACATCCGCCTAACCCGAAACCATCTCCCTATTGTGTCAAAACACAATTTTGTCGGCGCTCCCTCGCTCCGGAGTAAGTTGCTCTCCCAACTAAGCTACACGGACGGAAAATTCCGCAGCAGATTTGTCGTCTTGACATGTAATTCACCTCTGTAGTATGTCACATCATTTCTCTGTTAACTTTCTTTTTTTTTTTTTCTTTTTTTTTTTTGAAGCAAAATAGATATTATTTTTTAATAATTCCAGACGATATTTGGAAGGGACATCACACATTTTTCGAAGAACCCAACGTCCAGTAGATCAATTTTTACGTTGGGGCGCCAATGTGAAAACACAAGTTTGTGTCCGTGAGGACTTTATGGCTGGGGGGGACAAATGGAACCCTAGAGGGGGCAAATTTTCCATTTGCTACATATATATATATATATAATTTTTACTACTATATTTATATATATATAGAAGTAATTACTATATATTTAGCACAAGGGCACATTTAGAGAGCCACCCCCCCCCACCCTCGGAAAATGTGACATTTTTTTGTTTTTTGGTTAAAATGCAACTTACATTAGAAAAAAATGCCTTAATTTAATAAAAATGTACCGACTTACATTAAAAAAAATGCTTTAATTTTCTTCAATTTTTCATTAACGTTCATTTTGTTCCAAATGGTGGATTTCAAAAACTTCCTATTTTCTTCCCCCACCCTCACCCCGAGAAAAATTCTGTATACATCTCTGATATAGTTATTACTTCTTCAAACATTTCAGGAATAACAAACTTTTTTCAGCTAAAGGAGAAGGGGGGGGGGTTCCGCAGGCTTGAAATTTTCATCTATTAAAACGCATTCAACGCACTCTTGTTCCTGAATCGTATTCCCAGACAATTCGGTATGATTAGTCTACTTATTATATTTTGAAGAATACCATGCGTCGTAATACACTTTTTAATAATAAAATAAACTATAACTAGTACCATTTGAACAAATATTTTAAAAAATTTAATTTGAGAAATATTTGTAACATAAAAAGAAACGAAACTTCCTTTTTCATCATAGCCTGAATTTATTAAAATTTGGTTCGGTAACCTAAAATGTCTCGGGGGGTAGGGGGTGGATGGTCATTTCCGGGAGGGCTTCGCCCCCTGGATGTATGCCTGAAAGAAACACTGGATCGAACCTGTGCGCCCACACTCCGGAGTAAATTTATCTCCCAACTAAGCTACACGGACGGAATATCCCGCTGCAGATTTGTTGTCTTGACACGTAATTCATCTCTGCAGTAGGTCAGAATTGTTACGTTGACAATCTAATACTCACTCGTTCTGTGCTGATTTGTTTTTCATTCTACATTGCTGCAGCGTGCTGTGTTGTCGGCGTTCACGTAATTTTTACATTTTACATGATATTTACAGCCTTTGACTCTTGGGTATTTACCTAGTTATAATATTTTCAGTAAAATTACTGTCAAAAACCCGAAGTGAGATTTTTTGAAGGATCACGATACTTTCCCATGACGGAGGTGTGAGAAAGAAAACAAACTGCATACTATTAGAGTGAAAGTGAGGAATTTTTTAACTCGCGGGTGCTAATTTCAAATCTCGCCCTCCCAAACAAGAAAAGCTTGCTTCGGCCCTGCCCCCATGTCGCGAGATGTGAAAAGATTGGTTATTGGTAAATGGCTCTTCCACACAAAGATACAGTGTCGCCAAAAGGGAAATAAAAGGCGATGACGTGAAAAGGTTGGGTTAGGAAATGTTTTTATCATCGTTGTAAACACAGGAAACGACCGGGAATCCGGAAGGAACGGCAAAATGCAACTACACGGTACACACAATTAAAATTACATTGAAACATGTGGGACGTGATCGCAAAGAGAAAAACGCTAAGTGTGACATCAATTAGAGCTAAAATCACCGCCATGGAGCATCCTATGCTTAAAAAAAGTGATTAGTTTTTTCAGATCGCCCAGCTGTGTGGCGGATCTGATTCCGTTTCGCAGCAATGATTTTCTACGTAGACTTCTTCTACACCCCCTAGAATCTTGCACAACATGAAACTACTTCTGTAGTTCACACTTGATCGTTTCTTTATTTGGAGCTTATTCACGGATTATTTTTTTTTTTTGTTTTTGTTTTTTTTGCACGATTACAGACACAGATTCGTATTAAGCAGGAAATGAAGTAAAGTTGCGCAGAACAAAAGATTATGGAGTTTGTAATGAGAAAAGCGTTTTTTTCAACCGCTTATTTAACCATCGTACCACACCATTGTATCACATAAGGAAGGCACGATCAACTGGTTTTTGTCCTATTTCCTAAATACAGAAGTACATAAAAAAAATGGTGAACATTTCCTTTTGTTACACTGCTTAAATATTTCAGAATATATACATAATAGGGGAATTTTCAGTGTGCTTTTACATTTTTCTCTGGAAGGTGGCAACACTTCACTTGGTACAGTAAAATCTCTCATTAAAGGACGATCTCGGAATGTTTATTTTTGTCCGTAAAAGAGAAATACCTTTTCTCTCCATTATTAAAACGGGATTCAATTAGCTTTGAAAAATTTACCAGTAGGCCATCCTCTCCTCAGTCCTGGAAGTTGGTGGGTAGAAAGATTGAAACAAAGAAAACTTCTCTCCCGAGCCAGTTGCTTTTTTGGAGAATAGGGTCTTAATTTTGTATGTCTTGCATGAATTGGGTCCTTGGTCTCCATATTGCAGGTATTTCTCAGTCATCCCTTCAGTCCGGTTGTCTCGGTAAGTGTTCTTTCATTCTATTTCTCTTTCTGTAAACTGCCTGTAGAGAATGTGCCTTTCCCCTCCAACTTTTTCTACTCTGTAAAAAATTTTCTGAAATTAACGGATAAGTTTCCGTCATTTCTTTCGTGAATTAACTAAGCATATTTCTGATACAACCTTTTCCGTGAAATGACGGAAAGAAACCTTATTTAACAGATTTTTTTGTACCACGGGAAAATTCTGAATTTTCAGAAACCTTTCCGCAGTTTCTTTCTTATATTGACGATAAATTACCGTTTTAGAAATGTGTTAACGGAAAATTTTGAATTTTCATAAACCTTTTCGCAATTCCTTTCGTATATTAACGGAAAATCTCCGTTCTCCCTTTTTCCTTATCCGTACGCCTATGACGAGAAATTTACGCTAATAGGAGCGATTTGTGGGAATACTTGAGGTTTGATTAACTTTAAAATTTCCATCGTCTGTCGAATTTTGAAATTCCGTAGCGAGATCGGATATTGTGGATAGCATATCGCGTGGATTTTGTTTTTTGTGGCACAGGATATTTCTTCTCTTTTCCCGTATTTGGTGCACCAGCTACATAGTATACAGTATGTTGTGTTACTGTAAGAAACCGGGTACTTATTGTACAGATGATTATACGATGTCCGTGTCTTTGGACAAAAGCTATTACAGCTATCAAGAGTAAATTTGACAGAAGCTATTACAGCTATCAAGAGTAAATTTTATATTTGTGTGTGTGTGTGAGAGAGAGAGAGAGAAATAATACTATAAAAAGTACATTTCCCCTGTTTTTTAAGATAACTGAAAGTCATTATAAGTTTTAAAATATCATGTTGCAAAGCATTTTGTTGCTTCGAAAAATCCCGATAATAAATGCTTAATTTGTGAAAAGTCCTCCTACAGAAAAAAAATAAAAATATTACAAACCTATTCAGAAAAATAATAAGCTCCAACAGAAAATAAAATGGCTAAATCACTCACATTAATGACAAAAAACAAAATTTCATCGTCGCAGAATTCGTTTTACGATGTACGTAAGCCACATCGCCGAGCGTTTGTAGCTCAGTTGTTAAAGGCGCAAGTTACCTGTTCTGCTAGCTCTAACGACGGGGGTTCGATCCTGACCTCAGCGGAAGGATTATCTGGGAGTAAGTGCTGTACTGGGTCGTCGATTTTGCGGAATTTCAGTTTAAATATGGAAAACCCTGAAATTTACTTTTCTGAAATAAACGGAATTTCTGTCTAAGGAAAATTTGTGAAAATACAGAAGTTAAAATTAACAGGCACTTTTAAAAACGGAAATTTCTGAAAAGCACGGATACTTACCGGCAACTTTGCTGCTCGTTATTTTCAGAAATGTTCCGTGAATTCACACCACTTGTATTTTACAGTGTAGTATTTCATTTGTCAGTATTTCTGCTCATTCAACTCTCGTTACTTGGCGCCCAGGCCACATCTCAAAAGATTGAAGTTTTGTTTTCCCCTATTTACGATGTGTCCTTGTTTCTAATCCTAAACGAGCTATACTTCAAATGATGCTCTTAAGAAATGATCAAAATATAAAATCCTGCAATATAAACATTGTATGAAAAAGAAGTTAATGTCCCGCCATCTTTTTGGTCTGCTTGCGATAAGAAGCACGCCGAATGCTGTAGAATGGACTCCTGCTATCTGAATTGAGTTGACTTATTTTGACGAACTGTTTCCTTCAAGATTTGCTGCAGCTTCTTTGTTTTCTGCTTATGGGCAGCAATGGCTCAATACTACTGTTTTATGCGAGTTATCCCGTGGCCATAACACTACTCATCATCATCATTACCAACAACCATGGGTACAATTTCCGTAGGTGACTATTGCCATTTTAACTGTATTGTCCCATTGAAATCTGTTCGTTACAGAGTGGCTCAGTTCTTGAAGAGTTCCACCGCACCAGTCTTTAATATCGTCAGCTCACACATGGGGAGGTCGTCCTCTTGCATTTTTTCCATTCATTGAACCAAACACCAATGTCTTTATTATTCTGTCATTTTTTAGTCTGAAGATATGCCCAAAAAGTCTTTGTTTTCTCTGTATAATTTTTGGAACAGGGTCTCTTTCAGTTGTATTATTCTGTACACTTCTTTATTTCTCATCCTCTGGGTCCATCCGATTCGTAGAATTTTACCATAACACTTTCTTTCAAAAGCAAGAATCCTTCTTTCTGATTCCTTTGTCAATGTCCAAGTCTCGCATCCATATAGCATGCTGCTGAAGATACATGCCTCGAGAATGCTGAACTTAGTTTTGAGGCTGCTCTGCTCTTCCAAATTTTATCCACGGCTTTTAACAGAATTATAGACTTTGCAATTCTAATAACAATTTCTATTTTGCTGTTTAAGTCATATGTTATGCAGGTTCCGAGATAAGTGCATTTTTCCACAAGTTCTTTTGCCTTCCAGGATGATCTTATTCCTGATCTCTTTTGCGCCAAATACCATTGTTGTTTTTTTCTTTTCTATGTTCATATTTAGTCCATCTTCATTAGAGAAAGCTTACGACCGAGTAAATAGGACACTTTTGTGGAAGGTATTGAATGAATATGGTGTTACTGGGATTCTACTTAATAGTGTAAAAGCCATGTATGCTGGTGGTAGAGCTTGTGTACGAGTGAATGGTGTTTTATCAAAACGGTTTTCCATTGGTGCTGGAGTTAGACAAGGTTGTGTAATGTCACCATGGCTGTTTAATATATTTATGGACGCATGCATGCGTGAGGCCAAAATAGATAATAGTGGTTTATGTCTTGGTGATATCCGTGTGTGCAGATTGCTGTATGCTGATGACACTGTCCTGTTGGCAGAGAGCAAAAGTGAGTTGCAGAGTATGTTGACTCGGATGCACGAAGTTTGCATGAAATTCAAACTGAGTATAAAGAAGGGAAAACCCAAAGTTATGGTGTTTGAGAGAGTAATGGGTAGCACTGAATGTAATGTAAGTATAAATGGTACTGTGATTGATCAGGTGAGTGAGTTTGTGTATTTAGGAAGCATGTTTGACAGAGAGAACAAGTTGGATGGTGAAATCAGTAGGCGAGTGAATTCTTCTTTGAAAGTCATAGCTGCTCTGGGAGGTTTTCACAGGAATGATGGGTTCTCTAGAGAGTCCCGCATGGCTGTGTATGAAACAGTAATTGTTCCTACTCTGATGTATGGCAGTGAAACCTAGGTACTGCAGAAGAAACATAGGAGTCGTTTGTGTGCTGGATAAATGCGTTACTTACGTGGGGTTTGTGGCAAGACACGATCTGATTGTGTGAGGAATGAAGATGTATTGCAGTTGTGTGATGTAAAGCAAAATGTTGTTAGCAAGGTGGAGACCAATATGCTTCGGTGGTTTGGCCATGTTGAAAGAATGAGTGATGAAATGCTTACTAAGAAAATATTTTCAGCCCAAGTGGCAGGAAGGAAAGGCAGAGGAAGGCCAAGGAAGACATGGGTGGATCAGATTCAGGAATGCCTGCATGAGGAAAAGATTATGAGTATGAAGTGTAAAAGATCTTGTGTACGGCGTGTAATGGATATCAGTGAAGCACGAGTTGTATGTCAAGATCGCTGTAAATGGCGAAGTTTGATACGACAACAATAAGTAAAAATATCGGGAAGTTTGTATTTCTTTTTGGAGCTACCCTCTAAATCTCAGAGAACAGCTTAGTGATATGTATGTATGTATCTTTAGTCCATATTTTTTACCCTCTGTATTCAGTTCTTGTACCATTTGATCCAGTTTCACTACTACTCAAGTTTCACAAAATGCGTTAGTCTGGGGACAGAATACAGACCTCGCCTTCGCTCATAGCTACGGATAAGCTCATTAAAGACCCTAGCACAATTACAGTGCTTCAGATAACATATCTGAAATACTAGTGATTTGTGACCTATATTCGTACTTTTTTTTTTTTTTTTTTTTTTGATTGGAGGTTTAACGACCACCGTGAGCAACTCAATGGGCTATAAGCAGTCGCCCGTCCCTAATTTAGGGTCACTGGTTCCAGGGAAGGGAGAGAGCCAGTGCCGTAAGACAAACACAACATCCATGCCTGACCGGGATTCGAACCCAGACCCCTTACGGACGAATGATCAGAGGCCAGCGCCTTAGACCACTGCGCCACCGGGGCGGCTATTCGTACTTCGATGAAAAATAAAAGGTGGTCGACTGTATGAAGAAACAGCATTACTTCGACTAGCACAAATCACAAGGTTATTCGGATTTCTAAAATACGATTGATTAACTCCAGTTGCTATGAATTTCATTATCGTGGGTGGTGTAGCGGTAGCGTCTCCAACGGAAACCGGGAGATCCGGGTTCGATTTCAGGCGATGCAATTTATAAGCTTTCTGAAGAGATAGCTACATAAGAAACAATGCGAAATGCGCCGACAATGACATCCACATCACCACAGTTTCAATGCCTTGCTCACAACAAAATTTCGGTTTTGACATCACAGAGAATATCACAACTGCTGAAATTTAAACTATATGAAACAACCGTTGTATGAAGTATTTATACCTTTTCCCACCAGCATACTGATTTAACAAATATGTTTGTAATAATTTAAGTTTGCAATATTACTGATGATTTTTATCGTTTCAGTTATGTTTCCTTCTGGGTCTCAGACTAACTCAAGCTTTAACTCCAGACGAGTACATTAGTCTACGTAGGCACAACCAAACACCTCGTGAAGATGCCACACGCCCCTCTGTGGTCAAGATTTTCATGCGGCCTCCAAGAAACGAATATAAAGCAAAGATGCCCCGGCAACAGGAAGAACTACATCGCCATTCAGACAACTTTCAAGTGGCAAGCCCATCCGAGCGTTACAACCAATATAGAGATCAAACTGCTGTCCCGAAAAAACATCCCACATCTCGAAAGCCGGCGTTTGCCGTTGCAAAGTACGACGACTACTATCCCGTTAGAAAACCAAACACAAAATCGAAACCCGTACAAGCTTCTTCGCCTGCGGCAAAAACTCAAAAGCGACCTGTTCCAGAATATTCCAGAGATCGTGAAATGACAGAAGACTACGAAGAAGATGTCTATCCCGAAGAAAATACGTACGACATGCCTGACGAAAACATACCGATAAGGAATGAGGACGCATCCAGTAGGGCGAGAAAAGCCCACAGTGGAAAAATACGAGATCAAAAAAAAGAGACCAAGTCTATGTCAGCGTCAGAACAGGTTCAGAAACTTGTATCTCGGTCTGAAGACGACAAGCTTTTTGTTGCTGCGACCGGATATGGTGGGAAAACAAGAGGACAATTCCATGAACAGGTAAGATTTGACCTTTTTTGTAATACCATTCCTTTTCACAATACACTGTGCTATTTACAAAAAAATAAATATATCTGTTTGTTCACATTTCAGTCATTATGTTGCATTTAGCTGATTTCTGGGCACGATTGGTTGGCTTGCCGTTCATTAAATGGTGACTTTCTTTAGGACAGAGTAATCAGTTTTCCCTAGTCATCCTACTCTTTGCACTCTATGCACAAACCTGGTTTTAGAACATTAAAACCGCTAAAGCCGAACCTTCTGTTTCTTTTTGATATAGTTTACAGCAAGAATATGCGCGCTTGTGTGTTTATTCTGACAAGATACATCATTCACATATGCAAATTCGTTTAAATGCTCCGAAGTTAATGACAATGATCCGATGGAAAGCTTTTTGGGATGAAGGCGCCCCGCACTTTTCTGTAAAGCATGAAATTCGAGCAAAGAGTTTATAATTTATAGTCATATGACTATAGTCTACAGTCTGCAGTAGCTTGTAGCTTTGTACTAACAAAAGAGATATTGTTGATTATCACAGATGTAATCGGATCAAAATGATGTGACCCGAACTGGGATGAACTTTATCTAGACCCCCATAGTACTACACGTATCCTCTGGAGTGTTTAGCTATCTATTACACTCGCAGCGCGATAGCTTAGACCGAGTACACAGCATAAAAATTCACATACCCAACATTATTAATAACCGAGACTGAATAAATCTTAGGTTCTTTAATCATAGGAAAGAGTTTCCAGAGTTTAGTTTTCTTGTTAATAAACACATTTCTTCTGGTCTCAAAAGTTTCTTTTTGTCTCTTTAAAATCAATCATATAACAATTATGTATCACGAGAGCCAAACAAGGAGGTTTTGGCTCTGATGACAAGCAAACGAAAGTTACTGAATGTGGATGTTGGCTACATGATGAATGTGGATGTTGGCTACATGATGAATGTGAATGTTGGCTACATGATGAATGTGGATGTTGGCTTTAGGATAACTGAGCGTTATGATCGCAGTCTTCTAGCGCCGTAAGCCTGGGTCTACGTTAGACGCCCTGAGTAATACATAGAACGTAAAAGAAACCAAGTTACATATACGTGGATTCAAAACATTGCAAAAGAGTTCGCAACTCTCATGAAAAACTTTTGCTGCACGCTTTTACATCGACAAAGCACACGCTTAGCCTGATGAGACGGAAGAAAGGCGAGTTATGTCTCTTCACATGAAGAAATTCACGGAAACACACAAAAAAAGTAAGAAAGAAGGAGTAAGAAATCATACAGAAATCTTTCACTATTCTTCATAGAAACTTAATTCGTTCGGGAAATACTAAATACAACGGCAATGAAACTGGGTTAGGAAATTGTTGACCTGATACATTCGTCGCGAAAGAAACATTTTGACTCTGATCTTAGGTGATAAATGTGGATAGTCATTTGTGCAGGAATTCAAGTCTTGACCATTGTTGATTAACGAGAATAGGCATTTGTGCACAGAAATTGCAATCTGTGTTTCATCTCGATTGTTTAACGAGAGTAGTCACAGAAATCGTTATCTTGACCCTGTTATATCTTTGTTGCTTAATGAGAATAGTCATCCCTAAAGAAATTCCAATTTTGGCCATTTTTCATTTCTGTTCATTAATGACAACTGTCGTCTGAGAGGAATTTCCAATCGATTGAACAAATATGATAGTAAATGATCCTAGAGTTTGAACACAACTGCGTGTCTTTCATTTTCATGGCTGAGTTGGGGTATGTAAGCAGTAGAGTAACAACAGTTGCTTAGCCAATTGCAAAAGCAATTATTTCTAAGATCCAGAGAGTAAAATAGATTCTGTATAGAGATAATTTGCATTTCACAGTTTATCAAACAAACACTGAGATTGTGGAGAAACACCATCTGTCATGTTGCACTGCATCTTCTTTTGTTCTTTTTCGTTGAGAGGTTTAACGACCACCGTGAGTAACTCAATAGCCTAATTTAGGGCCACTGGTTCTAGGAAAGGGAGAGAACCAGTGCCATAAGACAAACACAATGTCCATGCCCCACAGGGATTCGAACCCGGATACACTTGGACAAACGGTCATAAGCCAGCGCTTAGACCACGGCGCCACCGGGACGGCTTTACCATATCAGCGATGAATTTTGGAGAATGTGGTGTCATAATATCTGGTTGCATCTCGTGAAGTCTAAGGTGATGATTGTTAGACATCCATGTTCTACCAGTTATAACGAAGCAAATTTCTCCGTCATTTCTGTCCACGCCAGGATTCGAACCCGGATCCCCTCATTCCGGAATAAGTCACTCTACCAATTGAGCTACGCGGACGTTTTATTGTGATTCCTATCTGCCTTTATGTCGTGTGCGTCCTTCTGGCAGGTACTTCACATCTCCTGGTACGTTACACAGTGCTATGGTAATTCTATGGGAATTATTCCTACAGCTTCTAACACGATACAGAACAAGTTATACTACTAATATAAAGCGGTGATTATATATTTATAGCTTCAGTATAATAGTGTTAACGAAGTCAACTAACTAACGCAAAGTTCCGCCCTTGAATTTACCCGACAACCTTGAGGTCTACTTGAAAAATCCTATTAAAACAAAAATAATTAGCTTGCAGCTAATGACGGCTTTTCAAAGGAGTATAAGCAATATCCTTGAACCTAATTACTTGCCAAAATGAGGAGAACGTCAGGCTAAAGATCAGAATGATTTGATGCTACATTAAGCCAAAAGCAAAGATGGGCCCAAAATTTTTTTTTATTACAAAGATGGGTGATGGCCTTCTCATTTCGTTTATGAAGAATTCACTTGCATCAATTTAGAGAAACCGTCTACACTAAAATACGGAAAATATTCGGGGACGTACTTTCTGAATCCAGACAACAACCTAACTTTTTTTTCTGAGGCAGCCAACAATGAATTGTAAAATTACGGATATATATGAAATTATTGCATCATATTTCTGTAGAAGTAATGCATTAGAAACTCACCGTAAAAGTTTTGGGTCAGTCTAATTTAAAATTCGGTTAGATTATGAACAAGACTATACTATAAATTGCACGTAAGCTCTTATGAGATTGTCTCCACATTTTTAGAATTTGAAAATCAAATGCTCGATTAGCATTGCACATTAGTAAATAGCCAAAATCATGATGACTGTCATCTACATGACAATACGGGAGAACTTGAAAATCGATAGTTCAGCAAGATATCTTCACTCATATTTCACACAGCCATTAAAGTGACAAAAATGTATCAGAAAACTTCATGTCTGTGAGTTGCACCTGAGAAAGAGGCATTTAAGAATTTAGCTGACCATTTCCTCTGACTAAGAAGAAAGAGTACCGGAGTATTCTAAATTTATTTCGACGCTCTGCTGTAGCTTATTCTTAGACAACAGGCTGTAATGTTTATTTATTGAAAATAAAATATCAGGTTATATCTGTACATTAGAAAGTGGAGAAGAATTTCTAACTTTTAAGACTCAATACAAGAATTTCTAAATCACTTAAAGTCCCACAGAAGTGTCTTTAGATTCATATTTCTGGAGTCACATTTCGGACTCTTTTTTTTTTTTTTTTTTTTTTTAGTCTGCGGGATTTATAGAAAAATGCTTCCAATGCCCATGGTTGTAAGAGCACGGTATTTTGAAAGTTCAGAGCTTTTAGAACTTCAGCAGAATTGTTACAGCTATCAGATCTGGGCATTTCATAACTTTTAAAGTTCGACACACGAGGTAAGAATATATTATAATCCTCCTCTCTGGTGAACTTAATATTGAAACAGAAATATTTGTTGGTCTCTTAAAATTCAACAGACGTATCTATAGACCTCAAAGCTAAAATAAAAGTCAAATCTGTGGCTTTTAAAGTTCGATAGACGCATTTCTTGGAAATTCATAACCGAGACAAAAGTATTTTAAAAGCATTCGAAGAGAGATCGTACATCTAGTACGCTTGAGGCTAATCCGACTATCTGCAAACCCAAAACAAAAATATATATTTGTACGACTCTTGCAGTTCCCAAAAAGTATTCCAGTCATTTTTAATGTCGTGGCAGAGAGAGACAATTTTTTCGTGGACTTGCAGATACAGAAAAAAATATATTATTAAAGTTCTTAGCGTAGGATTATGTAGCTAATGTTTTCGTGCCATTAAGGCTTCGCAAGAACATAATCAGTCCTGTTAAAAGCTGGAGGTAAAAGGCGTGTAGGCCATGGATGAAAGGGTTTGAGTTCGACTCCCGAAAACGGTTGTTTTTCATTTATGCGTTTTTATTTTTGCCTTTGTTTTAACTCGAAGGCAATTTCAATCGAAATCTAGGCAATTAAATTCGAACCAACCAACCTCTCAAGGCAAGGACCGTAAACAACACGTGGAACTTGGCTCTTATCAAATACAAGCCCATAAAAGATAAGAAATCATTACTACATCTTTCCCGAGCATCAACTTGTTAAAGAGATACTCTAACTGGGGCTGAAAGACGTTTTTGGCATCAATTGCCCTTGACGCGAATCCAAAGACCATGAAACCGTAATCAGCCACCCGCATATCTTCAGAAACTGAGCGTTCCGCATGAAAATATAGCCTCGTGCTCTAAGTATTTGAGGACACACCACTTCCCTGTTTTCTTATTCAAGGAACTTTAAGAGGCATTCTTTATTTTCCTTAAGAGAGATCGAAACCGCGTTGATACTCCTTCCAGCTTCACGATTCACTGAATAAGGCCGTCAAAGATTCTTTGTTTTCCCCAAACTCAATGTAAAGCTAGCTGACACCTTCCGAGGCGCAATGACCTTCTTCGCAGACCAGAACAAATCACTTTCGAATGCTCGCGATGCCGCACTTAACAGCCCGAAAATAGAAGGCAGCTTTTTCCTTTTACTTATCCTTTCGGCCAGTAAATTGTGACAATATTTGAGTCCGTGATTTATTTCGTTAACGTACTTTCACTCTTGCTCAAAAGGAGTGAATAACAGTGTAGGTGCAACAAACTTTAACCCTTGTTATATCTTGTTGAACACAACTTAGAAGTCAATTTTACTTCTATTCATGTTAATGTAACAGATGAAAGAAAACATAAAACAAAGAGCAACAACTTTCTTTGTACTAGAAAAATATTTATAATCGCTAGTTTACAGCTCTAAGAAATATGTTTTGTTTAATAAGGAACATTTTCCCTTTAAAAGGTGTTTTTACGAAAGGAACAATGAAATTCAGCACAACAAAATGATTTCTTAAAATGGACGTCAAGTAATTTTGCTTCCTATACTTCCAATGGAAAAATTTTTGTACACATTTCTTTCACAATTAGTGAAAGAAATGTGTAACGATGAAAATTTGAACATCGATTAAAATAAATTCATATTATAACTTGGAATACTTAATATTTTCTAAAACATAACCATAATTATATTAAAAAACAATAACTTTTCCTTTGGTGGTGTTGAAACCAGAAAACTGATGGCGCGACCTGTACTTTGATGACGTCAGTAGACAAACAAATGTTGGATTGCATAATTATGGTTATGTGTTATTCCAACTTATAAAATGAAGCTATTTTAATCGATGTTCAAATTTTCATCCTTGGGGACGCATTAATTGTGAAGAAAATGTGTACAGAAGTTTTTCCATTGGAAGTATAGGAAGCAAAATTACTTGACGTCCACCTTAAGAATAAAATATCCTGCTGCCGTTCTTTAATTTAAAATTCATTTTCTCAGTGAAACCGTATGCGAAGGCTTTAATCGGTTGACTCCCTTCTAGTCTCCCAACGGGTATATCAAAATATATGCCGATTTTAATGCTTTTACTGAGACAGTAGTTCTAACGTAAATATTACCTTCCTCAATTCTATTTTCTGCATTTATCTTTCTCTGATTTTTTCGTCACTTACTGTATGACTGAAACAGTGCAAGTCCACTGATTCCTCAGGATTTCTTGAACTATAAGAGTCGCCCAAATGAAACTGAGACTGTCGGTTTCATGCCGTAAGGTGTTAGAGGTTAGAATATGTGAACATGCAGGAAGTAAGAGTGATACATGTGCTATATACCCGCTACACATAGCTGTCTTGTCGGTTCAAGCAAGTGTCCCAGTGCCGCACGAGATTGTGGATACACTGAGCGAAGAACGTCCGTGGTTGGCTGTGGAACCAGTCTTCAACGGCGTCCTGGACCTCAGCGTCGTTAGCGAACCGGCGGTCCTTGACAGCTTTTTTCAGTGGCCTGAAAATGTGGTAGTCCGAGGGCGACAGATCGGGGCTATAAGGTGGATGGTCGAGGACCTCCCAGCCGAAGCTCCGCAGCAAATCTTGGCACACTGTCGTCTCATGGGAGCATGCGTTGTCGTGCAGGAGAATAACCCCATTTGACAACATACCGAGTCGCTTACGCTTGTGATGGCCATTTTGAATTTGCGTAACGTATTGCAGTATGTGGTTACCTTGATCGTGCTGCCTGCGTCCAGCCAATCCAAAAGCAATGGGCTATTCTCATCATCAAAGAAAACCGTGAACATCCCACTTTTCCACCTGTTAAGGAGGACTGAGCTTTTCTGGGGTGTGGAGTGTTGGTTTGCCGCATTCCATACTCATTCGTTTTGTGGCCGGATCGAAGTGGTGGCACCAAGTTTCATCTGCGGCCACAATTGCCCCTCCCTCCCTCCCCTCTGCGTGGTAACGATGCAGATGCTCCAGGCAAGCACCTATTCGCCGAGTCTTCTGCTCCTCCTGGAAATGCTTGGGGACCCATTGTGCGCAAACCTTGCTGTATCCCAATCGGCGATGGAGAATGGTGTTAACAGTTCCCTTACATACGGACAATGTTGCCGAAAGCTCGCGGGTGGTGGTTCGGTGATTCTCCTTCACAAGGTTGTCCACGGCAGTAATCAATTCCGTGGTGATGGCCACGTGTGCTTGCCCAGGTTTCTGCATGCCCTCCGTGCTCACACGTCCCTTACGAAATCCACTGCACCAGCGGAACACTGTACGCCGTGACTTACACTCATTCCCATACACATCCTTCATACGACGATAAATTTCGGCTCCACTAACACCTTCTGACGTCAAAAATTGCATAACTGCCCGCTGGGCCTATTTGGACGAATCCATATCACGACCCTACGTAGTAAATAGTCTCCGCACGTGCAAACAGCACATTGACACGTTTCGCCGATAACAGCGTGCTTCCTGACATGACACGCCATCAACTGGCGCAAATGCACGGCTCTGTGTAATTATACAACGATACTACTACACGAGTCTCACTTTCATTTGGGCGACCCTTACATGGCTGGCAACTTCTGACTGAGATTTGCCATTTCCAGTATTTGTTTCTAGTTTCCTCATTTTGATGTTCTAACATTTTTCCAGCAACTGGTTTTCCGTTATTTCTCATTTTAATGCAAACCCACATACGATTTCTTATTATACGCATTTTTCAAAACTTCTATAACATTTTAAATAGCATAACTATACTAGTGATCCGCAATTTCTTGGCGTAGAATAGAAATCAAAGTTTCCAAGCTTTCGTCTTGTGGGAACCATGGTTCGAGCAAGACAGTGCAACTGTTCACTCCGCTGGCGCATCAATACAGCTTCTGGAGGAATTCTTCGGAAACATCATCACCTCCCGAGGACTGTGGCCCGCCCGGTCACCAGATCTGACACCGCCTGACTTTTTTATGTGGGTAGCACTGAAGGGGAAGGCGTACGCAGGTAATCTGCATACACTTAAGAGCCACAGGCTGCAATAACGACCCACATCCAACAAATCACACCACATGCAGAAGTGTGTGAAGACATATCTGGACGTCGGTGTCGGTGGGGCCAATTTTCAACACCCCCTATAGAAACCAGTTCGACATGGTAAGTATTACTTTCAGTGCACAGTTATTTTTCGAACACCCTGTATATTTTTTTTAGTATTAACTAACCTGCGTTAATATCACAACTGTCAGAGATGGCAGCACGTTCACAGAGAGTGTAACGTACTCTACATGCATACGAATTTGGAAGTAAGCTTTCCTTCTGCTGGGTCCGGATTCGAATCCTAGACGGGTTACGGATGCTGAGTTTGTCTTTCAAGCTCTGAATTTCTCTCTTCCTTAGAACCAGTGACACTAAATTAAGGACTAGTGTCACCTTATAGCCCATTGGCACTTACAGGGGTCGTTAATCTTCGAAACCAAAAGGAAAGAAAATTGAAATGTTAACCATTTGGAGAAGGAATATCAAGTATTGAAAAATCTCATTGTATTTCATTAAACTTCAACAGGTATTTCTGATTTTGCTTTTGCTCATTGCCTTTTAACATTGTAGGTGTTACCTTCGATGATGTTTGAATATTTTATTCGGTGTTAGTTTCTTCAAATCTTAAAAAGTGCGCATTATAAGAATTAAATAACAAACCCGGCCATTCATTTCAGTTTTATTTTATGACTCGCACTGTAAGTGAGCCATCCCTAATCAAAACTCTCCCAATTTTTTTTTTTCAGACTTACAGTCAAATCACTTATTTCAAATTCAAAATTTACATCAGTAGGTTGTAAAAAAAAAAAGGCGACTTGTTTAGGTTCTAGCACTACTGGAGCACTATTCTAATGACTGACTATCTTACCATTTTGTTCACCGTTACCCACTCGGTCTTTACACAGCATTCTTACAAGGGAACGGTCCGGGCCGTTGTCGCTGGATGCACAGTGCTTGTTACATCATTCGACACTACTGAAGGGGTAATGTATAATGACAAACTTTTAGGTGCTATGGAATATAAATGAGGAAGTTATAGGACATCAAAGAACACTGTCAGAGACAGTATTCATGGAATCTCCATTACTCTTGCGGCTCGTATGGGAATAGTTTTTGTTGTTTTAAGCAATTGGTATACATTAAAAAGTATTCATGAATGGATATACAATATAGCGTGTTCAGTAATGGATATACATTGCACTCACCTTTCACGTACGACAAAAAATATGAAGATCTTTAATTATGGAATGATCCAAAAAAAATAGTTCTGAGTGAGCACATTTCATAAATGCTGTTTCCTCGCAATCTTCTCTACCCCGTTCCTCAATTAGGCCCGATTCAAAACAGTACTGGAGAGGTGTTTGGAAGTATTCAGGGTGAGTAGGGACTTAACCACACTTATAAAATGGAAAGCGGATTAGGTTTTGAAATCAAAGCGCTGAAAACTGATAGTGAACTAAAGACTGCAAACGGAGAAAGTGGTCTCTGTGCCAAAAGTTCATGTCTGATGTTACCAACACAGTGTCCGTTATTAATTTAACCATATTTTTATAGGGATTTGTTGCACTTATTTTCATAGAAAACAATTGTAAGAAGTTCTAATATAACATTCATACATGCGTTACATAAAATAATGCTCGTAAACAAGACTCTAGTGGCTCCATCTATTGTCCATAGCAGCTCAAGGTTTGGATATAAACTTATCTTATGATATTCTATCTATACAATATACGAGTACTTTGGTTTTGCAATCAACGACAACCACATGTCCGTTTCCTTGTTAGTCACGAGTAGATTTTGCACCACAGAATTCTTCACATCAATGGATTAGCCAAACCCTGTCTTAATGCTTCGAATGGATATTTTTTTTTTTTTTTTACGGCAATTATTATGTTGAATACATTTTCATGTCAACGCGAAAGAAAAAAAGGGAGATTTAGGCAACACTTAACATGAAAGATGACACCAACTTTTCGGCTGTGATGAGCACGTGTTTTGAATTCTTTCTGGTGCGAATTAAATGTATTAAAGTTATTCAAAGTCAATGAAACCGGTTAGAGAAAAAAATCAACAGGATTTCTACAATCGATAAAACATCAAGAAACAGATACTTACTTCCACCAGCGGCTACCAAGTATGTTACAAAATTTAACAAATAGAGCACAAAAATTTTCCCATAGCAGAAGGAAGGTATCAGAGACAAAGAGATAGAACAGTTAAAAGAAGTAATATAGAAGGATAACTCTGCGCCTTCTAGCGGAAGAATTTTGCATAATGGAAAAGTTGAGAATAGGCGAAAAGTATTCTGTGCTATGGAAAAAGAACTTTTCAAATACGTCTCCTGGAAGCAGAGATAGCTAGGAAAAGGTTTTAACCTTAACGCCCCCTAGGGGGAAAGCTGTGCATTATTTAAAGATGAATAATGCTTCCCATCTTTATTGTAACGAATGGCATACAGTAAAAATAAAAAAAATGAAAAATAAATTTCCTAATAGGATTTTTAGAAGCAAAGATACTGCTGCAAACAGAAGTACACAAATACCACCTAGCAACAGAACTGTAAACTACAAAACTCCTTAAATGCAAGCCTAAGGGTAAATGGCATCCGGTGTTGAAAGAGCTTTTTAATCGCACATGTAGAAGCAGAGATATTGAGAAAAAGCGATTAAGCATTGGCGCCTCCAAGCGGCGAAACTGCACATTATTTTGGGAAGAAAATAAACTCAAAGAGTTTTCGTAGTTAGTAGTATCTGACCAAAAATATTTTTTTAGCGGTGTAAAGAAGTTTTACCATTGGAAACATAAGGCAGGGATTTTAGGTGGAACCACCTTAAAGCAAAGAATGTTACACGTCATTTGAAAAACAACTTATATAAACCGGCACTTTTACGCGGTTTCACATCTTTCTTTGATGTCACATATATTGGCTTATACTGAACTGCTTTTCCTTAAAAAGTAGGTAAGTCTCAAATTGCATAATCCATTATTGGTTGTTAAATTATGTCGCACATCAATAAGGCTGGTTAGTTTGCGAGCTGCCCCCTCCCCCTTCCCGGTGGCGCAGGGTTCTAAGCTCTGGCTTCTGATCATTCGTCCGAGATGGGTTCGAGTCCCGGTGAGGCATGGATGTCGTGTTTGTCTTACGGCACTGGCTCTCTCCCTTCCCTGGAACCAGTGACCCTAAATTAGGGACGGGCGACTGCTTATAGCCATTAGTGGGTCGCGGATGGCCTAGTGGCAACGTTTGTGATTGCCCCGGAAAAGTTTCACGATCGATCCCAGGCAAGTACCAACGCTCTAACTACTTAATATCTGCCTTGCGTCAGTTGGGCACGTTAAGCCGTCAGACCAGGAGCACTGCCTTACCCCCCCCTCTTCGGTTATAAATAAAGGCGTCTTCCACCCATTTTCTATCTCGCTTACGAGTGACTTTCCTATTGGGCACTTTAGCCCAAATCTCCAAGCTACTTCTAAGTGTTGCTTAAGACCTGGGGTCAGACACTCCCTTCCTAAAATCTTCTACATAAATCTCTTTAAACAATCTCTCTTATAGCCCACTGAGTTACTCACTGTGGTCGTTAACCCCCTCCCCGTAAAAATCGTTAGCTACAAAAAAAATGTAAAAGAAGTTTCTTTAGCAAAAACTTTGTTCAGAAATTTTCTGTCAGTTTCCTAGTGAAAATGTAGGACATTAATTATATTCTAAGAATTAACCAAAATTATAATTTAAAAATGGCAAAAATATCTTATTTAAAAAGCTTTATTCAGACAATTTTGAACATATGCTTCACATATCTAATTCAGTTTAACCGTTTGATTGCTTTTAATATTCCTTTTTCTTTGTAGTATTATTATTATTGCTTTTTTTATGTTGCAAATAACGTTTCATGACTTGTCAGATGCTTAAATTTCCTCCCTCGCTTCCATATAGGGTGGTTCACTGAGATCCGTCCTTCCATATAAGGGGCCTCGTGGTATCGTTGGATCAGGGCCCTCGAAATTGGAGCGACGGACCCTGGGGATTTGTTATTGAAAATTTTATTAACATCGATCAAGAGGTTTTGACGGCGTAGTTAGTCGAGCATGACACCCAGACGAAAGAGGTGACCTCCAAATAGGGCATTGTCTTGCTACAGTTTGTCTGGATGTGTGCCTAGTAAGAACTGTTATCTTAAAGCACTAACTTATTATAATTGGTTTTTTCCTGCGTTAGTGTAGTACAGGTACAGACATAACAAGAAGGAATGTCAAGCACGAGACAACAATCTTCCACACACGATTTCGGAACTTGTTGGAAACCTTGTCTTGCGGTGATATCAACGCAGTGAAAGAAATCAATAGCAAGCCTCGGGACAGCATTGTGTTTGGTGTCCCATTGAAATGTCGGCTTATTATGCATCAGGAGACCTCCGAAGTGACAAATATTGGTATCCATGGGAGGAAATATGCATGCGAGCAGGCATGCTTCGATGCTCCTGGTGCTGCCCATAATACATTCGTCTTCTAGATGTTGAAGGTAATGCAAAACAATGGCCGCATCCGTTTCCGTAAAGGCAAGTTGGATTACACGATTACGCTCCTGCGTCACAGCGATAAACTCTACTTGGAGTCACGCTCTTTGCGTACACACAGAGATCTTATCCGCCTGGCATCTTTGATGTTTAACCATATCTGCATACGGAGAAGGAAATGAACTTGAGATAGCAGTGGGCGGGTTGTTGGTCTTCCAGATTATATCATTCCGGAGGTAAAAGATAAAGAGGGAAAAAAGAATAAGTGCACATAAGCGCATCTTCTGTGTGTTTACTGTTGCGGGCTGGGAAGACAGACATGGCCTAATACGGAGCTTTCCCCAACTCTCTTGTGGATTCCTATCCCACTCGGCGGCGATAAAATTTTCTAAAGAAAAAAAAATTTAAAAAAAATGAAATCCCCACGAAGCCAGAGAAACCTTTTTTTAAAAAAATAGTTGCGCATCAGGTCCCTCCGCTAAAGTTACACTATGAGGATTAATTTTCCCAATATCAAAATTAAAATACATGATCGGTTAAAAAAAAAAAAAAACATCCTTGTTATGGATGCTGAACCGATAGTTGTTCTTCGAGAATTAAATTCCGGAATTTTGGGATTTTTTAAGAAAGAAGCATAAAAATATGATTTTTTTTACGATATGGAATATCAGGTTGCAATGGTAGCTTGAAACGGAGCAGTTTTATTATCTGGGAGGGTGAATCTCGAAATTACGCCCCCTCGAGTTCAAACGTTCCCTACTTTCAACCAAATAGTAGGTAGTTTTTACTTTCCCATACCTCCGTTGTCAGAAAGTATTATGAATGCTCAAAAATCGCACATCCGGTTTTGGACATAATTTTACTAAAAATGTAAAAACTAAGTAAATATTCAAGGGTCAAGCAAAAGTTATGTGAATGCCGACACCTAGTACTCCGCAGAAATTCAGAATGATAAACGAACCAGCACAGAACGAATTGGCGTCAGATAGTGAGTTTAACAATTGGAAGACGTTCGAAGTAGGGCTTGGAAAAATTCTGCTCAAGATTAAACGCTCACAGGAGATTTCTACGGTAGAACACAGATGACGAATTAGCTTTTTATCGGATCTTCAATCTATTTGGAAAGATCACGAATGTTAGTCATATCCGCAAATTACTTTATATACCTCTCTCCGCTGTTATGGACAATTCCTTTCGTGCGTATGAGGGGTTTACACCTAACAGCAGGGCCGGATGGAGCTCTTGCGGGGCCCTGGGTGAAATTTCATTGCGGGGCCTAGAGCAAAATTTCATTGTGGGCACTAAAAAATAAATCTCATATTTTAATAAAGGCGTTTCTGAAGATTATCGTTCGTGAGGAAGACACACGAACACCACCGTAAAGACAAAACGATTATCTCAAAGAAGTATTTGCTTTAAGCTTAAGAAAAAGACCATAAAATAAATAATATTACGGACTGAAATTTCAGAGAAAAAAGATAGAAATAAATAGAGACAGGAGGGAAGAGAGAGAAAAAGATAGGGATAGAGAAAGAGAGAGAGAGAGAGAGAGAGAGTAAAAAGTGTTAAAATCTATGATTTTCTTTCCCGGGAGAAGAGGTTTAGGTTGCATGTGACAAAAAAAAAGCTTATTCACAAAATGATAAAAAGATACCTGCTTAGCGAATATTTTCGCATTGCGAATATTTTTGTATAGGAAATATAATAATGATCCCTCTAAAATAAATTGGTATAAACAGTTTTTTCCCTTGATACATGTTTAGTGAGTGATTTTTAACGCACAGTGGAGTAACTGACAAATTAGTGGCATTCTAAACTTTTATACGTGTTCATATATGAAAGTTGCCGTTTTTTTTTTTTTTTTCAATTTCTTGTAATGTTGGAAAAGTGGCCTCCATGTGTAGTCCGAAAGTAACTTCGATATTGTTCTTTTTATTTCCTTAAATTTAAGTATCAGGTTTTCGCGCAAATTGTTGGATATATAAAAGTAGGGGGCCACAAAATGATGAAATTTAATTTGCTATTTCATGAATACGGAAAAAATTAAAGTGGTTACAAAAATCATTTCGAATCTGCAAATCTCAGTGTCCGTACGACGAACAGGGAGGGGATAACGTATTCAAAAATGGGAGGATTGGAAACAAACAAAAAATTTCAAAAAAATATTTTTAAGGGCCTTGTGCCCCAAAAGTTACAAAAAAAATGTAGTTAAATTTTTTTACCGAAAATTATTTTGTTTTCTAAACTGCGGGCCACGGGGCGACCGCCTCGGTTGCCCCTATGGTTCAGCTGGCCCTGCCTAACAGAGTAAGCTCGCTGGCTAGCTGCGTGGACTTTGTGCTGCTAACTAAAATCTTTAAAACAGAAGACACTAAAGTGCATAAATTTCTTTTTCAGTTACAATTTTCAGTAAATTTATTCACACTATCTATTTTTACGTTTCTCATTGCATGAATTTGGGTATGACCATTCTGGGAGGGCAACCGCCCTCCTGCTCTTCCGGTACTACGCATTTTTATACATGTTTTTATTTTGGCCCATCACCTGTTTTAAGCAAAGAAAAAATGTGCCCCCAAATAGCAAATTAAGAAAAAAGTTGAATGTTCTTCAAGTATACTATGTATGTAATACTTATTCGGTTACAAAATTTGGTCAGTACAGACCAAACTTCTAACCCAGTAAGCTGGTGTAGACCAAACTTGTTTGTACTGTGCCCTTACTATTGACTGTACTTGTTTGGTCTGTACTGTGCCCTCCAGCCTACTATTAACTGTACTTGTAAATAGTTGGTGGAGTTTTTATACTTCTGTTTGCAGCTGAAAAACTCTAAAAAAAGCTCTTCAAAAACCTATTGAGATTTTTTTATTGTGTGCCATTCCCTACAATAAAGATGCAGAGCATTATTCTTTTTAAATGATGCACAGATTTCCCGCTAGGGGGCATAATATTCAAAACCTTTTTCTCGCTATCTCTGCTTCCGGGAGACATATTTAAATAATTATTTTGCCTTAGCATAGCTTTTTGCAGGAAGAATATTTTCCACCTATTTTCAATTGTTCTATAATGCAAAATTCTTCCGTTAGAAGGAGTAGTTATGTCATGTTTCCTTCTATGTTTCTTCTTTTAACTGTTCGATTCGAAAATCTCTTTGTCTCTGATATTCCTTCTGGTATGAGAAACTTTTCGTGCGCCATTTGTTATCTTCGTAACATACTTTTTAGCCGCTGGTGGAAGTAGCTATTTCTATTTCTGGATGTTTCATCGATTGTAGAAATCCGGTTGATTTTTTCTAACCTGTTTCATTGACTTTGAATAACTTTGATAAATTTTATTCGCATCAGAAAGGATTCAAAAAACGTGCTCATTACAACTGAAAATTCTGTATCGTCTTTCTTGTTATTCGTTTTTAACTGGAAAAACTTCTTTCTACGGGCACGGTGGCTGAGGATAAAGTAAGAACTAGAGAAAACAATTTCTACATTTCTTGGAATGCATCCTTATGCACATTATACGTCTGCAATAACAACGTGCACACTGTATCATTTTCTGAGTTCATTTTTTTTAAACAAAAGCATGAATCCAGAACACACGGTGTGTAGTAAATAAACAGCACTGAAACTGAAGTTCACACTCGTGGTTACTGTATATACATAGCGTCTCGAACCAGGAAAACCGTCTAAACTTCAAATCGCACTGCCGGAAAGTGGCAACTGCTATAGCTTCACCTCGTTCATTGACGTCATTGGTTGCCATGTCAACCTATTTATTCAGAGAAGCCCAGGTTACTGCGTCGGCGATCTTCACGGTCACAGGGTGAAGTGATTTGGAACTGCGTCTCTTATCTCTTCACATACCCTACGCGCAGTTACAAGGTCTTCTGTTCATCAATTCGTGGTGCCATTTGAGACGACGTGCTCACACTTCTAGCTTGCTTTTAGAAACGGGAAAGTTTCCTTTCAAAGCCACAGCATTTCCCATTAGTTACTCTTGCAAACAAAAGAGTGAATAATTTTAAGAATCTGCTAAATCACTCGAAGATTTTTTTTTTTAATTTTTTTTTTATTTTAGCTGAAGTGGCATTTCACCTGACGAGCCACCCTAATTGTTCAGTGCGTCCTCGGATTCATGTGGAATCCTCTTTATTTGTGTGCTCAAGTTTTTGAAAATACGAGTATTAATACCACCCTTCCTTGTTTTAGTCTCAATGATTCCTGTAAAACGGGACAGACATTTTAACGTACATAATGCAAATAGAGTAAGAGAAGCTCTCTTTGTTTTCGACAGTTGCATACCTTTTATTTTTAACTATATTTTAAATAATCCTATTCATTCGTAATGTATTTTTAGTAACTTACCAAAAACAATGACAGAAAACGACAGAAGTAGCTTATCTCTAATTGAAGCCTACTTACAGCAGGAAAAGGATAAAACCAGAAGCAAAGACCAAACACAACGGCTCCAGGTGAATTCATCGAAAATGAATTGATCGAAAGCGAATTCGTCGAAAACGAATTCATCGGAAACGGATTCATCGAACAGAGAATTCACCGAAAAGCAAATTCTTCGAAAATTAGGGCTTCACGTGAATTCATCGAAAGCGAAATCACCGAACGATACAATATCGTAGGGTAAGCTTTTGTCGAAAACTTTGACTACAATTGAAATATGGCTAAGTGGCCGCGAAAGCGTTTGGAGAACGTATGAAAATTCCATTTTTTATTTCTTAGATAACACTTTCATGTAGGATGACCACAAAACCGTTAGGGAGTCTAACAAGAATCAGACTTTTGATTTCATCGTGTCTACTTTCCTCGTAGACCATATTTAATGCCTAAGTAAAAGCGCAATAATACTAACTTGACTTGGTGCCTAAACCTTATGAATATGAGCACGGTGGAATAAAAACTGTTAAAAAGTCCTATATTAATGCTTAGGCCTAGGCCAAGGTATTAATATTTAATGCCCAAGTAAAAGCGCAATGATACTAACTTGACTTAGCGTCTAAACCTTGTGAGTATGAACATGATGGAATAAAAACTGTTTAAAAGGCCTAGGCCTGTTTATTAATATTTGATGCTTAACTAAAAGCGCAGCATTATTAGCTTGATTTATTATGTAAACGTTATGAATATATTACGTCGTGCTCAGATTCATAAAGTTTAGACACAAAGACTAGTACTACTGACGTTTTACTAAGGCATTAAATATGAATCCGCACGTCTGAAACCAAGAAGCTGCAATTTTTATACGGCCCCGTAAAGTGGGTGCCTGCACTTGTCCGTGCCCAGTTGTCCTGTGGCCATTGTTCGTTCGATAAATCTGTTTTCGGTTGTTTCGCGTTCGACGAATTCGTTTTCGATGAATTCGACTGCTCCCAACACAAAGCACATTTTTTTCCATTTCCTCACCTTTGGTTAAGTAAAGTGTCAAAACCAGAAGATTCAACAAATGGAAAACTGCCAAATATAGCAAAAACAAGATTATTAATCATCGATATGGAACGATTTTTCTTATCAATCTTAAACCTCAAAGTTATCACCGTTTTCTAGATCTCGCTACTGTGCTATTGTCAAACAACACAGCTCAGCAGTGAAACTGGGGGAAAAGCGAACGTATGAAATATATTTGAAAACGTGTGAAACTTACTTACGTATGAAACCTACTTTATGTTTGAATCGCAAGAGACAACTAAAGAAGACTGAAACAGAGGGGGAATATCGATATAGAATGTGGTGTGGTGGAAACGACCGGCCCTGAGTGCTCAATCATATCCGTTGTGGAATTTCTTCTAGTTTTCAGTAAATCGTGTTAAAATACGGGTGAAAAACGACACTTGACGAGATTGAGGATATCAGCTTATATCTGAAAGTCCATGTTGGTCCTGTTTTTTCATTTCAAACGTTCTCTCTTTTTTTTTTTTTTCCTGTCTTTAAACAAAGAAAACCGGCAAAAAAAAAATTGATTTTGCAACATTCCAAATGTGTTGTTTTCAGAATACCGTAGCGGCAAGTGATGAATTATCTATTCCCGGTAAAAGTAATAAAAACATACCAGATTCATGTTTCTTTGTATACTTCTATTTGTAAAATAAAATATGCCAGAGTATTTTTTTTTTTTTTTGGAAACACTTGGTTTATTCTTATAGAAGTGCAATGTCACCACATAGTATCTATACACTTCTTTTTCAGAACGTTTACTACTTCCCGTCACATGAAATTAATTTTCGTATTTTTGTTTTCAGGGAATGGAAGGACCTCATTCATACAAATTCGGGTACAACACAGGAGATTCTTACAATCCTATGGCCAGATATGAAGAGAGAGATGCTGATGGATTTGTGCGAGGATCGTACAGCTTTGTGGACCCACTGGGAAAACTTCAAGTGGTCCACTATGAATCCCACCCAGAATTAGGCTTCAAAACAAAATCCGGACATGGATCATACCCATATTGACCGAACATGTAGCAATGACTGTAAATACTGTGATGGAAAATATACAAAGTACTAAAACGCGTAATGCGATGAATATTGTTTAAGATGCCAAGAGCTTAATCAAAGATGTTGATTGTTTAAGGTGCCAAGAGCTTAGATCTGCAAGTCCTTTTGGAGGTACTCAACACCTGGTACTTCAGCTTAGCACATTATATGTCTCTGCCTAAAGATATCACTCAACTGTAATTTCAGACACCACTTTACATAACTATAACAGCTACTGCATGAATTTTTTTATCAACAAGGGCGCAAATCTTTATGGGGAGTCTCATACAAAAGTACCTTAATTTTGTATTTGGCTCAACCCAGGACACCGAACAATTTTTATCAGCTCTAGTGATCATGTGCTAACTTTACCTGCAATAGGGCCTGGTTCAAATCCCGGAGGAAGTAGATGGCACGTTTTTTCACATTCATTCGCTTTGCTACAGCCTGAAGCTCTAAAATGATGTGACTTCTTAGTCCCACAGAAACGTACGAGTCAAATTTCCCTTACAGATTAGAGAACAGCAATTACCCCAACATGAGATGATGCAGATATTCTATACAACCAGATACACAAATCTAGTCCGTGCTGTCGATGGGATTGTTCCCATATGTTATGAATAATCCAAAGTAGGCAGCCGCAGTGCCCAAGTGATCAAAGGCACGGGTTTCGCCTAATCGTCCGAACTGGACCCAGGTACAGGTCTCAGATGAGGCGCAGATGGTGTACCTGTTCTATGCCACTGGTTCTAGCCCTCTCTGGAACTAGTGATCCCAAATTAGGGACCAACAACTGCTTATAGTTATAGATGTTTGCGGCGGTCTTTAAATCCCCCCCCCCTCCCGAAAAAGAAAAGAACAAAATACTCACGCATCTCGCCATCCCGTTCAAACTTATCTTATAAAAGTGCTTCTGAGTACACACTTCGTTACTACAAACACTACACATGAAAGCAGTGGCGTCGTTAGACCAATTTTTTGGGGCTCAAACCCCCCCCCCCCCCGAAGCGAAAAGCCCTCCCAATCAAAATAAACCTTTTCTTGTATTGGCTTACCTTTAGCTATGTAATATTTTTCCACTTTAAAAAAAAAAAAAAAGAGCAGATGGGAATTTTCTTAAATATTTTGTTGTCAAAGCAAAACAGCCACTTCCTTCGATTCCCTTTTTATTTCCGACCAGAGAGTCAGGTGTCACAGCAATAGCATTAAGATAACATTACTCTAGTTCAGGTAATCTTGTCGCCTGGTCTCTGTAGGGGTTAGGCCATTAGGGAACAATACGTCACACAACTTAATGATTTACGGGGGTGGGAGTATCGTAGTGGCACGTACCATCAGTCCCAAGCTAACAAAAGCCCAAACCCTGAGAATCAGCCGTAGGCCAAAAGACTGAAAGAACTATGTACGACAGCAACTGCAACAGCTTATCGGAAACGGTAATATTCATGAGAAAAGGCGGCATCTACTAGAGTAATAAAAAACAGCATGAAAGGGAGCAGAAGTTTCCACAACGTGAAGGCGTTTTTTCACGGGGTAAAGGGATTTCGGTGGGGTATTGGCGCATTTCTCGTTACGGTAGTTTATTGGTGGATGTATTTGGCCATCGGGAGGGAAACAGAACAAGGGCGTTGAGAGGGGAGAACTGTCGTATGATAGATTCTTTCTTACAGAACAGTGTTGTTACTTATTCTTCTCAATTAAGTGCAGTTGATTTTTTTCGTCCACTGAAAGCTATACTTTCAAAGCTACTAGGATGGGAAAAAAATTTAAAATAGCACAGCGAAATACTTCTCTTGAAAAACAGAGTCAAACTACGGTCCTTTAACCTAAGTAGTGAGGAAAAATTTGGTATGTATAAGGTTCGACATTATTCCAGTTTTATATATACACTGCTGGCCGCCCGAAATGCAACACCGAGAAAGACACGAGATAGCAAAGCCAGATTACCTGGACACATAACAACAGATACAAAAGTGAAACGATTAAGCTTACAGGCCCGTGCGACTTGCGGAACACGCATACATCAATAGTTCGTGTAACCCAAATGGCTGGCCACTACACCGAACGAAAGAGGCTTTGGATGTGGGCTTGGGGTATGTCGGTCCAGGCTGCTTCCACACGTTGCCACAGATCACCAGGCGTAGCCGCGGGTGGTGCTTGCCGGACCACTCGGTTACCGATCAGCGACCAGACGTGTTCGACGGGCGACATATCGGGAGAACAGGCGGGCCACGGAAAGCAGTGACACCTGGTGGGCCGTGAAGAATTGTTGCACGATGCGTGCCACGTGCGGGCGCGCATTGTCCTGTTGAAATGGACTACAGGCTCCAAAACGTCGGAGATGTAGCTGTGGCTGTTGAGTGTACCGGCGATGCGTACCAGAGGAGTGCGGGTGTCATATCTAATTGCGCCCCAAACCATAACGTCAGGCGACGGACAGGTATGGCGATGCATAATGCAGGCGTCATACAGTCTCTCGCCGCGGTGCCGCCACACGCGGATCCAACCATCGTGGTGTTGCAGGCAGAAGCGAGATTCATCGGAGAAGACAATGTGGTGCCATTCCGTAGTCCAGGTGCGGCGTTCAACGGCCCACTGCCGCTGCACTCGCCGGTGGTGTAACGTCAATGGTAATCGGAGCAATGGGCGCCGGAAGACAAGTCCCCGCTCCTGCAGACGACGTCGAACGGTACGTGCTGACACAGGTTGTTGCGCAACACACCCTAACTCCTGCGCTAACGTTCGTAATGTGACGGTGCGAGCCGTCAATGCCCGCCGCACAACATGCCGGCCCTCTCGTTCGGTGGTGTGCCGCGGCTGCGGCAATCGCTCACGTCGGTCCGTCCGTCTCTCCTGCACCCACCGAATCCATACTCTCCTCACTGTGGCTGGATGTCGTCCCACATGGGCGCCGATGTCTCGGTACGATAAACCGCTGTCGCGATAAGCCACTATTCGTCCTCTGTCGAACTCCGAAACGTGCTGGAATGACTGCCGTATTCTGCGACGAGGCATCAGGAAGCTTCCCACGCACAGGTCCGGCAGCACAACACACTTCCACTACTTACACCCCGCCTTCTGTGCACCCTTCTTATAGTGCTTCTCGGTGGCGTGCCGGGCGCACATGATTTGTATATGCCCTGCAATGCTAATCGTTTGCATGTCCTCTCGGGGGCGACGCATGCTGCGAATTTCAGGCCAATCGGATGCTTCCTTCTTGGTGTTGCATTTTGGGTGGCCAGCAGTGTATATACAGTATAAAATTGGCGAACAAGCAGGAAAAAAGCATGAAAGAATGCAGAAAGTATTGAAAATGTTGAGCTTTGGCTTTATCAAGGACCAGCAAAACACAGCATAAACTCATTTCTACAAAGACCTGGTTGAATATGGGTTTCTGCTATGTCATGCATGTATTTCGGGTAAATGACCCCACAGATCAAACAACACCTTCCAAGCCATGAAAAGGTTAAAATTAAAAATAAATTATAACAATACATACATGACATATTTGGACCAACCCACAACGACTCGTCGTCCACAAACCCAGGAAAACTTAGTACAAAGTCCATGAGCGAAAAAACAAAAAAAAAAATTTTTACAATTGCCGCGAGACACGTTGAGACAAGGCAAATGAAACATAATACAAAACCTTGAAAATTGCTTAAATAAAAAATAAAAGTTTCAATATGTACACAGTATTGTAAAAATTCTTTACTTGAAAGTGCAAACTCCAAAAAAGTTTCATCCCCTTACACGCAAAAGAGACAGCAAAGCAACGTGGCGCAACACACGAGCATGCAACCAGAACAAAATTCAACAGGAAGCAAAGCCAAAAAAATTAATAATACAAAACCAAAGGCAAGAGAAAATAACAACGCCTGTGAAAACACTCAACGACACATCGTCCACAAATCCAGGAAATCTGGAACAAAGGCCATGAGCTAGAAACAAAAAAAAAATTTTAGACCATTGCCGCGAGACACAGTGAGACTTTCGACAAATGAAACGTAAAACAAAACCTGGAAAATTATTTAAACAATAAAAAATCTGCAATATGTGCACTGTAGTGAAAAAATGCTTAACAAGAAAGTACAAATTCAGAAAATGCGTCACCCATCAGCAAACGAAAGAGACAGCAGCGCCATGAGGCTCATAAGCACAAAACATGCAACCAGAACAAAGTTCAACTAGGAAGCATGGAAGAGAAAAACTACGAAAGATATACACTGCTGGACAATTGCTAAGGACGGATCATAAACGGCTATATAGCGCATAAAAAAGTAAGTGTGGTTGGATGTCAAGTGAAATAAAATAATGTCAGAATGCCAGGACATTACAAGAAAGACAATTTATTCTGCTCTGAAATCCAGAAGGCTTTGGAACGTGTTCAAGGGACAAACATGGCATTTTGTGCAGAATACGTAAACGTGAAAATAATGCAATTACCGTCCGCAGGCGTTCCGGCGTAAGATGTCAATACGGGATATGGCCACCATGGAGGGCGATGCAAGATTCCACACGTCGTGTCATGCTTTGCACAACATTATCAAGCAGCTGTTGGGATAATTTATCCCATTCCTCTGTCAGTGCACGGATGAGGGTGTCCTTGTTTATTGGAGGGTATTGGCGACCAGCAAGACTCCTCCTCAAAGCATCCCACACATTTTCAATGGGATTCAGATCTGGAGAACGTGCTGGACATACGAGGCGTTGAATATCCTCGCTCTCAAGACACTCCTGGACAGCGACTGTTCGATGACATGTTGCGTTGTCGTCCATGAAAATGAATCTATCACCGACAGCACCGCGGAACATGCGAACATGAGGTAGCAGAACATCATTAATGTATCGTTGGCCAGTCATAGTCTCAGTTAGAAGTACATAAAAGGACGTACGGACATTGATCATGATGCCAGCCCATACCATGACACTACATGTCGGATATCGGTCCCTTTCCTGTATGTTTGCTGGACAATATGCAGTACCACTATCACGCCAGATCAGTTGTCGTCGACAATCAGACGATAGACTGTATCTATACTCTCATCTGAGAAGAGGACAGCAGACCAGTCGTTATCAGTCCAATTGCGATGTTGATGGCACCATTGCAAACGGGCGGTACGGTGACGTCTGGACAGTGGGATGCACACAACAGGACGGCGGGCGTATAGTCCTCCTTCATGCAAACGTCTGGCGACAGTTTTTCGGAAGATCCGCTTGCCAGTAGCAGCCATAAACTGATTTGCTACCTCACTAGCTGTGCTGCGCCTGTCTTTTTGTTGATATCACTATGTACCGATCTTCTGCAGGTGTCATATTGCGAACACGACCTCCCCCGTGACGTTTGCTACACTCTCCATTTGTTTGAAATGATTTCCAAAGCCTTGAAACAACACTGTGGCTGACGTCGAACTCCCTGGCAACATCTGTTATTTTCCGCCTTTCTTCAATCTTGCCAATAATACGGCCACGCGTAAAATCATCTAGGTGATGTCGGGAAGACATACTGAAACTTGCAAGTTCGTCAATTGATTCTTTCCCTTTCAACTTTGCGTTTGAACAACAACGGTCAATACGCGTCAAATCCTTTATATCTCTTATCAGCGCTATGACGTCACGAACAAGGTCGGCAATCCAAAATTTGCATACGCACAACACGTCTTACTGTATCCCGCACTTATTCTAATTTCCTTATTTTCCTGCCTTCCATTTTATGGTTGCTATCGTTGCTATTGTCATCCGTCCTTAGCAATTGTCCAGGCAGTGTACATATATAATTATATATATATATATATAGGGAGACCTTCGTCCAGCAGTGGATTGATAATGGTTGACAATGATGATGATGATGATATATATATATATATATATATATAATGGATGGACTTAGCCCCCCAATCCACCATTCCTAGCGACGCCACTACATGAAAGGTAAATCATGGAAAAGTCATTGTCATGTGCATGGAAACACACCCTGTTATGGTGCTTCAACATCCACGATACTGGCCCCACTAAATTCGTGAGGTATGTTTAAGAACCAACTAATCAACATTAACGAAGTGTATACAACGAAAGACTTTACCAATAACTTATTTCGCACAAATGTGCATGTTATGGAAGCATTTAGGGTATTATCGGGCTTTTTCTTTTCCAGGAATCAGTATGCTTGGAAAGGCAAGAACGGTATATACATAAATTTTATGACATTCTTGCTCATCAAGTCATAATTTCATCCGAGTGGTACAAATACTCACTGCCATGACGCATAATAGTGAGGCACGTGATTTTTCCGAAATCAGACATAACTAAAATTGGTTGGTCTGGATTTTTCTGTGATTATACGCCACCCATTTTCAGTTACTAAGCGGAAACAATGTGCTCGAGTCCTTGCATTGGACCACATTTGACGAGCCAAATTCGTGAACTCGAGGAATCAACAAAATGTCTTTCATGTAATAACCCTACCATTCCATAAAGTACTTAAATGAATACACTTCAACAAGATTATCGAATCGTTTCATTCTCTCCTTTCCTTGAAAATGACAAACTCCTCGGATCAGTTCTCCTTTTCCTTAGAGTGCACGACAGATTTACTTTTCACTACCTGCATTAGTATCGTGCAGCGTCTAACTGCTGTTTGTGCTTAAGTACAGCACCCTTACACAAAACTTTTTGCGCTTCACCTTCCATGGGTGCACCACTGCACAAACAGATGCTACCAAAGACATCATTTGGGTCATAGTATCTATCTGCTTGTGCCATAATAGCTGGCAGCATGCATCCTCAAGTATGGTCTATATACTCAGCTTTTCATATTGTTATACACAGTACGTTAAATATGTCTTTTTTTTTCTACCAATGAAAGATGAACATGGCAAGACACTTTCAAGCCTGTCAGCGGCCACTTCAGCCATTTACCAGTCCGCTGAATACACCGAAAAATACTACGCTGCTATCCCACTAACTTGAGAAGTATGGTGCCGAAATTGCATGAACTTTTGTTTTTTAAAAAGAAAATCGACATTTCATTCCTATGACGGGAATAATTTTTAGGAAAAAAAATTAAGAAAACATTCCTACTTGAAGGCACTGAATATCTGAACCACGCCTACCACTGCAGTGAGTTGACACACATACCATAACTGTCATTATTTGTCCAAATATATAAAACCACTAACTTGTTTCACATTAACGTAACAAATGTTCATATGTTACATCTGGGTTTCGCTTTGTAAACTGCTGCTTGCTTGTTGTTCTGGATATATGATACATTTCTCCTTGATATAATCATGGCATCTCCAATTACTAGTCACACAGCATATGTACCCCAAACAAATTTTTTGGCTTGCATTGTCATTCGCAATCCATAACCGCAAGACATTCCTCAAAAGGAAGATTTTAAAGCTGAAATGGCTATAGCCAGAAATGAGCCCCCTCCCATTGTTTTTCAACGCTACACTCACGACTTATATTTAAAAGACAGGATTCAAAATTTGAGAACAAGAATCAAGCTCCCCGCTCCTTTTTCGAGTATTATAGTCATAAAAAAGAAATTTTGGTAGCACAGTAATTTTGACATCTTCCTTTTCCTGTCATTAAACAAAGTACTAGTCACGTCATTGACCTTTACGCATAAGGTAAACGAAATTCGTTCACTAAACTAAAAAATATCACTTCGGCAAAACTGTGAAGAATGGATCTTAAAAGGTTCTTAGAAAACATGCAGATATTCGCATATCCTGTAGATTGAGAGTAACTGATACTAATTTAGAATTAAGTTTTCTGAAAATCAAAGTAGTTCCAGCTAAAATTCTCAAAAAATTTATTCTCCAGATATATAGATTATCACAAGTGATTACTCCTATACCTTTTCGGTGCACTTCAATGCGGTACATTTGTAACATTCTGCAGAATTTCTTAGAAATTTAAAGGCTATGTTTTCCCAATGATATGAAAAAAGCTCTCTAATCAATTTACTATTCAATAATTAAACTGTATTTTTATGCTTTTTTGCAATAAAACATGTATGTTGTTATACGTGCTCTCTTTATTTTAATCCCACACGAAACCTATACCGTTTTTTAACAAAGGATGGAAAGTCTATGAAAAATTGAGTTCTAATCAGTGGCGTAGTTAGAATCATCAATTCCTCCGAGTGCAGGGGAGAGGCAGATCCAGAACCACCAGAACCAAGGCACGGGGGAAGGAATCGTTTTGAACCATAAAGAAAAAACGAAACCTAAATTTAAGATTTGTACATATTTAAGTATACCACTGCATAATACATGTAAATATACATTACATGTGTTATTATATGTAGTAACACATATAAATATACTAGCAGTAAAGCTCATTGAGATAAGAATACAACGGGTTGTAGAAATCACTTATTGCTATTCATGCGTTGCTATTCATGCGTTAATATATTAACGCCGATGGAAAATATCTTTGTACACGATATTTTTTGTAAATATATTTTTCGGAATCTGGGAGTAGTTTTCCTTGTTCTGGTCCATGGACTACTTTAACTGTGACATCATCAAACCGTCGAACTCTTGACAATGCAAAAGTTGTTCATGGCTAAGCACTGGTTTAGGAAGGTAGATAGATAGCTACTTTCTCCAGTGTTTGACCTTGTGACTTATTAATGGTCATAGCAAAGGCGAGTTTTACAGGAAATTGTCGTCATCTCAATGTGAATGGCAGGTCTATATCAGTAGGTGTGAGGTCAATTCGCGGAATAAAAACAGTTTTACCACATGCTGAGCCTGTGAGTACTTCTGCAATGATCAAATTGGGTTTTAGTTCTTTATCAGTCTTGTTCCATTGCATTAACCTTGTTGTGTATCGAGGTTTCTCAGGAGCATGATAATAGCTCCAATCTTCAACTCCATAATAGCTCCAATCTTCAGTCTGTGAAGTACCATTACTGATGGAGTTTGCTCATTTAAAAACTCTATAGGATAATACTGTTCAGAATTTTCTTCGCTGTCGGCATAAATTGAATCAGAGCTTAAATATGGTCTATAATATAATAGCAACCTCATTAGATCTTGGAGCATTATAACGCCTTTGATCGTTTCTACGATCTTGAATAATAGCCATTGATACATTAGAAGGAATAGCATTATTCATTTGAACATCTTGAATATTCTCTTGTTCGACTTCACAAAGCATTTTACATGCTTCCACAAATAGATTATTTTCTGTCATAAATGTATTAAGTGTTTGTAACAGATCTTTATTGCCCCCGCTATTTTCTCGCATTTCCACTCTTTGGACAGCAGCCTTATCAGGATCCAATACGTACAATTGCGGGTATTTCCGCTGTTCACCATTATGAAGATGCACTTCTCCTGCACGATGTTAGATTGATCCATTTATTATAAAACAATAAGGCCCATAACATGGTGGAGGAGCCATTTGTGCTCTCATCGCTACAAATGCAAGAGAACTATTAATCGACCGTATTTTAACCATAGTTTTTTGAATGCTCATGCTGAGAATTCATAAGTTGTTTAATTAATGAGAAAGTGCGAATGGGATCTAATTTTACAGCTCCTTTTGGGCATCATTTAAAAAATTTACCATCTGAATTTCTTTTCTCCGGCAAAGCTTTTGGCTGTACAAAACTCACAAATTTGCTCAAGAGTGCCACATGAGTGTCTCGCTAGTCTTTTCATCGTCTATAATTTTTAAAGTGACATGATGTGTAGCATTTGTTTGTTATTGTCGGTTCGTTAATTTCCTCTGAATCTCCAGAGCGCAGCGTTCATTCTTTTGTTCGGAGGTCATATTTTGTGCATCTGCAATATGTACATTTCTCATGCGCTGAGATTAAGCTTCAATATGTTCCGGAGTCATATTATTGGTACGGCGATTACGCAAATGTCGAATTTCAGAATTTCTTTCATCCGCACTGCATTTTTGTCTCTTTTTTTGTGGCATGTTCGGCATTCCGGAAGTTAACATCTTGTCTTTCGACTGCATTGCGTTGTTCGCGCCTTGCTCGATCGTAATAAGCTTTGTGGCGTTTATATTCAATCTCTTCATCTAATGAAAAAGGTAAATTTCTTTTTTGATGCGGCATAGGCGAGATTTAAATCAACAGTCAAGTTGGCGAAGGACACTAACGTTCTTGCCTTACTGAAATAAAAGTGATCCACGTCGTTGCAAATACGTATTAAAATTAATAAATTTAATAAATATTAACGGCCATTAAATATTTTTTGGAGGAAAATGCATGAAAAAATAATAATCTTGTACGTTTGAATATATAAATAATAAACATCTTACAGCCTATAACTGTACGCTTCCAATTCCACCGCACTCGAAAAAAAAAAAAAAAAACTTAACTTCGAACGAAAGAAAAAAGATGTAAACAAAACATTAAACAGAAACGGTTACGGATAACACGGTGTGAACACCGGAACATAAATGATCGTCTTTTTCTGTTAAACAGCGTGATAAAGCATATCAAGGATATGTAAAGTAGAACCAAAATTCCTGATGTAGTTTTCCTATTTCTAAAAAGTTGACCGTGTGACGTAATGCATCTCTGACGTCATGTGAGAATGATTTGGATGAGATGACGGCACATCAGCAGCTGTATACTTTGTTGCTATGACAACAAAAAAGTGATATATGCGTGCCCTGTGCGCGTGTAGGTAATGACGTCACCTCCACGAAAAGCTAAGCGTGACGTCGCAAACATTTGTTTCTCGGCTGCTGCTATGACATCTTAATAAGTGATCCACGTCGTCGCAACTTTGCTTTTATACAAAAAAGGCAAAGTTGGTGTTGCCCACCCAAAATGCAACACCAAGAAGGACACCAGATAGCAAAGCCAGATTTACTGGACACATAACAACAGATACAAAGATGAAACGATTGAGCTTACAGGCCCGTGCGACTTGCGGAACACGCAGACATCAATAGTTCGTGTTGCACCCATGGCTGGTAATAACGGCCGCTACACGCCGCGGCATCGAACGAAAGAGGCTTTGGATGTGGGCTTGGGGTATGTCGGTCCAGGCAGCTTCCACACGTTGCCACAGTTCATCAGGCGTAGCCGCGGGGGTGCTTGCCGGGCCACTCAGCTGCCGATCACCGACCAGACGAGTTCGATGGACGACATATCGGGAGAACAGGCGGGCCACGGCAGCAGTGACACCTGGTGGGCCGTGAAGAATTGTTACACGACGCGTGCCACGTGCGGGCGCGCATTGTCCTGTTGACACGTGGCCGCTGGCATGTCCTGCAGGTAAGGGAGGACTACAGGCTCCAAAACGTCGGAGATGTAGCTGTGGCTGTTGAGTGTACCGGCGATGAGTACCCGAGGGGTGCGGGTGTCATATCCAATTGCGCCCCAAACCATAACGCCAGGCGACGGACCGGTGTGGCGATGCATAATGCAGGCGTCATACAATCTCTCGCCGCGGTGCCGCTACACACGGATCCGACCATCGTGGTGTTGCAGGCATAAGCGGGATTCGCCGGAGAAGACAATGTCGTGCCATTCCGTAGTCCAGGTGCGGCGTTCAACGGCCCACTGCCGCCGCACTCGCCGGTGGTGTAACGTCAATGGTAATCGGAATAATGGGCGCCGGGCGATAAGTCCCCGCTACTGCAGATGACGTCGAACGGTACGTGCTGACACAGGTTGTTGCGCAACACACCCTAATTCCTGCGCTAACGTTCGTGGTGTGGCGGTGCGAGCCGTCAATGCCCGCCGCACAACATGCCGGTCCCCCCCATTCGGTGGTGTGCCGCGACTGCGGCAATCGCTCACGTCGGTCCGTCCGTCCGTCCCTCGTGCACCCATCGAATCCATACTCGCCTCACTGTGGCTGGATGTCGTCCCGCACGGCCGCCGATATCTCGGTACGATAAACCGCTGTCGCTATAAGCCACTATTCGTCCTCTGTCGAACTCCGAAACGTGCTGGAATGACTGCCGTATTCTGCGACGAGGCATCAGGAAGCTTCCCACGCACAGGTCCGGCAGCACAACACACTTCTACTACTTACACCCCGCCTTCTGTGCAGCCTTTTTATAGTGCTTCTCGGTGGCGTGCCGGGCGCACATGCCCTGCAACGCTAATCGTTTGCATGTCCTCTCGCGGACGACGCATGCTGCGAATTTCAAGCCAATCGGACGCTTCCTTCTTGGTGTTGCATTTTGGGTGGTCAACAGTGTATATTGGGATACATACCAAGGTAGTTCGATAAAAGAGAATATCTTTTTTAGTTGGCAACAATTCAAAGGAGGAAAATATCCACGTAGACGACTAACTGAATTTAGGAAGTGTCTATGGCAACAGTTATTAGCCGTGGCAGAAGATTCTGGTTTTGTTATTGCGCAGTTGTATAAAGTACGTCTGCATTTCGCCATACAGCTATTGAGGTGAGTGATTCAGTTAAGAAGTGAAATGCGTTGTGCGATAAAATTTTGCTATCGTTTGGGTAAAATTGCTCCAGAAACAGTTGATTTAGTGAATAAAGCTTACAAAGATAAATATTTGGGTGAGTCAACGATTTTTAGATGGCACTATGATTTCAAAAAAGGGCGTTTGTCGGCAGAATTCGCTCCTAGGCCTGGTCGACCTGAAAGCGTTGTTACGGAGCGTATTGTTAACGCTGTTTGGGAAATCCTGCAAGATCGACGAATGACGTGTGAAGACATATCGCCGTGAACTAATTTTTCAAAAACGTCGGCATTCCGCATTCTACACGACAAATTACTGCTGCATTGTGTGTGTTCCAGATGGGTACCTCATCACCTGATGAGAGAACAATTGTTAGCCACAGTTCAGGTGTGTCATGGGTGAAAACAAATGATTGCAAATAATCCAAACTTTTTAAAAACAGTATTAACTGCCGGTGGAACATGGGTCCACTATTTCGACCGTCTCACGAAGCGCGCAACGAGTGTCTGGAAACACACAGGCTCACCTCCTCTGAAAAAAGTCCGCTTAACCAAATCAGCTGGGAAGGTGATGACGATAAATTTCTTTGATCAAAAAGGTGGAGTCTACCAGCATGCCGTTCCTCCACAAATTACTGTCAATGCTGAGTATTACATTTCAGTCTCGAAGCGTCTGCAACGACACATATCGATTACGCGACCGGAACTGGTGGGCAAGTGGACCCTACACCATGATAACGTCCCATGTGGCTGCTTGTGTTCAACAGTTTCTAACGAAATGAAGTATTGAAATCATGTCACAGCATGCCAACAATCCTTACCTCGCCCCGTGCGATTTCTGATTGTTTCCAACAGTGAAGTTCCATGGCGCAACATTCAACACAGATGCTGACGTTATTCAAGCTGACATGGGTCGCTAAAGCAGCTTCCGCAAAATGCCTTCGCCACATGCTTTGAAAAGTGGACTGAACGATGGGACCGTTGCATATCATTGGAGGAAAGATACTTTGAATAGAATAACATATATTTTGCTGTACCTATATTTCTTCATTTTGTGCGATTTTACTTTCAGTTTTTATGGAGCAGCCGTTGTGTATAATATATTGTATATACACTGCTGGACAATTGCTAAGGACGGATCATAAACGGCTATATAGCGCATAAAAAAGTAAGTGTGGTTGGATGCCAAGTGAAATAAAATAATGTCAGAATGCCAGGACATTACAAGAAAGACAATTTATTGTGCTCTGAAATCCAGAAGGCTTTGGAGCGTGTTCAAGGAACAAACAGGCCATTTTGTGCAGAACACGTAAACGTGAAAAAAATGAAATTACCGTCCGCAGGCGTTCCGGCGTAAGATGTCAATACGGGATATGGCCACCATGGAGGGCGATGCAAGATTCCACACGTCGTGTCATGCTTTGCACAACATTTTCAAGCAGCTGTTGGGGTAATTTGTCCCATTCCTCTGTCAGTGCACGGATGAGGGTGTCCTTGTTTATTGGAGGTCATTGGCGACCAGCAAGACTCCTCCCCAAAGCATCCCACACATTTTCAATGGGATTCAGATATGGAGAACGTGCTGGCCATACGAGGCGTTGAATATCCTCGCTCTCAAGACACTCCTGGACAGCGACTGTTCGATGACATGTTGCGTTGTCGTCCATGAAAATGAATCTATCACCGACAGCACCACGGAACATGCAAACATGAGGTAGCAGAACATCATTAATGTATCGTGGCCAGTCATAGTCCCAGTTGGAAGCACATAGAGGGACGTACGGCCATTGATCATGATGCCAGCCCAAACCATGACACTACATGTCGAATATCGGTCCCTTTCCTGTATGTTTGCTGGACACTATGCAGTACCACTATCACGTCAGATCAGTTGTCGTCGACAATCAGACGATAGACTGTATCTACTCTCATCTGAGAAGAGGACAACAGACCAGTCGTTATCAGTCCAATTGCGATGTTCATGGCACCATTGCAAACGGGCGGTACGGTGACGTCTGGACAATGGGATGCACACAACAGGACGGCGGGCGTATAGTCCTCCTTCATGCAAACGTCTGGCGACAGTTTTTCGGGAGATCCGCTTGCCAGTAGCAGCCATAAACTGATTTGCTACCTCACTAGCTGTGCTGCGCCGGTGTCTTTTTGTTGATAGCACTATGTACCGATCTTCTGAAGGTGTCGTACTGCGAACACGACCTCCCCCGTGACGTTTGCTACACTCTCCATTTGTTTGAAATGATTTCCAAAGCCTTGAAACAACACTGTGGCTGACGTCGAACTCCCTGGCAACATCTGTTATTTTTCGCCCTTCTTCAATCTTGCCAATAATACGGCCACGCGTAAAATCATCTAGGTGATGTCGGGAAGACATACTGAAAATTGCAAGTTCGTCAATTGATTCTTTCCCTTTCAACTTTGCGTTTGAACAACAACGGTCAATACGCGTCAGATCCTTTATATCTCTTATCAGCGCTATGACGTCACGAACAAGTTCGGCAATCCAAAATTTGCATACGCACAACACGTCTTACTGTATCCCGCACTTATGCTAATTTCCACATTTTCCTGCCTTCCATTTTATGGTTGCTATCGTTGCTATTGTCATCCGTCCTTAGCAATTGTTCGGCAGTGTATTTATATGTAATATTTACATATTCGACTTTTCATGACAGGTCACAGCTGGCAACTACTCCAAATAATTTTATTTTTTATAAAACACACCTGCGTTGTGCACTTTTTTTTAATATTGTATCACCAAAAACTTGTTTCAATCTAATTTTATCAGGGAAATCAAATACTTATGAGCATATGTTCTCAAAAAAGAATTTTCGGGGCTGTTCATTTTAGAGAACGGGAAGGGGGATTATACCACAGTGGATCTGCGACTGGGCAGGGGGGAGGAAAAGGGGACCTTTGAATAATATTTTCCTAAACAGCCGTTGTAATGTTAAGAAAATGCTTTCCATTGCCATTGTGCATTTGTCGTCGTATCTCTCCCTTTTCTGTACCAATTGCGACAGAATCCGTACAGTAAATACGCGTAAGCTTCGTCAACGCGGTGAATGCGAGGTGCATTGTGGGAAGCATGGAATCCGTAGAGGTGTCAGTGAGTGCGGAACGGCGTTGTATTATTAAATTTCTTGTGAAGGAGATGAAACCTAATGAAATTTCGCAAATATTGCAAGCACTGTATGGGAACAAAACACTGCCGTAGTCAAGTGTTTACGATTAGTGTGACAAGTTTTCCGAAGGCTGAACAGATGAACCGCATAGACATATGTATCAGCTATTGCTATGACTGAAGTGAACATCGCTCTTGTGCCACAGGTTCTTTTGGGAAACAGGAAAATAAGGATAAGTGGCCAGGGGCGGAATGGGTCGACCAAACCAGGCATGGAATTTTAGTCTCGTGGTCTACTACAGAAACACACGTACCACAAGCGAGCACCTAAAATTTCCTCATGAAAACAGTTGTTAACTCCTGGATGAAGGAGAATTGTTGAAATATGCATTGTAAAACCAATTCAGCCGTGAACAAATTTGAACAGCAATTTAAGGGTGAAAGACTTAAAACTAGACTCATGATTGAAATAACACATCAAACCACGCTTAACGGGGTGTTGTACCAGATAATTACCCGTATTTATAATTTATTTGGTCACTGATTGTCTACTGCGCAATGCTCTTTCCACCTCCTTGAATAGACGTCTTTTTAAAGTCTACCCATTATTTTGACTCATGAACTACCAATTTCATCCATGAGCCACTACCGCTAAATCGTTGTTTCTTTAGAGGTAAATGTGAGTGGGACGTAGATTTTCAAATATCTCTGCCGAAGAATGGCCTTGTGCTCTATGTCTGTACGTGGATAAGGCTGTGGGGGATGATGGACCATCAAAATTGTTATTAGTACTTCCTTCAAGAATACAAAAGGAGAGTAGGGCATAGTAATGTCCCTTTGGTTCCAAATCCAACGACATATACTTAACCGTAGTTAACTTGATCATTTTAAAACAGTGTGTTTGATCCGGCAGTTAGGTAAACACATTTTTTTTTTAAAGACAAGAACCTTTTAGACACATAATATAAAACTCAAATGAAATTAATAATTCTTGTTTTTTAAGACAAAAATCATTATTCGTTCTTTCCAAACAATTCAAAGAGGATACGAGTAAGTGGGCCATTTCCCAAATGGTCCACTGGGGAAAATCCCGGTGTCATCGGTGGGCCAATCCGCCCCTGTAAGTGGCGCATGGATGTGCAATAGCAATTCGTAGTGTGAAAAATATAATTCATGAGCACCTACTGTTCAGAAAAGTGTGTGTACGTTCGGTACCAAAGGTATTGCCATTTGACCAGTGAGGCCATCTGAGCAGATCTTTTGCATTGCTTTAAGAGATTCATTTCGGCAGCAGACCGTGCGTGACCAGTAACGAGATTCGTATTTACTAAGGAAACCAAGCGAGCCAGCTTTGGATCGCATCCCGCGGCCGAAGAAATTCTATGTAGTGTTGCATGCAAGAAAACTAATACTTACTGTATTCTGGTATGGAAACGTGGTTATTACTCTACGTTTGCATCCCAGACTAAAGGGAGCAAAGATGAATACACACTATTACGCTACCTTTGTGAAATAGGAGCTTCAACTCGCTATCCGCAAGAATTCAGAAAAATGGTCGAAACAGGTTATCCTATTGCATGACAACACTAGGCTATACACGGCTAATGTGACGATAGCTGTGGCATGAATAGGATGAAAATATTCAGTCACTCCCTGCGTCAGAGTGCTTTACACTTGTTCGGCCCACTTAAGGAGCATTTAAGAAGAAATTAGCTACACAAACTGCAGGCATGTCCTACAGCGGCTACTACAGCAACACATATCCTTGTACATGGCTGTAATACAGTCTTCCACGGAGACAGGCAGGACAAGTGTGTTAATGTTAAGGAAGAGTACCAAGAGAAAGACTTGTAGTTTTGGCAAGTACACGGTTGTATCAGAATATGACTACCCCCGAAATAACAGTGTACCCGCCCAGGCGCGTCACAGAGTGCACGTGACAAGGTCGACCACACGGGGATGTAAGCGGCCGGCCAGGACAGATGAGTCATAGTGCATCACGTGGGTACAATGTGCAGAGGTAGTGATTTGCCGGATGTTCAAAAAGGGAGTCTGTAGTAAGGGAGTACCTCCAGACGTCATAACTGTGGAGTCCCAAAGGTCTTCGACTGGTAAAGTGCAATCGACGTGCAACAGTATAGCAATTGCCCACGCAAATGAACGCTGGGGCAACCAGGTACGTGTCCCTGATAACAGTAGAACGAACCCTGTTGCGCATGGTCTCCGTAGTCGACGCTGCGCCAAGGCGCCAATGTTATCCCAGGTCCATCGGCAACGACGTCTGCAGTTCGCATGGGAAAACAGTCATTGGACAGTTGAAAAAAGTTGCCTTCTCCGATAAATCGAGGTTTCTACTCCACAGAAGTGACGGGCGGTGGCGGATATGACGTCAGACACACGAGAACCAACACCCGGACACGTTTGTCGGTCAAGTACAGGCCGGCTGTGGCAGTGTACATGTCTCGAGAATGTTTTCCTGGTATGACCTGGTACCGCTAGTACCACTGGATGGGTCCCTGAACGCCAATGGCTACCTGTCTATCCTCTCTGACCACATGCATCCCTTCAAGTTGGTAGTGATGATGTATACCAACAGGACAATGCCCCGTGTCAAGTCGCTAACGGGGTGCGCGACTGGTTACAGGAACACAACACCGACGTCTCCGTTCTCCCTTGGCCGGCGAATTCGCCCGACCTCAATCCCATAGAGCACTTGTGGAACTATTTGGATCGACGTGCAGACCCACATCCACGTCATGTCCGGGACCTCCGTGCTCTGCTGCAGTTCGAATGGGCACGTGTGCCTCGGGCAACCTTCCAGGGCCTCATTGCGTCCATGCGCCGCTGTCAACCGGGCCAAGGGTGGTTATTTCCAATTTTAGGTAGGTGGTCATATTATTCTGATAAGACTGTTAATATTCCTATTAGTTTCCAATAAACAACTAAAAAAAGTCTGGGTCACGCTTGAACTATTTACGCATATTTCCTTTCACAGGACAAGCTGCTTAAGATTTACTTGTTCTTTAATCCCTAACAGCAGATGAGGATGTTATTTTCACATCTGTTTATTAGTGTTTTTATTATTATTGTTGTTTTATTATTAGTGTTCTTAATCATGTTCCCAGTTAGCCTTATCCTTTCGGACCTGGCGAAAAGAAGCATCATACAAAAGCTCATTGTTTCCAGGTTATGTAGGAGTACGAACTTCCGTAGATTTTCGAATCCCAGGGGTTAACGAAGCTGCTAAATAGCGAAATTCCCCTTTGGCGATCGATCACTACTTTAAAAAACAACTCCTTTGATAGTTTTGTGCGTGAGCGTGGTTTTTTTTTTTTTTTTTTGAGGATTGGGGGGGTCCCTTGTCCAAAAGTCCGCAGGTTTCTCATCGTCAATGTTTCTTCCTTTCGGAGTCTCTTTTATTTCACTCTTTCTGATCCACATACCGTGAGATGTAAACTGCTACTTTCCCGGGGAACACCGAATGTTGAGAGATTTCTTGTCGACATAGTCTAGACGCAGAAACAGAATACTCAATTTTGAGTGACTGAAAATGTTTTCCTAAAATTCTGAATGACGAAATTCGACATTTCTAGCTTTATCTTAAAGTAATATTCACAGTATTCTGCTTGAAATCTGCTAATATTCTATTCCTTTTAGTTTTCTTTTTTGAAAGTCACTTTTTTTTTTTTTTGGTTGGAGGTTTAACGACCACCGTGAGCAACTCAATGGGCTATAAGCAGTCGCCCGTCCCTAATTTAGGGTCACTGGTTCCAGGGAAGGGAGAGAGCCAGTGCCGTAAGACAAACAGAACATCCATGCCTCACCGAGATTCGAACCCGGACCCCTTTCGGACGAATGATCAGATGCCATCGCTTAGACCACTGCGCCACCGGGGCGGCAAAAAGTCACTTTGGAAACATGACTAAGGGAATTCATGTGACCAGTTTCTCTAACAGTGCAGGAGCTGACCTACCAATTCTTTCAAGATCTTTAGGCAGAGGTGCAATAATATGTGCAAAATAAAGTGCTGTAGATCAAAGCAAAACCTTGAAGTATCAATTTACAACAGAAAAATTACTTCAAGTGTGTGAGCAGTCTTATTTTATTTATTTTTTATTGGAGAAAACGACCACCGTGAGTAACTCAGTGGGCTATAAGCAGTCGCCCGTCCCTAATTTAGGGTCACTGGTTCCAGGGAAAGGAGAGAGCCAGTGCCGTAAGACAAACGTCCATGCCTCACCGGGATTCGAACCTGGACCCCGTTCGGACGAATGATCAGAGGCCATCGCTTAGACCACTGCGCCACCGGGGCGGCACAGCAGTCTTATTTCCTTTCCTCTTTCACATGGTACTTGGTCATGAAAAAACTTCCTGCCTTCATAAAAATATTTATCTACCAGTCCAGAGAATGCTTCTGTGACCACTTAAGCACATTCATTGAAATTCAAATACACAAGGGTACAAAAAGCTTTCTGGGTGGTCTATACTCAGCCAATGACTGGGATCAGGTCAAAATTTCAGGCCTGTGCAGGCTGCTAGCAGTAACTTCAAAAAAAAAAAAAACAATTTTGTTTAACTTAGCCTTGTACTGATCCTGTACATTGGTGTGCCGCGGGTGGCCTAGTTGTCAACGTTCGTAACTGCTGTGGCGATAACCTCAGGTTTGAACCACTAAATACCCGCCGTGCGTCGGATGGGCACATTAAGCCGTCCGACCGCGGGTACTGGCCCCCGGTAATAAATAAGGGCGTCTTCCTCCCCTTTCTACCTCGCTTCCGTGTCACTTTCCTATCGGGCACTCTACCCCAAATCTCCTAGCTTCCTTATTTCTAAGGGTTGCTTAAGACCTGGGAGTCAGACACTCCCTTCCTAAAATCCTCTACATATGATCTGATCTGTACATTGGCTAAGTACTGACATTGTGTCTTTCAACTGCATTTCATGTGTCAACCCATTTACTTTGGTTTTTTTTTTTTTTTTATCAACTTTGACAGCCCGGCTGTACATGCTTAAGTTTTAGACAAATAATGAGTTACCGTGTTTATTTTTCTTGCCCATAATTACTTCTTGTGTAAATTGAATATGCTCAGTTGCTGATATTGTATCTTGTACTGCTTCAGCGTGACTTCTAGCACATGATTTAAGTCTGCTGTATTACTGACTAATTTGATGCCTCATGAGCTTGCGACAGTCATGGCGACTGCATCTGCTATATTGCAGCACAAACCAGATTTGTTCAGCGTTCACTGTAAACATGACTGTCTGCCGCTATTGGAATAAATTGCCTTCTAATTACATCCAAGGCTCTTTTGCAAGATGGCACGAGTTTATTTTTACTCTGGCTGCATTGCATCTGGGTTTCAGCTGTATGGAATTTTTATTTTAGGGTTGACCCAAATCTTGTTTGATGCTCTGTTGTAATTCCAACCAGTTTCCTGCAATTTTATGTGCCACTTTCACTCCAGTCAATAAGCCTGCTGGGGTTATTCCCACTATTATCTAACATCTTGATTTCAGGCTCCCTGCTTCCCACCATTTACCCATAATTAACCTCACTGTTTGCCCTATACTTTTATGCTCGTAATATGTATTTGTGTTAACAAACAAGCACCCCATTTCTGCTTACACTCGCATGTTGACTTCAACTATGGAAGACCAATTGGGCTCTATACTAACATTTAACTTAGTTCAGTATTGGTAATACATTTATGCCTTTTGTTTCTACTTTGGTCACACATCTACTGCTTGCCAACCTTGTTCCTTATTGTCCCTTTATATTTGCACATGCCATATAGTTGGATTCCTTCCTGCCTGAGTTGTGGTACTTGTAGCCATGTCTCCGACCGGGATACTTATATCTACCAGCCACTTCAAACCTACTAAATCCATTAGCTGATAACATTTGCTCTGGGCTGGTATCTTCCTATCTAAATCTATTCATTATGGACTGGGGTATCTCACATTTGTTGGAGATTTTTTACTTGCACATTTTGCCAGTATAGTTCACTACTTGCAGACTGTCCAATTGTACTCAAATTACATCCACACACTTCCTTGTATCGCGGCAGATGATATTGTAGCCTCAGAATCTACAATTTTGATGTGCCACACGTGGATAGCATTTCACCTTCTAGGCATTGAGTCGAGTTTGCCTGTTCCATAGAGGACTTGAACAGCTCAAGCAACTAGTAGCTATTTAACCTCCTCCCAATTGTACTCAAATTACATCCACACACTTGCTTGTATCACGACCGAGGATATTGTAATATCTCACTTGTTAGGAATTGCAATTCTTGTTCCACCTGTTAAGGATACTAGCCCTAAAAACACTGCTTACATAAGATTAACTTCTGGATCCAGCACCACATAGCTTGGATGTGTGCTTACATACGATTAACTTCTGGATCCAGCACCACATAGCTTGGATGTGTTACTGCATGTCAAGCTGTCTTGGCGATATTGTGTGCAGATTGCTGAAGACATTGTCCTGTTGCAGAGCAAAAGTGATTTGCCGAGTATGTTCTCTCGGATGTACGAAGTTTGCATGAAATTCAAACAGTATAAATAAGGGAAATACCAAATTTATGGTGTTTGAGAGGAACTGGTAGCACTGAAGGAAGCGTGTTTGACAGAGAAAAACCTGGATGGTGAAATTAGGAGTGAATTCTTCATTGAAAGTCAGCTGCTCTGGGAGGTTTTCACAGGAATGATCGCTACTCTAGAGAGTCCCCGCATGGCTGTGTACGAAAGTAATTGTTCTTACTGATGTACGGCAGTGAAACCTGGGTACTGCACAAGAAACAAGTTGTGTGCTGGAGAAATGCGTACTTACAGGAGGGGCGCAAGACTGATTGCGTGAGGGATGAAGATGTGTTGCAGTTGTGTGATGTGACTCAAATGTTAGCGAAGTGGAGACCAATATGCTTCAGTGGTTTGGTCATGTTGAAAGAACGTGATTAGATGCTTACTAAGAAAATCTTTTTAGCCCAAGTGACAGGAAGGAAAGGCAGAGGAAGGTCAAGGAAGACATGGGTGGATCAGATTCAAGAGTGTCTGCACGAGAAAAAGATTGAGTATGAAGTATAAACGATCTTGTGTACGGCGTTTAAATCAGTGAAGCCCGAGTTGTAAGACAAGATCGCTGTAAATGGAGAAGTTTGATACGACAACAGTAAGTAAAAATATAGGGTAGTTTGTATTTCTTTTTGGAGGTAACCTCTGAATCTCAGAACAGCTTAATGGTATGTATGTAAATAAGTTATACCTCTGACAGGGTTCCCACTCAAAAGTAATTAAAATTTCCTGACTTTTCCAGGTTGTTTTTAGTTTTCCAGAGTGGCATGTTGCAACGAATTGTTACACTACATTCAATTTTTCTCACCAAAGCACACACTTTTAAATTCTCTAAGTAATTTGTCTTTATAAAATAAAATTACCTGCTTTTCATTAACTGTGCACATTTTCTGTACCAAAGTTCAGTGAACTTTTGTGAATACCACACTGAATTTGTAAATACATTCCATAGAAACAAGTCATGTAAGAAAAATCTGTCAGTTGAATAGTTTGTTTTTCTACAACACAATGCAGCTAAGCTTAATGATAGAATGGCTCTGTCCAAAGAAACCTGTTTCAAGAGAACCAACAGACAAAGGACATTGATCCATCATTTGGTTCTCTTGTGAAGCATTTCTTCAAGCAGGAGCCATTGTACCTAATTGTTCCATGTTACAACTGCCTGCAGAAATTGGACAAAAGTTAACTGGCAAATTTTAAAATTTAATTTTGCATCTTTTTTTAGAGAATAAAGGAAATACTTAATATAACTGAAAGTAAGATCTAACAAATTCTAGGCATGCAGTAATTTGCAAGCAAAAGTTTGAAATCTTGAAAGTTTTTCTGGGACAAATAAAGTATCCATTGATTTTTACAAAAAAGGGGGTGGTGGGTGGGTAATTTACCAGATTTTTACAAAAAGGGGTATTTTCCCGAGTTTTGGAACCATTTTCAAATTCCCTGAGAATTTGAGGTTTTACAGGTTGATTGGAACCCTGTCTGAGCCAATGTTCATAGAATTCCCTTTAATTTTTTAGTGTGCATCTCTCACAGCATGCAAAGATTCTTAGCAGATAAATTCAAATTTAGCACTGTCACAAGAGCTACGCCTCAAATGTTTTATGACAACTGTTAGTCTACAAATATCCAAATACAACTGGACAGAAACCACAGATAAAGAAGCCTGTGACAAAACCAGTCACGGCTGACAAACTAAAACCAGAGTGACTTGGCACAACCACTAGCTATCACATTTATTTAAATCTTGTTTGCATTTCAAGGAGTAAACTAGAGCATTTTGCCCTTTATAAATTTATCTATTGCTTAGCTTCTGCTCGTTTCTTCTAATTAGAGGAATTAAAGACAAATTTATTTCAGCTGCTCGAAATGACAAACTAGTTTACTTTTTGCAGTGCAAACAAGGTTTTGCCAACCTTAATGCCTTAGTTGCAAACAATGTTTACAGTACATTTGCCAAATGTAAATTCAATATACAAAAGTTATGTAACTGATTAAAATATTAAGATTTTTCATTTCATGGAAAAACTGGTAGAATTTTGATTGTGAGGTTGCTCCCTGTAAATAAACCTTGCATTCAGATACCAATGCAAAATACAAACATCTGTTAAAATTCAACCATGAAAGCAATGAGTCAACTTTAAAATGGCATCTTCAGTAGGCTTTAAAATCTTAGTTATGATGTACCTACTTGTAATGTCAGTTAAACCACAACCCAACACGAGGGGATATTTGCTCATCCGCTACACTTTCCCACTACACTTAAACACTAAATCTGGTGCAGTTAAGTTTTGCTTGGCAGCAAATGATACACAATTTTAACTTATTTCACCTAGTTTCTGTTCCAAAAGCCATAACAAATCACAGTAAGTAGCACATGAAAGGCTAAAGATATGATTTGATGTATGACTTGCAGGAATTCAAATTTGCATTCCTAGGACAGTTTTGAATATAAACCAATGCAGGATAGGAATGAAATGATCTGCTTGTACCAGACTGATGTCAGACCAGCGATGAAACCCTAAAACACTACTAGTGCTGAAAGTCTGTCAGAAATGTTAAATTTCTCAAGACAATGAAATCAAATAGTTTACTTGAAATAGAATAAAAGTGTGCTATCACAGAAATAGTGGATTAATGAATCTGTTCCAAGGGTACAAATGTAACTACAGAACATTCAGCATGTGTTATGACAAGCACAACAACTAGTTTCACTTCAGCATCATTGAATTTAAGAAAATTCAGTTAAACTAGTACATAAATCACAGATAACAGAACAGTAAAGGCAGCAAGCAAATAAGAGGAACAAACTATTACAATAGAAAAAAGTTTATTCACTGAAGGAAAAACTTATTGAAACCTTAAAACAAGTCTCCTTATTCAAATGTTTATTGGTCATTTTAATAAAGCTTACAAATGTTGAACTGAATCTGCTTTTATCACAGTATAGAAGACATTTAAAAGTTAGATATCAAAATGGGTCAGAAAACTAGGAATGTTGATACCTGGATGTTTCACAGAACAGGAATGTGGAAGAAATGCCATGAAGATTTACATGGCTTTGGCTTCCATACATAAAAGTTAGAAGCATTTACGATGAACAATGCTAGGACCAGACTCATCGTACTCCTGCTTGGAGATCCACATCTGCTGAAAGGTAGACAGAGAAGCTAAGATGGATCCACCGATCCATACAGAATACTTCCTCTCAGGAGGAGCTATGATCTTTATTTTCATTGTGCTGGGAGCCAAAGCTGTGATTTCCTTTTGCATACGATCAGCAATTCCAGGATACATGGTGGTTCCTCCGGAAAGGACAGTGTTGGCATACAAATCCTTACGAATGTCGACATCACATTTCATGATTGAATTGTAAGTGGTTTCGTGAATGCCACACGATTCCATACCCAAGAAGGATGGTTGGAACATTGCCTCGGGGCAACGGAATCTCTCATTACCAATGGTAATAACCTGGCCATCGGGAAGCTCGTAGGATTTCTCAAGGGAAGATGAGGAGGCAGCTGTAGCCATCTCCTGTTCAAAATCAAGAGCAACATAGCACAACTTTTCCTTGATGTCACGAACAATTTCCCGCTCAGCTGAAAAGGAAGCAATAATTTAGCTGTATGTTCAAACTATATTACACATGTTATGGTAAAGACAAATTAACAAGAATTATGTAACAAGTGCATTCCTCAGATTATTCTAGCTAAAGTTTTGAATGTTTTAGTGTGAACTGTTAAAGTGCCACTGCATTGCATGTGCAGAATATTTTGGACACATACACAAAAAGGGACAACTGCTTTCTGGAAATTAATGTTTCTCGAAGAGTACAAACAAAAACATTTTGGCACTAATAGAAATATCCAGTATATTTAGTTAGTTGATTTTAGTGGTGCAAGGGCCAGGTTTGGCCAAAGAGAGTCAGACACAGAACTATCAGTTAAAGATTTTTAAAAGCGGGGTGAAATGATTAAGAGCAGACAGGCTTGGTAAAAGTTAGAAGAGAGAATGATAAAAGCTGTGAAAACTAGTTAGTTAATTAGGTTTATATATTAATTTATTATTTCACTGTTATATTATATATATATATTTTAAATAAGTTTTAAAACGTTAATCTGTTTTAAAAGGAAACTACTGCGAAAGTGTCGCAGTGGTCGCCCAATAGCTTTTGAAGCGTAGCTGCGCCTTCGTCCAGCAGATGAGACTGAAAATAGTGATGAAACCGATCATTACGAAACGAACACAACTGCACAAAACACAAGACTGAGTAAACAGTCTGTCACACACCGGGGCAGTGTCGCCACAGAGCAAATAGCTATGCGCGTGAAGCGACAATGCTGAGGCACGCAAGAACAACTTCCTCCCTACAGTTCCGGCGACACGATGATTTCCAGACTCCAAGGATAGGTTTAACACGGTGCAGTTTTATTCTCCACCTGTTGGTCCCACAGACCCCGCCACGTTCGTCTGATATGATCGTGAACAAGAAAGCGAAAATCACGGTGGAACAGTGGAAAAGGTGTGACGACAAAAGAGGCAGATCTAGCAGCAGCATCGGCAGACTCGTTCCCTGGGATCCCAACGTGCCATGGGGGATCCTCGAAGCCCCTGGTCTCTCCAACGAGTGACAAGTCGAGCCCTGCATCACGAGCTACGGCCGCCATACGAAGACCGAAGGTTTGAATGCACGAGGGATGGATCTCGAACAAACGAGCATGCTGGGGATGAAAAACTGCACCGTATAAAGGATGGTCTGAGAGAGATTTAAGTTTCAGGTAAAATTGAAGAGACAGCTGCAGACTGCGTAAATGAAGCGACGGTTCATTCGCGTCGGCATAAAGGCTGGGAATGGGTGACGTGCGAAATGCTCCCGTACAAAGACGCAGCGCTTGATGGTGGATGGTATCCAACGGCCGGAGAACGGTAGGATGCGCAGAGCCATACACCATACAGCCATAATCCAGCTTAGACCGAATGAGAGAATGGTAAATACGGAACAAAGAAGTCCTGTCTGCACCCCAGGAGACAGAGGCAAGGATCTTAAGGATTGACAAGGCTCTCAGACAGTAAGTCCTTAGCCGTCGAACGTGCGAGCGAAAGGTGAGAGCACGGTCAACTGTCAAACCAAGGAACTTTGTTTCCGGCAAAACTGGAATGGCTGCACGGTCCAAATAGAGCTCTGGATCAAGATGGAGGCCACGCCTCCAGCAGAAATGGACACGGGCTGTCTTGTCGGGAGAAAGAACAAACCCATTATTGTTAGCCGCTTTAACAATCTGGGTAATTGCAGATTGCAGCTGCCTTTCAACGAAATGCATGCTGGATGACGAACAGAAGATGTAAAGGTCAACATAAATGGTAACCGAAACCGCTGGCGGAAGATTTTTGAGCAGACAGTTTATGCGGAGGATGAACAGAGCCACCGAAAGAATGCTGCCTTGAGGGACACCTTGTTCTTGATGGAAAAAGGCAGAGAGTGTCGTACCCAGGCGCACCTGGAACACGCGGTTACGAAGGAAGCTGGCAATGAATGTTGGGAGGTTTCCACGCAACCCATTTTCGTGGAGGTCACTGAGGATACTGTGACGCCACGCTCTATCGTAAGCTTTTTCGATGTCAAAAATACAGACACCAGGTGCTGCCTACGCACGAATGCCTCACGACCAGACGTCTCAAGGAGCAGGAGATGGTCAGGAGCTGAACGATGACGGCGGAAGCCGCTTTGTGATGGAGACAGTATTCGATGTTCTAGAAAATAAATTAGCCGGGAATTAACCATCCGTTCAAGGATTTTGCACAGACAGCTAGTAAGGGCAAATGGCCGATAACTAGAGGGAGACTTGGGGTCTTTGCCAGGCTTGGGAAAAGGTAAAACACAAGCTCTTCGCCAAGAGTCCGGGAAACTGTGCTCCAACCAAATGCGGTTGAAAAGCACTAACAGATTCTCGAGAGACTACTGCGAGAGATGACGGATCATGTCATAGTGGATGCCGTCGGGACAGACAGATGTTGCACCGGACCGATGCAGAGCCACCCATAGTTCAACCATGCTGAAGGGGGAGTTATACTCAGTGTTATAAAAAGGCGCAAAGGAGATTTTCTGGCATTCCACGGTTGTTTTAATCCTCTGAAAGGACGGGAGATACGCCTGAGAACTAGAAACTGAGGCAAACGCTTCGCCCAAGCAATCCACAATCTCCCCAACTTCAGCATATGTGCAGCCGTTATTCTCAAGAATTGAAATTTGGCGGGAACTATAGTTTCCCCGGATCTTACGAATTCTTTCCCAAACAGTTTTTGAACTGGCACGTGAATTTATAGATGAAACGTACTTCATCCAAGACTCCCTCTTGCTTCGTCAACGCACCAACCGAGCGCAAGATTTTGCTCTTTTAAATTTAAGATTAGCATCGGTCGGATAACGCCGAAAAGTATACCAGGCCTTATGTTGAACTCTCCTAGCCGCTGCGCAATCGGGGTTCCACCAAGGCTTCGGACGTCTTGGGAACGTCGATGTTTTTGGGATAGAGAGATCTGCTGCCTGAATGATACACATTGTGACATCAGTAACAGCTGCGTCAATTGACCTCCGGGTCACCATGGCGAAAGATATCACTGCGGACGGTGTGAAGACCTCCCACTTGGCACGATCCATCCTCCAACGAGGAGGGTGGGAGGCAGAAGACGGCACGCTCACATTATACCTAAGTACAATTAGGAAGTGGTAGCTTCCACGGAGGTCGTCACATTGTCCACGACCAGTCGGCCATAACCGATGGTTGACCCAAAGATAAATCGATTGCACTGTAACTTCGTGTAGGCTCCTGGAAGTAAGTGTCAGCACCGGTGTTAAAGAGGCACAAAGAGGTCGAGGAAAGAAGAGATTCAATCCTACAGCCTCGTGTGTCTGTTCTGACACTACCCCACAATGGATTATGAGCATTGAAGCCACCCAGAAGAAGAGCAGGTGACTGCAGCTGCTCAATTAAGCACTCAAGAACGGACACGCTCACTTCCTCATCCGGTGGCAGATAGACGCTGCAAACAGTTAGAGGCACAGGCATGGAGATACGCACCGCAACGGCTTGTAAAGATGTTGAGACCGCAACGGGAGAAACTGGAACACTGTGGGGAACAAGAATGGCAACTCCCCCGCAAGCTATATCTCCTGAAACATCTTTCCGAAATGCACTGTAGCCTCGAACTGAAAGGAGGTCTGATGGTTTAAGTTGTCTCCTGGAGGCAAAGGCACACCGGAGAGTATGACGAAAGCAGATGTTTCACGTCGTCATGTCTTGTCCGAAAGCCTCGACAGTTCCACTGAACGATTTCGACCCATGGTTTGAAGTGTGGTGAATGAGAAAAAAAAACTAAAAAACAAAACCAGAGAAAAACTGGGACAACCAATAGTTGTCCGATTCCATCATTTCGTCAGCAATGTCCATTTGCGCTTGGGACTGTTTTGTCCGACGCCCTGTAGTCTCTGGTGGTAAAATGGGGCGGTATTTTGGTTCCTGTGTCGCAGACGATCTTGCCCGATACTGGTTCTTACGATGGGAGTTTGGAGATTTTTCTTTTTCCTCTCTTTCCTCCCGTGGTTGTTGAAGTCCCGGTGGTGCTGGTGTTAGTTGCAGCAAGTTTAGGCACAGTGGTTGGAGCTTTCGCGTCCCTAGCTCGGGATTGCAGTGCTGCCAGACCAGCAGCTATGATGTCTAGCTTGTAGGGACAATTCACTGGGATTTGGCTATCAGTCTGTGTACAGACTGTAGTCCTTGCAACAACCGCTGATGCATAGGATTGCCGATTTGATTGATTTGGAGCGACCTTTCTTCTGGCCTCTGGGTAGGAGATTCCCTCAATGGTCTTAATGCGTTGGATCTCTTTCCTCTTTGGAGTCTCTCGATGCTGCACGAGATCCCTTGCAGTTGAAGCACAGCTCGGCTTCGGCATGGCAATCTTGCAAAGTATGGTCTGTTGCTGTACAACACCCACACCGAGCAGTGCTCCTGCAAGACTGCTGAGAGTGACCATATGCTTGGCATTTGAAGCATCGTAGAGGACTTGGTATGAAGGGGCGCACTTCAAGGTGTAGATACCCTGCCTTGATTGATGTTGGCAGGGATGGGGTGTTAAAGGTCAGTATGATGTTTCGAGATGGGACAGATTGGCCATTTCGCCGAAATAGGATGCGCCGGACTCCACTCACTTGTTGGTCTTTCAGTTCTTCCAGAAGTTCTTGGTCACTGCAACTCCAGAAGGTCTTAAGAGATAACACCTCGTGAGGAATTGAGGTAGCCATGAGGGGTAACTTTTACTGGACAATCTAAAAAGAGGTAGTGTTTAAAAGCACTGAAGCATATCTGGGACTCAGCATCTCAACAAGATCTCCAGATTGGAGCTTCTTAACACTTAGAGCTGGCAATTGATTGCAATGCTTTATTTATCCAGAAGGGGCTTCTGGTGTTTAATGGGTTTGAAGCGTCCAAGGAGTGGATGCAAAAGAACCGAACATTGGCAGAATCAGGTGTAGGTTTCTTGTTGGGAGGGGGTGACCCTTCCTAAATGGGCCGCTTTGTTTGAAGTTCTTGGGATTTTTTTTGGTTAGCCATGAATAGAAGTGAAAAGTTTGTCTGCCAATTTCCCCGCCCACAACCGAGCCCAACAGGGGAGAGCCGGAGGTCCGCAAGCCCAACTGGACGCAGGACACTACTCTAGGGTTAAGCAACGGATATAGCATGTTGATAGTGCAGACATGCGCTGAGCGCATGTCTGCACTAAGACCTGGGGAAGTCTCAGTAACACCCTTTTGGCATTCCCGCACTATCCCCAAACTCACCCTGTTGTACGTAACAAGCAGATTGACTAGGAGCGGGTTAGTTCCTAGCCGCCCGTTTAGGGTGAAGCAGGGGGCAAAGAGGAGTGTTGGCGACTGGCGACAACAACCTGGCCACCAGAAACCTCAGCCTCCAGCATCCCCTTTTCCACCTTATGGGTCACCGCACACAGCAAACGTGCAGGTAGGTCTAGCAAACCAGCCCGGAAAAACAAGAGAGGAACAGAAAATGGAGAAGCAAGTAGAGTAGAAAATGGAGAAGAAAAGAATAGGTTGTGGAGAAGAAAGACAAAACAGGAAAGGGAGAGGAAAGGGCTGGCGCATAATCACAACCTCAGCAACCTACAACTGAGGCGGGTGCCGTCAAGGTGGTGGCAACAAAGTTGTAATGGAAAAAAAAACATGTTGGCTGGGGCCGTGGGGTTGCTACTCCCCATCAGCGGGATGAACAGCTGTCCCTGCGGAAACGTGAAAGCACAAATACAAGAAAGTAAAAAATCGTCACAAGGTCAGCTCGGGCAGTGGGGGCACCGCTCCCCAAATAACTGGAAAACCAGTTATCTACTTCTGCATGTGAGATTGGGTTCAGTTTCTTGAAGAGAATCCAAGGTGATTGGAGGGGCAGTTTAAACTTACATTGAATGCTCTGAGTGTTGAGGTTTCAAGGTTTGTCTGAAGACAAGTTTGACCCCAGGCCAGCTGTTTTAAAGTGGGAAGATGAAAAGACCTGAAACCCAGATCGTAAACCATACGGAAAATAACTTTAGATTTTAAATAGTTCTTTAATTTTGTGAAAAAGTTTAATTTGTAATCTTTTCAGAATTGCAGTGTGACACGGGTGAAATCAAAATTTGTCACGATTGATTAATGGAGGACTTGTTAAAGTTTCCTTTGTATAATGTTAATGCAATTTGCTAGTAAAAAAATTAAGGCCACTAGTAGCAAGTGTTGCTACTGCTAAAAAAAAACTAAATCAAGGCCTGCCAGTTATAGGTCTCAAAAAAGCAAGTGTTCTTAGCCGGTGGGGAGAGCACCACGTAGCTATGTTCTTTTAGTACTTTCTTGCTTAGAGTTAAATATGTGTTTATTCCTGTGTATGTTTCACACTTTTAAACCCTATACCACAAAATCTCATCTTAATGGAGGTCCATGCAATAGCAACAGCTAGTAATTATCACATAAGCCAAACTTATGCCAGTTTCCATGCAATTCACAGCCAGTGGAGTAGGTTGAAAACTGCAAGGGCTTGTGTAACTGCACTAGGTAAGGCTTACTCTAAATGAGCAACAGCTCTAATGTTCTCCCTAGAGCCTTTTTACTGGATGGCCCACCCAGCTAATTTTCTCTGCCACCCAGCTAAATTTTCTTTAATGAATGTTTTTACAACAAACATAATAGTAAGAGTGGAAAACTTACTCCCACATACACCATAAATATCGGCAAAAAAGACTGAAATCTGTGTTGAACATGATTTATCAGTAAGTATTTAATAAGTATAATCATGTTATTAGTTAAGCAAAAAAAATTTTTTTTATTGAGGAATGGGTTGTTTAAAGTACCATCTAGCTAAAATTTCTTGCCACCCACCCAGCTGTAAAAAAACTCTAGGGAAAACACTAAGCTCTCAAAATTCAGGTTGCATGTGCTGCCATACAAAGTCATATGTGGAGAACAATTCAGCACAGATTTGAAAATCCTGTGACAGATTAACATGTTAGGTTTTGAGGGGTTACTGGAGCAAAGTTTAACTGATAACTTAGTGGTGAAACCAATACTACACCTTTAACTGTGTATGCCACTTTTATAATGCAACAGAAAGGCATTGCTAGGCAAATTTAGTGCCAAAACTTGGAAGATCTATCCAACTTGTCTGGCAAATAGCTAGAAAGACAGGGAAGCTTTTTATTCACAAAAATGAATAACCCCTTATAGAAAAAAGGGTTTCTGGAATGTCTAGAGCATTCATATGTACATCAGGGTGCTCTGCAGACACTGGCCTCAAAACATAAATGTCTGAAAGGGCTAACAGGACACCCACAAAGGATGGAGAATGTTTCCCTAAAATGTAATAATTACAGCAGTGCTGCCACAAGAAAAATAACTTGCATTTGTGGATACCATGGTCACTTGGATATGATACAGGGGGGGGACCTTTACTTAAAGTGATAGAGAAACTACCACTATTTGACAACACTTAATTACTTATTAAACAATAGCTACATCCACTTATACAGCATTTACAATTTGATCTACAACTGAACTTCACAAGACAAACAAGTAGACAACTGAGCTGTCATGCAATCAATTCATGAATGCAATGCAGGCATACAAAGTCATATGTGGAGAATAATTCAGCACAGATTTGAAAATCCTGTGACAGATTAACATGTTAGGTTTTGAGGGGTTACTGGAGCAAAGTTTAACTGATAACTTAGTGGTGAAACCAATACTACACCTTTAACTGTGTATGCCACTTTTATAATGCAACAGAAAGGCATTGCTAGGCAAATTTAGTGCCAAAACTTGGAAGATCTATCCAACTTGTCAACTGAAGAACAGGTTCTCTGCTTTAGAAGGCCTAACATCGGAAGAAGTGGACATCTCTGAAGTTAACAGAAAAGTAACCAAAGCTCTTATGGAAACAGCAACAAAATTAGCTGGGTCTAAGAACAAGTTGCATGTGAACAAATTATCAGGAAAAACCAAAATGTTGATGCAAAAAAGAAGAGAGATGAGGACAACTAAAGAAGATGTGACTTCCAAAGTGGAATATATAGAGCTATGCAAGACAGTAAGAAAAAGTATCACTGAAGACGTAAGGAAATTCAACTGTGAACTAGTGAGGAAAGCAATTGAAAACAACCAAAGCCTAAAGATAGCAAAGGGACATCTCAGTAAGGGAAGAAAACAGATTATGGCACTGAGAAAAGAAGATGGTTCTGTAACAAGAAATAGAGGCGAAATTTTGACAAGAGTGAAAGATTTCTACTCCAAATTATATGAAAGGGATGATATATGCACTCCAGACATCATGAAAGATACCAGTACCAGAGTTCCTCCAGTCCTTCCAGCAGAAGTTGCACATGCAATCAAGAACATGAAGCGAGGAAAAGCTCCAGGAGAAGACGGAATTACTGTAGACATCATACAAGAAGCAAGTGGAGAAATCGAAACAGTACTCGCCCAAATTTTCACTCGATGCCTTAATGAAGGAAAGATTCCTGAGGATTGGAACACCGCTACAATGATCCTGCTACATAAGAAAGGTGACATTGAGGATCTCTGAAACTACAGACCTATCAGCCTCCTATCAGTAGTTTATAAAATCTTCACTAAATTTCTCCTTTGACCACATACTGCTAAGGTAACAGAAAATACTCTCAACCGAGAGAACAAGCTGGATTCAGGAGTGGCTACAGCACAATAGATCATATCCACGTGCTGAGAGAACTAATTGAAAGAGCGAGGGAATATGAACTTCCATTGTGCATGGCTTTTATCGATTATGAAAAAGCCTTTGATTCGGTGAAACCATCAGCAGTTACAATGGCTCTGAAAACCTGCGGTATTGAAGATGCATACATTAATATTATTAATAACATCTATGAAAATGCAAGTGCAAAGATTAGGCTGTTTGAAAATACAACACACGTAAAAATTGGAAAGGGAGTGAGACAAGGTGACAACATATCTCCGAAGCTCTTTAATGCCACATTGGAGGGTGTTTTTCAGTCGCTGAGCTGGGAAAACAAGGGGATAAAGATTAATGGAGATTATCTAACCCACCTTCGTTTTGCTGATGACGTAGTCATTTTTGCAACTACCCCATCAGAGCTGCAGAGTATGATCCAGGAACTTGCTGACAAGAGTAAAGAAGTGGGATTAAAAATGAACTTTCAGAAGACAAAAGTGATGTTCAATGCTTTTACAAGAAATGAAGATTTATCGATTGATGGAGAAAAGCTGGAGATAACAGACACGTACGTTTATCTTGGACAGCAGATATCAAGTGAGGGTCACATTGATGAAGAAATTAATCGGCGTACAAAACTTGCCTGGAGAGCTTTTGGAAGAAACAGCATAATTTTCAAGAGCAATATGCCATTATGTCTTAAAAGAAAAGTGTTTGATCAATGCATCCTTCCAGTGCTTACGTATGGTGCAGAGACGTGGACCTTAACTAAAAGAGACATACAAAGGCTGCAGACAACTCAAAGCAGCATGGAGAGGTGCATGCTTGGTGTAACCAGGAGAGATAAGAAGAGGAACTCGTGGATCCGAAAAATGACTAGAGTGGAAGACATCATGATCAGAGTTAAATCCCTGAAATGGCAATGGGCTGGACATACTGCCAGAAGGACAGATCATCGATGGACAGCCGAAATTTTAGATTGGATTCCAAGGGACAGGAAAAGACCCAGAAGAAGACCACATGGGAGATGGGTGGATGAAATTCGAAAGTATGCAGGGGTGACATGGAGGAGACTGGCACAAGACAGACCGTTGTGGAGGAAACTTGGGGAGACCTTCGTCCAGCAGTGGATTGATAATGGTTGACAATGATGATGATGATGATTAGGCCTATAAGTTCAGTCACTAAGAAATCAGATTCTAAGAAACACAAGTAGTCTATTCACCTCTACCAATGAATTTTTAATGACTTAGCACTAAAATCTGGCACAACTTGACTTGCTGTGAAGGAAAAAAGTTTCCACAATTTACCAGTTTGCAAGCTGGAATTTTGGAGGCAGAAATTTTGGGAGTACCAGCATTAAGTACTATTAAGAACCATGAAAATGAAGTTAACAGGCAATAATATGCAAGTACCACACAGCATAAGTCCCAAATGGAAGAATGTATAAAGTTACCAACAGCATTAGTTGAAATTAAGACAAACCACACCTTCCAATCTAAGCCTAAGTACATATACATGTTTCACTACCACAAAGACACAAAGCAACTGCATAAAAATTTCTGTATTTCAGCTAGATAGTATTCAAGTATTATTTCCTTTAATTGCTTATTAATGTTCTTGACAGTGTGCTTAATAAGATTGAATCTGTTTCCAAGATTCTAACTTCACAATGTAAGCATGCCACCAGAATAGCTTAAGACCAAATAGCCACTTAACCAACCTGTTTAACAAAAATCTTTACATTTTTCATTATTTGGAAAAGGGTTGCCAAAACTGTATTCTGTTTTGATTTCTTTCTGTAGCTCACTAGTTTGTGTGCTTCACAGGAAGTGAAGAAACTCCTGATTTAGTCATTCAGTTCAAAGTCACCATGACAGTCACATGAACCCAGCACCAAAGCAAACTGTATCACACACCAAATTGGTCTAGTGTTGGTTAACATGCTTGCTCAATATATTACAAATATGTACATTACAGAAGTGCTCTCAAATTTATTAAATTACAAACCTCAGGGAGAGGCATACTTTGTACATTAACACTTACATTGGAGAACTTGGGACAAATCAAAGAATGGTCTACTTTGGAGAAATATATTCAGACTTAGATACCAGAAATCTAAGTCTGAATATATTTCTCCATGCATGTGATCTTAATGTCATTTCAACCTTTGAGAAAAATAGCTTGACTTCAGCTTAACTCTTATCTTCATTATCAGATATGCAAAAATTTAAACATGCATACACTGTATGTGGATAGTTTCCAAATTAGATTCTGTAGACAGTTTCATTGCATATTTTAAAAATGTACGATTTCCTTTTAGACAAAAACTTTGCTTTAAAATTTTCATTTACCCTATTTTGCACCATCATTCAAGATTTATAAACTATGTAAAACTAACAGTGCCTGCACCCAATAATGAAAGTTGAACCATGTGAATTTTAACCACTTCATTTGTAGTAGAAGGTAAAATATGAATCTAGTCATTTCACACATTGAGGCACATTCAATTGTATTTATTTTGTCCTCATTGGAATATGATCTAATAATTGTTTTAATTTTTCTTTACATTATCTTATTTTATTGTTAGCATGATTCATGCTTTGTAACAAGTTTCAATGGTTGTGTGCAGATACACTTTATGTAACTTATTGATAAATCTGAATTTATGGTTCTTAAGATCTCAAAAATGGAAATTAACTTTAATTTTGAACACAACCTAATGTTAAAAGTATTTGCTTAGTTTAACCAGTGCAGTCAATCTAGAAGTAAATTAACTTCCAGTGTGGCATTTGAAAACTTATAGAGCAGAATGCCCCGATGCTAATAGTCAGCTTCATTAGTAGTAAGCTCCAGAACATCACCTGATTGATTAAAGCTACACTGCATAACACAGTGCAGCTTCATTTAGTTTAAGCAAAATTAATGCCCTTTTCCAGTATGCACTGCCTTAAAATGAAATGTACATACATCACTGCAGAACACAACTTATCTAATTTGCAAGCTTGTTTTGCATTTACATTTCATTGCTAAACATGCCACTTTATTCACGAAAGCAGGGCAACCCTTAAAATTTGTGTACATTTCCCTGCACTTAAAAACAAATTTGTTTTATTGGGTTCAATACCAACTGATTTGTATTCAAAAAGTTGCCTACATGACCAGACTAAAAACATTCAAGGGTCGACACAGCAGACTAGGCATTTCAAGAATTGAAATGCATAAGAATTATAGTTATTGTGTAACCAATATGTTCAATTACTGCATCTAGTATTTTGATGAACTATTTAAAAGCCGATTTATTATGCAAGATTTAAATAAGCTGATTTATGATAATCAGGTCAAACAAAATAAAGGTACTGGTCCTTAGGGCCACTTTTCTCCCTTCAAGATATTTTAAATTTATGGGTAAACACTTCACAGGTATGCAACAAATTAAGAGGCAATAGTACATCCGAAGAAAGATCAGGACTGATCTGTATCCCACACCTGCTCTGGAATGAACTTTCATTCTAGAGAACTTGGAGAGAACTTCATTTCAAGTAGTGCACAGCTAAAAAAAGTAGCTTAAGATTCTTCAATTGTGCCATTCAGCATTTTAAACAAGATTTAACAAGTCAAACCAATTGTTTTTTGATCAAGACATAAGCACAAAATTAAAATACCTGTGGTTGTAAAGGAGTATCCACGCTCAGTGAGGATCTTCATGAGGTAATCTGTGAGATCCCTTCCAGCCAAATCCAATCTCAAGATGGCATGAGGCAGAGCATATCCTTCATATATAGGAACAGTATGGGAAACTCCATCACCAGAATCCAGAACAATACCAGTGGTTCTCCCAGATGCATAGAGTGAGAGAACAGCCTGGATGGCAACATACATGGCTGGTGTATTGAAGGTTTCAAACATGATCTGTGTCATCTTTTCTCTGTTGGCCTTGGGGTTGAGAGGAGCTTCTGTCAGAAGAACAGGGTGTTCTTCAGGTGCAACTCTCAATTCATTGTAGAAGGTGTGATGCCAGATCTTTTCCATGTCATCCCAGTTAGTGACTATACCATGCTCAATAGGGTACTTCAAGGTAAGGATACCTCTCTTACTTTGGGCTTCATCTCCAACATAGCTGTCCTTCTGGCCCATGCCAACCATTACACCCTAAAAATGTACAGTATTGTTAAGTTTGTACTAGTCAACAATGCAAGTTTACTAATATATAATACACCAAGTACTCAATATAATTAGAAACTCAAATTAAAGGAGAAATTTAAACCTCAATACATGCCAGTTAAAATTTCTGTCATGGGGGAAGGCTACACAATCTGCCTAGCCAGTACAGTTGCCATACTGCAGAGCAAGTGTTTAAAAACTTGCTTATTAGGATGTTCCAACTATTAAAACTAAGTTATGTAAATTAACTAAACTTAGGCAATTCAGTTTGTTGCTCACTCGATTCCACATACTGCCACATTTACTCAACTGCTATGTCCTCAAAAGAGAAAAGTACCAGTCAGTGGCAATGCTGTGCAACTGAAAACACATGGCAGGAGCAACAGCAGACTCATTCACCTAGATTGCAACATGGTTAGGAATCCAGTAGAACCAAATATGAAAATCTGTTGTAGGCAATTTAGTAGGAGTCTTTACCTTAGAAAGGGAAGGTAAGTCACCACGATCTGCAGAAGAGGGACTGCTAAACACTAGTAATAACCAACACATGCAGACCTGCCAACTTTCAGAAACAAATCCGTAAAAAAAATTATTCGATATATTCGATTAAATTACTTGTCACAGATTGATTAAATGTACCGAACATAGATTTAAAAATGTTACCCAAATGAACTATCAACTTTTAATTGAAGTGACTACAGATGTTTAAATTTATTGGCACATTTATATAGATTAAAAATTCTATACATAATTTCTCATTACTATGTTATGAACTATAAAGTGATAAAAGTTACTTTTACAGAAGTTTTGCATCTAAAGGTAAGTATGTTCTACCTATTCAATGGGATCGTGTCCCACGCAGTCATGAAACATACTAAAATATTTTAAAAAACAAACCATTTTCATGTTAGGTTTTTATCTTACGGAGATGCGGATGATGAGACAGTCAAATAAAAAAAATAAGTAAGAGTGACTGAGAAACACTAACTGGTAAATTATGTTAAACTAAAAATGAAGTGAACAAACATTTTGTACGAATCACATCCAGTTCATTATAACTTGACAAAGGAAGTTAATTTAGTTACTTTTTTTCCCCACGCAGTAAATGTTATATTTATGCTTGTCACTAGAAATATGATTTGTAATATTCCTTCCACCATGCGAAATATTGAAATTGCATCAGAACATAGCATGAAATGCATATTTTCCTTTTTTGAAGATTTTGCAATACACAGGAATTCTGCAGAATATGAATCACTGAATACTTGATAGTATTTTTTTCCCTTCTATACTGCTGCTCATAGCAAATCACTAATACTAAATTTATTACCACTTGGGGGGGGGGGGGGAGCAAGTAAAACCTGCTATAGTAGAGGAAAAAAATATCTATTACAGAGTTATCCGATTCGAGCTGGTCAGCTACAAAAGCAGAGAGCAACTCAACTGAAAGGTTCTTTCATCTAGAAACTGTTTAGGTTTTAGTTACAAATGTCATCCTCTGAGGTAGTCCCCTCCCCCCTTCATTCCTAACAGGTGGATCGATGCCTTGTCTTTTACTAAATCGGATCCCTTTAGCAGAATCAGTTATACTTCCAAATGGCACCGATTTTATAGTTCTGTCTTCTCTTCCTGCCCCCCCCCATTCATCTTACCAAATAGAGCTTCTCAAGTCATTTCTTTTAAAAACAATCTGGGCCCATCAACGTCTGAACGAACCCCTCTCCTACAGTAAACTAACACAATGTGTTTTGCCGGAACAAAACCAACTGTCTTTTACATCAGGCATCACAGGAATGATACAGCCACTTCAGTGACATCCTCCCCTGCTCCCTATGTGGCGTAGCCACGGCATGAAATGTTTGAACCGGGATTTTAACTCCGATCTTATGTCTCTGCAAAAAAAAAAAAATGGCCTAACATGACAAAATGTAGAATACACTTATTCTGTATGAAAATATCTAAATATCACACAATTCGGTTTGATAGAAGCTACAAAGCCAATGGCACTTTTTTTTTAAACAGAAAAAAAAAAAGTCTACTTCCTCCCTAGAATAAACTTGTGCTGTCGAAATCCGGGTATTTTAAAATTCAGTTGTTTACTAAAAGCCCAAAAGTTCATACCAACAAAAAAGTGGGTTTGCAAAAGCAACAGTTCTCCAAGATACTTTACTGTTTTCTTTACGAACCCCTTAGTATGAATTAATTGATATTTTGCGTGTTTTTGCTTTATTATAGAACATTTTTTGTGCCTGTTAATTTCTAAATTAAAGATGCCACACACGCGTCGTTTTAAAACTAAAAATTATATCCAAGTCTGTCAATTTCCACGGAAGATATTGTGCTAAAATTCTGAAACGCGAGCGAACAGATCTTGCGCATGACTACTGCACTGTCCGTAAATGCTGATAGCAACCATTTAATAGGATAGGTCCACTATGGGTGCTGAATGGCATACCCAAACTTCATCACAATCATGCTTTGATTTTACGCAAGTCATCACACAAGGGCGGAAGAATAAATCCTGCTCCTATTTCTTGACCTTACCTTTGACCATTTTTAATAGGGATTAGATGAATTAGTATGTACCCCAACTTAATTTCATTGAATCAAGCAAAGACATTTTTATGAACGTTACCGAGCAATGAACAAGGCATGGTTGGAAAGCGTAGAAAACTTACTAACGGACCAGCAAAATAAATCATTGCTGGAGCAGCACTAGCTCAAATGAATATTGGACTTTTTTTTTTAACTTCCTCTTACAGTAGCATTCTTTCATTAGGTCAAATTTATTGCCAGAGAAGAGAAGTTACAAAACCATGCACAGCCCCAATGAATTTTTAATTTCACAAAACTATCAGTTTTTGCTTAATTTAGTCATGTTGGGTATCGATCTAGGCTTAAAAATTCCAGATTTAAAATCGGTTTGAATTTTTTTCTATTATAACTACATTCTGAGATAGCATTTGGAACTGGGAGGAATGAAGATAAAAGACACTTGCTCCAACGCGGACACCCCACGCTGGCCCGAGAAGTTGCGACTCGGGAGATGAACAATGCATTATCTGAAAAGGCGGGGGGGGGGGGGGGGACAGCGTGCACAAGAGAGGGAGAGAACCAAACCGAAGTTAAATAAGCCCAGCTGGTTGGTGTTCTAGTGTTTAAAAAAGGCAAAACCTAAAATGTGGGAAAACTGCAGCAAAAAGTTCCCAAATAAATACATGTAACTAAAAACTTATTCGTAACTTACATCGGCACTTTACTTTGAGTGGATTAAGTTAAAAAAAATTTTAATAGTGGGTGCAAAATCATAAGAAAAATCTGATAATTGCCAAATCTGTAAAATTAACATTTTGCCTGTAAAACAAGTCACATTTCCGTAAATTTTATGGAAAAATTATGCTGCCCAAAATGTCCAATCGGGAATTTAAAAATCCTGCTCTTTACTGGATAAAAAGCTTTAAGTTATTTCACAGTCAGACTCCTAAATGTTTAGGAGAAAAATGGAGAAAGTCAAAATGGATGACGAAAATAAATTGTCCATAATATGATTGTGATCAATAGAAAGCTCATGTAAGCTTTCAGAAGAGCTTAGCATTAGCTCTGTTGACCAATTAGGTCTACAGTTATTTGTGATAAGTACGGTAGACACCACTCTTATGCAAATTTCAAAGTCCTGTAACTAAGTATGTAGGAACCTGAAGTTTTGCATTGATTAGTTTATGAAGCCTGCAAAGTTGCAACTTCATGAAAATCAGAAGGGTTTTTTCTTGTCAAAAATATAATTTATCTTGAAGCTGACCTGACTTGGAATGGCCCATAGACAAAACCATATTTCACTGCTGTGCAGCAATTTATGAAATGCAATTATGACTTATCTTTTCTGAGATTTTCAGAAGAAACAGTAATGTGCATAATGTGTATTCAGGCTTGCATTTTTGTACAACATGCCTGACTTTACATGTTACACTTAAATTTTTCTGGTCATACCATAAGCATGCTAATGGTGTCTTGACTATGTGGCACAGTGCAAAATAAATGCAACTCTGCTGAAAACACTAAAATATACGGAAGCTTTGCCAATTTAACTTGAGAATATCACAGCTTATAGAACACTTACGAGAATTTGCCATAAAATTCATAATGTGCACTTGTCACAGCATGCAGTGGCCATTGATGCCCAATAGCTATATCCATCACTTATTTTGCAACTGTTTTTAGTTTTAAATGCAGATGAAACCATCTTAGCATATATTTTAAACAATAGTCTGAAAAGGAAAAAGGGCTTGTTAGAAATAGAGACTTGCTAGCCAAGTATGCATTTTAAAGCTACCAAATAAATTTGGGACATTCAGAGCTGCCAACTTTTCAAAATTCAAAACCAGGACATTGATGTGCATTTAGCAGTGTGCATATTTACAAACAATTTATAAATATATTACAGGTTTAAGACCCCCTACAAAAAAAAAAAAGCTCCAGTTTTGCATCAATCTTTGAAATTACCCAAATGAGAGAAAATGCTGAATTCACTGAGAGTAAGAAGCAACTAAGAAATTGAAAAACAATTTTATGAAATATTAAGTGTAAAATCAATACTGCGTTGCTCACTCTGCCATGAAAAATTTTTTATGGAGCACTGAAACTGGTGATTTCACCACATTAAATATCCATGTAGTTTAATAAACAGGAAAGGGGTGAAAATTATTGCTCTATTGATTAGTTTAGATGTATTAGAAATGGGAAAACTTGCATTTTGTATGGGGGGAAAAAAAGCCTTAAAAATACAAAGTTGCTTCATTTCAATATTACCGAAAATATTAAATTAAAAACGAGGAACATGGCCGGTGACAAAAAAAATAAAAAAATTTGGCAGAGAAAAAGTCAGAAAACTTAATGTGGAAACTGACACTCATAACTGCTACAGCAGTATTTTTTTTTTTTTTGTGATTACGAACATTTGCAAAATTAGACTTTCCATCCCCCCCCACACTGAAACACCTTGAAAACACTAAAATAAATTTAATGGACATCGAATGTTATTTTCACTGAGATTGTAGATTTTCATAGCATACTGTTTTCTGTAGTGGACCGATTTCCCATTTCCATAGTAACTATGTAAAATCCATAATACTTAGTCTCTTAATCTTTCTTCCCACCGCATGGTCTTATTCAGCGTCAAACAGAACGGTGTGCATGGAGAATTTGCTGCGCCAAAATCTTAAGGACAGGGCACAGTAGTTCTGGAGCACAATGGTGCAAAATCTACCCTTTTGTAGCAAGACTGCGCAAGACTTTTGGCACACATTGGCACAGAATTCCCAGCCCTGCGAGAGGCACTGCACAAGTGCTATGAATGCGACATCGTAAACCAGTACTTCAACTTTTCAAGCCACTGACTTGTTGCCATTGTAGGGAAGACTTTGGCACTTCAAATGCTGTGGATTAACAAATAAACATTTTTCTTCATTCATTACAAACTCCCAAAGCCAGTTTTTACACTAGGGATAAGTGATCACTGATGAGGAAAAAAATAAGATTAATAAATAAAAAAAAATAAGGAAACCACAAAACTGGATTTTTTGTAGGAAAGTTGGATTTCCAGAAAAAAAAATTTTCAAAATCTGACAGAATCTGGGACATTTGGCAGCTCTGCATGTCTAACCACTTTTGGCAGAAAATTTATGGGAGGCTAACTTGTTCATATAGTTTATATACACTGCTATAGCCACCCTGATTATTTTTTTTGCAATGAAACATTTTCAAATTTACACCTGTGAAATCACAAAACTGTAGTTACCCAAAAACTGATAAAATGTCAGTTTCTGTGGGACAATTATAGAAGTATTTTCTACCATAAAGATTCATTTTGGGCAGCCCTCTTACCACTTCTCAGCAGGTGTGCATGTATGTGTTGCTCAGTTCTGTTTACCTGACACCTACGGACACCATCGCAGGGGCAAAGCAGCACCGCTGCTGCACTTTAATTTTTTTTTAATTTATATGCTAAATAAGTTAATGTTTTTATTGAAATAAGATATTGAATACATAATTTACTATTAAAGTTTGCACTTTTATTTGGCTAGCTAATTAACACCATTAACTACATACAGTTCAAGAAATGCAGCCAAACATTTCCCATAAGAATTAGTTTGATACATTTTTAATTGAGTGGTAGTACAGTAATATGTTAGTCGTATAAAATGCAGATTATCTGCTAAAAAAAGTTTAAACTATAGGTTCTGCGGTTATATGTCGATGCGAATATGCAGATTTAAAATGTTTTTACGACCCTTTGATTTTTTTTTAAATCTACAGCATAATTGAGCAGGAGAGGGGGTATATAATTGGAAAAGGAACTCCTCGGGAAAATTTCCCTCAGTTCAGGAGTTTGAACGGAGCAGGGAGGAATGTCTTAATGTAAGATTAGGCCTGTTGTGGGGAGAGACTGCAGGGGTCATTTGAATCGTTGAGAAGGACAACTGTTGTGCCACTGTTTTTGTAAGCCAGCCAATGAACATACACTTGTGGATAGTGTGCTCAAACCAAAATTGAGTTGCAGGCTCAATTCCCACCCCAGGGCAACATAATTTAAGTTTCTGATGGAACTGATGTTACACGACAAATACAGAGAATTCAGGTGTCAGATTGATGTATTCCAACGTACGAGAGTTTCTCCCACAGAATTTGTCTTGCCATAAGCCATGTTTTCTAACTGACAAAACAGTCACTTTGTGAAGATCAGCTTAGAATTTAACATATTTAAAACTTAAAAAGTAACTCAGCACCATTTACAAGAATGTGCTATGAAGTGCAACTTTAAGTATTATGAAAATAAAACTGCTGCGCACAAAATACACGTTTCAGCACTAAAAAAAGATAACTACCTGATGACGAGGGCGCCCAACAATTGAGGGGAAAACAGCACGTGGTGCATCATCACCAGCAAAGCCTGCTTTGCACATTCCAGATCCATTGTCAACAACAAGTGCAGCAACGTCGTCGTCACACATGGTTATTTACTAAAAGAAAAAAGCTGACTAAGTAATGAATACTGGACAGAATGAAGACAATGATACTGATTTTTAAACTGCATATAAAAAACACTAAAAAATAGAAGTGTCATACATCTGATACATTCATTTTCAATTAAACTTTGCAACAGATTAAGAATTGAGCAGAATTAAACTGCTGAAAAGTTATTTTAAAACATGAGTCACTAGAATTTTTTATAGTGTTTGCTTATTACATTGTTTTTACAGACATGGCTACAAATATAGAAATACATTCCTAGTTAATATACACATGAAAAAATTATTTAACTGCTACTGAAGTTACAAATACAGTGGGAAATTTTAGCTTAGTGGCACACTGAAGATGTGTAGGCATGCAAAAAAAAAAGGTTATTTGTAGGAAAATTCCATCCTGCAATTTTTTTCCTATGCTGCTATTTTTTCTTTAGGTTTAGACATCAAGATCTTCAGAATGCTTTCAATTATTAATTTTTTTGATGTCTTTGCACATACAGCATGAATAGGTTTTCATTAGAACAATTTAATGGCACAACATTAGTTCCCTTAAGCATTTATCCAAACTAAGTTTGGGCAAACTTTGAACAATTTGCTCAGTTTTACCACTTAATCTAGGGGTAAGAGTAAAAACGCTTAATTCACTTTCACTGAACGAAAGTAAAACTAGTGAGATTGTTTCTTCAGTTCTGATTGGTTGACTAAACAATCCCTGAATGCAACTGCCAATTTCACATCAAATTGTTGCATCCCTGCCCAGCACGGCACTATTTCAGGAACATTGATTCAAAGTTAGTTCATTCATGCTTTTTTTCAATTCCCACTAAAATACACAGAATTTGATTTGTTTAAAGAAAACCTAAACCAGGTACTTAATACAAATTTCTAATAAACAGCAGTACAAAAGTAAACCCTATCAAAACTGTCTTCCTGCAACTTGTTTTCAGAGAGCAAATTTAATTAGGGCATGCATTGCATACAACTGCACTTAGTTTTTTTAACCACCTGCAAAAACATTTTTATGAAGGTGATAGTCAAGCAAACAATTGCATATTAATCCTTGGCTAACACTTGGGGTGTTGACACAAAGTTAACTCTGTCTGCAAGCAGATATTAACTTTCCACTGCAAGTTTGGTAACAGTATTAATCAAAAATTGCTAATGGCATTTCATTATACATAGATAGTTTTTGAATCTAAGATTATACTTATAAAAATGCCAGCAAAAGAAGCTAGTGTGACTATGTTCAGCCACTAGGGCCAGCCATTAAATAGTGTAGGTTGTTCCATTCTTCAGCTTTATAAGAGATTATCATCCCTGTAATAACAGATTCAAAAGCTGGTACAGAACTGAACTTGCACGGTTTGATGGCTGACGAGAGCCCTAGTGGCTGAAACCATGGTCCCATTAGAGCCCTAGTGGCTGAAACCATGGTCCCATTATAGTTTCTTTTACTGGTATTTCTGCCAGTACCTTCGATTCAAAAATGATCTAATAAATGTTAGGAAACATTACTGCTGAATTTATAGTGCTCACCTCTTTAAATAGAATTTCAATATTGGCACAACAGTCATGAATGCAGCTATTTATACAAATTTTCCCCACAAGAAGCAAATTCCAAAAACCCTCTACACAAAACTTTGATATGATACCCAAACATGCACTGCATCAGACTGACAAAACTTGTGTAGTGCAAAGTATCATTAAAACATGTCAAATGTATATATTAATTAGCTAGACCTGACAATTCCATGTATTTTCTAATGAAACATTCTTTGAACATTTTAGTTTCCATGGCAAGAAGCTATAAAGTACACTACAGTTAAGAATTTATGTAGCACTATAGCACAAGATTTCATTTGATAGTGCAGGTGGAGTACCATAAATAGTCTAGAAGATTGAGATTTCACATGCAAATCATAGCTTTATTTGAAACATTATCTCGTACAATACAAACATTCAAGGGTCTTTAGCACCTAATACATTACATTTTTCTTAGCTCCTTACCCTATCAAATTCATTTCATTACACAATCACCTTTGGAATTGCAAGTGAAAAACCTAAGCCATCTGACAATTCTTTCCGCTCAAGCTATACCTTTTACTAACAAATAAGCTGCTTTTGAACAGCTTATTTGTTAAATCATTCAATTTACTTTTCATTTGGAGGCCATCCAAATGATACTTGGGATGGGGCTATCTGAAGCACTTTCACCTGTTTTGGAAAGTAAAAATTTAGGCAGAAAAATTATCTGGTTGAATATCCAACCTTAAAATTGCATTTGAATTTCAGACTGGATTGCACACCTCAGCAAGAAAATTCTTTGCACATTACAGGAAAAAAATTTCTTTGGTGTCAAGGTATTTGGGCAGGGAACACTCACTTGGTCCAGTAACTTGGAGGAAAGTATTTCACCAACTAATAATTTTCAAGCAATACTGTACTTTGAATATGCAATCAAGTTTTATAATTTCAGTAATCTGCATTTCGTAGTACCTTTTGCCTAACAATGGGAATTGTTCACAAATTCTCAGCCTCAAGTTTTGCACTTTACTTTTGCTGGAAAATAAACACAGTTGATATTAGGCTTAATAAGAGAATCTACTAAGGGGATGTTCCACTTTTGGTTACACATACAGCTAGTGTTTTAATAAGATAATTTTTGTTGAGATAAGTGTTTTACTGTTAATATATTAAGGTTCTAGAGCGAAAAGGCAGTTGATACAGTATTGTGATAATGATTAGGTTATGCAATGTTCAGAAATCTGATCATTCAGAATTTTTGGTGCACTGTGCATGCCAAGTAAGAAGCATTTGGGTAGCTTCACCTGACATGACATCAGGCTATACACACTTTGTACAGGTCACAAGTTTGACAGATTTTATGCATCTACAAATATCAGTAACTTGGCAAATTATGGCATAACTTAGTTGTACATGGATGGAATGCATTACACACTTCAACAGAAAGAGGGGATGGGGCAGTACATGGCCTAGTTACATTACTTTTGTACATAAGAAATATTCAACTGAATAGCTAGCACCCAACAGAAGCCTTAAATTAGAAAACTCAAGGTGCCAGTTTTAACAATTAAGGGGGAAAAGACAATTTTTACACAATAGCCACAAGTAATTTTGCAGTGATGTTTCAGAGGTATTTGAACAAAATTACCAGTTTGAGCCTAGTTGGCAACATTTTGTTACCTGCAAGACAGCTGTTGTAGAAATAATAGTGGGATGCTGGATAATTAAGCAGGAGACAAGAAATTTGATCTTTCATTGGTACCTGCACATTTCGTAAGAGTGGCAATTCCTGCCAATTTTTTTAAAATCCTGACTTATTCACCTAGCATGTAGCAACAGTTGGAAGTACACAGAAGTCTGCTTAAAAAAATTGTTTCATTGTGATACAGCATGAAGCTCAGAATTGTCACTAGCACTAGGGCTGCCTTAAGTTTGACATTTCTTGCAAAAATGGCTCTTAAACACTGGCTTACCATACACTTTAAACTGACATGCAGCTAGACAAGTTAAATTTTATAAGCATCTAATACTGATCACTAGGCATTTATTTATATAGGTGCTAACAGGCAAATTACTGTAATTTAAGCATTTTAAAGTATTAACATTCAAAACTTTTATACTAGAATGTTCAAACGAAAGCGTTTCACATGTTTTAACCTTGGAATCGAGTATTAGTTAAATGAGGGCTTTTCAATAAACTAGAAGTGTTTTAGATTAAGGCCTCAACTTAAAAGTAGTTTGGTTACAACATACAAGAAGCCTAAATATATGGAAATTTCCAACATGAAAAACTTTCAATTTGAATTAGCATGAAGCTACAGGAAGGGCAAGTTTTCATTTGTGAATCTACAGCCAGGAAATACTCAGGACCTCCCTCCCCATTTTTATTTTGCTAATCAACAAGTGATTTAGGCTCTTACTACAAAACTTACAGCCCTTTACATACATACAGAGCTACAATACTAGTTAGCTAACAGGCAGACTTGTTTAGTCAAAGAAACCTAGCTTGTACCAAAAATACTTGCATTGAACCAGAGTAAAATCTTAAAATTATGTAACATGTTAAGCAATATTACCACAACTATTTTCCTCATACTTTTCACATTTAGCAGTTTTACAAACACTATCAGCTATGAAAAATAAATCCATATGAACTCTGGCACCCAAAGTAACAATTGTATATTCAAGTTGGTCTAGTTACTCCCCACCTCCCCAAAAAATACTGTCTTTTCACTAATTGGGAAATTCACTGTAGTGAGCAGATACAAAACAGGAGCAGAGTCAGATGGGGAAACTTTCCTATTTATCATCTAAGCCACAATTACCTTGAATCGTTAGCTTCTCACAATTTTACAGACACTTACCATTAAATTATATGTATCATTTAATACTTGAATCCAATTTGAAAATAAGTCAGGCAGGAATGCCACTTTTTCCTAACAATTAAACACTTAAAAGTATTGAGTGGCATACCTACCTTCAAGAAAAAGGACATTTCACAGTAGCACACTGTCAGCACTGAAATATATGCATTCTAGTTTTGGTAAGAAAACTAGATAGGGCTGGCTTTTCCAGCCAAACAAATGATCTACATACTATTACTACCTTCCCTCCCAATGCAATAAAACAGCTCTTTAAAAAAATTCACACTTTTAGATTTTAAAAAGTAGGTTTAACTGCTTTGTTCATGAGGCTAAGCACACAAATTTAGTGTTTCAGAATAAGCTCCATTATCCATGTAGTTTTAGCTTCATGTTACATTGCCTCAACTTCCTGTTAAAACGGAAAAGTTCCCTGTCGTTAGTCATTAACTGATAAACTTTTCACCCACAGGAAATGGGTGCGGCCCTAACTTACAAGAAAAATACACTGATAAGCAAAATAGCAATACTTGCCGAACACCCAATATAATTTTAGTTAACAATAAGCCTTCAGAATGGCAGTCTTTCGAAAGTTTAAGCACACATCCCGCAAAACACAGGCTAATAATGATTTCGTATTGCACCAAGTCAAAAACCGAAGTTCCTAAAACGTTGAACTAAAACAGGTTGCTCACGCTACACTCCACAATACCAGAGAATTACACTGAAATAAGTTATGATTTAAAAAAAACAAAGTTTCACTGCTTACATACTTCACAATGGTTGCGATCGAATGCTGGAGATATTTGAAGCTTAACTATTCTACGATTTAAGATTTTCCAGCAATAAATTCTTCGGCAAAAGCAAATCTCCTTTAAAATCCGCTCAACAAGTTCCTAAAATGTCTGGCTCTTTCAAGGGCAGCGGCGCAACAATAAATACCCAGCCCCGACTTCGTACTGAAGAAGACATCCCATCGCCATAATTGGGCATTTACATGGAACACCACAAAATGGTTACATGACCATATATGGGCATGGATTCGCGGCCACCGCGACTCCCGGAACAAAGCTAGGCGGCGTTCTGAAAGGAAAGCAAAAAGATTAACCCCATTCTTCTGCGAAATACACCATCTCTCAGTAACATAATCAAAAATTTGGAATATCATTAATACAAAAAGGCTGTAAAATGAACCCCGATCTCTGCAAAAGAAATGGTTTATCGCTAATAAATTCCAAATACATCAAGCAGGAACCATGATCGAAAAATAACACTAAATAAAGAAAAACTACAATACAAACGTTCCCAACTAATGCAAGAGACGATATTTAAAACATATCCCACCTTAAACACACTGAACGACAAACAACTCAGACGAAGTCAACCACGCCCAATACCGGCAACCAGAAGAAAGAGTGAACTGACAGCAGCGCAATAAAATGACAGCCAAGGCACGCCAAACTGTTGCCAGATTCAGAGAATCGTTCTCTTCATAAGATTACTCATACAATCTAAATATTTAAATTTATAATTGCCGTTTTTTAAGGCAAATATCTTACAGGAATATTTCAAAAAATATTTTACTGTTATTTTCATTCCGTGGCACATTTTCGAATGATGATTTGTATTTTTAAAACTTTACTGAGTAATAAAAAATAACTTGGAAGCGTGCCATTGGTTCCTTGCATTCGGACGTCATAGTTTCGTCTTAGGTGGAGATAAACAAAACCCGCTTTGGAGATGAGTTTATGAAACTGTGATTTAATTTAACTGTTATTTATTTATTTATTTGTTCATTTATTAATACCTTTATGTTTAATAAAAATTTTCACGCAAAGAAGTCAGTATGAAAAAGCTTTTCCTTAAAAATCACGAAATCAAATACATACACTATCCACAGATATTAAAAAACGAAATTCGTAAGTCTGATGTCCACCCAAAAAGGGAGATAAATCAAGATGCCGAAACCGTGAGGGATTTGAAATGCTATGGCGCCTCAAGCAAATTATTTTAAAGTGATAGGTAGCGGACATGGGCATGTTTAAAGGGGGCGGGGGGACAACACTTTCAGGTGGCAAAGCCCTTGCTTTGCCACCTGAAAGTGTTTCGGATTTTATTGTTTGTTGTTGTTGTTGTTGTTGTTGTTGTTGTTGAAATGCGACTTACATTATAAAAATGGATTTAATTTAACAAAAATGCATCAACTTACATTAGGAAATAATTATTTATTTTTTTTTTTTTCTGCTTTTCATTAACTTTCATTTTGTCCTGGCGGATTTCAAAAACTTCCATTTTCTGTCGCGCCCCTCCCCTCCCGAAATTTTTTTTATATACACCCCTGGTGGGCGTGGTTACTTCTATTCCCCTTGAAAACGACGAGTTGAAACTCCCAACTCTTAATTTTTGACAATCGTAAAAATGTGTGCTTTCCTCCAAAATAATTTTTTTGCTCCAGTGCCATTCGTTGGAAATTTTCAGCTAGCCTTACACTTTTTTCTCTTTTTTGTGTTTAACGTCCACCATTAGCAACTCTAAGGGCTTATAAGTGGTAGCCTGCCTCAAATTTGGGGTACCTGGTCCCTGGGAAGGAGGGGGAGGAAGCGCCGTAAGACGAACCCACAACTGCACAACATATACTTCATCCGGAACTCGAACCGGGTTTTAGGTTGGACTATCAAATCGAAAAATACGCCTCTGACCAGGGCCAGATTAAAGGGGGGAGTATGGAGGATTAATGTCTCTAGCCCCAAGCCGCAACCTCTGTGAGGCCTCCACTGATATCCTTAAAAATAAAATTATTCCATGCTCCTTTCCTGCATACGCTTAATATTATATTAACACGGACGTAAAATAAATTTTGCAATGGCAAGACGGAAATCCCCTTTCCCCCTTGCTTGAGCGTTAGTAAGCCTAGCCATCCGAAAGTTCAGTGGCGCAGTGGTCAAATCGCTGGCTTCTGACCAAACGTCCGAGATGGGTCTGGGTTGGAATCCCGATGAGGCATGGATTACTTCTTTTACCTTACGGCACTGGTTTTCTCCCTTTTCTGGAATTAGGTACTGTAAAGTAGGCACGGCGACTGCTTATAGCCCATTGAGTCGTTCACAGTAGTCGTTAACCCCCCCCCCCAATCTGTCTAGTCTTCTGTGATTTCCGCTGTTTTGTTTTGTTTCTCTTTGCGATCCTGAAGCAACACTTATGTTTTAGTAGTTTCTTATAAGCGAACGCAAAAACTGTGGAAATAATGGTGTTCTGGACCCACATATATCCTATCGCTTTTAACAGAAAATTACAAAAGAAAAAAATTACTTAAGATGTTCTGAAATCGCCAACACTTCTGCATACTTTATATCATAAGATGAAAGCTTTGTTCACGCCACACCATACTAATGAAAACATTATTTCTGAGAAAATTTATTTAAACTCTCCTTAGCATAATTTGCTGTTGTCTTTTTAATTTAGTCTTCAAAAATATTTTTAGCTAAAACGATCTACTTAGGTAGTACGGCTATGCAAAACAAATAAAAATACAGTAAATATACAAGCGGGTAGTTAGGTAGGTCAGAATGTGAGTTAAAAATAATGAAAATAATAGCTATGATTTTATAGCAATAATAATAATAGCGACACAATGACTTGGTTCTGATAACATTAACCCTCAATAATGATAAAAATAATATTAATAACCTTATAATGTTTCACTACAGATGACTGATAGCAAAATAACTTATAGAAATAGGAAAAGTTTTCTGAAACGGGCTGAAATTCATTTCCAGTCTCGGTCCACAGCAGGACATAATGCGGCTTAGTACCAGGGCGTCGCCAGGGACCGAATTAGACAGAAGTTTCTTCATTTTAGAATGCCGAAAGTCGAAATTTTATATAGGCAGTCGTGGTTATTGAAAATAACAGGTTTGGTGTGAAAACTGAAAAAGCGCTAAAACCATGGAAATAAAAGTTATTTTTTAAAAATCATCATTGGGCTGAAATTTTGACAAGCCAACTACAAAGCTCAGTGGTTTGCAAGCTTTGTCCGTTAACTTTGCGAGCTCATTTCTTCTGTGTAAAATAACTGAGGTTTGTTTTCGAACATTCAGCACACGGGATATCTTTGTTCACAATGTCTTTTTCTCTTAAAATCCGTTGTCGCCGCATTCGACGGCAAGCTGTAGCAGCCTCCGTGCGTCTACGGATATTTTTTTATACAACTAAATGTGTTATGAGTGCATTTTTAAAATGTATGCAACATCCGCGCAAAATTATTCAAATAAATATTGCTGGAAACTATTATTAATATTCTTATTACCTATATTCATATCACCACATATCGGTTGCCCACTTATATTTTGCTATTTATCTGTGCAGAAAACAAGAATACTACACTACTTACTGTTAAATGATTTAGAGATACAAGTAGTTCTAGAACGAAATACAAATTTACCTGCTTGTGAAACATTCATTTGGATAATGGCTCTTTTTTCATTGTTCAGTAAGACCTGAAGCTGACGACCCTCATTTCGACAAATATTTTTGATTTGATTCAAGTCTTATTTTAGTTTTACTTAGTATTACTTGAGTCGTATTTCTAGCCTTCTAGGTTTTATTTGCTAGTTCATCTAAAACTTCAGCTTTCGGTTTGTATTCTCGATGAATGTGAAGTAATGCTAATCCATTGAGTCTCAGTTCTGATATGGTATTACGTAGATATGATTGTAAAAGACGCAGTGTTGAAACCGAATGCTCACCTTCTGAAGTTGTCACTGGTAGAGTGCCTAGTACGTGAAATAATGTTTTTATATTGGGTAACACCTCACTATGCTCCTTTTCTTTGCGGGGCGATCCTACGGAACCACAGTTTCAGTTCTGCGATTAGTTCTTCTTGCGAGCCATTCAAGTCACCGGTATAAAATTCTGTTAGTTTTAAACCCGTCAATATCTCGAGAAGAGGGTGGCACATCGGGATTTGTTGGGAACAGTGACTGGAATCCTGATAGATAGATTTGTGTGCGAGAAATCTGTTTTCCAAGGCACTAATACACATGTCTAAAAATGTTACATAAATTGAAATCCTGTAATAGTGTCTTCTGGGTTTATGTTACAGTTTATATATGTTTTTATATGATTTTTGGTATTTTAATCAGAACTCCTTGCTTTACAGCGTGCTTTAGAGTAATCTGAAATAAGTCATGAAACTCAAATTAGGCATTGCCTCTTTGTCACAGAAACTTTCAGTATACCCATGTATTGGCTTTTCATTGTAATGGGACATTCTGGTCGTTGGATCCTTACGGTTTTCTCATCTTCATGGAGAAAACACGTTCAATTTTTGCCATGAGACATAACAACAATTTGAAATACTAACAAAAATTTGCCTTTTAAAATCCCGTTTTTAAAATATCAAAAGGTTCCAAATTTGGGGGTGGGGGTTAACACCCCAAACTCCCCTCTTGGGCACGCTACTGGAAGGGGATACACAGAAATTATAATTACACATAACATACACAAACAACATATGCACATTTCCACTTTGCCTTCTTGTTACCTAACTATTTTCACCATATACTCAACATTAATTTTGTTGAAAACCAGGAGACCCAAAAACTACATTAAAGGGAAAGGATAAGTTAAATTAAAGAGATTGTTGAGATAATAAGGAAATTTCTTTTGTCTCGCCATTTTTGCTCCAGAAGCTATGAAACCCCAGCGACGACACAATTAGTCACCAGAAACCCTCAATACAGCTCTGGAAAAATATTTGAGAGATTTTGTCTAGCAATGATGGATGCCGAATAGGGTGGTATATTTTTCATTCCTTAACTTTTCACGCTTTTCTATACTGTATATGTTTGTACGTTGTGCTCCAACGTTCAATGAAAAATTTCAGTGCTATGACTTTCTACTGTAAATCCTCACCGTGTTTCCTGTTTTTACTGCATACAAGTGCATCCAGAAGTTCAACAGAAAAATTAGCAATTAGGGCTAATGTTATCTCAAAAAACTTTATAGTAATTTCCAAGAACAAAAAAGGCATAATCAGATCTTCAGGGGAGGACTAATTCCCCGTCTTGCATCTCCCCCCTCCCACCCACAGGGGCGCTCATGGTAGCCCCACAACCAACAGTGGACAGGATGATATATTGGGTTGATGCACAAGTTCATGCAGTTTTATTTCACGAGTGTTTCACAGGTCAGTAGTGACGGTGCAGATGGCCAGTTGTATATCAAAATGTAGCCAGTAATATCGTGTACCTAAATCATATTGCGTTGTGTGATTGTGGCTAATGGAGTTTTGGTTTTCAGGTCCGGAAGTATAAAGTGTCAATTAGAGAAGAATGAACATTTCCGACATATGCTCCAATACGAGTTCAAGGGATCCACAGCCGCCAAGGCTACTCGACAAATTTGTGATGCGTATGGGAAGGATGCTATTGCTCCGAGGACAGCCCGCAAAGGGTTTGAGCGGTTCCGAGGTGGCGATTTTGACCTCAACGACTCTCCACGCTAAGGTCGTCCATCTCGCTTTTATGAGGATCGTTTGAATCATCTCATCCAATTGGATCCGCGTAAAACCCCGCGTGAATTGGCCACTGAGATGGACTGTGTGTGGCCACAGTGGGGCGAGACCTGGAACGTATGGGAAATGTCCAGAAATTGGGGTCTTGGGTGCCTCACACTCTCGCCGAAGATAACAAAAATCAGCATGTTGCCATATGTGGTTCCTTGCTCGTCCGTTATTGCGAATGTTGTCGGCAACACAAGCCCTTTCTGTCACGTATTGTTACTGGAGAAAAAAGTGGTGCCTGTACGTGAATTTCAGGCATCGGAGGGAATGGCTAAGCCCAAACATGACGCCCACACCACGTCCAAAACATGACCTTCATCCTGCGAAAACTATGTTGTGTCTGGTGGGACATGGATGGCATTATTCATTGGGAAATGCGGCCGAAAAATCGGACTATCAACGCTGCACTTTATTGTGAGAAACTCTGCCGTGTGGAGGGAGCAATTCAGCAGAAACGGCGACATCGGCGCCATGGTGTCCTTCTCCAACATGATAACGCACGCCATCACAGTGCAAACATGACCAAAACGGGCATTCAGAACATGAAATGGGAGATCCTTCCACATCTGGCTTATTCCCTAGAGGTCGCCCCTTCGGACTATCACCTGTTCCTATCTCTGTCGAATGCACTCCGTGGCAGAACGTTTAACAATGATGTTGATCTCCAGAATTTCCTTGATGATTTCTTCGCAGCAAAACATGTACGATTTTTTTCCAGAATGGCATTTCAGACTTATCCAGACGTTGGAACACCATCGTAAACAATCGGAGGGGGGAATACATAGTTGATTGATTCCGTTTTCCCTTTTAATGTAATATATTCCTGGAGTGCGATGAAAAAACGGCATGAACTTATGCTTCAACCCAATATATACAATCCGTGAAGATACGGGAATGACTGGGGGTCATTCCCGTATCTTTACGGATTGTAAATTGCAAAGTGGCTGAGGCTGGTTTCTGCCAATTGCAATTAATAGCGATTGCAACTTGCTAGCCAATGCGACCACTTCAACTCATCGCAGCACACCGTGGTGCAAGGCTGTAGTGGTGGCGTACCGTACCTGTATGGCAGGATGAATGGAACAATGTCGTATTCTGCGACGTGTCTCGCTTCCGTCTCAGCGCTGACGATCGCCCACTGACAGTCCGGGGATGACGTGGTCGCCAATCTAATTTTGCTGCCATCCGTGAAAGTCATACTGCTCGAGAGCCTGGTGTGATGGTTTGGGCGCTTTCAGTTTTAATAACCGTTGACCTCTCGAATACATTGTGAATACAATGGCAATATGACGATGCGTCGATGAGGTGCTACAGCCCGATTTGTTGTAGTATCTCCGTGGTATCCCTGATACTCATTTTCAACAAGATATTGCCCGCCCGGACACTACAAACATCAGCAGACAGAATTTACAATTTGTCCAGGTGCTGTCGTGGCTTAAGCGATCCCCAGCCTTCTGAACAGAGAACGTGTTGGAGGTCTTTGGCGGACTACTTGATGCTTCTGCACGATCCCCTCGTAATGTCGAAGGATTGTGGATACAGGTCAACGACAATCAGCGATACAGGTCAACGACAATCAGCGATACAGGTCAACGACAATCTGCGACGTGTCTCGCTTCCGTCTCAGCGCTGACGATCGCCCACTGACAGTCCGGGGATGACGTGGTCGCCGATCTAATTTTGCTGCCATCCGTGAAAGTCATACTGCTCGAGAGCCTGGTGTGATGGTTTGGGCGCTCTCAGTTTTAATAACCGTTGACCTCTCGAACACATTGTGAATACAATGGCAATATGACGATGCGTCGATGAGGTGCTACAGCCCGATTTGTTGTAGTATCTCCGTGGTATCCCTGATACTCATTTTCAACAAGATATTGCCCGCCCGGACACTACAAACATCAGCAGACAGAATTTACAATTTGTCCAGGTGCTGTCGTGGCTTAAGCGATCCCCAGCCTTCTGAACAGAGAACGTGTTGGAGGTCTTTGGCGGACTACTTGATGCTTCTGCACGATCCCCTCGTAATGTCGAAGGATTGTGGATACAGGTCAACGACAATCAGCGATACCTCAGGACACAGACCTGCGAATTTTCTATTCGATGCCACGCCGCGTTACCTAGTGTACGCCCAGCATAGCGGTCATATGATTTACTGATTGAAGTCACTTTGTTGTACTGTCGAATCACCCATCTTATTCATGTAATCCGTCAGAAATTAAAATACTTAGTTCTCACCTACTTGTGTACATGTGTGGTATGTTTCGTTTCATTTCGTGCATTCCTTCATGGTATGACATTCTTCATGTCAAGCAGTACAACCTGCAGCACTCATTGCAAGCTCCTCTTCATCTATCTTTAATTTCTTTATTAAATATGAGCAATAGTCATAACTGAATTCCACGTCCACACATAGGGGCAGTGCTTCCGCTCATCAAATGTTTGAATGAGACGTCAATGCCCATCGCGAAGGAGTACTCGTATACTTTACTTTCTACGGTTTCGACGAAATCTGAACGCCAGTGTCCAAGTACTGGCGCAACTCATTCAGTTGTTTCCTACTTGTTTTCACGAAGCCTGCCAAGCATGCTAAAAAATGATTCCGAAAAATAGCATAGAACTTTCTGTGGTACAATGTCAAGAAAATTATTACCAACTAATTAATAACAAGGAAATGCACACCAACTATATTTAAAATAGTATAAGTATACTAGTAATCTGAATTTCTTGGAGTAGAATAGAAATCAGTTTCCAAGCTTTCGCACATGAACCAGATCGTTTTTCAAGGAAGGAAATTGACTTGGAAGAAGAAGCAGCCTACTTGTTTCCTCGGATCTCAACACATGACTGGGAATTCAGCAGAAAACCAACCAGTCGTACATAGTAGAGTTAGTTTTTCACAGAGCACAGAGTGGAATAGTCCCCACATTTCGCAAACGAGAGGCTCTGCATAGCGTTCAAGGAATTCAGATCACCTGTAACACACCGATGAGGTTTCGAGTCTTAGTAACGAAGTGCAGGTACACAGCATACATCTCCGCTGAAAACATCGTGACCTTAGGAAGGATCCGCTCTACGCAGACACCGTCGACGTAAACAGCGAATCCCATGACTTCATCCGACTTTGGGACGTCTGTCAATGCGGAACAAAGTTGGAATAGAGGGCCCGAGTAGGGGAATACCGACGTAGGGGTAAAGGATTTAAGCCACGAAGACAAAGAGATATCACTCAAGGTCTGATGATGCACATAGTCCAGAGGAAGGAGCACCAATCACAGGGCGGACGCATGTACCTTACAGCCATAATCCAGTTTTAAATTAATAGCAGGAAAATGAACTCGGAGCAGTGAAACCCTCTTTCCTCCCAAGGACACGTCAGTATGATCAAAACGTTCATACAGGAAATCTTAATGCGGGTCACGGGCCCATGGTCAAAAGTAAGACCCAAAAACTTTATCTGCAGAAAAAATAGCATGATTTGGAACTGGAACGCAGCTCATAATTCGGATGTAACGGTCATCCGAAGCAGAAACTAACACAATCGGTCTTTCCAGGAGACAGAACAAAACCATTACTGGACGCCAAACGCCTTACATATCTCGCTGAGTGAAACTGTCGTTCAATTAAACGCATGCTTGATGACAATAATAAGGCGTGCAGATCATCCACATAAACGGTACTGGCACAGTAAGAAGCAGTTGACGAAGCAGGCTGCATAGCGAAAGAGCCATTTTTCTGCCGGTATTTGATTTTGAAGCCGCGTCTTCCCACTCCCTAGAGGGATAATCTCCAGGCTTAACTGCTCCCGCAAGTCTAAGCTTACCGTTTTGACTCATGCCTCACCTCAGTAGTATGTCACATTACTCCTCTTGAGAAAGACGGGGCACGAAATCGCAGGTTTCAGTTCCGCCGACAAACTATGCGTGAAGGAGCTCATTGTAGAATAGTTTTTTTGTTGATTCCAAACGATGAATGGAAGAAATATCAGACATTATTTTTCCAATGTCACGACCAAAAGATTCGTTTCATGTTCATGCACCGATATAGCGGCAGAACCCATTTCTGCCGGTGGTGGTTCTTCAACTCACGTCTTGCCACTCCGGAGCTCTCCGGGATATTTTCTCGACTGAACTACGCCTGCCAGGCTTAGCACTGCAATTTGCCATTTTGACTCATGCGTCACTTCGGTAGTACGTCGCAGCTGTTAATGCGAAGGATGAACAATACGTATCATTCACAGAATAGAATGCAGCGTTATAAGGGAGACCCTGGTTTTGAGGGAAAACCGTACTCAACCAGTGAGAAAAGCATCAATGAACGTTGGTGATCTACTTTAGACGTCTTCATTGGCGTGAACCTGCCCGTAAAGCCCTAGCCAGACCCAGCACTTACTGGGCCAACACTGGAAGGTTTTAAAACCTTTTCGAGGCCGCCCCGGTGGCGCAGTGGTCTAAGCGATGGCCTCTGATCATTCGTCCGAACGGGGTCCGGGTTCAAATCCCGTGAGGCATGGATGTTGTGTTTGTCTTACGGCACTGGCTCTCTCCCTTCCCTAGAACCAGTGACCCTAAATTAGGGACGGGCGACTGCTTATAGCCCATTGAGTTGCTTACGGTGGTCGTTAAACCTCCAATCAAAAGAAAAGAAACTTTTCGACTCACAAAACGTAGACTGAGTGGTTAAGAAATCAGATAGCGAAGATCACTGAGTTAAACGAAAGACGTGGGAATCAATCCGCGTATGCGTTAATTAATTAATTACAGCTGAAATCGACAAGCCGGGCTGTCAGATGAAAGTCTCAAATGGGCCGGTTTATTCCTTCAAATGTTGAAATCGAATTCCGTTTTCAGTTCGTTGGCTTTAATTTTCTTTGGCATTATGACCACGGCAGCGATCGGGATTTGAGTATCTACCTTGGGCACAATTTTTACGCACGATGTAGTAATTTCATAAGACTTTGTAGAATTAAAAAAAAATCATATTTGGAAAGGAAACTAAGTTATGACCACTTATACCTAGAACTGCGGCAGCAGTTAGGGTATATTGTAGATTGATTGCTGCAAAGAATTCATGTAAAACGCGATAATTTCTGAGTGTTTGACATCAGACTGGGTCTTTGGATGGAATACACCTAATTGTCGTTTCCAAGCAGGAACGTAGTACGCCTTTCTTATCTGGGAGGGTGAGCCTTGAAATCACGCTCCTTTGAGTTCCAAAGTTTCTTACTTCCACTCAATTAGTAAGCAGTTCATACTTTCTCATATCATTATTGTAAGAAAGCATTATGATCGCTAAAAAATCTCACTTCCAGTTTTCGACAAAATTTTACTCAAAATTTTAAAAATTAGGTGAATACCCAAAAGCCAACAGTTTTAAATATCAAGTGAAACGTAAAAGTTATGGGAACACCGACAACACAAAACGTATACTGATTGTAAACTCCGTCAACAAAACAAGAGGAGTGATCATCAAGACAAGCAATATTTGCAATGAAACCTAGAGCCGCATTCCACTCCTAGTGCCAGAAAAGAGCACGTTCGAAAAACGTCCATCAGGCACATGGAGTTCCAACCAGTGCATGAGAAACGCAAGATGCAAATCAGGTGCGCTGAACACGTGCGTAGACGGTGAGGAGCAAACATTTAAAACACAGCCCTTTCAGCGATATTACTGTGCGAACATCACATGAGAATTGGCGTATACGTCTGACCGGCTCAGCGTACCGTGTGTTCCTGGAGCAAGTGCTTCCCGGTCTGCTGCAGGATGTTCCGCTCACCACACAGAGGGACATGCAATTTATGCATGATGGGGCCCCAGCAAATTTTTCCACCGAGGCCTGATACTTCCTAAATGCGGCATATCCTGGGTGGTGAATTGGACGCGGTGGACCTGTGGCTTGGACCTTAATCCACTGGACTTCTTCTTCTGGGGGCGCATGAAAACCTTGGTGTACGATACACCTCTGGACTCCCTGGTAGATCTCATCGGGCGAATCGCTGTTGCTGCGGACAAGATCAACACCCCACCGGAAGTCTACGAGAGAGTGCGACAATCCTTCATTCACCGGTGTGGGCTGTGCAACGACGCCCTTGGACGTCAGTTTGAGCAGCTCCTTTGAGTTTTCTCTGATGCGATTGGAATTGTGCAACTCATAAATTAGGTATGTCTCTTTGTTTTCGCTGTTGAAGGCTCAACGTGGATATGTAACTTTACTGTTTTCTGGAACTAGGAGTGGAATGCGGCCCTAGGTTCCATTGCAAATATTGTTCGTCTTGATGTGTACTATCCTCCCTCTTGTTTTGTTGCAGGAGTTTACAATCACCCTGTAGAAATGCAGAATGAAAACAAACCAGCACTTAGCGAATCAGTGTTGGATAGTAAACGTAACAATAGAAAGATGCTTTCGGAGTAGGGCTTGGAAAAATTCCATTCAGAGGAACTTTCGGCGACAGAGCACAAATGACTGATTAGCTCTTTATCCCTTTGACGTATTCGGAAAGGTCACGGAGGTTAGGCCTATCAGCATGTTGTATTACACATAGCTCCATCCATTGTTTCGGACAATTCCATGTATCCATATGAGGTTGTCCACAACTCACAGTGTGGACAACCTCTGTACGCTGGTTAGCTGCACGTAATAGTGTATTTTTTTTTTGATTGGAGGTTTAACGACCACCGTGAGCAACTCAATGGGCTATACGCAGTCGCCCGTCCCTAATTTAGGGTCACTGGTTCCAGGGAAGGGAGAGAGCCAGTGCGGTAAGACAAACACAACATTCATGCCTGACCGGGATTCGAACCCGGACCCCTTACGGACGAATGATCAAAGGCCAGCGCCTTAGACCACTGCCCCACCGGGGCGGCCACGTAATAGTGTATGCGACTGACTGAAGTATTTACAAAAGAAGTTATTAAAGTGTAAAACTTTGTTTTTGAGTTAAAATGTTCGGCAAATTTATTCACACTCTGTTGATTTCTATTTTTTACCCTCCTCAGAGTGTGAAATTACGTCCCTGGTATGACCATCCTGGGAGGGCAACCTCCCTCCCTACCCTCCCGGTAGTTATGTCCCTGTTTCCCAGCGATGTGAATATACGCAGAGTCAGCGACTAAATCATGTGGCGTTTTTTTTTTCTTTTCTGATAAATGTTTACATAAACACTATTCTACTTCACGAAATCAGATGACCAAACTTCTGCCGCGATTCATTTTTACAACAGAGAAGAGGATGTTCGAAGTATTTGTTCACGTACTTGTGAATCGAGGATACCTTGTTTGCACTTTGTGGAAGAGAAAATGCGTTTACCTTTGTTACAGAAGTATAGGTAGTCAGGTCTACACCTCATCTGTGGGAGGAATTCCTACGAGAACTGACACGTCTTTTTGCGTTACATTTCGTTACTATTGCAACAGTTCAGTTCAGTAGAGCAGCTTTGTTTCTCCACAGGAAGCCTTGCGATATTTACAATTAGTGGAGGAGGACGTGGAATGAAAGTCTGAAACGGACTGGGTTTCCAAAAGAAGGCCCGTGAAGACTTGTAAGCTACTTTCCAGCCCACATGCGTGTAGGTCACAGAGAATATCGTGCTTCCAAACACGTTCGTATTCATTTTCGTTGTACAAAAAAAAAAAAAAAGACAGATAGCAGGTCTTGCATCCATACAAATGCTTCGACCACGAATGCTTCAAGACAAAGCAGTTACCAATGATGACGGCGGAAGAGGCTTTGAAAGGATGAAATGATGTGACAACTTTCCAGATGAAGAATTAGGATGGCACTGACCATGTGTTCCACGTTCTTGCACACAACTGGTGAGCACTATATGTGGAAGCTGGAGGGAAGTTAAGATCTTTGCAAAGCTTTGAGAAGAGCAAGACAACACCCTTACCCAAGAGCCTGGGAAGTGATGCTCCAGCTATATCCTGCTGTACAGGAAAAGCAGATGTTACATACATAGACAATAGTGATAGATGCTGTAGCATGTCATTGTGTGTGGCATCAAGCCAGATAGGCGTGACGCTGAACCGATGCAGAGCCGACTTCAATTCCACCATCGTGAAGGGACTGTTATATTCAACCTTCACATAAGGTGCAAGAGAACAGTTTCTGATGTTCTTCCTGTTCCTTCACATAATCTAATAATGCTGGATACGCGTTGCCGTTGTAAACCGAAGTGAAAGCTTCAATCAAGCAATTTGGAAACTGGAGATAACAGACACGTATGTTTATCTTGGACAGCAGATATCAAGTGAGGTCACATTGATGAAGAAATTAATCGGCGTACAAAACTTGCCTGGAGAGCTTTTGGAAGAAACAGCATAATTTTCAAGAGCAATATGCCATTATGTCTTAAAAGAAAAGTGTTTGATCAATGCATCCTTCCAGTGCTTACGTATGGTGCAGAGACGTGGACCTTAACTAAAAGAGACATACAAAGGCTGCAGACAACTCAAAGCAGCATGGAGAGGTGCATGCTTGGTATAACCAGGAGAGATAAGAAGAGGAACTCGTGGATCCGAAAAATGACGAGAGTGGAAGACATCATGATCAGAGTTAAATCCCTGAAATGGCAATGGGCTGGACATACTGCCAGAAGGACAGACCATAGATGGACAGCCGAAATTTTAGATTGGATTCCAAGGGACAGGAAAAGACCCAGAAAAAGACCACATGGGAGATGGGTGGATGAAATTCGTAAATATGCGGGAGTGACATGGAGGAGACTGGCACAAGACAGACCGTTGTGGAGGAAACTTGGGGAGACCTTCGTCCAGCAGTGGATTGATAATGGGTGACAATGATATGAACGAATGCGTCCACCATTTTCGAGAATCGGGATCTGATGAGAACTATAGTTTCTTCCGATCTTGAGCATCTAGTCCCAGATTACCTTGGAACTGGTACATGTGTTGGTGGAGGACATATAGCCATACAGACGTAGAAAACAGTAAGAAACACAAACACAGAAGGACGCACCTCCACCGCCTGTAAGGACGTGGGTCACTGCACGCAATGCAACAGATTTGTTATTCTTCCAGAATGCGATGTAACTGCTCATTGAAAATGAATCAGACGGTCTGAGTTTTGTTTCACGGAGATAACGGTACACCCGTAAATACGATGGGAGTAGTTGCTTCACTTTGCCAAACTGAGGCCTGAAAACTCGGCAGTTCCGCTGAAGAATTGGAGACTAAGCATAGGAAATGAAAGAAAAAAGTTAAGGTGAACAGAGTGAAAATAAAAGCTTAAAAGCACTCAGCGTCCCTTAACTCCTTTTGCAGTTCCTCCTTCAGAGTCACTTAACTCATCTGTCAGTTCCTCCTTCAGTGGCAGTATTTTATCTGCTAGGCGAACTAACGGGTTCTTCGACCCAAAGTCTTTGGAATTATTCGTCCGATCTTAGGGGTTTGGGGATGATTAACAGCCCAGAACCTTGTTCAGTTCTAGATTTGCTTCCGCTCGCCACCACCGATTGCTCAATAGACGTCCAGAGGAGACTGTGGACTGCAATGGTCTACATAGAGAACCTTTTCTGCGGACTGGAAAGCGGCTTCATAAATTCCATGGAAGTTATAGGTTCAGTCGTACATGTCGGAAGGGTCAGTACGAGTTGCCACCTTCTTCTTCAGAGGAACAACCGCAAAGTGGGTGCATCCACCTGTTGCAGAAAGGACAACTCTCCTTAACTTCAGGGTAGGAGAGGTTTTCCAATGTTTTAAGACTTTAATATTTCCATCTTCCCACTTTAAGCAATCCTTTGCATTTGCAGAATGCTCCTCCGTGCAGTGGACGTAGCAAGGCATCCCTGCAGAGTTGCCAGCCTTGCCATAACTTGAGGAGTCACAGTGACAACAGAAACAGCAAAACCACTTAAAATACCAGCAGAGCTAGCACTGAAAGCGTTGTAGTGAGTTCGAAATGCAAGGATGCACTTCACAGTTTAAGTAGCCTATCTTGATGGAAGACGGAAGGGTTGGGCACTTGAACGTTAGTGCGGTAGATCTCGAATTTACACGCTCTCCATTTCGATGGAACTTAATCTCGGACACGGCAGTAACACTTTGAGACTCCGGTTCCTCGAGAATATCGTGCTCACTGACAACACATCGAGAAGAATTGAGGTCATGGTGGATTATGGCGTACATCGGAATATAAGCAAACATGGTACGGTTCTCGAGTACTTCACCGTACCTCGAGCACGAGGTATCAACGTGAAAGTCACTTTATGTCAGCTTCTTTACAATAATCGGGGCATCAGCTGCTCCCTCAAGTGCTTTGTTTGCCCAAAAGGGTGACACACAACTAAGTCCCTCTGCACAATCTGTGCAGAGGGACTTAGTAGTAGTGAGGACGATTCTGTAGCAATTCTCTTTGAGGGACGTTAAAATCCCGTCTTGAGACCTTTTAAGCTTAAAAGACTGGCAACCGTACAGAAATCCATGGAAAACTGTACAGCCTTCCCTCCCACCATTGATCTCAATACGGCAGAGCAGTATGCCCGACGCCGTGTGACACGATTCTAGGTTTGGCTAGAAGATACAGTTTGTTTATAGGGCAGGCATGTATTGGACACGTACCTCAGATTTTTTCTATATCTAAGTAACACCCCTTCTGACACGACCACTCTATCCCCAGATACCAGCATCTCGTCCTAATGGAAAATCATTTGAAGTCTGGACTTTACTCAGATACAGACTTTTCTGACAGCGAGTGGCATAGTTCCTAGGCGTCTGTTCAGGTGAAACAGGGGACAAAGAGGGATGTTAGTATTTGGGGATAACATCCTGATCCTGACAACACATCGAGAAGAATTGAGGTCATGGTGTATTATGGCGTACATCGGAATATCAGCAAACATGGTACGGTTCTCGAGTACTTCACCGTGGCCTGCAGAATCTCCCTTTCCACCTTATGAGTCACCTCACGCGGAAAACATGTGAGCAGACCATGTTTTCCATGTGAGGTGACACATAAAAACGAAGTTGGGAGAACGAAGGACGAAAATGAAGAGGAATTAAATAAAGAGGACGAAGAACCAATCTGCGTTTTGGGCGCAAAATCAAAATCTCAGCAGTTTACAAATGAAGCAGGTGCATGTCGTGCATGTCGTGCATGAGAAACGAAAACAAAAAGAAGCATCTCAATGGGAAAGGTCAGACAGAGCCGTGGGGTCATCACTCCCCAGCAGCTGGATGAACAGGTGCCCTTGAGGTGGTATACATGAATGTAATATCAAAAACAGTCTCTCATTCACAAAGTACGCTCTGAACGTGGGGTTATACATCCGAAATAACTGGAAAACAATTTATTCCCGTGCTCGCCTTATGCCAGGCCACAACGCTATTGTATTTTCACGGAATTATGAATATTCACCGACATTTCGATCTCCTCTTTTGTACAGTTAAGTCTTCCACGACCTGCATCGTATCATCCTCCTCTGACTAACGTCCAAAAAGTTTCTTATCTCTTTTTCAGAGCTATTATAATAAAGTAGGTGTTTTGTATCCGAATGAAAAAAATTTATCTGGAAGTCGATCTCCGAGAGGGGTAAAAACACTTTGGAAAATCTATTTGGAGCCAGATGACCAAGGAATAAATTTTCGGAAGATATTTAAATGCTACATGAATCTTTCAATGCTGAAAGTTTTCAAAGTGCCGAAGGACCCTAGTGTTTTGAACCCGGTAGTAGACAGGGCTGCATTCAAATTTCAGCTGAACGCAAGGTTTCAGAAGCTGGCCTAGTGGTTTAGAACAGCAGATGGTCGCGTGGTCCATCCCAGGTAAGCTTATTTGCTCAGTACCACTGAATACTCGCTGTACGCCTCATGGACACGTTAAGCTATTGGACCCCTAGGTATTTTGTACTAATCATCTGGCACTTCTCTGATATGTCTCCCTATATCCCCATCTGAACCTTTAGGTTCAATAGTGTATAATGTACCTACTTTCGTTTCCGGCACACGGCACAAAAGTCCCGTTGGAATAATGGCACTTGCGTCTAAAACTTCCGTATGTGGAAACCCTAGAACCTATTTCAGAGTGCAGCGCCCCAATCCCCCACGTGATTTCGGAAACAACAGAAGCAGCGTTTTCAAGGTGAGAACTTTCTCTCTCATAAGGACACCTTGGTATGAATAAATTATACTTAACGGATGTGATTTTATGGCATCAGAAAGGAAAACGGCGCGCGCGAGAGAGAGAGCTGGTTTTCTTTCCATCATTTTTGTTCGTAAAAAAGAAAGTGCGTATATATTGCTTGTGTGTCCATTCGTCTGTGGGAACTACAATGAGTTATCTCAGCATTAGGAACACTCCCCGTTTTACATATTCAGAACGATAACGAAGTACCACCTGATATCAACGCCACGTGGAGCTGCATAAATTGTGCACAACTATCCTCTGTACGTAATCAGTGAACATTTGCCAGTAATGGGGAAACGTGGTGACGTCAGTCAGTTTGACAACGGCCAGATAGTTGAGGCCCCGACGGCAGGTGCCAGTATTTCGGAAACAGCTGCATTTGTTGGCTGCTCCCGTACTACTGCATCAATGCTGTACCAGGACTGGATTAATCATGCACAGACATTCAGAAGAAGCGCTCACATTGGTCAGCCACGCCCGGTTGATCCTAGATGTGAGCGTCAGATGTGGCGACTGGCATCTCAGCAATGAAGTGCAACACTTACCCAGCTCACCCACGAGTACAACAGGAGTGCAGTTCGACCTATTTCCACGTACACCATGCGCCGTACCTTGCTTTGTCTCGGGTTTCACAGCAGGAGACCATTGATGGTATCCATGGTGACACATTCATCGCAAACAACGCCTCCATGGGCCAAGGAACGTCGTCAATGGACCATCGACAGATGGAAGAAGGTCGTCTGGAGTGATGAGTCGCCTTTCCTGCTGTACCATGCTGATGGCCGGGTTTGCATGTAGATGAAGCCCTATCTGTTGGTTGCACAGCTGATGAGAGAGGAGATGGTGTTCTGGTCTGGGGAGCTTTTCCTGGCAAGCCTAGGTCCGTTGGCTATCATATCACAAACACTGAATGGTAGATGCTACAGGGACCTGTTCGCCGACCATCTCCATCCATCCCTGCATGAGGTTTACCCGTACTACAGTGCTATCTTTCAACAGGACAACGGGCCATGTCATCGGGCGAGTATAACTTTGAGGGGTTGGGGGAACACGACAACGCCGCCCCGGTGGCGCAGTTGTCTAAGCGATGGCTCAGGATCATTCGTCCGAGAAAGGGTCCGTGTTCGAATCCCGGTGAGACATGGATGTTGTGTTTGTCTTCCGTCACTGACTCTCTCCCTTCCCTGGAACTAGTAGCCCTAAATTAGGGACGGGTGACTGCTTATATCCCATTGAGTTGCTCACGGTGGTCGTTAAACCTTCAATACAATAAAAACAAAAAAAGAACACGACAACGAATTCACCATATTGCCTTGGCACAGTGGCGTAACCATGTTTCAAATCTGGGGGCTCCGATCGCACATACATACATTATATATATATATGAGGATCCCCGACTGAAAATCTAAAGGATCCTGCCCCCCTCCCCCTTCCCATTGGTTACGCCTATACCTTGGCACCAAAACTCCTCTGGCTGTAACCCGATTGAGCATTTGTACACTGCTGGACAATTGCTAAGGACGGATCATAAACGGCTATATAGCGCATAAAAAAGTAAGTGTGGTTGGATGCCAAGTGAAATAAAATAATGTCAGGATGCCAGGATATTACAAGAAAGACAATTTATTGTGCTCTGAAATCCAGAAGGCCTTGGAACGTGTTCAAGGGACAAACAGGCCATTTTATGCAGAATACGTAAACGTGAAAAAAATGCAATTACCGTCCGCAGGCGTTCCGGCGTAAGATGTCAATACGGGGTATGGCCACCATGGAGGGCGATGCAAGATTCCACACGTCGTGTCATGCTTTGCACAACATTATCAAGCAGCTGTTGGGGTAATTTATCCCATTCCTCTGCCAGTGCACGGATGAGGGTGCCCTTATTTATTGCAGGGCATTGGCGACCAGCAAGACTCCTCCCCAAAGCATCCCACACATTTTCAATGGGATTCAGATCTGGAGAACGTGCTGGCCATACGAGGCGTTGAATATCCTCGCTCTCAAGACGCTCCTGGACAGCGACTGTTCGATGACATGTTGCGTTGTCGTCCATGAAAATGAATCTATCACCGACAGCACCACGGAACATGCGAACATGAGGTAGCAGAACATCATTAATGTATCGTTGGCCAGTCATAGTCCCAGTTGGAAGCACATAGAGGGACGTACGGCCATTGATCATGATTCCAGCCCATACCATGACACTACATGTCGGATATCGGTCCCTTTCCTGTATTTTTGCTGGACAATATGCAGTACCACTCTCACGCCAGATCAGTTGTCGTCGACAATCAGACGATAGACTGTATCTACTCTCATCTGAGAAGAGGACAGCAGACCAGTCGTTATCAGTCCAATTGTGATGTTGATGGCCCCATTGCAAACGGGCGGTACGGTGACGTCTGGACAATGGGATGCACACAACAGGACGGCGGGCGTATAGTCCTCCTTCATGCAAACGTCTGGCGACAGTTTTTCGGGAGATCCGCTTGCCAGTAGCAGCCATAAACTGATTTGCTACCTCACTAGCTGTGCTGCGCCGGTGTCTTTTTGTTGATAGCACTATGTACCGATCTTCTGCAGGTGTCCTACTGCGAACACGACCTCCCCTGTGACGTTTGCTACACTCTCCATTTGTTTGAAATGATTTCCAAAGCCTTGAAACAACACTGTGGCTGACGTCGAACTCCCTGGCAACATCTGTTATTTTTCGCCCTTTTTCAATCTTGCCAATAATACGGCCACGCGTAAAATCATCTAGGTGATGTCGGGAAAACATACTGAAACTTGCAAGTTCGTCAATTGATTCTTTCTCTTTCAACTTTGCGTTTGAACAACAACCGTCAATACGCGTCAAATAATTTATATCTCTTATCAGCGCTATGTCACGAACAAGTTCGGCAATCCACAATTTGCATACGCACAACACGTTTTACTGTATCCCGCACTAATGCTAATTTCCACATTTTCCTGCCTTCCATTTTATGGTTGCTATCGTTGCTATTGTCATCCGTCCTTAGCAATTGTCCGGCAGTGTATGATATGCTAGAACAAGTTGTGAGAACTGCTGACCCGCTTCCATGGAATGAGTGTGAACTGAAGGAGCTCATGCAGCGGACATGGGTCAAGTTCCGCATGGAGGATGTTCGACACCTTGTAGAATCTGTTTCTAGGTGTTTGCGACCCGAATTTACACAGAAAGGTGAACCAACGCATAATTAGGTAGGTATTCCTAAAGCAAAGCTAAATCAGTGCATATATCTCCGGTTCTACAAGTCCATCTGAAAAAAATTATTTTGTAGAACAGAAGTAAACAAAATTACAAAAATCTTGATGTTTCCCTCTTGTTACAAAATTTCTTCCCGTAGGTGACGTATGCGCTTGTATTCGTTAAAAGATTTTGTTCCTAGATTTTGGGTTAGAAAATGTACTTTCGCAAAAAAAAAAAAAGTACATTTCTTCCAAAAGTACAAATTGTATGTTTGCTGAAGATTTTCCAGCCTTTTATCATGGGCAGGATTACCTGTTAGGTAGAAGAAACACCCCTCCGTCTGAAAAAAAAAAAGAAAAGAGAAGAAAAAGTGTGTTTATTGGAAATATACGAGTTAGTCGGTTTTGAGACACATGATTGCGTAGTGCTTATGAACATTTTGAATTTAAAACTTCCTCTTTTCTTGGACAGAAGCAAACTTAAAACGAACAACATCCAATCTAGCCAGCGGTCAAGTATACCAAGAGAAGGAAATTTTCATTTAAAAGAACTTAACATTCAGGGGCGGGTATGTTTGTGAGCCCTTAATCGGGCGCTGCTTATTCCGCAGAATAGGGTGAATCAGAGAAGGGTTTAAACGTTACGTCGCCCAGCACCAAGAACAATAAGACGCCCCAAGTAAACATATATGAATGTAGAAAATTTACTTTCAATTTGAATTTCATATCTAAATTATGTATAGATTTTTTTTATCACAAAGAGAATCAGCATATTCCTGCGGTTTTTTCAGGATTTCCCGTAGACTCCCCGTAATTCGGGAAGCAAATACGTAGATGATTCACTGTAAAGTCCGCTCCGGACGCACTTTGTCCCTGCTCCTAGTACTGCGAAGTGGAAAGTAACGGGAACACACCACTTTTATTTTCCAGGATTGTCTAGCATGGAAGTCACCTTGTGAGTGTTGACCCCTGCTACCCACCAACATTCGAGTTGAGGAGAGCAGGAGGAGAATGTTATTTAAAACTGGACATTGAAATAAAAATATTAAATATTGTTTTCTCGCAAATTTAATTTGCATAATTTTGAAACTTCATTTCGCCTCCAATTTTTATATTTACGAATCGAATTGTTTGATTTTAACATTCTTATAATATATTTACCTGCAAATTTTGCATTTAAATTTTTAACGTAAGCAATATTATATTTAGGAAATTTAAAAAAATATATAGTGCTGCTACCAATGCTCTTTGTAAATCGATTATAGAGTGAGAGAAAGAGGAAATGAATAAAAATAAATTAGTAAAATTACTTACAAATTAAAGGTTTTTTCCGGATTTCTTTGTGGCAAAATCTTCTACTACATCATTATTGTCAAGGTTCCTGCAATGCTTGAGTTAAGTGACAAAGCTGCAAATGTACTCGTTCTTCCCTGAGAACTAGACTTCCTCGAATAATTATCAATTATTTCTCCAGAGGCGTTACTTATATGGACATGCTAGTTAAATCATTGGGATAGCCTCAATGCTCAAAAAAACTGAACAGTTTCTTTTTTTGCTGAAATTATTGCAACATGTCAGCAACTCGATTCAGTCACTGGCCTATTTAAAGTACCCCAAAATTTCTGAAAATGCAGATATTCTTTTTTGAATTCAGATAAATAATCCAACTGGGGCTCAACACTGCGGAATGTATTGGATGATCAGTTCGCTCTCTCCTCTCCTGTCACCCACACTACCCAGGGGTCTTTGATCTTGTAGAAATATGCTTCATGGAGTAAATCATTTCGATTTCGGGCTTCTCACTGTCACTCTCAAATATTTTAAAACGCCTTGTAAAAAATATACGCACTAGTCTCATACCCACCCCTAGCAGCGAGCGAGTCCGGTTAAAAAAATACGCCCTCCTCTTTTCGTTCTTTTAAGTTCTGAGTTTGACCTTGACAGGAAGAAGTAACTTCGCTGACTTACTGAACTCACCTCATCCTGTGATTAAGTTCTGAATTTGAAATTGATTTTAAGATCTGAGCTTGACCTTGTCGGGAAGAAGTAACTTCATTGGCTTTTACAACATCCCGTGATTAAGTTCTGAGTTTGACCTTGAAGTTCTGAGTTTAACCTTGCGAGGAGAAGTAACTTCGCTGGCTTAGTAAATAAAAGTGATTACTTTCTTGCCTTAGCAGCAACAAGTTCGATACTCATGTAGCAGAAAATCATTGGTTCAACTTTTCCTACTGATTCACTTCGAGGAGTGATTTCCTTTTTTTATATCCAACGTTCATGCTGTATCATTTCAATGTTGCTCTTTAAAAAAAAATGTGCAATGCATGAATAAATAAGGTAAAACGTTTGTGCATGTAAAGAAATAAAAAGTCATTTTCATAAACCAAATAAAATAATATTTCAGAGAATTTACAACGCCCACGTTCCAACGGGGGTTTGCTTATCTTGCAGGGGAGGGGGGGGGTGAGCCCCTGTTGCTCCCTGCTGGCTACGGCCCTGCCTATCGATCGTCCTTGTTTCAAAGTAAATTGATATTTTTAAAAATTAAATAAATGGAAAGCGTACAGATACAAATACATTACCTAGTATTAACTGTTTTATATAAACCTAGTTGTATTTATAGAATAATATTTCATTGCCAATTTTTTTCTATAATAAGGTAAAACGGCTGTTATCATAACATTCCCAAAATCTTGGCATTCCTCAATATGCAGTATCCCGGGCCATGGCCCAATGGTAAATCCGTCCATGGTCGTGGGCGCAGCAACACGGAGAGTAAGTAGATTTATTCGTAATGAAAAGCCCTTGCTTCAGGATCAGTGGCTTAGAGCGGACCCCGAACCACGGTGTTCTCCTGGGCCCAGGGGATAGAGGGGCGCAGACTGGAAAACTCCAGTCCCAATCCACACCTCCCAACTACAATACTAAGATTCCAGCAGCCTAGTATATGGATCTATGAAGGTCTTAATACGTCAATTAGCAAAAGCATACCTGTGCAGATGTCTATTTTCGTTTATTTTATTTTATGCCTTGGATGAATCAGTGTCCGCAGAACATTAAATAAAGAAGAAAAAAATAATGCTGGGATGCAGCTTTCAGAGTTTTTAAACAGCTCTGAACAGTGGTGAAGTAGGTGGTTTGTTTTGGAACCAACTGTGTTTAGTGTTTAAACTCTGGGTGATTCTCTCTCTCACGCACACATACATTTGATACGTCTGTGTTCTTTTATATGCAAGTATATTAAAAAAAATAAAACAATATTAAAATGAATAAAAACTAAACCCTAATAAATGTATAATTCAGCTAAAAATGTCTATAACTCGAAGAGCAGGTTACGCGTCAGCTGAAGGAGATTCGGTGTTCTTAATTTCGCAGCTGCAAAATGGTGAAAATATTTGGATTTCACTAACTGTTTTCCTACCTAGTTGAACAAAGTAATTGTCGTAATAAATGAGCATATTCAGTTTATTGATGTATGCAGTATCAAAAAGACAAAAACTACACACCCCGGTAATTCAAACTTAGAGAGGAACACCTCAGAGAGCGGGGGCGTATTTAGAGGGGAGCCAATTAGGCCTTGTCCCCCTTCCACTCCCGAAAGTGTTTAATTTCTTTGTTAAAATGAGACTTACATTAAAAAATGTTTTAATTTAATAAAATATGCATCAACTTACAATAGAAAATATTGCTTTAATTTTTTTCTTCTGCTTTTCATTAACTTTTATTTTGTCCTGATGGATTTCAAACTTTAATTTTCGCCCCCCCCTCCCGAAAAAGTTCTATATGCGGCCCTGTCAGAGAGTGTTCATTTCTAAATTTAAGTTACCAAAGAAACCGTTGCTGTTAGACATCACTTCAAACGATTAGAGGATGCCGTCCGTCTCTTCCTCAAGCCAGGACCATAGCCAGACACAGAAGTTGGGATGGATGACTGATGCCTGAGGTCGGGCAAAGAACATAAAGCAGGTCGGGCACTGGACTGTAGTGTAGACTGGGCAAATGGAAACGCAGGTCGGGCTCCGTCCGTTCTGGCTCTCCCCTGGGTACGGCCCTGCCTCAAGCCTATGCGGTTTTGGTCAGCTGCTATGTACCAAATTGTTACTGTGAATGAATTTGAGTTTGGTATTCTAAAGGCAAGGTTAGTAGACTTTATTAACCTTGTTCTAAATCAAGCCTACCACTTTTTACTAGTCCTTTTTTTTTTTTTTTTTTTTTTTGATTGGAAGTTTAACAACCACCGTGAGCAACTCAATGGGCTATGAGCAGTCGCCCGTCCCTAATTTAGGGTCACTGGTTCCAGGGAAGGGAGAGAGCCAGTGCTGTAAGACAAACACAACATCCATGCCTTACCGGGATTCGAACCCTGACCCCATTCAGACGAATGATCAGAGGCCATCGCTTAGACCACTGCGCCACCGGGGCAGCTTTTACTAGTTCAACATTCCCAGGGCCGGCTGTACCACAGGGGCAGTCGCCCTTGGCTCCGCGCCTTCAAAGAGCCGCGTAGTTTAGGAAAATAAATAATTTAGGTAGAATTTTTTACAATCAATATTTTGTGTGTGTAAGTTTTCGGGTGCGAGGCCCTTAAAAAGATGTTTTTTTATATTTTTTTTTTATTTTATTGTTTCCAATCCTCCCATTTTCGAGTAGAATATCGCCCTTCGCCGTACAAATACTGAGATTTGCAGATTTCAAGTGATTATTGTAACTACCTTCATTCATATTTTCCGCATTCACAAAATAACAAATTAAATTTCATCATTTTGTGGCCCTTACTTTTATATATTTCACAATTTGCGTGCAAACTAGATACTTAAATTTAGAGAAATAAAAAGAGCAATATCAAAGTTGGTTTCGGGCTGTTCAGTGACTTTAAAAACATTTCAAGAAAAAAAAATCATATATGAGCGCGTATAAAAGTTTAAAAAAGTTTTAAAAATCAATCAAGATACCCTGATTGATTTTTGTTCCATTTTGCGTTAAAAATCAATCACTAAAACATGTATCAGGGGGAAAAAACTATTTAAATGAATTTATTTTAGAGGGATCCTGATTATTTTTTACACTGAAGTATTCACAATACAAAAATTTTCGCTACGCAGGGATCTTTTTATCATTTTGTGAAGACGTTTTTATAAGAGTCATAACACAACCTCAACCCTATCTTCCAGGAAAGAAAATCGTAGATTTTAACAGTTTTTCTTCTCCCTCTCTCGGAACTTTCAATCCATATTATGGTCTTTTTCTTAAGCTTAAAGCAAATATTTTTTGAGATAAACATTTTGTCTTTATGACAGTTTTCGTTATGACGTACTACAGAGGTGAAGCACATGGCAAGACGGAAAAGCTGCAGCGATAAATTCCGTTGGTTAGCTTAATTGGTAAGTATCTACTCTCAGGGCTCTAGCCCTGATCTACTCTACTCTCCGGAGTAGAGGGTTGAGGGTTCGTTGTTATCACAGTGAAATTTGTGAATTTCACATCGTGTGTGTTCTTTACTGACATTTTTCACGCATCAACTTTTTTAAAATATGAGATTTATTTCCTGGTGCCAGAAATGAAATTTTGCTTTGGGGCGCCGCAATGAAATTTCGCCCCGGGCCCCGCAAAAGCTCTATCCGGCTCTGAACATTTCTTCCTGATAACGTACTGAATGATAAGAAAGCAAAACAATCGAATGCGTTAGCTAACAGTTCGAGGACAAAATTTATTGTCTCGGGTCAAAAGCTCTGAAAACTTCAAAATTAGAGACAAATTTTCAAACGCAAAATTTTACAAAAATTACAAATAAAGAACTCGTAGATAAAAATAAATTGCGTCCAAAATTTCCTAGTTTCTGCAGCACATTTCTTTTTCTTTCAAATACTGTGTACTTTGGTTCACCACTATTTAGAAAAAACACCGTTCCCCTTACAGGTTTCTTAAGGGAACTCCGTTCCTCACCATTCCCGTCAGCTTTCACCACTGGTGAATAACAAAAATATATTTAAATTGCATTCATTGATTTAGAACTAGATAATATTTGAATGAATTAATGTGTTTAGCAACAGGCTTATCAGAACAAATGGCGTTTCAATATGCAGAGAAAGATAATTATACCGCAGTGTAAGGAAATTAAAAGGTGTGCTGTGCAATAGCGTGATGACCAGATGGATTGCTCGCAGTGTGCTTACATCCGGTTCGGATGTCGTAAGCGGCTCGGAATGTTTGTACATACATCCGATCGGGGGAAATCATAGAATTAGTCCGAATATTATTATATGTAATTTCTTTCCTTTATTTTGTTTTGCAGTTTGCTTCCGAAAAGAACAGGAAGTTTAGGTTACAGCAATATTTGCTCGGGGATGCGTGTTCTCACATTTTTTTTTCCTTTGCTAAGGTTTTTTTTATTTTCATTTTAGTTTTGAAATGCAGATGGCGCCAGTTGCTTGACATAGTTGCCACATCTGGTGTGACGTTAGCCCGGCAGTAGATTAACTTCGAGGAAAAAGATCTACAAACAGGAAGTGCGTGAAACGACAAACGTAGCTGATTTACCGGGAGGGGGAGACTGGTGCGATTGCCCTTCCCCAAAAGCAGATTTTCCCTTTTTAAATGGTCTAGATCACAAATAATTAATCTATTTAATATTTTAAAATCGCACTACTGTGATTTTTCAAAATTAAAGACATTAGTTATTTATGATGAATAATTATACAATAAATCAGAGCAAAAATTGCAAATGACATCTCATTATACTTAGATCGTTTTTCTGTAATCAAATATGATACTTATTAAAATGCCAGTAAACATTGGCGCACCCACGGAGGGGCTTTAGGGGTTTAAGCCATCCTTAATCCCCCCCCCCCCCCAAGAGATTAAGAGCGACGTCCGTCACAAATTAAACATTCAAAAATATTATTTTACATGTTAAAAAAATTACATGGTGTCTTCTTCCCAAAGAGATTAAGAGCGACGCACGTCACAACATATATAAACTATAGGCGTACACTATATATATGTACACACATTGTGTACGTATATTATATATACCCCCCCCCCCAACAAGAATTCCTGGGTGCGCCATTGCCAATAAAGGTAACTATAATGGGACCCATGGTTTCAGCCATTAATTCTCTCTCCAGGCATCATATTCAAATTGCGCATGTTGCTCAGTTCCCAATCAGCCTGTGGTCTTGTGCTGCCATCTACTAGCTGTAATCTGTTGAATTTTCCAAAGATTTTGGTGGTTAATGTTTTGTGAAAACGATGTAAGAAAATTTTGAGGGATGGCTCTTCGTTGTAAGCTTTATAATTGGTTGAAATTTCGATACATTCACGGGTAAAAGTTCGTTCCAACCTTTGTAATGTAAAATGACTTTTGCTTCTTTCCAAACAGGTGTAAATCCTTCATACAAATGTTAATCCTTTTGGGAAGAAGCAAAGTCATTTCCGATTACACAGGTTGAAAACAAACTCTTATGCGTGAATCTATCGAAATTTCAACCAATTATAACGCTTACAACTAAGACCGATCCCAGAGGCGCGGACTTCACCAAATTATTGAGGCGGCAGGTGTGAAGAGATCAGACGTGGGAGGAGCACGTCTGTTCTTTTCTCAGGAGAAAAATTAAAATTAAAAAGTGTGAGGGAGCAAAAAGATAAACTACGATATTCAATGTATATTTTAAAACGCAATTGCAATTGCTCATCAGCAAATGAACAAGAAAATAGATATATTCTTTTGCTGAATATTAAGATTTTTAAAAATGAAATTCAGCCTGCGATTTAATAAAAATATCCCCAGAGATTTTGTTTCCAAACGTTTATCAAAAATATGGAAAATTAGCACTATTACTCAAAGAACTAGAAGCATAAAAAATAAATAGATACATAAAGGCGCTAGAGATTATACGTTTCCATATTTTTATTTATTTTATTTTTCATAATTGTTTTAAACATCACGAGAACATGTCGAACAAAATACGGGGCTGAAAATCAAGTTTCTTATTCTTTATTTTGGGAAAAAAAAATTACTAATTTTGTTATTTATAAATTTTTCGGAAATAAATCGCTTTGGCCTCATAAGGTGGAGCTTGTTCCACTTTATGAGGCCAAAGCGATTGTATAATTAAACAGGGAGAAAAAATATTGGATGAGCACTGCCACACCCCCACACCCCCCTCTAGTGTTATTATTACGGAGGAAAGAATCACCTTGCCCCCCTATAGTTGACGCCTATGACCCATCCACAGGGACGGATTGGGAAAGATCAAACTAGGCCGGGAATTTTAGTCTTGTAGTGCTCTACGAAAACACACATATCTACCGTGGAATACGTCATAAATTCCCTCATGAAAAAAATTATGTTTTTTCCAGGACGAAGAAGAGCTGCTGATATATGCATCGTAAAACGAATTCAATTGTGGATAAATTTTAACGATGTAACAATTTTAAAAATCCTTTCGTGATTGAATGTAGCATCAAACCACGCTTAAACCGGGGTGCCGTACCAGATTATTATTTTCTTTAAAAAATTTGATTTTCACAAGAAAAACAAGAAAGGTCACACCGAATTTTCGGGTGTAATAAGCACGTTTTTTGAATCCATTCTGACGGAAATGAAATTTATCAAAGCTATTCAAAGTCAACGGAACCGGTTTGTAAAACAATAGTATCTGACGGAAGAAAGAAGTTTTTCAATCGGGTTTTTAATCCCTCAGATATTGTTGTAAATGGAATCGTGAGCTTACGCCCTCTATTTGCAGACTTGTGCGTTAAGAAAAATATGAATTTATATGAGAAACATTTCGCACCGGAAACGGTCTCCAACACAAAAATAATTTTTCAAATCGGACTCTTAGAAACAGAGATATCGACAAAAATAAGATGTGACTTTACATCTCCTGGTAGGAAAACCATGCATTATTTTAGGAAGAAAGTATTCTCAAAAGGTTTTTCCATATAAGCGGTATCAGTCGAAGAAAAAGAAAAAAATTAGTCGAGTTTTCAGGAGCCCAGATTTTACTACAAATACATCAGAAGCAGAAATTAGCACTTATGCCCCCTGGTGGCCAAACCATTCTTTACCAAACATTAGAAATTATGTGAAAAATATTTTCCATCAGGTCTTGAATGAATTTTTCAAATCGGAGTTTTAGAAGCAGAAATAACGCAGAAAACGCATGAGTACTATCGGTCAACAAACGCCTTTTTTGCAATCCAGATTTTAGAAGCTCATATTTTGCTGCAATTACATCAGAAGCGGAAATTAAGACTTACGCCAAATGGGGGCCAAACCATTTTTTACAAAAATTAGAAGTTATGTGCAAACGATTTCCCATCAGGAGCTGTTTCCGGTGCAGAAAGAATTTTTCAAATCGGCGATTTAGAAGCAGAGATATAGGAGGGGGGGGGGGAGACCTTTACGTCCCCTAGCGGAAAGTCTATGAATTACTTGAAAATTTTGAATTTATATGAAAAACATGTCACGCTGAAAACACTATCCAACAAAAAAGGAATTTTTCAAATCGGACTCCTAGAAGTAGAGATACTGACAAAAATAAGATATACATCTACGCCCCCTGGCGGAGAAACTGTGGAATATTTTAAGAAGAAAATATTCCGAAAAGGTTTATCGATGAGAGTGGCATCAGTCCACGAAATAATTTTTTCAATCGATATTTTAGGAGCTCAGATTTTATGGCAAATACATCATAAGCAAAAATTAACGCTTACGCCCCCTGGTGTCCAAAGTATTCTTTATCAAAAATTTGAAATTATATGCAAAGGATTTTCCATTAGAAGGCGTATCCGCTGAAGAATTTTTTTTCAAATCGGAGTTTTAGAAGAAGAGTTATCAGGAAAAACGGAATTTAGTTTTACGCCCCCTAGCGGAAAATCAATGCTTATTTGAAAAAGTAACTACATCTAAAATACTCTTCGACATAAATGGAATCGAAAGATAAAAGATTTTTTTCAATCGGATGTTTATGTGTGGATTAAAACGCATTTCTGAATTCGACATCATCTGCATTTACGCCCTTTAGCGGCGAAATTGTACATCGTAAAAAACAAAACGAAATGAAGGATCATCATTCGCATATTTCTAGCTTCCCAATGCAAAAAGAATTTTTCAAATCGGACCAGTATAGTTGCTGAGATATCGTGGGTACAGACGGACGGACGGGCTGACGGACAAACCGATAACATAAGCACGATCTTTTTTACAAAAGACGTGTTAATACGAGTCTCTTGAAGATCCCATTTCCAACTAAGTCACTGTGCACATGGAACATAGCAAGCAATCTTCCTGCGCATTTGATTTTTATATTTATTTGTGTACTGATAGCGTACTACGCAACAGTATTAGCATCTCCTCCTTGAGCAGAAGCCTTTCCTAAACCAACCCATTATTTTGACCTATGTGCCAGTACTGTGTAAACCTTTGTTTCTTTTAAGATACATGTGTGTGACACCCCGGGTTACGGAATATCTCTGCTGGAGAAGCATGCCCTGTGTCAGTAAGTGAATAAGTGTGTCGGGATCAGACTATCACATGAGGGTAGGGCACACCAATGACTATGGGTTCCGAAACCTTGCAAGCTACGTCTAACTGTAGTTAGCCTTAGCTTGATTAATTTATGAAAGGTTGCTTTGTCAGGAGGCACGTTTCTTACAGACGTGCGGATAACTTTGCTATTTTATTTTGAAGCTAACGCACAAGATAAATTGAAGGAATTATTTCATTTTATGATAATAACCTTTCAGAGATAAAGCTCCAGTGAAATTTACCCTTATATTATTCATAAGTACCGAAAAATCCATGATATGAAAAAGTGGGCCATTTCTCCAGTGGTCCACCGGGAAATGTCCCGTTATCCAGGTGGGCCAATCCGCTCCTCCTCATCTCTCAAAATTAACATACTATGGGATAATTTTCTCACATCGTTCCACTGATGTAGAAGGGGCTTAGCACGCTTTAGTGGCACTACTTTTTTCAGTCTTAGCGGCGTTAAGCCACTTTTCGTGGTTAGATGGTAAGAAAAGCTAGGCAAGGATTTTTTTGTAAATGATCGTGTATACAAAAATTGGTAAATCTTTGTTCTGTACGCAAACATAATCATATCTTAAACAAATGTTTATACTACAGAGATAACCACCCCTGTGGTAGAATGGTCTGAGGCGCTGGCCTCTAACTTTTGGTTCTAGCCGGGCTATGGCTCGAATCCATGAAGAGGTATGGGGAGGATGCACCTGGCCAAGGTACTGGATCTGTTCAGTTACCCGAAACTGGGTGCGCGAAATTAAGGACGGACGACTACCTATTGATTGCCCTCATGGTGTTAAAGAAACAAAAAAAAAACTGTATGGATGAAACAAAAGATCCAGTCTGATTCCTCAGTAGGTGTTTCACGGATTCTAAGGGTTCCAGAGTACAAAGTCATTGAGAAATCTTTTTTCATGACGACAGTTAAAACAAAGTTATGCGTGGTAAATATTCCGTGAGGTTAAGATTGCACTGTCCCAAGGGAAAACGACGTTAGTGAAGGGCATTTCTATTATAAACTTCTCCACATCGACATCGGCTCTAATAAAAGTTACTCACTGATCACTCCCTGCTTCCTCATGGGCAACAGCAAAGACATATTGTGCATCCACGTGGACTCAGTGTTGCATTCAGAGAGTTTTTTCCGGGAGAACAATTACAAATTTCGGGTGGGGGGGGGGGCTAAAGCTTGTTGACTGATTATATACATATAATCACAATTTTGTTATATACACTGCTGGCCACCCAAAATGCAACACCAAGAAGGAAGCATCCGATTGGCCTGAAATTCGCAGCATGCCTCGCCAGCGAGAAGACATGCAAACGATTAGCATTGCAGGGCATATGCAAATCATGTGCGCCAAGCACGCCACCGAGAAGCACTATAAGAAGGGTACACAGCAGCCGGGGTGTAAGTAGTGGAGTGTGTTGTGCTGCAGGACCTGTGCGTGGGAAGCCTCCTGACGCCTCGTCGCAGAATACGGCAGTCATTCCAGCACGTTTCGAAGTTCGACAGAGGACGAATAGTGGCTTATCGCTACAGCGGTTTATTGTACTGAGACATCGGTGCCCGTGTGAGACGATATCCAGCCATATTGAGGCGAGTATGGATTCGGTGGGTGCAGGAGGGACGGAAGGACCGAGGAGAGCAATTGCAGCAGCCGCGGTACACCACCGAACGAAAGGACCGGCATGTTGTGCGGCGGGCATGGACGGCCCGCACCGCCACATCACGAACTTTAGCGCAGGAATTAGGGTGTGTTGCGCAACAACCTGTGTCAACACGTACCATTCGACGTCGTCTGCAGGAGCGGGGACTTGTCGCACTGCGCCCATTGCTCCGATTACCATCGACGTTACACCACCGGCGAGTGCGGCGGCAGTGGGCCGTTGAACGTCGCACCTGGACTACGGAATGGCACGACATTGTCTTCTACTACGAATCCCGCTTCTGCCTGTAACACCACGATGGTCGGATCCATGGCGAGAGACTGTATGACGCCAGCATTATGCATCGCCATACCAGTCCGTTGCCTGGCGTTATGGTTTGGGGCGCAATTGGATATTACTCCCGCACCCCTCTGGTACGCGTCGCCGGTACACTCAACAGACACCGCTACATCTCCGACGTTTTGGAGCCTGTAGTCCTCCCCTACCTGCAGGACCTGCCAGCGGCCACGTTTCAACAGGACAATACGTGCCCGCACGTGGCACGCATCGTGCAACAATTCTTCACGGCCCACCGGGTGTCACTGCTGCCGTGACCCGCCTGTTCTCCCGATATGTCTCCCATCGAACACGTCTGGTCGCCGATTGGCCCGGCAAGCACCATCCGCGGCTGCGCCTGGTGAACTGTGGCAACGTGTGGAAGCAGCCTGGACCGACATACCCCAAGCCCACATCCAAAGCCTCTTTCGTTCGATGCCGCGGCGTGTAGCGGCCGTTATTACCAGCCATGGGGGCCACACGAACTATTGATGTCTGCGTGTTCCGCAAGTCGCACGGGCCTGTAAGCTCAATCGTTTCATCTTTGTATCTGTTGTTATGTGTCCAGTAAATCTAGCTTTGCTATCTCGTGTCCTTCTTGGTGTTGCATTTTGGGTGGCCAGAAGTGTGTATGTATATGTATATATATGTGTGTGTGTGTGTGAGCCGCTGATGGCTTAGTGGTTAGTGTTTCAGATTATCGATGCTGGGTCCCCAGGTTCTAGCCTGGGCTGATCTTTCAGAGATGGTGTGATTTACTAACAATCGCTGAATATCCGCCGTGCATCGGATGAGCACGTAAAGTGACGGCCCCCAGGCTGGACCCTCTGGTTAAATGGGTATCCTTTCCTATGTCTTCCCTGAAATTCTCTCACCCATCTATGTGCAATATCGTACTTGTACGGTGGCGCCATCTACTGTACTCTAATCTCACTACAAACTGTTCTGTCAAAAAGTCGCTAGACTTGCTCTCATTCCTTCCGTTTCTGTGTCCTGCCCAAAAGGCGATCTCGCTGTAGGTGGCTGGGACCCAAAACTGTACTCCCTGTGGACGGAAGTCCTACATGAAAATGACAAATGCTCTCTATATATGCGTGTATGTGTGTGTGTACAGGGTGATCATTTTATCAACCAACACGGCATTCAGAATGGGTTCAATATGTAGAAAACCAGTGAAATACGGACATATCATAGGTTTATTAGGAAAACGAGATACCGACAACAAATGACATACGTACTTGTTACAGGAGGTGTTCAAAATGTCCACCCGCATCTGCAAGGCAGGTGCGAGCCCTGTTAACCATGTTGGATGCCACCTTGCGTAAGAGCACACAGTTGATAGACGTAATCTTGCTGGTAATGCGCCGCTTCAGTTCCTCTACAGTATGTGGATTCTGTCGGTATACACAACCTTTGAGATATCCACAGAGGAAAAAATCCGGTGGAGATAAATCAGGTGGTCCGGGACGGAGGGGGGGCTACACACCTTTTGAAATCAGGCGGTCATCAAACATGTCGTCAAGAAACTGCAGGGTGTCACGAGACGTATGACACGTTAACCCCGTCCTGTTGCAGGTAATAATAACGTTCGTCTGCTTCCAGAAGTGCAACAAATTGCATAATGATGTCCTGGTACGACTGGCTGTTAAGGGTTGTGTCAAAAATGTAGGCCCCACTATTCGTAGTCCTGAAATTGCACACCACACCCCAACTTTCAATGCGTGTAACGGCGTTTCGCGCAGCACATGAGGTTTTTCTGTCGACCAATATATGATGTTCTGACTGTTGACGTATCCGCTAAGGTGAAAATATGCCTCATCACTGAAAAACACTTAATCCCACAGGCCTATTCCGTGACATCTCACCAATGTCATTAGCCACCTACAGTACGCAATTTGTTGGTGCGTGTCCAGTTCTTTGAGTTGGACATGGTACGCACGGAGACATAATTTCTTTGTGGCCTTGTGTGCACTCCCATACGACATCTGTTGTTGTTACGCCAGTTTACGGAAACTCTTCGTTGGCGAATGTTGTAAATATGGCGAATATATATATATACATTTTAAATAGAGTACAAAATATTCTTATATCGTAAATGCTAATTCCAAGAACTTTACACATACAAGTGTGTAAAAATGTTATACCTTTGCTTTAATTCAGTAATAGACCACGGATTGCACGATGCAGTGGTGTAAAATATTGAGGATGCTCGTAAGGTAAGGCTGTGCTGGAGCAAATCCCCCAAGACATTAGGAGTGGTAAAAATGTCCTCGCCTTACTACAAGCGTGTTTCTGATTATTAAGGAATCATTACAGTGTTAATTGAAAACGTATGATCTAAGCCATTTCCCTGCCATTTGGTTTCAGTCTCCTTAGATTATTTAGATTAGCAAATAGTAGTACAGAAACCAAAAACTAACTAACCGTTTGGATGCAAGTTTAAGATGCCTTTATTTTTTTTTTTTCACAGGGTGTAAACCACCACCGCCAGAAAAAAAAAACTCATTATAGGAACAATTTCTAATAATTTGCTATTGTTAAAATTTAGGCAGCAAATATTTTGCTGTATTGGAACCACTAACGTCACGTTAGCTACACTGAAGCTTAACGCTTAACCGTATACATGGTAAGTCGGCATCCAGAAGACTGAAATAAATCTAAATGCCAGCTTCCAAAAGATGATGATGTATTGCAATGCAAACATTTCTACTGTGTGGAATTAGGTTTTTATTGCGGAAGTAGTCCGAGGTGTCAGTGCTTGAAAAATTGCCCCTTCAGCGAGGACTGTTTAATGTTTTGTTGAAATATGATAAAAATTGCACAGTGAAGTTCATGTGGACGTTTTTTTTTATTATTATAATATTTTCCCTCATTTTCTTATTATTTTTAAAATTAATTTCTCCAAATATTCAGCTATCTGTGTAAACGAACACAATAAGAGGAGATCGCTCAAAAACCTACAGGGGGAGGGGGTTTCATGGGTTTTCGGGGAGCCAAGCAACCCCGAGAAGATGCCTGAATACATCACTACACATGGTGACCTTAAAAAAACTCCGCATTAGTCACGCTGAGTTAGTGTAACTATGTTAGTTGCGTTTGTTCAATGTGATTAGTATGCATTATTCACAATCAATATTTGGAATCGTGCAGAACGACAGTGGTCTTCAAATAAACATTTAGCATTCTTAGCATATGACTGCCACATAAGATTCTTTTTAATTTAAAACTGCTCAAATTGTGCAATTTTAATATAAATTGATAAAAGTAATTAGCAATGAAATTTCTACATAAATTAATTAAATCTAATTTTTTTTCATAGAGGTTTTGAAAACGTTTCGAGGGTGTTCTTTCCGGGTTGAGATATTCTAACCAGTTCAGCGCTAAGGCACTTTTTAATTTAGAACTACATTACTAGTTCTTTTTAACGACCAATTAGTCTTTCGACAATTCAACAAATTCCAGCCGCGAGATGGCAGCACAAGACAACAACCCTTGGATAAAAGATTCAAAGGCTTATCGGGAATGAATCAACGTACGCGATTTGAATTTCATGGCTGAAAAGAGCTGAAACTATGGTCCCATTGCAGTTAATTTTACTGGCATTTTAATAAGTAATATCTTTTATTCAAAAACGATCTAAGATAAATGATTATTTATTTAAAAGGAAATACACTTTTTATTATTGATGACCTCATGGCATAGGCGCCGACCTGAAAAATTATTGGGGGTTCTGGAAATATTTTATCGAATTACCCATGCATTTTTCAAAATATTTAAGTCTAATTTAAATTTCATTCCGTCAGATTATCTGGCACAATCAGACGCCTAAAATGCTAAAATACAGAATTTTTTCTTTCTCTAGATAATTACTTATTTCATTTATTTAGCTTACGTAGGCGCGACATTATTATACAATACACAGATACTGTGTGAATTTCCAACTCAGTTAAAAGTAAAAAAAAAAAAAACATGTAACATTTATTTTAAGGTTTTTTTTACTAATTTTAAAATTGCCAACAATTTTTTTCTTCAAATGATTTCTGAGTTAAGTTAGAAGGGAGAGGACATGGCATCAGCCGCACGCCCTGCGTTTTCCGTGGGCTCTACTTCGTATCAGCTGTGTAGTGTGTATGCCCAGTGTGCTCAACTTGGGCTTCTTCTGTACTTTTCTATGGGAAAATCGTTGACTTTGAAGAGGTTTTAGAGGCACTTGTGCAGCATGTACAGTCAGAAAAAAAATGAGACTGAAATATACATGCACATAACTAAAAATTTGCAAAAACTTACAGAAATACTGTTTAGTATTTTCAAAAAAAAAAAAAAATATGCTTCGTCTAGCGGAAGTGCATATTGCGTATTAACCAATCACAGCCTTGCTAAAGCTGTGGGAGCTTTGTTGACCTTCAGGGACTGCTACAAATAGTAAGAAAACGCAGCTATCAACCTGTGCTCCAGTACAGGTCTCCAGTAAGGGACGTCACGTCACTGAACCCACCCAACCCGGAGGAAGCAAGAAACCAGATGATCAGATTTGGCTTCACCAGCTGCTGCTGACACCATTTACTCTCTCTTCTAACCTCCTTGGTCCCCGACTGTCCGAATAATATAGGGTGGTTCAACTGATTGTACAACATACACTGCTGGACAATTGCTAAGGACGGATCATAAACGGCTATATAGCGCATAAAAAAGTAAGTGTGGTTGGATGCCAAGTGAAATAAAATAATGTCAGAATGCCAGGACATTACAAGAAAGACAATTTATTGTGCTCTGAAATCCAGAAGGCTTTGGAAAGTGTTCAAGGGACAAACAGGCCATTTTGTGCAGAATACGTAAACATGAAAAAAATGCAATTACCGTCCGCAGGCGTTCCGGCGTAAGATGTCAATACGGGATATGGCCACCATGGAGGGCAATGCAAGATTCCACACGTCGTGTCATGCTTTGCACAACACTATCAAGCAGCTGTTGGGGTAATTTATTTATCCCATTCCTCTATCAGTGCACGGATGAGGGTGTCCTTGTTTATTGGAGGGCATTGGCGACCAGCAAGACTCCTACCCAAATCATCCCACACATTTTCAATGGGATTCAGATATGAAGAACGTGCTGGCCATACGAGGCGTTGAATATCCTCGCTCTCAAGACACTCCTGGACAGCGACTGTTCAATGACATGTTGCGTTGTCGTCCATGAAAATGAATCTATCACCGACAGCAGCACGGAACATGCAAACATGGGGTAGCAGAACATCATTAATGTATCGTTAGCCAGTCATAGTCCCAGTTGGAAGCACATAGAGGGACGTACGGCCATTAATCATGATGCCAGCCCATACCAGTACACTACATGTCGGATATCGGTCCCTTTCCTGTATGTTTGCTAGACAATATTCAGTACCACTATCACGCCAGATCAGTTGTCGTCGACAATCAGACGATAGACTGTATGTACTCTCATCTGAGAAGAGGACAGCAGACCAGTCGTTATCAGTCCAATTGCAATGTTGATGGCATCATTGCAAACGGGCGGTACGGTGACGTCTGGACAATGGGATGCACACAACAGGACGGCGGGCGTATAGTCCTCCTTCATGCAAACGTCTAGCGACAGTTTTTCGGGAGATCCGTTTGCCAGTAGCAGCCATAAACTGATTTGCTACCTCACTAGCTGTGCTGCGCAGGTGTCTTTTTGTTGATAGCACTATTTTTTTTTTTTTTTTTTTTTTTTTTTTGAGGTTTAACGACCACCGTGAGCAACTCAATGGGCTATAAGCAGTCGCCCGTCCCTAATTTAGAGTCACTGGTTCCAGGGAAGGGAAAGAGCCAGTGCCGTAAGACAAACACAACATCCATGCCTCACCGGGATTCGAACCCGGACCCCTTCCGACGAATGATCAGAGGCCAACGCCTTAGACCACTGCGCCACCGGGGCGGCTGTTGATAGCACTATGTACCGATCTTCTGAAGGTGTCGTACTGCGAACACGACCTCCCCCGTGACGTTTGCTACACTCTCCATTTGTTTGAAATGATTTCCAAAGCCTTGAAACAACACTGTGGCTGACGTCGAACTCCCTGGCAACATCTGTTATTTTTCGCCCTTCTTCAATCTTGCCAATAATACGGCCACGCGTAAAAATCATCTAGGTGATGTCGGGAAGACATACTGAAAATTGCAAGTTCGTCAATTGATTCTTTCCCTTTCAACTTTGCGTTTGAACAACAACAGTCAATACGCGTCAAATCCTTTATATCTCTTATCAGCGCTATGACGTCACGAACAAGTTCGGCAATCCAAAATTTCCATACGCACAACACGTCTTACTGTATCTCGCACTTATGCTAATTTCCACATTTTCCTGCCTTCCATTTTATGGTTGCTATCGTTGCTATTGTCATCCGTCCTTAGCAATTGTCCGGCAGTGTATTTCCGTCTTTATCACTATGACCTCGAATAGGTTCTCGTCTCCGAATGTAGAGCTAGACTTTTGCATTTTGTGGGAACTTAGACAAACCGAAAAATTTTCTTTTATAAAGGAGGCAATTTTAAACGCTCTTAAACAACGGTACTTGAGGTCTAGTCTGCTGCGTCAAATTTGATGAGCACGAACAAACACATTCTTTTTTGAGGCACAATAAACGGTCTGAGGGATAAATTTCTATATACACTTTCTATATATAGTAAACGGGGAATGAATAATAAAAAAACTTGAAGAATTGAAAACGAAAAACAAAATTTATGCATATATACGTACGTGTATTTTCCCCAAGCCACACGCGTAAAAATATCAGGGGTTCGAAGAACCCACAACAAAATCATTAAGGGTTTTTTTTTTAATTGGAGGTTTAACGACCACCGTGAGCAACTCAATGGGCTATAAGCAGTCGCCCGTCCCTAATTTGGGTCACTGGTTCCAGGGAAGGGAGAGAGCTAGTGCCGTAAGACAAACACAACATCCATGCCTCACCGGGATTCGAACCCGGACCCCTTACGGACGAATGATCAGAGGCCAGCGCCTTAGACCACTGCGCCACCGGGGCGGCCATTAAGGGTTCAAAAAGCGTTTGGTGTTTTAACAACCCTGTTATATAAATAATATGGAATACGCCCAAAAAATGGTGCTCGTGCCGGAGGAGAGAGACAACACATGTGCCTACGGATGAAATGTCTGATCTCGATAAAGAAAGGAAGAAAATTTTATTCAGTAAAGAACCCGTGGATAAATTCTCCTGAAAAAGCCAGTTTATCTGACGAACACTTGAATACTAAGGCAGCATCTAAAACTCATCCTACAAAGGCTGAAACTGATGTTTCACCAACTAAGGATGGGGATGTTGAAGATCTCGTGTTACAGACTCTACCTAAAAATTAAAAAATATACACTGACGGAAAAAAAATCCCAACACCAAGAAGGGGTTGTGTTAGATAAACGACAGTTTTGGTAGGCGGTGAGAGTACATCTGTAAGATGACGTCTATGCAAATTTCGCGCTCGGCGCATACGTGCGGCGCTAGTAGCGCCTCTCGGAACATGCAAAGCAGGTTTGCTGTAAATACGCGCTGTAACGTTCGTGAGCGTTAGTTATCGTTGATATTCGACGTAGTGTGTTGATGTTAGTCAAGAATGCCTTTAAGAAGACGAAGAAGCCATTATCAACAGCTCACGGAGTTTAAACGAGGTCGTGTAATAGGGCTACGAGAAGGTGGATTTTCTTTCCGCAATATTGCAGAACGACTTGGCAGGAATGTAGCCACTGTGCATGATTGTTGGCAGCGGTGGTCAAGGGAAGGTACTGCCTCAAGAAGACCGGGTTCCGGCCCGCCACGTGGCACTATTGAGAGGGAAGATCGCCGTGTACGACGCATTGTACCGCGTCTGCGGCAGCAATTTGAGCTGCAGTTGCCACCACAGTGACACAACGAACTGTTACAAATCGGTTACTTGAAGGACAGCTCCGAGCCAGACGCCCTGTAGCGTGCATTCCACTTACTCCAAACCACTTCCTTTTGCGACGTCAGTGGTGTCAAGCTAGAGCTCATTGGAGGACGGAGTGGAGATCTGTTGTGTTTTCTGATGAAAGCCGGTTCTGCCTGAGTGCCAGTGATGACCGTATGTTGGTTAGGAGGCCAGGTGAGCGCCTGCAACCAACCTGTCTGCGGCCGAGACACACTGGATCTACACCTGGAGTTATGGTCTGGGGAGCAATTTCCTATGACAGCAGGAGCACTCTCGTGGTTATCCCACGCACCCTGACGGCACAGTTGTACGTCGGTCTGGTGATTCAACCTGTTGTGCTGCCATTCATGAACAGCATTACAGGGGGTGTTTTCCAACAGGATAACGCTCGCCCGCATACCGCTGTTGTAACTCAACATGCTCTACAGAGTGTCGACATGTTGCCGTGGCCTGCTAGACCACCAGATCTTTCACCAATGGAGCACGTATGGGACATCATTGGACGACAACTCCAGCGTCACCCCCAACCAGCATTAACCGTCCCTGTATTGACCGACCAAGTGCAACAGGCATGGAAGTCCATCCCACAAACTGACATCCAGCACCTGTACGATACAATGCATGAACGTTTGCGTGCTTGTATTCAACATTCTGGCGGTTACACTGGTTATTAATGGACCAGCATTTCACATTTAAAATGGCAGCTGTGATCTTGAAACCTTAATCAATTAAATATGTTACCTATACAAATGTATTGCCGCCATTTCATTCCTTTATAACTATTTTTTCGTGGTGTTGGGATTTTTTTCCCGTCAGTGTATGTTCATAATGTTTTAGAGGTGTTTAAAAAGAATTCAAAAATTATTTCATTGACTCCAAATGGAGAATTTGCATATAAAGAGAAAGTTCTCCCCAACTCTAACATTGTTGACCTGGTGGACAGTTTGCTGAGAAAAAAAAAATGCAAAGGCCCATTCCAGTAGTTTTTGAGTTTAGCCATGCTATAAAAGAAATCAATCTACCATCAAAATATGTTGAACTTTCTCATAAAAAAAGAAAAAAATCAAGTCGGTCAGTCTCTGTCAAACCCAAAAGAATGTATTCAACGGCTTACTTATTAAAATGTTTCTAAAACTAAGTTTCATGTATATTAATTTTTATGAAGTTTTCAGATTTAAGCAACATATTATTTATACTTTGCAATGAGTAACTATTCAGGGTCATCAGCAGGAAATTCTAAAATTCACAGCCGAGGCCCACCCATATAAAGGTGCCCTTTCATAGTTACAGTGATTATTTCTTTGCTTTTCGGCCTCATTTCCTGGACGCTTTGTTTTTCTCACTATTTTATTTTATTTCTTTCAAAAATGTATACCTAAATTATTTTCTTTACGCACATATTTTACATGTTTACAAAAAGTTTTGAACATCACACAGTATTTCTCTTGCATTTACATTCATGAATAAAAAAAAAAAAACGTGCACTCAGTAGAGGTCTCTAGGTTTGGAAGTCCACAATGAAAGAGAGGTGGGGTACAGGAACAGGTGTACGCAAATATTGTTAGATCAGGCTAGTAATTTTATTCCTTCTTTTATAGACATCAACAATAGGTAAGTGCCAAAAATCCAGCAACACTATGCAAAATTTTTTTCAATCTTTCGTCTCTTGGAGGAGGGCTTGGAATAACTGGAAAAGAAAGAAAGGGTTCTTCAGAATATGGCGAAAAATTTAATAAACATGCAAAGGAAAACATTTCTATGCAGTAATGAAAAAATATTCAATATTTGATAATGAATTGTTCACATACCTCAGTATCCAAAAGGAAAAGTCCTGAATCCTCCATAACAGATCTTTTATCAAAACATAAAGAATAGTTCCTAACTTCTGAGCGACTTTTTACCTTGAGGCCTTTCAAATCCCTAGTGATTGTTTGTGGATTTACTGTATGAACTGTTTCCATAGTCTGATGAGTGACTAACTGTTTAAGTGTGTCGAGATTCAAACTTTTGGGAATTCATGTAATTTAGAGTAAATCCTCGAATTTTACAAAATGCTTTTCCACTCGAGATCCTAAAACCGTAATTTTTTGGTCCAATGAATTCTGTGATATAGTCTCCTGGAAGCTCGTCTGTAAATTCACCAAGATAATTGCCTAGTGGGGGGGTCATTAACTCCAGTACTGATGTACACATGTGTATATTATACTATCTGTGTCACAATACAAAGCCTCTTGTTGTAGCTTTTCAAGTTCACTGTATAATTTTAGGCGGGCATGTGACGTAGTGAAGGCGGCCACAAAAATGTTACTTCGCATGTTTTTGGGGCTGAAATTTTGCTTGTACTTCCATTGTAGTAAAGCTACTTCATCAGTAGGGAAAGCTACGTTAGTGACTTGAAAAAATAAGAACAAAAGTAAGAACAAAAATAAGAGGAAGAAACAAAAAATGCTGATAAACACTGTAAAAATATTCGATAAAAGATCTGTAACATACATATCTATCTTGTAGGATCCGTAAGGATTCTGTTAAATTCACCGACTGTAGAAACTAATGTTGACGTTTTATCATCAGATTGTCCAAATTTTCCCCAGAAGGAGTTAAGGCAAAGTTTTGCAACAGAACGTCGACCAGGGTTAAGTTCTATTAATTTAGAATCCAAGGAGATACCTTCTTTTTCTCTATATTTCTCTAAATAATGTTCTTTATTTTCATCTGTACTGCACTCTGCGGGCCAACCTGATGACTCCTGTTTAATTTTTAAGAAACTGTCTATGTAGGACTTGAAAAGTGTTTAACTTTTTCTTTGAAATGATACACTTTGTGGACATAGCTGACGACATATCCTACGTCGATAGCTTTCAGTAATTCGATAGTCGTTCATGTTCCTGTTATACTTCGCTCCGGGTTTGTAGCTTACAGGGTGGAGTTTGCCTATCTTCGGAGCAGGTCCGACAAAGCGGAAATAAAAGTTTTTTTTTTTTTTTTTGAGGTTTAACGACCACCGTGAGCAACTCAATGGGCTATAAGCAGTCGCCCGTCCCTAATTTAGGGTCACTGGTTCCAGGGAAGGGAGAGAGCCAGTGCCGTAAGACAAACACAACATCCATGCCTCACGGGATTCGAACCCGGACCCCTTTCGGACGAATGATCGGAGGCCATCGCTTAAGACCACTGCGCCACCGGGGCGGCATAAAAGTTTGTCTTTAGTCCTGTAGGGCATGACTGGGTGAAACAGAATAAAAGGAGAGAGAACTGTGAACAAAAGGAGACCAAAATATTTATCTAAGGAGTCAAAGTCCTTAGTTATAATTTCTGGGGGTCCTATTGGATATTCACAGTATTTGTTTACATATGGATAAAGTGATATAAAGTCAACATATTTGATTTTCTCATTCCCTGTCACTGAGTGATACATTTTGTACACGTTGGTTCTGCCACCATAGAAGGCATCCCGTGGATTCAGATGAGGAATGCACTTAGGGAAAAAAAGAAAAATCATAAGGCATTAGGTTAGTATTAACATAGTCAAATTAATATTAAACAAGTTAGTAAAATCCTACAATGCATTGCTTATTATACGCTTTTAACATACCAGAAATCGCGCAAAGACAAACCCTCCTCCTTATTCTGACTATTGATTCGTTCAGTATACCTCCGGAACAACGTCACGGGAAGAAGTACAAGGTGTCATGCCCCTTGTTGCCATCCGCCAAAAGTTTCTTTATCAACCTTCACGAAAAAAATGTCACGGCCCTTATTGCCACCACCAAAAAGTTTCTTCGTCTACGTCTCAGGAAGAAGTACAAGGTCACGTGACCGCATGTAACGTCAGAGGTCGGCCACACACACAAGGTCACGTAACCGAAAGTGTTGCCACCGGAAAATGACGCTAGGCTGGGGGTTCAACTATTCACGTTCTGAAAGAGTCGCTCGTCCTTAATTTATAAGGCCTTCGGTTCCAGAAAAGTGCCGGCGCCGCAGGACAGACAACACCCCATGAGTTTTCTGGTACTGCACACAGCTGTACTTGGACAATTAGTTTCACGTCCGAGCTTCTTAGGACTAGATCATCAAACAGAGGTCATCGCTCTTTCCACGTTTATAAGTGAGTCACGGAAAAATTCTCATTGGCCGCCACCGAGAATCAAACTCTGGAAGACCCTGGGTTCGATTCCCGGTGGCGGCGAATGAGAATTTTTCCGTGACTCACTTATAAACGTGGAAAGAGCGATGACCTCTGTTTGATGTTCCTAGTCCGTATCAAATGTCTGTATTAATTCTTAGGACTATAGCTCAGAACATTATTTTGCAGCATATCGCCTAAAAAAGTTAGCAGAGTCTGTTTAACCTACAGAAAAGAAAGCAAGGACTTTCTTCTGCTTTTTATCTCCAAGACACATGTTGCCATCAAGTGGATGTTTTTTTTGGGGTTTTTTTTTATTGGAGGTTTAACGACCACCGTGAGCAACTCAATGAGCTATAAGCAGTCGCCCGTCCCTAATTTAGGGTCACTGGTTCCAGGGAAGGGAGAGAGAGAGAGAGAGAGCCAGTGCCGTAAGACAAACACAACATCCATGCCTCACCGGGATTCGAACCCGGACCCCCTTTCGGACGAATGATCAGAGGCCATCGCCTAGACCACTGCGCCACCGGGGAGGCTCTAGTGGATGTGCATTGTACATCTAGTGGATGTGAGCTCTTAAGTGTACATTGTACATCTAGTGGATGTAAGCTCTTAAGTACGTAGGTGGTTCAAAAAGTAACGAGACTAACGTCATGGCGCCAAAACAAACTAACGCACGAAAATGTAGCTGCATGTGTTGGAACACCTGCAAGGCCAGTCACGTGACGACGCGTCGTTACAGCGCTTCGCTAGTTCATTGTTATAGTAGACGGCGTAGAGTTCAGACGTGTTTCTGTAACCCAGGATAGATTTAAAACTGGAGTAAAGAGCAGCTATGAAATGTTGCGTTCGTTTGAATAAAATCGCCACAGAAACGCAAGACATAAATGAAACAGATTATGCGCAACAGTTTTTGAGTGGCACAAGAAATTTGTGAATGGTGAAGAGTGTCTGGAAGATACGCCACGCGCGCTCCAGTAGGCCTTCGACGACATCGACTACAGAGGTTAATATCAATACCATCTAGGGATTTCTGTGCGAAGACCGCCAAATGACAATTTAGGAGGTTGCAATGTAGATGTCCCTTGGTTTCGTTGATGACATTGCGAGAAACTGGTTGGGGTACCGAAATGTTGCTGCAAAGTGGATTCTCCACTCCCTCACGGTTGAACACAAGGTAAATCGTGTTATCACTAGTCACCAATGGAAGTGCGGACTTTGACGTGCGCCATACTCTTTGGATCGAGTTGCCACATGTGATGAAACATTTTTTCACCATTTCGACCCAGAAACAAAAACAACAGAGCACCCAATGGAACCAACCACAGAGTCCCCGATCGAAGAAAGCAACGGTTCATACAAGTGCCGGGAAGATCATGCGCCTGGTTTTCTTCGATAAAAACGGAATTGTGTATGACCATGTTGTTCCTCAAGGGAAAACTGTTACCGGTGCCTATTATTCTGAAGTACTCAAAGGCAGCTAAAGAAAAAAATTCCCCGAAAACGCCCAGAATCACAAACTGGTTCCATTTTGCATCAAGGTAATGCCCATGCACATCGTGCTTTGCTTACCCAGTAAGTTATCCAAGATCTAGGCATCAAAATGTAGTGCGCCCTCCATATTCACCGGACCTGGAACCGTGTGACTTCCACCTATTCCCCGAAGTGAAACAACTTCGTGGGCGTCGGTTTGCATCAAATACTGAAATGAACAATGCTGCAATGGGTATCCGGAGCCACATGTTGAGGAAGGGCTTCGAACACACCTTCCGGAAGTGGATAGAAATGTGGGACCTGTGCATTCAGTTAGAGGGAGAATATTTCGGAAGTATGCAAGTGAAAGTATGTTTACTGCATTACACTTTTGCTTCACGTAAAATCAGCCTCGTTACTTTTTTTCTTTTTTATTGAAGGTTTAACGACTACCGTGAGCAACTCGATGGGCTACAAGCATTCGCCCGTCCCTAATTTAGGGTCACTAGTTCCAGGGAAGGGAGAGAACCGTGGCTGGAAGACAAACACAACATCCATACCACATCGGGATTCGAACCCATACCCTTCTCGGACTAACGATCATAAGCCAGCCTTAAACCACTGTGCCACCGGGACGGGGTGGCCTTTATTTTTTGAACAACCATCGTAAAATACGGAAAATGAACAAATATTCCAACGGAGAGTGAAAGCTTGGCAATTTGTGTAAATAATACAGGCCACTTCAAAATGATTGGCCCGATTACAAATGGCAATACCTGGTTTATGAACATAGATCACATTGCTGCACAACAAAGAAGGAAGTTTAGAATTTTGTTTCCATACCTTACAAATGTTCTATGTGACTCTCCTGGGTCACGAGGACAACATCTAGATGGTAAATCAATTCACGCCATACATTATGAAGCATGTCCGTACTCACTATGCCAGTGCAAGCTGAATGCGCATCTTTAGTTCTCGCAGTGTTCTCGGCGAAGGTAGCACATATGGACAGGGTCTTCGACAAACCCCCCACAAAAAGAATTCACAAGGAGTAAGGTGGGGGCTACAGCCTTGGGGCCCACCAAGACCAAGAGCCAAGGAGGCATGCCTAAGCAAATAATTGATAGGTAGCTAAAGAAAGAGAGAGAGATTTATAAAATAGTTTTACTTTTGTCTCGTATGATTTCCACTTGGTCAGAAACAGTCTTGAAGATAAATAGATTTCAATGCAGTGACTCACCAAGATTAAAGTTTTCATGTAGCTGCGTACAGCGGAGTCGGAGTGACAGTTTCAGTTTTTTCACTACCATCCACCCACACCTCCCAATTTGCACTTGGAACCGTTAATGGTCGAAGTCCCCCGTGGTTTCACATTGTGTAGATAAAAAGATGCACTAAAAAAGGTGTGCAATGCTAAATCATTAGAAAATCCAAGACAAAATTTAGGAATCTAAAGCTTTTAACTCACGTTCTTGTGAGAACAGTGGAAAATATAATTATTTTTTTATGAAAACCCTGCAGGTGATTTATTAGTTTGAACAATACACTACGTATTAGTTATCGCCATATTGATACAGTCCCGTGTTTTAATGGTCTTCATAATGATTCTCCGTCATAAGTTCTTTGGGGGCCTTATGAGAACAATGAAAAATACACAAACTTATTATGAAAACTTTGCAGATAATTAAGTAGTTATAGTTTCGTGTTTTAACGAACTTCATAATGATTCCCGGTTATAAGTTCGGGGGAGGGGGGGTCACTCATATATTTTAGCCTTGAGGCCCACTCAAATGTCTTAGCCTAGGAGTCCACTGAGGCCTTAATCCGGCCTTGAGACCTAGGACCTTACTCCTTGTGACTCCAGCAAGCAAAACTCCTTTTCTGCTGCGGTCGCCATTTCTTCCCACTGGCTTTGGCGTATGGGAAGCTCACTTTCCTACGTCACCATAGCAACACAGCAGGAGGTTCCAATAAAATTCTAAACTTCATTGGGGCGCGGATGGCTTACAGGTCAGCGTTCGTGACTTCCACGGGGGAATCTAAAGTTCGATTCCCGGGCATTTACAAACTCTCGAACCACTAAATATCCGCCGTGCGTCGGATGGGCACGTTAAGCCGTCGGACACCGGGTAAAATAAAGCAGGATTTCGTGCTCAAAAGTATATAGCCGTCGAAGCACGATTCATGATATTGGTATCTAAAACCATATGATATTTAAAACTTTAATCACAGTTAAAAACAGCACATGAGTGATAAATGTACATGAGATATTTCGGGGTCGCCTGCGACTCCCATCTTCAGATGTGTGACTAACAGTGCGAGATAACCTACAGAGTTATATAGTTAAAAATCAGTGACGTAGGGTAGGTATTTGACACATGCGGAGATCTAGCAAAAAATGGTTATTTTATCATAAACATATTGAAAGGGGTCCGAACCCCCGTGTCCCCTACCTTCCACCGCCCGTTCAGCAGAGCAATTAGAAATGAAGCAAACGAGAAGAAGTTAAGGCTCAGAGAGACGTAACTAGCGCAGCCATATCTTCAGGGAAAACATGCAGTGCACAGAAGCCAACATACAGGCTGATCGGCTGATGCCGGAGCAGACTGCGCATGCGTATTTCTGTTGACTTCAATTCTTTGGGTAAAGAACAGTCAGCCGAGATACTCAGACTCACGCAGCACATGATTGTAACCTTCTCGGTAGCATAATCACTTCGCAAATCAGATATGTTAGTTTTGTTTCGGAAATATTTTCAGTAATGCCAAATACTAAGGAATGTCTGCATTTTGTACGGATCCTTAGGTCTAACTGTAATATTTGCTGAAATTTAATTTAAATAGTAATATTAATGGTATTGCATATTTTCCTCACCAAAATAAGGGATGGGCGGGATATCAGAAAACAACAACAACAACAAAGAAGTGCTCTAAGCAAGGCATAACTATAATATTTGCTGAAATTTAATTTAAATAGTAATACTAATGGTACTGCATATTTTTCTCACCAAAATAAGGGATGGGTGGGATATCAGAAAACAACAGAAAAAAAACTGCTCTAAGCAAATAGTCATCAGATCGAAGAAAACCATCGTGAATCAAAGAAAAGCTTCACTGCCGTAGTCCCCCTAACGTGTTTTGCTCCTGAATGTTAACTTTCCCGCAGAGTATATTATCTCTTAAGATGTGGTGGCGCTATTTCCGCCTGTTCTAAGTAATTTCTATGAGAGTTGACCTTCTTTAAGCGTTAGATGTTCTTTGCTCGTATATGCGAACGGCGTTGAAATGGTAGACTTAACGCAGGTGGATGCGGAAAGAAAGGTTAGTTTGGGGGGGGGGGGGCTGAGCTGCTGACGATGTAGTGTGACGAAACGGGTAGTATTTGCGACCATCGCGTGAACTACGGAAATGCATTGTCTACACCATAAAAGAAGTTGCTTTGTACCAAATTCAGTTTGAACGCGACAGAACTAACTTCAGTGTTTTGAACGCGTGTTGGGGATTCGTGGTTTCTCCCACAGGGATTTTAGATCTCCAGAAAATATTAAATAATAATATGGATTTCATTCATTTGTCATTTTTAAGAATAGCTTATTTATGATCTGACTTTATTACAACCACACAATAACAATTGGTTAGGAAATGTCATTTCCCGGAAAACATTCCTATTTTCATGTATTGCTCTTAATTCCTCATAGATTATTTTATACGTATCTGGAATTATTATTTCTAAAAAATCTGCAGAAATAGCTGTTGTAAATTTCAGATCTTTATACGAACGCTCAGTATCGGACTGGTGATCCATAAACAGCCATGGAAGCAGATTTTTTGCGGCTCACTCCTTGCAAAAATTATCCAAGTGCTCCCAAACCTAAAATTAGCCCTATGCTGACATCACCATTTCCTGTTCAATAGTCTTTTTTAGCGAAAGTCTGATAATTGTATTGTTTGTATTTACAAAATAAGGTTTTACTTATGTTTCTGGATTGCTGCTAAAGATACCCCTAGTAAAACTTGATCTGTATATAAAAAATAAAACACTTCCTTTCTACGACAAACTACCTGAGATTTTATTCCATTCCTGTGAGAATTCTACTGCGATAGCGGAATTCAGAATTCATTGAAGGACAAAATTAAAAATTTCTGGTACTGCAAGAATTTCAATGGTAATTCATATATAAAGTGAGAGAAATTAAAGAGTGCGAAAGTTGTTTATTCAATTAATTCGTACAAACGTGACCTGCTCGCGCTGAACCGCGGCCAACGAGCGGCTGAACCCACCTACCATCTGACCTTTCAATCCCGGTGGCATTGACCGTTGGAAGACCCCAGGTGGTCAACACCTAATCTCCCTACCCCAGGGCTTGGGAGATAGGGCTGGTCCTTAGCTCTTCACCCCCTGAAACACGCAGGCGAAGTTGATGACGTAGCTGCGCTGGCTCTTCGAAGCCAAGAGCCACGAGGAGCTGTGCTCTAACGGACCACCATAGGAAAGGCACCTTCAGTTAATGTTCTTACCGTATTTAACAAAATACAATGTGTCATGTATTGTAATGCTCACTAAAAAGAGGCGTACAGTATACACCGATGAGACATTACATTATGAGCACCCCAGCCTAGAGAAATGAGCGCGCCTGGAGACCGAACGGTGGCGCAGGGGAAGTTCACATATATATACAACCGGAGGACCGGCTTCCGGTTAGTAGAGTGTTCGGAGTCAGAATGGGAAAAGCTGACGATTTATAAGTTTGATTAAGTACAAGTTGTGATGGGACGGCGCCACGGAACTACGATCTCGGTAACGACGCGGCTTGTGGGTGGTTCACATGCCACTGTAGTGAGTATACGTATCAAAAGTGGTGCACAGATGGCCAAACGACGAACCGTCGTCCGCAAGTCATTCATTCCAGAGGGGAGCGAAGACTGTCACGCATTGTTCACAGCGACCGCAGGGCCACAGTGCGACAAATCACCCGCAGCTACAACAGTGCTGATCAGGGCAATGTGATCACAACACACAGTTAGTAGCCTCCTCCGCATGGGCCTGCGTAGCGGAAGACCCAGCAGGGTCCCCATGCTGACTGCACGTCATCGCCAACAACACATGGAATAGGCCGAAGATCATCGAAATTGGAAAAAAGTGGCCTGGTCTGACAAATCAAGATTACTGTTGCATCACGTAGACGGACGAGGGCGGATACGCCGTTTATCAACGGAGGCTCTGGCACCTGGAAGCACTGTTGGGGGAAAACAGGCCAGCGGCGGCCGTGTTATGCTGTGGACAATGTTTTCTTAGTACACTTTAGGTCCCATTATTTCAATAGCACAATTCCTGACTGTCAGGTATCTAAACATCGTTGCGGGTCAAATTCACTCATTCATGGCAAATGTGTTTCCTGCTGGTTATGGCCATTATACCAACAGAATAATGCGCCATGCCACACTACCAGAATCGTCAAGGAGTGACTTTCTGTTAGTGCTCTGGCCTCCAAATTCACCTGACATGAACCCAATCGAACATTTGTGGTTCGACTTGGAAAAGCGGGTTCGCGCTAAATCACCACCACCCCGAAATGTACGGGAACTGGAGGACCTGCTGTTGACATTATGGTACCAGATACCCCAGGATACCTATCGCCACCTCAAGAATTCGATGCCTCGCCGCGGGCAGCTGCTTTACTGGCTAAAGGGGATCCTACAGCTTATTAGGTAGGTTGTCATAATATAATAGCTCATCGGTGTATAAAGAAATATACAGTATAGTGCATTTATATTTCATGTGAAAGTTTCAGATGAAAAGTACTAGAGTTTTCCTGCTGTATCCATTAGTAAAAACTGATTTATGTGGAGTCTATTTATTTTGAAATTAAATAGACTCCACATAAATCAGTTTTTAATGGTTCCCTAAGATCTGATCTGTGGGCTACTCTTGCAGGGGCGCACCCAAGGTTCCGGAACCCGGACCCTCCATGAGGCCAAGTGTTTTGTAATGTGATTCCGACACGAGAGATTCCAAACCCTCTAACTGTTCTCCAATTTTCCTAATTGGTGAAGTTCAATCTTCATAATTGCGGAAATCGCGCATTATAGAATTTCTTCTAAAATACATTCTCTGAATCTATAATATAGCAAAAGATAAATAAATTACATTTGTGGTTAACTCTTTTTTTGAAATATGTATTTTTATTTAAAGTAAAAACAACAATGAAAACACAATTTGCAGCTGGATAATTAATAAATCATCATCATTGTCAACCATTATCAATCCACTGCTGGACGAAGGTCTCCCCAAGTTTCCTCCACAACGGTCTGTCTTGTGCCAGTCTCCTCCATGTCACTCCTGCATACTTTCGAATTTCATCCACCCATCTTCCATGTGGTCTTCTTCTGGGTCTTTTCCTGTCCCTTGGAATCCAATCTAAAATTTCGGCTGTCCATCGATGGTCTGTCCTTCTGGCAGTATGTCCAGCCCATTGCCATTTCAGGGATTTAACTCTGATCATGATGTATTCCACTCTTGTCACTTTTCGGATCCACGAGTTCCTCTTCTTATTTCTCCTGGTTACACGAAGCATGCACCTCTCCATGCTTATTTGAGTTGTCTGCAGCCTTTGTATGTCTCTTTTAGTTAAGGTCCACGTCTCTGCACCATACGTAAGCACTGGAAGGATGCATTGATCAAACACTTTTCTTTTAAGACATAATGGCATATTGCTCTTGAAAATTATGCTGTTTCTTCCAAAAGCTCTCCAGGCAAGTTTTGTACGCCGATTAATTTCTTCATCAATGTGACCCGCACTTGATATCTGCTGTCCACGATAAACGTACGCGTCTGTTATCTCCAGCTTTTCTCCATCAATCGATAAATCATCATTTCTTGTAAAAGCATTAAACATCACTTTTGTCTTCTGAAAGTTCATTTTTAATCCCACTTCTTTACTCTTGTCAGCAAGTTCCTGGATCATACTCTACAGCTCTGATGGGGTAGTTGCAAAAATGACTATGTCATCAGCAAAACAAAGGTGGGTTAGATAATTTCCATTAATCTTTATCCCTTTGTTTTCCCAGTTCAGTGATTGAAAGACATTTTCCAATGTAGCATTAAAGAGCTTCGGAGATATGGTGTCCCCTTGTCTCACTCCTTTTCCAATTTTTATGGGCGTTGTATTTTCAAACAGCCGAAACTTTGCACTTGCATTTTCATAGATGTTATTAATAATATTAATGTACGCATCTTCAATACCGCAGGATTTCAGGGCCATTGTAACTGCTGATGGTTTCACCGAATCAAAGGCTTTTTCATAATCGATAAAAGCCATGCACAATGGAAGTTCATATTCCCTCGCTCTTTCAATTAGTTCTCTCAGTACGTGGATATGATCCATTGTGCTGTAGCCACTCCTGAATGCAGCTTGTTCTCTCGGTTGAGCCATGTCCAGTGTCACCTTTAAGCGGTGTGAAAGAACTTTAGTGAAGATTTTATAAACCACTGATAGAAGGCTGATAGGTCTGTAGTTCCTATGATCCTCAATGTCACCTTTTTTATGTAGCAAGATCATTGTAGCGTTGTTCCAATCCTCAGGAATCTTCCCTTCATTAAGGCATCGACTGAAAATTTGGGCGAGTACTGTTTCGATTTCTCCACTTGCTTCTTGTATGATGTCTACAGTAATTCCATCTTCTCCTGGAGCTTTTCCCCGCTTCATGTTCTTGATTGCATGTGCAACTTCTGCTGGGAGGACTGGAAGAACTCTGGTACTGGTACCTTTCATGATGTCTGGAGTACATGTATCATCCCTTTCATATAATTTGGAGTAGAAATCTTTTACTCTTGTCAAAAGTTCGCCTTTATTTTTTGTTACAGAACCATCTTCTTTTCTGAGTGCCATAATCTGTTTTCTTCCCTTACTGAGATGTCCCTTTGCTATCTTTAGGCTTTGGTTGTTTTCAATTGCTTTCCTTACTAGTTCACAGTTGAATTTCCTTGTCTTCAGTGATACTTTTTCGTACTGTCTTGCATAGCTCTATGTATTCCACTTTGGAAGTCACATCTTCTTTAGTTGTCCTCATCTGTCTTCTTTTTTGCATCAACATTTTGGTTTTTCCTGATAATTTGTTCACATGCAACTTGTTCTTATACCCAGCTAATTTTGTTGCTGTTTCCATAAGAGCTTTGGTTACTTTTCTGTTAACTTCAGAAATATCCACTTCTTCCGATGTTAGGCCTTCTAAAGCAGAGAATCTGTTCTTCAGTTCCAACTTGAAGGTTTTATGGTGTTTTTTAAGGTTGGTTATGTCAATTTATTTTGTTTGTCTTATGAGCTTGCTACGTTCGAGTTTAGTGTTGAGGTGAATCTTTCATCTCACCAATCTATGGTCACTACCTGTGTTGAACTTGTTTAGCACACTGCAGTCTTCTATGACGAATTTTTTGTTACACATAATAAAATCAACTTCACTTTTCGTCCCATTTGGATGTCTCCATGTCCATTTCCTGTGTGGCTTTTTCTTGAAAAAGGAGTTCTAGATGAAAAACCCTTCTGCCTCTGCAAACTCTACGAGAGTATTTCCACGCTGGTTTCTGTTGCCGTGACCGAATTTACCTACTGAAGTTTCATTCTGTTGTCGTTGCCCTATTTTTGCATTGAAATCTCCCATAATTATTTTCAAGTGCTGCTTACCTTTATTATTTAGATGACAAATTTCCTCATAAAATTCTTCAATTTCTTCTTCAGGATGACTTGTGGTGAATGCATAAGTTTGAATAACCTGAGCCTGGTATCTTCTCGAGAGTTGGATAACGAGTCGTGCAGCTCTGTCAGAGGAACTTTCAACTTCTACAACTTTATCCTTCAGTTTCTTGTTTATTATAAATCCAACACCACTAGTTCTGCCAGTATCTGTCCCACGATAGTAGAAGAGATGTCCACTTTTCAGTTCAATGAGATCTTCTCCTTACCTCACTTAGCCCGACGATGTCCCACTTGATCCTTTGTAGTTCCTCTTCCAATTTAAGAAGCCTTGAATCAGAAGATAGGGAGCGTCCATTACACGTAGCCAAGGTCAGCATCAGATGGCAGCCTAGTCCGGTCCTCCGGGGATTCTTAGCACCCTCTGCCTTCATGTCGCACTGGCCGCTGCCTTGGTCAGGTACATTCCAGCTGCCGGAGACTGAGGGCCAAGATTTAAGTTGTGGAGTCATTTTGGAGGGGTTTGGCCATAACTCACCACGCTGGCCAAGCGGGTTGGTGAGTGTGGGATAGCATTTCCTCTAATCCCGATGGTATAGTTATACCGCTATTGGCGGTCGTCAGAGCCCCTTTAGTGAGAACAGGATGTACCACGAGAAGGCGGGGTTGACATTTGTCAAGGAGAGGCTGTGATGTTACGCATCACCTGACCTTACATCCTAATTCATAAATATAATGTATTAAATTCTTTTACAGATCAAAACATTTGTTATAACAGTCACGTCGCGTAAGCACACATACATTAGCATTTTTACTCGCAAGCCAACCCCCCCTCCATTTCGAATTTCTGGATGCGCCCCTGCATTCTTGTTCCGACACGACTTGACGCCACTGAGCTGCAGTTGAAACGAGGTGATAGTGAAAGAGCCTGGTAAAAATACCAGTGTAGCCTAGTAAAACACAATCTTCATTTTAGGACCCCCCCACATGCTTTTTTTTTCATTCATAATAATTAATAAAAACAAAAAAAAAACAAATTTTGTTTCCATTGAAATTCTGCTCCCCCCCCCATACGGGCCCCTAGGCTTAAATCAAGGGCCCTGCGTTGTAGCATTGTTTCATCAAAAAACAGCTCAAAACAGTAGAAAATGCTTACATCTTGATCAGTATCCACAGTTATTCCGCGATTACCACTAAATGGAAATGGTGGAGGAGGGGAAGGTACATTATTCATATCTATTTTGCACCACTGTCTATCACTCTGCAGAGAAACAATCTTCAGATTCATTATTATCTAATAAGATGTCAGACAAAACATTTTCACTATTTTCAAAATAACTGCTGTCACTATCAGAATCCGATAAATCATCAGAGCAATAATCTCTGTCACCTTCAAAACGTTTTTCTCTACAGAACTAGCTATTTCGATCAGTCAAATACCAAATGGAACACAAGAATACACGTAATCTACATAACCAGCCAATTCTGTCTTCCAAAAACAAGAAGGAAGCGGGCAACTATTGCTACCTATTCGGCAAAATACGACTTAAAAGCTTAAATATTGTATATCAGACATTATCAGAACTCAAACGGGGATAAAGAAAAAAACGGGATAAGCAAACAATTAAAGTCGTTTAAATAAACGCCCGCGGAAATTGCGGTATAAGCAGTCAGAGGATGTAAACGATTATATTAATAAAACAATTTTTTTTTTGAGCTTGTGTATTTTTTCTGTACCCGCTTAAGAAATCCATTTAATTTAGCAATAAAGGGGAAAATGTCTTTTATTTTTTGTGATAATGTGAAGAACATTGGATAACAATGCATTTTTTGCTAATTATTTTTTCTTTTTTCCTGTTCATTGTACATAATTTTCATCATCAATGAAGTTGTACCAACAGGCAAACTTTCCATAAACATTTTTTAACTCCATATACGAAGAAAACTGATGTGCTTTTATTATAGTAAATGACAGAGGTCGTGCTACCGATCGCATTCTTTGCAATTTGCGAAAGAAAAAAAGAAAATACGAAAAAAAAAAAAGAAAGTGTCATAATCGCCCTTGTGGGGTGTTATGCTTATACTTATTTTTAATATATTTTCTTATGGTAATTCGCTGCAACCAGACCAGGATATTTCAGTCCCGGTCAAACTTACGTTGTTTTTCTCCTCAGAGGCATGGTGAAGGAACAGATGACTTGTAGAGTACAGACTTAGAGCTGAAAAATATGTACAGGTTTATTTACAACTTTGGTGACGAGTAGGTTGAAGATACATGTCAACCGATTCTTGAACTTGAGCAAGTCGACATTCCAGCACGATCATAGCTCATTCACAGTCCAGTCTTTGCATTATGAGTATGCACATAGCATCAGTAAGTTATTTATACATAATTATATGCTCTTCACAGGTGGCTAGATTTCTCACTCAGGTGGAGTGGAGTATTTCCCAGGCAGACCACAGTCTGGCATTTAGTAGTATTACACAGTTATAATCAATTACCCACAGGTAATGCAACGTATATACTCTAGTGGCTTTAACCCGCAGGTAGGCACCTAATTAACTCTCTAGTCAGCCGCAGCCGACTAGCGTACGTACATCTTGAGCGACGACTACAAAACGAACGTCCTCTTCCTATTCGAGCAAAAAGAGAAAAGGTGCTCTAAAAGTTCGTTACAACTTTTCCCCGCTTAAACTTGCTGAAGCCCGGATAGCGCACAGCCAATCGCCAAAATGCATCTTCGGAGCAAGAGGCCATGTGGTAAATCTCTCTTCCCTCCTCAGCTGTCTCTCGCTGCTTGGAACTCTCGGTCGCTAGGAAGACATCCCCATGTTCTGCGACTCCTGCCCCAGCGTGGAATTCGCATGGAAAGAATTTCCTTCCCCTTCTCTCCGTGGGACCCTGGGCACACAATATGGCTGACCTGAAGTCATATTTCTTCCTACAAGGATAAAATGGCGTTCCACCTCCCATTTTGGATTTTTCCCTGTCTTCAATATTTTTTTACATTATCACAGAAAGAAAAAAGAATAGTTTGGGGGATGGATAAAAAGTTTTGGCGAAAATATCGACGATTACTTTTTTTTATAATATTTTTCTGCTTAATTGTAAAGAATATATAACCTATTGTTTTTTGCACTATTATAATGCTTTATGTGTTTTATATTTCCAATGAAGAGCGAAAAAAATACCGCCCTGTGGCGCAGTGGTCTAAGGCGCTGGCCTCTGATCATTCGTCCGTAAGGGTTCCGGGTTCAAATCCCGTCAGGCATGGATGTTGTGTGTCTTACGGCACTGGCTCTCTCCCTTCCCTGGAACCAGTGACCCTAAATTAGGGACGGGCGACTGCTCACGGTGGTCGTTAAACCTCCAATCAAAAAAAAAAAAGAGCAAAAAAGAAAGCTGCCCTGGGGGCGCAGTGGTCTAAGCGATGGCTTCTGATCATTCGTCTGACATGGGTCAGGGTTCGAATCCCGGCGAGGCATGGATGTTGTGTTTGTCTTATGGCACTGGCTCTCTCCCTTCCCTGGAGTCTGTGACCCTAAATTAGGGAAGAACGACTGCTTATAGCCCATTGGATTGCTCACGGTGGTCGTTAAACCTTCAACCAAGAAAAAAAAAAAAAAAAAAAGAATGGCGACTTCAGATTACATTTGGCAAAAGAAAAAAAAATGAATTTGACGAAAACTTTAAAAAAGCCAGAGCAACCGCTGGTAAATGATATAAAAAAAAAAAGGCACACACACACACAAAAACTTATATTCGTTACTGATTCTTGGGAGACGCCAGTCGAGGTACAGAGTGAGGGATAGCAACACGCACGCAAAGCCGAGGTTGCGGATAGTAAGTTAACGTCTCGCCTAGTTCTGTGCAATACCGCTAGGATCGCCCGCGTCGAAGCTTCGTGATGACATGTTGTATATGGCAACAATTAGTCTCCTTTTGTTCGCTTGGCTTGTTCAGACTTCAGAGCAGAGTTCTTCGATGGCGTGTCAGATACTGCCCAACATGGGGAACGAACGAAAGGTACGTTAATTGATTTGTATTATTCAGTTGCTAGAGATAAACTGCAGAATCTAATCACATTTTATCGTCAGGGGCGTATTTAGCGGGGAGGCATTTCTTCGTTAAAATGCGATTTACATTAGAAAAATGCATCAACTTACAATGGAAAAATAATGTTCTAATTTTTTATGCTATTTTTCATTAACTTTTATTTTGTCCTGATGGATTTCAAAAACTTACATTTTCGGTCGGCCCCTCCGAAAAAAATTCTGTATTCACCACTGCTTATCTTTTATTTTTGTTGAAGTACATAGGCCTACCACGTTGAAATGCGAGTGAACGTCTGTTATTAATTGTCGTGGTAATAGATAAGGAATATATATATATTTTAATCGACAAAATGTAGATTAGGAATGAATATTCATTTCTCTCGGCTGAAAGCTCGTGAAATATTTTTACAACTATCACGAATAAACCTGAAATTAGATTAGCGTGAGAAGTCATTGTAACAACATACGAATGACCACTGAAAGATACCGTTCTTAACCTGCTCGGGAATAAAGGGTTTTACACTGTGTAAAGAAATTATAAATACACAGAAATATTCCTGCTATTTCGCGATTGTCTGCTATAGAATGATAGTTGCAACGCAAAGAACATCTCATATATTATTAATTTCTATTATAGAAGAATGTCGGATGGCAGAGTGTTTCAAGATGTTTATTACACCATTAAACGTAAGTAAAAGTAACAAGCATATTTAAATTTTGCTATAAGGAAACTATAAATACACATCAGACATTACAAAATAGAAAATAATATTTCCTGAATTAATCATTTATGGCACTCCCAGTTGCTTTAATTAGCAAATAAATTCTGAGGTAAATGTGTAGAAAAATAATTTCGAGCAAAAGTAATATACATATTTTAAAGTACGTTATTTGATACGAAATGATGAAAAAATTTCAGCTTTACAACGCATTTTTAAGTTTTTTACCGTAAAATTTAACTTCAAGTACAGAAATGTAAACACACGCTGCGACGAGCTTACCCCCAAGCAACGTCGTCCAAAGCTGCGGCGAAGCGATGAACTTCGAATCGTGCCGCGGCGGCAATTTTGTGGATCCGCCGAAACGAAGATTTACAACTTTTCATTTTTTTGCAAATCTGCTTAAAATCTGAGTTGCAACGCCTTTTCTATAGACATTACTGGTAAATTTAGAAATCTTTTTCCAGAGCAAAGCAGATTGTTGTAAGATGCAATGTCTCGTTATAAAATGGCCGATCGTTTTGACAACGCTGGGAGTTAGCTCGCCGCAGCGTGTTCATATCTCCGTACTTGCTGATAAATCTTACGACAAAAATTTTTAAAATACGTTGAAAAGCTGAACGTTTTCGTCGTTTCTTATCAAATTACATACTTCAAAATATGCATATAACTTTTTCTTGGAATTTTTTGCCAAGAATTTAGGACGCTAAACTACAACATTTACCACAGAATTTTTTTATCAAGTCTTATAACGGGCAAAAGTTGATTTTGTTCTAACAGCGATACATTGCGCCTTGCAATTCTCCTCGTGACCAACAATATTGGGCCCATTTCATTTCATATTACGCAGATGACTGTCAGGTGACCTTCAGGATTTTTTCAGGAAAAGTTTGGTTAAGGTTCCATCTTCGGCCTGCTCGATAGATGGCGCCACGGTATGTCCCTTAGTGGATCTTTTATTTTAACGTAACACTGCAATAAATATAAATATTTTTCACTATATCAAAGGTATCTGAGACTTAGATTGCAAGGGAATCAGGTAAAAAATATGATATGCTTGTGAAAGTTGTCACAAATATTCTAGGCACCAGGGTTTAGATGAACATCGTAGAATAAAAGGTCATTACGTAAGTAGACTTACCAATCCCGCCCCAGGTGCATCTTTTCAATGCATAGTTTGTGACAAATCATTTACCCTTAAGTCATCATATCTGAGGCATTGCAAAACATTTTCTCATTTTTCTTGCAGTGTTACCTTAAAATAAAAGATCCACTAAGGACATACCGTGGCGCCATCTATCGAGCAGGCCGAAGACGGAACCTTAGGAAATGTTTTAAAGCCGGAGCCATATGATAAAATATCGAAAAAAAAAAAAAATTGTCTGCATATTATGACATTTTATAAATGGTGTGCTGCAGTGAAGCCTTTGCAGCCAAAGGTAATTTCTGATTTTTAGGAATTTTAAAGCTACAGCTTAGATTTTTTTTTTCATAGGAAGCATAATGTGGAGAATTTAATATGCACAGCTACGTACTTGTTATGTGTTGTGCCTCATGTTTATGGAAAAAAATAAGAAAATGTAAAAATTTCCAAAAAATACACATTTTTTTTTAGAAAATATGCAACTGTTTCACCTTGAAAAATAATGTTCGGGTGGGGGTGGGTCCTCTATTCATATTTGTTTAAAACAATGCTTTGCCTGCATAAGTTTTACTTTTGCTATGATAAACATCCAAATATTGAAAAAATGATAGATTGAAGGAAAAGTCAAATTTCAAAAATGAATATTAAAAAAGGCCATTTTTTAAAAACCTGAAAATTTGGTATATGATAGTCATTATATGCTAGTATAAGATAAAGCAATAAAAAAAGGTAGTATGTATTTCAGTCACAATTTTTTTATATGCAGCCTAACATGTAGTGTAATAGCCCATATACTTTTAATAATGTGTGAAAAAATTCATAATTGATTGAATGGTTAACTCAAAATGTTATTGATGAAATAAAAGAAAAATAACTTAAGAACAGCTGTTCCATGGAAAATTTATTTTCTGAAGTACGATGCTGAAAAAATCACCCATTAATACATTCATAAACTTCAGAAATCTGGCATTTCAGAAGATAAAGTGATCATTTTCTTCTGGTCTTGCACTTCTGATTTTGCTGAGAATTGTTATGTTATACTGCAAAATGAAATCCAGACATATCACTGGAAAAATATAACCTAGGGGTTAACATTCATATGTGTACCATATTACAAAGGAATTTTATGTATAGAAATCACATTTTCATGTGTGTAGATTGCTGATAAAGCAACAAAAATAGAAAGAACAGTAAACCATGAACTGGTAGAAGTTTTAACTGAATTTTGTCCAAAAAGTAAGAATGAAGTATGTGTAGTGATTAGTGGCTTAGTAAGAAATTATTTTGTTGCACGTGTTTAGGAAGACAACGGGTGGATCAGGCAAAAAAAAAAAAAAAGTAAAAGTTTCATATGAAAACAAATATTTAACAGTTCATTTGTGAATCCTGGTGGCCCGTCAAATGACATCTGCGATGTACTAAAAAACAACTTTTTTCAATGGTACCTTCACCATTTCCAGTTAGCTCTGGAAGATATATCACTAATGCTTCAAAACCAACTTGTATAAAAACTCTTTTTTTGGGTGAACCATGGAAATATTTGTAAAATTAGTGTTCAGATTTTTTTTACAGGTGGATGGAAAGAAATTTTAGGATGGTATTAACGATCCCATCTGCAACTGAGAAATAAAGGGATGGTATTTTGCTTAACATTATTATACTTATTAAACATCTTTAGTGGTGTGGTAGGCATTAATGTAACACAACATGATAAACAACATTAGAAAATTGTACATCAATGATACAAAAAAAAAAATGAGTACTTACTAATAAACCATATTTGACAAAGATTTCAGTCAGTTTTCATCAATATTTATGGTGTATGTAAGGATAAGTTTTCCATTCTTACTATTATGTGCATTGTGAAAATGTTCATTAAAAGAAATTTAGCTGGGCGGCAGAAAAATTAGCTGGGCATGCAGCCCAGTGAAAAGGCTCTAGGGAGAACACTATAAAATTATATGTCATTATAAATTATGTGTGTTATATAATGTATCATCATCAACTATTATCAATGCACTGCTGCATGAAGGTCTTCTAGTCTTTTCCACAACTTTCTATCTTGAGCCTGTCACTCCAGCATGCTTTTAAATCTCATTCACACATCACCTATGTGTTCTGGGTCTTTTTCTGTCTCTTTGTATTCAGTCTAATTCAGTTGTCCAATGGTTGTCAGTACTTTCAGTAATATGTGCAGCCCATTGCTACACTATGCTACGTTTGAAGAAGTTTTAGAAAGGAGTGTCTGGACCCTGGTCTAAAACTACCCCTTAGAAATACTAGGAAGCTAGGAGATCAGAGTAAGTGAACTCAATAGCAAAGATAAACAGGAAAATGAATGAAAGCAGAGGAGGGCATATCATTCGAACTGTGACACCAGTCCGGGGCGGGAAGGGGGGAACCAAGCACCACAGCACCCATCAAAGAATCACCCCCCCCCAGGGGACTGATACCACATCTGGATGCTGGAGCAGCAATCAGTACTCACCATCTCAATGCCAATCTGAAAAAGAAGGGGTGGTGTTCACACACTCTCCATCGGATCCAAGGCCTTCACCACAGGAAACAGTGTTGCCCTTCCCCCAAGTCCCTGTTGGGGGGGGGGGCAACGATCGCTGCCTTAGTAGTTCTGGGATACCTAAGGAATTCACTGGGATCGTAGTTAACCACAAGGTTAATAGACAGTAAGGTTTGCTCATCCTGCCTCCCTCGCAAAGGAAGTACCACTCCCTTTAGTCCCTTATACAGAGTGATGTCACTGTACAGGACAGGCAAACGTTGATATAACTGAAGCACACACAAGGAAAATATTAACCATTTTTAATTTAAACACGCTTTGAATCTGAAAACTTGCAACCAATAGGTAATGCGAAAAAAAGAAAAAAAGAAGCATCTAATACATGCAGAAAAAACTGAGTCATATGAATATTTCACTTAGAGTAAACCGATTTTAAAGAAACTTAGTGTTCAGTTTTTTTTTTTTTCAAATCTGTTATCTAAATAGGATATTTGCATGGCACTAAGGAAAAAGCAGGGCTAGTGATCATACATTTTGAGTTTTATTATATGCAACTGTAATATTGCCTTTATTACATTCAAAAGAAAGAAAAAAGAAAAAAATATTGTTACTAGAATCTCATAAAGAAATCCCTTTATGCCAAACAAATAAAAATTTCAGAAACATTCCACAAACTCACTTAATTAAAAAGCTGAAAATTGATTTCATTATGGTATGTTATTGTTTCTAATTAATCGCTTAATAGAAAAATGAAAATTATGGATTTTAACATTTTTTTTTATTTTCATCATATTTTAATCTCTTAATTTTTGAGAACTTAAGATACTGATTGTTTCCAGGAACTGACAAGTCATCTTGCTGTACATACCAGCACGTACCTACACAGCCCCATAACTTCAAGTAGTGATATGCTCTCCTGGAAACAGTTCTTAATGTTATGGCAGGTGCAATATCAATAGAATTTCAAACAATCCTTTTTTGTTCAATGTAGAACTGCTATATTAAAGCAGCAATAATACTGTTTGTCACATATATTTTGTTTAAGTATGCAGGGTGGAGTAGCTAGGTCCATATAACGCTATGAAATACAAGAACATTAATGGTGAAATTTTTTTTTACTTACTCATAGTAATTTCGGCATTTTTGTCACTGTTGCAATTCCTCTGCTCGTAGAACGGACATTTGCTTATTTTGATCAGATACTAGATCTGCCTGAACGGAAGATTCACGGATTAAAAGTACTATTTCAAGTTAAAATTCTATACCTTTGTATAAGTATTTGCAAGGAATGATGATTAAAAATGAAAGTTAAAAACCCAAATGAGGAATAAAAGCCAAATGAAGAAAGTTAAAACCCAAAGGAATAAAAGATGGACCCAAACTCAACCCACCACCGCAACACACTTCCAAACATGTTTCGACAAGAATTTTGCCTTCTTCAGTGGAACATCAAGTTGTACATGGGCACCAAGTCCTCATTGACGATTCTTGAAAGACTGATGTAATGTCTTGTATCAGTTTGCCTTCAACCTTCGTCGTCGCAGACCAACTGTGTATCACTGCGCAAGCTGTTAGTGGCGGCATCTATGGCTTTGTGTTCACCTCGGTCTACTTTTGCCATTCCGCTCCTGTGATCTTATATTATGGATTTTAACAATGTCAAACTTTTGCCATTCCACTCCTGTGATCTCTAAGATCACAGGAGCGGAATGGCAAAAGTAGACCAAGGTGAATACAATGCCATAGATGCCGCCACTAACAGCTTGTGCAGTGATACACAGTTGGTCTGCGACGAGGAAGGTTGAAGGCAGTGCGATACAAGACATTACAGCAGTCTTTCAAGAATCGTCAATGAGGACGTGGTGCCCACGTACACCTTGATGTTTTCACTGAGGAAGGCAAAATTCTTGTCAAAACATGTTTGGAAGTGTGTTGTGGTGGTGGGTTGAGTTTGGGTCCATCTTTTATTCCTTTGGGTTTTAACTTTCCTCATTTGGCTTTTATTCCTCATTTGGGTTTATAACTTACATTTTTTAATCATCATTCCCTGCAAACACCTATACAAAGGTATGGAATTTTAACTTGAAATAGTACTTTTAATCCGTGAATCTTCCGTTCAGGCAGATCTAGTATCTCATCAAAATAAGCAAATGTCCGTTCTACGAGCAGAGGAATTCCAACAGTGACAAAAATGCTGAAATTACTATGAGTAAGTAAAAAAAAATTTCACCATTAATGTTTGTTTTTGTATTTCATAGCGTTATATGGACCTAGCTACTCCACCCTGCATACTTAAACAAATTATATGTGACGAACAGTATTGTCGCTGCTTAATATAGCAGTTCTACATTGAAGTCTTTGGCCACGTAATATCGCACCATACATTTTCTTTTTCTTTTTCTTTTTTTTTTTTTTAGCGTATGGGAATATAGAAATCCTTTTTTGGCCTCACAAAACCCTTATCTGTCCTGGTGCAAATTTTTTAATGCTCATTACTGTCTTTTTTTCTTTCATTTTCCTGTAACCTTTGCACCTCTTACAATACAATTCTTTCTGCATTTGATTCTACTTTCACATGCAAATTTAGTCTATGGTTTGAAGAGCTCAAAGATAATATTTGTTTCTTCCGCTTTTCATTTTCCTTCATCAAAGAATCTACTTTTCCTTTCATAAAATTCCACTTTTTGTTTTAACATATACAATTTCTGTACTTTAACCATCGGCACTCAACATGTGTTCCACATATTTTTCTTCACTATCAGAGTATTCTGTCTTTATCAAACTGTGTACAAGATTAGCACTTTTACTTTTCTCCTGTTTGTTCTTCCTGTCTGACTTAGAATTTACATTAGTGTCCCGGAAGTTTTTAAACTTGGTACAGCAGTGTCTTTTAGTGTTTTGTGGGCAGGCAAACCCACAAGTTCATTCCTTAAATCAGGTTCGTAGTGTTCCTCGGGAAAATGTTCCGAACAAATAGCTGAATTCATTTCATTGAAACTGTCAGCTCGTTTGTACCTCAATTTCCACATTTTACCAAAGCCCTCTATAGAAAAATCTATGATGATGAATGCCATTCCTTCTAGTTTTTGAATAATAATTTAGACATGTTGCTATCGCACACGCACCAGGCATGTTCAATGTTTTCAGTTTTCCCGTATAACCAGGAAAAAGAAAATTAGTTTACTACAAAAACAGAGCTTCAAATTCTCCGAAGTGAGGCACAATGTATAACATAGCTTTAAGACCTTAAGAACAGGAGCAAGCAGTCTTGAGCCGCAGGGTGGTTCGGTATCAGGTGTCCTGGACCATGATGTCACGAAGACAACCCCCGAGACAGTGACAAGCGGAAGTGTCGGATAAGCATAATCTTGGAGTCTACTAACCTTGGTCAACCATACCCCTAATAAGTCCCCTTAGGATGGGCTTCCACTTTCTTGAAGAACTTCTTGGAGAGTCTGGTGGAAAAAGTTATGTACCTTCTGTTCCTCAGGTTCCAAAGTGGGGTTCAAGGGGGAGCCCCAGTGATCATACAAAGTGCTCAGCTCTGCATCCTCTTGCTGATTCCTTCTAATACCTATCCAGATGAGGTAAGTGTAGGTAAGCATTGGCCTGTCAACCATCTTGTACAAACAACAGTACTTTGTGCCGTGTTGTAAGGAAGCTTCTCTGGTGTAGTAGTGGAGCTAGCTTTCGTGTGGTAGCTGGTGCTTTGCTACCCATAAAATTCAACAATCTCAGCCCATTGCTACTAGGATGTCTGCACTTTTATCATGATGTGATCAACTCTTGTCATTTTCCTAGTCCACACATTCCTCTTTCTATCTTTCCTGGTTACACCAAGCATGTATCTCTCCATATACATATACACTATATTGACAAAAGTCACCGGACACCTCTTCAAAAGCAAATGAACGGATCCACTGTGTTGTTAAGATGCATAGTACAGTTGCAAACGGTATAAAAACAAGCCTGTAGATTACCGCGATCATATCACACTGTGAGGTTGAGTGAAAACGTTGCAGTGGGAGAGAACTGACTGAGAAAGGAAAGATTGTTAGGTGGTTGTCCATAAGAGAAACCAAGATGCATTTAAACATACCCAAGTCAACTGTTTTGGTTGTACTGAATAAGTGGAAGACACATGGTGTGCCTGAAGCAGCAAAATCTACCGGCAGACCAAAGAAAATCAGTGATAGAGGACATCGAAGCCTCAGGAGAGTCATTACAGCTACTCGACGGAGTACTGCACAAGACTTCAGTGTACAGGTGAGTAAAAATGCTGGAACCTTGGTATCTACACGTACCATTCGCAGAGAACTTCATTCCATGGGTTACTGTGGTCGTGCGGCTACTGATTCATAAGCCTTTCATCTCCATTCAGAATGCTACTCGTCGTTTAGCATGGTTTTATGAACATTTATTGTGGACCATAGATTCAATGGAAACAGGTCCTATGGACTGATGAATCCAGATACACGATCCATCAGTCTGATGGCCGTGCGTAGGCATGGCGGCGGCTGAGGGAATGCTATTTACCACAGTGTACTGTTCCTACAGTCAAGTTTGGAGCTGGTAGTGTACTCTTGTGGGGTGTTTTCGTAGTATGGTCTTGGCCCATTGGTTATTGTGGACAAACCTGTTAACTAGCAAGTCTACCTTGATATTCTGGACAATTATACCGTACTGTGTGTGGACTGGCTAGCACACAGCCTTGATCTTAATCCCATAGAGCTCCTATGGGATGAATTAGAGCTCTGCATAAGAAGTTTGGAACCAAGGCCTACTACTAAGCTACAGTTTGCAACAGCATTATGAACTGAATAGAAACATATACTTATTCTTGTGTTCCAAAACCTTGTCGAATGCATGTCTCGAAGGGTCAGTGCATGCATTAAGGCCAAAGGCGGATGGCACCGTATTAATGCATGTCAATAAATGCTATGATAACATAGCAGCTATGTTGTTTTTCACTTCTAGGTGTCTGGTGACTTTTGTCAATATAGTGTATATATATACCAATACAACATCTCTGAATTGACTGTATTTACTGTTTCTCACGTAATATTAATCACATCAGAAAACTTGAAAATTTCGACACCCTAAGAGTAGGAATTGAACCCGCATCTCCCGATAACCATTCGAGCATGCTACACCCAGGTACTTGGGACTTAATTGTCCTGGGTGGTGTAATGGTTAGCATGCTCAAATAGTAATTGGGAGATGCGGGTTCAATCTCGCTCCAGGGTGATGAAATTTTCAAGCTTTTGGATATGATTGAAGATTGATATTACATGCGAAACAGTAAATACAGTCAATCTAGAGATGTCTGATTGCTGTGTTAATTTTCATAAAATGTACCATGTTAGGCTGAGTAAAAAATAAATTACAACTGAAATATACCACCTTTTTTTTTTTATTGCTTTATCTTACACTAACATATAATGGCAATCATTTACCAAATTTAAAAAAAAATGGCCTTTAAATATTAATTTTTGACAGTTTTTCTTAAATCTTTCAGTTTTTCAATATTTTGATGTTTATCATTGCAAAAGTAAAATTGAACTGCAGGCAAAGTATTTAAAAAAAAAAAAAGCGAGTGAAGAAGAGAACTACTTATACATGTATTTTCAAGGTGAAACAAATGTTATGTATAATTTTCTAATAAACAAAATTAAAAACTGCATTTTTTGAATATTTTTGGAATTTGTTATTTTTTTACATAAACATGAGACATAGCCACATTGAAAGTAACTGTGCATATTAAAGCTGCCACATTATGCTTATTATGGAAACAAATCTAAGCTGGAGCTTTAAAATTTTAAGAGTTAACTAAATTCTAAAAATCAGGAATTTCCTTCTGCTACAAAGGCTTCACTGCAGCGCACGGTTTTTAAAATGTCATCTTGCATACAAACAAATTTTTCAGGAATAAAAGTGATATTTTCTGTTATCAGAGTAGGGTTAATATATTTTTTTCAGGAAAATTCCTGAGGGTCACCCGACACACTTTTTGCTAAATTGCGTGACTTGAAATGGAATGGGCCATTAACTTGTTTTTTTACACATATCGGCCTGACAAATAACAACCAGACATTTCCCATCGTGTTGTTTGGGCTCCGAGACGGCCAGTCTATGACATCAATTTTCCCCACTGTTTCGTGCAATTAGAAGCATGGCAGGGCACATTATCTTGTTGGAAAATCCAGCTGTTTCTACCTAGCAGGGGTCTAAATCAGGGTTCGAAATTAACGGGGGCCACGAGTGAAATGCGACTGCGTTTTTGCATTTGGCGACCAGTGATTTGACATCTGGGGCCAAATCGCAACTACATGTATTTTCTACTGCATTTTGTTATGATTCTTTTTAATCTGAATGACTGTTTTTGTTCACAATTCTTAGTGGTTTGCAAGAATTGTTTCCTTTCCCCCTGCTCAGTTTCTTAATTCATCTACAAACTGTGTATCCATCGCTCGCGTTGCTGACTTCCCCTTCTCGTCCGCACTAACGTCACACAAGACACAAGCAAGTTAAAAAAGTGACCTTGAACAATGAGAAGGATCCTCTCACAATGATCATTGGACCTTTGCGAGCACCCCTCCACCCCTCTTAACCTGAAGCAGAGCAGAGCTACGGCTTGCCTGAAATTCCATAATTGCAACTGAAGAATTGTATGATTATTTGTTCTGTTTATCGCTTTACCCATCGGTTGTCCTTTGAATTGATTCATTGTAAATCTAGCGTCAATATGACTTCTTGGCTCATGGCGCATAATTTTTTAGCATGTTGCACTCTAGAGTTCGCCAAAATGCGTAACTACGTGTCTAGTACGCATGGAAAAGTGTGTTTATGCATCGAAATTTTACCAACACATGAAAATACGCTTCGGGAATTTTTCTCGACACGTAAAAATACGCATCAAGAAACACGTAAAATACACTCTGAAGAATTTTACCAGCGTGTAAACTGTAAAGATATGCTTCGGAATGGTATTTCAATTTTAAAAAACGGAAGTAAACAAAATTAGGATTTTTTTCCGGAATCGTAATTTCGTTTTCCAGCGATGTTGCCTCTGCCCAGTATTGTTGTTATATATCATATTATTCCATAAATATTTGAATTTCAGTTTGAAACTGGAGGAAAAATTTCCGAAAACGGAAATCGACGGCACAAAAATTCCCCTGTAATCTTCAGGCACGAGAGTGCCACAGCTTCTAGAATTTCTCCTTTTCCGTCTTAATTTGCGTTATTCTCGAGATCGATGCATAACTGAACAGAAATTTTGGGGCAATTGGTACTGGTGAAGGATGCTTTCCACCTGAAACTTTCGAAAACGGAAATCTTGTCTTTCAAAACTTTCAAAAACCGAAGTTAAACACATTGAAGAGTTTTCCTGTAATCATAATTTTATTTTTAACGTGATGTTTTCTCTGCCCAGAATTGTTGTTAAATATCATTTTATTTCATAAATATTTGTATTTCACCTTGAAAATGGAGGGGGAAATGTTCGAAAACTGAAATCAGATGTAGCAAAGATTTCTCCTTTAACTAATTTTTTTCCCAACGATGTTCAGAACATGTGTCCAGTGTTCTTAAATATTCCCCCAAAAAAGGTTTGCATTTCATCTTGATGGGGGGGGGTCAAAAACGAAAGTGACTAAGCTGAAAAGTTTGTAAGAATTGATGCATGGTGTTCAAAAGTATTAATATCCACAAACTTACTTAACTTATCAAAAATAGTGAAAGCTATCATGCATTCATGGTCATCACAGCCTGAAAGTTTTTAAGCATGATGGATAAAATTGTCATCCAAGGGCATAAAAGAAAGAAAAAAAAAGTGACAAAGAAATGGGAAGGGTAACAAAGATATCAACAAAACGAAAATTTAAGCAGTGGATGCGGCTTAGCTGCAGAGTCAACAAAAGACAAATGTGGCTGTGGTACTTGCTGAGAAGTTTATGCTGTGCGAAATCGCCGTCCAGAATTATAGTTACTCTTCAAGTGCGTATGTAAAAAAAAAATTGGCTCCAAAATATTTAGTTGCACAGGCCATTTAGCACATGGCAAATTTTTTTAGTTTCATACCTTGGTCTGAATGGAATTAACAGCACAATGTCAAACTTACCACAATAGCCAAATGTTTAATTCCATCTGTTTCGTCATGTGTTTTACGGACCTTTGTAAGTTACAAATATATATTTGTTACGCATAAGTGACACTTCGCAGGAGTTTTATTAAGTGGATGATTATACAAATGAGGTAATTTTCCAGCATGTCATCTGAAAAGGAGACGGAAAACCCAAATCTTGTGTGAAGCCGGTGAAGTTGTGTTTTAAAGGTATACACATACATGACATCCAGTTTCAAACTTAATTCCATCTGTTATATGTCAATGTCATACTGTATATGTTTAACCGACCTTTATATGAAAATAGTTTTTACGCATGAGTAATATTTTGCAGAGTTTTATTAAATGGATGAGTATACCAATGGGGTAATTTTCCAACAAGTCATTTGAAAAGGTGACGGAAAACCAATATCTTGTGTGAAGTTGTGTTCAAGTGATCTGCATGTCCTTACATGCAAATCACTGTGTTCAAAGTGATTTGGATGTAAGGACAGACGGAAAACCCAAAGTTTCGAACTTAATTTCATCTGTTTTGTCATGTGTTTAACCGACCTTTATAAGTTACAAATACATTTGTTACGCGTAAGTGCCACTTCAAGAGTTTTATTAAGTGGATGAGTATAAGAATGGGGCAATTTTTCCAGCATGTCATCTGAAAAGGTGACGGAAAACCTGTCTTGTGTGAAGCCTGCAAATTTGTGTTTAAACACACTTGCATAAAATGACATGCAGTTTCAAACTTAATTCCATCTGTTTTGTCATATGTATTTAACAGGCCTTTATATGAAAATATTACTTTTATGCATAAATAATACTTTGCAACCTGATTTTTATTAGGTGGATGAGTATAAGAATAGGGCAATTTTCCAGCATGTCATCTGAAAGGGTGACGGAAAACCTGTCTTGTGTGAAAGCCTGCAAAGTTGTGTTTAAACACACCTGAATAAAATGGCATGCAGTTTCAAACTTAATTCCATCCGTTTTGTGATATGTGTTTAACAGGCCTATATATGAATATATTATTTTTATGCATTAATAATACTTTGCAACCTGATTTTTATTAGGTGGATGAGTATAAGAATGGGGCAATTTTCCAGCATGTCATCTGAAAAGGTGACGGAAACCTGTCTTGGGTGAAGCTTGCAAAGTTGTGTTTAAACACGCTTGCATAAAATAACTTGCATATAATAACACACTTGCATAAATAAAATGACATGCAGTTTTAAACTTAATTCCATCTGTTTTGTCATGTGTGTTTAACAGGCCTTTATATGAATATATTACTTTTATGCTTAAATAACACTTTGCAACCTGATTTTTATTAGGTGGATGAGTATAAGAATAGGGCAATTTTCCAGCATGTCATCTGAAAGGGTGATGGAAAACCTGTCTCGTGTGAAGCCTGCAAATTTGTGTTTAAACACACTTACATAAAATGACATGCAGTTTCAAACTGAATTCCATCTGTTTTGTCATATGTGTTTAACAGGCCTTTATATGAAAATATTACTTTTATGCATAAATAATACTTTGCAACCTGATTTTTATTAGGTGGATGAGTATAAGAATAGGGCAATTTTCCAGCATGTCATCTGAAAGGGTGACGGAAAACCTGTCTTGTGTGAAAGCCTGCAAAGTTGTGTTTAAACACACCTGAATAAAATGGCATGCAGTTTCAAACTTAATTCCATCCGTTTTATGATATGTGTTTAACAGGCCTTTATATGAAAATATTACTTTTATGCATAAATAATACTTTGCAACCTGATTTTTATTAGGTGGATGAGTATAAGAATAGGGCAATTTTCCAGCATGTCATCTGAAAGGGTGACGGAAAACCTGTCTTGTGTGAAGCCTGCAAATTTGTGTTTAAACACACTTGCATAAAATGACATGCAGTTTCAAACTGAATTCCATCTGTTTTGTCATATGTGTTTAACAGGCCTTTATATGAAAATATTACTTTTATGCATAAATAATACTTTGCAACCTGATTTTTATTAGGTGGATGAGTATAAGAATGGGGCAATTTTCCAGCATGTCATCTGAAAGGGTGACGGAAAACCTGTCTTGTGTGAAGCCTGCAAATTTGTGTTTAAACACACTTGCATAAAATGACATGCAGTTTCAAACTGAATTCCATCTGTTTTGTCATATGTGTTTAACAGGCCTTTATATGAAAATATTACTTTTATGCATAAATAATACTTTGCAACCTGATTTTTATTAGGTGGATGAGTATAAGAATAGGGCAATTTTCCAGCATGTCATCTGAAAGGGTGACGGAAAACCTGTCTTGTGTGAAGCCTGCAAATTTGTGTTTAAACACACTTGCATAAAATGACATGCAGTTTCAAACTGAATTCCATCTGTTTTGTCATATGTGTTTAACAGGCCTTTATATGAAAATATTACTTTTATGCATAAATAATACTTTGCAACCTGATTTTTATTAGGTGGATGAGTATAAGAATGGGGCAATTTTCCAGCATGTCATCTGAAAGGGTGACGGAAAACCTGTCTTGTGTGAAGCCTGCAAATTTGTGTTTAAACACACTTGCATAAAATGACATGCAGTTTCAAACTGAATTCCATCTGTTTTGTCATATGTGTTTAACAGGCCTTTATATGAAAATATTACTTTTATGCATAAATAATACTTTGCAACCTGATTTTTATTAGGTGGATGAGTATAAGAATAGGGCAATTTTCCAGCATGTCATCTGAAAGGGTGACTGAAAACCTGTCTTGTGTGAAGCCTGCAAAGTTGTGTTTAAACACACCTGCATAAAATGGCATGCAGTTTCAAACTTAATTCCATCCGTTTTGTGATATGTGTTTAACAGGCCTTTATATGAATATATTATTTTTATGCATAAATAACACTTTGCAACCTGATTTTTATTAGGTGGATGAGTATAAGAATGGGGCAATTTTCCAGCATGTCATCTGAAAAGGTGACGGAAACCTGTCTTGGGTGAAGCTTGCAAAGTTGTGTTTAAACACGCTTGCATAAAATAACTTGCATATAATAATAACACACTTGCATAAATAAAATGACATGCAGTTTTAAACTTAATTCCATCTGTTTTGTCATGTGTGTTTAACAGGCCTTTATATGAATATATTACTTTTATGTTTAAATAACACTTTGCAACCTGATTTTTATTAGGTTGATGAGTATAAGAATGGGGCAATTTTCCAGCATGTCATCTGAAAGGGTGACTGAAAACCTGTCTTGTGTGAAGCCTGCAAAGTTGTGTTTAAACACGCTTGCATAAAATGACATGCAGTTTCAAACTTAATTCCATCTGTTTTGTGATATGTGTTTAACAGGCCTTTATATGAATATATTATTTGTATGCATAAATAACACTTCACAACCTGATTTTTATTAGGTGAATGAGTATAAGAATAGGACAATTTTCCAGCATGTCATCTGAAAAGGTGACGGAAAACCTGTCTAGTGTGTTTAAACACACTTGCATAAAATGGCATGCAGTTTCAAACTTAATTCCATCTGTTTTGTCATATATGTTTAACTGGCTTTTATATTAATATATTATTTTTATGCATAAATAACACTTTGCAACCTGATTTTTATTAGGTGGATGAGTATAAGAATGGGGCAATTTTCCAGCATGTCATCTGAAAAGGTGACGGAAAACCTGTCTTGTGTGAAGCCTGCAAAGTTGTGTTTTAACACACTTGCATAAAATGACATGCAGTTTCAAACTTAATTGCGAGTCTTTTTGAAAACGTTATTCTGTTTTTTGTGACAGATGAGAGTATGGGTTGCGCCAGGAAAGTTATAGTGTAAGCAAAACTTTAGCTAAATAATTTTTCCCGCATCATTGATGGCGGTTATGTTAATTAAAAATTATTGTGGAATTTATACTTGCATCTATGACTTTGCAGAAACCCATTTCCAACTAGGTCCAAGGTTCGTACTCTTCCAAGCAAAATAAATTCAAGCACTTTTCAAGGACTTTTTAAACCCGAATTATGTGTGTGTACTGTCAGCGGATCAGTAGGTAGGCATTTTAGTAAGTTCAGATTATTAAACTTAGCTGGGGTGGGCACACCTTCCTTTAATGACCTGCTTGTTATCCCTTGACACTCCCCCGTTGGTTTATTTTATTAACTTTGAATTGTCCCTCTGTTTTGGTGTTTTTCAAAATCATTTTATTTTGTGGAATATTTTGAAAGGGTACATTATTTTCGTATTCATCTGCTGGTATGACACTTATTGTTTACTTTAACTTTTTATTCTTGATGCAGCCAGGAGACCAAGGGTCCACTCATGAAGCACAAGCAATTCCTGTAAGTTCCACCCTCTGGCGAAAACGCGTCCCTGACCCGAGTAAACAGAAGTCCATCACAATTTGCGAATAAATCATTCCAATTATTTTACTCCCATGGCTCATGCTTTATTCTGTAATGATATCATAGCCAAGGCACCAGCTGTCCACACACTCCTGTGGGCTGAATGCACTGCGCTATTTGAGCAGCTTGGTGTTTAGTTTTTTATCAGAACTACACAGAAATTTCCTATACATCTTTTTAGCACAAACAATTATTTAACACATGCTCTTTCATATCATTACTTAAAAAACAAAAAAATTCAAGTACTAATTTACAGAGCCTTAAACTTTTTCAAGTACTTTCAAGGACTTGAAAATGAACTTTTTTATTCAAGGACTTAAGGTTTTCAAGGATTGTACGAACCATGAGGTCTTTGTGGAAGTGAGAAAATGCAGAGTTTTGCTGGTCATTGATAATGCCAAGGCTCGGCATTAATTTATTTTTAAGTTTAATTTATTTTTATTGTCCTTATAAAATAAATTTTTGTTTCAGTCTCTGCTTTGTAGTTTGTAAGCTCTGAATATTCATCACTGCTGCGTTGTGCGTCATGATCTTCAGATTGTTTAAAATTTTGGTTTTAATTTTTGGTTGAAAAATTTGTCTTAACTGTACTTATGGTTATACAGTATATATATATATATATATTTTGCATAAGTGACACTTCACAGTTTTATAAAATGGACGAGTATATGAATGGGACATTTTTCCAGCATGTCATCAGAAAAGGTGACGGAAAACCCCATATTTTGTGTGAAGCCTGTGAAGTTGTGTCTAAAGTGATCTGCCTAAAACGATGTGCAGTTAACAACTTAATTCCATCTGTTTTGTCATGTGTTTAACGGTGCTTTATACAAATACATTTTTTACGCATAAGTGACACTTCGCAGAAGTGTTTTAAATGCGAATGGGGCAATCTTCCAGCATGTCATCTGAAAAGGTGACTGAAAAACCCATAACTTGTGTGAAGTTGCGTTTAAAGTGATTTGTGTAAAATGACATCCAGTTTCAAACTTAATTCCATCTGTTTAACAGACCTTTATATGAATCTCGGAGAACAGCTTAGTGCTATGTAAATGTATGAATTCTTCATGTATCAGTGACACTTCACAGTTTGAGTTTTATTAAGTGGAGGAGTGCATGAATGGGGGCAATTTTTCACAAAAATCATCTTTAAAGGTGACGGGGAAAACCCACATTTTGTGTAAAGGCTGTGAAGTTGTTCAGGGGATACGTACAACATGAAAACAACTTTCAAACTTAATTCCATCTGTTTTGTCACATCTACTTAACAGTTCTTTTCATGGACGCATGTATTTTTTATGTATCAATGATGCTTCACATGACTTAAGTGGATCAGTCTGTACAAATGGTGCAATTTTCCTGCATGTCATCTGAAAAGGTGATGGAAAAAGCCCATATCCTGTGTGAAGCTAGTGAAGTTGTGTTTAAAGGTACATATGTACAACATAACACCCAGTTTCAAACTTAATACCATCTGTTTTTTCATATCTGCATAATGGACCTTTATATTGATGCATGTGTTTTTTTTTACGCATCAGTAAGACCACAGGAGTTTTATGAAGTGAATGGGTATACGAATAGGCCAATTTTACCTCATGTCATCTGTGAAACTCACGGGATAATGCAAATCTTGTGTGAAGTTGTGTGCAACATGACATCTAGTTTTAAACTTAATTCCATTTGTTTTGTCATATCTGTTTAACAGACCTTTATGTGAATGTATGTTTTTTATGCATCAGTGATACTTCACGTATTTTGAGTGGATCAGTATACGAATGGTATAATTTTCCTGCATGTCATCTGAAAAGATGACGGAAAACCCAAATGTTGTGTGAAGCCTGTGAAGTTGTGTTTAAAGTGACATGTAGTTGCAAACTTAATGATATCCAGTTTCAGATTTAATTCTATCATTTTATAATATCTGTTTGACAGACCTTTATATGGATGTATGTCTTTTATTTACACATCAGTGGCACTTTGCATGATTTTTATTAAGTGGAGAAGCATAAGAATGAGGCAGTTTTCCCATTTGCCCTCTGGAAGAGTGACAGGAAAAATCTCAAGTAATGGGTGAATATGTGTTTGTAATGTTTGCGCATTTCTTCAAATATATTTCCAGTGGTTTTGTTTTGAGGCTACAAAAAAAAAAAAAACAAAAAAAACTGAGGTTAAAACCTTCAGTAAATGCTTCAAAATATATATAGACCTGTGCAAGAAAAGTATGAAAATATTTTCTGGAGTGGAGAAAATATTTTATACTAGTTTTCTTGTTTTTTTTTTTACTCTAGTTTTGTAATATGTAGTGAATAGTGGCCGCATGCCACTGTTTCACAACACATTACAAATCAAGTCACATTATTCTTTATTTAGATTAAAAATTGGTAATATAGTAATACATCCATTTTTTATTCTTTTTTCTATTTTTTCATAACTTTTTACACTAAATTTGTAGTGTGGTAATTATTCAATGTAATATAATTTTAAAAACAAGGAGAGGCTTAGTTGTAAAATTCTTTCAAAGTCTAAAACTGAGCTGTGTTTTTGGCACACATTGTGGGTAATCAGTATTAAGTTTGTTTGGAAGGAAGAAGGTGTGTATGTCCAAAACAAGGAGATACATGTCTAGGAGTTTGTGAGAATGTGCTTTCTTTTTTATGAAATCAGCATTCCACAAATGCCACACACCATATATGTAACGTTATGCATACATCTCACAGAAAAACTTGCAATGCTAATTCCTTCACTAAACAGTAGCCAAAAATCTGTAGTGGCCTGCCCTTCCCACACCAAATTTCAATCAACATGTGATCGACACATGGCCATGCCATACCAATAAAATTATTAAATTTAATCATAGTAGCTTGACCTTAGTTCGTCACTTATTTAAAGTAAACACGGTGGAAAAAATACCAGGCTGTATTTACCATTTGTGCAGAATTTTTTTCTTCAAATTTCTTAAAATTTTACTTCAGAATTACAGTTTAAAAGTTATGAGTTTAAGTTCTGTGTACAATACACTGCTTAAAACAAAGTTTTGGTTGCACTTTAATTTTTGAAAATCCACGTGGTGGTATTGGAAAAATATCGCAAACATGTTAACAGAAAAAATGTACCGCAGTACAAAGTTATAATCACAAAGAGAATTTTTTTTTTTTGTTGTCTTATGAGCATTTACACAGGAAATAGGATGGTGATATTTTATGAGCATTCAGACAGAAAATATATTTGTGCTTGTGGAAGGCTACGAGCTGTAGGAAGCCAGCTAGGGTACTCCACAAAACGTAATCGTTACAGTCTCGATAGCATAATGACATAGCAAATTGCATTCTGATTCATTAGTATTGCTATGTTAATTGCATTAATTTAGTCTTTATGCAAATGAAAAAACTTTTTCCAAATTTTACAACCTACAGATTATGTATAAGATTTTATTCTACTGACATTAACGGGTTGTGGATTATGCGAAGGAAAATACAGTATTTGAAGTTAATACATGCAAAGTTTCACTTCCACAAATTGAATTTTAACAAAACAAAACAAAAATTACATTTTTAAAGAGCAGTGACTTGGAAGTACAGGAAAAGAAAACTGTGGCCCAAATTGGAATTTTATTTGGCGGTAAGTGGTTTGGGTAAAAAAATCAAAATGGCAGCAAACACTATATTACTTTTCATTCCAGCATCATCATCACACAAAGTTTACATGTTATTCTTTGAAATTTGAATTTGTTTTACCTTGCTCCTAGATCTGGAACATATTTTTCCAGCCTGGAAATAAACAAGAAAAAGTGTTCTTACTTAAAACTACTTCCATTTGATTTGATTTTGACCAAAATCTAATTGACACATATTTTCATAAAACCCTCAAATACTTAATATGTGGAAATTGGGAATTTTTACTATGAAATTTTTTATTTTAATTGCCTGAAGAATAGAGAAAACTCTTCTGCTTCAGGCTGTCTTCAAAAGACAGCCTAAAAAAAAGTTTTCGGCGAAAATTTGCAATTAAAATAAAAATTTCTCATAATAGAAGTTTTGATTAGTAATTGAATTAAGAAACTAGGAAGCCAATTTTCATCATGAGGTTTATTAAAAGAAAAAAGTTCCTTCCCAGATGCCTCAGGGTGCAAAACGGAGGAAGTAATTTCACCACCACAGAACTGCTTATATATTTTGAGATTAATTCTGCTGTTATCTGTACACAAAAATAATAAGCAGTACCCTATCACATGAAGAACCTCACACTTTTGTTAGCTCATACAGGTGATCAGCAGTCAAACTTTGAACAGGAAAAGGAGCAGCAACATTGTTTTTAGAAAACAGAAGAAATCAAATGCTTGGAAGGTGGTTGCTTCACAGCTCGGGGCTGTGGGTGGCCTAGTGGTAAACATGATTACCACAGAGATAGCCTCAGGTTTAATCTTGGGCAGTTACGAATGCTCGAACCACTAAATATCCGCCATGTGTTGGATGGACACGTTAAGCCGTCGGACCCTGGGTACTGCCCCCCCCTCCCGGGTAAAAAATAAGGACATCTTCCTTCCCCTTTTTACCTCGCTACTGTGACATTCCTATCAGTCACTCTAGCCCAAATCTCCTAGCTTCCTACTTCTAAGGGTTGTTTAAGACCTGGGGCCAGACACTCACTCACTTCCTAAAATCCTCTAAATATGATCTGATCTGCTTCACAGCTGGAATTTTCTGATAATCCTTTAATCCTCCCAACTTTTTATTACACATGAAGGCCTCTCATGGTCATTGTATCTTTCATCTCTGTGTCTTCTTGTATAAACTTTGCTAGTTTTGGGAGTCATTTTTGTTATAATAACTTTTCCTGAGCCCTTTCATATACATATATTACATTGCTTACACGCATTCATCACAAACACAAAATTTCCTTATTAACAACATATCACTAAAAACATCACACATTATATACACCTTCCATTGCACCCATCGATATTCTAACCCTAATCTTGGTCGCATTGCTTCCAATGTCATTACATTCATACATTTTCGCATTCATTCACATTAAAACTTTTATATATACACTATTTACACATATATTATTGCATGAACTAAATTCATCTATACTATGGCTCAGTTTAATACTCCTTTAACCCTACTCAGTCCTCCGACAGGAAACCAGATACTCCTAATCATCAACATCGTAAGCCTCACCAGCACGACCACACGGTTGTTCTGATAGCCTCCTAAAAGATGGCCGAGGCCCGGCAGAAAGTACTAGAGGCAGACGTGGTCATGGTGGTGAGGCTTACGATGTTGATGATTAGGAGTATCTGGTTTCCTGTCGGAGGACTGAGTAAGGTTAAAGGAGTATTAAACTGAGCCATAGTATAGATGAATTTAGTTCATGCAATAATATATCTGTAAATAGTGTATATATAAAAGTTTTAATATGAATGAATGCAAAAATGTATGAATGTAATGACATTGGAAGCAATGCGACCAAGATTAGGGTTAGAATATCAATGGGTGCAATGGAAGGTGTATATAATGTGCGATATGTTTTTAGTAATATGTTGGTAATAAGGAAATTTTGTGTTTGTGCTGAATGTGTGTAAGCAATGTAATATGTATATGAAAGGGCTCAGGAAAAGTTATTATAACAGAAATGACTCCCAAAATTAGCAAAGTTTATACAAGAAGACACAGGGATGAAAGATACAATGACAAGTCTGCTTGCAACATACGTGCAACAAATGTGTACAAGAGGAACAAAAACCTGAAAAGGTTTTTGTTCCTCTCTCATTCTTGAGAAGGAATAGAGTTGTGTTCGTTTTCGTCAGCATCGGTTTCACTATTTTCAGTCTCATCTGCTGGACGAGGACGCAGCTACGCTTCAAAAGCTTTTGGGCGACCACTGCGACACATTCGCAGTATTTTCCTTTCTAAAACAGATTAACGTTTTAAAACTCATTTAAAAAAAAAAAAAAAAAAAAAAAAAAAGTTATAATATAATGGTAAATTAATAAAGTTATATATAAACCTAATAAACTAACTAGTCTTCACAACATCTTTCATCATCCTCTTTTCTAACTTTTACCAAGCCTGTCTGCTCTTAATCATTTCACCCCGCTTTTTAAAATCTTTAGCTGATAGTTCTGTGTCTGGCGCTCTTTGGCCAAGCCTGGCCCTTGCGCCACTAAAATCAATTAACTAACTAACTCGTTCTTTGCTCGAGGCTGATGTCCAGATTCGGTTCTGCTGGATTCCTGGGCATGTCGGGATCCCAGGGAACGAGTCTGCTGATGCTGCTGCTAGATCTGCCTCTTCTTTGGTTGTCACACCGTTGCCACTGTTCCACCGTGATTTTCGCTTTCTTGTTCACGATCATATCAGACGAACGTGGCGGGGTCTGTGGGACCAACAGGTGGAGAATAAACTGCACCGTGTTAAACCCATCCTTGGAGTCTGGAAATCATCGTGTCGCCGGAACCGTAGGGAAGAAGTCGTTCTTGCGCGTCTCCGCATTGGTCATTGTCGCTTCACGCATAGCTATTTGCTGTGTGGCGACGCTGCCCCAATGTGTGAGGCGTGCGACTGTTTACTCACCGTCTCTCATGTTTTGTGCAGTTGTGTTCGTTTTCGTCATCATCGGTTTCACTATTTTCAGTCTCATCTGCTGGACGAGGACGCAACTACGCTTCAAAAGCTTTTGGGCGACCACTGCGACACTTCCGCAGTAGTTTCCTTTTTAAAACAGATTAACGTTTTAAAACTTATTTAAAAAAAAAGTTATATAATAATTATAATAGTAAATTCATAAAGTTATATATAAACCTAATTAACTAACTAGCCTGCACAACATCTTTCATCATCCTCTTTAATCTTTAGCTGATAGTTCTGTGTCTGGCGCTCTTTGGCCAAGCCTGGCCCTTGCGCCACTAAAATCAATTAACTAACTAACGAACACGGTAATTGGACCCTGGAAGACTGGCAACATGTGGCTTGGTCTGATGAGTCATACTTCCAGTTGTTACGAGGTGATGGTAGGGTTCTGGTGTGGCACACAGACCACACGAGGCCATTGACCCAATATGTCAACAAGGCACTGTGCAAGCTGGTGGTGGTTTCATACATGTGGCACTGTTTGGGTTCTCTAGTCCTCATAAACACATCATTAACCTACTCTGCTGGGTGACCATTTGCAGCCCTTCATGGGCTCAACAATGATGGGATTTTCCAAGCGGACAATGCACTATGTCATCGGGCCCAAGTTGTTCAAAATTGGTGTGAGAAGAAGCATTCAGCACAGTTATGATGGATGGTGGGCCACCATGTTCGCCCGGCATTAACCCAAAGGTGCACTTATGGGACGTGGTTGGTGGAAAGATTGCACCCCAGATCCTGCACCTACAAATGCCAGCTAACTATAGGCGCCTGTTCAGACGGAATAGCTCAACACCTTTCCAGAAGGCTTCCGGCCACTTGTGGAATCAGTGCCACATCAATTTGCTGGACTTTGCCGGGCTAGAGGACGTCCTACATGAAACTAGGTACGTATCCCATGACTTTTGGCACTTTATTGTATTTGTTCTCCATTCCATTTTTCTGTATACTCTCTTCATAAAACAAACCACTCTAAATCATATTTCTTCCTTTTCCTGTTTTTTTTTTTTCTAGTGGTGGATCTAGTTTTTTTACCCTGCCTGTACTGGCAGGCATGCACAAGCATACGTAAACAGCAGATACATAACCAGAACTACTTTATGCACTGAAAATTGGTAGCCCACTCTATTTTTCTCATTCATAGTGTAAGGAAAAACTGCCTTGTACCACCCACAGAACTAAACAAGCACAAGTGACAAACTACACTTTTGGAAATATTACTTATGTTTACAATGCATTTTCACAGTGTTTACAAAACCATTTTTCAGGGAGTTTTGAGTGTATGCCTTGACACTGGAAGTGAAACCACTTATTACAACTATCACAACCTGCCATACTACGCTTACTCGTTACTAAAGAGCAATCCCAGCATTTCCACGAAGCTTTTAAATCTTTAATTCTCTGATGAACTGCCATCCAAGCTGCTTCAGAAAAATACTGTCGAACACAACACACATCAACATCTAAAATATCTGCCGAGATACTTTCAAAGTCTAAAGGGATCTGATGGGCCTCTATTATCTTCTTTTGTTTCATTACTTCTGCGATACTTTCCCCCAATATACATTCTAGAATTTTAAACTCTTTATGTGATGGAGAAAAGTTTTGGGTTATGATGGCTGTAGCATCTGTTGTATCAACATCAACATAGCTAGCACATACCTGTTCTTCAATAATCACTTCTCCCTCAGGAACAAGTTGATTTATATTTTCAATAGTCACAGATTCGCTGAAATGTGGCAGATCTGGAGGGGTCGAGGTATCTACACTTTCAATGGAATCACCAAAACTGTTCTGCTCAGGAGCAATTAGCTGCTCTAAATTTTTCTTTATACCCATTGCCTCATTATTTGTTGGTCTACACATCCTACTGCGGGGACGTTTCTTTTTGTGTGGAAACAAAGCGCCTCTGAGCTTTAATCTTCTGATTCGGAGCTCTGTTTAAAACCTTGGGAAGTGACACATTTGGCTTATTGACTGATAAAAGTAAAAGTCTTTCAGCTGTTGCAATTGATTCATCGCACTGTTGCATAATATCCAAATCTGTAGCTTTTTCACACAACTTGGAAATATGCTCTAACCGTTCAAGTATCTTCTTTCTTTTTTCTTCAATTGTGCACAATGGTTTTCTTAAGTGACTAAGTGTAGATTCTTCTTCCATTCTGTGTTCACCAATTATTATGTTATCACTGGACAAACCAATTTGTTCCCTATACCGAGCCACCAAATGTACATGTTTGCACATTTCGTTGCGGCGAAGATAACTATAGCAGTTGCAAGAAAGTGCATGCTGACAAATATGACATTTTATACAAGTCAACTCACACGAAGCATTGCTATTTCCAGTTTCTGTGACTACATATTCTTCTTCTGTACTCGACGATTTCACATACGCCTGTTCTCCAACAACCCTAATATTACTAAAAGGAATATTTTCACTCTCCTTATGATTTCTTTTCAATATCTTAATCTTATATGCACCAGAATTCCCTTTTTTTGTTTAATCACTTGCTCAAACCCTTTATTTTCTACATAGTTAAAAAGCTTAACCAATACCTCATCAACACGTGGATTTGCTTTCCTCTGCAAATAATTTCCTTTTAAGACTTTGTGAAAGGCTTCTACTGCCATGTTTGTATTGATCCCAAGACCAACTCGGTGACAAGCAGCCCATTCTGTTGGCCTCAAAAAATAATGATTGAAAAAGTACTCAGCAAACTCTCTTGTTCGATTTTCGGAGTGAAATTTTTCATACACTACTGGTAAATATTGGTTAAATTTTATTTCATCAATTTCATCCATTAAAATTCTTAATGTTTGAAAAACCTCTGTTTGATGCTCAGTTGAACCAGCAACCTTTTTTAGGTTAGACTTCCAAGCCCTGAGTACATGCCAGGAACATAACAACTTTTTTGGACCCTCACCAAAGACAGCAACCCATGCTTTAAAATACTGAGGAGCATCGTCTGTCATTATACAACATGGTTTTAAAGTTGGAACTTTTTTCTTAATACTCATAAAAAAATGAAACAGAACTGTATAGTCTTCCCGATTAGTAAGACACCATGCAACAGGAAAACCTTCATCAAACTTATCTTTTATCAGAACTGTTATTAAATAATAATTATGCTGGGACATTCCATGGGTTGAATCCATGCAAATAACCTGATCTGGACCGAATTCCAGTAGCATGCTTTTTTGGAGTGGGTCTTTGTACGGGAGCATTTCGCACGTCACCCATTCCCAGCCTTTATGCCGACGCGAACGAACCGTCGCTTCATTTACGCCGTCTGCAGCTGTCTCTTTAGTTTTACCTGAAACTTAAATCTCTCTCAGACCATCCTTTATACGACGCAGTTTTTCATCCCCAGCATGCTCGTTTATTCGAGATCCGCCCCTCGTGCATTCGAACCTTCGGTCTTCGTATGGCGGCCGTAGCTCGTGATGCCGGCCTCGACTTGTCACTCGTTGGAGAGACCAGGGGCTTTGAGGATCCCCCATGGCATTCTCTTGGTGTCATGGTTGATACCAGCTTTACATCTTTTGACAAGTCCTCAACCCCTGCGTCAGTGTACCAGCAGCTCTTCGCTGAACACCGTTACGTCAATGCAGACTTTATTCCTGTTTTCACCGATGGATCTAAGGCGGCTGGTGTCGTTGGATGCGCCGCCGTCTGCATTGACAAAGTTTCTGTTGCCCGCATTCCTGCCGAGGCCACGGTGTTTTCGGCGGAGATGCATGCTGTGTATCTTGCACTTGTTCACGTGCAGTCGAGCTCTCATCAGCGTGCTATTGTGTACACTGATTCGTTGAGTGTTGTGCAATCTTTGTCATCTTTGGATTTCTCTGGCCACCCACTTCTTTTTACCGTACGGAGACTTCTTCGTTCTTTGCTCGAGGCTGATGTCCAGATTCGGTTCTGCTGGATTCCTGGGCATGTCGGGATCCCAGGGAACGAGTCTGCTGATGCTGCTGCTAGATCTGCCTCTTCTTTGGTTGTCACACCGTTGCCACTGTTCCACCGTGATTTTCGCTTTCTTGTTCACGATCATATCAGACGAACGTGGCGGGGTCTGTGGGACCAACAGGTGGAGAATAAACTGCACCGTGTTAAACCCATCCTTGGAGTCTGGAAATCATCGTGTCGCCGGAACCGTAGGGAAGAAGTCGTTCTTGCGCGTCTCCGCATTGGTCATTGTCGCTTCACGCATAGCTATTTGCTGTGTGGCGACGCTGCCCCAAAGTGTGAGGCGTGCGACTGTTTACTCACCGTCTCTCATGTTTTGTGCAGTTGTGTTCGTTTTCGTCATCATCGGTTTCACTATTTTCAGTCTCATCTGCTGGACGAGGACGCAACTACGCTTCAAAAGCTTTTGGGCGACCACTGCGACACTTCCGCAGTAGTTTCCTTTTTAAAACAGATTAACGTTTTAAAACTTATTTAAAAAAAAAAAAAGTTATATAATAATTATAATAGTAAATTCATAAAGTTATATATAAACCTAATTAACTAACTAGCCTGCACAACATCTTTCATCATCCTCTTTAATCTTTAGCTGATAGTTCTGTGTCTGGCGCTCTTTGGCCAAGCCTGGCCCTTGCGCCACTAAAATCAATTAACTAACTAACGAACACGGTAATTGGACCCTGGAAGACTGGCAACATGTGGCTTGGTCTGATGAGTCATACTTCCAGTTGTTACGAGGTGATGGTAGGGTTCTGGTGTGGCACACAGACCACACGAGGCCATTGACCCAATATGTCAACAAGGCACTGTGCAAGCTGGTGGTGGTTTCATACATGTGGCACTGTTTGGGTTCTCTAGTCCTCATAAACACATCATTAACCTACTCTGCTGGGTGACCATTTGCAGCCCTTCATGGGCTCAACAATGATGGGATTTTCCAAGCGGACAATGCACTATGTCATCGGGCCCAAGTTGTTCAAAATTGGTGTGAGAAGAAGCATTCAGCACAGTTATGATGGATGGTGGGCCACCATGTTCGCCCGGCATTAACCCAAAGGTGCACTTATGGGACGTGGTTGGTGGAAAGATTGCACCCCAGATCCTGCACCTACAAATGCCAGCTAACTATAGGCGCCTGTTCAGACGGAATAGCTCAACACCTTTCCAGAAGGCTTCCGGCCACTTGTGGAATCAGTGCCACATCAATTTGCTGGACTTTGCCGGGCTAGAGGACGTCCTACATGAAACTAGGTACGTATCCCATGACTTTTGGCACTTTATTGTATTTGTTCTCCATTCCATTTTTCTGTATACTCTCTTCATAAAACAAACCACTCTAAATCATATTTCTTCCTTTTCCTGTTTTTTTTTTCTAGTGGTGGATCTAGTTTTTTTACCCTGCCTGTACTGGCAGGCATGCACAAGCATACGTAAACAGCAGATACATAACCAGAACTACTTTATGCACTGAAAATTGGTAGCCCACTCTATTTTTCTCATTCATAGTGTAAGGAAAAACTGCCTTGTACCACCCACAGAACTAAACAAGCACAAGTGACAAACTACACTTTTGGAAATATTACTTATGTTTACAATGCATTTTCACAGTGTTTACAAAACCATTTTTCAGGGAGTTTTGAGTGTATGCCTTGACACTGGAAGTGAAACCACTTATTACAACTATCACAACCTGCCATACTACGCTTACTCGTTACTAAAGAGCAATCCCAGCATTTCCACGAAGCTTTTAAATCTTTAATTCTCTGATGAACTGCCATCCAAGCTGCTTCAGAAAAATACTGTCGAACACAACACACATCAACATCTAAAATATCTGCCGAGATACTTTCAAAGTCTAAAGGGATCTGATGGGCCTCTATTATCTTCTTTTGTTTCATTACTTCTGCGATACTTTCCCCCAATATACATTCTAGAATTTTAAACTCTTTATGTGATGGAGAAAAGTTTTGGGTTATGATGGCTGTAGCATCTGTTGTATCAACATCAACATAGCTAGCACATACCTGTTCTTCAATAATCACTTCTCCCTCAGGAACAAGTTGATTTATATTTTCAATAGTCACAGATTCGCTGAAATGTGGCAGATCTGGAGGGGTCGAGGTATCTACACTTTCAATGGAATCACCAAAACTGTTCTGCTCAGGAGCAATTAGCTGCTCTAAATTTTTCTTTATACCCATTGCCTCATTATTTGTTGGTCTACACATCCTACTGCGGGGACGTTTCTTTTTTTGTGTGGAAACAAAGCGCCTCTGAGCTTTAATCTTCTGATTCGGAGCTCTGTTTAAAACCTTGGGAAGTGACACATTTGGCTTATTGACTGATAAAAGTAAAAGTCTTTCAGCTGTTGCAATTGATTCATCGCACTGTTGCATAATATCCAAATCTGTAGCTTTTTCACACAACTTGGAAATATGCTCTAACCGTTCAAGTATCTTCTTTCTTTTTTCTTCAATTGTGCACAATGGTTTTCTTAAGTGACTAAGTGTAGATTCTTCTTCCATTCTGTGTTCACCAATTATTATGTTATCACTGGACAAACCAATTTGTTCCCTATACCGAGCCACCAAATGTACATGTTTGCACATTTCGTTGCGGCGAAGATAACTATAGCAGTTGCAAGAAAGTGCATGCTGACAAATATGACATTTTATACAAGTCAACTCACACGAAGCATGGCTATTTCCAGTTTCTGTGACTACATATTCTTCTTCTGTACTCGACGATTTCACATACGCCTGTTCTCCAACAACCCTAATATTACTAAAAGGAATATTTTCACTCTCCTTATGATTTCTTTTCAATATCTTAATCTTATATGCACCAGAATTCCCTTTTTTTTGTTTAATCACTTGCTCAAACCCTTTATTTTCTACATAGTTAAAAAGCTTAACCAATACCTCATCAACACGTGGATTTGCTTTCCTCTGCAAATAATTTCCTTTTAAGACTTTGTGAAAGGCTTCTACTGCCATGTTTGTATTGATCCCAAGACCAACTCGGTGACAAGCAGCCCATTCTGTTGGCCTCAAAAAATAATGATTGAAAAAGTACTCAGCAAACTCTCTTGTTAAATTTTTCATACACTACTGGTAAATATTGGTTAAATTTTATTTCATCAATTTCATCCATTAAAATTCTTAATGTTTGAAAAACCTCTGTTTGATGCTCAGTTGAACCAGCAACCTTTTTTAGGTTAGACTTCCAAGCCCTGAGTACATGCCAGGAACATAACAACTTTTTTGGACCCTCACCAAAGACAGCAACCCATGCTTTAAAATACTGAGGAGCATCGTCTGTCATTATACAACATGGTTTTAAAGTTGGAACTTTTTTCTTAATACTCATAAAAAAATGAAACAGAACTGTATAGTCTTCCCGATTAGTAAGACACCATGCAACAGGAAAACCTTCATCAAACTTATCTTTTATCAGAACTGTTATTAAATAATAATTATGCTGGGACATTCCATGGGTTGAATCCATGCAAATAACCTGATCTGGACCGAATTCCAGTAGCATGCTTTTTTGGAGTGGGTCTTTGTACGGGAGCATTTCGCACGTCACCCATTCCCAGCCTTTATGCCGACGCGAACGAACCGTCGCTTCATTTACGCCGTCTGCAGCTGTCTCTTTAATTTTACCTGAAACTTAAATCTCTCTCAGACCATCCTTTATACGACGCAGTTTTTCATCCCCAGCATGCTCGTTTATTCGAGATCCGTCCCTCGTGCATTCGAACCTTCGGTCTTCGTATGGCGGCCGTAGCTCGTGATGCCGGGCTCGACTTGTCACTCGTTGGAGAGACCAGGGGCTTTGAGGATCCCCCATGGCATTCTCTTGGTGTCATGGTTGATACCAGCTTTACATCTTTTGACAAGTCCTCAACCCCTGCGTCAGTGTACCAGCAGCTCTTCGCTGAACACCGTTACGTCAATGCAGACTTTATTCCTGTTTTCACCGATGGATCTAAGGCGGCTGGTGTCGTTGGATGCGCCGCCGTCTGCATTGACGAAGTTTCTGTTGCCCGCATTCCTGCCGAGGCCACGGTGTTTTCGGCGGAGATGCATGCTGTGTATCTTGCACTTGTTCACGTGCAGTCGAGCTCTCATCAGCGTGCTATTGTGTACACTGATTCGTTGAGTGTTGTGCAATCTTTGTCATCTTTGGATTTCTCTGGCCACCCACTTCTTTTTACCGTACGGAGACTTCTTCGTTCTTTGCTCGAGGCTGATGTCCAGATTCGGTTCTGCTGGATTCCTGGGCATGTCGGGATCCCAGGGAACGAGTCTGCTGATGCTGCTGCTAGATCTGCCTCTTCTTTGGTTGTCACACCGTTGCCACTGTTCCACCGTGATTTTCGCTTTCTTGTTCACGATCATATCAGACGAACGTGGCGGGGTCTGTGGGACCAACAGTTGGAGAATAAACTGCACCGTGTTAAACCCATCCTTGGAGTCTGGAAATCATCGTGTCGCCGGAACCGTAGGGAAGAAGTCGTTCTTGCGCGTCTCCGCATTGGTCATTGTCGCTTCACGCATAGCTATTTGCTGTGTGGCGACGCTGCCCCAATGTGTGAGGCGTGCGACTGTTTACTCACCGTCTCTCATGTTTTGTGCAGTTGTGTTCGTTTTCGTCATCATCGGTTTCACTATTTTCAGTCTCATCTGCTGGACGAGGACGCAACTACGCTTCAAAAGCTTTTGGGCGACCACTGCGACACTTCCGCAGTAGTTTCCTTTTTAAAACAGATTAACGTTTTAAAACTTATTTAAAAAAAAAGTTACATAATAATTATAATAGTAAATTCATAAAGTTATATATAAACCTAATTAACTAACTAGCCTGCACAACATCTTTCATCATCCTCTTTAATCTTTAGCTGATAGTTCTGTGTCTGGCGCTCTTTGGCCAAGCCTGGCCCTTGCGCCACTAAAATCAATTAACTAACTAACGAACACGGTAATTGGACCCTGGAAGACTGGCAACATGTGGCTTGGTCTGATGAGTCATACTTCCAGTTGTTACGAGGTGATGGCCATACGAAGACCGAAGGTTCGAATGCACGAGGGACGGGTCTCGAACAAACGAGCATGCTGGGGATGAAAAACTGCATCGTGTAAAGTATGTTCTGAGAGAGATCTAAGTTTCAGGTAAAATTGAAGAGACAGCTGCAGACGGCGTAAATGAAGCGACGGTTCGTTCGCGTCGGCATAAAGGCTGGGAATGGGTGACGTGCGAAATGCTCCCGTACAAAGACGCAGCGCTTGATGGTGGATGGTATCCAACGGCCGGAGAACGGAAGGACGCGCAGAGCCATACACCCATACAGCCATAATCCAGTTTAGACCGAATGAGAGAATGGTAAATACGGAACAAGGAAGTCCTGTCTGCACCCCAGGAGACTGAGGCGAGGATCTTGAGGATGGACAAAGCCCTCAGACAGGAAGTGCGGAGTCGTCGAACGTGCGAGCGAAAGGTGAGCGCACGGTCGACGGTCAAACCAAGGAACTTGGTTTCCGGCAAAACTGGAATGGCTGCATGGTCCAAATAGAGTTCTGGATCGGGGTGGAGGCCACGCCTCCGGCAGAAATGGACACACGCTGTCTTTTCAGCAGAAAGAACGAAACCATTGTTGTTAGCCGCTTTAACTATCTGGTTAATTGCAGACTGCAGCTGCCTTTCAATGAAATGCATGCTTGATGACGAGCAGAAGATGTGAAGGTCGTCAACATAAATGGTAGTCGAAACCGTAGGAGGAAGATTTTTAAGCAAACAATTAATGCGGAGGATGAACAGAGTCACCGAAAGAATGCTGCCTTGAGGAACACCTTGTTCTTGATGGAAGAAGGCAGAGAGCGTTGTACCCAGGCGCACCTGGAACACACGGTTACGAAGGAAGTTGGCAATGAAGGTTGGCAGGTTTCCCCGCAACCCACTCTCGTGGAGGTCACGGAGGATACCGTGACGCCACGCTCTATCGTAAGCTTTTTCGATGTCAAAAAAGACAGACACCAGGTGCTGCCTACGCACGAATGCCTCTCGAACAGACGTCTCAAGGAGCAGGAGATGGTCAGGAGCTGAACGATGACGACGGAAGCCGCTTTGTGATGGCGACAGAATTTGATGTTCTTCTAGGAAGTAAATTAGCCTAGAATTAACCATGCGTTCAAGGATTTTGCACAGACAGCTAGTGAGGGCAATTGGCCGATAACTAGAAGGAGACTTGGGGTCTTTGCCAGGCTTGGGAAAAGGTAAAACAAAAGCTTTTCGCCAGGAGTCCGGGAAACTGTGCTCCAACCAAATGCGGTTGAAAAGCACTAACAGATTCTCGAGAGACGACTGCGAGAGATGACGGATCATGTCATAGTGGATGCCATCGGGACCTACAGATGTTGCACCGGACCGATGCAGAGCCACTCGGAGTTCAACCATGCTGAAGGGGGAGTTATACTCGGTGTTATGAAAAGGCGCAAAGGAGAGTCTTTGGCGCTCAGCAGCTGGTCTAGTCCTCTGAAAGGAGAGAGGGTACGCCTCAGAACTGGAAACAGAGGCAAACGCCCTACCCAAACAATCCACTATCTCCCCGACTTCAGCATACGTGCAGCCGTTACTCTCGAGAATAGAGATCTGATGGGAACCACAGTTTCCCCGAATCCTACGAATGTTTTCCCAAACAGTTTTTGAACTGGCACGTGAATTGATCGATGAAACGTATTTCATCCAAGACTCCCTCTTGCTTCGTCGACGCACCAACCGAGCGTAAGATTTTGCTCTTTTAAATTCAACGAGATTAGCATCGGTTGGATAACGCCGAAATGTACACCAGGCCTTATGTTGAGCTCTCCTAGCCGCTGTGCAATCAGAGGTCCACCAAGGTTTCGGACGTCTTGGGAGCGTCGTTGAGGTCTTTGGGATAGAGAGATCCGCTGCCTGAATGATACACGTGGTGACATCAGTAACAGCTGCATCGATTGACCCTCGGGTCACCATGACAGAAGGTATCACTGCGGACGATGTGAAGACCTCCCACTTGGCACGATCCATCCTCCATCGAGGAGGGCGGGAAGCAGAAGATGGCACGCTCTCATTATAGCCAAGTACAATTGGGAAGTGGTCGCTCCCATGGAGGTCGTTGCACACCGTCCACGACCAGTCAGCAATAACTGATGGTGAACCCAAAGATAAATCGATCGCACTGAAACTTCGTGTAGGCTCGTGGAAATAAGTGTCAGCTCCGGTGTTAAAAAGGCACAGGGAGGTCGAGGACAGAAGAGATTCGATCCTACGGCCTCGTACGTCTGTTCTGACACTACCCCACAATGGATTATGAGCGTTGAAGTCACCCAGAAGAAGAGCAGGTGACAGCAGCTGTTCAACTAAGCTCTCAAGAGCAGACACGCTAACGTCCTCATCCGGCGGCAGATAGACGCTGCAAACAGTTAGAGGCACAGGCATGGAGATACGCACCGCAACGGCTTGTAAAGATGTTGAGACCGCAACGGGAGAAACTGGAACACTGTGGGGGACAAGAATGGCAACTCCCCCGCAAGCTATATCTCCTGAAACATTATCTTTCCGAAATGCACTGTAGCCTCGAACTGAGAGCAGGTCTGATGGTTTAAGTTTTGTCTCCTGGAGGCAAAGGCACACCGGAGAGTACGACGAGAGCAGATGTTTGACGTCGTCATATTTTGTCCGAAAACCTCGACAGTTCCATTGAACGATTGAAACCATGATTTGAGGGGTAGATAGGAAGAAAGAAACGTGGATCAAATGAACTGACCAGGCCTAGAAGGCCTCGGAGTCCATAAATTCCTCTGTCTGGTCTGCAGTGCCCCTCGCCGGCGTGGTAACCGGGGGAAGGACAGGTGGGTGTCTTGAGGATGAAGACCGGGACTGATTCGTTCCGGCTTGAACCTTTGTTTGAGATTGTGTGGCTGAGGTTTGTTTGGTCTTGCCTCTGTGTCTAGCAGGCGAGGGATCAGGGCTCTTAGAACGGGAAACCTGTTCTGCAACAGCGCGCTTGGGCGAGGATGCAGGACCCCGAGCATTGGTCTGTGGTGGCAAAGATAAACTGTCAGTGGTGGAAAGTCGAAGGGCCTTCAGCCCAGCAGCATAAATATCTTCGAGAGAGAAAGGGCAGTCTTTTGGTATAGTGATGTCTGTCTGAGTGGCTATGGATGTTTTAGGAGCCACAACGGAAGAGTAGGTGCGTGCGCTTGGAGCAGCGGGAACGACCTTCCGTCGAGCTTCAGGGTAGGACAGGTGTTCAAGTGTCTTAACCTCCTGAATCTTCCGCTCCTCAATCCACTTCGGACAGTTCTTGGCATTGGCAGCATGGTCGCCTTTGCAGTTCACACAATGGGCAGCTGCAGCAGAGCAGTCAGATTGAAGATGGTCGTGTGAACCGCAACGATTGCAAGTAGCAGCACCACGACAAGACTGCTGGGAGTGCCCGTACACTTGGCATCGGTAGCAACGAAGGGGGTTAGGAATGTACGGGCGCACAGAGCAGTTCAAATAGCCCGCATGGATGGAAGATGGAAGAGTCGGGCGATCAAAGGTCAGAATCACTGTTCTGGAGTTGACCAGCTCCCCGTTTCGGCGGAACTTGATGCGACGAACCGCTGTGACACCTTGGTTGGCAAGCTCCTCCAGAAATTCTTCCTCTGAAACATCCACGAGGTCGCGCTCGGAGATGACACCTCTGGATGAATTCAGGGACTGATGAGGTTTGATGTCCACAGCGACACCACCCAAGTTGGAGACGCCCAAGAGCAATGAACCATGGCGTGGACTTGACATTTCCACCAATATATCTCCCGATTTTAACTTCTTCACACTGGTTGGTGACGCAACCGCTCCTTGCAGGGCTTTCTGAATCCAAAAGGGAGATTTGGAGCCAAGCTTGTGAGATTCTTCCCGTGCATGGATGATAAAAAATCGGGCAGTGTCCGGCGGCAAAGTACGCAGTTTCTTATTGGTGGGGTTAGGATCCTTGTCCAAAGATTTCTTTAGTTTGACAGAAGGGGGAATAGTTGAAGAATCCATATATAATGCGAAAAAAATTCATCCGCCAGCTTCCCCGCCCACTACCGAGCCCAACAGGGGAGAGCCGGAGGTCCGCAGGCCAACATGGGCGCAGGACACGGCCCTAGGGTTAGGCGGCGGATATAGCATGTTGATCGTGCAGACATGCGCTCAGCGAGTACCGCGACTTTCCCGGGTCTTGGTAATACCCCTTTGGCATGCCCACACTATCCCCAAACTCACCCCGTCGTACGAAATGACAAGCCGATTGACTAGGAGTAGGTTGGTTCCTAGCCTCCCGTTTAGGGTGAAGCAGGGGGCAAAGAGGAGTGTTGGCGACTGGTGACAACTATAGCCTGGCCCCCAGTAACCTCAGCCTCCAGCATCCCCTTTTCCACCTGTACGGGTCACCGCACACGGCAAACGTGCAGGTAGGTCTAGCTAACCCGCCCGAAGAAACGAAGAAAGAACAGAAAATGAAAAAGAAAGGGAAGAGGAGTAGAAAATAGAGAAAAAGGAAGAACAGGGAGTGGAGAAGAAAGCAAAAACAGGAAAGTGAGAGGAAAGGGCTGGCGCATAATCACAACCTCAGCAACCTACAGGACTGAGGCGGGAGCGTGGCGAGATAACAACAACAACAACCACAAATGGAAAAAGATTTTAAACACTACTGTCGGCTCGGGCCGTGGGGTCGCCACTCCCCATCAGCTGGATGAACAGCTGTCCCTTCGGTGGTATCATCGTATCAAGACAGAAATCAAAACAGAAACAGTCACAAGGTCAGCTCGGGCCGTGGGGGCGCCGCTCCCCAAATAACTGGAAAACCAGTTATCCCCACCAGGGGCTTTGAGGATCCCCCATGGCACCCTCTTGGTGTCATGGTTGATACCAGCTTTACATCTTTTGACAAGTCCTCAACCCCTGCGTCAGTGTACCAGCAGCTCTTCGCCGAACACCGTTACGTCAATGCAGACTTTATTCCTGTTTTCACCGATGGATCTAAGGCGGCTGGTGTCGTTGGATGCGCCGCCGTCTGCATTGACGAAGTTTCTGTTGCCCGCATTCCTGCCGAGGCCACGGTGTTTTCGGCGGAGATGCATGCTGTGTATCTTGCACTTGTTCACGTGCAGTCGAGCTCTCATCAGCGTGCTATTGTGTACACTGATTCGTTGAGTGTTGTGCAATCATTGTCATCTTTGGATTTCTCTGGCCACCCACTTCTTTTTACCGTACGGAGACTTCTTCGTTCTTTGCTCGAGGCTGATGTCCAGATTCGGTTCTGCTGGATTCCTGGGCATGTTGGGATCCCAGGGAACGAGTCTGCTGATGCTGCTGCTAGATCTGCCTCTTCTTTGGTCGTCACACCCTTGCCACTGTTCCACCGTGATTTTCGCTTTCTTGTTCACGATCATATCAGACGAACGTGGCGAAGTCTGTGGGACCAACAGGTGGAGAATAAACTGCACCGTGTTAAACCCATCCTTGGAGTCTGGAAATCATCGTGTCGCCGGAACCGTAGGGAAGAAGTTGTTCTTGCGCGTCTCCGCATTGGGCATTGTCGCTTCACGCATAGCTATTTGCTGTGTGGCGACGCTGCCCCAATGTGTGAGGCGTGCGACTGTTTACTCACCGTCTCTCATGTTTTGTGCAGTTGTGTTCGTTTTCGTCAGCATCGGTTTCACTATTTTCAGTCTCATCTGCTGGACGAGGACGCAGCTACGCTTCAAAAGCTTTTGGGCGACCACTGCGACACTTTCGCAGTATTTTCCTTTCTAAAACAGATTAACGTTTTAAAACTCATTTAAAAAAAAAAAAAAAAAAAGTTATATTATAATGGTAAATTAATAAAGTTATATATAAACCTAATAAACTAACTAGTCTTCACAACATCTTTCATCATCCTCTTTTCTAACTTTTACCAAGCCTGTCTGCTCTTAATCATTTCACCCCGCTTTTTTAAAATCTTTAGCTGATAGTTCTGTGTCTGGCGCTCTTTGGCCAAGCCTGGCCCTTGCGCCACTAAATTCAATTAACTAACTACGAGGTGATGGTAGGGTTCTGGTGTGGCACACAGACCACACGAGGCCATTGACCCAATATGTCAACAAGGCACTGTGCAAGCTGGTGGTGGTTTCATACATGTGGCACTGTTTGGGTTCTCTGGTCCTCATAAACACATCATTAAATTACTCTGCTGGGTGACCATTTGCAGCCCTTCATGGGCTCAACAATGATGGGATTTTCCAAGCGGACAATGCACTATGTCATCGGGCCCAAGTTGTTCAAAATTGGTGTGAGAAGAAGCATTCAGCACAGTTATGATGGATGGTGGGCCACCATGTTCGCCCGGCATTAACCCAAAGGTGCACTTATGGGACGTGGTTGGTGGAAAGATTGCACCCCAGATCCTGCACCTACAAATGCCAGCTAACTATAGGCGCCTGTTCAGACGGAATAGCTCAACACCTTTCCAGAAGACTTCCGGCCACTTGTGGAATCAGTGCCACATCAATTTGCTGGACTTTGCCGGGCTAGAGGACGTCCTACATGAAACTAGGTACGTATCCCATGACTTTTGGCACTTTATTGTATTTGTTCTCCATTCCATTTTTCTGTATACTCTCTTCATAAAACAAACCACTCTAAATCATATTTCTTCCTTTTCCTGTTTTTTTTTTTTCTAGTGGTGGATCTAGTTTTTTTACCCTGCCTGTACTGGCAGGCATGCACAAGCATACGTAAACAGCAGATACATAACCAGAACTACTTTATGCACTGAAAATTGGTAGCCCACTCTATTTTTCTCATTCATAGTGTAAGGAAAAACTGCCTTGTACCACCCACAGAACTAAACAAGCACAAGTGACAAACTACACTTTTGGAAATATTACTTATGTTTACAATGCATTTTCACAGTGTTTACAAAACCATTTTTCAGGGAGTTTTGAGTGTATGCCTTGACACTGGAAGTGAAACCACTTATTACAACTATCACAACCTGCCATACTACGCTTACTCGTTACTAAAGAGCAATCCCAGCATTTCCACGAAGCTTTTAAATCTTTAATTCTCTGATGAACTGCCATCCAAGCTGCTTCAGAAAAATACTGTCGAACACAACACACATCAACATCTAAAATATCTGCCGAGATACTTTCAAAGTCTAAAGGGATCTGATGGGCCTCTATTATCTTCTTTTGTTTCATTACTTCTGCGATACTTTCCCCCAATATACATTCTAGAATTTTAAACTCTTTATGTGATGGAGAAAAGTTTTGGGTTATGATGGCTGTAGCATCTGTTGTATCAACATCAACATAGCTAGCACATACCTGTTCTTCAATAATCACTTCTCCCTCAGGAACAAGTTGATTTATATTTTCAATAGTCACAGATTCGCTGAAATGTGGCAGATCTGGAGGGGTCGAGGTATCTACACTTTCAATGGAATCACCAAAACTGTTCTGCTCAGGAGCAATTAGCTGCTCTAAATTTTTCTTTATACCCATTGCCTCATTATTTGTTGGTCTACACATCCTACTGCGGGGACGTTTCTTTTTTTGTGTGGAAACAAAGCGCCTCTGAGCTTTAATCTTCTGATTCGGAGCTCTGTTTAAAACCTTGGGAAGTGACACATTTGGCTTATTGACTGATAAAAGTAAAAGTCTTTCAGCTGTTGCAATTGATTCATCGCACTGTTGCATAATATCCAAATCTGTAGCTTTTTCACACAACTTGGAAATATGCTCTAACCGTTCAAGTATCTTCTTTCTTTTTTCTTCAATTGTGCACAATGGTTTTCTTAAGTGACTAAGTGTAGATTCTTCTTCCATTCTGTCCCCGCACGGGGATAACTGGTTTTCCAGTTATTTGGGGAGCGGCGCCCCACGGCCCGAGCTGACCTTGTGACGGTTTTTTGCTTTCTTGTTTTTGTGCTTTATCGTTACCGCAGGGACAGCTGTTCATCCAGCTGATGGGGAGTAGCGACCCCACGGCCCCAGCCGACATGTTTTGTTTGATTCTTCTCATTACAACTTTGTGTTGCCACCACCTCGACAGCACCCGCCTCAGTTGTTGGTTGCTGAGGTTGTGATTATGCGCCAGCCCTTTCCTTTCCTCTCGCTTTCCTCTCCCTTTCCTGTTTTTACTTTCTTCTCCACTACCTGTTCTTCTTTTTTACTCCATTTTCTACTCGACTTGCTTCTCCATTTTCTGTTCCTCTCTTGTTTTTCCGGGCTGGTTTTGCTAGACCTACCTGCACGTTTGCCGTGTGCGGTGACCCGTACAGGTGGAAAAGGGGATGCTGGAGGCTGAGGTTTCTGGTGGCCAGGTTGTTGTTGTCGCCAGTCGCCAACACTCCTCTTTGCCCCCTGCTTCACCCTAAACGGGCGGCTAGGAACTAACCCATTCCTAGTCAATCGGCTTGTTGTTTCGTACAACAGGGTGAGTTTGGGGATAGTGCGGGCATGCCAAAGGAGTGTTACCGAGACCTGGGAAAGTCTCGGTACTCGCTGAGCGCTTGTCTGCACTGTCAACATGCTATATCCGTTGCTTAACCCTAGAGTCGTGTCCTGCGTCCAATTGGGCTTGCGGACCTCCGGCTCTCCCCTGTTGGGCTCGGTTGTGGGCGGGGAAATCGGCGGACGAACTTTTTACTTCTTTTCATGGATAACAAAAAAATTTCCCAAGAACTTCAAACAAAGCGGCCCATTGAGGAAGGGTCACCCCCTCCCAACAAGAAACCTACACCTGATTCTGCCAATGTTCGGTTCTTTTGCATCCACTCCTTGGACGCTTCAAACCCATTAAACACCAGAAGCCCCTTCTGGATAAATAAAGCATTGCAATCAATTGCCAGCTCTCCTAAGAGCGTTAAGAAGCTCCAATCTGGAGATCTTCTTGTCGAGATGTCGAGTCCGAGATATGCTACAGTGCTTTTAAACACCACCTCTTTTTTAGATTGTCCAGTAAAAGTTACCCCTCACGGCTACCTCAATTCCTCACGAGGTGTTATCTCTTCTCAAGACCTTCTGGAGTGCAGTGACCAAGAACTTCTGGAGGAACTGAGAGACCAACAAGTGAGTGGAGTCCGGCGCATCCTATTTCGGCGAAATGGCCAATCTGTCCCATCTCGAAACATAATACTGACCTTTAACACCCCATCCCTGCCAACATCAATCAAGGCAGGGTATCTACACCTTGAAGTGCGCCCCTTGATACCAAGTCCTCTACGATGCTTCAAATGCCAAGCATATGGTCACTCCCAGCAGTCTTGCAGGAGCACTGCTCGGTGTGGGCGTTGTACAGCAACAGACCATACTTTGCAAGATTGCCATGCCGAAGCCGAGCTGTGCTTCAACTGCATGGCATCTCATGCAGCATCGTCGAGAGACTGCCCAAAGTGGAAGGAGGAAAAAGAGATCCAACGCATTAAGACCGTTGAGGGAATCTTCTACCCAGAGGCCAGAAGAAAGGTCGCTCCAAATCAATCAAATCGGCGATCTTATTCATCAGCGGTTATTGCAAGGACTACAGTCGGTACCCAGACTGATAGCCAAATCCCAGTGAATTGTCCTTACAAGCTTGACGACATCATAGCTGCTGGTCTGGCAGCACTGCAATCCCGAGCTCGGGACGCGAAAACTCCAGCAACCACCGTGCCTAAACCTGCTGCAACTAACACCAGCACCACCGGGACTTCAACAACCCCGGGAGGAAAGAGAAAGGAAAAAGAAAAGGAGAAGAAATCTCCAAACTCCCATCATAAGAACCAGGATCGGGCAAGATCATCTGCGACACAGGAACCAAAATACCGCCCCATTTTACCACCAGAGACTACAGGGCGTCGGACAAAACAGTCCCAAGCGCAAATGGACATTGCAGACGAAATGATGGAATCGGACAACTTTTAGTTGTCCCAGTTTTTCTCGGGTTTTGTTTTTCGTTTTTTCTTTTTCTCATTCACCACAATTCAAACCATGGATCAAATCGTTCAGTGGAACTGTCGAGGCTTTCGGACAAGACATGACGACGTGAAACATCTGCTTTCGTCATACTCTCCGGTGTGCCTTTGCCTCCAGGAGACAAAACTTAAACCATCAGACCTCCTTTCAGTTCGAGGCTACAGTGCATTTCGGAAAGATAATGTTTCAGGAGATATAGCTTGCGGGGGAGTTGCCATCCTTGTCCCCCACAGTGTTCCAGTTTCTTCTGTTGCGGTCTCAACATCTTTACAAGCCGTTGCGGTGCGTATCTCCATGCCTGTGCCTCTAACTGTTTGCAGCGTCTATCTGCCGCCGGATGAGGACGTGAGCGTGTCCGTTCTTGAGAGCTTAGTTGCGCAGCTGCCGTCACCTGCTCTTCTTCTGGGTGACTTCAATGCTCATAATCCATTGTGGGGTAGTGTCAGAACAGACTCACGAGGCCGTAGGATCGAATCTCTTCTTTCCTCGACCTCTTTGTGCCTGTTTAACACCGGTGCTGACACTTACTTCCACGAGCCTACACGAAGTTTCAGTGCAATCGATTTATCTTTGGGTCAACCATCGGTTATGGCCGACTGGTCGTGGACGGTGTGTGACGACCTCCATGGAAGCGACCACTTCCCGGTTGTACTTAGGTATAATGTGAGCGTACCATCTTCTGCCTCCCGCCCTCCTCGTTGGAGGACGGATCGTGCCAAATGGGAGGTCTTCACACCGTCCGCAGTAATATCTTTTACCATGGTGACCCGTGGGTCAATTGACGCAGCTGTTACTGATGTCACAACGTGTATCATTCAGGCAGCAGATTTCTCTATCCCAAAAACATCAACGACACTCCCAAGACGTCCGAAGCCTTGGTGGAACCCTGATTGCGCAGCGGCTAGGAGAGTTCAACATAAGGCCTGGTGTACTTTTCGGCGTTATCCGACCGATGCTAATCTTGTTAAATTTAAAAGAGCAAAATCTTACGCTCGGTTGGTGCGTCGACGAAGCAAGAGGAGTCTTGGATGAAGTACGTTTCATCTATCAATTCACGTGCCAGTTCAAAAACTGTTTGGGAAAAAATTCGTAAGATCCGGGGAAACTATAGTTCCCGCCAAATTTCAATTCTTGAGAATAACGGCTGCACGTATGCTGAAGTTGGGGAGATTGTGGATTGCTTGGGAGAAGCGTTTGCCTCAGTTTCTAGTTCTCAGGCGTATCTCCCGTCCTTTCAGAGGATTAAAACAACCGCGGAACGCCAGAAAATCTCCTTTGCGCCTTTTTATAACACTGAGTATAACTCCCCCTTCAGCATGGTTGAACTACGGGTGGCTCTGCATCGGTCCGGCGCAATATCTGTCGGTCCCGACGGCATCCACTATGACATGATTCGTCATCTCTCGCAGTCGTCTCTCGAGAATCTGTTAGTGCTTTTCAACCGTATTTGGTTGGAGCACAATTTCCCGGACTCTTGGCGAAGAGCTTTTGTTTTACCTTTTTCCCAAGCCTGGCAAAGACCCCAAGTCTCCCTCTAGTTATCGGCCAATTGCCCTCACTAGCTGTCTGTGCAAAATCCTTGAACGAATGGTTAATTCCCGGCTAATTTATTTTCTTGAAGAACATCGAATACTCTCTCCATCACAAAGCGGCTTCCGTCGTCATCGTTCAGCTCCTGACCATCACCTGCTCCTTGAGACGTCTGTTCGTGAGGCGTTCGTGCGTAGGCAGCACCTGGTGTCTGTATTTTTTGACATCGAAAAAGCTTACGATAGAGCGTGGCGTCACGGTATCCTCCGTGACCTCCACGAGAGTGGGTTGCGGGGAAACCTGCCAACCTTCATTGCCAACTTTCTTCGTAACCGTGTGTTCCAGGTGCGCCTGGGTACAACGCTGTCCGCCTTTTTCCATCAAGAACAAGGCGTTCCTCAAGGCAGCATTCTTTCGGTGACTCTGTTCATCCTCCGCATTAATTGTTTACTCAAAAATCTTCCTCCTACGGTTTCTGCTACCATTTATGTTGACGACCTTCACATCTTCTGTTCGTCATCCAGCATGCATTTCGTTGAAAGGCAGCTGCAGTCTGCAATTACCCAGATTGTTAAAGCCGCTAACAATAATGGGTTTGTTCTTTCTCCCGACAAGACAGCCTGTGTCCATTTCTGCCGGAGGCGTGGCCTCCATCCTGATCCAGAGCTCTATTTGGACCGTGCAGCCATTCCAGTTTTGCCGGAAACCAAGTTCCTTGGTTTGACCGTTGACCGTGCTCTCACCTTTCGCTCGCACGTTCGACGGCTTAGGACTTCCTGTCTGAGAGCCTTGTCAATCCTTAAGATCCTTGCCTCAGTCTCCTGGGGTGCAGACAGGACTTCTTTGTTCCGTATTTACCATTCTCTCATTCGGTCTAAGCTGGATTATGGCTGTATGGTGTATGGCTCTGCGCGTCCTACCGTTCTCCGGCCGTTGGATACCATCCACCATCAAGCGCTGCGTCTTTGTACGGGAGCGTTTCGTACGTCACCCATTCCCAGCCTTTATGCCGACGCGAACGAACCGTCGCTTCATTTACGCCGTCTGCAGCTGTCTCTTCAATTTTACCTGAAACTTAAATCACTCACAGACCATCCTTTATACGATGCAGTTTTTCATCCCCAGCATGCTCGTTTGTTCGAGATCCGTCCCTCGTGCATTCGAACCTTCGGTCTTCGTATGGCGGCCGTAGCTCGTGATGCAGGGCTCGACTTGTCACTCGTTGGAGAGACCAGGGGCTTTGAGGATTCTCCATGGCATCCTCTTGGTGTCATGGTCGATACCAACTTTACATCTTTTGACAAGTCCTCAACCCCTGCGTCAGTGTACCAGCAGCTCTTCGCTGAACACCGTTACGTCAATGCAGACTTTATTCCTGTTTTCACCGATGGATCTAAGGCGGCTGGTGTTGTTGGATCCGCCGCCGTCTGCGTTGACGAAGTTTCTGTTGCCCGCATTCCTCCTGAGGCCACGGTTTTTTCGGCGGAGATGCATGCTGTGTATCTTGCACTTGTTCACGTGCAGTCGAGCTCTCATCAGCGTGCTATTGTGTACACTGATTCGTTGAGTGTTGTGCAATCATTGTCATCTTTGGATTTCACTGGCCACCCACTTCTTTTTGCCGTTCGGAGACTAATGGACCTTATTCATGTGACGTCAGATGCGTACCAACATGGCTGCTGATTCAATGTTTTCGCTATTTGATTATCTCTTACTGTTGCCTAATTTTTACAATCCTAACGTCATGGATTCTGCCGTGGAATTAATAGAGCTACAGGGCGAAGAAGAAGAAATTAATTTCTTAGAAGAACAAATCAAGGTTGCAAAAATATACAAAGAACATTTTCTGTTCGATGTTTATTTCGCATGGGACAGGAAAGCATCGCCGTTAGTCATAATGAAGTTTTTAATATAGCATTTCTCGTGCACGCTATATTAAATTTTCATGTTCTTATTGCCAGACATTGGCGAAATATCTGAAACATAAAATTTAGTACCTTGTTTTGTAAAACAAAAACATTTAAAAGCTCAGACAAATACGTAATAAGGAAACAAACTAGGGTTCGTACGCTAGGCAATCTGCTCAAAAATTAAATGAATGTGTAACATTAAATAAAAGAGAAATGATAGATGTTTGTTTTATTCTTTGAGGAAAGTAGAACTTAATTCGTAATTTACCGATCCAAATATTCCATTAATTTTCGCCTACCTTTTATTTCTTTTTCTTTTTCTTTTTTGAAATTGAAATTCGAAGGCATACTACGAGGTTTCAACTGCCTTTGATTCGAAGTGTCATAATATCCAAAAGCTATTTCGTTAAAGTTGGCAGAACATATTGGAGAGTGCACATCGGGATGGAAATCACCGCGTTTCATTTTACACAGCCATTCCCTTAATAATTTCGTCTTTTTCAGCGGAAAATTAAAGAATGTTTTTCTTTCGTTTACACAATTTAGGTTGCAGGATTTATTAGCACAACCATACGATGAGCAAAAGTTATACATGTCGTTAATAAATTTACGAAAATCGCGTTTTTCCTGAATCCTTGCGACGTAACGCCATGTTAAGCAATGGGAAAACGCATGTAAACAAACTCTTGTTGGTCCTCGGCCACGGAAATGCTTTCCCATGATGCAAAGCGAGGTGAATAAGGTCCATTCCCTGAATCTATGGAATTTTCCATAGCGTTACGACTACTGCATTGCCGTAAGGTTTATATTGACCGGAGCCATCGTTCCGTATTGACCCTGTTGCGACGTCACGAAAGCGAAATTCGCGTGCAGCAAAGCCGTCTAGAGTACTAGAAGCGCTTAATACCTATGCGATGATATCACCATGAGATATTCCTTTTGAAATTTCCTGGCAGTTCTGTGTCCTGCGTTCTGAAAGCTTACAAGCCAAAGAAAGTTCACTATATTCCTTCTTTAATATTGAGCATCGGGTAAAAAATTTTGGACGCCCCGGTGGCGCAGTGGCGTAAGGGGTCCGGGTTCGAATCCTAGTGAGGCGTGGATCATTCGTTCGTAAGGGGTCCGGGTTCGAATCCTGTGAGGCGTAGATGTTGTGTTTGTCTTACGGCACTGGCTCTCTCCCTTCCCTGGAACCAGTGACCCTAAATTAGGGACGGGCGACTGCTTATAGCCCATTGAGTTGCTCACGGTGTTCGTTAAACTAACAATAAAAAAAGAAAAGAAAATTTTGAATGAACTAAGCCCAAAAGGAAAATTAAAAAAATTGCTCGTTGGCTATTTCCTGTAGAATTCCCTGAGTGGACGTACAACGTTAAAGACAGTGTGTAAGGAACACTATTTAAGTTAAATTAAAATATCTTATTTCTAAGCCTCATATAAAGGCAATTTCTTTCCTTTTAAAACAGAAGCTGCTATACATCATAGTGTTTTTGTCGAAAAATCCCTAGGTGGAGAATTGAACTGCGTTAGTAGTATAAAAGGACGGGGACTGGCGCAAGAATGCATCCTTCTAGAGAAGGAGGGGGGGAGAGCGTGGCCTGGTTGGTTGGTTGATTTTATTGGCGCAAGGGCCAGGTTTGGCCAAAGAGCGCCAGACAAAGAACTATTAGCTACAGATTTTGAAAAGCGTGGAAAATGATTAAGAGCAGCCAGGCTGGGTAAAAGTTGGAAAAGAGGATGATGAAAGCTGTGAAGACAAGTTAGTTAATTAGGTTTAAAAAAAAAATTATTAATTTACTAGTATAATTATTATCATGTAACACAACTACACAAAGGATGATTCACCAGGAGGGGGACGAACTGTCACTTCCTCCCCCCACGCTCCTCTGCAATGCTGGCCGAGGGCGGGGACGAACTGTCACTCTCCTCCCCCCTATGTTCCTCTATAATGATGGTTGAGGGTGGGGACCTCGCTGAGGCCGAGACAGTTGCAATGTTGGGCAGGCGGACCGCGACAGTTGGATGGACACTGCACACCTTTGCGGATTGAGGGCCGGGTCGTCCGCACGTGCAGGCTGTCGGCTGGAAACTGGAAGAGACGGTCGGCTTCAAAGAGAAGAGCACAGAATCAGCTATTCGAAAAATCTGGAGCTCGGGGAAATACACCTGTGTCGCTTGGTCAGCTGTAGATCGCTTGGCAAGTGCGGCGAGAGCTACAGGGCGCGGAACAAAGGGCTGCACGGGTTGTGGCAGAGACTGAACCACTGCGGCAAAAGTACGCTGTCGATTGGTGGGTATACCCAACTTGGCCTTTGCAGCAGGGTACGAGAGTCCTTCCAGGGTCTTGAGGCGCTGGATCGCCATCTCGCCCTTCCATTTCATACAGTTGCGGGAGTAAGCAGCATGGGCCTCACCACAGTTAACACAGCAGGCCGCAGAAGTGCAACCTTCCCCGTCATGTTCACCGGAGCCACAATTAGCGCAACGAGCGGAACTCTTACAGAATCGTTGTGAATGCCCGTACCTCTGGCACCTGAAACAGCGCAGAGGACTGGGAATGTACGGGCGAACTCCACAGACCAAGTAGCCAGCCTTGATTTCGGTCGGAACTTTCGGGGAGTTAAAAGTCAAGATTACATTTTTAGATTTAATCAAAGAGCCATCACGCCGAAACATCATACGACGTGCAGCAAGAACACCCTGGCAAGTTCAGTCACCAATTCGTCCTCACTGCATGGCAAGAGATCAAACTCCGAAATAACACCCCGAGAGGTGTTAAGAAACGGGTGAGGTGTCACTTTGACAGGAATGCCTTGAAGACTAGTGAGGTGCAGAAAAGTGTTACTCTGAGAAACACTGCAAGTTTGGACAAGCAGGTCCCCAGAGCGAAGCTTCCTCACAGACTTCAAGGGGCCAACTGCAGCGTCCAAAGCTTTAGAAATGAAAAAGGGAGATCTGGTGGACAGTCTCTCATTCGGATCGATGGATTCTACAAGTAAGTGTGTAGCATGCGTAGTCACAGCAATCGAGGGGAGACGACGCTTCGGAGCGACTGGTACAGCTGCCGAAGAAGAGGTTCCACATTCTTGGTCCAGGTCAAGGTCTAAAGATCGTTTAAGGTTATGAGACTTGGTAGGTTGAGAAGACGAAGGAGAGTCATTGTCAATAATAATTTTTTCAGGCGACTTAAAGGTGGAGTTTTTCTTTTTGTTTTTACCCATGGAAAAAAGGAAGAAGATTCGTCTGCAAACTACTCCACCCACCACCGAGCCCTACAAGGGAGAACTGGAGGTCTGCAAGTCAAGAAAATGACGCTGGACACAGTTCTGGAGCTTATACGTTGCAGATATAGTCCGTTGGCTGTGATCACACGCACTCGGCGGACACTTCGGCCTCCAGGTACCGTCATGCCAACGCCTTTGGCATGATCCCACAACCCCGGGCTTACCCTGCCGTGCTATACGACAAAAAAGCCGCTAAAGCCCTGTACACAACTTGGAACAAGACTTCTGACTAGAGGTGGGTTAGTCAGAAGTCTTGTTCCTGCGACCTCAGCCGCCAGACATCCCATTTCCGCCTCACGGGTCACCGCACGCGGCAAACATGCAGGTAGGTCTAGCACCCAAACCAGCTAAAAGGAAAAAAAGAAATCCAAAGAAGACAAATCCTGGAAGGGAACCTAAACGGAATTTCAGCAACCTACGAACTGAGCGGTTAATATGAAACAGTTAGTGGTGGAAGGTAACAAAGCCACAAGACCGGGGTGTTAGTACATAACGTGGTAGCGATTAGGTAGAATACAACACGGGCAACTATCAGGGGAGAAAATAAATAAAAACAAAAAAGCGAGACACAAGACCAGCTCGGGATCGTGGGGCCGCGACTCCCCAACAGCTGGATGAACAGCCGTCCCTGCAAACACCAACAGCACCAAAATAAAAATCAAGCGGTGGCATGACATCAGATGTTGACCAGTCACAAGGTCAGCTCGGGCCGTGGGGGCGCCGCTCCCCAAATAACTGGAAAACCAGTTATCCCCGTGCGGGGAGAGGCGTGGCCTGACGACGAAGGATGGGGTGTGGCACGGGCAGAAGGAGCAAAAGGGCGAGGCTTGCGGCAGAAGGAGGGGGGCGTGGCGTACGGTAGAAGGGGCAGATGGCGCTAGTGTGTTGGATCGATGTGCTTCCCCTAGCGGTGCTTCTTGGAACTTTATTTTTACGTTGAACCTTTGTTTTTGAAAGATGGTAACGACCGAGTGGGAGAAAGAACGTGGCAGATGACGCTAGTGTGTTGGGTCGATGTGCTGCCCCAAGCGGTGCTTCTTGGAACTTTCGATGGATTTTTGAGAAATGGCAACGACCGAGTGGTGAAAGGGCGTGGATATAGAGGGATGTGTACGCGATGTGCTGCCTCCTAGCGGTGCTTCTTGGAACTTTCGATGGATCTTTGAGATATGGCAACGACCGAGTGGGGGAAAGGGGATGTGTACGCGATGTGTTGCCCCCTAGCGGTGCTTTTTTGGAACTTTTCTCGGGAGATTTATTGGACTTAGACAAATTTTTGGGAAGTCTTTCCAATATGTTTTGTTTTATTCAACTTATATTTTTAGAACTTCCGTGAGGTGTTAGAAATTTTTATAGACGTTGCAGTATTTTTTTCCCTTCAGGTTCATAAAATATGATCTGATGGTCCCAGCGAGACCATTGGGAAAATAAAAGAAAAGGAAAAATGGAATACTTTGTTAAGTTTAAAGGCTACTGCGAAAAATCAACGCATGGATCCCCGCGGAAGACTTGACCTCGCTATGAAACCGACCTTATTTTTAAATGAAACGTCATTCGTCAAGATGAGTCTGCACTACCGAGCTGAATGGAGACTGGGAAGTGGGACTCGTCGAACTCATCTACCCCCATTCGTGGTATAATATCACGGAAAATTCCAACCATTTCGAATACGATTTGGGAACAGGTCAGTTTAAGACGGGAAGAATATCTCCAGGTCATTACGAGTCTATAGCGGACATTGTTAACACAAAGCGGCTTCCGTCGTCATCGTTCAGCTCCTGACCATCTCCTGCTCCTTGAGACGTCTGTTCGTGAGGCGTTCGTACGTAGGCAGCATCTGGTGTCTGTCTTTTTTGACATCAACAAAGCTTATGATAGAGCATGGCGCCACGGTATCCTCCGTGACCTCCACGAAAGTGGGTTGCGGGGAAACCTGCCAACCTTCATTGCCAACTTTCTTAGTGACCGTGTGTTCCAGGTGCGCCTGGGTACAACGCTGTCCGCCTTTTTCCATCAAGAACAAGGTGTTCCTCAAGGCAGCATTCTTTCGGTGACTCTGTTCATCCTCCGCATTAATTGTTTGCTTAAAAATCTTCCTCCTACGGTTTCGACTACCATTTATGTTGACGACCTTCACATCTTCTGCTCGTCATCAAGCATGCATTTCATTGAAAGGCAGCTGCCAGAGGATTAAAACAACCGCGGAACGCCAGAAAATCTCCTTTGCGCCTTTTTATAACACTGAGTATAACTCCCCTTCAGCATGGTTGAACTACGGGTGGCTCTGCATCGGTCTGGCGCAACATCTGTCGGCCCTGACGGCATCCACTATGACATGGTTCGTCATCTCTCGCAGTCGTCTCTCGAGAATCTATTAGTGCTTTTCAACCGTATTTGGTTGGAGCACAGTTTCCCGGACTCTTGGCGAAGAGCTTTTGTTTTACCTTTTCCCAAGCCTGGCAAAAGACCCCAAGTCTCCCTCTAGTTATCGGCCAATTGCCCTCACTAGCTGTCTGTGCAAAATCCTTGAACAGAATGGTTAATTCCCGGCTAATTTATTTTCTTGAAGAACATCGAATACTGTCTCCATCACAAAGCGGCTTCCGTCGTCATCGTTCAGCTCCTGACCATCTCCTGCTCCTTGAGACGTCTGTTCGTGAGGCGTTCGTACGTAGGCAGCACCTGGTGTCTGTATTTTTTGACATCGAAAAAGCTTACGATAGAGCGTGGCGTCACGGTATCCTCCGTGACCTCCACGAGAGTGGGTTGCGGGGAAACCTGCCAACCTTCATTGCCAACTTTCTTCGTAACCGTGTGTTCCAGGTGCGCCTGGGTACAACGCTGTCCGCCTTTTTCCATCAAGAACAAGGCGTTCCTCAAGGCAGCATTCTTTCGGTGACTCTGTTCATCCTCCGCATTAATTGTTTACTCAAAAATCTTCCTCCTACGGTTTCGGCTACCATTTATGTTGACGACCTTCACATCTTCTGTTCGTCATCCAGCATGCGTTTCGTTGAAAGGCAGTTGCAGTCTGCAATTACCCAGATTGTTAAAGCCGCTAACAATAATGGGTTTGTTCTTTCTCCCGACAAGACAGCCTGTGTCCATTTCTGCCGGAGGCGTGGCCTCATACTGATCCAGAGCTCTATTTGGACCGTGCAGCCATTCCAGTTTTGCCGGAAACCAAGTTCCTTGGTTTGACCGTTGACCGTGCTCTCACCTTTCGCTCGCACGTTCGACGGCTAAGGACTTCCTGTCTGAGAGCCTTGTCAATCCTTAAGATCCTTGCCTCAGTCTCCTGGGGTGCAGACAGGACTTCTTTGTTCCGTATTTACCATTCTCTCATTCGGTCTAAGCTGGATTATGGCTGTATGGTGTATGGCTCTGCGCGTCCTACCGTTCTCCGGCCGTTGGATACCATCCACCATCAAGCGCTGCGTCTTTGTACAGGAGCATTTCGCACGTCACCCATTCCCAGCCTTTATGCCGACGCGAACGAACCGTCGCTTCCCCCGCACGGGGATAACTGGTTTTCCAGTTATTTGGGGAGCAGCGCCCCCACGGCCCGAGCTGACCTTGTGACTGTTTCTGTTTTGATTTCGTCTTGATACGATGATACCACCGAAGGGACAGCTGTTCATCCAGCTGATGGGGAGTGGCGACCCCACGGCCCGAGCCGACAGTAGTGTTTAAAATCTTTTTCCATTTGTGGTTGTTGTTGTTGTTATCTCGCCACGCTCCCGCCTCAGTCCTGTAGGTTGCTGAGGTTGTGATTATGCGCCAGCCCTTTCCTCTCACTTTCCTGTTTTTGCTTTCTTCTCCACTCCCTGTTCTTCCTTTTTTCTCTATTTTCTACTCCTCTTCCCTTACTTTTTCATTTTCTGTTCCTTCTTCGTTTCTTCGGGCTGGTTAGCTAGACCTACCTGCACGTTTGCCGTGTGCGGTGACCCGTACAGGTGGAAAAGGGGATGCTGGAGGCTGAGGTTACTGGGGGCCAGGCTATAGTTGTCACCAGTCGCCAACACTCCTCTTTGCCCCTGCTTCACCCTAAACGGGAGGCTAGGAACTAACCTACTCCTAGTCAATCGGCTTGTCATTTCGTACGACGGGGTGAGTTTGGGGATAGTGTGGGCATGCCAAAGGGGTATTACCAAGACCCGGGAAAGTCGAGGTACTCGCTGAGCGCATGTCTGCACGATCAACATGCTATATCCGCCGCCTAACCCTAGGGCCGTGTCCTGCGCCCATGTTGGCCTGCGGACCTCCGGCTCTCCCCTGTTGGGCTCGGTAGTGGGCGGGGAAGCTGGCGGATGAATTTTTTCGCATTATATATGGATTCTTCAAATATTCCCCCTTCTGTCAAACTAAAGAAATCTTTGGACACGGATCCTAACCCCACCAATAAGAAACTGCGTACTTTGCCGCCGGACACTGCCCGATTTTTTATCATCCATGCCCGGGAAGATTCTTACAAGCTTGGCTCCAAATCTCCCTTCTGGATTCAAAAAGCCCTGCAAGGAGCGGTTGCGTCACCAACCAGTGTGAAGAAGTTAAAATCGGGAGATATATTGGTGGAAATGTCAAGTCCACGCCATGGTTCATTGCTCTTGGGCGTCTCCAACTTGGGTGGTGTCCCTGTGGACATCAAACCTCATCAGTCCCTGAATTCATCCAGAGGTGTCATCTCCGAGCGCGACCTCGTGGATGTTTCAGAGGAAGAATTTCTTGAGGAGCTTGCCAACCAAGGTGTCACAGCGGTTCGTCGGATCAAGTTCCGCCGAAACGGGGAGCTGGTCAACTCCAGAACAGTGATTCTGACCTTTGATCGCCCGACTCTTCCATCTTCCATCCATGCGGGCTATTTGAACTGCTCTGTGCGCCCGTACATTCCTAACCCCCTTCGTTGCTACCGATGCCAAGTGTACGGGCACTCCCAGCAGTCTTGCCGTGGTGCTGCTACTTGCAATCGTTGCGGTTCACACGACCATCTTCAATCTGACTGCTCTGCTGCAGCTGCCCATTGTGTGAACTGCAAAGGCGACCATGCTGCCAATGCCAAGAACTGTCCGAAGTGGATTGAGGAGCGGAAGATTCAGGAGGTTAAGACACTTGAACACCTGTCCTACCCTGAAGCTCGACGGAAGGTCGTTCCCGCAGCTCCAAGCGCACGCACCTACTCTTCCGTTGTAGCTCCTAAAACATCCATTGCCACTCAGACAGACATCACTATACCAAAAGACTGCCCTTTCTCTCTCGAGGATATTTATGCTGCTGGGCTGAAGGCCCTTCGACTTTCCACACTAACTGGTTTTCCAGTTATTTGGGGAGCAGCGCCCCCACGGCCCGAGCTGACCTTGTGACGGTTTTTTTGCTTTCTTGTTTTTGTGCTTTATCGTTACCGCAGGGGCAGCTGTTCATCCAGCTGATGGGGAGTAGCGACCCCACGGCCCCAGCCGACATGTTTTGTTTGATTCTTCTCATTACAACTTTGTGTTGCCACCACCTTGACAGCACCCGCCTCAGTTGTTGGTTGCTGAGGTTGTGATTATGCGCCAGCCCTTTCCTTTCCTCTGGCTTTCCTCTCCCTTTCCTGTTTTTACTTTCTTCTCCACTACCTGTTCTTCTTTTCTACTCCATTTTCTACTCGACTTGCTTCTCCATTTTCTGTTCCTCTCTTGTTTTTCCGGGCTGGTTTGCTAGACCTACCTGCACGTTTGCCGTGTGCGGTGACCCGTAAGGTGGAAAAGGGGATGCTGGAGGCTGAGGTTACTGGGGACCAGGTTGTAGTTGTCACCAGTCGCCAACACTCCTCTTTGCCCCCTGCTTCACCCTAAACGGGCGGCTAGGAACTAACCCACTCCTAGTCAATCGGCTTGTCGCTACGTACGGCGGGGTGAGTTTGGGGATAGTGTAGGTATGCCAAAAGGGTGTTACCAAGACCTGGGAAGATCGCGGTACTCGCTGAGCGCATGCTTGCACTTTCAACCTGCTATATCCGCTGCTTAGCCCCAGAGCCGTGTCCTGCGTCCAAATGGGCTTGCGGACCTCCGGCTCTCCCCTGTTGGGCTCGGTTGTGGGCGGGGAATTCAGCGGATGAATTATCTTTTGCTCTTCATGGATTCAATAAACTCTTCCCCTTTGAAAAATAAAAATGCTTTGGACTCGGAGCCTAACTCCACAAATAAAAGAATGAGAACATTATCGGGACACAATGCACGATTTTTTATCATTCATGCCAGAGAGGATACTCACAAACTCAGTTTGAAGTCCCCTTTCTGGATTCAAAAAGCCATCCAGGGTGCTGTTGAGTCGCCAAAGAATGTCAAGAAATTGCCATCTGGAGATCTGTTGGTGGAGATGTCAACTCCCCGGCACGGTGCACTACTTTTGAATATTTCCCACTTAGGTGATGTGCAAGTGGACATAAAACCTCACCATTCTCTGAATTCATCCCGAGGTGTCATCTCTGATCGAGAACTCGTGGATGTCTCAGAGGATGAACTACTTAAAGAGCTTGCCGATCAAGATGTCACAGCAGTCCGACGAATCAAGTTTCGGAGGAATGGGGATCTGGTAAATTCCAGAACTATTATTCTTACATTTAATCGCCCGGCTATTCCATCCTCCATCTATGCAGGGTATTTAAGATGTGACGTGCGTCCCTACATTCCCAACCCACTTCGTTGCTTTAGATGCCAAAGGTATGGTCACTCTCAGCAGTCATGCCGTGGAGCTGCAACTTGCAGCCGCTGTGGCTCTCACGACCATCTTCAGAACGATTGCTCTGCCGCAGCCCCCCACTGTATTAACTGTAACGGAGACCACGCAGCCAATGCTAAAGACTGCCCGAAGTGGGTTGAGGAAAGAAAAATCCAGGAAGTGAAGACCCTTGAACACCTCTCCTACCCGGAAGCAAGGAGGAAGGTTGTTCCTGCTACTCCGGGAGGACGCACCTACTCTTCAGTCTTGTCTTCCAAAACTTCTGTTTCCACCCAGACGGATATAAGCATTCCAAAGAACTGTCCCTTTTCACTGCAAGAAATATATGCTGCTGGTCTAAAAGCCCTTAATGCTTCCACCACCGAACCTTTGCCTTCCCAACAGCAGCCCACCGTTGGAAAACCTTCTGCAGCCTCGCTTAGGCAGGTGGCTCCTGCACAGGCGAATCGTGCTGCACAGCCCGATTCTTTGACTAGTAAGAACAAAGGAAAGAACCAGACTCAAGCAGCCACTCAGACTCAAACCGGAACAAATCCATCCCAGCCCTCCTCTCGGAAACGTACACCAGTACTCCCCCCAGACAACCCGCCGGCTAAAAGTGCTGCAGAGCCACCTGAGGAAATGATGGACTCCGACACCTTTTAAGTGTCCCATTTCCTTCTCCAAACTTCACATTCTCTCATCATGAATCTCATCATACAGTGGAATTGCCGTGGCCTCCGTTCACGATTTGACGATTTGAAGGGCTTGCTCTCTTCACACACCCCACTCTGCGTGTGCCTCCAAGAGACAAAACTCCGCTTTACCGATACTTTTTCGGTGCGAAGATACAGTACATTTCGCAAAGACCATACGCGCGGAGCTATCGCATGTGGAGGAGTGGCCATTCTCGTTCCTCATGGTGTCCCAGTCACAGCGATTGCTCTGCGCACGAATCTGCAAGCAGTTGCAGCAAGACTATCCGCTAACACTCTGATCACAGTATGTTGCATTTACTTACCACCAGATGAAGCTGTTAGCCCTTCAGACTTGGAAGATTTGGTTGACCAGCTACCGCCTCCGTTTTTCCTTCTCGGAGATTTCAATGCACACAATCCGTTGTGGGGAGACCGCAGTCGTGATCCCAGGGGCCGCGTTATCGAGTCCCTGCTGTACAACACATCACTCTGCCTCCATAACACGGGAGCAAATACCTACTTCCACGAACCCAGCCGCTCGTACTCGGCCATTGATCTGTCGCTGTGTTCACCATCCTTATTTCCTGACTGGTCTTGGAGCGTGTCTGGTGATCCCCTTGGCAGCGATCACTTTCCAATTTTTCTTCGACTCGCTGGTGACGGCTACCGCCATCCTACCCGTCCCCCTAGATGGGATATTGATCGAGCCAAGTGGGACGCATTCAGTGCTACAGCGATAATTACTTCTACTATGGTGGCCACAGGTACGATCAACGATGCGGTTGCAGCGGTCACAGATTGTATTGTGCAAGCGGCAGAACTCACCATTCCTAAAACGTCAACTAAACTTCCAAGTTGCCCAAAGCCATGGTGGAATTCGAAATGCAAGGCAGCACGTCAGGCCCAGCATAGGGCTTGGGGCAAATTTCGTCGCTATCCCACCGACGCTAACCTTCTTGCTTTCAAGAAGGCCAAGGCTTATGCAAGACTGGTTCGTCGTCGCCATAAACGGGAATCCTGGATCCAATATGTATCGGGCATCAACACATCTGCAAACTCCAAAATGGTTTGGGACAGGATTCGCAAGATTCGGGGAAAGTACCCATCTGGCGAGATCTCCATCCTCGAGAGTGGTGGAGGAATGGTTGCCGACGCTCGGGGTATCGCTGACTGTCTTGGCACAGCGTTTGCTTCAGTTTCCAGCAACTGCAATTATCCTCCTTCTTTCCAAGAGCTTCAGTCACGGCTGGAGAGAAAACGAATGTCCTTTCGACCGTTTTCCTCGGAGGACTATAACAGCCCGTTGACAGCGGTGGAACTAAGGATTGCCTAAATCGCTCTGGCCGAACATCTGCAGGACCTGATAACATCCTTTACGAAATGCTGAAGCACCTTTCTCCATCATCTCTCGACTGTCTGCTAATCCTGTTTAACAGGATTTGGCAAGAACACGTTTTCCCCGATTCTTGGCGCACAGCTATTGTGATACCTGTTCTCAAACCTGGTAAAGATCCGAAAAACCCGTTCAACTACCGACCAATTGCCATGACAAGCTGCCTCTGCAAGGTGGCGAACGCATCATCAATTTCCGCTTGATCTTCCACTTGGAAACCCATCACCTTTTGTCACCCCATCAAAGTGGACACCGTCGTTTTCGCTCCACAACTGACCACCACCTTCGCCTTGAGACATCGATCAGAGAGGCGTTTGTTCGACGACAGCACATGGTCTCCGTGTTCTTTGATATGGAAAAAGCGTATGATCGGACTTGGAGATACGGCATTCTCCGTGATCTGCACGACTGTGGATTACGGGGAAATTTACCAACTTTCATTGCCGGTTTTCTCCAGAACCGGATGTTCCATGTGCGCGTCGGGTCGACATTCTCCGCGATGTACCCGCAGGAGCAGGGTGTCCCTCAGGGCTCCATCTTATCGGTCACTCTCTTCATCCTTCGGGTGAATCATATCTTCAAGTTACTTCCTCCGATGGTTCGCGGCACTATGTATGTGGACGATCTTCAGATTTCGTGTGCTTCCGTCAACATGCGCACCATTGAGAGACAGTTGCAATCGTCTATTAACAAGATCTCTTCCTGGGTCTCACGCAACGGCTTTGGCTTCTCGTCACAGAAGACTGTTTGCGTACATTTCTGCCGCAAACGCGGTCTTCATCCAGACCCCCACCTCCGTCTGGGGAACACCACCATTCCAGTTGTGACTGAGGTCAAATTCTTGGGATTGACTTTTGACCGCGCACTCACCTTCCGGCCTCACATTCATTCCTTAAAGGTGAAGTGCACAAAGTCATTGAGTATCCTGAAAGTCCTCTCCGGAACATCTTGGGGGCCGACAGGTGCTCAATGCTTCGCATTCATCACTCCCTTGTCCGGTCAAAGTTAGAGTATGGCTGTATAACCTACGGATCTGCACGGCCTTCGGTATTAAAGCTCCTCGATCCAGTCCACCACCAAGCTTTACGCCTGTGCATCGGTGCTTTCCGTACGTCTCCTGTCCACAGCCTGTATGTCGAATCTCATGAGCCACCGTTATGCCTTCGCCGTAAGCAACTGTCTCTCCAGTTCTACATCAAGCTGAAATCTCTCCCTGATCACCCACTTCATGATTCCATCTTCACGCCACAATGTGCTCGCCTATTTTCCAACCGCCCTTCTTGTGTTCCCACCTTCGGAATTCGGATGTCAGACATAGTGCGAGATGCCGGCATAGACTTGTCGTTAATCGGTGTGACCCATGCCTTTAACGATCCACCTTGGCAGCCAGTTCAGGCAGTGACTGACCTCTCTCTTTCTGGATGGCCTAAGTCCTCAACACCTGCACTGGTGTACCAGAAACTTTTTGCTGAACACCTTTCCCTCTATCCCGATTTCGTGCCTGTCTTCACCGATGGTTCGAAATCCGGTGATTTTGTGGGTTCCGCCTTTGTTTGTGCGGATGAGACTTATGCTGAGAGGATTCCGCCGGTTGCGACAGTCTTTACAGCAGAGATGCATGCGGTGCACCTCGCGTTGCGCCACATTCATTCCAAACAACTTCGTCGCACTATGATTTGTATTGATTCTCAATCCGTTATTAAAGCCTTATTCTCCCCGGAGAATAGTGACTCACCAATCACCAGGGATGTCCGTCGGCTCCTGGGAACTTTGACGGGTTCTGGGTACCTGGTCCGATTCTGTTGGATCCCCGGCCATGTTGGGATTCGGGGTAACGAGCTAGTCGACACCGCAGCCAGATCTGTTCCATCCTTGGCAATCACCCGACTGCCACTATTTTTTCGAGATTTTCACCCGTGCATCCGCAAATTTATCATGGAGGAGTGGCAGTCCCTGTGGACCCAACAGAGCAGCAACAAACTTCTTTCCATCAAACCGCAGATCGGACTATGGCAATCTGGGTTGCGGAAGAATCGTCGCGAGGAAGTGGTTCTTGCGCGTCTGCGCATTGGGCATTGTCATTTCACCCACCGCTTCTTGCTGTGTGGCGACACTGCCCCAATGTGCGAGACGTGTAACAGTCGTCTCAGTGTCCTTCATGTCTTGTGTACTTGTGTCCGCTTTCGTGACAACCGTTTTCAATATTTCCGAGCTTATTCTTTGGAAGACAATTCAGCTTCCCTTCAAAGTATCTTAGGTGACTGTTGTGATACGTTCGCAGTTTTTTCATTTTTCAGGCAAATTGACTTTCTTAAACTAATCTAAATTACCAAGCTTTTATCGTTCTTGTTTTTCAGTTGTCCTACTCCGCCGTGCTTCTTATTACTCTACCTAGCTTTTAACTTTTCTTTAATTGCTTCGTGATTGGCGCTCTTTGGCCAGACCTGGCCCTTGCGCCATTAAAATACACCAACCAACCAACCAACCAGTCTATCTTTGCCACCACAGACCAATGCTCGGGGTCCTGCATCCTCGCCCAAGCGCGCTGTTGCAGAACAGGTTTCCCGTTCTACGAGCCCTGATCCCTCGCCTGCTAGACACAAAGGCAAGGCCAAACAATCCTCAGCCACTAAATCTCAAACAAAGGTTCAAGCCGGAACGAATCAGTCCCGGTCTTCATCCTCCAGACACCCCCAGTCCTTCCCCGGTTACCACGCTGCCGAGGGGCACTGCAGACCAGACTGAGGAATTCATGGACTCCGAGGCCTTCTAGGCCTCTTCAGTTCATTTGACCCACGTTTCTTTCTTCCTATCTACCCCTCAAATCATGGTTTCAGTCGTTCAATGGAACTGTCGAGGTTTTCGGACAAAATATGACGACGTCAAACATCTGCTTTCGTCGTACTCTCCGGTGTGCCTTTGCCTCCAGGAGACAAAACTTAAACCATCAGACCTGCTCTCGGTTCGAGGCTACAGTGCATTTCGGAAAGATAATGTTTCAGGAGATATAGCTTGCGGGGGAGTTGCCATTCTTGTCCCCCACAGTGTTCCAGTTTCTCCCGTTGCGGTCTCAACATCTTTACAAGCCGTTGCGGTGCGTATCTCCATGCCTGTGCCTCTAACCGTTTGCAGCGTCTATCTGCCGCCGGATGAGGACGTGAGCGTGTCCGTTCTTGAGAGCTTAGTTGGGCAGCTGCCGTCACCTGCTCTTCTTCTGGGTGACTTCAATGCTCATAATCCATTGTGGGGTAGTGTCAGAACAGACGTACGAGGCCGTAGGATCGAATCTCTTCTGTCCTCGACCTCCCTGTGCCTTTTTAACACCGGAGCTGACACTTATTTCCACGAGCCTACACGAAGTTTCAGTGCGATCGATTTATCTTTGGGTTCACCATCAGTTATTGCTGACTGGTCGTGGACGGTGTGCAACGACCTCCATGGGAGCGACCACTTTCCAATTGTACTTGGCTATAATGAGAGCGTGCCATCTTCTGCTTCCCGCCCTCCTCGATGGAGGATGGATCGTGCCAAGTGGGAGGTCTTCACATCGTCCGCAGTGATACCTTCTGTCATGGTGACCCGAGGGTCAATCGATGCAACTGTTACTGATGTCACCACGTGTATCATTCAGGCAGCGGATCTCTCTATCCCCAAAACATCAACGACGCTCCCAAGACGTCCGAAGCCTTGGTGGAACCCTGATTGCGCAGCGGCTAGGAGAGTTCAACATAAGGCCTGGTGTACTTTTCGGCGTTATCCGACGGATGCTAATCTTGTTAAATTTAAAAGAGCAAAATCTTACGCTCGGTTGGTGCGTCGACGAAGCAAGAGGAGTCTTGGATGAAGTACGTTTCATCTATCAATTCACGTGCCAGTTCAAAAACTGTTTGGGAAAAAATTCGTAAGATCCGGGGAAACTATAGTTCACGCCAAATTTCAATTCTTGAGAATAACGGCTGCACATATGCTGAAGTTGGGGAGATTGTGGATTGCTTGGGCGAAGCGTTTGCTTCAGTTTCTAGTTCTCAGGCGTATCTCCCGTCCTTTCAGAGGATTAAAACAACAGCGGAACGCCAGAAAATCTCCTTTGCACCTTTTTATAACACTGAGTATAACTCCCCCTTCAGCATGGTTGAACTCCGAGTGGCTCTGCATCGGTCCGGTGCAACATCTGTAGGTCCCGACGGCATCCACTATGACATGATCCGTCATCTATCGCAGTCGTCTCTCGAGAATCTGTTAGTGCTTTTCAACCGCATTTGGTTGGAGCACAGTTTCCCGGACTCCTGGCGAAAAGCTTTTGTTTTACCTTTTCCCAAGCCTGGCAAAGACCCCAAGTCTCCCTCTAGTTACCGGCCAATTGCCCTCACTAGCTGTCTGTGCAAAATCCTTGAACGCATGGTTAATTCTAGGCTAATTTACTTCCTAGAAGAACATCAAATTCTGTCGCCATCACAAAGCGGCTTCCGTCGTCATCGTTCAGCTCCTGACCATCTCCTGCTCCTTGAGACGTCTGTTCGAGAGGCATTCGTGCGTAGGCAGCACCTGGTGTCTGTCTTTTTTGACATCGAAAAAGCTTACGATAGAGCGTGGCGTCACGGTATCCTCCGTGACCTCCACGAGAGTGGGTTGCGGGGAAACCTGCCAACCTTCATTGCCAACTTCCTTCGTAACCGTGTGTTCCAGGTGCGCCTGGGTACAACGCTCTCTGCCTTCTTCCATCAAGAACATGGTGTTCCTCAAGGCAGCATTCTTTCGGTGACTCTATTCATCCTCCGCATTAATTGTTTGCTTAAAAATCTTCCTCCTACGGTTTCGACTACCATTTATGTTGACGACCTTCACATCTTCTGCTCGTCATCAAGCATGCATTTCATTGAAAGGCAGCTGCAGTCTGCAATTAACCAGATAGTTAAAGCGGCTAACAACAATGGTTTCGTTCTTTCTGCTGAAAAGACAGCGTGTGTCCATTTCTGCCGGAGGCGTGGCCTCCACCCCGATCCAGAGCTCTATTTGGACCATGCAGCCATTCCGGTTTTGCCGGAAACCAAGTTCCTTGGTTTGACCGTCGACCGTGCGCTCACCTTTCGCTCGCACGTTCGACGACTCCGCACTTCCTGTCTGAGAGCTTTGTCCATCCTCAAGATCCTCGCCTCAGTCTCCTGGGGTGCAGACAGGACTTCCTTGTTCCGTATTTACCATTCTCTCATTCGGTCTAAACTGGATTATGGCTGTATGGTGTATGGCTCTGCGCGTCCTTCCGTTCTCCGGCCGTTGGATACCATCCACCATCAAGCGCTGCGTCTTTGTACGGGAGCATTTCGCACGTCACCCATTCCCAGCCTTTATGCCGACGCGAACGAACCGTCGCTTCATTTACGCCGTCTGCAGCTGTCTCTTCAATTTTACCTGAAACTTAGATCTCTCTCAGAACATACTTTACACGATGCAGTTTTTCATCCCCAGCATGCTCGTTTGTTCGAGACCCGTCCCTCGTGCATTCGAACCTTCGGTCTTCGTATGGCGGCCGTAGCTCGTGATGCAGGGCTCGACTTGTCACTCGTTGGAGAGACCAGGGGCTTTGAGGATCCCCCATGGCACCCTCTTGGTGTCATGGTTGATACCAACTTTACATCTTTTGACAAGTCCTCAACCCCTGCGTCAGTGTACCAGCAGCTCTTCGCCGAACACCGTTACGTCAATGCAGACTTTATTCCTGTTTTCACCGATGGATCTAAGGCGGCTGGTGTCGTTGGATGCGCCGCCGTCTGCATTGACGAAGTTTCTGTTGCCCGCATTCCTGCCGAGGCCACGGTGTTTTCGGCGGAGATGCATGCTGTGTATCTTGCACTTGTTCACGTGCAGTCGAGCTCTCATCAGCGTGCTATTGTGTACACTGATTCGTTGAGTGTTGTGCAATCATTGTCATCTTTGGATTTCTCTGGCCACCCACTTCTTTTTACCGTACGGAGACTTCTTCGTTCTTTGCTCGAGGCTGATGTCCAGATTCGGTTCTGCTGGATTCCTGGGCATGTCGGGATCCCAGGGAACGAGTCTGCTGATGCTGCTGCTAGATCTGCCTCTTCTTTGGTTGTCACACCCTTGCCACTGTTCCACCATGATTTTCGCTTTCTTGTTCACGATCATATCAGACGAACGTGGCGAAGTCTGTGGGACCAACAGGTGGAGAATAAACTGCACCGTGTTAAACCCATCCTTGGAGTCTGGAAATCATCGTGTCGCCGGAACCGTAGGGAAGAAGTTGTTCTTGCGCGTCTCCGCATTGGGCATTGTCGCTTCACGCATAGCTATTTGCTGTGTGGCGACGCTGCCCCAATGTGTGAGGCGTGCGACTGTTTACTCACCGTCTCTCATGTTTTGTGCAGTTGTGTTCGTTTTCGCCATCATCGGTTTCACTATTTTCAGTCTCATCTGCTGGACGAGGACGCAGCTACGCTTCAAAAGCTTTTGGGCGACCACTGCGACACTTTCGCAGTATTTTCCTTTTTAAAACAGATTAACGTTTTAAAACTTATTTAAAAAAAAAAAGTTATATTATAATGGCAAATTAATAAAGTTATATATAAACCTAATAAACTAACTAGTCTTCACAACATCTTTCATCATCCTCTTTTCTAACTTTTACCAAGCCTGTCTGCTCTTAATCATTTCACCCCGCTTTTTAAAATCTTTAGCTGATAGTTCTGTGTCTGGCGCTCTTTGGCCAAGCCTGGCCCTTGCGCCACTAAAATCAATTAACTAACTAACTAACTAACTAACATTTCGCACGTCACCCATTCCCAGCCTTTATGCCGACGCGAACGAACCGTCGCTTCATTTACGCCGTCTGCAGCTGTCTCTTCAATTTTACCTGAAACTTAGATCTCTCTCAGAACATACTTTACACGATGCAGTTTTTCATCCCCAGCATGCTCGTTTGTTCGAGACCCGTCCCTCGTGCATTCGAACCTTCGGTCTTCGTATGGCGGCCGTAGCTCGTGATGCAGGGCTCGACTTGTCACTCGTTGGAGAGACCAGGGGCTTTGAGGATCCCCCATGGCACCCTCTTGGTGTCATGGTTGATACCAGCTTTACATCTTTTGACAAGTCCTCAACCCCTGCGTCAGTGTACCAGCAGCTCTTCGCCGAACACCGTTACGTCAATGCAGACTTTATTCCTGTTTTCACCGATGGATCTAAGGCGGCTGGTGTCGTTGGATGCGCCGCCGTCTGCATTGACGAAGTTTCTGTTGCCCGCATTCCTGCCGAGGCCACGGTGTTTTCGGCGGAGATGCATGCTGTGTATCTTGCACTTGTTCACGTGCAGTCGAGCTCTCATCAGCGTGCTATTGTGTACACTGATTCGTTGAGTGTTGTGCAATCATTGTCATCTTTGGATTTCTCTGGCCACCCACTTCTTTTTACCGTACGGAGACTTCTTCGTTCTTTACTCGAGGCTGATGTCCAGATTCGGTTCTGCTGGATTCCTGGGCATGTTGGGATCCCAGGGAACGAGTCTGCTGACGCTGCTGCTAGATCTGCCTCTTCTTTGGTCGTCACACCCTTGCCACTGTTCCACCGTGATTTTCGCTTTCTTGTTCACGATCATATCAGACGAACGTGGCGAAGTCTGTGGGACCAACAGGTGGAGAATAAACTGCACCGTGTTAAACCCATCCTTGGAGTCTGGAAATCATCGTGTCGCCGGAACCGTAGGGAAGAAGTTGTTCTTGCGCGTCTCCGCATTGGGCATTGTCGCTTCACGCATAGCTATTTGCTGTGTGGCGACGCTGCCCCAATGTGTGAGGCGTGCGACTGTTTACTCACCGTCTCTCATGTTTTGTGCAGTTGTGTTCGTTTTCGTCATCATCGGTTTCACTATTTTCAGTCTCATCTGCTGGACGAGGACGCAGCTACGCTTCAAAAGCTTTTGGGCGACCACTGCGACACTTTCGCAGTATTTTCCTTTTAAAACAGATTAACGTTTTAAAACTTATTTAAAAAAAAAAAAAAAAGTTATATTATAATGGTAAATTAATAAAGTTATATATAAACCTAATAAACTAACTAGTCTTCACAACATCTTTCATCATCCTCTTTTCTAACTTTTACCAAGCCTGTCTGCTCTTAATCATTTCACCCCGCTTTTTAAAATCTTTAGCTGATAATTCTGTGTCTGGCGCTCTTTGGCCAAGCCTGGCCCTTGCGCCACTAAAATCAATTAACTAACTAACTAACTAACAGTTCGAGGCTACAGTGCATTTCGGAAAGATAATGTTTCAGGAGATATTGCTTGCGTGGGAGTTGCCATCCTTGTCCCCCACAATGTTCCAGTTTCTCCCGTTGCGGTCTCAACATCTTTACAAGCCGTTGCGGTGCGTATCTCCATGCCTGTGCCTCTAACCGTTTGCAGCATCTATCTGCCGCCGGATGAGGACGTGAGCGTGTCCGTTCTTGAGAGCTTAGTTGGGCAGCTGCCGTCACCTGCTCTTGTTCTGGGTGACTTCAATGCTCATAATCCATTGTGGGGTAGTGTCAGAACAGACACACGAGGCCGTAGGATCGAATCTCTACTTTCCTCGACCTCTTTGTGCCTGTTTAACACCGGTGCTGACACTTACTTCCACGAGCCTACACGGAGTTTCAGTGCAATCGATTTATCTTTGGGTCAACCATCGGTTATGGCCGCCTGGTCGTGGACGGTGTGTGACGACCTCCATGGAAGCGACCACTTCCCAATTGTACTTAGGTATAATGTGAGCGTACCATCTTCTGCCTCCCGCCCTCCTCGTTGGAGGATGGATCGTGCCAAGTGGGAGGTCTTCACACCGTCCGCAGTGATATCTTTTGCCATGGTGACCCGGGGGTCAATTGACGCAGCTGTTACTGATGTCACAACGTGTATCATTCAGGCAGCAGATCTCTCTATCCCCAAAACATCAACGACGCTCCCAAGACGTCCGAAGCCTTGGTGGAACCCTGATTGCGCAGCGGCTAGGAGAGTTCAACATAAGGCCTGGTGTACTTTTCGGCGTTATCCGACCGATGCTAATCTTGTTAAATTTAAAAGAGCAAAATCTTACGCTCGGTTGGTGCGTCGACGAAGCAAGAGGGAGTCTTGGATGAAGTACGTTTCATCTATCAATTCACGTGCCAGTTCAAAAACTTTGGGAAAAAATTCGTAAGATCCGGGGAAACTATAGTTCCCGCCAAATTTCAATTCTTGAGAATAACGGCTGCACGTATGCTGAAGTTGGGGAGATTGTGGATTGCTTGGGCGAAGCGTTTGCCTCAATTTCTAGTTCTCAGGCGTATCTCCCGCCCTGTCAGAGGATTAAAACAACCGCGGAACGCCAGAAATTCTCCTTTGCGCCTTTTTATAACACTCAGTATAACTCCCCTTCAGCATGGTTGAATTACGGGTGGCTCTGCATCGGTCCGGCGCAACATCTGTCGGTCCCGACGACATCCACTATGACATGATTCGTCATCTCTCGCAGTCGTCTCTCGAGAATCTGTTAGTGCTTTTCAACCGCATTTGGTTGGAGCACAGTTTCCCGGACTCTTGGCGAAGAGCTTTTGTTTTACCTTTTCCCAAGCCTGGCAAAGACCCCAAGTCTCCCTCTAGTTATCGGCCAATTGCCCTCACTAGCTGTCTGTGCAAAATCCTTGAACGAATGGTTAATTCCCGGCTAATTTATTTTCTTGAAGAACATCGAATACTGTCTCCATCACAAAGCGGCTTCCGTCGTCATCGTTCAGCTCCTGACCATCTCCTGCTCCTTGAGACGTCTGTTCGTGAGGCGTTCGTACGTAGGCAGCACCTGGTGTCTGTATTTTTTGACATCGAAAAAGCTTACGATAGAGCGTGGCGTCACGGTATCCTCCGTGACCTCCACGAGAGTGGGTTGCGGGGAAACCTGCCAACCTTCATTGCCAACTTTCTTCGTAACCGTGTGTTCCAGGTGCGCCTGGGTACAACGCTGTCCGCCTTTTTCCATCAAGAACAAGGCGTTCCTCAAGGCAGCATTCTTTCGGTGACTCTGTTCATCCTCCGCATTAATTGTTTACTCAAAAATCTTCCTCCTACGGTTTCGGCTACCATTTATGTTGACGACCTTCACATCTTCTGTTCGTCATCCAGCATGCATTTCGTTGAAAGGCAGCTGCAGTCTGCAATTACCCAGATTGTTAAAGCGGCTAACAATAATGGGTTTGTTCTTTCTCCCGACAAGACAGCCTGTGTCCATTTCTGCCGGAGGCGTGGCCTCCATCCTGATCCAGAGCTCTATTTGGACCGTGCAGCCATTCCAGTTTTGCCGGAAACCAAGTTCCTTGGTTTGACCGTTGACCGTGCTCTCACCTTTCGCTCGCACGTTCGACGGCTAAGGACTTCCTGTCTGAGAGCCTTGTCAATCCTTAAGATCCAGTGTACCAGCAGCTCTTCGCTGAACACCGTTACGTCAATGCAGACTTTATTCCTGTTTTCACCGATGGATCTAAGGCGGCTGGTGTCGTTGGATGCGCCGCCGTCTGCATTGACGAAGTTTCTGTTGCCCGCATTCCTCCTGAGGCCACGGTGTTTTCGGCGGAGATGCATGCTGTGTATCTTGCACTTGTTCACGCGCAGTCGAGCTCTCATCAGCGTGCTATTGTGTACACTGATTCGTTGAGTGTTGTGCAATCATTGTCATCTTTGGATTTTACTGGCCACCCCCTTCTTTTTACCGTACGGAGACTTCTTCGTTCTTTGCTCGAGGCTGATGTCCAGATTCGGTTCTGCTGGATTCCTGGGCATGTTGGGATCCCAGGGAACGAGTCTGCTGATGCTGCTGCTAGATCTGCCTCTTCTTTGGTTGTCACACCGTTGCCACTGTTCCACCGTGATTTTCGCTTTCTTGTTCACGATCATATCAAACGAACGTAGCGGGGTCTGTGTGACCAACAGGTGGAGAATAAACTGCACCGTGTTAAACCCATCCTTGGAGTCTGGAAATCATCGTGTCGCCGGAACCGTAGGGAAGAAGTTGTTCTTGCGCGTCTCCGCATTGGGCATTGTCGCTTCACGCATAGCTATTTGCTGTGTGGCGACGCTGCCCCAACGTGTGAGGCGTGCAACTGTTTACTCACCGTCTCTCATGTTTTGTGCAGTTGTGTTCGTTTTCGTCATCATCGGTTTCACTATTTTCAGTCTCATCTGCTGGACGAGGACGCAGCTACGCTTCAAAAGCTTTTGGGCGACCACTGCGACACTTTCGCAGTATTTTCCTTTTTAAAAGAGATTAACGTTTTAAAACTTATTTAAAAAAAAAAAGTTATAATAAATATAATAGTAAATTAATAAAGTTATATATAAACCTAATTAACTAACTTGTCTTCACAACATCTTTCATCATCCTCTTTTCTAACTTTTACAAAGCCTGTCTGCTCTTAATCATTTCACCCCGCTTTTAAAAATCATTGGCTGATAGTTCTATGTCTGGCGCTCTTTGGCCAAGCCTGGCCCTTGCGCCACTAAAATCAATTAACTAACTAACTAACTAAATCCATGAGCAATCACTTTGCCGATCTTTTTGAATTATAATAAAGCGACTCAAAAGGTCAAGTCAACTCTTCTTAAAGGTACGCGCTTGGTTTTTCCCCGAGGGATTGCGGAAATCTTAGGATACCAACCCATGCAACTTTCAGCCGTGAGTGGAGCTGTCTCGGTAAATGGTGAATTTATCGCAGATCTAAACGGTCGGTTTTCTCTGTTGTATGTGTACAGTGATATTGTGGAACCGCAACCGGTAGGAGACAGTGTATAATTTATGTTTATTGCTTTTAATGTGGTTCATGCTGCAATAGAAAAATTTTGATGTGAGCAAACACTCTTTATAGTCGTTAAAAGTTAGCTTATTTTTTTTATGCCTTTCAGCTTTTTAACGGGAGTCTCCCCTTCGACTTTAAACGCATACATTTTTGAGCGAAGTCCTACGAATTCAGTCATAATGTTCCCCTTGTTTTCGTCTTTCATTTTTCCTGGTACTTTCTTGTTCACTTGAGGAATACTGTACACATTATTACAGGGATAATCCGACGTATCGTACTGGTCGATATTCTCTTTCATATCTGAATATATATCATGAGTAGTTATTTCATGTATGAAGAATCATTATCTGTATACAATAATTTAATGTTATTATGATATTTCTTCTTCATGTGCTCATAATGAAAATTATACATCAGAGTTTTCGACACAATATGCACATGCCAAGAAATATCGTCTTGTTGAACGTCAGTTTCGTTCTTTTCATGTGAATAGCTGGGAGTTTTCAGCGAATATCGTGCGTCTGTAGAAGTTCGGTTTTGCAATTAACCTTTCAGCTGTTTCTCCTTTTGTGCATAACTTGATGTCCACACGCCTTCGGATATTTTCAATGGTTTTGCCAAATATACTATTGTTCATCAATTTATAAATTTTTTTATCAAAGTCATTCGTTGCGTTGGAGCGAAAGTGCGTATTGAGTTCAATGTATGGTTTTAACCAAGGAGACTGGTTAAATTTGACGACTCTGTGTATTTTTTTCAGAATCATACCCTGAGAGAGACATTGCTTCAAATTTCTATAATGAAGCACGTACTTCTCCCTAGGGTATAACGTTGTCAACAGCCTGGATTCTTTGCACCCTTCTGGCACTCGAACTTCAGGCGATAGAGGCAAGTCGGAATGCATGTCATGCAGCTCAGAAGGATAATCCATATCTACCTCTAAGATATACCCAGTTGGTGAATCATAAGGAACGTCGTTTACGTCTATGGGGTCACACCACGCGAAACCATTTAAAGCTAAAAATTCCCCCATAGACCACCCATACATATTATTGGAATCGAGATATAACAGATACTTTGATGGATATTCGGGATTATAGTTGGACATATATTTGTTGTTTGCTTGGCTGAACCTGTTGGAACACTGCGAAATACCTCCTCTAATTCCCTTTTCAACGAAGAGCAACATGTCGTAATCTGTTAGGAGTTCTATGGACACTTTAGTAAATTTCAACATAGCATCCCAAGATAACCCAGGAGATGTATAATACCATACTGGATCTAAACCGTAAGTACTTAGACAGAGTTTTCTGAAGTTTTCAAAGACATCACATGAAAGTAATACGTCAGTTTTAACATAGAGGTCAGAGTACTCTCCAAGGGTTTTAATATTAAATTCTTTCCATACCTTCTTGGCATGGCTATAATCATCATCTGATATATCATTTAACATACTATAGAAAGCATCTTTCGGTGGCAATTGGGTTTCATAGCATTTTTCAAAGGAACTCATGTAGTCATAGGGGAAAACGCCCTTTCGGAGCGTAAGCTCCATCTTATCCAGTGCAAAGTATCGCTTAATATTTGCAAATTGATCTTTAGACAGGTTTCTGGATAATGTATCTAGACTGCTAGCCATGAATCGAAAGGAATCAAGAAATCTAAGCGTTAAGGTGCCAGTAACTTTTTTACTGAAGGAAATATATGTTTCTTCATTGTTAGGAATCAGTGTAATGGGCGCATCATCATAGCCCAGTTCCTTAATAAATATGTGAGCATCATAGGAGGAGAGATTATGGAAAATAACTGGAATAAACTTAGGATTCTTATACTTTAGGTTACATGAATTGTGACTAGGTCCGCGATATTTTCCAGAGATATGGCAATGGTCGCGCACTTTCCAGTCACTTTGTGAATTTCTCTTTACATAAGTAGCATTCAGTTGCTTCTTCATGATGTCTCTCTTCCTTTTCTAACGGCATCATGGGTTCTACATGCTTGTAGATATTATCAATTTCCTCAGCTTCTACACGCAGCATATCTACGAAACGTTTGGAGAATCTAATCCGCGATAGACAACAGGATCTTTATAATGTCCATGAGTGTAAGGAATATAATAACAGAAGCTCATGGAGATGTGATGCTGGTAAATATTGGTGAAAGAACTCTCACTACTTGGAGTACAGGTATTTGCTGGTAAAGTGAGACACTCAAAGTCAGCATATATGACAAAGGGAACTTCTAATGAGTGGTTAATGTTTTTGAATGTCAGCTGATTATTATTTTCAGTAGGCATTTCAACACGCACAGCTTCATGATTTTTGCATATTTCGCGATGTTGAAACAAGTTGTTTTCCGAATGAAAGTACTGAAGGCAACGTCTACAGATATATTTAGACACTTTGCACTTAGATAGTTGGGCTGAAACTAGTGCAGATAAGTTTTTAATCCAGCAATAATGACCATACTCACTATTTCTCAAGTACAGCCGATCCACATGAGTATCATTTTCAAAGTCAGTGATGTATAACGGATATATTTTGAAATCATCATCGAACGAGTAGACGTTCACAGAAATGTAATTAAGTTTCTCAAATTTGCTGATTTTGCTTAAATTTACAGGAAACTCGATTCCATCAAAATTCAACATGTTCTTATATTGCTTATAATTTGATGATCTGTACGAGTGTTGCTCAGTGGCATGAAGTGCTGATAAAACAGCCCAGCGGAAGCATTCTTGGTCGTCATTTTTTACGTTTACAACAGCATGTTTATTTTTAATAGCTGAAGGCAAATCTAGGTAAGAAGAGGCTTTTAATGGATTGTATTTGTTTATCCGAACTTCCAGTTCTTGAATTTCATCCAAATTCCATCCCGAATCTTTGCTTTGAAAATCCTCGCTCTCAGCCATAAGTTTATCAACGGCATCATCGTAATATGAATTCAGATCTGTCGATTGAAGAATCACAACATTTTTTGTTTTGAAATTCACATTCTTCCTTTCAATATTGGTGTCTGACTGCTTCTTGTATATACAAAACACTTTAAAATTTACCTTTATTTGATTTATCTGAAGTTCTCTGACGATCAATTCCTTAACAATATGTTTCTTTGAGGTAAGAAATTCTTGCAGATCAATATGCCCAGTAGTATTTTTAATCGACCAAGACTTTATACGGCTGCCCCGCACGGGGATAACTGGTTTTCCAGTTATTTGGGGAGCGGCGCCCCCACGGCCCGAGCTGACCTTGTGACGGTTTTTTTGCTTTTTTGTATTTGCGCTTATACGTTACCGCAGGGACAGCTGTTCATCCAGCTGATGGGGAGTAGCGACCCCACGGCCCCAGCCGACTTGTTATGTTTGATTCTACCCGTTACAACTTTGTGTTGCCACCACCTTGACAGCACCCGCCTCAGTTGTTGGTTGCTGAGGTTGTGATTATGCGCCAGCCCTTTCCTTTCCTCTGGCTTTCCTCTCCCTTTCCTGTTTTTACTTTCTTCTCCACTACCTGTTCTTTTCTACTCCATTTTCTACTCGACTTGCTTCTCCATTTTCTGTTCCTCTCTTGTTTTTCCGGGCTGGTTTGCTAGACCTACCTGCACGTTTGCCGTGTGCGGTGACCCGTAAGGTGGAAAAGGGGATGCTGGAGGCTGAGGTTTCTGGTGGCCAGGTTGTTGTTGTCGCCAGTCGCCAACACTCCTCTTTGCCCCCTGCTTCACCTTAAACGGGCGGCTAGGAACTAACCCACTCCTAGTCAATCGGCTTGTTGTTTCGTACAACAGGGTGAGTTTGGGGATAGTGCGGGCATGCCAAAGGGGTGTCACCGAGACCTGGGAAAGTCTCGGTACTCGCTGAGCGCATGTCTGCACTATCAACATGCTATATCCGTTGCTTAACCCTAGAGTCGTGTCCTGCGTCCAATTGGGCTTGCGGACCTCCGGCTCTCCCCTGTTGGGCTCGGTTGTGGGCGGGGAAATCGGCGGACGAACTTTTCACTTCTATTCATGGCTAACCAAAAAATTTCCCAAGAACTTCAAACAAAGCGGCCCATTGAGGAAGGGTCACCCCCTCCCAACAAGAAACCTACACCTGATTCTGCCAATGTTCGGTTCTTTTGCATCCACTCCTTGGACGCTTCAAACCCATTAAACACCAGAAGCCCCTTCTGGATAAATAAAGCATTGCAATCAATTGCCAGCTCTCCTAAGAGCGTTAAGAAGCTCCAATCTGGAGATCTTCTTGTCGAGATGTCGAGTCCCAGATATGCTACAGTGCTTTTAAACACCACCTCTTTTTTAGATTGTCCAGTAAAAGTTACCCCTCACGGCTACCTCAATTCCTCACGAGGTGTTATCTCTTCTCAAGACCTTCTGGAGTGCAGTGACCAAGAACTTCTGGAGGAACTGAAAGACCAGCAAGTGAGTGGAGTCCGGCGCATCCTATTTCGGCGAAATGGCCAATCTGTCCCATCTCGAAACGTCATACTGACCTTTAACACCCCATCCCTGCCAACATCAATCAAGGCAGGGTATCTACACCTTGAAGTGCGCCCCTTCATACCAAGTCCTCTACGATGCTTCAAATGCCAAGCATATGGTCACTCCCAGCAATCTTGCAGGGCACTGCCCGGTGTGGGCGTTGTACTGCAACAGACCATACTTTGCAAGATTGCCATGCCGAAGCCGAGCTGTGCTTCAACTGCAAGGGATCTCATGCAGCATCATCGAGAGACTGTCCAAAGTGGAAAGAGGAAAAAGAGATCCAACGCATTAAGACCGTTGAGGGAATCTCCTACCCAGAGGCCAGAAGAAAGGTCGCCCCAAACCAATCAAATCGGCGATCCTATGCATCAGCGGTTGTTGCAAGGACTACAGTCGGTACCCAGACTGATAGCCAAATCCCAGTAAATTGTCCCTACAAGCTAGACGACATCATAGCTGCTGGTCTGGCAGCACTACAATCCCGAGCTAGGGACGCAGAAAGCTCCAACAACCACTGTGCCTAAACCTGCTGCAACTAACACCAGCACCACCGGAACTTCAACAACCCCAGGAGGAAAGAGAAAGGAAAAAGAAAAGGAGAAGAAATCTCCAAACTCCCATCATAAGAACCAGGATCGGGCAAGATCATCTGCGACACAGGAACCAAAATACCGCCCCATTTTACCACCAGAGACTACAGGGCGTCGGACAATCGTCTATTAACAAGATCTCTTCCTGGGTCTCACGCAACGGCTTTGGCTTCTCGTCACAGAAGACTGTTTGCGTACATTTCTGCCGCAAACGCGGTCTTCATCCAGACCCCCACCTCCGTCTGGGGAACACCACCATTCCAGTTGTGACTGAGGTCAAATTCTTGGGATTGACTTTTGACCGCGCACTCACCTTCCGGCCTCACATTCATTCCTTAAAGGTGAAGTGCACAAAGTCATTGAGTATCCTGAAAGTCCTCTCCGGAACATCTTGGGGGGCCGACAGGTGCTCAATGCTTCGCATTCATCACTCCCTTGTCCGGTCAAAGCTAGAGTATGGCTGTATAACCTACGGATCTGCACGGCCTTCGGTATTAAAGCTCCTCGATCCAGTCCACCACCAAGCTTTACGCCTGTGCATCGGTGCTTTCCGTACGTCTCCTGTCCACAGCCTGTATGTCGAATCTCATGAGCCACCGTTATGCCTCCGCCGTAAGCAACTGTCTCTCCAGTTCTACATCAAGCTGAAATCTCTCCCTGATCACCCACTTCATGATTCCATCTTCACGCCACAATGTGCTCGCCTATTTTCCAACCGCCCTTCTTGTGTTCCCACCTTCGGAATTCGGATGTCAGATATAGTGCGAGATGCCGGCATAGACTTGTCGTTAATCGGTGTGACCCATGCCTTTAACGATCCACCTTGGCAGCCAGTTCAGGCAGTGACTGACCTCTCTCTTTCTGGATGGCCTAAGTCCTCAACACCTGCACTGGTGTACCAGAAACTTTTTGCTGAACACTTTTTGATTCATCCCATTAGAAACAGAAACTTTTTGATTCATCCCATTAGAACTTTGTGTTGCCACCACCTTGACAGCACCCGCCTCAGTCCCCGCACGGGGATAACTGGTTTTCCAGTTATTTGGGGAGCGGCGCCCCCACGGCCCGAGCTGACCTTGTGACGGATCATTTTGTCATTTCGTCTTGAACGATTACATCACCGAAGGGACAGCTGTTCATCCAGCTGATGGGGAGTGGCGACCCCACGGCCCGAGCCGACAGTAGTGTTTAAAATCTTTTTCCATTTGTGATTGTTGTTGTTGTTACCTCGCCACGCTCCCGCCTCAGTCCTGTGGGTTGCTGAGGTTGTGATTATGCGCCAGCCCTTTCCTCACTTTCCTGTCTTTGCTTTCTTCTCCACTCCCTGTTCTTCCTTTTTCTCTATTTTCTACTCCTCTTCCCTTACTTTTTCATTTTCTGTTCCTTCTTCGTTTCTTCGGGCTGGTTAGCTAGACCTACCTGCACGTTTGCCGTGTGCGGTGACCCGTACAGGTGGAAAAGGGGATGCTGGAGGCTGAGGTTACTGGGGGCCAGGCTATAGTTGTCACCAGTCGCCAACACTCCTCTTTGCCCCCTGCTTCACCCTAAACGGGAGGCTAGGAACTAACCTACTCCTAGTCAATCGGCTTGTCATTTCGTACGACGGGGTGAGTTTGGGGATAGTGTGGGCATGCCAAAGGGGTATTACCAAGACCCGGGAAAGTCGCGGTACTCGCTGAGCGCATGTCTGCACGATCAACATGCTATATCCGCCGCCTAACCCTAGGGCCGTGTCCTGCGCCCATGTTGGCCTGCGGACCTCCGGCTCTCCCCTGTTGGGCTCGGTAGTGGGCGGGGAAGCTGGCGGATGAATTTTTTCGCATTATATATGGATTCTTCAACTATTCCCCCTTCTGTCAAACTAAAGAAATCTTTGGACACGGATCCTAACCCCACCAATAAGAAACTGCGTACTTTGCCGCCGGACACTGCCCGATTTTTTATCATCCATGCACGGGAAGAATCTCACAAGCTTGGCTCCAAATCTCCCTTCTGGATTCAAAAAGCCCTGCAAGGAGCGGTTGCGTCACCAACTAGTGTGAAGAAGTTAAAATCGGGAGATATATTGGTGGAAATGTCAAGTCCACGCCATGGTTCATTGCTCTTGGGAGTCTCCAACTTGGGTGGTGTCCCTGTGGACATCAAACCTCATCAGTCCCTGAATTCATCCAGAGGTGTCATCTCCGAGCGCGACCTCGTGGATGTTTCAGAGGAAGAATTTCTGGAGGAGCTTGCCAACCAAGGTGTCACAGCGGTTCGTCGGATCAAGTTCCGCCGAAACGGGGAGCTGGTCAACTCCAGAACAGTGATTCTGACCTTTGATCGCCCGACTCTTCCATCTTCCATCCATGCGGGCTATTTGAACTGCTCTGTGCGCCCGTACATTCCTAACCCCCTTCGTTGCTACCGATGCCAAGTGTACGGGCACTCCCAGCAGTCTTGCCGTGGTGCTGCTACTTGCAATCGTTGCGGTTCACACGACCATCTTCAGTCTGACTGCTCTGCTGCAGCTGCCCATTGTGTGAACTGCAAAGGCGACCATGCTGCCAATGCCAAGAACTGTCCGAAGTGGATTGAGGAGCGGAAGATTCAGGAGGTTAAGACACTTGAACACCTGTCCTACCCTGAAGCTCGACGGAAGGTCGTTCCCGCTGCTCCAAGCGCACGCACCTACTCTTCCGTTGTGGCTCCTAAAACATCCATTGCCACTCAGACAGACATCACTATACCAAAAGACTGCCCTTTCTCTCTCGAGGATATTTATGCTGCTGGGCTGAAGGCCCTTCGACTTTCCACCACTGACAGTTTATCTTTGCCACCACAGACCAATGCTCGGGGTCCTGCATCCTCGCCCAAGCGCGCTGTTGCAGAACAGGTTTCCCGTTCTACGAGCCCTGATCCCTCGCCTGCTAGACACAAAGGCAAGGCCAAACAATCCTCAGCCACTAAATCTCAAACAAAGGTTCAAGCCGGAACGAATCAGTCCCGGTCTTCATCCTCCAGACACCCCCCAGTCCTTCCCCCGGTTACCACGCTGCCGAGGGGCACTGCAGACCAGACTGAGGAATTCATGGACTCCGAGGCCTTCTAGGCCTCTTCAGTTCATTTGACCCACGTTTCTTTCTTCCTATCTACCCCTCAAATCATGGTTTCAATCGTTCAATGGAACTGTCGAGGTTTTCGGACAAAATATGACGACGTCAAACATCTGCTTTCGTCGTACTCTCCGGTGTGCCTTTGCCTCCAGGAGACAAAACTTAAACCATCAGACCTGCTCTCAGTTCGAGGCTACAGTGCATTTCGGAAAGATAATGTTTCAGGAGATATAGCTTGCGGGGGAGTTGCCATTCTTGTCCCCCACAGTGTTCCAGTTTCTCCCGTTGCGGTCTCAACATCTTTACAAGCCGTTGCGGTGCGTATCTCCATGCCTGTGCCTCTAACTGTTTGCAGCGTCTATCTGCCGCCGGATGAGGACGTGAGCGTGTCCGTTCTTGAGAGCTTAGTTGGGCAGCTGCCGTCACCTGCTCTTCTTCTGGGTGACTTCAATGCTCATAATCCATTGTGGGGTAGTGTCAGAACAGACGTACGAGGCCGTAGGATCGAATCTCTTCTGTCCTCGACCTCCCTGTGCCTTTTTAACACCGGAGCTGACACTTATTTCCACGAGCCTACACGAAGTTTCAGTGCGATCGATTTATCTTTGGGTTCACCATCAGTTATTGCTGACTGGTCGTGGACGGTGTGCAACGACCTCCATGGGAGCGACCACTTTCCAATTGTACTTGGCTATAATGAGAGCGTGCCATCTTCTGCTTCCCGCCCTCCTCGATGGAGGATGGATCGTGCCAAGTGGGAGGTCTTCACATCGTCCGCAGTGATACCTTCTGTCATGGTGACCCGAGGGTCAATCGATGCAACTGTTACTGATGTCACCACGTGTATCATTCAGGCAGCGGATCTCTCTATCCCCCCCGCACGGGGATAACTGGTTTTCCAGTTATTTGGGGAGCGGCGCCCCCACGGCCCGAGCTGACCTTGTGACGGTTTTTTTGCTTTTTTGTATTTGTGCTTTCACGTTACCGCAGGGACAGCTGTTCATCCAGCTGATGGGGAGTAGCGACCCCACGGCCCCAGCCGACATGTTATGTTTGTTTCTTCGCATTACAACTTTGTGTTGCCACCACCTTGACAGCACCCGCCTCAGTTGTTGGTTGCTGAGGTTGTGATTATGCGCCAGCCCTTTCCTTTCCTCTGGCTTTCTCTCCCTTTCCTGTTTTTACTTTCTTCTCCACTACCTGTTCTTCTTTTCTACTCCATTTTCTACTCGACTTGCTTCTCCATTTTCTGTTCCTCTCTTGTTTTTCCGGGCTGGTTTGCTAGACCTACCTGCACGTTTGCCGTGTGCGGTGACCCGTAAGGTGGAAAAGGGGATGCTGGAGGCTGAGGTTTCTGGTGGCCAGGTTGTTGTTGTCGCCAGTCGCCAACACTCCTCTTTGCCCCCTGCTTCACCCTAAACGGGCGGCTAGGAACTAACCCACTCCTAGCCAATCGGCTTGTTGTTTCGTACAACAGGGTGAGTTTGGGGATAGTGCGGGCATGCCAAAGGGGTGTTACCGAGACCTGGGAAAGTCTCGGTACTCGCTGAGCGCATGTCTGGGCTATCAAAATGCTATATCCGTTGCTTAACCCCAGAGTCGTGTCCTGCGTCCAATTGGGCTTGCGGACCTCCGGCTCTCCCCTGTTGGGCTCGGTTGTGGGCGGGGAATTCGGCGGACGAACTTTTTACTTCTATTCATGGATAACAAAAAAATTTCCCAAGAACTTCAAACAAAGCGGCCCATTGAGGAAGGGTCACCCCTCCCAACAAGAAACCTACACCTGATTCTGCCAATGTTCGGTTCTTTTGCATCCACTCCTTGGACGCTTCAAACCCATTAAACACCAGAAGCCCCTTCTGGATAAATAAAGCATTGCAATCAATTGCCAGCTCTCCTAAGAGCGTTAAGAAGCTCCAATCTGGAGATCTTCTTGTCGAGATGTCGAGTCCCAGATATGCTACAGTGCTTTTAAACACCACCTCTTTTTTAGATTGTCCAGTGAAAGTTACTCCTCACGGCTACCTCAATTCCTCACGAGGTGTTATCTCTTCTCAAGACCTTCTGGAGTGCAGTGACCAAGAACTTCTGGAGGAACTGAGAGACCAACAAGTGAGTGGAGTCCGGCGCATCCTATTTCGGCGAAATGGCCAATCTGTCCCATCTCGAAACATAATACTGACCTTTAACACCCCATCCCTGCCAACATCAATCAAGGCAGGGTATCTACACCTTGAAGTGCGCCCCTTCATACCAAGTCCTCTACGATGCTTCAAATGCCAAGCATATGGTCACTCCCAGCAGTCTTGCAGGAGCACTGCTCGGTGTGGGCGTTGTACTGCAACAGACCATACTTTGCAAGATTGCCATGCCGAAGCTGAGCTGTGCTTCAACTGCAAGGGACCTCATGCAGCATCATCGAGAGACTGTCCAAAGTGGAAAGAGGAAAAGGAGATCCAGCGCATTAAGACCGTTGAGGGAATCTCCTACCCAGAGGCCAGGAGAAAGGTCGCTCCAAATCAATCAAATCGGCGATCCTATGCATCAGCGGTTGTTGCAAGGACTACAGTCGGTACCCAGACTGATAGCCAAATCCCAGTGAATTGTCCTTACAAGCTAGACGACATCATAGCTGCTGGTCTGGCAGCACTGCAATCCCGAGCTCGGGACGCGAAAACTCCAGCAACCACCGTGCCTAAACCTGCTGCAACTAACACCAGCACCACCGGGACTTCAACAACCCCGGGAGGAAAGAGAAAGGAAAAGAAAAGGAGAAGAAATCTCCAAACTCCCATCATAAGAACCAGGATCGGGCAAGATCATCTGCGACACAGGAACCAAAATACCGCCCCATTTTACCACCAGAGACTACAGGGCGTCGGACAAAACAGTCCCAAGCGCAAATGGACATTGCAGACGAAATGATGGAATCGGACAACTTTTAGTTGTCCCAGTTTTTCTCGGATTTTGTTTTTCGTTTTTTTCTTTTTCTCATTCACCACAATTCAAACCATGGATCAAATCGTTCAGTGGAACTGTCGAGGCTTTCGGACAAGACATGACGACGTGAAACATCTGCTTTCGTCATACTCTCCGGTGTGCCTTTGCCTCCAGGAGACAAAACTTAAACCATCAGACCTCCTTTCAGTTCGAGGCTACAGTGCATTTCGGAAAGATAATGTTTCAGGAGATATAGCTTGCGGGGGAGTTGCCATCCTTGTCCCCCACAATGTTCCAGTTTCTCCCGTTGCGGTCTCAACATCTTTACAAGCCGTTGCGGTGCGTATCTCCATGCCTGTGCCTCTAACTGTTTGCAGCGTCTATCTGCCGCCGGATGAGGACGTGAGCGTGTCCGTTCTTGAGAGCTTAGTTGCACAGCTGCCGTCACCCGCTCTTCTTCTGGGTGACTTCAATGCTCATAATCCATTGTGGGGTAGTGTCAGAACAGACTCACGAGGCCGTAGGATCGAATCTCTTCTTTCCTCGACCTCTTTGTGCCTGTTTAACACCGGTGCTGACACTTACTTCCACGAGCCTACACGAAGTTTCAGTGCAATCGATTTATCTTTGGGTCAACCATCGGTTATGGCCGACTGGTCGTGGACGGTGTGTGACGACCTCCATGGAAGCGACCACTTCCCAATTGTACTTAGGTATAATGTGAGCGTACCATCTTCTGCCTCCCGCCCTCCTCGTTGGAGGATGGATCGTGCCAAATGGGAGGTCTTCACACCGTCCGCAGTAATATCTTTTGCCATGGTGACCCGGGGGTCAATTGACGCAGCTGTTACTGATGTCACAACGTGTATCATTCAGGCAGCAGATCTCTCTATCCCAAAAACATCAACGACGCTCCCAAGACGTCCGAAGCCTTGGTGGAACCCTGATTGCGCAGCGGCTAGGAGAGTTCAACATAAGGCCTGGTGTACTTTTCGGCGTTATCCGACCGATGCTAACCTTGTTAAATTTAAAAGAGCAAAATCTTACGCTCGGTTGGTGCGTCGACGAAGCAAGAGGGAGTCTTGGATGAAGTACGTTTCATCTATCAATTCACGTGCCAGTTCAAAAACTGTTTGGGAAAAAATTCGTAAGATCCGGGGAAACTATAGTTCCCGCCAAATTTCAATTCTTGAGAATAACGGCTGCACGTATGCTGAAGTTGGGGAGATTGTGGATTGCTTGGGCGAAGCGTTTGCCTCAGTTTCTAGTTCTCAGGCGTATCTCCCGTCCTTTCAGAGGATTAAAACAACCGCGGAACGCCAGAAAATCTCCTTTGCGCCTTTTTATAACACTGAGTATAACTCCCCCTTCAGCATGGTTGAACTACGGGTGGCTCTGCATCGGTCCGGCGCAACATCTGTCGGTCCCGACGGCATCCACTATGACATGATTCGTCATCTCTCGCAGTCGTCTCTCGAGAATCTGTTAGTGCTTTTCAACCGTATTTGGTTGGAGCACAGTTTCCCGGACTCTTGGCGAAGAGCTTTTGTTTTACCTTTTCCCAAGCCTGGCAAAGACCCCAAGTCACCCTCTAGTTATCGGCCAATTGCCCTCACTAGCTGTCTGTGCAAAATCCTTGAACGAATGGTTAATTCCCGGCTAATTTATTTTCTTGAAGAACATCGAATACTCTCTCCATCACAAAGCGGCTTCCGTCGTCATCGTTCAGCTCCTGACCATCTCCTGCTCCTTGAGACTTCTGTTCGTGAGGCGTTCGTACGTAGGCAGCACCTGGTGTCTGTATTTTTTGACATCGAAAAAGCTTACGATAGAGCGTGGCGTCACGGTATTCTCCGTGACCTCCACGAGAGTGGGTTGCAGGGAAACCTGCCAACCTTCATAGCCAACTTTCTTCGTAACCGTGTGTTCCAGGTGCGCCTGGGTACAACGCTGTCCGCCTTTTTCCATCAAGAACAAGGCGTTCCTCAAGGCAGCATTCTTTCGGTGACTCTGTTCATCCTCCGCATTAATTGTTTACTCAAAAATCTTCCTCCTACGGTTTCGGCTACCATTTATGTTGACGACCTTCACATCTTCTGTTCGTCATCCAGCATGCATTTCGTTGAAAGGCAGCTGCAGTCTGCAATTACCCAGATTGTTAAAGCCGCTAACAATAATGGGTTTGTTCTTTCTCCCGACAAGACAGCCTGTGTCCATTTCTGCCGGAGGCGTGGCCTCCATCCTGATCCAGAGCTCTATTTGGACCGTGCAGCCATTCCAGTTTTGCCGGAAACCAAGTTCCTTGGTTTGACCGTTGACCGTGCTCTCACCTTTCGCTCGCACGTTCGACGGCTTAGGACTTCCTGTATGAGAGCCTTGTCAATCCTTAAGATCCTTGCCTCAGTCTCCTGGGGTGCAGACAGGACTTCTTTGTTCCGTATTTACCATTCTCTCATTCGGTCTAAGCTGGATTATGGCTGTATGGTGTATGGCTCTGCGCGTCCTACCGTTCTCCGGCCGTTGGATACCATCCACCATCAAGCGCTGCGTCTTTGTACGGGAGCCTTTCGTACGTCACCCATTCCCAGCCTTTATGCCGACGCGAACGAACCGTCGCTTCATTTACGCCGTCTGCAGCTGTCTCTTCAATTTTACCTGAAACTTAAATCACTCACAGACCATCCTTTATACGATGCAGTTTTTCATCCCCAGCATTCTCGTTTGTTCGAGATCCGTCCCTCGTGCATTCGAACCTTCGGTCTTCGTATGGCGGCCGTAGCTCGTGATGCAGGGCTCGACTTGTCACTCGTTGGAGAGACCAGGGGCTTTGAGGATTCTCCATGGCATCCTCTAGGTGTCATGGTCGATACCAGCTTTACATCTTTTGACAAGTCCTCAACCCCTGCGTCAGTGTACCAGCAACTCTTCACTGAACACCGTTACGTCAATGCAGACTTTATTCCTGTTTTCACCGATGGATCTAAGGCGGCTGGTGTTGTTGGATCCGCCGCCGTCTGCGTTGACGAAGTTTCTGTTGCCCGCATTCCTCCTGAGGCCACAGTTTTTTCGGCGGAGATGCATGCTGTGTATCTTGCACTTTTTCACGTGCAGTCGAGCTCTCATCAGCGTGCTATTGTGTACACTGATTCGTTGAGTGTTGTGCAATCATTGTCATCTTTGGATTTCACTGGCCACCCACTTGTTTTTGCCGTTCGGAGACTTCTTCGTTCTTTGCTCGAGGCTGATGTCCAGATTCGGTTCTGCTGGATTCCTGGGCATGTTGGGATTCCAGGGAACGAGTCTGCCGATGCTGCTGCTAGATCTGCTTCTTCTTTGGTCGTCACACCCTTGCCACTGTTTCACCGCGATTTTCGCTTTCTTGTTCACGATCATATCAGACGAACGTGGCGAAGTCTGTGGGACCAACAGGTGGAGAATAAGCTGCACCGTATAAAACCTAACCTTGGAATCTGGAAATCATCGTGTCGCCGGAACCGTAGGGAAGAAGTTGTTCTTGCGCGTCTCCGCATTGGGCATTGTCGCTTCACGCATAGCTATTTGCTGTGTGGCGACGCTGCCCCAATGTGTGAGGCGTGCGACTGCTTACTCACCATCTCTCATGTTTTATGTAGTTGTGTTCGTTTTTGTAGTCATCGGTTTCACTATTTTCAGTCTCATCTACTGGATGACGGCGCAGCTACACTGCAGAAGCTTTTGGGCGACCACTTCGACCCTTTCGCAGTGTTTTCGTTCTTAAAGCAGATAGACTTTTTAAAACTTATTTAAAAAAAAAAAAATAATAATAATAATAATAATAATAATAATTTATAATGATTATAACAGTGAATTGGTGAATTTATTTATTTATTTATAAACCTAATTGACTAACTGGTCTTCGCAGCTTTTATCGTTCTCTATTCTAGCTTTTGCCGGGCCTGTCTGCTCTTGATCATTTCACCCCGCTTTTAAATATCTTTGACTGATTGTTCTGTGTCTGGCGCTCTTTGGCCAAACCTGGCCCTTGCGCCACTAAAATCAACTAACTAACTAACTAACTAATCTCTCTATCCCAAAGACATCAACGACGCTCCCAAGACGTCCGAAACCTTGGTGGACCTCTGATTGCACAGCGGCTAGGAGAGCTCAACATAAGGCCTGGTGTACATTTCGGCGGTATCCAACCGATGCTAATCTCGTTGAATTTAAAAGAGCAAAATCTTACGCTCGGTTGGTGCGTCGACGAAGCAAGAGGGAGTCTTGGATAAAGTACGTTTCATCGATCAATTCACGTGCCAGTTCAAAAACTGTTTGGGAAAAAATTCGTAGGATTCGGGGAAACTGTGGTTCCCATCAGATCTCTATTCTCGAGAGTAACGGCTGCACGTATGCTGAAGTCGGGGAGATAGTGGATTGTTTGGGTAGGGCGTTTGCCTCTGTTTCCAGTTCTGAGGCGTACCCTCTCTCCTTTCAGAGGACTAGACCAGCTGCTGAGTGCCAGAGACTCTCCTTTGCGCCTTTTCATAACACCGAGTATAACTCCCCCTTCAGCATGGTTGAACTCCGAGTGGCTCTGCATCGGTCCGGTGCAACATCTGTAGGTCCCGATGGCATCCACTATGACATGATCCGTCATCTATCGCAGTCGTCTCTCGAGAATCTGTTAGTGCTTTTCAACCGCATTTGGTTGGAGCACAGTTTCCCGGACTCCTGGCGAAAAGCTTTTGTTTTACCTTTTCCCAAGCCTGGCAAAGACCCCAAGTCTCCCTCTAGTTACCGGCCAATTGCCCTCACTAGCTGTCTGTGCAAAATCCTTGAACGCATGGTTAATTCTAGGCTAATTTACTTCCTAGAAGAACATCAAATTCTGTCGCCATCACAAAGCGGCTTCCGTCGTCATCGTTCAGCTCCTGACCATCTCCTGCTCCTTGAGACGTCTGTTCGAGAGGCATTCGTGCGTAGGCAGCACCTGGTGTCTGTCTTTTTTGACATCGAAAAAGCTTACGATAGAGCGTGGCGTCACGGTATCCTCCGTGACCTCCACGAGTATGGGTTGCGGGGAAACCTGCCAACCTTCATTGCCAACTTTCTTCGTAACCGTGTGTTCCAGGTGCGCCTCGGTACAACGCTCTCTGCCTTCTTCCATCAAGAACAAGGTGTTCCCCAAGGCAGCATTCTTTCTGTGACTCTGTTCATCCTCCGCATTAATTGTTTGCTTAAAAATCTTCCTCCTACGGTTTCGACTACCATTTATGTTGACGACCTTCACATCTTCTGCTCGTCATCAAGCATGCATTTCATTGAAAGGCAGCTGCAGTCTGCAATTAACCAGATAGTTAAAGCGGCGAACAACAATGGTTTCGTTCTTTCTGCTGAAAAGACAGCGTGTGTCCATTTCTGCCGGAGGCGTGGCCTCCACCCCGATCCAGAACTCTATTTGGACCATGCAGCCATTCCAGTTTTGCCGGAAACCAAGTTCCTTGGTTTGACCGTCGACCGTGCGCTCACCTTTCGCTCGCACGTTCGACGACTCCGCACTTCCTGTCTGAGAGCTTTGTCCATCCTCAAGATCCTCGCCTCAGTCTCCTGGGGTGCAGACAGGACTTCCTTGTTCCGTATTTACCATTCTCTCATTCGGTCTAAACTGGATTATGGCTGTATGGTGTATGGCTCTGCGCGTCCTTCCGTTCTCCGGCCGTTGGATACCATCCACCATCAAGCGCTGCGTCTTTGTACGGGAGCCTTTCGTACGTCACCCATTCCCAGCCTTTATGCCGACGCGAACGAACCGTCGCTTCATTTACGCCGTCTGCAGCTGTCTCTTCAATTTTACCTGAAACTTAAATCACTCACAGACCATCCTTTATACGATGCAGTTTTTCATCCCCAGCATGCTCGTTTGTTCGAGATCCGTCCCTCGTGCATTCGAACCTTCGGTCTTCGTATGGCGGCCGTAGCTCGTGATGCAGGGCTCGACTTGTCACTCGTTGGAGAGACCAGGGGCTTTGAGGATTCTCCATGGCATCCTCTTGGTGTCATGGTCGATACCAGCTTTACATCTTTTGACAAGTCCTCAACCCCTGCGTCAGTGTACCAGCAGCTCTTCGCCGAACACCGTTACGTCAATGCAGACTTTATTCCTGTTTTCACCGATGGATCTAAGGCAGCTGGTGTCGTTGGATGCGCCGCCGTCTGCATTGACGAAGTTTCTGTTGCCCGCATTCCTGCCGAGGCCACGGTGTTTTCGGCGGAGATGCATGCTGTGTATCTTGCACTTGTTCACGTGCAGTCGAGCTCTCATCAGCGTGCTATTGTGTACACTGATTCGTTGAGTGTTGTGCAATCATTGTCATCTTTGGATTTCTCTGGCCACCCACTTCTTTTTACCGTACGGAGACTTCTTCGTTCTTTGCTCGAGGCTGATGTCCAGATTCGGTTCTGCTGGATTCCTGGGCATGTTGGGATCCCAGGGAACGAGTCTGCTGATGCTGCTGCTAGATCTGCCTCTTCTTTGGTCGTCACACCCTTGCCACTGTTTCACCGTGATTTTCGCTTTCTTGTTCACGATCATATCAGACGAACGTGGCGAAGTCTGTGGGACCAACAGGTGGAGAATAAACTGCACCGTGTTAAACCCATCCTTGGAGTCTGGAAATCATCGTGTCGCCGGAACCGTAGGGAAGAAGTTGTTCTTGCGCGTCTCCGCATTGGGCATTGTCGCTTCACGCATAGCTATTTGCTGTGTGGCGACGCTGCCCCAATGTGTGAGGCGTGCGACTGTTTACTCACCGTCTCTCATGTTTTGTGCAGTTGTGTTCGTTTTCGTCAGCATCGGTTTCACTATTTTCAGTCTCATCTGCTGGACGAGGACGCAGCTACGCTTCAAAAGCTTTTGGGCGACCACTGCGACACTTTCGCAGTATTTTCCTTTCTAAAACAGATTAACGTTTTAAAACTCATTTAAAAAAAAAAAAAAAAAAAAAAAAGTTATATTATAATGGTAAATTAATAAAGTTATATATAAACCTAATAAACTAACTAGTCTTCACAACATCTTTCATCATCCTCTTTTCTAACTTTTACCAAGCCTGTCTGCTCTTAATCATTTCACCCCGCTTTTTAAAATCTTTAGCTGATAGTTCTGTGTCTGGCGCTCTTTGGCCAAGCCTGGCCCTTGCGCCACTAAAATCAATTAACTAACTAACTAACTATATCCGCCGCCTAACCCTAGGGCCGTGTCCTGCGCCCATGTTGGCCTGCGGACCTCCGGCTCTCCCCTGTTGGGCTCGGTAGTGGGCGGGGAAGCTGGCGGATGAATTTTTTCGCCTTATATATGGATTCTTCAAATATTCCCCCTTCTGTCAAACTAAAGAAATCTTTGGACACGGATCCTAACCCCACCAATAAGAAACTGCGTACTTTGCCGCCGGACACTGCCCGATTTTTTATCATCCATGCCCGGGAAGATTCTCACAAGCTTGGCTCCAAATCTCCCTTCTGGATTCAAAAAGCCCTGCAAGGAGCGGTTGCGTCACCAACCAGTGTGAAGAAGTTAAAATCGGGAGATATATTGGTGGAAATGTCAAGTCCACGCCATGGTTCATTGCTCTTGGGCGTCTCCAACTTGGGTGGTGTCCCTGTGGACATCAAACCTCATCAATCCCTGAATTCATCCAGAGGTGTCATCTCCGAGCGCGACCTCGTGGATGTTTCAGAGGAAGAATTTCTGGAGGAGCTTGCCAACCAAGGTGTCACAGCGGTTCGTCGGATCAAGTTCCGCCGAAACGGGGAGCTGGTCAACTCCAGAACAGTGATTCTGACCTTTGATCGCCCGACTCTTCCATCTTCCATCCATGCGGGCTATTTGAACTGCTCTGTGCGCCCGTACATTCCTAACCCCCTTCGTTGCTACCGATGCCAAGTGTACGGGCACTCCCAGCAGTCTTGCCGTGGTGCTGCTACTTGCAATCGTTGCGGTTCACACGACCATCTTCAGTCTGACTGCTCTGCTGCAGCTGCCCATTGTGTGAACTGCAAAGGCGACCATGCTGCCAATGCCAAGAACTGTCCGAAGTGGATTGAGGAGCGGAAGATTCAGGAGGTTAAGACACTTGAACACCTGTCCTACCCTGAAGCTCGACGGAAGGTCGTTCCCGCTGCTCCAAGCGCACGCACCTACTCTTCCGTTGTGGCTCCTAAAACATCCATTGCCACTCAGACAGACATCACTATACCAAAAGACTGCCCTTTCTCTCTCGAGGATATTTATGCTGCTGGGCTGAAGGCCCTTCGACTTTCCACCACTGACAGTTTATCTTTGCCACCACAGACCAATGCTCGGGGTCCTGCATCCTCGCCCAAGCGCGCTGTTGCAGAACAGGTTTCCCGTTCTACGAGCCCTGATCCCTCGCCTGCTAGACACAAAGGCAAGGCCAAACAATCCTCAGCCACTAAATCTCAAACAAAGGTTCAAGCCGGAACGAATCAGTCCCGGTCTTCATCCTCCAGACACCCCCCAGTCCTTCCCCCGGTTACCACGCTGCCGAGGGGCACTGCAGACCAGACTGAGGAATTCATGGACTCCGAGGCCTTCTAGGCCTCTTCAGTTCATTTGACCCACGTTTCTTTCTTCCTATCTACCCCTCAAATCATGGTTTCAATCGTTCAATGGAACTGTCGAGGTTTTCGGACAAAATATGACGACGTCAAACATCTGCTTTCGTCGTACTCTCCGGTGTGCCTTTGCCTCCAGGAGACAAAACTTAAACCATCAGACCTGCTCTCAGTTCGAGGCTACAGTGCATTTCGGAAAGATAATGTTTCAGGAGATATAGCTTGCGGGGGAGTTGCCATTCTTGTCCCCCACAGTGTTCCAGTTTCTCCCGTTGCGGTCTCAACATCTTTACAAGCCGTTGCGGTGCGTATCTCCATGCCTGTGCCTCTAACTGTTTGCAGCGTCTATCTGCCGCCGGATGAGGACGTGAGCGTGTCCGTTCTTGAGAGCTTAGTTGGGCAGCTGCCGTCACCTGCTCTTCTTCTGGGTGACTTCAATGCTCATAATCCATTGTGGGGTAGTGTCAGAACAGACGTACGAGGCCGTAGGATCGAATCTCTTCTGTCCTCGACCTCCCTGTGCCTTTTTAACACCGGAGCTGACACTTATTTCCACGAGCCTACACGAAGTTTCAGTGCGATCGATTTATCTTTGGGTTCACCATCAGTTATTGCTGACTGGTCGTGGACGGTGTGCAACGACCTCCATGGGAGCGACCACTTTCCAATTGTACTTGGCTATAATGAGAGCGTGCCATCTTCTGCTTCCCGCCCTCCTCGATGGAGGATGGATCGTGCCAAGTGGGAGGTCTTCACATCGTCCGCAGTGATACCTTCTGTCATGGTGACCCGAGGGTCAATCGATGCAACTGTTACTGATGTCACCACGTGTATCATTCAGGCAGCGGATCTCTCTATCCCAAAGACATCAACGACGCTCCCAAGACGTCCGAAACCTTGGTGGACCTCTGATTGCACAGCGGCTAGGAGAGCTCAACATAAGGCCTGGTGTACATTTCGGCGGTATCCAACCGATGCTAATCTCGTTGAATTTAAAAGAGCAAAATCTTACGCTCGGTTGGTGCGCCGACGAAGCAAGAGGGAGTCTTGGATAAAGTACGTTTCATCGATCAATTCACGTGCCAGTTCAAAAACTGTTTGGGAAAAAATTCGTAGGATTCGGGGAAACTGTGGTTCCCATCAGATCTCTATTCTCGAGAGTAACGGCTGCACGTATGCTGAAGTCGGGGAGATAGTGGATTGTTTGGGTGGGGCGTTTGCCTCTGTTTCCAGTTCTGAGGCGTACCCTCTCTCCTTTCAGAGGACTAGACCAGCTGCTGAGTGCCAGAGACTCTCCTTTGCGCCTTTTCATAACACCGAGTATAACTCCCCCTTCAGCATGGTTGAACTCCGAGTGGCTCTGCATCGGTCCGGTGCAACATCTGTAGGTCCCGATGGCATCCACTATGACATGATCCGTCATCTATCGCAGTCGTCTCTCGAGAATCTGTTAGTGCTTTTCAACCGCATTTGGTTGGAGCACAGTTTCCCGGACTCCTGGCGAAAAGCTTTTGTTTTACCTTTTCCCAAGCCTGGCAAAGACCCCAAGTCTCCCTCTAGTTACCGGCCAATTGCCCTCACTAGCTGTCTGTGCAAAATCCTTGAACGCATGGTTAATTCTAGGCTAATTTACTTCCTAGAAGAACATCAAATTCTGTCGCCATCACAAAGCGGCTTCCGTCGTCATCGTTCAGCTCCTGACCATCTCCTGCTCCTTGAGACGTCTGTTCGAGAGGCATTCGTGCGTAGGCAGCACCTGGTGTCTGTCTTTTTTGACATCGAAAAAGCTTACGATAGAGCGTGGCGTCACGGTATCCTCCGTGACCTCCACGAGTATGGGTTGCGGGGAAACCTGCCAACCTTCATTGCCAACTTTCTTCGTAACCGTGTGTTCCAGGTGCGCCTCGGTACAACGCTCTCTGCCTTCTTCCATCAAGAACAAGGTGTTCCCCAAGGCAGCATTCTTTCGGTGACTCTGTTCATCCTCCGCATTAATTGTTTGCTTAAAAATCTTCCTCCTACGGTTTCGACTACCATTTATGTTGACGACCTTCACATCTTCTGCTCGTCATCAAGCATGCATTTCATTGAAAGGCAGCTGCAGTCTGCAATTAACCAGATAGTTAAAGCGGCGAACAACAATGGTTTCGTTCTTTCTGCTGAAAAGACAGCGTGTGTCCATTTCTGCCGGAGGCGTGGCCTCCACCCCGATCCAGAACTCTATTTGGACCATGCAGCCATTCCAGTTTTGCCGGAAACCAAGTTCCTTGGTTTGACCGTCGACCGTGCGCTCACCTTTCGCTCGCACGTTCGACGACTCCGCACTTCCTGTCTGAGAGCTTTGTCCATCCTCAAGATCCTCGCCTCAGTCTCCTGGGGTGCAGACAGGACTTCCTTGTTCCGTATTTACCATTCTCTCCTTCGGTCTAAACTGGATTATGGCTGTATGGTGTATGGCTCTGCGCGTCCTTCCGTTCTCCGGCCGTTGGATACCATCCACCATCAAGCGCTGCGTCTTTGTACGGGAGCCTTTCGTACGTCACCCATTCCCAGCCTTTATGCCGACGCGAACGAACCGTCGCTTCATTTACGCCGTCTGCAGCTGTCTCTTCAATTTTACCTGAAACTTAAATCACTCACAGACCATCCTTTATACGATGCAGTTTTTCATCCCCAGCATGCTCGTTTGTTCGAGATCCGTCCCTCGTGCATTCGAACCTTCGGTCTTCGTATGGCGGCCGTAGCTCGTGATGCAGGGCTCGACTTGTCACTCGTTGGAGAGACCAGGGGCTTTGAGGATTCTCCATGGCATCCTCTTGGTGTCATGGTCGATACCAGCTTTACATCTTTTGACAAGTCCTCAACCCCTGCGTCAGTGTACCAGCAGCTCTTCGCCGAACACCGTTACGTCAATGCAGACTTTATTCCTGTTTTCACCGATGGATCTAAGGCAGCTGGTGTCGTTGGATGCGCCGCCGTCTGCATTGACGAAGTTTCTGTTGCCCGCATTCCTGCCGAGGCCACGGTGTTTTCGGCGGAGATGCATGCTGTGTATCTTGCACTTGTTCACGTGCAGTCGAGCTCTCATCAGCGTGCTATTGTGTACACTGATTCGTTGAGTGTTGTGCAATCATTGTCATCTTTGGATTTCTCTGGCCACCCACTTCTTTTTACCGTACGGAGACTTCTTCGTTCTTTGCTCGAGGCTGATGTCCAGATTCGGTTCTGCTGGATTCCTGGGCATGTTGGGATCCCAGGGAACGAGTCTGCTGATGCTGCTGCTAGATCTGCCTCTTCTTTGGTCGTCACACCCTTGCCACTGTTTCACCGTGATTTTCGCTTTCTTGTTCACGATCATATCAGACGAACGTGGCGAAGTCTGTGGGACCAACAGGTGGAGAATAAACTGCACCGTGTTAAACCCATCCTTGGAGTCTGGAAATCATCGTGTCGCCGGAACCGTAGGGAAGAAGTTGTTCTTGCGCGTCTTCCGCATTGGGCATTGTCGCTTCACGCATAGCTATTTGCTGTGTGGCGACGCTGCCCCAATGTGTGAGGCGTGCGACTGTTTACTCACAGTCTCTCATGTTTTGTGCAGTTGTGTTCGTTTTCGTCAGCATCGGTTTCACTATTTTCAGTCTCATCTGCTGGACGAGGACGCAGCTACGCTTCAAAAGGTTTTGGGCGACCACTGCGACACTTTCGCAGTATTTTCCTTTCTAAAACAGATTAACGTTTTAAAACTCATTTAAAAAAAAAAAAAAAAAAAAAAAAAAAAAAGTTATATTATAATGGTAAATTAATAAAGTTATATATAAACCTAATAAACTAACTAGTCTTCACAACATCTTTCATCATCCTCTTTTCTAACTTTTACCAAGCCTGTCTGCTCTTAATCATTTCACCCCGCTTTTTAAAATCTTTAGCTGATAATTCTGTGTCTGGCGCTCTTTGGCCAAGCCTGGCCCTTGCGCCACTAAAATCAATTAACTAACTAACTAACTCTTCGTAACCGTGTGTTCCAGGTGCGCCTCGGTACAACGCTCTCTGCCTTCTTCCATCAAGAACAAGGTGTTCCTCAAGGCAGCATTCTTTCGGTGACTCTTTTCATCCTCCGCATTAATTGTTTGCTTAAAAATCTTCCTCCTACGGTTTCGACTACCATTTATGTTGACGACCTTCACATCTTCTGCTCGTCATCAAGCATGCATTTCATTGAAAGGCAGCTGCAGTCTGCAATTAACCAGATAGTTAAAGCGGCGAACAACAATGGTTTCGTTCTTTCTGCTGAAAAGACAGCGTGTGTCCATTTCTGCCGGAGGCGTGGCCTCCACCCCGATCCAGAACTCTATTTGGACCATGCAGCCATTCCAGTTTTGCCGGAAACCAAGTTCCTTGGTTTGACCGTCGACCGTGCGCTCACCTTTCGCTCGCACGTTCGACGACTCCGCACTTCCTGTCTGAGAGCTTTGTCCATCCTCAAGATCCTCGCCTCAGTCTCCTGGGGTGCAGACAGGACTTCCTTGTTCCGTATTTACCATTCTCTCATTCGGTCTAAACTGGATTATGGCTGTATGGTGTATGGCTCTGCGCGTCCTTCCGTTCTCCGGCCGTTGGATACCATCCACCATCAAGCGCTGCGTCTTTGTACGGGAGCCTTTCGTACGTCACCCATTCCCAGCCTTTATGCCGACGCGAACGAACCGTCGCTTCATTTACGCCGTCTGCAGCTGTCTCTTCAATTTTACCTGAAACTTAAATCACTCACAGACCATCCTTTATACGATGCAGTTTTTCATCCCCAGCATGCTCGTTTGTTCGAGATCCGTCCCTCGTGCATTCGAACCTTCGGTCTTCGTATGGCGGCCGTAGCTCGTGATGCAGGGCTCGACTTGTCACTCGTTGGAGAGACCAGGGGCTTTGAGGATTCTCCATGGCATCCTCTTGGTGTCATGGTCGATACCAGCTTTACATCTTTTGACAAGTCCTCAACCCCTGCGTCAGTGTACCAGCAGCTCTTCGCCGAACACCGTTACGTCAATGCAGACTTTATTCCTGTTTTCACCGATGGATCTAAGGCAGCTGGTGTCGTTGGATGCGCCGCCGTCTGCATTGACGAAGTTTCTGTTGCCCGCATTCCTGCCGAGGCCACGGTGTTTTCGGCGGAGATGCATGCTGTGTATCTTGCACTTGTTCACGTGCAGTCGAGCTCTCATCAGCGTGCTATTGTGTACACTGATTCGTTGAGTGTTGTGCAATCATTGTCATCTTTGGATTTCTCTGGCCACCCACTTCTTTTTACCGTACGGAGACTTCTTCGTTCTTTGCTCGAGGCTGATGTCCAGATTCGGTTCTGCTGGATTCCTGGGCATGTTGGGATCCCAGGGAACGAGTCTGCTGATGCTGCTGCTAGATCTGCCTCTTCTTTGGTCGTCACACCCTTGCCACTGTTTCACCGTGATTTTCGCTTTCTTGTTCACGATCATATCAGACGAACGTGGCGAAGTCTGTGGGACCAACAGGTGGAGAATAAACTGCACCGTGTTAAACCCATCCTTGGAGTCTGGAAATCATCGTGTCGCCGGAACCGTAGGGAAGAAGTTGTTCTTGCGCGTCTCCGCATTGGGCATTGTCGCTTCACGCATAGCTATTTGCTGTGTGGCGACGCTGCCCCAATGTGTGAGGCGTGCGACTGTTTACTCACCGTCTCTCATGTTTTGTGCAGTTGTGTTCGTTTTCGTCAGCATCGGTTTCACTATTTTCAGTCTCATCTGCTGGACGAGGACGCAGCTACGCTTCAAAAGCTTTTGGGCGACCACTGCGACACTTTCGCAGTATTTTCCTTTCTAAAACAGATTAACGTTTTAAAACTCATTTAAAAAAAAAAAAAAAAAAAAAAAAAAAAAAAAAAATAAAATAAAAGTTATATTATAATGGTAAATTAATAAAGTTATATATAAACCTAATAAACTAACTAGTCTTCACAACATCTTTCATCATCCTCTTTTCTAACTTTTACCAAGCCTGTCTGCTCTTAATCATTTCACCCCGCTTTTTAAAATCTTTAGCTGATAGTTCTGTGTCTGGCGCTCTTTGGCCAAGCCTGGCCCTTGCGCCACTAAAATCAATTAACTAACTAACTAACTAACCAAACAACTTCGTCGCACTATGATTTGTATTGATTCTCAATCCGTTATTAAAGCCTTATTCTCCCCGGAGAATAGTGACTCACCAATCACCAGAGATGTCCGTCGGCTCCTGGAAACTTTGACGGGTTCTGGGTACCTGGTCCGATTCTGTTGGATCCCCGGCCATGTTGGGATTCGGGGTAACGAGCTAGTCGACACCGCAGCCAGATCTGTTCCATCCTTGGCAATCACCCGACTGCCACTATTTTTTCGAGATTTTCACCCGTGCATCCGCAAATTTATCATGGAGGAGTGGCAGTCCCTGTGGACCCAACAGAGCAGCAACAAACTTCTTTCCATCAAACCGCAGATCGGACTATGGCAATCTGGGTTGCGGAAGAATCGTCGCGAGGAAGTGGTTCTTGCGCGTCTGCGCATTGGGCATTGTCATTTCACCCACCGCTTCTTGCTGTGTGGCGACACTGCCCCAATGTGCGAGACGTGTAACAGTCGTCTCAGTGTCCTTCATGTCTTGTGTACTTGTGTCCGCTTTCGTGACAACCGTTTTCAATATTTCCGAGCTTATTCTTTGGAAGACAATTCAGCTTCCCTTCAAAGTATCTTAGGTGACTGTTGTGATACGTTCGCAGTTTTTTCATTTTTCAGGCAAATTGACTTTCTTAAACTAATCTAAATTACCAAGCTTTTATCGTTCTTGTTTTTCAGTTGTCCTACTCCGCCGTGCTTCTTATTACTCTACCTAGCTTTTAACTTTTCTTTAATTGCTTCGTGATTGGCGCTCTTTGGCCAGACCTGGCCCTTGCGCCATTAAAATACACCAACCAACCAACCAACCAAAACAGTCCCAAGCGCAAATTGACATTGCAGACGAAATGATGGAATCGGACAACTTTTAGTTGTCCCAGTTTTTCTCGGGTTTTGTTTTTCGTTTTTTCTTTTTCTCATTCACCACAATTCAAACCATGGATCAAATCGTTCAGTGGAACTGTCGAGGCTTTCGAACAAGACATGACGACGTGAAACATCTGCTTTCGTCATACTCTCCGGTGTGCCTTTGCCTCCAGGAGACAAAACTTAAACCATCAGACCTCCTTTCAGTTCGAGGCTACAGTGCATTTCGGAAAGATAATGTTTCAGGAGATATTGCTTGCGGGGGAGTTGCCATCCTTGTCCCCCACAATGTTCCAGTTTCTCCCGTTGCGGTCTCAACATCTTTACAAGCCGTTGCGGTGCGTATCTCCATGCCTGTGCCTCTAACCGTTTGCAGCATCTATCTGCCGCCGGATGAGGACGTGAGCGTGTCCGTTCTTGAGAGCTTAGTTGGGCAGCTGCCGTCACCTGCTCTTGTTCTGGGTGACTTCAATGCTCATAATCCATTGTGGGGTAGTGTCAGAACAGACACACGAGGCCGTAGGATCGAATCTCTTCTTTCCTCGACCTCTTTGTGCCTGTTTAACACCGGTGCTGACACTTACTTCCACGAGCCTACACGAAGTTTCAGTGCAATCGATTTATCTTTGGGTCAACCATCGGTTATGGCCGACTGGTCGTGGACGGTGTGTGACGACCTCCATGGAAGCGACCACTTCCCAATTGTACTTAGGTATAATGTGAGCGTACCATCTTCTGCCTCCCGCCCTCCTCGTTGGAGGATGGATCGTGCCAAGTGGGAGGTCTTCACACCGTCCGCAATGATATCTTTTGCCATGGTGACCCGGGGGTCAATTGACGCAGCTGTTACTGATGTCACAACGTGTATCATTCAGGCAGCAGATCTCTCTATCCCAAAGACCTCAACGACGCTCCCAAGACGTCCGAAACCTTGGTGGACCTCTGATTGCACAGCGGCTAGGAGAGCTCAACATAAGGCCTGGTGTACATTTCGGCGTTATCCAACCGATGCTAATCTCGTTGAATTTAAAAGAGCAAAATCTTACGCTCGGTTGGTGCGTCGACGAAGCAAGAGGAGTCTTGGATGAAATACGTTTCATCGATCAATTCACGTGCCAGTTCAAAAACTGTTTGGGAAAACATTCGTAGGATTCGGGGAAACTGTGGTTCCCATCAGATCTCTATTCTCGAGAGTAACGGCTGCACGTATGCTGAAGTCGGGGAGATAGTGGATTGTTTGGGTAGGGCGTTTGCCTCTGTTTCCAGTTCTGAGGCGTACCCTCTCTCCTTTCAGAGGACTAGACCAGCTGCTGAGCGCCAAAGACTCTCCTTTGCGCCTTTTCATAACACAATCCTCAGCCACTAAATCTCAAACAAAGGTTCAAGCCGGAACGAATCAGTCCCGGTCTTCATCCTCCAGACACCCCCCAGTCCTTCCCCCGGTTACCACGCTGCCGAGGGGCACTGCAGACCAGACTGAGGAATTCATGGACTCCGAGGCCTTCTAGGCCTCTTCAGTTCATTTGACCCACGTTTCTTTCTTCCTATCTACCCCTCAAATCATGGTTTCAATCGTTCAATGGAACTGTCGAGGTTTTCGGACAAAATATGACGACGTCAAACATCTGCTTTCGTCGTACTCTCCGGTGTGCCTTTGCCTCCAGGAGACAAAACTTAAACCATCAGACCTGCTCTCAGTTCGAGGCTACAGTGCATTTCGGAAAGATAATGTTTCAGGAGATATAGCTTGCGGGGGAGTTGCCATTCTTGTCCCCCACAGTGTTCCAGTTTCTCCCGTTGCGGTTTCAACATCTTTACAAGCCGTTGCGGTGCGTATCTCCATGCCTGTGCCTCTAACTGTTTGCAGCGTCTATCTGCCGCCGGATGAGGACGTGAGCGTGTCCGTTCTTGAGAGCTTAGTTGGGCAGCTGCCGTCACCTGCTCTTCTTCTGGGTGACTTCAATGCTCATAATCCATTGTGGGGTAGTGTCAGAACAGACGTACGAGGCCGTAGGATCGAATCTCTTCTGTCCTCTACCTCCCTGTGCCTTTTTAACACCGGAGCTGACACTTATTTCCACGAGCCTACACGAAGTTTCAGTGCGATCGATTTATCTTTGGGTTCACCATCAGTTATTGCTGACTGGTCGTGGACGGTGTGCAACGACCTCCATGGGAGCGACCACTTTCCAATTGTACTTGGCTATAATGAGAGCGTGCCATCTTCTGCTTCCCGCCCTCCTCGATGGAGGATGGATCGTGCCAAGTGGGAGGTCTTCACATCGTCCGCAGTGATACCTTCTGTCATGGTGACCCGAGGGTCAATCGATGCAACTGTTACTGATGTCACCACGTGTATCATTCAGGCAGCGGATCTCTCTATCCCAAAGACATCAACGACGCTCCCAAGACGTCCGAAACCTTGGTGGACCTCTGATTGCACAGCGGCTAGGAGAGCTCAACATAAGGCCTGGTGTACATTTCGGCGGTATCCAACCGATGCTAATCTCGTTGAATTTAAAAGAGCAAAATCTTACGCTCGGTTGGTGCGTCGACGAAGCAAGAGGGAGTCTTGGATAAAGTACGTTTCATCGATCAATTCACGTGCCAGTTCAAAAACTGTTTGGGAAAAAATTCGTAGGATTCGGGGAAACTGTGGTTCCCATCAGATCTCTATTCTCGAGAGTAACGGCTGCACGTATGCTGAAGTCGGGGAGATAGTGGATTGTTTGGGTAGGGCGTTTGCCTCTGTTTCCAGTTCTGAGGCGTACCCTCTCTCCTTTCAGAGGACTAGACCAGCTGCTGAGTGCCAGAGACTCTCCTTTGCGCCTTTTCATAACACCGAGTATAACTCCCCCTTCAGCATGGTTGAACTCCGAGTGGCTCTGCATCGGTCCGGTGCAACATCTGTAGGTCCCGATGGCATCCACTATGACATGATCCGTCATCTATCGCAGTCGTCTCTCGAGAATCTGTTAGTGCTTTTCAACCGCATTTGGTTGGAGCACAGTTTCCCGGACTCCTGGCGAAAAGCTTTTGTTTTACCTTTTCCCAAGCCTGGCAAAGACCCCAAGTCTCCCTCTAGTTACCGGCCAATTGCCCTCACTAGCTGTCTGTGCAAAATCCTTGAACGCATGGTTAATTCTAGGCTAATTTACTTCCTAGAAGAACATCAAATTCTGTCGCCATCACAAAGCGGCTTCCGTCGTCATCGTTCAGCTCCTGACCATCTCCTGCTCCTTGAGACGTCTGTTCGAGAGGCATTCGTGCGTAGGCAGCACCTGGTGTCTGTCTTTTTTGACATCGAAAAAGCTTACGATAGAGCGTGGCGTCACGGTATCCTCCGTGACCTCCACGAGAATGGGTTGCGGGGAAACCTGCCAACCTTCATTGCCAACTTTCTTCGTAACCGTGTGTTCCAGGTGCGCCTCGGTACAACGCTCTCTGCCTTCTTCCATCAAGAACAAGGTGTTCCTCAAGGCAGCATTCTTTCGGTGACTCTGTTCATCCTCCGCATTAATTGTTTGCTTAAAAATCTTCCTCCTACGGTTTCGACTACCATTTATGTTGACGACCTTCACATCTTCTGCTCGTCATCAAGCATGCATTTCATTGAAAGGCAGCTGCAGTCTGCAATTAACCAGATAGTTAAAGCGGCGAACAACAATGGTTTCGTTCTTTCTGCTGAAAAGACAGCGTGTGTCCATTTCTGCCGGAGGCGTGGCCTCCACCCCGATCCAGAACTCTATTTGGACCATGCAGCCATTCCAGTTTTGCCGGAAACCAAGTTCCTTGGTTTGACCGTCGACCGTGCGCTCACCTTTCGCTCGCACGTTCGACGACTCCGCACTTCCTGTCTGAGAGCTTTGTCCATCCTCAAGATCCTCGCCTCAGTCTCCTGGGGTGCAGACAGGACTTCCTTGTTCCGTATTTACCATTCTCTCATTCGGTCTAAACTGGATTATGGCTGTATGGTGTATGGCTCTGCGCGTCCTTCCGTTCTCCGGCCGTTGGATACCATCCACCATCAAGCGCTGCGTCTTTGTACGGGAGCCTTTCGTACGTCACCCATTCCCAGCCTTTATGCCGACGCGAACGAACCGTCGCTTCATTTACGCCGTCTGCAGCTGTCTCTTCAATTTTACCTGAAACTTAAATCACTCACAGACCATCCTTTATACGATGCAGTTTTCCATCCCCAGCATGCTCGTTTGTTCGAGATCCGTCCCTCGTGCATTCGAACCTTCGGTCTTCGTATGGCGGCCGTAGCTCGTGATGCAGGGCTCGACTTGTCACTCGTTGGAGAGACCAGGGGCTTTGAGGATTCTCCATGGCATCCTCTTGGTGTCATGGTCGATACCAGCTTTACATCTTTTGACAAGTCCTCAACCCCTGCGTCAGTGTACCAGCAGCTCTTCGCCGAACACCGTTACGTCAATGCAGACTTTATTCCTGTTTTCACCGATGGATCTAAGGCAGCTGGTGTCGTTGGATGCGCCGCCGTCTGCATTGACGAAGTTTCTGTTGCCCGCATTCCTGCCGAGGCCACGGTGTTTTCGGCGGAGATGCATGCTGTGTATCTTGCACTTGTTCACGTGCAGTCGAGCTCTCATCAGCGTGCTATTGTGTACACTGATTCGTTGAGTGTTGTGCAATCATTGTCATCTTTGGATTTCTCTGGCCACCCACTTCTTTTTACCGTACGGAGACTTCTTCGTTCTTTGCTCGAGGCTGATGTCCAGATTCGGTTCTGCTGGATTCCTGGGCATGTTGGGATCCCAGGGAACGAGTCTGCTGATGCTGCTGCTAGATCTGCCTCTTCTTTGGTCGTCACACCCTTGCCACTGTTTCACCGTGATTTTCGCTTTCTTGTTCACGATCATATCAGACGAACGTGGCGAAGTCTGTGGGACCAACAGGTGGAGAATAAACTGCACCGTGTTAAACCCATCCTTGGAGTCTGGAAATCATCGTGTCGCCGGAACCGTAGGGAAGAAGTTGTTCTTGCGCGTCTCCGCATTGGGCATTGTCGCTTCACGCATAGCTATTTGCTGTGTGGCGACGCTGCCCCAATGTGTGAGGCGTGCGACTGTTTACTCACCGTCTCTCATGTTTTGTGCAGTTGTGTTCGTTTTCGTCAGCATCGGTTTCACTATTTTCAGTCTCATCTGCTGGACGAGGACGCAGCTACGCTTCAAAAGCTTTTGGGCGACCACTGCGACACTTTCGCAGTATTTTCCTTTCTAAAACAGATTAACGTTTTAAAACTCATTTAAAAAATAAAAAAAAAAATAAAAAAAAAAATAAAATAAAAGTTATATTATAATGGTAAATTAATAAAGTTATATATAAACCTAATAAACTAACCAGTCTTCACAACATCTTTCATCATCCTCTTTTCTAACTTTTACCAAGCCTGTCTGCTCTTAATCATTTCACCCCGCTTTTTAAAATCTTTAGCTGATAGTTCTGTGTCTGGCGCTCTTTGGCCAAGCCTGGCCCTTGCGCCACTAAAATCAATTAACTAACTAACTAACCTTTTCATAACACCGAGTATAACTCCCCCTTCAGCATGGTTGAACTCCGAGTGGCTCTGCATCGGTCCGGTGCAACATCTGTAGGTCCCGATGGCATCCACTATGACATGATCCGTCATCTCTCGCAGTCGTCTCTCGAGAATCTGTTAGTGCTTTTCAACCGCATTTGGTTGGAGCACAGTTTCCCGGACTCCTGGCGAAAAGCTTTTGTTTTACCTTTTCCCAAGCCTGGCAAAGACCCCAAGTCTCCCTCTAGTTATCGGCCAATTGCCCTCACTAGCTGTCTGTGCAAAATCCTTGAACGCATGGTTAATTCTAGGCTAATTTACTTCCTAGAAGAACATCAAATTCTGTCGCCATCACAAAGCGGCTTCCGTCGTCATCGTTCAGCTCCTGACCATCTCCTGCTCCTTGAGACGTCTGTTCGAGAGGCATTCGTGCGTAGGCAGCACCTGGTGTCTGTCTTTTTTGACATCGAAAAAGCTTACGATAGAGCGTGGCGTCACGGTATCCTCCGTGACCTCCACGAGAGTGGGTTGCGGGGAAACCTGCCAACCTTCATTGCCAACTTCCTTCGTAACCGTGTGTTCCAGGTGCGCCTGGGTACAACGCTCTCTGCCTTCTTCCATCAAGAACAAGGTGTTCCTCAAGGCAGCATTCTTTCGGTGACTCTGTTCATCCTCCGCATTAATTGTTTGCTTAAAAATCTTCCTCCTACGGTTTCGACTACCATTTATGTTGACGACCTTCACATCTTCTGCTCGTCATCAAGCATGCATTTCATTGAAAGGCAGCTGCAGTCTGCAATTAACCAGATAGTTAAAGCGGCTAACAACAATGGTTTCGTTCTTTCTGCTGAAAAAAAATCCTCGCCTCAGTCTCCTGGGGTGCAGACAGGACTTCCTTGTTCCGTATTTACCATTCTCTCATTCGGTCTAAACTGGATTATGGCTGTATGGTGTATGGCTCTGCGCGTCCTTCCGTTCTCCGGCCGTTGGATACCATCCACCATCAAGCGCTGCGTCTTTGTACAGGAGCATTTCGCACGTCACCCATTCCCAGCCTTTATGCCGACGCGAACGAACCGTCGCTACATTTACGCCGTCTGCAGCTGTCTCTTCAATTTTACCTGAAACTTAGATCTCTCTCAGAACATACTTTACACGATGCAGTTTTTCATCCCCAGCATGCTCGTTTGTTCGAGATCCGTCCCTCGTGCATTCGAACCTTCGGTCTTCGTTTGGCGGCCGTAGCTCGTGATGCAGGGCTCGACTTGTCACTCGTTGGAGAGACCAGGGGCTTTGAGGATCCCCCATGGCACCCTCTTGGTGTCATGGTTGATACCAGCTTTACATCTTTTGACAAGTCCTCAACCCCTGCGTCAGTGTACCAGCAGCTCTTCGCCGAACACCGTTACGTCAATGCAGACTTTATTCCTGTTTTCACCGATGGATCTAAGGCGGCTGGTGTCGTTGGATGCGCCGCCGTCTGCATTGACGAAGTTTCTGTTGCCCGCATTCCTGCCGAGGCCACGGTGTTTTCGGCGGAGATGCATGCTGTGTATCTTGCACTTGTTCACGTGCAGTCGAGCTCTCATCAGCGTGCTATTGTGTACACTGATTCGTTGAGTGTTGTGCAATCATTGTCATCTTTGGATTTCTCTGGCCACCCACTTCTTTTTACCGTACGGAGACTTCTTCGTTCTTTGCTCGAGGCTGATGTCCAGATTAGGTTCTGCTGGATTCCTCGGCATGTTGGGATCCCAGGGAACGAGTCTGCTGATGCTGCTGCTAGATCTGCCTCTTCTTTGGTCGTCACACCGTTGCCACTGTTCCACCGTGATTTTCGCTTTCTTGTTCACGATCATATCAGACGAACGTGGCGAAGTCTGTGGGACCAACAGGTGGAGAATAAACTGCACCGTGTTAAACCCATCCTTGGAGTCTGGAAATCATCGTGTCGCCGGAACCGTGGGGAAGAAGTTGTTCGTGCGCGTCTCCGCATTGGGCATTGTCGCTTCACGCATAGCTATTTGCTGTGTGGCGACGCTGCCCCAATGTGTGAGGCGTGCGACTGTTTACTCACCGTCTCTCATGTTTTGTGCAGTTGTGTTCGTTTTCGTCATCATCGGTTTCACTATTTTCAGTCTCATCTGCTGGACGAGGACGCAGCTACGCTTCAAAAGCTTTTGGGCGACCACTGCGACACTTTCGCAGTATTTTCCTTCTTAAAACAGATTAACGTTTTAAAACTTATTTAAAAAAAAAAAAAAAAAAAAAAAAAAAAAAAAGTTATATTATAATGGTAAATTAATAAAGTTATATATAAACCTAATAAACTAACTAGTCTTCATAACATCTTTCATCATCCTCTTTTCTAACTTTTACCAAGCCTGTCTGCTCTTAATCATTTCACCCCGCTTTTTAAAATCTTTAGCTGATAGTTCTGTGTCTGGCGCTCTTTGGCCAAGCCTGGCCCTTGCGCCACTAAAATCAATTAACTAACTAACCAGTTGTGTTCGGTTCTGTAATAATCGGTTTCACTATTTTCAGTCTCATCTGCTGGACGAGGACGCAGCTACGCTTCAAAAGCTTTTGGGCGACCACTGCGACACTTTCGCAGTATTTTCCTTTTTGAAACAGATTAACGTTTTAAAACTTATTTAAAAAAAAAAAAAAAAAAAAAAAAAGTTATATTATAATGGTAAATTAATGAAGTTATATATAAACCTAATAAACTAACTAGTCTTCACAACATCTTTCATCATCCTCTTTTCTAACTTTTACCAAGCCTGTCTGCTGTTAATCATTTCACCCCGCTTTTTAAAAATCTTTAGCTGATAGTTCTGTGTCTGGCGCTCTTTGGCCAAGCCTGGCCCTTGCGCCACTAAAATCAATTAACTAACTAACTAACCAAATGTCCAGATTCGGTTCTGCTGGATTCCTGGGCATGTTGGGATCCCAGGGAACGAGTCTGCTGATGCTGCTGCTAGATCTGCCTCTTCTTTGGTTGTCACACCGTTGCCACTGTTCCACCGTGATTTTCGCTTTCTTGTTCACGATCATATCAGACGAACGTGGCGGGGTCTGTGGGACCAACAGGTGGAGAATAAACTGCACCGTGTTAAACCCATCCTTGGAGTCTGGAAATCATCGTGTCGCCGGAACCGTAGGGAAGAAGTTGTTCTTGCGCGTCTCCGCATTGGGCATTGTCGCTTCACGCATAGCTATTTGCTGTGTGGCGACGCTGCCCCAATGTGTGAGGCGTGCGACTGTTTACTCACCGTCTCTCATGTATTGTGCAGTTGTGTTCGTTTTCGTCATCATCGGTTTCACTATTTTCAGTCTCACCTGCTGGACGAGGACGCAGCTACGCTTCAAAAGCTTTTGGGCGACCACTGCGACACTTTCGCAGTATTTTCCTTTTTAAAAGAGATTAACATTTTAAAACTTATTTAATAAAAAAAAAAAAAAAAAAATTAAGTTATAATAAATATAATAGTAAATTAATAAAGTTATATATAAACCTGATTAACTAACTGGTCTTCACAACATCTTCCATCATCCTCTTTTCTAGCTTTTACGGAGCCTGTCTGCTCTTGATCATTTCACCCCGCTTTTAAAAAATCATTGGCTGATAGTTCTATGTCTGGCGCTCTTTGGCCAAGCCTGGCCCTTGCCCCCGCACGGGGATAACTGGTTTTCCAGTTATTTGGGGAGCGGCGCCCCCACGGCCCGAGCTGACCTTGTGACGGTTTTTTGCTTTCTTGTTTTTGTGCTTTCACGTTTCCGCAGGGACAGCTGTTCATCCAGCTGATGGGGAGTAGCGACCCCACGGCCCCAGCCGACATGTTATGTTTGATTCTTCGCATTACAACTTTGTGTTGCCACCACCTTGACAGCACCCGCCTCAGTTGTTGGTTGCTGAGGTTGTGATTATGCGCCAGCCCTTTCCTTTCCTCTGGCTTTCCCCCGCACGGGGATAACTGGTTTTCCAGTTATTTGGGGAGCGGCGCCCCCACGGCCCGAGCTGACCTTGTGACGGTTTTTTGCTTTCTTGTTTTTGTGCTTTCACGTTTCCGCAGGGACAGCTGTTCATCCAGCTGATGGGGAGTAGCGACCCCACGGCCCCAGCCGACATGTTATGTTTGATTCTTCGCATTACAACTTTGTGTTGCCACCACCTTGACAGCACCCGCCTCAGTTGTTGGTTGCTGAGGTTGTGATTATGCGCCAGCCCTTTCCTTTCCTCTGGCTTTCCTCTCCCTTTCCTGTTTTTACTTTCTTCTCCACTACCTGTTCTTCTTTTCTACTCCATTTTCTACTCGACTTGCTTCTCCATTTTCTGTTCCTCTCTTGTTTTTCCGGGCTGGTTTGCTAGACCTACCTGCACGTTTGCCGTGTGCGGTGACCCGTAAGGTGGAAAAGGGGATGCTGGAGGCTGAGGTTACTGGGGACCAGGTTGTAGTTGTCACCAGTCGCCAACACTCCTCTTTGCCCCTGCTTCACCCTAAACGGGCGGCTAGGAACTAACCCACTCCTAGTCAATCGGCTTGTCGCTACGTACGGCGGGGTGAGTTTGGGGATAGTGTAGGTATGCCAAAAGGGTGTTACCAAGACCTGGGAAGATCGCGGTACTCGCTGAGCGCATGCTTGCACTTTCAACCTGCTATATCCGCTGCTTAGCCCCAGAGCCGTGTCCTGCGTCCAAATGGGCTTGCGGACCTCCGGCTCTCCCCTGTTGGGCTCGGTTGTGGGCGGGGAATTCAGCGGATGAATTATCTTTTGCTCTTCATGGATTCAATAAACTCTTCCCCTTTGAAAAATAAAAATGCTTTGGACTCGGAGCCTAACTCCACAAATAAAAGAATGAGAACATTATCGGGACACAATGCACGATTTTTTATCATTCATGCCAGAGAGGATACCCACAAACTCAGTTTGAAGTCCCCTTTCTGGATTCAAAAAGCCATCCAGGGTGCTGTTGAGTCGCCAAAGAATGTCAAGAAATTGCCATCTGGAGATCTGTTGGTGGAGATGTCAACTCCCCGGCACGGTGCACTACTTTTGAATATTTCCAACTTAGGAGATGTGCAAGTGGACATAAAACCTCACCATTCTCTGAATTCATCCCGAGGTGTCATCTCTGATCGAGAACTCGTGGATGTCTCAGAGGATGAACTACTTAAAGAGCTTGCCGATCAAGATGTCACAGCAGTCCGACGAATCAAGTTTCGGAGGAATGGGGATCTGGTAAATTCCAGAACTATTATTCTTACATTTAATCGCCCGGCTATTCCATCCTCCATCTATGCAGGGTATTTAAGATGTGACGTGCGTCCCTACATTCCCAACCCACTTCGTTGCTTTAGATGCCAAAGGTATGGTCACTCTCAGCAGTCATGCCGTGGAGCTGCAACTTGCAGCCGCTGTGGCTCTCACGACCATCTTCAGAACGATTGCTCTGCCGCAGCCCCCCACTGTATTAACTGTAACGGAGACCACGCAGCCAATGCTAAAGACTGCCCGAAGTGGGTTGAGGAAAGAAAAATCCAGGAAGTGAAGACCCTTGAACACCTCTCCTACCCGGAAGCAAGGAGGAAGGTTGTTCCTGCTACTCCGGGAGGACGCACCTACTCTTCAGTCTTGTCTTCCAAAACGTCTGTTTCCACCCAGACGGATATAAGCATTCCAAAGAACTGTCCCTTTTCACTGCAAGAAATATATGCTGCTGGTCTAAAAGCCCTTAATGCTTCCACCACCGAACCTTTGCCTTCCCAACAGCAGCCCACCGTTGGAAAACCTTCTGCAGCCTCGCTTAGGCGGGTGGCTCCTGCACAGGCGAATCGTGCTGCACAGCCCGATTCTTTGACTAGTAAGAACAAAGGAAAGAACCAGACTCAAGCAGCCACTCAGACTCAAACCGGAACAAATCCATCCCAGCCCTCCTCTCGGAAACGTACACCAGTACTCCCCCAGACAACCCGCCGGCTAAAAGTGCTGCAGAGCCACCTGAGGAAATGATGGACTCCGACACCTTTTAAGTGTCCCATTTCCTTCTCCAAACTTCACATTCTCTCATCATGAATCTCATCATACAGTGGAATTGCCGTGGCCTCCGTTCACGATTTGACGATTTGAAGGGCTTGCTCTCTTCACACACCCCACTCTGCGTGTGCCTCCAAGAGACAAAGCTCCGCTTTACCGATACTTTTTCGGTGCGAAGATACAGTACATTTCGCAAAGACCATACGCGCGGAGCTATCGCATGTGGAGGAGTGGCCATTCTCGTTCCTCATGGTGTCCCAGTCACAGCGATTGCTCTGCGCACGAATCTGCAAGCAGTTGCAGCAAGACTATCCGCTAACACTCTGATCACAGTATGTTGCATTTACTTACCACCAGATGAAGCTGTTAGCCCTTCAGACTTGGAAGATTTGGTTGACCAGCTACCGCCTCCGTTTTTCCTTCTCGGAGATTTCAATGCACACAATCCGTTGTGGGGAGACCGCAGTCGTGATCCCAGGGGCCGCGTTATCGAGTCCCTGCTGTACAACACATCACTCTGCCTCCATAACACGGGAGCAAATACCTACTTCCACGAACCCAGCCGCTCGTACTCGGCCATTGATCTGTCGCTGTGTTCACCATCCTTATTTCCTGACTGGTCTTGGAGCGTGTCTGGTGATCCCCTTGGCAGCGATCACTTTCCAATTTTTCTTCGACTCGCTGGTGACGGCTACCGCCATCCTACCCGTCCCCCTGGATGGGATATTGATCGAGCCAAGTGGGACGCATTCAGTGCTACAGCGATAATTACTTCTACTATGGTGGCCACAGGTACGATCAACGATGCGGTTGCAGCGGTCACAGATTGTATTGTGCAAGCGGCAGAACTCACCATTCCTAAAACGTCAACTAAACTTCCAAGTTGCCCAAAGCCATGGTGGAATTCGAAATGCAAGGCAGCACGTCAGGCCCAGCATAGGGCTTGGGGCAAATTTCGTCGCTATCCCACCGACGCTAACCTTCTTGCTTTCAAGAAGGCCAAGGCTTATGCAAGACTGGTTCGTCGTCGCCATAAACGGGAATCCTGGATCCAATATGTATCGGGCATCAACACATCTGCAAACTCCAAAATGGTTTGGGACAGGATTCGCAAGATTCGGGGAAAGTACCCATCTGGCGAGATCTCCATGCTCGAGAGTGGTGGAGGAATGGTTGCCGACGCTCGGGGTATCGCTGACTGTCTTGGCACAGCGTTTGCTTCAGTTTCCAGCAACTGCAATTATCCTCCTTCTTTCCAAGAGCTTCAGTCACGGCTGGAGAGAAAACGAATGTCCTTTCGACCGTTTTCCTCGGAGGACTATAACAGCCCGTTGACAGCGGTGGAACTAAGGATTGCCCTAAATCGCTCTGGCCGAACATCTGCAGGACCTGATAACATCCTTTACGAAATGCTGAAGCACCTTTCTCCATCATCTCTCGACTGTCTGCTAATCCTGTTTAACAGGATTTGGCAAGAACACGTTTTCCCCGATTCTTGGCGCACAGCTATTGTGATACCTGTTCTCAAACCTGGTAAAGATCCGAAAAACCCGTTCAACTACCGACCAATTGCCATGACAAGCTGCCTCTGCAAGGTGCTTGAACGCATCATCAATTTCCGCTTGATCTTCCACTTGGAAACCCATCACCTTTTGTCACCCCATCAAAGTGGACACCGTCGTTTTCGCTCCACAACTGACCACCACCTTCGCCTTGAGACATCGATCAGAGAGGCGTTTGTTCGACGACAGCACATGGTCTCCGTGTTCTTTGATATGGAAAAAGCTTATGATCGGACTTGGAGATACGGCATTCTCCGTGATCTGCACGACTGTGGATTACGGGGAAATTTACCAACTTTCATTGCCGGTTTTCTCCAGAACCGGATGTTCCATGTGCGCGTCGGGTCGACATTCTCCGCGATGTACCCGCAGGAGCAGGGTGTCCCTCAGGGCTCCATCTTATCGGTCACTCTCTTCATCCTTCGGGTGAATCATATCTTCAAGTTACTTCCTCCGATGGTTCGCGGCACTATGTATGTAGACGATCTTCAGATTTCGTGTGCTTCCGTCAACATGCGCACCATTGAGAGACAGTTGCAATCGTCTATTAACAAGATCTCTTCCTGGGTCTCACGCAACGGCTTTTGCTTCTCGTCACAGAAGACTGTTTGCGTACATTTCTGCCGCAAACGCGGTCTTCATCCAGACCCCCACCTCCGTCTGGGGAACACCACCATTCCAGTTGTGACTGAGGTCAAATTCTTGGGATTGACTTTTGACCGCGCACTCACCTTCCGGCCTCACATTCATTCCTTAAAGGTGAAGTGCACAAAGTCATTGAGTATCCTGAAAGTCCTCTCCGGAACATCTTGGGGGGCCGACAGGTGCTCAATGCTTCGCATTCATCACTCCCTTGTCCGGTCAAAGTTAGAGTATGGCTGTATAACCTACGGATCTGCACGGCCTTCGGTATTAAAGCTCCTCGATCCTGTCCACCACCAAGCTTTACGCCTGTGCATCGGTGCTTTCCGTACGTCTCCTGTCCACAGCCTGTATGTCGAATCTCATGAGCCACCGTTATGCCTCCGCCGTAAGCAACTGTCTCTCCAGTTCTACATCAAGCTGAAATCTCTCCCTGATCACCCACTTCATGATTCCATCTTCACGCCACAATGTGCTCGCCTATTTTCCAACCGCCCTTCTTGTGTTCCCAACTTCGGAATTCGGATGTCAGACATAGTGCGAGATGCCGGCATAGACTTGTCGTTAATCGGTGTGACCCGTGCCTTTAACGATCCACCTTGGCAGCCAGTTCAGGCAGTGACTGACCTCTCTCTTTCTGGATGGCCTAAGTCCTCAACACCTGCACTGGTGTACCAGAAACTTTTTGCTGAACACCTTTCCCTCTATCCCGATTTCGTGCCTGTCTTCACCGATGGTTCGAAATCCGGTGATTTTGTGGGTTCCGCCTTTGTTTGTGCGGATGAGACTTATGCTGAGAGGATTCCGCTGGTTGCGACAGTCTTTACAGCAGAGATGCATGCGGTGCACCTCGCGTTGCGCCACATTCATTCCAAACAACTTCGTCGCACTATGATTTGTATTGATTCTCAATCCGTTATTAAAGCCTTATTCTCCCCGGAGAATAGTGACTCACCAGTCACCAGAGATGTCCGTCGGCTCTTGGGAACTTTGACGGGTTCTGGGTACCTGGTCCGATTCTGTTGGATCCCCGGCCATGTTGGGATTCGGGGTAACGAGCTAGTCGACACCGCAGCCAGATCTGTTCCATCCTTGGCAATCACCCGACTGCCACTATTTTTTCGAGATTTTCACCCGTGCATCCGCAAATTTATCATGGAGGAGTGGCAGTCCCTGTGGACCCAACAGAGCAGCAACGAACTTCTTTCCATCAAACCGCAGATCGGACTATGGCAATCTGGGTTGCGGAAGAATCGTCGCGAGGAAGTGGTTCTTGCGCGTCTGCGCATTGGGCATTGTCATTTCACCCACCGCTTCTTGCTGTGTGGCGACACTGCCCCAATGTGCGAGACGTGTAACAGTCGTCTCAGTGTCCTTCATGTCTTGTGTACTTGTGTCCGCTTTCGTGACAACCGTTTTCAATATTTCCGAGCTTATTCTTTGGAAGACAATTCAGCTTCCCTTCAAAGAATCTTAGGTGACTGTTGTGATACGTTCGCAGTTTTTTCATTTTTCAGGCAAATTGACTTTCTTAAACTAATCTAAATTACCAAGCTTTTATCGTTCTTGTTTTTCAGTTGTCCTACTCCGCCGTGCTTCTTATTACTCTTCCTAGCTTTTAACTTGTTTTCTTTAATTGCTTCGTGTTTGGCGCTCTTTGGCCAGACCTGGCCCTTGCGCCATTAAAATACACCAACCCACCAACCAACCATATCTTCAAGTTACTTCCTCCGATGGTTCGCGGCACTATGTATGTGGACGATCTTCAGATTTCGTGTGCTTCCGTCAACATGCGCACCATTGAGAGACAGTTGCAATCGTCTATTAACAAGATCTCTTCCTGGGTCTCACGCAACGGCTTTGGCTTCTCGTCACAGAAGACTGTTTGCGTACATTTCTGCCGCAAACGCGGTCTTCATCCAGACCCCCACCTCCGTCTGGGGAACACCACCATTCCAGTTGTGACTGAGGTCAAATTCTTGGGATTGACTTTTGACCGCGCACTCACCTTCCGGCCTCACATTCATTCCTTAAAGGTGAAGTGCACAAAGTCATTGAGTATCCTGAAAGTCCTCTCCGGAACATCTTGGGGGGCCGACAGGTGCTCAATGCTTCGCATTCATCACTCCCTTGTCCGGTCAAAGTTAGAGTATGGCTGTATAACCTACGGATCTGCACGGCCTTCGGTATTAAAGCTCCTCGATCCAGTCCACCACCAAGCTTTACGCCTGTGCATCGGTGCTTTCCGTACGTCTCCTGTCCACAGCCTGTATGTCGAATCTCATGAGCCACCGTTATGCCTCCGCCGTAAGCAACTGTCTCTCCAGTTCTACATCAAGCTGAAATCTCTCCCTGATCACCCACTTCATGATTCCATCTTCACGCCACAATGTGCTCGCCTATTTTCCAACCGCCCTTCTTGTGTTCCCACCTTCGGAATTCGGATGTCAGACATAGTGCGAGATGCCGGCATAGACTTGTCGTTAATCGGTGTGACCCGTGCCTTTAACGATCCACCTTGGCAGCCAGTTCAGGCAGTGACTGACCTCTCTCTTTCTGGATGGCCTAAGTCCTCAACACCTGCACTGGTGTACCAGAAACTTTTTGCTGAACACCTTTCCCTCTATCCCGATTTCGTGCCTGTCTTCACCGATGGTTCGAAATCCGGTGATTTTGTGGGTTCCGCCTTTGTTTGTGCGGATGAGACTTATGCTGAGAGGATTCCGCCGGTTGCGACAGTCTTTACAGCAGAGATGCATGCGGTGCACCTCGCGTTGCGCCACATTCATTCCAAACAACTTCGTCGCACTATGATTTGTATTGATTCTCAATCCGTTATTAAAGCCTTATTCTCCCCGGAGAATAGTGACTCACCAATCACCAGGGATGTCCGTCGGCTCCTGGGAACTTTGACGGGTTCTGGGTACCTGGTCCGATTCTGTTGGATCCCCGGCCATGTTGGGATTCGGGGTAACGAGCTAGTCGACACCGCAGCCAGATCTGTTCCATCCTTGGCAATCACCCGACTGCCACTATTTTTTCGAGATTTTCACCCGTGCATCCGCAAATTTATCATGGAGGAGTGGCAGTCCCTGTGGACCCAACAGAGCAGCAACAAACTTCTTTCCATCAAACCGCAGATCGGACTATGGCAATCTGGGTTGCGGAAGAATCGTCGCGAGGAAGTGGTTCTTGCGCGTCTGCGCATTGGGCATTGTCATTTCACCCACCGCTTCTTGCTGTGTGGCGACACTGCCCCAATGTGCGAGACGTGTAACAGTCGTCTCAGTGTCCTTCATGTCTTGTGTACTTGTGTCCGCTTTCGTGACAACCGTTTTCAATATTTCCGAGCTTATTCTTTGGAAGACAATTCAGCTTCCCTTCAAAGTATCTTAGGTGACTGTTGTGATACGTTCGCAGTTTTTTCATTTTTCAGGCAAATTGACTTTCTTAAACTAATCTAAATTCCCAAGCTTTTATCGTTCTTGTTTTTCAGTTGTCCTACTCCGCCGTGCTTCTTATTACTCTACCTAGCTTTTAACTTTTCTTTAATTGCTTCGTGATTGGCGCTCTTTGGCCAGACCTGGCCCTTGCGCCATTAAAATACACCAACCAACCAACCAACCTGGCCCTTGCGCCACTAAAATTAATTAACTAACTAACTAACTAACACTGCAAATCCTCAGAACACATTAGGAACACATTAAGACCTTATTTTAGAACGCAATGTGTGCCAGATTAAGAACACTTTAATGTGTTCTAATTTAGAACATATTTGGAACACATTTTAAGAACATATTTTGAGAACACATTAATGTGTTCCTAAAGTGTTCTTGCTGAGAACAACATATTATGAAATGTGTTCCCGATGTTTTCTTGTGCAGAACACATTGAGAGTAAGTTTTAGAACACATTTTGTTCGAGTTTAAGAACACATTTAATGTGTTCCCAATGTGTTCTTGCTGAGAACACATTACCAAATGTGTTCCTAATGTGTTCCCAACGTGTTCTTATTTAGAACATATTCTCAAATGCGTTCTTAAATGTGTTCCCAAAGTGTTCCAATTAGAATACAATGGGAGTAAAAATGTAGAACGCATTCTGTGCCTGATTAAGATCACATTTCATGTGTTCTTAATGTGTTCAAATTTAGAACACATTAGGAGTAAATTTTAGAACACATTCTGTTCCAGTTTAAGAACACATTAATGTGTTCTTATTTGGAGAACACATTGAGAACATATCAGGAGCACATTCAGAATTGATTGGGAACCTATGCGAAACATGTTAGGAGCCCATTACCAACATATCGGAAACAGAAAACATATTTTGAACGCATTCTGGGTAACTCGTGGACAAAATGCATTGTTGTGAAATGCAGGTGTTCCATACCAGCAAGCTTTCAAGTATGTTCTGTGATGGATTAGAAATGTGTTCAGATGTGTTTTCCTTTGCGGGAACGTAATGAAAATGTTGAAATTTGAAACAGCTACTGTGACACACCTCTTAAAGATGAGTAACATTCATCTGAGGCAGTTCATTGTTCAAGCTAAATTTACCGTTCTGCGATCAGTATTGTACAATGGGATGAAATATGTTTTGGATGTTTGTGTTTTTGAACCATGTCTATACATATGGAATTTCTCCCATAAAGTAATAACATATTGCTCTAATAGGAGCAAAAAATAAATGTTCATATTAATATAACACAAACAGTCCACCAGCAAAAGAATTGACTGACAATTTTGTTTTTAATTTTTTATGCATTTAATTGAGACAACAACCTTTTGGCTTTTTGGCCTAGTGAATAGTACTTATGGCCAAGAGTGTAAAATGCCAGTGTGGCCATTGCCTGCAGATATTTTTTTGGATAATTCAGTTCATAGGTATAATACACTGCCAGTAGCACAGTTAAAAGTGACAGTGTGCCCTTTTGAGCAACAGCTATAAAGCTTCCTTGGAATACAACTGCAACATCTTTTATTTATCTGAGCTGTATTTACACTATCGCATGGGGTGGAGCATGTTTATCAACACTCTGTATTTGTTTGAGAAATTCTGCAGCATCCTGAAATGAAAAATACAAAAACAAATAAGCTACATATGCCACTCTGAGCAATGATTTCATATATTTGAAATTATGGACAACAAAACCAAATTTGGCATTTCTAATATAAAATTCAGGACAAACATGCTATAAAAATAGCACAAAATTAATTTCAATGTGCATTTGCAGCATTAAAAGTAAATCACTTGTTTAATAGAAAACTGATCTCTTCCCATAGTTTGCCTTCCCAGAAGAACATTTAAGAAAACATACATATTTTATGTGAAACCTAACATTGCTATTCACTTGTGTTATCTTTCCTCCTTTAAAATATGTGCCCTTTTAAGAAAAGCAAAAGTTATTACCTTACAGTACCAGCTCATACAGTCTATACGTGCTAGCGTAATGTACTGTTCATCACTTTTCTCATTGCCACAATTGTATACAATGAGTTTTACGGGAACACTGTAAGAGGCTATATAATATATATACTAGCTTATTTGGATGTCATAAAATATTATGTTAAAATATATCACATTGTTTCTAGTATCTATCAAAATATTCTTAGTTATAATCACTGTAAAAATGTGATTCTGGTATAATGTGAAATATGAGCACTGCCCATTCTTAAAGCTAGGCTGCAACATAATAAATATAAACTTTTTTTTTAGGAAAAACTTCTATATCATGACTGCCCAGCATGTAAAATGTTCAACTAAACAATATGTACCCAATAAAGTGTTAACAAAACCATCAGAGATTTTCATGCTATAATTTTGAAAATTGTTTTACCTGAATTTTGGGTATGGGGTAAGACTAATATCATTCAGTATAACCCAAGTTTTTTTTTATTGTGCGTGTGTTTGCCCGTCTGCTCTTAATCATTCTCCACGCTTTTAAAAATCTTTAGCTGATAGTTCTGTGTCTGGCGCTCTTTGGCCAAACCTGGCCCTTGCGCCACTAAAATCAACTAACTAACTAACTAACTAACGTATTAATTGTGTGATCTTTAAGACTATATGCAATGTAAAAATATCATTACATCAACAGTGCAGACATCATGCATTTCTAAAGTCCTTTGTTTCATATAAAAGTTGCTCTCAATGGCAGCATTGTGGATACACTAAGCCAGAGCAGTGTATCAACAAAAACAACTTAAAAAAAAAGTCATATATTGTAGAGATCATTAAGTGACAGCACCCCTGCTGTCCCTTAAAATTTTAAAGAATAATTTTTTTCTCCCACACCCCAGAAAAATGTGGTGAGACATGTTGAAGTAGATATTGCAATGCTTGAATAACTTTCCATATGGAACAAATACCTATCAAAACACTCTTAACGTACCAAAATTTTAGATAATGCTCTTCATTAAGGGACAGCTCTATCAACAGAAATGTGAAAATCACACGAAAGCATATATGTGTTTATACTGTTGTGGCAAGAGACTCATATCCAATATGCATCAGTCACTTACACCACTGCCTAATGGACAAAATTTGTCAGTTTCTAGGTCCACAGTAAAAGCATATAATGCAGATCTGGAAAACAGAGAATAGCTATGCTTGTGGCATAACTTCTCCCTGAAGAATTAAAATATTCATTGAAGCAGTTTTTGGGGAAAGGTGACAAGCCTTGCAAAATATACATCCTACAGAACATTTATCGAAACTTGTTGTTATGAAGCCAAATGTGTCAGTATGTAGGATTCCAGGAAAACTACAATATCGTGTAAAAATTGCAACACCATGAAGGACTGATGTTGGCTTTATACTCACAGGATGTGTACAACAGGCTGGGACATGCAAATGATTAAAATGTCAGTGAAAATGTGCACGCAGTTTCAGAGCAGTGCACTCTGAACTGTCCGGTCTTGGGTATAAAGAGTTGGCTCAAATGAGATCTTGCAATCAGTGAAGAACTGTCATTGAGTACAAATGGTGTTTCTTGTGTCTCACTATGTGCCCCATCTCTGCAGAAGGTCACATTATAAATACCTGATGGCCTTTGAGTAAGGAAGGATTGTTGGGATGAGAGAAGCTGAATTTTCCTACCACAAAATAGCCACTAGTGCTGGGGAAAATGTCAGTACAGTGATGCAAACGTGGCATCAGTGGACAGATAAGGCTCAGACACACAGAAATTCAGGAAATGGACTGCAATATTGCTTGCTCGACTACACAAAATGACAGACACCTTTACCACATGACAGTGACCAATTGCACACTGACATGCATTGTATTAGCGCAGCAGTGGAGAACTGTCAGAGGTCATGGTTTGTCCTTCAACACAATTAGATGTCATCTGCTTAAAAGAGGACTGGTCACTAGCAGCCCATTCCTTTGACCCTCAATCAGAGATACCTCAAGTTGCAAAGGGGTCTCAAACAGACATTGGCATGCTAATTGGCAACAGGTCATGTTTTCTGACGAGTCACGATTTAACTTGATGCACCATGGTGGTACCATATATGTTTGAAGATATCATGGTGAATGGCACCCTGCAGCATCGTACCAGCCCAACCCCAAGCGTCATGGTTTGGGGCACCATTGGTTTTAATTCATGATCTCATCTGACCCGAATTGAGAGAACCTTCAACAGCCTGTGACACATCAGGGATGTTTCAGAGGCAAAGCTGTATCATGGTGAGCCAGTCTTAGCATATATAATATATGCAGAATACTCTTGCAAGAATATCAGTTATTCACTGCTGAAGATGTAATTTTGAAAAAAATAGTTCTTCAGCATACCATAGCTTCCATTCAGTAATTGTGTACATTCTGCAAGTGAATCATCTGCATTTACTGGTCTCCATCACTAGCATTTGCAATAGTACTCATCTGAACACCAGTAAGATTGATTGGGATGGCTTGTAGAAGATAAGAATAAAAAGAGTCAGCTTTTGGAAACAAAACTGTACACTGTTGGTGTAATAACTTGAGCAAAAACACAAATCATGCTACATACATGTGTTTAATGCAAAAATTATTAGGTTACTATCTCTTTATGATATTATTGAGTGTTTTGTTCTTGTAACTAAATTTAGGGTACATATGACTATTTACCTATTCATTCACCATGCATGAGTAGAGTAATAAGTTAGTAGAGCACCATGCACACAAATTTTCATTCCACTTTTGCAGCTATTGCAAAATCATTTTTCCTAAATGTGGTAGATTCCTCACTTGACTACTCAAAATGTTTTAAATTATTTCTATCTTTCCAATGCACCAATAAAAATGTTAATCAGCAGTTCTTGGATTTTATGTACTTTTGTAGTAAGTGCAATTTTGGGATAGCCACGATTTTGAGGTAAAAATGGTCCACTATGTATTTTATTTTATTTTTTTAATACTTTCGCTTCAAATGGAAGTTTTATTGAACTCACTGGGTGATTCATCATCAGCCTGATCTAAATCTAACCTAATCCACATAAAAGTGTTTCATGTAGATTTGGCAGACGACAAACAACTAAGTGAGTTCAAAAGTACTTCCATGTATAATTTCATTGTTACATAACAAACAGTAGTTGATTTAAAAGCATTTTATCAAATTCAATTGAAATAAGACTTTTTGTCTTTTTTATTAGCCACTGCTTTAAAAGACTTCAATAGAATTTGAAATAAAAGGCTTTTTAATTAGCTACACTGTTTATTATGCAACAATCAGATTAAAGTATTGATCAAATTTTAAAAGGATCAAATTATAAAAAGGCATTTTCTTAAATAGTTTTAAATTACTTAAATTCCCTTGAAGAAAGTATTTCTTTCTGCATTTCTATACACTTATATCACATGAATGCCAGAAGGAATATTATAATTTCACTTAGTACAAATTGCAATTACACTTTAAAATACTTGAGATACTAAACTTATAGAACTGCTAAAGTTATTTGCAAAATAAGAATACATTTTCATTTAATTCAAAAGAAAGTAGTCAGATGATGATCTTGCTATGCATATATTCTACAGTCCCATAGTGACACTGCATGATTTTTTACATTACATAAACCCAATTATTTTCTTACCTCCACAAATTCAATAATTGGGCAGGACTTCTCTCCTTTCGTCTGGAAAATCCCACATTGATTTTCAAACCACAGCCATGAACCCAGAAATTGGTCTTCATACTAAGAAAGGAAACAAAATAATATTCAGAAATATTCTACAAAAATCAATGAAATTAAAATGATTGTTCAACAAATTAATATGTTGATAAAATAGAAAATAATACAGTGCAGTGCAGACATAATTCACCAGTGATATTTTTGCATTGGGGGTGGGCTGGGGGACAAAATAGTGGCTTAGAGTCCTGTACTTTACATCAAAGAAATTTTGACTAAACATTAAAATCTTTACAACACCTGTCTCTGGGAATCCTCAAGTAATATATATACTGCCAAAGTTCTATTCTAATATGCTTTTTAGAACTGGTTCTATTTTTCTTCCATGTAATTTTAAGTTAACAGAAAATTTCTCAATGCATGCTAGAAAAGCATGGGGCTTCTAAGATAAAGAAACTATTAGTACCTAATATATTTTGGAGGGGGAGGGGGAATATGTATATGTGTGTGTGTGTGTGTGTGTGTAAAGAAACCTTGTTGATACACAATAGAAAATAATGCACTTACCACAAAAAAAGCACCACATTCAATTTTAACTTTCTTACTGTTAATCCCACGAAACCTGTCATTTAGTGTTAGATGACTGATGACAGGATATTAATATCCTGGAAATACTTTAATTTGATTGAAGAATATACACAACAAACAGTAAGAAAATGGATGTTGCACATGTTCCCTTTTTTAGTGGTAAGTGCATTATTTTCCAATGCGTATATTTAGTTTGTATAATTATCAGAACTATTCATCTATACTGTAACACCTGTTCATGCTTTCAAATATTTAGTGCATGTCCGACAGTTAGTGTGAGTTGTTATTTCTTACAGATCTTGGTAAACAGACAAATATTAGTTCATATGGTAATTTAAGTTCCTCACATTAAATTAAATATGGGAAAATTGTTATTACACACTAAGTACTGCTACCACAAAACTATTATATGCAGTGGTGTACATATGGCCTCTGTACATATGGCCTCTGCACATCCACTGAGGTTCAGGGGGGCCTCCCCAAACATACAGAATACTCTAAGTCTTTCCGTATAACAATTACGGGGTACCTCAGATTATCAAGTTAACCCCCCCCCCAACCGATTGTCCATGCTATTGATTGCATGAGTGTTCACCTTTCTAAAGCACATTTTTTTTCCTCTTGTATAGTGAATCACATCTTATTTTTAACTGTTTTTGTAGGTTCAAAGTGGTCAGATGCACATGTCTACATGATACTTCCCTTTCAACACTTGTTTCAGGCACATGGGCCAGATCCCGTTTTTGAGCCATTACTAAATATGCATTATTGAAACCACAAGTGACTTGTGCATAGTAGCCTAAATACTTTTTCATCTTGCTAATTTTTTCCATTGCATCATCCATATCTGTCACTTCGTGTTTGCAATTCTGTTAATAATCCATGCATTATTTTTTTTTAAATCGTTCAGTTCCCACAGTCTAGCTACATGTTAATGGGAGATACAGTCATAAAATACTTAAAAGAGGAGAAGTATAGGTAATGCTCTTATTCCTATTGTCCAGTGGTAACTGCAATTGCTTCTCAAAGCTATTTGTGCTAGATACTGACTGTGCAACTTCAGTTTACTTGAATGACAAAAATGTGAAGAATTCAAAAAGTGGTATTTTACGAGCTATATACATTCAATAAATTTACATGATCTTTACAACAACAATGTGCATGATTAGAAAAAAATAATTAGCACTTTTTTCTGGGAAAGTATTATTGACCAATATTAAATGGAGATTTTGCAATAAGAAATCAGTTGCTACATTTAAAAAATTTAACATCAGTTACCAAACATTAAGTTAAATCATATCTGAAAACTTACCAGTTCAAAACTATTTTTACCTGTAGCACACAGGTCAATTTTTTCAAAAAATATTTTCCTCTTCGACTTGAAAATTTCCATTTGTTCCCTTCCAATTAGCATTGAAAACTCATAGATGAACTAAAAAAAAAAAAAAAAAAACATCAATAAAAGGAACAGATTAATCTTTTTTTAATTCAGTTATATTTAATCAAACAAACTATGTTTTTTAATGTGAGGCATGTAGGAGCTTTACACAGTAAATCACAAAGACAGAAAGAAGAAAAAAGCAGAATTTATTATGTAATGGTGCAGAAGAACATATGCATTGAAGATTGCACAAAGTAGTCATAACTACAAAGAAATGTGAAAACAAAGCACTACTATTATGTATTTCATTATATCATAAGTCTATCCAAAGCTGTCCAGATACTGTGCAGATTTATATGACATAATAAATTATACAACAGCATTGTTATATGATCCAATTGCTTTCTATTCAAAAATGATAATTTGCTTCCATATGTGTAGTATCTGCCCATTTTCAACAGAATTACAGCTACAGAAATCGGTATACTTCTCAGCTATCTCTCATACCCCCGCACGGGGATAACTGGTTTTCCAGTTATTTGGGGAGCGGCGCCCCCACGGCCCGAGCTGACCTTGTGACTGTTTCTGTTTTGATTTCGTCTTGATACGATGATACCACCGAAGGGACAGCTGTTCATCCAGCTGATGGGGAGTGGCGACCCCACGGCCCGAGCCGACAGTAGTGTTTAAAATCGTTTTCCATTTGTGGTTGTTGTTGTTGTTATCTCGCCACGCTCCCGCCTCAGTCCTGTAGGTTGCTGAGGTTGTGATTATGCGCCAGCCCTTTCCTCTCACTTTCCTGTTTTTGCTTTCTTCTCCACTCCCTTTTTCTCTATTTTCTACTCCTCTTCCTTTTCTTTTTCATTTTCTGTTCCCTCTTCGTTTCTTCGGGCTGGTTAGCTAGACCTACCTGCACGTTTGCCGTGTGCGGTGACCCGTACAGGTGGAAAAGGGGATGCTGGAGGCTGAGGTTACTGGGGGCCAGGCTATAGTTGTCACCAGTCGCCAACACTCCTCTTTGCCCCCTGCTTCACCCTAAACGGGAGGCTAGGAACTAACCTACTCCTAGTCAATCGGCTTGTCATTTCGTACGACGGGGTGAGTTTGGGGATAGTGTGGGCATGCCAAAGGGGTATTACCAAGACCCGGGAAAGTCGCGGTACTCGCTGAGCGCATGTCTGCACGATCAACATGCTATATCCGCCGCCTAACCCTAGGGCCGTGTCCTGCGCCCATGTTGGCCTGCGGACCTCCGGCTCTCCCCTGTTGGGCTCGGTAGTGGGCGGGGAAGCTGGCGGATGAATTTTTTTCGCATTATATATGGATTCTTCAACTATTCCCCCTTCTGTCAAACTAAAGAAATCTTTGGACACGGATCCTAACCCCACCAATAAGAAACTGCGTACTTTGCCGCCGGACACTGCCCGATTTTTTATCATCCATGCACGGGAAGAATCTCACAAGCTTGGCTCCAAATCTCCCTTCTGGATTCAAAAAGCCCTGCAAGGAGCGGTTGCGTCACCAACTAGTGTGAAGAAGTTAAAATCGGGAGATATATTGGTGGAAATGTCAAGTCCACGCCATGGTTCATTGCTCTTGGGAGTCTCCAACTTGGGTGGTGTCCCTGTGGACATCAAACCTCATCAGTCCCTGAATTCATCCAGAGGTGTCATCTCCGAGCGCGACCTCGTGGATGTTTCAGAGGAAGAATTTCTGGAGGAGCTTGCCAACCAAGGTGTCACAGCGGTTCGTCGGATCAAGTTCCGCCGAAACGGGGAGCTGGTCAACTCCAGAACAGTGATTCTGACCTTTGATCGCCCGACTCTTCCATCTTCCATCCATGCGGGCTATTTGAACTGCTCTGTGCGCCCGTACATTCCTAACCCCCTTCGTTGCTACCGATGCCAAGTGTACGGGCACTCCCAGCAGTCTTGCCGTGGTGCTGCTACTTGCAATCGTTGCGGTTCACACGACCATCTTCAGTCTGACTGCTCTGCTGCAGCTGCCCATTGTGTGAACTGCAAAGGCGACCATGCTGCCAATGCCAAGAACTGTCCGAAGTGGATTGAGGAGCGGAAGATTCAGGAGGTTAAGACACTTGAACACCTGTCCTACCCTGAAGCTCGACGGAAGGTCGTTCCCGCTGCTCCAAGCGCACGCACCTACTCTTCCGTTGTGGCTCCTAAAACATCCATTGCCACTCAGACAGACATCACTATACCAAAAGACTGCCCTTTCTCTCTCGAGGATATTTATGCTGCTGGGCTGAAGGCCCTTCGACTTTCCACCACTGACAGTTTATCTTTGCCACCACAGACCAATGCTCGGGGTCCTGCATCCTCGCCCAAGCGCGCTGTTGCAGAACAGGTTTCCCGTTCTACGAGCCCTGATCCCTCGCCTGCTAGACACAAAGGCAAGGCCAAACAACCCTCAGCCACTAAATCTCAAACAAAGGTTCAAGCCGGAACGAATCAGTCCCGGTCTTCATCCTCCAGACACCCCCAGTCCTTCCCCCGGTTACCACGCTGCCGAGGGGCACTGTAGACCAGACTGAGGAATTCATGGACTCCGAGGCCTTCTAGGCCTCTTCAGTTCATTTGACCCACGTTTCTTTCTTCCTATCTACCCCTCAAATCATGGTTTCAATCGTTCAATGGAACTGTCGAGGTTTTCGGACAAAATATGACGACGTCAAACATCTGCTTTCGTCGTACTCTCCGGTGTGCCTTTGCCTCCAGGAGACAAAACTTAAACCATCAGACCTGCTCTCAGTTCGAGGCTACAGTGCATTTCGGAAAGATAATGTTTCAGGAGATATAGCTTGCGGGGGAGTTGCCATTCTTGTCCCCCACAGTGTTCCAGTTTCTCCCGTTGCGGTCTCAACATCTTTACAAGCCGTTGCGGTGCGTATCTCCATGCCTGTGCCTCTAACTGTTTGCAGCGTCTATCTGCCGCCGGATGAGGACGTGAGCGTGTCCGTTCTTGAGAGCTTAGTTGGGCAGCTGCCGTCACCTGCTCTTCTTCTGGGTGACTTCAATGCTCATAATCCATTGTGGGGTAGTGTCAGAACAGACGTACGAGGCCGTAGGATCGAATCTCTTCTGTCCTCGACTTCCCTGTGCCTTTTTAACACCGGAGCTGACACTTATTTCCACGAGCCTACACGAAGTTTCAGTGCGATCGATTTATCTTTGGGTTCACCATCAGTTATTGCTGACTGGTCGTGGACGGTGTGCAACGACCTCCATGGGAGCGACCACTTTCCAATTGTACTTGGCTATAATGAGAGCGTGCCATCTTCTGCTTCCCGCCCTCCTCGATGGAGGATGGATCGTGCCAAGTGGGAGGTCTTCACATCGTCCGCAGTGATACCTTCTGTCATGGTGACCCGAGGGTCAATCGATGCAGCTGTTACTGATGTCACCACGTGTATCATTCAGGCAGCGGATCTCTCTATCCCAAAGACATCAACGACGCTCCCAAGACGTCCGAAACCTTGGTGGACCTCTGATTGCACAGCGGCTAGGAGAGCTCAACATAAGGCCTGGTGTACATTTCGGCGGTATCCAACCGATGCTAATCTCGTTGAATTTAAAAAGAGCAAAATCTTACGCTCGGTTGGTGCGTCGACGAAGCAAGAGGGAGTCTTGGATAAAGTACGTTTCATCGATCAATTCACGTGCCAGTTCAAAAACTGTTTGGGAAAAAATTCGTAGGATTCGGGGAAACTGTGGTTCCCATCAGATCTCTATTCTCGAGAGTAACGGCTGCACGTATGCTGAAGTCGGGGAGATAGTGGATTGTTTGGGTAGGGCGTTTGCCTCTGTTTCCAGTTCTGAGGCGTACCCTCTCTCCTTTCAGAGGACTAGACCAGCTGCTGAGTGCCAGAGACTCTCCTTTGCGCCTTTTCATAACACCGAGTATAACTCCCCTTCAGCATGGTTGAACTCCGAGTGGCTCTGCATCGGTCCGGTGCAACATCTGTAGGTCCCGATGGCATCCACTATGACATGATCCGTCATCTATCGCAGTCGTCTCTCGAGAATCTGTTAGTGCTTTTCAACCGCATTTGGTTGGAGCACAGTTTCCCGGACTCCTGGCGAAAAGCTTTTGTTTTACCTTTTCCCAAGCCTGGCAAAGACCCCAAGTCTCCCTCTAGTTACCGGCCAATTGCCCTCACTAGCTGTCTGTGCAAAATCCTTGAACGCATGGTTAATTCTAGGCTAATTTACTTCCTAGAAGAACATCAAATTCTGTCGCCATCACAAAGCGGCTTCCGTCGTCATCGTTCAGCTCCTGACCATCTCCTGCTCCTTGAGACGTCTGTTCGAGAGGCATTCGTGCGTAGGCAGCACCTGGTGTCTGTCTTTTTTGACATCGAAAAAGCTTACGATAGAGCGTGGCGTCACGGTATCCTCCGTGACCTCCACGAGAATGGGTTGCGGGGAAACCTGCCAACCTTCATTGCCAACTTTCTTCGTAACCGTGTGTTCCAGGTGCGCCTCGGTACAACGCTCTCTGCCTTCTTCCATCAAGAACAAGGTGTTCCTCAAGGCAGCATTCTTTCGGTGACTCTGTTCATCCTCCGCATTAATTGTTTGCTTAAAAATCTTCCTCCTACGGTTTCGACTACCATTTATGTTGACGACCTTCACATCTTCTGCTCGTCATCAAGCATGCATTTCATTGAAAGGCAGCTGCAGTCTGCAATTAACCAGATAGTTAAAGCGGCGAACAACAATGGTTTCGTTCTTTCTGCTGAAAAGACAGCGTGTGTCCATTTCTGCCGGAGGCGTGGCCTCCACCCCGATCCAGAACTCTATTTGGACCATGCAGCCATTCCGGTTTTGCCGGAAACCAAGTTCCTTGGTTTGACCGTCGACCGTGCGCTCACCTTTCGCTCGCACGTTCGACGACTCCGCACTTCCTGTCTGAGAGCTTTGTCCATCCTCAAGATCCTCGCCTCAGTCTCCTGGGGGGCAGACAGGACTTCCTTGTTCCGTATTTACCATTCTCTCATTCGGTCTAAACTGGATTATGGCTGTATGGTGTATGGCTCTGCGCGTCCTTCCGTTCTCCGGCCGTTGGATACCATCCACCATCAAGCGCTGCGTCTTTGTACGGGAGCCTTTCGTACGTCACCCATTCCCAGCCTTTATGCCGACGCGAACGAACCGTCGCTTCATTTACGCCGTCTGCAGCTGTCTCTTCAATTTTACCTGAAACTTAAATCACTCACAGACCATCCTTTATACGATGCAGTTTTTCATCCCCAGCATGCTCGTTTGTTCGAGATCCGTCCCTCGTGCATTCGAACCTTCGGTCTTCGTATGGCGGCCGTAGCTCGTGATGCAGGGCTCGACTTGTCACTCGTTGGAGAGACCAGGGGCTTTGAGGATTCTCCATATCATCCTCTTGGTGTCATGGTCGATACCAGCTTTACATCTTTTGACAAGTCCTCAACCCCTGCGTCAGTGTACCAGCAGCTCTTCGCCGAACACCGTTACGTCAATGCAGACTTTATTCCTGTTTTCACCGATGGATCTAAGGCAGCTGGTGTCGTTGGATGCGCCGCCGTCTGCATTGACGAAGTTTCTGTTGCCCGCATTCCTGCCGAGGCCACGGTGTTTTCGGCGGAGATGCATGCTGTGTATCTTGCACTTGTTCACGTGCAGTCGAGCTCTCATCAGCGTGCTATTGTGTACACTGATTCGTTGAGTGTTGTGCAATCATTGTCATCTTTGGATTTCTCTGGCCACCCACTTCTTTTTTACCGTACGGAGACTTCTTCGTTCTTTGCTCGAGGCTGATGTCCAGATTCGGTTCTGCTGGATTCCTGGGCATGTTGGGATCCCAGGGAACGAGTCTGCTGATGCTGCTGCTAGATCTGCCTCTTCTTTGGTTGTCACACCGTTGCCACTGTTTCACCGTGATTTTCGCTTTCTTGTTCACGATCATATCAGACGAACGTGGCGAAGTCTGTGGGACCAACAGGTGGAGAATAAACTGCACCGTGTTAAACCCATCCTTGGAGTCTGGAAATCATCGTGTCGCCGGAACCGTAGGGAAGAAGTTGTTCTTGCGCGTCTCCGCATTGGGCACTGTCGCTTCACGCATAGCTATTTGCTGTGTGGCGACGCTGCCCCAATGTGTGAGGCGTGCGACTGTTTACTCACCGTCTCTCATGTTTTGTGCAGTTGTGTTCGTTTTCGTCAGCATCGGTTTCACTATTTTCAGTCTCATCTGCTGGACGAGGACGCAGCTACGCTTCAAAAGCTTTTGGGCGACCACTGCGACACTTTCGCAGTATTTTCCTTTCTAAAACAGATTAACGTTTTAAAACTCATTTAAAAAAAAAAAAAAAAAAAAAAAAAAAAAGTTGTATTATAATGGTAAATTAATAAAGTTATATATAAACCTAATAAACTAACTAGTCTTCACAACATCTTTCATCATATTCTTTTCTAACTTTTACCAAGCCTGTCTGCTCTTAATCATTTCACCCCGCTTTTTAAAATCTTTAGCTGATAGTTCTGTGTCTGGCGCTCTTTCCCGCATTCCTGCCGAGGCCACGGTGTTTTCGGCGGAGATGCATGCTGTGTATCTTGCACTTGTTCACGTGCAGTCGAGCTCTCATCAGCGTGCTATTGTGTACACTGATTCGTTGAGTGTTGTGCAATCATTGTCATCTTTGGATTTCTCTGGCCACCCACTTCTTTTTACCGTACGGAGACTTCTTCGTTCTTTACTCGAGGCTGATGTCCAGATTCGGTTCTGCTGGATTCCTGGGCATGTTGGGATCCCAGGGAACGAGTCTGCTGACGCTGCTGCTAGATCTGCCTCTTCTTTGGTCGTCACACCCTTGCCACTGTTCCACCGTGATTTTCGCTTTCTTGTTCACGATCATATCAGACGAACGTGGCGAAGTCTGTGGGACCAACAGGTGGAGAATAAACTGCACAGTGTTAAACCCATCCTTGGAGTCTGGAAATCATCGTGTCGCCGGAACCGTAGGGAAGAAGTTGTTCTTGCGCGTCTCCGCATTGGGCATTGTCGCTTCACGCATAGCTATTTGCTGTGTGGCGACGCTGCCCCAATGTGTGAGGCGATGCGACTGTTTACTCACCGTCTCTCATGTTTTGTGCAGTTGTGTTCGTTTTCGTCATCATCGGTTTCACTATTTTCAGTCTCATCTGCTGGACGAGGACGCAGCTACGCTTCAAAAGCTTTTGGGCGACCACTGCGACACTTTCGCAGTATTTTCCTTTTTAAAACAGATTAACGTTTTAAAACTTATTTAAAAAAAAAAAAAAAAAAAAAAAAAAAAAAGTTATATTATAATGGTAAATTAATGAGGTTATATATAAACCTAATAAACTAACTAGTCTTCACAACATCTTTCATCATCCTCTTTTCTAACTTTTACCAAGCCTGTCTGCTCTTAATCATTTCAATCCGCTTTTTAAAATCTTTAGCTGATAGTTCTGTGTCTGGCGCTCTTTGGCCAAGCCTGGCCCTTGCGCCACTAAAATCAATTAACTAACTAACTAACTAACTGGCGCTCTTTGGCCAAGCCTGGCCCTTGCGCCACTAAAATCAATTAACTAACTAACTAACTATCTCTCATACACCAACTCCAACCAGAGTTGTTGAATTCGCCAGCTTATATTGCTTGAAAAATGCAGGATGGCAGACTCACCAACTGGGGTAACCATATACATGGTAGTAACATCTCATAGAGAATAGCTGAGATCCAGTTATTATCCTCTATCATTTCCATTACCAATGAGATATTTCATCATATTAAGCAGAGGAAGTGAGAGGCAGTTCATGTAGGATTACCCACCCCACGCACACACACACACACACAGTCACCCATCTCAACTAGTGATTTTTCAGACATTTTTTTTCCAGCCATGGTTGCAAATTACAATACATTCTCAGTAACAAAGTTCTGCTTAGTTGTAGTCATACTGATAAAAAATTAAATAGCCAAAACAGCGATATAGTTTGTAGCTGTAACGACTTAATGAACGCCAAATTTCTGTTTCACACGTTTGTTTTAAAGTATTTAAACACCATGGAATGTCCCTGTATAATATGTATCACGAGATACACCATCTAACTATATTCTGTAATTTGAAAAATTGATTGATAGAAAAATTCTTGAAAAATGACTGTTCCCATAACACTTACTATAGAATACACCCTTACAGAGTTTCATAGCCTTGCTACCTGTTACAATTATCTGATATTCTTAAAATGGGTATAAGACATTGCTTTAGAAACACACACACATACATACACACACTTATTTATTTATTTAACAGCAAGTGCCTTTCAAAATGTATAAATGTATATCAGTCATGGCCAGATTAAGACTTCCTTCGTAACCGTGTGTTCCAGGTGCGCCTGGGTACAACGCTCTCTGCCTTCTTCCATCAAGAACAAGGTGTTCCTCAAGGCAGCATTCTTTCGGTGACTCTGTTCATCCTCCGCATTAATTGTTTGCTTAAAAATCTTCCTCCTACGGTTTCGACTACCATTTATGTTGACGACCTTCACATCTTCTGCTCGTCATCAAGCATGCATTTCATTGAAAGGCAGCTGCAGTCTGCAATTAACCAGATAGTTAAAGCGGCTAACAACAATGGTTTCGTTCTTTCTGCTGAAAAGACAGCGTGTGTCCATTTCTGCCGGAGGCGTGGCCTCCACCCCGATCCAGAACTCTATTTGGACCATGCAGCCATTCCAGTTTTGCCGGAAACCAAGTTCCTTGGTTTGACCGTCGACCGTGCGCTCACCTTTCGCTCGCACGTTCGACGACTCCGCACTTCCTGTCTGAGAGCTTTGTCCATCCTCAAGATCCTCGCCTCAGTCTCCTGGGGTGCAGACAGGACTTCCTTGTTCCGTATTTACCATTCTCTCATTCGGTCTAAACTGGATTATGGCTGTATGGTGTATGGCTCTGCGCGTCCTTCCGTTCTCCGGCCGTTGGATACCATCCACCATCAAGCGCTGCGTCTTTGTACGGGAGCATTTCGCACGTCACCCATTCCCAGCCTTTATGCCGACGCGAACGAACCGTCGCTTCATTTACGCCGTCTGCAGCTGTCTCTTCAATTTTACCTGAAACTTAGATCTCTCTCAGAACATACTTTACACGATGCAGTTTTTCATCCCCAACATGCTCGTTTGTTCGAGACCCGTCCCTCGTGCATTCGAACCTTCGGTCTTCGTATGGCGGCCGTAGCTCGTGATGCAGGGCTCGACTTGTCACTCGTTGGAGAGACCAGGGGCTTTGAGGATCCCCCATGGCACCCTCTTGGTGTCATGGTTGATACCAGCTTTACATCTTTTGACAAGTCCTCAACCCCTGCGTCAGTGTACCAGCAGCTCTTCGCCGAACACCGTTACGTCAATGCAGACTTTATTCCTGTTTTCACCGATGGATCTAAGGCGGCTGGTGTCGTTGGATGCGCCGCCGTCTGCATTGACGAAGTTTCTGTTGCCCGCATTCCTGCCGAGGCCACGGTGTTTTCGGCGGAGATGCATGCTGTGTATCTTGCACTTGTTCACGTGCAGTCGAGCTCTCATCAGCGTGCTATTGTGTACACTGATTCGTTGAGTGTTGTGCAATCATTGTCATCTTTGGATTTCTCTGGCCACCCACTTCTTTTTACCGTACGGAGACTTCTTCGTTCTTTGCTAGAGGCTGATGTCCAGATTCGGTTCTGCTGGATTCCTGGGCATGTTGGGATCCCAGGGAACGAGTCTGCTGACGCTGCTGCTAGATCTGCCTCTTCTTTGGTCGTCACACCCTTGCCACTGTTCCACCGTGATTTTCGCTTTCTTGTTCACGATCATATCAGACGAACGTGGCGAAGTCTGTGGGACCAACAGGTGGAGAATAAACTGCACCGTGTTAAACCCATCCTTGGAGTCTGGAAATCATCGTGTCGCCGGAACCGTAGGGAAGAAGTTGTTCTTGCGCGTCTCCGCATTGGGCATTGTCGCTTCACGCATAGCTATTTGCTGTGTGGCGACGCTGCCCCAATGTGTGAGGCGTGCGACTGTTTACTCACCGTCTCTCATGTTTTGTGCAGTTGTGTTCGTTTTCGTCATCATCGGTTTCACTATTTTCAGTCTCATCTGCTGGACGAGGACGCAGCTACGCTTCAAAAGCTTTTGGGCGACCACTGCGACACTTTCGCAGTATTTTCCTTTTTAAAACAGATTAACGTTTTAAAACTTATTTAAAAAAAAAAAAAAAGTTATATTATAATGGTAAATTAATAAAGTTATATATAAACCTAATAAACTAACTAGTCTTCACAACATCTTTCATCATCCTCTTTTCTAACTTTTACCAAGCCTGTCTGCTCTTAATCATTTCACCCCGCTTTTTAAAATCTTTAGCTGATAGTTCTGTGTCTGGCGCTCTTTGGCCAAGCCTGGCCCTTGCGCCACTAAAATCAATTAACTAACTAACTAACTCACCCCGCTTTTTAAAATCTTTAGCTGATAGTTCTGTGTCTGGCGCTCTTTGGCCAAGCCTGGCCCTTGCGCCACTAAAATCAATTAACTAACTAACTAACAAGAATTTTTAGGGAAGTCTCAATGGCCTGTCTCTTACCATTTGTTGTTGGCTAACTTATTTCTAGTGATTTTCAAATCTCTTTTTTTTTGCTGCATTAGACCATCATGTTGACCGAATGGTCATTTTGAAGGGTACTAAGGTGATAATTGTGGTATTGGCTACCTTTTTCACCAGCCCCCCCCTCCTCCTCCTCCTCCTCTCAGGTTTTCTTCTTGGATATTCAACACCAATGTTCTGTTAGTTCTTCAATGACAACTTTATCTTTCCTTGGGGTTTAAGTGCAAATTCTGTGCAGCTCCTTAGGACCCAGGTGGTACATGGGTAAGATCGAAATAATCATTAATACCCTATTCAATGCTTTGTCCCAGTCTTAAATCTGTTCTAAGGTATTTTGAATGAAAGCAGATGCAGAAGAAATAACAAGGGAACTATTTCTTAAATTGATAGTCAGTAAAAAATAAGAAAAATGTTGTATACTCCATAAGAATTCAGTTTGACACATTTTTGAATAATTTTTCATTAAAATTCCTTTTAGTGAGATTCTTAAACGTAACGAAGCTTCTGTATGATTAGGCTATAGTCTTTATGCCCCCACCCCCCATCCAGGGCTGATATCAGCATGCACTTAAAGCATGGATTAATGAAAAATAATATCAGTAAAATTACGGGTATGTAATGTTTGTCATATCTAATGAAAGGAATGAACTGAGTTATTTATATTTCCTAATTACATAAGAAAGTTTGCAATTATTTGTGACATATTCAGTTGCCCCAAGTTTTTGTATGCACACTAAAAATTTATGAGAAAATTGAAAACCTTTTACAGTCTCCTCAGGTACCATAATCTTTCAGTTCGTAGTCAAATAAATCAACACTCTAGGCAATATTGCCTAAGTCATTGAGAATGTATCAAATATATTTCTGTTATTCTGGATGAACCAGTGAGATGCTAAATTTTCAAGTTCACCAAGAAATTTTAAACATGAATTACACACCATGTGAGGGCACTCTATGAGGTAGAACCATGTCTTTTATGTAAATTAGATTTATAAAATAATTTCCTTGATTACTTCTATTATGGTTCAGAGAATTCCCAATATCTCATTTATGAGTCAGTTTATATAATAACAATTGTTAGTCTAGGTCGCCAGATCAAGAGGTTTGGGGGCTCCAGGAAAGAACCATGTTATGGAGCCACTGTTCCTCTTAACCAGTCTTTTCAAGAATTTTGGAAAATATAGCATAGGGAAATATTTACCTCTGAAATTAAAGGGGAACATATTTAATGTAAGAAAATTAGAAGGAACAGTAAAACTGTGAAGAGGGGTGTATTTTGTACCTTTTAAACATTTTGGGTAGCTTTTTAACTATCTTTTTCACATATATGGCACTTGCAGTAGAGATAGAAAAATAACCAAAAAGTGCCTGAAAATGTTATGCGTATATCATGAGGAGTACTTATATATATGAGGGGCATTAAATAAATAATACTGCAATTAAAAAAAATCCGGTAAGTCAGTTGATATCATTGACAAAGAGAGAAACTAGATGCTCTTTCACCCTACCATAAAAATTTCGGCACATTTATTCCTTTTAGGATAGCAGTCATGTGCAGTACATGCAAACTAAAAAATATATATGCATATTTTTTAAAAATGTCAATGGAGGTGCACGCCTCTGAGGATGTGCCCCGGGACTCTAGCTCTGAAAGTCCCCCCCCACACACACGCACCACCACTAATCTGGCTCTGAACATGAGTTTGAATCTGAAGGATGCTGCCATGAGAACCCTGGATACATGGAATTGATATTTCTCAGGGAGAGAGGGACTACATATTTATGCACTTTATTCATATTTTGAATCTGATTTTCATCAAAATGACAATCAGTGATGGAATAAGAAAAACTGATGTATATGCAACGGAAAATTAAAAAAAAAAACTTCGATTAAAAAAATCAAAGCTTGGGGGCCATCCCTGAACCAGGGATCTAGGCAGTTGCCTGGACTGCCCATACCTGGATCCGGCTATGCTCAGGACTTAACACAGGACAATGAAAAAAAAAAAAAAAAATTAAAATTTTATTAATTGCTGAAGATATGTAAAAAATTCATAAGAAATATTTTTTGGTAGAATATTGCACTATACTTTTTTTCATTCCATGCCCTTTAAAAAGTGAGCATGAACATTTTTGTATCACCCCAGTTGCCTTCGAACATTATCAGATGGATGACACAAACAAAAATGAAATCTGCATGATCTGAAACCTGCTAGCTTGCTAACACGTATAACTCAGTGGTGTGAAAAAATGCTGCACTTAGTAGTAGTAGTAATGGTAAGTCAACCAAACAGTAATTGGCAAATTCACGTTTGATTGAGAGTGGGGCTGAATTTTTCACACTCACTGAGAGGTGAAGATTAAGCAGAAAAATATAGGGCAACATTCTACCAGAAATTGGTTCAGAAAAGTGCAACATAGAATATAGAAACTGCAAATCGTGAGTGGCCACCCACTTCTTTTTACCGTACGGAGACTTCTTCGTTCTTTGCTCGAGGCTGATGTCCAGATTCGGTTCTGCTGGATTCCTGGGCATGTTGGGATCCCAGGGAACGAGTCTGCTGATGCTGCTGCTAGATCTGCCTCTTCTTTGGTCGTCACACCCTTGCCACTGTTTCACCGTGATTTTCGCTTTCTTGTTCACGATCATATCAGACGAACGTGGCGGGGTCTGTGGGACCAACAGGTGGAGAATAAACTGCACCGTGTTAAACCCATCCTTGGAGTCTGGAAATCATCGTGTCGCCGGAACCGTAGGGAAGAAGTTGTTCTTGCGCGTCTCCGCATTGGGCATTGTCGCTTCACGCATAGCTATTTGCTGTGTGGCGACGCTGCCCCAATGTGTGAGGCGTGCGACTGTTTACTCACCGTCTCTCATGTTTTGTGCAGTTGTGTTCTTTTCCGTCAGCATCGGTTTCACTATTTTCAGTCTCATCTGCTGGACGAGGACGCAGCTACGCTTCAAAAGCTTTTGGGCGACCACTGCGACACTTTCGCAGTATTTTCCTTTCTAAAACAGATTAACGTTTTAAAACTCATTTAAAAAAAAAAAAAAAAAAAAAAAAAAAGTTATATTATAATGGTAAATTAATAAAGTTATATATAAACCTAATAAACTAACTAGTCTTCACAACATCTTTCATCATCCTCTTTTCTAGCTTTTACCGGGCCTGTCTGCTCTTAATCATTTCACCCCGCTTTTTAAGATCTTTGGCTGATAGTTCTGTGTCTGGCGCTCTTTGGCCAAGCCTGGCCCTTGCGCCACTAAAATCAATTAACTAACTAACTAACAAATCGTGAGTAAAAAAATATGGTTTAGAAAATAGAAGGAAGTAAAGAGGTTGTTTTACATTAACTTGAAGCTGAAGTGATTTTTGATTTCAGAAAACATAATATGGCATGGAAAATAAAAAAATAAATAAAGCAGATATATTAAACTTTCAACTTACGATTAACATGCCTTGTTGGTGGACATCCACAGTACCCGCAGAAAGTTTTTTCCTCAGTGTTTTCAAATTCCCCCGCACGGGGATAACTGGTTTTCCAGTTATTTGGGGAGCGGCGCCCCCACGGCCCGAGCTGACCTTGTGGCTGTTTCTGTTGTGATTTCGTCTTGATACGATGATACCACCGAAGGGACAGCTGTTCATCCAGCTGATGGGGAGTGGCGACCCCACGGCCCGAGCCGACAGTAGTGTTTAAAATCTTTTTCCATTTGTGGTTGTTGTTGTTGTTATCTCGCCACGCTCCCGCCTCAGTCCTGTAGGTTGCTGAGGTTGTGATTATGCGCCAGCCCTTTCCTCTCACTTTCCTGTTTTTGCTTTCTTCTCCACTCCCTTTTTCTCTATTTTCTACTCCTCTTCCTTTTCTTTTTCATTTTCTGTTCCCTCTTCGTTTCTTCGGGCTGGTTAGCTAGACCTACCTGCACGTTTGCCGTGTGCGGTGACCCGTACAGGTGGAAAAGGGGATGCTGGAGGCTGAGGTTACTGGGGGCCAGGCTATAGTTGTCACCAGTCGCCAACACTCCTCTTTGCCCCCTGCTTCACCCTAAACGGGAGGCTAGGAACTAACCTACTCCTAGTCAATCGGCTTGTCATTTCGTACGACGGGGTGAGTTTGGGGATAGTGTGGGCATGCCAAAGGGGTATTACCAAGACCCGGGAAAGTCGCGGTACTCGCTGAGCGCATGTCTGCACGATCAACATGCTATATCCGCCGCCTAACCCTAGGGCCGTGTCCTGCGCCCATGTTGGCCTGCGGACCTCCGGCTCTCCCCTGTTGGGCTCGGTAGTGGGCGGGGAAGCTGGCGGATGAATTTTTTCGCATTATATATGGATTCTTCAACTATTCCCCCTTCTGTCAAACTAAAGAAATCTTTGGACACGGATCCTAACCCCACCAATAAGAAACTGCGTACTTTGCCGCCGGACACTGCCCGATTTTTTATCATCCATGCACGGGAAGAATCTCACAAGCTTGGCTCCAAATCTCCCTTCTGGATTCAAAAAGCCCTGCAAGGAGCGGTTGCGTCACCAACTAGTGTGAAGAAGTTAAAATCGGGAGATATATTGGTGGAAATGTCAAGTCCACGCCATGGTTCATTGCTCTTGGGAGTCTCCAACTTGGGTGGTGTCCCTGTGGACATCAAACCTCATCAGTCCCTGAATTCATCCAGAGGTGTCATCTCCGAGCGCGACCTCGTGGATGTTTCAGAGGAAGAATTTCTGGAGGAGCTTGCCAACCAAGGTGTCACAGCGGTTCGTCGGATCAAGTTCCGCCGAAACGGGGAGCTGGTCAACTCCAGAACAGTGATTCTGACCTTTGATCGCCCGACTCTTCCATCTTCCATCCATGCGGGCTATTTGAACTGCTCTGTGCGCCCGTACATTCCTAACCCCTTCGTTGCTACCGATGCCAAGTGTACGGGCACTCCCAGCAGTCTTGCCGTGGTGCTACTACTTGCAATCGTTGCGGTTCACACGACCATCTTCAGTCTGACTGCTCTGCTGCAGCTGCCCATTGTGTGAACTGCAAAGGCGACCATGCTGCCAATGCCAAGAACTGTCCGAAGTGGATTGAGGAGCGGAAGATTCAGGAGGTTAAGACACTTGAACACCTGTCCTACCCTGAAGCTCGACGGAAGGTCGTTCCCGCTGCTCCAAGCGCACGCACCTACTCTTCCGTTGTGGCTCCTAAAACATCCATTGCCACTCAGACAGACATCACTATACCAAAAGACTGCCCTTTCTCTCTCGAGGATATTTATGCTGCTGGGCTGAAGGCCCTTCGACTTTCCACCACTGACAGTTTATCTTTGCCACCACAGACCAATGCTCGGGGTCCTGCATCCTCGCCCAAGCGCGCTGTTGCAGAACAGGTTTCCCGTTCTACGAGCCCTGATCCCTCGCCTGCTAGACACAAAGGCAAGGCCAAACAATCCTCAGCCACTAAATCTCAAACAAAGGTTCAAGCCGGAACGAATCAGTCCCGGTCTTCATCCTCCAGACACCCCCCAGTCCTTCCCCCGGTTACCACGCTGCCGAGGGGCACTGCAGACCAGACTGAGGAATTCATGGACTCCGAGGCCTTCTAGGCCTCTTCAGTTCATTTGACCCACGTTTCTTTCTTCCTATCTACCCCTCAAATCATGGTTTCAATCGTTCAATGGAACTGTCGAGGTTTTCGGACAAAATATGACGACGTCAAACATCTGCTTTCGTCGTACTCTCCGGTGTGCCTTTGCCTCCAGGAGACAAAACTTAAACCATCAGACCTGCTCTCAGTTCGAGGCTACAGTGCATTTCGGAAAGATAATGTTTCAGGAGATATAGCTTGCGGGGGAGTTGCCATTCTTGTCCCCCACAGTGTTCCAGTTTCTCCCGTTGCGGTCTCAACATCTTTACAAGCCGTTGCGGTGCGTATCTCCATGCCTGTGCCTCTAACTGTTTGCAGCGTCTATCTGCCGCCGGATGAGGACGTGAGCGTGTCCGTTCTTGAGAGCTTAGTTGGGCAGCTGCCGTCACCTGCTCTTCTTCTGGGTGACTTCAATGCTCATAATCCATTGTGGGGTAGTGTCAGAACAGACGTACGAGGCCGTAGGATCGAATCTCTTCTGTCCTCGACCTCCCTGTGCCTTTTTAACACCGGAGCTGACACTTATTTCCACGAGCCTACACGAAGTTTCAGTGCGATCGATTTATCTTTGGGTTCACCATCAGTTATTGCTGACTGGTCGTGGACGGTGTGCAACGACCTCCATGGGAGCGACCACTTTCCAATTGTACTTGGCTATAATGAGAGCGTGCCATCTTCTGCTTCCCGCTCTCCTCGATTGAGGATGGATCGTGCCAAGTGGGAGGTCTTCACATCGTCCGCAGTGATACCTTCTGTCATGGTGACCCGAGGGTCAATCGATGCAACTGTTACTGATGTCACCACGTGTATCATTCAGGCAGCGGATCTCTCTATCCCAAAGACATCAACGACGCTCCCAAGACGTCCGAAACCTTGGTGGACCTCTGATTGCACAGCGGCTAGGAGAGCTCAACATAAGGCCTGGTGTACATTTCGGCGGTATCCAACCGATGCTAATCTCGTTGAATTTAAAAGAGCAAAATCTTACGCTCGGTTGGTGCGTCGACGAAGCAAGAGGGAGTCTTGGATAAAGTACGTTTCATCGATCAATTCACGTGCCAGTTCAAAAACTGTTTGGGAAAAAATTCGTAGGATTCGGGGAAACTGTGGTTCCCATCAGATCTCTATTCTCGAGAGTAACGGCTGCACGTATGCTGAAGTCGGGGAGATAGTGGATTGTTTGGGTAGGGCGTTTTCCTCTGTTTCCAGTTCTGAGGCGTACCCTCTCTCCTTTCAGAGGACTAGACCAGCTGCTGAGTGCCAGAGACTCTCCTTTGCGCCTTTTCATAACACCGAGTATAACTCCCCCTTCAGCATGGTTGAACTCCGAGTGGCTCTGCATCGGTCCGGTGCAACATCTGTAGGTCCCGATGGCATCCACTATGACATGATCCGTCATCTATCACAGTCGTCTCTCGAGAATCTGTTAGTGCTTTTCAACCGCATTTGGTTGGAGCACAGTTTCCCGGACTCCTGGCGAAAAGCTTTTGTTTTACCTTTTTCCCAAGCCTGGCAAAGACCCCAAGTCTCCCTCTAGTTACCGGCCAATTGCCCTCACTAGCTGTCTGTGCAAAATCCTTGAACGCATGGTTAATTCTAGGCTAATTTACTTCCTAGAAGAACATCAAATTCTGTCGCCATCACAAAGCGGCTTCCGTCGTCATCGTTCAGCTCCTGACCATCTCCTGCTCCTTGAGACGTCTGTTCGAGAGGCATTCGTGCGTAGGCAGCACCTGGTGTCTGTCTTTTTTGACATCGAAAAAGCTTACGATAGAGCGTGGCGTCACGGTATCCTCCGTGACCTCCACGAGAATGGGTTGCGGGGAAACCTGCCAACCTTCATTGCCAACTTTCTTCGTAACCGTGTGTTCCAGGTGCGCCTCGGTACAACGCTCTCTGCCTTCTTCCATCAAGAACAAGGTGTTCCTCAAGGCAGCATTCTTTCGGTGACTCTTTTCATCCTCCGCATTAATTGTTTGCTTAAAAATCTTCCTCCTACGGTTTCGACTACCATTTATGTTGACGACCTTCACATCTTCTGCTCGTCATCAAGCATGCATTTCATTGAAAGGCAGCTGCAGTCTGCAATTAACCAGATAGTTAAAGCGGCGAACAACAATGGTTTCGTTCTTTCTGCTGAAAAGACAGCGTGTGTCCATTTCTGCCGGAGGCGTGGCCTCCACCCCGATCCAGAACTCTATTTGGACCATGCAGCCATTCCAGTTTTGCCGGAAACCAAGTTCCTTGGTTTGACCGTCGACCGTGCGCTCACCTTTCGCTCGCACGTTCGACGACTCCGCACTTCCTGTCTGAGAGCTTTGTCCATCCTCAAGATCCTCGCCTCAGTCTCCTGGGGTGCAGACAGGACTTCCTTGTTCCGTATTTACCATTCTCTCATTCGGTCTAAACTGGATTATGGCTGTATGGTGTATGGCTCTGCGCGTCCTTCCGTTCTCCGGCCGTTGGATACCATCCACCATCAAGCGCTGCGTCTTTGTACGGGAGCCTTTCGTACGTCACCCATTCCCAGCCTTTATGCCGACGCGAACGAACCGTCGCTTCATTTACGCCGTCTGCAGCTGTCTCTTCAATTTTACCTGAAACTTAAATCACTCACAGACCATCCTTTATACGATGCAGTTTTTCATCCCCAGCATGCTCGTTTGTTCGAGATCCGTCCCTCGTGCATTCGAACCTTCGGTCTTCGTATGGCGGCCGTAGCTCGTGATGCAGGGCTCGACTTGTCACTCGTTGGAGAGACCAGGGGCTTTGAGGATTCTCCATGGCATCCTCTTGGTGTCATGGTCGATACCAACTTTACATCTTTTGACAAGTCCTCAACCCCTGCGTCAGTGTACCAGCAGCTCCTCGCTGAACACCGTTACGTCAATGCAGACTTTATTCCTGTTTTCACCGATGGATCTAAGGCAGCTGGTGTCGTTGGATGCGCCGCCGTCTGCATTGACGAAGTTTCTGTTGCCCGCATTCCTGCCGAGGCCACGGTGTTTTCGGCGGAGATGCATGCTGTGTATCTTGCACTTGTTCACGTGCAGTCGAGCTCTCATCAGCGTGCTATTGTGTACACTGATTCGTTGAGTGTTGTGCAATCATTGTCATCTTTGGATTTCTCTGGCCACCCACTTTTTTTTACCGTACGGAGACTTCTTCGTTCTTTGCTCGAGGCTGATGTCCAGATTCGGTTCTGCTGGATTCCTGGGCATGTTGGGATCCCAGGGAACGAGTCTGCTGATGCTGCTGCTAGATCTGCCTCTTCTTTGGTCGTCACACCCTTGCCACTGTTTCACCGTGATTTTCGCTTTCTTGTTCACGATCATATCAGACGAACGTGGCGAAGTCTGTGGGACCAACAGGTGGAGAATAAACTGCACCGTGTTAAACCCATCCTTGGAGTCTGGAAATCATCGTGTCGCCGGAACCGTAGGGAAGAAGTTGTTCTTGCGCGTCTCCGCATTGGGCATTGTCGCTTCACGCATAGCTATTTGCTGTGTGGCGACGCTGCCCCAATGTGTGAGGCGTGCGACTGTTTACTCACCGTCTCTCATGTTTTGTGCAGTTGTGTTCGTTTTCGTCAGCATCGGTTTCACTATTTTCAGTCTCATCTGCTGGACGAGGACGCAGCTACGCTTCAAAAGCTTTTGGGCGACCACTGCGACACTTTCGCAGTATTTTCCTTTCTAAAACAGATTAACGTTTTAAAACTCATTTAAAAAAAAAAAAAAAAAAAAATAAAATAAAATAAAATAAAAGTTATATTATAATGGTAAATTAATAAAGTTATATATAAACCTAATAAACTAACTAGTCTTCACAACATCTTTCATCATCCTCTTTTCTAACTTTTACCAAGCCTGTCTGCTCTTAATCATTTCACCCCGCTTTTTAAAATCTTTAGCTGATAGTTCTGTGTCTGGCGCTCTTTGGCCAAGCCTGGCCCTTGCGCCACTAAAATCAATTAACTAACTAACTAACTAACTAACTTTTCAAATTCGCTGCATTCATTGGCTCCACAATCTTTACAACTTCCACGAAATATACCGCGTATGTCGTACATGGCTATTTTAAAATCCTAAGTCTATGGAAACAACAAGATTTCTCTGAAGGAGCTAGTTACAGTGTAAATCAGGAATGAAGAGCAAGTTGGAAAAATAGAACTGTTTTGAAATGATGAAATATTGCACATAATGCTGTGTTACTTGATATTCAGTTCATGATTAGTTTTAATAAATACAGAGGATGTGCACACATTTTTAGAACCTTTTTGATAAGAAACTACATAAAATAAAAGAGAAGTTCAGAGAATTGAAACTGGCAACAGCATGTTAGATGAACATGAAAGAAACATCTGCCACAGTTAAATATCGTCTGCTAAGAAAATGGCGCACATAAACAAGCTGTGGATACAAGTTTATGCTTTTGCTCTTTACGAGGAAAAATGTTCGTATTCTATATTTAAGAAATGCTATGAAAATAATAGAATTAGCATTTCTAAATGTAAAATAAGCAATATTATTAATAGGGCTAGGAATTTTATGATATAAAAATTGCTAGAAAATGCCCTATAAAAATGATTTTATGACTTAAAAGCTAAAAAATGCTGCATAAAACAAAAACAAAAAAACCCCTAAGAAATGCATGTTTCTTTTTTTATTTTCATGCAAAATTAAGAAAAAGAAGAGGTGCATGAAACAAAACATAAAGAATCCAAGAAATATAATTTAATCTGTTGACTGTTGCTGTGTCAACTGAAGTTCTTTATTTTACTCCCCGCACGGGGATAACTGGTTTTCCAGTTATTTGGGGAGCAGCGCGCCCCACGGCCCGAGCTGACCTTGTGACTGTTTCTGTTTTGATTTCGTCTTGATACGATGATACCACCGAAGGGACAGCTGTTCATCCAGCTGATGGGGAGTGGCGACCCCACGGCCCGAGCCGACAGTAGTGTTTAAAATCTTTTTCCATTTGTGGTTGTTGTTGTTGTTATCTCGCCACGCTCCCGCCTCAGTCCTGTAGGTTGCTGAGGTTGTGATTATGCGCCAGCCCTTTCCTCTCACTTTCCTGTTTTTGCTTTCTTCTCCACTCCCTGTTCTTCCTTTTTCTCTATTTTCTACTCCTCTTCCCTTTCTTTTTCATTTTCTGTTCTTTCTTCGTTTCTTCGGGCGGGTTAGCTAGACCTACCTGCACGTTTGCCGTGTGCGGTGACCCGTACAGGTGGAAAAGGGGATGCTGGAGGCTGAGGTTACTGGGGGCCAGGCTATAGTTGTCACCAGTCGCCAACACTCCTCTTTGCCCCCTGCTTCACCCTAAACGGGAGGCTAGGAACTAACCTACTCCTAGTCAATCGGCTTGTCATTTCGTACGACGGGGTGAGTTTGGGGATAGTGTGGGCATGCCAAAGGGGTATTACCAAGACCCGGGAAAGTCGCGGTACTCGCTGAGCGCATGTCTGCACGATCAACATGCTATATCCGCCGCCTAACCCTAGGGCCGTGTCCTGCGCCCATGTTGGCCTGCGGACCTCCGGCTCTCCCCTGTTGGGCTCGGTAGTGGGCGGGGAAGCTGGCGGATGAATTTTTTTCGCATTATATATGGATTCTTCAACTATTCCCCCTTCTGTCAAACTAAAGAAATCTTTGGACAAGGATCCTAACCCCACCAATAAGAAACTGCGTACTTTGCCGCCGGACACTGCCCGATTTTTTATCATCCATGCACGGGAAGAATCTCACAAGCTTGGCTCCAAATCTCCCTTTTGGATTCAGAAAGCCCTGCAAGGAGCGGTTGCGTCACCAACCAGTGTGAAGAAGTTAAAATCGGGAGATATATTGGTGGAAATGTCAAGTCCACGCCATGGTTCATTGCTCTTGGGCGTCTCCAACTTGGGTGGTGTCGCTGTGGACATCAAACCTCATCAGTCCCTGAATTCATCCAGAGGTGTCATCTCCGAGCGCGACCTCGTGGATGTTTCAGAGGAAGAATTTCTGGAGGAGCTTGCCAACCAAGGTGTCACAGCGGTTCGTCGCATCAAGTTCCGCCGAAACGGGGAGCTGGTCAACTCCAGAACAGTGATTCTGACCTTTGATCGCCCGACTCTTCCATCTTCCATCCATGCGGGCTATTTGAACTGCTCTGTGCGCCCGTACATTCCTAACCCCCTTCGTTGCTACCGATGCCAAGTGTACGGGCAATCCCAGCAGTCTTGTCGTGGTGCTGCTACTTGCAATCGTTGCGGTTCACACGACCATCTTCAATCTGACTGCTCTGCTGCAGCTGCCCATTGTGTGAACTGCAAAGGCGACCATGCTGCCAATGCCAAGAACTGTCCGAAGTGGATTGAGGAGCGGAAGATTCAGGAGGTTAAGACACTTGAACACCTGTCCTACCCTGAAGCTCGACGGAAGGTCGTTCCCGCTGCTCCAAGCGCACGCACCTACTCTTCCGTTGTGGCTCCTAAAACATCCATAGCCACTCAGACAGACATCACTATACCAAAAGACTGCCCTTTCTCTCTCGAAGATATTTATGCTGCTGGGCTGAAGGCCCTTCGACTTTCCACCACTGACAGTTTATCTTTGCCACCACAGACCAATGCTCGGGGTCCTGCATCCTCGCCCAAGCGCGCTGTTGCAGAACAGGTTTCCCGTTCTAAGAGCCCTGATCCCTCGCCTGCTAGACACAGAGGCAAGACCAAACAAACCTCAGCCACACAATCTCAAACAAAGGTTCAAGCCGGAACGAATCAGTCCCGGTCTTCATCCTCAAGACACCCACCTGTCCTTCCCCCGGTTACCACGCCGGCGAGGGGCACTGCAGACCAGACAGAGGAATTTATGGACTCCGAGGCCTTCTAGGCCTGGTCAGTTCATTTGATCCACGTTTCTTTCTTCCTATCTACCCCTCAAATCATGGTTTCAATCGTTCAATGGAACTGTCGAGGTTTTCGGACAAAATATGACGACGTCAAACATCTGCTCTCGTCGTACTCTCCGGTGTGCCTTTGCCTCCAGGAGACAAAACTTAAACCATCAGACCTGCTCTCAGTTCGAGGCTACAGTGCATTTCGGAAAGATAATGTTTCAGGAGATATAGCTTGCGGGGGAGTTGCCATTCTTGTCCCCCACAGTGTTCCAGTTTCTCCCGTTGCGGTCTCAACATCTTTACAAGCCGTTGCGGTGCGTATCTCCATGCCTGTGCCTCTAACTGTTTGCAGCGTCTATCTGCCGCCGGATGAGGACGTTAGCGTGTCTGCTCTTGAGAGCTTAGTTGAACAGCTGCTGTCACCTGCTCTTCTTCTGGGTGACTTCAACGCTCATAATCCATTGTGGGGTAGTGTCAGAACAGACGTACGAGGCCGTAGGATCGAATCTCTTCTGTCCTCGACCTCCCTGTGCCTTTTTAACACCGGAGCTGACACTTATTTCCACGAGCCTACACGAAGTTTCAGTGCGATCGATTTATCTTTGGGTTCACCATCAGTTATTGCTGACTGGTCGTGGACGGTGTGCAACGACCTCCATGGGAGCGACCACTTCCCAATTGTACTTGGCTATAATGAGAGCGTGCCATCTTCTGCTTCCCGCCCTCCTCGATGGAGGATGGATCGTGCCAAGTGGGAGGTCTTCACATCGTCCGCAGTGATACCTTCTGTCATGGTGACCCGAGGGTCAATCGATGCAGCTGTTACTGATGTCACCACGTGTATCATTCAGGCAGCGGATCTCTCTATCCCAAAGAAGACCTCAACGACGCTCCCAAGACGTCCGAAACCTTGGTGGACCTCTGATTGCACAGCGGCTAGGAGAGCTCAACATAAGGCCTGGTGTACATTTCGGCGTTATCCAACCGATGCTAATCTCGTTGAATTTAAAAGAGCAAAATCTTACGCTCGGTTGGTGCGTCGACGAAGCAAGAGGGAGTCTTGGATGAAATACGTTTCATCGATCAATTCACGTGCCAGTTCAAAAACTGTTTGGGAAAACATTCGTAGGATTCGGGGAAACTGTGGTTCCCATCAGATCTCTATTCTCGAGAGTAACGGCTGCACGTATGCTGAAGTCGGGGAGATAGTGGATTGTTTGGGTAGGGCGTTTGCCTCTGTTTCCAGTTCTGAGGCGTACCCTCTCTCCTTTCAGAGGACTAGACCAGCTGCTGAGCGCCAAAGACTCTCCTTTGCGCCTTTTCATAACACCGAGTATAACTCCCCCTTCAGCATGGTTGAACTCCGAGTGGCTCTGCATCGGTCCGGTGCCCCGCACGGGGATAACTGGTTTTCCAGTTATTTGGGGAGTGGCGCCCCCACGGCCCGAGCTGACCTTGTGACGGTTTTTTGCTTTCTTGTTTTTGTGCTTTATCGTTACCGCAGGGGCAGCTGTTCATCCAGCTGATGGGGAGTAGCGACCCCACGGCCCCAGCCGACATGTTTTGTTTGATTCTTCTCATTACAACTTTGTGTTGCCACCACCTTGACAGCACCCGCCTCAGTTGTTGGTTGCTGAGGTTGTGATTATGCGCCAGCCCTTTCCTTTCCTCTCGCTTTCCTCTCCCTTTCCTGTTTTTACTTTCTTCTCCACTACCTGTTCTTCTTTTCTACTCCATTTTCTACTCGACTTGCTTCTCCATTTTCTGTTCCTCTCTTGTTTTTCCGGGCTGGTTTTGCTAGACCTACCTGCACGTTTGCCGTGTGCGGCGACCCGTACAGGTGGAAAAGGGGATGCTGGAGGCTGAGGTTTCTGGTGGCCAGGTTGTTGTTGTCGCCAGTCGCCAACACTCCTCTTTGCCCCCTGCTTCACCCTAAACGGGCGGCTAGGAACTAACCCATTCCTAGTCAATCGGCTTGTTGTTTCGTACAACAGGGTGAGTTTGGGGATAGTGCGGGCATGCCAAAGGAGTGTTACCGAGACCTGGGAAAGTCTCGGTACTCGCTGAGCGCTTGTCTGCACTGTCAACATGCTATATCCGTTGCTTAACCCTAGAGTCGTGTCCTGCGTCCAATTGGGCTTGCGGACCTCCGGCTCTCCCCTGTTGGGCTCGGTTGTGGGCGGGGAAATCGGCGGACGAACTTTTTACTTCTTTTCATGGATAACAAAAAAATTTCCCAAGAACTTCAAACAAAGCGGCCCATTGAGGAAGGGTCACCCCCTCCCAACAAGAAACCTACACCTGATTCTGCCAATGTTCGGTTCTTTTGCATCCACTCCTTGGACGCTTCAAACCCATTAAACACCAGAAGCCCCTTCTGGATAAATAAAGCATTGCAATCAATTGCCAGCTCTCCTAAGAGCGTTAAGAAGCTCCAATCTGGAGATCTTCTTGTCGAGATGTCGAGTCCCAGATATGCTACAGTGCTTTTAAACACCACCTCTTTTAGATTGTCCAGTAAAAGTTACCCCTCACGGCTACCTCAATTCCTCACGAGGTGTTATCTCTTCTCAAGACCTTCTGGAGTGCAGTGACCAAGAACTTCTGGAGGAACTGAGAGACCAACAAGTGAGTGGAGTCCGGCGCATCCTATTTCGGCGAAATGGCCAATCTGTCCCATCTCGAAACATCATACTGACCTTTAACACCCCATCCCTGCCAACTTCAATCAAGGCAGGGTATCTACACCTTGAAGTGCGCCCCTTCATACCAAGTCCTCTACGATGCTTCAAATGCCAAGCATATGGTCACTCCCAGCAGTCTTGCAGGAGCACTGCTCGGTGTGGGCGTTGTACTGCAACCTACCATATTTTGCAAGATTGCCATGCCGAAGCCGAGCTGTGCTTCAACTGCAAGGGATCTCATGCAGCATCATCGAGAGACTGTCCAAAGTGGAAAGAGGAAAAAGAGATCCAACGCATTAAGACCGTAGAGGGAATCTCCTACCCAGAGGCCAGAAGAAAGGTCGCTCCAAACCAATCAAATCGGCGATCCTATGCATCAGCGGTTGTTGCAAGGACTACAGTCGGTACCCAGACTGATAGCCAAATCCCAGTGAATTGTCCCTACAAGCTAGACGACATCATAGCTGCTGGTCTGGCAGCACTACAATCCCGAGCTAGGGACGCGAAAGCTCCAACAACCACTGTGCCTAAACCTGCTGCAACTAACATCAGCACCACCGGGACTTCAACAACCCCGGGAGGAAAGAGAAAGGAAAAAGAAAAGGAGAAGAAATCTCCAAACTCCCATCATAAGAACCAGGATCGGGCCAGATCATCTGCGACACAGGAACCAAAATACCGCCCCATTTTACCACCAGAGACTACAGGGCGTCGGACAAAACAGTCCCAAGCGCAAATGGACATTGCAGACGAAATGATGGAATCGGACAACTTTTAGTTGTCCCAGTTTTTCTCGGGTTTTGTTTTTCGTTTCTTCTTTTTCTCATTCACCACAATTCAAACCATGGATCAAATCGTTCAGTGGAACTGTCGAGGCTTTCGGACAAGACATGACGACGTGAAATATCTGCTTTCGTCATACTCTCCGGTGTGCCTTTGTCTCCAGGAGACAAAACTTAAACCATCAGACCTCCTTTCAGTTCGAGGCTACAGTGCATTTCGGAAAGATAATGTTTCAGGAGATATAGCTTGCGGGGGAGTTGCCATCCTTGTCCCCCACAGTGTTCCAGTTTCTCCCGTTGCGGTCTCAACATCTTTACAAGCCGTTGCGGTGCGTATCTCCATGCCTGTGCCTCTAACTGTTTGCAGCGTCTATCTGCCGCCGGATGAGGACGTGAGCGTGTCCGTTCTTGAGAGCTTAGTTGCACAGCTGCCGTCACCCGCTCTTCTTCTGGGTGACTTCAATGCTCATAATCCATTGTGGGGTAGTGTCAGAACAGACTCACGAGGCCGTAGGATCGAATCTCTTCTTTCCTCGACCTCTTTGTGCCTGTTTAACACCGGTGCTGACACTTACTTCCACGAGCCTACACGAAGTTTCAGTGCAATCGATTTATCTTTGGGTCAACCATCGGTTATGGCCGACTGGTCGTGGACGGTGTGTGACGACCTCCATGGAAGCGACCACTTCCCAATTGTACTTAGGTATAATGTGAGCGTACCATCTTCTGCCTCCCGCCCTCCTCGTTGGAGGATGGATCGTGCCAAGTGGGAGGTCTTCACACCGTCCGCAGTAATATCTTTTGCCATGGTGACCCGGGGGTCAATTGACGCAGCTGTTACGGATGTCACAACGTGTATCATTCAGGCAGCAGATATCTCTATCCCAAAAACATCAACGACGCTCCCAAGACGTCCGAAGCCTTGGTGGAACCCTGATTGCGCAGCGGCTAGGAGAGTTCAACATAAGGCCTGGTGTACTTTTCGGCGTTATCCGACCGATGCTAACCTTGTTAAATTTAAAGAGCAAAATCTTACGCTCGGTTGGTGCGTCGACGAAGCAAGAGGGAGTCTTGGATGAAGTACGTTTCATCTATCAATTCACGTGCGAGTTCGAAAACTGTTTGGGAAAAAAATTCGTAAGATCCGGGGAAGCTATAGTTCCCGCCAAATTTCAATTCTTGAGAATAACGGCTGCACGTATGCTGAAGTTGGGGAGATTGTGGATTGCTTGGGCGAAGCGTTTGCCTCAGTTTCTAGTTCTCAGGCGTATCTCCCGTCCTTTCAGAGGATTAAAACAACCGCGGAACGCCAGAAAATCTCCTTTGCGTCTTTTTATAACACTGAGTATAACTCCCCCTTCAGCATGGTTGAACTACGGGTGGCTCTGCATCGGTCCGGCGCAACATCTGTCGGTCCCGACGGCATCCACTATGACATGATTCGTCATCTCTCGCAGTCGTCTCTCGAGAATCTGTTAGTGCTTTTCAACCGTATTTGGTTGGAGCACAGTTTCCCGGACTCTTGGCGAAGAGCTTTTGTTTTACCTTTTCCCAAGCCTGGCAAAGACCCCAAGTCACCCTCTAGTTATCGGCCAATTGCCCTCACTAGCTGTCTGTGCAAAATCCTTGAACGAATGGTTAATTCCCGGCTAATTTATTTTTTTGAAGAACATCGAATACTCTCTCCATCACAAAGCGGCTTCCGTCGTCATCGATCAGCTCCTGACCATCTCCTGCTCCTTGAGACATCTGTTCGTGAGGCGTTCGTACGTAGGCAGCACCTGGTGTCTGTATTTTTTGACATCGAAAAAGCTTACGATAGAGCGTGGCGTCACGGTATCCTCCGTGACCTCCACGAGAGTGGGTTGCGGGGAAACCTGCCAACCTTCATAGCCAACTTTCTTCGTAACCGTGTGTTCCAGGTGCGCCTGGGTACAACGCTGTCCGCCTTTTTCCATCAAGAACAAGGCGTTCCTCAAGGCAGCATTCTTTCGGTGACTCTGTTCATCCTCCGCATTAATTGTTTACTCAAAAATCTTCCTCCTACGGTTTCGGCTACCATTTATGTTGACGACCTTCACATCTTCTGTTCGTCATCCAGCATGCATTTCGTTGAAAGGCAGCTGCAGTCTGCAATTACCCAGATTGTTAAAGCCGCTAACAATAATGGGTTTGTTCTTTCTCCCGACAAGACAGCCTGTGTCCATTTCTGCCGGAGGCGTGGCCTCCATCCTGATCCAGAACTCTATTTGGACCGTGCAGCCATTCCAGTTTTGCCGGAAACCAAGTTCCTTGGTTTGACCGTTGACCGTGCTCTCACCTTTCGCTCGCACGTTCGACGGCTTAGGACTTCCTGTCTGAGAGCCTTGTCAATCCTTAAGATCCTTGCCTCAGTCTCCTGGGGTGCAGACAGGACTTCTTTGTTCCGTATTTACCATTCTCTCATTAGGTCTAAGCTGGATTATGGCTGTATGGTGTATGGCTCTGCGCGTCCTACCGTTCTCCGGCCGTTGGATACCATCCACCATCAAGCGCTGCGTCTTTGTACGGGAGCCTTTCGTACGTCACCCATTCCCAGCCTTTATGCCGACGCGAACGAACCGTCGCTTCATTTACGCCGTCTGCAGCTGTCTCTTCAATTTTACCTGAAACTTAAATCACTCACAGACCATCCTTTATACGATGCAGTTTTTCATCCCCAGCATGCTCGTTTGTTCGAGATCCGTCCCTCGTGCATTCGAACCTTCGGTCTTCGTATGGCGGCCGTAGCTCGTGATGCAGGGCTCGACTTGTCACTCGTTGGAGAGACCAGGGGCTTTGAGGATTCTCCATGGCATCCTCTAGGTGTCATGGTCGATACCAGCTTTACATCTTTTGACAAGTCCTCAACCCCTGCGTCAGTGTACCAGCAGCTCTTCGCTGAACACCGTTACGTCAATGCAGACTTTATTCCTGTTTTCACCGATGGATCTAAGGCGGCTGGTGTTGTTGGATCCGCCGCCGTCTGCGTTGACGAAGTTTCTGTTGCCCGCATTCCTCCTGAGGCCACGGTGTTTTCGGCGGAGATGCATGCTGTGTATCTTGCACTTGTTCACGTGCAGTCGAGCTCTCATCAGCGTGCTATTGTGTACACTGATTCGTTGAGTGTTGTGCAATCATTGTCATCTTTGGGTTTCACTGGCCACCCACTTCTTTTTGCCGTTCGGAGACTTCTTCGTTCTTTGCTCGAGGCTGATGTCCAGATTCGGTTCTGCTGGATTCCTGGGCATGTTGGGATCTCAGGGAACGAGTCTGCCGATGCTGCTGCTAGATCTGCTTCTTCTTTGGTCGTCACACCCTTGCCACTGTTTCACCGCGATTTTCGCTTTCTTGTTCACGATCATATCAGACGAACGTGGCGAAGTCTGTGGGACCAACAGGTGGAGAATAAACTGCACCGTATAAAACCTAACCTTGGAATCTGGAAATCATCGTGTCGCCGGAACCGTAGGGAAGAAGTTGCTCTTGCGCGTCTCCGCATTGGGCATTGTCGCTTCACGCATAGCTATTTGCTGTGTGGCGACGCTGCCCCAATGTGTGAGGCGTGCGACTGTTTACTCACCATCTCTCATGTTTTATGTAGTTGTGTTCGTTTTTGTAGTCATCGGTTTCACTATTTTCAGTCTCATCTACTGGATGACGGCGCAGCTACACTGCAGAAGCTTTTGGGCGACCACTGCGACACTTTCGCAGTGTTTTCGTTCTTAAAGCAGATAGACTTTTTAAAACTTATTTAAAAAAAAAAAAAAAAAAAAAAAAAAAATAAATAAATAATAATAATAATAATAATAATAATAATTTATAATGATTATAACAGTGAATTGGTGAATTTATTTATTTATTTATAAACCTAATTGACTAACTGGTCTTCGCAGCTTTTATCGTTCTCTATTCTAGCTTTTGCCGGGCCTGTCTGCTCTTGATCATTTCACCCCGCTTTTAAATATCTTTGACTGATTGTTCTGTGTCTGGCGCTCTTTGGCCAAACCTGGCCCTTGCGCCACTAAAATCAACTAACTAACTAACTAACTAACTCCGGTCCGGTGCAACATCTGTAGGTCCCGATGGCATCCACTATGACATGATCCGTCATCTCTCGCAGTCGTCTCTCGAGAATCTGTTAGTGCTTTTCAACCGCATTTGGTTGGAGCACAGTTTCCCGGACTCCTGGCGAAAAGCTTTTTGTTTTACCTTTTCCCAAGCCTGGCAAAGACCCCAAGTCTCCTTCTAGTTATCGGCCAATTGCCCTCACTAGCTGTCTGTGCAAAATCCTTGAACGCATGGTTAATTCTAGGCTAATTTACTTCCTAGAAGAACATCAAATTCTGTCGCCATCACAAAGCAGCTTCCGTCGTCATCGTTCAGCTCCTGACCATCTCCTGCTCCTTGAGACGTCTGTTCGAGAGGCATTCGTGCGTAGGCAGCACCTGGTGTCTGTCTTTTTTGACATCGAAAAAGCTTACGATAGAGCGTGGCGTCACGGTATCCTCCGTGACCTCCACGAGAGTGGGTTGCGGGGAAACCTGCCAACCTTCATTGCCAACTTCCTTCGTAACCGTGTGTTCCAGGTGCGCCTGGGTACAACGCTCTCTGCCTTCTTCCATCAAGAACAAGGTGTTCCTCAAGGCAGCATTCTTTCGGTGACTCTGTTCATCCTCCGCATTAATTGTTTGCTTAAAAATCTTCCTCCTACGGTTTCGACTACCATTTATGTTGACGACCTTCACATCTTCTGCTCGTCATCAAGCATGCATTTCATTGAAAGGCAGCTGCAGTCTGCAATTAACCAGATAGTTAAAGCGGCTAACATCAATGGTTTCGTTCTTTCTGCTGAAAAGACAGCGTGTGTCCATTTCTGCCGGAGGCGTGGCCTCCACCCCGATCCAGAACTCTATTTGGACCATGCAGCCATTCCAGTTTTGCCGGAAACCAAGTTCCTTGGTTTGACCGTCGACCGTGCGCTCACCTTTCGCTCGCACGTTCGACGACTCCGCACTTCCTGTCTGAGGGCTTTGTCCATCCTCAAGATCCTCGCCTCAGTCTCCTGGGGTGCAGACAGGACTTCCTTGTTCCGTATTTACCATTCTCTCATTCGGTCTAAACTGGATTATGGCTGTATGGTGTATGGCTCTGCGCGTCCTTCCGTTCTCCGGCCGTTGGATACCATCCACCATCAAGCGCTGCGTCTTTGTACGGGAGCATTTCGCACGTCACCCATTCCCAGCCTTTATGCCGACGCGAACGAACCGTCGCTTCATTTACGCCGTCTGCAGCTGTCTCTTCAATTTTACCTGAAACTTAGATCTCTCTCAGAACATACTTTACACGATGCAGTTTTTCATCCCCAGCATGCTCGTTTGTTCGAGACCCGTCCCTCGTGCATTCGAACCTTCGGTCTTCGTATGGCGGCCGTAGCTCGTGATGCAGGGCTCGACTTGTCACTCGTTGGAGAGACCAGGGGCTTTGAGGATCCCCCATGGCACCCTCTTGGTGTCATGGTTGATACCAGCTTTACATCTTTTGACAAGTCCTCAACCCCTGCGTCAGTGTACCAGCAGCTCTTCGCCGAACACCGTTACGTCAATGCAGACTTTATTCCTGTTTTCACCGATGGATCTAAGGCGGCTGGTGTCGTTGGATGCGCCGCCGTCTGCATTGACGAAGTTTCTGTTGCCCGCATTCCTGCCGAGGCCACGGTGTTTTCGGCGGAGATGCATGCTGTGTATCTTGCACTTGTTCACGTGCAGTCGAGCTCTCATCAGCGTGCTATTGTGTACACTGATTCGTTGAGTGTTGTGCAATCATTGTCATCTTTGGATTTCTCTGGCCACCCACTTCTTTTTACCGTACGGAGACTTCTTCGTTCTTTGCTCGAGGCTGATGTCCAGATTCGGTTCTGCTGGATTCCTGGGCATGTTGGGATCCCAGGGAACGAGTCTGCTGATGCTGCTGCTAGATCTGCCTCTTCTTTGGTCGTCACACCCTTGCCACTGTTCCACCGTGATTTTCGCTTTCTTGTTCACGATCATATCAGACGAACGTGGCGAAGTCTGTGGGACCAACAGGTGGAGAATAAACTGCACCGTGTTAAACCCATCCTTGGAGTCTGGAAATCATCGTGTCGCCGGAACCGTAGGGAAGAAGTTGTTCTTGCGCGTCTCCGCATTGGGCATTGTCGCTTCACGCATAGCTATTTGCTGTGTGGCGACGCTGCCCCAATGTGTGAGGCGTGCGACTGTTTACTCACCGTCTCTCATGTTTTGTGCAGTTGTGTTCGTTTTCGTCAGCATCGGTTTCACTATTTTCAGTCTCATCTGCTGGACGAGGACGCAGCTACGCTTCAAAAGCTTTTGGGCGACCACTGCGACACTTTCGCAGTATTTTCCTTTCTAAAACAGATTAACGTTTTAAAACTCATTTAAAAAAAAAAAAAAAAAAAAAAAAAAGTTATATTATAATGGTAAATTAATAAAGTTATATATAAACCTAATAAACTAACTAGTCTTCACAACATCTTTCATCATCCTCTTTTCTAACTTTTACCAAGCCTGTCTGCTCTTAATCATTTCACCCCGCTTTTTAAAATCTTTAGCTGATAGTTCTGTGTCTGGCGCTCTTTGGCCAAGCCTGGCCCTTGCGCCACTAAATTCAATTAACTAACTAACTAACTAACTAACGAACCGTAGGGAAGAAGTTGTTCTTGCGCGTCTCCGCATTGGGCATTGTCGCTTCACGCATAGCTATTTGCTGTGTGGCGACGCTGCCCCAATGTGTGAGGCGTGCGACTGTTTACTCACCGTCTCTCATGTTTTGTGCAGTTGTGTTCGTTTTCGTCATCATCGGTTTCACTATTTTCAGTCTCATCTGCTGGACGAGGACGCAGCTACGCTTCAAAAGCTTTTGGGCGACCACTGCGACACTTTCGCAGTATTTTCCTTTTTAAAACAGATTAACGTTTTAAAACTTATTTTAAAAAAAAAAAAAAAAAAAAAAGTTATATTATAATGGTAAATTAATAAAGTTATATATAAACCAACTAGTCTTCACAACTAACTAGTCTTCACAACATCTTTCATCATCCTCTTTTCTAACTTTTACCAAGCCTGTCTGCTCTTAATCATTTCACCCCGCTTTTTAAAATCTTTAGCTGATAGTTCTATGTCTGGCGCTCTTTGGCCAAACCTGGCCCTTGCGCCACTAAAATCAATTAACTAACTAACTAATCTTTATTTTACTAACCGAAACATGACCTATAGAACAAAGCAAAAAAAAAAGAAAATGCAACTTAATTGTTTTACAATTTCTGTGCCAAACTAAAAATTTACTGCCCACAAACATATCTCTATAAGATAAAAAAAAAACCCATTTAAAATACAATTTAACTTTTTAGTTTTTGTACCAAACAGAGTTTTTTTTTTGTTAACAAAAAATAAGTCCCCGCACGGGGATAACTGGTTTTCCAGTTATTTGGGGAGCGGCGCCCCCACGGCCCGAGCTGACCTTGTGGCTGTTTCTGTTGTGATTTCGTCTTGATACGATGATACCACCGAAGGGACAGCTGTTCATCCAGCTGATGGGGAGTGGCGACCCCACGGCCCGAGCCGACAGTAGTGTTTAAAATCTTTTTCCATTTGTGGTTGTTGTTGTTGTTATCTCGCCACGCTCCCGCCTCAGTCCTGTAGGTTGCTGAGGTTGTGATTATGCGCCAGCCCTTTCCTCTCACTTTCCTGTTTTTGCTTTCTTCTCCACTCCCTTTTTCTCTATTTTCTACTCCTCTTCCTTTTCTTTTTCATTTTCTGTTCCCTCTTCGTTTCTTCGGGCTGGTTAGCTAGACCTACCTGCACGTTTGCCGTGTGCGGTGACCCGTACAGGTGGAAAAGGGGATGCTGGAGGCTGAGGTTACTGGGGGCCAGGCTATAGTTGTCACCAGTCGCCAACACTCCTCTTTGCCCCCTGCTTCACCCTAAACGGGAGGCTAGGAACTAACCTACTCCTAGTCAATCGGCTTGTCATTTCGTACGACGGGGTGAGTTTGGGGATAGTGTGGGCATGCCAAAGGGGTATTACCAAGACCCGGGAAAGTCGCGGTACTCGCTGAGCGCATGTCTGCACGATCAACATGCTATATCCGCCGCCTAACCCTAGGGCCGTGTCCTGCGCCCATGTTGGCCTGCGGACCTCCGGCTCTCCCCTGTTGGGCTCGGTAGTGGGCGGGGAAGCTGGCGGATGAATTTTTTTCGCATTATATATGGATTCTTCAACTATTCCCCCTTCTGTCAAACTAAAGAAATCTTTGGACACGGATCCTAACCCCACCAATAAGAAACTGCGTACTTTGCCGCCGGACACTGCCCGATTTTTTATCATCCATGCACGGGAAGAATCTCACAAGCTTGGCTCCAAATCTCCCTTCTGGATTCAAAAGCCCTGCAAGGAGCGGTTGCGTCACCAACTAGTGTGAAGAAGTTAAAATCGGGAGATATATTGGTGGAAATGTCAAGTCCACGCCATGGTTCATTGCTCTTGGGAGTCTCCAACTTGGGTGGTGTCCCTGTGGACATCAAACCTCATCAGTCCCTGAATTCATCCAGAGGTGTCATCTCCGAGCGCGACCTCGTGGATGTTTCAGAGGAAGAATTTCTGGAGGAGCTTGCCAACCAAGGTGTCACAGCGGTTCGTCGGATCAAGTTCCGCCGAAACGGGGAGCTGGTCAACTCCAGAACAGTGATTCTGACCTTTGATCGCCCGACTCTTCCATCTTCCATCCATGCGGGCTATTTGAACTGCTCTGTGCGCCCGTACATTCCTAACCCCCTTCGTTGCTACCGATGCCAAGTGTACGGGCACTCCCAGCAGTCTTGCCGTGGTGCTGCTACTTGCAATCGTTGCGGTTCACACGACCATCTTCAGTCTGACTGCTCTGCTGCAGCTGCCCATTGTGTGAACTGCAAAGGCGACCATGCTGCCAATGCCAAGAACTGTCCGAAGTGGATTGAGGAGCGGAAGATTCAGGAGGTTAAGACACTTGAACACCTGTCCTACCCTGAAGCTCGACGGAAGGTCGTTCCCGCTGCTCCAAGCGCACGCACCTACTCTTCCGTTGTGGCTCCTAAAACATCCATTGCCACTCAGACAGACATCACTATACCAAAAGACTGCCCTTTCTCTCTCGAGGATATTTATGCTGCTGGGCTGAAGGCCCTTCGACTTTCCACCACTGACAGTTTATCTTTGCCACCACAGACCAATGCTCGGGGTCCTGCATCCTCGCCCAAGCGCGCTGTTGCAGAACAGGTTTCCCGTTCTACGAGCCCTGATCCCTCGCCTGCTAGACACAAAGGCAAGGCCAAACAATCCTCAGCCACTAAATCTCAAACAAAGGTTCAAGCCGGAACGAATCAGTCCCGGTCTTCATCCTCCAGACACCCCCCAGTCCTTCCCCCGGTTACCACGCTGCCGAGGGGCACTGCAGACCAGACTGAGGAATTCATGGACTCCGAGGCCTTCTAGGCCTCTTCAGTTCATTTGACCCACGTTTCTTTCTTCCTATCTACCCCTCAAATCATGGTTTCAATCGTTCAATGGAACTGTCGAGGTTTTCGGACAAAATATGACGACGTCAAACATCTGCTTTCGTCGTACTCTCCGGTGTGCCTTTGCCTCCAGGAGACAAAACTTAAACCATCAGACCTGCTCTCAGTTCGAGGCTACAGTGCATTTCGGAAAGATAATGTTTCAGGAGATATAGCTTGCGGGGGAGTTGCCATTCTTGTCCCCCACAGTGTTCCAGTTTCTCCCGTTGCGGTCTCAACATCTTTACAAGCCGTTGCGGTGCGTATCTCCATGCCTGTGCCTCTAACTGTTTGCAGCGTCTATCTGCCGCCGGATGAGGACGTGAGCGTGTCCGTTCTTGAGAGCTTAGTTGGGCAGCTGCCGTCACCTGCTCTTCTTCTGGGTGACTTCAATGCTCATAATCCATTGTGGGGTAGTGTCAGAACAGACGTACGAGGCCGTAGGATCGAATCTCTTCTGTCCTCGACCTCCCTGTGCCTTTTTAACACCGGAGCTGACACTTATTTCCACGAGCCTACACGAAGTTTCAGTGCGATCGATTTATCTTTGGGTTCACCATCAGTTATTGCTGACTGGTCGTGGACGGTGTGCAACGACCTCCATGGGAGCGACCACTTTCCAATTGTACTTGGCTATAATGAGAGCGTGCCATCTTCTGCTTCCCGCCCTCCTCGATGGAGGATGGATCGTGCCAAGTGGGAGGTCTTCACATCGTCCGCAGTGATACCTTCTGTCATGGTGACCCGAGGGTCAATCGATGCAACTGTTACTGATGTCACCACGTGTATCATTCAGGCAGCGGATCTCTCTATCCCAAAGACATCAACGACGCTCCCAAGACGTCCGAAACCTTGGTGGACCTCTGATTGCACAGCGGCTAGGAGAGCTCAACATAAGGCCTGGTGTACATTTCGGCGTTATCCAACCGATGCTAATCTCGTTGAATTTAAAAGAGCAAAATCTTACGCTCGGTTGGTGCGTCGACGAAGCAAGAGGGAGTCTTGGATAAAGTACGTTTCATCGATCAATTCACGTGCCAGTTCAAAAACTGTTTGGGAAAAAATTCGTAGGATTCGGGGAAACTGTGGTTCCCATCAGATCTCTATTCTCGAGAGTAACGGCTGCACGTATGCTGAAGTCGGGGAGATAGTGGATTGTTTGGGTAGGGCGTTTGCCTCTGTTTCCAGTTCTGAGGCGTACCCTCTCTCCTTTCAGAGGACTAGACCAGCTGCTGAGTGCCAGAGACTCTCCTTTGCGCCTTTTCATAACACCGAGTATAACTCCCCCTTCAGCATGGTTGAACTCCGAGTGGCTCTGCATCGGTCCGGTGCAACATCTGTAGGTCCCGATGGCATCCACTATGACATGATCCGTCATCTATCACAGTCGTCTCTCGAGAATCTGTTAGTGCTTTTCAACCGCATTTGGTTGGAGCACAGTTTCCCGGACTCCTGGCGAAAAGCTTTTGTTTTACCTTTTCCCAAGCCTGGCAAAGACCCCAAGTCTCCCTCTAGTTACCGGCCAATTGCCCTCACTAGCTGTCTGTGCAAAATCCTTGAACGCATGGTTAATTCTAGGCTAATTTACTTCCTAGAAGAACATCAAATTCTGTCGCCATCACAAAGCGGCTTCCGTCGTCATCGTTCAGCTCCTGACCATCTCCTGCTCCTTGAGACGTCTGTTCGAGAGGCATTCGTGCGTAGGCAGCACCTGGTGTCTGTCTTTTTTGACATCGAAAAAGCTTACGATAGAGCGTGGCGTCACGGTATCCTCCGTGACCTCCACGAGAATGGGTTGCGGGGAAACCTGCCAACCTTCATTGCCAACTTTCTTCGTAACCGTGTGTTCCAGGTGCGCCTCGGTACAACGCTCTCTGCCTTCTTCCATCAAGAACAAGGTGTTCCTCAAGGCAGCATTCTTTCGGTGACTCTTTTCATCCTCCGCATTAATTGTTTGCTTAAAAATCTTCCTCCTACGGTTTCGACTACCATTTATGTTGACGACCTTCACATCTTCTGCTCGTCATCAAGCATGCATTTCATTGAAAGGCAGCTGCAGTCTGCAATTAACCAGATAGTTAAAGCGGCGAACAACAATGGTTTCGTTCTTTCTGCTGAAAAGACAGCGTGTGTCCATTTCTGCCGGAGGCGTGGCCTCCACCCCGATCCAGAACTCTATTTGGACCATGCAGCCATTCCAGTTTTGCCGGAAACCAAGTTCCTTGGTTTGACCGTCGACCGTGCGCTCACCTTTCGCTCGCACGTTCGACGACTCCGCACTTCCTGTCTGAGAGCTTTGTCCATCCTCAAGATCCTCGCCTCAGTCTCCTGGGGTGCAGACAGGACTTCCTTGTTCCGTATTTACCATTCTCTCATTCGGTCTAAACTGGATTATGGCTGTATGGTGTATGGCTCTGCGCGTCCTTCCGTTCTCCGGCCGTTGGATACCATCCACCATCAAGCGCTGCGTCTTTGTACGGGAGCCTTTCGTACGTCACCCATTCCCAGCCTTTATGCCGACGCGAACGAACCGTCGCTTCATTTACGCCGTCTGCAGCTGTCTCTTCAATTTTACCTGAAACTTAAATCACTCACAGACCATCCTTTATACGATGCAGTTTTTCATCCCCAGCATGCTCGTTTGTTCGAGATCCGTCCCTCGTGCATTCGAACCTTCGGTCTTCGTATGGCGGCCGTAGCTCGTGATGCAGGGCTCGACTTGTCACTCGTTGGAGAGACCAGGGGCTTTGAGGATTCTCCATGGCATCCTCTTGGTGTCATGGTCGATACCAGCTTTACATCTTTTGACAAGTCCTCAACCCCTGCGTCAGTGTACCAGCAGCTCTTCGCCGAACACCGTTACGTCAATGCAGACTTTATTCCTGTTTTCACCGATGGATCTAAGGCAGCTGGTGTCGTTGGATGCGCCGCCGTCTGCATTGACGAAGTTTCTGTTGCCCGCATTCCTGCCGAGGCCACGGTGTTTTCGGCGGAGATGCATGCTGTGTATCTTGCACTTGTTCACGTGCAGTCGAGCTCTCATCAGCGTGCTATTGTGTACACTGATTCGTTGAGTGTTGTGCAATCATTGTCATCTTTGGATTTCTCTGGCCACCCACTTCTTTTTACCGTACGGAGACTTCTTCGTTCTTTGCTCGAGGCTGATGTCCAGATTCGGTTCTGCTGGATTCCTGGGCATGTTGGGATCCCAGGGAACGAGTCTGCTGATGCTGCTGCTAGATCTGCCTCTTCTTTGGTCGTCACACCCTTGCCACTGTTTCACCGTGATTTTCGCTTTCTTGTTCACGATCATATCAGACGAACGTGGCGAAGTCTGTGGGACCAACAGGTGGAGAATAAACTGCACCGTGTTAAACCCATCCTTGGAGTCTGGAAATCATCGTGTCGCCGGAACCGTAGGGAAGAAGTTGTTCTTGCGCGTCTCCGCATTGGGCATTGTCGCTTCACGCATAGCTATTTGCTGTGTGGCGACGCTGCCCCAATGTGTGAGGCGTGCGACTGTTTACTCACCGTCTCTCATGTTTTGTGCAGTTGTGTTCGTTTTCGTCAGCATCGGTTTCACTATTTTCAGTCTCATCTGCTGGACGAGGACGCAGCTACGCTTCAAAAGCTTTTGGGCGACCACTGCGACACTTTCGCAGTATTTTCCTTTCTAAAACAGATTAACGTTTTAAAACTCATTTAAAAAAAAAAAAAAAAAAAAAAAAAAAAAAATAAAAGTTATATTATAATGGTAAATTAATAAAGTTATATATAAACCTAATAAACTAACTAGTCTTCACAACATCTTTCATCATCCTCTTTTCTAACTTTTACCAAGCCTGTCTGCTCTTAATCATTTCACCCCGCTTTTTAAAATCTTTAGCTGATAGTTCTGTGTCTGGCGCTCTTTGGCCAAGCCTGGCCCTTGCGCCACTAAAATCAATTAACTAACTAACTAACTAACCAAAAAATAAGCCTTATGAAAGAAAACAAGAAACAGACATAAAAATGTAACCTTCTTCCAGACAGAACCTTCACCTTCCTTTTTTGGCAACAGCTGTGCTCCAAATGGGAGAACAGCTCATCTGCGGCTTGAAGGAAAAGACGGGAGCTGTAGAATTGCTTTTACTGCCCTGCTGTTTGCTACAACGCATGTACAGATAGATGTTCTAAACACAAGCACTTTTCTCAGTCTTGCTTCTGGCTTTCAGGGGAAAATGGAGTTTCAGGGAACACACATTCAAAAATGCCCTTTTTATTGAAAATACCAAAATATGCAAAATACCAAAATATCACAAACAACAAAAGAGTGCCTTGAAATGACAGAAAAATCTGAAAAAATGCCATAGCGTGTAAAAATCACGAAAAAATGCAGAAAAGTGCCTTAACAAAGATACTTAAATCAGCTTAATTTTGTATGAAAGGCATTTGAATACACTTGAACGATTTAGTATTACCATAAAACAAAGTATGCAAAATCATAAAAATCCTAGCCCTAATTATTAATAATAGAAGGGAAAATAATCAAGCATTGCTTTTAACAGGAAAAAGAACAAATGAATATCCAAAGAAAGTATATACTTTTATGACTATTTCAAAAGTAAGGTCTACGGTAATAAAAGAAAATCCACCAACCCAAAGAGCAATTGCTGAGTTATTAAGAATCTATGTATCAACTGTAAACCAGGTAATAAACAAAGATTTGAATCTGAAAAAAATGTTCAGGGGCTGAGCGCATAACATGGTGTATACTTCTTTATGAAAATCACTTAGCCCCGCACGGGGATAACTGGTTTTCCAGTTATTTGGGGAGCGGCGCCCCCACGGCCCGAGCTGACCTTGTGACGGATCATTTTGTCATTTCGTCTTGAACGATTACATCACCGAAGGGACAGCTGTTCATCCAGCTGATGGGGAGTGGCGACCCCACGGCCCGAGCCGACAGTAGTGTTTAAAATCTTTTTCCATTTGTGATTGTTGTTGTTGTTACCTCGCCACGCTCCCGCCTCAGTCCTGTGGGTTGCTGAGGTTGTGATTATGCGCCAGCCCTTTCCTCACTTTCCTGTCTTTGCTTTCTTCTCCACTCCCTGTTCTTCCTTTTTCTCTATTTTCTACTCCTCTTCCCTTACTTTTTCATTTTCTGTTCCTTCTTCGTTTCTTCGGGCTGGTTAGCTAGACCTACCTGCACGTTTGCCGTGTGCGGTGACCCGTACAGGTGGAAAAGGGGATGCTGGAGGCTGAGGTTACTGGGGGCCAGGCTATAGTTGTCACCAGTCGCCAACACTCCTCTTTGCCCCCTGCTTCACCCTAAACGGGAGGCTAGGAACTAACCTACTCCTAGTCAATCGGCTTGTCATTTCGTACGACGGGGTGAGTTTGGGGATAGGGTGGGCATGCCAAAGGGGTATTACCAAGACCCGGGAAAGTCGAGGTACTCGCTGAGCGCATGTCTGCACGATCAACATGCTATATCCGCCGCCTAACCCTAGGGCCGTGTCCTGCGCCCATGTTGGCCTGCGGACCTCCGGCTCTCCCCTGTTGGGCTCGGTAGTGGGCGGGGAAGCTGGCGGATGAATTTTTTCGCCTTATATATGGATTCTTCAAATATTCCCCCTTCTGTCAAACTAAAGAAATCTTTGGACACGGATCCTAACCCCACCAATAAGAAACTGCGTACTTTGCCGCCGGACACTGCCCGATTTTTTATCATCCATGCCCGGGAAGATTCTCACAAGCTTGGCTCCAAATCTCCCTTCTGGATTCAAAAAGCCCTGCAAGGAGCGGTTGCGTCACCAACCAGTGTGAAGAAGTTAAAATCGGGAGATATATTGGTGGAAATGTCAAGTCCACGCCATGGTTCATTGCTCTTGGGCGTCTCCAACTTGGGTGGTGTCCCTGTGGACATCAAACCTCATCAGTCCCTGAATTCATCCAGAGGTGTCATCTCCGAGCGCGACCTCGTGGATGTTTCAGAGGAAGAATTTCTTGAGGAGCTTGCCAACCAAGGTGTCACAGCGGTTCGTCGGATCAAGTTCCGCCGAAACGGGGAGCTGGTCAACTCCAGAACAGTGATTCTGACCTTTGATCGCCCGACTCTTCCATCTTCCATCCATGCGGGCTATTTGAACTGCTCTGTGCGCCCGTACATTCCTAACCCCCTTCGTTGCTACCGATGCCAAGTGTACGGGCACTCCCAGCAGTCTTGCCGTGGTGCTGCTACTTGCAATCGTTGCGGTTCACACGACCATCTTCAATCTGACTGCTCTGCTGCAGCTGCCCATTGTGTGAACTGCAAAGGCGACCATGCTGCCAATGCCAAGAACTGTCCGAAGTGGATTGAGGAGCGGAAGATTCAGGAGGTTAAGACACTTGAACACCTGTCCTACCCTGAAGCTCGACGGAAGGTCGTTCCCGCAGCTCCAAGCGCACGCACCTACTCTTCCGTTGTAGCTCCTAAAACATCCATTGCCACTCAGACAGACATCACTATACCAAAAGACTGCCCTTTCTCTCTCGAGGATATTTATGCTGCTGGGCTGAAGGCCCTTCGACTTTCCACCACTGACAGTCTATCTTTGCCACCACAGACCAATGCTCGGGGTCCTGCATCCTCGCCCAAGCGCGCTGTTGCAGAACAGGTTTCCCGTTCTACGAGCCCTGATCCCTCGCCTGCTAGACACAAAGGCAAGGCCAAACAATCCTCAGCCACTAAACCTCAAACAAAGGCTCAAGCCGGAACGAATCAGTCCCGGTCTTCATCCTCCAGACACCCCCCAGTCCTTCCCCCGGTTACCACGCTGCCGAGGGGCACTGCAGACCAGACTGAGGAATTCATGGACTCCGAGGCCTTCTAGGCCTCTTCAGTCCATTTGACCCACGTTTCTTTCTTTCTATCTACCCCTCAAATCATGGTTTCAGTCGTTCAATGGAACTGTCGAGGTTTTCGGACAAAATATGACGACGTCAAACATCTGCTTTCGTCGTACTCTCCGGTGTGCCTTTGCCTCCAGGAGACAAAACTTAAACCATCAGACCTGCTCTCGGTTCGAGGCTACAGTGCATTTCGGAAAGATAATGTTTCAGGAGATATAGCTTGCGGGGGAGTTGCCATTCTTGTCCCCCACAGTGTTCCAGTTTCTCCCGTTGCGGTCTCAACATCTTTACAAGCCGTTGCGGTGCGTATCTCCATGCCTGTGCCTCTAACCGTTTGCAGCGTCTATCTGCCGCCGGATGAGGACGTGAGCGTGTCCGTTCTTGAGAGCTTAGTTGGGCAGCTGCCGTCACCTGCTCTTCTTCTGGGTGACTTCAATGCTCATAATCCATTGTGGGGTAGTGTCAGAACAGACGTACGAGGCCGTAGGATCGAATCTCTTCTGTCCTCGACCTCCCTGTGCCTTTTTAACACCGGAGCTGACACTTATTTCCACGAGCCTACACGAAGTTTCAGTGCGATCGATTTATCTTTGGGTTCACCATCGGTTATTGCTGACTGGTCGTGGACGGTGTGCAACGACCTCCATGGGAGCGACCACTTTCCAATTGTACTTGGCTATAATGAGAGCGTGCCATCTTCTGCTTCCCGCCCTCCTCGATGGAGGATGGATCGTGCCAAGTGGGAGGTCTTCACATCGTCCGCAGTGATACCTTCTGTCATGGTGACCCGAGGGTCAATCGATGCAACTGTTACTGATGTCACCACGTGTATCATTCAGGCAGCGGATCTCTATCCCAAAGACATCAACGACGCTCCCAAGACGTCCGAAACCTTGGTGGACCTCTGATTGCACAGCGGCTAGGAGAGCTCAACATAAGGCCTGGTGTACATTTCGGCGGTATCCAACCGATGCTAATCTCGTTGAATTTAAAAGAGCAAAATCTTACGCTCGGTTGGTGCGTCGACGAAGCAAGAGGGAGTCTTGGATAAAGTACGTTTCATCGATCAATTCACGTGCCAGTTCAAAAACTGTTTGGGAAAAAATTCGTAGGATTCGGGGAAACTGTGGTTCCCATCAGATCTCTATTCTCGAGAGTAACGGCTGCACGTATGCTGAAGTCGGGGAGATAGTGGATTGTTTGGGTAGGGCGTTTGCCTCTGTTTCCAGTTCTGAGGCGTACCCTCTCTCCTTTCAGAGGACTAGACCAGCTGCTGAGCGCCAGAGACTCTCCTTTGCGCCTTTTCATAACGCCGAGTATAACTCCCCTTCAGCATGGTTGAACTCCGAGTGGCTCTGCATCGGTCCGGTGCAACATCTGTAGGTCCCGATGGCATCCACTATGACATGATCCGTCATCTATCGCAGTCGTCTCTCGAGAATCTGTTAGTGCTTTTCAACCGCATTTGGTTGGAGCACAGTTTCCCGGACTCCTGGCGAAAAGCTTTTGTTTTACCTTTTCCCAAGCCTGGCAAAGACCCCAAGTCTCCCTCTAGTTACCGGCCAATTGCCCTCACTAGCTGTCTGTGCAAAATCCTTGAACGCATGGTTAATTCTAGGCTAATTTACTTCCTAGAAGAACATCAAATTCTGTCGCCATCACAAAGCGGCTTCCGTCGTCATCGTTCAGCTCCTGACCATCTCCTGCTCCTTGAGACGTCTGTTCGAGAGGCATTCGTGCGTAGGCAGCACCTGGTGTCTGTCTTTTTTGACATCGAAAAAGCTTACGATAGAGCGTGGCGTCACGGTATCCTCCGTGACCTCCACGAGAGTGGGTTGCGGGGAAACCTGCCAACCTTCATTGCCAACTTTCTTCGTAACCGTGTGTTCCAGGTGCGCCTGGGTACAACACTCTCTGCCTTCTTCCATCAAGAACAAGGTGTTCCTCAAGGCAGCATTCTTTCGGTGACTCTATTCATCCTCCGCATTAATTGTTTGCTTAAAAATCTTCCTCCTACGGTTTCGACTACCATTTATGTTGACGACCTTCACATCTTCTGCTCGTCATCAAGCATGCATTTCATTGAAAGGCAGCTGCAGTCTGCAATTAACCAGATAGTTAAAGCGGCTAACAACAATGGTTTCGTTCTTTCTGCTGAAAAGACAGCGTGTGTCCATTTCTGCCGGAGGCGTGGCCTCCACCCCGATCCAGAGCTCTATTTGGACCATGCAGCCATTCCGGTTTTGCCGGAAACCAAGTTCCTTGGTTTGACCGTCGACCGTGCGCTCACCTTTCGCTCGCACGTTCGACGACTCCGCACTTCCTGTCTGAGAGCTTTGTCAATCCTCAAGATCCTCGCCTCAGTCTCCTGGGGTGCAGACAGGACTTCCTTGTTCCGTATTTACCATTCTCTCATTCGGTCTAAACTGGATTATGGCTGTATGGTGTATGGCTCTGCGCGTCCTTCCGTTCTCCGGCCGTTGGATACCATCCACCATCAAGCGCTGCGTCTTTGTACAGGAGCATTTCGCACGTCACCCATTCCCAGCCTTTATGCCGACGCGAACGAACCGTCGCTTCATTTACGCCGTCTGCAGCTGTCTCTTCAATTTTACCTGAAACTTAGATCTCTCTCTGAACATACTTTACACGATGCAGTTTTTCATCCCCAGCATGCTCGTTTGTTCGAGACCCGTCCCTCGTGCATTCGAACCTTCGGTCTTCGTATGGCGGCCGTAGCTCGTGATGCAGGGCTCGACTTGTCACTCGTTGGAGAGACCAGGGGCTTTGAGGATCCCCCATGGCACCCTCTTGGTGTCATGGTTGATACCAGCTTTACATCTTTTGACAAGTCCTCAACCCCTGCGTCAGTGTACCAGCAGCTCTTCGCCGAACACCGTTACGTCAATGCAGACTTTATTCCTGTTTTCACCGATGGATCTAAGGCGGCTGGTGTCGTTGGATGCGCCGCCGTCTGCATTGACGAAGTTTCTGTTGCCCGCATTCCTGCCGAGGCCACGGTGTTTTCGGCGGAGATGCATGCTGTGTATCTTGCACTTGTTCACGTGCAGTCGAGCTCTCATCAGCGTGCTATTGTGTACACTGATTCGTTGAGTGTTGTGCAATCATTGTCATCTTTGGATTTCTCTGGCCACCCACTTCTTTTTACCGTACGGAGACTTCTTCGTTCTTTGCTCGAGGCTGATGTCCAGATTCGGTTCTGCTGGATTCCTGGGCATGTTGGGATCCCAGGGAACGAGTCTGCTGATGCTGCTGCTAGATCTGCCTCTTCTTTGGTCGTCACACCCTTGCCACTGTTCCACCGTGATTTTCGCTTTCTTGTTCACGATCATATCAGACGAACGTGGCGAAGTCTGTGGGACCAACAGGTGGAGAATAAACTGCACCGTGTTAAACCCATCCTTGGAGTCTGGAAATCATCGTGTCGCAGGAACCGTAGGGAAGAAGTTGTTCTTGCGCGTCTCCGCATTGGGCATTGTCGCTTCACGCATAGCTATTTGCTGTGTGGCGACGCTGCCCCAATGTGTGAGGCGTGCGACTGTTTACTCACCGTCTCTCATGTTTTGTGCAGTTGTGTTCGTTTTCGTCATCATCGGTTTCACTATTTTCAGTCTCATCTGCTGGACGAGGACGCAGCTACGCTTCAAAAGCTTTTGGGCGACCACTGCGACACTTTCGCAGTATTTTCCTTTTTAAAACAGATTAACGTTTTAAAACTTATTTAAAAAAAAAAAAAAAAAAAAAAAAAAAAAAAAAAGTTATATTATAATGGTAAATTAATAAAGTTATATATAAACCAACTAGTCTTCACAACTAACTAGTCTTCACAACATCTTTCATCATCCTCTTTTCTAACTTTTACCAAGCCTGTCTGCTCTTAATCATTTCACCCCGCTTTTTAAAATCTTTAGCTGATAGTTCTATGTCTGGCGCTCTTTGGCCAAACCTGGCCCTTGCGCCACTAAAATCAATTAACTAACTAACTAACTAACCAAAATCACTTAGCTGGAGACAGATAGAAATTTATTGTGACTATTGATGAAGCATGGATCTACCTAAATGACTAACAAAAAAGGTTGACTCACTATCCTAAAAGAGCAGAAAAAGGCTTACAAACTCATTAAAAATCTCTGTATCAACTATAAATGAGGTAATAAACAAAGATTTGAATCTGAAAAAAAATGTTCTGCGGTAACATAGTGTAGACTTCTTTATGAAAATCAGTTAGCTGGAGACAGATGGAAATTTGTTGTTACTGTTGATGAAGCATGGATCTACCTAAATGACTGTAACAAAAGAAAGGTCTATTCACTGTCACAAAAAAGCAGAAAAAGGCTTACAAATTTGGTTCCAAGAATCCAAAGAAAGTTTCCGTATAGGATTCATGATTGCTGCTGGTTTCTCGTATGATGGGAAATTAAAGTTTTGAAAAGAATGTTAAAAGCAATTCTACTTATTACCAAAATAATGTCCTAATTCCTATAATTAAAGAGAAAATACCATTCCTTTATCCACAGAGCCTTCTAGAGAACATAACTTCATCAGGATATGGCTACCAGTTACATCCAAATCTAACACTCTATTACCTGAAAACATGAAAAAATATATATATTTTACTCATATTCTTTCAAAGTTCCCTGTTGTGTTGCCAATGGATTATTGTGCCTTTGGACTACTAAAAAGAGTGCTTTCTCAGCACAGACATAAAACAATGATTGAACTATGAAAAGCAGTGGAAGAGGGGTGCAATAAAATAATACTACCAATTTTAGGAAATTTCCTCTTTTCTTGGAAATCTAGAGTTCAGTCTGAAGAATGTCATCAGATAGAATATTTAGCAAAGAAATATTTTTTTTAAACACTGATTATATTGCTGGAAGATCATTCTAAAAATGTGTAAACATCCTCTGTATAACTAGAAACAGCTATCGGGAATTTGAGCAATTGCACAGTTTACCTTCTCAGGCCGATTTTATCCAAAATTATGCACTAATGTGTTAGAAACTGTTTAAAAGTGAACTTGATGAAAGTCTGAAATTGATCTGATGTTTATTTCTAGCAAATTTTATTGAACCCTAATAATGTAGTGTTACAGTGACATCTCTTACTGATGGCACTGCCTCACCTCCAAGTGGGTGTGGTCCTAGCCTCTCTCCTGAGAGGGTAAAATATGATATATCCCATTACATGAAAATGAGTTCTTTATTAGAAGTAAGTTTTATCCGTTTTCATGCTCTAACACTGCAGAGCACTGTATAATTACCAGCTGACTGCTGCTTGGTATTGCAGTGTTTCTGAATAAATTATACACAAAATGTTCTAATTATAATAAAAGATTTAGATATCAAATATCTACCTAAAAAATTGTTTTTCAATGAAAACCTCTCCCCTATTACAAGCACTTGTATTGAAAAGCTAGAAGATTGGTACAGCAACAAAAAAATAAAATATGCCTGGATAAACAATGGAAATTTCTACATAAGACAGGGTTAAGACAACCGAAAAAGAAAAATTGTCTTGATTGAGGATTTGCACTTAATTTTTAAACACCTCAATCTACATACTACTGATAATTAATAATATAACTATAGTTCCTAATACAATCTCAATATTACTCAGTCCATCTATTATCTATTAATACAGATAAAACACTTAAAAATAATACATTACAAAGATAATTACAAAATAAAATCACACTCTTAGAAACACTTATACGATTAATTTGTACACCACTGGATGTAGTATGCATTACTGAAAAAAATATACTATTCAAATCAGTGGCAGCGGAGCCGCCCGGGCCCGGTCAATAATTTCAATAATTTTAGCCAAGATTTTTTTTTTTTTTTTTTTTTTTTTTTAAACATATGTGCGATTTTTTGTTGTGATGTGCCTTAGAAAGTTCTTCCAGGTAAGTTGTCAAATGATCCTAATCCCAAACAAAGCTTCTTAGGCATTGTTTTTCTTCTGTTTGTTCCGGGAAGTGGGAAGGGATTGCACCACAATTCGAAATTTTGGGCCCGGTCAACAAACTTTACTTTCCGCCACCCCTGATGATTCAAATTAATAACTTCCAGGACTTTAATCTCAACTGAGAATATTCAAGGGAAGGAGGGGTAGCAATCTATGTCAAGAACCAACATCAAAATTTCTCTTTAATTAATGAGTTCAGATTTCTGAATAAAAATGTTGAAATACAGTTCAAAATGAATTTTATATTATTTATTACCACATGTTACAGACCAGCTTATTCAGATTACAGGGAATTTCTAGTGATATTAAATAACCTATTTGAATTTGCAGATCTTACAAATAAAAAAACATTTATATTAGAAGATTTTAATAACAATATTTCTTGTAATAACACAATAACTAAACAATTTAACCAACTATTAACTACATCTGGGTTTTTCAATACAATTACTTCCTCAACTAGAATCACCCCTAATACTACAATTGATTTATCCATAACTAATGCTCCAACTCAAGTTATAACAACAGGGATATTGCAATGTGACACACAGTTATCACTTACCAATTTTTTTAATATACTGGAAGGGAAATCAAATCCAAACCCACCTAAGCTTCACAACAGTCAACAAATAAATAAATTAAACCTTGATAAATTTAAAACACTTTTGAGTGCTTTAACATGGGAAGAACTTGAAATGTATGAATCCCCAAACTTAGCTTATGATGGGTTTTACACAACTTTAAAAGAAATCTATGATAAAGTTTTCCCGATTATTTTAAATAATATAAGATGGAGAAAGAAATTAGCCGCCCCGGTGGCGCAGTGGTCTAAGGCACTGGCCTCTGATCATTCGTCCGTAAGGGGTCCGGGTTCGAATCCCGGTCAGGCATGGATGTTGTGTTTGTCTTACAGCACTGGCTCGCTCCCTTCCCTGGAACCAGTGACCCTAAATTAGGGACGGGCGACTGCTTATAGCCCATTGAGTTGCTCACGGTAGTCGTTAAACCTTCAATCAAAAAAAAAAAAAAGAAATTTTGCAAACCTTGAATTACTTCACATACTCAAAATTTATAAAAGCTATTCCACATATTCTTAAACTCATTCAGCTAATAATCCTTCAGACATACAAATAAAGTGCACCTTTCTAATTCATTTGTTTTCATAGAAATTAAATATTCAGAACTTCTGCTGATACTAAAACAAATACCGGTCCTGGCCATGATGAAATACACCCTGCTACAATAAAACATGCTGCCGAAAAAATTATAAAACCATTATTCATAATTTTTAATCTGGTATTCCGCACAGGAATGTTTTCGGGTGCACTTAAAATAACTAAGATTACTTCCAAATATAAATTAGGTTTAAAAATGATGCTAATAGTTATCGGTCTATTGCAGACTTATCCATATTTGCCAAAATTTTAGAAAAATTAATATACACAAGGCATAACATTTACACTAAAATAAAATATAATAAAAAAAATTCAATTGAGTTTCCAACCCCATAAATCTACTGAAATCGCATTGCTTCGTTTGCAAAACATTATTAAAAAAAAATTAGCATTTAATACTATGACACTTGCTGTTTTTTTAGATGTAACAAAAGCATTTGACACAATAAATCATGAAATCCTACTTCAGAAATTACATATTCTGAAAATAAGGGGAATGCCTCATTCTTTACTTAAAAACTATTTAATAAAAAGACAATACACACAAATTAATCAGTTTCAATCTACTTTACTACAATCGCATTATGGCGTCCCATAGGGATCAATTTTGGTTACCTTGTTATTCAATTTATACATTAATAATATGTTTAGCATAACATCAGAAAATGATGTCATGCTATATGCAGATGACACCACATTACTTTTAAGGGGACACAATTTAAATGACATTATTACTACAGCTAATGCTCACAAGTATACTCAAATTGGCTAGCTACTAATGAATTGATAATTAACACTTATAAAACTAAAGCTATGGTCTTCTCCAGAGATCTGAATGGGGCCATACCATAAATTTATTATTAGAAAATAAAATAATTGATATAGTACCAAAAAAAATATTGTAACTATTTGGGAGTGCATTTTACCCCTGATTTACGATGGACTAAACATCCTATAGCTCATCCGAATGGATTCGGAATATTAACAATACATCCACTTTTCTATTATAATCTTGGTAAAATGTTTCAGAGACTTAAGAACAATTTGCATACAGATTTAATTGAAATTAATTGCAATAGACTATAGACACAACTACCAAACAAGAAATAGATTACTGCTTCACCCAATACAGCCTAAAACTAAGCTATTAAAACAAAGTTTAAACTATCCTGGACCAGATTATTGGAATTCATTGCCCTTGGATTTAACAAATATTAACAACCAAAATCTCCTTTAAAAAATACTTAAAAAACACCTACTGAGTTAAAAAAATAATTAGATATCTTCCTTTATTAAATCCAAATAATAATCCTAAATATTTACAAAAATAATTTATGATAAGGCTAAAATACTTTTGAAGGAACTAAGGGCTATGTCAATATTTCTAAGAGGCATTTTCTCTTGTTCCCTTTGAGCTTTGCTATTCAACAGCCTTTGTATGTATAACTTATTGTAATATTCTTACGTTATGTAACAGCACAAACAAATAAATATAAATAAATAAATAAAAAAGAAATACCTAAGTACAGCAATGCATTCATACTGTATTTGAAAGCTAAATGCAAGAAATATGAAGAATAATATCCCCCATATTTTCTGAAAACTCCTGAACTTTATTCTAGCTGCCATGGGATTATTTCCATAAAAGGCAGTTAAATCCTTTCCCAAAGGGAAGAAAACTTTTGGGAATAAATTTGTTTTGATTTGTAACGTTTTTTTCAAAGTTAATGAATTGTTACACGATGTTTTAATATTTTGATTTGCTCAAAGAATTACCAGTCCTTTGGAAAATCTCAATCTAAGATTTAAAAGAAAATGCTATAAAAACTGAATTTTTAAAAGGTTTTCTGTGATATTGGGATATAAATTTAGTGTCAATAACAGCATGAGAAGGTAAACTGCATAGTTACTGCTGATACTAACCATGTACCCTACAAGTATATGGATTTACAATATATAGTTTGGATGCAAACATGGTGACTGTAAGTGGTCAAGGTCGCTTCAACAAATCCAGATGCTCACAAGATTGGTGGTTCTTAAAAATCACCTCGTGGGCATTTAAACTTTGCACAAAGTTAGATTTCTCAGTTTCTCTAACAAGAAGAACTATTTCCTTCCCTTTTACTAAAAATTCGTCAATAACAAAAAACTTCCCTGCTCCTTCATTTGATGCTACAGCTACATTTGGTCTTAATCGACATCCATGGAATGTGACTTCTTTCGCAAGCCAAATGTTTTCATGGCCACTGCTGAAAGCAGCAATGACATCTTGCTGCACATTTGAAGGATGTGCAGTCAGGTTCAGTTTACTCTTTATTAAAATTTCATGGCCTGCATACAAAAAATGTGGGTTTCTCTCACCCATTCTACCTAGCTGATGATAGCACATCCACATCTGGTGGAAATGGGAAATGCTATAAGCTATATTTTTAAAACTACCCTATTTTTCCCCCTTGAACACACTAAAATGGGCCTCCCAGCGCATACACCACTGATGGCGCAGAGGACCGAATCTTCTTATTTGCCTGGGGAAATGAACTAAGAAATGAAATTTTGGGGTCAGTGCAACTCCAGGGTACTGTTCAATGAATGCACAATGGTGTAGGGCAATCAAATTTCTTAGCTCTTCTTCGGTCTCTTCTTCAGCGTAAGGTGAGGTACAAATGTTTGTTATCTGTATTAGGCGAATGAAGTTAACAAATTTTGGGTTGCTCACATCTATCTTTTTGGATAGCACAAATGGCAGGACTGTTAAAAAGAACGAGAACTGTTGATGCTGAAATGTTAATTTTGCCAGCATCCTTAAGAACGGCTGCATCAAATGAAGGGGTTTACTGGCAGTTTGTAAATAATTGTAAATCCATGCACTGAGTTCTACATTAAGCCATTGCAAAGAAAAAAAAGTTTTTCAGTTATAATGAAATGAGCCAAGAGTGCTCTAAGCTCGACTAGAACCACCCCTTCCAGCAAAATATGCATGGGGTCATGAACTGCAAGTTCTAGTTGAGCTCCTGTGATATCCAAAAGAGGAGACCTGTTATTGATTCCATATCTCTTACTGAGATGTGCCTTTGAATGTTTTGATGCTTCTTCTAGAATATCACATCTTGCTATATGCTCATCTGTGCTTCGGAGAGGAAAGGCATCATCAGTAAAATCCTGAAATATTTGAGGCCGAATTCCTTCACATGATCGGCAGCATTTATAGGCATTTGCCACACTTTCTTTAAAACCCCATAGGGAGTTAGAAGCAGGGGTGTCAGCTGGTGTGCCCCGAAGAATGGCTTTAAAAAAAAGTTTGTTGACACCTACATCGAACCAACAACCATCACTTAATGTATCCATTCCTTGAATAAAGTCAAGTAGAATGTTTCTCAAACCACTTTTCTTCACATATGTAGTTTTGCATACTGCTACAAGCTGTTTAACATGCAGTGATGATCGAAACTGTGGTGGAATATTAGCAATCTCATAGCTAACAACAGTTAGTTTATGAATCTTTCGGCACATTCCAATAGGGTTCACAGTTTCAATGTCATCAATATTGAGCACAATTTGCAGCAAATTTTCAGTTTCATTTTGTAGGTAATACTCTCCATCACACCAGTCCCTCATGACACCATCAGTACTTCTATGGGAACATGTAGCCCAATACAGTACTTCAGGCATTGCCAGTAAATGTTGCAAACTATCTAGGAAAGGTACATAGTATGCATAGTTGTTAACATATGTCACCCTGTTATTTATACGTTTAATGTCTCTGCTGACAAACTGCATTTGGGGAAGCAGCAATTTAAAATTTTGAGAATAAAATTTTTTCCTCTTTTAGCAGAGCTGAATTTATTGCTGCTGTTGAAATAAACAGCAGATAATTGATCTTCAAGGTCCAGATCATCTTGCATCCCTCTTTCTTTGAGTATTTTACTTAATGCAGCCTTAATCTGATTCTTTTGGGTTTCAAGCAAAATATCAACTTCTTCCGTAATAGCATTTAGTGTGCTCTGAGAGAGGCCATGTTTAGCTTCTAATTTTAACAAAAAGGAAGCTAAGGCAAATTCCAGATTATTTTCTGTAACATTTTCTGAATGTTGTCGATAATAACAGAAACCTGCATCAGAATCGAAAGCATCATCATTAAGATTACTGGTACTAGAACTTGCATCCTGTATGCCATCTGGGAATTCCATGTTATGGAATCTGCTGTGATGCATCCTGTATGCATGCCAACTTTTCGACGTGTATGGGCAAAAAGTGCACTGAGCAAGAAAATGTGGATCATTCTTATGGTACCTAACAAAATGCAGCTTTAATTCGTTAAAATTACCTGTGCTGAAATAGCACATTGAACAGGAATGCATGTTAGATGCCACGAAAACAGATCACACGTTAGGTACAAACTTAGGAAAAAGAGAAAATGAAATAATGCTATGATACTACTCACAGACAATGATGGCACTGGGGAAGAGAGATGTGTATATATTGAAGGTACAGCAGCTCTGATGTTTGTGAAGGAAAAGAAATATGGGTGTAGCAGTCAGCACTGCTATAAAAGACAGGGGCTGGTAGGATATACAAGCAACTAAAGATAGAAAGAAAGAGCACTTACTTGATGAGATCCCATGTGTCTATGCCGCTTGATTATAAAGGTGCCGCACAAGCCAAACTTGTCTCCAAAACAAAATTCCCGCTTCAATGATGGCGCCATGCAAGGACAAGTACAATAACAGCCAACCGAGGTGTTAGACGAGCAGACAGCAGAGGCGCTTTGATGACAACAGGACAGCTCCCACGGGATAGCGAGGAGGTATGAGAAGTGCCTTTTTGGCTGCCGCTAGCTGGTGACCTGTATGTCACCTGATGTCCAGAACACTAGAGCAAGCCGGAAACTTGAGATTATTTTGGTGGGAAACTGAATGTGTGAGTGAGCCCATGTAGTAAACAAATTGATTAAAAGAAAAGAGATGCCGACGACCCACGCTTCTAAGGTTTTTCTATCGAACTCAATTCAACTTAGTTTTCGTTGCTGTTTCTTGATAAGCGAAATATTTATCGAATGAGTCTCATACGTCACGAAAACTAAAAAGCAATATTTAACGTAAAAGGCCGAATAACGCTAAATTTGATTAATCTTACACACCTGCAAACAACTTCATATTCTTTTATTCGTTTTGTTCAATTTCAAAATCCTTAAGTGCTTTGTAAGGTAGCACTGATATTATTTTCCGGTAAACCAAAGGAAGATGCAGTAAAACAGCACTTATAAAACGTTTCTAAAAATGCTTTGAGATGCATACATCGTAACGAAAATAAGATATTTAAAAAATGAACATTTTCCTTTTAATTTATTGCTTTAGTCAGTTTAAAGCGGTTGCGGCAGACAGTAAACAAGCGAATAAGATGCTCAAAAAAAAAAAAGAGAGAAAAACTTTGATGCTGAATAAACTTATCCCTATGACTTTGAAAAATGTATTTATGTATTAATAAAATATAAATTTTAAAGGTGCTTACGAATACCCCGAATCTGTGTAAATGGGTGAGCTGGGCTACTGGAAGAATGGATATAGTGCATTAGGGCATTTATTCGCCCTTGTATACTTGAAAGTGAAAGACCATTTTGTTTTCAGATTGTTGTAGAGAGGAGTCATATATACACAAATTTGACAAAGAAATATTTCACAACGGTGCGTTTGCTCAATCATCTCAGTTGCTGATTTGCTAAATTATATATGAAGCTGTGATTTCGTTGCAGGATCGGCTGGACAATCCCGGCCCCGCGCTTTCATAGGCCCCGCAGTTTTTGGAAATAAAAACAAATTATTTTCCGTAGAATCTTTTACACTTATTATTCGCTTACGTTTTGGTGCCCGAGGCCCTTAAATTTTTTTTTTTTTTATTGTTTTGTTTTTGATCCCTACACTTTCAAATATGTTTCACCCTTCGTCGTACAGATACTGAAATTTGCAGCTTTCAAAAAAATATTGTAACCACCTTAATCTTTTCTTTTTTCTTTTCAACATTCAAGAAATAAATTAAATTTCATCTTTTTGCTGCTACCTGCTTTCATATAACCAACGGTTTGTATGTAAACCAGGTATTTCAATTATATAAATAAATAAAAAGAACAATATCAGAGTTGTTTTGGGGTTATATATGAGGACAGTTCTTCAGATTATTCAGTGACTTTAAAAACAGTACGGGGAAATAAAAAATATTTTTTATATTGGCAGTATGAAATAAAGCAAAAAGTCACTAGTTTGTCAGTTCCTCCACCTTGAATCAAAAAATCACAATCACGTGTATCGGGGGGGGGGGGGGAAGCTATTTATGCGAATTTATTTTAGTGACATCCTCATTGTTCGCTAGACAAAGGTACTCGCTATGCAAAAACTTTTACTACGCAGATTAGTTGAAGTTATTTTTTAATCATTTGTGAAGTTTTTATAAGAATCACAATACAAACTCAACCCCACTCGTCGGAAGGTATAGATTTTGAGCACTTTTTCTTCATTAAAATATAAGTTTTATTTTCTAAGCCTCGCAATGAAATTTTGTTCCGAAGCCCTGTAATGTAATTTCGCTCAGGCAGGGACGCGCCAAGCGCGGGTTCAAAGGGTGCGAAGCACCCGGGCGCCAGCTTCCGGGGGCGGCAGGACGCCTCAATCTAATTTTTCGGTAGATAAATAAATATAAGTGACGTGAGAGAAGTTAAGAAAACGTTTTACTGTGAGAAATCGTAATGGTATGTGGCACGTTTGTGTTTTTGGTAAAAATAATTCGTTTATAATTCAACAGAAGTCGTCTTGAAAACAGAGAAAAAATTTTACTGTTTTGTTTAATAACATATACCGCGGGCAAAGGATTACAAATTATTTGCCTGCGGTATCTGTTTTTTTTTAATCTTAAAGATTTCAGCGTTTATGATATGCTTGGCCAGCGCTATGACAATGGGGCCATTGTGAAGGAAAAACACAATGGCCTTCAAAAAACATAATTTTTCGACTTATGTCCTTACGCATTTTATAAACTTTAAGCGGCTCATACTTTAAATCTGGTCGGAAATTACGGCGAAAAAATTTCCCTACAGATTGTGAACATTTTCAGCATTGTTCAAGAAATATATTCTTTCTTTTCTGAACAACCTTACCGATGGAAAATTTTAAAGAAAGAGCTTCCAGCGTTGACGGTAAAACCGTGCTCTGAAACAAGGTGGGAAAATAGGATCGATGAAATAAGGGTAACGAGGACTGGGGTACAATTTCGATGTAATCCACTATATATTGTATTAGATTTTTTTTAGAATAGTTAAAGAGACGCCCGTCAGGTTCAATGTTATATATATCGTCGTCGTCAACCACAATTCTCTGCTGGAAGAAGGTCTCCCCAAGTTTCTTCCTCAACGGTCTATCTTGCGCCAGTCTCCTCCATGTCACTCCCGCATACTTTCGAATTTCATCCACCCATCTCCCACCGAAGGGACAGCTGTTCATCCAGCTGATGGGGAGTGGCGACCCCACGGCCCGAGCCGACAGTAGTGTTTAAAATCTTTTTCCATTTGTGGTTGTTGTTGTTGTTATCTCGCCACGCTCCCGCCTCAGTCCTGTAGGTTGCTGAGGTTGTGATTATGCGCCAGCCCTTTCCTCTCACTTTCCTGTTTTTGCTTTCTTCTCCACTCCCTGTTCTTCCTTTTTCTCTATTTTCTACTCCTCTTCCCTTTCTTTTTCATTTTCTGTTCTTTCTTCGTTTCTTCGGGCGGGTTAGCTAGACCTACCTGCACGTTTGCCGTGTGCGGTGACCCGTACAGGTGGAAAAGGGGATGCTGGAGGCTGAGGTTACTGGGGGCCAGGCTATAGTTGTCACCAGTCGCCAACACTCCTCTTTGCCCCCTGCTTCACCCTAAACGGGAGGCTAGGAACTAACCTACTCCTAGTCAATCGGCTTGTCATTTCGTACGACGGGGTGAGTTTGGGGATAGTGTGGGCATGCCAAAGGGGTATCCCCGCACGGGGATAACTGGTTTTCCAGTTATTTGGGGAGCGGCGCCCCCACGGCCCGAGCTGACCTTGTGACGGTTTTTTGCTTTCTTGTTTTTGTGCTTTCACGTTACCGCAGGGACAGCTGTTCATCCAGCTGATGGGGAGTAGCGACCCCACGGCCCCAGCCGACATGTTATGTTTGATTCTTCCCATTACAACTTTGTGTTGCCACCACCTTGACAGCACCCGCCTCAGTTGTTGGTTGCTGAGGTTGTGATTATGCGCCAGCCCTTTCCTTTCCTCTGGCTTTCCTCTCCCTTTCCTGTTTTTACTTTCTTCTCCACTACCTGTTCTTCTTTTCTACTCCATTTTCTACTCGACTTGCTTCTCCATTTTCTGTTCCTCTCTTGTTTTTCCGGGCTGGTTTGCTAGACCTACCTGCACGTTTGCCGTGTGCGGTGACCCGTAAGGTGGAAAAGGGGATGCTGGAGGCTGAGGTTTCTGGTGGCCAGGTTGTTGTTGTCGCCAGTCGCCAACACTCCTCTTTGCCCCCTGCTTCACCCTAAACGGGCGGCTAGGAACCAACCCACTCCTAGTCAATCGGCTTGTTGTTTCGTACAACAGGGTGAGTTTGGGGATAGTGCGGGCATGCCAAAGGGGTGTTACCGAGACCTGGGAAAGTCTCGGTACTCGCTGAGCGCATGTCTGACCTATCAACATGCTATATCCGTTGCTTAACCCTAGAGTCGTGTCCTGCGTCCAATTGGGCTTGCGGACCTCCGGCTCTCCCCTGTTGGGCTCGGTTGTGGGCGGGGAAATCGGCGGACGAACTTTTCAATTCTATTTATGGATAACAAAAAAATTTCCCAAGAACTTCAAACAAAGCGGCCCATTGAGGAAGGGTCACCCCTCCCAACAAGAAACCTACACCTGATTCTGCCAATGTTCGGTTCTTTTGCATCCACTCCTTGGACGCTTCAAACCCATTAAACACCAGAAGCCCCTTCTGGATAAATAAAGCATTGCAATCAATTGCCAGCTCTCCTAAGAGCGTTAAGAAGCTCCAATCTGGAGATCTTCTTGTCGAGATGTCGAGTCCCAGATATGCTACAGTGCTTTTAAACACCACCTCTTTTAGATTGTCCAGTAAAAGTTACCCCTCACGGCTACCTCAATTCCTCACGAGGTGTTATCTCTTCTCAAGACCTTCTGGAGTGTAGTGACCAAGAACTTCTGGAGGAACTGAAAGACCAGCAAGTGAGTGGAGTCCGGCGCATCCTATTTCGGCGAAATGGCCAATCTGTCCCATCTCGAAACGTCATACTGACCTTTAACACCCCATCCCTGCCAACATCAATCAAGGCAGGGTATCTACACCTTGAAGTGCGCCCCTTCATACCAAGTCCTCTACGATGCTTCAAATGCCAAGCATATGGTCACTCCCAGCAGTCTTGCAGGAGCACTGCCCGGTGTGGGCGTTGTACTGCAACAGACCATACTTTGCAAGATTGCCATGCCGAAGCCGAGCTGTGCTTCAACTGCAAGGGATCTCATGCAGCATCATCGAGAGACTGTCCAAAGTGGAAAGAGGAAAAAGAGATCCAACGCATTAAGACCGTTGAGGGAATCTCCTACCCAGAGGCCAGAAGAAAGGTCGCCCCAAACCAATCAAATCGGCGATCCTATGCATCAGCGGTTGTTGCAAGGACTACAGTCGGTACCCAGACTGATAGCCAAATCCCAGTGAATTGTCCCTACAAGCTAGACGACATCATAGCTGCTGGTCTGGCAGCACTACAATCCCGAGCTAGGGACGCGAAAACTCCAACAACCACTGTGCCTAAACCTGCTGCAACTAACACCAGCACCACCGGAACTTCAACAACCCCAGGAGGAAAGAGAAAAGAAAAAGAAAAGGAGAAGAAATCTCCAAACTCCCATCATAAGAACCAGGATCGGGCAAGATCATCTGCGACACAGGAACCAAAATACCGCCCCATTTTACCACCAGAGACTACAGGGCGTCGGACAAAACAGTCCCAAGCGCAAATGGACATTGCAGACGAAATGATGGAATCGGACAACTTTTAGTTGTCCCAGTTTTTCTCGGGTTTTGTTTTTCGTTTTTTCTTTTTCTCATTCACCACAATTCAAACCATGGATCAAATCGTTCAGTGGAACTGTCGAGGCTTTCGAACAAGACTTGACGACGTGAAACATCTGCTTTCGTCATACTCTCCGGTGTGCCTTTGCCTCCAGGAGACAAAACTTAAACCATCAGACCTCCTTTCAGTTCGAGGCTACAGTGCATTTCGGAAAGATAATGTTTCAGGAGATATTGCTTGCGGGGGAGTTGCCATCCTTGTCCCCCACAATGTTCCAGTTTCTCCCGTTGCGGTCTCAACATCTTTACAAGCCGTTGCGGTGCGTATCTCCATGCCTGTGCCTCTAACCGTTTGCAGCATCTATCTGCCGCCGGATGAGGACGTGAGCGTGTCCGTTCTTGAGAGCTTAGTTGGGCAGCTGCCGTCACCTGCTCTTGTTCTGGGTGACTTCAATGCTCATAATCCATTGTGGGGTAGTGTCAGAACAGACACACGAGGCCGTAGGATCGAATCTCTTCTTTCCTCGACCTCTTTGTGCCTGTTTAACACCGGTGCTGACACTTACTTCCACGAGCCTACACGGAGTTTCAGTGCAATCGATTTATCTTTGGGTCAACCATCGGTTATGGCCGCCTGGTCGTGGACGGTGTGTGACGACCTCCATGGAAGCGACCACTTCCCAATTGTACTTAGGTATAATGTGAGCGTACCATCTTCTGCCTCCCGCCCTCCTCGTTGGAGGATGGATCGTGCCAAGTGGGAGGTCTTCACACCGTCCGCAATGATATCTTTTGCCATGGTGACCCGGGGTCAATTGACGCAGCTGTTACTGATGTCACAAAGTGTATCATTCAGGCAGCAGATCTCTCTATCCCAAAAACATCAACGACGCTCCCAAGACGTCCGAAGCCTTGGTGGAACCCCGATTGCGCAGCGGCTAGGAGAGTTCAACATAAGGCCTGGTGTACTTTTCGGCGTTATCCGACCGATGCTAATCTTGTTAAATTTAAAAGAGCAAAATCTTACGCTCGGTTGGTGCGTCGACGAAGCAAGAGGGAGTCTTGGATGAAGTACGTTTCATCTATCAATTCACGTGCCAGTTCAAAAACTGTTTGGGAAAAAATTCGTAAGATCCGGGGAAACTCTAGTTCCCGCCAAATTTCAATTCTTGAGAATAACGGCTGCACGTATGCTGAAGTTGGGGAGATTGTGGATTGCTTGGGCGAAGCGTTTGCCTCAATTTCTAGTTCTCAGGCGTATCACCCGCCCTTTCAGAGGATTAAAACAACCGCGGAACGCCAGAAAATCTCCTTTGCGCCTTTTTATAACACTGAGTATAACTCCCTCTTCAGCATGGTTGAACTACGGGTGGCTCTGCATCGGTCCGGCGCAACATCTGTCGGCCCTGACGGCATCCACTATGACATGGTTCGTCATCTCTCGCAGTCGTCTCTCGAGAATCTGTTAGTGCTTTTCAACCGCATTTGGTTGGAGCACAGTTTCCCGGACTCTTGGCGAAGAGCTTTTGTTTTACCTTTTCCCAAGCCTGGCAAAGACCCCAAGTCTCCCTCTAGTTATCGGCCAATTGCCCTCACTAGCTGTCTGTGCAAAATCCTTGAACGAATGGTTAATTCCCGGCTAATTTATTTTCTTGAAGAACATCGAATACTGTCTCCATCACAAAGCGGCTTCCGTCGTCATCGTTCAGCTCCTGACCATCTCCTGCTCCTTGAGACGTCTGTTCGTGAGGCGTTCGTACGTAGGCAGCACCTGGTGTCTGTATTTTTTGACATCGAAAAAGCTTACGATAGAGCGTGGCGTCACGGTATCCTCCGTGACCTCCACGAGAGTGGGTTGCGGGGAAACCTGCCAACCTTCATTGCCAACTTTCTTCGTAACCGTGTGTTCCAGGTGCGCCTGGGTACAACGCTGTCCGCCTTTTTCCATCAAGAACAAGGCGTTCCTCAAGGCAGCATTCTTTCGGTGACTCTGTTCATCCTCCGCATTAATTGTTTGCTTAAAAATCTTCCTCCTACGGTTTCGACTACCATTTATGTTGACGACCTTCACATCTTCTGCTCGTCATCAAGCATGCATTTCATTGAAAGGCAGCTGCAGTCTGCAATTAACCAGATAGTTAAAGCGGCTAACAACAATGGTTTCGTTCTTTCTGCTGAAAAGACAGCGTGTGTACATTTCTGCCGGAGGCGTGGTCTCCACCACGATCCAGAACTCTATTTGGACCATGCAGCCATTCCAGTTTTGCCGGAAACCAAGTTCCTTGGTTTGACCGTCGACCGTGCGCTCACCTTTCGCTCGCACGTTCGACGACTCCGGACTTCCTGTCTGAGAGCTTTGTCAATCCTCAAGATCCTCGCCTCAGTCTCCTGGGGTGCAGACAGGACTTCCTGTTCCGTATTTACCATTCTCTCATTCGGTCTAAACTGGATTATGGCTGTATGGTGTATGGCTCTGCGCGTCCTTCCGTTCTCCGGCCGTTGGATACCATCCACCATCAAGCGCTGCGTCTTTGTACAGGAGCATTTCTGCACGTCACCCATTCCCAGCCTTTATGCCGACGCGAACGAACCGTCGCTTCATTTACGCCGTCTGCAGCTGTCTCTTCAATTTTACCTGAAACTTAGATCTCTCTCAGAACATACTTTACACGATGCAGTTTTTCATCCCCAGCATGCTCGTTTGTTCGAGATCCGTCCCTCGTGCATCCGAACCTTCGGTCTTCGTTTGGCGGCCGTAGCTCGTGATGCAGGGCTCGACTTGTCACTCGTTGGAGAGACCAGGGGCTTTGAGGATCCCCCATGGCACCCTCTTGGTGTCATGGTTGATACCAGCTTTACATCTTTTGACAAGTCCTCAACCCCTGCGTCAGTATACCAGCAGCTCTTCGCTGAACACCGTTACGTCAACGCAGACTTTATTCCTGTTTTCACCGATGGATCTAAGGCGGCTGGTGTCGTTGGATGCGCCGCCGTCTGCATTGACGAAGTTTCTGTTGCCCGCATTCCTGCCGAGGCCACGGTGTTTTCGGCGGAGATGCATGCTGTGTATCTTGCACTTGTTCACGTGCAGTCGAGCTCTCATCAGCGTGCTATTGTGTACACTGATTCGTTGAGTGTTGTGCAATCATTGTCATCTTTGTATTTCTCTGGCCACCCACTTCTTTTTACCGTACGGAGACTTCTTCGTTCTTTGCTCGAGGCTGATGTCCAGATTCGGTTCTGCTGGATTCCTGGGCATGTTGGGATCCCAGGGAACGAGTCTGCTGATGCTGCTGCTAGATCTGCCTCTTCTTTGGTTGTCACACCGTTGCCACTGTTCCACCGTGATTTTCGCTTTCTTGTTCACGATCATATCAGACGAACGTGGCGGGGTCTGTGGGACCAACAGGTGGAGAATAAACTGCACCGTGTTAAACCCATCCTTGGAGTCTGGAAATCATCGTGTCGCCGGAACCGTAGGGAAGAAGTTGTTCTTGCGCGTCTCCGCATTGGGCATTGTCGCTTCACGCATAGCTATTTGCTGTGTGGCGACGCTGCCCCAATGTGTGAGGCGTGCGACTGTTTACTCACCGTCTCTCATGTATTGTGCAGTTGTGTTCGTTTTCGTCATCATCGGTTTCACTATTTTCAGTCTCACCTGCTGGACGAGGACGCAGCTACGCTTCAAAAGCTTTTGGGCGACCACTGCGACACTTTCGCAGTATTTTCCTTTTTAAAAGAGATTAACATTTTAAAACTTATTTAATAAAAAAAAAAAAAAAAAAAAAAAAAAAAAAAGTTTTAATAAATATAATAGTAAATTAATAAAGTTATATATAAACCTGATTAACTAACTGGTCTTCACAACATCTTCCATCATCCTCTTTTCTAGCTTTTACGGAGCCTGTCTGCTCTTGATCATTTCACCCCGCTTTTAAAAATCATTGGCTGATAGTTCTATGTCTGGCGCTCTTTGGCCAAGCCTGGCCCTTGCGCCACTAAAATTAATTAACTAACTAACTAACCAAAGGGGTATTACCAAGACCCGGGAAAGTCGCGGTACTCGCTGAGCGCATGTCTGCACGATCAACATGCTATATCCGCCGCCTAACCCTAGGGCCGTGTCCTGCGCCCATGTTGGCCTGCGGACCTCCGGCTCTCCCCTGTTGGGCTCGGTAGTGGGCGGGGAAGCTGGCGGATGAATTTTTTCGCATTATATATGGATTCTTCAACTATTCCCCCTTCTGTCAAACTAAAGAAATCTTTGGACACGGATCCTAACCCCACCAATAAGAAACTGCGTACTTTGCCGCCGGACACTGCCCGATTTTTTATCATCCATGCACGGGAAGAATCTCACAAGCTTGGCTCCAAATCTCCCTTTTGGATTCAGAAAGCCCTGCAAGGAGCGGTTGCGTCACCAACCAGTGTGAAGAAGTTAAAATCGGGAGATATATTGGTGGAAATGTCAAGTCCACGCCATGGTTCATTGCTCTTGGGCGTCTCCAACTTGGGTGGTGTCGCTGTGGACATCAAACCTCATCAGTCCCTGAATTCATCCAGAGGTGTCATCTCCGAGCGCGACCTCGTGGATGTTTCAGAGGAAGAATTTCTGGAGGAGCTTGCCAACCAAGGTGTCACAGCGGTTCGTCGCATCAAGTTCCGCCGAAACGGGGAGCTGGTCAACTCCAGAACAGTGATTCTGACCTTTGATCGCCCGACTCTTCCATCTTCCATCCATGCGGGCTATTTGAACTGCTCTGTGCGCCCGTACATTCCTAACCCCCTTCGTTGCTACCGATGCCAAGTGTACGGGCACTCCCAGCAGTCTTGCCGTGGTGCTGCTACTTGCAATCGTTGCGGTTCACACGACCATCTTCAATCTGACTGCTCTGCTGCAGCTGCCCATTGTGTGAACTGCAAAGGCGACCATGCTGCCAATGCCAAGAACTGTCCGAAGTGGATTGAGGAGCGGAAGATTCAGGAGGTTAAGACACTTGAACACCTGTCCTACCCTGAAGCTCGACGGAAGGTCGTTCCCGCTGCTCCAAGCGCACGCACCTACTCTTCCGTTGTGGCTCCTAAAACATCCATAGCCACTCAGACAGACACCACTATACCAAAAGACTGCCCTTTCTCTCTCGAGGATATTTATGCTGCTGGGCTGAAAGCCCTTCGACTTTCCACCACTGACAGTTTATCTTTGCCACCACAGACCAATGCTCGGGGTCCTGCATCCTCGCCCAAGCGCGCTGTTGCAGAACAGGTTTCCCGTTCTAAGAGCCCTGATCCCTCGCCTGCTAGACACAGAGGCAAGACCAAACAAACCTCAGCCACACAATCTCAAACAAAGGTTCAAGCCGGAACGAATCAGTCCCGGTCTTCATCCTCAAGACACCCACCTGTCCTTCCCCCGGTTACCACGCCGGCGAGGGGCACTGCAGACCAGACAGAGGAATTTATGGACTCCGAGGCCTTCTAGGCCTGGTCAGTTCATTTGATCCACGTTTCTTTCTTCCTATCTACCCCTCAAATCATGGTTTCAATCGTTCAATGGAACTGTCGAGGTTTTCGGACAAAATATGACGACGTCAAACATCTGCTCTCGTCGTACTCTCCGGTGTGCCTTTGCCTCCAGGAGACAAAACTTAAACCATCAGACCTGCTCTCAGTTCGAGGCTACAGTGCATTTCGGAAAGATAATGTTTCAGGAGATATAGCTTGCGGGGAGTTGCCATTCTTGTCCCCCACAGTGTTCCAGTTTCTCCTGTTGCGGTCTCAACATCTTTACAAGCCGTTGCGGTGCGTATCTCCATGCCTGTGCCTCTAACTGTTTGCAGCGTCTATCTGCCGCCGGATGAGGACGTTAGCGTGTCTGCTCTTGAGAGCTTAGTTGAACAGCTGCTGTCACCTGCTCTTCTTCTGGGTGACTTCAACGCTCATAATCCATTGTGGGGTAGTGTCAGAACAGACGTACGAGGCCGTAGGATCGAATCTCTTCTGTCCTCGACCTCCCTGTGCCTTTTTAACACCGGAGCTGACACTTATTTCAACGAGCCTACACGAAGTTTCAGTGCGATCGATTTATCTTTGGGTTCACCATCAGTTATTGCTGACTGGTCGTGGACGGTGTGCAACGACCTCCATGGGAGCGACCACTTCCCAATTGTACTTGGCTATAATGAGAGCGTGCCATCTTCTGCTTCCCGCCCTCCTCGATGGAGGATGGATCGTGCCAAGTGGGAGGTCTTCACATCGTCCGCAGTGATACCTTCTGTCATGGTGACCCGAGGGTCAATCGATGCAGCTGTTACTGATGTCACCACGTGTATCATTCAGGCAGCGGATCTCTCTATCCCAAAGACCTCAACGACGCTCCCAAGACGTCCGAAACCTTGGTGGACCTCTGATTGCACAGCGGCTAGGAGAGCTCAACATAAGGCCTGGTGTACATTTCGGCGTTATCCAACCGATGCTAATCTCGTTGAATTTAAAAGAGCAAAATCTTACGCTCGGTTGGTGCGTCGACGAAGCAAGAGGGAGTCTTGGATGAAGTACGTTTCATCGATCAATTCACGTGCCAGTTCAAAAACTGTTTGGGAAAACATTCGTAGGATTCGGGGAAACTGTGGTTCCCATCAGATCTCTATTCTCGAGAGTAACGGCTGCACGTATGCTGAAGTCGGGGAGATAGTGGATTGTTTGGGTAGGGCGTTTGCCTCTGTTTCCAGTTCTGAGGCGTACCCTCTCTATTTTCAGAGGACTAGACCAGCTGCTGAGCGCCAAAGACTCTCCTTTGCGCCTTTTCATAACACCGAGTATAACTCCCCTTCAGCATGGTTGAACTCCGAGTGGCTCTGCATCGGTCCGGTGCAACATCTGTAGGTCCCGATGGCATCCACTATGACATGATCCGTCATCTCTCGCAGTCGTCTCTCGAGAATCTGTTAGTGCTTTTCAACCGCATTTGGTTGGAGCACAGTTTCCCGGACTCCTGGCGAAAAGCTTTTGTTTTACCTTTTCCCAAGCCTGGCAAAGACCCCAAGTCTCCCTCTAGTTATCGGCCAATTGCCCTCACTAGCTGTCTGTGCAAAATCCTTGAACGCATGGTTAATTCTAGGCTAATTTACTTCCTAGAAGAACATCAAATTCTGTCGCCATCACAAAGCGGCTTCCGTCGTCATCGTTCAGCTCCTGACCATCTCCTGCTCCTTGAGACGTCTGTTCGAGAGGCATTCGTGCGTAGGCAGCACCTGGTGTCTGTCTTTTTTGACATCGAAAAAGCTTACGATAGAGCGTGGCGTCACGGTATCCTCCGTGACCTCCACGAGAGTGGGTTGCGGGGAAACCTGCCAACCTTCATTGCCAACTTCCTTCGTAACCGTGTGTTCCAGGTGCGCCTGGGTACAACGCTCTCTGCCTTCTTCCATCAAGAACAAGGTGTTCCTCAAGGCAGCATTCTTTCGGTGACTCTGTTCATCCTCCGCATTAATTGTTTGCTTAAAAATCTTCCTCCTACGGTTTCGACTACCATTTATGTTGACGACCTTCACATCTTCTGCTCGTCATCAAGCATGCATTTCATTGAAAGGCAGCTGCAGTCTGCAATTAACCAGATAGTTAAAGCGGCTAACAACAATGGTTTCGTTCTTTCTGCTGAAAAGACAGCGTGTGTCCATTTCTGCCGGAGGCGTGGCCTCCACCCCGATCCAGAACTCTATTTGGACCATGCAGCCATTCCAGTTTTGCCGGAAACCAAGTTCCTTGGTTTGACCGTTGACCGTGCTCTCACCTTTCGCTCGCACGTTCGACGGCTAAGGACTTCCTGTCTGAGAGCCTTGTCAATCCTTAAGATCCTTGCCTCAGTCTCCTGGGGTGCAGACAGGACTTCTTTGTTCCGTATTTACCATTCTCTCATTCGGTCTAAGCTGGATTATGGCTGTATGGTGTATGGCTCTGCGCGTCCTACCGTTCTCGGGCCGTTGGATACCATCCACCATCAAGCGCTGCGTCTTTGTACGGGAGCCTTTCGTACGTCACCCATTCCCAGCCTTTATGCCGACGCGAACGAACCGTCGCTTCATTTACGCCGTCTGCAGCTGTCTCTTCAGTTTTACCTGAAACTTAAATCACTCACAGACCATCCTTTATACGATGCAGTTTTTCATCCCCAGCATGCTCGTTTGTTCGAGATCCGTCCCTCGTGCATTCGAACCTTCGGTCTTCGTATGGCGGCCGTAGCTCGTGATGCAGGGCTCGACTTGTCACTCGTTGGAGAGACCAGGGGCTTTGAGGATCCCCCATGGCACCCTCTTGGTGTCATGGTTGATACCAGCTTTACATCTTTTGACAAGTCCTCAACCCCTGCGTCAGTGTACCAGCAGCTCTTCGCTGAACACCGTTACGTCAATGCAGACTTTATTCCTGTTTTCACCGATGGATCTAAGGCGGCTGGTGTTGTTCGATCCGCCGCCGTCTGCGTTGACGAAGTTTCTGTTGCCCGCATTCCTGCCGAGGCCACGGTGTTTTCGGCGGAGATGCATGCTGTGTATCTTGCACTTGTTCACGTGCAGTCGAGCTCTCATCAGCGTGCTATTGTGTACACTGATTCGTTGAGTGTTGTGCAATCATTGTCATCTTTGGATTTCACTGGCCACCCCCTTCTTTTACCGTACGGAGACTTCTTCGTTCTTTGTTCGAAGCTGATGTCCAGATTCGGTTCTGCTGGATTCCTGGGCATGTTGGGATCCCAGGGAACGAGTCTGCTGATGCTGCTGCTAGATCTGCCTCCTCTTTGGTTGTCACACCGTTGCCACTGTTCCACCGTGATTTTCGCTTTCTTGTTCACGATCATATCAGACGAACGTGGCGGGGTCTGTGGGACCAACAGGTGGAGAATAAACTGCACCGTGTTAAACCCATCCTTGGAGTCTGGAAATCATCGTGTCGCCGGAACCGTAGGGAAGAAGTTGTTCTTGCGCGTCTCCGCATTGGGCATTGTCGCTTCACGCATAGCTATTTGCTGTGTGGCGACGCTGCCCCAATGTGTGAGGCGTGCGACTGTTTACTCACCATCTCTCATGTTTTATGTAGTTGTGTTCGGTTTTGTAATAATCGGTTTCACTATTTTCAGTCTCATCTGCTGGACGAGGACGCAGCTACGCTTCAAAAACTTTTGGGCGACCACTGCGACACTTTCGCAGTATTTTCCTTTTTAAAACAGATTAACTTTTTAAAACTTATTTAAAAAAAAAAAAAAAAAAAAGTTATATAATAAATATAATAGTAAACTAATAAAGTTATATATAAACCTAATTAACTAACTAGTCTTCACATCTTTCATCATCCTCTTTTCTAACTTTTACTAAGCCCGTCTGCTCTTAATCATTCTCCACGCTTTTAAAAATCTTTAACTGATAGTTCTGTGTCTGGCGCTCTTTGGCCAAACCTGGCCCTTGCGCCACTAAAATCAATTAACTAACTAACCATAGTTGCTCCGCTACTTCACATCGTTAAAGTGAGTGGTGAGGACGGAGAGATGGTGAGCGCTTTGTTTGATCGACCTCATTATTTACCTCTTGCAAGAAAAAATTTTCAAACCATCGAAATTGTTATAAGGAATCACATAGGCCAATTAGTGCCATTTGAACGAGGGACAGCAATCGTGAAACTTCATTTTCGTCTTAAACATCTCTAACCATGTACGAACCATACCTGTGCTGTACGAAATCCTTCGAGGATTATTACGTCAATCAAACTGGAAAAAGATTAGGTTACTATCAAGGAGTGCCACTGGTTGGTTGGTTGGTTAGTGGATTTTATTGGCGCAAGGGCCATGGTTGGCCAAAGAGCGCCAGACACAAGACAAACAGACAGAATTTAAAAAACGTGGCATAAATCCCCAAATCTGGCTGACCAAGTAAAACCGAACCATGAGTACGAAGGAAGGGCCAAAAAAGGCAATGAAACAAACAGTATGAAAACCATGGTACAATGGTGAGAATCAAGCCGATTAAGTAAAACTGAGGAATGAGAATGATAAAACACATCACGAAATCGAACACAACTACACATAGGATGAGTCACCAGGAGGGGGACGAACTGTCACTCTCCTCCCCCCACACTCCTCTGCAATGCTGGCCGAGGGCGGGGACGAACTGTCACTCTCCTCCCCTCAGGTTCCTCTGCAATGTTGGTTGAGGCTGGGGACGAACTGTCACTCTCCTCCCCCCTATGTTCCTCTATAATGTTGGTTGAGGGTGTGGACCTCGCTGAGTCTGAGACAGGTGCAATGGTGGTCATTTGGACCGCGACAGTTGGATGGACACTGCACACCTTTGCGGATTGAGGGCCGGGTTTTCCGCACGTGCAGGCTTTCTGCTGAGAACTGGAAGAGTCGGTCGTCTTCAAAAGAGAAGGCGCAGACTCAGCTATTCGAAAAAGCTGGAGCTCGGGGAAATCCACCTGTGTCGCTTGTTCAGCTGTAGATCGCTTGGCAAGTGCAGCGAGAGCTAAAGGGCTGCACGGGTTGTGGCAGAGACTGAACTACTGCGGCAAAAGTACGCTGTCGGTTGGTGGGTATACCCAACTTGGCCTTGGCAGCAGGGTACGAGAGGCCTTCCAGGGTCTTGAGGCGCTGGATCGCCATCTCGTCCTTCCATTTCATACAGTTGCGGGAGTAAGCTGCATGGGCCTCACCACAGTTAACACAGCAGGCCGCAGAAGTGCAACCTTCCCCGTCATGTTCACTGGAGCCACAATTTGCGCAACGAGCGGAACTCTTACAGAAACGTTGTGAATGCCCGTACCTCTGGCACCTGAAACAGCGCAGAGGACTGGGAATCTCCTGAGGCCACGGTGTTTTCGGCGGAGATGCATGCTGTGTATCTTGCACTTGTTCACGTGCAGTCGAGCTCTCATCAGCGTGCTATTGTGTACACTGATTCGTTGAGTGTTGTGCAATCATTGTCATCTTTGGATTTCACTGGCCACCCACTTCTTTTTGCCGTTCGGAGACTTCTTCGTTCTTTGCTCGAGGCTGATGTCCAGATTCGGTTCTGCTGGATTCCTGGGCATGTTGGGATCTCAGGGAACGAGTCTGCCGATGCTGCTGCTAGATCTGCCTCTTCTTTGGTCGCCACACCCTTGCCACTGTTTCACCGCGATTTTCGCTTTCTTGTTCACGATCATATCAGACGAACGTGGCGAAGTCTGTGGGACCAACAGGTGGAGAATAAACTGCACCGTATAAAACCTAACCTTGGAATCTGGAAATCATCGTGTCGCCGGAACCGTAGGGAAGAAGTTGCTCTTGCGCGTCTCCGCATTGGGCATTGTCGCTTCACGCATAGCTATTTGCTGTGTGGCGACGCTGCCCCAATGTGTGAGGCGTGCGACTGTTTACTCACCATCTCTCATGTTTTATGTAGTTGTGTTCGTTTTTGTAGTCATCGGTTTCACTATTTTCAGTCTCATCTACTGGATGACGGCGCAGCTACACTGCAGAAGCTTTTGGGCGACCACTGCGACACTTTCGCAGTGTTTTCGTTCTTAAAGCAGATAGACTTTTTAAAACTTATTTAAAAAAAAAAAAAAAAAAAAAAAAAATAATAATAATAATAATTTATAATGATTATAACAGTGAATTGGTGAATTTATTTATTTATTTATAAACCTAATTGACTAACTGGTCTTCGCAGCTTTTATCGTTCTCTATTCTAGCTTTTGCCGGGCCTGTCTGCTCTTTATCATTTCACCCCGCTTTTAAATATCTTTGACTGATTGTTCTGTGTCTGGCGCTCTTTGGCCAAACCTGGCCCTTGCGCCACTAAAATCAACTAACTAACTAACTAACTAACTAACTAACCACAGACCAAGTAGCCAGCCTTGATTTCGGTCGGAACTTTCGGGGAGTTAAAAGTCAAGATAACATTTTTAGACTTAATCAAAGAACCATCGCGCCGGAACATCATACGACGTGCAGCAATAACACCTTGATCTGCAAGTTCAGTCACCAATTCGTCTTCACTGCATGGCAAGAGATCAAACTCCGAAATAACACCCCGAGAGGTGTTAAGAAACGGGTGAGGTGCCACTTTGACAGGAATGCCTTGAAGACTAGTGAGGTGCATAAGAGTGTTACTCTGAGAAACACTGCAAGTTTGGACTAGCAGGTCCCCAGAGCGAAGCTTCCTCACAGACTTCAAGGGGCCAACCGCAGCGTCCAAAGCTTTAGAAATGAAAAAGGGAGATCTGGTGGACAGTCTCACATTCGGATCGATGGATTCCACAACTAAGTGTGTAGCATGCGTAGTCACAGCAAACGAGGGAGACGACGCTTCGGAGCGACTGGTACAGCTGCCGAAGAAGAGGTTCAACATTCTTGGTCCAGGTCATGGTCTAAAGATCGTTTAAGGGTATGAGACTTGGTAGGTTGAGAAGACGAAGGAGAGTCGTTGGCAACTATCATTTTCTCAGGTGACTTAAATTTGGAGTTTTTGTTTTTGGGTTTACCCATCGAAAAAGAAGGAAGATTCGTCTGCAGACTACTCCACCCACCACCGAGCCCTACAATTGAGAACTGGAGGTCCGCAAGCCAAGAAAATGACGCTGGACACAGTTCTGGAGCTTATACGTTGCAGATATAGTTCGTTGGCTGTGATCACACGCACTCGGCGGACACTTCGGCCTCCTGGTACCGTCATGCCAACGCCTTTGGCATGATCCCACAGCCCCCGGGCTTACCCTGCCGTGCTATACGACAAAAGCCGCTAAAGCCCTGTACACAACTTGGTACATGACTTCTGACTAGAGGTGGGTTAGTCTCTAGCCTCCCGTTTACAGCGAAGCCGGGGTCGAAGAGGAGTGTTGGTACACAGGAGGCACTTATCCGGTCTCCTGCGACCTCAGCCGCCAGACATCCCATTTCCGCCTCACGGGTCTCCGCATCGCGGCAAACACGCAGGTAGGTCTAGCACCCAAACCAGCTAAAAGGAAAAAAAGAAATCCAAAGAAGACAAATCCTGGAAGGGAACCTAAACGGAATCTCAGCAACCTACGAACTGAGCGGTTAATATAAAACAGTTAGTGGTGGAGGGTAACAAAACCACAAGACCGGGGTGTTAGTACATAGCGTGGTAGCGATTAGGTAGAGTATACAACACGGGCAACTAGCCAGTGGAGAAAATAAATAAAAACGAAAAAGCGAGACACAAGACCAGCTCGGGATCGTGGGGCCGCGACTCCCCAACAGCTGGATGAACAGCCGTCCCTGCAAACTCCAACAGCACCGAAATAAAAAACAAGCGGTGGCATGACATCAGATGTTGACCAGTCACAAGGTCAGCTCGGGCCGTGGGGGCGCTGCTCCCCAAATAACTGGAAAACCAGTTATCCCCGTGCGGGGGAGTGCCACTGCAAAAAGGTTATGGACTCGGGGGACTCGTTCGTTATTTAGAGCAGCAGTACCGTTATTCAAACAAGGTGCTAAAACGCTCGGGAAACAAGTTTTACGAACGGGTATGGATCTCGCCACGGATGTTATTCAAGGAAAAGATGTGAAAACGCCTGCCAAACAACGAGCTAAAGAAGCAGGACAAATACTCACCGACAAAGCATCCAACAAAGTGAAGAAGATGCTAGGAGGTAGCGTTAAAAGGAAGAGAAAAACGAAGACATGCATCATTCGTTCAAAGAAATCGAACAGGACAGCACACAATATTTTTGATCCGTAAAACTATGGCTCTGATTCACACTCATTCCCCCGTATGTCTCAAGTCGGAACTGGATTTATTTGCTTTACCTCCCACACAGACAAGCATAGAAAAAGGACAGTAGAATGAATACCACCCCTTAGCCAACATTCGAGATGGCGGACCTCTGGAATTTAATATTTCGGGGAGTGGAGAAGAATACATGGACTTATCTTTGACTCAGCTATACGTGAAAGTCAAAATTGTAAAATCCGACAACTCACAACTCAGCCCTGCCCCACAAAGAGCCCGTGGGGCCCATTAACTGTTTTCTTCATTCTCTGTTTACACAAGTCGACATCAGTTTAAACGAAAGGGTGATTTCGTCATCAAGCAACACATATCCCTACAGAGCTTATATTGAAACTCTACTGAATTATGGAGAAGAAGCAAAGGAAACCTATTTAGCATGTGAGTTCTCATCGAGCATGCATCAATTTTTGTGAGAAAAGTCAAAGTCAACCCTGGAGTTGCCATAGGTCATGCAAAAGCTTTAGAAAAATCTCCTTCCGAATATCCCATTGATCGTGTTTTATGCAAAGTGTATTCTATTTCTCAAGGAAGTATGTCCTTCGTGCAAGACAACGTATTCCTCGGCCAAATGCCCAAAAGATTGGTTATTGGATGTGTAGATAACAACGCTTTTAATGGTACATATAGATCAAACCCCTTTGAATTCAAGCATTACGATGTCAACTTTATCGCTGTGTACGTCGATGGACAGCCAGTTCCTCATAAACCTCTAGAACCCAATTTTGAAAAGGGAAACACGATTCGTTCCTACCACAGTTTATTTCAAGAAACCGAGAAACTGGGTCAAGATAGAGGACTGCCATCGTCGATGTAGAAGGATTTCTCCTTCAGAACGGAGAATTTGTAGTAAAAGAACTAGTTACGTGTTGTTTACAGACGGGCGAAGTAACTTATGTTTATCCTTTACTGCTTTTTCCTTTCTACCGGATGCATCCAAGCGACAAGACGCACTGTCTTTGGACTACTAAAAATATACATCCCATTCCTAGGACTAATGGCGATATAGGGTACGATGTTTTTTTAAGCTTCTTTGCTCCTTCGGTTATGAAACCAATAGTATTTTCTTCCTCAAACGTCTAAGTAAATGCAAGTACTTGGAAAAGTTAACTAATGTCACCTTTTTCGACTTAGATGATTTGTGTTGTCCTAATGTGATATACCTTCCCCGTTGCCAATGTACTTTTTCAAGTTCATCAGCGAACTGATAGAAAACATTGTGCTCTCCATAAAGCAGTCACGTATTCGGAGTGGTTAAAAGCTTAAGGATGTTAAAAAGTTTGTTTCTCCAACATGGCATTATCGGAGCAACACATTCAGCAGCTGCGGCTGATTAAGATTTGCTCTAAAAAACACTTGAAAGATTTTTGAGAAAGCTATCAAATAGTGGAATCAAAGCAATTTGTGAATGTGCTTTGAACACTTTATAAAGGCAATGTCCCCCTTACACCTCATCAGAAGGGAAAATTGCGAGGTCATAAACACACACTAAGGAAATTAGCTGATAAAAAAATCCCTTTGTTCAAGAAAAGAAGAGTTTTGGTTCAGAAAGGAGGATTCTTAGGTGTTTTGATACCTGCAGCGCTGATCGTTTTGACAACTCTGTTAAGGTAATAATATGGAATACGCAAGGAAAATGGTGCTTGTTCCAGAGGAGAGAGTTTCGAGACATGTGCATACCGATGAAGTTTTATTTGACCTCGATAAAGAAATGAAGAAAATTTTGATGAGTAAAGAACCTGTCGATGTGAAAATTAAATTATATAATCAAGTGCTTAATAAAATAATTCAAGTACCACTCTTAAATCCTCCCACGGCAAACTCTTCAACGAAGGATAATTCATCTGTAGAATTCTGGAATATGACAGCTGATGTAAGGAAACTTCACGAAAAGGTTGAAGCTACCGATTCACCAGCAACAGATGGTGATGTTGAAGGTCTCGTGATACAAACTGTTCCAAAAAATTGAGAAGATATGTACATATTGTTTTAGACATTTTTAAAAAGAATTCAAACATTATTTCATGGACTCCAAGTGGAGAATTGGTATACAAAGATAAAGTTCTCGTCGACTCAAACATCGTTGATCTCGTGGACAACTTGTTGAGAAATAAAAAATTACAAAGACCCATTCCAGCTTCTCTTGAATTTAGTCATGCAGTTAAAGAAGTCAATTTGCCGTCGAAATATGTAAAAAACAAACATTACAAGTTGAAAAGAAAAATTACAAGTTGAAAAGAAAAATTACAAGTTGGTCAATCTCTGTCAAAACCCAAAAAATGTACGCGCTGGATTTCATATTAAATATGCAGTGATTTTAAAAATTATGTTTTGGGCTCAATCTTCCTTCCAAGAAAACACAAACTTTTTTTTTTTTTTTTTTGAAAAAAATATTTATTCGAAATTATCTATTTCACGGAGTTCGCGAATTATCGTAGAAATAACAGAATTTAGGTCAGTAGAGTCTATGAAAGTAGCACATGCAGCTTTGCGGGAATTGTCACAAAATTCTCTCATCACTTCATAGATTTCAATACCTAATACTGCAGAATTCGTATGGTAGTTGTTATGAATTATATCATCTATATCCTCCCCAAACATTTTTGACTGCTCTAATAAATACTGTAATATTCTTGTTTTTAGAATATCGTAAATCAGTCGAGTCAAAACTACATGGTCAGTTGTGCAAATACAGTCTCGGTTGATTATCTCACCACTTATTTCACAGTACATATGCCTGAGCGATAATGACTTAAAATAGTGAAAGATGACTTCTTTTGTAACTTCATCTTTGATATCTTGCAGTTCTACCCACTGTCCATAGGCAAGTCTAATATGTGTACTGCTACATCCTTCACTTTCTGTCGCTATTCCTTTGTCCAACTGTACAGTACGGATCCAAGGTGTTACAGTGAGACCCATCTCTCTTCCAAAACACATTTTCCGAATGCTTGAATTATCACCTTCCAGATATTCATCTATTGAATCAAATGATCCATAGAGAAAAATCCACTCTTCTTGTGTCAAGCACCCTCTTGGTGTCATGGTTGATACCAGCTTTACATCTTTTGACAAGTCCTCAACCCCTGCGTCAGTGTACCAGCAGCTCTTCGCCGAACACCGTTACGTCAATGCAGACTTTATTCCTGTTTTCACCGATGGATCTAAGGCGGCTGGTGTCGTTGGATGCACCGCCGTCTGCATTGACGAAGTTTCTGTTGCCCGCATTCCTGCCGAGGCCACGGTGTTTTCGGCGGAGATGCATGCTGTGTATCTTGCACTTGTTCACGCGCAGTCGAGCTCTCATCAGCGTGCTATTGTGTACACTGATTCGTTGAGTGTTGTGCAATCATTGTCATCTTTGGATTTCTCTGGCCACCCACTTCTTTTTACCGTACGGAGACTTCTTCGTTCTTTGCTCGAGGCTGATGTCCAGATTCGGTTCTGCTGGATTCCTGGGCATGTTGGGATCCCAGGGAACGAGTCTGCTGATGCTGCTGCTAGATCTGCCTCTTCTTTGGTCGTCACACCCTTGCCACTGTTTCACCGTGATTTTCGCTTTCTTGTTCACGATCATATCAGACGAACGTGGCGAAGTCTGTGGGACCAACAGGTGGAGAATGAACTGCACCGTGTTAAACCCATCCTTGGAGTCTGGAAATCATCGTGTCGCCGGAACCGTAGGGAAGAAGTTGTTCTTGCGCGTCTCCGCATTGGGCATTGTCGCTTCACGCATAGCTATTTGCTGTGTGGCGACGCTGCCCCAATGTGTGAGGCGTGCGACTGTTTACTCACCGTCTCTCATGTTTTGTGCAGTTGTGTTCGTTTTCGTCAGCATCGGTTTCACTATTTTCAGTCTCATCTGCTGGACGAGGACGCAGCTACGCTTCAAAAGATTTTGGGCGACCACTGCGACACTTTCGCAGTATTTTCCTTTTAAAACAGATTAACATTTTAAAACTTATTTAAAAAAAAAAAAAAAAAAAAAAGTTATATTATAATGGTAAATTCATAAAGTTATATATAAACCTAATAAGCTAACTAGTCTTCACAACATCTTTCATCATCCTCTTTTCTAACTTTTACCAAGCCTGTCTGCTCTTAATCATTTCACCCCGCTTTTTAAAATCTTTAGCTGATAGTTCTGTGTCTGGCGCTCTTTGGCCAAGCCTGGCCCTTGCGCCACTAAAATCAATTAACTAACTAACTAACCAAAGAAACCCCCATCTGAGAGATACCAATTATCATCGACAATCGTAAATCGACGATATATATTAACTTTGACCTGAGCATTAACTATTTTAATGCCTGTGAAAATACCGCCACCCAGGTACCAACAGCTTTCAGTCTAAAAAAAAAATCTCTGTCATGAATCAGTTTTAAGTTTTAAACATCGTGTTTCTCTAGAAATACATATATGCATACAATATACAGATACACCTGAAATCTTTCGTAAATAGTTTTATGTTCTAAATACCGTGTTTCTCTGGATATACATTAAGGTAAGAAAGAAAACGAAATACATGGAATTCGTATTTTATTCAAGTTACAATGAGTTACCTAGTAATACAAATGTATCTCGAAATCATTCATCTTCTGAACACAGAGAAGAAAAATAAATGTAGTAACGACTTCTATTTACTAAGGAACCTGTTGCTAGAGTTTGTTTTTAAAACCTGTAAGGGTATGATGTAAATGATTCATTGTTCAGTACTCGCTTTTCGAACACCATTTTAAAAGTCTTTTCTGATGGCAAGTTTTTTAGGGAGCCTAAATGTTTGTTTCGCACCACATGAAAAGGTTGTAAGAATTTTATGGGAGTGCGATTTTCGTTCATCACCATACTTTTTAGAAGTCCTACAGTAAATCTTTTCTTGGTGTTGTTATTTAAGGTTATGCCTTTACAACGCTGAATTATTTCCCCATTTGAGAGTCTCATATTATACACTTTCGGTCCTGTTGATACAAATTCTTCGATTGCAACTCCCTCAGGGTATTTACTAGCAATCTCATCAACCAGTTCTACGAGATAATTACCTCAGACAGGATGCGTGATTTCTTGAGGAGTCGAACTGTATACCACAGAATCTGTGTCCATGTATAACACCCTTGTTTGTAATTGCTCCAAAATTGATTATAACTTCAAACGAGCGGTGGATGTTACAAACAAAGCAATGACTATGTTTTCCTTGGTATTCGTAGGGACGAATTTTTTCACGTTCTTGAAAGTAACCATCAGGTGTTCGTCATTCACTTCGAAGATATCGTTGATTATTTTCGTTTTGTCGTTTAGGATTTCCAAATATTGGACAAGATTGTCCATAATTACATTTTGTATTTTGTCTGGATTCTGAGCTAGTTTCCCCATAATGAGTTTAGAGCTAATTTTGCTGTGAGTCGGCGAACCGAGTTGGGCGTGACTTCCCCAGGGTCGATACGGACACCTTCGGCGTTGAAGAAGTCTTCACAGTACTTCACTTTCTCTTCTACGGAAACTATGTCCTTTGGGAACCCTGAATACTTTTGTTTTGCACCTATAAATGTATCTATGTATTCCGAGAAGATGCCTTTTTCTCCAGTCTCTTTTGTGTATTGCGAGAAGGCGTCATACTGCCAAATACCATGCATATACACAATTTTGTAGCCAAGTGAAAGGGCTTTGTAAAATTCATCAGATGTCCATGCTGCAGTGAAGCATCTGGCTGAATCGTTGTGAGGACATCCTTCCTGATTCTGAGTTTTTACACATGTGAAACATAGGGGGAAAAGCAATTTAGTATTATATTTTAATAGTAACACGGGCAAAAACAATTTTTTGTGAGGTAATACTGTTGCTTTAATGATGCCATAATATGCATTTATTTCATGACAGAAATTTTCAGTGCTTCGTTGTGGATGGCCTACAGGAAAGCGACTGTATTTGCACACATACGGATACAGACTACAGAAGTCGAGATACCGTATTGTCTTTTCTTCCTCCGTGTTAGCATATAGCGTAATAGCTTCGGTTCTGCCAATATACAAGAACTCCTCATCTCTATAGCAATTCTTTCAGGTAGGCTATCAAGGATGTTTGAGATCCGTGGATCTGATTTTAAAAGTTGTTCGAATTCATGTTCCCACATGACACAAAGCCTGTAATCGGGCATGGTGGATACAACAAAATTCTCTTTATCTATATTTTTCATTCTTACCTGCCTCATGGGGAGCTGATAAAATGGCTGAATAATATCGCCATCAGGGTATCAAGCACTACAACCATGAAAAAAACATCCGTGGAATTCATATATCACACGGGTAGCATGACAAATTCCATCCACCTTGTAGCGACCAATTTTAAACTCACCATCTGGAGAACACGCGCTTTGGATAATCTGCCCCGAAGTTACTTCCACATACTTTAGCCATGCAGCACATTTACGACTACTGATGTCCCTTGATGAATAGCCGATAGCAGGGATAATCCCTATTGTCTTCTCCTGAAGGAAATTTGTTCGGAAAACCCTTAGGCATGCCCTAGCAATAGTCAGATCATCTTCAAATGGATCTATCCCTGTAAGCACCTTGAATTCGCAACGAAAAGATTCTGCACCGATACGCAGAACGCGCACATCATCTTCACAATATGAAACCATCTCTTCCCAGAGGCGATACTCTTTTCCTCTTTTTTCACTGTACCATTTCTCAAATTCTAGTAGTTCTTTGTTTGAGAATGACTCTATGGGAAAATATTTCCTCTCGGGGATGCTACCTTTATAGTTTAGGTTATCAAGGCTACAAAAACTGTAGGGGAAAAATCCCTTTTTAACATCCGTTATGTTAAATCTGTAGGGGAAGTGTCGAAGAGGGGATGGGATAGACGAAAGAATGTCAATAAATCTTATTTTCAGTGTTGTCAGAAAGATACCCATGACTTTAGCTCCCTGAAACACGATCTCCGGTTTGAGATTTTTTTTGGTATAGGGTGTTTAGTATAGGTAAACCATAGAAACCTTTTAAGTTATGAGCTAAGACAGTCACATTTCGAAAGCGTGGCTTGAAAATCTTATGCTGCCACCTCGGCTCTCTTGAGGAAGTTTCATCTGCTAACAACCAATCTATGAAATCTTCAACGATACGAAATTGAACAACATTCCAGTCGGTAGACATTTTGAATGTAGCGACGACTAAAACAGGTATCAAAAGTCCATTATCAGTCTAGACTGTCTCAATATCAAAGTATATGTAGGACTGGGAGTCCGATTGCTGTTTTTTCATTGGTTCTACAAATAGTTCTGTGGGTATACGCAGATATGAGCCCCCTTGAGAATGTTAAAATATATTAAACATTTCATGCAGCGATGGTTTGTTTCACATGTATTGTTTACTTTGTGTGCATCGAAACAATCCTGTCCTTTAAAGTATCGGGCACAAACTTGGCAAATCACGTACGATCCGGACTGCGGACAACTTTTTGTGTGGCAACAACGACACATGTTGGGGCATGCATGACCCCTACTATTGTATATAAGTTTCAAACAATCCCCACATTGTGAATTTGCCCCGAAGTACCCCACAGGGTTTGTGATGACATTAAAGTGACCTTTCTCATACAATAAAAACTTTAGAGGATTTATGGTGACCTCTGTAGATGATAGAGAAGTCGTCACCAACAGAATACACCACAATTTGATGCTGAAGACCTTGCTGAAACTTCTCTAATTCGTTAAGGTCACATACTCCCGCAGGAACACCACACGATTCGTGAAGAGACAGTGCCAGTTCACGTTGGTGATTACAGCGTGAATCCTGAATTACTTTGAACTCCTCATTCGAAATTTCCCCGTTCTTTTTTTGCACCTGTCCTATGGCTACCACGAGTGCTCTAGCGAAGCACAGATTATCATTGTTTGGTATGGAAATGAGGGACTTCTTCTTTTTGTTAAAAAGAGAAAGGTCAGCAATCTGCCTCCTCTGGGGACCCGGAGTTCGCGGTCCAGTCCCCGCCTCGTCTGTCAATACTAACAAATACTAGATCAAACTCGAGTTCTGTATCAGCCAAAATCTCCGTATTTGACTGTACAACCTTTTCTAACGCTTCGAAAAAGCGCTCAATTGACAAGTCACCAATTGCTATGAGGGGTAAATTGACTGGGTTGTTCAGATGTCGAGAGTGCATCACTATTCTCACGTGAGCGAAGTTAGACTCGCTAGTGAAATCGACAAAGGCATTTGCAAGCGCTTCACGAACAAATGGGATGAAATCTTCGGGTTCTTGGATCGTCCCAATGTCTAATCTGATTTTGTACGTCTGGAAAGTGGTAGAGTACTTTCGACTAAACCTGGACGAGTGATTCACAACTCGGTAACCTGAAGAATTTCTTCTCTCCACGTTCGGAACATCTACATCAGCCCTGGGTTGACCTTCACTAGACCTGTCGATGATGTGAACAGGGTCTACTGAGACTGGTCCCCCACGAGAAGATCCAGCCATATTTGAACTTGGTAGATTTCGGGTTGTGACCTCCTGGGGAAGCTTAGCTCCTCCACACATAGATTTATATTCGTAATTGAAGTCTGTAGTATGTTGAGTAAGACGATGTTTGGACCACTCGGATTTGTCGTTTTCCTCAAACCTGGTGATATAGTCTTGGTCAACATCTTTCTAAAAAAAAAAAAACAAGAACGAAATACTACTATGCTATCCAACTACTCATGGGTACGTTCATCTATTCCCAACCTATGACGTCACTAGACTAACTGCCTTCCCCAACATGTGACTTGAGTTGACATCTCACGGTTACTTGACTTGACTGACCGCGGTTACGGTTAACCGCCACTACGCCATACCGCCGTCCTGTACTACTAGTAGAGATATTAAAATTTTGGGATAATGATACCTTACTGAATAAAATATTCCTAGCACAACAGAAAAAAAATAATAAAATATTATATTACCTCCTCATCAGAAGTAGCTCCGGTGTTTTTATCAGAGTAATCCATAGCATATGACTTTTGACGCGTTTAAACACTCTTGAAGTTAAAATTGAAACAGCAGAGAAAATCGAACTGAACTATATGTAACTTAAGAACGAGAATGAAAATCTTGTTTCGCCGCCCCGGTGGCGCAGTGGTCTAAGGCGCTGGCCTCTGATCATTCGTCCGTAAGGGGTCCGGGTTCGAATCCCGGTCAGGCATGGATGTTGTGTTTGTCTTACGGCACTGGCTCTCTCCCTTCCCTGGAACCAGTGACCCTAAATTAGGGACGGGCGACTGCTTATAGCCCATTGAGTTGCTCACGGTGGTCGTTAAACCTCCAATCAGAAAAAAAAATCTTGTTTATCGCCTCGCACATATATACAAAGGAAAGAAGGACTTGTCTCAGAAACATCCCCACCCATCTACCCCCCGACCCCTCGGAGACCCTTACGAGGAGATGGGGTGAGATTGGGGAGAATTGCGCATCGAGCAAGCGACGACACATACAAATGACCCGGGCCTGTATGCGTAGAAAAGATAACAACGCTGCTGTCCTCATAAATGAGTTGTGATTGGTAGCCAGACATTTGTCGTTTTAAGTTAACCTTCCGCTTTCTAAAACATCTGAACAATCAGTAATTGCCAATGAATGTGCTTCGGGTTGATTACTGCTATCCCATTAAGGGTTCAACTCCCTTTACATTACAATAGAGAGACCTCTTATGATGATTTGAGCTGTTTCGAGAATGACAATGTACGCAATTAGAAATGTTTCCATCAAAGGTCATGTGTTTTATTGCTCCCTCAAGCCTGCCTTTGCATCTTTGTCTAACGCATGCAGCTGCGCTTGTTAAACGTTACTTTGAGGATAACTTAAGAACCTTCTTTCTTTCAATTGCCTACCCCTTAAACCCCTAGAACTATTCATAGAATTCATCCTCAAATTTACGCTTTTTCGGGAATGACAAGGGATGCTGGTAGAAGCGTTTGCATCGCAGAATGTGTGCTTTATTGATCTTCCAAGCCTACCTTTGTCTAATGAATGCCCCTGCGTTTGATAAACGACTTGGGTGGTACTCCTGGATTGCCATTGGATCTGATTACAAAGTTCGGACATTGCTTTTCTTTCACAGGCAAAGTCATTCTCTGATTTGCTTTCGAGGTGAAGAGACACGAAGTTTTTTTCTCCCTCTCGCTTACCTACGGATTTTTTGACTTCGACGACATGAAGCGTGCTATGGATACTAGGCTTATCGCTAGCAAGAAGGTGTGCTGTGCGGCGGAAGACGGCGGGCTGGTCCCCGATACGCTACCCTCGGATGTCGAGCATCAAGGGCCTTCAGACGTCCAGGTAATAAATATAGTTTCATCTTCAGATGAAATTTTTGAGGACTGCCTACCAAAGCATTATTTCTCATTGGGCGAAGGAATGTTTTTGATAATCAGCGAATACACAAAAACTGTCAAAATCCATTTAAGGAAATATGCATTCAATGGCTTCGGTTATCTTCCAACGAAACGTGGGATAACATTTTCACCGCGATCGTTTTTGGAATTGAAAAGAAAAATCTTCGCTATTAATAATGATGATGCTCCCACATTTTTAACAAGGAATTGGTTGTCTCATCAGTGAAGATAAATTTGCAAGAAGCAAGAATTAACTTCCAAAAACTCTATACTGTGGATGACGAGTTCTTTAAGTTCACCCCAAGAGGAGTGATTCTATCCTACACTCAATTTGACAAGCTCCAAGATATTTGTGAATTCATATGGTCGTCAATCCAAGATTTACTTTTTGGTGAAACCGTTAAACAGCATGTGAAGGAAGCCAGGCTTCCAGAGTCAGCTTGTACCGAAAAGTACATGAATTCGAGGGCGATTCTGGAAAATACAGTCATCACTGCCTTGCATGAAAAAGTGGAGAGTCTTTTTCATCTGCCCAGAGTGTCGGGTTCCAGCTGAAAGGCAAAAGCCCAACATGATCGATCACACGTGTAACATGTTTGACTCACAATTCAAGTGGGATATGCATAACCAAGAAGCAACAGCTTTGCTTGAACCCAGATGCCTTGTGAAATGGTTTGTGGAGAAATGCAATGGTTACAAGCATTTTGTATCCGATAAATTCTTAGATTCGGTGAAAGGAGAGGAATTAATTGAAAGAGCTCGACAACTTTTCACAAACAGATGGTAAATATACTGGATTTCTCCCGGAAGTATATTTGTACGCAATCTTATTTCTTCTGGTGTGTCCGGTTTCATATCCACTAGGATGTAACCATATGCTTTTTTGGTGGCGTCCATGTAAACTTCCTGAAAAAAATTTAAGCTTATTAGGATATAGTTGCCTTCCCAAGTAAGTAATTTGGTTTGCATCTCTTTGAGATTTGAATAGAAATAAGTAATGAGCATTCAGAGAAATTTCTCTCATTTCTTTTCCTTTGTGAAAAATATTTTGGGTGATAAAAATGACTGACAAATTAAAATGATGACTTCCTCTAGTGAACAAGTGCGTTAATTTTTTATCGCTTCCACATTCTGTCATCAAGTCGTCGAAAATGAACAAAGTATTGTCTTTAATGTAATCCTGAAAATTCTTTTCCACAAAAGTCACATTAGGAATTTCTTCATAGAGTGTTTGATGAATTCCATAAAACCAAACGACCTGCCTTGGTGGTGGGTTGATTACATTTCCTTTATGCTTGAGTAACCGTTTAACAAAATGAGTTTTTCCACAACCCGAAGGTCCCGCTATCAGAGCAGTGAAAGCATGGTGTAATCTTGGCACTTCCATGTTTTGAACTGAACAAAAAAGGAGAAACTACAGAATTTATAAAAGACGCATGAGTAGGGGTGTGGGGATACGGGAACATTAGAGAGCCGGTGGGCGTGGCCAGCTCTCGGCTCTCTAATGTTCCCGTATCCCCACTTATCCCTACTCGGTGAACAGAGCTGGCCACGCCCACCGGCTTTCGGCTCTCTAATTGTTCCCGTATCCCCACTTATCCCTACTCGGTATATAAATGTTATGTGTTGGCGGATGGCAAAGGTGGGTGTGGAGCCACGTGTCCGCCATTTTTGGACTTTGTGTGAGCAACAAAGAACGGCTTTTGTTTTTCTCAAATCAGACTATTTCTGTATATCAGACCTAATTCTTTTATTTGGCAACCTTTTTATCTAGCACGTTTCTTATATCAGACTTATTTCTATATATCAGAACTAATACTTTTATTTGATAACCTTTTTATCTAGCATGTTTCTTATATCAGACCTATTTCTTATATCAGATCTAATTCCTTTATTTGACATGCTTTTTTTTCAAGCTATTCTTTTATGCTTTATTTTTCTACTTTGGGAATTAAAATTTCTTTATCAGACACGTTTCGTATGTCAGACCTATTTTTTTTTATTCTGAGTAATTCTTTTACCTACATAAAAAAGAAATACATTTTAATTGATGCTACATTGTACGTAGGAAAACATTTTGTTTAGGGGTTGACAATGATGATCGTCTGTGTCACACACGTGGGTTTCTATGTTGATGTCATTCTCCCTCGGGGCACATACAAGTAACAAACGATGTTGTACATGTCAAGTTTTTTGTTCCTATTTGTTGCTAACGAATAAAGGACAGTAGCCCGAGGGTAGTCACATGATTTATTTCTTTTATATGATTGGTTGCTTCTTCTTTCGAACATGACTTGTACTGTGAAACACTTCATTTCAACATTCGTCTTCGAGTGATTGAGAGGTTTTTGATCAACGCCTGAATTTCTGTTTTACCCAAGATTTTGGAATCATGTCAGCTTCAAACTTTAACGGAAGTTCTTCAATGATGTTGCATATGGGTAATTTACCAAAAAATTGTTTCCATGTTGGGGAAAATATCTTTGCATACGTATCTTCATATACTGGCCAAGCCTGCGTGCATATCAGAGAATTTAAATGTTATGACGAGAGATGCTATCCTACCAAATCTGGCATTTGTATGTCTCCACATCAATGGTATGAAATGATGGGTGAGAAAGACACCATATCACGTCATCTAGCCTATGGTGTATCTGGCCCAAATTTTTCGTTCGAAGGGTTTCTGCAGCTGAAAGTCTGCAGAAACCCTTCGAACTATCAGAAAAGAAATTTACAGTGTGAAGACGGAGAGAGTATATAAATCTCGTATTTCTCTCTCTGAAGGACAATGGAATGAACTAATTCGTATGTCTTTTAGTATATCACATCAATTGGTTGTGGAATTTTACCGAAATAATTCTTTTCAGAGTATTTTCCAGGAAGTGATGAAGTCAAATGGTATAACACTGTCTGGCAATGTTTCATCACCTCTGAAAAGTGAAAGGATATTTCAGGAACTCAAAACCATTCTCCAAAATGCAATAGTTGCGTATTTGAAAGAAACAGCAAAATTAAAGTCTTTAGAATTTTCTGAAGTCTTTTCTGACGACGAACATTTCTGCGCAGCCCTTTTGGGAATAGAATTTAGTAAAATAGTAGAAGATTATGTGGAATTTCTAGAAAGAAGAAACTTGATGTCGTCTTTAACCGATGATTTTCTACAAACAGTAAATTTAGAAAACATTTTCAACACCATCAAGGATGAAATTCGTGAAAGTGACTTTGAATAAGAAATCATATGTAAAGCATCTACACAAAAGAAAACACCCAAAGGCCCTTTTCAGGGCCACCAACTTTTTCAAAAGGAATGCCATAAAATCGTACATGTGTGTGTGTGTGTGATTTGATATGGAACAATTTTATGTATTCGGAAGATTTCTATCTTGTTTCATTAGTTTATGAACCTATTAATAAGATCGGTGATAGTGAATTCGGACACATGTGAACTCAACTACAATTTAGTACACAGACGTTGTTAACTTAAAAGAATTCCAACCAAAAAAACAATCATCGAGAACTCTAATCTATGTTTAACGCAGTAATTGTGAACTCCCACTCATTCTTTCATTAACGTCAATCATATTTTTTAAAAGGTTATTTAATAGGATAAACGCTGTCTGTGGTTGGGATCAACGTTACTCATAAAGTTTTTACAATTTAAACTTTGATACCGTTTTTCCGCAACATCCGAATGATGTATAAACCCCAATGTATATCCAAAGGTGACGAAACATGACATTTTGTTTTCAGTGCTTCGTTAATCTTGATGTTTGGTGACAGTTATTAATTCTTATGTGAATTGCATGAATGTGATATCTTTTTTTTAATTCCGTTTCCACATCACCCAGGAGGTAGGAATCTCAATGCGTTTTTTAAGTGGTTTTCCCACGGAGGCCTAATCCACTGTCCCTCAGTCCTCACCAATCGTTTTCATACAGCGCTTTTACGGAATTCATTAAATCCAGTACCTTGATGTTTCTGACGAAATTTTCATGACCATGACACCAAGAGGATGCCATGGAGAATCCTCAAAGCCCCTGGTCGTTGGAGAGACCAGGGGCTTTGAGGATTCTCCATGGCATCCTCTTGGTGTCATGGTCGATACCAGCTTTACATCTTTTGACAAGTCCTCAACCCCTGCGTCAGTGTACCAGCAGCTCTTCGCCGAACACCGTTACGTCAATGCAGACTTTATTCCTGTTTTCACCGATGGATCTAAGGCAGCTGGTGTCGTTGGATGCGCCGCCGTCTGCATTGACGAAGTTTCTGTTGCCCGCATTCCTGCCGAGGCCACGGTGTTTTCGGCGGAGATGCATGCTGTGTATCTTGCACTTGTTCACGTGCAGTCGAGCTCTCATCAGCGTGCTATTGTGTACACTGATTCGTTGAGTGTTGTGCAATCATTGTCATCTTTGGATTTCTCTGGCCACCCACTTCTTTTACCGTACGGAGACTTCTTCGTTCTTTGCTCGAGGCTGATGTCCAGATTCGGTTCTGCTGGATTCCTGGGCATGTTGGGATCCCAGGGAACGAGTCTGCTGATGCTGCTGCTAGATCTGCCTCTTCTTTGGTCGTCACACCCTTGCCACTGTTTCACCGTGAATTTCGCTTTCTTGTTCACGATCATATCAGACGAACGTGGCGAAGTCTGTGGGACCAACAGGTGGAGAATAAACTGCACCGTGTTAAACCCATCCTTGGAGTCTGGAAATCATCGTGTCGCCGGAACCGTAGGGAAGAAGTTGTTCTTGCGCGTCTCCGCATTGGGCATTGTCGCTTCACGCATAGCTATTTGCTGTGTGGCGACGCTGCCCCAATGTGTGAGGCGTGCGACTGTTTACTCACCGTCTCTCATGTTTTGTGCAGTTGTGTTCGTTTTCGTCAGCATCGGTTTCACTATTTTCAGTCTCATCTGCTGGACGAGGACGCAGCTACGCTTCAAAAGCTTTTGGGCGACCACTGCGACACTTTCGCAGTATTTTCCTTTCTAAAACAGATTAACGTTTTAAAACTCATTTAAAAAAAAAAAAAAAATAAAAATAAAAATAAAATAAAAGTTATATTATAATGGTAAATTAATAAAGTTATATATAAACCTAATAAACTAACTAGTCCTCACAACATCTGTCATCATCCTCTTTTCTAACTTTTACCAAGCCTGTCTGCTCTTAATCATTTCACCCCGCTTTTTAAAATCTTTAGCTGATAGTTCTGTGTCTGGCGCTCTTTGGCCAAGCCTGGCCCTTGCGCCACTAAAATCAATTAACTAACTAACCAAATCTCCATGCCTGTGCCTCTAACCGTTTGCAGCGTCTATCTGCCGCCGGATGAGGACGTGAGCGTGTCCGTTCTTGAGAGCTTAGTTGGGCAGCTGCCGTCACCTGCTCTTCTTCTGGGTGACTTCAATGCTCATAATCCATTGTGGGGTAGTGTCAGAACAGACGTACGAGGCCGTAGGATCGAATCTCTTCTGTCCTCGACCTCCCTGTGCCTTTTTAACACCGGAGCTGACACTTATTTCCACGAGCCTACACGAAGTTTCAGTGCGATCGATTTATCTTTGGGTTCACCATCAGTTATTGCTGACTGGTCGTGGACAGTGTGCAACGACCTCCATGGGAGCGACCACTTTCCAATTGTACTTGGCTATAATGAGAGCGTGCCATCTTCTGCTTCCCGCCCTCCTCGATGGAGGATGGATCGTGCCAAGTGGGAGGTCTTCACATCGTCCGCAGTGATACCTTCTGTCATGGTGACCCGAGGGTCAATCGATGCAACTGTTACTGATGTCACCACGTGTATCATTCAGGCAGCGGATCTCTCTATCCCAAAGACATCAACGACGCTCCCAAGACGTCCGAAACCTTGGTGGACCTCTGATTGCACAGCGGCTAGGAGAGCTCAACATAAGGCCTGGTGTACATTTCGGCGGTATCCAACCGATGCTAATCTCGTTGAATTTAAAAGAGCAAAATCTTACGCTCGGTTGGTGCGTCGACGAAGCAAGAGGGAGTCTTGGATAAAGTACGTTTCATCGATCAATTCACGTGCCAGTTCAAAAACTGTTTGGAAAAAAATTCGTAGGATTCGGGGAAACTGTGGTTCCCATCAGATCTCTATTCTCGAGAGTAACGGCTGCACGTATGCTGAAGTCGGGGAGATAGTGGATTGTTTGGGTAGGGCGTTTGCCTCTGTTTCCAGTCCTGAGGCGTACCCTCTCTCCTTTCAGAGGACTAGACCAGCTGCTGAGCGCCAGAGACTCTCCTTTGCGCCTTTTCATAACACCGAGTATAACTCCCCCTTCAGCATGGTTGAACTCCGAGTGGCTCTGCATCGGTCCGGTGCAACATCTGTAGGTCCCGATGGCATCCACTATGACATGATCCGTCATCTATCGCAGTCGTCTCTCGAGAATCTGTTAGTGCTTTTCAACCGCATTTGGTTGGAGCACAGTTTCCCGGACTCCTGGCGAAAAGCTTTTGTTTTACCTTTTCCCAAGCCTGGCAAAGACCCCAAGTCTCCCTCTAGTTACCGGCCAATTGCCCTCACTAGCTGTCTGTGCAAAATCCTTGAACGCATGGTTAATTCTAGGCTAATTTACTTCCTAGAAGAACATCAAATTCTGTCGCCATCACAAAGCGGCTTCCGTCGTCATCGTTCAGCTCCTGACCATCTCCTGCTCCTTGAGACGTCTGTTCGAGAGGCATTCGTGCGTAGGCAGCACCTGGTGTCTGTCTTTTTTGACATCGAAAAAGCTTACGATAGAGCGTGGCGTCACGGTATCCTCCGTGACCTCCACGAGAGTGGGTTGCGGGGAAACCTGCCAACCTTCATTGCCAACTTCCTTCGTAACCGTGTGTTCCAGGTGCGCCTGGGTACAACACTCTCTGCCTTCTTCCATCAAGAACAAGGTGTTCCTCAAGGCAGCATTCTTTCGGTGACTCTATTCATCCTCCGCATTAATTGTTTGCTTAAAAATCTTCCTCCTACGGTTTCGACTACCATTTATGTTGACGACCTTCACATCTTCTGCTCGTCATCAAGCATGCATTTCATTGAAAGGCAGCTGCAGTCTGCAATTAACCAGATAGTTAAAGCGGCTAACAACAATGGTTTCGTTCTTTCTGCTGAAAAGACAGCGTGTGTCCATTTCTGCCGGAGGCGTGGCCTCCACCCCGATCCAGAGCTCTATTTGGACCATGCAGCCATTCCGGTTTTGCCGGAAACCAAGTTCCTTGGTTTGACCGTCGACCGTGCGCTCACCTTTCGCTCGCACGTTCGACGACTCCGCACTTCCTGTCTGAGAGCTTTGTCCATCCTCAAGATCCTCGCCTCAGTCTCCTGGGGTGCAGACAGGACTTCCTTGTTCCGTATTTACCATTCTCTCATTCGGTCTAAACTGGATTATGGCTGTATGGTGTATGGCTCTGCGCGTCCTTCCGTTCTCCGGCCGTTGGATACCATCCACCATCAAGCGCTGCGTCTTTGTACGGGAGCATTTCGCACGTCACCCATTCCCAGCCTTTATGCCGACGCGAACGAACCGTCGCTTCATTTACGCCGTCTGCAGCTGTCTCTTCAATTTTACCTGAAACTTAGATCTCTCTCAGAACATACTTTACACGATGCAGTTTTTTCATCCCCAGCATGCTCGTTTGTTCGAGACCCGTCCCTCGTGCATTCGAACCTTCGGTCTTCGTATGGCGGCCGTAGCTCGTGATGCAGGGCTCGACTTGTCACTCGTTGGAGAGACCAGGGCTTTGAGGATCCCCCATGGCACCCTCTTGGTGTCATGGTTGATACCAGCTTTACATCTTTTGACAAGTCCTCAACCCCTGCGTCAGTGTACCAGCAGCTCTTCGCTGAACACCGTTACGTCAATGCAGACTTTATTCCTGTTTTCACCGATGGATCTAAGGCGGCTGGTGTCGTTGGATGCGCCGCCGTCTGCATTGACGAAGTTTCTGTTGCCCGCATTCCTCCTGAGGCCACGGTGTTTTCGGCGGAGATGCATGCTGTGTATCTTGCACTTGTTCACGCGCAGTCGAGCTCTCATCAGCGTGCTATTGTGTACACTGATTCGTTGAGTGTTGTGCAATCATTGTCATCTTTGGATTTTACTGGCCACCCACTTCTTTTTACCGTACGGAGACTTCTTCGTTCTTTGCTCGAGGCTGATGTCCAGATTCGGTTCTTGCTGGATTCCTGGGCATGTTGGGATCCCAGGGAACGAGTCTGCTGACGCTGCTGCTAGATCTGCCTCTTCTTTGGTTGTCACACCCTTGCCACTGTTCCACCATGATTTTCGCTTTCTTGTTCACGATCATATCAGACGAACGTGGCGAAGTCTGTGGGACCAACAGGTGGAGAATAAACTGCACCGTGTTAAACCCATCCTTGGAGTCTGGAAATCATCGTGTCGCCGGAACCGTAGGGAAGAAGTTGTTCTTGCGCGTCTCCGCATTGGGCATTGTCGCTTCACGCATAGCTATTTGCTGTGTGGCGACGCTGCCCCAACGTGTGAGGCGTGCGACTGTTTACTCACCGTCTCTCATGTTTTGTGCAGTTGTGTTCGTTTTCGTCATCATCGGTTTCACTATTTTCAGTCTCATCTGCTGGACGAGGACGCAGCTACGCTTCAAAAAGCTTTTGGGCGACCACTGCGACACTTTCGCAGTATTTTCCTTTTTAAAAGAGATTAACGTTTTAAAACTTATTTAAAAAAAAAAAAAGTTATAATAAATATAATAGTAAATTAATAAAGTTATATATAAACCCTAATTAACTAACTTGTCTTCACAACATCTTTCATCATCCTCTTTTCTAACTTTTACAAAGCCTGTCTGCTCTTAATCATTTCACCCCGCTTTTAAAAATCATTGGCTGATAGTTCTATGTCTGGCGCTCTTTGGCCAAGCCTGGCCCTTGCGCCACTAAAATCAATTAACTAACTAACTAACTAACTTTGTACGGGAGCATTTCGCACGTCACCCATTCCCAGCCTTTATGCCGACGCGAACGAACCGTCGCTTCATTTACGCCGTCTGCAGCTGTCTCTTCAATTTTACCTGAAACTTAGATCTCTCTCAGAACATACTTTACACGATGCAGTTTTTCATCCCCAGCATGCTCGTTTGTTCGAGACCCGTCCCTCGTGCATTCGAACCTTCGGTCTTCGTATGGCGGCCGTAGCTCGTGATGCAGGGCTCGACTTGTCACTCGTTGGAGAGACCAGGGGCTTTGAGGATCCCCCATGGCACCCTCTTGGTGTCATGGTTGATACCAGCTTTACATCTTTTGACAAGTCCTCAACCCCTGCGTCAGTGTACCAGCAGCTCTTCGCTGAACACCGTTACGTCAATGCAGACTTTATTCCTGTTTTCACCGATGGATCTAAGGCGGCTGGTGTCGTTGGATGCGCCGCCGTCTGCATTGACGAAGTTTCTGTTGCCCGCATTCCTCCTGAGGCCACGGTGTTTTCGGCGGAGATGCATGCTGTGTATCTTGCACTTGTTCACGCGCAGTCGAGCTCTCATCAGCGTGCTATTGTGTACACTGATTCGTTGAGTGTTGTGCAATCATTGTCATCTTTGGATTTTACTGGCCACCCACTTCTTTTTACCGTACGGAGACTTCTTCGTTCTTTGCTCGAGGCTGATGTCCAGATTCGGTTCTGCTGGATTCCTGGGCATGTTGGGATCCCAGGGAACGAGTCTGCTGACGCTGCTGCTAGATCTGCCTCTTCTTTGGTTGTCACACCCTTGCCACTGTTCCACCATGATTTTCGCTTTCTTGTTCACGATCATATCAGACGAACGTGGCGAAGTCTGTGGGACCAACAGGTGGAGAATAAACTGCACCGTGTTAAACCCATCCTTGGAGTCTGGAAATCATCGTGTCGCCGGAACCGTAGGGAAGAAGTTGTTCTTGCGCGTCTCCGCATTGGGCATTGTCGCTTCACGCATAGCTATTTGCTGTGTGGCGACGCTGCCCCAACGTGTGAGGCGTGCGACTGTTTACTCACCGTCTCTCATGTTTTGTGCAGTTGTGTTCGTTTTCGTCATCATCGGTTTCACTATTTTCAGTCTCATCTGCTGGACGAGGACGCAGCTACGCTTCAAAAGCTTTTGGGCGACCACTGCGACACTTTCGCAGTATTTTCCTTTTTAAAAGAGATTAACGTTTTAAAACTTATTTAAAAAAAAAAGTTATAATAAATATAATAGTAAATTAATAAAGTTATATATAAACCTAATTAACTAACTTGTCTTCACAACATCTTTCATCATCCTCTTTTCTAACTTTTACAAAGCCTGTCTGCTCTTAATCATTTCACCCCGCTTTTAAAAATCATTGGCTGATAGTTCTATGTCTGGCGCTCTTTGGCCAAGCCTGGCCCTTGCGCCACTAAAATCAATTAACTAACTAACTAACTAAATCCATGAGCAATCACTTTGCCGATCTTTTTGAATTATAATAAAGCGACTCAAAAGGTCAAGTCAACTCTTCTTAAAGGTACGCGCTTGGTTTTTCCCCGAGGGATTGCGGAAATCTTAGGATACCAACCCATGCAACTTTCAGCCGTGAGTGGAGCTGTCTCGGTAAATGGTGAATTTATCGCAGATCTAAACGGTCGGTTTTCTCTGTTGTATGTGTACAGTGATATTGTGGAACCGCAACCGGTAGGAGACAGTGTATAATTTATGTTTATTGCTTTTAATGTGGTTCATGCTGCAATAGAAAAATTTTGATGTGAGCAAACACTCTTTATAGTCGTTAAAAGTTAGCTTATTTTTTTTTATGCCTTTCAGCTTTTTAACGGGAGTCTCCCCTTCGACTTTAAACGCATACATTTTTGAGCGAAGTCCTACGAATTCAGTCATAATGTTCCCCTTGTTTTCGTCTTTCATTTTTCCTGGTACTTTCTTGTTCACTTGAGGAATACTGTACACATTATTACAGGGATAATCCGACGTATCGTACTGGTCGATATTCTCTTTCATATCTGAATATATATCATGAGTAGTTATTTCATGTATGAAGAATCATTATCTGTATACAATAATTTAATGTTATTATGATATTTCTTCTTCATGTGTGCTCATAATGAAAATTATACATCAGAGTTTTCGACACAATATGCACATGCCAAGAAATATCGGCTTGTTGAACGTCAGTTTCGTTCTTTTCATGTGAATAGCTGGGAGTTTTCAGCGAATATCGTGCGTCTGTAGAAGTTCGGTTTTGCAATTAACCTTTCAGCTGTTTCTCCTTTTGTGCATAACTTGATGTCCACACGCCTTCGGATATTTTCAATGGTTTTGCCAAATATACTATTGTTCATCAATTTATAAATTTTTTTATCAAAGTCATTCGTTGCGTTGGAGCGAAAGTGCGTATTGAGTTCAATGTATGGTTTTAACCAAGGAGACTGGTTAAATTTGACGACTCTGTGTATTTTTTTCAGAATCATACCCTGAGAGAGACATTGCTTCAAATTTCTATAATGAAGCACGTACTTCTCCCTAGGGTATAACGTTGTCAACAGCCTGGATTCTTTGCACCCTTCTGGCACTCGAACTTCAGGCGATAGAGGCAAGTCGGAATGCATGTCATGCAGCTCAGAAGGATAATCCATATCTACCTCTAAGATATACCCAGTTGGTGAATCATAAGGAACGTCGTTTACGTCTATGGGGTCACACCACGCGAAACCATTTAAAGCTAAAAATTCCCCCATAGACCACCCATACATATTATTGGAATCGAGATATAACAGATACTTTGATGGATATTCGGGATTATAGTTGGACATATATTTGTTGTTTGCTTGGCTGAACCTGTTGGAACACTGCGAAATACCTCCTCTAATTCCCTTTTCAACGAAGAGCAACATGTCGTAATCTGTTAGGAGTTCTATGGACACTTTAGTAAATTTCAACATAGCATCCCAAGATAACCCAGGAGATGTATAATACCATACTGGATCTAAACCGTAAGTACTTAGACAGAGTTTTCTGAAGTTTTCAAAGACATCACATGAAAGTAATACGTCAGTTTTAACATAGAGGTCAGAGTACTCTCCAAGGGTTTTAATATTAAATTCTTTCCATACCTTCTTGGCATGGCTATAATCATCATCTGATATATCATTTAACATACTATAGAAAGCATCTTTCGGTGGCAATTGGGTTTCATAGCATTTTTCAAAGGAACTCATGTAGTCATAGGGGAAAACGCCCTTTCGGAGCGTAAGCTCCATCTTATCCAGTGCAAAGTATCGCTTAATATTTGCAAATTGATCTTTAGACAGGTTTCTGGATAATGTATCTAGACTGCTAGCCATGAATCGAAAGGAATCAAGAAATCTAAGCGTTAAGGTGCCAGTAACTTTTTTACTGAAGGAAATATATGTTTCTTCATTGTTAGGAATCAGTGTAATGGGCGCATCATCATAGCCCAGTTCCTTAATAAATATGTGAGCATCATAGGAGGAGAGATTATGGAAAATAACTGGAATAAACTTAGGATTCTTATACTTTAGGTTACATGAATTGTGACTAGGTCCGCGATATTTTCCAGAGATATGGCAATGGTCGCGCACTTTCCAGTCACTTTGTGAATTTCTCTTTACATAAGTAGCATTCAGTTGCTTCTTCATGATGTCTCTCTTCCTTTTCTAACGGCATCATGGGTTCTACATGCTTGTAGATATTATCAATTTCCTCAGCTTCTACACGCAGCATATCTACGAAACGTTTAGGAGAATCTAATCCGCGATAGACAACAGGATCTTTATAATGTCCATGAGTGTAAGGAATATAATAACAGAAGCTCATGGAGATGTGATGCTGGTAAATATTGGTGAAAGAACTCTCACTACTTGGAGTACAGGTATTTGCTGGTAAAGTGAGACACTCAAAGTCAGCATATATGACAAAGGGAACTTCTAATGAGTGGTTAATGTTTTTGAATGTCAGCTGATTATTATTTTCAGTAGGCATTTCAACACGCACAGCTTCATGATTTTTGCATATTTCGCGATGTTGAAACAAGTTGTTTTCCGAATGAAAGTACTGAAGGCAACGCGTCTACAGATATATTTAGACACTTTGCACTTAGATAGTTGGGCTGAAACTAGTGCAGATAAGTTTTTAATCCAGCAATAATGACCATACTCACTATTTCTCAAGTACAGCCGATCCACATGAGTATCATTTTCAAAGTCAGTGATGTATAACGGATATATTTTGAAATCATCATCGAACGAGTAGACGTTCACAGAAATGTAATTAAGTTTCTCAAATTTGCTGATTTTGCTTAAATTTACAGGAAACTCGATTCCATCAAAATTCAACATGTTCTTATATTGCTTATAATTTGATGATCTGTACGAGTGTTGCTCAGTGGCATGAAGTGCTGATAAAACAGCCCAGCGGAAGCATTCTTGGTCGTCATTTTTTACGTTTACAACAGCATGTTTATTTTTAATAGCTGAAGGCAAATCTAGGTAAGAAGAGGCTTTTAATGGATTGTATTTGTTTATCCGAACTTCCAGTTCTTGAATTTCATCCAAATTCCATCCCGAATCTTTGCTTTGAAAATCCTCGCTCTCAGCCATAAGTTTATCAACGGCATCATCGTAATATGAATTCAGATCTGTCGATTGAAGAATCACAACATTTTTTGTTTTGAAATTCACATTCTTCCTTTCAATATTGGTGTCTGACTGCTTCTTGTATATACAAAACACTTTAAAATTTACCTTTATTTGATTTATCTGAAGCTCTCTGACGATCAATTCCTTAACAATATGTTTCTTTGAGGTAAGAAATTCTTGCAGATCAATATGCCCAGTAGTATTTTTAATCGACCAAGACTTTATACGGCTGCCCCGCACGGGGATAACTGGTTTTCCAGTTATTTGGGGAGCAACGCCCCCACGGCCCGAGCTGACCTTGTGACGGTTTTTTTGCTTTTTTGTATTTGCGCTTATACGTTACCGCAGGGACAGCTGTTCATCCAGCTGATGGGGAGTAGCGACCCCACGGCCCCAGCCGACTTGTTATGTTTGATTCTACCCGTTACAACTTTGTGTTGCCACCACCTTGACAGCACCCGCCTCAGTTGTTGGTTGCTGAGGTTGTGATTATGCGCCAGCCCTTTCCTTTCCTCTGGCTTTCCTCTCCCTTTCCTGTTTTTACTTTCTTCTCCACTACCTGTTCTTTTCTACTCCATTTTCTACTCGACTTGCTTCTCCATTTTCTGTTCCTCTCTTGTTTTTCCGGGCTGGTTTGCTAGACCTACCTGCACGTTTGCCGTGTGCGGTGACCCGTAAGGTGGAAAAGGGGATGCTGGAGGCTGAGGTTTCTGGTGGCCAGGTTGTTGTTGTCGCCAGTCGCCAACACTCCTCTTTGCCCCCTGCTTCACCTTAAACGGGCGGCTAGGAACTAACCCACTCCTAGTCAATCGGCTTGTCATTTCGTACGACGGGGTGAGTTTGGGGATAGTGTGGGCATGCCAAAGGGGTGTCACCGAGACCTGGGAAAGTCTCGGTACTCGCTGAGCGCATGTCTGCACTATCAACATGCTATATCCGTTGCTTAACCCTAGAGTCGTGTCCTGCGTCCAATTGGGCTTGCGGACCTCCGGCTCTCCCCTGTTGGGCTCGGTTGTGGGCGGGGAAATCGGCGGACGAACTTTTCACTTCTATTCATGGCTAACCAAAAAATTTCCCAAGAACTTCAAACAAAGCGGCCCATTGAGGAAGGGTCACCCCCTCCCAACAAGAAACCTACACCTGATTCTGCCAATGTTCGGTTCTTTTGCATCCACTCCTTGGACGCTTCAAACCCATTAAACACCAGAAGCCCCTTCTGGATAAATAAAGCATTGCAATCAATTGCCAGCTCTCCTAAGAGCGTTAAGAAGCTCCAATCTGGAGATCTTCTTGTCGAGATGTCGAGTCCCAGATATGCTACAGTGCTTTTAAACACCACCTCTTTTTAGATTGTCCAGTAAAAGTTACCCCTCACGGCTACCTCAATTCCTCACGAGGTGTTATCTCTTCTCAAGACCTTCTGGAGTGCAGTGACCAAGAACTTCTGGAGGAACTGAAAGACCAGCAAGTGAGTGGAGTCCGGCGCATCCTATTTCGGCGAAATGGCCAATCTGTCCCATCTCGAAACGTCATACTGACCTTTAACACCCCATCCCTGCCAACATCAATCAAGGCAGGGTATCTACACCTTGAAGTGCGCCCCTTCATACCAAGTCCTCTACGATGCTTCAAATGCCAAGCATATGGTCACTCCCAGCAATCTTGCAGGGCACTGCCCGGTGTGGGCGTTGTACTGCAACAGACCATACTTTGCAAGATTGCCATGCCGAAGCCGAGCTGTGCTTCAACTGCAAGGGATCTCATGCAGCATCATCGAGAGACTGTCCAAAGTGGAAAGAGGAAAAAGAGATCCAACGCATTAAGACCGTTGAGGGAATCTCCTACCCAGAGGCCAGAAGAAAGGTCGCCCCAAACCAATCAAATCGGCGATCCTATGCATCAGCGGTTGTTGCAAGGACTACAGTCGGTACCCAGACTGATAGCCAAATCCCAGTAAATTGTCCCTACAAGCTAGACGACATCATAGCTGCTGGTCTGGCAGCACTACAATCCCGAGCTAGGGACGCGAAAGCTCCAACAACCACTGTGCCTAAACCTGCTGCAACTAACACCAGCACCACCGGAACTTCAACAACCCCAGGAGGAAAGAGAAAGGAAAAAGAAAAGGAGAAGAAATCTCCAAACTCCCATCATAAGAACCAGGATCGGGCAAGATCATCTGCGACACAGGAACCAAAATACCACCCCATTTTACCACCAGAGACTACAGGGCGTCGGACAATCGTCTATTAACAAGATCTCTTCCTGGGTCTCACGCAACGGCTTTGGCTTCTCGTCACAGAAGACTGTTTCCCCGCACGGGGATAACTGGTTTTCCAGTTATTTGGGGAGCGGCGCCCCCACGGCCCGAGCTGACCTTGTGACGGATCATTTTTGTCATTTCGTCTTGAAACGATGACCGAAGGGACAGCTGTTCATCCAGCTGATGGGGAGTGGCGACCCCACGGCCCGAGCCGACAGTAGTGTTTAAAATCTTTTTCCATTTGTGGTTGTTGTTGTTGTTATCTCGCCACGCTCCCGCCTCAGTCCTGTGGGTTGCTGAGGTTGTGATTATGCGCCAGCCCTTTCCTCACTTTCCTGTCTTTGCTTTCTTCTCCACTCCCTTTTTCTCTATTTTCTACTCCTCTTCCTTTTCTTTTTCATTTTCTGTTCCCTCTTCGTTTCTTCGGGCTGGTTAGCTAGACCTACCTGCACGTTTGCCGTGTGCGGTGACCCGTACAGGTGGAAAAGGGGATGCTGGAGGCTGAGGTTACTGGGGCCAGGCTATAGTTGTCACCAGTCGCCAACACTCCTCTTTGCCCCTGCTTCACCCTAAACGGGAGGCTAGGAACTAACCTACTCCTAGTCAATCGGCTTGTCATTTCGTACGACGGGGTGAGTTTGGGGATAGTGTGGGCATGCCAAAGGGGTATTACCAAGACCCGGGAAAGTCGCGGTACTCGCTGAGCGCATGTCTGCACGATCAACATGCTATATCCGCCGCCTAACCCTAGGGCCGTGTCCTGCGCCCATGTTGGCCTGCGGACCTCCGGCTCTCCCCTGTTGGGCTCGGTAGTGGGCGGGAAGCTGGCGGATGAATTTTTTTCGCATTATATATGGATTCTTCAACTATTCCCCCTTCTGTCAAACTAAAGAAATCTTTGGACACGGATCCTAACCCCACCAATAAGAAACTGCGTACTTTGCCGCCGGACACTGCCCGATTTTTTATCATCCATGCACGGGAAGAATCTCACAAGCTTGGCTCCAAATCTCCCTTCTGGATTCAAAAAGCCCTGCAAGGAGCGGTTGCGTCACCAACTAGTGTGAAGAAGTTAAAATCGGGAGATATATTGGTGGAAATGTCAAGTCCACGCCATGGTTCATTGCTCTTGGGAGTCTCCAACTTGGGTGGTGTCCCTGTGGACATCAAACCTCATCAGTCCCTGAATTCATCCAGAGGTGTCATCTCCGAGCGCGACCTCGTGGATGTTTCAGAGGAAGAATTTCTGGAGGAGCTTGCCAACCAAGGTGTCACAGCGGTTCGTCGGATCAAGTTCCGCCGAAACGGGGAGCTGGTCAACTCCAGAACAGTGATTCTGACCTTTGATCGCCCGACTCTTCCATCTTCCATCCATGCGGGCTATTTGAACTGCTCTGTGCGCCCGTACATTCCTAACCCCCTTCGTTGCTACCGATGCCAAGTGTACGGGCACTCCCAGCAGTCTTGCCGTGGTGCTGCTACTTGCAATCGTTGCGGTTCACACGACCATCTTCAGTCTGACTGCTCTGCTGCAGCTGCCCATTGTGTGAACTGCAAAGGCGACCATGCTGCCAATGCCAAGAACTGTCCGAAGTGGATTGAGGAGCGGAAGATTCAGGAGGTTAAGACACTTGAACACCTGTCCTACCCTGAAGCTCGACGGAAGGTCGTTCCCGCTGCTCCAAGCGCACGCACCTACTCTTCCGTTGTGGCTCCTAAAACATCCATTGCCACTCAGACAGACATCACTATACCAAAAGACTGCCCTTTCTCTCTCGAGGATATTTATGCTGCTGGGCTGAAGGCCCTTCGACTTTCCACCACTGACAGTTTATCTTTGCCACCACAGACCAATGCTCGGGGTCCTGCATCCTCGCCCAAGCGCGCTGTTGCAGAACAGGTTTCCCGTTCTACGAGCCCTGATCCCTCGCCTGCTAGACACAAAGGCAAGGCCAAACAATCCTCAGCCACTAAATCTCAAACAAAGGTTCAAGCCGGAACGAATCAGTCCCGGTCTTCATCCTCCAGACACCCCCAGTCCTTCCCCCGGTTACCACGCTGCCGAGGGGCACTGCAGACCAGACTGAGGAATTCATGGACTCCGAGGCCTTCTAGGCCTCTTCAGTTCATTTGACCCACGTTTCTTTCTTCCTATCTACCCCTCAAATCATGGTTTCAATCGTTCAATGGAACTGTCGAGGTTTTCGGACAAAATATGACGACGTCAAACATCTGCTTTCGTCGTACTCTCCGGTGTGCCTTTGCCTCCAGGAGACAAAACTTAAACCATCAGACCTGCTCTCAGTTCGAGGCTACAGTGCATTTCGGAAAGATAATGTTTCAGGAGATATAGCTTGCGGGGGAGTTGCCATTCTTGTCCCCCACAGTGTTCCAGTTTCTCCCGTTGCGGTCTCAACATCTTTACAAGCCGTTGCGGTGCGTATCTCCATGCCTGTGCCTCTAACTGTTTGCAGCGTCTATCTGCCGCCGGATGAGGACGTGAGCGTGTCCGTTCTTGAGAGCTTAGTTGGGCAGCTGCCGTCACCTGCTCTTCTTCTGGGTGACTTCAATGCTCATAATCCATTGTGGGGTAGTGTCAGAACAGACGTACGAGGCCGTAGGATCGAATCTCTTCTGTCCTCGACCTCCCTGTGCCTTTTTAACACCGGAGCTGACACTTATTTCCACGAGCCTACACGAAGTTTCCAGTGCGATCGATTTATCTTTGGGTTCACCATCAGTTATTGCTGACTGGTCGTGGACGGTGTGCAACGACCTCCATGGGAGCGACCACTTTCCAATTGTACTTGGCTATAATGAGAGCGTGCCATCTTCTGCTTCCCGCCCTCCTCGATGGAGGATGGATCGTGCCAAGTGGGAGGTCTTCACATCGTCCGCAGTGATACCTTCTGTCATGGTGACCCGAGGGTCAATCGATGCAACTGTTACTGATGTCACCACGTGTATCATTCAGGCAGCGGATCTCTCTATCCCAAAGACATCAACGACGCTCCCAAGACGTCCGAAACCTTGGTGGACCTCTGATTGCACAGCGGCTAGGAGAGCTCAACATAAGGCCTGGTGTACATTTCGGCGGTATCCAACCGATGCTAATCTCGTTGAATTTAAAAGAGCAAAATCTTACGCTCGGTTGGTGCGTCGACGAAGCAAGAGGGAGTCTTGGATAAAGTACGTTTCATCGATCAATTCACGTGCCAGTTCAAAAACTGTTTGGGAAAAAATTCGTAGGATTCGGGGAAACTGTGGTTCCCATCAGATCTCTATTCTCGAGAGTAACGGCTGCACGTATGCTGAAGTCGGAGAGATAGTGGATTGTTTGGGTAGGGCGTTTGCCTCTGTTTCCAGTTCTGAGGCGTACCCTCTCTCCTTTCAGAGGACTAGACCAGCTGCTGAGCGCCAGAGACTCTCCTTTGCGCCTTTTCATAACACCGAGTATAACTCCCCCTTCAGCATGGTTGAACTCCGAGTGGCTCTGCATCGGTCCGGTGCAACATCTGTAGGTCCCGATGGCATCCACTATGACATGATCCGTCATCTATCGCAGTCGTCTCTCGAGAATCTGTTAGTGCTTTTCAACCGCATTTGGTTGGAGCACAGTTTCCCGGACTCCTGGCGAAAAGCTTTTGTTTTACCTTTTCCCAAGCCTGGCAAAGACCCCAAGTCTCCCTCTAGTTACCGGCCAATTGCCCTCACTAGCTGTCTGTGCAAAATCCTTGAACGCATGGTTAATTCTAGGCTAATTTACTTCCTAGAAGAACATCAAATTCTGTCGCCATCACAAAGCGGCTTCCGTCGTCATCGTTCAGCTCCTGACCATCTCCTGCTCCTTGAGACGTCTGTTCGAGAGGCATTCGTGCGTAGGCAGCACCTGGTGTCTGTCTTTTTTGACATCGAAAAAGCTTACGATAGAGCGTGGCGTCACGGTATCCTCCGTGACCTCCACGAGAATGGGTTGCGGGAAACCTGCCAACCTTCATTGCCAACTTTCTTCGTAACCGTGTGTTCCAGGTGCGCCTCGGTACAACGCTCTCTGCCTTCTTCCATCAAGAACAAGGTGTTCCTCAAGGCAGCATTCTTTCGGTGACTCTTTTCATCCTCCGCATTAATTGTTTGCTTAAAAATCTTCCTCCTACGGTTTCGACTACCATTTATGTTGACGACCTTCACATCTTCTGCTCGTCATCAAGCATGCATTTCATTGAAAGGCAGCTGCAGTCTGCAATTAACCAGATAGTTAAAGCGGCGAACAACAATGGTTTCGTTCTTTCTGCTGAAAAGACAGCGTGTGTCCATTTCTGCCGGAGGCGTGGCCTCCACCCCGATCCAGAACTCTATTTGGACCATGCAGCCATTCCAGTTTTGCCGGAAACCAAGTTCCTTGGTTTGACCGTCGACCGTGCGCTCACCTTTCGCTCGCACGTTCGACGACTCCGCACTTCCTGTCTGAGAGCTTTGTCCATCCTCAAGATCCTCGCCTCAGTCTCCTGGGGTGCAGACAGGACTTCCTTGTTCCGTATTTACCATTCTCTCATTCGGTCTAAACTGGATTATGGCTGTATGGTGTATGGCTCTGCGCGTCCTTCCGTTCTCCGGCCGTTGGATACCATCCACCATCAAGCGCTGCGTCTTTGTACGGGAGCCTTTCGTACGTCACCCATTCCCAGCCTTTATGCCGACGCGAACGAACCGTCGCTTCATTTACGCCGTCTGCAGCTGTCTCTTCAATTTTACCTGAAACTTAAATCACTCACAGACCATCCTTTATACGATGCAGTTTTTCATCCCCAGCATGCTCGTTTGTTCGAGATCCGTCCCTCGTGCATTCGAACCTTCGGTCTTCGTATGGCGGCCGTAGCTCGTGATGCCGGGCTCGACTTGTCACTCGTTGGAGAGACCAGGGGCTTTGAGGATTCTCCATGGCATCCTCTTGGTGTCATGGTCGATACCAGCTTTACATCTTTTGACAAGTCCTCAACCCCTGCGTCAGTGTACCAGCAGCTCTTCGCCGAACACCGTTACGTCAATGCAGACTTTATTCCTGTTTTCACCGATGGATCTAAGGCAGCTGGTGTCGTTGGATGCGCCGCCGTCTGCATTGACGAAGTTTCTGTTGCCCGCATTCCTGCCGAGGCCACGGTGTTTTCGGCGGAGATGCATGCTGTGTATCTTGCACTTGTTCACGTGCAGTCGAGCTCTCATCAGCGTGCTATTGTGTACACTGATTCGTTGAGTGTGGTGCAATCATTGTCATCTTTGGATTTCTCTGGCCACCCACTTCTTTTTACCGTACGGAGACTTCTTCGTTCTTTGCTCGAGGCTGATGTCCAGATTCGGTTCTGCTGGATTCCTGGGCATGTTGGGATCCCAGGGAACGAGTCTGCTGATGCTGCTGCTAGATCTGCCTCTTCTTTGGTCGTCACACCCTTGCCACTGTTTCACCGTGATTTTCGCTTTCTTGTTCACGATCATATCAGACGAACGTGGCGAAGTCTGTGGGACCAACAGGTGGAGAATAAACTGCACCGTGTTAAACCCATCCTTGGAGTCTGGAAATCATCGTGTCGCCGGAACCGTAGGGAAGAAGTTGTTCTTGCGCGTCTCCGCATTGGGCATTGTCGCTTCACGCATAGCTATTTGCTGTGTGGCGACGCTGCCCCAATGTGTGAGGCGTGCGACTGTTTACTCACCGTCTCTCATGTTTTGTGCAGTTGTGTTCGTTTTCGTCAGCATCGGTTTCACTATTTTCAGTCTCATCTGCTGGACGAGGACGCAGCTACGCTTCAAAAGCTTTTGGGCGACCACTGCGACACTTTCGCAGTATTTTCCTTTCTAAAACAGATTAACGTTTTAAAACTCATTTAAAAAAAAAAAAAAAAAAAAAAAAAAAAAAAAAAAAAATAAAAAAAAATAAAATAAAATAAAAGTTATATTATAATGGTAAATTAATAAAGTTATATATAAACCTAATAAACTAACTAGTCTTCACAACATCTTTCATCATCCTCTTTTCTAACTTTTACCAAGCCTGTCTGCTCTTAATCATTTCACCCCGCTTTTTAAAATCTTTAGCTGATAGTTCTGTGTCTGGCGCTCTTTGGCCAAACCTGGCCCTTGCGCCACTAAAATCAATTAACTAACTAACTAACTAACAGAAGACTGTTTGCGTACATTTCTGCCGCAAACGCGGTCTTCATCCAGACCCCCACCTCCGTCTGGGGAACACCACCATTCCAGTTGTGACTGAGGTCAAATTCTTGGGATTGACTTTTGACCGCGCACTCACCTTCCGGCCTCACATTCATTCCTTAAAGGTGAAGTGCACAAAGTCATTGAGTATCCTGAAAGTCCTCTCCGGAACATCTTGGGGGCCGACAGGTGCTCAATGCTTCGCATTCATCACTCCCTTGTCCGGTCAAAGCTAGAGTATGGCTGTATAACCTACGGATCTGCACGGCCTTCGGTATTAAAGCTCCTCGATCCAGTCCACCACCAAGCTTTACGCCTGTGCATCGGTGCTTTCCGTACGTCTCCTGTCCACAGCCTGTATGTCGAATCTCATGAGCCACCGTTATGCCTCCGCCGTAAGCAACTGTCTCTCCAGTTCTACATCAAGCTGAAATCTCTCCCTGATCACCCACTTCATGATTCCATCTTCACGCCACAATGTGCTCGCCTATTTTCCAACCGCCCTTCTTGTGTTCCCACCTTCGGAATTCGGATGTCAGATATAGTGCGAGATGCCGGCATAGACTTGTCGTTAATCGGTGTGACCCATGCCTTTAACGATCCACCTTGGCAGCCAGTTCAGGCAGTGACTGACCTCTCTCTTTCTGGATGGCCTAAGTCCTCAACACCTGCACTGGTGTACCAGAAACTTTTTGCTGAACACCTTTCCCTCTATCCCGATTTCGTGCCTGTCTTCACCGATGGTTCGAAATCCGGTGATTTTGTGGGTTCCGCCTTTGTTTGTGCGGATGAGACTTATGCTGAGAGGATTCCGCCGGTTGCGACAGTCTTTACAGCAGAGATGCATGCGGTGCACCTCGCGTTGCGCCACATTCATTCCAAACAACTTCGTCGCACTATGATTTGTATTGATTCTCAATCCGTTATTAAAGCCTTATTCTCCCCGGAGAATAGTGACTCACCAATCACCAGAGATGTCCGTCGGCTCCTGGAAACTTTGACGGGTTCTGGGTACCTGGTCCGATTCTGTTGGATCCCCGGCCATGTTGGGATTCGGGGTAACGAGCTAGTCGACACCGCAGCCAGATCTGTTCCATCCTTGGCAATCACCCGACTGCCACTATTTTTTCGAGATTTTCACCCGTGCATCCGCAAATTTATCATGGAGGAGTGGCAGTCCCTGTGGACCCAACAGAGCAGCAACAAACTTCTTTCCATCAAACCGCAGATCGGACTATGGCAATCTGGGTTGCGGAAGAATCGTCGCGAGGAAGTGGTTCTTGCGCGTCTGCGCATTGGGCATTGTCATTTCACCCACCGCTTCTTGCTGTGTGGCGACACTGCCCCAATGTGCGAGACGTGTAACAGTCGTCTCAGTGTCCTTCATGTCTTGTGTACTTGTGTCCGCTTTCGTGACAACCGTTTTCAATATTTCCGAGCTTATTCTTTGGAAGACAATTCAGCTTCCCTTCAAAGTATCTTAGGTGACTGTTGTGATACGTTCGCAGTTTTTTCATTTTTCAGGCAAATTGACTTTCTTAAACTAATCTAAATTACCAAGCTTTTATCGTTCTTGTTTTTCAGTTGTCCTACTCCGCCGTGCTTCTTATTACTCTACCTAGCTTTTAACTTTTCTTTAATTGCTTCGTGATTGGCGCTCTTTGGCCAGACCTGGCCCTTGCGCCATTAAAATACACCAACCAACCAACCAACCAAAACAGTCCCAAGCGCAAATTGACATTGCAGACGAAATGATGGAATCGGACAACTTTTAGTTGTCCCAGTTTTTCTCGGGTTTTGTTTTTCGTTTTTTCTTTTTCTCATTCACCACAATTCAAACCATGGATCAAATCGTTCAGTGGAACTGTCGAGGCTTTCGAACAAGACATGACGACGTGAAACATCTGCTTTCGTCATACTCTCCGGTGTGCCTTTGCCTCCAGGAGACAAAACTTAAACCATCAGACCTCCTTTCAGTTCGAGGCTACAGTGCATTTCGGAAAGATAATGTTTCAGGAGATATTGCTTGCGGGGGAGTTGCCATCCTTGTCCCCCACAATGTTCCAGTTTCTCCCGTTGCGGTCTCAACATCTTTACAAGCCGTTGCGGTGCGTATCTCCATGCCTGTGCCTCTAACCGTTTGCAGCATCTATCTGCCGCCGGATGAGGACGTGAGCGTGTCCGTTCTTGAGAGCTTAGTTGGGCAGCTGCCGTCACCTGCTCTTGTTCTGGGTGACTTCAATGCTCATAATCCATTGTGGGGTAGTGTCAGAACAGACACACGAGGCCGTAGGATCGAATCTCTTCTTTCCTCGACCTCTTTGTGCCTGTTTAACACCGGTGCTGACACTTACTTCCACGAGCCTACACGAAGTTTCAGTGCAATCGATTTATCTTTGAGTCAACCATCGGTTATGGCCGACTGGTCGTGGACGGTGTGTGACGACCTCCATGGAAGCGACCACTTCCCAATTGTACTTAGGTATAATGTGAGCGTACCATCTTCTGCCTCCCGCCCTCCTCGTTGGAGGATGGATCGTGCCAAGTGGGAGGTCTTCACACCGTCCGCAATGATATCTTTTGCCATGGTGACCCGGGGGTCAATTGACGCAGCTGTTACTGATGTCACAACGTGTATCATTCAGGCAGCAGATCTCTCTATCCCAAAAACATCAACGACGCTCCCAAGACGTCCGAAGCCTTGGTGGAACCCTGATTGCGCAGCGGCTAGGAGAGTTCAACATAAGGCCTGGTGTACTTTTCGGCGTTATCCGACCGATGCTAATCTTGTTAAATTTAAAAGAGCAAAATCTTACGCTCGGTTGGTGCGTCGACGAAGCAAGAGGGAGTCTTGGATGAAGTACGTTTCATCTATCAATTCACGTGCCAGTTCAAAAACTGTTTGGGAAAAAATTCGTAAGATCCGGGGAAACTATAGTTCCCGCCAAATTTCAATTCTTGAGAATAACGGCTGCACGTATGCTGAAGTTGGGGAGATTGTGGATTGCTTGGGCGAAGCGTTTGCCTCAATTTCTAGTTCTCAGGCGTATCTCCCGCCCTTTCAGAGGATTAAAACAACCGCGGAACGCCAGAAATTCTCCTTTGCGCCTTTTTATAACACTCAGTATAACTCCCCCTTCAGCATGGTTGAATTACGGGTGGCTCTGCATCGGTCCGGCGCAACATCTGTCGGTCCCGACGACATCCACTATGACATGATTCGTCATCTCTCGCAGTCGTCTCTCGAGAATCTGTTAGTGCTTTTCAACCGCATTTGGTTGGAGCACAGTTTCCCGGACTCTTGGCGAAGAGCTTTTGTTTTACCTTTTCCCAAGCCCGGCAAAGACCCCAAGTCTCCCTCTAGTTATCGGCCAATTGCCCTCACTAGCTGTCTGTGCAAAATCCTTGAACGAATGGTTAATTCCCGGCTAATTTATTTTCTTGAAGAACATCGAATACTGTCTCCATCACAAAGCGGCTTCCGTCGTCATCGTTCAGCTCCTGACCATCTCCTGCTCCTTGAGACGTCTGTTCGTGAGGCGTTCGTACGTAGGCAGCACCTGGTGTCTGTATTTTTTGACATCGAAAAAGCTTACGATAGAGCGTGGCGTCACGGTATCCTCCGTGACCTCCACGAGACACCGAAGGGACAGCTGTTCATCCAGCTGATGGGGAGTGGCGACCCCACGGCCCGAGCCGACAGTAGTGTTTAAAATCTTTTTCCATTTGTGATTGTTGTTGTTGTTATCTCGCCACGCTCCCGCCTCAGTCCTGTAGGTTGCTGAGGTTGTGATTATGCGCCAGCCCTTTCCTCTCACTTTCCTGTTTTTGCTTTCTTCTCCACTCCCTTTTTCTCTATTTTCTACTCCTCTTCCTTTTCTTTTTCATTTTCTGTTCCCTCTTCGTTTCTTCGGGCTGGTTAGCTAGACCTACCTGCACGTTTGCCGTGTGCGGTGACCCGTACAGGTGGAAAAGGGGATGCTGGAGGCTGAGGTTACTGGGGGCCAGGCTATAGTTGTCACCAGTCGCCAACACTCCTCTTTGCCCCCTGCTTCACCCTAAACGGGAGGCTAGGAACTAACCTACTCCTAGTCAATCGGCTTGTCATTTCGTACGACGGGGTGAGTTTGGGGATAGTGTGGGCATGCCAAAGGGGTATTACCAAGACCCGGGAAAGTCGCGGTACTCGCTGAGCGCATGTCTGCACGATCAACATGCTATATCCGCCGCCTAACCCTAGGGCCGTGTCCTGCGCCCATGTTGGCCTGCGGACCTCCGGCTCTCCCCTGTTGGGCTCGGTAGTGGGCGGGGAAGCTGGCGGATGAATTTTTTCGCATTATATATGGATTCTTCAACTATTCCCCCTTCTGTCAAACTAAAGAAATCTTTGGACACGGATCCTAACCCCACCAATAAGAAACTGCGTACTTTGCCGCCGGACACTGCCCGATTTTTTATCATCCATGCACGGGAAGAATCTCACAAGCTTGGCTCCAAATCTCCCTTCTGGATTCAAAAAGCCCTGCAAGGAGCGGTTGCGTCACCAACTAGTGTGAAGAAGTTAAAATCGGGAGATATATTGGTGGAAATGTCAAGTCCACGCCATGGTTCATTGCTCTTGGGCGTCTCCAACTTGGGTGGTGTCCCTGTGGACATCAAACCTCATCAGTCCCTGAATTCATCCAGAGGTGTCATCTCCGAGCGCGACCTCGTGGATGTTTCAGAGGAAGAATTTCTGGAGGAGCTTGCCAACCAAGGTGTCACAGCGGTTCGTCGGATCAAGTTCCGCCGAAACGGGGAGCTGGTCAACTCCAGAACAGTGATTCTGACCTTTGATCGCCCGACTCTTCCATCTTCCATCCATGCGGGCTATTTGAACTGCTCTGTGCGCCCGTACATTCCTAACCCCCTTCGTTGCTACCGATGCCAAGTGTACGGGCACTCCCAGCAGTCTTGCCGTGGTGCTGCTACTTGCAATCGTTGCGGTTCACACGACCATCTTCAGTCTGACTGCTCTGCTGCAGCTGCCCATTGTGTGAACTGCAAAGGCGACCATGCTGCCAATGCCAAGAACTGTCCGAAGTGGATTGAGGAGCGGAAGATTCAGGAGGTTAAGACACTTGAACACCTGTCCTACCCTGAAGCTCGACGGAAGGTCGTTCCCGCTGCTCCAAGCGCACGCACCTACTCTTCCGTTGTGGCTCCTAAAACATCCATTGCCACTCAGACAGACATCACTATACCAAAAGACTGCCCTTTCTCTCTCGAGGATATTTATGCTGCTGGGCTGAAGGCCCTTCGACTTTCCACCACTGACAGTTTATCTTTGCCACCACAGACCAATGCTCGGGGTCCTGCATCCTCGCCCAAGCGCGCTGTTGCAGAACAGGTTTCCCGTTCTACGAGCCCTGATCCCTCGCCTGCTAGACACAAAGGCAAGGCCAAACAATCCTCAGCCACTAAATCTCAAACAAAGGTTCAAGCCGGAACGAATCAGTCCCGGTCTTCATCCTCCAGACACCCCCCAGTCCTTCCCCCGGTTACCACGCTGCCGAGGGGCACTGCAGACCAGACTGAGGAATTCATGGACTCCGAGGCCTTCTAGGCCTCTTCAGTTCATTTGACCCACGTTTCTTTCTTCCTATCTACCCCTCAAATCATGGTTTCAATCGTTCAATGGAACTGTCGAGGTTTTCGGACAAAATATGACGACGTCAAACATCTGCTTTCGTCGTACTCTCCGGTGTGCCTTTGCCTCCAGGAGACAAAACTTAAACCATCAGACCTGCTCTCAGTTCGAGGCTACAGTGCATTTCGGAAAGATAATGTTTCAGGAGATATAGCTTGCGGGGGAGTTGCCATTCTTGTCCCCCACAGTGTTCCAGTTTCTCCCGTTGCGGTCTCAACATCTTTACAAGCCGTTGCGGTGCGTATCTCCATGCCTGTGCCTCTAACTGTTTGCAGCGTCTATCTGCCGCCGGATGAGGACGTGAGCGTGTCCGTTCTTGAGAGCTTAGTTGGGCAGCTGCCGTCACCTGCTCTTCTTCTGGGTGACTTCAATGCTCATAATCCATTGTGGGGTAGTGTCAGAACAGACGTACGAGGCCGTAGGATCGAATCTCTTCTGTCCTCGACCTCCCTGTGCCTTTTTAACACCGGAGCTGACACTTATTTCCACGAGCCTACACGAAGTTTCAGTGCGATCGATTTATCTTTGGGTTCACCATCAGTTATTGCTGACTGGTCGTGGACGGTGTGCAACGACCTCCATGGGAGCGACCACTTTCCAATTGTACTTGGCTATAATGAGAGCGTGCCATCTTCTGCTTCCCGCCCTCCTCGATGGAGGATGGATCGTTCCAAGTGGGAGGTCTTCACATCGTCCGCAGTGATACCTTCTGTCATGGTGACCCGAGGGTCAATCGATGCAACTGTTACTGATGTCACCACGTGTATCATTCAGGCAGCGGATCTCTCTATCCCAAAGACATCAACGACGCTCCCAAGACGTCCGAAACCTTGGTGGACCTCTGATTGCACAGCGGCTAGGAGAGCTCAACATAAGGCCTGGTGTACATTTCGGCGGTATCCAACCGATGCTAATCTCGTTGAATTTAAAAGAGCAAAATCTTACGCTCGGTTGGTGCGTCGACGAAGCAAGAGGGAGTCTTGGATAAAGTACGTTTCATCGATCAATTCACGTGCCAGTTCAAAAACTGTTTGGGAAAAAATTCGTAGGATTCGGGGAAACTGTGGTTCCCATCAGATCTCTATTCTCGAGAGTAACGGCTGCACGTATGCTGAAGTCGGGGAGATAGTGGATTGTTTGGGTAGGGCGTTTGCCTCTGTTTCCAGTTCTGAGGCGTACCCTCTCTCCTTTCAGAGGACTAGACCAGCTGCTGAGTGCCAGAGACTCTCCTTTGCGCCTTTTCATAACACCGAGTATAACTCCCCTTCAGCATGGTTGAACTCCGAGTGGCTCTGCATCGGTCCGGTGCAACATCTGTAGGTCCCGATGGCATCCACTATGACATGATCCGTCATCTATCACAGTCGTCTCTCGAGAATCTGTTAGTGCTTTTCAACCGCATTTGGTTGGAGCACAGTTTCCCGGACTCCTGGCGAAAAGCTTTTGTTTTACCTTTTCCCAAGCCTGGCAAAGACCCCAAGTCTCCCTCTAGTTACCGGCCAATTGCCCTCACTAGCTGTCTGTGCAAAATCCTTGAACGCATGGTTAATTCTAGGCTAATTTACTTCCTAGAAGAACATCAAATTCTGTCGCCATCACAAAGCGGCTTCCGTCGTCATCGTTCAGCTCCTGACCATCTCCTGCTCCTTGAGACGTCTGTTCGAGAGGCATTCGTGCGTAGGCAGCACCTGGTGTCTGTCTTTTTTGACATCGAAAAAGCTTACGATAGAGCGTGGCGTCACGGTATCCTCCGTGACCTCCACGAGAATGGGTTGCGGGGAAACCTGCCAACCTTCATTGCCAACTTTCTTCGTAACCGTGTGTTCCAGGTGCGCCTCGGTACAACGCTCTCTGCCTTCTTCCATCAAGAACAAGGTGTTCCTCAAGGCAGCATTCTTTCGGTGACTCTTTTCATCCTCCGCATTAATTGTTTGCTTAAAAATCTTCCTCCTACGGTTTCGACTACCATTTATGTTGACGACCTTCACATCTTCTGCTCGTCATCAAGCATGCATTTCATTGAAAGGCAGCTGCAGTCTGCAATTAACCAGATAGTTAAAGCGGCGAACAACAATGGTTTCGTTCTTTCTGCTGAAAAGACAGCGTGTGTCCATTTCTGCCGGAGGCGTGGCCTCCACCCCGATCCAGAACTCTATTTGGACCATGCAGCCATTCCAGTTTTGCCGGAAACCAAGTTCCTTGGTTTGACCGTCGACCGTGCGCTCACCTTTCGCTCGCACGTTCGACGACTCCGCACTTCCTGTCTGAGAGCTTTGTCCATCCTCAAGATCCTCGCCTCAGTCTCCTGGGGTGCAGACAGGACTTCCTTGTTCCGTATTTACCATTCTCTCATTCGGTCTAAACTGGATTATGGCTGTATGGTGTATGGCTCTGCGCGTCCTTCCGTTCTCCGGCCGTTGGATACCATCCACCATCAAGCGCTGCGTCTTTGTACGGGAGCCTTTCGTACGTCACCTATTCCCAGCCTTTATGCCGACGCGAACGAACCGTCGCTTCATTTACGCCGTCTGCAGCTGTCTCTTCAATTTTACCTGAAACTTAAATCACTCACAGACCATCCTTTATACGATGCAGTTTTTCATCCCCAGCATGCTCGTTTGTTCGAGATCCGTCCCTCGTGCATTCGAACCTTCGGTCTTCGTATGGCGGCCGTAGCTCGTGATGCCGGGCTCGACTTGTCACTCGTTGGAGAGACCAGGGGCTTTGAGGATTCTCCATGGCATCCTCTTGGTGTCATGGTCGATACCAGCTTTACATCTTTTGACAAGTCCTCAACCCCTGCGTCAGTGTACCAGCAGCTCTTCGCCGAACACCGTTACGTCAATGCAGACTTTATTCCTGTTTTCACCGATGGATCTAAGGCAGCTGGTGTCGTTGGATGCGCCGCCGTCTGCATTGACGAAGTTTCTGTTGCCCGCATTCCTGCCGAGGCCACGGTGTTTTCGGCGGAGATGCATGCTGTGTATCTTGCACTTGTTCACGTGCAGTCGAGCTCTCATCAGCGTGCTATTGTGTACACTGATTCGTTGAGTGTTGTGCAATCATTGTCATCTTTGGATTTCTCTGGCCACCCACTTCTTTTTACCGTACGGAGACTTCTTCGTTCTTTGCTCGAGGCTGATGTCCAGATTCGGTTCTGCTGGATTCCTGGGCATGTTGGGATCCCAGGGAACGAGTCTGCTGATGCTGCTGCTAGATCTGCCTCTTCTTTGGTCGTCACACCCTTGCCACTGTTTCACCGTGATTTTCGCTTTCTTGTTCACGATCATATCAGACGAACGTGGCGAAGTCTGTGGGACCAACAGGTGGAGAATAAACTGCACCGTGTTAAACCCATCCTTGGAGTCTGGAAATCATCGTGTCGCCGGAACCGTAGGGAAGAAGTTGTTCTTGCGCGTCTCCGCATTGGGCATTGTCGCTTCACGCATAGCTATTTGCTGTGTGGCGACGCTGCCCCAATGTGTGAGGCGTGCGACTGTTTACTCACCGTCTCTCATGTTTTGTGCAGTTGTGTTCGTTTTCGTCAGCATCGGTTTCACTATTTTCAGTCTCATCTGCTGGACGAGGACGCAGCTACGCTTCAAAAGCTTTTGGGCGACCACTGCGACACTTTCGCAGTATTTTCCTTTCTAAAACAGATTAACGTTTTAAAACTCATTTAAAAAAAAAAAAAAAAAAAAAAAAAAAAAAAAAAGTTATATTATAATGGTAAATTAATAAAGTTATATATAAACCTAATAAACTAACTAGTCTTCACAACATCTTTCATCATCCTCTTTTCTAACTTTTACCAAGCCTGTCTGCTCTTAATCATTTCACCCCGCTTTTTAAAAATCTTTAGCTGATAGTTCTGTGTCTGGCGCTCTTTGGCCAAGCCTGGCCCTTGCGCCACTAAAATCAATTAACTAACTAACTAACTAACTAGTCATCGGTTTCACTATTTTCAGTCTCATCTACTGGATGACGGCGCAGCTACACTGCAGAAGCTTTTGGGCGACCACTGCGACACTTTCGCAGTGTTTTCGTTCTTAAAGCAGATAGACTTTTTAAAACTTATTTAAAAAAAAAAAAAAAAAAATAATAATAATAATAATAATAATAATAATAATTTATAATGATTATAACAGTGAATTGGTGAATTTATTTATTTATTTATAAACCTAATTGACTAACTGGTCTTCGCAGCTTTTATCGTTCTCTATTCTAGCTTTTGCCGGGCCTGTCTGCTCTTGATCATTTCACCCCGCTTTTAAATATCTTTGACTGATTGTTCTGTGTCTGGCGCTCTTTGGCCAAACCTGGCCCTTGCGCCACTAAAATCAACTAACTAACTAACTAACACCCCCAGTCCTTCCCCCGGTTACCACGCTGCCGAGGGGCACTGCAGACCAGACTGAGGAATTCATGGACTCCGAGGCCTTCTAGGCCTCTTCAGTTCATTTGACCCACGTTTCTTTCTTCCTATCTACCCCTCAAATCATGGTTTCAATCGTTCAATGGAACTGTCGAGGTTTTCGGACAAAATATGACGACGTCAAACATCTGCTTTCGTCGTACTCTCCGGTGTGCCTTTGCCTCCAGGAGACAAAACTTAAACCATCAGACCTGCTCTCAGTTCGAGGCTACAGTGCATTTCGGAAAGATAATGTTTCAGGAGATATAGCTTGCGGAGGAGTTGCCATTCTTGTCCCCCACAGTGTTCCAGTTTCTCCCGTTGCGGTCTCAACATCTTTACAAGCCGTTGCGGTGCGTATCTCCATGCCTGTGCCTCTAACTGTTTGCAGCGTCTATCTGCCGCCGGATGAGGACGTGAGCGTGTCCGTTCTTGAGAGCTTAGATGGGCAGCTGCCGTCACCTGCTCTTCTTCTGGGTGACCCCGCACGGGGATAACTGGTTTTCCAGTTATTTGGGGAGCGGCGCCCCCACGGCCCGAGCTGACCTTGTGACGGATCATTTTGTCATTTCGTCTTGAACGATTACATCACCGAAGGGACAGCTGTTCATCCAGCTGATGGGGAGTGGCGACCCCACGGCCCGAGCCGACAGTAGTGTTTAAAATCTTTTTCCATTTGTGATTGTTGTTGTTGTTACCTCGCCACGCTCCCGCCTCAGTCCTGTGGGTTGCTGAGGTTGTGATTATGCGCCAGCCCTTTCCTCACTTTCCTGTCTTTGCTTTCTTCTCCACTCCCTGTTCTTCCTTTTTCTCTATTTTCTACTCCTCTTCCCTTACCTTTTCATTTTCTGTTCCTTCTTCGTTTCTTCGGGCTGGTTAGCTAGACCTACCTGCACGTTTGCCGTGTGCGGTGACCCGTACAGGTGGAAAAGGGGATGCTGGAGGCTGAGGTTACTGGGGGCCAGGCTATAGTTGTCACCAGTCGCCAACACTCCTCTTTGCCCCCTGCTTCACCCTAAACGGGAGGCTAGGAACTAACCTACTCCTAGTCAATCGGCTTGTCATTTCGTACGACGGGGTGAGTTTGGGGATAGTGTGGGCATGCCAAAGGGGTATTACCAAGACCCGGGAAAGTCGAGGTACTCGCTGAGCGCATGTCTGCACGATCAACATGCTATATCCGCCGCCTAACCCTAGGGCCGTGTCCTGCGCCCATGTTGGCCTGCGGACCTCCGGCTCTCCCCTGTTGGGCTCGGTAGTGGGCGGGGAAGCTGGCGGATGAATTTTTTCGCCTTATATATGGATTCTTCAAATATTCCCCCTTCTGTCAAACTAAAGAAATCTTTGGACACGGATCCTAACCCCACCAATAAGAAACTGCGTACTTTGCCGCCGGACACTGCCCGATTTTTTATCATCCATGCCCGGGAAGATTCCCACAAGCTTGGCTCCAAATCTCCCTTCTGGATTCAAAAAGCCCTGCAAGGAGCGGTTGCGTCACCAACCAGTGTGAAGAAGTTAAAATCGGGAGATATATTGGTGGAAATGTCAAGTCCACGCCATGGTTCATTGCTCTTGGGCGTCTCCAACTTGGGTGGTGTCCCTGTGGACATCAAACCTCATCAGTCCCTGAATTCATCCAGAGGTGTCATCTCCGAGCGCGACCTCGTGGATGTTTCAGAGGAAGAATTTCTTGAGGAGCTTGCCAACCAAGGTGTCACAGCGGTTCGTCGGATCAAGTTCCGCCGAAACGGGGAGCTGGTCAACTCCAGAACAGTGATTCTGACCTTTGATCGCCCGACTCTTCCATCTTCCATCCATGCGGGCTATTTGAACTGCTCTGTGCGCCCGTACATTCCTAACCCCCTTCGTTGCTACCGATGCCAAGTGTACGGGCACTCCCAGCAGTCTTGCCGTGGTGCTGCTACTTGCAATCGTTGCGGTTCACACGACCATCTTCAGTCTGACTGCTCTGCTGCAGCTGCCCATTGTGTGAACTGCAAAGGCGACCATGCTGCCAATGCCAAGAACTGTCCGAAGTGGATTGAGGAGCGGAAGATTCAGGAGGTTAAGACACTTGAACACCTGTCCTACCCTGAAGCTCGACGGAAGGTCGTTCCCGCTGCTCCAAGCGCACGCACCTACTCTTCCGTTGTGGCTCCTAAAACATCCATTGCCACTCAGACAGACATCACTATACCAAAAGACTGCCCTTTCTCTCTCGAGGATATTTATGCTGCTGGGCTGAAGGCCCTTCGACTTTCCACCACTGACAGTTTATCTTTGCCACCACAGACCAATGCTCGGGGTCCTGCATCCTCGCCCAAGCGCGCTGTTGCAGAACAGGTTTCCCGTTCTACGAGCCCTGATCCCTCGCCTGCTAGACACAAAGGCAAGGCCAAACAATCCTCAGCCACTAAATCTCAAACAAAGGTTCAAGCCGGAACGAATCAGTCCCGGTCTTCATCCTCCAGACACCCCCCAGTCCTTCCCCCGGTTACCACGCTGCCGAGGGGCACTGCAGACCAGACTGAGGAATTCATGGACTCCGAGGCCTTCTAGGCCTCTTCAGTTCATTTGACCCACGTTTCTTTCTTCCTATCTACCCCTCAAATCATGGTTTCAATCGTTCAATGGAACTGTCGAGGTTTTCGGACAAAATATGACGACGTCAAACATCTGCTTTCGTCGTACTCTCCGGTGTGCCTTTGCCTCCAGGAGACAAAACTTAAACCATCAGACCTGCTCTCAGTTCGAGGCTACAGTGCATTTCGGAAAGATAATGTTTCAGGAGATATAGCTTGCGGGGGAGTTGCCATTCTTGTCCCCCACAGTGTTCCAGTTTCTCCCGTTGCGGTCTCAACATCTTTACAAGCCGTTGCGGTGCGTATCTCCATGCCTGTGCCTCTAACTGTTTGCAGCGTCTATCTGCCGCCGGATGAGGACGTGAGCGTGTCCGTTCTTGAGAGCTTAGTTGGGCAGCTGCCGTCACCTGCTCTTCTTCTGGGTGACTTCAATGCTCATAATCCATTGTGGGGTAGTGTCAGAACAGACGTACGAGGCCGTAGGATCGAATCTCTTCTGTCCTCGACCTCCCTGTGCCTTTTTAACACCGGAGCTGACACTTATTTCCACGAGCCTACACGAAGTTTCAGTGCGATCGATTTATCTTTGGGTTCACCATCAGTCATTGCTGACTGGTCGTGGACGGTGTGCAACGACCTCCATGGGAGCGACCACTTTCCAATTGTACTTGGCTATAATGAGAGCGTGCCATCTTCTGCTTCCCGCCCTCCTCGATGGAGGATGGATCGTGCCAAGTGGGAGGTCTTCACATCGTCCGCAGTGATACCTTCTGTCATGGTGACCCGAGGGTCAATCGATGCAACTGTTACTGATGTCACCACGTGTATCATTCAGGCAGCGGATCTCTCTATCCCAAAGACATCAACGACGCTCCCAAGACGTCCGAAACCTTGGTGGACCTCTGATTGCACAGCGGCTAGGAGAGCTCAACATAAGGCCTGGTGTACATTTCGGCGGTATCCAACCGATGCTAATCTCGTTGAATTTAAAAGAGCAAAATCTTACGCTCGGTTGGTGCGTCGACGAAGCAAGAGGGAGTCTTGGATAAAGTACGTTTCATCGATCAATTCACGTGCCAGTTCAAAAACTGTTTGGGAAAAAATTCGTAGGATTCGGGGAAACTGTGGTTCCCATCAGATCTCTATTCTCGAGAGTAACGGCTGCACGTATGCTGAAGTCGGGGAGATAGTGGATTGTTTGGGTAGGGCGTTTGCCTCTGTTTCCAGTTCTGAGGCGTACCCTCTCTCCTTTCAGAGGACTAGACCAGTTGCTGAGCGCCAGAGACTCTCCTTTGCGCCTTTTCATAACACCGAGTATAACTCCCCCTTCAGCATGGTTGAACTCCGAGTGGCTCTGCATCGGTCCGGTGCAACATCTGTAGGTCCCGATGGCATCCACTATGACATGATCCGTCATCTATCGCAGTCGTCTCTCGAGAATCTGTTAGTGCTTTTCAACCGCATTTGGTTGGAGCACAGTTTCCCGGACTCCTGGCGAAAAGCTTTTGTTTTACCTTTTCCCAAGCCTGGCAAAGACCCCAAGTCTCCCTCTAGTTACCGGCCAATTGCCCTCACTAGCTGTCTGTGCAAAATCCTTGAACGCATGGTTAATTCTAGGCTAATTTACTTCCTAGAAGAACATCAAATTCTGTCGCCATCACAAAGCGGCTTCCGTCGTCATCGTTCAGCTCCTGACCATCTCCTGCTCCTTGAGACGTCTGTTCGAGAGGCATTCGTGCGTAGGCAGCACCTGGTGTCTGTCTTTTTTGACATCGAAAAAGCTTACGATAGAGCGTGGCGTCACGGTATCCTCCGTGACCTCCACGAGAGTGGGTTGCGGGGAAACCTGCCAACCTTCATTGCCAACTTCCTTCGTAACCGTGTGTTCCAGGTGCGCCTGGGTACAACGCTCTCTGCCTTCTTCCATCAAGAACAAGGTGTTCCTCAAGGCAGCATTCTTTCGGTGACTCTGTTCATCCTCCGCATTAATTGTTTGCTTAAAAATCTTCCTCCTACGGTTTCGACTACCATTTATGTTGACGACCTTCACATCTTCTGCTCGTCATCAAGCATGCATTTCATTGAAAGGCAGCTGCAGTCTGCAATTAACCAGATAGTTAAAGCGGCTAACAACAATGGTTTCGTTCTTTCTGCTGAAAAGACAGCGTGTGTCCATTTCTGCCGGAGGCGTGGCCTCCACCCCGATCCAGAACTCTATTTGGACCATGCAGCCATTCCAGTTTTGCCGGAAACCAAGTTCCTTGGTTTGACCGTCGACCGTGCGCTCACCTTTCGCTCGCACGTTCGACGACTCCGCACTTCCTGTCTGAGAGCTTTGTCCATCCTCAAGACCCTCGCCTCAGTCTCCTGGGGTGCAGACAGGACTTCCTTGTTCCGTATTTACCATTCTCTCATTCGGTCTAAACTGGATTATGGCTGTATGGTGTATGGCTCTGCGCGTCCTTCCGTTCTCCGGCCGTTGGATACCATCCACCATCAAGCGCTGCGTCTTTGTACGGGAGCATTTCGCACGTCACCCATTCCCAGCCTTTATGCCGACGCGAACGAACCGTCGCTTCATTTACGCCGTCTGCAGCTGTCCCTTCAATTTTACCTGAAACTTAGATCTCTCTCAGAACATACTTTACACGATGCAGTTTTTCATCCCCAGCATGCTCGTTTGTTCGAGACCCGTCCCTCGTGCATTCGAACCTTCGGTCTTCGTATGGCGGCCGTAGCTCGTGATGCAGGGCTCGACTTGTCACTCGTTGGAGAGACCAGGGGCTTTGAGGATCCCCCATGGCACCCTCTTGGTGTCATGGTTGATACCAGCTTTACATCTTTTGACAAGTCCTCAACCCCTGCGTCAGTGTACCAGCAGCTCTTCGCCGAACACCGTTACGTCAATGCAGACTTTATTCCTGTTTTCACCGATGGATCTAAGGCAGCTGGTGTCGTTGGATGCGCCGCCGTCTGCATTGACGAAGTTTCTGTTGCCCGCATTCCTGCCGAGGCCACGGTGTTTTCGGCGGAGATGCATGCTGTGTATCTTGCACTTGTTCACGTGCAGTCGAGCTCTCATCAGCGTGCTATTGTGTACACTGATTCGTTGAGTGTTGTGCAATCATTGTCATCTTTGGATTTCTCTGGCCACCCACTTCTTTTTACCGTACGGAGACTTCTTCGTTCTTTGCTCGAGGCTGATGTCCAGATTCGGTTCTGCTGGATTCCTGGGCATGTTGGGATCCCAGGGAACGAGTCTGCTGATGCTGCTGCTAGATCTGCCTCTTCTTTGGTCGTCACACCCTTGCCACTGTTTCACCGTGATTTTCGCTTTCTTGTTCACGATCATATCAGACGAACGTGGCGAAGTCTGTGGGACCAACAGGTGGAGAATAAACTGCACCGTGTTAAACCCATCCTTGGAGTCTGGAAATCATCGTGTCGCCGGAACCGTAGGGAAGAAGTTGTTCTTGCGCGTCTCCGCATTGGGCATTGTCGCTTCACGCATAGCTATTTGCTGTGTGGCGACGCTGCCCCGATGTGTGAGGCGTGCGACTGTTTACTCACCGTCTCTCATGTTTTGTGCAGTTGTGTTCGTTTTCGTCAGCATCGGTTTCACTATTTTCAGTCTCATCTGCTGGACGAGGACGCAGCTACGCTTCAAAAGCTTTTGGGCGACCACTGCGACACTTTCGCAGTATTTTCCTTTTTAAAACAGATTGAGGTTTTAAAACTTATTTAAAAAAAAAAAAAAAAAAAAGTTATATTATAATGGTAAATTAATAAAGTTATATATAAACCTAATAAACTAACTAGTCTTCACAACATCTTTCATCATCCTCTTTTCTAACTTTTACCAAGCCTGTCTGCTCTTAATCATTTCACCCCGCTTTTTAAAATCTTTAGCTGATAGTTCTGTGTCTGGCGCTCTTTGGCCAAGCCTGGCCCTTGCGCCACTAAAATCAATTAACTAACTAACTAACTAACTTCTGGGTGACTTCAATGCTCATAATCCATTGTGGGGTAGTGTCAGAACAGACGTACGAGGCCGTAGGATCGAATCTCTTCTGTCCTCGACCTCCCTGTGCCTTTTTAACACCGGAGCTGACACTTATTTCCACGAGCCTACACGAAGTTTCAGTGCGATCGATTTATCTTTGGGTTCACCATCAGTTATTGCTGACTGGTCGTGGACGGTGTGCAACGACCTCCATGGGAGCGACCACTTTCCAATTGTACTTGGCTATAATGAGAGCGTGCCATCTTCTGCTTCCCGCCCTCCTCGATGGAGGATGGATCGTGCCAAGTGGGAGGTCTTCACATCGTCCGCAGTGATACCTTCTGTCATGGTGACCCGAGGGTCAATCGATGCAACTGTTACTGATGTCACCACGTGTATCATTCAGGCAGCGGATCTCTCTATCCCAAAGACATCAACGACGCTCCCAAGACGTCCGAAACCTTGGTGGACCTCTGATTGCACAGCGGCTAGGAGAGCTCAACATAAGGCCTGGTGTACATTTCGGCGGTATCCAACCGATGCTAATCTCGTTGAATTTAAAAGAGCAAAATCTTACGCTCGGTTGGTGCGTCGACGAAGCAAGAGGGAGTCTTGGATAAAGTACGTTTCATCGATCAATTCACGTGCCAGTTCAAAAACTGTTTGGGAAAAAATTCGTAGGATTCGGGGAAACTGTGGTTCCCATCAGATCTCTATTCTCGAGAGTAACGGCTGCACGTATGCTGAAGTCGGGGAGATAGTGGATTGTTTGGGTAGGGCGTTTGCCTCTGTTTCCAGTTCTGAGGCGTACCCTCTCTCCTTTCAGAGGACTAGACCAGCTGCTGAGCGCCAGAGACTCTCCTTTGCGCCTTTTCATAACACCGAGTATAACTCCCCCTTCAGCATGGTTGAACTCCGAGTGGCTCTGCATCGGTCCGGTGCAACATCTGTAGGTCCCGATGGCATCCACTATGACATGATCCGTCATCTATCGCAGTCGTCTCTCGAGAATCTGTTAGTGCTTTTCAACCGCATTTGGTTGGAGCACAGTTTCCCGGACTCCTGGCGAAAAGCTTTTGTTTTACCTTTTCCCAAGCCTGGCAAAGACCCCAAGTCTCCCTCTAGTTACCGGCCAATTGCCCTCACTAGCTGTCTGTGCAAAATCCTTGAACGCATGGTTAATTCTAGGCTAATTTACTTCCTAGAAGAACATCAAATTCTGTCGCCATCACAAAGCGGCTTCCGTCGTCATCGTTCAGCTCCTGACCATCTCCTGCTCCTTGAGACGTCTGTTCGAGAGGCATTCGTGCGTAGGCAGCACCTGGTGTCTGTCTTTTTTGACATCGAAAAAGCTTACGATAGAGCGTGGCGTCACGGTATCCTCCGTGACCTCCACGAGAATGGGTTGCGGGGAAACCTGCCAACCTTCATTGCCAACTTTCTTCGTAACCGTGTGTTCCAGGTGCGCCTGGGTACAACGCTCTCTGCCTTCTTCCATCAAGAACAAGGTGTTCCTCAAGGCAGCATTCTTTCGGTGACTCTGTTCATCCTCCGCATTAATTGTTTGCTTAAAAATCTTCCTCCTACGGTTTCGACTACCATTTATGTTGACGACCTTCACATCTTCTGCTCGTCATCAAGCATGCATTTCATTGAAAGGCAGCTGCAGTCTGCAATTAACCAGATAGTTAAAGCGGCGAACAACAATGGTTTCGTTCTTTCTGCTGAAAAGACAGCGTGTGTCCATTTCTGCCGGAGGCGTGGCCTCCACCCCGATCCAGAACTCTATTTGGACCATGCAGCCATTCCAGTTTTGCCGGAAACCAAGTTCCTTGGTTTGACCGTCGACCGTGCGCTCACCTTTCGCTCGCACGTTCGACGACTCCGCACTTCCTGTCTGAGAGCTTTGTCCATCCTCAAGATCCTCGCCTCAGTCTCCTGGGGTGCAGACAGGACTTCCTTGTTCCGTATTTACCATTCTCTCATTCGGTCTAAACTGGATTATGGCTGTATGGTGTATGGCTCTGCGCGTCCTTCCGTTCTCCGGCCGTTGGATACCATCCACCATCAAGCGCTGCGTCTTTGTACGGGAGCATTTCGCACGTCACCCATTCCCAGCCTTTATGCCGACGCGAACGAACCGTCGCTTCATTTACGCCGTCTGCAGCTGTCTCTTCAATTTTACCTGAAACTTAAATCTCTCTCAGAACATACTTTACACGATGCAGTTTTTCATCCCCAGCATGCTCGTTTGTTCGAGACCCGTCCCTCGTGCATTCGAACCTTCGGTCTTCGTATGGCGGCCGTAGCTCGTGATGCAGGGCTCGACTTGTCACTCGTTGGAGAGACCAGGGGCTTTGAGGATCCCCCATGGCACCCTCTTGGTGTCATGGTTGATACCAGCTTTACATCTTTTGACAAGTCCTCAACCCCTGCGTCAGTGTACCAGCAGCTCTTCGCCGAACACCGTTACGTCAATGCAGACTTTATTCCTGTTTTCACCGATGGATCTAAGGCAGCTGGTGTCGTTGGATGCGCCGCCGTCTGCATTGACGAAGTTTCTGTTGCCCGCATTCCTGCCGAGGCCACGGTGTTTTCGGCGGAGATGCATGCTGTGTATCTTGCACTTGTTCACGTGCAGTCGAGCTCTCATCAGCGTGCTATTGTGTACACTGATTCGTTGAGTGTTGTGCAATCATTGTCATCTTTGGATTTCTCTGGCCACCCACTTCTTTTTACCGTACGGAGACTTCTTCGTTCTTTGCTCGAGGCTGATGTCCAGATTCGGTTCTGCTGGATTCCTGGGCATGTCGGGATCCCAGGGAACGAGTCTGCTGATGCTGCTGCTAGATCTGCCTCTTCTTTGGTCGTCACACCCTTGCCACTGTTTCACCGTGATTTTCGCTTTCTTGTTCACGATCATATCAGACGAACGTGGCGGGGTCTGTGGGACCAACAGGTGGAGAATAAACTGCACCGTGTTAAACCCATCCTTGGAGTCTGGAAATCATCGTGTCGCCGGAACCGTAGGGAAGAAGTTGTTCTTGCGCGTCTCCGCATTGGGCATTGTCGCTTCACGCATAGCTATTTGCTGTGTGGCGACGCTGCCCCAATGTGTGAGGCGTGCGACTGTTTACTCACCGTCTCTCATGTTTTGTGCAGTTGTGTTCGTTTTCGTCAGCATCGGTTTCACTATTTTCAGTCTCATCTGCTGGACGAGGACGCAGCTACGCTTCAGAAGCTTTTGGGCGACCACTGCGACACTTTCGCAGTATTTTCCTTTCTAAAACAGATTAACGTTTTAAAACTCATTTAAAAAAAAAAAAAAAAAAAAAAAAAAAAAAAGGTATATTATAATGGTAAATTAATAAAGTTATATATAAACCTAATAAACTAACTAGTCTTCACAACATCTTTCATCATCCTCTTTTCTAACTTTTACCAAGCCTGTCTGCTCTTAATCATTTCACCCCGCTTTTTAAAATCTTTAGCTGATAGTTCTGTGTCTGGCGCTCTTTGGCCAAGCCTGGCCCTTGCGCCACTAAAATCAACTAACTAACTAACTAATAAACTGCACCGTGGTAAACCCATCCTTGGAGTCTGGAAATCATCGTGTCGCCGGAACCGTAGGGAAGAAGTTGTTCTTGCGCGTCTCCGCATTGGGCATTGTCGCTTCACGCATAGCTATTTGCTCTGTGGCGACACTGCCCCAATGTGTGAGGCGTGCGACTCTTTACTCACCGTCTCTCATGTTTTGTGCAGTTGTGTTCGGTTCTGTAATAATCGGTTTCACTATTTTCAGTCTCATCTGCTGGACGAGGACGCAGCTACGCTTCAAAAGCTTTTGGGCGACCACTGCGACACTTTCGCAGTATTTTCCTTTTTGAAACAGATTAACGTTTTAAAACTTATTTAAAAAAAAAAAAAAAAAAAAAAAAAAAAGTTATATTATAATGGTAAATTAATGAAGTTATATATAAACCTAATAAACTAACTAGTCTTCACAACATCTTTCATCATCCTCTTTTCTAACTTTTACCAAGCCTGTCTGCTGTTAATCATTTCACCCCGCTTTTTAAAAATCTTTAGCTGATAGTTCTGTGTCTGGCGCTCTTTGGCCAAGCCTGGCCCTTGCGCCACTAAAATCAATTAACTAACTAACTAACCAAATGTCCAGATTCGGTTCTGCTGGATTCCTGGGCATGTTGGGATCCCAGGGAACGAGTCTGCTGATGCTGCTGCTAGATCTGCCTCTTCTTTGGTTGTCACACCGTTGCCACTGTTCCACCGTGATTTTCGCTTTCTTGTTCACGATCATATCAGACGAACGTGGCGGGGTCTGTGGGACCAACAGGTGGAGAATAAACTGCACCGTGTTAAACCCATCCTTGGAGTCTGGAAATCATCGTGTCGCCGGAACCGTAGGGAAGAAGTTGTTCTTGCGCGTCTCCGCATTGGGCATTGTCGCTTCACGCATAGCTATTTGCTGTGTGGCGACGCTGCCCCAATGTGTGAGGCGTGCGACTGTTTACTCACCGTCTCTCATGTATTGTGCAGTTGTGTTCGTTTTCGTCATCATCGGTTTCACTATTTTCAGTCTCACCTGCTGGACGAGGACGCAGCTACGCTTCAAAAGCTTTTGGGCGACCACTGCGACACTTTCGCAGTATTTTCCTTTTTAAAAAGAGATTAACATTTTAAAACTTATTTAATAAAAAAAAAAAAAAAAATTAAGTTATAATAAATATAATAGTAAATTAATAAAGTTATATATAAACCTGATTAACTAACTGGTCTTCACAACATCTTCCATCATCCTCTTTTCTAGCTTTTACGGAGCCTGTCTGCTCTTGATCATTTCACCCCGCTTTTAAAAATCATTGGCTGATAGTTCTATGTCTGGCGCTCTTTGGCCAAGCCTGGCCCTTGCCCCCGCACGGGGATAACTGGTTTTCCAGTTATTTGGGGAGCGGCGCCCCCACGGCCCGAGCTGACCTTGTGACGGTTTTTTGCTTTCTTGTTTTTGTGCTTTCACGTTTCCGCAGGGACAGCTGTTCATCCAGCTGATGGGGAGTAGCGACCCCACGGCCCCAGCCGACATGTTATGTTTGATTCTTCGCATTACAACTTTGTGTTGCCACCACCTTGACAGCACCCGCCTCAGTTGTTGGTTGCTGAGGTTGTGATTATGCGCCAGCCCTTTCCTTTCCTCTGGCTTTCCCCCGCACGGGGATAACTGGTTTTCCAGTTATTTGGGGAGCGGCGCCCCCACGGCCCGAGCTGACCTTGTGACGGTTTTTTGCTTTCTTGTTTTTGTGCTTTCACGTTTCCGCAGGGACAGCTGTTCATCCAGCTGATGGGGAGTAGCGACCCCACGGCCCCAGCCGACATGTTATGTTTGATTCTTCGCATTACAACTTTGTGTTGCCACCACCTTGACAGCACCCGCCTCAGTTGTTGGTTGCTGAGGTTGTGATTATGCGCCAGCCCTTTCCTTTCCTCTGGCTTTCCTCTCCCTTTCCTGTTTTTACTTTCTTCTCCACTACCTGTTCTTCTTTTCTACTCCATTTTCTACTCGACTTGCTTCTCCATTTTCTGTTCCTCTCTTGTTTTTCCGGGCTGGTTTGCTAGACCTACCTGCACGTTTGCCGTGTGCGGTGACCAGTAAGGTGGAAAAGGGGATGCTGGAGGCTGAGGTTACTGGGGACCAGGTTGTAGTTGTCACCAGTCGCCAACACTCCTCTTTGCCCCCTGCTTCACCCTAAACGGACGGCTAGGAACTAACCCACTCCTAGTCAATCGGCTTGTCGCTACGTACGGCGGGGTGAGTTTGGGGATAGTGTAGGTATGCCAAAAAGGGTGTTACCAAGACCTGGGAAGATCGCGGTACTCGCTGAGCGCATGCTTGCACTTTCAACCTGCTATATCCGCTGCTTAGCCCCAGAGCCGTGTCCTGCGTCCAAATGGGCTTGCGGACCTCCGGCTCTCCCCTGTTGGGCTCGGTTGTGGGCGGGGAATTCAGCGGATGAATTATCTTTTGCTCTTCATGGATTCAATAAACTCTTCCCCTTTGAAAAATAAAAATGCTTTGGACACGGAGCCTAACTCCACAAATAAAAGAATGAGAACATTATCGGGACACAATGCACGATTTTTTATCATTCATGCCAGAGAGGATACTCACAAACTCAGTTTGAAGTCCCCTTTCTGGATTCAAAAAGCCATCCAGGGTGCTGTTGAGTCGCCAAAGAATGTCAAGAAATTGCCATCTGGAGATCTGTTGGTGGAGATGTCAACTCCCCGGCACGGTGCACTACTTTTGAATATTTCCCACTTAGGTGATGTGCAAGTGGACATAAAACCTCACCATTCTCTGAATTCATCCCGAGGTGTCATCTCTGATCGAGAACTCGTGGATGTCTCAGAGGAGGAACTACTTAAAGAGCTTGCCGATCAAGATGTCACAGCAGTCCGACGAATCAAGTTTCGGAGGAATGGGGATCTGGTAAATTCCAGAACTATTATTCTTACATTTAATCGCCCGGCTATTCCATCCTCCATCTATGCAGGGTATTTAAGATGTGACGTGCGTCCCTACATTCCCAACCCACTTCGTTGCTTTAGATGCCAAAGGTATGGTCACTCTCAGCAGTCATGCCGTGGAGCTGCAACTTGCAGCCGCTGTGGCTCTCACGACCATCTTCAGAACGATTGCTCTGCCGCAGCCCCCCACTGTATTAACTGTAACGGAGACCACGCAGCCAATGCTAAAGACTGCCCGAAGTGGGTTGAGGAAAGAAAAATCCAGGAAGTGAAGACCCTTGAACACCTCTCCTACCCGGAAGCAAGGAGGAAGGTTGTTCCTGCTACTCCGAGGACGCACCTACTCTTCAGTCTTGTCTTCCAAAACGTCTGTTTCCACCCAGACGGATATAAGCATTCCAAAGAACTGTCCCTTTTCACTGCAAGAAATATATGCTGCTGGTCTAAAAGCCCTTAATGCTTCCACCACCGAACCTTTGCTTTCCCAACAGCAGCCCACCGTTGGAAAACCTTCTGCAGCCTCGCTTAGGCGGGTGGCTCCTGCACAGGCGAATCGTGCTGCACAGCCCGATTCTTTGACTAGTAAGAACAAAGGAAAGAACCGGACTCAAGCAGCCACTCAGACTCAAACCGGAACAAATCCATCCCAGCCCTCCTCTCGGAAACGTACACCAGTACTCCCCCAGACAACCCGCCGGCTAAAAGTGCTGCAGAGCCACCTGAGGAAATGATGGACTCCGACACCTTTTAAGTGTCCCATTTCCTTCTCCAAACTTCACATTCTCTCATCATGAATCTCATCATACAGTGGAATTGCCGTGGCCTCCGTTCACGATTTGACGATTTGAAGGGCTTGCTCTCTTCACACACCCCACTCTGCGTGTGCCTCCAAGAGACAAAGCTCCGCTTTACCGATACTTTTTCGGTGCGAAGATACAGTACATTTCGCAAAGACCATACGCGCGGAGCTATCGCATGTGGAGGAGTGGCCATTCTCGTTCCTCATGGTGTCCCAGTCACAGCGATTGCTCTGCGCACGAATCTGCAAGCAGTTGCAGCAAGACTATCCGCTAACACTCTGATCACAGTATGTTGCATTTACTTACCACCAGATGAAGCTGTTAGCCCTTCAGACTTGGAAGATTTGGTTGACCAGCTACCGCCTCCGTTTTTCCTTCTCGGAGATTTCAATGCACACAATCCGTTGTGGGGAGACCGCAGTCGTGATCCCAGGGGCCGCGTTATCGAGTCCCTGCTGTACAACACATCACTCTGCCCCCATAACACGGGAGCAAATACCTACTTCCACGAACCCAGCCGCTCGTACTCGGCCATTGATCTGTCGCTGTGTTCACCATCCTTATTTCCTGACTGGTCTTGGAGCGTGTCTGGTGATCCCCTTGGCAGCGATCACTTTCCAATTTTTCTTCGACTCGCTGGTGACGGCTACCGCCATCCTACCCGTCCCCCTAGATGGGATATTGATCGAGCCAAGTGGGACGCATTCAGTGCTACAGCGATAATTACTTCTACTATGGTGGCCACAGGTACGATCAACGATGCGGTTGCAGCGGTCACAGATTGTATTGTGCAAGCGGCAGAACTCACCATTCCTAAAACGTCAACTAAACTTCCAAGTTGCCCAAAGCCATGGTGGAATTCGAAATGCAAGGCAGCACGTCAGGCCCAGCATAGGGCTTGGGGCAAATTTCGTCGCTATCCCACCGACGCTAACCTTCTTGCTTTCAAGAAGGCCAAGGCTTATGCAAGACTGGTTCGTCGTCGCCATAAACGGGAATCCTGGATCCAATATGTATCGGGCATCAACACATCTGCAAACTCCAAAATGGTTTGGGACAGGATTCGCAAGATTCGGGGAAAGTACCCATCTGGCGAGATCTCCATCCTCGAGAGTGGTGGAGGAATGGTTGCCGGCGCTCGGGGTATCGCTGACTGTCTTGGCACAGCATTTGCTTCAGTTTCCAGCAACTGCAATTATCCTCCTTCTTTCCAAGAGCTTCAGTCACGGCTGGAGAGAAAACGAATGTCCTTTCGACCGTTTTCCTCGGAGGACTATAACAGCCCGTTGACAGCGGTGGAACTAAGGATTGCCCTAAATCGCTCTGGCCGAACATCTGCAGGACCTGATAACATCCTTTACGAAATGCTGAAGCACCTTTCTCCATCATCTCTCGACTGTCTGCTAATCCTGTTTAACAGGATTTGGCAAGAACACGTTTTCCCCGATTCTTGGCGCACAGCTATTGTGATACCTGTTCTCAAACCTGGTAAAGATCCGAAAAACCCGTTCAACTACCGACCAATTGCCATGACAAGCTGCCTCTGCAAGGTGCTTGAACGCATCATCAATTTCCGCCTGATCTTCCACTTGGAAACCCATCACCTTTTGTCACCCCATCAAAGCCCCGCACGGGGATAACTGGTTTTCCAGTTATTTGGGGAGCGGCGCCCCCACGGCCCGAGCTGACCTTGTGACTGTTTCTGTTTTGATTTCGTCTTGATACGATGATACCACCGAAGGGACAGCTGTTCATCCAGCTGATGGGGAGTGGCGACCCCACGGCCCGAGCCGACAGTAGTGTTTAAAATCGTTTTCCATTTGTGGTTGTTGTTGTTGTTATCTCGCCACGCTCCCGCCTCAGTCCTGTAGGTTGCTGAGGTTGTGATTATGCGCCAGCCCTTTCCTCTCACTTTCCTGTTTTTGCTTTCTTCTCCACTCCCTTTTTCTCTATTTTCTACTCCTCTTCCTTTTCTTTTTCATTTTCTGTTCCCTCTTCGTTCTGGTTAGCTAGACCTACCTGCACGTTTGCCGTGTGCGGTGACCCGTACAGGTGGAAAAGGGGATGCTGGAGGCTGAGGTTACTGGGGGCCAGGCTATAGTTGTCACCAGTCGCCAACACTCCTCTTTGCCCCCTGCTTCACCCTAAACGGGAGGCTAGGAACTAACCTACTCCTAGTCAATCGGCTTGTCATTTCGTACGACGGGGTGAGTTTGGGGATAGTGTGGGCATGCCAAAGGGGTATTACCAAGACCCGGGAAAGTCGCGGTACTCGCTGAGCGCATGTCTGCACAATCAACATGCTATATCCGCCGCCTAACCCTAGGGCCGTGTCCTGCGCCCATGTTGGCCTGCGGACCTCCGGCTCTCCCCTGTTGGGCTCGGTAGTGGGCGGGGAAGCTGGCGGATGAATTTTTCGCATTATATATGGATTCTTCAACTATTCCCCCTTCTGTCAAACTAAAGAAATCTTTGGACACGGATCCTAACCCCACCAATAAGAAACTGCGTACTTTGCCGCCGGACACTGCCCGATTTTTTATCATCCATGCACGGGAAGAATCTCACAAGCTTGGCTCCAAATCTCCCTTCTGGATTCAAAAAGCCCTGCAAGGAGCGGTTGCGTCACCAACTAGTGTGAAGAAGTTAAAATCGGGAGATATATTGGTGGAAATGTCAAGTCCACGCCATGGTTCATTGCTCTTGGGAGTCTCCAACTTGGGTGGTGTCCCTGTGGACATCAAACCTCATCAGTCCCTGAATTCATCCAGAGGTGTCATCTCCGAGCGCGACCTCGTGGATGTTTCAGAGGAAGAATTTCTGGAGGAGCTTGCCAACCAAGGTGTCACAGCGGTTCGTCGGATCAAGTTCCGCCGAAACGGGGAGCTGGTCAACTCCAGAACAGTGATTCTGACCTTTGATCGCCCGACTCTTCCATCTTCCATCCATGCGGGCTATTTGAACTGCTCTGTGCGCCCGTACATTCCTAACCCCTTCGTTGCTACCGATGCCAAGTGTACGGGCACTCCCAGCAGTCTTGCCGTGGTGCTGCTACTTGCAATCGTTGCGGTTCACACGACCATCTTCAGTCTGACTGCTCTGCTGCAGCTGCCCATTGTGTGAACTGCAAAGGCGACCATGCTGCCAATGCCAAGAACTGTCCGAAGTGGATTGAGGAGCGGAAGATTCAGGAGGTTAAGACACTTGAACACCTGTCCTACCCTGAAGCTCGACGGAAGGTCGTTCCCGCTGCTCCAAGCGCACGCACCTACTCTTCCGTTGTGGCTCCTAAAACATCCATTGCCACTCAGACAGACATCACTATACCAAAAGACTGCCCTTTCTCTCTCGAGGATATTTATGCTGCTGGGCTGAAGGCCCTTCGACTTTCCACCACTGACAGTTTATCTTTGCCACCACAGACCAATGCTCGGGGTCCTGCATCCTCGCCCAAGCGCGCTGTTGCAGAACAGGTTTCCCGTTCTACGAGCCCTGATCCCTCGCCTGCTAGACACAAAGGCAAGGCCAAACAATCCTCAGCCACTAAATCTCAAACAAAGGTTCAAGCCGGAACGAATCAGTCCCGGTCTTCATCCTCCAGACACCCCCAGTCCTTCCCCCGGTTACCACGCTGCCGAGGGGCACTGCAGACCAGACTGAGGAATTCATGGACTCCGAGGCCTTCTAGGCCTCTTCAGTTCATTTGACCCACGTTTCTTTCTTCCTATCTACCCCTCAAATCATGGTTTCAATCGTTCAATGGAACTGTCGAGGTTTTCGGACAAAATATGACGACGTCAAACATCTGCTTTCGTCGTACTCTCCGGTGTGCCTTTGCCTCCAGGAGACAAAACTTAAACCATCAGACCTGCTCTCAGTTCGAGGCTACAGTGCATTTCGGAAAGATAATGTTTCAGGAGATATAGCTTGCGGGGGAGTTGCCATTCTTGTCCCCCACAGTGTTCCAGTTTCTCCTGTTGCGGTCTCAACATCTTTACAAGCCGTTGCGGTGCGTATCTCCATGCCTGTGCCTCTAACTGTTTGCTGCGTCTATCTGCCGCCGGATGAGGACGTGAGCGTGTCCGTTCTTGAGAGCTTAGTTGGGCAGCTGCCGTCACCTGCTCTTCTTCTGGGTGACTTCAATGCTCATAATCCATTGTGGGGTAGTGTCAGAACAGACGTACGAGGCCGTAGGATCGAATCTCTTCTGTCCTCGACCTCCCTGTGCCTTTTTAACACCGGAGCTGACACTTATTTCCACGAGCCTACACGAAGTTTCAGTGCGATCGATTTATCTTTGGGTTCACCATCAGTTATTGCTGACTGGTCGTGGACGGTGTGCAACGACCTCCATGGGAGCGACCACTTTCCAATTGTACTTTGCTATAATGAGAGCGTGCCATCTTCTGCTTCCCGCCCTCCTCGATGGAGGATGGATCGTGCCAAGTGGGAGGTCTTCACATCGTCCGCAGTGATACCTTCTGTCATGGTGACCCGAGGGTCAATCGATGCAACTGTTACTGATGTCACCACGTGTATCATTCAGGCAGCGGATCTCTCTATCCCAAAGACATCAACGACGCTCCCAAGACGTCCGAAACCTTGGTGGACCTCTGATTGCACAGCGGCTAGGAGAGCTCAACATAAGGCCTGGTGTACATTTCGGCGGTATCCAACCGATGCTAATCTCGTTGAATTTAAAAGAGCAAAATCTTACGCTCGGTTGGTGCGTCGACGAAGCAAGAGGGAGTCTTGGATAAAGTACGTTTCATCGATCAATTCACGTGCCAGTTCAAAAACTGTTTGGGAAAAAATTCGTAGGATTCGGGGAAACTGTGGTTCCCATCAGATCTCTATTCTCGAGAGTAACGGCTGCACGTATGCTGAAGTCGGGGAGATAGTGGATTGTTTGGGTAGGGCGTTTGCCTCTGTTTCCAGTTCTGAGGCGTACCCTCTCTCCTTTCAGAGGACTAGACCAGCTGCTGAGTGCCAGAGACTCTCCTTTGCGCCTTTTCATAACACCGAGTATAACTCCCCCTTCAGCATGGTTGAACTCCGAGTGGCTCTGCATCGGTCCGGTGCAACATCTGTAGGTCCCGATGGCATCCACTATGACATGATCCGTCATCTATCACAGTCGTCTCTCGAGAATCTGTTAGTGCTTTTCAACCGCATTTGGTTGGAGCACAGTTTCCCGGACTCCTGGCGAAAAGCTTTTGTTTTACCTTTTCCCAAGCCTGGCAAAGACCCCAAGTCTCCCTCTAGTTACCGGCCAATTGCCCTCACTAGCTGTCTGTGCAAAATCCTTGAACGCATGGTTAATTCTAGGCTAATTTACTTCCTAGAAGAACATCAAATTCTGTCGCCATCACAAAGCGGCTTCCGTCGTCATCGTTCAGCTCCTGACCATCTCCTGCTCCTTGAGACGTCTGTTCGAGAGGCATTCGTGCGTAGGCAGCACCTGGTGTCTGTCTTTTTTGACATCGAAAAAGCTTACGATAGAGCGTGGCGTCACGGTATCCTCCGTGACCTCCACGAGAATGGGTTGCGGGGAAACCTGCCAACCTTCATTGCCAACTTTCTTCGTAACCGTGTGTTCCAGGTGCGCCTCGGTACAACGCTCTCTGCCTTCTTCCATCAAGAACAAGGTGTTCCTCAAGGCAGCATTCTTTCGGTGACTCTTTTCATCCTCCGCATTAATTGTTTGCTTAAAAATCTTCCTCCTACGGTTTCGACTACCATTTATGTTGACGACCTTCACATCTTCTGCTCGTCATCAAGCATGCATTTCATTGAAAGGCAGCTGCAGTCTGCAATTAACCAGATAGTTAAAGCGGCGAACAACAATGGTTTCGTTCTTTCTGCTGAAAAGACAGCGTGTGTCCATTTCTGCCGGAGGCGTGGCCTCCACCCCGATCCAGAACTCTATTTGGACCATGCAGCCATTCCAGTTTTGCCGGAAACCAAGTTCCTTGGTTTGACCGTCGACCGTGCGCTCACCTTTCGCTCGCACGTTCGACGACTCCGCACTTCCTGTCTGAGAGCTTTGTCCATCCTCAAGATCCTCGCCTCAGTCTCCTGGGGTGCAGACAGGACTTCCTTGTTCCGTATTTACCATTCTCTCATTCGGTCTAAACTGGATTATGGCTGTATGGTGTATGGCTCTGCGCGTCCTTCCGTTCTCCGGCCGTTGGATACCATCCACCATCAAGCGCTGCGTCTTTGTACGGGAGCCTTTCGTACGTCACCCATTCCCAGCCTTTATGCCGACGCGAACGAACCGTCGCTTCATTTACGCCGTCTGCAGCTGTCTCTTCAATTTTACCTGAAACTTAAATCACTCACAGACCATCCTTTATACGATGCAGTTTTTCATCCCCAGCATGCTCGTTTGTTCGAGATCCGTCCCTCGTGCATTCGAACCTTCGGTCTTCGTATGGCGGCCGTAGCTCGTGATGCAGGGCTCGACTTGTCACTCGTTGGAGAGACCAGGGGCTTTGAGGATTCTCCATGGCATCCTCTTGGTGTCATGGTCGATACCAGCTTTACATCTTTTGACAAGTCCTCAACCCCTGCGTCAGTGTACCAGCAGCTCTTCGCCGAACACCGTTACGTCAATGCAGACTTTATTCCTGTTTTCACCGATGGATCTAAGGCAGCTGGTGTCGTTGGATGCGCCGCCGTCTGCATTGACGAAGTTTCTGTTGCCCGCATTCCTGCCGAGGCCACGGTGTTTTCGGCGGAGATGCATGCTGTGTATCTTGCACTTGTTCACGTGCAGTCGAGCTCTCATCAGCGTGCTATTGTGTACACTGATTCGTTGAGTGTTGTGCAATCATTGTCATCTTTGGATTTCTCTGGCCACCCACTTCTTTTTACCGTACGGAGACTTCTTCGTTCTTTGCTCGAGGCTGATGTCCAGATTCGGTTCTGCTGGATTCCTGGGCATGTTGGGATCCCAGGGAACGAGTCTGCTGATGCTGCTGCTAGATCTGCCTCTTCTTTGGTCGTCACACCCTTGCCACTGTTTCACCGTGATTTTCGCTTTCTTGTTCACGATCATATCAGACGAACGTGGCGAAGTCTGTGGGACCAACAGGTGGAGAATAAACTGCACCGTGTTAAACCCATCCTTGGAGTCTGGAAATCATCGTGTCGCCGGAACCGTAGGGAAGAAGTTGTTCTTGCGCGTCTCCGCATTGGGCATTGTCGCTTCACGCATAGCTATTTGCTGTGTGGCGACGCTGCCCCAATGTGTGAGGCGTGCGACTGTTTACTCACCGTCTCTCATGTTTTGTGCAGTTGTGTTCGTTTTCGTCAGCATCGGTTTCACTATTTTCAGTCTCATCTGCTGGACGAGGACGCAGCTACGCTTCAAAAGCTTTTGGGCGACCACTGCGACACTTTCGCAGTATTTTCCTTTCTAAAACAGATTAACGTTTTAAAACTCATTTAAAAAAAAAAAAAAAAAAAAAAAAAAAAAAAAAAAAAATAAAAGTTATATTATAATGGTAAATTAATAAAGTTATATATAAACCTAATAAACTAACTAGTCTTCACAACATCTTTCATCATCCTCTTTTCTAACTTTTACCAAGCCTGTCTGCTCTTAATCATTTCACCCCGCTTTTAAAATCTTTAGCTGATAGTTCTGTGTCTGGCGCTCTTTGGCCAAACCTGGCCCTTGCGCCACTAAAATCAATTAACTAACTAACTAACCCCATCAAAGTGGACACCGTCGTTTTCGCTCCACAACTGACCACCACCTTCGCCTTGAGACATCGATCAGAGAGGCGTTTGTTCGACGACAGCACATGGTCTCCGTGTTCTTTGATATGGAAAAAGCGTATGATCGTACTTGGAGATACGGCATTCTCCGTGATCTGCACGACTGTGGATTACGGGGAAATTTACCAACTTTCATTGCCGGTTTTCTCCAGAACCGGATGTTCCATGTGCGCGTCGGGTCGACATTCTCCGCGATGTACCCGCAGGAGCAGGGTGTCCCTCAGGGCTCCATCTTATCGGTCACTCTCTTCATCCTTCGGGTGAATCATATCTTCAAGTTACTTCCTCCGATGGTTCGCGGCACTATGTATGTGGACGATCTTCAGATTTCGTGTGCTTCCGTCAACATGCGCACCATTGAGAGACAGTTGCAATCGTCTATTAACAAGATCTCTTCCTGGGTCTCACGCAACGGCTTTGGCTTCTCGTCACAGAAGACTGTTTGCGTACATTTCTGCCGCAAACGCGGTCTTCATCCAGACCCCCACCTCCGTCTGGGGAACACCACCATTCCAGTTGTGACTGAGGTCAAATTCTTGGGATTGACTTTTGACCGCGCACTCACCTTCCGGCCTCACATTCATTCCTTAAAGGTGAAGTGCACAAAGTCATTGAGTATCCTGAAAGTCCTCTCCGGAACATCTTGGGGGCCGACAGGTGCTCAATGCTTCGCATTCATCACTCCCTTGTCCGGTCAAAGTTAGAGTATGGCTGTATAACCTACGGATCTGCACGGCCTTCGGTATTAAAGCTCCTCGATCCAGTCCACCACCAAGCTTTACGCCTGTGCATCGGTGCTTTCCGTACGTCTCCTGTCCACAGCCTGTATGTCGAATCTCATGAGCCACCGTTATGCCTCCGCCGTAAGCAACTGTCTCTCCAGTTCTACATCAAGCTGAAATCTCTCCCTGATCACCCACTTCATGATTCCATCTTCACGCCACAATGTGCTCGCCTATTTTCCAACCGCCCTTCTTGTGTTCCCACCTTCGGAATTCGGATGTCAGACATAGTGCGAGATGCCGGCATAGACTTGTCGTTAATCGGTGTGACCCGTGCCTTTAACGATCCACCTTGGCAGCCAGTTCAGGCAGTGACTGACCTCTCTCTTTCTGGATGGCCTAAGTCCTCAACACCTGCACTGGTGTACCAGAAACTTTTTGCTGAACACCTTTCCCTCTATCCCGATTTCGTGCCTGTCTTCACCGATGGTTCGAAATCCGGTGATTTTGTGGGTTCCGCCTTTGTTTGTGCGGATGAGACTTATGCTGAGAGGATTCCGCCGGTTGCGACAGTCTTTACAGCAGAGATGCATGCGGTGCACCTCGCGTTGCGCCACATTCATTCCAAACAACTTCGTCGCACTATGATTTGTATTGATTCTCAATCCGTTATTAAAGCCTTATTCTCCCCGGAGAATAGTGACTCACCAATCACCAGGGATGTCCGTCGGCTCCTGGGAACTTTGACGGGTTCTGGGTACCTGGTCCGATTCTGTTGGATCCCCGGCCATGTTGGGATTCGGGGTAACGAGCTAGTCGACACCGCAGCCAGATCTGTTCCATCCTTGGCAATCACCCGACTGCCACTATTTTTTCGGAGATTTTCACCCGTGCATCCGCAAATTTATCATGGAGGAGTGGCAGTCCCTGTGGACCCAACAGAGCAGCAACAAACTTCTTTCCATCAAACCGCAGATCGGACTATGGCAATCTGGGTTGCGGAAGAATCGTCGCGAGGAAGTGGTTCTTGCGCGTCTGCGCATTGGGCATTGTCATTTCACCCACCGCTTCTTGCTGTGTGGCGACACTGCCCCCAATGTGCGAGACGTGTAACAGTCGTCTCAGTGTCCTTCATGTCTTGTGTACTTGTGTCCGCTTTCGTGACAACCGTTTTCAATATTTCCGAGCTTATTCTTTGGAAGACAATTCAGCTTCCCTTCAAAGTATCTTAGGTGACTGTTGTGATACGTTCGCAGTTTTTTCATTTTTCAGGCAAATTGACTTTCTTAAACTAATCTAAATTCCCAAGCTTTTATCGTTCTTGTTTTTCAGTTGTCCTACTCCGCCGTGCTTCTTATTACTCTTACCTAGCTTTTAACTTTTCTTTAATTGCTTCGTGATTGGCGCTCTTTGGCCAGACCTGGCCCTTGCGCCATTAAAATACACCAACCAACCAACCAACCTGGCCCTTGCGCCACTAAAATTAATTAACTAACTAACTAACTAACACTGCAAATCCTCAGAACACATTAGGAACACATTAAGACCTTATTTTAGAACGCAATGTGTGCCAGATTAAGAACACTTTAATGTGTTCTAATTTAGAACATATTTGGAACACATTTTAAGAACATATTTTGAGAACACATTAATGTGTTCCTAAAGTGTTCTTGCTGAGAACAACATATTATGAAATGTGTTCCCGATGTTTTCTTGTGCAGAACACATTGAGAGTAAGTTTTAGAACACATTTTGTTCGAGTTTAAGAACACATTTAATGTGTTCCCAATGTGTTCTTGCTGAGAACACATTACCAAATGTGTTCCCAACGTGTTCTTATTTAGAACATATTCTCAAATGCGTTCTTAAATGTGTTCCCAAAGTGTTCCAATTAGAATACAATGGGAGTAAAATGTAGAACGCATTCTGTGCCAGATTAAGATCACATTTCATGTGTTCTTAATGTGTTCAAATTTAGAACACATTAGAGTAAATTTTAGAACACATTCTGTTCCAGTTTAAGAACACATTAATGTGTTCTTATTTGGAGAACACATTGAGAACATATCAGGAGCACATTCAGAATTGATTGGGAACCTATGCGAAACATGTTAGGAGCCCATTACCAACATATCGGAAACAGAAAACATATTTTGAACGCATTCTGGGTAACTCGTGGACAAAATGCATTGTTGTGAAATGCAGGTGTTCCATACCAGCAAGCTTTCAAGTATGTTCTGTGATGGATTAGAAATGTGTTCAGATGTGTTTTCCTTTGCGGGAACGTAATGAAAATGTTGAAATTTGAAACAGCTACTGTGACACACCTCTTAAAGATGAGTAACATTCATCTGAGGCAGTTCATTGTTCAAGCTAAATTTACCGTTCTGCGATCAGTATTGTACAATGGGATGAAATATGTTTTGGATGTTTGTGTTTTTGAACCATGTCTATACATATGGAATTTCTCCCATAAAGTAATAACATATTGCTCTAATAGGAGCAAAAAATAAATGTTCATATTAATATAACACAAACAGTCCACCAGCAAAAGAATTGACTGACAATTTTGTTTTTAATTTTTTATGCATTTAATTGAGACAACAACCTTTTGGCTTTTTGGCCTAGTGAATAGTACTTATGGCCAAGAGTGTAAAATGCCAGTGTGGCCATTGCCTGCAGATATTTTTTTGGATAATTCAGTTCATAGGTATAATACACTGCCAGTAGCACAGTTAAAAGTGACAGTGTGCCCTTTTGAGCAACAGCTATAAAGCTTCCTTGGAATACAACTGCAACATCTTTTATTTATCTGAGCTGTATTTACACTATCGCATGGGGGGAGCATGTTTATCAACACTCTGTATTTGTTTGAGAAATTCTGCAGCATCCTGAAATGAAAAATACAAAAACAAATAAGCTACATATGCCACTCTGAGCAATGATTTCATATATTTTGAAATTATGGACAACAAAACCAAATTTGGCATTTCTAATATAAAATTCAGGACAAACATGCTATAAAAATAGCACAAAATTAATTTCAATGTGCATTTGCAGCATTAAAAGTAAATCACTTGTTTAATAGAAAACTGATCTCTTCCCATAGTTTGCCTTCCCAGAAGAACATTTAAGAAAACATACATATTTTATGTGAAACCTAACATTGCTATTCACTTGTGTTATCTTTCCTCCTTTAAAATATGTGCCCTTTTAAGAAAAGCAAAAGTTATTACCTTACAGTACCAGCTCATACAGTCTATACGTGCTAGCGTAATGTACTGTTCATCACTTTTTCTCATTGCCACAATTGTATACAAATGAGTTTTACGGGAACACTGTAAGAGGCTATATAATATATATACTAGCTTATTTGGATGTCATAAAATATTATGTTAAAATATAATCACATTGTTTCTAGTATCTATCAAAAATATTCTTAGTTGATAATCACTGTAAAAATGTGGATTCTGGTATAAATGTGAAAATATGAGCACTGCTCCATTCTTTAAAGCTAGGCTGCAACATAATAAATATAAACTTTTTTTTTTTAGGAAAAACTTCTATACTTCATGAGACTGTACCCAGCATGTAAAAATGTTCAACTAAACAATATGTACCCAATAAAGTGTTAACAAAACTCTATCAGAGATTTTCATGCTATAATTTTGAAAAATTGTTTTACCTGAATTTTGGGTATGGGGTAAGACTAATATCATTCAGTATAACCCAAGTTTTTTTTTATTGTGCGTGTGTTTGCCCGTCTGCTCTTAATCATTCTCCACGCTTTTTAAAAAATCTTTAGCTGATAGTTCTGTGTCTGGCAGCTCTTTGGCCAAACCTGGCACCCCCTTGCGCCACTAAAATCAACTAACTAACTAACTAACTAACGTATTAATTGTGTGATCTTTAAGACTCATATGCAATGTAAAAATATCATTACATCAACAGTGCAGACATCATGTGCATTTCTAAAGTCCCCTTTTGTTTCATATAAAAAGTTGCTCTCAATGGCAGCATTGTGGATACCACTTAAGCCAGAGCAGTGTATGCAACAAAAACAACTTAAAAAAAAAAGTCATATATTGTAGAGATCATTAAGTGACAGCACCCCTGCTGTCCCTTAAAATTTTAAAGAATAATTTTTTCTCCCACACCCCAGAAAAATGTGGTGAGACATGTTGAAGTAGATATTGCAATGCTTGAATAACTTTCCATATGGAACAAATACCTATCAAAACACTCTTAACGTACCAAAATTTTAGATAATGCTCTTCATTAAGGGACAGCTCTATCAACAGAAATGTGAAAATCACACGAAAGCATATATGTGTTTATACTGTTGTGGCAAAGAGACTCATATCCAATAGGTGCATCAGTCACTTACACCACTGCCTAATGGACAAAATTTGTCAGTTTCTAGGTCCACAGTAAAAGAGCATATAATGCAGATCTGGAAAACAGAGAATAGCTATGCTTGTGGCATAACTTCTCCCTGAAGAATTAAAATATTCATTGAAGCAGTTTTTGGGGAAAGGTGACAAGCCTTGCAAAAATATACATCCTACAGAACATTTATCGAAACTTGTTGTTAGTGAAGCCAAAATGTGTCAGTATGTAGGATTCCAGAAAACTACAATATCCGTGTAAAAATTGCAACACCATGAAGGACTGATGTTGGCTTTATACTCACAGGATGTGTACAACAGGCTGGGACATGCAAATGATTAAAATGTCAGTGAAAATGTTGCATGCAGTTTCAGAGCAGTGCACTCTGAACTGTCCGGTCTTGGAGTATAAAGAGTTGGCTCAAAATGAGATCTTGCAATCAGTGAAGAACTGTCATTGAGTACAAATGGTGTTTCTTGTGTCTCACTCATTATGTGCCCCATCTCTGCAGAAGGTCAAGCATTATAAATACCTTGGATGGCCTTTGAAGTAAGGAAGGATTGTTGGGATGAGAGGAGAAGCTGAATTTTCCTACCACAAAATAGCCACTAGTGCTGGGGAAAAATGTCAGGTACAGTGATGCAAACGTGGCATCAGTGGACAGATAAGGCTCAGACACACAGAAATTCAGGAAAATGGACTGCAAATATTGCTTGCTCGACTACACAAAATGACAGACACCTTTACCACATGACAGTGACCAATTGCACACTGACATGCATTGTATTAGCGCAGCAGTGGAGAACTGTCAGAGGTCATGCGTTTGTCCTTCAACACAATTAGATGTCATCTGCTTAAAAAGAGGACTGGTCACTAGCAGCCCATTCCTTTGACCCTCAATCAGAGAATACCTCAAGTTGCAAAAGGGGTCTCAAACAGACATTGGCATGCTAATTGGCAACAGGTCATGTTTTCTGACGAGTCACGATTTAACTTGATGCACCATGGTGGCCCCGCACGGGGATAACTGGTTTTCCAGGCATTTGAGGGAGCGGCGCCCCCACGGCCCGAGAGCTGACCTTGTGACTGTTTTCTGTTTTGATTTCTGTCTTGATACGATGATACCATTCTGAAGGGGACAGCTGTTCATCCAGCTGATGGGGAGTGGCGACCCCACGGCCCGAGCCGACAGTAGTGTTTAAAATCTTTTTCCATTTGTGGTTGTTGTTGTTGTTATCTCGCCACGCTCCTGCCTCAGTCCTGTAGGTTGCTGAGGTTGTGATTATGCGCCAGCCCTTTTCCTCTCACTTTCCTGTTTTTGCTTTCTTCCTCCACTCCCTGTTCTTCCTTTTTCTCTATTTTCTACTCCTCTTCCTTTTCTTTTTCATTTTCTGTTCCCCTCTTCGTTTCTTCGGGCTGGTTAGCTAGACCTACCCGCACGTTTGCCGTGTGCGGTGACCCGTACAAGGTGGAAAAGGGGATGCTGGAGGCTGGAGGTTACTGGGGGCCAGGGGCTATAGTTGTCACTCAGTCGCCAACACTCCTCTTTGCCCCCTGCTTCACCCTAAACGGGAGGCTAGGAACCAACCTTACTCCTAGTCAATCGGCTTGTCATTTCGTACGCGACGGGGTGAGTTTGGGGATAGTGTGGGCATTGCCAAAGGGGTATTACCAAGACCCGGGAAAGTCAGCGGTACTTCCGCTGAGCGCATGTCTGCACGGATCAACATGCTATATCCGCCGCCTCAACCCTTAGGGCCGTGTCCTGCGCCCATGTTGGCCTGCGGACCTCCGGCTCTCTCCCCTGTTGGGCTCGGTAGTGGGCGGGGAAGCTGGCCGGATGAATTTTTTTCGCATTATATATGGATTCTTCAACTATTCCCTCCTTCTGTCAAACTAAAGAAATCTTTGGACACGGATCCTAACCCTCTACCAATAAGAAACTGGCGTACTTTGCCGCCGGACACTGCCCGATTTTTTATCATCCATGCACGGGAAGAATCTCACAAGCTTGGCTCCAAATCTCCCTTCTGGATTCAAAAAAGCCCTGCAAGGAGCGGTTGCGTCACCAACTAGTGTGAAGAAGTTAAAAATCGGGAGATATATTGGTGGAAATGTCAAGTCCACGCCATGGTTCATTGCTCTTGGGCGTCTCCAACTTGGGTGGTGTCCCTGTGGACATCAAACCTCATCAGTCCCTGAATTCATCCCCCGCACGGGGATAACTCTGTTTTCCCAGTTATTTGGGGGAGCGGCGCCCCCACGGCCCGAGCTGACCTTGTGACTGTTTCTGTTTTGGATTTTCGTCTTGATACGATGATACCACCGAAGGGACAGCTGTCGTCGATCCAGCTGGATGGGAGTGGCGACCCCACGGCCCGAGCCGACAGTAGTGTTTAAAATCTTTTTCCATTTGTGGTTGTTGTTGTTGTTACATCTCGCCACGCTCCCGCCTCAGTCCTGTAGGTTGCTGAGGTTGTGATTATGCGCCAGCCCTTCTCTCACTTTCCTGTTTTTGCTTTCTTCTCCACTCACTGTTCTTCCTTTTTCTCTATTTTCTACTCCTCTTCCCTTTCTTTTTCATTTTCTGTTCCTTCTTCGTTTCTTTCGGGCTGGTTAGCTAGACCTACCTGCACGTTTGCCGTGTGCGGTGACCCGTACAGGTGGAAAAGGGGATGCTGGAGGCTGAGGTTACTGGGGGCCGAGGCTATAGTTGTCACCAGTCGCCAACACTTCCTCTTTGCCCCCTGCTTCACCCTAAACGGGGAGGCTAGGGAACTAACCTACTCCCTAGTCAATCGGCTTGTCATTTCCTGTACGACGGGGGTGAGTTTGGGGATAGTGTGGGCATGCCAAAGGGGTATTACCAAGACCCGGGAAAGTCGCGGTACTCGCTGAGCGCATGTCTGCACGATCAACATGCTATATCCGCCGCCTAACCCTAGGGCCGTGGCTCCTGCGCCCATGTTGGCCTGCGGACCTCCGGCTCTCCCCTCGTTGGGCTCGGTAGTGGGCGGGGGAAGCTGGCGGATGAATTTTTTCGCATTTTTATATGGATTCTTTAAATATTCCCCCTTCTGTCAGCAAACTAAAGAAATCTTTGGACACGGATCCTAACCCCACCAATAAGAAACTGCGTACTTTGCCGCTGGACACTGCCCGATTTTTTATCATCCATGCACGGGAAGAATCTCACAAGCTTGGCTCCAAATCTCCCTTCTGGATTCAAAAAGCCCTGCAAGGAGCGGTTGCGTCACCAACCAGTGTGAAGAAGTTAAAATCGGGAGATATATTGGTGGAAATGTCAAGTCCACGCCATGGTTCATTGCTCTTTTTGGCGTCTCCTTCCAACTTGGGTGGTGTCCCTGTGGACATCAAACCTCATCAGTCCCTGAATTCATCCAGAGGTGTCATCTCCGAGCGCGACAGCCTCGTGGATGTTTCAGAGGAAGAATTTCTTGAGGAGCTTGCCAACCAAGGTGTCACAGCGGTTCGTCGCATCAAGTTCCGCCGAAACGGGAGAGCTGGTCAACTCCAGAACAGTGATTCTGACCTTTGATCGCCCGACTCCTTCCATCTTCCATCCATGCGGGCTATTTGAACTGCTTCCTGTGCGCCCGTACATTTCCTAACCCTCTTCGTTGCTACCGATGCCAAGTGTACGGGCACTCCCAGCAGTCTTGCCGTGGTGCTGCTACTTGCAATCGTTGCGGTTTCACACGACCATCTTCAGTCTGACTGCCTCTGCTCGGGCAGCTGCCCATTGTGTGAACTGCAAAGGCGACCATGCTGCCAATGCCAAGAACTGTCCGGAAGTGGATTGAGGAGCGGAGGATTCAGGAGTGTTAAGACACTTGAAACACCTGTCCTACCCTGAAGCTCGACGGAAGGTCGTTCCCGCTGCTCCAAGCGCACGCACCTACTTCTTCCGTTGTGGCTCCTAAAACATCCATAGCCACTCAGACAGACATCACTATACCCAAAAGACTGCCCTTTCTCTCTCGAGGATATTTATGCTGCTGGGCTGAAGCGCCCTTCGACTTCTCCACCACTGGACAGTTTATCTTTGCCACTCACAGCACCACAATGCTCGGGGTCCTGCATCCTCGCCCAAGCGCGCTGTTGCAGAACAGGTTTCCCGTTCTACGAGCCCTGATCCGCTCGCCTGCTATGGACACAAAGGCAAGACCAAACAAACCTCAGCCACACAATCTCAAACAAAGGTTCAAGCCGGAACGAAGCAGTCCCGGTCTTCATCCTCAAGACACCCAATTCCTGTCCTTCCCCCGGTTACCACGCCGGCGAGGGGCACTGCAGACCAGACAGAGGAATTCTATGGACTCCGAGGCCTTCTAGGCCTGGTCAGTTCATTTGATCCACGTTTCTTTCTTTCTATCTACCCCTCAAATCATGGTTTCAATCGTTCAATGGAACTGTCGAGGTTTTCGGACAAAATATGATGACGTCAAACATCTGCTTTCGTCGTACTCTCCGGTGTGCCTTTGCCTCCAGGAGACAAAACTTAAACCATCAGACTCCTGCTCTCAGTTCGAGGCTACAGTGCATTTCGGAAAGATAATGTTTCAGGAGATATAGCTTGCGGGGGAGTTGCCATTCTTGTCCCCCACAGTGTTCCAGTTTCTCCCGTTGCGGTCTCAACATCTTTACAAGCCGTTGCGGTGCGGCGTATCTCCATGCCTGTGCCTCTAATCTGTTTGCAGCGTCTATCTGCCGCCGGATGAGGACGTGAGCATGTCTGTTCTTGAGAGCTTAGTTCGAGCAGCTGCTGCCGTACCTGCTCTTCTTCTGGGTGACTTCAATGCTCATAATCCATTGTGGGGGTAGTGTCAGAACAGACACACGAGGCCGTAGGATCGAATCTCTTCTTTCCTCGACCTCTTTGTGCCTGTTTAACACCGGTGCTGACACTTATTTCCACGAGCCTACAAGAAGTTTCCAGTGCGATCGATTTATCTTTGGGTTCACCATCGGCCATACTGCTGACTGGTCGTGGACGGTGTGCAACGACCTCCATGGGAGCGACCGACTTCCCAATTGTACTTGGCTCTAATGAGAGCGTGCCATCTTCTGCTTCCCCCGCCCTCCTCGGTGGAGGATGGATCGTGCCAAGTGGGAGGTCTTCACATCGTCCGCAGTGATACCTTCTTGTCATGGTGACCCGAGGGTCCATCGATGCAGCTGTTACTGAAGTCACCACGTGTATCATTCAGGCAGCAGATCTCTCTATCCCAAAGACATCAACGACGCTCCCAAGACGTCCGAATCCTTGGTGGACCTCTGATTGCACAGCAGCTAGGAGAGCTCAACATAAGGCCTGGTGTACATTTCGGCGTTATCCAACCTGATGCTAATCTTGTTGAATTTAAAAAAGAGCAAAATCTTACGCTCGGTTGGTGCGTCGACGGAGCAAGAGGAGTCTTGGATGAAGTACGTTTTCCTCTATCAATTCACGTGCCAGTTCTAAAACTGTTTGGGAAAAAATTCTGTTAGGATTCGGGGAAACTATGGTTCCCATCAGATCTCTATTCTTGAGAGTAACGGCTGCACGCGTATGCTGAAGTCGGGGGAGATAGTGGATTGTTTGGGTAGGGCGTTTGCCTCTGTTTCTAGTTCTGAGGCGTACCCTCTCTCCTTTCAGAGGACTAGACCAGCTTGCTGAGCGCCCAGAGACTCTCCTTTGCGCCTTTTTCATAACACCGAGTATAACTCCCCCTTCAGCATTGGTTGAACTCCGAGTGGCTCTGCATCGGTCCGGTGCAACATCTGTAGGTCCCGATGGCATCCACTATGACATGATCCGTCATCTATCGCAGTCGTCTCTCGAGAATCTGTTAGTGCTTTTCAACCGCATTTGGTTGGAGCACAGTTTCCCGGACTCCTGGCGAAAAGCTTTTGTTGTACCTTTTCCCAAGCCTGGCAAAGACCCCAAGTCTCCCTCTAGTTACCGGCCAATTGCCCTCACTAGCTGTCTGTGCAAAATCCTTGAACGCATGGTTAATTCTAGAGCTAATTTACTTCCTAGAAGAACATCAAATTCTGTCGCCATCACTGGCAGGCTGCCGTCGTCATCGTTCAGCTCCTGACCATCTCCTGCTCCTTGAGACGTCTGTTCGAGAGGCATTCGTGCGTAGGCAGCACCTGGTGTCTGTCTTTTTTGACATCGAAAAAGCTTACGATAGAGCGTGGCGTCACGGTATCCTCCGTGACCTCCACGAGAATGGGTTGCGGGGGAAACCTGCCAACCTTCATTGCCAACTTTCTTCGTAACCGTGTGTTCCAGGTGCGCCTCGGTACAACGCTCTCTGCCTTCTTCCATCAAGAACAAGGTGTTCCTCAAGGCAGCATTCTTTCGGTGACTCTTTTCATCCTCCGCATTAATTGTTTGCTTAAAAATCTTCCTCCTACGGTTTCGACTACCATTTATGTTGACGACCTTCACATCTTCTGCTCGTCATCAAGCATGCCATTTCATTGAAAGGCAGCTGCAGTCTGCAATTAACCAGATAGTTAAAGCGGCGAACAACAATGGTTTCGTTCTTTCTGCTGAAAAGACGGCGTGTGTCCATTTCTGCCGGAGGCGTGACCTCCACCCCGATCCAGAACTCTATTTGGACCATGCAGCCATTCCAGTTTTGCCGGAAACCAAGTTCCTTGGTTTGACCGTCGACCGTGCGCTCACCTTTCGCTCACACGTTCGACGACTCCACACTTCCTGTCTGAGAGCTTTGTCCATCCTCAAGATCCTCGCCTCAGTCTCCTGGGGTGCAGACAGGACTTCCTTGATTCCGTATTTACCATTCTCTCATTCGGTCTAAACTGGATTATGGCTGTATGGTGTATGGCTCTGCGCGTCCTTCCGTTCTCCGGCCGTTGGATACCATCCACCATCAAGCGCTGCGTCTTTGTACGGGAGCCTTTCGTACGTCGCCCATTCCCAGCAGCTTTATGCCGACGCGAACGAACCGTCGCTTCATTTACGCCGTCTGCAGCTGTCTCTTCAATTTTACCTGAAACTTAAATCACTCACAGACCATCCTTTATACGATGCAGTTTTTCATCCCCAGCATGCTCGTTTGTTCGAGATCCGTCCCTCGTGCATTCGAACCTTCGGTCTTCGTATGGCGGCCGTAGCTCGTGATGCCGGGCGCGACTTGTCACTCGTTGGAGAGACCAGGGGCTTTGAGGATTCTCCATGGCATCCTCTTGGTGTCATGGTCGATACCAACTTTACATCTTTTGACAAGTCGTTCCTGCGTCAGTGTACCAGCAGCTCTTCGCCGAACACCGTTACGTCAATGCAGACTTTATTCCTGTTTTCACCGATGGATCTAAAGGCAGCTGGTGTCGTTGGATGCGCCGCCGTCTGCATTGACGAGAGTTTCTGTTGCCCGCATTCCTGCCGAGGCCACGGTGTTTTCGGCGGAGATGCGTACTGTGTATCTTACACTTGTTCACGTGCAGTCGAGCTCTCATCAGCGTGCTATTGTGTACACTGATTCGTTGAGTGTGGTGCAATCATTGTCATCTTTGGATTTCTCTGGCCACCCACTTCTTTTTACCATTGCGGAGACGCTTCGCCGTTCTTTGCTCGAGGCTGATGTCCAGATTCGGTTCTGCTGGATTCCTGGGCATGTTGGGATCCCCAGGGAACGAGTCTGCTGATGCTGCTGCTAGATCTGCCTCTTCTTTGGTCGTCACACCCTTGCCACTGTTTCACCGTGATTTTCGCTTTCTTGTTCACGATCATATCAGACGAACGTGGCGAAGTCTGTGGGACCAACAGGTGGAGAATAAACTGCACCGTGTTAAACCCATCAGCAGGTCTGGAAATCATCGTGTCGCCGGAACCGTGAGGAAGAAGTTGTTCTTGCGCGTCTCCGCATTGGGCATTGTCGCTTCACGCATAGCTATTTGCTGTGTGGCGACGCTGCCGCAATGTGTGAGGCGTGCGACTATTTACTCACCGTCTCTCATGTTTTGTGCAGTTGTGTTCGTTTTCGTCAGCATCGGTTTCACTATTTTCAGTCTCATCTGCTGGACGAGGACGCAGCTACGCTTCAAAAGCTTTTGGGCGACCACTGCGACACTTTCGCAGTATTTTCCCTTTCTAAAACAGATTAACGTTTTAAAACTCATTTAAAAAAAAAAAAAAAAAAAAAATAAAAAAAAAAAAAAAAAAATAAAAAAAAAAAATAAAATAAAAGTTATATTATAATGGTAAATTAATAAAGTTATATATAAACCTAATAAACTAACTAGTCTTCACAACATCTTTCATCATCCTCTTTTCCATAACTTTTACCAAACCTGTCTGCTCTTAATCATTTCACCCCGCTTTTTAAAATCTTTAGCTGATAGTTCTGTGTCTGACTCTCTTTGGCCAAACCTGGCCCTTGCGCCACTAAAATCAATTAACTAACTAACTAACTAAGCGGGGAAACCTGCCAACCTTCATTGCCAACTTTCTTCGTGACCGTGTGTTCCAGGTGCGCCTGGGTACAACACTGTCCGCCTTTTCCATCAAGAACAAGGTGTTCCTCAAGGCAGCATTCTCTCGGTGACTCTGTTCATCCTCCGCATTAATTGTTTGCTTAAAAATCTTCCTCCTACGGTTTCGACTACCATTTATGTTGACGACCTTCACATCTTCTGCTCGTCATCAAGCATGCATTACATTGAAAGGCGGCTGCAGTCTGCAATTAACCAGATAGTTAAAGCGGCTAACAACAATGGTTTCGTTCTTTCTGCTGAAAAGACAGCGTGTGTACATTTCTGCCGGAGGCGTGGTCTCCACCCCGATCCAGAACTCTATTTGGACCATGCAGCCATTCCAGTTTTGCCGGAAACCAAGTTCCTTGGTTTGACCGTCGACCGTGCGCTCACCTTTCGCTCCTTGCGTTCGACGACTCCGAACTTCCTGTCTGAGAGCTTTGTCAATCCTCAAGATCCTCGCCTCAGTCTCCTGGGGTGCAGACAGGACTTCCCTGTTCCGTATTTACCATTGTCTCATTCGGTCTAAACTGGATTATGGCTGTATGGTGTATGGCTCTGCGCGTCCTTCCGTTCTCCGGCCGTTGGATACCATCCACCATCAAGCTCTGCGTCTTTGTACAGGAGCATTTCGCACGTCACCCATTCCCAGCCTTTATGCCGACGCGAACGAACCGTCGCTTCATATACGCCGTCTGCAGCTGTCTCTTCAATTTTACCTGAAACTTAGATCTCTCTCAGAACATACTTTACACGATGCAGTTTTTCATCCCCAGCATGCTCGTTTGTTTGAGATCCGTCCCTCGTGCATCCGAACCTTCGGTCTTCGTTTTGGTGGCCGTAGCTCGTGATGCAGGGCTCGACTTTGTCACTCGTTGGAGAGACCAGGGGGCTTTGAGGATCCCCCATGGCACCCTCTTGGTGTCATGGTTGATACCAGCTTTACATCTTTTGACAAGTCCTCAACCCCTGCGTCAGTGTACCAGCAGCTCTTCGCCGAGCACCGTTACGTCAATGCAGACTTTATTCCTGTTTTCACCGATGGATCTAAGGCGGCTGGTGTTGTTGGATGCGCCGCCGTCTGCATTGACGAAGTTTCTGTTGCCCGCATTCCTGCCGAGGCCACAGTGTTTTCGGCGGAGATGCATGCTGTGTATCTTGCACTTGTTCACGTGCAGTCGAGCTCTCATCAGCGTGCTATTGTGTACACTGATTCGTTGAGTGTTGTGCAATCATTGTCATCTTTGGATTTCTCTGGCCACCCACTTCTTTTTTACCGGCGGAGACTTCTTCGTTCTTTGCTCGAGTCTGATGTCCAGATTCGGTTCTGCTGGATTCCTGGGCATGTTGGGATCCCAGGGAACGAGTCTGCTGATGCTGCTGCTAGATCTGCCTCTTCTTTGGTCGTCACACCCTTGCCACTGTTTCACCGTGATTTTTTCGGCTTTCTTGTTCACGATCATATCAGACGAACGTGGCGAAGTCTGTGGGACCAACAGGTGGAGAATAAACTGCACCGTGTTAAACCCATCCTTGGAGTCTGGAAATCATCGTGTCGCCGGAACCGTAGGGAAGAAGTTGTTCTTGCGCGTCTCCGCGTTGGGCATTGTCGCTTCACGCATAGCTATTTGCTGTGTGGCGACGCTGCCTAATGTGTGAGGCGTGCGACTATTTACTCACCGTCTCTCATGTTTTGTGCAGTTATTGTTCGGTTTTGTAATAATCGGTTTCACTATTTTCAGTCTCATCTGCTGGACGAGGACGCAGCTACGCTTCAAAAACTTTTTGGGCGACCACTGCGACACTTTCGCAGTATTTTCTTTATGAAACAGATTAACGTTTTAAAACTTATTTAAAAAAAAAAGTTATATAATAAATATAATAGTAAATTAATAAAGTTATATATAGACCTAATAAACTAACTAGTCTTCACATCTTTCATCATCCTCTTTTCTAACTTTTACCAAGCCTGTCTGCTCTTAATCATTTTCCACGCTTTTAAAAATCTTTAGCTGATAGTTCTGTGTCTGGCGCTCTTTGTGCAAGCCTGGCCCTTGCGCCACTAAAATCAATTAACTAACTAACTAACTGGTCATCCAGAGGTGTCATCTCCGAGCGCGACCTCGTGGATGTTTCAGAGGAAGAATTTCTGGAGGAGCTTGCCAACCAAGGTGTCACAGCGGTTCGTCGCATCAAGTTCCGCCGAAACGGGGAGCTGGTCAACTCCAGAACAGTGATTCTGACCTTTGATCGCCCGACTCTTCCATCTTCCATCCATGCGGGCTATTTGAACTGCTCTGTGCGCCCGTACATTCCTAACCCCCTTCGTTGCTACCGATGCCAAGTGTACGGGCACTCCCAGCAGTCTTGCCGTGGTGCTGCTACTTTGCAATCGTTGCGGTTCACACGACCATCTTCAATCTGACTGCTCTGCTGCAGCTGCCCATTGTGTGAACTGCAAAGGCGACCATGCTGCCAATGCCAAGAACTGTCCGAAGTGGATTGAGGAGCGGAAGATTCAGGAGGTTAAGACACTTGAACACCTGTCCTACCCTGAAGCTCGACGGAAGGTCGTTCCCGCTGCTCCAAGCGCACGCACCTACTCTTCCCGTTGTGGCTCCTAAAACATCCATAGCCACTCAGACAGACACCACTATACCGGACTACCCTTTCTCTCTCGAGGATATTTATGCTGCTGGGCTGAAGGCCCTTCGACTTTCCACCACTGACAGTTTATCTTTGCCTACAGACCAATGCTCGGGGTCCTGCATCCTCGCCCAAGCGCGCTGTTGCAGAACAGGTTTCCCCGTTCTAAGAGCCCTGATCCCTCGTCTGCTAGACACAGAGGCAAGACCAAACAAACCTCAGCCACACAATCTCAAACAAAGGTTCAAGCCGGAACGAATCAGTCCCGGTCTTCATCCTCAAGACACCCACCTGTCCTTCCCCCGGTTACCACGCCGGCGAGGGGCACCTGCAGACCAGACAGAGGAATTTATGGACTCCGAGGCCTTCTAGGCCTGGTCAGTTCATTTGATCCACGTTTTCTTTCTTCCTATCTACCCCTCAAATCATGGTTTCAATCGTTCAATGGAACTGTCCGGGTTTTCGGACAAAATATGACGACGTCAAACATCTGCTCTCGTCGTACTCTCCGGTGTGCCTTTGCCTCCAGGAGACAAAACTTAAACCATCAGACCTGCTCTCCAGTTCGAGGCTACAGTGCATTTCGGAAAGATAATGTTTCAGGAGATATAGCTTGCGGGGGAGTTGCCATTCTTAACGTCCCCCCACAGTGTTCCAGTTTCTCCCGTTGCGGTCTCCAGCATCTTTACAAGCCGTTGCGGTGCGTATCTCCATGCCTGTGCCTCTAACTGTTTGCGAGGTATCTATCTGCCGCCGGATGAGGACGTTAGCGTGTCTGCTCTTTTTTTTTTTTTTTTTTTTTTTTTTTTTTTTTGATTGGAGGTTTAACGACCACCGTGAGCAACTCAATGGGCTATAAGCAGTCGCCCGTCCCTAATTTAGAGTCACTGGTTCCAGGGAAGGGAGAGAGCCAGTGCCGTAAGACAAACACAACATCCATGCCTCACCGGGATTCGAACCCGGACCCCTTCAGTTGAATGATCAGAGGCCAACGCCTTGAACCACTGCGCCACCGGGGCGGCCGTGTCTGCTCTTGAGAGCTTAGTTGAACAGCTGCTGTCACCTGCTCTTCTTCTGGGTGACTTCAACGCTCATAATCCATTGTGGGGTAGTGTCAGAACAGACGTACGAGGCCGTAGGATCAGATCTCTTCTGTCCTCGACCTCCCTGTGCCTTTTTAACACCGGAGCTGACACTTATTTCCACGAGCCTACACGAAGTTTCAGCGCGATCGATTTATCTTTGGGTTCACCATCAGTTGTTGCTGACTGGTCGTGGACGGTGTGCAACGACCTCCATAGGAGCTACCACTTCCCAATTGTACTTGGCTATAATGAAAGCGTGCCATCTTCTGCTTCCCGCCCTCCTCGATGGAGGATGGATCAGCGCAAGTGGGAGATGCTTCACATCGTCCGCAGTGATACCTTCTGTCATGGTGACCCGAGGGTCAATCGATGCAGCTGTTACTGATGTCACCACGTGTATCATTCAGGCAGCGGATCTCTCTATCCCAAAGACCTCAACGACGCTCCCAAGACGTCCGAAAACTTGGTGGACCTCTGATTGCACAGCGGCTAGAGAGAGCTCAACATAAGGCCTGGTGTACATTTCGGCGTTATCCAACCGATGCTAATCTCGTTGAATTTAAAAGAGCAAAATCTTACGCTCGGTTGGTGCGTCGACGAAGCAAGAGGGAGTCTTGGATGAAATACGTTTCATCGATCAATTCACGTGCCAGTTCAAAAACTGTTTGGGAAAACATTCGTAGGATTCGGGGAAACTGTGGTTCCCATCAGATCTCTATTCTCGAGAGTAACGGCTGCACGTATGCTGAAGTCGGGGAGATAGTGGATTGTTTGGGTAGTGAACGTTTGCCTCTGTTTCCAGTTCTGAGGCGTACCCTCTCTCCTTTCAGAGGACTAGACCAGCTGCTGAGCGCCAAAGACTCTCCTTTGCGCCTTTTCATAACACCGAGTATAACTCCCCCTTCAGCATGGTTGAACTCCGAGTGGCTCTGCATCGGTCCGGTGCAACATCTGTAGGTCCCGATGGCATCCACTATGACATGATCCGTCATCTCTCGCAGTCGCCTCTCGAGAATCTGTGAGTGCTTTTCAACCGCATTTGGTTGGAGCACAGTTTCCCGGACTCCTGGCGAAAAGCTTTTGTTTTACCTTTTCCCAAGCCTGGCAAAGAACCCCAAGTCTCCCTCTAGTTATCGGCCAATTGCCCTCACTAGCTGTCTGTGCAAAATCCTTGAACGCATGGTTAATTCTAGGCTAATTTACTTCCTAGAAGAACATCAAATTCTGTCGCCATCACAAAGCGGCTTCCCGTCGTCATCGTTCAGCTCCTGACCATCTCCTGCTCCTTGAGACGTCTGTTCGAGAGGCATTCGTGCGTAGGCAGCACCTGGTGTCTGTCTTTTTTGACATCGAAAAAGCTTACGATAGAGCGTGGCGTCACGGTATCCTCCGTGACCTCCCACGAGAGTAGATTTGGGGGAAACCTGCCAACCTTCATTGCCAACTTCCTTCGTAACCGTGTGTTCCAGGTGCGCCTGGGTACAACGCTCTCTGCCTTCTTCCATCAAGAACAAGGTGTTCCTCAAGGCAGCATTCTTTCGGTGACTCTGTTCATCCTCCGCATTAATTGTTTGCTTAAAAAATCTTCCTCCTACGGTTTCGACTACCATTTATGTTGACGACCTTCACATCTTCTGCTCGTCATCAAGCATGCATTTCATTGAAAGGCAGCTGCAGTCTGCAATTAACCAGATAGTTAAAGCGGCTAACAACAATGGTTTCGTTCTTTCTGCTGAAAAGACAGCGTGTGTCCATTTCTGCCGGAGGCGTGAGCCTCCATTGATCCAGAACTCTATTTGGACCATGCAGCCATTCCAGTTTTGCCGGAAACCAAGTTCCTTGGTTTGACCGTCGACCGTGCGCTCACCTTTCGCTCGCACGTTCGACGACTCCGCACTTCCTGTCTGAGAGCTTTGTCCATCCTCAAGATCCTCGCCTCCAGTCTCCTGGGGTGCAGACAGGACTTCCTTGTTCCGTATTTACCATTCTCTCATTCGGTCTAAACTGGATTATGGCTGTATGGTGTATGGCTCTTGCGCGTCCTTCCGTTCTCCGGCCGTTGGATACCGTCCACCATCCAAGCGCTGCGTCTTTGTACGGGAGCATTTCGCACGTCACCCATTCCCAGCCTTTATGCCGACGCGAACGAACCGTCGCTTCATTTTACGCCGTCTGCAGCTGTCTCTTCAATTTTACCTGAAACTTAGATCTCTCTCCAGAACATACTTTACACGATGCAGTTTTTCATCCCCAGCATGCTCGTTTGTTCCGAGACCCGTCCCTCGTGCATTCGAACCTTCGGTCTTCGTATAGCGGCCGTAGCTCGTGATGCAGGGCTCGACTTGTCACTCGTTGGAGAGACCAGGGGCTTTGAGGATCCCCCCATGGCACCCTCTTGGTGTCATGGTTGATACCAACTTTACA